>JAECXS010000002.1:7500000-10000000 GCA_018153105.1 Drosophila rufa
AATTTTCCAACATATAATATACGACGATAAAAATAGGCACCACGGTTGACCTTGGGCGCGATGTCTAGCCCCCACATTAACTACCGCTCGCTGGACGAGGAGATGGCCAGTCCCTTCCAGGAGCAGGGACGCCCGCCCGCCACAGTCACCATAGAAAAAGCGAAAGACGCAAAAACGCAGGCAGCTGCTGCGCATTTAGACCCCCTCGACGAGCACGGGATGGAGCAGGCGCTGGAGGAGCCCGACACGGAACACGAGAACGAGGACACGCCCCGGAACAGTGGCGTCATGATTCACATGGTCCCAGAGACGGGGCGGGCGCGATGGAATCACATCGAAGACCTTGACTCGTTCTTCTCCCGGATGTACCAGTACCAGCAAAAGCATGGCTTCCAGGTGATTGTGATAGACGAGGTGCTGCAGGTGCTGGAGTTCGGCTTTGTCGTCTGGCTGCTGGTCTTCATGACGCACTTCGTCCGCTACGACGAGCTCTTCGGCGATGTCCCGCACAACGGGACGAAGATCACGCTCTCCGACGTGATATACCCCACCTCGGAGTGGGGCAAGCGCGTGGGATTCTTCACCTACCTAATTGTGTTCATTGCCGCCATCTACCTGGGCATCCGCCTGCTGAAGATGGTCTACCACATCACCCAGTTCGCGGACATCCGACGCTTCTACAACTCGGCGCTGCACATCGAGGACGCCGAGCTGGACAACTTCACCTGGCACGAGGTGCAGCAGCGCATCCGACGCGTCCAGGCCGAGCAGCACATGTGCATTGACAAGGAGTCGCTCACCGAGCTGGACATCTACCATCGGGTGCTGCGCTTCAAGAACTACCTGGTGGCGCTGATGAACAAGCAGCTGCTGCCCGTCAGGTTCCACCTGCCGCTGATCGGGGAGGTGGTCTCCCTCAGCCGGGGAATGCTGTTCAATATTGACTTCATCCTGTTCCGCGGACCGGGATCGCCCTTCCAGAACAACTGGCAGCTGCGGGATGAGTTTGCGGTGAGGAGCAATCAGACGGAGCTGGCCCAGCGCCTGTCCAAGCTGATCCTGGGCGTGGCGCTGCTTAACTTGCTGCTGGCGCCCGTCATCTTCGTGTGGCAGCTCATCTACTTCAGCTTCTCCTATGCGAACATCCTGCGCAAGGAGCCGGGCGCCCTGGGACTGCGCACGTGGTCGAACTATGGACGCCTATACCTGCGCCACTTCAACGAGCTGGACCACGAACTGGACGCGCGGTTGAATCGGGCCTACGAGTACGCCGATCGCTACCTCAACTCGTTCTCGTCGCCGCTGCTCGCTGTGGTGGCCAGGAACCTGCTCTTCATCAGCGGAGGCCTGCTCCTGGTCCTGCTGGTGCTGACCATGTACTCGATACAGGTCGCGGAGGTGGAGCATGTGGTTACCATCATGGCTGTGCTCACAACAGTGGGTGTGATTGCCAGGACTCTCGTCCCCGATGAGAACCTCATTTGGTGCCCCGAACAGCTGATGACCGCCATCTTGGCGCACGTTCACTACCTGCCCTCCGAGTGGCGACAGCAGGCGCACACGGCCCGCGTGCGGCAGGAGTTCGGCCACTTCTTCCAGTTCAAGGCCGGCTACCTGCTCAGCGAGGTCTTCAGTCCGTTCGTCACGCCCTTCGTGCTGATCTTTGTGTTCCGGCCCAAGGCCATGGAGTTGGTGCGCTTCTTCCGCACCTTCACCGTCTCGGTGCGCGGCGTGGGCAACGTCTGCTCCTTCGCCCAGATGGATGTGCGCAAGCACGGCAACCCCGACTGGCAGCTGACCAGCGAGCTGGAGGAGATGACCCGCCCGGCCACTCAGCAGCCGCACCAGCAGCAGCAGCAGCAGCAGCAGGATCCGCAGCAGGTGAGCTTGGCCGGCGGCAAGACCGAGATGTCGCTGCTGCGCTTCACGCTCAACAATCCGGAGTGGCAGATGCCCAAGGAGGCCAAGCAGTTCCTGCGCGGCGTCCGGGAGCACGCCGTAGGTGAGTTGGTGCAGGCCAAGACCTCGACGGTGCAGGAGAACCCGCTGACCAACAGCCTCATCTCGTTCGGCACCATCGGCGAGGAGTACTGCTCCCTGGCCAACTCGGTGCTGGCCGCCCAGCTGACGCCGCACCAGGTGGAGCTGTCCCAATCGCTGCGTCCGGGCGTGGGTCGTGGCCCGGCCTCGGGAGGATTCCCAGTCGCCGGCAGCGAGTTCCGCCACATGCTGCAGCAGAATCTGTCCGCCAGCATGGGCCCCACGGACAGCATGCGGCACTTGGGCCTCAGCCGGGCCGAGGGTCGCGTAGAGGGTCCCGGGGAGACCCTGCTCTATGGTCTCTGCGGCATTGAGCCGCGCGTGGGCCGAACGCCGCTGAACGTGGGCGTGGCCGACATGTGCCTGAGCGCCCTCTACCTGCACGAGCTGAACCAGCAGAGGCGACAGGCGCGCCAGTCGCGCATCGACGAGACGGAGGACGAGCGCCCAGGGCCGAGCAACTGGCCGCCAAGACCGCCACCGGCTGCTCCGTCGTCCGGCGGCGCCTCCGCCGGCTCCCGCCATACCGTGATTACCTCAAAGGCTGCCGAGAGCACGCCGCTGCTGGGTAGCATCCGCTCCTAGCAGCGGCCCGAGTGGATCTAACCACTTGTAGAGCTAAGGACCACCCCCCATTCTGCTATTAGTGATTAACCTAAGTTTTAAAGTGTGAACGAGCGAGCGAGCGAACGACGTCGTCTAGTGCGTAGCTAAACTAATGTCGAACTAAGCTAAACTAAACGACAAGCAATAAACATAACTGAATTATCAGTGGAGGATTTTTCTTGGGTTTCGAGGTTTACTCGGAGAGGATTTCAATTAAATCAGGTTCTTGGTTTTATTGCAACTTTGTACGGAATCTGGCTTTAAATGATGGATTAGGTTTGATAGGAAAGTCTAAAGAGAAAGCACTTTTTAAACCAATAAGTAACAATATCTAAATCTCCTTAGAATGTATTTATTTTGGGCAACATTTCGTGGGAATCGAAGCTTAGAAAAAACCATAAATCCATCTATTACTGGATAACATTCCCCTTTAATCTAATGCTGCCTCCATTATCCCGATCTTACTTCTCTCCGGATTGTGGGAACATCCTGGGCATCCCTGACATCTCCAGGGGCTCTGATGGATGGCCTCCATTTGCAAGGCATTGTTGGCACACCACATCCAGCACCAGCAACAGCTGGAATCGAGATCCAGATGCAACCAGAGAGACGCATCCAGCTGTGCTGCAGCGCCTCGTGTGTCACTTGCCACACACGAACGCCATTTGGCGATTGGTGTTGATGGCATATGCAGCGAGCAGAGAGTGGACACCGGAGAACTCACAACGGAGGAGGAGTGAAGTGTGGCCAAGTGCGTGCCTATGAATCTCTCCCCAGCCCGGGCCAGTCACCGATACAGATGCAGATACCGCCGATCCCCGCCAGCTGCGGCGGCAATGGCTGTGGCAACATTTATGAATTATGTGCGTGCCGCATGGAGCTGGAGCTGGAGCTACAGTTGGAATCTCTGGCTGGATCGCTGGATCGGTGGAGAGTCTTTTGAATCACGTTGTCTCATTTTTCCGCTGCACGCCAATTTTGGGGGGAGCATTGGCCAACATTACACGAATGTACGAACGGCAAGCGTGGCCACTTGCCCGTTTTGGATCCATCCTCCGCCAAGTCGGATGCTGAGCTGAGCTCCAGCTCTGATGGAGGATGGAGATGCATGCAGTTGCAGCTGCATGTAGTACTAATTGTAGAGCTTGTGTTATCCGATCCTGCACGGAGAAAAAAGTTTAAAAGAGGAGGTCTTAAGGACCTTATAAGTTTTAAAATACTGAAGGCAGTTCCTGTTGAAATGACAAAATGGGTTCAGAATTTATTTGTAAATAAAGACTTGAGAGTAAAAATCAGATAATACAGATAATTTCCAAACAGATATTATTCTAACAATTTTAAAAACAATCTTGTCTTAAAAAAAAGGTTCCCAAGTGAAGTCTCCACATTATTCTAGAATCTAGGAGCTTAAAATTCCACTTGTCTTCAAAGAAAAATTCTCAAAGAAAGACCTTACATTATAATCCCACTAAGATGGCCTCAAGTTCTAATTAAGAACTCAACATGATTTCCTTTACCAAAATGAAGTGGTATTCCTTTTTTTTACCAATATTTTCTTATTCGTGTAAATAAATCAGAGTGGAGTGAGGCGACGCGTCGCTTATGGCTCAAATGGAAACATTTCGCGAGCCTTGTCAAACAATCGAATTTAATTTATGATTTCCTGCGCCAATCGAGTAATGACACTGCATGTGGTAGACCTCGGCGGACCCCGAAACTCTGGATATCTCGTGATCACTCGATACGCAATTTGGTCACAGCAGGGCCCGAAAATCGCAGCTTTGGTTCTGGCTTTGGAATTGGAAAGGAATTGGATTGGATTGGAATGGACAGGGACGTGAACGTGGACGTGGACGGGAGCCACTTGCATATGCGGCTGTCTGGGATTCTGATGGCTGTGGACCACCGCGTCGCAATCGTGGCGCGGCGGCAGCAGCAGAACCAGTTCAAGATCAGGCGTCACTTTGCGGCGCTGAGTGCCGCTGACAGTTGGATAAGGTTCGAGAGACTCAGTTCCAGAACTCAGAGACTCAGTCTCCAGAACGCAGCTGCCATTCCGCAATTAGAGCCCGCAGCCTGGTCGCCGTGGCACGTCGTCGGTCGCTATCAAACGTGTCTCTATGTCTCCGGCAGCGACTAATGATGATGGTCCCTGTCCCGGAACCTCCACCACTCCACTGATCCGCGCCGAGTGTGAAGCATCAGCGTCGTCGCCTTTGATTGACAACTGATCAGCGTTTTGGAGCAGCCTTTTCCCACTTTTGGAGCCAGCACGTTCTCTCTCTCTCCCTGATAACTTATCGATTTCTTTTCATAATTAAAAAACCGGCTCGGCCTGGCTCCTTACAAATAGATGAGTCCCTGGTTAAGATTGGCCAAAGGAGGTTCAAATAGTTTAGTCGCCCCGCCAACATCTCTTTCTCTGCCAGTCTGGATTTGCATTGCAAATTAGACGCGGCTTCATTTGCTCCTTTCTGGCCAACGTCGTCGTAGTCGTCGTCGTGTAATCGAGCCGCGATTCAATAAAACATTTAAACATTAAACTGCTTTTATGCAAATTGCCGGCATGCGCTTAATTTTCGATCAGCAACGGTGTCTGGTTTTAGCCTTGCATCCGCCTGAATTATCTCCCCATTGCATGCCTGCAACACCTTACGATCTCAGTCGATCCGATCCCCGCCAGCTGCAGAGCCCACTCCTCCAATCCCGGAGCTGATAACATCTAGAGTGGATCTGTACATAGTCTGGCGTACGCGATCCTCCATCTAATGGCGGTGGCTAAAATGCTAATCAATAGCCTTATCGCTATTAATCTCGGCTTCGATTTACCTTCTGCCCGGATCTCTCTGCCAGCTACTTGTTTTTCGAGATGGCATCGGCTTGGGGGCAAGGGTACTGATTGGAAGTGGACCATCCATTAAACATCCAATAGCTGTTGCCTGTTTGTAAACGTTTGTTGGCTTAAATTGTGGATCATTACGTTAATTAACATTGAGCATACGCCGTGTGGGTCACAGAGAAGGGGATACGGGTGCCCTTCATTAAGGAACATTGTTTTGATGGCCTTAAAGAGTGATTTTTTTTACAGTAAAGTTAATTAAAGTTAACTAGGAGGGAGAACAATCTCTGAAATTGTAAGTAAATAATAGGAGTTCCGGTAAATCGGACATCTTTCAATAATTTTTACTACCTCTCCTATTGATAAATTCCTCAAAAGATCTCAAATCGAACTCCTTATGACTCACAGTCAAAGGCCTCGCCCAAAAGCCCAGCTTTTCCTCCAATTACCAGATGATCAACGGAATGGCATTCTTTGGACTCATTACTTAGGCATAAGCCCTCCAGCTGCAGGTCACCTGGCTCCAGGACAAGGAGGAGAAGCAGGAACAGATGGAGGCCAAGTCATTGGCATATTTATGAGCCAGCCGCTCCCCACAGACGCACAGGCAGCAGCATCGGAGGAGCATCGAACATGAGCCTGCCGGGCGGCAACGGCATCGCAGTCCCATCCCAGACCCTCTCTACTCCACCAATCTACCATCATCTCAATCCGCCGATCTCCCAACTGCCATTTGGCCGAATGGCTGTGGATTGGCTTCAGCTCACTTCAGCTGGGCTCCATTGGCGCGTGGGCTGGATTTTGCTGCGACGCTGGGATGCTGGGATGCTGTCGCCCGAAGTGGATTTTCTGTTCAACAAGTAGTTTATGATGTTTTTGTCAATTCATGGCAAAATTAATGACGCTGCAGAAAAGCACACGCACATGGAATCTGCTGCAGAGAGAGAAATCGGGGGTCATTTTTTAGAATATTTAATCGAATTAAACTTGTTATTAAACCTTGTTCAGTTTAGTTGGTTTTAAACTACTTTAAGCTTTCGCTAATGGTTCAATCTTAAATTAATGTCTTTAAAAATGTATACAAAGAACGCAAAGAGCCATTGCAGGATCTTGCGTTTCCTTAGAATTCCCAACTCGAAGTTCTGGTGATATTTCCGCTGCTTTCGGAGGATATTCAGCATGGGATACTGATGAGGAAAAGGTGGCTCCCTTTTGAAACAATAATAAATATGTTAAAATATGCTTTTAATTTTAGAAAATTACATTATTTATCAAAATGCATTTTGTACAATTCCCCTCAATTTCTCTCCCTGTATCGCTGCTCTCCCTGGCAAGGCGTTAAAAATTGTTGCCCATAAACTTAAAGAACTGCAAAGGAGTTGGCTGATCGCAACTCCCCCCCGGCGGATCCGCATCCACCAGGTGCTCGCGGGCTGAATCTGCATTCAGAAATGCCATTAGTCACATTTGTGGGCCACAGTCGCAGGCGCTTGTAGCCACGACTTGTAATTTTCTCCTCTTCCGCGGCGGAACCCGTTTGGATAATGCCGGGCTCTGGCTGGGGCTAGCATTGGGGATGTGGATGTGGAATGGGCCTTTGGCCAGCCTGCACAAATATTTCTATTGCCGTTAATGGCGTTAATAATTTTAGCGGTCCAGCCGCTGCTGGTGTGGATGGTGGCTGGAGGATTAGCCCGCGTCTGTCATGTTCCCGGATGACGTTACATGGCCCCAACTGACAGCCAGGAGCAGCAGGGAAATATGAATAAGCAGGCCAGAGAGCCCAACTTTGGGCGGTGGCTAATGCGAAGTTAATTGGAAAATGCCAGCCCAGAGTGCGAGTCAGCAAAGAGTGGGCCGAGTCAGTGCGCCACTTCAGGATTAGTCGGAGCAGCAAATGGCGTATCGGATTTCAAGCTGCCCGCTGGTAGCCACCGCCTGTCACTCGGCAGCGGCAACGCCACCACTGCTCCGAGATAACTCCCGATTCCGATTTCGATTCCGATCCCGAGCACTTGTTCAACATGCCGCAGCAGGAGCAGCCACCGCGGACAGAGCAGCTAAAGGCGATGGAGTCATGGTAACGGGAGATGTCCCAGATGCCACTGGTGCCACTGGCGGAACAGCGGCCAAGTTGACGACATGCAATGCATCCGATTTCAAGGAAAATCCTTAAGATACCTCCACGTTTTGCAGGTGCGAATTCCATAAAAGTATCTGCTGGCAAAAGGATTCAGTTTCAACGCTCTTCTCCAGGTTGTATTGGGTTTAAAAAAATGTCATTCAAGACTTCAGCTCTTAAAATGCTTTAACATTGATATTTCATTTTTATTACAAAGCCTTAAGCCTTCGGAATTTATATAAATCGCGATTCGTTAAGAAAAGGGCATTGCAACAATGATTTGGCATGTTTCGGTTTAATTTTCCTTTTTTTTTAATTTTAAAGAACCTCTTTGAATTCTTGAAAAAGCTAGGCATATGCTTAATATGCTTAAAAATTGATTGTCATTAATGAACATGAAAATAATTGTTTTTGATTTTGCTTCATTAAAAGTCATTTCTAAAACACTTAAGAAACATATAATATGTAAAAGAATATAACAAATTAAAAATTATAGGGAGAAATCATAAAAAAAATATAGAAGAAATACGGATTTTGTTCTTTAATTGATATAAAAACTCACAGGTCCAATGCCATTAACCTTGATTTATAGACCATTTACTTTGAAGGAAATATTTGGTTTTTATTTAATAATATCTTAACGGCTATTAAATATCTAATGTCACAGAATTAAAGTTCCAAATATTTTAAGATTTATTTATTATCATAAAAACTATTCCACAATTAATAATTTATTACAGAAATGCACATATGTAAGTTCATTTAATAAAGAAAGAAGATGCTTTAAATTAACATATATATTTTGCTTTAATTAAAATATTAACGAACACAGATTAGAAATTGGAAACTAGAGCGTCTAAAAAGTAGCACTAAATAATATTTTATTAATGATAAGGTTTATATTTAAGACATTAACTTAAGTATACGGGTTTTAGTATAGAAAATTATCGATAAATCAATAAAACCATAACCGTAAAATAACCCAAACATCATTACTTGAATCTAACTTATTTTCCAAATTTTAAAATGAATATTATTATTAATCACTTTAATCTCCTGGGAACAACTCTACTCGGAATATATGCTGATCTCACCGAATGAATCTGAACAATCGCCACCTGCGACTCGGGCGATTTGTGTCACTTTCAAGATTGGCGTTTGGTTGCTCAATTTATAAGTTCCCCGCTCGGCGATATGTTCGCCATTTTGGAAAGATGTGTGTGCGTTTTAAGGCCGGCTAATGAACACGCCTACTGCCAGCCACCTGTGCCGGTGCAGGTGAGTGTGCGAGTGTCCAGAGCTAGTGTGTGTGCAAGTGCGAGTGCGTGAGCTATGGCTCTGGCTGGTGGTTGTGATTTGCAATTATAAAAAACACGCATACGCCGCATAGGCCAAAGTCGAGCAGCAGCCATTGCAGGCGCCCGAAGCCGGTGTGTGTCTCATTTTTTATGGGTATTCGTGAGTGAGTGGCTCGGAGCACTTGCCTTTAAATTGAGAGAGCGAGAAACGCTGACAAATTCGGTGGAGACCAAAAACCAAACCCCCCAAAAAAGCTCAGAGAGCTCACTGCAAAAACACAATTTATTTGCGAATAAAATATGCAGCGTGTAAACTCCAATTAGACGCTAATTTCAGCCATAAAATGCAAATGTGCGTGCAGGAGTTGCAGTATTTTTTCTCAGTTTTTTTGCATTTTATTTGCCTTTCCGTGAGCCACATTCACTTGCGGGTTTGGGGCCTAAGGCTAAATTCGCGCCACTGGAGGCAAAGTGAATGGAATTGCAATTAATAAATGGCCGCTAGCCGCACCTGACCATGCCCACTAAAGCGATCAATAAACAATGAGCCACAATGTGGCATTAGTGCATAAATCCTGCCCCACACAAAGACAACCCGCAGGGATTGCGTGCTGCCTCGACCAGGAAAATCCAAGAAAATAGAGGATATCGCCCACGTCTCGGTTTGGGGCCACATCGATAATTGCCAATTATGCGACGAATCAAAGCGGCCAAATTTGGCAGGGAAAAAGTCAAAATAAAGCCAAGTTTTTATTACAATTTTCCAGACTGCAGCCTGCAGCCTGTGGGACTTTCTTGCTCTTTTTTTTTGTGTAATGAAGTCATTATAAAATATTGCCCCAGCTCGCCGAGTCCGCTAGCGATCCAGCTCGCCTGGCATTGGCCATAAATTCTCATTCGTGCGCGTTTCCCAAACTCCAAACTCAGCTCTCAACCTGTCACGACAGCTGTGCGCCGTCTAATCTAATCCCATTGAGTTTTTCTCTATTTTTTCCTACGGTTTTCCTTTGGTTTTTCTTATTTCTACTCCAGTTTTCCTTTTTGTTTTTCCCTAGCTCCGGTGCTCACGTCGTTTTTGGGGTCGAGACATTATGGATGCAGGCCGCTCATTAAGCTGACGCTGGGCAGCCCATAAATCCAAATTCGAATCGGAGTCTGATTCCGCCCACCCGTCCATGCATAGCCCAGTCCAAATCCAAATCCACAGCCAAATCCCAATCCAATTCGCCTGCGCCGGGTGACTGATCGCAGTAGCTGACACGGCATCGCCATCGCCACCGTCGATCTGCGGGATCATGGAGCTTTATGGCTCCACTTGACTGCAACTGACACACACTTTGTTCAGCTGTCGCCCGGGCGGTCTCGGCGGTTTCGGCTCCAACCTCCCAGCTACAGTATCCAGCTCCTGCTCCAAGTCCCAGTGCCCCGGACATGAGCTGGCATTTCAATTGGGCGGCTGGGGCCACTCCCAAGGGCTTAATTTGGTTCAACGGGGCCGACATGCACCCAATTTTAATCAGCCAGCAAGGCAGGAGTTTATTAAATTGATTAATGATTACGACCACAAAAGGGGCTATAAATCCTTCAAAATCAATGTAAAGTTAAACAATTAGTGGGCTGTTGAATAGATAAATAATAAATAAGTTATTTGACCCCTGATTACATGAATAATACATTATCAGAAAGAATAATAATAATATTTTAGGATGTAAGTATCTTTAAAAAGCTAATATGGGTTAGTTTTTTCCTTAGACAATTCATTATAAAAAGGAAATAAATCATATACTTTATGTTTTATTATATAATATTAAAGAAAATAAGTCCAAGCTTATTTATTCTTTAAAGAAATGAACAAAATATTACAACTAAGGTACTAGCACTTATTATCTTTAAAAGAATTTTAATTTAATGATTAAATTAGATATATTAAATTAAGCCAAGTGAATTTACCATTAATTTTAATAACAAAGGAGCTCAAACCTTATATATTTCACATTTGTATAATTCAAACATTTATTTCTGAGCCACAAACAACTCAATATCCTCTCTCTCATGACTCAACTGTTTTTCTCCACCGGCAATCAGCTAGAAAAATAATTTTCGATCAGCTTTTTATCGCTGCTGATACATGACGTGGGTGTTGTTGTGACTCCCTCCGAAACCAAAGATTCCTTCACCCCTTACATGCCATTGAAAGATGTTGAAAAACAATGGATTCCCCCTCGATTTTGCAATCGCAGAACAAAAATCACACGCAAATGAGGTTGGCTGAGTGATAAAAAACAGTCAAGGCAATCTAACTCAGGGCTCATTATCATAATATTATCACTGATATGTTCCAAGAGCCAACACTGCGTATGCGCAATGTGCCTTAAGAGCGATATGACTCACATTCGGAGGTTTTAAGATGCCAATTGAAGTCCAAGGAGGCTGCGCTGGCTAAGTGAAATCCGCACTCGGGCTGCCCCATTAACCATTTACCCATTACCACCAACAGATCAAAGTCAATCTTCTGCTGATCAGTAAAAACCTCACGTAGCTCATGAGCAGCTTTTTTGTGTGCGGATCACTCTGGATGGGGGATGAGGGGCAGTAGCTGGTTTTCCAGCCTATGGGCGGTACTTTCCGCTCTCGCTCGCACGCACAGAAAGGCACTCGAGACAGATATAGAAGGCTGATATATATAGATAGAAGGCACTTTTTGCGCGCCTCAAAAATTGTTATTGCACATTTAAAGGCGTCATTATTAGCGCTACATGGAGGCACTAACAATTGTCCATGCATTTCCAATGCGGCCGCAGTCCACGCACTAATTGGACCCAGTTGGAGGCGGAAGGAGCCACGAGGAGGAATGGAACGAACGGAACAGTACCGATCTCGCATAGCAATTGCCTGGCACTCTCCTTCGTCGCAGTTTTTGGGCCGCTCTTAGTGGGTTATCACATAAATTGTGCTCCCAAATCTTGATCTGCAAATCATTTTCGACAACTTTACGGCCCCGGGCTGTGGCTGGAGCTGGAGCTGAGGCTAGTACTGGAGCGGGGTGGACCCCGGTCTATATGCATATGTATGATCGTAACTTCGCTCCGCTATCTGTCGCTGCAATCTCGATCAGAGTGAGCATGCCACGATCCACGATCCGCGATCGCCGGCAACAATATTTTCTTGTGACTGCGTTTAGTGGCCATTTTTTGTAGATCTTTTTTTTTTTTGGTTCAGCATTTCCTGCCGCTCTCTTAACCCATTTTTTTTTAGAACCTAAAGTTTTGGGTAGTTTATTACAAAAGAAATTATTACTCATCATGCTGAGAGTATACAAGAAAGAAGAAATGTCACGTTGCATTTATTATTCCTGGAAAAAAATAGTTTCCCCTATTTTGTTTTTACTTTGTGCTAATTTTGAGTTTATTTGGTAGCTTTGCAGCTATTTTAAAAATACTAATTGAAGTCTAATTAATTTTTTATTTTAATTTTACTTACAATTTGTTATTTTAATTTAAAAGATCAAAATGATGACTTAATTCGATTTGTTGTCCTTATAATTTCTTTACTTATTTATGTAAGCTTTAATTGGGTAATCTGCAAACTATTTTTGCACAAACAAAAAATATCAATAAAATGTTATATAGTTAAAATATTGAAAATCTGTAGTGTCAAGGATTACTTTCTTTATTTTAAATTTTTAAATTTCACTGAGGGATATAATTTACCATTTATGAGTAAAAATAGTTAGTATATATGTAGTTAGTAATAGTATTTACCTAATATTCAGCTTCATAATTTATAATTTAAATATAAAATCTTCAAATGAAATCACAAACAATGCTTCTTAATTGTTTTTATAATATAACAAAACTCACATAAATCTAAAATTACAACACACCGAAAAAAAAGGGTTAACGATCACAATCATTAAAAACAGAATTATTTAGTGGGTCCGGTTAACTAGGCGGACATTTAATTTAGGTGCCCCGACACTAGCGGGAAGCGTTCCTGTCAGCGACTAATGAAATTTATGCATTTATGCTGGAATCCTCGCCAGCGCCGCCTCGCAGCGCTTGGCGCAGGACGCAGACAACGGCCGATGATCCATGTTAATGTCCATCAAATGTGCCAGGGACCGGGGTAAAGCAGCTGTCAATTCGATTGTTGGACATGTCCACTTGTCCATGTTGCAATTTGCAATTAGCCGCACTAGCAACGGATATGGTTGGGAATGGGAATCAGCTACGGAGGAGGATGGCCTGAGACTAGATCCAAAGGATGCCCTGCAAGTGTCGCGATGCGCGTTTCCCGTGAGAAATTTCAATTATTTTAATTAGCGTGGCGATCGCGGTCGCTTTATTAGGCGAAACCGATCGATGTAAGCGCGTCCGCGGCTCTGCGGAGTCTGAATCCGAGCTGCTGCCGAGGTATCTGTATCTCTCTGTGGCCAATTTCCGCTGCACGCAACGGCGACATCTCAGCCAGCGTCGCTGCTGGAATGCCGCGTTGATAGCGAAGACATGGTCGCCGCAGAACAGGATTCTGGCACTGGCACTGGCATTGGGACTGGGACTGGGGACTGGCACTGGGCATCTTTGCGGCCGCCTAATGACATGTTTTGGATAATGATGACGAAGGAGACCGGAGATACTGCGCCGAGGAGACGGAGACTGGTCCGCCGAGTGGCGATAAAAAGCTGGAACTTAATTTAAATTGATGACACCGCTCTCGTCGCCGGCCACTTGGAAAATTGCCCACAAGCGGCGGTCGTTTGCCAAGCAAATCAATCTGCATGCCAGCAGTCGGGGATTCGTTTAGCCGAGGGACCACCCGGCGGATGAATCGGTATCTGCTGTGGCTGTGTCTGTGTCTGTGTCCAGCTGCAACTCCAATTCCGCGGATGTAACTGCGGGCTTAATTGGCCGCAGCGGTGTCAATTGCAGCGCCACCGCTGGCCATCACAATGAGGGACCAATGACCACTGGACGACAGTGGCCAATTCCCAGGCCACCAACGGGGGAGCTGTAGCCAGTAGCCTGCAGCCTGTTGCCTGTAGCCTGTAGATGTAGCTGTATCTGTATCTGGCGAATGCGACTTGCTGACCAGCCGAGAGTGTCGCCCGCTGCGATTGGGAATGCCAATTTCAGCAATTAACAATGGCCATAAACGCGCACAGAGTCGGCAGGTGAGTTGGCTTCGGTGTAAGCCAAAGTGAGCTAAGCCCGCTAAGCTCGCCGGATGTGAGATACCAAGATACCGGGAACAGTGCCACATACAAGTGGCTTACACATGCAGCCTCCGGATTAGCCAAGTGTGAAGCGGAGGCGGAAGCGATCTAAATCTGACTCTGAAGCTGAAACTGAAATTGAGACTGATGCTGTTTCTGTAGTATCTCAATCCGATTCCGATTCCGTGCGGGCCACTGACCTGTAAACAAAAGCCAAAGGCCGCTGTCAAACATTAATCAGCAGATCACACTGCTCTTTGCACTGTGGAAAATGAGGTTACTCGTGTTAGTCATCACTTTTGAGGGGATTTTTGATAAAAGAGAAGAGGGTTTTCTACTTAAAATATTATTGAATATTTTTAATACTAATAAAAAAAATATTTTGAGTTTCTGAAAAATAAATATTTTAATTTTGAGTATAGCTTTAAGGAAATCGTGCTTTCATTTCATAAAAGAATGATTGATTCATATTTTTAAGATATTAAAGTACATCTAAAATTGATTTAATAGAAGAATTTCTTTCAAAATTAATTAGTTTATGATAAAACCAATAAGACAAATATTTTGCGGATTTAATGATACATATTATAAATTCAAAGAAAGTTTAAAGGGAACCATTCCAGCTTTTCCTTGAAAAATGATTTATTTACATTGTTAGGGTATTAAAATACATATTTAAATTTATTTAATTGAGGTATTCCATTCAAAATTAATTAGTCTGGGTTAATGTGTATTAAATTTATGATAATATTTTCCTTCCTAAAAATTAATATTAAAAAAAACCTTTACATCTAAAGGAAAAGAGTATGAGCAAGGTATATATGGAAAAAACAATAAGTTAGACTATATAGTCTATTAAATCAATTTCCTAAAACTCTGACACTCATAATTAATCAGATTTTAGCCTTAAATCCTCTAAATAATATATATAAGTTACCAGACCAAGAGAGACACTTTTCAAACTTAAAAGTATATTTCAGTTCCTATTTTTCTCTCCATGTAGCTTCGAAGTAGCGCCATTTAAGCAAATACAAGACACGAGTCACCCAGCTGTTGATCTACAAAGTATCCACAAGATTGCCCTTTGGCGGAAAGAGACTTCACAGCTTCAGCACCAGCTTCAACTTCAAATTCAATTTCGATTTCGATTTCAACTTCACGAGCGCGTTCAAGGCGCTGCAATCGCTTGTCTGGGGGCCTGGGAGGATGGGAGGTGGCGGTGGTTCAACGACACGATAACAATACATTGTTGAAAGTAACCAAAAGTTAGGTGTTGGGCTTGACCTTGAGCGGGATTGACCGCTTAGAGCTCTTGAACACTAGATGGATTGGCTACGCCGCTCCAATCACACACTCACTCGCTCACTTCCTGGCCAAACCTGGCCGTATCCGAGCTTGACCCATTACGCGATGAGCTCCAAAACAAAGACAGTGTGTCGCTGGGTATGTGCCGTGCACTCCGACTCCGGGAATTCAGAAATAGACACGTTCTGCGGCAGCGGCACATAAACACAAGCTTGATTGGTTACGAAACACGGGCGTTGAAATTAAAAAATGAAGACGTCGCCCCGCCACCTGAATTATTTGCAGCCCTTATCGAATAAGTACACAGAAGCTCGAATGAGTCGCGAAAACCAAATTAGAATATCACGGCAGCAGCCATTTTATGAGTCGGATGCAGATACATCTACAGCTACAGATACAGATACACGCACGTATCTGTATCTGCTGGAACGTCGCCTCGTCCAGTTGCACGTCCATTCTAAAACTCGCTCGCTGGGCAGAAGCCTGAAACAAACATATAGCGAACCGAACCGATATATTGGGCAAACGCGTTTTCCAAACGCTTCGGTCTCGGTCTCCCGCTCACCCATACACGCACGCCACCTGCCATAGCCGCTATAGCGCTCCGCTCCGCTCCGATCCGATACGATCCGAGGCCCTCACCTCACCTGGCTCACCTGGCTCACCTGGCTCGTGCGTCCGCCTGGCTTTCGCTTTCAGTTGCTGCTCGCCGCTGCCGCCGATTGGTGTTGCTTCTTGCTGGGATCGCGTCGTGTCCGCTGCCTTAGCCTTACTCTCCGTCGTGTTTCTCTCGTAAAGCCGTCGTGTCGGTGCTTCTGTGTCTTGACCCCCGACGCGAGGATAATTCCCACTCTTTAGCTCCTTGTAGAGCACCTTGAAAGTGAAGATTAATTGTTATTATTGGCAGATATTGCCCAGTGTTGCTCCTGTGACTCAGCCGTCAAGGATTAATCCTTGGGAGAATGTGGTGAACTTTAAAGTCGCCACTTAAGTAAAGTTCCATTAAAGTGTCAAGGATAATCCACCCAATCCCTGGGCATGAGTCCCAGCCAAGTGTAGAGTGTGCCTTTTGTGATCCCTTCAAACCCCCTAACGAACATGGACGCCGACCAGGACTCGAGTAACCATCGCGGTTCTGTGTCCTCCAGCCGTTCCCTCGAGATACCCGCCACACCGTCGCGTTCCCCCAAGAAAGTGTCCTTCTCGGATGAGCTGCCCCAGTCCCAGACACCCGCCCAGCAGCCCATCCAGCCGCCAGCGGCCACGGGAGTGAGTCACGTGCTCCACCAGGCTGCCCAGTATCTGGAGAGATTGCATGGCTCACGCGAGGAAGAGGAAGTGCAACAAAGTAGTGATAGAGAAGAGAGCGAAGCCGCCATTCTCGACTTGGATGCCGTGGATAACGCGAGTGCAGATGAACCGGCGGCAGTTATGGCCAGTTCCCCAAGTATTCTAGTTGCCAGCGTTGGCAAGCAGGAAGCGAATGGAAATGGAAGTGGGAATGGAAATGGAAATGGAAATCCGAATCAGCGGCAATCAAATTTGTACATGGAACGATACAACCTCAATTTAGATAAGAACTGCAGCTCCATGGAGCTGGAGGCGCGCCGGGAGAAGCAGCGCTGGCTGCTCATATCCGAGTGCAGTGCTCTGTTCGACGAGGGCGAGGGCAAGCATACCAGGGAGGCCTTCCGCAAGCTGTTCCTGGATGAGGTGAGTCTATTTTGGGGAGGATCTCTAATAAAAAAATAAGAAATGATTATTAATTTTAATATTTAAATAAAAAATAAGGTATTTCTTAGCTTGTAAACGATAAAGTTTACTTTGTTTTATTATAAAAACCAAGAAAGTGTCAATTTGGTGAAAACAACCCTCAGAAGTATCCCTAAAAACTGATAAAAAAATATAAATAAATATTAATATAAATATTCAAACCAAGAAAGTGTGAAAGAATACCTCAGAAGTATCCCAAAAAACTGATAAAAAAATAAAGTAAATTCACAAAGTATTTTTCCAAAATTAAAAACTAATCAAAAATTAGAAATAAATATTAATATAAATATTAAAACCAAGAAAGTGTCAGTTTGGTGAAATAAACCCTCAGAAGTAAGCCTAAAACAGATTAAAAAGTAAAATAATTCCCAAAATCAAACCTGTAACCGCAGGAGAATATAAAACCAATTGAAATCCCTTATCTAGATCCCATAAAGTATCAATAAAAAATCATTTGTTAACAACAAATTGAAGGCACTGGGGGAATTCGATACCCACGACTCAATTGCGATCGCTCGATATAGAGTTGAAAGCGATATATTGAGTTCTGTGAGTTATTAATTACAACATTCGCCAGAAAAAGCCATGCAAAATGGAAATGGTAATGGATATGGGTCTCCACGGCTCCGATCCAGACTTCAGTGACCTTGTGCCACTTATTCTGTGGTCCTTTACCCGGTCAGCGCTGGTCGATCGATCGTAAAACCCGTTTTTTGATGGGCTCTCCAGCGTGTGTTTACTTTGTTGCGGCTTTGGTTTCGGCCGCAAGTATTTTGTGTTTTTATGGGCTCCCCGAAAGCTGCCTAACCAGTCAGGGCTCATCCGTTAAATATGCACATTTTTCATCATCGGGAGATCTCCATCGACAGCCCCAACTGTGACCAAATGCAAAAGATGCGCTTCAAGTTTGCCTTTGCCTTTGCAGACAATGCCGATGGGCTGCCATGATCGTGAGATCGAATGCCATTAAGATATTAATAAGCGGCTAATTTAATTTAAATTTATGCTAGGCATTCGTCTCAATCACTGCCGCATAGTTGGGTTCGATTCCATGGGATCGTGGGACCAGAGCTGTTCTGGCCCCTTAATTATGCTCATTACGTGAGGGGATCTCCGCCAGAACCGAGAGATATGTAAACACTTTCGTGTACATAAATCTCTGGATCTCCGTATTGCGGGGTATAAACAAATGCTTCTCCAAACAATGCAGGCAAAGATCATAAATTAATTAACACTTTCACAGCAACGGAGACGTATAAATTCGGATCTTTACAACTTGTTTTATTCGGACTCGGTCTCTACTTACAGGAATTCCAGCAGAAGCTCTTCCAGCTGTTCGATCTCGAGCGGAACGGCTATCTCCTGCAAGATCGCTGGATCGAGCACCTCAAGGGTCGTCTGACGTAAGTTGGGGTTTCAGTTCCTAGCTCTGGTAGCTCCTCCTGCTCCTCTGAGATCGCTGCTGCGACGGTGCCAAAACAATTAGCTCGCCTTGGAAAAAATAGCTATCCGATCCAGTCCGCTCCACTTGGATCCACACACGCAGCTCTAGACGAGAGCTGGCGTGCTCCAGGCATTCCAGCTGCGCCAAGCAGAAGCCGCCGCGAATGCCTCTCGCCACCGATCCCAGATGCCAGCCTCGTTCC
Organism: Drosophila rufa; assembly: GCA_018153105.1. Taxonomy (NCBI): domain Eukaryota; kingdom Metazoa; phylum Arthropoda; class Insecta; order Diptera; family Drosophilidae; genus Drosophila; species Drosophila rufa. The sequence continues at coordinate 7,518,842 of JAECXS010000002.1, forward strand.
CAGACGCTGTCCGTTGCCCATGGCGATGCTATCTGCGCCGTGTGTTAACATATACAACAGCTAACATAGTCCGCGTGCCTCGACAGCAGCTAGAGAGTTGGATCTGGGACCCGGGCCGGGGACCTGGCCTGCGATGGCGACTGCAGCCACAAACTGTCATTGCCTGCCTGTCGTAATGAAGTCATTCAAATACAAATATAGTGCGAGCAGCGGCAGCAGCGACATCGGAGGCTTCATAGGGTGCGGAGGAGGAGAGAACGACCTGGTATTGGGTGCACAGAAAGGAAAAGAATTGAGTTACTTAATTGGAGTCAGTAAAAGATAATGAAAGAGTATAAATTAACTTGTTTGATAATATAAATTTAATTGAAAAATAATTATTAAAAAGTTTTACAGAGTTGAGACTTCATCAATTACAAACTTAACGAATTGAGGGACCTTAAACTCTCCTATTTCTTTCTGTGCCCGAATACCTGAGGAAGTGAGGGAGTGCCTCAGTGTATCCTTATATGGGATATCTATAAATTAAGGTTGTATCTTGGGCTCTCTTCTAGTGACGACCGCCAGATGGACTTTGCGGAGCAGATCGAGTCGGTGGCCTATGTGATTTGCGGTGAGAATAGCCGCGTGAGCTTCAAGAACTTCCGCGACATCTGGCACACAAGGGGGGTAAGTTAACCACTTAAACCCTGTTAAAAATCCAGATTATTCTAATCCTTTTACTTTCCCTAAGATCTTGGACAAACTCTACCGCCTGATAGAGCTAGAAGGCAGCAATCTGGTGTCCACCAACCAGGTAATGGAGTTCATCTCACACCTGACCAACTCCCGCCCCAGGACGGGCTTTGACAAGAGCTCGCTGGCTAGACTAGAGCAGCTCTTTCGCACCACAGTGGGCAACGAGCAGGAGATACGAAGGGAGGAGTTCCAGAAGATTGTCACCTCCAAGAATGTGAGTTTGCTGAAGGAATTTATTAATTAATTTAAAATTAATCTTATTTTCTCACCTCTCTGGTAGCCCTTCTTCACGGAGCGCGTCTTCCAGATCTTTGACAAGGACAACTCGGGCTCGATTTCGCTGCAGGAGTTCATCGATGCCATACACCAGTTCTCGGGACAGTCGGCGGATGACAAGATTCGGTTTCTGTTCAAGGTCTACGACATAGATGGTGAGGTTTACATATTGGATTACCCAAACCTATCAGAATTTACCTTTTCTATTATTAATAGGCGATGGCCTCATCCAGCACAAGGAGCTGCACGATGTCATCCGGCATTGCATCAAGGAGAATGGCATGGAGTTCTCCGAGGACCAGATCGAGGACCTCACCAGCGCCATGTTCGAGGACGCGGATCCCCACAACAGCGGCGAGATCACCTACGAGGCGCTGAAGAACCAGCTGCACAAACATGGCGGTCTACTGGAAAACCTCAGCATCACGTAGGATCTAGTTAAAAATTGATAAATTATTTTTATTGATTAAATTAATTTTTCCAGCATCGATCGCTGGCTGGTGCCCATTGCCGAGGACCGGCAGGCGGGTGGAGCTGCCAAGGGTGGCTTCTGGAGCTCCCTGCCCCACCAGCTCTCGCTGGCTTACATGAAGAACAACCAGGTCTTTGTCACGTATCTGTTCTTCTACATAGCCGTCAACCTGTGCCTCTTCATCTCCCGCGCTATTCAGTACCGTGCCAGCAATGGCTTTGTCATCATAGCCAGAGCTTGTGGTGAGTCCGGGGTCCTTACTGGATTCCTTTCATTCTTATTAATAATGTTACCTACCCCAGGACAATGCCTGAACTTCAACTGCGCCTGGGTCCTGGTCCTAATGCTTCGACACTCCCTGACTTATCTCAGAGGACGAGGTCTCTCCTCCTACCTCCCTCTCGACCACCATGTCTACCTGCACAAGCTCACGGGCATCACGATATCCGTGCTCAGTCTGGTCCACACTGTGATGCATCTGTTCAACTTCTCGATCATAGTGATCAATGATCCCAATATCAACGCGGGACACTACACCATTGGGGAGTGGCTGCTCACGGATCGGCCGGGGCTCTTTGGCCTCATCCCGGGCTGTGCCAATCCCACGGGAGTGGCCCTGCTGGCCATCCTGGTGGTGATGTTTGTGTGCTCGCAGCCCTTTGTCCGGCGGAAGGGCAGCTTCGAGGTCTTCTACTGGACCCATCTGCTGTACGTGCCCTTCTGGGTGCTCTGCCTCTTCCATGGGCCCAACTTCTGGAAGTGGTTCATGCTGCCCGGCCTGGTGTACATTGTGGAGCGGGCCCTGCGCTTCATTTGGATGAAGGGTGAGCATGGAAAGACCTACATTAGCTCGGGGCTGCTGCTGCCCTCCAAGGTGGTGCACTTGGTCATCAAGCGGCCGCTGCACTTTAACTTCCGGCCCGGGGACTACGTTTTCGTGAACATCCCGGCCATTGCCAACTACGAGTGGCATCCGTTCACCATCAGCTCGGCGCCGGAGCAGGAGGACTACATGTGGCTCCACATACGCACCGTGGGCGAGTGGACGAACCGCCTGTATCGCTACTTCGAGCGGGAGCAGCAAAAGCTGCAGCAGGGCGGCTCCTCCCAGGAGGCTAACCAGCACATGCACGCCATTCCCACGCCCAGCTTCATGCTCCTCAACGAAGCTCGTAATCCGGCCATGGCTGGTGAGAGGTCCTCCACCCCTCAAACGGATTTCCTGGCCCGAAATCTGGCTGTGCAGGCAGTGCCGCCAGTGCGTCCTCCTCGCCAGAATCGCAAGCCGGCAGCAGGGACTGCTCCTGATCCGCCAGCCACAGGGGTGAACCGCATTCGGAGCATCAAGAAGAGTCTGCAGCGTACCTTCTCCCGGAAGGAGGCGCCAGAGCCCAAGAAGGGCATTCCCAATGGCGCCTTCCTGGCGGACAGTGAGCGGGAGGACTCTAGCCTGAAGCAGAGGCCCCTGGAGAAGAGCATCTCCCTGCCGGACATCAGTGTGAAGAGCAAGAAGCGCAGTCGCCTCAAGGCGTGAGTAATCCTTTTTTTCTAATCTCTCCAAGATGCTCAACCTTAATCCTTAGACTTCGGGCTCTGGGTCGCTCCGAGTCCGAGTCCGCCTTCGACGAGAAGCGGGTGCGAAGGGCCCGGAACAACAGCGTGGGACTGGCCTACCTCAGTCCGCAGAACAAGTCGCTGGCGCAGAGCTTCCGCTACATGCGCACCAAGCCCACCATCATTGCCTTCAAGACGCCCAGCATGGAGGAGCGGGAGCACCAGCTGGCCACGGGAGAGGTCATCGGAGGGGGCCCGGCCAGCAGGGCGGAGCAGGGCATACAACTGGGCTCGAGGACGGAGGCGGTCGATAAGTTGCAGGCGGCCAGACTCAGTCTGGCGGCCGAGGTGGCCTCCAAGCCACTGGAGGTAAGTGATTGGTAGCCCCCGGAAACTAACCCATCTAAAGCCACTAATTCATGTCCAACAAAAGGATCAGGCACAGACGGGATCGGTCAGCAGAAAGTCCATTCTGCGGCGTCCCACCTTCCTGCGCACCCTGTCCACCTCCATAAATAACAGATCGGGCGGCGGAGGATCGGCTGGTAGCTCCACAAATAACAGCGGTGGCAAGGTCACACTCGATGCGGGCGTCATGGAGGTGCGGGTTCACACCAAACACACACACAATTGGCCTTTACCCACTAACCATTTGCTCATGCTAATGACCTTGACCTCCTCGCAGATCTTCATCGATGGGCCGTATGGTGCTCCCTCGAGCCACATCTTTGGGGCCCAGCACGCGGTGCTCATAGGCACGGGCATCGGGGTCACGCCCTTTGCCTCCATCCTGCAGTCCATCATGCATCGCTACTGGAAGGCAAGGCACAGCTGCCCGAGGTGCCAGTTCGAGTGGGCCAGCGAGATACCCAAGTCTGTGATGAACCTGCGCAAGGTGGACTTCTTCTGGATCAATCGGGACCAGCGCTCCTTCGAGTGGTTCGTCAACCTGCTGTCGCAGCTGGAGATCGAGCAGGCGGAGCTGGGCGGGGCCATGGAGCGGTGAGTGAAGCTAGGAGATACATATATCTTAGAGATGTTTCATGAGTTAATGTAACCACAGCTTCCTGGACATGCACATGTACATCACGAGTGCCCTGCAACGAACAGACATGAAGGCAGTTGGCTTGCAACTGGCCTTGGATCTGCTGCACGAGAAGGTAGCGAAGGTATATCTACAATTCCACTGCCTTTTCTAACTCTATCTTTTCCAGGGCAAGCGGGATCTAATTACAGGATTAAAGACCCGCACCAATGCCGGAAGACCCAACTGGGACAAGGTGTTCAAGCAGCTGCAGGCCCAGCAGAAGGGCAAGGTCACCGTCTTCTACTGCGGCCCTCCACAGCTGGCCAAGACGCTGAGATACAAGTGCGACCAGTACGGATTCGCCTTTCGTAAGGAGTGCTTCTGAACAAGACACATCTCTCGTTCCCAATCCACCTCTCCATCCTCTCTCCTCCATATCTCCCTCATCGTGTTCTCATTTGCATAAGCAACGGGTTTATTTTCGGGTTCGGTTCGGTTTAGCTTAGCTTAGATGGCTATTTATTCGTCACTTGTCTCTTGTTGCCTCCTCATTGTCCCCCCTCAGCTTGTAAATATCTATATCTCTATGTATTATCCATGTACGTGCTCATGCAATAAAGTTTGTTACCCAATGTGTGCCGTCCAGTCGCAGTCAGCAGATCAGCAGCAGAGTACATTGTCAGCATCTTTGCAGGCGGCTCCGAATTCTACATCTGATGCAACCCAACCCGATCGCCTCAAAACCATTTCAAAATTCGGAAACTCTAATAAAAAAAGACATAAACGAAACGAAAACAAACAGAGATGAGCTACCTGAAGAGGTATTGGATTCACTGCTTCAGCCAGGTGCTAAAGTTGATGTCACTGGGCCTGGACATGCGGGCAATGGTGATGGTCTCGTCGTCAATGTTGTCCACGTTGTAGAACTCCCTGAGCTCCGCGATGGCAGTCTCCTCAATCTGAGTGTGTACTAAAGATTTGTTACGCATCCGTTCGTAGGACTCCCGCTGCCTTCTCTCATCAGCCAGGATGCGCGAGAAGCTCTGGCCCATCTCGGTGGGCGTAGTGGCAGCCTGTTGACCCCGCATCATGTTGGCAAACGAGGTTGGATCCGTGCTGCTGCCAGTGGCCGAAGGGGAACCAAAGGCGTCGCTAAACGAACTCGATGGCGTGGCAGTCACTCCCCAGGCATTGGGAATGGCCACTGGAGTGGAGGCTTGCTCCACCAGGGCTGGGTTATGGGCACGCCAACTCTTCGACTCGGAGGAGAGACGCTTCCGCTGCTTCTGGGACAGCTTCTGGGACTGGGGCGTGAGGGAGCTTAGATCGAGATTGTAGCTCTTGCTCAAGGGTGTGCTGGGCTCCGTTCCAGGGGATAATGGCGGTGGTGTTTGCGCCTTCATGGGCGTCCTTGCCATGGTAACCAGTTCAGGCGCTGGGGGCTCTTCCTGCTTGAGCGTGTTGTTGACCTTCAAGGCCGTCTCAGCCTGCTTGCGCTTCTGCTCCTTCTTGTCCACCACCCGGGACCAGTTCTTGGCTTCACTGCGACTAGTTTCTTGTGGAGATGCGGGCACCTCTGGCCCTGACCCCGGGTTAGCCTCACTGATGCTTATGGACCGCATCATGCTGGATATGGCCTGCTGCTCGTAATGGTGGCGGGCATCCTGCTTGCGCAAGTCCTTCTGCTTGTGCTTGGCAGCCTGCTTGAGCTGGGACTCCGCATCCATTCGGTACTCCAGATCCACCTGGCAATCGTAGACGAAACTGAGCAGCAGCTCGTCCTCTATGGCCTCCGAGAAGGGCGTGATCTGGCGGTAGTCGAACACCTTGCTGAACATCTTCCGGTAGTGCTCGTTCAGGCACTTCAGAGTCTCACCGTCGCACTGCTCTATGCTGCGGTAGCAGAGCACCCTGGCCAGGTTCTGGCAGATGAAGTCCATGCATCCTCTTTGGAGCAACTTGCAGTTGTACATGGCCGCGAACTCGAGCATCTCGCCGCACTTGCGTATGCTGATCTTGTCCAGAATGAGCAGCTCGCACACGTTCTGCAGCGACTCGATGAAGTACTGGTCGCAGATGGTGATCATATTGTAGAGGAACGTCTCCAGGTAGCCCTGCTTGCAGAAGGACTCCGTTTCCAGGCAGTACAGATAGTCCAGCACCGGCTCCATGTACTCCGCGGGCACGCCCTCCATGGTCACCGACGAGCGCTCCGCCCACAGGTGCATGAACATCATCTCAAAGTACTCCAGCCGGGCCACCAGCATGCACTTGTGGGCCTCCAGTACCTTACCGTCCTCGCACACAATCCTCACGTCGTAGAGCTCGGGGAAATCGGAGCGATGCAGGCGACTGAATCGCTGGCGGGCATTGGGCAGTGGGAACTGATGGTCACGCACATAGCTCTGCACGTACTTGGCCAAGTCGACCAGCTGGAACTTTTCCAAGTGCGGCAGGAACATCTCGCAGGTGCGCCTCCGCTCCTGGGGATTCGCGGGGCCCAAACTCTGCTGAATGCAGTCGATATCTGAAGCGGGATATCATGAATACTCCAGAGATCTTTTGACCCGCTATAACCCCTAACTCACCATCCTCGGTGGGCCAGTAGCTGGAGTAGATATGCTTCAGTACCAACTCAAACATCTTCCCCGTCAAGTGCTCAAACTTCAGATAGATATCCTTGTCCAGATACAAGCGTATTAGCTCCCTGAGCCCCGGAGCCCTGCTGTAAATGATGAACTTGTGGGCAGGAAACTTCTCGCCGTCCACATGGAACACCACATCGTGGACGGCATCACAGTCGCTGGTGTCGTGCAGCAGCTTCTTGAAGCTGTGCTCCCTGCGCGGCAGCTGTGGCTTCCGGAAGTACTTGCTGTGCGACTCCTGGAGGACGGCGAACGAGGAGAAGCCCTCGTCGCAGTATATATTAATGGCCCGGTCAATGTTGGGCACACGCTGCAGCTCGATGCGGATGACGTGCTCGCGGGAGATCTCCGTCTTATTCTGATCATTGTTCTGCCAGATGTCCAGGTTGGGCCGTGACCTCTCCTCCTGCAGCGCCGCAGCGGGCACAGCGATCTGATTGCACTTGCCGCGATAAACGCAGCCATCGTCGGAGAGAACCATCACTTGATTGCACTTGTAGAGGATCTTCTTGATCTCCGGCAGCCGGATGGGCGAGAAATTGCATCTGTAAAGGGATAGGGTTTATAGATTTAAGGCAGCGGTCGGCACGGCCCTATCCCCGGGGATAGGATTTTTCTCAGTATGCACAAAAGAGAACAGAAGAAGAAGTATGCACAAAAGAGAACCGAAGAATCAGTGCAGACAAATTGTAATTGTGTGGCTAGATTTAGCCTTTTTTAGCGTTAAATAGCTAGTTTTTAGGTTATAGATATTTTTTTTTGCTATATTACAATATATCTTAGCTTTTTTTCTTCTCATATATAGCCATAGAGTGTAAAATTTTCACGCATTCAAATGCAATGTTGACATTTGACTGTAGTGGTGCGGACCACTGATTTAAGGTAATGGAAGTTATTACAGGTAGTTACCTATAGAATTGCTGGCTGTTCTCGTACCAGAGATACACCACATTGGTTTCGGTGAGCATCAGTAGCTTCAGAGCTGCCGCCGTGCCCTTGGCGGAGTTCTTCAGGTGGCCGCCCATCACCGACACGCTCTTGAGATCCTCGTAGCTGGGAGTAAGCAATACATTTCTTTCAAATTTCTGTATCCTATTCAAGGATCCTTACTTGGGCGTCTTAATGTATCTGGTCTTGTCCGCGTAGAAGAGCGTGATCATCTTCTCTTCGCTGTAAATTACCGTGGCTGCATTGTTGGCCTCTACAAAGCGTATGACAGTCCTAGCTGGGAGCTTAATCTGCACGAGACAGGCTTAAAAATGGCCCAGAAATGCGACTAAAACTCACCATTGTGGGCACCAGAATGCTGGGAGTGTTGGCACCGATGCCAAACTGACCTTGATTGGCCCCCCAGACGTAGACACACCTGCTGCCGTAGGCGATGGAGTGCTGATCGCAGGCAATCACGCGCTCCAGCTCGCTGGCACCCTTGTCACGCAAGGCGACCACTTCCTTGAACTGGGCGAGCTGCTCGGGTGCGTCACGCACGCCCAGCTGATGGTCGCTGTTGAGGCCGCAGGCGAAAACCAGCGAGCGGTGCGTGAGCACGAGCGAGTGTTGGCGGGAGACGCTGATGCAGCGAATGGAGTCGTCGCCCAGCTTGGAGGAGACCTTCACGCGCTTGGGCGCTGGCAGGCTGTTCTCCACTCCGATGCCCAGGCGACCACCCTTGCCATGGCCCACGGCGTACAGGTGCCCCTTCTTGTCGCAGAAGAGACTGTGATAGGCGCCCAGGGCCACCTGTTCCAGGTAAATGCTGGACTTGCGAAAGAAGTCCACGACCTGCGGCGCATTGGTGTTCTGCTCGCTGCCCACGCCGAGGTTATAGTTCTTGTTGGAGCCCCAGACCAGGACGTCGTTCCTGGAGCGAGATTGGATAGCTGGTTAGAGGGAAAAACCTTATCTGTGCATCTCCCTTTACTAACTGCGAGTCTGTGGTCAGCCCATCGTCATCGTCGCACTTCCGGCAAATGGCTTGTAAGGGACACCGCGTGTCCTCGTCCAGGAGCTCCAAGCTGGCGCCGTAGCGCAGCAGCAGGACGGCACAGTCCAGGGAGCCGTAGTACAGGGCCCGGTGGAGGGGACTGCTGCCCGACTCGTAGTCCTGGCCATTGATGTAGGCGCCGTTGTTGAGCAGCCACTCCAGGATCTCATAGCGCCCCGTTGAGGCGGACATGTGAACGGCCGAGCGTCCCTGCGGGAGCGAGGGGAGGAGGATTAGTGTTTGATAGCTGTGGCTCCTATTTCACCACCTTACCAGGTCATCCAAAATATTGGCGAAATTGCCGCAGGTCTTGAAGATAAAAGCCGCTAGCTTCTGGTTGTCGATGGAGCGCTTCGTGAGCGCCGCTGTGATGCTGTTGCCATGCTGGCGGTGTCTGCACTTCGCGGTGCAGTCGTATTCCTGGCTCCTGGCGGCTGACATACGGATAATTTATAAATAATCGCCGTCGAATCGAACCTTTTTACGTGGATTGTTGTTTTGCTTGCGAGGCGGAGTGTGACCAGGCGCCTTTTATTTTTCAGGTCTAATATTAATCAATTATTTAAATATTTAATTATAGAAGTGGGGTTTATTTTAAAAATAATTGTACTCCTTAAATTTGTAAATAAAAATAAAATGTTTAGAGCTTAAAGTTTAGTTTATTTCATCTATCTATTTTCTTGTGCGCAAATTGAAAAACAAAACAAGTGTAATTTGTAATAAAGGTATTTTACATGAATTATTTAACAGAAATATTATTAGCAAATATAAAAAATATATTCTGTGATATTCAATCATTTTTATAACTTAATTTACGAAATTACCTTAACCTTAACCTTATTTAGATAAAGTAAACTTCACTTTCATCATATTTTCTAAATTAAACGGCTTAAAACTAATTATGCTTTAGTTTTTGTTTCAAAAAAACAATGCCACTTTTCCTAAGTACTGGCAGTCGCAAGGATTCCTTCTTGAGTATGTTGTTCTCCTTGGACACGTGGTTCTTCTTCAGGACTGATCCGCCCGCGATCGATATAGTTTCGTCCTTTCGGATTATGGAGTAAACGCTGACCTCGTCCGTTGGGGCTCTGGATGGCATGTCAAAGTTGCGGACTCGAGGCACAGATTTGAGCTTGGGTTTACAAACGCCCGGCAATTCCACCAACTGAATATCGTTAAATTTCTGCTTGATGGGACAGCTAAAGTTGCGTATCCACTTTTTGCTCTTGGGCTGCAGGATCTTGTGGTCAACTATCTCTACAGCCAAGCGTTTCGTTGGAGTGGGCGCGGGCGCAGGTTCTGAAGCTGGCAGTGGCACTTGAGCAGGTGGCGAGGTAGGCTTCTCTACACGGGGATCATAGGCTGGAATTTTACCCTGTACAATAAAGACAACTTAATACTGGAAAGTCCATCTATGAGGCATTTCTTACCACGCAAATATGCAGCTTTTGTGCTTTTGACCCGACATGTATGAGCATTCCACATTGGCACTCCTCGTAGCCGATAAGCCTGTAGACAGGACCTGGTCTCCTGATGCTGAAGCACTTCTTGATGTGACCGAAAGGCTTTTTCATCCAGGTCATATCCATTCCACAGGCTGGACACTCGGTTTGCTTGACAGCCTCTGCGGGAGTGTAGCGAATGATTTCCCGGGGCTCCATTGCGGACTAATTGGTTTTCCTTTTACTTTATTTATTACGAAATGTTATTAAAGTGGCTGAAAGCAAGAAAGTAAATATGTAAACAAATGTTCACTTGTGGCTGGTCTCCATACTACAGCAGCTTACCATCAGGAGTTTTGTAATTCGGTTAGCAGGGTCTTTTCCTATAGCTGATATTTAGCAGGAACGCAATTTTTCTTCACTTACAGCTTTATTTTCGCTAGAAATTGTTAATAACAATAGGTTTTTCTGAAAAATAAGAAGTGTAGAGTGACCAGTTTGTTTCGATTGGTAAATCTCACACCATTAATCGTTATCGTATCGTTATCGATATCGATACTGAAAACAGCTGGCGTCTTGAGTGCAACTGCGGCTTTTAAACAAATTAGTAAATAAAAAAGTGCATATTGGACTCCAATTTGTAGATGGATGACAAACTTTCATAACCCGGACTACGCATCACAATGGGTAAGACTGTGCGGGTGCTAGAAGGCAGCCCACGAAGGCAGGACAAGAGCTCCTAGCCAATGATGCCACAATTTTTACATTGAACTATTTAACAATAGATTCCACTTCCTGCTGCCTACTCTGCATGTGCGAGTATCCGGCGATGATGGGCGACTACATAGACGTGCAATCCGCCAGGGCGCTGCAACTGGATGTGGCCAGGATCGTCAACCAGCACTTCCCCTTCCAGATCGCCCAGGACAGTCGCGAGAGGATCTGTGGGCGCTGCTGGAAAACCGTCTCCGACTTTCACACGCTGCACGAATTTGTGAGCCAGGCACAGAACTCCCTGCAGGAAACGAAAGTACTGCTCATGGAGGATGATCCCCTCACCCAAGGCACCACCTCCTTCTTGGCGGAAGCCCCGAAGCGAGCCACCGAGGAAGGGCAGCCTGTCCAGGAGCCGACGGAACTTGGCGGACGGAACTTCTTCTACCCGGAGATCAAAATAGAAGAGCACGAGCTGGATCACTTGCCCCGAATTGAGATCCTGGAGAGCACAGCCAACTCGCAGCCAACGCAAGACACACTAGAGGGCCCGCCCAGACGCCTGAGGAAGCGCTTGAAGGCCGAGGAGGGCACTTCACTAGACCCTGAGGTTATAGAGGAGCCTATAGAGCCTTCACCGCCCAAAAAGCGACGTGGACGTCCCCGCAAATCAGACGTCGCCATGGCCGCTCCCCAGAAACCGAAGGAAGACATTGAACTGGATCTAAAGTCGGAAGAAGTCGACGAGTTAATTGACGAGGACCCCGACTTCTCCTTGAACCTGGACGATGGCCTGGTGCCCAGCGATAACTCTTCTGACGACGACAACTACGGCGGCAGTGGAGGAGGCTGCGACTCCGATTCGGACTTCGAGCTGGACAAGGACGGGAAGCAGGAGTTCGCTGTGCTCCCCAAGAGAACGGTGGTGCGTCCGAAGAAGTACAAGAAGCGCACGAAACCGGCGGAGCCGAAGGTGCGCATGTCCCGGGAGCTGCTGGAGCAGCGCAAGAAGCAGCAGGAGGAGTACGACATCATCATCGCCAAGTTCTTCACCAGCGTGCTGCCCTGCCCGCTCTGCAACCTGATGGTGCACAACTTCACGGAGATGCAGCGCCACCACCGCCTCACGCACCAGGTGGATCCCGGCTACATGATGTGCTGCGGCCGAAAGTTCACGCAGCGCAAAGTCCTTGCCGAGCACGTGCAGGTCCACTGGAATCCGGATCACTTCAAGTGCACGGTGTGCGAGAAGTCGTTCCAGAACTCACGGCACCTGGAGTCGCACCAGCAGGTGCACCTGGATCCGGCCGTCAAGCTGACCTTCAGCTGCGACCTGTGCGCGAAGACCTTCCTGAGCAAGACGGCCATTGACTACCACAAGCTGAACAAGCACGTGCCCAAGTCGGAGTTCAAGTTCACCTGCTCCGAGTGCAATAAGAAGTGGGATTACTCTCGTAACTCCTTAAAACCCTCGACTAACTTTCACCAATACTTGACAGATTCCTTACCGAGCGCAAGCTGAAGAACCACATGAGCTCCATGCACGACCCGGAGAGCACCATCATCTGCGACAAGTGCGGCAAGCAGATGCGCACGAAGATCATCCTGAAGAAGCACCAGGAGCTTATGCACTCGGACAAGCCGCGCCCGGAGCCGGAGCTGAAGCAATGCCAGATCTGCGGAGCCTGGCTGAAGGGCATGACAGGACTGAAGCAGCACATGAAGAGCATCCATGTGGAGAGTGTGGGCGAGCATCGCTGCCACATCTGCGCCAAGGTATCGCCGAATGCCAGGGCTCTGAGGCGTCATATCTATCACAACCACGAGTGCGAGCGCAAGTTCAAGTGCACCATGTGCGAGAAGGCCTTCAAGAGGCCGCAGGAACTGAAGGTAATTAATCAAACCTCCTCTTAAAGTGTAGATTATAACCATTTGCCTTATATCCTTGGCAGGAACACACGTCCACCCACACGGGCGAAGTACTCTACACCTGTCCCAACTGCCCCATGACCTTCTTCTGCAGCGCCAACATGTACAAGCATCGCCAGCGCCTGCATCGCGCCCAGTACGAGGCGGACAAGAACCAGCCGAAGCCACCGAACATCCTGAAGATTTCCCGCAACGCCTCCGCGCACACCAAGATCACCAAGCAGGAGATCTAGCACACCCACAAGGTTCGCACTCCCACGGAGTTTGATCTAGTTTATAATTTGTAATTGTCCCCTTTACACCCTAATTTATTATTTTAATTATTTTCGAAACCCAATTGTATGTTTAGTTAACTTAAGACAGTGGTCCGCATTTTTTGCATTTGCATGAGTGAAACTTGAACACTCTATGGCTAGATATGAGAAAAAAATATGTAATATGGCAAAAAAAAATAGCTGTAACCTAAAAACTAGCTATTTAACGCTAAAAAAGGCTAAATCTAGCCACACAATTACAATTTGTCTGCACTAATTATTCTGTTGTCTTTTGTGCATACTTCTTCTGTTCTCTTTTGTGAGCGGCAGCGACGCCGACTGAGAAAGATCCTATCCCGCGGGATAGGACCGTGCCGACCACTGACTTAACGATCAAAGTCCGTGCAAGTAGTGACCCAACCCCACACACACACATTTAATAATTTAAACTTAAACTTAAGCTAAGAGTATTGATAAATAAAAGCGAAACAAAACAACAAGTTGGGAATGTCTTTCTTTCTTTATAATTATTTACAAGGATGGCTTAATTGCACCTTATATAGAACGCAATGACATTTACATGGTTTCCTTCGTTTTTTACACATAGTATGCATAACTTTAAAATATTTATATATAGGTAGATACTGTATCTCTCTCACGTTTCTCGCTTAACTCTCTCTCGGTACACAATTCTCGATTTAGCGATTAGGAAAAACTGAAAAAACTTTACATACGAATTGAATAGAATATTATTGTTCATTTCTCCAACGCTGCTGCAGGTGCTTTTAGTTTTTGGGTTTACACACTCGGCCGGGTGTTAAGTAAGCGGCAGAGCGGCTCTCCTCAGCATAAATTGGATTACTTGTTAGTATGCAAAAACAGCGATTTTTCTAGGCAACATTTATAAATACAATACTTCCGTTAATTAATTGTTTTTGTCTTTACATTTGCATCGAAGTTTTTTTTTTGTTAGCAAAAGTTCCGTGGAAAACTTTCAGTTTGCGACACCATTTTCTTTGCGGGTTGCTCTTAAAATTTACTTTGGGCATGTTGTTGTTAGTCACGGATACGGATACGGATACAGATACCAAGCACGAAACGAGACGAAAATGTTTGTAAAACAAAATGTAACTCAAGTGTTTATTTGTATAGCTACCAAAAACAAACAAAAATGGAGAATTATGTGTGTGTTGTGTGTGAATTTGGCTACGGGTTAAACATTCTGTTCATCATTCATCATAAGGCATAAAGAACAACATAAAATACTGTTTAGCGAACTGAAGAGGGGGACAAGGACAAAGAACAAGATCGGGGTAATGGGTAGTAAGTAGTAATTGCAAACGTTTTTTGACTGGTTTCGATTTAGATTGTGTTGAAGCGCGCGAACCGGAAGTTGATTTGAGGAAACAAACGGAGAATTCGGCAACGCGTAACATAAATAACAACAATAATTAGATAACAATGACTAAAATTATTTAAAGTACTCTATTAATTTTGCTTCATTTGATGTCTGCGAATGGTTCAGCTGATTTTAGGTTGGCTTTTCTTGTAGAGTAAAGTGTATTTTGTGTGGCTGGATGCAATGTTGGGGTTTAGTTTAGTTTAGATCTTGGCCTGCTCCACCATGTCGATGTTGACCTTGTAGAACACGTAGGGATAGTATTCGGACTGACCGAAGCCCAGGCCGGGGATGTCCACGTTCTGTTTGAAAAATCAAAAGATTAATAAGGGAATTCACAGGTTGATATAGAAAGGTAAACCCACATCAGCACTGCTGACTTGACCGCCGGCGGAGGCGCCATCCAAATGGCCATACAGCTGGTTGAGCACATCGCGCAGACGCTTCACACTCTTCTTGTTGGGCTCGATTAAGATGGCCTGGAAGTTCACAGGCAGGCCGTACCTAAAGACGGTATAGAAGTAATTAATAAATATATCCTTTTAAATAAATCTTAAGACTTACCTCAGCACAGATTCCACGAAAACGCGCAGAGCCTTCACGTGAATCAAGGCGCAGAAGGCCTCGCTGAAGTTCACCTTCAGCCAGCGCACCAAAGGACCCTGTAATCATATATAAATTATAATCTCTCCTCCCAGGAACCTCTACCTCTTCTAGGCTACTTACAAACTGCTTCTTCTTGTCCGTCATCAGCTTGGTCATCTCGTTCTTGCCGGCGGCCAGCTCCTCCTCGTTGTAGACAAAGTCGCGAACAATGAACTTGCGCTCGCGGGCATGGAGCTTGAACTCCTCGGCCACCTTCTTGAACAGAGTCACATTGAACAGACAGTAGTCGCTGTCCTCCTGGATGAGCTGCGTGGAGCGGGGCACGATCATGTCCGTGATCTTCTCGTAGTTGGTCAGCCAGTCGTTGGCCATGACCCTGTTTTTAGGGAAAGACAATGAAGTACTTGAAAATAAGTATAAGGAAAGGAAACTCACTTGGGCACAATGACCAGCAGGGTGGTCAGGTACTCAGAGTCCAGAATGAAGTGCTCCTTCTTGACCAAGTCAGCCAGATTCCTGGTCAGCAAGCTGCCACTATTAGGAGGATAATTAGAGGCATGAATATTGGATATAGATAGACTCATCTGATTCCCACTCACGTCTTCTTCTTCTCCAGGTTCTGCAGGTTGCCCTTGAGGTTGTTGTAGGCCTGCGACTTGGTCTTAAGATCGCCATCGATCTGGCCAATCTGCTTGGAGATAATGTCGGCAATGTTGCGCAGCGACTGCTTAATGGGGTACTTGGCCATGTCCCATTGAAAGCGGGTCAAGTACTGCGGCAGTTCGGCTATATTAATTCGAAGGATACATTATTAGTCAAGTCTGTGAGGAATAAGGATTCAATAGTTGACTCTTAGTGGGCTAGCAGGAACAATCGGGTTGTTGCTCCAATTAATGTTTAAGTACAAAACGAAATCGAATAAAGAATACATAGTAATTGTTCTAAAAGTTGTATAGAATTAGTTGGAAGGAAACAATTGGCTCGGAAGCTATATAAAATATTAAATAAAATAGTTATATAAAAATATAAAAAGGTAACTGAAAAATGCTGGTTAGTTCAGACATTACAAATATATATATATATAGGATTACTCAGACACACACACGCACACAGGATATATAGTTATTAGATTAATAAAAGGAACGAATTGGGGATGCAAATACATAGGCTACGGGGATTACGGGGGCATTGGGACTACGCATATTAGTCGCAATTGGAAATACCTTTCGTGTCACACGGCTGGACTTTGAAAACATAATGCTGTGTGTGATATATTTATAGAGATACACTATCTATGATATAGACACTCAAAGGGGAAATAAAGAGGCAAACAAAGCAAACACAGTAACTCATTGGGCTTGGCTTGGGCAAAGCTGCGTTTATTTTTTGGTTTTTTTTTTCTGAATTAGAATTAGATTGGTGATTGATATAGCTTAATGGGTATCGGCGTTAATCGTGGCTGTAATGATGTGGAGCGCAGACAACATTTGGTTGGTGGTGAGCGTACACTGAAAGAACAACATAATCGCTTTTACACTTTTACACTGGTACAAATAATCAACGGATCCGTGTGTGTCTCATGTACAATATCATATTCATATCGAAAGTCGCGAGAAAGCAAAACGAAGCGCAAACAAAAGGGCGTTTGCAAATATATATAAAATATATAGTATATAGAGTATATAGTATAGTGGTTCCACAGAGAGAAAAAAGGGAGAGAGAAAAAGGCAAATCAAAAGTGGCGAAACAATCACGTGGCTAAAAAGTTGCTTCAACTAAAAGACACAACAGAAAGTCCTCCGATTGCAAGTCACCTCCAAAAGAGAGAGTGGACGACGTCAAGGAAAGTGAGTGGAGAGAGGCAGTGGTGATTGTGGTTGGTGGGTAACAACACATCAAGTTGCTCGGGAAAATCAGGAAACAATAAAGATCAGTGGAAAGTGGAAAGAAAAAAGGAAACGAAACGAGGAGAGCAACAACGGCAACATCAACATGTACACTTATAGTAGGTATATGTCAACGTTGATCAAGATCAAAGAATCTCGGGTCGAGGTTCAACCCAGGCATGCTAACCTGGACTCAGCGGAAACTCGGGCGGCTCGGCGGGATCCGTGTCCGGACTGGATCGCCCCTGGCTACTACTGCCACAACAACTACTCACTGGAGACGATCTATGTGTTGGTGTTAAATTAAATCCATTGTTTATATTTAATTGACTCGGTGTAGAACGTTTGCTATAAATTTGATCGGCAAGAGAATTGAAGAAAGAGCGATAACTAGAGCGCGGTGTGGTCGATGCTTGATGCCAAAATGTCATTGCTTTGGATAGGTGTTGTTGTGGTGTCTGTTGGTATATTGGTGGCTGTTGGTGTTGGTGTGGCTGTGGTATCTGTTGGTGTAACGTTTGTGGCTGCTGTGCCATGTCTTGGTGTCCATGTGGAGTCTGTTGTTGGTGTCCTTGCGGTATCTGTTGTGCACTGTCATTGTTTGGTGAGTTGTAGTGTTGGTGAATTGGTGTGTTGGTGTTTCGGTGAGCGGGTGGCAAATGTGCGATTGTCGATGGGGAGTGATTTAAAAAAAGAAATACATTATTATTGCATTTGACTCGGTTTTCGGTTCTTAATCAACTCAAACATTTATGGACTTTCAGGTTTCGTATTGCTGGTGTGTGTTTGTTGTGTGTGTGTGTGTTTAATTTTGGATGAGAGCAGGCAAAGCGGGTGCACCATTTGTTTCAGTGTTGATTGTGTGGTGTTCTTGTTGTATCTTGTGTTTTTACAGCGTGTTTAGTGTGGTGTTTTTTTGTTTTTTGTTTCTGTTAGCTTAGCGGGATGACAGCGGGTGACTGGCTTTTATTATTATTTTTTGTTTTCTGTTTTTTGTTTTTGTTTATTCTTGTTTTTCTGGGGTGTGCTGGCGATTGGCAACGTTTCTACAAAGTAGGTAATGCGATGATAAGATACCTGCTCTTCTTAGAGTTACGCTTGGGCTTATTGAACCACCAGTCGAAGGTGTCCGACAGGTCGGACTGCACACTGTGCGGACTCTTGGGGTCCTCGTCCGTCTCCCCATCATCGGGGGCCGCCGCATCGCCCTCGTCCTCCGACACGGACTTTTGCGTGGGCGATTGCAGCGGATTCGGATGGGAGTGATGCTGCCCTGGATGCGGCGGATGATGCGACGGATGCGACTGATGCTGCTGATGCGTGGGCAGGTGCAGCTGGCTCACGTGGCTGCCGCTGCGGAAGCTGAGCTTGTTATTGTTGATGCTGCAAGTGTTGTTATTCAGACGCTTGCTGTTAGATCGCGACATGCTGCTGTGCACCGAGCTGCTGGTCGTGGGCGCCGACGTCGAGAAGTAGGCCGAGGAGCAGGCGGAGGAGGAGGCAACGCCACCAGTCGAGGCTGCCGCTGCCGCGGCACTGGTACTTGGTCCGCTGCCCAACCCACTGCCCGTGGCTATCGCCGCCACCGTGGACAGGGCACAGCGGGTGGCACTCAGCATGGAGGAGGCGGTCTGTGAGTAACACTCGTCCGCCAGGAGCGTGCTGGCCGTGGCACTGGTGCTGGGCGGGGCGCAGGCGAAGCACTCGTCGCACGGACAGGCATCGAACTCCGGCTCTGGCTCCGGCTCGGGGTCGTGGCTCGACGACAGGTTAGTCAGGCTGCCGCCAGATAGGGATCCGGGGGCTAGGGCATCGGAGGCGGGACAGGCACAGGCAGGCGGCGGCGGCGGCGGAAGATTAGGGGGCGGAGGAGTGGCGGGGGAACAGGCAGACTGTGACTGTGACGCTGGCGCGGATTTACCCTTGAGATCCTGGGGCAGCTGGTGGTGATGGTGGTGATGGTAGTGTTGGGGTTTGTTTTGGTGGTGCGTGTGCTGGTGTTTTCGCTGGTGTCGCAGGCTGAGATGCTTGATGCGCTGGTGGTGGCGACACGGCATGCTGTCGTCGGGTGGCCCAGGACCTGCATCGGGGCAGCACGTTCGGGTTCAGTCGGAGGATCAGGTTCAGGTTCGAATTCAGGATTCGATCAGGCGATTTGAGATGGAGTTGGAGTTACGATACAACACAAGGCATTTAGATTCGGTGGCAGGACTTAGTCTTACATTGATTTCTGTTCGCTTTCCGCGGTGGGCCCGGACTCAGGGGTTCGAAATAAATTAAAAGTAAAACTATATAGCATACAGTTAGGGGCTAATCCTGACCGATTTACCTAGACAGAACTCTAAAACCGAACTGCTCATCATCGTTGTCAACCAAAGGCGAAACCAAAAGTTACTTATATCTTTGATTGTAAATATTTTAAAAAGAAAATAACGAAAATCATATGTGGGGGGAAATGTAAGAAACTTGATACTCATGTGTGCGGGGGATATTACTTTCTGGAACTGGTAACTGGGTCTGGCGGGGTTTTGGAATGTGTGTGAGTGAGGGAGAACTGAATGGCATCCCATGAACAACAGTGGAACAAAATATAGGTATGCATAATCTAGAGGGAACTCTGTGATTCCATGGCTGATATATACTGATAGATATAGATGTTTTGCGTCTCATTTTGTGCTTTCATTTGGATATTTTTCGGATTTTTCTTAGTTGCAGTGTAAAAGCGTTTCGTTGTTGTTGTTGCTGTGGCTGTGGCTGTTGTCTTTGCTGTTTCCACGCGCTTCCAATTAGCTCTAATTGCAAATGTAATCTCCCCATCTTACCCAATTAGCGAAATGCGATGACTTTGAGAGAGAAAAGCGCATGAGAACAGGTGCACACACACAGACACAAACTCCCCTCGCACGCACACAGGCACGGGCAGGCGCAGGCTTTTCCGAGTTTCCGAGGAAAATGCATCTCCTATAGCCGTGTGCATAGCGACCGTGTGCGTGCGAGGGAGCGAGCTAGCTGGAGGAAAATGGTAACAGAAATAAGCGTTTTTCCAAGCGGATCGATGCAGGTGAGAGTATAAAATGAGACAACACACACATACAGACAGACAATCAGGCGGCACACACACACGCACACACAATATGTAGTTACAACAGTCTATATAGAGAGGATACATATATACATTATATGCATGTACAGTACATATTGTTATTTTTATACAAATAATAGTTACATGTAAGCTCGAAATCGAAATTAAAATTAAAAGATAAGTTAAGAATGAGGGAAGAGCGACGACACTCGCGCAAAAAGTCATAGTCAGGAGTATATATATAGGTATATGTACGAGTATATGCAATTTATGGGCCTCTATATATCTTTACACATTAGCTCTCTCCGTTCGCATTCTCGTCTCGATCCGTTCTATTTTTTGATTTCTTGATTTTTGCGGTGAATGATTTAAAAACTAATGGGCTTTCAAATGACGGAAAACCACAAATAACTTGTCCAACTCAAACCGAAAACCGAAAAACGTACAACAATATATGTAAAATATACAAAGTGTTCACTGTACTCCTCCTCATCTCCAGCGTGTGTGTGTGTGTGTGTGTGTCAGTAGTATCTCTTAGTTTCTTTTGTATCTTTTGTTTTGTTTGGGGCGACCTTAGACCGAACACGGAGTAATTGACCGGGGATTCGGGGGCGCCCTTGGCTGGGGCCAAAAATATATACCCTGGCGTGTGTGTGTGTGTGTGTGTATCTGTGTCTGTACTGGCATTATTATTATTTTTTTTTTAGATCTTGAGATCTTTATAGCGTGTGAGAGGTCGGCGGTGCGTATTAAAATGTACAACAAACGCAACACAAAATAAACAACGCAAATTCGCCATTCCATTTCTCGTTCCATTTCATTGTTTCAATTTATATTTCAATGTTAATTGCAATTTCGTTCCCGCTTTGCCGTAAACTTTAATTCCATTGTTGTTTGTAGTATATCTTTCAGACCATTTCGAACTAATAGATTCCTAGTGGGGAATATCAATATCCTTCAATATTCTGTGGTGATGATTGTGCGCATGAGTTCAACGGAAATTAAAAAGGAAAACTCAACTCAAGAGATAGGAAATAATAAAATGAGGAAAGGAAAACGAAAACTTCGAAACTCGAACGAAATAAATAAATGTAAAGCCTGAGGGTTTCGGCTGAAAATCGATTAGTTTTTAAATCTGTTTCTCGCTTCGCAAAGTACTTTTCGAACTACTGAAAACGTAATTATAGTAAATATATATATATAGGGTTTTGTGAATTGAAAGTAGACGGGGGGAAATCGTGTTAGTCGTGGGTCGGGCGCATCTCAGAGGGAGAGGACATAGATATAGATCAAAACATTCTCTGAGGAAAAGAGGTACCCGCTGCGATTGCTAGAGCTTGTAATCTCTCACTGGCTTTTTGTTTTTTTGTTTTTTTTTTTTGTTAGTTACAGAACAGTCGTGGGTAAACAATAGAGATGTGGGCAATACACATGGTACGATTATATCAGAGCAGCATTCCGATTCAACAGTGTCTACGGTCAGAAGAACTGCTTAGAAATATATATATGTATATGTAGGTAACTAAAGAACCAAAACGATATAGATTCGTGACTCGGAACAGGCATCACCTAACCACGTCAACTAAAACTAAACTAAACGGAACTAAGCTAAGCTAGGCTATAAACTAAACTAATACAACTTGAGAGAGGCAGGCAGACGACTTACTGTTGTTGGCCATCAGGTTCTCGTGCAGCTTGTCCCGCTGATCCTCCAGCACCTCGCCCAGGTAGTTGGCCACCTTGCGGGTGATCTGCTCCACATAAGTGTCCAGCTTGCCGAGATCATCGGACAGGCCCACCAGTTGGTCGAGGGTGCCCACCTAAGATTAGAGTTTAGTATTAGGATGATGTTTATAAGGGGCTTATTGGGATTTGAATAGCCAACTCACCTTCAGATCTGGTATATGGAACTTGTAGTTATTGCACAGATTGTGTTGCTTGCTGGTCAGGTTGTTCATCGTGTCGTACGTCTGCTGGCAGGTCTTGTCGCCCGGCGCCGAGATAATCCAGTATTCGGACATCATCTTGATGGCTAACGAGGGGGGACGAAGAGAGATACTGGGTAAGTGGCAGACCAATTTGACTGTGACCTTGGCTAATCGATTGCCTACCCCCTCGTTAATTATGTAACTCTCTCCCAATTGCATGTCTTCAAAGTTCCCGGAGGCGTTGAAAATTTAATTGCCACTGCCCTTGGGTCAATATTGAGTATTTTACTTTGCGATCGACCACTGAAATGTGCCATTTTCACGGACACGGACACGGACACGGCCAAAGGAGGAGTACCCAATGTCAGCCATTACAGCCCCGAACTCTGGCGCCAGACTGTCCAGCGCCAGAGTGTCTCTATGCCTCTATATGTATACAAATACACCGAATACACCACCTCGTCGGCTTGCTTACACAAACACTTGATCCTAGCACTCCTTGCGTCTCAACAGAATGGTCAGGAACTTTTCCACCGGGTTTTTTGGCATTGTTATCACCCGTCGCTGCCGTTTTTTGCCGTTTTCCTTTACTACGTTTGTATTTTCCCTATTTTTCCTGGTAGTTCCCCCACATTTCCGTGCTGCTCGGTTGGCGTTTCGAATCGAAATGATTGCTGGCATAACGACCAGCTGCCATGAAAGTCGGAAAGTCGGCAGAGCCGAGAAGCCGAAGTGGCTGCGATCCGATTCTCGGCAGCCGAATCCCCGAAAAGAACAAAGGCGAAAGGCGAAAGGCGCCAGGGCCAAAACCAAAACGAGTGCTCAATTTGGGTAAGTGTCGCTGACTCCTGGGCTCCTCCACCTCCTCCTGCTCCTGCCACAGGGCGTATGAGTAATCACACAGCAAACGCCACGAGATATAAATCTAACTTTACCCCAATTCGGGCCTATGCCAAGCACACTGTTATTACATAACCACGATGTTGGCCTTCAGAAAAAGAGACACGAAAACAAAACACGAGCTCAAGGAGTGACAACAGGCCCGCTCTGGACTCCCTTCAGTTCGATCTCCGCCCCTCGAAAGTCAAGGCAGTGCATTGTCCTCGCCCAGGAAGCGACAGGAGCAACAACGATTACCAGGAAGGGGGGCGGGGCCACAGCAACAATCCTGGCAACAGACAACGAGGCAATGGTAAATGGGAGTAGGAATAGGAATAGGAAACGGAGACACGCACAGAAAAAATGATATTAACAAAATTGGTTGGCGTAAACCCACATATAAATGATATCATATCAGAGGGAGAGCGAGAGAGGTTGCATAATTATGACATATCATCATTATCACTCGTATTTGGAATATTACACTCTTGTTAAATCTGTTAGGATGACATTTGCTAATATCCATATCACTGTTGTATTATCTGATGAAGATATAGGAAAATACGTCACTTTGAATAATATTGCAGGTTATCTGTGGGAACCCATATGATCCATTGACATTGACTATACCTAGTTATCTTTATAAATAATTGTATTACAAGTAAATTAGGAAACTATCAATATTTGTGAGTTATGTAAGTTCTAAAATATCCTAAAAAGGCTTTGAAAAAGTTTTTTTCTCTTCTGGAAGTTTAAAATTTTTAAAGAAATTATGAACTTTATAATAAAAACATGAGTAGAGGGATATATTATAGATATCTTTGAAAAATATTTACACATTCTATTATTAACAGTGAATATCATAAAATAATAGTTTTGACTCTAGAAAATAATCTTTAAAATAGTTATTTGTGCAAATTGCAAATAATAATAAACTGAGAAGGTATTTTGGATCTTGTAATGCACTTTTTACAGCTTATATAATAATGAAACAGAGCTAAAGAGAACATAACTAAACTGGCAATCAACACTAGGTTTTCTCTCAGTGCAAACACTACGTATGTTTATTTATAGCAACGAAAAGCTAAATTGCTTCGGGGGGGGAATCGAAAGGGCGGGGAAAATGAAAGGGAGATAGGAGGAGGAGCACCAGGAGGCGGAGGAGGAGTAACTGTTATGCTGCCATGCTGGACTGGTGACGTGGATTGGCCACGAATCGAGAAAAAGGCAGCGGCGAGCGAAAGCCTGAGGACTGAGAGGAGCGGAGCGGAGGGCTCCAGCCAAGGCGTCGCCAAACAAGTGGAGACAGTCTGACTGGCCAACGGCTGTCGCTAATGGTGTGGGCCCCGTCGATGTCCTGATCCCGATTCCCAGCCCCGAGTTGGGGTAGTCCAAAGCCAATACAGGAAATTGCAATGACGAAAACAAAGAGAAAGAAAACAATAAAACGGGTCACAAAGGAGAGCCAGGGGGGCAGCCTTGGCCACAGTGGGTGTGCGCCCAAATTAATTAATAATAATGTGCTATCCGGGGGTCGGAGCAGCAGCAGCAGCAGGAGCACACCAGCAGAAGCAGGAGAAGACCCCTCAATCGACAGATAAGCACGCGCCTGGAATTCCAGCAGCTGTTCGGGGCTCTTGGCCATTTGAGTGAGCTCTCGCCGCTTTATTGGCCATGTTTGACTTTCGCCTCTAAATAAATATGTGGTCAGCTTTCACCAAGGTCCTTGTTGCACGCAATACAACTATTTATTAGGAGTCCTTGTGCCGGTCTAAGAAAATGTGAAAATGTAGTATTTGCTTGTTTGCACTGCATTATCCATTCATCATCGCGGCACTTGTACGTGCTTTGTTTCAAGTAAACGGAAAATGTTTTAAATTTTTAAACAAGAATTTTCAACTTATTTTCTATTTTGTTTACCCAGGGAGAAAAAGAGACAGAGACACGGAGGGAGCGAGAGGGGTAGCTGTGTAGAGCGTGAGAGAGACGGCTCTCTCCCCTCCATGATACAATTATACAAGGTAGTCTCGTCGGCTGCCGTCTCGTTCGGTTTTCAGTCCGTTAACGTTCAGTGCTTGCTGGCTTGTTGATGTGAAAGGTTGTGTGCGGACAAATTTTTTCGCGAAGTTTAACCCTTGTGCACAACAAAAATGACATATTGTAGTTTTTGCCGCAAGCACGTGGAAGGCGTGAAGACTTTGTGGTTGACATAGATAACAGCATAGCACCAGAAACTGAGCTAGACGAGTTAACGGAGGATGCCATTGAGTACCTAGCAGGCTATATTATCAAGAAACTGCGACTATCAAATGAGTTTGCCGAAAATTCGACATTCACCTACGTAGATGAGGTCTCGCATGGAGGACTCATAAAACCTTCTCTACAGTTCACACATAAATTAAAAGAGCTAGAAATAATATTTTTAAACATAATGAAAGAACATTTTAATATAACAAAAAATGTAAAACAAATCCTTTGGACAGCATCAAAAAATGTTAATATTAACTTAGACATAAAAACTTTTTACTTTAAGATTAGAATTTATTTTAGAGTTAAAAGCCTTAACAAAAAAATATGTATACAAAAACAAAAACAACGATTAATTTCTAATTCAAAATTATTAAAAATTAAATTATAAAAAAAACAACTCTTTTTTAAATAACTTGTAACATTAAACCCCATGATCCATCTAAGGGTTAATCAACACGCTCTATTGTTGTTTCACTCACACTTAGCACGCTGAGTCTTTTCAGTCGCACTCATTGTAAGCATTGTTAACGGACAGCTTTTGCCGACGAGACTACCTTGTATAATTGTATCATGCTCCCCTCGCCGCTGGCAGTGGAGAGTTTCGCTGTCAGCTGTTCGGTGACAGTCACATGACAGCTTTTCGATCGATAATTTTCTGCTCACGGGACAAAAACCAAAACACTTTTCACATATATTTCCAAATCCGCCACTCACTACCCCGCCAGCTGGATATTTCCAGATATATCCGCATCCCTTGCCGGATGATTTCCCATCTCCAGATGCTGCACTTGCGGGGGAGAGACGTTGCCAAGTCGGGGGCTCAAAGAACTCATTTTTCAGGGTCACACGGCATTATAATCACGTAGGCACCTTGCAAAACGCATTTTCTCACACTTTTCGGTTAATTATAAAACATTCGTTGCACAGTCACTGGGTCAGCAGACCTACTGCGATGTAGTCATGGGGGGATTTTCCTCAATATGCAAGGCCACTTTTCACTTTTCTCGGGGAAAAACTGACGATCTGCTGGCGGACACTTACTTTTAGCGGCTCTGGTTAGTTGGAACGAACAAGTGTGCTATTTGTGCTATTTAAAAACAGCGAACTGTGTTTTTCTCTGCCAAAAATCAGCAAAACGACCGCCGCCACCCACAAAATTCACGTGATAAGTCTCCACTTGAGTGTGCCCGGCAGAGTTTCAGTTGAAGTTCGTCAGGAAAAATATCGGATTTTCTTTTCCGCGGCAGCTGGTCACACTGACCGAACGAGACGTAATCAAACCACGTAAGTGAACAAAAACGTAACGGTTTTTAATACAAATATTTTTATGATTGCATATATTATGCACTTAAAAAACAAGAGAGTTAGGTTTAATGTAAGACTATCAGATAAGCAGTTTTAAATTCTCCAAATATCTCTACAATCTCTACAGTTTTGCATTCAAACAGCTGACCCGCGAACAGCTGTGGTGACGACCCGTACGCTTACCAACACTGCCCGGCTGAGGTGCCGCAGTTTCTTCGCCTAATTTTTATGGAGATTAGTTTAGTTTAAAACATATCGCCCGCCCTGGACCACTAATACTAGCAAGTAAGTGAGTGGAGTGTTCTGCATGGAAACGTGTCGCCGTGGAGGGCGGCGGTTGGCGCAGCCAGACAACAGATTGGCCGCTGATGTAACCAGAAGTCGGCTGATTGGGGAATAGACTGTATGTGACACTGGGATAAGTCATGGCAATTAAGGAATAATTTCCCAGCTGTCCGCCCGCAAGCTAACTGCTCTCGGTCACGGCATCTACATCTGGTGCCAGTTGTGCCAGCCCGGTTTCGTAATCCCTGCTCTTTAAACTCAGCTTATCGCGCACCGGTTTCCATTAACTGCACGTGTGTCGTCGTCTGTCGGGAGCCTCCAACCTTTGGCTCCCCATTACCTCCCCCTCCTCCGCGACCCGCCCATCGATTACCCCGAAAAAGGCAATGAGTCAAGAGCAAACAATTAGCCAAGTGCGCAACAGTTCCAGTGCCCTGTGTGTTTACTCAAATATTTCCCAATTCCGAAGTGCTAAAAATAAGCATACGAAACCACAACAGTTTCCCTTCCCCTCTGCTCCTTGCTCGCACGCTTTTGTTCCTTTCCGCATAAACAGTGCATCCATTTCCATAGCTTAACCCAAGGGCTGCTTAGGGAGCAGCGGGTTAAGCTTTTACACTTGGACACGTAGAGAACATAGAGCAGAAATATCACAAAGGGTTCAAGAAACTATAGGTTTGCAACTGGATATGATGAAATAGATAAAGTATTTCGAAAGGAAGCGTAGATATTGCGATTCTTATTTCAACATTAGTCATAATTTATTTAAATTAATTTTCTATTATTGAATTTGAGTAAAAGTTCAAGTAAATAAAGTCTAAGTCGGAAATTCAACAGTATTAAGCAAAATACTTTAATTCACTCTTAAAATAACACTTTTAATAAAAACTTTCGTTTAACTATTAAAAATAACAAAACATTGTTAAAAAATTAGTAAACTAGCCCCAGTAATTGCAATTAATGGGGAATTTTAGAAACAAAACTTTTAG
The DNA here is from genome assembly GCA_018153105.1 of Drosophila rufa. Lineage (NCBI taxonomy): Eukaryota > Metazoa > Arthropoda > Insecta > Diptera > Drosophilidae > Drosophila > Drosophila rufa. The sequence goes on from JAECXS010000002.1 coordinate 7,546,486, forward strand.
ATACATTCTATGTTAGGTTATAATAAAACTTATATAGATTTTATCTAAAGTTTTGTTACTAAAGTTCCCCATTTAATTTGCAGTTATAATTTTATGTTTTTAAACTTTTCCTTTAACTCCATTTAAATTTGACTTTAATTTAAAACGAATTCAACTTTTTTTTTCAAAGCTTTAGAAACTGTTTCCTTTTCTCCCTGTGCACTTTCAAAAACTCGGCCATATATCCTATCTTTTCGGTAGTATATATGGCAGGAAGGCTCTCATTGTTCCGTCGAAGCTTCAAAGTTCAAAGCCTTTAATCTGTAGTCCATCGCAGCAGCAGCAGCAGCAGGGGCTATCTATAACCATATAGTAACAAACGATCAGTTGAACCGACTTCTTAGCCCCGCCGCAGTCGCAGACGCTCGTGCTCGGTGGCCGTATCTAAGCGATAAATATTTCCCGTAATTATGCACGATCGCTATTTGTTCGCCGCGCGCTTTCAGCAATTGGCATTGACTTACACAGCGCCTCTATTGGCGCTTCTGTTTGCCGTTCGCGGCTTCTCCGCTGGCACCAGCTCACCGCTGCCACTGCCAATTCCAATTCCACCGTCATGGTCATATTCATATGCCAGTGCAGCGCCTTGGTGGCCGTCAGTCCGCAGAGAGATCCGATCGTGTGAGCTTCGCGCTTGGCGCTCCGTAGAAACTCGATATCCGAAGCCCAGTAACCAATACTCGCCGCGGCACAATACGGCCAAAAAGTGAAAACCAAAAAGCCAATAGGCCGAAGTCGTCGTCGTCGCAGGTGCTAACAGTAACGGTAAACATGTCAATCGCTTTTTGGGTTTGGATTTGGTTTTGGTTTTGGGTGCCGCCAGACCCGCTTATCAGAGTTATACAATATATAGACGCGTGTTCGTTCCCCTCAGTTCGCTGGAGGGAGCAAAATATGCTTGGTAGTAATTCGGGGGCATTGGCGTAGCGAGAGTGGTTTGTGGGCATGACCTACATCTGCTTGAAGAAGACGCTCCCAACCTGTGCCACAAAATGATGCACGGAAAGAAATTGAAAGGGTTTTTGGGAGGTTCGGAATGGGATTGCTTTAAAAATCAGAAAACTTGCTTAGTTTAATAGAAAGTATTCTAAATTGTACAAATATTTAATTAAATGTATGTTATTTAGGTAAAACCAACCCTAAGATGCTGTAAAGAACCAATTTTAATATAATTAGGAGTCAAAATCATACATATTCTCAAAGAAAACCCTATTAAGTGTTTATATTCTACAAGAATTACAGTGTTTATTGTTTAAAAATGCATTTTGGAGTAATAATAGAAAAACTAAGGGAATTAAAAATTCGGAATACACTGCAAAGCTTAAAAGAATCATTCTTGGTCATTTCTAAAAATAAATATATATTATCACTGTGGACGGCAGTCCACGTAGTGACGATGAGCACCGAGACTGTGGTGCGCAAGGAGACTACTATATACAGCCGTAGAATTGAAAATCTGCTACGATAGTCCGATCAGAACCATTTATATCTTGATCGAAAGGTATTGTAAACCTCTTTGAAACTGCTTACTAAGATTTTTCAAGAACGGATTAGTTTAGGAGAAATTAGAGTGAAAGTGCGAAATTGAAAATTTTGAAAATTGGAGCCATTGGGGCCGGTGGATCAAAAATCCCAAAAATTTTAATGTTGTTGTGATTTAGTTTTAAATACACGTCGAATAACACCTCGATCATCCTGATCCGATACTCCGTTCAAAAGATATTCAATAAACAAGATTTTAACGGCCTTTCCGAAATGAAAACGTTTGTCCTGTTGTTTGTCTGTCTGTCTGTGTGTGTGTCGATTTTTTTGTTTTAAAGTCCTGGAACTACTTTTACTTTGTTAACTTAGCACTTAGCTGAAAAATTTAAAAAGGCAAAATAGGCAGCGTGCCGATTTTGAAACTAATTAAAAACTTTTTAAATATTTTTGTTTAAATAACTATTAATCGTCACAAAATTTGATATCAGAAATTTTTTGTGTTGAGTGTGCCATCGTCACTTTAATCTAACCTCGTTAAGAGGTGTTTTTATTTGATTGTATACAAAATAAATAACATTTCATACAAAATATCAAGCCAAAAACCTCTAAGATATATCAAATTAACACTTTTCATTGGCTTAATTCATATAAAAAGCTTGCTAAATTAGCATGTTTCCCTGACAGAGCCTACTACGTTTCAATTTCTTGTTGTGTAGCCGTCGCAGCATCCTCACCACTGCTGTTTCCCCCAGTTTTCTGGGCTTGGCTTACATTTATTGTGATGATGCGTGTGTTTTGGTTTACTTTACTCAGACTCTGGCTCTGGCTCTCGCTTTGCTTTGGTTTCGGTTTTGGGTTCTCCTTTGTGAGCTTGGACAGAGCGGGAAACTTTCTCCGCTATTACTCCGATCTCGCTCTCTCTCTCCGTTGGCTCTCCCGGCGGGGAAATCACTTGGCCCCCTTCCCAAGGCGGCGCCTCTCGCCTGGCGCGACTTTGATGACTTCTTCAGCTCAAGTCAAAGTCACTGGCTTACCACACGTCCAACGCAGCTCGAGCGTGCAACAGGTTGTCTTCTGCCCTCGTCCAATTTGTAAGCAGACAAAATACGCCGTTGTGATTGCGCGGGGAGAAAGTTTGTCCCAATGCCAAGCGTCAGTGGAATTCGGGCCACATTTCAAGAACGCGATCGCACTAAATTGGATATTTAATTAAGCTAACTAAAAAACTATAATTAAAAGTGATTCACCAAAGGAAACTTACTCCATTCACCTAGAAATGTGAAGGATTTTGTGGAAAGCTAAGAAACTTAAGCTCAACTCGAACTGTTTTTGATAGTTTACCAGGAAGTGATACCTAGAGATATCCTTACCAATCCCCTAAAGGATTAATGTTAATTTTATCTACCAAAAACTAGAATATATAATTAATTCTCCCTCATTTAATAGTACAATTTCTTTGCCTTTACAGCGCTCAGGATTAATAGATTAAATACCAATTAACAATCATGGCATCCCAGTGGCCCCAGAACGTTGGAATACGCGCCATCGAGGTGCTCTTCCCCTCCCAGTACGTGGACCAGACGGAGCTGGAGACCTTTGACGGCGCCTCCGCTGGCAAGTACACAATTGGCCTGGGCCAGGCCAAGATGGGATTCTGTTCGGACCGCGAGGATGTCAACTCGCTCTGCCTGACGGTTGTGAGCCGCCTGCTGGAGCGGCACCATGTGAAGCACACGGAGATCGGTCGCCTGGAGGTGGGCACCGAGACCATTGTGGACAAGTCCAAGTCGGTCAAGTCCGTGCTGATGCAGCTGTTCGCCGAGAGTGGAAACACCGACATCGAGGGCATCGACACCACAAATGCCTGCTACGGCGGCACGGCGTCCCTCTTCAACGCCGTCAACTGGGTGGAGTCCTCCAGCTGGGATGGCCGCCTGGCGCTGGCCGTGTGTGCGGATATTGCGGTGTATGCCAAGGGCGCGGCGCGTCCCACGGGCGGAGCGGGAGCCATTGCCATGCTGGTGGGTCCGGATGCGCCGCTGGTCTTCGATCGTGGCCTGCGGGCCACGCACATGGAGCACGCCTACGACTTTTACAAGCCGGACCTCAGCTCCGAGTACCCCACGGTGGACGGCAAGCTGTCCATTCAGTGCTACCTTTCCGCCCTGGACACCTGCTACCGGCTGTACCGCAAGAAGTTCGGCCAGCAGAAGGAGAACGCGGACAAGAAGTGGAGCCTGGACAACTTCGACGCCATCCTGTTCCACACGCCCTTCTGCAAGCTGGTGCAGAAGTCCGTCGGCCGCCTGAGCTTCAACGACTTCCTGCTGAGCAGCGAGGCGGAGCGGGCCAAGCAGTTCCCCGGCCTGGAGCGGTTCAATAGCTCCACGCTGGAGAGCACCTACTTCGACCGGGACGTGGAGAAGGCCTTCCTCACGCAGTCGTCGGAGATCTTTGCCAGCAAGACCAAGAAGTCGCTGCTGCTGGCCAACCAGGTGGGCAATATGTACACGCCCTCGGTGTACTCGGGCCTGGTGTCCCTGCTGATCGGGGAGCCGGCCAAGGAGCTGGTGGGCAAACGCATTGGTGTCTTCTCCTACGGATCCGGCCTGGCTGCCTCCATGTACTCGATAAGTGTCACCCAGGATGCGGCGGCCTTTGAGCAGTTCGTCTCGAAGCTGGACTACGTGCAGCCGCTGCTCAACTCGCGCGAGAAGGTGGCGCCGGAGCAGTTCTCGTCGCTGATGGAGGTGCGGGAGAAGAACAACCATGCGGCTCCGTACACGCCCACAGGCAGCATCTCCGCCTTGTTCCCCGGCACCTACTACCTGAAGGACGTGGATGCGCTGCACCGGCGTACCTACGAGCGAACGCCGACCATCAGCAATGGAGTGCACTAACCCTAACCCCAGGGTTACATCGGGTCCTTGGTTTGGTTCTGGTTTCGCCTTCCAACTTGACAATAACTCCAATTCCCCCCCCACTCTGTCGACCAAGCTGTAGCTGTAGGCGGTAACTATTTATAACTGGCAACTGATGATCACGTTCCCTTTCCACTTTCTTGTTACTCTACGGGTCCCAATTGCATATACCACACTTACTATTATTTATACAAGCTTGCGAATCAATACTTTCATCCAGTCAGACCTTATTTATACCATGGAACAAGTCTTAACTAGTGTAGGTACTCTGCAATTTATGCCTATAAATGTACAATACTTATGCCTGTAAATCAGTCGATTTACGAACAATAAAAACCAATAAAAAGTCAAAGTAAGACCGATTTATTTACCTGTTTGTCGGTACTAGGCTATCTTACGAAGGTAATGTACGGCGGAATGATGCGTGGAAAAGGGGCTTATTCGATTTGATGATGGCCAGGGCTGATTTGCATTTTCACATCTCAGAGCGCTGTAAACTTGTAGAAAGTTACGCCTAAGGCAGAGGAAAATACATTAAAAATTAAAGCCTTAGCTCAATCTTACATCAGATCTTACCATTTGGATTGACGCGTGTGATGAACTGGGCCTCCGATTGGAACACGCCCAGCTTGTGGTTGGTGTACAGATTCTGCACCTTGTAGCCATTGGGGTTGGTCAGGCCCAGCTCCTTGACCGTAAAGGGAATCCTGTAGGGAGCACCATCGTCCCGACGACTCACAAATGCCACGGCATACGAGTGCTGGCCACTCTTGGTCACCGGCTTAATGGGTCGTTGCCAGACCTCAATTTGGTTGCGGGACAAGACACGACGTCCCTGGATGCCCAGTTCATCCTGATCCACAGCAATTACGGCGCTGAAAAGGGGATTAAATCATATCGATACTCAATCTCTAGAGCTACACCAACCGATTCTGCAGAATAGCCTTGATCTCGGGACGCACTGCTGCCAAGTCATTGGACATAATGAGAGGCGCCGCCATAATGGCCCAAATGGCCATCTGCAGCTTGCTCTGATCGTAGCTCAGTCCGTAGTTGCCCAGCAGCAACATATCTGGATCGTTCCAGTGTCCTGGTCCGGCGTGCGGCTGAATTCTATCCTGGTTCTTGCCAAAGTAATCCATGATCTGCATCAGCGATTCCAGCGAATCATCGATGTCGTCCCAGTTGCGCCACAGATTGCAGTGCCTCTTCAGGGACTCATAGTCGGGCATTTCGCCCGCATCCTCCTGGTAGGCAGGCCAGCTGCAGGAATAGACCATGGGACGACCAGTCTCGTTCAGCAGACGTCCAAACTCGGGATATCCGGTGGCCATGTCGCTTATATTGGCATAGCAGCCATCTAGCTTGACATAGTCCACATCCCAGTCGGCAAAGGTCTGGGCATCCAGCTGCATGTGCCTGATGACGCCAGGATAGCCGGCGCAGGTGTGTGTGCCATAATCCTGGTACAAGCCAAACTTGAGGCCTTTGTCATGGATCTTAGAGAAAGGGTATTAAAGGAGGTTTAGGGGGTTAAAAATGAGATGAGTTACATGTTTAGCTAGAGCATTTAGGCCATTGGGAAAGCGTTTTCTGTCGGCCACTAGTTTCTGGGTCTGGTTATCGCGATCCTTCTCCAACCAGCAGTCATCGATGATGACGTACTCGTAACCAGCATCGGCATAGCCCTCGGATACCAGGAGATCTGCATGGCGGCGGAAGAGGTTTTCACTGGAATAGGGGGTGATCTTTTGAGAGAAATTCTGGGTTTAAAATAAGGTTTAAAGTTTACCTGATGCACTCGTCGGGATATAGTTTACAGTCGGTTATGCAGCGGAAGCTAAAGAAGGCGAAGGATATACGGGAAGTTATTAATATTATAAGAAAGGAGAGGTTAAACCTAAAATTTGATGATCAATACCTAAATAATATATAAATTATGATTAATAAAACCTGAGGAAATGTCTTATCTGCCTTTAAATATGTTTTGCTATTAAATTTAATTAAAATCTCTTCAGAAATCGAATATAAAATTGATCAAATATCACAGATACATAGCTGTGAAAGTAAGTAAATCTATAAATTATAGTATAATCACTCACCGCTCCCAGGACATCCATCCCATAGGTGGCCTATTATGAGGAGGCGGAGTTTCAATTAGAAAAAACAATCTGTTAATAATTAAAAAATCTCTACTCACTTGAGCGCCAGACCATTATCGAGACCCACGGCCACCGGCAACACCTGCAGCAGCAGGAGGAGGCAAGTGCCGCCCAGAAAGATGCTCTTCGTTCCGTTCATCGCGAGCCACAAGCACCGACTGAATCCTGGCCTATGGCGAGCCAGGGAACTTATATATGCTCTTGGAGCGGCACTCCAGATAAGTTTGTTTGCACCACGACGAGGTGAAGGAGGTGGAAGAACCTGAAGAACGCCACGAGTGGGAGGAGCTGGAGACCCGGCAGAAGGTTAGTGGCTAATTGCTATTGCAGTGGAGCACACCCATCGACTGATTTGGTGTTCGCAGCAGGCTTTCGATTACTGGAGGAGCGGAGGAGCCCCTTATCACGCCAAGTTCAGCGCGATCACAGGGAGCAAATAGCGAAGAGCGACGAGCGGCGGGCACCGAACAGCGGCTTTCTGATATGCTTTTGTTGTTCAATTGCTGCGCTGTTTGCGAGTTAAACTGGCCTACAAAATGAGGGAACAAGCCAATTTATACCTTTAGAACTCCATGAGAAGCATGAGTATCTGGAAATTACAGGGGAATTTTTGTCAGACCCTTAAGAGGTAGTTTTAAGATTAGGTGAGTAACAACAACCACTAGGTGGGTTTTAACGGGGAATTCGAATGTCGGTCAGATATGGACACTGATGATGAATAGGCTAACTCCTAAAACAGCTGTAAGTGCAGGTTCGAACTCGCTTCTTCTTGTCTTTTTGACAACAATTTATTTAAGATTAAACAGAGTGAGTCAAAAGCTTTTTTTTTTTTTTTTTTTTAGTAAACACAATTTCCGAGTCTTGCAATTAATCAATTAATATAACCTCTCTTTATTAATCGGTACTTCTATCAACAAAATACAAATATACATGTTAAGGAAACGCAACCAGAATTATAAACTAAAATAAAAAACAAAAACAACTTTTTTATTTTAAGTTAAGGCTTATTTTCTTTTAATTAATTTCTAGCAATGAGCGTACCTTTCACCTACTTTTGCAACATTTATGTACGCCCTTTTACCTCACCAACATAAATAAAATCAAATGTAACCCTTGCCATTACTGCAATCGCCTGTATGTATAGCTACTATACTATATCCCTGATAATGTGTGAACATCTGCTTTTACTGTTTTGGCTGAGTTAGCAAATGCAATTACTGAACCCAGTGTCGTTGCACTTCTGGCTTGGTAATTAAATGCTTGACCCAAATGTTGCCTTATCACAGTTTCCACTTACAGATAGTGAAAGGTGACAAATTAACGCAGGTGTCGCGTTTGTTATTGATTTTCTCCGATAACTTTAATGTTTATATTTTGATTGCTTTAACCATTTACCGTTAGTTTTGAAAGCTTTGCGGATAGGCGGCGTTTTAACTGTACAAGCCAATCTTCGGCTAAAAAATACCACAGATCCAGTGTTGATGGCCGTTTGCCAAAAGCTAAAATTTAACGTATTTTAAAGTTATTATATTTGTTTTATAAATTATTAAAAAAATTTATATTGGAATTGCCGGAAAAGTATGCTTGCAAGATCATAATGCTAAAACTCGCCCGAAAAAAGAGTGCATTTTTTCTTCCATGGCAAATGTCAAGACGTTGCCATACTTATCGACGAAATTTGTAGTTTAGTTTCTTTAGGTGCTCAACAAATTCTGTGGAAAAATTCTCGATACCATGGCGTTGCCATACCGTTTGAAGAAAAAGTTTTACTATTTTCTATCTTTTTAAAATTTGGCGGCACTGTTTCCAACACTGGCGCCGTCGAATAATAATCGAAGTGGGGTCACACTGTCGGTTTTGGCGTGTATTTCATTTGACTTAATATTAATTTAAATACAAAAAAATTTAAAGCATGGCATTCCAGTTGCCCACAACCACGTCTGCTCCGGCAACAGGAGGAGCGCCCTCGTTCTCCTTCGGCCTCAACACCGGTGCACCCACAGCAGCCGCAGCGCCGGCACCGGCAGCCGCTGTTCCCGCCACACAGCCCTCGTTTAATTTCGGTGGGCCAGCGGTGGCTTCCAATCTTGGAGGAGGAGATGCGGACACAGCCAAGACACAGGCGCCGCCACCGTTCAGCGGCTTTGGACTGGCGGGAGCCACTTCCGCGCCCCTAACGCTGGGCGGCGGTCAGCCAGCCAATCCTGTTTCTACAGCTGCTCCGACACTTGGGACTACAGCAACGGCTCCTCCAGCCTTTGGGGGCTTCATGTCTCAGCCGGGAGCGGCAGTAGCACCATCTGTTGTCACCAGCGCACCGGCAAGCACTGCTCCCGTAACTGGTATACTGGGCGGCATTGGACTGGGAGCTCCTAAGAGCACGGCTGCTGCTCCAACCACTCTGACAGCAGCACCAGCGGCAAAAAGTCTGCTTGGCGGAACCGGAGGTGCCCTATCATTGGGCAGCGGCGGAGCCTTTGCTAACCTGACCACCGAAACCAAGACCACGGATTCGGCGGCCGTCTCCACTGCCTCCCAGCTGTCGTACAACCAGCTGGAGGAGCACATCAACAAGTGGACGCTGGAGTTCGAGGAGCAGGAGAAGGTCTTCACCGAGCAGGCCACGCAGATCAACGCCTGGGACAAGCTGCTCATCAGCAACAACCAGAAGATAGTCGAGCTGAATGATGCTGTGAAGAAGGTGAAGACCGATCAGCAGATGCTCGACCAGGAGCTCGAGATCATAGCCACGCAGCACAAGGAGCTCGAGGAGAGCCTGGTGCCGCTGGAGAAGGAGTTCGTGAATCTGCCAAGGGTCGATATGGAGCGCAGCCAGACCTACTTGATGGTGGAGAACCTCGACACGCAGCTGAAGCAGATGTCCGAGGACCTCAAGGAGATCATCGACAACCTGAACGAGACCAACAAGGGGCAGGACACCACGGATCCCATCATACAGATCGGCAAGATCGTCAACGCCCACATGAGCTCGCTGCAGTGGATCGAGGCGCAGTCGCAGAGCATCAGCAAGAAGCTGGACGACATTGGCAAGATCCACGACTCCCAGAAGCGGGACGTCTACCGGCCTCCCTTCTAGCGATTAGTCTCCCAAATCTTGTTAACTTGTAACTGAAATAAAGCCCAATCCCTGAAGGGGTTCCCCTATGTTTATGTAACAGTTGCGCAGTTTTTTATTATCGGAAGTGTTTATAAAAATCGAACCAGCCTTCGATTAAAGCTAATAATTCTTGTAGTACTTAAGCCTATAGAGCGGCACCCGCTTGCCCTTGGTGGCGCAGGCCAGGAAGCTGCTGTGCGGCGAGAAGGCCATCGATGTAACAAAGCCCACGTGATCCACTTGCAAGGGGAAGTTGGAGTACACGGTGGCACTGGGGAAATGGGCCAGCTTAATGGCATTCGGCGCCTCCTTCGAGCTCATGGCCAGCAGTTCCGACGAGTGATTGAATTGCAGATCCGAAATGGCCGTTCTCAGGTTCATGAAACGCTTCTCCGGCTGTGGAGTGGCCGAGGCGAACACAGTCTCGTAGTCGTAGATATTCACCACGCCCTCGTTGCTGCCGGTGGCCAGGAGGCGTTGATTGGGAGCCAGCTGGATGGACCGTCCCTTGATGCAACCGTCGTCCATGAAAGAGTGCTCGATGAGGTTCTGGCGCAGGCTCAGCACGTTGACATTGGAACTGGTGCCGCAGGCCAGAATCCTTCGTGAATCACCGGTCCAGCACAGGCCTCTCACCTCGCCTTCCTGCTTGAAGCTGTGCAGCAGCTCGTTGGTGTTGGCCGTCAGCAGATGGATGGCTCCAAACTTTCCAGCTGTGACAATGAATTTCCCACAAGGCGAGACCTCAAAGCGGTCCATTGAGCTTATGTTGCTCGGCAGCACGAGCTTGGATTCCGTGGCCTCCAGGAGGTCGTAGGCGTAGTAGTGTTTCCTGGTCGAACCAAAGAACGCCTTGGTGCCGCAGGGGGCAATCCGGGCGCAGTTGAGGGGAAACTTCTTGAAGCGCATGCTGTGCAGCTTCTCGTTCTTCTGCCCGTCCACCGTGTAGATGGTGGCCACGGAGTTCTCGTCCGCCACCAGAGCCGCCGTGCTCGTGGGATGGAACTGCACGCTGGAGACTAATCCCTCGGAATAGGAGGCTCTGTTCAGATCCTTGACCCGCTTGAAGTTCAGCGTTTTCTCCGGCAGATCACTGCGCCTCGCCTTTCGATCGATGAAGCCCACGGTCCGGAGCAGCTCCTCATCGGACGATAGATCATCGTCCTCCTCCTTCACCCTCTTTTCCGCCCATTTCGGTTGGTTTTGGGTGCGCTGAAATCGCGCCGTCAGATACTCCTTGTAGGATTTATCCTTGCGCAGGTGATTCAGGGGTCCCGTGTGCTTGGTGGGCTTCTTCACGTCGCCCACTTGCAGGTCCTCGTCATCGGAATCCGACCAGGCGGCTTTCCTCTTCTTTCCCGGCTCATCTTCACCGGATTTTTGCTCATTTTCCTCGTCGCCGTCGTCAAAAACAGAACGGCCTTTTACGGAGGCGGCCAGGTTCTTGAGGAATCGCTGTCTGTCTCCGAAGAGCACCTTTTCCATGGGAACCTCCACATAGTTCAGATTCCTCGCCTTTGAAGCCTTCGGCACGTAGGGTTTCCTCTGACCCTCGGCTGGTTGCTGTTCCTCCTGCTTGTAGAGGGCCATCAGGTCCTTTAGCTCCTCCATGCCATCGCTGTACTCGTCGGAACTCATGGCGGCGTGTTAAATCGCTAAATTGCTGCGCAAATAATTGTTTATTTCGGGCCCCGAAAACCCAACACGTGCACAGTGTGACCGCTGCTCGACCGTTCAAATATACTTTAAAATAAATACCGCATTATAGCGATTCTTTCTATAAAACGGTATTTTTCTTTAAAAAATACTAAAAAAAAGTTAAGCATATCTTTAATCGACGGCATATCGATTTTCGATATACTACAATCGGCGCTAGAATTTAAATATGTAGCACACAAGCTAACGTTTTTATTAAATGACTAATTTTGTTGTAACTCATCATTTAATAATTTTAAAGCAATTTTGAACAATAATAATTTAATATAAAATAAACATGTCGGCTAGCTGACTTAATGGCATTCATCCTCGAGCTTCATCTTGGTGATTTCGAGGATTTCGTCCTCTAGCTTTACCTCGGCGACTTCGGGGATTTCGTCCTCTAGCTTTACCTCCGCGACTTCGAGGATTTCGTCCTCTAGCATTACCTCGGCGACTTCGTGGCTTTCGTCCTGACGCTTCTTCTTATTGACTTCATGGATCTCGAATTCGCGCTTTCTCTTAACGGGGACTGCGGGGATTTCGTCCTGGCGCTTCTTCTTGTTGACTTCATGGATCTCGTATTCGCAGTTTCTCTTAACGGGGACTGCGGGGACTTCGTCCTCTAGCTTTACCCCGGCGACTTCGAGGATTTCGTCCACTAGCATTACCTCAGCGACTTCGTGGCTTTCGTCCTCGCGCTTCTGCTTCTTGTTGACTTCATGGATCTCGTATTCGCGCTTTCTCTTAACGGTGAAGCCCTGGCACACCACCCGATGGCGCACTAAAAAGCCCTCCAGCTTGTACTGCTTCCCACAGAGAGGGCAGGAGAGCGTCTTCTTCGGAACTTTCGGTATCTTCTGGCGATCCGCCTCCTCGGCCCTGGCCTTCTGCCCGCAATCGTCGCAGGCATACCGACGCCGCATTTGGCCTAGACCAAACGGGACCACGAACTCCTGGTGGCAGAATATGCAACGAAAAGGGCGCAAGGTTGGCTTGCTCCAAGGCTGGACGTCCGGATCGGATGTCTTGAGCTTCAGATGCCCCACATATGCCTGCTCCGACTCGAACTCAACATTGCAGGATCGGCACTCCGGCAGGGGCTTTGCTGGCAGCTCTTCCTCCTCGAACACTGTCGGCAGGCGTCGTTTGCAGGCTCGAATGTGCATGGTAAAGGCTCCGGCCGAGCCGATGCCATTGCCACAATACGGGCAGAAATACGGCATCGGGTATTCTTTGGTCAAGACTAAGGGATCGTGATTTTCCTTCACCGGCGGCTCCAACAAGGGTGATATATACGTTCTGGTAATTATGCCATTCTCTACTGTTTCCGACAGCAGGATACCCTTTTCCAGCTCCGAGAAAGGCCAGGTCTCATCGCTTGCCATGTTGCGTGACGTCAAGTAGAAAAAAAAAATTGTTGTGTCATTCAATCTAATAGAAAGTAGGACCGTCCTTGAAGCTGTCAGATATGGCTAACAAGAAAGTAGTCCCGGAAAGTAGACTATAGGAAAATGATCTTTAAAATTGTGCACTTTCCGCCAACATTTGAACATAACTTGCTTTTAAAACTTAAATTTTATGACAAGTAAGTAAAGTTTATTGATGAAAAAAAAAAAGCCAGAAAGCCTTGTTTCAATGAAAAGATGGCTTAAAGAGTCTGAATCTTGATAACAACAATATTAACTCAAAGATTTTTAAAGGGTAACGGTTTTAACGGGATAATCGCACATTTTATCAGTTACATTTTGACTTTAACGGATTAATCGCACATTTTATAAAGGCTATTACGATTAATTTTGAAAAATCGCTACTGGCATACATTTTCCAAGAACCAAATGTTATAAATCAATGCTTTGTTATGGGATATAACCTGAAAAAATAACCAAAATGATTCTGGAAACCTTTTACTTAAGATCTTGATTTTTAATGCCTGTCTTGTACCGTCTTTTAAGTTCTCCAACTATTAAGTGAACTCTAAAATTCAGGAACATGCCTTCCGGATGTACTAACTCCTCCCCCGTATCCTTCCGCCTCCCTAATGCTGTGGTAAGCTACGGATCCCTGCTTTATGACACGCGTAATGCGAGTCAAAATATGCAATTAAACAAAAACTTCTTGACTGGAAAAATATTTGTATAACTTGGGCAAACAAATGTCGGAGCACGTCGTCCTCGTCACCAGTCGCCGCCGACAATGCCGAGAGTTGTTGTTGAACTTGTCATTACACACGCACAACCAGCTAAGAGCCACCACCCACTATCCCAACCATCCACCCGTCCAGGAGCTGCTGCGCCCACTCTCCTCCATTCACCGGGGGGAGTGGTGCTCTCACTAAAGTGTGGATTAATAGCCGGGGTGGCCCTGGTCCTGGTCTTGCTGCCAGAAATCAGAATCAGCGCTCGTAAAATTTACGTAAAATTCATTAAGCGCAACAAAAGACGCTCTGGCTGGGGGAGAGAGGTTGGGGTTGGGTCGGCAACGGGGGCGGCTGCAATCGCTTAGAGACAAAGCCCTGCATAGTTGATAAGGCGCGTCCTCCAAAGGATACCGAGTGGCTGGTGGGGGATGCGGGGGAGCTGGGTAACTGGGTGGGCGGCTAGGTGATGGCTGGCATCTTGCGGTGCCCGCCAGTGTCTCCTGGCGTCAGTCAGGCGTCAAGCCCCACTGAAAGCAACAAATTTTTGTCGTTTCAAAAGGATGCGGCATTATTGCAGCACCATCAAGGAAGAACTACACACTAAGAAATAATTACCTATAAATATTTATAGCTATTTTGGGTTAAAACAAAATTGACCAAAATTGTATTAATTTTTGACATTAATTAGCTAGTAATTAGCTGGAAAATAAGGAAGTAAGCCTATTTTCCTGCTAATTAAGTTAAGCAGTGTTATTTTCAGTTTAAAGTTTATTTTTTTTGGGTTTAAAATAAAATAATATCAAGAATGCGCTGTGAACTTAAAATCAATAAAAATTCTGTCTAAAAGTATGCAAAAACCATATGAAAAACATATTTTAAATTGATTTGGGACCTTAAAAATTTAATTGAGTACTAAAGTAAAGCTTTTTCTCACTTTAACTTTATAAATAATATTTCAACATACTTTCAAGTACTTCAAATTTTTTGGTGGTGTTTCCTTACCGTCTGATCCAACCGCCTTCGTCATCCTTGAGCTCTTGTGCAGCGAGGCGAGGCGGTGGAGCGCGCTCCTTAAGTAGCCCGACATTGTGGCAGATCCTTTCCCAATCCCAATCTCTGCTTAGAACTCCCAGTTCCCAGTTCCCTGCTGCCCAGATCGCATCTCTCGATGGCTTCCACTGACTGACAGATTAGCGTGTTGACATTAAGTTTGTCCTTTGGCATTGCAGCGGCCTCAGCCGGCTCCACATATTGCCCCGCTGGCTTTAAGTATCGGGAGAAACCGGGCTCCAGCTCCGACTTCGCATGCAAATGCTGATGGGCCACGCATTACGGCATGTTGCGGTGGCCCTTCGTGGACGCGGGATGTTGGGGTGTGGATGGGAGCTGCCGCCGCCTCCTGTCGCCTGTATGCTGTCTCCTGTCGCCTGTCTCCTGGATGACGGTTCCTGTGGCATGTAATGAGTTTTCCATTGGCCTGCACACGGCGCATCGGGTTGGCCCATGCCGACATCACCGCTGATTTGTGCGGCTGATAATCGTCCCCGCGGTAATGCTGGTAATTAACGTCTTTCAGTCCACCGATATCGGGATACTTCTACTGTCGGCCATTGTCAAGGGCGCGTCATGCTTTAGGCAGAAGCCCGAACAAATTGCAAAATTGGAAAATCTGGCAACACAAAGCATAATACAACTATACTTTGCTGGCGAAATATTAGCGAACAATTGGAGGCTTGGCTGGGACAGTTGCAGTGACAATAATAGGGATGCTGAACAAATTTATATTTTATATTATTTTTAATTCCCCTACCATCAATTAAAAAACATGTTGAAAATGTACAGTTGAGTGGGACCGACTGGGAGATACCCGGTACCCAAAGCATTGTAGGTGAAAATAAATAGCATGGAAAAAATAAAATGTTGACAAATGAACACAAATGTTGCTAGAAACATGTTGAGCAACATCCAAAAAGACTAATGTTGCCAGGATCATGAACGTTTAACGAGGACACAGGACCAAACGACGATCGAGTTCCTTTTCTTATTCCAAGCTTACATATTTTCTATAATTAAATAAAAACATTCGCAAAGATCCATAATAAATAATTTCATAATCATATAAAATATTCCCACATAGTACTTACATATATTAAATCATTTATTTAGAACTATAAACCAGCTAGAACTATGTTATTATTTCGATCACGGCTGTTGCCAGCGATAACATTATTTCGTCTAGAACAAATGGAAATGTCCGTAAAAAGAAGCCATTGAAAGCTAGCTGAAAATGGCCATGAAAATACGAGCAAAACGCTTGCGGCCAACGCTTTCATGTCGGCCATAAAAATAGCAGACGCATAAAAAATTAATAAGCGGTGGCCGGCCAGCTAGCTAGCGAGCGTTGTTCCTTGTCTCCGATTCCCGATAAAAAAAAAAAAGAAAACAACAGAAAAAAGGAAAACCCTTCTGTCCCTTAACCCTCCATTGTCCTGTCCACTGTGGCAGACATCATTAATGCATAATTCAAGCGTTTGGCAGTTTTGTGCTCGATGCTTTCAATATTCAATTTGAATGCCGCCCAAAGCGATTCGAAGCGGTTTTGTGTCTGCAGCATTGTTGTATCCACTTTTATTCGCTGTTGTCCTTTTCTGTTTTGTCGTCCGTTGTTTTCGTCTTCGCTTTCGTGCTCGCTTATTTATTTGACCGCCTCCACAACAGCTTCTCCACTGCCACTTCTCCATCACCGAACAGTACCTGCTGCATTATTCAGACGCCTCGACTCGGAATCGAACAAAATGCATGATAAACAATTTCCACGGAGGGCAGCCAGCGCGTTGAGGGAGGAGACAGCAGGCGGAGACAATGGCCGCTTAGTCTCGTCATCTTACTGTTGTTTTTCCGAGCTGTTTTCCCCTTCCCTTTGGACACCAATCGATGGGCTTACAGTGGCGATCGAACTATTAGAACTGGCTTTATGAGTATAAATGACTTATGGCCAAGTTAAAGTTTCCAAAGAACCAGCAGAAGGCTTCGGGAGAAAGTTGCTTAGGGAGAAATAGTCAGCAATTTCTTTATTGACTTCAATGTTCAATAATTACAAGCATCAGTGTCCAGCTTGAGGTCCTTGTTTCTTTATTTATTTTTAATTTTATTCATAAATTATGTATTTTGCAATTTAAAAAGCAAAGACAAAGGATCTAATGTTTAACCTCTGATATGTTTTGCTATTATTGCGACCCCTGCTGTATGTCCTGCATGCGTTAGTTGTTTATTAAATATAAATGATTGTCACTTGCGGCATGTCGCTGCCGTGTCCTGTTTGGAGTGAAACGAAATGTCGATGGGTGATGATTGCTCGAATTTCCGTGAGGCAAGACATCAGGGCTCTTATTGCGATTCCTTGTTTGAGCTGCAATTGCTTGCAATTTAGCTCCCACCCCTAGACCGCCTTACAAGCCAAAAGGACATGTGCCCGGCACTTTTCTTCCTTTTAGGCGGGCGCCGCTTTGACAAGTCATGCAATTGATATCGATACTGGCCATTTGGTCGTCATAAATGTGGATTGTCATGACGGCATCCCGTCATCAAAGTGGAGCCCCTTTCATTGCGCCAATCCACCGCTGTGCAATCATCGCCAATCGCTCCGATATTGACCACAAAATGCCATTAAAAAATAATTACGAATTTTAATTGGCATTTAGTTGGGGCCGTACCAACAAAAAATTAAGTGCATTTAACATCAAATGTGATTACACCCGTTGCACATAGAACAAAAAATATAAAGGAGGATGAGATCAGCAATTAACTTTCAATCGGATTCCTAATAATAATAATAATAAGCAGTTTTGGAATTATCAATTAACTTGTGAGAATTGGGGAATTATTAGGAGATGTTTTCTATTAAAAATAATGATAGAGATCAATAAGAATATTAAAAGGGATTTATATGACACGTTTTCTATAGCATTTTAAACATAACACCCATTTATAATTTAAAATTTCAATGAAAAATTAATCTATTAAATACTAGCCAGGTTTAGCTATAGATATAACCTTAAAGAAATAATGAAAACATAAGAAAAGTTATTTAATGTTTTGTATAAACTACCCATGAAACTTCCTTCTTCCTTTATAGAGCATTTCCTCGTCGACAACCTTCCAATGACTATATTTTTTATCACTGATTACATTAAGGTTTTTATTTGATGCTGAATGGCTGTAATATGAGCCTGCATGTGTCACCTGATGCGTAGCCGAGTGTGTACCTGATTGTAGTTGGCACTTAAAAATCAATTAACAGTGGCTGCTGCGTCGCAAATCATTTCGAAAAAGCCAGACGTCCAAAGGGCTCTTCAAACGACGGGCAGTGATCAATAAGGGGATTCCCCTTGCAGTACAGAAAAAACTGGTGCATTCCGTGTGATATTAATGCAAGTGGCGCCGGGAAAAAGGCATCACCTCTGCGGCAACTTTGGTGCACCTCAAATGGTGTGTTGGCACCAAGGACGGGGGGTTGAATAGCATGCTCCGTCCTCCGCAGGATTGCGTGCCACCGAGGGACGACCACTCCACCCCAGAAAACAACACTAATTGCGGTATTAAAATAAACTACAATTGCAAATGGCGCATTTTATTTTCCAGCCAGCGAAAGGGACAAAGCTCAAAGGGGAAGTCCCTGCCGCTGGCCGCAGTTTGGTATTATTATTTGATGTTGTTGCCGCCGCGGTGCGCCACTGCTGCAGCTGCCATTGTTGTTTGCCATTTGCATTGTTTCCATTTCCGCTTTCTGGCGCATTTTTCTATGTAATTGTGGTTCCGTAATGTGTGACAATTAAATCAAGTTCGTGGAAATTTGTGGGCCCAAAAAGTCAGCGAGAGAGAGAGCCAGTGAGAAGATGCCCAAAAAATCCGGTACCCCCTTTTTTTGGTGCCTCTGTAGGCCTCGATCTCGCATATGCCATAATCATATTTAAGGGCTTCCTGGTTTCCGGGAATATTCGTGCGACTGCAACCTCAATTGCAATTGCAATTGCTGTTGACCAGTTGGTTAGCTTGGCTTTCCTTTTCCCCCCTGCATTTCCACCGCTTTTCCGCCATCTGCCATCAGCCATCGTCCATCGCTGCTCGTTGTTCTGTTTGGTTGAAAACCACAAATTAAGCAGAGAAATCCTTGCCGTGCATGCGAACGATGGCGCCGAGGCCAACAAAATAAAAATTATACAAAAATTGCTTATATTTGGTTATTATAGCGACTAAAAAAATTACTATTGAACGCTTGGAAGTGGCTTAAATTTTAAATAATACAAGATAATATAATATAATACAAGATTAATACAAGATATATAAGAAGAAGGGGATTTTAAGATTAATTGAGATGTTATGAAGGTACTTAACATATGATATTCCTAAGGCTGCTATTTTAAAACATAATTTCTTAATCCTTGCAAAGTTTCAACTCCTAAAAAAATAGAGTTTTATATTAATCCCATTGTAAATATTAATTAAAAATACTTCCAGTCGTTTTTTATTATTATTTTTTTTTTGAGAATCTATACAATCCCAATAACGAAACCTTTGTTAATAATTATCAAACAATTCCCATTTTACATTTGCAATGTCATCAAAATAATAAGCTCTACTTTTTAAGGCCTGGATACCCCTTTGACCTCTGCAAATGAGAGGTATTGGAAAAAAATCCAAACGCAGGCGAGCGCCCACAAACATGCAACATCCCGACCGCAATGTATTACGAGGGGGCGTGGCAGGTCTGGGCAGCCAGATAAATGCCCGTTGCTGCTGCTGCTGCCACTGCTACTGCTGCTGCTGCTGCAGTTGCTGTTGCTGCCATTGTCGTTGCCATGTTGCCACGTTGCATGCAAACAAGTGCCGCACACACACACGACACAACACACGCACAACACAAAGACAAGGACGCTGACACGCTGGTGCCCGCACGTCAGCGCTCGTGCGTTTATTTGCCGTTTCCGTTTCCGTCTGTCGTCGTTGTCGTCATCGCGCCTGCCTCAGCTCCTGCTCCCGCTTCGGCTTCTGCTCCAGATCCAGATCCTGATTTCCATTCGGTTTTCGGTTCAGAATCTGCAGCATTGAGGTCAATTGCAGCGCTCTGGTTGCGCGTTAATAAGTTGCTTTCGCAGTTTCCTCCTCCGTTGCCGTTGCTGTTGCTGTTGCTGTCACTCCTGCCAGGACTTTGCATGTAATGCACTCGGAAGCATCGCGGCCATTGTAATTTCCACAGGACCCCACCGTTTCAAGTATTCCCGGAATGGCAACATAGTCAACTAGTCAACGACAGTATTATCAGCAACATGTTGCTGCTACAGAGTGGCAACAGCGAGCAGCAAGCAGAAGCAGCAACAGCCGAAGATAGCATCAGCAAAGTGCCAACATAATGTTGGCAACAGTGTCGCAGGCAGGGGCGTGCCGAGGATTTTATCAGGGGAGAGTTTATTTTGCGTAATTTTAAATATTGTACTTACTAAAATAACAAATAAAAAGTCAAATGGCAATGGAGTTGAAAAGCTTGCTGTTATAAATGTAATTTTTATTGCATACTTTTAGATACCTTTTTAAATGATTTTATAAGATTTTATAGCATTAATAAAGACATATAGTTCTTATATAGCTTAAGCACATCATTTTATTTATATAAGAGGTGCCTTAAAAAGTTCTGCAATTATTTTAAATCTTTTGAAAAGAAAACTGTGTAAATTGCATACTTTTAGATACCTTTTTTAAAGGTTTCAAATTTCGATTTCATTTCTTATTTTTACTAGTTATTCCCCTAGTTTCTTACACCCTTTCTTAAAACAAAACCCCCTCTACGGGAGCCACTGGAGTCTCGACTCGAGTTGAAGTTTTTATGTGCCCGTCCAGAAACTAATAACCGTAATGCTTAACGTTTATTGAAAGAAGGTGGCCAGGTGGGGTGTGTGACAGTCTGACTTGGCAAATACCGGACTCGTAGATATAGGGAGAGAGACGGCATTTGGACAGTTCATAAATATTTCCAGCAGCTGCACGGATGCAACTTTTTTGGCGTCGCATTTAATGAAGCAGCAACTAGCTTGACCAATTCCCAGTCCCCTCTGCCAAGGAAATCCAGAGTTTTCCAAAGGAAAAACTTTATCCCCGACAGTCTGGCACTTTTCCTTTTTAGCACTGAGAATAAAGTTGAGGAAAATATTAAAATAGATTAAAAACCTGAAAAAATAACAAAACAAAATATTATCCTGAATATTTATATTATTTTCTTAATTATTCTATGACATCTAGTATTTTAAATCGATAGAATTTTGCGATTATTTCTTTCAGTGAGAATGAAAATGTATCCTTGAGAATGACCCTTGCGGTCAGCTACAAATTTAGGCGATACATTATGCATGGGGCTGGAAGAAAAATGATCAAC
Organism: Drosophila rufa; assembly: GCA_018153105.1. Lineage (NCBI taxonomy): Eukaryota > Metazoa > Arthropoda > Insecta > Diptera > Drosophilidae > Drosophila > Drosophila rufa. The sequence continues at coordinate 7,567,469 of JAECXS010000002.1, forward strand.
AAATGATTGACATCGGGACGGCCCCTCGGAGGGAGAATTCTTCCTTCCCTCAAGGAAGCGGCGTTTTCCGGGGGCCGAAAGAAAACTTCGGGAAAGTGAAAAACTTGCTGTCAGCATTAGATAAGCGCCACAAGTTAATAGACTTGTAAAACACACACACTTCTCCTTCTCCGCTGACCCCGGGGGTGGTATCTCTGGACTGAAAGAGGAATTTTATTTATTTGTTTGTCGTTGGCATGTGGCGCGTGTTCCACCCTCCTTCCGCCGCCGCCCTTCCGCCTCTTCCCGGCATATAAAAAATAGTGAAATAAATAAAAATGTTATATATACGCCCACTCTCATCCACTGACAGTTGGTAGGTTGCCGGCTCGCCGGCTTATCGGCCAACTAACAATTTAAGTTGTCAACTTTGGGGGCAGGCCACAAGATACGAGTATATATCTATCAGCGGGAACGGGGCGAGGCGGGTAGGTCCGAAAGTTTTCTGTTTAACTAGACTCTTGGTTAATTTGAGCGTCTGCGGCTGTGCCCTCTGGTATTTAGCCCCTTTTGTTTGATCTGACCCGGTCAAAGTTGGCTCATCAAGGAATGATCCATGGCTGTGGCTGCGGGGTGGAGTGATTGACAGCCTCTTCCTTCCTTGCTGCGTGTGTGTGTGCTTATCAACTTACTTTCCAAGTCGATTTCAATTAATCAATTGTCAAGTCCTCTGACAGCTGAATTTATAACTCATTTGGCGTGTTCCCAGCCCGAGGGACAGCAGGATGTTGCTGCTGCGGTGTGGAGACCCAACTTGAGGGAGTGTAAACTTCAGACACTAGACGACAAAGTGCGGGGACAAACAGAGGTGCCAACAACGGCCAAATCCACTGACAAGTGTAAAAATGCAATCACAGAGGCGTGGCATCTTCATACATTGTTGCTGAAGCTGTTCTCCTGCCAAAGTGCGCAGTAGTTGCTGTTGCCTGTGTTGACATTGCCGTGTCATCACTCTCCCTCAGACAGTCAGTCAACTAGGAAGTCGGTGGCCTCCCCACTGGGGTTTATGTTCTGTTATTTACAATAGCGCATTTTTACACATATTTTTTCAAAGTCAACAACATGATTTTCGCAGTCTACGCTGCGCGACGTGTGCATAAAACCCAAACACAGCAGCAACACGACTCCAGCAGCAGCGGCAGCAGGAGCAACACCAGCAACAGGGAAACAACATTTACATTTTAAGTAGTTTTTAAATCGCTGCAGACAAACGTCAGCGTGTTGACAATTTATCATGCTCCTGGCCCGGCTGGAAATGGGTGGCTTCTGGGTGGCTCTTGCCCGGATTTTGGGTGGATTTCCCAGTGGGTGGTGCGACGTGATACATCCGTCGCGCTAAGGCAAGTGCAATTTTTGATTGATTGCTGTCAGCTGGCGGAGTGTTTAAGCACAGACATCATTGCCATAAAGACTGCAATGTTGTTGCACCAAAAAGAAGAGAGAAAAAAGGACCTCTGCTCTTTGCGAATTTTCTTTTTTAATTAATTTAAGGCCGAATGCAACTTATTGATTTATGTGCGGGCCTGCAAATGAGGCAGAAAGGCGCCGGAGGCGGCTGTGTCCACTTAAGAGCAGAATACTCAATTAGCTGCAACTGCGAGGCAGGATGATGAGCCTGCTGTTGGCGGAGAAGGCCAGATGCACTTGGAAAATTTACATATATGTCTTGGTTTTTTTAAAATAATTATAATTATAAATAATTATTGTAGAAAATACGTAAGAATAAGAAAAGAAAAGGGATCGGCATGCTCGCTCTTGCTAGTTCTTTTCTCGTTGTCTTAACTCGTCGCCTTGATCTTCATTTGCCTCGTTTTCTTTACTAGCTCCTTTCTTGGCATATATTTTTTTATAAATATGTTTATTATACGACTTATTTTTTGTATCCTCTGTGCACATTCCCCAACCCCCTCACCACGCTGGCAGCTCGTTAAGTTGATCACATTGCCCGCGGGTCAAGTGTCAGGACAAGTGTCGGGACTCCCTTTCGCATCCTTTGGCTGCATTTTCACATATGCAAAATTAATTATTTGGCGGATCTCTTTCCGAACCGAGCTTAAGCTGCTGTATTTTCCGTAATGCCGGACGAAAATTCAATTGAAACTTTGCAGACGACAGAGAATGCGAATGCGACATGACTAATTTCCTTGCTTTCTCGATTCCTCTTCCTCTTGAGAAGTTTCCATAAAGATGCCGATGTCGATGCCAAAAACTTGCATTGAAGTGGAGCGGAGCCGAGGCAAAGGAATTTATGAAGTGCCGCGCCCGCGGCTGATTGCCCGCTATCCGCCAACCTCCTTCTACTTTCCTCTCAATTGATTGTCCAGGAATCGGAGAATTTTTACTTTATTTGATCCCGAATCCCGCTCCTTTCAAGTAATAGTCATGACCATGGCCATGGCCACTTGAAGCACATTTTCTGCGCCATTTCCATTCCGACTTCTGGCTTCTGCCCCTTTCCTGGCCGTCCTCGCCATCTTTTTCCTTTCCTGGTTTGATAAATTGTCTGGAAATTACAAATGGACACAGAGGCCAATAGCTTTTAGGCAAAAGTTCGCTCTGCCCCCACCCTGGGCTCTTGTTTCGGTTTTGGTTTCGCTTTCTCGGTCAGGGCCATTTATGGTAATTTAAAATAAATGTGTGGCCCTGGAAGGAGCTGAAGATTCGCAGGCGCTTCCTGTCTATTTGCGCTGATTTATGGCCGAGCATTGTTGACTCTTAATGGCAAATGTCGACAAATTTGCTTTAATGGTCAATATAACAGAGGTTGCTGCTCGGATTTTGATTTATGCCCCCGAATCCCAGTCGCCTGGGACTTAGTGCTCGGATGTGATCTCCGAACTTGGCCCGGGAATCATTCATTTAGTTCATCAGGTTGGCCTTCGCATAAAACATAGAAAAACAGAGACACCGATTCCAAATCGTGCGTTCAAAATGGCCTTAGATTGCGGCTGCAGTCCACAGCGGCCGGCGCTCGACGTGGATAACAGGTGAGTCCTGCGAGGTCCTGGCTCTTAAGGCAATCCTACTTACCTTGCCACTTCCAGGGGCGTCTTCTGCTCGGGGTCCCTGCTGGATCGGGTCCAGACATCGAACATGTTTCCCGACTGCAAGCACTTCGTGGACATGAGCTGCATCTATACACCCTCCCAGACGATGGCCGATTTCGAGTTGTTCAGTAATTGCGCCAGGAATGATGGCTCTCTGGAGTTCCTGCAGATGTTTGTGGAGGTAAAAGTCATACAAATTTCAGTGTTTTGAGAATATTTTAGATTATCAAATTTAGTCCGCCTGACAGTCATTCTAAAGTTAACCACAAGTTAGCTGGGAGCAGACCGAGGTTTGACAATTGTGATTATTTTAACCAGAGGTTATAAAAATCAAACTATTTTTGAGAGTTCTTAGTTTAACCAGAGGTTAAAAACAATCTTATTTGTGTGCTTGCTATTTACTTATATATTAGTTATTTTTTTATGGTCAAAAGTCGGTTAACCTGATGTTAAAGTTTTAAAGAATTTTAATCTGACGTTAAAAAAAATCTTATTTGTAAAAAAATGTTTTTATTTACATACACTTTCACCAATAGGTTTTTTTTTAAATATTATTATCAATATAATTTATATATTAATTTTATTTTGAAGCTAAAAATGCAGTTAACCGGAGGTTAAAGTTCTGATTTAAGTTAACCGAAGGTTAAGAATAATTAAAAATATTCAAATTTTAACCCCCCGTTAATTTTATAACCCCAGAAACACTTCAATGAGCCCGGCTCGGAGCTGGAGCCATGGACTCCGCCGGATTGGAAGGCCCAGCCGTCGTTTCTCAGCAAGGTCTGCGATCCCGAAATCAAGCAATTTGCCTTCGAAGTCAACGAACTCTGGAGGCAGATGGGGCGACGCATCTCCGACGATGTCAAGGAGAATCCGGACCACTATTCCATCATCTACATACCCAAGCCCTTCATCCTTCCCGCCGCGGATTGCCGGGAGTATCGCTACTGGGAATCGTTCTGGATCGTGCGCGGTCTGCTCCAGTGCGGTATGCACCAGACGGCCCGCGGGATGATCGAGAACTACTTGGTGCTGGTCCAACAATATGGGTTTGTGCCGGCCTGTGGCAGGATCTACTGCACCGAAAGGACGCATCCCCCGCTGCTGATAATGATGGTGAAGGCCTACGTGGAGGTGACCAAGGACGAGAAGTTTGCCGTCCAATCGCTACCGCTCCTGGAAACCGAGTTTGAGACCTTCGTGAGTACTCACTCAATACAGGTGAATGGCAGGACAATGTACCAATACCGGGCCTCCTCATCCTCCTCCTCGCCCGGTCCACGTCCCGAGGCCTACAGGGAGGACCTGGCCGCGGCGGAGAGCATACAGGACGAGGCGATCCGTGAAAAGTTTTACACCGAACTGAAGTCGGCCAGTGAGTCGGGGCAGGAGTTCAGCTCCCGCTGGTATGTGGCGGAAGGTGGCTCCAATCAGGCCTCGCTCAAGGACACCAAGCCCTCGGCCATTGTGCCCGTGGAGCTGAACGCCATCATTTTCCGGAGCGGCAAAATCCTGGCCGAGTTCAATCGCAAAGCGGGCAATGCCAAGAAGGGCGACGAGTACCAGGATCGATCCTGTGCCCTGGTGAAGGCCATTCGCGATGTCCTTTGGAACGACAAGGCCGGCATCTGGCTGGACTACGACGTGGTGAACAACCAGTCCCGCAACTACTTCTGCTGCACCAACTTTGCTCCGCTGTGGGCCAGGGCCTTCCCCCTCATCGACACCGACAAGGTGTCCAAGGCGGTGATGCAGTACATCAAGTGCAGCAAGCTGGACGAGCAGTACGGCGGAGTGCCGCACACGACGAACAGGATGTCGGGTGAGAAGTGGGACTATCCCAATGTGTTTCCGCCCATGATGTTCCTGGTCGTGGAGGGACTGGACAATCTGGGCACTCGCGCCTCCAAGGCCATGTCCAGGCGATGGGCCCACCGCTGGGTCAAGTCCAACTATGCGGCCTTCAAAAAGGAGGGCTTCATGTTCGAGATGGTAAGACCAGGGATTATTTTGATTACGCAAAAAATGTCACAAGAAAGCTTTCTGATTTTACTTGAACATTTTTTCAAACCCCCATCCCTTATTCAGTATCAAACATTCTACGTTCAGTCACACATCCCCCTGAAAATTCTGTCGTCCCCAAAATCTAAAACCAAAAATGGTAATAACCTAGTTCCAACTCCGACCTCCGTTTCAGTATAACTGCGAGACCTTTGGCACCGCCGGCGTATCCTGTCCCAAGCGCGCAGCAGTCGTGGGCTACGGCTGGACCAACGCCGTGATTATCGAGTTCCTGTGCAAGTACGGTCGGGAGATCAACCTAGCCGACGACGAGGACAAGGGCTGCCAGGACAAGTCGGAGAAGAAGAAGGCCTCGTACATCATCACCAGCGAGGCGAATATGGCGGGCCTAGAGAAGGGCTGCGGGGCCATGAGTACCAAGAGTCTGGACAAGTCTGGGAAGTCGTGTGCCTGTGCCACTTCCACGACAGGAGCGCTGCCGCCGGCCAAGGTCAACAAGTCCACGGCAGCAATGGGAACCCAGAGTGCGGCCAATTGTGGGCCGCAGCAAGAGCAAATGGATGAGGAATGCTCCTGTGGCGTTTCCCAAAGGCAGTCACAGGGACCAGGAAAATCGGGAGACGAAGGTTGCTGTTCCTGTGGAGCCCAGCAGCAAAAGCAACAGCAACAGGGAAGTCAGACGGAGCAGGCATCGGCCAGATCTCAGCAGCCAACATGCCCTGGGTGCAAGTCGGCAGGATCCGCGCGAAAGCAGGATCAGCAGACGCAGCACTCTCCTGACTGTCCTTTCGCCCAGCAGCATGATTCTGATTGTCCCTGCGGTGAGGCAAAGCGGAAGCAGCAGCAGCAGCAGCAACAGAAGCAGCCACCATGTTGCCCTGGGTGCAAGTCGGCAGGATCAGCGCGAAGGCAGGATCAGCAGACGCAGCACTCTCCTGATTGTCCCTTCGCGGAGGAAATGCAGCATGATCCCGATTGTCCCTGCGGTGAGGCAAAGCGGAAGCAGCAGCAGCAGCAAAAGAAGCAGCAAGATCCCGATTGTCCCTGCGGTGAGGAAAAGCGGAAACAGCAACAGAAGCAGCATGATCCCGATAGTCTCTGTGGCGAGGAAAAGCGGAAGCAGCAGCAGGATTCCGAATGTCCCTGCGCCGAGGAAAAGCGAAAGCAACAGCAGCAACAACAGAAGCAGCATGATCCTGAATGTCCCTGCGCCGAGGATAGGCGAAAGCAGCAGCAGCAGCAGCAACAACAGAAGCAGCAGGATCCCAGCTGTGCTTGTGGCGCGGATCAGGATAAGCGAAAGCAACAGCCATCCAAGCCGGTTCCCTGTGCTCCCAGCAAACAGCAGCAGACGGAGGATTCGGAGGACTGCGAATGCTCGGTGGAGGCGAAGGAAAAGATCGAGCAGCTGCAGAAGCAGACGGCGTGCTACCAGAAGCAACAGGAACTCCAGCAGGAGCGCCAGCAGCAGCAGCAGCAGTGGCAGCGCGACGCCCAGCAGGAGGATTGCTCGCCCAGCACGAAGCCCAAGCCGCAGGACTGCTCCCAGCAGACGAAGAAGCCAGCCGATATCGGATGCGGCTGCGATGCCGACGAGGAGCAGCAGCGTGCGGACCGGCAGGAGAAGCTAACAGGTCACTATAATCCTTTGTGCGATAGAGAGGAGGACGATGACCGTGCGAATTCATGCGAGGAGATGGCGGAAAGGGAGTCCGGATGCTATGGCTGTGGCAATGACGAATGCCCGGATGCCCCCCAAGAAGACGATTGTGGCAACATCGGAGCCAGGTCGGGCCAGCAGCATGGAGCTGACGAAGATTGCAGCTGTTCGGCGGATCCACCGCAACCGGCGGCCACCGGGATATGCCCGCACTGTGGTGGCATCTACACTCCCAACACCTCCATGCACACGGTGGGCACCAATAAGCCCTCACTGGAGGGCTGCGAGTGCTCCGGCGGTGCTGGTGGTCAGCAGATGAAGGGCATGACCAGCATGGGGCTACAAGTAAGCAAGATTGACAGATCGGGATGCGGTCAACCCGCTCGGCCCAAGGACGGCTGCGACTGCTCCGGCGGTGGTGGTCAGCAGTCGAAGGGCATGACCAGCATGGGGCTGCAGACTACCAACTGCCAGGATCAGGGCAGATCAGGAACCAATCAACGCTCTCAGACGGATGCTAACTGCGAGTGCTCTGGCGGACGTCAGCAGATGCAGGGCACGAACAACAAGATGGCTGGCAGATCGGGAACGGGTGGCGGCGCAGGGCAATCCGGGTGCGGTCCCTGCCAGGCCCATGCCACGTCGGAGTACGCGCCAGGACATGGACCCACGCCCAAGTTCAACAAGCAGTTTCCGCTGAAGGATCCCGTCTACAACACCACCGGCCCATGTCCCCCGGTAGAAGAGAAGAAGAAAAAGAACAAGTGCTGCAACTGCGACGAGAAGGAAGAGTAGGCCGGGTACTGGACACACCTCACCCCAGGATCAGAGATCAAAGATCAAAGACCAAAGACCAAGAGAAGGCCAAACTGAAGAAATCGAGCTAAATTTTAGTGTGACCAAAATTTTAGTGATCTTTTCAAATTCTCCATTATGAAGGCCATTGGACTTTTGGCTTACTAATGATATTTATAGATTCACTAACATCTGAAACGCGGATTATTTGAAATTATACATTTAATAAACACAGTCCAAGGTATTTTTAGTGTTTGTTTTATTGGTGAGATATGGTCTCAAGAAGAAAAAAAATAAGTATACGCCTGACATTTTCCTGGACAATATTCTCAGGACCCGTGACCTATAAAACTCGATTATTCAGGCCCTAATTCTTATACATTTCTCCTTCGACAAGTGTCGTTTCCCTAGGGAAAAAATGAAAGAGTATTCAAGGAAAGAGAGTGAGAGTGAGAACATCGCCTAATTTCTTCCTTGACATGCCATTCACAATCCACTACGGTTATCTTTATGGGGCTGTCAATATCTTTATGACGCACCCGCGCACAATCACCGACCGGGGGAGATATACATTTGGACAAGGACACATTTTGCTGGAAAGCGAAAGTCTCCTTTGACACAATTTCCGCAAGCCTCTGCCCATCTCCTTCTAACTGCAGTGTGGCCGTCTCTCATACAAACGGCGAGTGTGGCCCTCTCTCTCGCTCTCTCTGGTGAGTGTGTGTGCCCAAGCTTGTAATATTTGTGAACGAATCGTTGATGTGATTCGCACACAGAAACCCACATCCCGGGTATGTGCGTTCAGCTGTGCTCACTGACTCATAAGCTCGCCCACACACAGAGCCAAAGCCAGAATCGAAATATGCGCGCTCCATTACAACGACTCCCCTCCATTTTTGCCAGCCCCTGCCCATGGCGGAACCCCTGCTGATGCGATTGTATGGCTCTGATATTATTGAAATGCCATTTTGATTGGCTTTGATGTGTGTGGATGGGCGGGTAACGATTTGATGTTGCTAAATGTTTTATGCAGATGCCCCGATACCGTGATGCCCGTGCCGCTCCGTGATGTGATTAAGCGATAAGTAGTCAGCCATGAAGCATTTTGGCCAGGCATATTAGTTTGCTCGCCCGATGATTGCACTCCACGCTAATTTGATTGAATGGCCTCCGAGTGCGTTTCCACAAAAGAGTTGCGGAAAATGCCGTCATGGGGAAAAATAGGGAAGTCTGTGGAGTCTGTGGAACTCCTCTATATATAGACCAAGTTCTTATCCAATTATACACTTATGGCCATTTTTCAGGGGAATGTGTCAACAGTGCCATGCGAGCTGGGTTTCTGCTGCTGCTGCTGCTGCTGCGAAATAAGAGCCGAAACCCACACCAGTCGTCAGGAAAAACCAAGACTGACAGTCAGACTGCCAGACAAACACAGAGGGAAAGCCCAGGAAAAGTCGTCGGAGGGAACTGGAGGAGGCCGTAACCGCAACCGAATAACCGAGTCATATCACAGACGTGCAACTGAGCAGCACTTGATGATGAAGAATGTGAGTATCCTTGGCTGCGCCTGCAGATGGCACTTGGCACACAGCGAGAAATTTGTTGAAAAAGAGGAGCAACTATAGATATGGTAGCAGAAATTAAACAAGCCAAAACTTTTTTTTGGCATTCGTGGAATAGATGGTCACACAGCTCAATCTAAATCAGTATAAATACGACGTCTTCAACCAACATTTATTAGTTTGTCCGCTGACTTCAAAGCGGTAACAACTCAATTTTTTATTTAAGCATATTTATTTTCCATTTTATGTTCTTTTAATTGATACCTACATTTATTTAATTACAAAGTGATTTTTTGGGGCATACTGCACCGTTCCACTTTGTATGAGAATAAGTCGTTATCCTCGACTACTTCTCCCTTTATTTTTTCTTATTTAATTTTTTTTCTTTTAATACTCGTGAAAGTCCAGCCAGGTGGTAACCAGCAGGCGATGGTATTCTGAGTTATGGTTCATACTAGGTGCCGGAGGTTCCTGGCCTTCTGCTCGAATTATAAAGTGTCTAAAGTGTGGATGATCGTTCAACACTTCATTTAACTTTGTTTGGTTCTTAATATTCCTTTTTTAATTATTTTCTAAATACTTTATTCTTGTAATACTCGTTAGAGTTTAGCCCGGTGGCGTCCTTCCGCGGCTTCATAGGCTTCGTAGTCTTCATAGCGAATATAGTTAGGAGGACGAGAGTCGGTCCTAGTCAGTCCTTAAATTAATTTTTTTTCATTTTTTTTGTAAAGACTTATTTTAATTATTTTGCTGTTCAGTTTTTGTTCCGCTCCGAATGCGTTCAGCCATCTATCGTCGTACAGGAACAGGGTTTCGAGCCGACTGTCTATGGATTTCATTAAAGAAATAACATTCATGTAACATTATAAAGTGTATAAAGTGTCTAAAGTGTGGATGATCGTTCAACACTTCATTTAACTTTGTTTGGTTCTTAATATTCCTTTTTTAATTATTTTCTAAATACTTTATTCTTGTAATACTCGTTAGAGTTTAGCCCGGTGGCGTTCTTCCGCGGCTTCATAGGCTTCATAGTCTTCATAGCCAATATGGTTAGGAGGACGAGAAGGCTTCAGTCCTTATTTTTTTATTTTTATTTTTTTTTTCAATGACTTAATTTAATTATTTTGATGTTCAGTTTTTGTTCCGCTCTGAATGCGTTTAGCCTTCTCTCGTCGTACAGGAACAGGTTCTTCCAGCGGACTGTCTATGGATTTCATTAAAGAAATAACATTCACTTTGGGACTTTTTTTTATTTCAATGTACTCCCATTGAGGGCTTACCTGCTCAGTGGCCAAGCGGCGGTGATGAAATGCAGAAACGCTGTAGCTCATCAGTCTCGAGGTTCTGGCTCCCTTTGGCCCGGGGAAATCCCTTCTTGATTATAAGTTTGACGCATCGCAGCTTTTAATGCGGATTCCGGCGGATAGAAGGCAACTAGAAACTCTGGGAACTGGTGGACACGAGGCCGTGGACTGGGGGAAAAGTTGCAGTCCGCCCAGGCAGACTTCGCAGACAACTGCTGAGTTGCGCTTCCAATTAGACTCTGGGCGAGTCATTTGCATGTTATTGACTAAATTAAGTGGCGGGCTCAAGTCGTAAAAATATGCGAAATTGGCCCGGCAGACGAAACACAAAGCAAACTATGCGAAATGAAATGAAATGTGATGCGATGTAGGATTCGGGAGGGTTTCCGGTTCCAGCTGGGCTCAAAAACAGTTCTGATCGAATGACAACGGATCAAATAATGCCACTTTGGCCATTCACCTGCATTGTCCTGCTGAGAATATCCGCAGAGCTTGGTTGAGTCCTTGTTTGGCTGCAAATTGAAATGGAAATTTGCATGTTTGCCACCAGAAATGTTTCAATTATTCGCCTGCACAAATGAATATAAAATCGAAATAGAGCGGTAAGAGCAGATGCAGCAACAACGAGAAATCTGTCATATGTCAAACTTTGCCATATTTAATTTCCTCTTTGCGAAATTAGTTTTTCCTCATCCGAAAATTTGTGTGCAAGCACATATTCGTGTTTGCCTTGACTTTGTTTTTCTTGTTTTTTATTCCTCCCCACTCGAAGTGCTTTTTTTTTTGGTTCAGTTCGGCTCGCCCCTCTCGCAGCTGCAATAATTCATGTTCAAAACTACAAATTGAGTCATAAACAACTTTTGATTTCGCATATGGCAGCCATGTCCTCCGGTTTCTGGGGGTTGTGTCTGCCAATGTCCCGCTCTTATTTTTTTTTTGAATATTATTTTTCGTTTTTCTTTTGCATTGCATACTTTTTCGGGGTGCATTCGGGGACTGGATTTCGAGAGGGGTGCGTGAGTCGTGAGAAGAGGCATGTAAGTCTTTGAAAATATAACGAAAATGTAAAAGGAAATTTTATTCAGTTTATTAATCTATTATATGTATATAATTTTTTTTTTAATAGATAGGTTGATATTTTGTATTTTTTTATTTTCGAGTAGATATCTTATAAATCCTTATAAATGGTATATATTCCAGCGAAACTTGCAGTGGAATCACCTTTATTTTAGTGGAATTGCACTATTACTTAATTAAGTTCTGGTATTTTTGAACTTATTTATTTAATCTTTTTTTCGTTGAAAGCTTAATTTTTTGTATTTTTGTTTTCCTTAATTACTTTCCTGCAAATGCCGTGTCGCTCGTAGCAGTGAGGTAGACTCGTCCACGAGCGACCACCGAGGAGCCAGAGCCTGTTTGTTGTTCGTTTGATTAGCTTATTTCCCTGTGAAATCACATATTTTAAGACTTTATTTTGTTTTAAGATTTTTTTTTTTTTTTTTTATGCTCAAGATTTCATATAATTGGATCTTCTTTAATTGTATTGTAAATTAATTAATTTTTCCCCGCTGGAAAATCCCGTTATACGGCTTTGTTTCCAATTGCCTGTCTCAATTTCGCAAGGGTCACGGGGTATTATCATATATTTCCCTCCTCTCGCGTCACCCTTGTGAAGACTCATCCGATTTAAAATATCTAGACCGATGTTCATTCTAGTATATTCTAGTATTTCTCTTAGCTAATCTGCGTACCGACATTGATAAGAGGGACCGAAAAAGTGTATTTGGCTCTCGCTCGCACTCATTTGGTTGCTAAATTTTAGCGCTGGTGAGTACGTAGCTTAACAAGGGGAAAGATTTAAATTAATCTATTTGTTTTTGCTACAAACAACATCGATTAAAAAAGCAAATTAAATATAAAATAAAAAGGACATTATTTTGTAACGATGCTACCGCTGGAAAGATGAAATAAATTTTCCCTAACACGCTAGGACTAATTTTTCCCCCGGTCCATCTCTAGTTAAATTACCCCAGGAAGCTCCCATTGTGTTCTAGTTGACCCTTTTAAAAATTCAAGCCACTGCAATCGCACTCATTAAAAACAAAAGGCCAAATCCTGAATGTGGATGTGTGTGCATATATATAGTCCGCATAAAACCGCTTAATTTATAATTTAACGGGGCGCACTTTTAGTTGTGGTTAACGAAAAAGCAAAGAGAGAGACTTAAAAAAATAAAAACCATTTAAAAGGTATGCAAACAGTGGCCATGTGTCCGTATGTCTGGCTTACTTATGTATTTCCCTCGTTATGATTTATTTCGAAATGCTATGGCCACACTCAGACACCAGAGCCGAGAGCCCGACAACCCGAAAACCCAAAAAGCTTTGCCGCTTAATTTCATTAAAAATTTATGAAATAAAGGCACGGCCAGGATGGCGTATTAAAATTTGATAGTCTGCTCGGCTCGGCTCGGCTGTGCTCTGCCTGCATCCGTGTGTTGTGTCTCTCTGATTGTGGGGGCGATGAGTGTGGTGTGTGTGCCATGCGTCATTGTTAATATTGTGCTGCGGTTTTTACGCCGAAAGTCAAAATCAACAAAAAACACACCAAAAATAAAGGACAACAAGCATTGTCTTTATTTTTTGGCCCGTCTGCGTGTGCACTTTATTTGATGGAGTTGTTTATGAGCAATTTCCATTCCATTCCCATCTGATGCTACTGCACCTTGATTCTCATTTTTATTAATGTTTATTGCGATGCGAGCATTTAATTTGATGTTCATGTCCAAGTCGGCAAATGATGAGACGTTAAATGAAATTGCAACTCCTTATCGTCCTTGTTGTCGATTGTCCCTAGCCCTGCATATCCCTCAGTAACCCGGCAATACGATTCGCAGGATGCAAACGAATTGCGGTGGGCAACGCACTTTTGCCCGCGAATTTCCTTCGTTTCCTTTTTTTTTCGGCCAGAAATTGCATTTTTAATATCCCCGGCAAGGATCGCGAAGCAGAGTGAGCTGTCATGGGTAATGAATGCGCTGGCAAACAATTATTTTTATATGACGGCTGGATGGGACAGGCAAACTGGCAAGCTGGCAAACTGGATGTCTCCTCCGGCTCCTGCTCCTGCTGCTCCTTCCTCTTTTGTTGCTAACGGTAACTGCACATAAAGGCACTGTTACATACTTGAGAAGTTACAAGGATGTCATTTTGGCATCCTGCAATATTCATAACTGTCACAGGGCGAGAGGACACTGGCGAAAAGGCCGTTTGATTTTAGGAAGCATTACACAAGAAATAAGAAGCTACATTTGAATTAAATATTAGGAACGTGATAAAAACATAACAAGATAAAGAAGGTACATGAAATAACATAAGATTTTTAAGGTTTAAGAATAATAATTCATGAAAAACAAACAGAATTCACAAAGAAAAATATTCAAATATTATAATGCTAAGTTTGATTTTTATTCATAGCAAAATAATGCGAATATGCAAAATATTAATTAGTTAATATTATTTTTATAATAAAATTGATGCATTGAGTCCCCAAAATATTTAGTTGGAAATTATAAGCGAACTTTTCACTTGCAGAAAATAGGTAAATGTGCCGCTTAGCTTAATTTAAACTATAGCTAATCATCAGCTTTAATCTCAATGTAGATATACAAGTAATAGTAGTAGGCAGTATTTTATAATATTTAATAATTATTATTTTTATATTTTTGCTTGTAATTTTCTTACCGTGTAAGGGCGTAGGGAAAACGCACTTTGTCATTTCATTTGGGATCTGCCAAACACCTGCTGAACAATGGCGGAACAGTGTTCCAGCTACACAGTGTTCCGAGTACATTTGTACACTTGCCACATGCAACACTGACACTCATTAGATTAGCGCTGATTGCGTTGCTGCCCCCTTAACATAACGCCCCTCCACCACCGCCTCTGCCTCCTTTTTTTTGGCAAATGTTGACAGCTGTGTGACAGCGCTTGGGGAACGCCTCAAAAAGGCCTCGGGCCTGGCAGTGGGTGGTGGCTGGGTTGGGCTCGGCATTGATTGTTTTTGCCACTGATGGTAATTTGAAACTTTAAAATATTTATGATTTATGTTTAGTTTCCCACTTGTTGTTGCCGTTTTGGGGGGTGACAAACGCCCGACGAGTGTCTCGGAAAATCAGAACATCCCCGAAAGTCGGGCGGAATATTTTTCATTACAGAGCTATGCCGGCAAGAGCGGCGAGAGGAGTGACATCTAATGGAGTCCGCAAAATTTTGCATGAAGGCAAAAGTGGAAAGGCAGAGGAGGTGGAGATATCTCTGGGAGATTGGCCAAAATATTTTGGCACGTGCACGAGGATGGGGCACATAAAATGGAGTGCTGGGGGGGCCGGCAGCTCTTGCGCTTCGAGTAATGCTGAATTGAGTTGTCAGTTGTGCGAAAAGTTGCGTTTTATGAGGGTTGATGTGCGGGGATTAGGGGAAAGTTTGCAAAACTCGCATTAAATATTAATAAAAATGTTACCTCGGGGACTTGCAGGTGAATGCACGGCTGAGGTGGATTTAGAGGTGTCTCCTTATGCCGGGAACGTGCCTCATAAAAGGCCCAAGCCCCACGAATCCCAATCGTGATTTGTCGGCCTTGGGTACCTTCTAATCCCACAAATGACGCCGAAACGCGAGTCCCACACATTTCCTGGAACACCACTTTTTTTTAACCCCACGAAATCCCGGGAAATGTTCGCATTTTTCACTAACAATTTATTATCAACCACTTAGGATCGGAATAAGCGATAGTCCATCGAGGCTTATTACATTCCAAGCAGCGAAAATGAAACGACCAAACCCCCATTTGTCCAACCCCTCGCATATGGCCATAGGGCTATCCTGGCTATATCTATGACAAGTGCAACAGTGCGACGACAACTGGAATCAACCCTTGGATACCCGGGCTTCCTTCGGCTGGGTGTAGAAATTTTTATAGACCGTCAGAATGATATATGCATGCCAATATTATGACAGCAGCTACATAACTGGCAACTGTTGAAATATGCCCCCGGCTACTGCTGGGTTCCTCATCCACCCAACCCCACCGACAACTCGAAAAGCGAAATCGAAAAAATTTCAATGGTAAAATAAGTTTTGGAATAGCTCAGTGAGGGAATACTCTTTAATAGTTCTGGGTGCTTATGGGAAGTGATAAAGTATTATATATATTAGTGAATTATTAATTAAATATAATATAAAGTATGCTACTTAATTAAAAATGTTTACTAAATTCTTACAAATATTTAGAATATAAATATATGTGATATAAATAGCAAGACACACTAAAAATAAATATGTATTTTATTTGTAGATTTTTACGATAAATTTAGCTATAAAAGAAGAAATTTCCATATTTTGGAGCACACTTTTGGGCGCCAAATCTTATGTTTTCAAATCTTTATACCTTTTTTGTATATAACGTTTTTTATTAAAAGCCAATTTAAATACTTTTTAAAAGCTAAAAAAAGTCTTAAAACTTTCCAAATAATACCATCTAGCTGGTCAGATAATCCCGATTACCCCTCTAGGGTATGGCCGCATGAAAGAGAAACGAGAAATGGCAAATCAGCGGCAACAACTCATCGACGACGACGACGATGGGCGTAAAGTTACGCGCGCATATGTAAGTGTCTGACTTCCGTTTCCGCTTGACAAGCTACGATGCTGCCAGCCCCCGCTGAGGGTGGCCGCCGGCATCACCTCCCGCTCCCGCTCCCGCTCCCATTCCCGGTAAAGTTGAAGTTGAAGTTGTTGTCATGTTTGTCAGAGGTTGGGGCTATTACATTTTACTTTTCATATTTGCCAGGAATAACCGTGAAATTGTTTTTTCTGTCTAGCCCACCCCCCGTAATCAAGTGT
The DNA here is from genome assembly GCA_018153105.1 of Drosophila rufa. Taxonomy (NCBI): domain Eukaryota; kingdom Metazoa; phylum Arthropoda; class Insecta; order Diptera; family Drosophilidae; genus Drosophila; species Drosophila rufa. The sequence continues at coordinate 7,583,801 of JAECXS010000002.1, forward strand.
GTGTGTGTGTGTGTGCGACAACTACCCCTTTTGTCAAAAGTATGTGCAAAAAGTGCGGGTGGGTTTCCCGGGGGGAGGGTTAAGGCGAAAACAGTTGGAAAACTTTCATCTATGCCGCCTTGGGCCACAACAAATTGCAAGGGATTCCGAGGATTGGATAACCGGGCCTGGGAGTGCGGTGGCTCTCGGCTGTAAATGCTATTTAAATATATAAATTTTAATAAGCTCTTTTCGGCGGGCCACCGCTGGAAGTAAGCCTGTTATTTGATATCGATCCCTTAGACAGAAAATTAGAGGGAAGCGGCCTCTAAAAAATGTTTGTGAAATACTTCCGCCCACTTAACGCACACACAATTAAACTCAATTAAGTGGGCATATTTAAACAGCAAATTGCTGCATCGCAATTGGCAAATATGTACACGGATCGACGCCACCAAAAATGGAAAAAAGAAGCGGAGAGAACAGAGAAGGGAAGCTCGAGGAGCACACAATTCCCTGGAGTGGCTGCATCACCGAGGGATAACAAGGGTAACGAGAGGATTCGGCGCAGCCAACGAACTTGAACCGCAATTTTTATTTGGCAATACATGCGAAGACATTTCCTTCTTAGCTTTTCCCTCTCGTCGCGCTTTCCTTTCTTTTTCCTTTTCCTTTATCTTATTTTTTTCTGGCCACGTTTTTTGGCTACTTTGTTGCCGCAACCCTCATGAATATGTAAGCACCCGGTGTGACGGCGTCCCAAGGAAGATCCAGCCAGGTAGCAAGGATACCTATCCTTCCTGGCCTGTGCTGGGTTGCTAAGCCCGTTAGCAAGAGGGTGGGCTTTGCCCAGCCAAGCAAGACCAACCTGAGCCGGAGTAGTGGTGGCCACATAGTCACTGTCGCAGTTAGAGCTGGGAGTTGGGAGTCCGGAGTCCGGAGTCCGGAGTCAGACCCACCGACCGAGACAGACAAACATCAATAAACAAGAACCGTCGCGTAAATAATGCAGCACCCGGAGACGCTGCACAGTGCGGCGGACTGGCCCACCGGGCGGGAGTCACCAGTCACCAAGCACGCATGGCTCGTCTCCGGAAACCTAGAAGTCATCCAAGGACTTCGAAAAATATTTGGGTTCATTTTTAGAAATCTTTAATTTTTAGTGATAATACATGTTTTTTGGGCAACCGAAAAGTATGCTTTATATTTTTTTTATTTTATGTAAAGTAAATCTATACTTTTAGAAGCAGATAAATATAATCAGAAGACTTTTAAGAACTTTCTGATACTGATTATAAGATTTAAGGATTTCTAATTCACTTTATTTTTAGTCCAACATATTTAAAACTAAATTTAAATTAAGCAAATATTTCAGAGATATTTATTATTAGATTTCAATATATTGCTAAATTGTTGCCTTCTTTCCCTCAGTGTACCCCGGGAAAGTCTAGTATTCCGCCCTGTTTAGTGGCTACGTGCGGTGCGCCAGACATTCAGACATTTCCCCTGGTGCAAAGACGCTTGCCATTGCCGCTTGCCACTGCAATTGTCTCGAGCTTCATGCATTTTACATTTTTAATAGATTGCCTGGGATTAATAACACACGCACTCGTCCATATAGACGCAGCAAATCGGGGGTTAATGGAGTCCGGGGAGGGCATGACCGCGGGTATTGGTTTTAGTTTTGGTTTTCCCGCTCGGCCCAAGGGATGCATAACACATTGCGTGGTTTACGCATCGACGCGTGCTCCCAGCCCAGCTCCCAGCGCAATCCTGGACAGGATTGGGACGAGGCGCGGGGCCCAAATCACTGACCAACTTGGTTTCGGTGGCGGTGGCAATGCGTGCAATTAGCCAGGAGTGATGGAAGGGAATCTGGCTAATGGAGGATGAGTTTGGGATACTCTAACAAATGAATTCGGGGGAGATGGGGTAAGTTAGCTCACCCGAGGTGGAGGATTAATGCAAAGAAGGTATAAATAATTACATTTTATTACAGCTGTCTTACTTTTATGTTTCAGATTTAATTGCGTATAATTTTGTGATATCAACTTTGATTGATTCAGAGGCTTGGATAAACATGGTCATTAAGTTTTAATTTTAAGGACCTAGAACTACACTATTTAAATAATTCTAGATAAAAAAGGTCTAAATACCCATTGACCCTTCTTCTATTAAGTCTTACTGTCTCAAACCTAGAAGTCCCTTTTTTTTTTACTCACCCAAAACATTTCCTATTTAATCCAGGGACATTCATTTTGCTCTCTCAAGCTCCTCCATTGGCTGAAAGTACCCTCATATCGTTAGAGTGTGCAAAGCTCTATGGAAATATTTCAATTTGAGGCGCATAAAACTTTCCGGGAAGAAGCAACTAGCCGCCAGGAGGCAGGAGGAGGAGCAAGGAACTCCAGCTTCAGCCACAACTACAGCGTCGGAGCTCGCCCCCAAAAACTTTGGAATAACGCAAAATGTGCGGACAGCAGGAAAAGCTGGAAAAGCGGCCAAAAGAAGGAAGAAATGCAAAGGAAAAAAGCGCAAAGGGAAAAAGTGGAAAACTTCTCGGGCGAGTAGCCACTGCCGCCGCCGCCGCCGATTCCTTGTGGTCCTTGGATCCGTGGGCCCGTGGTCCAAGTGGCAAAGTTTTTGGCTGTTGAAGACATTAATTTGAGCCTTGATGATATTCAATTTAGGCACTCCGCTGAGACTTGTGCCACTAACCGCCGCCCAGCCCGCAAAAAAAAGCACCAAAAGCCCCTCAAAACACATTCGCATACACACAATGGAGGCAGCTACTGTAAAATATGAGCTGGCCTATGTACACAGATGTACATATAAAACAGTTTTGGTAGAAACAATAGTAGTGTTTTTTATATATTAATTAAATAATAAAAAAAAGTAACATGTGATAAAGATAAGGGTACATGTTGACTTTTTATAAATTTATAGACTATAAAAACTACAAGTTAATAAAAGAAAAAAAGTAATACTTATAATACTTTGTGGCGGAACACATTAATAATTATTTCATAGTATTCTTTAAATATTCCCTGCACTAAAAAGTTTCTTAAAATCATTTACGATTAAATATCACATCCTTATGGATACCTAAAATGTCTAGAAATTGTATAAATATTTTTACTCTTTAACCAAATAGCAGAAATAACTTACGTTCCATAATATATTCCAACATGGTTCCCCTCAAATAAATTTTTTTGTTAACATTTCTAACTCCTTTCTATATTATGTTGACCACATCTGTTTACCACAGAAAGTGCTTCCTCGGAAAGGGAAAACTTAGTGACAGCGGCCAAATCAGAAAGAAAAAAGAAGAAAACGGCAGAGGGAAATGTATTTTTTGGCACAACTTTTTACATGCACTTGCCGCCTCTGTTGGCTGGTTGTTGTTGCCGGCAGTACGCGTACTCTTGGCCTGGTCAACTTTTCATGTTTGAGCTTCATTTTATTAAGTTGGCAACACTTGCGCAACAGCCGACTGGCAGCCGGAAAATGAAAACTGCCGCCTGTGCCTACGATTTTGGGGTCAGCAGCAACGAGCTGCGGAACTTTTCCTTGGACCACTCTCTCCCTTAGCTCGGCTCCTTTTTTTTCGTATAGTTATTTTAAAGTTTTTCGTTTAATTTTCAATTTGCCGCCGGGTGACATTATTTTTAAAATATTCACCGAATGAAATTTTCTCTGAGGCCTTTCAGCCAGCTGTGGCCGCTTGTGTTTTAACTTGATTTGCTTGTCGCATAAGCTGTGCTGGCCTTTTGTTATTATTCCTGGCATTATTGTTATTCCGTCGGTTGGTTGACCATTTATGCTTATTTATTTTCGCCCGCTGCTCGTCCGCTTTTCCGCTTTTCCGCCCCCGCATAGCATACTCTTGCGGGCCGAGCGAAATGAGGAAACTTTGTACGTGCCATTGTTTGCGCATATTTATACTATGCACGGTATACGTGCGGGTTAGTGGCTATCACCAATAATTTGTGCACAAAGAGCTGGGCACTGAAATACCATTATTATTATTTGCTCGGAGGTGTTTATTGATCTTGTCCAAACACCGACGACTGTTGACACTGTCCAGCGGCCACTCGCTGGCTTGTTGATTGTTTGTCTTGGCTTTGTCTGCGGTGGGAAGCCTAAGGAAAGTACCAAAATACTACTACCATTTGCATCGGGACCAGGGACAATCTATAGACAATCTTATATACCAGCCGGGCTGGAGACCATAAATTGTCGGCTTTCGTGGGAGTCTGGAAGTCAGGAGCACTGCGGGAAAAACTGTTATGAGGCTAAAATTAAAAATAAGTGGAATTAATTTGGAAAGTATTATAAAAATAAATATTTGTGGGATTATTTTAGGTATTGAATGATAAACTTGGTTTTTATTTAATATAATATTTATAAAAAATAAGTACATTTGGAAGAAAAGGAACTCGTTATCCTCTTGTCGTCTGTACTCGTTATTTTGCTCTCCACCTTATCGTCTCTACTCGCTGTATTTACTCGTTGTGTTGATCGTCGTTTGCTCGCTCGTCTCAATGGTTGTTGTCTAGGATATTCTCGCTTGCAAACAAAGAGATATAAAGTTTATGAATAATGATTTGTTTAAAACAAAATAAAACTATCATATATTACTCCTTGCATTAAAAACAATCCCCTGTTGCTCCCATAATTCAGTTTGCTTTTTTATTTCAAGTGTAAGCATGGTCGCAGCTGCTGCATTGTGAACTACTCGCTGCGATAAAGTAATGAATTACCTGTTTCTGTACAACAATAAATTGTATTTGGATTTTTATTACAACTCTGCTGATTACGCTGTCAATAGCTGGGGGGAAATATGATTTCTTTATTTGGCTCCTTTTTTCCTTTTTTTGCAGCTCTGCGACCTGGGCCGCTGTGTCCACCGGCCATTGGCCATTTGGTGGCCCTGCTTTTGGCCCTTTTGTTGGGCCATGGCAACGGCTGCTGCGTTGGCCTTGTTAAATTATGCTCGTCATGGCGGCACTTCCGGGCCCAGAGGCGCTGCCATCGTCCTGCTCTCGCATCCATTGTCGTACGAACCAGAACGGAATCCTGAACTGAATCCAGAGGAGCCAGGAGCCAGGAGCTGGGCGCTGGGAGCGTGGAGCTGTCAGGCTGTCTTCGTGTTTTTTAAGTTATTGCATTGGGAATCGGACGCTAGCTAAGCACAGGAGCAGGAGCAGGAGCCAGGACAGGATCTGAAGCTGGAGCAGGAGCTGGAGCACAATAACAAATGAATCTAGCCGAGGAGCTTTGTGGCTCCTGTTCCTTTTGGTATGCGACAAGGCCGTGCCATCGAAAAGTCCCCTGATCCCTTATGTAATTTTTAGATTTCCTTCCCCAGCTCATTGGCTGAAGTGGCAGGCAGCCTCGCACAACGCAAGGAATCCAAACAAAAATGAATTAAACCTGTTGCCGTTGTATCCGACAATCTGGCTAACCGAAAATGAAACTGAGACGTTGCCAAATATGCAGAATCTTAATGAAAGTCAAGATGTCAGAAGCTTGGCCAACTGGCGGTTGGCTACCTATCAGTTGTTGGCAAATTGCAACTTAAATAAAGCCAAACGAATTGGTCAGGATTGCGGAAGGCGAGCGGTAAAGGATTTCCGTCAAAACTGCCACAGGACTGGCTCCCAAAAAAGGCGGGCTCACAACGCACTCCGGCTATCCTTTCGCCCCGGTTTCGGATTTATTTTCAGGCAGTGCCTGGCCAGCTTCGCCCATAAACGGATGTGAAATATATAAATGCAGGGAAGCTGAGCACTTGAGCACTTTAACCAGGTCCCCGAAGTGTGTTCACTGCAAGGGCTTCCCAAGGATTTCGCGCTGGGAATCGGGGGAGAACGGGTTCTGGGATGCGGATTGGATAGCTACCGCTGTCAGAAGTCAAAAGCTGCCAAGGAGCAGCAGCCAACAGCCAACAGCCAACAGCCAGCAGCCAGCATCCAGGAGCCGCCACAAGTTGCCTGTCGACGGACAAACTTATGGCTAAGACCGCAAACAAATTTTGGGCTGCAGCAATGTAGCTGCAGTTGGACAGTGCAACTTGGCTAAGGTGGTTTCTTTTTTCTGAATATCGAATACAACTCGGAAGGAGTTAATAAAATATAATATAGCTTGGATATCAGCCAAAGAGGTTTCTAGAGTTTTCAAAACTGAAGTTTGAGCACCTCAAAAAATGTACTGGAATATTTTAATGATTTTAAAAAGACTTAAAATTGTTTATTTAGGAATTTTTGCCGTCTAAACTAGTACGTCATTTTATGACTTATGATTACAGACAAATCCATGTTCAATAAATAGTTAAAGACTCCGAAAATAAATAATAATAACAAAAGACCTAAGCAATCGAATTATGAAATCGAATCATTTCGAGAAAATTTACTGTAGTCGGAAGTAAAAGCTGCTGCAGCCGAATTAGATGTGGAAGAAAATTGTCTTCCTGTATGAATTTCATAATTTCCCCAAGTTTTAGTTAGGAAAGGCAAGCAATTTCCTCCTCGTCTAGGCTAGGTGTGTGTGTGTGTTGTGTGTGTTCTTGTGTGTTGAAGGTTTAGCTGAATCCCCCTCAAAATTTTCGTAGCAGCTTAAAGTTTAAAGTCCCAACTTTGCCGCCGAATTGGTTGGCTGGTTTCGGCGCTGTCTTTTGGTTTTGGCCATGTCAGTGGTTTTTGGTACATGGTCATGTGTGTGTTCTATGTGTGTGTGTGCGAGTGTGGCCGACTCGGATTGGTTTTTCAATTTCTTCGACTGTTTGCTGATGTCATCGGCAGAAGTTCGGGGCGAAAATTCAGGCTTTGTTATTTATATTCCTCGGGCTGCTGACCCACTCAACGCGGAGAGGGGTTAAGGGACAACCCTTTGTCACATTTTGCAATTTATGTTATTGTGTGTACACACACACACACACACCCAGATCCGTATCTGTATCTGTAAATGTAGCTGTATCTTCCCAGTCCTTGCTGGCATCTCTTTTCAGTGTTTATGTTCTGTGATTTCTATCAACAACTTTTACTTTTGCAAACAAATGCGGGGCGACGCATCTCAACCAGAAAGCAATAAAAATTGTTTACAAACATTATTTGCGTATATCCTTGAACCGGAAGCACCTTCCATGTCGGACAAGATAGGTCCGAGACTTTACACTATTAAAAATGCACCGAAAGAAATTTAGTTTGGGAGGGAGAATGGATTTGCCGACTGGTTTGTAAATAAGATACTCATCCCAGACCATTTCATTCCATTCTAAAAATAATTAAGGTTGAGTTAAATATCAAAGGAAGTCATAGGTATTTCCCTTATCTTAAATTAATATTTGTGTTTATTAATAACCAAAGATTATATTCAGAATGTTCTTGTAGAATTTTCTTTCGTATTTCTAAGCACTCACAATAACAGGCATTTGCCTTGTCACTAGCACGCCCCTGTCTCCTGTCGCCTTTTGCTAAGGATTCTCCTATCTCTTGTTTGGGTTTCTGGCATTAAAGCTTCTCACACTCACTCTAATAAACTAATGTCGCTCCTTTGGGGCGCCCACTCCTTCTAGCCCTGTTTCCCGGGACGTCCCAAATCCATTGTTGGGCCATAGTTTGCTCTGCGAAACATTTTATTTGTCGTTTCTGTGTCCTCTCTCCTTTTCTCTTCTCGGATTACTCGAAAATGTTTGCGTCAGATTTTGGGTCCTTTTGCTATGATGATGGGAGTCCCGGGGCTGTTAGAGGTATCCAACCCGAGGGTAAAAAAGGGCTAAAAAGGGTGCCCAGGTGTTGAATTCCCCTAACTTTTGCCGAGCATTTTTCTTGGCACTTTTTCTTTTCGGCCAAAATCGGCTGAAATTACTTGATTGAACTGGGAATATAGTAATGGGGCCAATGGTGCCAATAACTCAGGCTAGGCGGTTTAGGATTGTCAACTTGGGTTCTGATTGAATATTTAATTAATAGTTTTGTTAGCTGTGTAATGATAGCTTTCTTATTTTTATTTATAAGCTGTTAAGTGGTTTAACTAGAATAAAATGTAAGCGAGTTCATAGCCTTGTCATATTATTTATAGGATAATTGTTAAATATATTTAGTTTAATTTACATGTTTGGGTTAGAATTTAAATCCCTAATTTCCATTTTAATCCGATTGGAACTCAAACTGGGGCTAATGAAGACCTTCTCCCTATGGAGCAGTACTTTGCTCGCCGCTTTCCCCATTTTCCAAACAACTCCATTTAAGACGCATAAAGCTGGGGCAGCATGTGTGGCTGGCAAGCCGGGGAAAATTCCTTATGCCAGGCAAAGTGAAACTGTCACTGCCAAGGTTTTCCGCCTCACTCCTGCTGCTCCTGCTGCTGCTGCTCTTTTTTCCCCGTTCCGCCACTTTTCTTACGTTTTTTTTGGCAGAGATGTAAAGGAAAACTCCGGGTTGCATATTTAAATTTATGATTATGTCGTTATGCTGTCTGCCCGCATTGCTTAGGCGGCCGAAGAAAAAGTGACAGCGGGCCAAACTTAATACAAATTTATGTGCAACATATTTTTGCACTTTTTTCCAGCATTCCATTCCGTACTATAAAGAGGGCGATCCACCACCACCACTGCCTCATAAAGAAGGCTAACTGAGTGGTCAACATATGCTGCTGCTCCTGGACAGCGGACCCGGCCTGATGAGGGGACAGGGCGATGGATCCTCTGAAGACATCAAGTTTGTTTTACTTGCCGCGCCGTCCGTCGCTTTAATGTTTCCCCATTAAAAACGAGAACATTAAAATTCCTTTTCGCTACCGAGCAGCGTTTAAATTGCATTTCAGCTCAAGGAAATGACAAATTCTTACATAATAAGAAAAGTCGGTGGGAAGGGCCGTGAAGAAAAATGGGTTCCATTTGCCATTTGGCAGGTGGGAGAAGCTGAGATGGCGTGAAATTGAGCCAAAGCTCCGCGTCTAACTCATTTTTAAATACAAATTTTATGTACATGGAAATAAAAGCAAGAAAGAATGGTTTTAGTACTAGGACACGACTATGGGATACCCGGTGGTTGGATGACAAAGCATGGCATACTTTGCGGCTACTGCGTTTTACTGCAATCTCTATGATAAGCGTAATATTTGAATCACAGACTGGAAATTAAATATAAATTGAAATTTAAATTCATTGAAAATCTAAGAAAATTCAAAACGTTTTGTAAAAAGTGTTAAATAAATTTTTTGAACATTTTCCATGTGGTGGTTTCCGTTTTAATATGATTTTTAAGTTCTGGAATTTGATGATTATTTTATCATCATGAGTAATTATAATATTTATATTTATTTTTAGGTAAGGAAAATATTTCTTCTACAATTTCAACATACCCTCGAACCCTCTCCGCACTCATCATAAAAATGAAGCAAAGAATTCACAAATTTAGCTGCCGCTTTTGATTAATTTGTCTTGCCTAATGGCTGGCCATAAATTTCGAGTTAATAAAACGAGGCGAAATTCGTCCGGCTTGCCTTGTTCTAATAACAAAAATTTGTCACACGCCATTCTGACAGTTGTGTGTCACAACCACTTTTCTCCCGCTTCTGGTGGCTGCTCCTGGTGGCTTTTGGCTGCTTCTTCTGGTGCCGCCGCCACCGCAGAACTGTCAACTGGCAAGTGCCGCTGATGACATTGTGGCCAACTTTTCTCAGGGAAATTATGCTGGCAGCTTTCCTCCCACCCCAGGGTTGATTGATACGCCTCCTGGAGACGACTGGGTAAGAGCTAAGGCACACTGGTGAACTGGTAAACTGGTAAACTGGTGCCGTGGTAGGGTTAATCAATGGCCAGGCCACACGCACCGAACAGCTCGAAATTCGATTAGAGGCGATGTCAGCCCGGCACTCGCCTCAAGTGTCACTTGCAATTACCCCGGGGTTTGAGGCACGGCCCATTCGAGGGTTAAGAGACTGGGCAAAGTGCATTCAAATTGGCTTAAACTAAGAACGTTAAGCGTGCAGCTGTCTAATTGTATTTGCCACCACCTCCCGGCAACCCTTTTTCGCCGGCAAGTAATGTAAAAGTGCCAGGGAACTTCAAGATTTATTAGCATCAAGATTAAAGCATTAAAAATTTCGCAGACTGTTTTTGCCTTACGCAGGCATTAAGGGGGGGAAGGTAATGGGGTCTTCGGGGGCTACAACTGCCCCTTTGGGGGCGGAGAGGTGAGTTTGGGGGATGCTGGGGCTACCGGGGGAAGAAAGTGAGTGCAATTTTCGCTCGCTGGTCTACATCATCAATTTCGCGTCCCTTCCACTTTTCCCTCGCCTTACTCGTGCTGGATACCCTTGAGGAAAGTCATTGCATTTTTTAAATAAATTTAATTTATATTATTTTTTGGAGGAAATATATCAATGTTAAAAAAATATAGGTCGACAAGGACCATTTAATCAAATTCTGAAAAGGGAAAAACAATTTATAGTCAAAAATAAATTAAGTTGGGAATCTTAGGGATCAGAAGAAAATACTTTTATATCGTTGAGTTTTCTCAGGCACTATTTGAAGTACTTTGGAAATATTAAGCATTATGAATATTAGGTAAGAATCTAAAAATATTACAAATATTTTCAAAAATCCATCATAAAGTAAGAGTACTCCCAGCTTCGTTGCACAAATTCAACCTAAATTTCTGGTGCTGCTTTCCGCTGTTATTGTTTTTGTTGTGGTTTCCACGGACAAGGATGAGGATAAAGCGGCTCCTTCTGCCGCTTTTCCTACTGCCGCTGGCTGTTTCCGCCGCAAGAGTGGCGCAAAAATATCAAGCACAACAACAGTTTCGGATATGGCGGCGGGGCAACTACAGCAAGTACAACATTTCATTGCGCACTTTGTCGGTCAAAACTTTCGACATTAGCACTTAATTTACTGGCCCAACTTAATGAAGTCTACACTTGGCTAATTTACGCGAAATGCTTTAGCTACTTAAGGCGAACATCCATCGACGCCCATGCTCCATGTTCCCATAACCTCTAGTTTCGTTAAAGTTCTCTTCCCTTTGCGAATTTCGGCTTAATAATAAACAAAGGCGTTTAAAGGACCTTGCAAAACAATGTTTCACATTTTGTCAGAACATTTTAAATTAACTATTTGTTTGGGTGAACAAAATGAGTAAGAATATTTCTGGAATTGTAAATATATGAAGTCATAATATTTTCTAGATATGCACTATAGCTTGGTGACTAAAACTCCGCTCAAATCCCAGCAATATCATATATCTAAAGGAATCCTAAGTTATAGGCACAATTCAAGGCAAAACATGCAATAAATAAGTTGATTTTTTCCCCGAAAAATAAATTAATCCATAGGGGTTGCCTTATCGAAAGTTCCCTAACGCTGACTAATATTTTTTTTTATTATTTGCATTTATCAAGTTTGCAGATAAGAATTCCAAGCTCGCTGAGGCCTGGAGCCAAAGCTTTGCTCAGTTGTCGCGGTTTCTTCGGAGAGTTCTGTAGGTTCTGCGGATTTTTGGAGTAATAATTCGATCGATGAAAGCCCGGCACGTTCGCATGGTCATCGCTGGCCTCTCCTTCATTGTTTCCCTCATCGTCCTGGGGACAATACCCACCTGGGTGGAAAGGCAGAAATGTTGGGAGATTTGTGTGTGGAAACACGTTTGCCTGCTGCAGATTTTGGGGGGAGTGTTTCTGTTTTTCGCTGCCTTAAAAGTGAGATGAACTTAAATATTATATTAAATATTTAATAATAATTTAATGCGTTCTATCTAGAGCAATCACTGGTTGTTCCTGCCCTGGCTAGTGGCTGCCTGTATCTTTATCTACACCTTGCTCTACAAGTCGGTTATCTATTATTACCACCTGGAGGGCAGGATACTGATGGTGGTTCCCCTTTTTCAAACCATAGCAGGTGACCTTCATTTACCCAATTATCTATATATATTCTAAATAAATAAATAATATTCCTTACAGGCTTCTGGTGCTACTTTGCGTACGACGTCTTCCAGGACTTTCTCCACTTGCACGGTCAGGGGCATCACATAAATCTCAGTAATTGATCGCATTTTTTCCCTGTGAAATGCAATTGAGCTGAGTGTAAAGGCAAATAAGTGTGAGCATTGCGGTGTGCACGGGGGTGTTTGTGTTTTAAGTGTGTGTGTGTGCTTTAGCCAAAAGTAAAATAAGCGTTAAAATGTCTGCTAACCCAGTGGAAGCGACGGGTTTGAGTCTGCTATTGTGGGTCTCTTCTGGGGCTCTGCGGTATCGTTGCATGCGTATTGCATTACCCGAACACACACACACACCTCAGCCCCCCGTGTGGCACAAAGTGGCATATGAATAGATACATGTTTTGTTGCCTGTTTTGTTTGCCCCACCAAGCCCCAGTCTGTCTGTGGGCTGGTTGTCGTAATCCAACAAGCAGACAGGTTAAATACACCGCAAGGACAGACTCAGACACAAGGGCGGCTGCTGGAAAAAAGTGTGACAACGATGGGGGGCACATGTGCCTTGCCAGAGGGGGTTGGGTATATGGCAGATATAGGAGAGACTGCGACTCGAGTCGCGATTCAGCTGGGAAGCAGACGCATCCAAACAAACAATAATCATGCAACAATAGTGAGAGCCGCAAACAAATTGCTTTTCTATGTCTACACAGGCGTGTATGGGTATCTGTTTGCACTGCGATATTAAGGATATATTTAAAAGTTTAATAGAATTATTTTACTAAAGTAACTCACCTAATTCCAGGTCTCATTAAGCTCTAAGTTTTAGTCTAAATTAATTAATGAAGTCTCTAATAATATACAAGATATTCCATGTACTTAAATTTATGATAAATAATTTGAACATACACTTTAATGAGCTGTTATTTTATTGGGTATATTTAAAACTATCCACTAGGATATAGTTTATAAATAATTATTTATTATAAAAGAACGATCTATAAGATAAAATAAATACTATGAGATAAAGCAGATTCAAACATAAGCTATAAAACGAACAAATAAAGATTCCTAATAATGAAATACTTACTAATAATTAATTCAGAGGCTCCCCTTTTATTTTTTATTTTATATAATATAATTTTCCCAATATTCCAGATTAAGTGATCACTTTTTCCCCAGTGAGTGTGTCATGTTCGAGCTCACTTGCAGATTAGTTTCGTTGCGAGTGTGTCGGTGTGCTTTTTTTTTCTCTCTCGTATTATTTAGTTGTCTTTTTTTGTAGACGCACAACCAACCACAGAGAATCAAAAGCCGCATGGGCGTAGCCCGTGACACCTACCGAAGGGGTGCAGTGCCGGGCCGGGCGCACTGGCAATTAGAATGGAGAGCGTAAAGTTTGAACCTGCACATCCTCCGCTTGCTCCTCCTTCTCGCCGGAGATCCTGCGTCTTCCTTCTCAGCCTGTGACGGGCTTTTGTTGTCTGCAAAGTTTGCCTTTGACACAGGGCGCCTGCCCCGCCCACTTTTCAGCTCTCCGCCCGCCCCTTCCACCTGGCGATGCCTGGAAAATGGAATCCATTCATTCAAATCTATGTGAGCCCAGTGAGTGTTAGTGTCTGTGCAGCTTGTTGAACAAAATTGAAAATTAACTATAAATTCTGTGTGGCAAAACATGCAAACATGTTTGCGGAAATACCTGACAGACTCAGGACCCAGGGGCTGACTGTATCAGGGAGGGGGAATGGGGATGGGGATGACCAGACTAGAGGTGTCAAGCGTGGCAAACACCTTGGTGACACCGAACCCCTCACGGCACAAAGCGATTCATTGTTGCGAAATTTAATGCGAAAAATTCATTAAAAATAAAACACCTCAAGGGGGGAGACGCAGAAAAAAAAAGACAAACAAAGTTTGAATCCACCGGGAGCCCAAATTGAATTGCCTGAAATTCGGGAGTTTTTTATATATTATTCGGGGGTACAGTGAAGCCTTTCAAAGGTGCTAAGTACACGGGGGAGGTGAGCAAAAAATAACAAAAACAAGAAGCGTGTTAACCCTCGTGACAAGTTGTGGCTCAAGGGGTTTTTTGGTACACTCGAAACAAAATTTGCAGCCTATTTTATTTGGAATTAATAGCTTCAGGATTTTTTTTCGACTTTTCTTTATATCAAAAGTTAAGGTAAAATTAATTTTTTTAAGAGCAGGGATTATTTAAAAGACCTATCGAAATCTTTACATTTTTATTATTAAATAAAAATAGTTGAAACAATTTCTAAACCCGAAAAAAACCTTTACATTAATTAAAAAATATATTAAAGCAATATTGGTCATCTTATAAACCATGTAAATTATATCTTAAAAATAAATCATACTTTTTTACATATATTGCAAAACGCTAAAAGCAATTTTAATTAATTTTTTTTATACTGCATATCGTACTTAATTCCACAGATTATATTATTCTTATTCTTACCCTTGTTTTTACTAAGTGCTTTGGTTAAAAAAAGGTAAAATGCCTTCTACCAACAAAAAGAGTGTGAATTTCCAAAAAGAGCTACCAAAAAAAGGAAATGAAAACCAGACGGGAAATCAGGGAAAGGCGGAGTTATTCCAACAGCCAGGAGCAGGAACAATCAGCTAGACTTAACTAATAAATTTCCTCGAATTCCACACGCAGTCAAGTCGAAGCGGAAATCATTTAAGCTGCCAAATCAGCCAGCCAGATGGTCCAAACAAAAGCTGTTTCTGGCCGAGAAGGTGCGGCACTGGCACTAGCACCCGAATGGCCATCTGGATGGGGGCAAGAGCAGGAACTGAAGCCATAGCTGGAAGCTGGAGTTGGCTGCAAAAAGAAAGCGATTAATATTCATTCAGTGTCGCGCGTATATCACTTTTTATTTGCACAGGGTCGCCGCTTCAAAGGGGATGCAGGAGAGAAAGGGGAGGAATGCTGGGGCAGGCGCCGCCAAGTATGCAATGGAATTCGGCGCACGCAGCAGCAGGTGAGCTCGCTGCAGGCTGCTCCAGTTGCTGCTGTTGCTGTGCGTGTGTGTGTGGGTGTGCAGGTGTCCGGGTTAATGTGTGTGGGTGTGAGCCAACGCACAATTACATACAACAATTTGTGCTTTGTTTCGCCGCGTGTGTGTGCGTCTGTGTGTTTGTGAGTGGGAATCCAAATCACCAAAGAGCAATCGTGCAACAGCAACATGGCCAGCAGCCCCAAGACGAAGGAGGATGCCATAAACGCACTTGGAGAAATTTAAGAATTCTTAAGCAACAAAAGCTAATTTTAATTATGTTTTATTTTTGTATTAATTACTAATTAGTTTGTAAGACAAGGCATTTTTTGTTAATTTGTTCGTAATAATCCAGAATAACCTTCCCATTTTTTCCAGTACCCAGCGAACCCGAGTTGGCCTGCGGAAATCCAGTTGGCTTTGTGCCGCTGACACCTCCCCACGGCCGCCCTGCCCCTAGCATCAAATTGGATGCCCAAAACATCAAGGCAAAAGGAGGCAGCAGGAAGGACCCCCAAAGGGGTGGACCCCCACGTATGATACGATTGAGCGGGGGCGGCTCTTTCGGTGCCCCGGCGTTTAGTTTTCAATGTGAAAATTGAGAAAAATTGCCAAACGAGTTGGTAAGCGATATTCTCGTCTCCGCCTGTCGTTTGGTCCGGTGCCAGGTGATGCAGTTGCTCCACTCCCATCCACTCCACTCACTTATTGTTAGTTTCGCTCGCTTTGTTTTGACAACTTCTCGAGTAGGAATGCCCTGGGATCGGAGGAGACGCAGCAGTCACAAAGGCGACCCGGGGAGAACGCTTTTCGTCAAATAAAAGCTAGCATTTTTGGCTTCAGTTTACTTCCGTTTGCTTTGACTGCCTGCGCCATGCCATGCCTTCGCATCGGCAATTGGAGACCCGAGAAGGAGCTGCTGGCAGCCATAAAATTACGATCCAGCAGAGAGCAAATGACGCGAAACAGTCGCACGGACATGGCCAAGAGCCTCTGAGCCAAGAGCCTGAGCCTGGCACGGGAGCAAGGGCAACGGAGCACCAACAACACGTTCCTTGCATAAAAATCGTGCAGGCCATGCTAAAAACGTTTATCCCTTTTAGCCCCAGCGCGGCTCGGTGGGAATCTCCTGCCAACTCCCCCAATAACAATGGCCGAGCAACAAGAGCCTGGAGACACTGTCAGAAATAACCTCTTACTTATTTCGAGTAAGGATTAATTATGGCTTAGCTTTAAAATATATATGAAAACACTTAGATATTAAATAAAAGAATAAGAAGAAATATTTCCATAATTTTTGTCTACAAGCATAAGGATTTACGGCAATTCTCCATCAATTACCTTGATTTTAACAACAAAATTATTGAATTTAAATGTTTTATATTAGACTTTACATTACAATATTATTTTAACTATGATATATTAAGGTTTATGAAAGCTAGTTTGTTTTTTAGAAGTATACCAACACTTTATCCCAATTTTATCACCATCTTATAATTATTCCCAGTGCATGGGAAGAACAATTTCTTCGTCTTTAGTTTCAATGGCCCCCACGGCGGCCCAAAACCATTTTAAATGGAACGAAAGCTGAGACTGATGGCCGGCTGTGGGAAAG
Source organism: Drosophila rufa (assembly GCA_018153105.1). Taxonomy (NCBI): domain Eukaryota; kingdom Metazoa; phylum Arthropoda; class Insecta; order Diptera; family Drosophilidae; genus Drosophila; species Drosophila rufa. The sequence goes on from JAECXS010000002.1 coordinate 7,600,351, forward strand.
TACGGAGTTTGAGGCAACAAAAAAATACTAAAATAAGGATATGGGGGGCTAGGGGCCAAAGCGGTCGGTAGTCAGATAAATGCCGCATCATTGGTTATTTATATGCGTGCGGATCTCAGGTGGATGTGGCCCCGGGGCTCCGGGCGATATATTTATTTGATTTTATTGATATACAAGCGGCCGTAAGTAGTGCATATCATCTATCTCGGATAACGAGTGGCTCAAGTCCTGTCATTACTGAGCCCCGGATTGCGGCCCGGCCAGCTCCAGGTGAAGTTCGACATGGGAAATTAATTAAATCGCATTCAAATGATTGGCTACGTGCCATTATTAATTCGAGCATAAATTATTCCACATGCCCTAATTCCAGGCGATTTTGCTTGTACCACCGCCACCGCCCCACACCGCATACTCTGTGGTCAATCACTTGATTGGCTGCTCACAGGAATTGATCTGAAATTTTAATGCAACACGTATTCGCACTTCTAATTTATGGCAATTAAGTGAAAGTTCTATAAATGCCGAAGAAGCCAAGCCGTTCGAGCAATGTGTCTCTTTGGGCTAACCGCACATATTAATAAAATGGATTAATTAAAACTGTGTGGCAGGTTGGAGCTCAGCCTTGCGAGTGTAATGGCGCTTAGGCAAGGTTTTAATCGGATTGCATTTTGGCATAACGAAAGGGAATATATAAATAGGGTTAAGACTAACAGGTTGGGCTTATATTGGATATTTGATACAAATACTATATAAGTGATTTAATTACAGCAATTAATTAATTACAATTACAAGTTTAATTAAGAGATACAAGCAGAATGAAGAAACATAATTAAACAGACTTATGAGGGGTTTAAAAGAGAGAGACTTGAATATATGGTAAAAAATTTAAAAAAAATATATATACATATTTATTAATTGTATATTTTAAATTAAGGTAATTATTCTTTAAATAATCTATATAAGATTAGGAATAAAGATTCCAATAGGAAAGTAATGTTTCCATCAGGTAACTACTTTTTAAACTAGAAATATAGAGTCATAGAAATTTATAAAACACTCTTTCGGGGTCTACATATTTTTAAAAATATTTTCCAGTAAATGTTTACCGCCTTTCCATATTTTTTTAAACCATTTTATCACTTAACATTCAACGGATAAAAAAGGGTCATAAATAAAAAGTTAGCAATTTGTAAAAAGATATTTTAAAATAGATTATTTCAAAATACCTTAATAATTTTGTTGAACTAGAAATATAGTGTCATTGATATTTAAACAACACTCTGGCGAGAGCATTTAAATGTTTTAAATATTTTCCATCAAAAGAGAGCCTTCCCAATATATATATTTTGTTTTAATCCTTTTTTATCGGTTAACATTTCCCCCGCTTAACATTTTTAGGCAATCCTTCTTATCTGAAAACTGTTAGTTTAACAGTAACGCCTGCGCCCGCCGACGTAAACAAACTGTTAAAAAGCCGGCTCCAACCCGCGAAGTGTTCCCAGTAACAGTTAGATGGCATTGCCAGCTGCAAACATTAAGCCGAAACTCGTTCTCCGACGAACTCCAAGCGAAGGGCAACCGAATGAGAGCCGAGAGCCGAGTCCAAAGGCCGAAGACAAGCACGAAAGTTCAGGCCGCGAAGCAACAGCGACAGTTTCAGTTTCAGTTAGTTTTGAAATCGCGTCTCGAACGGTACTTTTTTGCGGATGGTGAGCGTGAAAGTGGAAAAGCGGAAAATCGCTGACAAAAACATAGAGGAAAACTCGTGAATAAATTGTGAACAGTGCAAATAAACAAGCAAAAAGCCAAGAAAATCGAGTGATAAATCGTCGCTGATTAAGCCACAAAGCAGCAGCAAGCTGAGCCAATTTCAGTGAGGTGAATATACAAATCCGAGATCCCTCTGTCCTCCAATCAGAATCCCACCTGAGCGTTACCTGCCAAGCTTGTTTCACTTTGCATTACCTCGCTGGCTCGCTGACCAGTTGTTGATTCAAACCCGTTCTCTCCAGGCTACAAAGGCTGAACGGCTGAAAGACGCAAAAAATACACAAAAAAATACCAGAAGGAGAAGTTATTTTTGGTCATCAGTTGTTGCCATTTGCATTGCCGTGTTGCAGCCAAGTTGGCCCATTCAGCGCATAAATTGCGAATGCAAACGGCCAAATTGTTATTGCCACTTAGAAGAGCTCTAAGCGCAATTCTCTCGCCTTTTTTCCAGCTGCTTTTCGCGCAGCCAGTATCTTGGCCAAACTGCAGTAACAGTAGCCACCTGGTCGCGACTCGAGCGACTCGTGGCTGAAAAAAACGCTACCAAGACACAAAAGCTGGTCGACAAAAAAAGCGCCAGCGATTGCATCGCATGTCGAGGCTGTTTCGCATGCCCTTGCCCCCTTGGCCCGCCTCTGCATACCCCCCTTGGCCGGCCAAGAACAACAACAGAAAGAACTTCAAAAGCACTCCGACCCGCCGTCTGTTTTTTGGTGATTATGAGCGGAGAACCGCCAACAGAGGGTTAAGCGCTGGGAAGAGAGTCGCGGGTTAAATGCTCTTTTAGTAGCTAAAAAAAGGTTTATTTATGGGGAATAGTTAAATTTTTAATTTAATTTAGAGAAATAATAAGAACGGTGATTAAATAGATTGAATAACTCAATAATTAAACTAATAATTATTATATAATGTATTGAGATTAAATTTGATTTATTTTTATTTAAATAAATATATATAGAGAGCCATAAATAAAAGCTAGAAATTTATGATGCCTGCACTTAACTAAAACTTGCTGAAGTATTTTATTTTTGCATTTTTACAGCTGGCTAAAGCGATGATTATATGCAATTTTATTTATTACAAAAGTAGGTATTTGTATTTTGATCAGAGTTTTATTTATGTGAAACAATTAATATACTCTGATGAGTATCAGTACCGATAATAATTTGTAAAATCAATTATTTAACACAATAACTCAATTAACATAAACAAGAGTTGTTGGGTATGGGAAACTTAATACTGAAATTCATGGCAGAGCTTTCTTAATTAAAGCATAATGTGTTTAATTGACTTCTTTAGCTTCTTTTAATATGTCTGTATGATGTCAATTTAATTATCTTTCATGTAATCATATTTAATTAAATAATTCACTATAATCCTAAATAAAATATGCATATGCCATTCACATTGAAGAAGCCTTAGAAGTTCTGTGAAGATTAAGCGCCGCATTTAAATGGAAAAAAATGTGAATGTTTTTGCTGCACTTTATTAGGTTTATTAAGCTCCCTGGAAATTTAACACGATATTAAAACCATTCTCTCCCTAGAAAAAGCAGCATTGTATTTTCCCTTTTTGGCCAGTTAGAGTATTAAATGCAAAGGGCGCAAAAAGCGTTTCAGCCCTGTTCGCTCTGCGTTCACTCGGCACAAAAGAACCTGAGAAGATTGGCCAGAGCCGAAAAAAAGGCCAAGGGAACCTGGCCAAAAACGAAGGAGTTCAACGGTGGCATGGGCGGCATGCTCAAAGCGTTTAAGCGCCTTTGACACTCAGCTGGTGGCATAAAGGAAGGGCCTGCCTTGGATTAGGGGTAGCGGGTGCCATGTGAGACAGCTGCCAATCAATGGCAGCCTAGGCCCATCACTTTGCGGCCATTCTGCTCGGTGGCATGTTGCATGTGTGTTACAGCACAAAAACCGAATAGAACTCGAGAAAAAAAAAAAACGACGACGAAAGAAGAAATAAAATTGAAGGAAAAAGCGGAAAAACGTTTTCACAAAATTGTTCTGAACTTTCCCTTTGGTCTTTTAGTGGACTGAGGAAATTATGCGATAATGGGAGCCAAAGTTCATTTTCATAAATAGTTAAGTTCAAAGTTGGTAACATTCTTCAGGCCCGGTCAGGCCAGACCAGGAAGGCCAGTAAATTACCCACCTTGTGTACACAATCAATTGCAGAACCAAGAGAGAGAGAGAGAGACATTTTCAGCTTATTAAATGGAATTAAGCAATTTCTGCGTTATTACCATGAATATTTGAAATCCAGGGTAAATACCTAAGCCAGGGGATTAGTTAGTTATTCTCGACTATACGCGGCGCACTTTTTTCCTTTATTGATTCTTAGGCGGCAAATTAATGTTTTCATTGCGTTTTCCGGCGCCTTCCCAGCGGAAGTGTCGTGTGGCCCAATCAAACAAATACAAGCACACACAAGCCAGCACAACATGGCCGAGAAAAAGGAGCTACAGAAAGTAACCAAATTACGCCTAATGGTTTTTTAATTGTAACAATAATTGCTGTCGCCAATGCATGGAGAGCAGCCCCAGCAGGAGCAGGAAAATCCAGTGAAAGAGCAGCAATCAAAGCTGTTAAGAAGGGTAAAACGGGCACCTAACCCTCCTATTAATGAGAGCTCTTGGAAAGCATTTAGATGCCAGCAAATTACCAAGCAGGCATACAGGGCAAATACAACCAAGGGAGAGAGTCCTTGAAGCACTGAAAGCTGGGTAGGATGGACTACGAGGAGGGAAATTCATATAAAAGAGTTGGAAATATATTCAAGGAAGCTGTAATTAAACGTTTATAATTAGAATCTATTAGAATTTGAAGGCTAAAGTGTTTATTATAATTTATTCATATGATTTTCCTAACAAGACATGCTGAAATTGCTTTTGTCTTTATGTTAGTAATATTATATTATATAATATTTATGTTTAAAAAAGGCTAGAAAAATGTATATCCAAGCCCCTGATCCGAGTTAAACACATTTCTTGCCGTGCCTGAAAAACGAATCTGAGGCTCATGTTGCCGCTGCGCTTGTATGTTGCTGCTGTGCCAAAGAGCCCCCCATAATTGTGCCCCCTTCATGTTTGTGGCTCTCTGTGTGTGCGTGTCTATAATTAAGGCCACAAAAAAGTGCTGGCCTATGCTTTTCCAATGGCTGAAACAAAAGCCAGCAATGAGACGACTGCGAACCTTGAACTTGCTCTGTTGATGTTGCTGCTGCTGCTGGCTCTATTTGGGTTTTGTTTGATTCCATTCATTGTTCAGTCGGCGGCAGTTGATTATGAGTGTTATGGTTTTTACTTCCAGCTCTTCTCCTACTCCCTATTACATTTTTTTTTTGTTATTTGTGTGAGCTGGCTTGTTGCTTTTTTGGTCTTTGGTCGTTTTTCGGTTAGCCTGAAATGGCCAGGCGTACGTAGCATACTTTTCTGCGGTGAGGACCGGACCGGGTCGAGTCTCTAATGTGCGCCATTTTGGTTTTATGCGGGCCAGCATGGGTGTGTATTAGTGTGTGTGTGCGTGTTGGCCCATTTGCCCAGAGGTCATTATAGACGCTTGGCCCCGCTTGGCACGTTGTGGCCGCCAACTTCCGCTCTTGTTGCTCTTGATGTTGCTTCTGCTTGCCGCAGCAAGTGTTGCTGATGTTGTTGCTGCTGCTGTTGCTGCTGTTGCCACTTTGAGCCTTTTGGCTTTTGGCCGGGTCCAGCAGAGACCTCTCTCTAAAGTGGCAATTTGTCTAGTTCTGTAAGCGCCTCTTTTAACGATAATGATGATTGCGCATTGTTGCGTTTTTATTCCACTGCACACGCACACTTACAACCACTCGGAGTTATGTTCCAGGTTTTGTTCATATTTTTTCTCCTGCTCTCTCTCCCATAAATATTTTTTGCCAGTCCTTTTTAGCCGTGTGTTTGCTTAGCATTTTCCGATTTTCATTCATAGCCACACCATTTCCCAGTCCCGAGCCTGGCTTTCCTTTTCTTTTTTTGTTCATTCATTCGGGGATTTTTATTATTTTCATTGCCATTTCTTATTCCATTTGGCAGTCGTCTGTCAGTCGTCTGTCTTTTGGTTTATGCCCTTCGCTTTCGCTCGCTTTTCCCCTTTTTTTCTCGTATTTTCCCCATTTTCCCCCATTTTCGGTGGCTCTATTTGCTCGTTTTGGCCGAAACGTGTCGTCGCCGCTGTTAATTTTTAGTGTACGAGTGTTGGACCAGTGTTTTTCGCATTTGCTTTATTGGCCATGGCCGAAATGCAATCCTGTCTAGACGCTCGGCCGTCCAGAGAGAGGCTATTCGAGGACACACAAACCCCCTACCGCCCAAAAAGTCCTCCTCATTTTATGTGCCTATTTGTTTTGGCCGAACTATTTTGATTTGATGGCCAACGAGTCTGAATTTTGTTTTGATTTGGCCAATTCGGCATGACTGGTTCTGGTCTCTCTCGGCTTGATTTATTTTACACATTTTTTGTCCTTGCTATTTGTTTGGTAAATAAATTCGACAAAGTTTACATATAATTCTTGTCAATATTTAACCGCACAAAATGCATTTCATATCAATTTTATTACGATGCCGCGTCCGTGTGTTTGCTGGCTGAAAATCAATAAACAGTTTGCGGTTACCGATGGTCAGTGTCGTGGCCCCAGTTGACATCCATCGATGGCCATCTCTCTGTGGACTCTGTCCGACGGCATCAGCTGATTACTTTATCACAAAAGCGTAAAATGAGCCACGCCAAGGCGGGGGTCACCACGGGGCACACTGCCTGGCACACACATCATACACATACACACACACACCGCACACACACACACTACCAGCGCTCGCAGGCATAACTTAGCCGGCATTCACGTGCTGCACTGAATGACTTTATCGACTGCTAAACGTCGCTTGGCCATTTGATGCGGATGTCGATGTGCACACGTTTAACCCACTGGCAAATATTCACACAAACAGATCACTGAGAGAAAAAATTTGGGGCTTAGATAGATAGTAATATGAGAGTTCTGTGAAGAATATTTCAAATCGAATCCAACTAAAGCAATCCATCATCACATTTAGCGCAGAAATCTTGTATACTCCCATAAAAAATAATTTTGGACAACATTTTTGATCTTATTTAAAAATTACAATTAAAACAAATTATAAACTTTTATTTATCATTGTAGATTATTTATTTATTATTTATTTTATTATTATTTTATTATTATTATTATATATTTATTATTATTATTTATTGTGTAGATTTTATGTAAGGTTTTCCCACTCTATAATCACTTGGAAATTTAGGGCAAAACTGATTAAATTATGCCCAAAAGCCACGTACTCCTAAAAAGTAATTCAAAACAATATTAACAATAACCTTTAAGAATGTATAATAGAAATAAACATTACCTGCATATATTTGTTAGTTTTTCCCTCTGTAATGAGTTGGAAATTATAAGAAAAACATTCCTAAATAAGAATAAATTAGAAAAAATAAAATTTCATTAAGTATGAAACTAGACTCTTTGCCATTATTCTTTTTTTTTGCAGTGGACACCACATCGTGAACCACACATACTGCGATAATTTTTCCGCTTTTGTCGTGTGCTCTGGCTTTGGTCCTGGTCCTTGACTTCGCTGCGTCCTGCGTCCTGAGCCCTCTAAATGTTTATTGCTTCATTCTGTTGCGCAATTTAATCGATGTCTGGCTGGTGGCCTCCGCCTGCGCTCCCCGGGATCAGGGCATCCCGGATTCCGGTCTCCGGGCCCGTAATTCGCTGATTTTAAAGAGCGGCTAATGTAAATCGTTGAATTATGGCAATTTACGATTTAATGAAACTTTACTCCGCCGGCAATCAGAAATCCCCGCTTACATACGCTACGTGTCCGTCAGGATGGAGCTGGGGCCGGTCCTGGTGCTGGTGCTGGTCCTTTTGTATAGAAAGCGATTTCCTCTTTCCTCCCCTTTGGATTTTATCCTTTTAAGCAATTATCTTATAACACAATCCTGTGGGGGTCAATCCGTGCCTCATTTTGCGCTCGAATGCGCCGCACAAAGTATTTAAGTAACTCAAGCCGTTACCAACAAAACAGATTTGGCTGAAGGAGAACGGATAGTGGCTCTGGGATTTGGTGGGGGCTACGGCCGGGGGTTAACCCTTTCTGTGTGCCCTCCTGGATTATGTATTTGTGTTTATCTCCAGTTTTTGTCTGCTCTGCTCGGCGATGAGAGCTTACCACGAGAGAAAAAAAAGAAAACACACAGTGAAGGGAAGCCGTAATGAAATGCAAAATCGCTTAAGTTCGCCGGCAGGGGAAAACACAGCTTGCCCCGCCCCCCAGAAAACATTTTCCCGCCCCCTTTGTTGACAGCGTGTTAGTGCAAACTAAATGAAATTTTCTTCATGCCTCAGCTCGGCTGTGGGTTTTTGTTTCTCGCTCTTGTGGCTCCGTGTTAATGTGTTTGGGGGTGTCTATTAAGGGTGCTCTCCATGTACATCACCGAGAGCATCATCAACATCCTCCTCCTCATCATCATCATCATCATTATCAGGCCGCTCATCAGTGTCATCCGAGTTGTAGTGGAAACTGCCGTCATAAGCCCGTTGTTACCTTGGCCCCATTGCGCCATTGTCCTCTGTGCATAATTGAATGCTCAGACGCTTTTCGAATTCCACTTTATGCATGTGCTCATATGTGGATGGTTACACGGTGGGAAAAAAGGATTACCTATTCGATTTTACTTAACCAAGCTCAAAATAAAATCTGTGGAGACCTCAAATCGTTTGTTCCTAAGATTATTTATTGATATTATTATTGAGAATTTAGTTTTTTGAATAACCAAATAGTTTGATGAATATTTATTCCAAAGGAAACTAGTGACTAAAGTTAGGAATCTCTTAAACAATTTGTTTAACCTGTATTTCTAATCTTTCATAATATTTGTAACATTTTTAAAACAACGTTTTATGATCTCTACTCTTATTCGTTAACCAAGCTCAAAATTAAATCTGTGGAGATCTCAAACCGTTTGATCAGGTGAATAAAAGTATGAAATTATTATATTTTTTTTTTGTATTATTGAGCATTTAGTTTTTTTTAATAACCAAATAGGAGCCGAAGGCCTAAGCTGCTATGGCTCCAAAAACCACTGTTAGCTCTTAGTTTAATACTATTTGTTAGCATTAGATAAATAAATAAATAAATAACCAAATAGTTTGAAGAATATTTTATTCCGAAGGAAACTAGTGAACAAATTTAGTTTAACTTTTATATCTTTCTTATCTTGCATACTATTTGTAACATTTTTAAAACCACATTTTATGATCTATACCCTTATTCGTTAACCATTTTCCTATAAAGTTTCAGAACCTACAGTATCATATCTTTTCCCCCGTGCACATGTGAGGGAGTTGCCTTTTCAATGACTTCCGCATAAGTGTTTAATTTCCTGTGTATTAACATGCTTAGCAAAACAGAGAAAAATGTCCGGGGGAAGACCAACAAAACGCAGTCCCGATGAAAAGGGGTTGCAAGAGAAAAAGCAAGAGAATAAACCAGAAAAGGTGCGTTTTCGAACGAGCCCCCCCTGGGTGTGTGGCTGGCATAACGATTTGTGCCAACAAATTTATTTAAAAAGGATTATCAGCAGCTAAGCGCCATGCTGGCACACTTCAAAGGACGCCACGCTTTGCCTCCAACTCCAAGCCATCAACCCACCAAAAGCAACCCCATTGACATTTTTTGGCGGTTGGGGAAAAAAACAGAAACAAAGAGCAAACAAAACACGTAAACGCCGCCATGGCATATGCAAATTTCAATGTCAGCCTCCTGCCGCACAGTCTGAATTTGAATTTGAATTCGAGTATGAATTTGACATTCAATTTTGTTTTATTTTCCGGGGAGGCAGCGGGGCATAGGCTAAGTGGCTTTATTTTTGAGGATTATGGCTAAGGACTGAGTTTAAATAATCAAAATTCCTGGCCATTTCAATATTAAACACGGAGTCCGGGAAATTCGATGCGCTTCCAGCTCCAAGGATATCTCTTCCTATTTTATGACATTCCACCGATAACCTTTGCTTAAAATGAACTTGATGACATTTATATGCTTTCAAGAGGGTTGGGACTGGGCTGGGTTCGGAGTTCATAGCGAGTTTTAAAAATACCGAAAAATATATTGTAGCAACCGAATCTGAAGGCGTGAGAAATTCAATTTGTTGTCACGTCGATCAGGTTAAAATAGAAGCAAGGGCGGGGGTTCGGGAGTTTATTGTGGAGCAGGGTTGGCATTTTCATGTTATTGAATACTTTAAAAGGTTTTTCGGCTACCCCCCGGAATCTAGCTCAATTTTCCATCACTCCCGCCCCTATGCTTTGTGAGTTCTGTGAACTTGCTTCCTGGGGGTTGCTAAAATTCTAGTTGAAACATTTTATTTGCTAATTGCTGGGTATTTGCCGTACATTTATATATATATTTTTGGGAAAATTTGTTTCTTCCCGACTGACTGGGAATCTGCCGCCTGATTTTCTTCAATTTTCGGGCAGGCGAGTGTGTGTGCATGTGCGGAAGTTCACACACGCCTGAACACTCACAGCCTGTCAAACGCACTCCTGGAAGAGCTTCCCTGCTTTTCCCTGCTCCTCCCATACTCCTCTGGCTTGCCCGTGCAGTTTTCCCTTTCGCAGAGCTGCTTTTGCCTGAAAATTTTCAAATTTCCGGATTGCCTCCGCCGACTCGCCGCCGAGGAAATTGTCTACGCATGTTTCTGGCACTTTTAAGAGGATATATTATGGGAGAGGAGCGGCAAGGATATGTGGGAAACTATTCAACCGGAGGCGGGGGCGGGGGCGGCTGCTTATCCATTATTAATGCACGATGCCAAAAGTGTTCGACACAAATTTGCAATTTGCTCAAGATTTGGCGGGGGGGCGTGAATTAGCTGCCGAGCGATAAGCATTTTCCGTTTCCACGCATTTTCCTACCCCCGTCGGCGACGGCGACTAAATGGCATATGGATTTCCGTTGTCCATTCGTGCCTTATCTCGTTGCCATTGGCAATGTCTGTCTGATGTGATAATCCGCAGGAATTAATAAATAAACCATTAACAAATAAACTAGAGTTAAGCCCATGCACACAGCAGCATTGCATTGTGAGCCCGGAGAGGGTTTCTGGGTGGCGGGGATGGGGCATGTGCGTGCCGCTGGGAAACCCTTATCAAGGACTCACCAACAGCCAGGCAGGTTCAACCCCGGACTTGACTTTCTGCAAACATCAGCAAACAAAGGCGGATGAAGGCCTCGAACCAGAAATTCACTCTTAATGTTTTCTGGACGACGGACAGTGGGATAAAATATATTTCTTAACAATAAAGGATATTTCTCAAAGCTGATAAAATGTGCAAAAAATATTAGAAGTTTAATTTTATTTAAGGAAAGGATATTCTCTTATTACAAATATATAAAATTAAATTTTTATTTAATGTGTTATTACCACCAAAGTTCAGCTATAAAATCCACATCTATTTTAAGAATTAAACCCTATATTTTCCATTTTCCCCGCCAGAGGTCATTGCTTGGCAATAAATTTCCTTCGAAGGCGTGTCCGAAAAAACGAAAAATAAAAAGGAGGACAAAATGCAAATGGCATTTGTGCGTGGTTCCCTGCGTGTGTCGCCTGAAATTTCAGTCAATTAAATGAAAATAAATGAATAATTGATAGTTTTCATGGCCCACTCGGTTCCTGTTCCACCTTGAACTAAACCTTGGCCAAATGTAATTAGGGAGAGGGGCAGGCAAAACCAGTGGAAGAATGTCATTTGAATAATTTAAATTGTTAGACGCGTCCGGCGTTCGATTGCCAGACACAGACACACACACACACACCGGACAGGACAGGGACCAGGATCCTGCTCCTGCTGGCCGGAGCCACAATGACGTTAATGACAGTGACGAGCGGTTGTTTGCCTCAGTTCTCGACCAAACATTCGGCGCAAACAAACAAACAAACAAACAAATGCACGCACGTACTCCAGGCGACACACACACTCACTCATAAAAAACAATCAAAATGCAAAACGGAACCTGGCAGACGACACTCCATGGGGAGAGTGGCTGTGTGAGTGCGAGTACACTGCAAGAAAGGCGATCAAAAAGTTGGTAGAGCAAGGAAGTGGTTAGTAAAAGGTAGCTTGTATCTAGAGCAGGGCTGAGTTTCACTGATTTTATTAAAGATTCAGAAGTTTTTTACTTATTTCTTAATTTTAGTACAAGGTTTTCAATTATTAGAGTAAAGAAAAAGTTAGAAAATAAAAAAAACGAAGGAAACAATATGTATACTACAAATTTTGTGAGATCAAAAATAAATGTATTCTGTAAAGAATTAAAATAAAGTCTCATTTCATCTTCATCTTTCTACTTTCCTATGAATAAACATTTAGTGACTATATAATTCTAATCCCCTACCTTAAAGTACCTCCCTTTTCCCTGAGTGCACGTGCGTGAGCCTTGCACCAGGAGGATCAACGGCAAACACAAATGGCTCCTGATTGCAGGCAGGCAGGAAGCAACAGCTAAGGGGATACGGCGGTTCGTTGGTCCTCCGTCTGTCTGGCTATGCGACTAGAATTCAACATTTTGCCGCCATTAAAATCAAATTGCACTTTCGTGCAGCCCAGGCCCGGCCCGGCCAGGACACTAAGGGGAGAGGGAGAGGGTTCTCGGAGGCAGTCAGCAGACGGCAGCGGAGGTCACGAGCCGCGTCAACGTTTTTGGCAATTTCAGCAAAATATTCCTCTCGTTCTTGTGTCGCCTGGCTTCTTTTTTATGATTAATAAAAGCAAATGTAAATAGTCGCAAATAAAAGGCAGCTAAACGAAATGAAAGCAAGCGTTGCACGAGGCGACCTTCAGCAGAGAGGGTGGGTGGCAGGTAGCTGCAGTGGGCGGGAAAATCATTCGGCATCTCCTCCCCCATCCAATCCGATTCCACCCTCCGACTAACTTTCGCTTAATTTCTATTAGCATTGCTGTCGCTTCGTTTTCATTGCTGCGGCACGCTCCGCAGGTTGCTGAGGTTACCCAGAAGGGGCTGGTGGAAAAGCGGGTGGAAAATCAAGGGGAAGGGCACCCCTTCCACCAAGGGGTGGCTAGTGGCTCAGGGAATGCAACTGTCTGCCCGGCCTGATTGTTTGTATTTCTCATGGCACTCGATGTCAGTCAAAATCGCTTCGTTTTCCATCCACTCCCCAAAAATGCATACAGTCGAGATTCCCTGGCTTGAATCATAAAATTAAACGCATACAAAAGTTGCATAAATTTGGTAATAGTTTTTGATACATTTTGCTAATAAAGTTCGTAAGAAATTGCAGGAAGTTATAAGCTTATATTATATCAGGAGGTATTTTTAAGATTTAAAATTCTGTCGCAAGGTTCTATATTTTTTAAATTAAAGAAATATTTATTGCCCTACTCGATACTTGCCATAAAGTCATCAAATTATATGCAACCCTCCCAAAAATCTTTACAGCCAGGCTCTACTGTATTCCCTTTCCATTCGTAACCCCCGAAAAAGTATGCGGCAGTAAAACCTACAGACACATCCATCGTGCCCACCCACTTTGTACTGTTGTTTGTTTTACAACGTTTTTAACTTGTTTGCAGGGATTAGGTAAGCAACTCAAACAGGAACGGCAGTGCAGGACATTGCCAGGATGCAATCTGAACTCATAAAAAAATAGACAACGACAGGGCCTGCCAATTTCCAAAGGATACTTCCCAGGGCGTAGAGACTGATTTCCATTCAGCAGGCAAAGCGGCGGCGGCAACCGTTTCCAACATTAAATGCATCGAATTACATTTTCTATTAACCAACTTTAAGGGGGGTCGCCAGGACGTTGCCTGTGCCTGTGTTTGGGATCGTGTGGCTACTTTGTGTGTGGAAATGCGGGGGCGGCACCAGAACAGAAGGGGTGCCAGTGCCAGCCCCAGAGCAAATGTTGCTCGTTTGTTTGCTGCTTGTTTTACAATTCGCTTTTTTAACGCTTTCGCGCTGTGATTCCTTCGTCCTGCCAGCAGCGGGTCCCTGACATTGTTGTGCGGCGCCTTGAACCTTTCGCCGGCGAAAGGCGAGTCCTTGCCCCTGTGCGCCAGCCATCCTGCTAACCCGTCTTGATTGCACAAGTTTTTGTACTGCGCTTTGGCTAAGAAGCCGCTGGCTGCACGCCGTTTAGGCCACCTTCTCCTCGTCGTCCCTTTTGGCTTTAAGTTATGAAAACTTTTGTCCCTGTTTTTCCTGCCTGCCTGCCTTCGTTTCTTGTCCTGCTGCCGCTTCTTGTCCTGTGTTCTTCTCGTTGCTTTTTTTTTTTTTGCTTTTTTTTCTGTTGAGGTTTTTCCACGTATTTGGTTCCTCTTTAAGCGCACATTAGTCAAAGTTTTTCGTTTGGCTTAGTCAAAGTTTGAGGGCATTTATAAGGCAATTGTGGAGCTCGTTTCGTTGGCCACGACAGGTGTGTGTGGGCGCCGGCTTCTTGGCCCTGTTTCCCTGACGGCTGCAAGGGACATTGAAGCCATATGGCATTACGGCTGAGAATCAGGAATCCAGCTAGCGAGAAGTATTTTGAATACAGGAGAAAAAGTTTCTTAAAGTCAAAAGGAGCCCTCAGTCGGTTTTAAATTTATAACATTTTCCTATTTTAACTATAAGAATGTATGCTTTATTCTTGCAGATAATTTATTTTATTTTTAGTACTACAATTCAATACATATCCCTTTTCTCCCCAGTGCAGTCCAGCTGACCTGCCCCACAATAGCCTCCAGAAATCACAGAAAACTTTGCCGCTGCCCCGAACTGACCAGAGCTTCCCGCCAGAACTCCTATTTCTGTGCAACTCTCGAGTCAAACGGGAAAAAGTAAGACTGAAAGACATTCGAAGGACCCGGCTGTCTGAAGGTTACCGCACACCCTCCGCCCCCACCACACACAATGCCTAATTGTCTTTGGGCCCGACTGTGTCTGGCCGACAGTCCCATCCCCCACGTCTGCCCCTATTTTCGCCGCCCCCGCAGGGCCTGTCTGAGTGACTTATGTCTGGCTTTAGAGAACTTTTTGCAGCATACAATGTTGCATTGCAAATTGAAACACGCGACGCTGCGCTGCGCTGCGCGATGCGGAGCGTTTGCAAAAAATCAGAGAATTTCCCAGACACATACAACAACTACCAGCATATGCATAAATAATAATGCACGAGCATACTTTAAGTGCAGCGTCTGCTAGGCTCAATGCTGCGATTCTCTGTTATCGAGCACTTAGAAAAATAATAGCCTGCTTGAATTTAAAAACTCTCATCCAAATATAATAATCGAGCCCCTCTAATCTGTGGGAATCTTTCTTTTAAATAGACACAAATTTTCTGATGAAGCATTTTTCTAAGTCTCGAAAATTGTGCACTAAAAATATCGATAAGCAAATCTGTAAATATCATATAAAAATATTTAGATTATCTATAACATAGGAAGTAATACAGGTGCCTCAGAAATTTCTGTAGATTTTAAAACAATTAAAAAGTGCGCCCAAAAATATGCGAAGAAATCTTACAACATATAAAATAAACAGATTTATAATTAAATTATAGCCTTAAATATTTCAATGCATATTTCTAAACACCATTTTTAAATGATTTAAAATCTACAGCCACTTAAACATTAAATAAATATATTGACAAATTTTTAAACACAAAATGCAACTGTTTTATGGATGCGGGATCTGCATTTATTCCCTTTAAAATTCCTTAACAAAATTGTGCCGAGTGTAGCCTTAACCTTACCCATTCCTTCGGAAAACCCTTCACTCGTCTAGCCGTCTGCTCTCGCTTTGGGTTGTCCGGTTTTTCCAGGAGGACGAGAGGACGGGTGTGCCAATGGGCGGGCGTTGGGTGGCTTGTATGCACTTCAGCTTGAATGCGTCTGCTGCATTTACCCTTGAAAATGCGGCCGTTGCAGACTCCGTTGCACGCTGCACGTTGCACGTTGCACGTTGCACATTGCCCGTTGCAAATGAGTTCAATACACTTGGCATAAACACAAACATTACTGGGAAATCCACTCAGCGCAAGGGAATTTTCGCACTGCGCCGGCGTCGCTTTTCCCACGAAACTTACTCTCCCATTTTCCTCCGCTCTTTCAGGTCGAAGCAGCCGAAGTCGTCCGAAGAAGCCGCGAAGCGAACGCTGGCGAGTGTGTTTATTTAACACACTTCCTCGTGGCGAAAGCCTTCAGTTCGTGTCTGCTGCTCGCGAAGTGCGCGTGAACAGGGGAACCGGATACGGAAGCGGAAACGAAAACGATAACGAAACGAAAACGAGAACCTGAACGAAATTCGTGTGTCTGTGTGTGTGTGATGGGAAGATCGCTGCACCCGAGAGATCGCTATGCCCAGCTCAAGATTGCTCAACTAGTGAATTAACCAACGACTTAACTCAACCCACAAAAAATATAAATAAGAAAAAACTACAGACCGCTCTTTAAGAGACACAAGTAAGCCAAGACTTTGGGACCTTGGATTAGGCAGCATGTGTGCCACGGGGAGGAACCACCGACTCCTCAGTCGCCTCAGCAGCCTCAGCGCCCTGCTCCTCGTCCTCGGCGCGCAAATCATTCGCGTGGAGTATGCCCAGGCGGATTACGAGAACACCTGGAATTTGTATTACGAGCCGCCCTGCTGCACGGGCTCCGCCGCCGGCCACCACCTGCGCCACCACAAAGGTAAGTCGCTATCGAGTCCGACTCCGGACTCAGCTCCCCTGCATATTTCATCTCGCCATTTCAGCCAAGGTAAGTGATTGACTGACTGACTGAATGCTTGGCTTGGCCTGGCTGTCCGAGGAGTCCCGCCTAATTTGCGGCCGGATTAGTCAGTCTCTAAATTCAGTTTTCCTAGGCGCCACACTGAGGAAAGAGTTCGTGGGTTCAGGGAGGAATTTCTAGGCTGAAAAAGAATTTTTGTGGAATTTTTAAGGGAATATAAAACATAGCTTATTTTATAAAAATATAGATTTTAAATACTTAGATTCTTTGAAGGATATTTTCCTTGGCTTCTATGCTTGACTTTTTCTGCGAATTTGAAAAATCAGAATAAGACAAAAATAAATTAAAATAAATATTACATGTATTTTTTTCTATTTTTAAATCCAGATAAAGTTATAAATAATTACTTTAAATAATTTAAAAGAATTCATTAATATCCTTTTAGGCAGCTCTTTAATGGTTAGTTATGACTTTTGTTGAATACTTTTTCTCTTTGGAATTATTAAAGTAGCCACAATATTTTATTAAGCGGTAAAAAGGTTTATCGAATTCATGTGTAAGTTAAAATTAAAATTAAATTTTATAAAACTGATATCAGAGAAATGTACCAGGGCTCTGAAATATTTCCTAACCAATTATTTTCAAATAACAAATATTTTCCCCCTAAGAACATTGACCCTAATATACCAAAAATCTCTCTTAAAACGTTTTCTTTACATGTTTTTTTTAAGAAAATGTATCTTAGTATTTAAGAAATATTTTTGCTAGTGCCCAACCAGGGCCCAAGGCGAAAATACAAATAAAATAGCCTAAACGTTTGCCGCACTTTGTTCGGTCGGCCTCGCATTCCCAACCGGCTAAGCTCCGGCATACAAAACTATTCGCAACAATGACAGCCGAGGGTCGGGATCGAACTTTGCGAAATAAGTCAACAGCTTACATAGCCGCGAATGCCAGGAAGCCGAAACGAAATGGGTTCTTAGGATGTGTGTGCGAGCGGGGTTTCCCTTTTTTGGGCGAAAGGAATAATTTTCACTTTAAGCGGATTTGCCGCCCACGTCTCCTTCTACATTTCTTGATTTGCCATTTCGCTCCACTTCCGACGGCGACGTCTGTTATCCTTTTTCTTCTCTTGATTTCCCGGGACCTCGACCTCGTCCCGCCTGTGCCCAGCTTCGTGGCCATTTGGCACCCAGGACTCGTTCGCATTGCTATTGTTTTGCCATTGTTTTATTTCATCGGCAAGACATTTCTCTTCCGCATTGTGTGAAGCTGATAGGGTTTCAAGAGCAGGGAGCCAGGACCTGGAGCGGGTGTTGCCAACTTATAGACTCATTCGCGCGCAGCAGCCTGTGCTTCCTTGTACTTTACTTTTCCGCCAGTGCTCGGAGTGAAATTAAAAACTTTTGCCTTTCTGCACGGTCTTCGTTTTGTGTTTGTTCAATTGCAGGACCTCTCAACTCTCTCCCTCTCAACCCCTGGAACCCCTGAAACCCCCATCTTGACCGTCACTTCCGCCACTTAAGATGTGTTTTATTTTGCTTCTCTCCTTGTTGGTATTTTTTCTCTCTCTCTCTCTCTCTCGATTTTATTTTATTTTTCCCTCCAACTATTAGTGTTTAATTAGTTTTCAAGTGGAGTTTTTATGGACTGAAAGCCGAGCTTAGCCCGACACAGATTCGCTTTTTCCTCGGCTGTCCCTGAATAATTAAAACCCATTTCGCATATCGGATGAATGTGTACAAAGTAATCCGCTTTAACCGACAGAGTGCGGCGGCGACTACTATTCGGGGGCTATAATGCAAAAGTTTTTTTAATGCTCATGAGGAATTATGAGGCAAAAGCCCCAGCTATTATGTGTGAAAATGCCTCTTTGTTTAGCATTTTTATTTACATAAACAATTTTGGTTTACGCAGAAGATTTCCGCAGCAATCTCTGGGTCTGGGTAAGGGATTTTCCAGCCGCAGAAATGTAAACAGAAGCGAGTTTTAAGCGCTCAAACTTTTCCGGCGACCCGCAAAAAGCAAAAAAAAAGGGGGAAAGAAAGAAATTTTCAACTTCATAAAGGTTTTGCGAGACGCCAAAGTAAGCAACAAAAAACCCAAAGGGAAAAAAAGGAAAGTGCGAGGCGAAAGGCGACGGCGACGGGATAGCATATCAGATGTTTGCGTTGTTAATTAAAGAAAAACAAGCAAAAGTTTAATGGCGAATATTAGCGAGCGCTGTGGGGGGGCATCCCGCTGAAATGACCCCCCGGACAGCTCCAGCTCCAGCCCCCAGTCCCCGAAAACCGAAATCCACCTGGCTTTGGTCCAAAGTTGCGGACATTGCGTAAATAGAAACAGCAGCAGCAGCAGCGGCGGCGGCAGTAGAAAAGCGGAAAAGCGGAAAAGGGGTGCAAAAGTACACACAAAAAACTTGGCTCCTTATTTCCCTCACGCACGCGAAGCCCGAAAAAACATGGGAAAACACAGGAGGAAAATGGCTGGGGGAGAGCAGCCGTAAAGTAGGAAAATGAAAACTGCTCACAAATGTTCATTCCTCTCGTAAACTTAAAGAATTTCGAGCATTTAGCGCTGGCAGCCAACAAAAGTTGCTTGTTTCTCAGTATTTTTCTTCTTTGCTTTCTTTTTTCGGGGGGGCAGAAAACGAGTAAACTTTTGCGTTCGACCAGCAGGTGGAAGTCGGCTAAATTAGCCAACCCCAGCTCAGCAATTAAGCAGCAATTTTCAGCTGTAAGCGCCAAAGGAGCAAAAAAATAAAAGGAAGAAAAATAAAAGGGAGCAGCGGGTGGCTAGAAGGCTGGAAGTTCTGGCTGGATTTCATAAGTCCATCAGCAGATTCACACAATTGAAGTGCCTCGGAGTCAAGTTTGGGCGGCAATTGCCCAAAACCGAACGAAAAGCACACACGCAAGCACAATCAATGGCAGTCGGCAGACAGGGCGTATACGCAATGTGCGGGGGAATGGCTTGCGGCGGAATTTAAGAAAATCAATAGAGGCTCCCGGAAATGCTCTCGTGAATGAACGTGTGTGTGTGCTATAAATACCTGTTCGGTGTGTGTGTGTGTTTACTGTCCTTTTGGGCCAAATCCCAATCCGGTATCAGCCGGGCTAAGCCATAATTTACAATCGCATTGACCTGGTTTTCTACGGCCTACGCTTTCGGGCTGGGACTTGGCTTGGATTCATTAGCCCATTGTAACTGCAACTCCAGGCGACATAATTCAGCGCAAGGGGCCGCAAGTACAAATGCTTGTTTGACACACTTACACACACACTAGCACCCAGAGTGTGCGATATATCTTAATGCAAAAAGACGACCTTACCACGGATCAGATGCGGTGCACCGCCGTAATATACATCCTCCCACTCGACGGGCACAAGGACACTCGTGCAAAGATACAGCCACAGATACAGGCGTACACGAGTTGCGGTTTCTTGTTGCCTTAAACAAAAGCCAGAGGATGTGTGTGTATTCGACACCTTAGAGGACTGAAGAGCGGCAGCGTCAAGGACGAGAGGCAACCGCAAAGGAGAGGAGCCTTTTCCGGCAACCTCCCACTCTCATCACGTTTCAAAAGCCACTCACATTTCGGCTCAAGTTAATGACGACAAATTAATTAAACCAGAAATGTCTGCGCCACTAAATTTGATTATAAAAGTTTACGTTTTCCATTCCAATTTCGCATTCTGTGTCTGTGCCTGTGTGTGGTGCTTGCCATAAATTCGTTAACATAATGATGCCATACTTGTACGCATTAACCCCAAAAAACAGGCGGCATTAAAACTTTGGTCTTTCAACTTTTCTTCTCGGGCGACACAATGGCAACTTGTTTATAGTTTTGGCTTAACAACTTACGGCAAGGCAAGCCTATTAAAATTAATTTCATTTTATGTTAATGCCGGAGTTTATTCAATTTATTTAAAACACATGTCGCTTGATTTAATTAACTTTACATGACCGTTGCGGCTTTTGTTGCCAGGAAGCAGCAGCGGCAACAGCACGCATGTTGCTGCTGCCACCGATGTTGCTCCCGTGGCAGTTGCTGCTGCTGCTGCTGCTGCTGCTGCAACTACTGCAACTGACACATGATGGCGAAAAACCCGATGGCCATAACACCAGAGCTGACAATATTACGCCGCCCTTGTTGTCAGGCGTATATTTTTAATTAAACACTTTAAACAATGAAATAAGCGAGGGCCCGCCTTCAGCAGTAAGTAATTATAAGTATTGTGGCTTTAATGGATGCGCTATAAAAAGAAATTAAATATTAAAACAGAAACTAACCAAAGTGGGAATAAATCTGGGCATTTTCACAAAAAAAATTAAGTAAGGAATGAGGAGCCACACAAAAATATGATTATCATAAGAATAATATAGAGATTATTTTACCAGCTAAAGCTTCCTCAGGAATTCCTACGAACTTACATTCCATTCGCTTATTATTCATGGCCTTCACAAACACACTCGACACCTTCGATCCCTGCCAGGACATCATCGAAATAAATAATCATTAAAACAAGTAATAAACTGCAAACTTTGATCTCCAGGAATAGCACTTAACGTTGAACCCCAGTCTGGCCAGTACGCACACGGCAGTGCACTTATTTACACTCGATTTCAATTATCTGCTGGCAGTTAGACACACCAGCTAGGCTGGCAAGGATAACAACAGGCCGAAATATGTTCATTCATTAGGCTGAAAGGGGGATGTTGTGTGTGTGTGCCAGTCAGAAATAATTCGTAGAGAAATATATTAAAGTTATGGCCTGACCCTAACCCCACATGTGACTCTGGCGGTGGTGGTGGTTCGTCTTCTTGCCCTTTTCCGGGGAATTTCTATATATATTTATTTGGAATATGGAACAGCGTGAAATTAGGGGGAGAGCCCCCGTTCTTTTCGGGATTTTTAGAGTGGACACCGAACTATTTTGACCGAAAGCATAAGGCGGCAGCAGGGAAAAAGGGGGCGGCATTCAGGATTCGGTTCGCTTTTTGGGGTTGCCAAGTGTTGTCAGGGGTTGCTAGCCAGCAGCGGCAGCATATTGCAGAAGTTAAATTGGTTTATTGTCCATTTTTATGGCACAGAAAAAACTTTGAGCCATGCCAAATAATTGCATTAAGTGCAGCTCCGACAAGTGATGCATAGGAATGGACTGATTTAAATGGTTATATCGGATCCCCTTTGCCTGATATACATATAGTATTTCAACCAGAGCCAGAGAGAGGGTGCAAAATTAACACATCATTTAATCGATGCACAATGGAAGGCGATAACAAAGCAATCAGACGGACAGAGTTCGAGTCTCGAAGGGAAGAGCGGGAGACAAGGCCCATTTCTAATTAATGCCCAGATACGGCGCAGCTTGTGTTTGAAAATTGTGCAGACAATGGAAACGCCTACAGAAGCGACAGAAAAGGGGGAAGAAAAGAATCGATTGACCCGTTTCCTCCGTCCGACAGCTATATAGATACTCTCCCAGCTCGGAGTCGGAATCGGAATCGAAATCGGAATCGGAGTCGGATCCGGCGCACTCAATAACAGTATTTAAGCGGGATTCTCTTCTCCGTCCGGCCCATCCGTCCGTGTGTGCAGTCATTTATAATAAATAATAAACCTGAAACAAAGGACTCACCCACTCACACACACACCGACACACGAGCGTAAAGACAAAGGAAAGTTATGGCCAAACAACTTCTTCATATGGATATTCAATATTTATTACGCATACGCCGTGTGTGGCCGTGTAGCCTCCTGCAGTCACGCCAACCGAAATCAATGCGAGAAAATATTCACTTCATTTGTACTCCGAAATATGTACGTATATATATATATAAATATTTATTACTCACGACAGGAAGTGAAGGAGATCGTGGAAGGCGTGGGGAGAGACAAAGTATTTATGATAAACAAATACCTTTCACTTTCCCTTTGAGTCGGCTTGAAATGTAAATGGTAACCGCAATGACAGCGGCCGATATCCCCATACTTACGTATATTGTATGAGAATACATATGTTTTATTTACAGTGCGTTGCATAAGTGAACTGCACTTAAAGCATTTTTAATAAGGATATTCACTTAAGTATTAAAAGCTTCTTAAGAAATGCTGCATACATTTTTGAAATTATTTAATGCAATTAAAAAGAGTAGTTAGGAAATTCCAATCCCATAAAATTCAGCCTAAAAGTATACTATAAAATTATATATAATATTATTGCATACTTTAAACCCCTCAAGACTTCCCTTACATTAATTTTTAATAATTTTCCAGAGAAAGCAAAGGCTCAAGGCTCAATAATCCCAAGTGAAAACCCATCGACCGCTGACATTCAAGCCGCCTTAATGTACCGTCACGCACCGTTCGCTCGCTTATAAGGGCCGCCGACACGAATAATCATATAAAGTCATTTCCATGAAAAATGAACTTTTCCTTTGCGGTGAGCAGAGGCAGAGGTGTGTGCTGTGTGTGTGTGGGGGAGGAAAGAGGATTTTGGCGCCTTGTTTGCCTTTGCCGGGCAAATGTGGCTTAATAGCAAAATATAAATCTCAACTCAAACCGTTGGAAATTTTGCATTCGCATTGCGAGTGCTTCAATTGTTACGCAAAAATTATGCGTAAAGCATAAAACCGCACACGGGGCGCAGATGGCAGGCAGGAGCAGGGCCAGAAGCAGGACGAAAAGGGAGAGCGGGAACAGGGCACATTAAATTGCAATAGCGCACAAAAGTGTGCAATAAAATTTGGCTAATGCGTACAACAAGCAGACTGTCTGTGGCTGCTTGCGTGTGTGTGTGTGTGTGCAAATATTAGTCATACCCACACACGCACACCCCCACACACATACACATGTACACATGTACATTGCCATTTCGAATTGCACATAAAACCGCCAATTTAAAAATGAAAACTGCCGGCCAGGCTGTCATGAGATGAGGTAGCCTAGCTGGCGCGGGGGTTGCTTTTCCCGCGGGGGCCAGAGCGCAGACCGTAGAACTTCAGTCTGCCGCATAATTCACTTTTTTCCCCTGTTGTTATTGTGGCTGTTGTAACCGCTCAATTGCTGCCGGCTGCCCGCTGCCCGCTGCCTGCTGCTACCTTCCACGTTTTGGCGCAAAGCCCGAGCAAAAGTGAAATTTAGCGGCTACAATTACCGTGCAATTTTTGGGCCAAATTTCCTCCGGCGGGGCGGCGGTGCTCGGCTTGGTTTTTGTGCCATGCAATTTGCCACACTTTCGAATTAGAGGCTAGGAGAGAGAGTGAGTGCTGTGTGCTGTGTGCAGCGAAGGTGGCTTGAATTAAAAATTCTCCACCATAAATAAGTGCTGAGGTGTTGCCCGCCCTTCCGCAGGGGGTGGCTCTGTCTCTGCCCGCCAGCTGTCTACGGTCAACTGCAACCTTGCCACTCTCATCCAGGCAGTAAAGCACCCACTCCCACTCCCATTTCCATTCCATCCTGGGCCCCGTCTAACTCTCTAATTTATGCACCCTTCTGAAAGCGCCGGGCACAACCTGCTGCTGCGCTGCATGTGCTCTCCCCTCGGAGTTGCCTTTATGCGATTTTTTAGTGCTACACGAGTTTTATAGAAGAAGCTTTTATTTTTTCTGGTTTACCCAATTGAGGTGAAACGGAAATGAGCTGCCGGAAATGGCAAACACACATACCGGCCTCGGCCAAGGAAGATACATACAGACAGACATACAGCCATCCATTGATGTGGATTAAGGCGGCAAGGTGCGGTGTCCTGTAATTTGAAACAATTTAGGCCACGCGTCGTCAAAGCAATGCGTCCGAGCTATCCAACATCCATCCTCCCTTTTATTCCGGGAATTACAAGGAAAGAGCTCAAGGCAACTGTGTGCGTCGAGTTAAAGCGAATCCTTAAAGTCGTGTCCACCGAAAGAAAGCAGGAAAGGCATATGTTGGTGATGGTATCTAAAGCTTAATCGTAGCTTACTTTAAGAAATATAGGAAAAGATTTACTTTAGAATATAGGGAATAACTTGGAGATATTCTTTAGAAACAGAACTTTACAAATATTTGAAATTAGTTAAGGAATGTTTGATTTCTTGATTTTGACAGGACTTTAATGATTTATTATTATAACTTATTCCATGTTTTATACTTTCCTTTTTTTACTTCCTGTTTCATTATTTAGAAGCCATAAAAATCGAATTGCCCACCAATTTGAATGGCATTTATTTTGCGCAGTGCACAGAATGTGTGTCGCACGCACTTTGGCGGCGTCTGGTCGAGGTGCAAAGTTATGCGCATACGAAACGCAAAAAGGCTCAAAGGATACACTCCAGGAGACGCCACGACATGTGCGTGCTACAAGGCGTTAGCATACTTTTTTGCCAGGTGTAGGCAGTAGCAGCAGGAGCAGCAGCAGCAGTCTTGGCCCAAAGAAAAGTTATAGTTGCGGCAAAGTTAAAGTTGCCTTTTGTCACGAAATAGATACTCCTTTGTCGGCCTGCCCTCGAAGGCGTGTCTCAAAGCAGAGGCAAACGTGTTGAAAATTAAGAAAATAGCAGGCAACCAGCCGAAAAAAAGAAAAAACCGAAACCCTCTGCCAATCAACGTCGAGGCCAGTTGCTGTTGCTTCCATTTCTGCTGGCACAAAAGGGAGGAGAATGCTGGCCCTGTTGACACAAAAGGTGTATTCTCGAAATAAGCATATTATTATGTCCTTTGTGTTATGAAAGCGAGAAAAACCCAGGCATAAACAGAGACACTGGGCCCCGAATGGCCCAAATCTAATGAGTAAATGAAGAGAGCTGAGCTGGGCAGGGCAAACAAGTCAAATGATTTATGTGTATCTACGGCAAGGGACACGACACCCAGAGAGCCGAAGAAAGGACATAAAAACTTAAATAATATCAGGGATAAAGGAGGAGAGCCACAGCCACAGCTAAAGCTCGCCCACCTTGCGTGCCGCATGGCTTCTTGTTTGTCTTTTATGATGATTATTTTTCAACATTTTTACGATTTATATGATGGCGGCAGCAGTAGTTTCTCGCAGGAGGAGAGGTTAGAGGCGAGAGGTGAGGCGAATGCAATTATAGTGCACGCACGGACACCGAACACAATAAAACGATCGTAAAGGGGAATCAAGCTCCTATATATTAAGCCGGGGGACCAACTGTGCCAGTGCCAGTAGCCAGTTGCAGACGACAGACCATGTCTGTCTAATTAGACGAGAGTTCCTTCTCCCCTTTTTCATGTCTCTGTTATGTGGGTAATTAAACTTACAACTTAGTGCCATTGTATGTATATTCTGCACTTTGTATTTGAGTTGCCAGCAGGAGCTCACTCCTTTCGAATTTTCTACCCAAGCTACCCAAGCATCATTATGCCACACACACACACACACACACACCATCAGTGAAGTTTCGGGTAAGACTCCCTGGATTTATGGCCGTTACCCACCTGCCCTACGCCACCACCTGCTCCTGGAACATTATTCTTGCCGCATAATTGCAGCATTAACAGGGTTAATGGCGCCGCCACTGTCTTGGCATGTTTTTACGAAAATGTTGCTTATTATGATGAGCAAATGTGTTATAAACAATAACATGAAGTGGGCCAAGAGCTACGGCAGCTAGAAAGGTGCCAGCTGCAGGTGGAAACGAGCCGGGATTTTGTTGGGCAAAAGTTTCAACTGCAATTGCATTCCTTCAACTAATTAGCAAAACTTTCACGTGGGGTGCTTCTGCGAGCATATAGATTCCAAGGGATATTCATGAAAAGTTTTTAAGGGGAGAAAAGGAGGCTTCTAGAGGTATTGGAGGTGAGACACTTGGAATGCTATTGAAGTTCCTTATTAAAACTATTTAGGGCTGTTTTAATTTGAAAAATCGGATCATAAATGGTTAAGAAACTTTGGTTTAAGGGGAATATACATTTTTTTAAGAGAGTAAATATTTGTAGGGTTTTTTACATCAATGATACTATAATTTTAAGAATTTTATGGGGTACCTTTTATTTGTATTTGTGTTTTCCATTCAGTACCTAGCTAAGTTACAAGCTTATAACAAATTTTGTATAAAGTGTAGCCAAGTTCCAATTAAACCCCTTTTCGTACTTAAGCCTCTTGCTCTTCCACCCATCACCGTACACCTACACCTTCATCGACACACAACCCAAAAAAAAAAAGGCCAGTTCCGTGTGTTCTTTGTTTAGTTTGCCTTTTTCGCCACATAATTAACATGCAGACAGGCACACACCCCACATCGTCGCTCGCACGCCAGGGGTTAAGGCAACAATGTTGCAGTTATTAAACCAAGATGGAAAGTAGTTCAGCGAGAGGGCTGGCCACCACCAACCACCATGGAAAGGACGTCTCAATACGGACGCATAATGGCCAATAAAATGCATGCAATTTCCTACGTTTCGGGCAAACTTTTGACGCTGCATTAACATTTAAATGAGTTTATCTGTGCGTGCGGCGGGTGAGTGGGGATGGGGAAAGTAGTACAAATATTTATGTAGAGTCCCGCAAGGGCACTAAAAAGCCATCTGGGCCTCCGCCTCCCTCGTGAGCGAGACAACCCCAATGATTCAGACTGATTTATGTGTTTTTGAACTTTTTCCTCTGCGTAATTAAATTAATGGCCAAGGGCAAGGGGTAGTTGGTAGTCGTCTCACTGCCTCGAGGGTGCGAGGTGGCACTTCATATCGCCGAGGCATATACTATACCTGGCCTAAGATTAATTAGCACTTGCAACGCACCGGAGGCGCGCTCAGGGGAACTCCCCGACTTGTTTAGCAGCTGAAAACAAATTGCGGCCAATTGCGCAGCGAGTGGGTGAGTAAGTGACTGATGGGTGGGGCCGCTGGGCGGTTCGCCGAGCATTGGGGAAATCAAGGTAAAGTGCCGCCGCTCTGGTTGCTTTCTCTGCTTTTTTTTTCCTCCTTTTTTCCACCGACACACACACGCTGCTCGGTATGCAAACGGAGCTTTCCTTTCCAATGTCACGTGGCCGCAGGGACTCGGCGAAGGGCAGCGGGGAAAGTGTTCTGGGGCCGGGGCAAGAGATATATATTCTGGGCCCCAGATATTCCGGCGCCGCCTGAAAGTCGCCTTAGCTGGGTGACACACAGCCCGGGGGATAAGCTGGAAAAAATTTAGTGCGCTCTTAAAAATTCAAATCACCTAAAAAATATGCAAGAGATTTGAGCCCCACACTCCTATGTGCAGCAGTGGCTTATCCACTGCACTCGCAGATACATGTAAATGTATTTACACATTGAGAAAATTCAGCTCTTTAGAGTAAATAAATAAATATACTTTATTCGAAATGGAAACCTAGCCGAATTCCAGACAAAATCTCAATATATCATGCAAAGTTCCTCGTATTTACTTAGAAACGAGTTGAGAATTATAAGATGAAAGCAATGTAAGCTTGGTCACACTGGTGGATCAGCTGCTCTCTCGGGACTGTACATTTATTTCTCTCTCTCGAGAGAATTTTATGGTAAAGAGAGAGAGAGAGAAAGAACAGCAGGGATAGAGTTGCGATCGTAGTATTATAAGAAAATACTTAACATTACTTAAAGTTAGATCTTAGGAAACCTTTTTAAAGGAATGTTTGACATTATATTAACAAGTTAGTAGAACTTGGTTGCTTTTTTTGAGCAAAGTTCTCCCTTTCAGTGTATGAATACATATATGTGTTTAGTGATAGCAAACCTTGCGACTGCAAGCCACCCATTTTTGCCAACGCTTGGCTCTCACGATTAGTTTTCATAAATTTTCGCCATAAATATTTATGCTGGGTGCTTCGAAATATGTAAAATTGGTAATTGGAAAATTTTTATCATACTGCTTTCCCACACACACCCCCACACCCACACACTCGAACCACAAACGATGGGAGAGTAGCTGGAAATATGTTTTAATTTCAGGTGGTGACCCCGACGCGGTTAGATATCGAATTCCAATTATGCGCTGTAATTAAAAACGCTTCAAAGCGCAGATCGCTTGATGAATTCCGGGGAAATGTAAACGGTTTCCTTCCATATTTTCCTCCAAAGCTTTTACCACAAGTACATGTGTCGTTACATTGAAATGGAAATGTAAAACTCGGAAATGCATTCCAAGTGAGAGAGAGCGAGCTGTGGGTAAGAGGGGCAGGAAAATTCGGGGCAGCAGTAAGTCGAGACGCGTATTTTTCAGCATATTAAACAAGCCAAGAGGTTAAAATGCTCCTGTTCGGGTCCTTCTGCTTTTGCTCCTTTTCCAGCTTCGGTTTCTGCTCCTTTCCAGAGTTCGCTGCGCTGGCTGTCTGGGTGGCTGTCAGACCACGTCGACTTCATCGTCTGCTTGACGTCTCATTTTTTCTCAGTTTTCGCCAGTCTTCTTCGTGTTCTTTGGGCTCCTTTCGTTCGAGTACATATCCTTTTGGTCCTGCACGTTTTTTCGGCTTTTCCTGCTGCTGCTGCTACTTCTACTGTTGCTGACGCATGACGTAGGTGTCTAGACTTGCTAATGTTTCCTCTCGCTGTTGCAGCAGGCAGCATGCAGCTCCAGCTCCAGCTTCCGATGAAGTCGTAAAACCCATCCGCTGAATTATGCTGCCTCAATTTTTTGACTAGTCTCAGGATCAAGCCGGATCTCCCCGGGATTTCGCTTTAAAAATGCTGTGGCTCACGTTGAGTGCTTTAAGTTGGACGAGTCTCTCCTCGCTGCCTGGGACAGCCACTGACATACTTCCCTTGTAAACCAACTTGTAATATATTCCCACGCCATTTCGTGTCGAGAGTGTGTGTGTGCTCCGTATGTGTGTCGACCACATTTACTGTGGGCAGAGAATTGCACGTTTGTGTTTCTAGATTACAGCATTGTCTAGCTCCTGCGACCTCCTGGGTGTGCCAGCCTGCAGGGGACTCAAGTGCCGGTGCCAGCCATGTCTATGGCTTTATTTTTACTATACATTTCTGTGTCGTCGCCGAGCGCGCATTCTCCACTCCGTATTCTCTATATTCTACCCAATTTCTTTCTCTCTTTTTTACGCCATCATAAACTGGCATAAAGAAGAGCTGGGAAGAGCGAGAGAAATGGGCAGTGTGAGACAGGCGGAATGAAACCAAAAGCGCAGCGCAGTAAAATGAAGTCTAAACTAAATCCCACATAAGGTACGAACGTGCTCGACACAAATGCCAGGTGCTTACCCGCACACAC
The DNA here is from genome assembly GCA_018153105.1 of Drosophila rufa. Classification (NCBI taxonomy): domain Eukaryota; kingdom Metazoa; phylum Arthropoda; class Insecta; order Diptera; family Drosophilidae; genus Drosophila; species Drosophila rufa. The sequence continues at coordinate 7,630,101 of JAECXS010000002.1, forward strand.
TCTCACCGCCAGCCCACGGCCTGTTTGCCGTTTACCTTATTGGATTTTTACTGTGCACGCGGAAAAAAAATCATTATAATATCGAGTTCATATAGCCAGAGTTGCATTTCAAATGGAGTTCTCATTGTTTCTTGATAGGTTTCCGGAAGAAAGATACACTGAAGTTGAAATTTTGTTTATTGTAATTTTAAATTTAAGAGATTTTTCCTTTTTTATATGTTTATTTTATGATTTAAAAAAAGATGTAGCTTCAAACTGTAACATAAATTTATTTATATTTTTTTTTTAGTATTTGCCGAAACTCTACACAGTATATATTGTAGCACACTTTTAGTTACCAATTTTAATGGATTCTCAATCTCTGAATTTAATCAAAATATAGCATTTCCCATTTTCTTTAGTTTACTCTTTGGAAAAGCACCCAATTTTATTTAAAAATTTCTCTCACTGCATCTCTTATTTGTACTTGGCCCATAAGAGCCCACTGCCTCGCTGAGCAAACTTGCCCCAAAGCCAGATCCAAATTTAAGCTTGGCCAACATCAGCCGCAGTTCACTTTGCATACATATGTCTCGTCTGCAGCGCCAACTTTTCCGGCCCGGCCCGGCTCCAGATTCTCATCCATCCTGGCCGCCGCCATCCTTTTTGGTCCTTTTGCCTTTTGCCAGGCGCATTCGACTGGAAGCTGTTAAATATCGAACACATATTTATATGTAACGGGCATGCAGGTGGCCCAGGACATTGGCAAATGGCTTCGAGATTTGTGCGACAGTTACTGCTGCAGGGAGCGAGATAAGCTTGATGCATGGCCCCAAACCTCGGGCTTTACATTCCTCAATCCGCAAAACTAGCTAAGGCACAGGGAGAAAAACTTGAAAATGATGTGATTAGTTCCTAAGAAATCTATAAATAGGGAGGTCCTTTGAAATGCTGCAAAATATAATAGGTCTTAAATTAAATAAAAAATAGGAACAAGAACCTTAAAATCTATAAAAAAAAATCTCTTTGCAAGTCACAATAATCTTTTCTTGGACATCTTGGAAATGAAACGCGAGCCGAGGCATGTTTCATTTCATTTGTCTTAATAAAAACTGACATAGCAGGTTCAGTTTCCTTTGGCTGTGTTGAAAAGCCAATCATTGTTAAATTAACGCCATAAAAAATTACGCACTCTCCGGCACTCGGCTTCAATCTACGGTGAAGTGAAGTGGAGTGGAGTGGAGTGGAGTAAAGTCGAGTCAAGCAACCGCAACGCAACTGAGACAGAATCAAATAAAAATTAAGTGCTGACTCAGTTCGTCTGGAAAAAAAACGAGCGAAAGAAAAGCGAAGGAAAACCGAGCGGATGGGAGGGAAAAAAACACAGTGTGCGGCATGCAAAGTGGAGATAAGGGAAAATGCTTCACAATAACAGCAACACCAAGACCGAGTGGGTAGATGGGGCGTGGCAAGGCATTTACATGGCCGCAAAGCACAACAATAGCAGCAGACACAGGAAAACAAAACTGTTGACTATGGGGAAAAAAGGCGCCATTCTCACATGTACAACGCTCTCCGAGGAGGAGCCGGGTGTGAAACAAGAGTCGGACCCAAAACTGTGACCATATGCGAAGGCGAAGGCGAAGGTGAAGGCGACGGCAGGTGTTTCCCGCGAGATAGGGATTGGGGGGGATACACACACACACAGAGAGAGAGCAAGATCCTTGGCCTGGCTAAGACAAATGATGCAAAATACATTTGCAGAGCGGGCCACGAAAAAAAGGAGGCAAATTTTTCATTTACCTGCTACCAGCCTCAGACTTTTTCCCCAACTACTCCTCCTGCCTCATTTTCCCTGCCCTTCAGCCGCAGCTGCCGTTGCCATTGGAAGTTAAGTATACGTAACGTAAACGCAAATTTAATGCTTGAAAAATTCGCTTAAATGGATTTAAGTGCCGCTTTCTTTTTGGCTTGCTTTCTGCCTTATTTTTTGCTGTGGTCCTCGCCTGGCCTCCTGCTTTATCTTGGCCAGCAGATAAATGAAAATCTTCAAAAAGATGAAGTAGCGGTCGGCGAACAGCAACAGAGGCCAAGCCGGAGAGTAGACTTTTGTGTTTATTGGGGCTACTTATCGACTGAGCACAGTCAAGTGAGCTTTTGGCCCCCAACTTTGACCCATTTGGGGCTTAGGCTTTGGCCACATTGATAACACCAAGGCTTAGTTTAGAGAGGAGAAAACCAATGCAAATATCTGCCAAGTAAACGAAATCAGCAATTAAGGTTAAGGGAAAAATACAAGAGGAAATTTAAATTCAATTAGAAGGAGAATTTATATATTTTTTAAACCTAATTATTTGCAAACAAAATAATTCAATGTTTTCCCAGAGACTCATCTGTCTTTCCTGCAACTTTTATTGGCGGGAAAACGTGCATATAAACGTAAAATAAAAGAACAACTCAAGTTCTCCCCTCGTTCCGCGGAGCACTGACTTTGTTTAGCTCCCTTTTATCTGGTTTATCTGGCCTATAATTTATATGCTGACGCATCATATAATCTTTATCCCAGAGCAGACAAAACGAAAACAAAAAAAAGAAAGAAACCCTTAACCTTTGCCGCTGGCATTTAAATTTAGAGCCCTATCGTGGGGCGTAAATCGATGCGGAAACTGCCCCCCACCTTGGGCCAAGAGGGAAATTTACGATTTACGGCCACAGCTTGCCACGTTCAACAAGCCGCATACATTTTTATGGCCAATTAAATTCCATAAGCCAGGCTAACCGTAACGAAAGCGACCGACCGGCCGCGGCGCCTCAGGATCTTTAGCTGTCTTTAAGTTTTTTCCTATTTTACCGAAATCGATGCGATTGTGGTCACCAACGAACTCTGTGTGTTAAGTGTGAAGTAATGAATATTAAAATGAAATTTCCAGGGGACCAGGGACAAGGAGAAAAGCCAGAGCAGCGGCAGAAGCCACGCAGCCATCGACAGAGAGCAAATATTTTGACAGCTGTCAGTCGAGGGAAATGATTTCGCATTTCTGTTGCTTCCATTTTTGCCGGGCTTCCTTGGCGGCAAAGTTCCGCTCCCCTCGAGGAGCGAGGAGCGAGGAGCTGGCGGGGCCGAGGGGCACATGCCAATGCCAAGCTGATAGACAGGCAGACAACGTGCGACTGCCGCCTGACTGCTCTTTTAACACCAATTGCTTTTTAATGTATGCACGTCCTCGTCTCTCTTCGCTTCTCTTCGCTTAAAAAAAAATTGTTAAAAAAATGAGAGGAAAAGGAGGCAAGGAAATTGATTGACATTTTTGGTGAGCAGACATTTCGTCCTATTTTATATGCAAATCAGCCAGATATACACACACACAGCACACAGCGCACAGCACACAATGTCCTGGCACACGAGCATGTCAACTGGCTTTCCGTTGACAGGACAATAATAACGTTAAAATGTCGGGCATTTATCGTGCCTTCGTTGCTTCGATGCTCGTCCTTGTGGGTGTATGCTGTGTATTTCCAACTAATTATCCAAGGTCCCTGCTCTGGCGCAGCTAGAAAAGCAGGTCAGGAGTCCACCCAATCCTATGCCTTCTTCTCCTCGCTCGGCATGGGCGGCTGCTCTGGATAGGGATAGGTGGTTATCAGGACGCTTCGGTACTCCAGCTTGTAGGCATGTTTCTTTACAAAAGCGCCGATGTCTTCAGGCTTCGGATGAATATTGGAAAGATCTAGTAACAAAAAGGGATAACAGGGAAGGGGATCTTTAGATTGCAAATAGGTTCCTACCATTATCAAAGATATATTCTGCCACCGCCACTCCCACTTTTTGGGATACTTCGTAGGCGTCCTTGATGGCTGGATAGAGAGCGCCGGCATCCAGTCGCTCCTGGGAGGTGCTCTCGGCCAGAGTGCGCGCCACCACAGGATACAGGGTATCGGGCAAGTGCCGGGCATACGAGCTGATGGCGCCCAAGGCGATGCCCGGAAAGGTGAGGCAATTGTTGGCCTGGGCGGGCACAGATCGTTTCCCGTTAATCGTCACGGGCGGATAGGGTGAACCGGAACAGAAGAGAGCCCGGCCCTGGAAATAGGTAAAAAAATATGTGATATAAAGATAAATACCCCCATCAAACCTCTGTGTAGTTGTAGGCCTGCTCGGCGGTGCACTCCGAGTTGGCGGTGGGATTTGAGAGGGCAAAGATCGCAGGACGCTCGTGGTTCTTTGCCATCGTCTTGAGGACTTCCTCGTTGAAGAGCCCGCCCTTGCCCGTGGCTCCCACCAGGATCGATGGCTTCAGTCGCTTCACTGAGGTAACCAGATCCGGAGACGGCTCCACGGGCTTGAGGAAACGTTTCGCCTCCTGCGGCACATCGGTGCTCTCGCAGGTCAGCAGCCCCTTGTGATCCTGCATGTAGATGTTCTTGGTCACCTCATCGGCCGGAATGCCTCGCTGCTCCAGCTCGATCGTGAGCATGTTGGCAATGCCCAGGGCGGCGCTCCCAGCGCCCGCAAAGAGAAACACCGTATCCTCCAGCTTTCGGCCCGTGACCCGCTCCACATTGAGGAACCCTGCCACTCCGGTGGCGCCCGTGCCCTGAATGTCGTCGTTGAAGCAGCAGTACTTGTACTGATACTTCTCCAAAAACTTCAGGGCGTCGGGCGTGGCAAAGTCCTCGAAGTGGATGAAGGTATCGTTGCCGTAGCACTGCACCACCGCATCCATGAACTCCTGGACCAGCTCCTCGTACTCTTTACCCCGCACCCGGGGAATGCGGGCGCCCACATAGAGCGGATCCTGGAGCAGCTCCTGGTTATCCGTGCCCACGTCCAGGCAAACGGGCATCAGCTGGCTGGGCGGCAGGCCGCCAAGCGCCACGTAAAGGATTATCTTGCCCATGCTGATGCCCATGGCATTGGCGCCCATATCCCCGAGACCCAGGACCCTGCCCCCGTCCGTGACGCAAATGGCATTCACGTCCTGGTCGATCCAGTTGTGCAGCACCTCCACGATGTGTCCCTTGTCGTAGATGCTGATGAACAAGCTGGTAGCGAACTGGAAGTTCAGGCCATAGGTGGTCACCACATCGCCCACCGTCGGCGTGTAGACGATGGGCAGCACCTGCTCGATGTGCTCCCGGATGAAGCGATAGTACAGCCGCCGGTGGCGATTGTGCAGGGCACTCAGGTACGTGAACCGATTGATGTCCGAGGTCCTCGCATCGAAGTTCGCCTTGGCGGCCATCATCTGCTCCTCGATGGTGCGCACCGAGCAGGGGAATAGGCCGAGGAGACCCAGGCGCTGCCGCTCCTCGATGGTAAAGGCAAGGCCCTAAAAATGGAGATTGGAAAGAGCTTAAGCATATAAGCATATAAATAAATATGTAAATAAATGCATATCACATACAAATATGCATTTAACGATAGGTATTAAGACGTAGATGGAAGATATCTTTCGATCTTTCAAATATACCGCGCCGTTCAAAAGTTATAGCAATTTAATTTTTCAATTTTTTTATTTTAAAAATTGATAAATAACAGTTATTTTCATTTAATTTTTATACCCTTGCAGAGGGTATTATAATTTTGACCAGATGTTTGCAACGCAGTGAAGGAGGCATCTCCGACCCCATAAAGTATATATATTCCTGATCAGCATCACCAGTCGAGTCGATCTAGCCATGTCCGTCTGTCTGTCCGTCTGTCTGTCCGTCTGTCCGTCTGTCGGTTTCTACGCGAACTAGTCTCTCAGTTTTTGAGCTATCGGGCTGAAATTTTCAGCATAGTCTTATTTCTTTAGCACGCAGTATATATGTCGGAACGACCGAAATCGGATTACTATATCCTATAGCTGCCATAGGAATGATGGCGAAATTAATGTAAAAAAAATTTTAACTTCTCTGTTTTTCAACGTATTTTTATAAATTTTAAGATATAGCAGATTTTAATGCTTCTTGAATTACGGTTTTAATTTCATTAGATCGGACCACTATATCATATAGCTGCCATAGAAGCGATCGGTTGATTTATATGAAAATGTAAAATTCTACATGTAAAATGTAAAATATACAAAATTCTATATTTTTTCAACATTACTAAAATGGTTCGATTTTCAATGATCCAATTGCAGACTGCAAGGGTAAACCAACTTCGGTTTACCGAAGTTAGCTTTCTTTCTCGTTTTTAATCAAAAATAACTCTTATTTTACAATTTTTATTTTAAAAATTATAACTGTTACTGAGCAGCGATGAATTTTAAAGTGTAAACTTATGTAAATCTAAAATACTATTTAAGATTAATTATGTATTATCGATAGATCGGTAGTGTGACCGATAGAGGATAGATTAAAAAAGAGAAAAGAGAAAAAGGCCATAAGAAAATACGCAAACAATAAAAGATTGTTGTAAAATATTTACAAAAGGCAATATTTTTAACTGCTGACATTTGTAAATATTATAAAGAAATTATCCAGAATTTATTCTGGAAATCATTTTACTTTCTGCAGGTATGTTGCCTGACTTCCACTCTGTAATGACCTAGAAAGTACCCCACCTTATTTAGTCTTCCATCCGTGGTTATTCGCCAGTCGGGCCGCGTTATGTGGGCCATGTCATCGTTATATTTGATGGTCCGGCGAAAGTCGAGCAGCGGCGGCAGGGGAAGGTGACGGAAGGCCGTCCTCAGAAGTGGGCACATACGCGACATGTTCAGCACCATCGTAATTTAAGCAACTCTTAATTTTTACCACATAATTTTATTTATTTTTTTTGTGCTCAGAAAATTGTATGTACGAGCTTAGAAAAATGAAAAGCAAATAAAAACAGAAATTTCACATTATAAGTCTAGGGTCGCCTACTTTTTCTTCTCTGGCAGTTTCTTCTCTGGCAGTTTCTTTGCTGACGGTTTCTTCTCCGGAACTTTCTTCTCTTCCTGTTTCTTTCCCGGAGGTTTCTTCTCCGGAACTTTCTTCCCTGGACCTTTTTTCTTGGGATCCTCAGGTTTGGGACTGGGATTCGGCTTCTGCTCGGGATATGGCCAGGTCTTGGCCAGCGAGCTGCCATAGGCCAGGTGGTAAGCGTTTTTCTGGATTAACTCACAGAGGTCATCGGGCTCCGGAACTTGAGCCATACCTGAGACAAAAAGGTTTTAGGTAAAGGCTCTTCTCTGGAGAAATATCACGGCTGGTTCTTACAATTATCGAACATATACCTGGCCACCATCAGGCCTATTTTGGAGGCCACTTCCTTGGCCTGCGTCACCAGCGGATAGATGCGGCCACTCTCCAGTTCCGCGTCGGTGGGAATTTTGGACAGCTCGTGGGCGGCCACCAGGAAGATCTCGTCGGGAATGGTTTTGGGCAAGGCGGTCAGGGCGGCCAAGACCACGCCGGGAAAGGCGAAGCAGTTGTTGGCCTGGCCGGGAGTCAGGCGCTTGCCATTGAACTCCACGGGCGGAAAGGGGGAGCCCGCCGAGAAGATGGCGCGACCCTGGGAAATATCAAGAATTAATTAATTTAATTATTAAATTATAAAAAAATAGTAAAAATACCTCCGAGGCCTGGTAGGCCTGTTCGGCGGAGCACTCCGACTTGTTGGTGGGATTGGAAAAGGCGAAGATGCCGGGTCGCTCGTGACTCGCGGCCATGGTGCGGATTATTTTCTCGGTAAAAAGGCCCGCCTGTGCAGTGGCGCCCATTATGATCGAGGGCTTGACCCGGTCCACTAGCTCCTCCAGGGACTTTGTCGCCTCCGTATCCTTGGCGAACGGCTGAATAGTCTCCGGCAGGTTCTTTCTACACTTGGTTATGAGGCCTTCCTGGTCGATGACATAGATCTTCTTTGCGGCCGCCTCCTCGCAGAGTCCGCGGGACATCAGCTCCTTCATGAGCAGACCGGAAATACCCATGGCGGCGCTGCCTGCTCCCACGAATACGATGACATGATCCTCCAGCGGCTTCTTGGTCAGTCGCTGGATGCCCAGCAAGCCGGCCAGTCCCACGGCCGCCGTGCCCTGGATGTCGTCGTTGAAGGTGAAATAGGAGTTCTGATACTTCTTCAGGAACTTGAAGGCGTTCGGCGTGGAAAAGTCCTCGAAGTGGATGAGGGTCCGACGGCCGAAGGTCTGCACCACGGCCTGCATGAACTCGTCCACGAAGTCATCGTACTCCTTGCCCTTCAGCCGCTCCTCGCGCAGCCCAATGTACAGCGGATCCGCGTGGAGCTGCGGGTTCCCGGTGCCCACATCCAGGCAGATGGGCAGCAGCTTGCTCGGCGGAATGCCGGACAGGGCCGTGTAAAGCTCCATCTTGCCCACGGCTATGCCCATGCCATTGGCCCCGAGATCGCCCAGGCCCAGGATACGTTCGCCGTCGGTCACGCAGATGGCCGCAATCTCCTTGCCCTTCGGCCAGTTCCAGAGCACCTGCTGCATGTGGCCCCGATCGTGCTTGGTGAGGTACAGCCCAGTTGCTCCCCGGTACAGCATGCCGTAGATGAGGCAGGCCACGCCCACCGTCGGCGTGTATATGATGGGCAGGACCAGGGCTATGTTCTCGGTCACGAAGCGGTAGTACATCCGCTCGTTGCTCTGCCGCATGGATCTCAGGTACCGATACTTGGCCACGTTCGTATCGAAGGAGTGGAAGTTGGTCACGATGGCGTGCATCTCATCTTTGGCTGAGCGGACGGAGGCCGGTAGGAGACCATGGATGCTCAACCTTTGGCGTTCTTCTAAAGTGAAGGACAGGGACTGGAAGGGTTCGTTAATATTGGGATTCTTTTAGAGCAAGTCCTTATTGAACTACCTTATTGAACTTGGGCGAGAAGATAATCTTCGGGGGTGTTCTGACTATGTCATGGGTGCAGGACTGGTGCTGACATAGTTCCCGATTGGGCTGGCCATTCTGAGGAGGGGTCTTGGCACTGGTGGTCAGTCGGTTAACTCCCCAGTGGAAGGTCCTAAAGAAACTCATTTTGCTGGGAAAAGGATACTCAAATTTAGCTAATCTAAATACGATAATTTTGTAAACATATCCGGGTTGAAATTATAGAAAAACTAAATAGAAAAATGATATTCCATTCAAGGCCTCTGCTGGCTAGAGAAATAAGGAATTTCTTAGGGAATTTTTAATTTTATTTTGAGAAAAGGAAGAGCAACTATCAGCAATCCCAGAGAACAATTACTGGAAAAGGCTTCTTACTAATGAAATAAAAGCGGAAAAAAGCGAAATCTCAGGGTCAATATCGTTAAAAGCGATCCAGTCAGAGCAAGGCTAATTTGCATTGGGCCCAAAAGCAGTTGCGTATCTATCACTCATTATGCATTATTATGGAAATCACTTCTGTAACTGCTTTTGTTGCCATCTCCCCGGCCATTTGGGGTTGTCAGTGGACAAAAGGAGCTGGCCAAGTCAACACAAATGACTCTTAGCGCGGCCATCAAAGGATTTGCTCAGGCTTTGGCCCACAAAATAAAAAGTTGTCCAGCCCCTGTCCTTTGTCCTTTGTCCCGTGTCCTGTGTCCTGTGTGTGTGCTTTCGGGCTTGTTTGTGCTCTGCTCTCGCTGTTGCTGTTGTTGTCTTACTAATTGTACCAAATTAGTTGACAACTTAATGTCGTAAAAATTTCAGCTAAATGCCTCAATCTTTTGTTAATGACATTGACAGCGGTGCAACTTTTTCCGACTTGACTTTGGGTCCGGACTCAGGACGGGCCTTGAGCACGTGACACTGCTGGCAGGAGTACGTGACACTGTCAGTGTCAAATGTGCAAGGACATGGCCGTGAAGCCTCGGTTCGGTCCTTGTGCTGTTTTGTATTTACTTTCCGGCCCTTGGATTCTTCTGGCCCCCATAAATTAACTTGTTGGCCCCAGAATTATAATAGTTTAATTAGTTTATTTTTTGTGGACTTGACTTGACTGCTGCTGACAGTTTCATTAGGCTTTAATTAACTGCCCAGAGCCCTCGCTAATCAATGTCCACGCTGCGTATACTCAATCTCGTATCTATTTCTTCTACTTGCAGATCATGTCAAGGACTTCAGCTGCGGGCCGCTGCACTACAAGACCTTCTACATGGATGAGCGCAACAATGCGCTTTATGTGGGCGCCATGTAAGTATAGTTTATAAATTAATTAAGAAGGGGAAACAGGGTATACCTATTCTTCCTCAAAAAATCCCTGAATTATTGATACGATCAGTTATTAACTGACTTCAATACATATTTAAGGCATACGGCAGACCCTTTTAATGTAGAAAAATTCCTATAATTTTCGGTAAACTTTCCTTTCCGGCTGCCGACAATTAGAAAGTTCCGGCGTGGTCCCTACTTGGCAAACCCGAACGCATTTGGGACTGCATATTTCATTTTTCCAGGGGTCCTGGCCACACTGTCGGCATACATAATTATGAATTAATGCCACACCGCCGGCAAAGTCTGCCTCTGCAATTTGACAACGTCCTGAGACCCGGGTCCTGCTTCAGCTCATTTGTCTGCGGCGAGTTGAACACGGCCACATTTTCACAGTTTGCGGTTTTTCGGGGAGGGAAGACCGAGGCGGGCGGGCGCCTAAGAGCGGGCAAACAAAGTAACCGAAATTACCACTTGACTCGAGGAGGCCCAGGGAACCACCGAAAGCAGCGATCCACCGACGCAACCACAGCTGGCGGCTCTCGTCAGCGATTGCCGTGGGGGCCTTCTCCTAGAGAGCCCGGCAGGGAAATGAAGATTAATGGTCTCCGGGTCTGTCGAGGGAGAGAGCCACCGAAAACTCGGCAGTGCCGGGAACTACATAAAACACGCTGCCACTGCCACTGCCGCTGCCCCCTTGCATTTTCCTTTTGTTTTCCGCGGCGCCGCAAAAGTTTCGAGTGGTCGGATGGCGGCGCTTAAAGCCGCCTGCGTCTGCCCGGCAATATTGCCACATTCGACATATCAATCAATCAGGGCACACTGACTGCAATAAGTACGCTGGCAGGCCTGACAGTTCCGCACAGCACAGCACAGCAGGTGCAGGTGTGTATGTGTGTGTGTGTGCGGCTGACAACAATTTTTCAACCCGAAAACATAAAAAATAAGGCAGGAACAAGGAACGAGGAGGAAAATGTCAATGAGCCCAAGTTTACTGGGGCCAGACAGCTGGCAACTGGTGCGGCATTAACTTATCGCATGAGGTGGCACGGGTTCGGGATTAACTCGAGTGTCAGGGGATGACAAAGTTTTCCTCTTTGCCATGCTAATTCATTTCTTTGTCTCCGCTTTTCTTCTTTTTTCCAGGGATCGCATCTTTCGGCTCAATCTGCGAAACATCAGCCAATCGATTTGCGAGGTAAGATATGGTAAACGGTGCTTGAAAGTTAACTTAAATCTTTAAAAATATATTAAGGCTCTGCAAAATAATATTTATAAATTTCCTGACCTATATTTGCTTGCCTTATTAAATATCCTTACGGCCTAATGAGCACTCAGCCCCTTAAATTTTATTCGTATAACAAGAAAACCTTGGAAAACCTTTAAGGCTGTGGCCTTTGCATTTGTGAGTGACCAACTTGTCACTGACAGCCAGCAATTGCACTTTAATGATTCCATCTTCAACTATCAATATCCGCCCCTGTCCGTTCAACCGTTTTCCGCCTCGTTTCATTTTTTTTTTTTTTTCGTCCTTGCGTCCTTGCGAGGCGTGCAACCCAGTGCACTATCGCCACCTCCTGAGACGTAGCAAATGCTTTTAACAGCAATTATTTGTGCTGACTTCTGGGCGGAGGACGGCAAACGGCAAGCGGCCAAAAGGAATTCCATTTCAAGCCAGCACTTAGACTTTCGCCGGGTAACGGGTGCCGGCAAAAGGACTGACACTTTGGGCAAGTGGAAATAAAAGTGGAAAGTGCATCCTCGCAGCCACCGGATATTGTGTCTATATGTCAGGCATAAAAATAGTCAGTCGATGGCTTTTTCGCCCCCTCATTGATTTGTGGCTTTCACTTAGGCAAAAGTATTTGCAGCAAGACAAGCTCCAAAAAGGAGATTCATTGTCGATTCAAGTGCCACCTAAACGTAGGCAGAGAAAACGAATCGAATTAAATAAACAAATGTCCAACGTGAGCCACATACCGAATAACAATAATGAAAAAGGAAAAATAAAAACCAACGCAAATACTGCGAGGACATGCGAGTCTACCAGAAATGTTTCTGGCGCGTGCCTTCGGTTGCGTCGAATTCCAGCACGGTTTCAATAAACTTGGCCAACATAAATTTCAACTCGATGCCATTTTTCATTCTTACAGCGCGATGTTCTCATCCTGGAGCCCACCGGCTCGGATATCCTCAACTGTGTGTCCAAGGGCAAGCGAGAGGTGAGTCGAATCTATTTGCCATTAACCACAGTTTCCATTCCAAAGCATGTGCCAAATTTTGTGTATCAATATCCAATGAATCTGTGAACCAAACTCATGCCACGCCCTCTTCCATTTTGCATTTTGAAACCACACAAAAAATATACACCCTTTGATTTCCTTAAACCTTTGATTTTCTAACATTTACTACAATTACACAAAATAAAAACCAAATCGAATTGAATCGCATCGAATGCAACTCTGCATTCTGGGGCACTTGACAAGAAGGTGGAGTGCCGCAATCACATAAGGGTTATTCAGCCGATGAACTTCAATGGCCAGAAGCTGTACGTTTGCGGAACCAATGCCCACAATCCCAAGGATTACGTCATAAATGTAAGTGCACTGGAAAAATTAATTAAAAAGGGTTAACTTACCTTTGAAAAATTATTTCTTGATTTAAAAATTTGTATTTTCCATTTGATTTAAAGCATTTAAATTTAAAAATCATTATTTTTAACAACTTGACTGACTTTCTGTATATATTAAAAGGCAAAATAAAAGGCATTGCTTAGAATTAATCACTTTTATTTTAAAGAAGGTTTTATTTCCCGGAAAATAAACTTCTTTTTATGGTTTAATATCTTTAATAGCCTTTAATAGATCCTCAGGCAGCTACTTATTCCTTAATCACCTTAAAGACTAAATAAAATTCAAGATTAAAAAACCTTGTACAGAATCCTTTTTCCTTAAACCAAAAATTCTCTTTCTTCCCAAATTTAAAACAAAATAGGGACTTTTCCACGAACTTCATCAATGTGCCTAATTGTGAATGTCAGTCAAGTTTTGAAGTTCATTTCAGCCAGCGGGTGGCCAAAATTAAAGTCAACTAATGCGCTTTTCCCTTTGCTCTCCTTCTCTCTCCCACTCTTTAACCCCCAACACCCAACACCCAATACCCGAATACCCAAAACCCCATTTCAACCCTTAGGCAAACTTAACACATTTACCCAGATCCCAGTACGTGCCCGGCATCGGCCTGGGCATTGGCAAGTGTCCCTACGATCCCGCTGACAACTCAACCGCCGTCTATGTGGAGAACGGAAATCCCTTCGGTTTGCCCGCCCTGGTAAGTTCAGCCCCCGAAAGCGGAAGTGGAATAAAAGTAAGGATAAAGGAAGGCACAAATAAAAAGAAAAATGTCAATTGTAATAAAATTACAAAAGTAAAGGCACACGACGCGACGGAGGGAAGTTGGCAAAGTTGTGTTTGGGACGCGCAGAGGCAGTAGGAAAAATTTTAAAGACAGAAAAGACGGGGCAAAAAGGCAGCAATAAAGCAGCTGAAATTAAATTAGAGCAGGGTACACACACACACAGAGACAGAGCCGGAGCCAGAGAGGGAGGCACGTGCGTACACTTTGTGCGTAATTGTGTGCGTGCGTGCCTTGGCTTACTGGGCGTATGCGTGATGTTCGGGGCTTATCATCAGTCCGCCGCTTGCTAACCACGATTGTGCCTCTCCTGTTTTCCCCTCACAAACTGCAGTACGCCGGCACGAATGCAGAGTTCACCAAAGCGGATTCCGTCATATTTCGCTCGGACCTCTACAATCTGACGAATGGACGCAAGGAGGCCAACTTCAAGAGAACCGTCAAATACGACTCCAAGCTGCTCGACAGTAAGTTGAAGCTGTGAATAGATTATTACAGATACATTATATAGAAAGTTGAAACCAAAACTAACTAATGTAAAACCCTCTTTCCTAATCCTTTTAGAACCCAACTTTGTTGGCTCCTTTGAGATTGGCGAGTTTGTGTACTTCTTTTTCCGCGAACATGCCGTGGAGTACATCAACTGCGGCAAGGCGGTCTATTCCCGTGTGGCCAGAGTCTGCAAAAACGATCGGGGCGGCAAGTACATGATCAGCCAGAACTGGGCCACGTACCTGAAGGCTCGCATGAACTGCAGCATATCCAGCGAGTTTCCCTTCTACTTCAACGAGATACAATCGGTGTACAAGATGCCAACGGACGACACCAAGTTCTATGCCACGTTTACAACGAATACAAATGGACTGATTGGATCGGCAGTGTGTAGCTACGATATCCGGGATATCAATGCGGCCTTTGATGGTGAGTTTTTACTAGGCAAATTAATGTTAAATCAAAATAAACCGCAAAAAATATCAGATAAATGTTCTTTATATCGAAATATATTTTACTTATTGGATTAAGTTATTTGTGATTTAATCGTTTCAAATAAAAAGGGTTTTAGCATTAAAAATAGGTTATAAAGATTTTACTTTAACATTTTTGTATGCCAGAGTTTAAATTTATTAACCAGTTTTCATGATTTTATTTCCTACATTTAGCAAGTTTTTTAAATTATTTATTTACCCAAGAAAATTTCTAAAAATCATACCAATTCCAAGACTTTATTCCTTCGAGTGTGGTTGTGTGGGTATGTCGGCTTTTGTGATTTATTGCAATGTCCATAATTCTTGAGGGGGATTCCCATTTCGCCCTGTGACTGCGGATGAAATTACGCGCACAGGTGGAGACCTTGTCCCTGGAATTTGAGCGTTAAATGGTGCGCATTGAATTGATGGTGGCACCGCCCCCCACAGCCTCACAGGAGCAGGACCGACCCACATATCCCGCCTCCTTTTATTGAAACAGTCTCACATTCGCCTCGAATATACCGAATACCGCGCGGCGCTTCCACTTTAACTTGGGGCTCTTTCGGTCCAAGTAATGAGTACTACGACCAACACTTTTTTAACCCAACTTGGCCCGGAAAGTTCATTAACACCGTAAAGTTGGCCCGGGCGGGCTGGTGTGTGTGGAGCGGTGCCAAGACTGACAGGCAGACAATCAGGCAGACACACAGACGGAGCCACAGGGCAAAGTGGTGCAAAAAATCTGGCATACACTTAAAATTCATTACGAAAAGTTTGCGGGTATGTTGCACAGACAGTAGCGAGTGTGATAAAAAAATGAAAATAAATGTGGAAAGCCACAGCAATTAATTATGGCAACAAACGATTATGGAGCCGCACTCGAAGGCCAGGATATGATTCTTAAATTGTGCTTTATACTTGCCATGCATGGAGCGAGTTTATGTGGACTCTGAATCTGAATATAATTTGCATATGACAGTGAACTTTAAAATTAAATAGGGTTATGGTTCATAATTAATGAAAATACCTTTACAAAATTAACACCAGACAGGCCATTATGATTTAAATGAGAAAAATAGAAGACTAATGTTGAGATTTTTACTTGTTCAATTAATTTTATATTATAACTTCAATGTGGATCAGTACCAGTATTTTTTAAAATCATAAATACCTTAAGAAAACACATAAATAAATAGAAATTCCACTTAAAATTCATTAACCTTTCCCCTATGCCCTCTGCTATTCATGAAATGTTAACGTAGAAACTACTTGGTAGCAGCGGCAGTGGCAATGATTCTTAAATTGTATATTTTATATTTACCGAGTGCGAGTGCTGTGCCACAAATCAGCACTCGCACCGTACTGACACACATAAATTAAGTGCAGCAGCACACTTCCCGGCACTCAACTCCACACTGACGCCTCCTCTTCTCTTCTCTCCCCTTTGGAATCTCTGAATCCAGGCAAATTCAAGGAGCAGGCCACCTCGAACAGCGCCTGGCTGCCCGTGCTGAACTCCAAAGTGCCGGAGCCACGTCCGGGAACTTGCCACAACGACACCGCCACGCTGCCGGACTCCGTGTTGAATTTCATCCGCAAACATCCGCTAATGGACAAGGCGGTCGATCATGAATTTGGCAATCCGGTCTTCTTCAAGCGGGACGTCATCCTCACCAAGCTGGTGGTGGACAAGTAAGTGAGAACCGTATTCATTAGCGCTGCCAGCCAGTTGTCTGCCGAACTGGCACCGAGCCAGTCCCGTTCCGTCGCATGGGAGTATCCTTGTTGACATTTGTCGGGTTTATATACGAGTGTATATGGGGCTACACGCGGAGAAAATAATTGAATTTGTTTTTAGAAAAGTTTACTAACAGAAAAAGGGTTAATATAATGCATAGGAATGATTTCAATATCGTCTCAAGGCTCATTTATTTTTTTAGAGACTGATAGCTAATTATTATACTCTTAAATTATCTTAAAATTCGATTATCTCCACATTTTTTTGTGAAGTGCACAGACTCCAGGGGCTGGCTCTGTCCTGACAGTGGTTCTGGCAGCGAAAAATGTTTTGTCTTGGCCGGAACTTGTGAACAAAGTGCCGCAGGATGTGTTTTCAGTTAAGCGCTTGCCACTGACGCTTGGCTTTTTTTTCCCTCTCTCGCGTTGCGATTTTTTTCCCGCAGGATACGGATCGACAAGCTAAACCAGGAGTTCCTCGTGTACTTTGTGGCCACGACTTCGGGCCACATCTACAAGATAGTCCAGTTTATGCACTACGGCCAGCGGCACTCCAACCTGGTGGACATCTTCGAGGCCTCGCCGCACAACGAGCCCATAAGGGAACTGACCCTGAGCCACAAGACGGGCTCCCTCTACGTGGCCACCGATCACCAGGTGAAGCAGATCGACATGGCCATGTGCGCCCGCCGCTACGACAGCTGCTTCCGCTGCGTCGCGGATCCGTACTGCGGCTGGGACACGGAGGTGGCCGCCTGCCGGCCGTATCAGCTGGGCCTGCTGCAGGATGTGGCCAACGAGACGTCGGGCATCTGCGACACGAGTGTGCTGAAGAAGAAGGTCACCTCCTCCTATGGCCAGACCCTGCATCTGTCCTGCTTCGTCAAGATGCCGGATGTGCTGAGGAAGAGGCAGACGCGCTGGTACCATCACTCCACCGAAAAGGGACGGTGAGTAGCTTGGGGGTTTTGGCAAGAAATAAATTCCTAAAAGTTAAAAGTAAACTTTAATATCGAGAATCTACTTATTGTACTCTGATTATTCGCGGGTAAACCTCACCCCATTCTCCTCTATCTGAATCGAAAATCTCTGGGAAAATTGAAAGCGAATAATGGCGGGGGAAAATGGGAAAGCGTTGCGCTGCTTCATCTCACTTAGCCGTGCCAATGCTGCGGTAAATTGACACTTTAAAATGCGCTCCCAGACTGCTTTTTGGCGTTTACGCTGCCGCTGGTGCCCAAGTAATGGAAAAACTTTCAACTTTCGACGCGTCTGACGGTGCGCCGAAAAAGTCGCCTCGCGCTCACACAGTTTATATTGATTTTTATTGTGCGTTTCCAATGCGAATGCCGAATAGAAAATGGAAAATCCCCTGCGCCATATCGCGGCAGCCATCTCCATAGCCATCTCCTAATCTCCCATCTGCTATCTCTGTCTCACTGTCTCCCATCTCTGTCTGGCAGCTACGAGGTGCGCTACACGCCCACCAAATACATCGAGACGAACGAGGGCGGGCTGGTGCTCCTGGCGGTGAACGAGGGCGATGGCGGCCGCTACGACAGCTACTTGGATGGCATCCTGCTCTGCAGCTACAGCGTCACCGTGGATGCCCACAGGTGAGTCAGCCACAAAAGTTACAATAGGACTCTCAGGGTTGCCTTCTTCTAGTTGCCTAAAAGAAGTATCTAATTAAGGAGATATTTCTAGCTACATTTATAATATTATTTTAAATATTTGTTATTTATTAGTACAGAAAATATTAAAAATATTCTTATCAATTTATTTAGTGAGATATTTTTCAAACCAGTCATTATATTAATTAATGTACCTTATACTCACACTGAGGCTTGGTCAGACTGTGCGCTGATAAGTGATCTGGTCTCTCTTCTTATTTCAACTTCGTTGTTTACACTGGTAACACTATTTCTTAATGAGAAATATAGTACTTAAACTTTAAGTCTTAAAGAAATATTAAAGAGCATTAAGTCTGCAAACCCTCTTAGCAAAATAGCTAACTTGGCAACCCTGTGGACCCATCATCTCCAGCCCCTCGCAGCCTAATTTCCGTGAAAATGTCAATAACTTATTGTTCACTTTTCCCCCCTCCAGATGCTCGCCGCCGTCGCAGAAGCAGGACTACCAGAAAATCTACTCGCACTGGTGCAATGAGTTCGAGAAATACAAATCGGCCATGAAGCAGTGGCAGGCCAAACAGGAGGTGTGTATATCCTTGTGTATCCCTGCGTATCCCTGGGAATAATATATATTTTTGGCTTGGGCGGCGCCAGCTGCCGTTAATTGTTTTAATTAATTTTTCAGCGTCAGGTGTGGGGGTGCTTTTTGAGTTTTAATTATTTTGTAATTTGCTGGCAGAGATCTAAGTGTTTCCCACCCTCTCTCTCTCTTTCTTCCTTTTATTAGCAATGCGGCCTCAAGGATAAGGCAGGAGCAATCAGCAGCAATGGCGGCAAGCACGTGAACGATGTGTTCAGCAACGATGCCTTGGTCTGACCCAGAAGTGAGTATCCTTGAAAGTCGCACGAAAATAACCAACACATGCTATCTCTGCCCCTGCATAATCAGTGTGCCGACACACAAAAAATCGTTCTGCAATCAAGAATAAGAAAGTTGAAAGTCAAGAGAAAGTAAAACAGAAATCAGGAAAGTAGGGCAGTTTTTCTTGTATTTTGTTATGTGAACTCAAAAGGTACTCGTAGAGGGTATCCAAAGTCTTTTTAAAAATGTTTATTTATCTATTAATTATAACTTCGTAGTATAGTATAAAGCACTTTTAAGTGCCACACATATTCCTGAGTGTCAGAATGATTTTTCGGTGCAGCAAACCATCATCTTCTGTCCCTTCATAACCAGTAGCCTGTAGTTCTGGCCGTAGACCCTGACGAAATCTAACCAAAAATGTCCTTTGTCCAATCCCCCCCAACTGCCGCTGATGCCCCTCGAAACCGAAATGTCCAGAGTACTTGTACAGCTTTGAGTTTCTGTCGTCGTCGTCGTCGTCGTCGGAGGGCGTGGCCACCGCCCACCGCAAATTGTACATTTTCGTGTTCGTGCTTACCATATTTGCTCGCTTCTAAAGTTTCTAGTTAAAATGTAAATGTAAGTTGAGTGCCCATGTAAGACAACCCACACTAGCCCGCCACTCTTTCCTCCCCTCTCTGTTCCCACCAACAACACAGACTCACTTTCTATATCTATAAAACATATATATCTAAACATATTTGCCTTATTCCCGGGTCTATTTTCTTTGCAGGCGCAGAGGAGTAAGCACCCAAGAAAACCGTGTGGCGAACATCTATGAGAATGTGACAAGGGCCGAGAAAGAAAACAAACAAAAAAATGAAAAAAAAGAAGGAAAAACCACTACAAAGACTGAAATTTTTAAGCTTTTAAAATCGACAATATTTCCAATGATTTCGATGCGTTTTTGTCATTGTTTCGTTTCGTTTTTGAGATGTTGTCAGCGTCTAACTGAATGATTTTCGACATATTAACTAACTGATATACAAAGATGGAGTAAACGAGAAAAGTTACTAGCAAAAGGATCCTGCCATAAGTCAAATGGAAATTACGGTTTTACACTCACACAGAAAACACTCACGACACTATTTCTACTTCGAGCTAAGGTTAAGGATAATCTAACAGATACAGATACAGATACAGAAACAGATACCGATACAGTTACAGAGGGAACTGCAACCACCTAAGTGAGAATCTGACCTAAGGCAAAAAGTATTAACGAAAATGTACGAGAGTAGCTCACAGCTGATGAGGCGCAACGATTTGATTTTGATTTCGATTTAGTTCGGTTTCCGGGAGCTCCCGGGGTTGGGAAGATCTTAAACGAATTTGTATATTACTTAGCAATATTTGTTCGACTAAACTAGCGTAAGACACACACACACAACTAGCTGCCCCTGTTTAGGTCATAGACAAGTACGGATACGGAACCAACTTATAACGATAGCCAAAACAAACCGGAAATAGAGAGGGGAAGCGATAAGCGATAGACGATAAACGATAAACGGGAAGCGGGAAGCGATGGACGCACAGTACACGTAATCGGCTATGGACTATAGCTTAAGGCGATGTGTAAATAGGAGGGCTTTAGTCGATAAGTGAATCAGCATTAATTTAGTTTTTTACTCGGCTCCGATTTTGATTTGGAATTCATTCGATTCGGCATTAACTCGCTCTTGTATAGATTGTGCGTTGGCCTAATGTTTACGATAAGCAATACATAGTTATATATATATTAATGCGTATGCGTAATATGAAGACATATAGTTATAGATACATAAAGTTACTGCATTGAGACCAACATGCTCATGATTACTTACCCGAACGTAGCCTAGGTAAGTTGGTGTGGCAAATAGATACGTTTTTATTGAATACATTCACGCAACAACCCATAAATCCCGATAGATCACAAAAAACTGCCGAAATATATCGAAGAAATCTCTTGGAAAAACTAAGCGCTTCACAGAACTCGAAACCAAAATAGGTATTTTCAGCAGAAATGTTTAAATAAATGAAAATCGTTAGCATTACTCTCTCACCCCAGAAACAGACACACACCACACACACACACTCGGACACTGGAAATATTTTTCTAAGGATTTTCTCGGCAAAATTTTTAATGTTTTCATCTTAGGACTTACCCAGAACGAAGACGAAACAGAAAACAGAAAAAGAAAGCAAACATTTTAGCATTGCATGCTGGCACTGCCATTGTACATGAACTAAAAGAAAAACCACAAAAAGAAAACTATTCAAAACGTATATTTAAAAGCTACTAATGCTCTGAGCTTCTAACTTTAATGGATGAAATGTTTTTGCGTTGCCTTTAGTAGAGTTTTTTCGTTCGAACAGTTATTGTAAATAATTTAAAGATTATGTGAAATGTTTTGTATGACAATCACATGATGTTGAGTAAAAAAACAAATAAACGCAAACAAGAGGGAAAAACAAATGAAAACTCGGAAAAAACACGCAGAAAAAACGAATCAAATTGCCATTGCGGCAATTAAAGATGGAAATTAATATTAATTGAGTACTTAACGAACAATTCATTGTAAAAATATTAATACAAGGTAAATAAATATTCGCGGTAAATATATATATATATATACATAAATAGATAAACGACTTTTACAAAGTATTCATACAATAAAAGAAATTTGCGCTTACAAATAATTCGAGTATGCCCCATTAACGGCTCTATTCGAACATTTTCAAACGCAGATTGATCTACGAGCTATCGAAATATTTCCGGAAAAAAAACAACAAAATCAGAATAACAGAAACAAAGTAAGAAAACAAATTAGGTGTAAACACATTAAAAGTAAAATGCAGTAAATAAATGTGATAAGATTCTTTATTAAGCAAAAAACAATTCAAGTGTGGTCTTTTATTTGGGGAGGCGACTGTAGCAAGGGGAAGCCAAGGAACCGATTTCAAGTCCAACTGTACTTACTCAGAGTCGAATTTGAGTTCGAAAGGGGACTCGGCTCAAGAACAGAAAGAGAGCAGAAAGAGAGAGCGATAAACAGAGAATCTGAAAATTAATTTATGCAAGTCGACTTGGAATACACTTTCTTAAATGGAATTTATTAACTAAGCGGTAAGTAATAATAGAAAGTAATGGAGGTACACTATTTGGTTTGTATTTATTAAATATTTTCTACTCGAGTCTCTTAATAATATTACTCCACTGTGACCAAGGATGGTCTTAGGGTCTTAGGGATATTTATATATCTTTTTTTAATATTTTACAAATTTTCTCCAAAATTGTTTATACCCTTCTTATAAGGGTAACACATGCTTGTATAGCAGGAAACATACATAAATTAATCACTCCCCAGCAAAATCGAGAAGGCAGTCATAAACAAGCCGCTGAGCGAAGAGCAGCTTGCAAACCCGAATTTATAAGAAATGTTATAAAGTAGACATTAAAAAATAATGTCAACTTCTGGGCTTGTGTTACAATTTCTCCTGCTGGGCGTTGTTCTAGTTTCTGGACATTCTCGCTATCACAGGGCTGTGAAATATTCCCCGGAGCTGATAAGCGAGTTACGGGACTTTGAAAAACTGATCCCAAGTGTCACCATCGATGAGATCGTCGCCGAGCACATGATTACGGATTCCGGCTTCCGCAAGGCCGTAAAATTTTTGCGCAGCTCCGACTTTAAAAGGTTCCAGCAGCACACCGAGTCCCTGCCAGAGGTTGTGGATCTGATTAATTTTGTGCATCTCAATGACACGACCTTGAGACAGAAACGGAGTCATTGGCATCATCATAAGCATAAGCATCATCATTATTACAAGAATCCTCATCATTATAATCATCATTATCATCACCACCATCATTATAGCAAGCGACATCGTCGCTCGGTTGCCAATTCTATCAGCGAGGAGATTGTATTGGTCTTACTTCAGCCGAGCTCAGACCCCAGACAAGTGGGTTCCTTCACCAGCTTCGTCCAGGAGTTACTCACTCATGTGCCCCGAGATCGGTTTGTGGCCATGATCAAAGAAAAGCGCCAGAAAAGTGCCATATTTGCTAAATTCTCTGAGGCCCTGAGAAGTCCAGAATTCAAAGCGAAATGCGAAGCGGCTTGGGTAAGAGTTCTTATCTTATAAACAAAGAAAAAAGCTGGCACAGATTTTCTTATCTCGTAGTTTCAATTATTCATCAATAAATCATGAAAGTCATAGCAATAGTTTTATGAGAAGTCATTGACTTAATGAACTATGATTACAAATTGCTAAAATAACTTTACCGCGTGGTATAAAACTATTTATAAATATATTGAACTATTATTTTATAAGACTTAGACCAGAGCTTCAATTATTTCTTATTATTTTATTAGTTAGTTACTCAACCCCAAAACCCCTTTAATTCCAGACCACTGCGAATGTACAAGCCGTCATTCGAGAACTCTCAGGACACCAAATCAATGCACAGGATCTGAAAACAATTGGCTTCGAAGTCATCTCCTGGGGTCCAACCTAGCCTGCAAAATTCCTTTGTAAATTAAAGCCAATAAAATCTGGTGTATCGTAGACATTGTTTCCAGTGATTAAGTGCCAGAAGGCCACACAGTCAAACGCACCTGATGCCCCAGGTGGTCCCGTTTTCGCCTTATCAAAACATGTGGCTAATGAAAATTCCAGCCACGCTCTCTATTCATGCCAAAAAGCCAGCCGATAAACGATCCCGGGGAAATGCAGTAAAAAACCTAAGCAAATAATTCAATGTGACAAAGGGGAAACCGACACACGGTGCCGGGTTGCATTTCATTTGCCGTATTGATAAATGGAATGGAATATCATGCTTTCGCTCAGACGCACACCTGTCAAAGCCAGACGACACACAGCACACACACTCACACACACCCTCCAACATTCGGGCAATTTAATTTGTCTGCATTTTTGTTGTGGCTGTGTTTTCTGCCATTTTATGGTGGTTGTTTCAATTATTTTATTGTTGTACGGCGATAGTTTCGACTGCAGTCACTGGAGAATTGCGAGCCACCCGAAAGCACCCGCTCACACACGCGTTACACACTCTGAGAAATGGCAATGAAGTGGTTTAAATATAGTGCAACAAATTTGTTGTATTTTCCAAAAGAAGAATATTCAATTTTTTTAAATTGAAATTAAATAGACGTTTAATTTATCAGATTTCTGAAGGGAAATTAAAATCCAAATATTTCTATAAACAAAACATTTACAAAAAACCGTAGCAAGAAATTGACTAACAGGAGGTTTGCTAGCAGGAGGTTAACTAGCAGGATGTTAACTAACAGGAGGTTCGTTGTCAGGATGTTAACTAACAGGAGATTAAATAGCAGATTAATTAGCAGGAGATTTACTAAAAATAAGTAAACTAGCAGGAGCTTACCTAGCAGGAGGATAACTAACAGGAAGTTTCTTAGCAAAAGGTTACTTAGGAGGAGGTTAACTAGGAGGAAGTTAACTAGCTGGACGCTACTAAGCAAAGGTTAGTTAGCACAAGGTTAACAAGAGGGAGCTTAACTAGAAAGAGGTTAACTAGCAAGAAGTTACTTTGTCAAAGCATATATAACAGACGGTTAACGAAAGGGAAGTTTCTAAGCAAAAGGTTAGTTAGAAGGAGGTTAATTAGCAAGAAGTAACTTAACAGAAGACGCTTAAATAGTCAATCAAAATGAAAAAATATTTCTGAATTGTTATATAATTTCAAAATTAATTCCTAATATACAATAAAATTCCCAGACTAACAGCAACCCTCTCTAGAGTTCCTTAAACTCAAAGTCAGCCACTTTTTCTCACAGTCCCCTTCGTACATATGGATATGGCCACACAGCATGAGTTGACACATGAAAATTGCATGCAATTAATTGCCCGCTGGCGTACTTGCACTCCGACTTTGGTTCGAATCGAAATCAATATGCGACGGACTGGGCCAACAACTGTTATTAGACATGATATGCCATGCAATTTGGCCCTCCACCCCCAACCCTCCGCCCAGTTAGAGCCCATTCGGTGTCCTTTGCTCCGTTTAATAATGGTCTAGACGCAAGTACAGGTCCTAAATGTTAAGCTGGTAGTAATTGCGGGACTCCGTGGTAGCAATCTTCCGATCCTGCATGCAGTAGACATCCCCGGTGTGCATGCGATAATTCGAGTCATACATCTTCGCCTTGATGTACTCCATGGGATTCTCTGGACGCGGCCACAGTGTGGCCAGGCCGCGGCGAAAGGCGAAGGTGAAGACGGCTTCCGCCATCTGCAGGCTGATGCACTGAATCTTTCGCATTGGCGGGAAGACATTCCGCATGGCCAGGTCATTCGGCCAGACCATGTTGGAGAGTCGCTCGGCGGCCACGCAGAAGGTCTCATCCGGAACGGTGGTGAAGCCGGCCAGCATCACGCCCAGCGTCACTCCCGGCAGCAGTATGTTGCTGGTGCAGTAGCCCGGCTGATACATCTTGTTGGCGTACTTGATGGGCGGCAGCTCCGAGCCCGAGATGAAGACACACCGCCCCTTGGTGTAAGCGAATGCTGCCTCGGCGGTACACTCGGCCTGCTCCACGGGTCTCGACATGGCGAAGATTATGGGCTGCTCCGCACTCTTCTCCATGGCCCTCAGCACATCGGGGGTGAAGGCGTTGGGCTGCGAGCATCCGCCAACCAGGACATTCGGCCTCAGCTGCTGAATGGCCTCCACCAGCGAGAATATGGGCTCGTGGGGATTGGCGAACTCCAGCAGCTCTTCGGGTATGCCGGGCCTGTCGGTGACTATCAGTCCGTCCTCGTCGCAGAACCATATCCTCTCCCGGGCCGTCACCTCGTTAAGGCCCTCCCGCTTCAGATAGGCAATGCATAGCCTGGCCATTCCGATGTTCGTGGGGTTAGCTCCGTAGAACAGAATTGTGTTGGTCGAGAAGAGGACCCGTTTCACGGCATTATTGCAGGCTATCACCCCGGAGAGGGCGCAGGCCGCTATGCACTGGTAGTCCACGTCCACGATGCACTGACGATCGCGGTACATCTCCAGCTGCCTCTTCGCCTTCTGGGCCTCGAAGTCCTTGCACAGGATCAGGGCATGCGGGCCGAAGTTCCGCAGCACCGCCAATGTGAACTCCTCGAAAAACTTGTCGTACAGCTCAGCCGACGGCCGCAGCTCCTTCACGCCCGTATAGTACTCATCTCTCAGCAGATCCTCGTTGTTGGTGCCCACGTCCAGCATCACACTGACGCAGAAGTCCGGATGAACGCCGCCATAGACCACCATCTGATGGATGGTGGAGGACAGACAGGCCATTTGATCGACCCCCAGGTCCCCGAGACTCTGGACAGAAGCTCCATTGCTCACCACCAGGCAGCGGACATTTTTCGTTGGCCAGTTGCCCAGCAACTGGGGCACATGTCCCAGATCCTTGATGGTGATGAACAGGCCCCGGCCGTACATGATCAGCATCCTCTGTAACTGGAGCAGGCGCGCCGAACTGGAGGCATCCATCATGGGCATATAGAGCTCGTAGTTGCTCAGCAGTAATCGGTAGAATAGGCTCCTGTTGGAGCGTGACAAATTGAACAAGTAGGTATATCTCTGCATTGTATTTGTAAAATATTTATTTAAAAAATTCTAGTTCCTTCTCTGCAAATTCCTACCTGCAATGGGGTCTTCATCATGGCGATGATCCTTTGGCAACAGGACACTTGCGTATCAATGGTCTGAACTGCCACTGGAAGCAGTCCATGGATGGAGTACACCCGCCTTTCGTCCAGCGTAAAGGCGAGTCCCTTGTTGATGGTGGGGCTGCGGAGCATTATGGAACCTTTGAGCTGGCATCCGGGTCTTCGTGTATCTGTCCTCCAGAAGGTGTTCACGAGGCGCGGCAGGCTGTCCAGCTTGACGGTCCTTTCATAATCGCTCACGCACTTCACCGCGTTCTCTGCCTTCACCTTTGCCTCGACCCTCATGCGACTTGTCCTGGGCGTGGGCATCGTGTCCTTGTCCTTGGTAGGGTATCCTTTTTCGTGGAATATAAGTGTGTGACTTCGGGTGTGTGTTGTGTTATTAGAGACCGAACCAGACCTGAACCTATATAGTGACGCAGATTACAACGCCTGCTTGTTCAGCTCGCCCTCATTTGCATGCACTGTTAGGATCCTTAAGTCCTTAAAATTAATTATTTAATTAATAAATAACTAAATATGTATTTAATCTAGAAAATATATAAAAAAATGCATTCAAAATAAAGGCTTTTTAAAGCCTTTATTTACATTAAACTGGAATGCAAATTCCTGACCTTAGCTGCGGACTTTTCCCCCAGTGTGGTAACCCAAAACATGGACCAAATGCTAGACCGCATTCGGCATATCTCCAGCCTCGACTCGACTGCCCTTCATCCACAACCACATCCACATCCACATCCACATCCACAGCCATCCGTCCCACCGGGTATTATGCAAATTGTGTTGCGCACTTTGCGGCGACCTCAAACTCGCAGTGACATCCTAAAATGTCGCCACTTCCGCTTCGGATCTAGCCCCGCCCCTCGTCGTTCCCCCCTCGGCGAACAAGTTTGTCAGAATTTTGATGCAAAATATCAACAATGACGGGGGGCGATGGGAGCAAGAGTGGTGAGTGAACATCAAAAGCCCAAGACCCCGCCGAAGACTTGGCCGCCGCACCTTTTATGCTAAATACGCGCGACAGACAACACAGCCATTTGTGGCCAGGACAAGTGCACTTGGCCAGCGGAATCTTAAGTGGAATGGCAACTGAGTAATATTTTCGGAGCAGGGAGGGTAAGCAGGCGGCACTTGGCCAAAAAACGAGATGGGAGCATGGCTGAGCATTAAAAAACAAAAGGGAACGAATGGCCCGGCCATAAGCGGCTTAATTTCCTGGGTCCGGGTCTGTGTCTGTGTGGGATTCGCAAGAACACCCGGTGTCGGGTTCCCCTCTTACACATTCCGATAAGACTAACTGGGGGATACAAAAATTTAAATACAGCAAAAATTCCATAACTAATTGGAAGAGTGGAAGTGCACAATACAAGGCACTGGGAAAAAATTAAGAAAATAACAAGAAAAATACAGAGATCATTAGATACTCTTTTCTGAAAGTCAAAGTAGGACTAGTAAGTACTGCGTTTCTCTGGGTGTACGAACTAGGATCCTGGTACAACCTTCCGAAATCCAATTATCTACCGAGATGCACAAAACTGTGTAGGGGAATGCTGGGCGGTGTTGAAGGATATGTGGCCAGGTTGGGCGTTGGTAGGGCGAATATGCATCACAAGTTCATAATGAAATCAATTTTCAATCAATCGTTCGCATAGCAAAGTAGTAGCAGCAGCAGGAGCAGTCCAGTTTCTCTCCTGGGGAGACTTCTGCTCCTCCTGCTTTGTTTCACATCGATTCGTTTCGGCTGGGATCCTGGCTCCTTGCTCCTTTGCTCTTTGTCTCCTTTGCTCTCTGGCTCCTTGGTCCATGGTCCTTGGCCAGTTGGACATTTGCACTTTTTTCACATTTGAAGTTTTCTCGTGTCGATTCTTATTCTCTTTTTTTTTTCGTTCTGTCGTACCTTTTCCCCTCGTCCACTGGGCCACGGATGTGCTACAAATTGAATTTCAGCCGCGGGACACATTAAGCGATCGCCCGCCTACGGCCTTTGGCATTTGAACATAAAAATTTATGCGATTCGAGAGAGCTGGATCGAAATGGAATGCCGCTGCAGGTGTTTTTCCCGCTGCCCAGCCCACCGACCAGTTTTCCCTGCACAAAGAATGTTTATGCGTCGTTTATACAGAACAATTTGAATATTTTATGGACAAAATTCGATTTCGGCTCCCTCTCGTGTTCCACCAGTCGTCCTACGTGCACTAAAAAAGTTTTGCATATGGAAATTGATTTCCTTTGACCATGCATACATGTGTGAGTTTGCTATAAATACTTGTGCGTCCGTGTCCAGTTTTTGGTCATTCACACGCACGCTTAGGCAATGCCAAAACTCTGGTCATTCCGATGCTTGACAGTTGTCAAGTTACCCAAAAAAAAAGGGAGGAAAAAAATACGAAAATCAGAAAAAAGAGACCAAAAAATAGGGCGAAAGCAAACAAAGGGGAAATGGAACAAAAGTAATTTGCACCTTGGCGAAAAAGTTTCGTAGGAAAAATGTCAAAACCTGGCAATTTATATGCACCACGTGACGGTTTTTCTTTAGAGTCTATGCGTATACGTAATATGTCTGGCCTGGAACATATTACGCATACGCAAGCAACGAGTTATCAAAATTACAGCGGCAAGACTTCGATATTGCTAACGATAATATCTATTGTTCAACCTTGAGCACTTCCAAGACATTAAATCATATTAAGAACTATTTTATGAGTCCCTAAAATAACTCAAGAAGTACCTAAAAATATTATTATGAATAAATGTGCTACAGCATTCACCCCTCTAAGCCATAGTATTTTTGTTCCTTTATGAAATTATAATCCAGCATTGTTGGTGTCATTATCACTGGCATGTCATCTCTAACTGAAATGCACAAAATTTGTGAAATTGTTAGTTTGAAAACTCCAGTTTGGCCACAAATCAAATCGAATAAACTCCGTATGGATTTAGTCGCATTTTCGGGCTAAAATATGCGCTAACCTAATACGGGCGGGCAGGCAGCTGCCATAAAAAAAAAGTGGTCGCCGGGCCCTTGGGGAAATTGTTGCAGTTTATCAAATGTTTTCGGCTCTCGCATGTCGTGGCCAGTGCATTTTTGGCCATTTTATTGAAATTCCCCGCATTTATTCGCTGCGCACTGGCCGCTCTGGGCATTTAATGAAATTGTCACACTATTTCACAATTTTGGCATTAACGATTTCGATAATTTATGGCCTCAACGGGTTCGACGGGATATGCGGGAATACGGGTGAATGTGAAATTGAAATGCTCCTGGCGCAGCTCAAATAAATGTCACATGACTGTCGTCTGTTTGCCCCGTTGGCCCCGAGGCTTGCACGGAAAACTGCTCAAAGTGAAAAGTCTTAAATAAAAAATTTATAAGCTTAATAAAAGCGTTGCAGCAAACGGCAGCGAAGCGCGCAGGGAGGGAGCAGTGGGTAGGGGACCCTGTGTCGATGCCTTGTTGTTTCCATACACTCGGATATATGTATATAAATATATACGGGGCACATACGACAAACTTTCAAATCGGGAGCTACGTGCGTCAAAGCCAAAAAGCCCCAACTTTATATCGCGCTGTTTGCCTCCATTTCCCATTTCCCATTTCCCGATTCCATTTTCCCCCCTGCGCTTTTACTTTGGCAACTTCAAAAGACTTTTAGCTTATTTTTTAAGTCTCTTCTTTTTCTCTCTCTCTGACTCTGCTCTCTGTACTGTTTTTTTTCTATTTTATTTTATTTAATTTTATTTTGTGTTATTTTTCTTTTGGCCAAGTTGCTGGCCTGGCTTTAACCGGAGTTTAGCATCGGCAGCATGTTGTGCTTATTGGGAAAATCCCTTTCGGCCTGACATAAATATCAAGAGCGAAGGCGAGTGCAGGCGTGGGCAGGGCGAATTATGTAATTAACTTGTTGCACGCCTGCAAAACGGAGACCGATGGAGGGCAAAAACTATTCGCAATCTGGCCAAAACTAATCGCATGTATCCGGCAAATAATTCCGCCGCAAACGGACCCGCATTAGTGGCGAATTAAAGGAGCCATAAACACGAAATCAGCGCATGCGAAACGCTTCCAAGGAGCCAAGTCCGCATAAAAATTGTTAACGGAAGCGAAAATTAATTAAGCCACTGGCCAAGGGCAAAGCACGCACTGCCACGCGATGGCAATGGTAGGGGGAAATCGGGCCAAAAATCGGGGGCACAAAATTCGGTAGGGACCGGTCATCGGAGGCTGCGCTCTCTCTGGAAATATTGAACGCCTGCTGGAGACCGTAACGCGCTTTTAGACGTGCTCAAATATTTGCCAAACGTGTCAAAAGCGCTGGAACGAACACTCTCCTCGAAAGGATGGGGTCGCCGGCGTCCGAGTCCCAGTTCCAGTCCCAGTCCGATTCCCAGCTCCTAAAACACCACCTCGAATCCACTTGACAGACTCCTCCCTCCCGATTGATTGAAGGTTGTGCCGGGCCAGCCACTCGCCGTGCCTGTGACCTGTGTGTAAGGACATAATTTCTGTTTTTGTTATGGTTTAGTGACATCCTTCATCCATCGGGGACGGAGACGGAGACGGGACGGGCAAATGGAAATCAAAGCCAAAACCCGAAAATTGATTGACAACTGACGGGGAACAAGTCAGCGTGAATAAGGCATATATCGATTGATCTGTCCACCTTTAAATAAGCTATATCGCAGTCCATGGGGGTGGAGAAAGTCATCTAAAAATAGGCTTTTCATTTAGATTGCTTCGCTCATTGAAATTTGGGCCTTTATAGAGATAATTAATTGTATATTGTGAGATTCTAGTAGCTTGAAAATAAACTGAATTTATCAGGAAATAATTTGAGTAAGTTTAAAAATATATTTTCTAGAGAAAAAGTATGATACTTGTTTCTATTTTAATATTTACCACAGCATTGTTTTATTGTTACTTCAAAGCTGTAAAATTTCTTAGTTTTAGTTTACGAAATCCGTCTCAATATTGTATTTATATTTTAAGTAGAATTCAAGTAGTTACTAGTATCTATTATATTATTTTTAATTTAAACCGAAACATAATTAATACAAGATAAATCTCCTTTGCTCTACAAATCCTGATTTATTACTGAGCAATAAAAAAGTTTTAATTTTAATTTTGTGCTTGTAATTAAACCGAAAATTGTATGTGCAATTAAAGCCGAAATCAAAGTGTGAAAGGGAGAAAACATTAAGTGTGAAACAGATTACAAGTCGCAGCATCCGAATCTGGCAAGAAGTTCTTTGGGGACAGGCGGCCGCCTTCTGGCAAGGAATCGGGCCTAGACAAGTTAATTTATGGCAGTCAGTGAACCATCCCAGATACTACAGGCACCGTCTGCTGATGCCACAACTCAGAGAGTGCTCCCTGCAGCCCGCTCCTGGCTTTTCCTCCTCTCCTCCGCTTTTCCGCTTTGCAATCCCTGCAATCGGATTTGCTCCTCCCCTTTCCTGAGCCTCAAATTCTTTTTTTTGTGTGTTTTTTTGTTTTCCTGCGCTGCGGCTGTTTGTGCGAAAACTTTTGCTAATTTGCGGTAATGTTAATGCTGAACTTTGCACAAAATTAGTCAAGTTCTTGGCGCGGCGGCTCGACTTGGCGCTGCGGATTAAGCGCCATGTTACGCCAAAAGTGTTAAGTTGGAAATAAATGTTGACACTTGCGGTAAAATGGAGCTCTTATGCCGCAACATAAACAAAAGGGCCTCGTGGCCAAGGAAAATCACTTTAAAACACATGGCGAACGGGGTGAAGTCGGGGTTAAAGCCAGGCAGCATGAAATTAACTGCTGCGACTGCCAGCCCCAGCCCCTCCAAGGCCCTGAAAGTATGCAGCCCAGCGTCTGAGCTCAGGACTCGGGCCGGGTCTCAGGTCTCAGGTCTCAGGTGCGTGTGTACCGCTGACTTTGCCGGACTGCAGTTAATTAAGTCGCCGGCAACCGGCAACCGGCAGCCGGCAACTTGGGCCGCCGCCACCTTTATGGCAGCTGAGGTATGCCAGCAGCTCGCTGAAGAATTCTGCTGTGGCGAAATTAATTTAAAAGTTCGGTCCGTCCGACACACTTGCAGAAATATAGCACACATGGCTTTATTACCACATCCCTACATCCCATCTTCAGAGTTTGCCTTTTATGTTTTTGTTAGCCAGCTCAAGCTCATAATTTATCGACGGTTTTAAATAATAAATAAACAATGGAATATTTCCACTTAAATTAACTAAAATAAATAGTTTACCAAATATATTTTAATTTATATTACAAACTAATTATATACATACATAAATATAATACATCATTTCTAGCTTGTATTAATATATTATTTATTTTTAATTGCTCTGTAAGACTTATTTTCTTAACTTCCTAAGATCTTCAATTGGGCAAACACATTATTATTATTATTCTAATTAAATGACATAATTAAATATGTTCAGAAAACATTTTTTTGAGTGCAGGATAACTTGCCTGGCCAATTGTTTACGGCTCCAAAACCGACCCCGGCAAAGTTTGCACCCTCGAAACTTTGCGCTCCAAATTTATAAAGTGTCATACGTTACGTTACGGCGGCAAAGCGTTACGGTGAGCCTGAGCCTGAGACTTGCTTTTTCCCATTCCTTCCCGTTCTCGTCTAGGCCAAGTTTTAATCAAGTTGGGGCTTAGTCAAATAATTTATGTAAAAAATTGCGGCGCAACTAAAGTTAGGTGAAGGGCCCAGCCCAGCCAAGCCCAGGCCCGGTGACGTTGACAACGATACAATTATTGGTTTGTAGGCAGAACAATTTACAAGCTCTGTGGGCTGTGAGCTGTGGGCTTGTAATAAATCAAACCAAGTGAATAAATCATATCTGGAAACACACACCACACACAGTATGCCAGTGTGCGAGAGTGGAGAGTGTCACAGTTGACACATGCGAAAGTGAACGGCAAACGGCGACGACGACATGAAATAATGACATGAAAATTGACAATTTTATTCCTACTTAACTTGCTGAATGAGCAAATGAATATATCAAGTGAGCTGTGTGAGCTGTGTGTGTGTGTGGAGACATATGCATGTACATATTTTATGCACAGTTTGACAAGCGAGCGAGCTGGAAACGAGACCTGAATGAGCGCCTGACGGACTCAATGGCTGACTGACTGACTGACTGACACGTACAGTGACTAACCGAGTGACACTCCAGCCAGCTGTCAAAGTGTGAATATCACACGGACACCCGCAGGGAAAGTGGGGGTGATAGTGTGTGTGCGGCTATGATTTTCTTTGATTTGCATCGGCGGAAATGCAGTTGGCCAAAACGCGGCGGACAGGAAAACCGCCTTTAAGCCCATAATTTACGAGGACGGCGAAATGCATGTTTTATGGCCTAATCGAAGCCAGCGATAAGCCATATAAATCAATATTTTATGAACTCCCAGCTAGGCAATGCACTTGAAATAATTCTACGACTTTTTAAGGAAGAAAATAACGTTTTTGTTTTGTTAAATATATTTTCCAAAGAAAATAAATTATGGAAACTAATTTATTTATTTGTAAAATAATGATAAATAAACTTTTACTAAGTTATATTTTTTTGTAAGTTAATTTGTATTATTTTTCAGACTGCAATCACATTTTACGAAGTCTGAGGACGTGAAATCCCCCCTGCACCCCATTCGAGTGTGTTTTTGTTGAATGCCACTGATTCAATTAAATAATCGCCGCGGTCACAACGATCAGCAGCAGTCTCCAAAGTCTCCACAAATGGGGGGCAGACCACAGAGACCCTGGGAAGAGGCAGCCAGAAGTTCAAAATCCGGATAGGAGATCGCATCGGAGCGGAAGATCATGAATCGCCATCACGTTCTACTGCTGCTGGTCTGCTGGGTCGCCTCGGGCGCCGAGGCTCTTCCGCATTTGTCGGGCGAGGAGGAGACGGCCGAGTCGGATTTGAGCGGCATTGGATTCGTGAAACTCGGTGACTCCGCCAGCGAGGAGAGCGCCGAAAGTGGTCAGGCCACCGATGACCTGATCTTCGCGACCCGAAAGAAGCCAAACGCCAGCCAATCCATCGATTTGAGCAAGTTCATTGCTCTGATTCCACTGCAGGAGGTCCAGTCCATAGCTGCCCACTATTACCACCACGATGCGGAGTTCCAGAGGGCTTATGCCTTCCTGGCCAGCCGGGACTTTGCGGACATCAAGCGGAAGATCCTGCAGCTGCCAGAGGTCCTGGAGTTGACGGACTATCTCAATGCCCAGGGCTTGGATGTGGTCAAGGCAGTGCAGTCGGTGGCAGATGTGTTTAAGCCCGAAATTCTGGAATCGATCACCGTCAATGGTGTGTTCTTTTTCATTTTTCAATCCATAAAAGAAGAATTTATATTAATTATTTACCAAATAATTTTCTTTGTGCAGTGTCAGCCAAAAACATAACCAATGAGGAGGGCAGCTCCACCACCAGAGAGCCTTTGAGCGGTCTGCACGGCATGGTGGACAATGTGCTGGAGATCCTGCCGCAGGACCAACTGTGGGCGCTCTTTTTCGACGAATTCGAGAGCAACAAACAGTTCGCAGCGGTCGTCGACAGCATCAGCAGTGCCAAGTTTCCAAAAATTCTGAATGGCCTTCAGGTGAGTCCCGGAAACCCGGAAAATCCTCCTCCACATCGCATGTGGTGTACGTAATTGTATTTCCTTTGGGGACACGCTTTGTTTGTTCGGGGCTCCTCGCTGCGAGGGAGCTAGGGGATTTTGTGGAAAATTGTTTAAAGAATTCCATTTGAAATGGCCGTCGTCTTCTTCGACTCTGGCAGCTCCATAATAATTTCCTAGCGGGACGTGAGAAAAATTCCGGATTGCTTTATTGAGCTTCTCCGGCGAAAGGTGCAGGTTAAAAGTGGGCAACTTTTATATGCGATTCCGTATACAAATCAACTTCCGTTGATGCCTTCGAATTTTCAAGTGCCACCACCACCATCAAGGCCTTTTCTTTTTATATTTTTTCTGCCGCCTTTACCGCCGCTTTTTCCTTTCGCCTTGCTTCTAATTGGCAATTGAGCTGGCCTACGTGAGGCCCATATTTATGAAATCAAATCGCCAGCCAGCAGGCAATTTATATTTATTTTCCCCCCCGTCCTCTTGGACACATATATATTTATCAGCAGTTCGACGGAGCAGAGAGTGTTTGTGATAATTGATTTCGCCGCACTGATTCGAGTCCTATTTTTCGCATTTCAGAACTCGCTGCCGCTGCGAAATCTCCTGTTCGTCCTGCACAACAACGGCATCTATGTGGAGCGAATTGTGGAGTCCGTAAAGTCATATTTATCCATCTCTAGTTTTTAGTTATGTATTTGTAAAGCATTGGATATTAATTAATTACTAATTACAAGAGCGTGTTCGAAACATTTCTATTACTTTTTCTAGGAAAAATAACACAGTTCCCTATCCCCTATTTAACTTACAATTTTTCTCTAATAGAACCACACGAAATCGGGCCCTTATTGAGTGTGTAATAAACGAAGTGAATCCCTTAAAGAAATTTGTTTGCCCTGACACCGGGAAATCGATGGCAACTGAAATTATTTAGCCGGCACTGCCTCCGGGGAATTGACAACGCCAAAAGAAACTTGGGCATATTAATAACAACGCCGGCACCCCGGTTCCCCAAAAAAAAAAGACCCAGAGAAAAAAGGAGGGTTAAATGACGTCAAAAGTTTATCTGCTCCGAAAAAAAGTTGCCACGGCTGTTGGCCCTGATTTATGCCGCCGAATGCCAGGAGACGCCTCCAACAGACGCAACGCAACAGTTGCAACTCTCTTAATGTCGGCGTTTATTTGAATAAACTCCAACTTTGATTTCACAGGCAGCGAGCACGGCAAAAAGTTGCAAACTTTTTCGGTTAACTGATTTCCACACAGACCTACACCTGCAGCCCCGCAGCAGCAAAAAAAAAAAAGAAGGAAAGCGTATATATATTTTGTTCTCGCGCCCCCCAGGAGACTCATAATTTAGCAGGAGTATATCAATAAATTACGCATGCGGCGGCAGGTGGAGGATGCCAGAGATCCAGGCGCTTTCGGGGGTGGCTGCCGGAGATAAAAGTATTGAAAAAGTATCCAATTAACTGCGTAGCTATGATGCAACTCGGACTCGGAGGTCGGGGTCGGGGTCGTCTCGGGTTAAGTCACCCCCGTTTACTAGGGGGTTTCCTGGCTAAAGCTGAGGCTGAAACTGAAACTGAGACTGGCATAAGGTGAACGTCAGCCATCAAGCGGCAGACAGCAGGCATCAGGCATTCGACAGCAGGCCCCATTAATCAATTACAGACCAACGAGGAGGAGCAGCCACCCAACCATGTCCCACATCCCATATGTTGCTAGGCATGCACTCAAAAAAAAAAATAGAATTAAATACCATATATGTATAATATATTTTAGCTTTTAATGTCAGTGTAAAATTGTTGTAAAATTCCCATGAACATATTTTGGAAATTTGAAGGAAATTCCCAGAGCGTGCATTTTCTCCCAGTGCCCGACCAGGACGAAATCCAATCTCCTGCAACCAGTCCGGGCAATCATCCGGCCTCCCACCTGGGCGACACACTTCATTCGATTGTCGGAGATTGTCGGAGGCTTAGATTGATGCCCGACGGCTTGTGCCGAAAACTCTGCGAAACAATTTCAAAATTTCAGTTTCTGAAGGCAAATCCCCATCGTTGTCATCGTTGTCCTTGCTGGGAACATGACGGTCCTGGTTGTGCGTCCGCGTCACAACAGGTCAGCGAAGCGGCTCAGCTTGCGGCGCTTGGAAATGCTGCTGCCACAGTCGGTGGTCATGGAAGCGAGAGCGGAACCGGTGGACCCGAAGGGCCTGTGCCTGGTCCAGCAGCGTCTGCAGCAGGATCTGTTGGGCTGCGAGGCGCTGTGGTCCATATTTGCCGCCGCCGCCATGAGCTATCGCTACCGGAGCCGGCTGAGGCCCTTTCCCCGGCACTGGCCCAGCATTGATCATCTGTGCCACACCCTGGGCGATGTCCCGCCCCTGGGGATCCTGCAGCACGAGCTCATGCACTGTGACTACTCGTCCTGTTCCCCCAACGTGTGCCGCCTGCTGACGGACGTGTTGGTGGAGCAGGGCGATCGCGTGTCCCTGAGCTCGCTGCGACCCAGTGAGTTCCAGGAGCTGTACTCCCACCTGGGCATGCCCACGCCCAGGCAGTCACCCACCCAGATCTTCGAGGTGCGAACGGGCAAGGGGAATGCCCAGGCCGAGGCCTATTCCCGCCTGCGACGGGACCACAAGGGGTCCGTGCGCCTCGGCTTCTACGGCTGCAAGCTGGAGAAGCTCCATGCCCTGCTGAACGACCCCTGCCTGCCGGATGGCAAGTGCCTGGAGCTGACCAGCAACGTGAACGAGGCGCTGGCCAGGAGTAAGCCCCAGGCTGGGCTGGGTGGCTCCCGCTGTGGCTCCGTCCTGCGCTGCGTGGCCGTGGTGGAGTTCGTGTTCCGGGACAACGAGACCAGTCCGGACAAGCGACATGTCCTGATCCGGGAGGCGGAAACCATGCAAGTGTCGTACCTCATGCTGTACGGGCAGAGCTGCCAGGAGCGCGAGGCCGAGCTGGAAATGGAGGTGGAGAGATCGCAGCCGGGCAGGAAATTGGTCAACTGGCTGGGCAGCTTCGAACAGGAGGCCATATCCCTGGGCGTCGGCCTGCTGATCGTCTCCTCGATGTCGCATCTGGGCTCCAGCTTCTTTCGGCTCTTCGCCCGCACCGGCCTCCACATCCTCAAGCGCGGATTGATGTGAAAATTGTGAATTCTTAAAGTTTCTCCCATGTCCAAGTGACCTTGCGATGCCACAGGGTTTTTTCTTACAAACTTCAGACCGATAGCCACTCGGAGGAAGTCTGTAGCAAAACTCCTTTTTGGCATTGCAAAGTCCAAAATGAAATCGATCTGTGTCTTAAACTCGCTTTGAGATTTGATTTTATTCGTTGCAGGCGATGGAGGATGGGACCTTGGCTTTTACAGTGCCCACATAAATAACAACAATTTAGCATTCACAAGTGACGCAGTAAAAATTTATGCGCTCTCGCACATTTTCAATTTTCTGCAATTTTTCTAGCAATTGTGTGAAATTCCTTGCGGCCATTGGGCAACAGAAGCAGCAGCAGGAGCAGCACTAGCAGCGGCAGACGTTGCATGTGGCAAGGACACAGACAGATTTGTGTGTGAGGGAATACACTGGGAAAGTGAACTATCAGATAAAGTATTTATGTAAAAAAGAGTGCGTGAGAGGAAGAGATTTTCCCGTAATTTAAAAAAAATTAAGGGCAAGCTAGAGGTTTATCTATTAAAACGTAGAATATGTTACCTACAACTCAGAATATTTAGCAGAAAATTCCTACATATATCCTTTTTGGCATATATATCTCTAAATATCCCTAAGGTTCGACTCCTACTCTATTCCCAGTGCATGTACTCTGAGCATTATGTGCCGCCGGACACTTTTAGGGCCACACAATTTAGAGACTTGGCTGGGCTAGATTTTCCCTTCTCTTATTTTTTTTTTCCTGTTTTTTTTTATGTCATGGAAACCCGCCAGCTAT
The DNA here is from genome assembly GCA_018153105.1 of Drosophila rufa. Lineage (NCBI taxonomy): Eukaryota > Metazoa > Arthropoda > Insecta > Diptera > Drosophilidae > Drosophila > Drosophila rufa. The sequence continues at coordinate 7,669,124 of JAECXS010000002.1, forward strand.
GTGTGTTTGTGTGTACTTAGAGTATGTGTCGCTGGCTGGCTCCGCTTTTTACATATGCTCGTCTGCTCGTTGCTGCTACAAGTTATGCATGGAATTTCAAGCTGCTCGATGGCCGGACTTTGCAGCCGCCGCTCGGATGGTCGGATGGTCAGCTGGTCAGCCGGACAGGACATTGCTGGCATTTTGAGGCGTTGCTTGTGCGAGGCATTTTTGCAGGCCATATTTCATCGAATCCACATTGCTGCCGCCTGGCGAGTTTTCACCCCTGTTTGTGCTGCTGCAATTACCGTAAAGTCTGCGCTCTATCAGTGCTGATTTAGACCCCATTTAGGCGACCCACTCCCACTCCAGTTGGCCCGGCTGACAGTTCCCAGCAACCATTAATAAACGCACACATCAAAGCTGGCATTCGCCACATAAAATTCAATTTAGTGGCAGCGACAGCGACAGCGGCAAGGAAAAGGGACATCCCCTGAGTGAAAAGCTAAGCCAAGATGCACATTAGCATGTGTACACGGGGGGAAAATATTTGATTAAATGGTTTTTGAAATATTTTAGATATCTTACCTATAACTATATATCTTGCAAGGCTGGGCAATATAAATTTCTTACTTAGAATATTATTTAAATCTTTGATTTATTTCCTTTACATTTTTCTTAGAGTGCATCGCTGGGCTGGGGTTGGGTAAACAGGTTGGAGTGGATAACAGCAGCGGGGAAATAGAAAGTTCACCCACTTAGGTCCTGCACTCGAAACTGAAATCAAAATAAATGTCAACGTTGCTGTCACACAAAGCCAAACCAATTTCCCCCTGGCTCCCTTTTCTTCGGGCTTTCCGGAGAGAGCGAAGCCACCCCCGTTTCTCCACCGGCTTGGGGGTCGAAGTTTTTGACTTCCTTAATGACAAAGTGCGGCGACGACGGTGGCTTCCCTGCATCACGATGACGATGATGATGATGTCGATCACACTGTGGCAAGGACGTTGTTGATGATGCAATTTCCACGGGTAAAAGGGGATGGCGGTTGGCGGAGGTGGGTCGGCCCACCCCATTGTTCGTTTTGTTAATCTAGCAAAATTGATAAGGTGTGAAATTCTTGATTTTATTTTCTGCGTTGTGCGAACCAAAATGTTTTTCTTTCTTCGCCCACGACGTTGTTTCTTCCTTTTCGATTTTCCTCCCCTCAGCCGGTTATTGTTTGGGGTTTTCCTGGGCCCTGGATTTTCTTTTTTCTCTCTTTGGGCGGCCTTTGATGTTCTTTGATGAGGTGTTTGTTTAGTTTTTCCTGCTCTTGCTTTATTTTTTTGATGTTTCGCCGGTGTAAACGAAATTTGGATATGATTCAGAAGACAGCCCAACCTGTCTATCACGCTTTTCCATTTACATTTTAAACGAAATTTAATCCAGTTTGCGGCAGCGCAGCAACACCTTCTGCCTTCTGCTGTCATTGGCTTTGAAATTTAAATAAGCAAGGAAATTGACTTTGCAACGACAGCGGCGACGGCGTCGTAAAGTAAATGCCAAATAACCGGCGTAGACACATATTAACTGCAGACTTAATAAATAATAATACGAACTCTTAAAGGGAACTTTAAATAAAAATATACAAAAAATTATATCATTCAAATATTCCTATTGTATAATATCCTAATTCAGATCCACACTATTTTAATCTGCTTAACTATTTTTTAACACGTTCCCCCCATACATACAGTTAGAGAGTGGGAGTTACCGTCTTTTTTATGCTTTTTCCAAGCGTTTTTCCCAAGCGTTTTCCCAGGACTCCGGCTTAATTATTGGCCCGTCAATTGCACAAAGCGAAACAGAAACGGAAACCGAAACAGAAACAGAAATTGTTCAAACGTTGGCCAGGCATAAATTGATTTCTACCAGCCAGGGGAAAAAAGTGTGGCCACCGGATAGTCAGACTCCTCCTGTCGCCCCTCTCCCCCTCATCCCGGCGGCAGAATCCGTTTAAAGTGCAACATGCCACTCACTTCAAGTCCACCCCCACTCGCTGCCTGGCCAAAATCTCCATTGAATTCAATTCCAATTCGATGCGATTCGACTCGATTCAATGGATACAAGTGGGGGAGTACGGTAGGGATTGTTTAATTATTGGAAATACTCTGGCATCCAGCTCAAAGGATCCCCATCCCCATTCGCCTCCTGGACCTGTGTGCATCTGACTAATCAGTGCATTAGCAGCATCCGCCATTATGGCCCAAATGCAAACTTCAAGTGATGTGCCCTCAATCAGGTGTCCACAGCCATTGCTTAGTGACCACAACATGAAGAGCCTGATGGCCGAAGGTAATCAAGATGGCACTGTCAGGAAAACTTAAGTTAATATTAAGTTTAGAAATAATTATAATCAATGGAAATTTTAAACTATTAAAAGTAGAGGGGTTAAAATAGTTCTAAAGCGTTGTTAATATTTTATTAAATGGGATATTTAAAAAGAAGGGCTTTACATAATTCTAAAAGGATTTTAGGCTTTAAAAAATGTACATATTAAGATTTTTTTAATTTCCAGCTTTTCTTTTGAGAACATTTAACCCCAATTTTTAACCGTGTCGGCTTGCCTCTGAATGGCTAAATCTCAGGTGCAAGACGGGGTGGGGGGCGTAGAGATCAAAGTGCCCCTTTGACTCGCTCAAGTGGCCACGCAGATAATGCCCCGCACAAAGGGTCGTGGTCGTGTGATGGTCGCCCCATCCTAATCGCTTCAGGATGAGCACTAGCAGGAGCTGGAGCTAAGGCAAGAGCAGGAGCTGGAGCAGGAGAAGTAGCCGGAACAGCTGCCGCATGTCCTGATTGCGCATACGCAGTGTGGTCGTTCCGCTTAGGTTTATTTGTCACGCAGCCTCGCCTCCAATTGATTTAAAATCCTTCTGATGGCGCCGTAATTTGATGTCGGGGCTGGGGGGGGGCTGACATTTTGGCAAATTTCATTTGCGCTGCAAACTGAGTTAGTTGGCAAAGTCGCGTCGAAAGTTTCGCTCTCTAGCTGGCTGGATGTGCGTTAATGCTGGCAGTTAACTTGATTTTGTCGCATTTACCCACACATTAAAGCGGCAGCGTCAAATGAGGCAGCCAGCCAGCTTGCAGCTCCAACTCGCAAGACAAACAATGCCACGCGAGACAAATAACTGATGGGCGATGCCTGTGGCAGGTTGGCAGTCTGCGCCACGGAGTGTGCAATGCACAGAGCTCATCAGCGCAGTCCGCTCGGAGACGCAATTTTTTTCGTGCACTTGGGAAAAATTCTAGAACTTGAAGTGAATTTTTAGCAGAATTTTTTAATTTTTAATTATTGAAAACCGATGAAAAATATTTAAAAAGAGAAATTTGTATATCTTTAATCTAAAGGCAATAAAGGAAATAAAAATGGCTTCAAAAATTTATAAATTATAATATAAATATATTTGTAATATTTTTCAAGCATCCCTTTAACAAAAACATTCCACATTTCCTCTCAGTGTCAGCGAAGGTCGTAAAGGAAGGGCCAGGCGGTGCTAAGTGAGTGAGTGATGCATGCCGCAGACGATGCAAGTTGAAGGAAAAATGTTAAATTACGATGACAACATGGTCGGAGGAGTGGCGGGGCGATGCAGTGGAAAATGGAAAGCCTGTTGTGACGGCGCTCTGTTGTTGGCCCCTTATTTACATGCAAGTATGCTAGATGCGTGCTGTTTATTTATGATTGCATTCAGTGAACCTCCACGCTTCCCCGCTTCCCAAATAACTCAACCCCTCACTGATGGCATCATGTGTGCAAGCCGCAGCCGTCGCGGCACTAAAAACCGATTAAATATAAATTAATATAAATATTTGCATATTGAATGCTCATTTGAGTGAAAGCGCAGCGCATTCTTTTAGAATAAAGAGAGTTTTTCCATAAGCATTATTATTGTTTTGCGCTTAATATAAACATGGGAAAAAAAACACAAAAATAGGGTTAATAAAAAATCTAAAATAATAATTTTATAAAAACCTTCCTTTAAGTATTTAATTTAATGTGTTTACCTTTAGCTAAAATTACGGAATTTCTTTCCATGGCTTACATGTACTTTTTTGCCGCATGCAACATGTTTTGGCAATTGAAAATTTCACTTGCCTTGAACGCTGTCATCGAGCATGTCAAAACAAACAGTATAATCCATAAATTCCACCCCATGAAAGCCCAAGTTCCAAACCTCCATTTTTTTCGACTAACAGAGAGCTCATGTGTGCCGCTTTCGGGGGTGGCAGATTTTTAATGCGTTTATGCTAATCGTGCGGATTTCGATGCGGCTTGCCTTGTTAAATGTGCCAAGGCTGGACGTGTCGGGAGAATTGGAAATCGGGGAATCCGGCATGGGCTCAGACCCGCCTGTCAGCACACTCCTCGGCTGATTGCCATGTGCGTTGTCTTTCCCAAGAAAATTTGCATAAATTGCGTTCAAGTCAAATGCTCTTCGTTTGAGGCCTTGCGAATGGGAATGGGAGGTTGGAAAGTTCGAAAGTGATGAGTAAGGAGCCTCAAAAGCGACGCGTCACTCTCGAGGACCCTTGTCCTGGGCAATTACAGTGCCTCAGGTAATTACGTGGCAGGCCTCCTCAAGTGGCCTTCACACTCCGCAAACCCAAAAAAACCCCCGAAAATTATGCATCGACATTGAAAATGAATGACGCTGCTGAATTTGACATCAAGTTTAAATTACTTTGGCAGCACCCGCACCTCACAACACACACCGAACACACATTCACTGCAGAGTTGCCAAGGTATAATCAAGTGCCATGTCAATGGTCAAAACAAAATTTTCGCAATCAACGTGGCCTTTGCCCCTTTATGCACCACCAAAAATTTTCAATTATGCGAAATTCGGTTTCTTTTGTTGCTCCTGCTCCTGCTGCTGCTCCTGCGCTCCTCTGTGCCGAATTAGGCACGAAAATTCTCAATTGAATTGGCCCTGATAATGACAACTTCATGCATTATGCGCAGCCCGGGGCCATGGAGCACGGACGACAGGACAAGGACATGCAGTCGAAGAAAAGTCCCGAGAAAGTGCTTAATTTAATTAAAATTTATTGATCCAGCCAGGAGTCTTTGCCTTACTTAAAAGAGAGGGAAGCCTTGGAATATAATTTATTTTCTATTTGGAAAGTAAAATAAAAATATAAAAACATATTATTTAATTGGCAGTTTCTCACTTTTAAAACAAAGAAATTCTTTTAATTTTAATAACAATAATTACTTATTCTTCAATTTCTTTGGGTGTACTTACATGGGCCATATGTGGACCTCGTCCTCGTCTAGAGTTTGAACGACAGCGACAGCCGCTGAGCCACTGAGGCATTCAAAAACTTGACAATTTCGTTCAGCGTCCTCCTGCCACAAATATGCGATTGCCTTGTTCTGGTGCAAATGAATGGACCCCAGACCTGGTTCCGAAAACCCAGGGCCCAGAGAGAGAGCCCACAGCCAACGAAACGCGCCAGTTTGTGCAGTTTGTCTTTTTTTTTCCTCTTTTTTATTTTGGTTCGAAGGGGCGGACCCCAGGGGTGTGAGGTGTGGTTTGGGGGGCTGGCGGCTGGCTGATGGCGCTATGTGGTGCAAATTTTCCCAAAAATGTACCAAACATTTCGCTGTACACGGAGCATGCTGCTGCTGCTGCTGCTGCTGCTGCTGCTGCTCCTCCTGCCCTCCATCCTGCTCCCCGTCGGTGGCTGTGGCATGTGTGCAGGCGTTGCTGCTGACGGCTGGGATGGCCCAGGCTACCCATTTTCCACGGCCTTTTTCCATTTTAGCCCCAGTCACCAGGACCAACTGCAAGTCGTCTGCACTGGGGGAAATTAAACACAGCGAATGTATTTGTTTAAATATTTAAAGCGGGAATATTTTAACAAAAGCTTGGAAACATGCTGTAAAAATATATATATAGTCACTCTTTGTCTTTTTCCTCTAAAATAAAAATAGTTTCTCGAATAAACATACAAATTTTCAAAGTAAATAACAACATTTTTCTCCCTGTACACTTAGCCCTTTCTCCTCCGAACTCGTGAGCGGCTGACTTATGCATTCATCCATCCAGTCAGCCGCCAGGATGCCCCAGCGAACGACTGAGAGCGGGCGAGTGTGTGTGGTTCACTTTTAATAAATTCATAAATATTTATGTATGCAAAATTCGGGCCAAAATGCTGCCAGCAAGCGACTGCGACTGCGGCTGGTCCACCTAGCAATCTATTCAATTTGCCGGCGCTGGATGCTCGCAGGAGCATCACAGGAGCATCGCCAGCCCATTGCAGCATCGGCTGGGAAAAGATCGAACAGGACTATATCCTGCGCATAGTCGCACACACACATAGAGAGACAGAAAATGGCGATGGATTGATGCGGCATGTCACAAAAACCGCAACGTGCAGGTGAGAAGAGAAGTGGGAGCCGTGACATGGCCTAGGCTGAGACATGAGCAATTTCCATATTTTGTGACTGAGCGAGTAAATCATGGGGTATGCAGACTTCTGTCCCCCACTGTAGCCCCGAACTATGCAAAATGGCAAAATGCCTCTTGCCAAAGATTACGAGAATGTAACAGGGTTGAGCACGGCTCAATTCGCTTCCACTCTCCGCCATCCATCGCCATCCATCGCCATCCACTCCCTCGACGCCTTACGCCTCACGAAAGTTGCGAATCAATTTTGGGGGCCAGTGTGTTGTGCAGCAACATGTTAATAATATCTTGAGCTACCCTGTCCAGCGGGCAAGAGTGATTGCTAGGGGGAGTGGGTTCCCGATCCCCCAGAAAAAATTGAATATTTCCCAGCTCTGGCTCGGTGCAGCTTGATGTGACATCATGAGCAGGATGATGATGGTCTGGGGCGTATAAATCACAGCATGCGGCACTCACTGAGAGCACTCCTATTTTAATCTCGTTTTTGAATACTCGTTAACTTGCCTTTTGTTATTTTTTCTTTATTTATTTATTTTTTTTTATTTTCACGCGTATTTGCATACAAATGCGGTGCGCGGAAAGCGGTAGCCCGGCAGAACGGCAGACAGAGTGTCGTTTGCCGCTGCCTACACACTGTTGAAATGATTTAAAATCAATTTATTTTTTTTCTATTATCCCTATGTAAATCATTTTCCGACAGACAGACCGAGAGTGAAGAAAGTTTCCAGGAAAATAAATCAACTTGATGCGTAGCCATAGAAAAAGCAGAGCAGTGATAGAAAAAAGTCGAGTGAATGAATTTGGAATTATTTACAAATTCGCAAACAAATTTGCACATGACAAGCGATTGCGATAAGTGGGGATGGATTATGGCGGGAGAGAAGGCGGCTTTAATAGGACTTGATTTTGGGAATCTAGGATTGCCTGACAGGAATTGAGATATTAAATTAAAAAAGCGATAACATAGAATATTTTGGCAGCTTTTAACTGTGTTTATCTAAGACATATTTACATATATTCATATTCACTGACAATATGCCATACCTGCATTTAAATAAAACAAATATATAAAGCTTATTATGATTAAAATCATATATCTGCAGATTAATTGGTCACAATGTGGTACTAGTGTGCCCAGCTAATAAACATTAATAAAAGCAAATAGGTAAAAAATGGCATATTCACAACCCTTCGCATTAGTGCCGCAGAATATGATATAAGTTGACATTATGCCATTACTGCATCCCAAGATAACAGAAAACGTTTAATATAGTATATGCAGGCTGCATGGTCACACTGGCCTACAAGTGTAAACAGCTGATAAACTTAACTTAAAGCAAACAGGTCCAAAATAATCACAGAACTCTGCATTACTGCCGCAGAATATGATAATGGTTGGCAATATGTCATAACTGCATCACAAAATAACAGAAAAATTAACATATTGTATCTGCAGCTTGAATGGTCACACTTCCCTACAAGTGTTACTTAGCTTATAAATACAACTTAAAGCAGACAGTTCCAAAAATGACTTATATAATCAGGTTATGATAATGGTTGACATTATGCCATTACTGCGCCCTTCACAACTGACATGACATCCAGCTAATGACATTTAAATGAGCACTAAGTTTAAACAGACCAAGCGAAACTCATTAATATTTATGCGCAGAAATTATTCCATTCGGGTCAATGTGTGACAAATGGGCAATCAAATATTTATTTGCCACAGACAAAATGCAAAAAATCACAAATGCCGCACAAACTTTTAATATGTATAACTGCATTTAATAGCCACTGAATATTTATGGAAAAAATCGCGTAATGCACAAATAAAATAATGGCCAGCCCGAAAATTAAAGGCGGAAAAACAACTAATACATGCGCGAAAAAAGGCAACTGAACTCAATATGAATAACAAATCGTGATGAAATTTACATTGAAATGGCCGCAGAACGCAAACAAAATAGAAAACAGCCTGCGAAAATATCAAATTGCATAAATAACTAATTAAATTTAAATTTGCAATTTAATGAGCGCAATTTACGGACGTGCGAAGACTACAAAATGCTTTTTGGGTGGTCTTCGCGGGCGCCATTTGGGGTTGGCTTCTCCTATTACGCTCATTATGCATAACGGTGAAAGCGAGCACAAACAATCCCTATATGAGGACGAAGCCGAAGCCCTGCGATCTGTTTGACATTTTTTCTCCGCTCGCCAGGAAACTTTCCTTTCAAATAAGTTTTTCTTTGGCGCAAACTTTGGCGTAATTAAAAATTTTCGCTTTTTATTCAAGATCAGGCTAATTAAAAAGTTTTGACCAGCCAAAGTATATGTCGAGGGATTGAGACAGAGAACGAGATAGAGCGGGAGAGAGGCATTTAAAACTTATAAGAAGCTTGCCAAGGTACTCGAAACCAAGGATATGAAATTCCAGGGTGACAACAGAATAAACAAATAAAGTGAAATAGAAATTCAAAATTATTATGGAATACCTTTGGCCCGAACGAGGAGGCAGCAGGCAGGACTGAGGGTAAATATCACAGAAACTGCAATTTTCGTGAACAAATAAGAGCAGGTCTAAGGATTGCAAGGCTGTGGCGTATCTCGACTGGGACAAAAATTAAATAAAAATAGCTGTGAGCCATTTGCCGGCAAACTACCGACTCTCTCGAGTGCTTCTAACCCTCAGCCAGCTAAGCCCAAGCCATCCGGGGGGTTGACGACAACCAAGACGGCACTGCATCATTTCCAAATGAAATAAATCAAAATAGACAAACAAGCAAATAAATAAACAAACAAACAAAGCAGTCCAAGCGAACAAAGGGGAGCACAGAGGGGACTGGACAAGAAGAATCACTCAGTTGCAAATTATTTACACAAGCTGCTAGCACTGATGGTCCATGTATGTGGGAGAGACACTGCAGTTAACAGTCAATGAACGTTTACTCGATCGATTAGTTTTCTCAAACCGAAACTCAATTAATTTTATTGAATTGATATTATTTATTTTAATAAGCAATCAAGATTTTTTTTTAGGATAATTGAATATGAATCGAAATGTAAACGTTTTCTTTTATGGTCACACTGCCCTTGTCAGACTGCTTGTGGTCTTATTTTTCGGAACTCATAGCTCTCAATATTAGTATTTTAGTCTCTAATGTTATAGCTCCGCTTAAAAAGATCTAAAAAATATACTGACTTTAAATATAAACCATATTCTTGACCACTTTATCATACTTAATACAGTCCTACAGAATTTGTATGCCCACTTTTTAGACCCCAAATTATATGAAACAATTAATCCACCCAGTAAAATTTTTTTTATAAGATAACAATTTGGAGATAATTCCCTTTTTTTTTTTGTGCCCCAGCAAAGACATAAAGCTATATACGATCCCATGAGCATACACCCGTACATCCAGCCACTCTTGTGGGTCCGCAAAGACCGAAAAGTTGAGCATTTTTATGGCTAGCAGCATTATGATAATGAAAGGCAACAAAGAAGCGGCGCCATTGACACTTAAAATTTAATGTGTGGCATTATGTTAAGCACCTGGATGGCTGTGAATGCAACCCTTCGGACTCGCCCGATACTTATTCCGTACGTATACTTACTGCAGCGGATCCGCAGCACATAAGCATATTAATAACGCCTTTATGCCGCAACAAAGGCAGCTGAGAGTTGGGTCAAAGTTGGGATGATGGGCTGCTGGGATGATGGGGCAGACGTGTGGCGCCGCGGCGGTTTAATTTAATTAAACAACATCAATCCGTTGTATGCAGACGACCACCTTTTGGCCCCTCTAATAATCTGAATGAGTAAACCAGACACTTGGAGAAAAAATAACCTAAAAGAGTTTGAAAGGAAAGAGTTAAAAAATAAAATTTAATTATTAAATAAAGCTAAGTAGATTCTGGCTAAAAATCATTTATTTATTGTTTTATTTTGTATAATATATATTAATAATATACTTAAAAATATTTTGTAGACATTATCTTCTTTAACAATTTTGGGAATTAAAAATTTATCAAATACAAATTTAGGAAATATTTTTCTGTAATAGAATTAATGGATATCTTATAGATCAGAGACTGTAACTTTACAAATCAAATAGCAACGAATTTGGATACATTTTCAAATAAGAAAAAGTTAAGTATTCGTTTTAAAAATATTAAATTAAAATTGCATTTGTTAATTGAGACATTTCAATGTTATTTCCGTTCCGTACCATTATTTTTCCTCGTGCACTCGCTCGCATACTCCCCCTCGCTTAATATGGGGGATTTACAACTTTTCCGTAATAATTTTCAATTAAAAAACGCACTTCAACCCCGGGGCAACAACGAGTTTTGTTACTCATTTTTCGGGGACTGTGACGTGGCACTTGACAAACAAGATTTGCATGTCACACACATACGCACGCTTGAGCATGTTGTTCCTGTCATATTAACGGTACTCTGCACACACACACGTGCCTAAAAGGATTTGAGTCCTTCACCGTACTTCGCACGAATGCCTTCTGTCATCGGTACGCCCCAGCCCATGGAATTTTCCCTTTTCCATCGCTGGCTGGCTGCAAATATTTGATTAGCTAGACAAAAGTTGCCAACTTTTTTCCCACTCTCCTCAGTTCTTTTTTTGCCCCTTTTTGTTTTTTCTCTCCTTATTTTTTGACAGATCCTCGTTGTCAGAGTTGCCACTTTTTGGCAGACATTTGATGAAGACCGCCTCTCGGATCCCAGAATGTTTACTCTGATATCCGACACTCGGTGCGAGTTGCTGGCAAATTATTTTCACAAAGTTGGACTCCTAAGCTGAGTTCGAGAGTTGCAGCAACTAATGTGTAGTAGGCCTGGCCTCTCACAAGGATCTCCAGTTGCAACGAAATCATTTCGAAAGTTTTCTTTAGCCAACTTTTCAAGCGTTAAAGCCGCAATAAGTCTCCAGACCCTCACCCTGAGCACACGCTGAAGCGAAAGCCTCGTCCTTCAGCCAGGACTTTAGTGTGAGTCCAACTGAGATTGTAAGCGGGATAATATAAGTAGAGAAAAATATAGATATCAGGAGAGTGGGGTACAGTCAAATCAGTTATTGTTGGAACTTTCTCTTCAAATATTTTACATTTTATAAATGGTATGTACCCTTTTAAGGCATTTCTCTGACAAAAGTAAATTAAATTCATTTCTTTAATCTAATTAATTTCTAAGAAGTTCTTAGGCTTCTTTCTTAACCAAAAATTGTTATATTTAATTTAAGAAAATATATATTTACTGTCAGGTGCCTGACTGTACCTGAGGCAAGGCTTCACAGGCCGCAGCCTTTCCCACAGCAGCCGCAGCACTTTTAATTTTCGCCATATATATATTTCGTATTTTTTTAGTCTTTGCTCGTTTTTCCATAAAGTGCTACAAAGTTGCTGCTTACGTCGACGCCGGCTGGCTGGCGTTGACGCCACAGCAAATGCGTGTAACTTTTTAATCAAATTATGTGCAAATTTTCTTTGGCAGTAATTTTTAGTAAAATTTTGCACAAAATTACTGGCGAGACACAGTAACGGGAACAGCCACAGCTCTGCTGAGGCCGCTGCAAGTTTGCGAGTCTTTTTAATGCTCGTCTCAGGCTTGTATTTCATTTTGCATGCGGCCAGTCAGTCAGCTTATGCCATATGCCCCCGTCCCAGTTTCAGAATTGCCAGCGCACCCGCATTATTTTTAATTGAATTTTAAAGTTTTTCGCCAAGCCGGGCCAAGCCAAGCCAAAGACGAAATATTTTTGTTTTTCCGCCAAAGTTTCTTCGTTCGGGGGGGCTCTGGCAATTTAATTAGAAAATCATTTTGACTGCCGCCGCTCTGCTGTCTTTGCCACTTTACCAGAAATTTATAAAGTACATTTTGCCGAGCACAAATCACATCGTGTTGCCTGCAGATTTAGTTTGGGGTGCTGGCCACATTAGTAGCCAAGTTTATTTCATTCCGTTGGCGCCCAGCGGGGAGCCCGACGGAAGTGCAGCCCTCGGATGGGTTTTGCATTCGGTATCACGTATTGTCTGGCGTTCTGGTCGTTTTTTGTAATTTGTAGCAGACACATTAATCAAAAAATTGCTACTCGCCACGAGGGCCTGGTCTCTCATAGTCATAGTCAGTCACACATGCCAAATGGCATTGGTCAACTGCTGGCGGCCAGGCTTTGTTCTGCCCGTTCCAGTTCCCGTTCCCATCTCCATCCGTCCATCCGTCCGTCTGTCCCTCTGTTATTAAGTGGTGGAGGTAATTGAAATGTCAGCGGAAGTGTTGCTGGCCGCACACACAGCCTGCGGTTCCAGGGGATTCCGATGAGATGAACTGGCCACCGGCGACCGGCGACTGGGGACCGTCTCTCCGAAAGAGTGTTGCCACATGCCAGCGAGTAACCATGGAGCCACAGGATATAGGAGACCGTAACGAGCATTAACGAGCGCTGTAGTGGTTAATTATGTTCGAATTGGAGGTCCTGCGGTTGACCTATCCAAGCCTAAGAATCGATTATCGTCCAGCCGACCATGGTTTGCGAGTTTTTAGTGAAAGTTTTGCAAAGGGTGGAAGAGCACAAAAAAAGTCTACATGTTGACAGGTTTATTTCTGCAGAAAAAATGCTGAAAACTTCACTTAAAAATGTTTAAGTGAATAGCTTAATTTAAGAAATTTTAAGTGAGGAGAATTAACCTATTTTTCCCTTCGCTTTCCGCCTAATTCACCATTAAGTTTCTTCCAACTTTTAACTTCTTTTCCTTTCTACATCCCCTGGTAATCACCTCCACAGTATCCTGCCACCGAAAATCAAGCAAAACTGGCGACCTTTTCCATCCAATTTCAATTTGATAATTTCCTTAGCAGTTGGCTTCCTTGACTAACGATGTACGAATTATCAAATTGCACATCCACACACCAGTTCGCTATATATATAGATATATATAGAATAAGGAGGTGTGGGGGCTTTAGGGGAACTTTTTCGGAAGGACAGGCGACAGGTTTTTGCGCCGTTTTTAGCTTACCTTCGAATTTCCTCGAACTTTTTTCGCTGCCAGAACTTTTTCATTACATTTTGACTTGTACGATTCCCTATCTGCTGCTGTTGTTTTTCTTAAATTTTTGTTGTTGCTTTTATTCGTTTTCGGGGCTGCAATTGCTGGACCTGCTTCTGTGTTGTTTATGAGCTAATTACATAAGCTCGTTATTAGGCGAATTACTTGTTTCTTCATTTGCAGCAGCGCAGGAGCAGGAGCAGGAGCAGAAGCAGGAGCAGCAGCAACAGGAACAGCAGCGACGGCAAATAAGAAAACTTTTTTAATTATAACCTCATTTAGATTTGACGTTGCCGTCGCTGGGCGTCCCTTTGGCCAAGTTGGCTGTACTTGGCTCGTTGCTACTCTGCCATCATCTTTGCAATCTAATCAGCGAGCGTATTTAATTTGATCTGATTTTGGGCCAGCTTCGGTAACCGAAACCAGTGCAGTGAGGCCTGCCTAATGTGGCTGCATCTTAATCGCTTCCTTTGCGGATCACAGGAATACTCGTACCTTGGCATCCTGCTCGGCGGAAATCGTTGTCAATGCATCCGCATATCCGGCTGGGTGCCGGGTGCACATCCTCTCTACTCAGCAGAAATTCATATATTTTTTATTCCAATGAAGCGTAAAAATACGTTTTACCTCCGCTCCTCAGAAATAAATATGCTGAATTTTGTTTATGCTGCATTTGCATACATCTTTGTGAGTTCAATTCTCGATGGCGAATGGCGAATGGGCGAATGGCGAATGGGCGGGAATCTCAGACGGAAGGCAAATAAGGAGGCGAATGCTTCTTTAGTTGTTGACTGCAATTTCCTTGGCATGATTTCCACTTTTTTCCACATTTTTCCCACTCCCCCCCAACTCCTTTCTCTTAGCTATTTGTGCATCTGTCTGAGTGTCTGTCTTTCGGAGTGTCTGCGCCTTCGCCTGTGTGTGTGTTGGGAAAATATTTGATTTACGTCAAATTGACACGCATGAGTTAATCAAAAAATGATTTGTTATTGCTTACAAATGCATCCGTAATTTCCATATTTTCCCAAACCCGCCAAAGAAAGCTGTATTAAGTGCATATTTGAAGTAAGTTGCAGGAAGTTCTCATTAGGTTGGCTTGAATTCGAGTGTTTTTCGTGAATTTCTTGAGGTGGAATATCCTTAATAATACTTTTAAAAATATTTCAATTTGGTAGTTGTTCTTCTTTCGACTGGTTAACATAACAATGCCTTGAAATGTTTTTCTTTTAATTAAATTCAGGCTCTGAAACGGAACTACTCCTGCTGCTTGTAGCCAAAATATTTAAATCTCCTGAGAACTTGGGTTCATTTGGGGTTTAACCTGAGATAGAGAAAGCTCTCTCGCTCTCAGCTGTACATCATTTGTACATTTTGCCAGGCGGAGAACCACAGAGCCACCTTGAGGCGTCTTCTCGGTTAAACAAGATAAATGGGAAATGTGAAAATGAAACATCACCTTGCCCACCTCGCCATTTCCGCCACCGCCACCGCCATCGCCTAAGACGTCCGAGGACCGCAGGAGACGGAGCCGGAGCCCGAGCTGGAGATATATTCAGTATTTATATTTTATCCTGTTGGCCAACTACCCAAGTAGAAGATAACATTTTAATAGGGCACCGTCACCTATTGGCCAAGGCAGGAGTAGGGTCCTCGGCACTCACTCCCGGCTGTCTGTCCATTAGGTTAATGTGCACTTCAAACGAAATTAAGATGAATTGATTAAAATTACAAGAGTGCAGAGTGTTTGCTTTGGCTTCGTTCGGTTTGAGCTGAGTCGAGTTGAGTCGAGTTTGCGGCAAAGTTCAGGGAGCAAGATTAAGTGCTTTCATTTGCCTCCGCTTGAAAAATGATGCAACCCTGCAGGACGAGGCAGGACGAGGCAGGACGAGAGGCAAACCGATGGCAAATAATGAAAGTTTCGGTCGGCAAGTGCAGGTTGCCGAATAATGAATGGGGCCTGCATTTATTAATGTTTTCGGAAAGCGTTTGCAAATTAATTGCCATTTAATTTGTTATGCTAACTACACTCACACACTGAAAGACTAATTGGTTTAGCTGGTAACATTTTGCGCAGCTTTAATTAAATTGTAAATTTCCCGCTTTGCCCCAGCAGCAACAGCAGCAGGAAGTCGGCCGGGGAGCAGCGAGCGGCGAGCAGCTAGCAGCGAAAATTGCAATTAAGATAATTATCTGGCAAAAGCAAAAGTGTAAATCCTTTGCGCTCCAAGGATTATGCAACTGCAGTATGCGCCGCTGCTGTGTGCCGTACTTAATTTGCATAAATTTCAAATGAATCCAATGGCCAAAAAAGCGCAGCTAAACAATTGCCACTGATGAAGCAGCAACAGAGAGGCACACTCGCACTGAGCGAAAATAAATGTAAAATAGAGATAATCATAAAAGCTACAGAAATCTCTAACGTTTTCAAATCACTTAAAAATGTGCCTAAAACTATGCTAAGAAATGTGTCATCTAAGTTTTAACCCTCAAAATTGTATTGCATACTTTCAGGTACCTTTTTAATTAGTTTCAAAACACAGATTTCGCGAATTCCATTAATAAATTAAATTTTAAAAATTTATGATTTATAATTCCCAATTATCTTTATTTCTTACATCTAGAATTCTAGAATCCACCCCTTTTGTATCCCATTGTTCCAAGTGCAGAGGCAGCTGCAAACTGCAGCTTGGGGCGCTTACTTTGTCTGTGCCACATGGCACTTGTTCGCCATCCCGCCCAGCTTCCAGCTTCGTTTGCAGGTGCCACAATCACCAGAAAAGACGTCGCCGGATAATCGAAGAACAGGGAGTGAGACAGAAACAGAGAGAGAAACAAGCGGGGACAATGAAAGAGGGACAAAGAGAGAAGAGAGAGCGGGAGTGCCGAGAATTTTGTGTTATTCTTACGGATTTTCTACTTTGTTGGCAATGTAAGCACAGCAACCGCTCCGCAGCCCCGCCGCCCGCCAGCTCCCTCTATCAACAATTTGCCTTTCCGCTTTCATTTGCTCTGTGCAAAGTTGACGCTTTTGTTTGATTCGTGTCACACAGCTGACCAACGCCCCCGCCACCCACTTTGTCCACCCAATCCATGCCAGCCCCTACCGAGAGCAGCGCTGCACAGTGGAAAGTTTATAGTAAAATTTTTAAGGGAAATATAAGGAAATAATTATTTAAAAAAAAAATATAACCCTACATAAAAGCGTTATTCAATTACAGAAACTTATTTTAATAACATTTAAATATATTTCAAATATATAATCCTCAATTCTAGTTTCCAGAAATATTTCGTAACTTTAACTATTTTTAAGAACCTAACCGAGATTCAAAATATATTTATTCCTTGAAGAACAATACATTCCACTCCCTAATACAATATATTAAAATAAAATAGTTCATAAATCAATCTTACTTTCTTCCCTTAATTCATAGTTCGAGACCACTGTTTGTCGCGTCGTTCCACTCCGCTGGAGTTACTTTGCTTGGAATTATGCAAAACACGGAAAAAATGAAAGAAACACAAAACAAATAGAAGGACGGAATTGTCAAATGAGATTCAATGTTATGCTCAAGTGCTTCCTATGGAGTGGAGTGAATTTTAATAATAAATTTTGTGTGACCACCGAGGAAAGTTGCAGCAGCAGCCGCTCACATGCAATTTTCCAGAATTTACTGCTGCGTGAAAGTTTTGCAATTTGGTAGCGACCAAACGAATGGCCAACAAAGTAGCGAAAAGGGAGCCCTTTAAGGAAGTGGGAACGCCTTGCGTGTCCAGGCATAAGCTGAAGGCAAATGAAGCTACAATTACGTCTACAAATACACATAAAGGGGGAAGTAATTTGCAATTAAATTACGACGAAATGGGCAATAGAATGGGAATTAATTGTCCACGAAATGCAATTATGCTTTGCCCGCTCGCCTTACTTTCCCGTTTTTTTTTTTCTCCTATATTTCTTATTCGCTGCAAACTGAATGGGCGAATAAATGAGCGAATGAATGGGGTCTGAAAGTGGGACATCGGAGCAGCTCAACTTTGCTGCCGCCGCCGCCGCCTTGCCGCTTGCCGCTTAATGGAATTGCATATTAAGAACTTGTCAAAATGATAACTTCTTCTCGCTGCCATCAAACTGAAACGAGCAACTACATGGCAGTTCGCACTCACTGAATAAATGGGTTTTCGTCCAAAACTTTAATATTGCATTGACCAAGTGGAGCAGGAGGAGAGAGGCAGGGAACTCGGCGAGTAACTGGTTCACCCTAATAAATTAGGAATGCTCCTTTTTATTGAACTTAATTTCCTTTTTTCGACCACATTTTTTCGGTCTGGGAGGCAAAGCAAAGTAAAGCCGCTGCAAAGGAGATATATGGCCGCAACCAAAGATTACATTTAGTGCAGACACTGAAAACAATTATGGTTAAATGGAAATATTGGTATTAGAAATGGGTTTGTTTTATAAATTTATACATTTAGTATTTATAAATGTATTTAAATATGGCATAGGAAATAATATAGGTTCGGGTTTTGGGAATTTACTGATGAATAAAGTAAGTTTTATATTTCATATAATGTTTAACGTACTAAATGTACGTTAGAAAATATGTAAAGTATTTTGACCTGTCATTCTCGTTGTCTTTACTCGTCGTCTTCATCGTCGCTTACTCGTTGTCTTACTCGTTACCTTGCTCTTGCCTTTCTGCTCACTCGTCGGTTTTAATAATTTAAAGATTGCACAGATAATTTAAATTTTACACAACATTTATTGGTTTCCTTCAAAGAAAATATGTTTTTTTTCCGAGTGCACCCTCACACACACACACTGAAAGGGGAAAAGCATTTCGCTCACTGATTTTTGCCTGCATTCAGAGCCACAGCACAAGGTTGAGTGCCTCAAGCAAGCCGCAAGCAGCCAAATGCGATGCCTTTCAGGGCAACGACTAACGATCGGGAGGATGTAGGTGCAGCTTTAGGTATTGGGTCCTTCCGCAAGGAAGTAGCAATGGAGATGGTCAACATTTTCGGGTGCCATGGCCATTGGCTTTGAGCGTGGCACGCAGCAAATGCGTTTGCATTACGGTCAGATGTTTGCGGCCAGCCCCCGCCTCCACGCCTCCAGCCTCCACAGGCGAGCAAACACAGGCAAACACTGGCGGAAGCCGAAGAGTTGTTTGCGCCTTTATGGCAGCCAAAGTTTGACCACATTTTACTAACAAAAATATTACAACAATGCCAGCCTTGAAGTCTGCTTGCGGTCACAGGACCACAACTTTTCGAATAGCCCGAACAGCCCAACCGCCCGCAAAGGGGATGCAATTAATTTTGCAAAAGGACAACTTCATCTGACAGCAATAATGTATTGCAAATACCAGAAGCGGACAAGGAATTGCATAAATCGCCGGTCAGCCTAATAAGTATCAAGGCAGGCAGTGCCCCGTCCTTCCTTCCCCCCGATGAAACGAGTGCGGAAATTGGTAAGGGATTAAATGGCCTAAACAGTTGCCGCGGCATTAAGCCCATCGCTGGCTCTCCCCTTTTGGGTTCGATGTCGTCCGGCAAACTTTTCACTTTGCATGAACATAAAATACATACCAAATAAAACAGCAGTAGCAGCAGCAGCAGTAGCGGCAGTAGCGGCAACAACAAAAAATGGGAAAACTTTTTAATTTATATTTAAACTTTTTCAAAGTGTTGAAAAAGGGGCGTTATCTACTGCTGGTGCGACTTGCTGCCTCGAATGCAAAATAGTTATAAAACACCAAGTGTGTCCGAGTGTGTGTGTGTGTTTTTTTTAGGGTTGTGGGATAAAGGGGCTAAGGGCTGTGCAAACGAGGCTAACAAGCTCTGCTCTCAGCCCAAAGGTCAGCGGTTGGTAGTTGAGGTCAGCTGGGGATTACCTTACATAAGTTAGCAGGCGGTTCCCCAAAGTGATGACCGGCCAACGGTTTTTTATGGTAATTATTTATTGATAGTTCAACAAGTTAATAAAGTTCTCGACCATTATCCATCATAATAATAATGCTTAACGCTCTGAATACTTTTTAGTTCGAGTAATTACATTTAAAATACGCAAAGTTTGGTTCTTGAACATATTCAAACTATCTTTATGAACTTAGATATGGATTTTACTATATTTCAAATGATATATTTTTCGTTTTTTTAATGTTTAAACAATGTTTTTAATATTTTTAAACCTTAACAAATTGTCCCCTCATTTCATAGCAGATTTCCGTGGGACGCTTGAAGTTGAACTTGTCGTAGGCGGCAAAATTAGTTCGAACTGAATAGCGTCCAGGTTTTAATGGTATTCCACTTCCAAATCTGTAGTGTGCCGTAAATGTTTCAAAAATCACAACAGTCTGTTAGAGAACGAATATAATTAGCAACAAATACTATGTAAACTTATATAGCATTAAGCAGGAAACGTACACCCTTCACTTTGAAACATTTTCTTTCTATATCCTTACGATTAATTATGTGAGAAGCCCACGGCGTGTACCAGAGTTGATTTTTATCGAACATTATTCTGCAGAAATCTAAAACCAGCATATTCAGTATGGTCGGTACCCAGGTTCCTCTATCCAAGAAATCAACGCTTGAAGCCATCTAAAAAAAAAAATAATAAAATAAAATAATTCAACACGCCCTAGATCTTAAATGTTAAATCTTAAAAAACCTGAATGCGATCCGAAGGGTTGACATCCCATACAGTTGTCATGTTTCCCGAAAATGAAAGACCTTCCTCGTTCAGAGAAAGGTTGAGGTTGGTCATATCCAACATGCCTTTCAGACCAAGGACTCTGGGCGGCATGTCCTTGCAGTCGGTGTAGAACAATCCGTCCTCCACAAGAAATTCGTAATCGATTCCAGTCGAGAAATGAATAAATTGAACAACAATTAGCAGCTTATATAATTGCGATGGACTGCGATTCATTTTGAATCGAATGAAGTTTAATTTGCGAGCCTACTCTATTTTATAGCAAATTTATTTATATTTATAGCAAATAAAATGTAAGATCGTGATTTCTAAAATTACATGCTTTGTCTGGGCATTTACAAACCTAGACGTATAATTTTAAAATATATTTAGAATCAAAAGCACGAATGAGTCGCACATAAAATAATGAGCTAAGTCCGAGATCTAATGATAAGTACCTAATACCTAGTAATACCCACGCTAGCCACGATTGTTTTTATTTTGTTCATGCATTATTTCTTTAATTCGTTCGGAAATAACGCATAATTATGATATCTTTTAATTTTTACTTAATTTTTTACTTTATTTTAAATAAAGCTTCTCTTTAATAATGGGTCTCGACTCACATGAGAATTTATACGAATTTAATCTCGAGAACAAAAACGTCTCATCGGAGTGGTTTCTGGCAATGATTGGCTGAATTGTCTTAAAATTTATTTTTTAAATTATTAAAGCATTGCATATTATTTAATATTTATTTAGTATTATTTTTAAATCACTAATCATTGAATTGAATTCAAATCAGTTCTGCAAATTATACGTTTGTTCTTCGTACAACTATTAAAATTATATACATTCCCTTAAGATAACAATCCGAGCTTTTTACGGATGTCAAGCGATGATTTTGATTAGTTAAGTTACTAGCCTGTAATTATACAAATGAAAACCGATTTGATATAAAACGGGCTTCGCGATTCAATTGAATATGTAAGACTACGAAACCAAGGATGATTCGCGGACTAATTTTGATTTGGCAGCTACAACTGATCCTCTTGCACCTGGCCAATTATTCTGTGGGCATAAAATACGAATTTCTTCTGGAGGACGAACGCATCTTCAGCGAGTGCCCGGACCAGGCCCCGGGAACCCTGAATATACATGGCATGTTCAATAAAAGCGGCGTGACCTTTGTCATGACTGATGATGGAGTCTCAATTTCTGGTGGTAGTACACTTGTATGGGATGTCCAGCCAGGAGACCGCATAGAGGTAGGTGCCTCGGCAAAAAGTTTCACTGAATGATGAAAAAGACATTGACTCTTAGATGGCTGCCAGCCTGCGGTACTTCGATCGCGGATCCTGGCAACCCACCACGCTCAATATGTTGATCAAGGATTTTTGCAAAGTCATGTACGATAATAAACAGATCTGGTACGACTTCTTTACCGGGCATATAGCAAATAGAGCAGAGATCGAGCAAAATTGTGTGACAGTAAAGGGTGTAAGTGCAGTTGATATATATTTAATTGCAAGTTATATTAATATATGTATGCGTTGCAGACTTCATTTGTTATGGAACCATATACGCTTGATCCGCATATCGGCCTCAGCGTTCCCATGAAGCCTGGTCGCTATGCAGTCCATGTACAGTTCTCAGCATTCGACAAGTCGAATGTGATTCGATCAAACTTAGTTTGTTTTCAACTGAAAGGTGAATTTTTTAAGGCCTGAAATCTACAGAAAATGCAGGCAAAACTGAATGTAATTGAAGGAGAAATTCTGGAATAAAATTTAAAATCAAATGAAGTCACTTTAAAACCAAAGGAACGCAGGATTTTCCTGCCACCGAAGCTGCTCATTTGTACGTGCAGGCGGTCTGCTCTTTTTCGTTGGTATTCCCGCAAATGGTTCGCGTTCATTTATCAATATTTATAGCATTTAATGTGCAATTTGCATTTCTTAATGAAATTACACAAAAATTATATATAAATCAACATAATTTGAGCAACGTGCATCGCGGCACGCTCAACTGCCTGCACGCCGGGCGGCGGCGAGCGAGTATCGATATCTGGGCGGCCGTGTAATTTCCGCTTAATTTGCCGCCATTACCACAAAAATGCATTAAATGCGAATGCAGCTGGGCGGACCGATAGCCTTTAAATGCGCTGCAATTATTTGCATTGCAATTTTAATTGAGTGTTAAAATATTTGCGGCCACCTGGTGCAGACACGGGCCGAGGCCAGTGAAATATGGGATGGCCCTTGGGCCTCAGGTACATGTATCTAAACCCGCCATTCGCCGTGATCTCTGGCCAAAGTCTCCAAGGAGCCGCATGTGGCAGAGCGCTATAATCCCTGGCACTGTGATCAGCCGTCATTTGCTCCCATGGTGATGCCTGCGCCGTTTATCCCGGTCCCCATGCCCATCTCTCTTTAGTTCGCAATCCAACAGACTCATCTGTGCGGGTGCATTAATAAATTCAGTTGGGCACATATAGTGCAGCCTGCAACTGCAACAGAAACTGCAGCAGCTTTGGCCTAAGCACACACAGTGGGAAAAATTTTACAAAAAAAAATCAGATAAGTCAAGGAGAAAATTTAACTTAAATGGTTCAGCTTGATTCTTCAATAAATATGATATTTTCTAAGCCCTTAGGTTAGCGAAGTATGGAGATTTTCTGCATAAACTTTAATCATTAATGTTCATACATTTTTTTAAAATCAATTTATAGGTAAATTCATTTTTTATGCTGTTTCGAATTGTGGTTTATATAAATAATAAATACAATTATTTTAACAGAAAAAAGATCTTAATAAATTCTATACAGGCTTTTAATCATCATTTCTTTTTCCCTTTTGTTGGCAAGGCCGTCTTAATTTTGTTCAGTGCCCACACATACAATGGCTGGGGACATGGGCCTGTCGATTTCATTTGATATGCGCCTTTGGGCCATAAAATTTGACACAAACGCAGGACACACAGCGGGCCCAATGTCGGATTTACCCAGAGACAGAGGCAGAGAGTGGTGATGGTCAAAGCGTTGCTCATTTGCAGTCGTTATTAAATTGCGTTTTTCCCCAAAACATGAAAGGGCGGGGATCGGGGATGCACCAGCAGCAGCAGCAGCAGCAGCAGCTGGAGGATCAGGATCAACAGGATGGGGATGGCAGGACCAGGGCATTGGCATTTTAATGAACTGATGCATTTGGGCAACTGCAGTCGAGCTGGCCCCTTTGTGCATTTATTTGTTTGCATTGGCACTGATTGTATTTGCATTCGTGTGTGTGTGTTTGCGGGTGTGTGTGCCATTGGCAAACGTTCGATTTGGTGTAATGAAATTTTCTAATCAAAGCGTTTTGTTTATTTGCATTCGGCCATGGGCCGGCTGCCACTCCTTCGGCCTGCTGACCGCTCGGTTTTGTTTGGCTTGTTGACTGCCCGCCGCACCGTGCCCATTGTTTACGTTGGGTCAAAGGTTGTCACTTGTGCAAATACTAATTAGTTGTAATTAGGTTTTACATATGCACACCGACCGCAAAACAATTGCCGTGAAAGTGAGGGCCTGGACTGGCTCAAGGCGATGGCTATGTTGGCTTTAAATGCAGATTATTCAGGTGGGAAATTACTTGGCGGTACCGCGGGAAAAATGTATGGAAATTTAGGTATATTGCTTAGAAAAAGCCGTCGAATTATAATTATAGTTACAAAATAATTTCAGTTACAATGTAGTCTTTAACTACATCCTTTAAAGTAAGAAAAAATGCTTGATTAAAGCATTAATACCAAGTCCTTTTTTAAAATTAAATAAATATTTACAGGATATTAATTGAAGTCCCAAGGAACCACTTAAATTTCAATTTTCAACAACAAAAGATTTATTTTATCCCAAAAATTAATATATAAATATTGTGTTTCCTGATTAATTAATATGTAATGCATCCCAGTTTCAGAAAAAGAATGCTTAGAAAATGATAACAAACAGAGATAGTTAATTTTTTAATTTCCCAGCTAAGGAAAAATAAATATTTTTGTTACATTTCCCAGAATCCGCGAATTTAATTCAATAAAAGCCGAGAAAAACCCTTCTTAATTTTCTTATTCTTGCCTTAGTTTATTCAGCTTTTTAATTTAATCGTCCCGATGGAAAAAGGAAAACTGCTTGGCTATGCATTGCTTTTCATCCAGCTTGGCTTTAATCGCTTTGATCTGGCTCGGCCTGGTGTCCAATTAAACGGCATTTTATGCGGCCAATTTGCATATTTTGGGCGAGGCAGGACAGGAATGGAAACAATAAGCCATAATTTATATATAATTAACTCTATTCCCCGTTTGGCGCCACACAAAGTCTTTGAAAACTCATTTGAATATGAAATTCATATTCAAATTCAAATTTTCGCAGCTCCAGAGGAGCTATTTTATCGCATCCCCTTGGCATCCTGGCAGCGAGTTCAATGAGGTGTTAAACCATAATTTGCACAAACGCTTGGCTGAGCCATTTTCCAACACCTCCCCGCCGGCCCCACCTCGCAGCTTTTCCCCCTTACCGCACATTTGCATTTTGCGCGCTTTAATTTTTACTTTATTTCTTTTCGAGCGATTTTCTTTACTTTTTTTTTTGCCAGATTTTGTTGGTTCTTTTTAAATATTTTCGAGCTCCATTGTTCTTTGTTCCCCAAAGTGTTTGGCCACAATTACGCAATGAAGTCGAACCGGTGTACAGTGGTCAAAAGGGGTCTATCTGGTGGGGATATAATTATTACTAATAGGATAACGAAGAGAGCTAACAATCTGATTGCCAAAAGTTTATAAATAATATTTAGATGGGCAAGGAAAATAAAGCATAAATATTTGTAACCTCAAGGTTCTTCTTACAATTTAAGTCTGGAATAACTCCACTGTAACTGTAACTGGGATGAGTCTTGGGTTTCTGATGCATGCGCCGCCATCACAGTTAATCGCCATGAAATTTGTGGCCCATAAAATGGACACTGGCCACGCGTAATAGCCAAATTTTATTAGCTTCAATTTAACAATTTGTGGCCGAGGCCACTCTCCCCGGGCTTTATTAATATTTAAACAAGACAAACATTAGACTTATGACCGCTGCGCCCTCAAGGACTTCATCTCACCTGGCGCGGCTGCTGCCAAATGAGGATTCCGCTCCGAACAAAAGAGCCGCACCATTTTAATTTTTCACTTGGCTGAGTGCAGAATTAAGACATTAAACGAATGCGTCGCCCTGTGCCCGTACCCCCCATAATGAAGTTGGAGCAGACACAGCTGTGCCAAATCCTCCATCCAGGCCCATCCTCTCGATTCCCCGGCCATCCAAGCCATCCAGTGTGTCTGCCCGAAAGAAGACTTTTCCCCCGTACAACTGATTTTAATAACAGTCATCCGCTGCCGCTGTGCATAACGATGCGTAACCGTCGAGAATGGCAGCGGCGGAGCGGAGGACGACGCGGTGGAAGCCGGGCTCCGGGCCACGTTATGACTTTGATTCATCAGGAGGAAAAGTGGCTGGGAGACAGCGACAGCCGCTGACCTGCACTGGCAATTAACTGTTTGAAAAACATTTTACAAATGCTTTCGATAAGAAATTATTAGGGACTATCTGAGAAATATCCATATATTTTAAAGCCTACCTTTAGACAGCAAAAATTAAGTTTTTAAACTTTCAACGATTAACTGAACTCTTAGCTTAAGTTGAGAAAACAAAACCAAATAGTTTTAAAAATGCTTTCGATTAAGAAATTAAAGGAAATTATCTTAGAAATTACCTTATATTTTAAAGCCTTATTTTAGACAGTTAAAATTAAGTTTTCAAACCTTGAAATATTAACTGAACTCTTAGTTTAAGTTGAGAAAACACAACCTTTTGTCTCAGTGCTCTTTCCTTAGTGGCATTTGCATACAAATGGGCGTTGGACTTTGACGCATAAGTTCGGTGGCAATTTGCTTATAAAACGTATTCTAATTGCCAGCGATTCCGCGGCAGGTGGAGCCTCAGCCTCGCCCAGCTTCGCCTCGCCTTGCCCTCTCCCCTCAGTCTGCAGACGTGGGTTAAGAGCTCAGCACTGACTTAACCCATGAAATTCAGCAAGCACGACGAGCCGCACTCAATGGCGGATTCTGCGAACAATCCGCCACCCTTGTCAGCGTCAGTAATAAAACTTTATTGAATTGTATTGATTTTAAAATTATTACCATTGAGGCGGAAGTAATGCAATGTGGCCGTGCATATGTATGAGTGAGGTGGGTGTGCTCGGGCATAGTGTGCGTGCGTGTGAGGGCGCTCAAGTGTGTTCTAGCAACGGCTGTTGGAATTTAACAAACAACAACATTTTCATTATTGTGTGCAGCTCAGTGCAAAAAAACAACAAAAAGGGAAAAGCTTGAAAGGGAATAAAGCGAACCCAAACAAAGGACTCAACGAGGGGGGATTTCGCAAAGGGGTGCCGGGGATTCACCCCCCGAGAAGCACCCCTTTGTCGCCGTCTCAAGTGCTTAACTTTCCATTTCGCAGTGTGCGCCGCAAAAGTAGGCAACGTTTTCTCGGAACGCAACACTCGCACACATGCGCTCGCTCGATGCCGGTTTTCCTTTTTTTGTTTTAATGAAAATCTAAACGCTTATTGTAATTTTCCCTCCATGTTGCTCTGTTCCTCTGCCACATATATATGTATTTATTTTTTTGTTTTATTTTTCCAGCAGCGAGCGCCGTTGTTGTGTATTATTTGAGTTCGGTTTGGCACGTGCACAAATGCAGCTAATCGAGTGTGAAAATTGCTCTGGGTTTGCCCCAGGAATTTTCCTCCTTAAAGTTTCGCTTTTTTTCCAGGAAAAAATTGCTTTAATGTGGCAGGGAGGCCATAAGGATTTTATTGGTAGCAGTATCTTAAAGTAATTATAGGTAAAAAATTTATATTTTTAATTCGGAATGCAAATTATATTAATTTAAAGTCGAAGACCTGAAATAACCCACTTTAAAGGCTGTATGAGTTATTATTTGGATATATCTTAGTGCTTAAATTCTTCAACCTTCAATTAGAAACCTTTACCATTTTTTGAGGACCTCGTTTTTTTGCCCGCCATTTGGTGGTCCTTCGTATATGCAAATCCTTACGTAGAACTAGTTCCATTGGGCAGCCGCAAGAGCCGTACTCGGTTCCAAAGCCTGACGGTCGATTCATTTCCATTCATGTTATGCAATTCAATTGTGCCAGTTCCCGTCCCAGGATCCCGCTTAGGCGTTGCTTTCCCGCTTATGCATATGCACAGGACCTGGCCAAGTTAGCAGGTGGCGTTCCTTTTTTTATACCCTCTCGCAGGGTATAAGGTCTTGATAGCAGTGAAAATTATATCTTCTATACCTTAAAAGCATTCTCAGAAAATCAATCTACAGATGCTTCCTTCTGCTTAAATTGTACAGCACAGCTTTCTAGATTAATAATTGACCAATAAAATTGGCACTCCCAGCTAGGGTATAAAAACAAGAGCTTGGCCAAATTCCGCTTCCTTTCTGGCTCACCTGTTTGCCTGTTACAGCCAAAAGTTCGCATCTGCGGTCGGCTGCTGCTGCTCCCAGCTGCTGGCTGTGGCCAAAACTCCGTTGGCCGGAGAGTTCCTAACTGGGAGCTAAGCCACAGCTCCAGATAGTTGCATCGCCTCCCAGCTCTTGGCCCCGGTTTTTGCTCCCAGCTTTTCCCCTGGATTTCCGTGCAGCAGCTTTTGCCCAGCAGCTTTTCTGCCTTTTGTCCTTGTCGTGTAAAGACAGCACTTGCGGTCGAGTTGATCTGACCGCTTGTCCGGGCAAGCCATAATTATGCAATTTCTTGTCAACATGCTCTGGACGGGAAATGCACAAAGTACAGGAGGGTGTGTGTGCCGGTCTGTGTGTGTGTGTGTGTGTATGGCCAAAACAAAGACTTGAATGTTTTAGCTTCTTGAAATTGCCAGACATTTAAAGGCAATTATGCAGAGTGAGTGTTGGGCTGGCTCTCCAACTCACAACTTTTTGCGGTGATGTCGAATGGACACAGAGGCATAAGCAAAGATATAAATTATTCATGGCTGCATTTTGGGTCCCCAATCAGAAGCCTAATTTGCCATGCTTAGCCGAAAACGAAATGCTCCGATGAATCCTACACACACTTCAGGACACTGCGGGAAAACGAAGCTTATTTTAGCTAATTTCTTTTTGAAACTTGATTTGTACAATTAATAAATAACTTGTATACCATTTCTTAACTAGAATAAAATCACTGCATACTCTTAGACACTAAAAGTAATTAAATCTCTCTTCTTAACTCTCCGCTAATCCTGCAACTTTTAATACCTTTCCCATTGATTTGAAGAGTGTAATCTTGATTTCAAAACGATTTATTTTCTGTAATGAAAGACCCAGCTGGGATGTATTTATAGTCCTCCGATTGGGTTTCCATGAGTGTGTGTGTGTGTGGAGTAAACATTGTAGGAAATTCCCTCTTTTTATGCTCATGACGATGCCTAATCACATACACACAAGCAACACCCATTAGGAGGCAAGCTAAGCCACTGTTCGAGTCGAGTGTATTGGATGTGGGAGTGCGGCAAGTGTCTTATCTACTTCCTGCTGATATGTTTATGATGCCAATGCCACTGATTATCAACTGCACAAGCCAGATGAAGATTCAGACCGGGAAGAAGCTGTAAAAGAAGGAGCTCCACCAGCTCCAAAAGCACCAGCACCAGCAGCCAAGGAAACGAAAAGTTATTGCAATGCGTTCGTTGGCTCGGCGGAAAGTTGTCATGACAACGTCGTACTTCCAAGCTGGGGTAATGCCATTGGCCGCAGATTATGATTGAGTTTGTTGCACACACAGGCACTCGAAAAAAACGTATAGATTTTAAAATAATATTCGATAGACATTAAGATTTCTAGATAAATAAATATTTACTAATTATTTCTCAAGCCCAAGCTTTGCCACTATTTAATAAATATTAAAAAATTTATTTTCAGAATACAATTTTTAATTAAATAATAATTTATTCGTAAGCATTAATACTAATATTTAATAGAAATTAAAAAAAAAAATCCCTTAAAAAATATTAACCTGTGAATTTTAACCTCACATTGTTTTCTAATCTATTTTGATAGCTTTCTCGGGGAATTTGTAGGTATCCACCTAACAAAAATGCAACTGCTTGCAGACTTAACTAACAACCTAGCTAAAAGTTCGAAATACTCGAATTTTCACACAATTTTGTTTCAAGTGCTTGGAAGATTCCCTCGCAGAATAGCGTCATTTGTTTCCCTGCAATGTCGTGGCAGAGAGACATGCAAAGTTATGGCGGCAAGGAAGGTTCCACTGATGTCGTCAACCCATAACGCGCATCATTATTAGGCGAAAATTATTATGGCACCCGCTGGATATCAAACACCGTCCCCACTCCCAACCCATCCCCATCCCTTTGTCACTCCTCAAGTTTGATGGCATAACGACTTTTGCCAAAAGGGACTTAGGACGGGGGGACTGGAGCTCCCAGCAAATGCAAATCTCATCAGTTGGATTTATGACACGCATAATTTTTATTGTGTTTGAACTGCCAGAGCCTTGAACACATCAGAAATCGGCACATGTCCCGGCATTTTTGGCCGTGTTAATTCGGGGCCCCAAGATTTTGTAATTTTATGTTCTCGGGCAAACATTGCAAATTCTGCATTTGCTCAGAGCTGCTCGGCGGCTGATTAATGGCGCCATAAACAGAGATGCCTAAGGGCGGTCCTTGGTTATTTAGGAGAGTGAGTGGGGTGGGATGGCCATGGGAGGGAGCAGCAGCAGGGTGTGGGAAACAGTAGCCTTGAGCAGGCTGCTAGTGTAATTAACAGGCTTCTGACACGACGTGTTCTAATGCGAATCCAAGTGCATGTATTTATGCCAGCGCCTCGGGCCTTCACCTGCGACTATTCCTGCCGTGCCTGTTCCCTGCCCGTGTCCTTGTCCCAGCTACTGCTACTGCATTCGTAATTAAGCGGCTTATTGGTACAGTGAGAGGAATATTAAGTATTATCCTTGCAATATGCTATAATCCCTATGGGAAATAATTAATTTCTAAAATTTATCGGGGTGGCTAATTAAGAAATTTCCCATACAAGTATGTTCTAATATTTCCTATATTAAATAAGTCACTTATAAGTAATTAATATTAATTTCTAGATTCATTTCTGATGCCTCAGTGCATTATCCAGTTGAACACCTCGTAAACAGAGACAATGGCCGCCGCTGGCTAATCGAAAGACATGAGATTGAATGCGTTTCGTGGGCTGAAGGTGTGGCTGTAGGTGGCATGGTAATTATATTCGATAAAAGAGCAACGGACACTTCCGGCCGGGGGCCACTCGAGGAGGTGACAGCTCCGGATGCAGTGACGCAGCAGCTGATCGGACCGAGGGCCGTCGCCATGGCCGGCTAATAAGTTAACAGCGGCATAATGGCCTGTTTCCTGCATGAATTGCCAATTATAGTTGTACCAGTAGCACCCCGACTGTCCAAAAAGTCCTATTCCAGGACCTCCCTCCCATCCCTCCGGGGATTCGGTGGAAAAAAGTGCACTGTCAGCCTGGCCTGGGCTTTTCTGGTTCGCGTGCCGCCGTGATTGATGATGATCGGCAGGATATAGTGTGGGTGTCAGGACATGGTGCCTGTATGCTGTCGTCCTTGAGTGTGTATGCGTGTGTACGGGTGCTGTGAGCCATCTAATAGAACAAGTGGCAATTGCCATATCAATGATGTTGCCATGCAAAGCCAATTTAGGGAGAGCCTGGCCTAACGAAGTTTAGTTGGGAATTATTTAACAATGAAGCCAATGATTTCAATTAAATTCAACGATAATTGGATTGGAAATGGAACCAATTGAAAGCAGCTAAACCTAAAACATAGTTTAATGTGTTAATGTTTCTTTATTTGATGCTAAACAATTAAATCGGTTTGAGAAATTCTATTACTGCTTAACATAACAAGTTTGACCTACATTCCGTAAATAATTACTTTCGAGAGGCTCATTAGGATAAAAACACCCAAAACGTAGCCAAATAACTAAGCGCTCTTCGAATTTAGGTTACGGCAACACTTTCCCAAAAAGCAAACCAGAATTATAAACCAAAATACGTAACGTAACCATGGGAATAAATTGCTTAATGCCCCACTCACCTAGTTGTTCCAGTGGAAAACTGAAAAGTGTTTTAACCCTGGAAATTCCGATCGAATTGAATTAGTTACAGCTAAAAGCCCCGGCAGCACGCACAATTGTTGCCACCCCGCGGCCACAACCCCTCGATAACCGGCAGCGGGAAAAGCAGCAACAAAAGCCGGGACCAAAGCAGCGACAGCCCGCAGGCAAAGCCAGTAAAATCCATTAACAGCCTCCAAACTGGCCGCAGTGTTAATGATTACCGCTTATCTGTTTCTGTGTCTGCTGCTCTCGCCGATTTTCGGGGGAGCCTGCTAAACGCGGGCGTTATTTATTAATTACAAGGTTTTAAATTAATTACGCAGCTTAAAATATTAACATGACGACCGGCAGCATCTGAGGCAGGTTAAGTCGAGCACTGAGGGGCTAAGGGAAGTTCTTGAGTGAGGAATGAAATTATTAATTCAAGGCATGTACTTATTGTATTGCCATTTGATACCTTAAAATAATTCCAGAATGTTTGAATTTAATTTAGGAAATTTAATTTTATTTGAAATGAATTTTAA
The DNA here is from genome assembly GCA_018153105.1 of Drosophila rufa. NCBI lineage: Eukaryota > Metazoa > Arthropoda > Insecta > Diptera > Drosophilidae > Drosophila > Drosophila rufa. The sequence goes on from JAECXS010000002.1 coordinate 7,701,054, forward strand.
AGGTGCCCAAAACTATGCAGTAAAAGGTTAAGTTCAAAAACTAAAGATCATTATTTTCCGAGATTCTTTTAATTTATGCAAATACGAAATCTTATTTCAATTTTGCTTTAAATATCAACGAAATGTATTCCTACTTTTCAGTATTTAAGTAAAGCTTTCTTCTTATTTAATATTAAATTAACCCCAATTATTTTCCCTGTACAAAGTCGAAGCCAAGAAAACCCTTGGCAGATTGATTTGGCAGCAGGAGGATCTGCGGACTGAATACCAAACGAATTTCGCTGCCAGAGCTTGTGGGTAACCATTAATCAGACAGGGCAAAGAAGACCGAGGAAAAACCCCGAGGAAAATTCCAGTATCCTATCCCTTTTGCTCTTTACTGGCTGGCGCTACATTTTCACACATCAACTGGCAGAAGTAAACTTTTAAAACTGTCAAATTGCTGTGTGATTTGCTGGCAAATAATAAACATGTTTAGCGAATAAATTCATCAAAACTAGCTACCGAAAAGAGCGAGTGGGGAAGCCCGAGCGACAGGACTAACGAGGAGCCAACACACACACAGTCGAAATGCAAACAAATGGAAAACGTCGACAACACACGCAGGTGGCGCACGCAAGTCCCAGGGGGTGGCTCGTATTCTTGGAGGGGTGCTGGGGTGGTTGGGTGGCCAGGGTGGCTCCACAACAAACAGAACTAACGAAGAGTTGACTTCAATCGCTGCTGCTGTCACCTAATATGCAGCGATTTCCGCTTTTGCTTTTTTCTGAATAAATATTGCTGGCACAACGAAAAATCATAACAATAACTGGCAGCTCACCTGTGACTGAAACTTTGTTATTTAATTTATATATGTTTAAAATTGCTTTATGAGTTTATGGGTTTCTTATTTTAATTTCTTCGACTTATTTCTTAATGGGTTTGTTTGTTATCATGCAGTGCTTACTGTAGCGTCGATGGATTGATTAGTTGCTCTTGTTAGCCCTTTACAGGTACTTTGTACGCTTTTCCAATGGCTGATAACTTTGGCTTGTGGTGTTTACTACAAACGCTTCCCTTAGTTTTCTTCTTGATTTTCTATTTTTTTTGGGTTTTCCCCTGTCTGCTTTTGGTGGCCTACAGATTGAGCGCTTAATTTGTTAAGCTCGAAAAGTAGAAACTCAAACAAATCAGAATATCTGACCAGGAGTCAAGGCGTGTTTGCCTTGCTACCTATGTACGTTTCGGGTTTTCTTTTTTTTTCTGGGGGTTTTCGGGGGGATTTTGTGGGTGCCCCGAAGTCCGTCTGGCTGTGTCTATCGGTAGGGGGTAGGGGGGGAGGCGCAGCTTCAATCAAACCCACATACCATACACATGCGAGTGTACACCCACTTGGCAGAGAGATGGAATTTGTGTGGCTGACATCGGGGCACGTTGTTTGTTCGTTACGTTTTTACCCATTTTGAATCCTTTTTTGAACCCCGATCCCGAACTCCTGCCCCCCCTCACCAGCCCTCTGACCCGTTGGCCTTTCTGCTCGTTTTCGTTGCTCTATTTTTGGCTTTTGATGTGCAGGAAGCTCATCATCAAAGGATCCCCAAGCGGACGCTGTGATAATTGTGCTTGTATGGGTGTGTTTGTATTTTCCTGCCAGTTTTTCTCAATTTTTTGCTGTTGCTTTTTTATCCATTTATGCTACCTGCATGTCGCATTTTCTTGGACTCCCCACTCGCTCGATTTTCCTGATTTTTTTGTGCTGTTTGCACTTGACTTTTTGCCGGTTTCTTTTGCCTTTTGGCCGTGCGAGTATGTGTGACTCTTGCCATTTTTTATATCGCTTGTTGTTAGTGTTGGTGTTCTGTTTACAACTGGCAAATATTGACCCGCATTGATTGTCGTTTTTCCGCTTGTAAATTACTGAACTGAAACGGCGCATGGAATGGTGGCGATGACGATGAGCTGAGGATCAGGCAAAGGACTTTTACTTTCTCTGGGGGAAACTTACTGACTACACAGGATAATTGTTTAAGAACAGATAATGAGGAGAAGGAGCAGTAATGAAGCTTAAGTAAGAGCAGCAAGGAATCATTTATAATATAAAATATAAAAATCTTAAGCCACAAGGTAATCCTTAAAAGATTAAAGCTTAAGCTCAAAGCAGGAGCGTGTTTTAACCCATAATTATTTTGTTGAGTCTGATAATAAGTTAGAAAACAAAAGTTTAGTCCTTTAACAGCAGACTTTCGCTTTCTCCGTGTGTTATAAAAGTAATAGGCCGACGGAGCCAAGTTCGGCAGCCCATTAAGGCCATTTAACAGTTACAGTTATGACTGGCACTGCCACAATATTGAGCCATTTTATGTATATTTCGCACAATACTTCTTTATTTCATTTTTGGCGTCATCGTTAAAATGGGTTTTATTATTTCCGTTTGGCAGCGTTATTAATGTTGTTGTTCTGCTTTTGACTTTACTTCCGGCTGCGCCACATACACCCACATACATATATGTATGTATGGCATGGTTGGCCAACAATTTATATTTTTCAATTAAGCAGCAAAAATTTTACGCTTTGTTTCGTACAACTGTAATAAATTTCAACTACCCTTATTCCTCCCCCTTGGCCCCATGTTTCACTTCATTTGGCCGCATATGTACTGGCATTTCGATTCAGTTTCGCAGCCATTGTTGTTCCAGCCCGAAATTTCGCGTTATGGTTTCATTTCGGAGCAAGCGTGTAATTGATAGCCGCCCTTGGCTTAATTAATAATTTCGTAAATTCGAACATGGCTTGGCGATGAAGCTGCACTATTAGCAAATGGCAAAGCATTTAACTTATTTCAGCTGCGAAAGTTTGATTTGGCAAAAGAGTTGAAGCGTTTCCTGTTACCAGAAGCACTGCTGCTCTGCAGGATGCTGAATTAATGCAAGGAAAATGTTTATAATTGGAGCTAGCGAAGCTGGGATGCTAGAATTACATTATACAAATATTAAACCTTTAAATTAAACATTAAAAAGTGGTATTTAAACATTTAGTAAATAAAAACCAGGATAAAGGGTGAAAGTTAAGATGTTTTACAAAATTAAATACCAGAACCTTATTTGATTTATGTATTTTAGGACTTACTTAAATTGATTTAAGACTATAACAGCTCCTTTAAGATAATCCAGCCACCTGCTTGAGTAATTTAAGCTAACCCCAGGGAAGAAATCACAAGCAGATATCCTTCGTAGATCCTGAGGGATTCAAGTGAATCACCCTTGACAAACACAAGCACATCTCGTATGCATATACAGTGTAGATACGGTTACATGTGCGATGTACTCATCCTGCACACATATTCCAGCCAGCCAACACCACCCTGCCACCCACTGCCATTAAACAGCTCTTGTTGGCTGTAAAGTGCTCGTTTAGCACAACGCTCTTGCTCTTGCTGTTGTTGTTGTTTTTGTTGTACAATCATCAAACGGTTTAGCTGTAAAACTAATTGCATTACATCAATTTTTCTGTTAAAAGTCAATAACCAATCAAACCCCGCGCCGAACCGCCGCGCCGCGCCGGCACACAGATGGCAGGACGTTCGGCTGAAGTTCCGGAATGAACGCGCGGGTCAAAGTTTGAAAGCGTGCAGTTAAATGCACACAGACACGCACCCACATCTGGCCATATATGTGTTTATATATATATCAAGATATAGGAGCAGGGGTGACGACCAGTCGTCGGTGGTCAATTTAATGGCAGGCGGGCTTGGGTTGGAGAGACGGATGTAGCGACGAAATAATGACAGGAGTAATCACATTAGCCCCCAACAAATACTCGTACTTTCGCTGGCCGAGCAGGGTTGCCATCGCACCCGAATAATTGTTTCAAATGGACGTCGTGGTTCGCAGGCAATCAAGAATGAGATTGCCATTTGCAGATTATCGAATTTCGCTTGGGGTTTCACTCCATTCGCCTCCGATTCGCTGGCGAAATGGAAGAGCTAAGAGGATCTTCCAGCGAGATGACAGCCCTGACAGAGCTTGCAGTTGGTACACTGTGAGAAAAGGTGCACTATAAAATAAAGCAGCTTAACAAAAACTGAAGAAATTAATTATATTATTTCTTTATCTTTATTCTTTATTATTATCTTTATAACTTTATTTATATTATTTTTTTTGGGTGTTCTGTAGGTTGTTTTAAGTTTAATTATATTTTGTACAATATTATATTTTATAAAATACAATACCTAAATTACTCATTTTTTGGCACAGTGCAGATGCACACACAAAGGCAATCGCGCTTACCCCGAAAATGCAGTCACGATGACGTGTCCATGCAGCGACCCCCTGTCGACCTTCGACCCTTCCCCCCCAACGCCAACACAAACAAACCCCATGGTCGGATGGTGGGGGTGATAAAAAAGGGGGCCGGGGGAGATGCGGCGCCAAATGCTGACGGCGCACACACAGTTGACCAGTTGACCAGCCCTAGACGAACGTTAAATCGTTAATTGATTACGGGACAACATTGATTGTTGTTGTTGATTTTTATTCCACGTTTTTTTTCGACCCCCAGTTTGTTTTTTCTCCTCCCCGGGTGCTCCACAGAGCGACAGCAGTGGCTCTCTATTTGGCCGAAGGATTACGCAGTGGATTTTTGCCGGCGAGACCCCCGGCTCTCTAATGAGAAGCAGTTCGAGTACAAGAACAGGCCATGTCCTGCAGCATTTTAAAACTAATTGTTAAGCAAGCAGGCATGCCAGTCGAACGAACATCCATGTCACGTACGCACAAACCGCAAATACAGACAATCTGGTCGAAATATAACCGGCAGGCAGCCAGGCACCAGGCAGGCAGCCTGTGAAAGGACGGCCAAAGGCTGCTTTGAAATAGAGAGCGGCTCCTGTAACTGATATTGCAGTTAAGGCGGTAACGAGTCAGCCGCCCAAGGAGCAAAAAACAAATCGACCCATCAGGATAACGCTCCTGCTCCTGCTCCCGTTGTTGCCGTTGCTGTTGCTGCCACTGCTGCCACTCAAAATTCTGGCCACCCGAAAAAAGGGCCAAAGGGCTGTTGGCCAAGCATGAAAATAAAATACGAATAAGGTACCAGGACGAGTACGAGTACATGGCCAACTCCTGACGAGCATTTTAAGCAGCAATTATTTACTTTTGCTTGATGCCGAATGACAGCAGCAGCAGCAGCAGCAGCAGAAACAGCAGCAGCAACATGGAGTCGGAATAACAAAAGGCTTCGCAGCATAAAATTCAATTTAACTATTTTGCAAAATTCATTACAGAAATTCGTAGCATAAATTCCGGCTGTATGAATGCACTCTGTGGAGCACAAGGCAAAAGACGTTGGGTAGGAAATCCGAGGGACCCAAAAAGCCAAGAACCAGAAACAGAAATGGAGCAACATTGTCTAGGTTACTAATTGATGAACTAGAGTGTACGGTATAACACGTGTAGAACAACTTTCTCAACAAATGCCAGTGCAGTAAACTAGGCGAAGTAAGTACACTGACAAAAAACTGATATATTTACTAAAAAGATATTTACTAAAAAGTTAAAGAAACTTTTAAGCTTTAAATGTAGTTTTATTCGATTGTCAAAGTCAAAGACTCTTATTAAATACCTAATAATTATTAGCTTTGAATTGTTTTTAGTTCCTCAAAATAAAGACTTGGGAATTATAAAGCGTTTTTATATTTATACTGACATAAAAATAATACATTCAACAAAATTAAAATAGTCCTGTAATTTTAAAATGAATCTTTTTTATGTAATATTTATTTCATTATAAGAAAGAAGTATTTTATTTTAAAATTAATTTGACTAATTATGGAAATTAAGGACTGTTACAATACCTAGTACCTACACATCTTTGTCGTAATTAGTGTCACAAAACAGGGACTTGAGAATTTTAAAGCGTTATATTTCACTATTAACCGACGTGATGCTCAAAAGTTTTTTTAATTCCAGTTCTAAATCGCGAAGAGTGGTTTCTCTTTCGAGTGTAGCGGCCACCACGTAGCGCTTGTTATTTTAATTTCCGCCTAAAAGTATGCAACAAATTGAAAGGATTACACAAAAGTTTATGCAATGCAGCAGGAGCAACGCAGCAGCAACAGCAACAGCCAACTTAAAACGGCAAGACAAATGCGACAATTTAAGCGCGTTTTGGCCCGCTGGCACGCCAGCAACATGGCATAAAATTAATGTCAAGCAAAATGGGGAAACAGCAAAAGCAGCAGGAGCAGCAGCTCCAGCAGAACCAGCCGGATGAGGGCCAGGGGCAGCAAGGATCAGGAGTGGGAGTTGGAGTAGGAAAAGGAGAAGGAGGAGCCGCAGGGGGCCAACTGCCAGCTGAGGCATCACATTCGTTCCCATTCGCCGCCTCTGCCTTTGCTGTCAGCCAAAAACGGCTGCAAAATGATGTGGGACGGGCTGGCTGGATCGGCTTGGCTTGGTTGGCTTTGCAGCTCGCCATGTGGGTTTCAAGTTGCAGCAACTTTTGTTGCATATTCAGCAGCAACTGAAACATCAACAGCAACGGCAGCAACAGCGACAGCAATTTGCTCCATTCGAAATAAACTTGGCATCGCTTATATGGCCGCATTTTGTGGCAAATAAACTTGCAACTGCCAGCCATAAAAACTATGTCGATGTCGACAAATTATGCAGCGAGCTCGACTGAATAAAATCCCTTATGCTGCTGTTGCTGCTGCTGCTGGCTGACATTTATCACCGAGCTATCATCGGGAGTGACTTTTAGGCGCCAGCTATCATCGGTCTAGAGCTGGGCCTGGCGAAACCCGAATCAATGAAGCATTCTGGGAAAATTGCGTCAGCAAGATGCACTGCCATCGCCATGCCCCCGTAAACAACATGATTTCGTGTTGCACTAATGATTGCGCATTGTGCACCTGTGTGCGTGCCAGTGCCAGCATATGGCACTGGGGATTTTCCTTTCTGCTGATTTTCCGCATTGTAGTGACAGCATATAATGAGGTGAAAGTCACATCCGTTGAGGGCGGGCCTTTTACTTTAGTTTTTAAATACCTGAAAGTCATTCATAACTTGAAAGGATATAAAATTAACAGTAAGGAACGTGTACCACTGTGAAATATATTTAATTTTATATCTATTTAAGTATACTTTTTTTTTGATTCCATTGTCTATAGTATATTTTCCATTATCTCTTAATTAAGTGCAATCTCGAAATTTTAAAATATGTACCATTAAAGTTGTGAGCCTTGATCTCATTTAAATATATTAAAATGTATAGATTAATGAGTTTTTCTGTCAGCAAAGACTTTTTGCTCGCCTAAGAATTGTTCAGTTTTGCCGCTTCGATTGAGATGACGTCTGTGAATTCCCTGTTGATTCTGCTGGTAGCCCTATTCCCCGGAAAACTGGAAGCCGCCAGATTTCTCGACCCTGGATGCCAGCCAGGGCCTACGTTCAGGATGGTCGGGGGTCGAAGTGCTTGCCGAGCTCCATGGATGGCGTACTTAATGCAATATGGAAATTACATATGCGGCGGTTCTCTGGTGACTTCTCGTGAGTAATTCTTTTTGTTTTTGCCACGAAATTAGCAGATTTCTTTTGTATACTTGTGAGAATGTCTTTCTAAATTTTTCAATAATTTCTAGAAAAAAAAAAACAAATTATCCCTCTTTTAGTTATGAATACTAATATCTCATTTTCTTCTTTAAAACCTTCTAGACTTTGTGGTAACAGCTGCTCATTGTGCACGATCAACCGACAACTTGTAAGTAATGAATACTTCAAATTGTGTGTCCAAGCTTAACCATAAAAAATATTATTACAGTTTTGCCAGATTGGGAGAGTATAATACTTTGATCACAAGTGATGGCCCAACTATGGATATCCCAGTCATGGATATTTTTAATGAAACCAGTGGCCAGGACATTGCCTTACTTAAATTGGCTGGAGAAGTGACAGAATACTCAGGTAATTCAACTTTTGTTATATTTCCCCAATTTTTTATTGTTGAAACTAGAAAGTACGGGCATAATAATTAATTAATTAGCATTCTTTATTCGTATTTTTTGCAGATACTATCAGGCCGATCTGTGTTATACTTTTTGAGAACCAAGTGGAAATTGATGTACTAAGCTCTTTTAATAGTTTTAATGTAACCGGCTGGGGTCGCACTATCCGCCATGAAAGAGAATCTGCCACCATACTTCAAGAAATAACTGTCGAGCGAATACCTCCATCACGCTGCAACAAGCCAGACAACAAAATTTGTTGCGAAAATGATTCGCAATATGTGTGTATCGGAGACTCGGGAAGCCCCTTAACAGCTAGTATCAAATATTATAGAGGCAATGTCACAGCTCTTTTTGGTGTACTGAGTGACTCCCATGAACGATGCTTCGATCATGCCAAATACGTGGATCTCATTTACTATACTTCCTGGATCTCTGAAACAATTGATAATAATAAATTCATTTATTAATATTTTAATAATGTATTAAAAACGTTAATAAATACAAATCTATTTACTTTGAGAACTAATACAGTAATAAATATTTTTTAAGTCGAATGTATGTGATTTAATTTAGGATGATTCACCTAAAGAGCTACAAGCATGCGAATATTAAGGCTATTTAGCTATACTCAACTCAATCAAAAATTTTGATTTATTTCACTTGGAAACAGATAAATTTTCAGTGATTAAAGGTAGATTTCCTAGAAGAAATTTTATATTGGAATTCTGTTTCGTCCATAAATAAAAATATTTGACCTTTAAGTGGAATTTCTCCGAAGCAGCTGGTCGTTATCAGTTTGATTAAGTTCAATCTGAATCCCATTAAATATATATAAAGGCAACCAGAATTCGTTTTCGTATATATTTAATTTCTGTAATGAAACTGTTTGGTTCTGCTACAACGACTGAGATGATATCCGGATATTCACTGCTGACACTTTCGGTAATCCTGACCCTCGGGAGACACGGATTTGCCGAATTGCTGGACGAGGGATGTCGACCGAGATATATACACATGGCGATCAATGGATCTGATGCTGGCCCAGCTCCATATATGGCTTATATAACGGTCAATGGAGATTATCGGTGTGGCGGTTCCCTTATTTCAAGCCGTAAGTATTTGGGTCTAGATATGTAATGCTTTCACGTCCATAAAATTACAATTTCTTTACTTTACTAAAACTAACTCACTTAACCATTAATAATATATATTAAATACATTTTTCAGGCTTTGTTCTTTCCGCTAAGCACTGTACAATCGTTAATGGCAACTAGTAAGTAATGATTTCTTAAAAGATAACGTTAAAAAAAAGTTTCTAAATGATTTTATTCCATTTACAAAGCGCAGTAAAATTGGGAGAACACGATACATCTATAGAGGAACAAGAAGAAAATTTTGAAGTGGTATCTATTATTCGTCATAATGAGACTGACATTTCCCTGCTTAAATTGGACCGAGAAGTGATATACAAAGGTAGGAAACATTTCATATTATTTCCGCAAATTCATAAACTTTTTATTATGCAGAAGAACCTTAGGCTATATTTTTCACAAAGATTTAATTGGCTTTCTATTCCACAGCCAATATCAGACCGATCTGTATTCTTGTGGATCCTGAAGCGGCGTCACGACTCGAAAGCGAAATCCAGCTTACTCTAACTGGCTGGGGCCGGACTTCTAACGAACACCCTCGGACCCGACCTACGAGGCTTCAACAAGTCCTTTTAAACCGGATTGACCCGATGACTTGTGGCAACGAATACGGATATATTTGTGCCGAGAACACCTATCAGTTTGCCTGCGAAGGTGACTCGGGAGGTCCCTTGGGAGCTGATATCAAACACAATGGTGAAACTGTCTTTGCCCAAGTCGGGGTGCTCCACGGAGCTATGAAAAGGATATGTAACTCCTATAGCAAGTATGCGGATGTCGTGCTTTTCACAGAGTGGATCGTCAACGAAATAAAGAATAATAAATAAATTAAAAAATAAATAAAATAAACATAAAATAAATCAATTTTTACAAAATTGAAAAATTTTAAAATCCAATTTTAACGTGAATAAAATATACAAAGCATCGATAAACTTTTTATATATTTGGAACCGGACTTAACCCATTATTCACAGGGATTATTATTATAATTATCATTTGTATCATTCTTAGTTAGTGCCAACCGAAAATGTATGTAACTGGCAGAAGGAGAAATCTCCGACCCTATAAAGAATATATATTCTTGATCAGCGTCACCGGTCGAGTTGATTTAGCCATGACCCATGTCCATGTGGGTCACGCCCACTTCCGCTCCCGAAATTCATAAAAATTGTTATATAAGCTATAGTCGTCAGTTTCGGCTTGAAGGAAATAGGTAAAATAAACAAGTAGGCATCTGTGGACGTTTTCTGGAAATTTGAGTAAAATCGGATGATAAACATGGAAGTTATTAAACGATAAAGTTTCTGTGTATCCTCCTTCCTTTCCTATGTTGAGAGTAACAGCGAGAGTATATAAATGTAGATTGAATCTCTCAGTTTTTAGCACAGTGATTCATTAAGCATTATCAAAATGTGAATCCTTGGTGTAGAAACCACAATAAGTTCCAATTATAAAAATTTCTATTCATGAATTCACAAGAAAACTTTAACGGTTTGTTTTTTTTTTTCTACCAACTGACACTACACTGCAGGAAGTGGAAGTCGCAAAAATTGATCCTTTAATTTGTGGCCACCCAGTGGGACAAATTTGCTGAAAAAATCCATCTCAGTATGTTTGTAGCGGCGACTCGGGAAGCCTTTTAACTGGACCCTACAAATATAACCACCTCACTTCGATTGTCCTGTACGGAGTACTCAGTTACGGCCATGACAGATGCTACGATTATGCCAGATACGTGGATATCATTTAGTACACTCCTTGGATCTTTAACACTATGTTATACAAATAGAACTTTTAACAATATAAATAAAATCTTCAACATACTTATAATGTTAAATGGATATATAAAGATTTAATAAACAAATACAAAACAAATTTTTTGTCAACCAAATTATTATCTTTCCTGAGGAGTTTCCAGAAACTTGAAATTACTCATCACTCAAGTGGGCCTTGAGTACTGACGGTTTTCTCCTGATCTATTGGGGTCACTGTCTAATTATTTTATTCCGAAAGCCCTTGATAATGATTTAATTAAGTTTAAATGGGATTTCCTCAAATCTGCTTATCGTTATCAGTAAGCTGACTACTCTGAATCTATTCTGAATGTATATAAAAGCAGCCAGAAGTAATATTAATATATATTTTAATTCTGTTGTGAAACTGAGATGAAGTCTGCACATTCACTGCTGGTACTTTCGATAATCCTGATCCTTGGAAGACAGGGACTTGCCAATTTGCTGGACGAGGGATGTCGACCGAGATATATTCCCCTCATAATGGGGGGCGGTGAATATGCTAACCCAGCCCCACATTTGGCGTATTTAATCCTCGATGCTGAGGTCAAGTGTGTCGGTTCCCTAATTTCAAATCGTAAGTATTTAACCTTAGCTTTTAAGTAAAGCAAAATTTAAAATAAAAAAAATATTAAATATATTTTCAGGCTTTGTTCTTACCGCCAAGCATTGTACAGACTTCAAGGGCAAATAGTGAGTAATGATTTCTTATAAAACAATCTTTTATAAAAGCGGGAGAAAGCTTGCCACAGTAATTGATTTTCCTATGGAGTGAGAACATGGTTTTTTTATAAAGTGATAAGTGGTCATTTTCTCCCATACTCGTATGACTCATGATTATATTTTTTCTAACAGTTTTTCTTTTATTTTTCCAGCAAAGTAAGATTGGGGAAATACGACAAGTCTACCCCAAAACAAGAAGTAGAAATTTCAGTGGAATCTATTATTCCTCACTTTGACAAGTACCTTGACATGGCTCTGCTGAAATTGGAGCGAGAAGTGGAATACCAACGTGAGAAATTTCCATTTATTTCACAATATATTTAATACGATATTCTTTCCGCAGCCAATATAAAACCGATCTGTATTATCGATGACCCTGAAGCGAAGTCAATGCTCAACTCCCTCAATGAGTTTACTGTAATTGGCAAAGTTCAGAATTCCCGCCAAGAAGTTCTTCTTGAACGGACTTCGCCGAGCTCTTGTGGCAAACATTACGGATATGTTTGTGTCAAGACCCCGGATCAGTTTTCTTGTAAAGGTGACTCGGGAAGCCCCTTGGGCGGGGACTTGAAGTACAACGGGGAAACGGTCTTTGCCCAATTCGGAGTACTCGCCGGAGATTCGACTTGCAACAGCTATTCTGATGTCGTGCAGGTTACACCCTGGATCGTTAGCACAATACAAGATAAAGAGGAAGAGGAAGGCTTCTTTATGAAAATAATTCATTTTTTTACTTCACTTTTAAAGTAAACTGTAACTGTAACTAACTACAAATAAAAAATTTAATGTAATTTTTAAGAATAATAAAAATAAAAAATGATAATGAAAGTTTCATTAAGATTAAGCGATACAGAGTACCGACTTAAATTATAATACCTTCTTTAAGGGTATAATAATTTATATTAATATACCATATTTATAACAATAAAGGTATTATCTCTACATGTTTATAAACATACAATCCATCTGTAATATGTACTTATGATTGCGATGTGATCCCTGATGCTGCTTATCTCCACATTAAACGCAGAGTTCATATTTAATGGTTTCCACGGAATTTCTTTGAGAACCGGACAATTTATGAATTATTTGTTGTATTTAATTAATGTATTTCTTCGGTCGATTCAGTTGAAATGATGCCCACACACGCGATGCTTGCACTTCTGGCCACCCTGATCCTCGTGAGTCAGGGATCCGCACGTTTGCTGGACGTGAATTGTCAACAACAATTCAGATCGAGAGTTATCGGTGGCCAAAATGCTGAGCGGGCTCCATGGATGGCTTACTTGCTACGCAATGGATATTTCGCATGCGGAGGCTCATTGATTGCATACCGTAAGTAATTAAATATTAGTAATTACCAGATATAAAATCCCTAAATTATATTTTCTATCTTTCAGGTTTTGTTCTCACGGCAGGTCATTGTACTCAAGTAAACGACAACTTGTAGGTGGTGAGATATTAAATACTTTCAGGTGTTTACTAATGTAAAATTTATTGCTAAAGGTATGTCCGATTGGGGGAGCTGGATTCATCTACCACTAGGGATGGCCCAACCGAAGACTTTCGAGTAGTACAGATCCTTAGACATGAGAACTACGTTACTCACATGTCCCATGACATAGCGCTACTTAAACTGGAGCGAGCAGTGGTGTACAAAGGTAATAAAAGTGAACTTGAACCACAATAAAAATCCAAAAATGATTTAATATTTATTTTACAGCTCATATCAGGCCCATTTGTATTGTTTTGGACACCAAGATACGGGCAAATGTGAACTCTCTTCAGGACTTTACCCTAACCGGCTGGGGTCAAAGTGCCCGCTATTACCAGATGCCCACGAGGCTCCAGAAACTATCTGTGCGGAGGATCAACGAGTACTGGTGCAACGGTCAGTCAGAGCGATTTTGCTGCAGCAATCCCTCCCAGTTCGCCTGCTTCGGCGACTCGGGAAGTCCTTTGGGAGCCCTGGTCACCTACAAGAGGAGGAAAATCTACGCTCAGTTTGGGATAGCCAGCTCTGTCACGGGCAACTGCGATGGGTATGGCATCTATACGGATGTCATGCACTATGCCAGTTGGCTCGCAGCGACTATGCGACGCCATTGGTATTAGGTTGGAAAGGAAACAAAGGAAAACTAAAATAAATAGGCTTTATATCAAATAATTGTAGTTTACATTTAAAAAATTTTAGAAGCTATCTATGCAACCTGAGGACCCCAACTGATGACCTCAAACACTATTTGGAGTAACTCATCGACGTTGATGCTTTTTTGGCCCAGCTTCTTTAAGGGCGCCTTTAGTTGTCCCGAGTGCTAAAGGGGTTAGAAGTTCATGAGATAAAGTCATGAAATCTCATATATGTGTCCTTACCCTGGCCCGCTGCACAAGCTCCTTGAACTCCTTAGCCCTAAGAGCCTTGTAGAGCTTGGCGAATTCCCCGCCTTGTCGCACTTTCTGGGACATCAGCGAGTAAATCCTCGTCCGGGGCAGACTTTGAAGAACGTCCCGCAGGAAGGTCGTTAGATCGCGACGGAGCATCAGCTCCACGGGTACAGTGCGCGACAGCTGGAAGGCCCTCAGGCGGTTTATCAAGCTGTCAACGAGGGTGGTGATATCATAGCCCGATCCGTGCTCCGTCAGGTAGTTAATGACATTGACAAAATCGGGAGCAGCCCGAACTTGCTGCCAGGTTTGCGTAAACTCATCGCTGCGCACAAACTCCACGGCCTGTCGGAACCTGGGATCGAAGATATAGTATCTGGCGGCCAAAAAGCCAACGCGTCGTCGGGGAATTAACCCGGCAAAATCTTTGAGATCCGATCGCAAGTCTCCGGAAACTGAAGACCAACAGCTGAGTGCTAAAATCAGCAAAAGAACCGACACGGAGGTGGAGAAAGCCATTATGTGACTATTAGGCTTTAGGCCCATGCCAATGCCTTTTATACCGATGTGGGAACAACATTTGGGTTTGTTTTTTGAAAGACGGGGGTGTGCCAGGTGTTAATTGGAAACTGTCACCAGTGTGATTAGCTATTTGGACCGAAGAAACTATTGCATTTAGCCAAAGTAAACACTTTTACCTATTTACCGAGGTATTATCACCTCTCTAAAGACAATTCAAGTTATATGTTATGTAATTCTCTCTCTGTAAACTCTTGCTTTCACCAGCTTGTGTTTGCATAGACATTGGAAAGGGACTGAGAGTCGAGTATCTGTAGCCAGTTTTCAAAAGCATCGACTTGGCACTCGATAAACACGATGCATGGTCAACATTGGTCAAATCTCGATAAATCAAGTGAGACATTCTTTTGTCTGGCCCAAGCTGACTCTAATTGCTCCCATTTGTGCATTAAAAATAATGATTGATTCAGCCTCGCAATGCATTTCCGATCCCCCTCCCAAGTCAAGTCGGACAACATTGTTCTGTTTGTCTGGCGGAGCCGAAAAATTAGAATTCAATTGCGTGATTTATGCAGTCGGCAAATTTACGAGCCTTCTGAGAATTCCAAGCCCAACACACACACCCACCGCCTCGGACTTCATTTTGCAGACCACAAAACACACACACACACACACCGCTGTGAGTACACACATTTTATTTGAAGCCAATTGCCAATGGTGATTATGAATATTTCGTAAACAATATTAATGTGCAAGTCCCCAAAGGAGGGAACTCAATATAGCAACGGGAATATGGAATATTTAGAATAAAACTTTTTACTAATTAAATAAAATTTATTGTAAATATTTAATAAGGCTTAAAATTGTTTACAAAATATTTAAACGATTTCTGTACAAGTGTACAATAAAGTCATTAAGTCGTAGCGATAAGGCTTTGCCTATCATTTATTAAAACAAGGCTCAGTTTTATTTAAGAGCTCCAAGATGGCACGTTCTCTGAGTCTGGTTCTAGTTACCTACCTGATTTTCTTTAACAACTTTCCTACAGGATTTTCGTATTTATTGGATAATAGATGCGGCATGTCAAGATATTCAACTCGGATCGCAGGAGGTCAAGATGCACCACTAATGTCCAAGCCATGGATGGTGTTTATGCATTCAAACAACGAATTTATATGCGGCGGCTCACTCATACATCCTTGTGGGTATTATTTAATAATATATAATATTAACTATAAAATCAAAGCAAAAATTAATTCAGAGTTAATTAATTAAAGAACTTTCTCTCAAACCTCCATCTTCTTTTAGGGTTTATCCTGACAGCTGCACATTGCTTTTCTGACAAATACAGGAACAGGAAGGTGTAAGTATTAATACATAAAATATAAACTAATAAAAAACATATATATTCAAACCCAAAGATGGGCTCGACTGGGCGAACACAATTCGAAATCAACAATTGATTGTGATAATTGGGAGTGTGCGCCGTCAACTGGGGAATATTTGATCGTAAACAAAATAAGACATCCATACTATAGGGATGCCAGGTACTATGATATTGCTCTGGGTAAACTAGACCGTCAAGTAATATACTCAGGTAACTACAATTAGTGAGCTCCCATAAAGTATTTTATTAATTAAATAAATTAATTTTATTCAGAAAGCATCAGGCCGATTTGCGTGATCATGAATCGCGGTTGGGAGAAGTACCTGTACTCTCGCCCAGCCCTTATTGTCTCGGGTTGGGGCGCCACCCAGTTTGCCAACGAAAGCAGCATTCTTCAGAACGCCGCACTAAGTCAGGTCGATCGATATAGATGTCACTACAATTTTGGATACAACGTCGACTACACCCACATCTGTGCCGGTGATCCACACCATTATGTGGGAAAGGGCGACTCTGGAAGTCCGCTGGGATTAATGGTGGAACATAATCGGGATGTTCGATTCGTTCAGTTCGGAATTGTCAGCCATCACAGGGCTCCATACTATGGTGTAGCCGTTTTTACGAATGTTTTAAGCTACTCGGGTTGGATTGGTCGGGTTATAAAGGCATACAACTAGAAAATACATTTCGAAAATTCTAAGCAAATATATCAAGAAATTGCGAAACAATTATAGAACTTGTTGAGATAATTAATTATTCCAAGTCAATCATAATATTGATACTAAAAGATTACCGAGTCAATGGACTTAAATTCTAGGAATTCCTCCGCCGATACTTGGGTCTCAGAGCTGCTGATAAGTGGGAATAATTACTCTTCGCACGACCTTATCACGTCGACAGTTGTGTTTGAGTGCTTCGTGATGAAGTGCATTCCAGATTGGTTCCTTCTAGGAGCTTGTGTGATCCTTGGGAGCAGACTTAATCGCGGGTCGGCCGATTTTCTTGATCGACAATGTGGCTCAAGTCCATTTGTAAATCGAATTGCCGGAGGCCGAGCTGCTGTTGAAAACTCCACGCCTTGGATGGTATTTCTACACAATAAAGAAGATTTTGTTTGTGGCGGTTCATTAATTTCAAAAGGTTTGCTTACTATATTTGAGCGTCATAGAAGAAATGTAGATTTATTTCAAAATTTATTTATACATATAAAATATTAATAATATTTTTATTTTTAAAATTTCATTTTAGCCTTTGTTCTCACCGCTGCCCACTGCGTTTTTCCAACTCCCAAGCAATTGTAAGTATTTCATTTATCTTTTAAGATTAAATATAAACTTTAAATATTTTTTTTCTTCATTGCAGGTGGGCTCGGTTGGGCGAATATGATTTGGGCATCCAGAAAGTCTGCCGATGCCGTTTTGGATGTATCTTATTGGATAACGAGTACAAAGTTCGATTTATATACACGCACCCCCTTTACAGATCGGTCCAGTCTAAAGATATTGCCATTCTAAAGCTAGAACGAGAAGTGCGCTATACAGGTAATCATAATAATATTGTCTTACAACAGGAGAATACCCAATCCATAGAAATTTTCTATTCTTAAATAACATAAACCAAAGTGCTTGTGAGATGTTTAAGCAGCTCTGTTGCAGAGAATATTTAAAATCTCTCATGCAGTCATAATTTTCACAAGAAAAAGTGCAACATTTTCAGATATAATACCAAGTTTGGGGATTCTGTGCTTACTTAAATCCCAATCTTATATATTTTAAACCTTTTTCCGAAGCCTACATTCGCCCAATATGCTTGCTAATGAAAGACGACATAGACGCGTGGCAGCAGTACCTGGTGAGGCTCCGGCACTTGTCCATGACCGGCTGGGGAGCGACGGAATACAGCTCGTTGAGCCGCGTGCTCCAGACAGCGAATCTCACCCTGATTGACCACGCAACCTGTCGCAACCAATACCGATTTAAGGTCGATGAGACCCACATCTGTGCCGGGGATCCTCAGAGATATGTTTGTACCGGAGATTCAGGTAGCCCTCTGGGGTTGCTGGTACCCCATGAAGGGTCGGACCACTACGTTCAGTTGGGGATTGCCAGCAACGGAAAGTTTCCTTGCCGAGGAGTGGCAGTCTTTACGAATGTCTTGAGCTACGCCGACTGGATTGCCTCGGTAATCACATACGATGAGAGATATATGTCACCTTTCCTGGCGAAAAAAAACCCATTGGCTGATTAATAAATCGAACTAAATCGATGTTTTCAATTGTTTTCTGAGACTTCCCAAGAAATTTCCTTCTAACTCTGAATTCTACATAAGCCAAATTACATTAGTGGGTATGAAGGTTTCGCTACGAAATATTTATGAGGAATTCTCCGAAAAAGCTGATAAGAATAAAAGCAATATATCAATAGGATCAGATAATCAGGAATGTACTCCCGACTCTGAGATACCCAGTAGGCGATATTCAGTGGCGCAACCTTACATGTTTTTATTTCCAAAGATGTTATTCCAATCGAACAGGAAATAAAATCTTATATACGTTTCTATCCCAATAAATTACTTTTTTAAAGCAATACGTCCTACCCTCTAGAATAAATTTATTTAATACAGCTTCAAGTCTAGATGGAGTCTCGCTTGTTTGACTTGGAATAATAAATAACTTTAGGAATTCCGAGTAAGTGGAATATTTATTATTTCTTTATGGGCTGCTGATAAGCGTGAAATATATTCTTTGTCACTGCTACATCAACAGTTGTGTTTGAGTGCTTCACGATGAAGTATAGTCCATATTGGTTCCTTCTTGGAGCATATGTGATTCTTGGGAGCAGAGTTAATCGAGGATCGGCCGACCTCCTCGATGAAGAATGCGGCTTAAGTCCGATTGGAAATCGAATTGCCGGAGGCCGAGCTGCTATCCAGAACACGACACCCTGGATAGTGTTTATACACAATCGCACGAATTTTCTTTGTGGTGGTTCATTGATTACAAAAGGTTTGTTTATAATTTATTATTTTTAGGACCTAGAAAATATTTATATTTTTCTGTAATAAAAACCTTTTTATTCTGCCTTACTTTCAGCCCACGTTCTCACCGCTGCCCACTGCGTTACACCAACTCCCAAAACTTTGTTAGTATTTTGTTGATATTTTTTTAAGAGAGCTTTAAATTAATGTTTTGAGCTCTTTCCTTAAAAGAATCGCTCGATTGGGCGAGTATAATTGGGGACCTGAAGATGTCTGCATACGCCGTTTGGGATGCATCCCATCCGAGCGGGATTACAATGTTTTGGAGATTCATAAGCATCCGCAGTACCAATCGGTAGAGTTCAATGATATAGCTATACTGAGACTCGAACAAGAGGTGCGTTATACAGGTAAGTAGATCCAACAAGTAAGCCAAATAATCCTTATATCATATCATCCTAAATAATTTCCAACATTTTCCCTCAGCCCATGTGCGCCCCATATGTGTGCTTGTGAAGGGCGTCATAGGCAAATGGCAGGAGTTCCTGAAGCTGAAGCTGAAACTCTTGTCCATGAACGGCTGGGGAGCCACGAAAAATAGTAATTCAAGCCGAGTGCTCCAGACAGCGAATCTCACCCTGATCGACCACGCCACCTGCCGCAATTATTACACCGTCGACGAGACCCACATCTGTGCCGGCGATCCTCAGCGATATGTCTGCAGCGGGGACTCTGGCAGCCCTCTGGGGCTGCTGGTGCCTTCCAACGGAACGGACTACTACATTCAGTTGGGGATTGTCAGCAATGGAAGGCTACCTTGCAGAGGTGTGGCAATCTTCACGAATGTGTTGAGCTACGCCGATTGGATATCCTCGGTTGTCACACAGAATAAAACCATAAATAAGCCTAGCCTGGGCAAAAACCGAGTTGAAAAACTAAATACAAGGATATCTATTACAATGCGCAGGACAAGATTAAATGGATCGGGTTAATATAATATGTTTCATATTCTTAGAATAAGTGATTCCGAAAATAAATGCTTATCAGACTTTGATTGGTAAATCAAACTAATCGATGTTTTCAATTGTTTTCTGAGACTTCCCAAGAAATTTCCTCCTAACTCTGAATTCTACAGAAGCCAAATAACATTTGGTGAGTATAAATGTTTCTATACAAAATATTTATGTGGAATTAGAAATCAATTTAAACTTAGAATTAAGTGCAAGGAAGAACCCAAATCAGGCAAGGGATCTCCTTTAATTTAACAAACAAAATAATCCCAAAAAGAGACCACAAGGAAGGCAATAAATTTGCATCAATGCCTGCAACAATTGGCAATATTCTGTGGAAAAAGCAAACAAATAACCAAACAAAAGGCGGTGGGGGGTTTCGATGGTGAAAGGATCTTCCACAAAAGCCAGCCCAAGTTACGTATGTTTTGTGGGACATTCGGTGTGTTCGAGGACAAAAAACGGAAATGGAAGCGAACGCGTTACGTGTGTTTGGTGTGTTTGGGGTCCCAGGAACCAACTAGGCCTCGGTATCGCCAGGACCCAGGAGTTTGGTGAATTGTTGCGGTTGGGGGGGGGAGTCCAGGTTACCAGTTCCCAACTGCCGTGTGTAATAAGCTGCAAAACGCTTTTCGGTTGGCCTTTTTGGCCATTGTCCTCTTTGAAGTTTGTTTATGATTTTCGGATGTAGCACGCACCCCGCCGTGGCGGCAAAAAAGCGTTAACCGCATTAGATTTAGATTTGCCGTATTAGTGAGATTTATGCATTTAGGAAATTAAACATCCTGTGCCGCTCGGTGGACATTTTAAATTTCACTCTCCCTCAGGGACGCTGGCTTAAAGGTGTATGGAGTGTGTGCACAGAGCTCTGCCTCTGTCATTAATTTGAAATCATGCGTGAAATCGCGTAATGTCGCCAGCACGCCCATACCCACAGCCCAGATTCCAGACTCACCGCCATGGCTACATATAACCATGGCAATGGCAGTGGCCATGTCCATAGCCTCAGCATCCTTCTTGTACACTCATTTGTATACGAAAAAATGAATGTTTTGCTTGTTTTTATGCGACGCCTACTTGCGAACATGTATATATCTGCACAGAGCAAAAAAAATTAAGACAAAATATATATATATTAATACAAAAATAATAATGAAATAATTTCTTGGAATTTTCTTAAGCACTTTCTGTTTTCAGTTTCTATTTATTGTGTGAAGAACGGTTATATTTCTGTTAAGAGATAACTTTGGAAACATTTAAAAGTCAGGGTTGGGCACCGACTTTCAAAATCGAAGCCCGAAAAAAATTAACAACCAAAAAAATGCATAAAGTATTGCGTCAGATAGAATATGAGAATATGGCGAGAAAATCAAAAAGAGTACCCGTCATTTTGTGTATGTTTTGTTGGTTCTAATTCTTAGCTCGCGTTTCTTATATCCGACGATGTGTAGGATTTGTTTTTGTATTTCTAGAAGCGTTATTTTCCCTTTAGCATCCCATTAGGATGCAAATAACAGAAATTCTAATGTTGAGTTCATCATTAATTAAACGAACTTCAATTTCATATATCTTAACACATTTTAAAATATTTTAAACACCTTTTTTTGTTTGTGGATTTCTCTGTCTGTGACTGTTTTTTATTTGTACCCCATCAGCACGTTGGTTGGCCCGCTCGGCTCGACTGGGCTGGGCTCGGCGGAAATGCGTTCGACCACATCAATCACGCGACATTGACAAATGTGAATATTTTTGTTGAAAATTATATGCGGTGGGTGGTGGCAGCCCTTCCTCTCTGGCCGGGCAAAAGGGCTTCGGCGCCAGAAGCAGGCCAAGTGGCTGTGCAAATTATTGGCTACAATAGTGCTTCAAATTGGGCAATTTATTGCTTTATTGCTTTTACGTGTTTCGTCTGCGGCTTGGTTGCAATTTTTATACGCGAGCACGAGTATTTTCAGCCCGATTCGCTTTTTCATTAAGCCGCAGCGCAGCAATGCACTTGTTGTTGCCGATAATTGCAAATTTAATCAGCGCAAAAAGTTTCAAGTGTCGGTGGATAAATAAATTCCTTGATTGCCCCGAAAGTATTATCATTTTTTCAAGTACAAATTTGAATTAAAATGTTTGTGTGAGATTTTTTTTCGATCCTAGCAAGCTCTATGCGGAAATTGTCAATATGTCAGGTGGTCTGTGAGCTCGTTCAGTTCAGTTTCTCGACTCTAGCTCATCGGAGCTTACACTGTGTTTATTTTTTAAATAAAAACAAGAATTTTTTTGTATTGTCTTTGTCATTATCCCAGTGTGTAGCAGTGTGAACTGATTTTCACTCGGCCTTTCGAACGCATTCCGAAATTCTTATCGTATACAAAAAACACACATTACACACACTCACCCTTCTTCCTCAAGTGTAAATCCAAAGCGAACGTTATCCAAATTGCAACACAAGATGACTCGATCACAGGTGGCCTCATGTCTGCGCCGATCCATGATGGGATTGATGAGGAGCCAGCGGACGCTGATCTTTGCCAGAGGGCCACTGATCCAGCAGGTGAGTTTATTCAGGATCTATATTCTTGCTAAAATCGAATGTTGAAGCTTCTATAATATTTATGTAATATATTTATATATATATATATACCCTTTTCTGTAACCTTTCCCCCAGGTGAGATGCAAGTGCGAGGACGGTCCCACCCGCCCCCTGCAGGGCGTCGTGGTCGGCCTGTATGCCAAGGACGGCGAGAAGAGCCTAAAGCTGTCGCCCGGCGGCGAGAAGTTCGACGATCGTACCAGCGGCAAGGTAATGGAGCTGATCAAGGAGACGGGCCTCAATGGGGAGCTGGGAGTGGGTCGACTCTTCCAGAATGTGGACAAGGAGTACTGCTGCCTGGCCGTCGTGGGCCTGGGCAAGGAGGGGGCCGGCTTCAATGCCGAGGAGGTCCTCGACGAGGGCATGGAGAATGTGCGCGTCTGCGCCGCCGTGGGAGCGCGAGCCTGCCAGATGCAGGGCTGCAGCATCTGCCACGTGGACGGCATGGAGTATCCGGAGCAGGCGGCCGAGGGTGCCGCCATGGCCGTGTGGCGCTACAACATGAACCAGCGCAAGTCGCACCGCCTGCAGATACCGAAGCTGGAGCTGTACGGATCGACGGATCAGGATGCGTGGACGCGGGGCCTGTTCAAGGCCGAGTCCCAGAATCTGGCCAGGCGGCTGGCCGATACGCCCGCCAACCAGATGACGCCGTCCATCTTTGCCCAGGCCACCGTCGATGCCCTGTGCCCGTGCGGTGTCTCCGTGGAGGTCCGGTCGATGGACTGGATAGAGACGCAGAACCTCAACTCCTTCCTGATGGTGGCCAAGGGCTCGTGCGAGCCTCCGATCGTCCTGGAGATCAGCTATTGCGGCACCTCGCCCGAGGACCGCCCGATCCTGATGCTCGGCAAGGGGCTGACCTTCAACAGCGGCGGCCTGTGCCTGATGCCGGGCAAGGGCATGGATGAGTACCGGGGAGCAGTTTCTGGTGCCGCAGTCTGCGTGGCTGCCATCAGGGCGGCAGCTGCTCTCTCGCTGCCCATCAATGTCTCGGCCGTGCTGCCCCTCTGCGAGAACATGCCCTCGGGAATGGCCACCAAGCCCGGCGATGTGGTGACCCTGCTCAACGGCAAGACCATGAGGATCAAGGACACCTCCCTGGCCGGCACCGTCCTCCTCGCCGATCCCCTGCTCTACGCCCAGTCCGTGTTCAAGCCCAAGCTGGTGGTCGAGGTGGGTTCCATTGCCAGTGGTGTGCGCAAGGGACTTGGTGCCTCCGCCACGGGGCTGTGGACCAACAACTCGTTCCTGTGGAAGAACTTCCAGAAGGCGGGAGCCCTCACCGGCGACCGGCTGTGGCGCATGCCCCTGTGGAAGTACTTCCGCAGCCTAGTCGCCCCCACCATCGCCTACGATATCTGCAACAAGGGCCAGGGATCGGCATCCTCATGCCTGGCGGCGGCCGTCCTCTTCGAGCTGGTGCCCTGCTCCGATTGGGTGCACCTGGATACCCACGGCACCGGGATGCTGGCCAAGCACGGTGTGCCGCCGTATCTGCTCAAGAACCACATGAGCGGACGACCCACGCGCTCCATCATCCAGTTCCTCTACCAGATGGCCTGCAAGCCATGAATCCTTTTCGTAGGAGAATTGACGAGGGATCCGCGAGGACCCAATATGCGTGTTTTTACAAACCTGTCAGTGTTATTGTGCTTGGTCCCCCCCCCGTTATTATTATTATCATTGACGTCCCGTCTGTAGTTGGACACGAGTGTCTGTCTTAGAAAGAGACGTATTCAGTGGTCAGTAAGAGAGCTAAAACCCAATAAATTGTCAATACAAGTGAAAATATTGATTTTTTTTTTAACAAATGTATTGTGATGGTGAATATTGGGTCATAGTTTCGTGATCAGCATTCAAATAATTTTTACAAATATTTTCAGTGGTCTGTAAGAGAACTAAAGCCCAATAAATTGTTAATAGAAGAGGTGTTTATATTTCAAGAAAATTTTTACTAGTTGATCTCGACTTAATCTTAGAAATATTTTCTTAGCTTTTTAGGTATTTTTTTTCATATTTTAGAAAACTTCTGTAAATAATCCTAGTTTCTTATGACCTAGCTTTTAGGCCTCCATTAGCCAGGCCTAAGTGCTGGCCGGCAGGTCTCGTTTACATATGCCTAATTAGTGCCAAGAAAAGAAAGCATATTCCGGGTTTTCGGTACAGGGCCTAATTGCTCCAAGGAAATGCTGAAAGGCTGGATGTGTACGTGCTGGAAGGAGATGTGAGGCCGGGCGCACATTCTTTATTAATGCGCACATGTTTTGCATAGGTAATGGCATGCACAGGAGGGACCGCTTTCGAGTCCAATATGTGTGCGTGACGAGGGTTTTGCCCTCCATTTTTCGGCACATCACTGTTGGCTAATATACATGCTCTGGAAAGTTCCAAATGCCAAGGCTTTTGCATAATTTTTAGAGAATGATCTGTAGATAAACTTACCCCTAGCGAGGGTCTACTGTTGCCTCTAATTATGAACAAACTGGATTTCTTATAGAAAACTTTCAAGGATATTAAACAGGTAATTTATCAAGCTGATAAATTAAAAATTTAAACTGTCTTATTTAATATCCCAATCCAAATATCTGAACTCATTAATATTAAAAATAATTACAATTAAAGTCCAACTTCAATTATTCGATCTCCTTTGATTAAATGGCCTTTTCAATTACAAAAGTAAAGTATAAAAAAGAAATACCACCACAAATAGCACGCTGTTTGTCCAGCTTCGGTTTTTTAATGAATTTTTCCAGCATGTTTTCCATTTTAGGTCCTCGCCGAATTGATTTAATTTTTCCTCTGGTGCCTTCTTCTTCCATTTTTTTTATTTGCTGATTCGTGCGCGTTTTTATCGCAGCCAGCGAGTGGCGTCTCTCGGTTTCGCTTTCGGTATCTTGTTTGTTGCTTAATTGGAAGGAAATTAAAAAATAAACAAGCAGCGCCAAAAGCAAATACTACACGTTGGCGATTACCTGGACAGCGGAGCGAAACAACCACCGTCTCTGGCCCTCCCCAACTACCCCGAAATGGGCCCACCGGCTGTTTGGAATTTAATTTTCATTTTCCCCCCACTTCCCAACGCGCAGCGTTAATTTTATCTTGAAAATAGATTTCCAGGTTGTTTGTTATTTTAGGACCTGCTTGCGTAGAGAATTTCGCGCACCGAAAACTTTACAACTGCTCCTTGGACTGGCCTCAGTATTTGCCTGGAATTAATTAAAAGCCATCGATGCCCAGCGTCAGTGCAAGAAGTACCGCCAGCAATTGGCTAATTGAGGCGAGTACGAGCACCGGGATGGGACCTGGGAATGATTCTACGAGTATATTGTTCTAAATACACACACATATCGGGGCACACACACGGGGGAGATGGGAGCCAGGCAACAAATTGAAATTCAGGGCAACAGTTGAGCCAAGCAAACAGAATATGCCCATTGATGAGACGCTGCCAGCCGGGAGAGGAGCGACCAAGTTTCGGCTTGCCCCTGGCCATGGAAAGTGTCTCCTAGTTTGGCGATGCGTGTCCTAAACTGGGTTTGGCTTTGGCTTCGGGTTGCCTGTCCAGGAATCCCCACTTGCACAGCGAGAAAAATCCATCAGAGGATTTTATAATCATATATTGAAATATAAACAATCATCACATGACAGCTTAAACACACATTAATTTACATATTAGCAGGGTAAGGATATTTTTTAAAGAATATTTAATCTTGGAAACATTTTGAAATATTAATTAAGAAATAAGAATCATTCTATTTGATAAATATTCCAGTAAGTGCCTGCACAAAAGTTAATTTTATTTGAAAAATATTCTAGTAAGAGTCCACACAAATCTACCTAAAATTCCCATAGATAGATTTTAAAATTCTTCTCCGCCATTTAAAAGTTATAGCTGTTTCTTCCTGTACCTTGGCATAACTAATAAGACACTTATTATGCGATGGCGGTCTGGTAACGTTAGACCAAGTTTAACGATATCACGTACATACGTTAACTAACGCTAACTACGTCGTTAAGTGGGGGTACGAGTGCCGGTGCGTCTGCCTCGGTGTATCTGTGTGTGTGTGGAGGGACACGCGCCAGGACAAGGATACGGGCACGGACACGGGATGCCGGAGTAACGAGCCAGAGTCGCCGCCGGAGTCGGTGGCATTCACTAATCAAGCTGGCTCCGCTGGCTGCCTGGCTATAGGTTTCCTGCTGTGCGCGAGCAGAAAATTTACATTTTCAATGTCCTGGGTCGCGTGGGCACTCAGGTGAGCTCAGGTCCTTTATGGAGGCAGAGCTGGAGCTGGAGCCGGAGCCGGAGCTAGTGCTATAGCCTGTGTGGTTGGTGTAATAATCAGGATCACGTCGCCAAACATGCGGCTTAGTTAAATGCCGCTAATTAGGCCCTTTTGTGCGCATTCCTGGCCGGGCTATTAAAAACTGAGCTAGCCATAAAGGCCGACCGTTAATCAGCTGCACATACCGAAATGCCAGAAACGAGGTCCTGGGCGGAGGCAATAAAAACACTCGTAATGCTCGGTAAGGCAAAGTTATTCCTTCCCCAAGAATAGCAGGATTTTTAATTATGCTTGGGTCAGTGCCAGTTGAACTCGCTGTCGCTTGCCAAAAGAATCTATTTCGATTGAAAATTGCCAGAGACAGAAAACAATAAACATAAGCGCCATATTTTATATTTCCGCAACAAGAAACAGCGGGAAATTGTCAACGAGCACATGAGACTAGTCAGTAAAGGTTTGGGGTAGGAAAAATGCGTTCAAACGCTGCCAAATGGCCAATTCCATTGAACTTGGCTTGCCTTCGCTTTGGGTCTGGCTTAAAGCCCGGCCGGCACTTTGTAGCTCATGAATAATCCTTTTCAGCTTAATCGACTAACCTTACCCCCTCGTCCGTCCTCGGAAAGGTTAAAATCAGTTTGAAATTCCAAATAAGTATGCAAATTCCGCAAGGGGGCAGAAAAGGTGTCCCAAAAGGTACATTAGAGCCCGGCCACTCCACCTGTAAAATGTTTTTGTCACCTACGTAATCGATTAAGCGATAAGGTGGATACAATGAAGGCTCACAAAGAGCGCCAGACAAAGCGCTTTCAAATTGAATTTATATGGCTTGTTTAACGCCGTTCAAGTTAACAAATATATACGCATTTGTATATATATTTAAATAAGCGTGTATACACATACATATATACACACATAAATTAAAGCCGGATTTTGGCGGACTGTTTACATTGTCAGCCAAAGAGCAGGCCATGCCATTGTTGTGCGCGAACAAAAGGAATGTGTTTCAGCTTAAAGCTTATAACAAACTATCAAACTGGAATTAAACACGCACCAACACACGCACGGCAGTACACGCACACAGGCACCCGAGCACACACGCACACTCGCTCACTCAGGACTAGCTAATTATGCAAATGTGTTTGATTGCGAAAATGGTGCGCCAAAAAGTAGGCAACACTTTTAGAATCGCTGCTTTGAATGCCAAACAAAAAAGGAGGTTCCATAAGGTGGGCATTGCCCTGACTAGTTTAATATCCTAGACTCTCAGGTAATAAGATTTAGGCAGGGATAATTTAGCTTCACTTTTTTGGGGAATATTTTAGTCTTAGCTAAGTCATAGCCTATTTTCGGGCATATTTTTAAGTGATTTGAAAACTTAAAAGAGGGAAAACTATAATTTTAAGAATTCTTTTCTTTATTTTTATATCTATAATAATTATAAAATATGAATCTACTTAGAAATCACAAGTACAACCAATACCTTCACCAAAACTCTCTTCTCCGTATTAATTAAGGCATCGTAAACCAATGCAATCATCTAAAATAATTCCCTCACATTCCTCTACCACTTCCACTCATCATACCCTTTTATACCGACCAAGTAGCGGGTGGAAAACAACGAAATTTGCATAATTATGCAATCTACGAGAGCCCACACACACCGCACACACACATGCAAGCCCATTTTGTTGGCTAATTCCAAATAGAAAACTTTTCAGCAGCAGCAAACCGAAGCTGGTGGAAAAGAAAAATTTATTGCCCGCCGCCAACTTTTGGTCAGCAAAGCAATGCAAAGCTGGCCGGGGAAAATTTGCATAAAAACAAACGTAAATGTAACGAAGTGAAAGCGAAACTTTGAACAGGCGCAAATGCAACAGAAAATTTAATACGAACGACATTGAACAAGATGTGGTGGAAAAACGTTGGAAAAGATGTGTGTAAGAAATGCTACTCTTTCTTCTTCAGATCCTTGAGAACCCGAGCTATATCGTCCTTTAGGGCCACAGCACGATTGGCCAGCATCTTGGCCAACAGGGCATGCTTCTCGGCCTTGGCCAAGGCCTCCTGATCCTCGCTACTGACCTCACCCGTTGCCTGGCGCACCTTCTGGGACAACTTGCTGGCCGTGTTGACGGCCTTGGAGGCCTCGGCCAGAGCGCCCACTGCCTGTCGCTGGGCGGAGATGTAGGCCTGCTCCATTACCTCAAGGCGCTCCTCCTTCTTCTTCTTCAGGTCATCCAGCGTATTGGTGGCCTCTGATAGGAGTGAAGCCGCTCCTGTGGCCGCGCTGAACACCTGCTTGGCCAGGTCCTCGGGTGACTTCTTGGCCTCCTCGGCATCTTGGGTCTGGACTTTCGGCTTGGCCGAGATCTCACGCCTGGGATATACAGTAAGAGGCTTGTCCTCTACGGGTTTCTGGGCCTCTTCGATCTCCTTAAGCTCCTTGGCCTGCTTTTCCTTGGTCAGCAAATGAGCAATTTGAGTGGGATCCGTGTAGACGGGACCCACTTCGTCGGCGCCACCAATGGTGGTCTTTTCATCACTCTTTGGGTCCTTGGATTCGGTAACCTGTTTGCCCATTATGGACTTCTGGTCCATGCCCTCCATATTCTGGGCCAGCGAGGCGCTTGGTGGTGGCTTGTCTTTGGACTTGTCCTTGGGCTTCTCCCCGGGTTTCTCTGCTATCTTTTTGGCGAGTTCCTCGCTGCATTTCGATATGTTGATGTAGACCTGTTCGCCTTGAGCCGAGTCACCGTCACCGCCTTGAGCGCCACCGTCTTCACAGTCCTTGGGCTTTGGCTTACAGGGATCGTCCTCTTCCTTCTCGTCTTCACAGGACTCCTCCTCTTTGGGCTTACAAGGATCTGTCGGAGTCTCGCAGACCGGCTCTTCTTCCTTGAGCTCACAGGGATCGCAGACGGGTTCTTCTTCCTTGAGCTCACAAGGATCGCAGACGGGTTTTTCTTCCTTGAGTTCACAGGGATCGCAGACGAGTTCTTCCTCTTTGGCCTTGCAAGGATCGCTTTCAGCCTCGCAGACAAACTCTTCCTCTTTGGGTTCACAGGGATCCGGTTGAGGCTCGCAGACAAGTTCTTCCTTCTTAGATTCACAGGGATCACAGACCTCCTGGCAAATGGGTTCCTCCTTTTTACAGGGGCGTTCTAGTTCTTCACAGGGATCAGCCTCGATGGATAGGTCAGAGTGTTGAGCCTTAATCTCCGGATTCTCTGCCTCCTCCGCTGCGGAGCGGATAATGGTCTGAGTGCAGATATTGGACCCGGGCTCCCGCTGTGAAATCCTATCGCGCGTCTCCTGAGACACTGGTGTTGCGGAAGTTGAGGACTTGCCTGCAGCCGCGGCACGGGCTGCCTTGGCGGCCTCGGCTTTCTTCTGAACATTCTTGGCTAGTGCAGCCATCTTCTCCTTCAAAGTGTAAAACAAAACAGTGGCTTTGGCTACTAAGTCCTTGGCCAATGCAGTGGCCTTCTCGGACAATTCAGAGGCTGTGGCCTCTACATTCTTCCCGGTCTCCGAGGGTTTCTTGGCAGCTGCCTCAGCAGAAGGCTTCTCCGGAGCCGGAGGCTCTGGTTTCTTTGGCGGCTCCTCCGGCTCATGCTCTTCGTGGAGAGCAGCTGCTGCTTCTGGGTCAGAAGGACCCGGCATTTGCTCCTCCGGAGTGTGGGGCCAAAATGTGGGTTTGTTTATAAAATCTGGCGCCAGATGGGGGCTGGCAAAGCAGAACTCCTCCATGGTCATCTCTTCGTAGGGCCTGAGGGCCTTCAGGAACTCCTGCTTCTCGGTGAGCTGCTTAATCCGCTCGTTCGAGGCGTCCTTGTATTCGCAAATCTCCTTCTGCACCTGCTCCGCTTCCTTGTCCACCACATCGAAAAAGCGCTTTTGCTCCACAATCGCATGGCGATTCTCGAACAGAGAGTGCAGCTTGTCGTACTTGGTCTCGTACGAATTCACCCAGTCCACAAGTTCTGTGCGGACATTCTGGCGATAGTATTCCCAATCGATGGCCGGCAGCGATTCTGGATACTTACGAACGCGTCTGGTTGGGAATAGGGCTTAAATTATGAGCTTTTCTATAGAGTAAATATCAATTTTAATTTTATTTCAACTATTATAATATGTAATACCATTATTAAATTAGTTAAAATTATTAAATACGTATTGAGAAATTAGTTATTCCTTTATATTTTAAAAAGGGACTTGCATTAATATTATATATTAATTATTATAATATATTGAGACTTGAAAATAATGTATACAAGATTTAAAAACCCTTTAAGAAAGCTAAAATGAGGAAATTTTTACTGAGAAATTGGTTCTTCTTTTATATTTTAAAAAGGGACTTGACAAAGAATTTATTTATTTAGGTAAATTCTTAAGGATAAACTAGTTACTTCTTTTATATTTTAACATGGCTGAAGAGATTACTCTTTTTACATACTCTTAAATCAGTTTAATATATCTTATTAACAATCCTTTAGTTCTTCTCAATAATTTTCAATCGGAAAACTTATCCCCAAACTAAAACCCCTTTAAATCCTCAATATAAAACCCCAAAACTTACGCCTTATACTCCTCGTGCTTCTTGGCAAACATCTTGAACTGCAGTTGCTGGTTCGGGGGCACCTGCTTCATCAGATCGGCCAGAAGGACCACTCGGCAGCCCTTCTTTGGGCCGCCGCCGCCACCAACGCCGCCCTTGATGCAGTTCACCAGCTTCTCCCACATCCTGCGCGCTTTCTTTGCCTGTATTTATTATGCCTGAATATATGTTGATTTATGTACACTTGTGTTTACATTGGACTCTAGTCTATTCTATTCTATTACTGGAACATATGTGTGTCGGGGTGTAGATGAAATCAAACAGGCAGCCAACTGAGTGCCATTAAAAGTGAAAATTCCAAAAAACCCATAAAAAAAGGGAGGAGTCGAGCAGCATTTCAATTTATAGCCCGAAATTGCATATTCATGCAGTTTCAATTAAATCAGAGTCAGACGCAGCGACAGCCAGGCAACTCCTTGGGTTTGACTAACTGACAATAAAATCGAAAATTAATTCCAAGGCAGCACGGTCTGTGCTCAAGGAAAGTTCAATGTAATAGCAGGGATCAGGGCAGGGGTTGGGGTCCTGGTTTGGGACTGGGACTGAGGGGGGAATGTTTAGCCGTGTGTGTGCGTTGCGAGGTCGGAAAATGCTCCAAAGTGACAAACGCAATTTATAACGCAACGAAAATGGGCTAATGCCAATTCTCCAGGTAATTGTCGGCCGCTCTCTCTCTCTCTCTCTCCTCCTCTCTCTTAAGAGTCCTTTGCCAGGACCAACCCTTGCCAAAATCCCAGGTTGAGGTCCTCGAAACGAAATGGCACTGGAACGAAACCAGCGCCTGCGCTCTTTTCGCTCTCCAGCTGTCACTTTGACAGTTCGCCCTCTTGGAGGTCCTTTTTTCGAACAGCTGCCCTGCATCGCTCGCTCTCTCTGCTCCCGCAGGACGAAACGAAGTGGAAAAGAAACGGCGTGAGAGAGAGAGCGAGAGTTTGTCTGCTCCGTTTTGTCAGCAAATTTCGAGCGTCTGTGAATTTTTCGTGGTTTTTTGTTATTTTCCTAGTTAAAAACATTAAAAACTCCAGTGAAATCTATAATTTAGGCCTCGTAATAGTGGACAATGGTTGTGATTGCATTGAAATCCTTTGAGGAACGCAAGTAAACCCACAAATAACATCCGTGTTCCTTTTCGCGTGTTTGTGTGTACCATTCAGGAGTGTGTTTACATTTTTTCAATTCATCCTAACCATAAAAACTAAACAATCAAATTCATGGTTTAACAAATATTATTCGGGGCTCAAGGCAATAGTTTAATTAGGTAAGTAAATATCTGGAGTTGAGGTGTCAATGTTTATCTTTTAAATCCTTAAAAATACAGCAGAATCTGCTTGTGTATGTGCTAGTGTTTAAGTGTGTATATGTACACAAACACATGTATGTAAATATGTAGGGAAAAAGGACATACCTGTGCAAGGATTTGTGCGGCTTGGAATGAATAGGATGAATGTAAGAAAGGAAAACATCATAAGAATTTAAAAATTTAATTTAAAAATATAAGGAACTTTATTAAAAATAGAATAACAAATATATAATTAGAAAATGAACTTATAAACCTATTATTTAGTAATATAATAATAAATAATAGGATGAATATGTGAATAAGATGAATATGAAAAGGAAAAATAATGAAAATACGAACAGAAAATAAAGAATTATATTAAAAATAGAAGAACATATATTCAAATAAGAGAATAAACTTGTAAACATATTTTAAAATGACATAAAAATAAATAATATACATATATGTATATTTTATGAGTAATAAAAATGTTTAAAATATATGTTTAATTTTATATAAAATATTAGAAAGGGCAAAGATCCGAAATTTCATAAATAAAATTATTCTTAATTTCTTTCCAGACCTTAGATATTCTTATTCTGTTCAATTTATAATATATTTACTAAAATATATTTACTTTAAAATATATTTTAAATATATCTACTATATTTAATTTATATTTACTCAAACTTATTAACAATGTTTAATAAACTTTTTTTTATAGAAATTAAGAAAAGGTGATTATTAAGATTTAACCCCTGACAGCTCATAAACTCACGCCTGATCTTAAACCCGAGACTTTCCTCATAAAAAATGTAATTACATCAACAAATGAAACCCCACGTTATAGCTCCCATAAGCCCCATCCCCAGTGGTCATAGTAACATCCTCTCTTAACCCAATTCCAGGCTGAAATTTATTTCCAAAAACTTAATGAAACTCATCAAAATTCTGTTAGACCCGAAATGAAATTCTGCAAATGAACTAATTGACTCGAATGATACTTTACAACTTGGCTGCGGATCCCGACCAAGGAAAATAGAGTTTTGCGGCAAGCGGCGGATAATGTGGAAAAATAAATTTTCCAAAGCTCTCGCGCGCGCTGGCTGATGGCTTAGAATTTTAATGTAATTTATTTTTGGTAGCAGCAGAGGGTGAAAATGTGAGGAGAAGGCAGAAACCAAGAGCCGGCCGTCGGCTGCCAGGAAACAAATAAACTATGGACCAACATAAAAATTTATATGCATCGTAATGGCAATATATATACGTATATATCCGTATACCCATAGGCCATGTCGGTGCTTTGTTAAGCCCTTCCCTCGCCTCCGTCTCTCGGGGTAAACTTTTAAAGTGTGCAATTTAAATGAAAATTTCCCGAGCTGAGGCCCGCATTTTCGCCGTAGAGCGTGTCAAGCCACGCAGGCTGACTAGCAAGTAGTTCCCCGAGCCCGGAACACACCCAAACTACTTATTTATGGGGGATGGTAGGTGTGGTGGGGCTTGTAGGTGCTGGCTCTGCCCCCTTTTCCACTGGGCCAAGTGATTTTATGCTAATATTATGGGTCATTGGGATTTGCGCAGAGCAAAGTGCTTGTTAAACATTTCATTAGACTTAGTGTAAATACCCGCGGTTAACAGGACCTCGTAAAACCTTGCCAATCCGCCCCCTAAAAATTCTAACCCCCCTTGTGGCACATGCCCGAGTATGTGTGTTTGTGTGTGCGGTCGGCGGTGGCCCCAAAAGTTTCCTTTTGAAATTGAAAGTGTTGATGGGAGCGACTGAGCCGTGTCTTGGGTCATATGCTGGCATATGGTGCCTCTTACAGTCCGTTTCGCGGCCGTAAGGCAGCTGGCAAGCAACATGGGAATAGGGAAAATTATGCAAAATCTTGTGGAAAATGTTAGAAAATCTGTAGAGACTCGAGAGGGTAAAAAACCTAGAAGTTCTTCAGAAATATTTTATATTAAAATACATAAAACTCTGTTAACCTATATCCTTGAAGCTCGTAAATCCCTCTAACTATTTACTCTCATGCCCGACACTGTACACTTAACCCTAGCCTGTCCGCGAGCTTTTCTGCATGCGTAATTATTCAGCAGCTGCTGTCAGTCTAAAATAAAAGTGAAGTTTGCCGAAAAATGGAAAACATTTTCGAAGGATATGCCAGAGAAGGCAATATAAGCCAAAATGAAAAGGTTCTCTCACTCTCTCTCTCCGGCAAAAATGACTTTCGTTTTAATGCCAAAATCATGTCAGCCCCAGATGTGACCACATTACATATTGCACTACTTAGAATATATTTTATATATACATTTTCCGTAGAGCTCTCTGGCCTTATTGGATTCGTGTCCACATGCGGGTGACAGAATGAGTTTTTGATCAAGTGCGGACGTCACTCAAAATTTCTGCAATTAGTTATTGATGAATCAGAGAATCTCGGAGCGGAGCACGGAGCACGGGGCTGGCATCATAAATGAAATATGGGTATTGTCACACTTTAAAGCGTTAAATGTTCCTTTTCTGTTGACGCCACCTCCGCCGGCAATAATTGGAAAAATTTCCATTTGTCCTCTTTGCCCTTGCCGGGTTCCGTTGTCATGGCCAAACTGGACCAAGGATTCCCAGAGCCAGAGAGCCGGCGGACAAACGAGGCCGTAGGCGCATTTGCCATCTGTCACTCTGGCACTCGTGATGAATGTGTTTGACGTGTGGCTCCGGGCACGCCCCCCAATCGGAGGCGGAGGCAGAGGTCGAGGTCTTCAGCAGTGCCTTTTCCATGGAGCCATCGCTCCATCGCTCCATCGCCATGGCCATTGCCATCGTCATCTCCACTGCCACACCGCATGACGTTGCATACTTTGCGGCGCGAGCGGCCAGTGAATAATGTGCGTTGGGAACTGCCGCCCCTCCGATGGTTGAGATCTTAACGATTTCGCTGGCAAATTACGCTGTCGAAAGATATATCTATAAGGCTTGCAATTGCACTTTGCTTAACACAGGGAACTCAAGAGTTACTATTGAATATTAGGATAAAATTTATAAAACCTTGAAACCCAAATAGATTTAAATTATTTACCTCGTTCTTTAATTTTCTGGTGTCTTCGGATAAACTCAAACTCTTATTAATAATTCACTATTATTTTTCTTGCTAACCATTCCAGATCCAATTTGAAGAGAAAACCCTCTGCTAACTGACTGCCAAAAGAGTGCTCACCATGAGCAATCGAGCACAATGGCTGCTGCTTGGCAGTTGCCTCGTGCTACTTGCACAGGCACAGGCAGTCACCGAGGAACTTTCCCCAGGTAAGTTAGGAGAAAGAGTATGCCAAAGTCTATGCTTACCTGTCGTTGGTTGGCTGATTGAACCCGGGCTGGCCGTCTGGGCACTAGCTGAACATTCTCCTGCATTATGCAAAAAGAAATTGCAGCACGAATGTTGCATGCAGATGCACAGTAGGTCAGAACAACAGGGCCTTCTTTTTACACAGCTAAAATAGGGTAAAAGTATTGTTAATTTAATATTTCCATGTACAATAAATTCATTTATTTGATGTATTTCATGTATTTCTTATACATTAAAATATTGTGCATAAACCAAGTAAATAATTTCTAAAAATTAACTAGAGGCTTCTGAATGTATGAACATAAATATATCTTAGCTGAGGAGCTCTTTTTTTAAATTTAAAATTACTAAACAAATTTGTAGGATTTTGTATTCTATCTTGAGCTCTTCCCATCAGTGTACTTCCTTAGTCATTTGGCCCTACGATTCCTGTGTGTCGATCTATAATGCAAATTTATGCGCTCCTCAACTTGGGCAACTCAATCAGCGAACTAGTTGCTGGGATTATAAATAAACAATGGACAAACAGACAGGAGAGGGCCGGCCCTTTCCAAGGGGTAGCTGCAGGTTGTACTACGGTTAGCACTGGCAGCACGAACATCAATTTTAATTATGCAAATGTCCGAAGCACCTCCCGACTTTGACTTCGACTTCGACTCAACCCAAATCAGGGACAGAGGCCCGGCCAATCCAATTGGCTTAGAGCTCATTATAACTGCATTAGCATTAGGCAAAAGTGTCAGTTGTTGTTCGTTGGCCAACAAACTCCATTATGAGTGGGAGGGCTCTTACCAAAAATACAACAAAAAAAAAAACACAAAATAATGTATACCTAGAAGATACGAAAGGAGCCAGAGACGGAGAAATTTTCAATTTCCCTGTGGCCCGATGGAAATCCTCCTGCAAATGATGATGAATGTGCCCTGGCTGTGACCCAAATAAATTTGTCAATTTATCATTTGCCTAAAATAAGATGACATTGGTCTGGCTCTGTCATTGGATTTATGCCCGCCCGCACTCCCCTTCGTCCTGCCAGTGGGAGCAACAATTGTGCGGATCTGGATCTGAGTCTGGACGAGATACAGGAGCAGGAGACGATAGAGGCTTTCAAATATTTGAAAATTTCCCAGCTCACAAGGCTTCTCCTTGTGTATCAACAATAATAATAACAAGCATCTCAGAGCCCGGCCGGGTGTATGTGAGTTGGGATAAGTGTCGGCTTATGCTTCTTGTTAAACAATAATAATTGCAAATCAAGTTAGGTTCCTTGCCCTGGCCTGGCACTTGATATTTTGTGGTTTTTGGTTTTGATTTGAATGAAGCCAACTTGTGCTAACCCCAAAGCTAATCGAATCACAAACACACATGCACACGCCCGGCACTCGACTGGGAACTTTTGCGTTTTGTTTAGGATATATTCAAAAAGGACTCTCTGTCTCTGTATCTGTGTCTGTGTCTGAGGAACTCCGCCTAACAAGCTGACAACTTCAAGTTCCACCTTTGTCTTCGGCAACTCTTCTCACATCCCAAACACACACTCCACTCGTCGTAATTGAACAATGAAAGTTGCGTTAAAAGTTTCACTCGCCTGCTGGAGGGAAACGAAGCACAGCAGCATTCATTCAGCTTCAGCTGGGAACTTTTGCGGTTATCTATCAAATTAGTAAATAACTCACTTGACTGCATTAATATTACTTTGCCCAGCATTTGTGGAATTTTTCACTTCTTATTAATGATCTATTACAAAGCGAACCGCAACGAGAAAATACTTAAGATGATTTGCCTGCAAAAAATAAGCAGAATAAATATAAAAAAGAGGGATGCACACAGCTCACAGCAACGCCAAAGGCAACAGATGAAAATTAATGACTTGAAGAGAACAAGTTGAGGGCTGTGCACTGGCGAAAAATTGCATATTAAATCATTATTGATTAATGCTGTATCTAGAGATTTTCTAAGGGTTGTTATAGTGCTGGAAAAATAATGTTTAACTTGCCAGTTTTCCAGCCAAATTTCATATCTTTCCAATAATTGTAGAGTGAAAATATAGTTTACCTTATAATTCACTAAGCTTTTCCTTTTTTTTAAATAATTCAAATTTGACAACTAAAAATCGAATTAACAAAATTTTACAGACCTCTAGTAGGGGTTTTCTCCCAGTGTGAGGACCAAAAGAAAAAGGCAGGGCTCGCGACTTTTGTTTCAGTGGACAATGCAGCACTCGAACATCTCCCAATTGGGGAAAGGGAAGGGTACGCATTCCCCAACCTGCCCTGCCCTGCACCCTTATATTATTATTAATGAGCGGGGCAAAAAAGGTGAACGCGCACCTTTTTGCTGCGATGGTGCGATGGGAAATTATAAAAGTCGGGGATAATGGAAAATGTTTTCGGGATGATGGGGGATGTTCGAGTGGAACGGTCATAGCAGACAGCTTATTATCATGGTGGCAATAATAAAAGGGAATTATTAATATGACAAAAGACAAATGACTGAAATCGAGTTTGAAATGACTCTGGAATGGTTGGGTCTCCGGCCAAGGGGGAATGCCTTCCTCCTTTGGAGGATGGCGCGCACAAATGCCGATGGGGGGAAGGATACAGACACATTCACATTTGGACAGGCCGCAAAAGACAAACGAATGGGCCATGGCCTTTGTGACTCTTCCTTGGCTCCTTTCTGCTGTGGCTCCTGACCCTTGTGGCAAAATTGAAAATGTGGTCGAGTCCGGGTGTGGGGTTGTATAAAGGATATATAACCCTCTGGAGCTGACAAAAGGTCAAAAATACATTATGTGCTAATGCAAAGTCCATGTTAATAAATGTTGATTGAAATAATGATGATTAATATTTAGCATTTTGACATTTTAGCTTGCGGCTTCCGGCTTCCGGAACGTTTCGCAAAAAAAACACTTGGCCAACAATAGTTTGCCGGGCTATTATCATTTATTTTGTGTTTGTTGCTTGCGCAAATTGAAAAAATCCTTTTGTTTGCCACTTGCGGCTGCTCAAGTTGATTTATTGTGTGCACAATTATTCCCGAGAGGCAAGTCTTCTATACACTCTACCCTCCTTTATTTTGCGACAACAATTTATAGCTGCAAATTCCTTGGCAGAAAGATTGAGAGGGAGGAAGCGACCTGACACATCCCTGTGCCGCTCACATGGTCGAATTTTTTTGCAATTTCATGTTTTATTTAGTGCATTTTCCGTTGCCCCGCCACACCTTTACCCCCCTAGCTGAGCCAATAATTCCCAGGCTATCCTATTTGGTTTTTTTTTTTGGCTGTGTGTGTGTACGCTGCATTGGCATTTTTCGATTATTGGTTTTCTTTCATTTGATTGCACATTTACACATTTTTGTTGTTTGCTTTTTATTTGCCGTCGTCGGTCCGGCTTCTCACACTTTTTGCACTCAGGTTTGCTTGCACCACAAAATTTCGAACGTGCTGGTACCGTGTTGCTTTTGAGGTGTATTGGAGTTTTATTTAAGTGTAATTTTAAACGATATTTAGG
The DNA here is from genome assembly GCA_018153105.1 of Drosophila rufa. NCBI lineage: Eukaryota > Metazoa > Arthropoda > Insecta > Diptera > Drosophilidae > Drosophila > Drosophila rufa. The sequence goes on from JAECXS010000002.1 coordinate 7,740,611, forward strand.
TATTTTTTGGTAAGCCTAAAGCCTGTTTAATTAAAGCATACTTTTAGGCTGCTTAGAAAGCGATTCCAAATAAATTTCGATTTATAGATTTTTATGGAGCGCCTAAAAGAGTGCAAAGTTTATTAAAGTCTACTTTTTAAAGTCTACTTATTAAGGTATTTTTTATAAGCCTAAAAGAATGTAATGCTAAGCTGCTGTAGTTTTTTTGAAGCATACTTTTAGGCAGCTTAAAAATAAAATTCGAACAATTTAATATATTTTTTGGAGCGCCTAAAAACATGCAATGCTCAGAAGTTGTATTATATTTCATAACATACTTCAGGCATTTTATCAAGTCCTTTTTAAAACTCGATAAATTTTAATACCAGTAATCTGTATTTTCCGGATACGTAATACCACTTTTAATTACATTTAAAACCAAAAGTGTTATTACTGAAGTCGATGTATAAAAATTAAATATCACTTAGCTTAGTATACTTCTAGAAATGTATAATTTATGATAAATTTCTGAAGATAAACTATTCAAATCATTTATTATCCAAACTATAAGCTCCAAGTTATTGAATTATCTTTAAAATTTGCCTCCATAAATTCCCCGAAAAGAGGTATCGAAGTTTTGATTCACCTGAAACTTTCTTGGCGTGTTTATCTTTTGCTTCTTTTTAACTTCTTTTGGCATTCTTGCCGTTTTGGAGCTGTGATTTTATTTGTTGTGCTCCATTTTGTTTTTGGCTCACCTTTTCCCTGCTATTTTTTCTGATTTTTTTTCTGGTGCTGCTGACGCTGTCAAGTGTTTTGTCGCTTGTCAACGATTTTTCGCCGAACTTCCGCAATAGCCAAAAATGCTTGCCAAATCGTTCGCATCCGCCTGTGTGTGTGTGTGAGTTTGGCAATTGCGATTTTAGATATTTATTGCAAAATGCAGCGACCGTAAAAAAAATCGCAAAAATAAACGGTGAGGAGACGACAAACCCCTAAGCCCCAGACCCAAGCTCCGCCCTCTAATTGGGCACTTTGTAGCCCCACTCACGACCTGATCCCGGGCAAAATGTTACATGTTATTAAATTAACGGCAGACGTACGGCGCTTTGCATATGAAAAGTGACAGTAAGTGCAGCAGTTTTCCCCAGGAAAAACGAGAGCATGTTAGTCTACGCCGCAGATGAAAATGGCTTCGGCGGACGGGGTGTGGGGCACACACCCGAGGGTTTGGGGTAGCTCCATAAACTTAAAAGCCTTGTCATGTTTGCTTAACATTCATTTTTACCCCGGCAAAGCCCGTTTAATTGTGTTAGTGAGCGTTTTATTATGGCACGGAGTCCCTGGACCACTGGAACCCCTCCCTCCTCTGGTTTTTCCCACCCCGCCTTGGTGCCTTTCCCACACTCCCCCCCTTTCGGCTTTTCCCGGTGCCCAGAGTCCTGTAAATTGTCGCTGGCATCTGTCCCGTGTAGAGAAATAAATTGAAAGCGAAGCAAAGTGAAAATTTTTGCATAGAGAAAAGTGTTTCGGAAAATTCCCCAAAAAAAACAAAAAAAAAAAAGAAGAACCCGCAAAAAAAGGAATTTAATGAGTCATTTGAGCTATGCCCGACGGCCTGAAATTTCCGGCTGAAACAAGCCGGCGAAAAACTTTTGGCCAGCTCCTGAGGCTTTTCCCTCGCACTTCAAAGCGAACGAACGCGAGCCCTGGCTGGATTTCAATTTGAACTTTGGAAATGCTCGAGGCCGGGGCCAAAATAATAATTATTTTGATTTTGGTTTTTCCCCATTGCTGCCTCATAATTATGCATAGTTGATAATGAACGATAATATGCAGTGTTCTCTATACACTCGGCGTAAAGTAAAGGTTTTAAGGTTTTTCAGTGGAAGGATAAGTATACAGGAAGTTTTAAAAAAATATATACTAAATATTGAGTTATCCTTAAAGTCTTACTTTTTTGCTGGAAAATATTTTCTATAAAATCTAAATAAATCTCAGCTTTTCTTAAACGATGCCTTTTCACAAATTTATTCTTTGTTTCGAATATCCTAAAACTGAAACTGAAGTGTGCCCTTTTTATCCCCAAAAAAAAAAGTTCCAAGCTGGTAACAAATACTCCAAACAAACAAAAGCCAAAAAGGAAGGCGTTCGGAGAAGGGGAAGCTGGGCGGAACGGGGCAGAAACACAGACAGTTTGATGGAAATTGTTAGGCAAGAACAAGCCAACAACAATGGAAAATACAAAATACTTTTGGGAATCAACACCAAAAGCAAACAACACACACACAGGACACACAGAAGACAAGTGCATATGTCTTTTCGTTTGAGAGACATACGAGAAAGGGAAGAAGTACGTACTACAGCATTGCAAAATTAGAGTAGCAAAGCGAGCGAAGGCAAATGAGCCAGAGACACGTATAGGATGTATAGGATATATAGGATATGCAGGATAATGGGTAGAGGGTCCCGAAACCCGGGTCCCGTGTCCTGGGTGGCATAGACACAGTTACTTAGCACGTCAATTGCATGTGGCATGTGGCATGTGGATATGCGCTCCCCAGTGAGTGGCCTTGCCTTGCCTTGCCTGCCGGAAAAAGGAAAAGCCAGAAAACCGGGCTCGAACTTCAACTTGAAGCTTGGAATTTGTGCACAGAGATAAAAGCAACAAGATTTTTGAGATTTCAGTTATTTAAATAAGTGTTAAATAGTTGCTAGTTAAAATTTTTATATATAATAATAATTATATCCATTACCATGTTTAAATTTTCTAAGCAAAAATCATGTTATCCACTTTTTTATTATTTTAAAATGGTTTTTATTATTTATTATTATTATTTCAGCTTAACAAAATTCAGTTAATAAGAAATGTAAAACAACTATGGAAACCTACTTCCTATATTCATTTTTCTCACTGTTCCTGGAAGCTGGAATTATATGAAAAATGCACAGTACACATCGAAACAACTGAACAAACAGACGCTGGCAATACACATACATATATGCGAATGCAATGAGCCATAAAAAAGCTCCTGGCAAACGGCAGCTCAAGTGGCCAATTGGACCAAGTGTGTCCTTCCCGGGGAATCGAGTTCCCAGCTCTCGAACCAGGTTTCTTTGCCGTGCCTCACCTTTTGTGTGCTGTTCGGCAATCAGGCGATGTTAGCTGTAAATTGATAATACTTAACGTGCAGCACATTTCCACCTTCAAGCAGTCCTCGCCCTCCTCCTCCTCTTCTCCTCCTACACACATTTTGCCACCTCCTGCACCTTGCTTATTTGCACTTGACTTTGGAAGAGAGCGTTGCATGTAGTGTCAAGCAGTGCAGGTCCTTGAAGCAAGCAGCAGCGTTTAAAATTGTATTTTTAGTTAGAAGGATTAAAATTATATTTCGCCAATTTCTCTATAAGATTATCTGCAGCCTAAACCTAGATGCCAAAATATATTTTGTGAAGAATATTTCAAGTAAAATTCTTATGACTTATAAATCCTTAAAAATCCAACTTTTTATCGGCTCCTATTAAACAATGTTTTATTATTAGCTGCAGACTTTTGAAGGGATAATACAAAAGAAATTCTGGAATTAGAAAACTTCGTTTTGGTGTCAGACAATGCCTTTGGCATCTGAGCGTTTCCGGTTCCGCTTTTCCGAATGCCAAGAAGGAGAAGCACCTTTACATCGAACCGAATTTAATGCGCTTAATTTTGAACAAAGAGGCAGCGGCTGCAACTTAGTAAGCCTACTTACTTAATGGCAACAAAGGAGCAATCCTTTGTTTGCTCAAAGGCGCAATCAGACAGCGATCTGGGGGGCGTCAAGGAGGCGAAGTCTGTCTAACGGTAACAATAACAGTCGCAGGAGCAAACTCCACTGAGTCAGGATCTGTTTGTACTTTGTATTTGTGTTTGTGCAATTAATAATGGCAAGTCTGAAAGGAATTGCCTGGCCGGAGCCCCCTCGGCTCCTTTTAAGTATGCAGACAGCCAGCACAGAACAGTCGTTTCATAATTTTCCGACTTTTTCCTAATGAGGTGGTGGGGGCCCATCGCCACCGCCAAAACAAGCTGCAGACAATGGTCAGTTATCTTGTTGAGAGCATCTCAAATATGCAAAACTAAATTCAATTCTTGGCTAATACAAATATGCAGCCCGTTGCTGAAAATGTTTAACTTTTGCTCTAATCTGACATAATGAAAATGAAGTGCAATGGGTGAGGGATTAGAAAACGGACGAGCAGGAAGCAAGAAGCGGGGCTACCCCGAAATGGGAGATTCATCTCAATCAATTAGGGACCAGTCTCCGTCTCCTGCTCCACAGTTGTGGATGCGTGTGCCTGTGTGCTGGGGAAAATGTAATAAACTTAAGTATGCATGCTGGAATATATATTCCGAATATATTTGCATAAATGCAACTACTGCACATGCACAAGCCAAGCAAACATCAACAACAATGGGTGAGCGGAAACAGGAAATGCAAATGTCTCACAGGGGCGGAAATCTATTTCAATAAACTTGCGACATTGATAAATTATTAATCTGACATCTTTCCAGTTGTTGCCATGTTTCTGTTTCTGCCTCGGCAGTTCCAACTTTTGAAATTCAATTATCCGATCCGGCTCCGACGCCGGCTCTGGCTCCTGACAAGCACATTTTCGCCAGCCTTTCCTGAGGTCAGTCTAAAAAGAAAATAAAATGATGACAAACGAGTGGCAATCGGAAAAATGTGGCCATAACTGAGGACGCCCATATACACGGTTGTATGCCATCGACAGGGCTTTGTGATGTTTCCGCCTGACAGCTGGAATTAAAATTCTTCCTCGACGACCCGATTTATGCCTCCTCCAGTGCTCCGGTGCTCCGGTGCGTATGGAGCGAGCGGAGTCAGCAATCTGCTCCAGCTGAATCAAAAGCCAGCTCTCCCCAACCGAAAGTCTGTTAATTGTTATGTGGTTCTGCACCTGATGTCGCCAAAAGAGAACGGGCTGGCGGTGCTCATGCTGCCGCCGCTGCTGCCTCTGGTGCTGCTGGAAAATTCTGGCCCAAAAGAGTTGACAGCGAGTGCGTTGCGAGTTGCGTTGCGGTGTTTGGGGGGAAAACTTGAAGCCGGATTTTCCCAGACTTTGCTGACATGCGGCTGGAAGCTGCGGCTTTTGACCCATCAGAAAACTCAGCTTTGCTGCGGTCTCACCGTAGCTAAGCGATAAAATTATCCACCTCTTTTTTATAAATTTTGCCCCGGCAAATGGCAAGTGACAGCGTGAGGCACTCAGGAAAATAACATCGAATGGGTTGGGAAACAAGGAAAATTAATAGCTAAATAGAACAAAAACCTAAAGTCCTCCAAATTTGTTGAAAAATTTCAAGATCTTTAAAAACCTAGAGAAAAAATATTCAAAAACATTTAATTGCGAATTATAACCAAACGTATGCTGGGACTATATTTTTCTTCAGATTAGTCCGAAGTGCCTCTTACTATTTAAATACCTCACAACTCCGTATAAGAAAAAATTACATCTAAAAACTCAGTTGGGAATTATAATTAAACATAAAATTAAACTATTTTATTAAGATATTTTTACCTAAGAAACAAAGGAAGCAATGCCAACTATAATATTCCTAGAAGATGGTAAAAACATGAATTCCCATAGTTTTTAAGAAATCGAGCAAAAAAAATATTTTTCTAAGTCAATATACATTTTTCCAACATTCACTATTTGCAAAGAGTTTTTTCAATATTAATTTATAAGAACAAATTTTCTTTGATTTTTGTATAGTACTAGATTTTTTTGCGAGTGCTTAGAGCATGAGAAAGGGTCAAATTGGAGGTGTGGCCACACTTTAAAACGCTTAATTTTCGTCCCTAGTTTGGCGAGCACTTCTTCTAGTCTGTTGCACGCGCTCAAAAGGTTGCTGCGCCGCCCCGCTTTGTTTCCTCAATTCAAAATGCAACGAATTTTGCACCGTCTGCTGCATTCGCATTTGCATTTCGCAGTCGTCGTCGCATTGAGTGACACAATATAAATCCGAAAGTAGTTGAACCTCGTCTCGCTGGCGTCCAAAATGCTTTTTTAATTATGCACATGGAATGGGAGACAGAGAAGGCGACAGAAGTCGAAAGGGAGAAGGAAAAGTGCCAGCAAGTTTTGTTTGCAGACGAGTTAGACTTTGAAGCTGCCAAGCCAACTTCCTGACTAGTCTGAAGTCTGTCTCCCCGTCTCTTTCTCCTCCTGCTAACCCGCCCCGCCCCCCACAGTCTTTTGCCGGCTAGACAAGATTTGTTTATCTCTGTCTCTTTCGTCGCTGCTCGCTGCTGGTTCTGCGACTTTTGATGTTATCCGTTATCTCTGTTGCACCAGCTAGCCGCCATCTGTCTGCTTGATGTGACACTAATCCCAGACACGCTGCCACCAGCTGACGGATGCGACACCACCTAGGATGTGAGAAGATCGGATCTTGAGGATATAGGATAAGATTAACCCAAAACCACCAAATGTCACACAAAAAACTATTTTCCACAATCTCCCAACACAAGGGTTTTTTGTGGCATTAACAAGGGTCAAGGATCATAAGAAACCGCAATTTTTGGGGTTGCTTTCCCCTCTATACTGTATTTAAGGTGACGTCATCAAGTATGCAATACAAATACATGCAATTATCTTTGTGTGCGATAACTTGTCATTATGCAAAATATGCTGCATTATTTATAGCATAAACACAGGCGCTGACATTGCATGTCAGGCCAAACTTGAATCCTGAAAAAAGCCCAAGAACGGCAACTTGGCCGAAAGCAGCAAAAACAAACACACACACTGGCAAAAACGTAGTAAACAAACGAGCACAAGAACAGGAACAACAATGTGCAACACAATTGCTGCCGCACTTAAAATTAATTGAACTTGAAACAAGTGCAGCCGCAGCCGCAGCGCCAACTCATGAGAAATTCTGTGGTCGAGCCAAAAGGCAAAAACTTTTAGCCCACACACACACTCACACACAGAGGGTCCCTCACACTTGCAGAAAGCTTTCATTAGTTCTGGCCGGCCAAGTTTTCGCCGTAGTTTACTTTTTCTGGTCAAGTTCCAACGGCAAACTTAATATTTAGTGCCATTTGCTTGCTCTGACAGTTTCCAGAAGTCAAATCGTTCTTGTTCTTGTCCTGGATCCTGCTGATGCCGCTGCTTTTGTACAGTTCGAAGTCTTTAAGGCGAACTATCAAAAATGTTTTTTTAACTTTATCCTACTCTGATAGGCCAATTGAATTTTATGTAAGAAATTAGGCTTTACTTACAATACATACCTGTATTGTTTTGACAGCAATGCCACAGAAATCGTCGTGGATTTTAAATTAATTAAAATGGCGACCAAAAGCAGGCTACAAAACGTAACAAAAAGCTAAAAAGTAATTTTTCTGGGACAACCCTTATTATTGTTATAATTTGTTTTAATACAATTCAATAAAGTCTGTTGATAAATATTTTTAGAAAACCCAATATTGCCTTTAAGCCAAAATAATGCAGATTATTGATCTTAAATGCCAAAGAACCCTTTGAAACTTCTATAAATTCCAATTCACCAACAATTCGACTTAGTAAAGTCCAACCGTAGTTGTTGTTGTTTTTGCTGATGGTCAATCCAGGTTTTCTTCTGCTTTTTTCCTACGCTTCTTCTTGGCTTTCTGCGCGAACAAGTTGGTAGGATGAAAGTGCATTGAAATCTTTGTAAGTAACTTGAGTAAGCCAACTTGCGACGACGACAACAACAAAAAAGCAACAACAACACAAGCACACAACAAAGGAGAGGCAGGAGCAGAACAACAAATAACAAAACAGGACATCCACAACAAATGGTTTTTATCGCTTTTTGCAAGTTGTATGTGTGTATTGTTGTTGTTGTTTCTGTTGGTGGAGTTGTTGGCTGCCGGTTATTTGGCCAACTTTTTATATAATGCATGGAAAGTTGCTGGCCGCTGACAAGTTGAGCGACCAACAATGTTTGGCCAGGCAAGTTTTCATGTTTTATTTGGCATAATCAAAATGCTATTTAAGGACTCGCTTCCACGCTATCTCCATCCGTCCAGGAGCTTAAAGTATTAAACAGTAATTACAAATGCGGTCAAATTAATAGTAAAAACGGATGTCGATGATTAATGCAGCAGATCGGATCTAGATGCTCTTGTATCTTTTTTCATAATTAAGTAAATTGTAAAGCTAAAGTTCCTTTGATTTAATATTTGAAATTTTGGCTCCATTACCTTAAATATAATCATAATTAAATAGACTTTAAATTAATGTTTTTGTATCGATTTTACTTTGCAATATAATTTAAAAATTTCTGTAGGAAATCTTAAGCTCAAATTCCCCTTAAAACTAATTTACCTTTTACAGGATTTTCTATTCATTTTCCTTACACTTTTTTTTTTTCAAAAACTGACACCTCCATTTACGTTACTATTATTCTGGCAAAACAATTATGTATTTCGTTACTAATTTCCTCACCGAAACTGTGGGTCCCCAAGATGAAAGGAGCGAGAAAAACTAAGCAGAACTCACACCCAGCCCCCAAAGGAAGCTAGAGCGGGACAACGTGCGTGACTGGGGGGTGACATGTGTGTTTGTGTACGTGTTGGGGCATACGCGCTCTGCAAAGTGCGCTAAATTAAGCTGTCATTAAGGACTTAATTAAAGTCCTTTGTTGAAAGTTGACATTGTGTGAAAGAAACGTTTGCGAAAACAAATGACAATGGCAACGTTGTCGCTGCTGCACTTGAAAGGCTATCGCCAAAAAAAAAAAGGGAAAACCCGAAAAATGGCACCCAACATCAAAGCAACTACAAAAGCACCAACAACAATGGGGGTGCGAGTGGGTGAACATGTGTCAAAAATTTTCAACAGTATCATGATGCAAGCGCTCGATGGCGGTGAAAGGGGGACGGGCGTAGTGTACTGATGCTGCGAAAACTCATTAGCAGGCAAACAGAGAGAAGAGCCCAGACAGACAATGCCAAAGGAGACAAAAACACACGCACTCAGGTTGAGCTTTCCCTCGCTCGACAATTGCAAATATCAAGGAGAGAAGAAGAAGAAACATAACCGACTTGCTTTTTAATTAAATATTTTGCCAAGCAGACACTCAAATGCCAGAGACACTGTCAAACTGTGTTTAATTGCCGCCCAAGGGCAGGGCTAAATGCAAACGTGTGTGTTTGCCTGCATACCTGGGGATCCGGAATGCGAATCCGCCGTCTATTGCGCTTTGTTTGCCTGGCTTGGCAAATGTTTGCTCATTGCCAAAATTGTCGTTGCTTGGAATAATAAATATCACATTCGTTGCTTGCGCACGACTTTGCGGTGAAATTGCGAAATTGAAAGGCGCCATTTTGAAACGGTTATTTTTAAGGAGGAGATAACGTGCGGGGAAATATCTGCACTTCAAACTTGGGAAAATATATTTACGAATATTAAACGATAATCCACGTTCACACGGTAAATTTAATTATTCAATTATTTTTCCAGAAAAGAAGATAAAACTGGAGAAGAGAAGTATTACGGTATTTATAGCCGGAAGTTGTTTTTGATCACAGTTCGGTCATACTGTCTACTTACGTAGTAAGATTACGGATCAGCAAAGTTCCCACTCATTTGTTATCTAAGTTATCAACCTTCTCGCAATGGTATTTTTTAGGGTATTTAATTTCAGGCTATCATCGATGTATCGATCATAGTTTGGCATCAATAGTATCGATGTTTTTACACTGCCGATCGCCAGTGCTGCCAATTAACTGTCGGTAATTAAAGCAAGCCAAACAAAATAGACAAAAATAGCTAGATATTTAGCAAAGTAAAAGAGTCGATGGTACCAATCTGTAGAAATTTCTTCTTTTGAATATAGAATTTTTAAGTTGATTCATTGCGTATCTGTAATTTTAATTTATGAATTTTTGTGCCACTTCCCATTTCCAAACAGAACTTAAAGTACTCATATAGATTATTTTTCGGAGCTTCGATTTTTTCAGTTTCTTATACTGTCCTGCCAGAATCTCCGGACCAAAAATAGCTATTTTCGAAAATATAGTTTCTAGAAATACAACTTCCGATATCATTTTGAAATTGGTATAATCAACTGCAAAAATGTATGCAAAATAAAATAAGAGAATGCTAAAAAACTAAAGATCTAGTTTTGGTATAAAATGGCTAGAATTGATAAATAAAAAATAAAAATTGCAATATTTACGGCATATTTTTAAAATTTGCTAGATCTCTTCACTAAAGTGCTAAAGAGGTCTTATTTGGCATTTGACCAAGGTAAGGTTAGCATCATTAGCTACAAAATCGCAAATTATTTGTTTGAAATAGCTCCTGCTAAATTAAGTGGTTTCCGGTTGTTGATCATGCAAAACAGCCAGATCTGGCCAGAAAATAGCTAAGTTGGCAGCACTGCGTAGTTGTTGTTTTGTCTTTTGTTGTCGGTCGATCTTTTGTGTTTCCGCTCTCTTGGGCATTTTAAAATTGGTTTCTTTCGTGTGCGGTACTTAACTTCTCTCCCTTAAATATGATAAAAACTGTCTAGCGTTTAAATTTATTGTTCTGTGTCGGTTCATTCAATTCGATTGTCGAATATTCCAATTCAAATTACAAACTCCCAACAACAACTCAAGTGTGTATCTCTGGCTCTGTGTTTGAATGTGCGTGTGTGTGTGTGAATTGAAGTAAATGCAAAGTTTAAATTTAAACAACTAACGGAATATTTGCAGTTCACAATCATTTATTAATCGCTGAACAAAGCCATAGCCGGTGCAATTCAATTGTTTAAACTTTTCAGTTCGAGTTTGTTTACATATTTGCTGCACTGCTCACTTGTAGAGCTCCCTCTCGCTGTCCCTCTCTCGCGCGCGAGCTGAGGAATTCTTGTTGTTGGCATTGTTTCTGTTCCCTACTTCTTTTATTTTCCCCTGCGTGGGCATATAACCAGTTTCCTTTTTTGCCTTTATCTTTATCGCACATGCTTCGCGACCAATTGTCGAGTGCTAAGTGCGTTGAAATCGAATTGAAAACCGAATTGAACTCACAACTGGGAAAATACATTACTTTATTTGTGTGCGCCCGGGTGTGTGACTGAGTGGGTGTGTGTGTTGCATCGCATACATAATTAATCCAAACGAAATTGGCACTACCGCCCAAAGGGGGAGGGCTGGCGGAGTGTTATAAATCGCCCGAGGAAAGAAGTTTATTTTAAAATCCATTTGCCAGTGAAATCAATTCCATTGCAATTGCCGCAAAAGTGTGTAAAAATAATACAAGTTAAATGTGTTAACGGTTATTCGTGGGAAAAAACGCGCCGGTTTTTCTCCTGCAACGGTAAAATCAACAAGCAATCGCCGAAAGCACGCTCTCTCGCCTGCTCTCTCTCTCGCGGTGTAATCCAATTGAGGTTTGAGGGCAGCTCTAGCCCCCTCTCTCGCTCCCGCCCCCGCAATGTCGCTGCTCCTGCTATCGCCACTCCTCGCACTCCTGTTGCTCTTGTCCAGCAGTGTGAGCGAGACGGCTGCGGACTACGAAAACACCTGGAACTTCTACTATGAGCGTCCTTGTTGCACTGGAAACGATCAAGGCAATAACAACTACGGCAAACATGGGAGAGGTAAATAATAAAAAAATGAGGGGAAGAAATTGAAAAACAGGGATTAAAATACATTTGTTAAATAAATTTATATTTCATGTTCACAGGATTTTTCGTTGGCCGTTATATAAAGTGTATTTAACACTAAGGAAAATGCAAATACTCTCTATCTGTGATTCTAGAATCTGGATGTTGTTTAATCCCTAATTTTAAGCTTATGAAACCCACTAAAACCTTAAAAAAATGTACATATTAATTAATTTCTAAAAACCACACGGTATTTGCTCTTAAAAACCCCTTGGCAAAGGAGTATTTAGTAGAATTCATTTCAGTAGAATTCCCAACAGGTTCTTTTGCGTGAAGTTTGATTTTGTTTAATTTTTCTGAAGTCTACAATTATATTTATTAATTTATACTTGTCAAAATTCTTCTAAATTTGATTAAAATATAATTTGATATAAAATAAATAGAGAGGGTATTGCAAACATCGGTTTCCCTTGAGGCTTACACTGCACATCCGTTTTTTAACGGTTGCAAATATTATTTTTCAATTTTTCAGCCAACAACAAATTTGTAATTTATTTGCCATAATATTCGCACATGTTCTTTGTGCCTTTATTATTTATCTCGTTTGGTTCGATTTCAATTGCACCTACTTTTTTCGCCTCGGTTTGGGCCATTTTCCATTTTAACTGGGCGCCCTGCTGCTAGCATTGTTATTGTTGTTGTTATTTATAATTTGCATATTAATGCGCGGCATTCATAGCGAATATTGCTGGGCTGTGCAATTGTAAATTGTTGCTATTCATATGCATATTTCATGTTTAAACAAATACCAATAATGTAATCATATTTTAACCATATGCAGTCCCCGTAATCCACAAAGATAAATCCTGAATGATATATAATTGACGGTGTCCCCTTAATGGCGCGACCAAAAGAATGTAAAAATGTTTCCATTCAAATGAGAAATCAAAGTCGATTCCCTCTATAAACTCTTTCCCAAGCTCTCTCTGTTCGCTTCAAAATTTGACCAGTTTTATTGAGTCATTAAGGCCTAAGAGTTATTTAAAATTCAACTATGAGAGATCCGAAACAGGTTTTTGGCCATTTTATGTGTCTGAAGCATGCTGGATTTTGCTTAATAATTTTGGGCAGCATTAATTTATCATCTTGAGGTTGATTGAAAAGTTCCCCAGAGTTCAATGGATGCCGTAGAAAAAACGAAAAACAGCAAAAAGCTATGAGAGAACGTTGAAAATGCTGCATACAAAATTTAAATCTCATTTGGCGAACACAACACAGCTTCAGGTCAAGACCAGTAAACATTTTCTAATAGTTCACGTGCCAGAATGCTGGTCATGGCTTTTCCGCCCATCCTTTCCTATAGTTTTCTCCCATTTTCTCGCTATATCTTTAACTATAAGCTATAAGTGCAGCATAAAACTTCACGTGCCGACAAGAACTTTTGGTCCTTGCCGCATGTTGCGCTGTAAACTCAATAGCTAAGCACTTGCCCCGAGAGGAGAACGTGAGGCGATTAGAGGAGCCTTCAAGCTGTTTGCGCATACTTTACCAGGAAGTTCTATGCCACAATATGTGTATGGGAAAAACACAAAGAAATATCTACAGATATAAGCAAAATATTAGGTTTAAGGAAGCTTTTTGGCAAATATTTAATATGGAATATTGAGTTTACCAAATAAACATAACAAAGAATACAGAATACAACAAACCAAGCTATTAACTAATGAAAACTTCATCTCAAACTCCTGCTACTATTACTGCGACCCCAGTTGTCTACCGGAAAATACATAATATATATACTGAAAAGGCCACAAAGGATAGAAGGTGGAACGCTGCACCAGATGCACCATATAAACCGATCGTTAAGCAATAAATTAAAACACTTAAACCGCAAAGCACACAAAATGCAGCGAACTGTATGACAACAGAACTCTAAAATGTCAACTATAAATTCCCCCGTTGATGGTTAAAATTTATTTTCTATTTTTTTTTCCTTGTTGGTGCATGAAAAAGCACTATTTTTATTGATTTAAATGAAATTAATTGCACTTCATTTTGTGAAATACTAAATTTATGTCTCTCTGTGGCATTTCCCTAGCCAGTTTCCTTGTATCCCCTCTTTCACCACCTCGGCCACTTCAATTGGTTGACTCAGCGGTTTGACAGATGTTTCACCGACTCTTTTTCCCTAAATTCTATTTTTATACGGTTTTTGTATCTTTCGGTCTGTCTGTTGCTTCCTCTTATTCGATCTTCTTTGTCTTTGTCTCTTCGCACATAAGATACAAAGTTCGCCTGCTGTTTGACAGAAGGTGTAATGACTTCATTATAAAGACCAAACCCATGATTATTGACTCATTTTAAGCGGCAGGTAGCTGAGGTTGAGCCTCCCTAAAAATGTGTCGGATTATCACGAAACTTCAGGCGTCCCGCTGACCTTAAAAGAAGAGAGGGAAGCGATTAACAAGGCTGATAAAATTCACACAGTTGGGATGGTTGAATCTATAAAGAATAAATCATTATATCTATAGGCATAAGAATTAGTCCAGGTAGAGGATGAACTCACAAGTAATCCACCTTTCAAAACTTAGAATTTAAGAAGACATTTATTATTTATTTTGAATCATTGGTTTAATTTTGATTGCCACAGAGAGAGCAGCACTCTTGGATTTATTGCAGCAAGTTCTGGTCTGACTTTTTTCTAAGCGCAACAGTTGAAAGAATTTCTCAGTACATCTCGCAAAGTGTAGGCACACACTGCTGACCCATTAAAACGACAAAAGCGATAAAGCGAGAGCGTAATTCTTGCCCAGGGTTTTTATATAGGGACTTTTTTTTAGGGGAGCGTAGTAGTGCCACAGCAAGTTCCACTTCATCATGGCAATGTCAAAAGCTGTTGACACAGTAGCTCATTGAGCCCACCCCTTTGCTGTAGACTGCAGAGTCGTCGGGTGCTGGGTGCTCTCCGGGAGCTCCAGGCGGGGATTTACCTGGGCTGTAAGCCTGCAATCGGGGCCCGAGAACTGGGGAACCACCCAAAGCATGTCAGGCTTGGTGCGGCACTGCTGCAGCTCACAATGAAAAGTTTCCCGCGAAATTGAATTTCAATGCAATGCCCGACACCTCCAGCTGCAAAAGTGGGGCTTAATAACGTTTCACTGCGATTCGCAGCGAACAAGTGGCAAGTGGCGAGTGGCGGCGACTTGCGAGCGGAGCAACAAGCGGCGGCAGCGGTGGCAACATCATTAAAAGTGTGTTTAAAGCGGGCTCTTTTCCTAAGTTTTAGTTGGCCAGCTGCGAACGGAAGGAAAATCACGTTTCGCCTTTGGACAACTTTGCTAACTCCACTCGCAGAAAAAAACGTTCTAGAATCATAAAAACTTTGTTGCAAGAATCAAAAGTTTTGAAAAAAGTTAGGAGAAAAGAGATCTACTTCAATCGGAAAAATGTGTCTGAAGTGTAGATTTGATTTGTGTTTATCGGAAAATTGGTGTTGACTGATTTTTAGTTTATAATATACTCCTGGATAGGGAAGGATTATGACTGTATTTAGTAAAATCTTTAATTTAATATAGAACTTATAATTTATTTCAGTGCCCTTGCAAATAGTTATATAACATTCGATTGATAAAAGCCGCACTTTATGTAGGCTGTGCGGCTGATTAAAGCAGAGGAAGTCAGTCAGCTTATCGCTCCGAGGGCAGAAGGAAAAAAAATATGAAACGAGCTGAGAAAGGCAGAGAGTAGGAAGCGGAGTGACAGAGATGAGGCAGAAATACCGATAGCAAAGTGTCGCAAAATGTTGCAAAAGCAATTAGCACAGGCAACAGGCGAAATGCAATCAATCAACTGCAAATGCAGTTAGGCCACAGATTTTGCCGTTTGCCATAATTCAATCACCTTAAAATTGATGCAAACAACTCGCTTAACGTTAATTTCCATTTTGCCCCATCATTTTAAGGTGAAATTTAATTAAATTTTCATTCACTACCCGCCTGTGTGTGGGTGTCTGTGTGTGTGCGTTGGCTTAATTGACTTAGGCTAAGCATGCCAAAGACCAAAATTTGCATTCTCTTTTGTCTGGCCAAAATATGTTGCATATGGCAAGCAAGTTGCGGCTTTGTGCGCACTTAAGTGGCAACAGCATCAAGACTTTCATGGCAAATTAAGCGGGCCGCAAAATGTTTTACTTACCAAAAAGGTGCTGGGGTCAAACCTAACAAAAAATTGCATAAACGGAGTTGTTAAATAGTACGGCGAAGTAGTACATACTCTGTACTTTATAATTGATAAGTAAATGTTAAGAATATGGAGAAGAAGGTTAATAAAACAAAGGATTTTATTTAATTTTAACCAAAATGTATCTTAAAATGTAAGGCAAATTATATACTATACGCTGAGATGTCAGCATTTCTTGTTATCTATATTTGATATTGCTTTGATATTAAATGAACAAGCTCTTAAATGGATCATTGTTTTAATCAAAGGAAAAATTTAGCAAATACCTTAAGTGTAATTTTCTAAGGACTACTTAATTTTTTAAAGATTCAAAAAATGCCAAAAGTCCACGTACACCAGCAGACTGAATAATACGATGCACTGCAAACGAAATATTGATCGTATACTTACTGTTGGGAAGTGTGTACTTATGTTATATAATGCCCTCCTCCGCAAGGGTATAAAAAAGTGGTTTTAAAAACTATTTCAACCGTTTATGTGGCCGAAACACACACACACATGAGATCGTCAAATGGAGTTGCAGCACTAGGAAGAGCACCTCTTCTACTACCTCAAACTCTACCTCGGTTTAACCAAAAATGAAACAGTTACCGCATCCGCATTTTGTTGCGTTTTTGTTGCCAGCTTTTGGGCGATGTCCAGACTATATACCACTATACTATATGTTGTTGCCGCTGCAGTTTCCTACTGCTGCTGCTGCTGCTGGTCTGTCTAGTGGTGTTTTGACTGCTCTTTTGATGCTTTTTTATGAGTGCGCTCGCCGGGCTTTTTTTTGTTTCTTTTATTTTGCATTTTTGCTGCTATTTTGCAACAAAATGAACTTGCCGCTGCGCATTGCTGCTGCCATAAAATGAACTAAATTGAGTTGAAAATGTTTCGCAGAGAACACCAGCCGCCACCCACCCAGAATTTCTCATCGTCGGAATTTTCATTTCTATATTGTGTTGTGTAGAATTAAAGCTGCCGCAGCAGCACCGAAGCCTTTGGGCATTCAGGCGGCGTACAGTGCTGACAATAAGTGTATTTACCATGCATATGCGTTTTAATTATATACACAGACAATCAAGGGGAGACAATCCACGAGTGTGGCTCTTTTGTTGTTGTGTGCGAAATGAAATGGCAACCACTTTGGGTAAGCATTTTGGTTTCCACTTCCATGTGCCGGCTCCTCCACCCCGAGCTCTCCATTCTCCATTCTGCAATCCTATTCTTCTTTGGCTTTTCTCGACCACACACCCGCTCCGAGTCGCTCCCCCCTTTCAGTTTCGGTTTGTAGCCCAGGTGCAGACGTCTAGACGGCTTTTGGAGTGCTTAGAGCCGACGTGAATGTCTCATAATTAGCAAAAGCATGGAAATAAGTGGGGAAATTTCCACAGAAATACTCTGGGTTGCATTCGAAAAGCAGGGAAATTAATTTAGTTGGCTCTACAACGGTGAAAACTTCTTGAAATTATTTTAAATGTCCTTATTTTCACTTAATTAAAATTTTTGGAGACACGAAACCATTACCAAACTAACCAAACTAACAATGAATAATATTTAGGATACACCGAGTCTTATTCGAAAGCAGGAATAAGAAAAAATAATCATAATTTTAAAAGGAGTATATCTTAATTAATAAAAGAATATACCGACAGATCAAATTCCAATGCAAATAAATTGGACTATACTCTTTATTCCTCATTTTGTTTTTTCATCATCATCACCATCCCATTGTCTAGACTGTAGAAATTCCTGAGAAATGCTGAGCCACAAAAGAAAATCAGCAAACTAATAATTATCAAAGGAAATTTCGGTTTTTCTACTTTAAAGATTATTTCCCCAGCGATGTTAGCCACACTCGAGTCGCTTCGGGGTATTGATTTGACATAACTTTGGTAGAGGGAAGGATGCCTTGAGAACCGGTACCATTTTGTGTGTCATCTTTTGCGACAAATTTGGAATTTACCTTAACATTTCAAAGGTAAATGTCAGCCAGGGGTTCGTGCACCTGCAACTGACATGGGCGCTCTACGCTCACGTGTATATATTCGTATGTATATTGGCCTGGAGCGCGGTCAAATGGGCGGATTGAGTGGGTGGAAGGACATTAAATTTACAATATGCTCATTGCAATTCCACTTGCCTCTCCGCCAGCTCCTTTAGCTCCTTCAGCTCGCATTTGATTTGATAATAACGTTTTCGGAAATGTCATTTTCTCCCTTCCAGAAATTGATTTGACTGCCGCCGTCTCATCTTAACGCTTTTCGCTCCGTTTCGCCACGTGGGGGGTTGGTCGTAAAAGCCAAACGCATATTTATGAAGAGCATAAAAATTATTGACATATATGGCGGAGTCATAAATGCTCATACACATAAGCACTCTCCTACACTCTCCCTACCAATGGGAAAATCCCAAAGGAAAATTGCCAAGCCAAAAAAAAAAAAAGGAATATAAAATTTGGCGTTTGTTTTCTTTTTTTTTTCG
Organism: Drosophila rufa; assembly: GCA_018153105.1. Taxonomy (NCBI): domain Eukaryota; kingdom Metazoa; phylum Arthropoda; class Insecta; order Diptera; family Drosophilidae; genus Drosophila; species Drosophila rufa. The sequence goes on from JAECXS010000002.1 coordinate 7,758,939, forward strand.
TTACTCAAAGGCAGCTCGTAAATGCAATTTGATTTTGATTGGACTTGGATTAAAAGCAAATAAAGTTCACATCTTAAATGTAAAATTTTGAAAGGATTTTTACAGTTGCCTTTGGGTAAACTTTAGCGGCATATGTGGGGGATTTCGAAGGCGTTGTTGGAAGGGGGAAATGGATAAGTCTGGATAGGCAGAAAGATATTTTAAAGCGATCCATTGGGGATATCTGATTCAGAAAATTGATAAAAAATAAGTATTTTATGGGGAGTTCTTTGAGAAGTTTGATAGAGAATTTTGTATGTTATTGGAAAAGAAAAGGAAACAAAAAGAAAACTTATTTTGTACAGCTATTAATAAACATCTTTGTAAAATATCTTTAGTGCTTTTCCTTACTTTCTTATTTAAAATCATTTGTAATTTCAGAAAAAACCCACCCATAAATAACGATTTTACCAAAAATATTAAGTACAATTTTCCCATGCATAATTCCGAATACTACCATTAATTTAAAAGGTCCCATTTTCACTCACTTACACATAAAGTGCCCGAAGCCAATTGGATAACCTCGATTCGCCGCTAGAGTTCACGTCCTTTAGTGCCATCAATTTTATGTTAATATTTGCCATATTTTTTTATTGGCTTAATCCAGTCATGAAATCGTGGCAATATGTTTTTACTGGCTGCCGATGACAATTGGCCCCATAAACAATCTCGCAAATCGTTGTGTGCCGGAGAGATTTAACCAATTCCGCAGACTCCGTGAACATTTATAGTTTTCTGGCTCAAAGGGCAAATACGAAATAGACTCCAGAGCAGGAGCTCGCAACTCAATGTTGGTCAATTAAGTTGCGTAAATGTGAATGCAAATTGTTTATTATTTTCTTCTTCGCCCCGCTGGCTTGCTTAAAGAGTCCCCTTTAAGAAGCAAGAATATAACTTGAAAAAGTTGTAAAAAAAAGGAGAGGAACAACAAAATAGAAAGGGGGAAAAGTCGAAGAAAAAGCAGGAAAGTTCGACAGGCATTCACAATAAAAATATGTACAAAAGCATTTCAAGCGTACACAAGTCGACTTCCTGTTTGGCAAGGACATTCTATCCGAATTGTGCATGCAAACGGGCATGCGAGTCTATATATATATTTATATGTATATGTGCGGATGTGTGTGCGCACTTCTATTGTAGTTGGCCAATAGGTTGCTCGTTGTTCCCCGTGGGTTCCCCTTGGCCAAAAAAGAAATATTCACCCGAAATCGGAAATCAAAAATAGCTACATTTCTGCCTGTTTTCCAGCCATCCTGCGGGGTCTTGGGTTTCCTTTCGGTATTTACATATTCCATTGTTGGGCAGAAGCATAAATCGGATGCTTGTTTGGGTGCTGCTCTGTTCTGTTTGGTTTGGTTCGGTTGTGGGGTCCTGCCCTTTTGTTTGCTCCTTCGCTGACCTCTGTCATACTTTTGGCCATTGTCCGGGGGATAATGCCTCGGTCATCCATATTCCTTGAACGACATTTGACACTTTTGGCTGCCACAGCTTCCCATCCTCATCCCCACTCGCTTTGGCATTCTCATTCGCGTCTCATAACTCCCATCATCTCAATTAATTGCTGATGATATTGAGGCAGCGCGTTGAGTGACAGGCGGACAAATACAAATTAGTTTAATTAAAGAACTGTGTGCTCAGCATTTAGCAATAACCACATAACACACACACAGACATCATCCTCCCGATGGGCAAACAATTTGCAGACAAAGCGGCGTCACAGAAATTAACATAATACAATACTTATAATTAATGGCTTTTGTTTGGCGGACGGGGCTGTTGAGTTTTCCCTAAACTCTCCTTATTTTATGCTTGCCTCTGCGGAAAACTTCAATGTAAATAAACAAAACCATTCTCGAGTTTTCTCTTATATATTTCCCTTTTTTTTTGGCTTCGTGCAAAAAATGTTCACGAAAAATGTCATTTGATTGAAATGGGATATCTATCTGTATCTCTGGCCTCCCCATCCTGTTTGTCTGTGGCCAGTGTCCCATTCGAGTATTTGCCGGGAATGAAAACTTTGTTGACACTATCTAGACGCCATGTCCGCCATGTCTCTGCATCGCCGTATCACTTAGGGAAAATTTCTTGAGCAAATATTGAACTTACTTAACGGAAATGTTTTCCTTTTCCTCTATTTTTGCAGATCATGTGCGGGAATTCAACTGCGGCAAGCTGTATTACAGGACCTTCCATATGAACGAGGATCGGGATACGCTCTACGTGGGCGCCATGTAAGTTTTAATTCATTTAAGCCTTAAGCAAGACTAGTTTATGGTTTATTTGGTATTTATAATTTTATTTTATTCCAATATCTTCCAGGGATCGCGTATTCCGTTTGAGCCTGCAGAATATCTCCTCGTCCAATTGTAATGTAAGTAGCTAAACTTTGCTTTTGCCGACTTCGCGTCTGATTATCCTAAATGCCTTAAATATGATAATCCTAGAGAGCACGCTTTTAGGCTAAGTCCTTTTGCCGCCAAAGGTCGCCAAAGGGGATGTGGCAGGTTGTCCAGGGTCGAGTCACAAATCTAACTGACAGCAACGGCGGCGGCAGTGGCGGCAAAAAAATAAAATCATGAAAAGCTTTTGGGCAAAACAACTTTGCTTGCGGCCGTAGCTGTTGCGCTGTGCTCTGTGGCATATTGTTAAAAATTCATTATACTCCCCGTTGGCAGGGTGTGTCTGTGTGTGTGCGGCTGTGCGAGTGTTTTCCATAGTTTCCAAATGGCCGCTAAGCTTCTTGCAGCTTTTTGTGGCCATAAAGCGCCATCTAAACGTTGTCAGCACAATACACCGGCTTAGCAGCCTTTTAGGCGCACTTCAAATGGCAACACGACAACGACGACAGCCACAAATCTTCGATTCCCACGGCGCAACAGCCCAACCGCCTGCAAAAAAAAGCAGAATGTTTATTTTAGTTAACCCAACGGCACAAAAAAAAGGGCAGAAAAAAAAACATATTTAATATGCACTCTCTTGTCCGGACATTATGTTCCCGGCGTATTCCCCGAACTGGTTCGGTCCTTGGGCTCAGGTTTATGCGCTGCCCAGATATCGTATCGGGTGCCACATACGCGAACTTGCCACAACATTTGCGAGGCAATTCGATTACAGGAAGTGCTACCCCGTGTCTCGGGTTCTGGGCTTCGGCTTGGGCTGTTTATGAATTTATGACTTGCAAAAGTTTGTTTTATGAGCGGGAGACAGGAGCACCGGCACTCACACACACCTGATTTGGAGCTGCGAGCTGCTCGCTCCTCGCAGTGCCCTTCATCCATTCCATTTCCACCTTCCATTCCATTCCAAGCCCTACCTGCACACACACACAACGCATCTCCGAGCTGAATCGTAAAAGTCTAAGAGGTTATATTTCCTTGTAGCGCATGTTCGCCAGCCAGGATACGTCAATATATTTTATGCGGTTAAGTGCGAATACATTCGCCCGTGGGCATCATTTGGTTCTGGCCTATACACAGGCAGGTCTACACTGGCGAAAAATAAAGGAAGTTAATGGGGAATTTGTTATTAAATTAAACTATTAACTGTAGTTAAGAAAGTTTCTTCAATTAGAGCTTTAAAAGTAAACGTTGTTTTCATTTTACCAATTATCTTGTGTCAATAATTGCTAAATGCTCATAAAATTCTCAACTGGTTCCTAATTGAACTTGTTCTTGAATTGTATTCTTTCCATTTTACCAATTATCTTGTCTTTATTAATGCTAAATGCTCTTAAAATCCCTTACTGGTTTCTTATTAAGTTTTTGTTCAAGTACGTTCTTTTCATTTTACCAATTATCTGGTGTTAATTAATGATATTATTTTTTTATTTTACCAATAATCAATTTCAAACTATGTAGTTTCATTTAAAAAAAAAACTCTTTTTTTTTTCAAAAAATTTGCATAGAATTCCCAACTGGTTTTAGTAAATAATGTTAAATGCTGTGAAAAAGTATTATTTGTATTCTTATTTTGAAAAATCTTCACTTTTAGTTTAGTGTTATTTTCTTATTGTTGTATGTTTTAAAACTCCAGAGACTTGGAAAATTCCTTGAAAATATTGATTTAAATTCAGTTACTAACTAAATTTTCTCCCAGTGCCTGCCTCTACTTTGGCTCCCAACTCCTGCACCTGTTCCTCCGCTGGCGCCTGTACTCCTCATCATACAGCTACCGCTGCTTTATGCGCCAAATGCAAATTCAACTAAATAATACATGATTTTGGTTTTATATGAACGCTCTGCTGCGACTGCCGGCCTCCCCAGTGGGTGGTTGTTGGGTGGTTAGGTGGTTGGGTGGTTTGGGTGGCTTTAAGGCTGTTGTAGGTTTGGTGGGTTCGCCCTGTGGGTGGATGCGATGGCAATGGCGGCGGCGGCAATGGAGAGGTTGGTGCGTGAAAATATTTCGTGTGTGCCTGCCTGGGTAACATTACGTGATTTATAAATAAATTTAGTTGAAAGCCCTCTGAAGGTGCCACGGACGACTGCTAGTTGTAGTTTATGCCACATGCGGCAGACTCCGTCTCAGACCCCCTCGCATTTGCAATATACAATTTTTGTACGAGCGTATTTGCTTTTTTGAGTAAATTGAATTTTTGAATTGATAGAGCCCGCAGCACGTGAGCTTTTAACCTAATGGTTAATGCCGGCAATCGTTGTGCCAGCTGAAATAGATTTAATTTCCTTCGCATCTTGCTAATCTATCTGGGAAATTCTTCTCCTTTGCAGCGGGATGTGATCAACCTGGAGCCGACGCGCGACGATGTGGTTAGCTGTGTGTCCAAGGGAAAGAGTCAGGTGAGTAAATAAATAAGCTTCCATTATCTAAATTAAATATAAAAAGGATTTCAGCTTCTCGACCAACTTTAGGTTAGTTTCCAGGCCAAGATCAGGTGTCTTTTAAATTAAATGGAAAATAAACCATAAGCTGTAGATTATGCAAACGAAACAACATATATTTCATATGGAAATACCATCTTGAGAATCCTCTTCTCTTTTGATTTTAATCTGCTATCCAATTTCAGGTGAATTTAATATTTTTCCTTGAGTGGAAATCCCACATTTTGTACACAATTGTTTTCACCTTGTCTTGGTGGAAATTCGTGTGCGTTTTCATGTACCTCCCTTATGTGTACACTTATATATCTATATATATATAGAGAGTCGCAAATAAATCACATCCCGGCGGAGGTATTTCAGTAACTCGATTGCAGTTTTAAAGCCAAGGAAATCCCATCGACTGGCAATGTGGCAGACGCTTCTGTTGCAACTCGTTTATAATGTGACAGCAAATCCTTTCATTCGAAATCAATTTCAAGTTATTCGTGGCAGGAGCAGCAGCAGCATGTTGCATGTTGCACACACACACACACACGAGCAGCATGGAGGCCACATGGGTATCCTGCTTAAGTCATCATAAAGCTGCTTGTGTGTGCCAGTGTGGCGCTGGCTCTGGCGCTGGTAGTAATTTTTGCAGCGTTTCGTTGCATTGTTGCCAATTGATTTAGCTTCGGCAGCGACGCGTGCTATTGCAATTTGTCCACATTTCTGCCACAAATTCGCAGCAGCATTACGGGCTGTGTAGTGCTGGCAACAATTTCGATATCGCTGCGATTGGGTGACAAAACAGATGATGCTGTGCCCTCAATAAATTGAAAAAACCCCACCAATTCTCTAGTAGTAGCTAGTAGTGGGCTACATTGTCGGGGCTTCTCCGGCTATCCCTCATCCTTTATGTTTATGTATCTCTATAATCGATATATGTATTTCCGCAGATTTTCGATTGCAAGAACCATGTGCGTGTCATCCAGTCAATGGAGCAGGGCGATAGGCTCTATGTGTGCGGCACCAACGCCCACAACCCCAAGGATTATGTTATCTATGTAAGTCGAAGATTGGGAAGCCATTCATGAAAAGATTGCCGCCGCCGCAGCAGCCACCGACAGTTGACTTTAGATGGCAATCAACAGTTGCTCACTCGGCCTTTGACGTCTCCATTCATGGCTAGATAAAGCCCCTTAAACTAAAGTCAAACACCCGGAGGCGAATCTCCTTTCTGCTTATTTACCCTTTTACGTTTTTCAGGCGAACCTGACTCACCTGCCGCGCTCGGAATATGTGATTGGCGTCGGCCTGGGCATTGCCAAGTGTCCCTACGATCCCCTGGACAACTCGACGGCGATTTATGTGGAGAACGGCAATCCAGGCGGTCTGCCCGGCCTGGTAAGCAAGCTGGCTTTCATAAACTTCAACTTTCTTGGACCTTAACTCATATTTATTTTTTGCGTTCCAGTACTCGGGCACCAATGCAGAGTTCACCAAGGCGGATACGGTTATTTTCCGCACTGATCTTTATAATACCTCGGCTAAGCGCTTGGAATATAAATTCAAGAGGACTCTGAAATACGACTCCAAGTGGCTGGACAGTAAGTATGCAAAAAGAGATAAATTAGAAAGTATTAGGAAGGCATATTCCAAGCTTACACTCGGGACTAGTTTTATAGGAAACTCCTTTACTTGTTAATAACCTTAGTTATATATTTTATATTAATTAACAATCCTTATCTTTATTCTTTCCTTTCTTACAGAACCCAACTTTGTTGGCTCCTTTGACATCGGCGAGTACGTGTACTTCTTCTTCCGTGAAACAGCCGTGGAGTACATTAATTGCGGCAAGGCTGTCTACTCACGCATCGCCCGGGTTTGCAAGAAGGATGTGGGTGGCAAGAACTTGCTGGCCCACAATTGGGCCACCTACCTGAAGGCCCGCCTCAACTGCAGCATCTCCGGCGAGTTCCCATTCTACTTCAACGAGATCCAATCGGTCTACCAGCTGCCCAACGACAAGAGCCGCTTCTTTGCCACATTCACGACGAGCACTAATGGCCTGATTGGATCTGCCGTATGCAGCTTCCACATTAACGAGGTTCAGGCTGCCTTCAATGGTAAGCTTGCTATCGCCTTTCGGGGCCCCCGTTGACGTGCAATTTCCTCGCTTGTCCATTGTCCCCCAAGTGGATTGGTGGGAAATGGGGAAATGCGACTGCGAATGGAAATGGCCATTGCCATGGCACATGCAACTTATTGGCAAATTTTATTTGCAATCCACACATTTGTTTTATCCGTTCGAGAGCAGCAGCGTGTGTGTTGTTGGGTGCTTTGTAATTTCCAGTTGAGGTTCAGTTCCGCTCAGTTTCGATTCGTTGCCGTGCGCAACATAAATCGCATTAGAAAATCCATTTGAATGGATTATAGAGGGGGGACTCTGCCGCTTGACAGCTTAGAGGAGAGCCAGCTGACACCTTTTGGCTCGTAGATTTAAATCTTCAATTGCAGATACAACTTTTTCAGCATGAGCTATGGTTCTCTTTCATTTTATTCTCGCATCCCCAGGTAAATTCAAGGAGCAATCCTCATCGAATTCCGCTTGGCTGCCGGTGCTGAACAATAAGGTGCCGGATCCGCGGCCGGGTACATGTGTCAACGATACTGCCAATCTGCCTGATACCGTGCTGAATTTCATCAGATCCCATCCACTTATGGACAAAGCCGTAAATCACGAGCACAACAATCCAGTCTATTATAAGAGGGATTTGGTCTTCACCAAGCTCGTCGTTGACAAGTGAGTTGCAAAAATCTGACACATCTATACGTATATTTTTGATGATTTTCAGGTGCGCTTTTTGACTGTAAAGCTTCGATTTTAGCTACGTAATCTTTTTGCGGGGATAAAGTAAATAAACTGAAATAGAGCGATTCGCTGAGGGTTATCGGTTTATTTTTTCATTTCCGTGGCAGAAATTAACTTGAAACCCAGCTTAAAATTAAATTAAATAATTCTCTGAATAAAAACTCAAATATCAATTAAAGCAGGCCATAATAAGCTCATTAAAAATGTCTATTTAATTCCAAGATAAATTAAAAGCGCATGGATATATTCATAAGTTCGAAGTTACTTATTTGCATTTATGCCTAATCCTTACAGAATCCGCATTGACATCCTCAATCAGGAATATATTGTTTACTATGTGGGCACCAATCTGGGTCGCGTTTACAAAATTGTCCAGTATTATCGCAACGGCGAGTCGCTGTCCAAGCTGCTGGATATCTTTGAGGTTGCGCCCAATGAGGCCATCCAGGTGATGGAAATCAGCCAGACACGTAAGAGCCTCTACATTGGCACCGATCATCGCATCAAACAAATCGATTTGGCCATGTGCAATCGCCGTTACGACAACTGCTTCCGCTGCGTCCGTGATCCGTACTGCGGTTGGGACAAGGACGCCAACACGTGCCGGCCCTACGAGCTGGATTTGCTGCAGGTGAGTGGGGGTGATAGTTACCGAAAAAATCAAGGAATCATGTGCCAACTCTGACCTTAGCTAGTTTTCTTACATATTAAATATTTAAGACACAAGAGAAAAACATTTACTAAGTACTGGAAATGTCAATAAATTGTAGTTAATATTTTATTTATTTCCCAAGAGGTCAAGGCCTTGAGTTAATTTTTAATTGTTTCAAAGCAGCAAAGTAACTAGATTAGAAATTCGAATTTCGTTGAAAAACACACACACAAATCAATCGTATTTAATTATGCAGGACGTGGCCAACGAGACAAGTGACATTTGCGACTCCAGTGTGCTGAAGAAGAAAATTGTTGTGACCTACGGCCAGAGCGTTCATTTGGGTTGCTTTGTTAAAATCCCCGAAGTGCTGAAAAATGAACAGGTGACCTGGTATCATCACTCCAAGGACAAGGGACGGTGAGTGGAATTGGATTGCTTGATTGAATGACACGACAGTTTCTGCAATTGATTTTTTTCTTCTTCCATTTTTTTTTTGTGGTTACAGCTACGAGATTCGTTACTCGCCCACCAAGTACATTGAGACCACGGAACGTGGCCTGGTTGTGGTTTCGGTGAATGAAGCCGATGGCGGTCGCTACGATTGCCATTTAGGCGGTTCGCTTTTGTGCAGCTACAACATCACCGTGGATGCCCATAGGTAAGCTGAGTTAGATTCCTGAAATATTCCATAAGCTAATCATACATAGGATTTCCCAAAACATAAAGAGTAAAGCCATTACCTGTTAATGTAAACACACATTATAAAGAATCCATTATTCTAATCACATTTGAACATTGTTTATTTTCCAACAGATGCACTCCGCCGAACAAGAGTAATGACTATCAGAAAATCTACTCGGACTGGTGCCATGAGTTCGAGAAGTACAAAACAGCCATGAAGTCCTGGGAAAAGAAGCAAGCGGTAAGTGATAATGAGGGCCAGCAACAACCCCCTGCAGGGTGTGGATTTTGGGGTAGAAAACACGAGGGGTGGTGCTAGTGGGTCGAAGGCAGACACACACCATAATAAACGATTTGGCTGGCAATTATTTTAATAGCCTTCTGTCCGAACTGACACCGCAACGTCAAATCAAAGGGAAAATAATAATAAAACCGACGGTGTAAGGCAGTTAAGTTGTCATTATCCGGCGAGGCCCCCACCTGTGGTGGTGTGTGGTGTGACCCAAATGCAAGGTAATTGCCCGCTCGGTTGGGTGGGAGATGCAGCGCAATGGAAATGTAATTAAAATGCAATCACTTTAGGGGCTTATGGTTGTCCTTCCCCCGGAATAATACTATATTATATTTACTCACAGCAATGCTCGACACGGCAGAACTTCAGCAGCAATCAGCATCCGAATGAGATCTTCCGCAAGCCCAATGTCTGATATCGTGAAGAGAGCTTCGCCCTCAACATGCCGTCATCGTCCAATCAGTTTTAGTAAATCGAATGCGAAGAATATGGATGCCAACCCAGAGCGCACAACACAAGAGCGGAGAAAAGGAAATCATTTTAATCATTATTATTACTCATCACGGACATCATCATAGACGTACACACATTCTTCAGAAATGAACATAAAACACTTGAAACTCTTCCTAAAGGATTATGCATTTACTGAGGCATTTACAATGCATTCATTGACTTAGACTTAGACTATATAGGGTATTATTATTGCATGACACGGCTCCCACATCCCCTTGAATCGACTTACACGGACATCTTAATATAAAAATACTAAAGATAACGCCACAAGCCCATAGTTAGCTACGACAATTGATCAATTGAGACAGAGTTGTATAACTGCCGCAAAATCGCACATTCATATCGTTATTTGAATCTAGACTTTGATCAGTTTCAGCGTAATATATATACATATAACCGATCTTTGAACTTTGATCTTTGAACTTTCAAGGCAAGAGCATACATATAAATATGGCAACCTAAATGTAATCGAAGAAGCAATGTGATGTTAAGTTTTGATAAATTTATTAACAGCCCAACTACATACATACATACAAACATGCATACATAAATGTACTATAACGACACATAAATCGAGTTGAAGCGCATTTAAGCAGAATCAGCCCTAAATCGAATACAATTCTATATATATATATACGGGAAGCTATCCTTAGACAAACCTCAATCACACAAGCAATACTCGCCTAACGTGCATCGACATACTTAACTCGAATCGGTCCATAGCTTATATACTCCTCTAAAATATCGACAAATGAGCATTAATTCACTCTTATTGTATCTCCATCTTGCCCACGCCGAACAAGTGACAAAATAAGTATTTCGATTTTGATTTTAAGTGTCTTGCCGCACTCTCTTCAGACTTAATGTACTTAAGGTAATTTGCAAAAAAAATCTTTAGTTGTTAAGCGTTTAGTTATAAATAAAGTGAGACAAGAAACATTTTAATAAAAAAAAAACAAACCTATTTAAAATTATTTACAAATTATTTGAAATTTTTTTGGGATATTGCTGATATTTGGTGGTAAGTTTTGAAGTACATTTTAAATTAAAGGTGGCAAATTTTCCACATTAGCTAGTCTTTCTGTTGTAAAGCTATCTGGATGAAACTTCCCAACAATATTATTTCTGTTGTAGACAACGAATAAATCAAGAAACAATAATACAAAAATACTAGAATAAAATAAGATCTTGGCAGTTTTTAAACATATTTGCAGCTGCTACGAGATACTGTTCTTTCTTTCGATTTCAGAACTACAAATTTATGTTATAAATATTAGATGACTGGATTAGCTCCCATTAGAACTTTTCGAAAATTAAATACAGTTAGTCAAGAAATTCTTAGCAAAACGAAAAATGTTTTACTATTTTTGTTAGGTTCAAAATAATTATAGTTTTAATATTTTCTTTTAAAATATTGTTTGCGTTAGTGTTAGCTATACATACCCCTAATAAAAAATTAAAAAAATTCTGAACATTTTTCGTTTTGCATAGAAATACTTGACAAACTGTAACTCGATTCCTTTCAATTTTCTCCGGCTTCCCCAAGCTAGTCTCCTTGCTTGTCACTGCTTATTTAAACTTTAACCTTATTGTTGCCTTATGGTTTTTGGTAAACCCAAAGAGAATCCAATATGCACAAGCTTGAGGCTGGCAATTATGCAAACATTTAACAATAATATACGGTGAGTGTGAGAAATGGCTGTCCAAATAGTAATCTGCAAATATGTATGTAATAATTTCATTTTCATTGCAACTGGGCTTATCTCTGAACACATTGCATAATTCCAACTGAGTGCGCAAAGACAAATGTTAATTTTAAATCAAATACTTTGAACTATTCAACTTGGGCAAATATTTTATAACGAGGAAAAGGACGAAGCCCTAACCGGAAATCGGGGCAAAGTGTGTGTGTGTGCTTTCCAGGTTGTGGAGACGAAAGTTTGTCGTCCCTTTCGGCCAGGTCAAGCGCAAAGGCGAGAAAATGACCAAATTTCCAATTTGGTTGGGTTTTTGGGCTGCCAGCCGCCAGGCGACCCTTCGGTTCACCTTGCTCAAAGCCAAAAGGCAAACATTTGTGCTGTGTGCTTGTGCTTGCGCTTGTGCTTTTGATAGAAAAGATTTGCATATTTCTGCGCTGGGGCGACACTAAATTGAATTCCATATTCAAATAGTCGAGGGAACAAGCGAGATAAGCGGGAGCATACTTTCCAATTATAGATTGTGCCGCCGCCAGCCCGCAGACAAATAGAATTAAAGTGCAACATTTTTGCATAATATCTTCCTTGTGTTTGGCGCCTGCTGCGGCCTGTTCTCGCCGTTCCCACCTTAATTAGTTATGCAACACCAAAAATTAAGCTTAATTAGCGTGGGACTCACTGGTTTGGAAAATTAATTATTTCCACTCGCCGCTATTATTATTATTATCGCTGTGCACTTGGCCGGAGCAGCAGGGCCGGCCCATAAGCTTCCAGACCCGCTTGTTGACTACTTAATTGAAATTCATATGATTTTTTTCGTTCCTTGCATTTCCCTCTTTTGTCATTATCATTTACATAGCGGCGATATAATCCTGGCTAGCGAGTTGGTCGCTGAGAGAGTCCTGTCGGCGCCTCCCTGATTTTTAAATTACAATTTTGTTTTAGTGGATAGCCATTGGGAGCAGCTTTGTTTTTGCGGCTTACATAGTGGAAAATAAATAAATATAATAATCTGTATGTATCATGCTTGAGGAGTTGTTGTAAAATATCCTAAACGGTTCCATTTTTTTAAAGCGCATTTTTCGAATAAATAATTTCACTGAAAAAATTATTTATGATCACCAGTTCGTCTTAAATTCATAATTTTATTACTTGATCTTAGATCACATTATTGTTTCCAAGAAAAGATTCCAAGAATAAATATATGGGAAAGCTTTTTAAGAATTTCCATTGAAATACATTTACGAGGTTCGTTTCTTTGAATTCGCACTGCGAAAGAAGATTTATTGTTAATGTTATCTGCTTAGTTTTATATTTGAGGAGTGTGTTCCCTTATCAGTGCCATAGAAATATATAAGAGCGGAGTACTTGGCAAGCAGCACAGTGTTTTAGATGCAAGCAAAGATGACACCGAAAATCGCTTTCGCACTTCTCCTCCTCGGATGCGGTCTCCTGGGACTGGCTAATGCCGATTGGTCTTATCCAACGCAACAGCAATGGAACAATCAAAGGACACGTGGGGTAAGCAGCCAGATAACGGACATTGATTTTACCAAAAATGTGTTGATCCTCTGAATATTAATCAAAATTTATTTATTTACAGAGCCCGTATCAGCCTAGAAAAATTCCAGTAGGTCAAGGCAATGAATGTAACTGTCCATGTGGTGAAGCCGGACAAGGAGGCTCAATCGGTGGAGGAAATCTAGACTATCCTACTATAGGCTATCCTGGAGGGGCAGGAGGAGCAGGAGGAGGAGGAGGGGCGGGAGGCGATGGAGGCCAAGGCGGGGCAGGGGGTCAAGGCGGTATGGGCGCTAATGGAGATACGAATGTAATAGCAGCCTACGAAAAGGATGTTAAACCAGGAGTAAAAATTAATAGGAGGAAATATCAATAAAGTTAGCTGCCTAGCTTTATATTTATCGAGTGTATTCCCTTGTCAGTCAGACTAAGAATCAGATCAAATAAAAAACAGAGCACAAAAAATTCGTTCGATCTTAATATTTATTCCATGTGGAATTAAGGGGAATACCAACTGCATCCTCGTGTGTTCAGACCAAAATGGCTCAAATATCGAATACATGGGCCTGGATAGGACAAGGGCCACAGACTAACACTAAGGTCGTGATGATGCATATTCCTGGCTCAAAGTTGTGAACAAGAACTGGAAGACTGTCCTTATTCTGAAATAAGTAACTATTTCGAAGCATTAATTTAGCATTACCAGACGAGTCGATCTAGCCATGTCCGTCTGTCCGTCTTTCATATTCTACGTAAACTAAAATTATTTCCCAGACCTGTTCTAGTTTACACTTCCGAAAAATCCAAACGGATTTGAATTTCCATCTTTTAACGCTCTGGTACCTTTCGAACGAAACCTATTGGAAACTTTCCTCTTGCTATTTGGCTAGCGGATTCAGATTCGTAAGAACAGTAATTAATTATTTCAAAATACAATGTTGAAATGTAAATGGGAATAAAAGAAACCAACGGGAATCCTTATGAAATCAACAAGAGAAATCCGTGTATATTAAAGGGAAATCCGAAAATGTTATGAAAGTCACTTCCGAGGGAAAGCTGGAACAGGCCTGATTGTTTTGTTTTTGTTTAATAAAAATCCATCTACTCCAAGATATAGGAATTTTTAATGATTTCTGAGTTATGGAATTCTTTCACTGGGTCCTAAAAATGTTCTTGATCAGAATACATTGATCATGTCAATGTTATATTAACTCTAATTACAGTTGCCAAGTATCAACATATATTAATACATTTAATAATTGTTATAACTGCAAGGGTATATAAACTTCTTCTTGTGGAAGCTAGCTTCCTTTCTTGTTTTTAATTTTGTTTCCTTCTTGTTCGCGGTAATGGCCAACGTCAATGGGTTCAGCTGGGGGCAATCTGGGGATCTGGATCAGGATCTGGATTGAGTGAGCCTGGCATGGTGTCCATTTTAAAAATGGTTGTTGGACTCGGAGCGTGCTTTTGAAAGCTAATAATACTAGTCTTCTCATTTCGGGTTTTATGAAGAAGAAAGGTGTCACTATTAATTTGTAGATATAAAATTTGGTTTTGATCTACAGCCACTTACTTTAGCAATTTTAAAAAGTACTTGGAATGCTCGGAAACATTTTATTTATACGAACAAGCGCCGTGTATATAAGGGAAAAGGTATACGCACAGTAATTTAGTGATTAAATTAACCTCGATAAGGATCATATTCGTGGGTCCATACTGGATTCCCTGCACCGCCTTGACCTCCATCGCCTCCTGCACCTCCTGGATAGCCTATAGTAGGATAGTCTAGATTTCCTCCACCGATTGAGCCTCCTTGTCCGGCTTCACCACATGGACAGTTACATTCATTGCCTTGACCTACTGGAATATTTCTGGGCTGATACGGGCTCTGTAAATAAATAAATTTTGATTAATATTCATAGGATCAGTATTATTTTGGTGAAAACAATGTCCGTTGAACTGACTGCTTACCCAAGGATTGTTCCATCGATTGGCATTAGCCAGTCCCAGGAGGGCGCATCCGACGAGGAGAAGTGCGAAAGCGATTTTCGGTGACATCTTTGCTTGGAGAGAGAGTCTGAGACACTGTGATGTTTGTGCTGTTTGCCAAGTCTTTACTTCTTTTATACTTTTGTCGTATAGAGGAAAAAATTCTAGGCAGCTGATATTAGCACTACCACAAAACACCCAAATTCAACGAAGACGGGGTCAGCCGGAGCAGATTCAAAGATAGATTCTACTTGTGATTTATTTTCTTATGTATTTATATTCAAGTGGTAAATTTTCCGAATAATGGTGATTTCACTGAAAAAATTCTGCATAATCACCAGTTCGTCTGAAGTCCTTTTTATTACATGATTTCTTAAATCAATCAAAGCACTGATATCAATGTTGCAAACATTTTAAAAAGAAAAAGTCGAAGTATAAATATTATTATATATTATTACATGGGCCTTGTTGCACCGCGACCAGATGTTAGGTCTTTTC
This sequence comes from Drosophila rufa, assembly GCA_018153105.1. NCBI lineage: Eukaryota > Metazoa > Arthropoda > Insecta > Diptera > Drosophilidae > Drosophila > Drosophila rufa. Next base: position 7,774,510 of record JAECXS010000002.1, read on the forward strand.
TGCCGTGGGTTTTTGCGTAATAAGATTTATTAGTAATTTAAGCTGTTAGATTTACATTCACCGAGTGTGTTCCCTTGTCAGTAAGAGTAAGAATCAGATCAAATAAAATAAAGAGTAAACAAAATTCGATCGATCTTCATATTTATTCCATGTAGGACTAAGGGGAATACCAACTGCATCCTTGCGTGTTCAGCCCAAAATGACTAAAATATCGAATACATGGGCCTGGATAGGACAAGGGCCACAGACTAACACTAAGGTCGTGAACAGGAACTGGAAGACTTTCCTTATTCCGAAATAAGCAACTATTTCGAAGCGTTAATGTAGACATAATTTGTGGGAAAATTCTACAAAATTTGCATATTAGCTTAAAAGAAAATACTAGAGTATCTTTAGAGACATTTATTATCGCAAAGTAAGCGCCACACACACTGCAATTAAAACCCGGTTGAACTGCAATTGATTTAGAGTCCAATCAGGCTTATTTAGTCCTTACAGATTCCGTAAAATATCTTAACTGCCAATGAATTTGCAACTCATTTCTGGCAACACGGCAGCACACTTCGAATACAAATCGAGGCATAAATAAACAAGCAGAGGAAATTGCAAATCCCCAAATTAGCATTAGCTAATCAAGGCAACAAATGGTAGAGGGACAGGTGGGAGGGCGGGCAGGTGGGCGGAAAATCTTAAAGCAAATACTCGCCGGACATTGTGTGCGTTAAGTGCAATGTTAAGGGCCCGACCCGAGGCCCTCGGGCTGTTGGCATTATATATAATCGAGAAGTATGCCATTTGGATGGCAAAATTAAATTTGACTGGCCCAACAACAGGGCCCGCAAACAAGCACGCACACCCCACACCCAACACACACTACACACACAGGAGCAGCCAACGTTTGCCAACTGCAGCTGCGAGTACATGGCTTGCAGTCAAATTTTCGGCTCCCGTTCTGCTGCTCACCTGGCCCGAAACCAAAGCCAAAACCATGGACCAAATCAGGACTCTGCGCCTGGCAGGGACCAATTAAATATTGAGAGAGAGACATTTGCCATTTCGTGCTCCGTTTGTAATTAGCCGTAACATTCAGCCGGATATATATACATATATATATGCACACATATGTGGACAATCAAGTCAGCCTCATAATGCCATTTACCGAATTCCATTGATTGGCAGCCCCGCACCTTCGACTTCAAAGCAATTTCCCCCTCACTCCCGTCGGAGGGTAAATATTTTATAGTCAACATAATCAGATCGCACATCAAAGTCCTGAAATCCGAAATCGGAAATCTAAAATCCAAAATCAATCGAGTTGCCAAATCAGGCCATATTTATACGAGAGCCGCATTCGATTGGAAATCAAATTTTGATTTGCCAGGTGGCTTTCCCTCCCCCAGGTGGCACAAAACTGATGGAAAATTACTCAAGCTCAAGATGGATGAATGGGTCTAAGTTTTCCCAGTACCACCAAGGCTGATTGAATAATTTCCAGAGGGGGAAAATTACTCACACACGTGGTCCAGGCCACTTATTCCACTTAAATAATTAATATTCAACCGAATTTATGGCAAATTTTCAATACATTTATGAGTTAACATTGAGTACTATCTAATTTAATGGGAATTTAAATCTATCTAATTTTCCATAAAGTCATACACATATTTCTTATAAATATTTAAGTTCTGAGAAGGCAAGATCGAGGCAGTTCAGAGATAATATAATCGATATATCTAATTTATATAATTTAACGATCGTACCTTCTACAGAAATAACCCTAGTTGCACCTTTGTTTTATTAACTAAAATACATTTTTGCTCTGTTTTTTCTTTGTATTTACAAAGAAAAATGTCTAAGTGTAGCCTTCACCTCAGAAGGAGTCACCAAGGATCCTACTTCTGAGGAAAACAAACATGTTTGGATGGTGTTAAAATATTTGCCTTATATATAATAAATATAATGATTCTGAGACCTTTACTTTTATAATTTCAAAACATTGTTTTAAATATGATTAAATATACTTACTTATGTTAGCGCCGACTTTAAAGCTTTTAATAGTTCCCAATGAATCGAACTTAATTATTTTGACTTGTTTATTGTTTCACATTTTTATCAAATAGAGAGAGCTTAAAAAAATCTTCAACTTCTGGCTTGTGTTTCTTTTTTGTTAATTTACGCTTTGACTACCTAATTACCGGTGGCGTTTATATGTTTATATCGACTATGCGTTATCGCGCCACCCATCGGCTTATCGATGGTTGTCGGTCGGTAACTTTTAAAAATTAAGGCGGACTGCATCGGCGGTACCAACTTAGTTTCAGCTTTGGCTTTATTGCTACAAAGTCTGCTGTTTTTGACCCAAGAAATCTAACTAAATCCTTTATTCTTAAGTAATAGTTATAAAACCTAAGACCTTAATCACAATCCAAAGCCTACTTGAAGAATAACTTCCTTTAATATCGATTCAGCAAGGAAAAGGCAATCCAAGCAATCCATGAACCTGGGCTTTGGAGCTGTCAACTTCCGACTACCGGGATGCCCGCTCCCAGAGTTCATTTCATTCTAGATTGTCGTACGAGTCAGACCAGCTGGCAATAGAAATACCTTACAAAATTTTCAAGTGAAAAAAAAAAATAGTTTTCCCAAAATTTTCAGTGTTTCAAAAAAGTTGTTCGTTCCCTTAAAATTCTTTTGCTTAGCTTACGTTTTTTGTGAAGATCGTTGCCACATCGAAAATGCCGTCGTTCAAGGACATGTCTTTGATGCGGGCCTGCGCCAAGCTGGCGGGCCAAAACAGTGCCAGGACATACGCGATGAAGTGCAAGAATCCCAAGGGCGTGGTCGTCGGCGTCTACCTGGGAGACGGCGACAAGCCGGCCAAGGTCACCAAGAACGCCACCGCCCTGGACGACGTTCTGGGCGGTAAGCTGATCCCGCTGATCCGGGAGCGCGGCCTGAATGGCGCCCTCGGCAAGGGCCTGCTGTTCAGTGGCTTCGAGGGCGAGTACCAGGCGGTGGCCGTCGTCGGCGCGGGCCGGCATGGAGCGGCCTACAACGAGAACGAGGAGCTGGACGAGGGCATGGAGAATGTGCGCGTAGCGGCCGGAACCGGGGCGCGAGCCCTGCAGCTCCAGGGCATGTACGAGGTGCATGTGGACGCCTTCGACTATCCGGAGCAGGCCGCCGAGGGGGCCGCCCTCGCCGTGTGGCGCTTCAACGCCAACAAGAGGAAGAAGAACCGCCTGCACACACCCAAGCTGGACATGTACGGCAAGGGGGATCGCGACGCCTGGGTGCGGGGCCTCTTCAAGGCCGAGTCCCAGAACCTGGCCCGACGTCTGTCCGACACCCCGGCCAACATGATGACGCCCTCGATCTTCGCCCAGGCCGCCGTGGACGCCCTGTGCCCGTGCGGCGTGTCCGTGGAGGTGCGCTCCATGGACTGGATCGAGGACATGAGCCTCAACTCCTTCCTGATGATCGCCAAGGGCTCGTGTGAGCCGCCCCTGATGCTGGAGTGCAGCTACTGCGGCACCTCGCCCGAGGACCGCCCCGTCCTGATGCTGGGACAGGGCCTCACCTTCCACAGTGGCGGCCTGTGCCTGAAGCCCAAGAAGGGCTTGGACAAGTACCGCGGAGCCATGGCCGGCGCCGCCGTCTGCGTGGGAGTTCTCCGTGCCGCCGCCGCCCTGTCGCTGCCCATGAACATCACGGCCGTCATTCCTCTGTGCGAACACATGCCCTCTGGAATGGCCGTCAAGTGCGGCGATGTGGTCACCCTGCTCAACGGCACCACCATGGGCATCAAGAGCGTAGGCAAGGCACCGGTGGTGCTCCTGGCCGATCCCCTGCTGTACGCCCAGGCCACGTTCAAGCCGAAACTGGTCATCGACATCGGAACAGTGGCCAAGGGAGTGGACTTCGCCGTCGGCGGCGGCGCCAGTGGTCTGTGGACCACCTCCAAGTCGGTGTGGCAGAGCTTCCGCAAGGCCGGCGGCATCACCGGCGACCGCATCTGGCGCTTCCCGCTCTTCAAGTACTACAAGCAGATCGTGAACAAGAACATCACCTACGACCTGTGCAACACCGGCCGAGGCCACGCCTCCTCCTGCCTGGCGGCGGCCATCCTGCACTCGCTGGTCCCCTGCGTCGACTGGGCCCATCTCGACATCCGCGGCACGGGCATGACCACCAAGGTGAACCCACTTCCGTACCTGCTCAAGGGCTCGATGACCGGACGGCCGACTCGCACCGTCTTCCAGTTCCTGTTCCAAATGGGCTGCCAGGACTAGTTGGCGTCACCACAACTTCAGTTTCCGTCCGGGGCGGACCTCCGATCTGTGGGCCCCTGTCTTGGCCCATGTATTCGATATTTGAGTCTTTTTGGTCTGTACAGAGGAAGCAATTGGTATTGAAGTAAACGCTATTCCCGTAGTCCCACGTGGAATAAATATTGAGATCGAAACTATTCTTTTACTTCGTTTATTTAATCTTTAATCTGCAGTGGCTTGATATTCAGTATTGGATAATAATCCTAGATCTGTACATTACAACTATAAAAGAAATGTAAATGTGTAAGCAGAAAGGACATCAATCATTTCCTATATTAAATAGGAGAGTACAACTATACGTCAAATAAAAGAAGTTAAATCTTTGTTGCTCAGATAATATTTTTATTTTTATTTATCTGTAGCAGTGAATACAAATTATTGAATTGTCCACGTTGCTATCGTGGTCTAAAATCTTTTTCGAAGGTGGATATTTCATTAAAACCAATTTCGTCATCCTCTGGACTGTCGAAAATCTCTGGACTGCTTAAAAAGCCCGGAGCGCGTACACCGGCTGAAAGTCCACCATGGTCATTCATTTCCCCACAAGTACAGTTACATTCATTGCCTTGACTTCCTGGTCCTACTGGAATTCGTCTAGTCTTATACGCGCTCTGTAAATAAATAATTTTTTATTAATATTCAGAGGATCAATATATTTTTGGTAAAATCAATGCCCGTTGAACTGACTGCTTACCCAACGTAACCCTTGTTCCATTGGTGTCCCTGTAAGAAAATACCGACCGGCATTAGCCAGTCCCAGAGACCGCATCCGAGGAGGAGAAGTGCGAAAGCGATTTTCGGCGACATCTTTGCTTGAAAAGAGAGTCTGAAACCCTGTGCTGCTTGCAAAGTACTCCGCGTTAATATATTTCTACGGCATTGATAAGGGAACACACTCGGTGAATACTAACAGCTTAAATTAATAAGAAATCTTCACTTAAATATAAATAGCTAAGAAAATAAATCACAACTAGAATAGAAACCAAACTTCCTTTCATGATTTAGAGATCTCTTCTTTGAATCTGCACCGGCTGACCCCGTCTTCGTTGAATTTGGGTATTCTGTGGTGGATTTAGTGCTAATGTCAGCTGCCTAGAATTGTTTCCTCTATACGACAAAAGTATAAAAGAAGTAAAGACTTGGCAAACAACACAAACATCACAGTGTCTCAGACTCTCTCTCCAAGCAAAGATGTCACCGAAAATCGCATTCGCACTTCTCCTCCTCGGATGCGCCCTCCTGGGACTGGCTAATGCCGATTGGTCTTATCCAACGCAACAGCAATGGAACAATCAAAGGACACGTGGGGTAAGCAGCCAGATTAACGGACATTGATTTTACCAAAAATGTATTGATCCTCTGAATATTAATCAAAATTTATTTATTTACAGAACCCGTATGAGATTAGACAAATTCCAGTAGCTCCAGGAAGTCAAGGCAATGAATGTAACTGTCCATGCGGTGAAGCCGGACAAGGAGGTTCAATCGGTGGAGGAAATCAAGGCTATCCTACTATAGGCTATCCTGGAGGAGCAGGAGGTGCAGGAGGCGATGGAGGTCAAGGCGGTGCAGGGAATCCAGTATGGACCCACGAATATGATCCTTATCGAGGTTAATTTAATCACTAAATACACGGCGCTTGTTCGTATAAATAAAATGTTTCCAAGCATCCCAAGTTCTTTTTAAAATTGCTAAAGTAAGTGGCTGTAGATCAAAACCAAATTTTATATCTACAAATCAATAGTGACACCTTTCTTCTTCATAAAACCCGAAATGAGGAGACTAGTATAAGCTAATATTAGCTCACAAAAGCACCCTCCGAGTCCTACAACCATTTTTAAAATGGACACCATGCCAGGCTCACTCAATCCAGATCCTTGATCCCCAGATTGCCCCCAGCTGAACCCATTGACATTGGCCATTACCGGGAACAAGAAGGGCAAAAAAAAAATTAAAAAACATAAACGTCTCATTTGAACACAAAATGGCAATTTGCTCAAGACAACAGAGAGAGAATCCTGCCGGCGAGGACCAAATGCTGTGGGGCTGAGGGCTCGCCTTGGACACGGACTAAGGAAATGCACGGATTTTATTGCTTATTTGTTAAATGGCTCGAAAAAGTTAATCAAGCGTGATTTTGATACGCCCCAGAGATAACGAATTATACTAAGGTGGATGGGTGGATCTTGGGGAAGATGCTTACCCCCCCACCTCTTACAAATACATATGCAAGTATTTTTAGGAACATGTATGTATATGTTGTTCTGCTATTGTTTTTATTGGTAATTTGGGCAGAGCTTCCGAAATTTCGTTGTTTGACTTTAAAAAACATAAAAAAATGCCGAGCGCAGACATATCGTCAACGACACCTGGCGCTTGTACCGTTTTATGAATTAATAAAGACGTCAGGTCGGTTGGCAGTCTCCCGTTCCCTCGTATCCCGCCCGCTCTCTATTATTCGGGGAAAAAGGGAGATATAAGCGGATAATACACATTAAAAAAATGTTGAGAAATTAGCTTAGACTTCTATATAACATTAAGGTCAGAAAATGTCCTTGATATTGACATTAAAGTCAAAAAAATATAATTTACTAATGGAAGTTAAATTGGATTTTAGGATATTTGCTCCTATTTATTTCCCATTACTCGTATCCCCCTTATTTTAATATTAAATAATATTAAATTGAATATATTTCTATCCCATTATTTATTTCCGTGTATAAGCCGTCTTGTAGCTTATTAAACGCATTTTTACAGCATGCTTTACAGGAATTCTCACTTTATATGCAAACATGTGAAACACTATAAACAAAGGACCCCAATTTGCACGCACACATACGCACTGCTGCCCCCAACACACACACACACACACACACGCGCTCGCAGCTGCTGTTGCTGTGTGGGGGAAAATTCGCTTTCTATTAAATTTTACAGTAAACTGAATTTACACCCGCTCAGCAACACCGGCGGGGGGTTGGGGGCTGTGGGGCTGTGGGCGGAAGAGCGAGCACTTTTCTCATATAAACACAAAATTGCAGAAAATGGCGACACCTGCTGTTGCAAATTAGAAAAATAAGATGTTTCATAAAAATGAAATGTCAGTTCTTTCCTTTCTTGGGGGGCGGCCCAAGGCACAGCGGGAAAAGCCGAGAAAATAATAAGAACAACAACAACAGGTGTGCGAGGAAAAAAGGAAGGCTGAATGGAAAATCCCACGCAAATATGGGATAATCAAAGGAAGCACTTGGAAAAATAAATTGTTAAATATTTTGTTTTGTTACAAAAGCAAGCAATAAATATTTTTACTAAGGAATTAATGCCTTGCATGTGAATGATATTTTTGAAACAATATTTAACGCTTTCTAAATATTTACTTAAAAATTTCAAACATTTCAAGGTGTACTTCCTTTCATCACAAAACTCGGGGAATTACATTATTACCATAACTTTATATGGGAGTCGTTCCGTAAAATTTGATAAATTCTCAAAAACCCAACAATGAGCTAATCTCAGACTTCCTTTGACTTATTCCTCCCTCGATGCGACCTGGGGGTAACCACTTCGGCGAAAGGTAACAAACACGTCTCTTATCAGACATTTTCCTCACAGCGATTGGGCACAAAAGTCATTTAAAGTTTGCTGAAACAGTTCGATGTTGCAACAGTGGCAGAGGCAAAATCGTGGAATAGCCGGGAAAAAGCTGGGAAACAGCAGCAGCAGCAGAAGCAGAAGCAGTAAACAAACACACAGAGCAAAAGGAAACAAATCTAATAAAATCAGCAGATGATGGTCATTAGACCGAAAAGTAATTTCATTTATTCGCAAACTCGATTTGTTGCTTTGTAGCACGAAGTGCGCACGAGTGCTGCTCCTGTTTCAGTCGCTGCTACTGCCTTTGCCTTTGCCTTTGCCTTTGCCTTTGCCTTTGCTGTCCTGTCCAAGGACCTGGGCTCGAGTATCCTGCAATGGCCAGGATAAAGGTCAGGGGTCCTGCCGGGCGAGGTCGTGGGGTTGAAGGGGACCGAGCGAGCTAAGTAAGGCAAATCAAAGCAGCGAAGCGTTCAACCAGCGTCGCGCATAAAAACCAAAAAGAACCCGGCTACAAACAGGCAAAAAAAAACAGCAAAACAAACAATGGCTGCAGTCAAAAGCAGACAAAGTGAAAAATCAGAGACACTGAGCGAAATACACACCTTGAAAAATAGTTAATTAACAAAAGGTTCCCCAAATAAATGCTGCCAGAAATGGGTCAAGCTTTCCATAAAATATTTTTTATATATATAAAATAGATGGCAAACTTTTGGGCACCATTTTAAGAGAATTGAAATTGATATACATTTTTTGCAGCCCTGGTAAAATTTTATTTTAAAAATTGAGGATAGAGAAAAAATAGTAAGTAAGTATTAAACAAAAACTTATTTATTCTGGTTTTGTATTAACATTCCAAAACATTTTTAAACCAATTGTTCAAGTGTCCAAAATCTTACTATAAAAGACAATTTTCTTTGTAATTTTGTGCGCTTTTTCTCAGTTCAAGCCACCCATTTCTTTCGGTGCACCAAAATGGAAACAAAGGGGCGCCCAACGATGGCAATAACGAAATGGGCTGCGCTCTTATAGATTTCTTAAACAAATTCCGAAGATGCGTCGTTAAAATTTCGCCGCCACTAAAAGCACAAACGGATTAGGAAGCCCATCAGGACAGCCGGAGATGGATCCTGCAAAGGATCTGCCTCACCGTTGGGGTCATAAAACTGTTTCCGGGCTTCAACACACACACACAGACACTCGCTCTCACCTGTAATAATGGCGAAACAATAAAATTGCCGGCGGAAAAGTTTTTCGCTTCGAAATTTCAATGGCAAAATCAAATGGACAAAATGTAAATGAAAATGCTTTTAAAATGAAATTTACCGTTACCCAAGCGCTTCATTGTTGCGCAGCAAGGACCACTTTCCCGCTTTCCCGCTTTCTCTATGGCTCCAAATGGCATTTTTGGAGCGGCACCTAAACGGAAATGAAATTAAGCACAAAATGTGCCATTTGCCAGCTGGCAGTGGTTGTTACTCGCCGGCGTTTCGGCCTCAGCCTCAGTTTCAGCCATTACTTTCGCCCGGGCAGCAGTAATTGAAAAGTTGGTAGTAGCAGTAGGAGCCACTTGGCCGAAAGGAGGCCCGAAAATGGTGCCAGGACACCATGTTTGCTCTGGCTTAGGTATTTTTTGTTTCGTTTTATTTTAATCTGATTTGTGCGGCATGCTATTAACCCTTCAGTCGGGGAGATTAACACCTTTGTTTTAAGAAAAAAAACTAAGTGAGAGGGCTGGGAAGTAGAGAGTAATTAAGGCTAGTTCTTATCTATTTATAAATTTAGGGGGATTCGTTAAGAGGCTTTAACTATTGCTTATTTCTATCGGTTTATCAAGGTTAAAAGATTTTCTGTTAGGAACCCTGATACACCTCTGTTTTCCGCTTTTTGTCACTTGAAACTCTGCGGCGGAAATGCCTGTGTTTTCTCTCACACTTTCAGTCATTACAAAAACCCGCAAATAGTCCGGCACTCAGGTTGATGTACGATTGCGGTTGCCAACAAGATCACTCAGTGCCTGCAAAAAAAAAAGGCACCTGCTCTTAGATCTCTCAGCATATGGTACTTCATAATTTAGATGGTCCAACGAAAAAGTTTGTTTTCCATCTGCTCGAAAAGGAACAACACACTCACACACCCACTTTTGCAGTGGTCAGGAGGAGAAAGTTCTGCTATAAAATATGGCCAGTTGATGGTGAGTTTTTATACACTTATGGCTGCACAACTTGTGGCATTCCCTTTGCTTACATTATTTGATTAGCCATATTTAATGAAATTGTCATAGTTAGACGTGTACACACGACCACATGGATGCGGCATCATAATTCTCTGGTAAACTTATGAGCAAGTTGGATAATGAGGGAATCCCGGACAATAAGAGGGAACTTTATGCTAACTTTAGCGAACTCCCGGGCTTGCCATCAATTCATCGGGGCAATGGGGAAAAGTACGTAATTGCATTGGCCGCATGAAAGGAAATCATTAATGACATACCGCTGTGGTCCAGGGGGGATGGAGGACCAGGACCAAAACCAAGACCAAGACGTCCTTGCAGCGTATATTTTATGAACAATTCACGCTTTTCTTGCCCTCGAACAAAGTTTAGCCCTCGGGCTGGAAGTAGAAGTGGCAGCGGAAGTGCAAGTGCGAGGAAGAAATTAAGCTCAACAATATATTTTCTTCGGCGTTGCAGTGCCTGCACTCTTCCAGCTGCCACTCCCACTTTGCCGGCGCCCTCGCTCTTATTAGCGGCGTCCTTGTTTGCCTTTTTGCCCATTTTTTTGCGCGCTCTCCTTTTTCGCGCTCCTGTTGTGGTTATGCTTGTCGTTGCTGTTGCTGTTGTGTAGGCGCTTACACTCGAAAAAAAAACCTATTACAGGAATTTCTTAATCAATCATTTAATAGACCTTTCAATATTAATTGAAATGCCTGTATACAAATCTTTAATGCGTTACTTTTATTTAAAGAAGTAAAGCACAAAAAGCAAGCTAGGTTTAAACTGGTGAATATAATGATGTAAATAAATCTGCATTAATTATAATGTAATTTTTAAGTAATACATAAATTAAAAATAAAGCTCAATCCATAAATTTATTAACATATATTTTCCCATTGTGCATTTTAGCCATTGAAGCGTTTTGGCCGCGCTGCAACAAAGCGCGAATTACCGCCATTTTGTGCACTTTGAACGCCATGTTGCCGTTTTTATCGCTGCGCTCCTTCTCATCCTGGCTGCTGGCTGTCCTTCTGCATCTTGCTCCTCTCCCTGCCTCTCCCTGCCTCCGCCGCCGCATCCCTGTGGGCACACAGACCTCTTGTCATTGCAGCTGCCAAGTAATTTCCCAGCGCCAAAGCTGGCGCCAAAGAGTGCCTCGCGCGTCTCATTGAGGCGGGTAATTGATTTATGTATTTATACTGATTTTTTAATTAATTTATAAGCTTTGCTGGGGAATGGCAGCGAAAGGCAGGAAAAGCGGAAAAGCGGGAAGCCCAAAATGATATTTAATGGCAAAGTGCGTAAATCAATTGGCGATGGATGCCTGCTGTAATAATAACCTTTTGCCAGCGCTTATTACGGCCAACTATTTCTATAGATCGTAAATCAGCGCCAGTGGCAAGTGTCCGAGCAAGTGGGAATATTTAATTAAAGCCTCCCAAGATGAGAATGCAGTAAGCTGGACTTGTAATTGAATTGCAGCTCTTTTTACTATTGCAATTATAGGATAGTGAGTAATTAATAAAATTATTCAAAGACTCTCAAGAGGTTTTGCTAAAAGCTACAGAGGATCTCTAAGGGGATTAGGGCCTCAAAAGGTTGTTTTAAAGCATTATAAATATGATCCTTATTAAGTTAAATATTTTAATCTTTAAAAACACAATTTTACTAGTGTTTTTATTTGGTTCAAAAAATATAAACAAAATGTAGTCCGTTGCAGTTGCCCCATTTTCACGAATAACCCTTACCAGGGGCGCCTTTTAAAAGGATTCCAATTCGTTAGCAGTTCCTGTAGCCCCCTGTGATTTCCCCTTTTATTCCTTTTGGCAGGACCTGTCTTAACAATATTTCAACCGCAACCGTGCGGGGGGCGTGGCAGATAGGCTGTGCCTCCGCTCTTTATTAGCAATACAAATGCAAACAAACTGCTGGCCGCAAACTCAAACACACACACAAAACTCAATTCGCGAGCGTGTGTGCGAGTGCATTTCCGGTTGGGGGTAGGGGAGGACGCGTATGTTAATCCTTGTTGTCCTGCTGAAGTTGTCGTTGTTGCGTGCATATGAAAATTAAAATTGTTGACAATTGTCATTTTTTTTCGCGATTGCTGTTGTTGTCATTGTGTTGTCAGCGTTGTTACCGCGGTTGTTGTGGCACTGCCGCCGCCGCCCACTGCCACTGCCACTGAATTTTTGCCCTGCTCCGCCCCTCCCCCCCGGAACCCCTTGTTTTGCCCCTGCTGCTGCGGCTGCCACACGCAACTAACCGCATTTTGATTGCCATGCATTCGACCGAATCGTGCTCGTTGCTAAATTGAAAGCATTTTCCGTGCCGTGAATCTCGGTTGGCAGAAAGAAGCAACAAATACAAAAAAGCTAAAAAAAAAAACTGGTATATTTTCGCAGAAACCGGAGAAAGAACGGAAGTTGTCGCTGGCGTGTTGCATGCGTGGTCTGCATCGCCCAGTTGGATTCCCTCTGGCTCCTACTCCTCCTCCTTGCTCTTATATTTTTGCCCGGAACGCCAGCAGGCTGTGCGATTTGTTTGCTTGCTCAGCTTAGCTCAGCAGAGCTCATCCCGAGTGTGAAAGTGCATTAAAATTGGTTATCCTGTAGGTGACAACCATCCAATCAAACGGAATACTTGCCATTTATGCAAGCACACTAGAGAAAATATTATAGGAAGGATAATATTCCAAAATTATAGTTAGGGAATACATTGACAGGTTTGAGTTTGATTTTTGGGAGTAAGAAATAGAACAAAGTGGCTAGAAATGAAAAAAAAAAAATGTACTAAAATATTGCATTATAAATTACTACAGAAAAGAAACTATTTAACTCTTAAAAATAAACTCAAAACTAAAATTTTAACGCACTGGTGTGCTATTTACGTATACGTGTGCCGGCAGAGGCAAGTCAAATAAATTTGCTGATTCGCACCACTGATTTACATTTATTATCATTAAAGTAAAAGGTAAAAATCGAAGCTATTATAAACGGTAACAATAAAAACTATTATAAATAACTTTAATACATTTTCTTTTTATAAATACTTATTTTCTTTTTCTTTTCTTTTTTTTAATTATGTTAATATTTTATTAAGAAGTTTTTTATATTTCTTATATTATTCACACAATATTTTTCTGTGCACAAATCACGAGTCTAGACTTCTTCACTGGCCCCAACTCAATTGATTTGCTAATGTTCCGGAGGTGCTAAGACCAGAATCAGGCTTAATTAAGTTTTTGTGTTAGGCTGCTGCCGCTGCTGGTAGAGCATCCTTGCGGCATCTTGTGTCTGTGTATCGTGTGTATCCTGTATCTAGCAGCTACGAAGCACCATGCTTCGTGGCAGCTGTCAGACGGAAATCTCTCAAGTTCATCGAGCCACACAATAACATAATTATTCAATTACACGATGTTGCCCCTTGATTTGGCTCAGCCTGGGACTGTGATTGGGGCTTTAAAAATAAAAGAAATTCCACACGATGTAATCGCTTTGGCCAAAATCAACAAGCGAGCGAGCGACTAATGCAATTACAGGAATTCAGGCGAATGCAGGATATTCCTCCTGCCGGAAAAGGGCAAACTCTTGGCGAAATTGTGAATGGCAAGCCAACATTTGCACAGGCCATAAATTCCCAACATTTGCCAATGCCAATAAGTTGCCGGGGCTCCTAAAGTTTTACATTGGTAACCGAAAAATATGCAAAGCAGTCATAATTTTACTTTAGAACCGAAATATTTTCGAACGGAATTGTTAGCAAACAAACTTTTTTATGCATCAACTAATTTCAATCAGCTAACAAAAATGCGGCTGCTGCCGCTGCCCTTTTCCCGCAACCGCAGAGAGATTGAGGAGAAGGCGCCGAAAACAAACGGAAAACTTTTGTCAATAATGCCGACGACGACGTTGTTGTGGCTGCTGTTGTTCCTGGAGCTGCCGTAGCCGTAGCTCCTCCAGCATCCGTTCTTACTCTAGTTGCCATCGCCGCCAATGTCTCAAATCCCAACAGAAACACAGTCAACAGATCAAATCCGAAAGCTTGAGAGCCTAGCAGTCTGTGTACTTTGTGCCAGAATTCTGAGTAAGAATTTTTGACTTTACTGAACCATATTTTCATTATCTCCTAGCTTGATTACAGCAATGGGCAAACCAGTAAAATATCGATCTTCCTTAAAGGGACGCCAGTTTAATCCTTCAGTTTACGGACATCGAAGCAGTCGGAGGTCAAAGCTCAGCCGGCTGCCCGATGTAGTCATAACGCCATCCGGCACGGAGGCCATACAGCGCATTCGCCTTTTAATGGACATGTGCGGCATTCCGTGGGTGCGTCTTGATCGCCCTCAGGTCTCGGCAAGCTCCAGCAGTCCCCAGAAGTCAACACCCCAGGATTTGGGTCAAGGGTAAGACAATCGCTCAAAAAAGAGCTGCCCACAGGGTTTCACCAGCAACTGTCCAACATTTCCCGAATCAGAAACAAAAACGTTAGGAGCTTTAACTTCCCTGAGCCAATTCCCTTGCAAGATGGTCAGTGCCCAAAAGATTCTCATCCTCAGAAGTCCCCAACCCAAGATTTGCGTTCCTCAAACTCTATGCTTCAAGCTCATCAAAGGTACGGCAATCACCTAAAAAAGATCTCCCCACAGGCTTACTTCAATAACTCCAACATTCCCCAATCATAAACAACAAAATTAGGACAAGCTTTAACTTTCCTGAACCAATACCCCTGGAAGATGGCCAGTGGCCAATGTCAAATGATCCTCATCCTCAGAAGTCCACATCCCAATATTTGCGTAAAAGGTAAGGCAATCACTCAAAAAAGAGCTGCCCACAGGCTTTCACCAACAACTGTCCAACATTCGCCAATCAGTACAAGCTTCAACTCTCCTGAGCCAATACCCTTGCAAGATGGCCAGTGCCCAAAGGTTCCTCATCCTTAGAGGTCCACACCCCGAGATCCCCAATCAGAAACAAAAACATTAGAACAAGCATTAACTTTCCTGAGCCCATACCCCTGCAAGATGGTCAGTGGCCAATGTCAACGGATGAGGAGATGTTGAAAAAAGGTACATTTTAATTATATATAAAAAGGTTTTTTAATTATAAAAATAATAATTTTTAATGTAATATCTTCACAGAAAAAGATACTAAGACACCAACACACGCTTTAAATTTTACCAAGCCACTGCCATAACCAGGTTCTCAACTGGATCTTACTAATTTCCATGATCAAGAACAGCAGTTAACAGGAAGTAGGTCTTCATTTACCAAATTTTAAATGAAAGTTACTGAGTCTTTTCTTTTTTACTCCTATAAAGATAATAAATAACCATCCGCTACCCACAAAATTCCACCAGATTTTCAAGAAGAGGTCCTAAAGTTGGGACATTCTACATACTCAAGGATCTCACACTCATTGTTATGATGGTATTATTCAGACTTAACTAGTATTATTGTAATTTATTCAGCAAACTCGGCCTCATTCGAGTATTTCCCTCTCACCTGCCAAAGAGGCTTCACCTTGGCTAATACATTAATTAACTTTGCCCCCCATTCATTGTGTTCGAATGCCACTTATTCGTGGGCTTATCACTGAGCCGAGCGAAGGGTCGGGGCCAAAAAAACAAGGAACCTGGAACTTGGCCCTATTCTGGTTAACAATCACAACAAAAATGGGCGCGCAAAACTTTTAATGAGCCAACGCCGCTGATTCAGCGTTCTAATTAACATTTAACGAGCATTTCGTTCGACTTGCATGGCAAAAGGGACTCAATATGGCAGCCTTGCGGCGTATTATTTGCAGGTGGAGCAACAGATACCAGTGCTGAAGGTCTCTTGGGAATTATTCAATTTCAACAGCCATTTCTTGCAATTTATGGGATTCTTTTTGCTTAAAAAATTATTTATTTGTTAGCTAATGGTGCAGGAGGTATTGGATTGAGAAATATTAGGCCTTTGGGGTCGGAATAATGTATGTTGAATATGACAATATGATGTAATTTGTAAGAAAATTTATCAAAGATGGGCTAATATAAATATGTTGAAAATAATGTAACATGAAACAAAATAACTTAATTTTAATTAGTATTTAACTAATAATGTATTCTTTATAACTTATTTTGAAATAAATATTTTTAATAAATATTTTAATAAGTGTTTTCAAGTTAATTTTATTTTCTTCAACAATAGAGGATTAATAAATTTTCAAAATTAAAATAAATGGCTTACTGAACAATTTCTGTGGTAACTATAACGCTAATCGTTCTTAAGTACTAGATAAAATCAAGGAAATGCTTGTAAAAACTGTCTTACAAAGGTAAAGAAAAGTCTTTTATACTTTATTTTCTCACAAAATAAAATAATTATATTTATTTTAATGTAAACAACAATATTAAAATGCTTTTTACCTGCAATAAATGGCTTTACCGCCACATATCAAGTATACGCCTGTAATCCGAACTAAACTCGCCCAAAAATCTATTTACAGCGCCACCTAGAACTCGGAACTCAGAGCTTGAATAAAATACATTAGAGAGCTTTGGTTCCACAGAAAAAAAGTTCCAGTGAGAACTTTGGAAGTTCGCGAGCTGGCTAACCCCCAGAATCGGGGCAACTCTACGGCCAACCAAAACATATGGCCTGCAGGCTGCACAAAGCTGCTGCCGAGCAAGGCGGGGGTGTGTGTTTTTGACGGAACTCTCAGTTCGCTCGCGCTCTGGCTTTGGGAACGTTGTTTTCTGGACCTCGAAGGACCCGGGCTCCGCGCTGGGAGTACAGCCAACCAATTTATATATATATAGATATCTAAACATATATATACATTTATGGTGAAGTGGGACAAACAGAACGGAAAGTTAGCATACTTTTATGAGCTGCGATTTGGCCAAGTCACGACCCGCGAGTTCAAGCCCAGGATAGCAAGCGGAACTGTGCGAACTGTGAACTGTGAACTGTGAAAATGTGACCCAATTGGACGGGGCGAAAAACGATTTTGTGCCAGTTATATGTCCATATATAGCACACACACTATATATGTGTGGCCGAGCCTAAGTACATCCGTCAATACAAGGAGGTAATCCCTAAGCCGATATTGTGGGCGCGGTGGAGTTGTTTAGCAAACACACATAAATTAATAATCAACGTTTCTGCCCTCGGGCAAAAAGTATCGGTTATGCGAGTGTGTGCCTCCCCCAGTTACTGTGTGTGCCTGTGTGTGTGTGTTTGGGTGTGCGTGTGTTTGTTTTACTTGCTTGTGGCAGAGCTGCAAAAAAAGTTCAATCGCTGAAACTTCAGGCAAACAGCCCGAAAGGCTTCTGCCGCTGCTCTTTTCCAAGGCACAGCTGATTGGCGAAACCCTTGAGCCGAACATGTTGGCTTGTTTGGTTTGAAGCTCAGTAAATCCTGTTCCTGCTCCCTCGCCCCTTCCGCTGCAGGCTCAACTTTACGGTCCTACGACTCCGGAGCACGCAGCGCAGCGTGCACACGTAATAAAGCCATAATCAAAGGTAACCCGGGACAACGGAGCGTATGCGTGTTCCCCGGTGGTCCGCCAAATGACCATTCTCTGGCTGCCATGACATGCGGCATGCCAAGGGGGACGCGAGGATTGATAAAGCGACTTTTTAAAAGTTGCAATGCTCTCGGAATTTAAGGCGAACATTTATATGTAATACAGTCGCAGAAAATACGAAGAAGATACCGCCTTTAAGTGCAGGTTGATTTTTACCACTTTTGCGTATCATTAATTTACTTAAAAAATTACTACATACTATTAAATTATGTATATTGTACATATTCCACTATAAGAAACCTTTTGCTTTGGAATTCTTAGAAATTTTGAGAATAATTGGAGGACTACGACATTGTGGAGCCATTTCCTGCTCCGGCAGTATTTTCTTTTTAGACTGGAACCTCAGAAAAACCCCTATCAATTGTATGTCACCTTAAAAATTATGTTGCAAATAACAAGTTTACTAATATATTAAATTTTCTTAATTTTTAGCCACAAAATAACAGTATATTTATAATTTAAATTATTTCCACATTGCATCTTAACCCGTATTAAATTCAAGGCTCACAAATAAAGTGAAAGTCCTCGCCCCCCATTGAATGGCGAATTTCTCAATTTCAGATGGCATTGCGGCCGGCAGGCACCATATGCACATATTTGGCGCTCAAAGGCGCTGCTCAGCCTCCTCCTCCTTCTGCTCCTCCACCTCCTCCTCTGGGAGCAACACCTATTTATGGAGCACAAGTGGTTATCCGAAATGCTCGCTCTTATTCTGGTTCCCCGTTCCCCACGAACAGTTGCGGCCACACTTCGGCACTCAGCACTCAGCACTCCGCATTCTGCAGCACCGCAAACATCGACAGATGGGGGCGCACTTCAATGTGTTTTCACTCATATCTGGTTTTCCGGTAGCATATTTATTTTCCACTTTAATGGAAAACATATGCCGCAGCGGCAGCGCAGGGCTTTCCCGGAATAGGTAACATACGAGAAACGGATCGCTTCGATCTGATCTGGCAGATTTCCCTTACACCGCCGCCTGATTGCGCTTAATTGTTTCTAATTGCATGTGTAATTTAATTAAGGCAATTGCACGGCTCACCTTGAACCGAAGCCGCCGCCAGTGGCTCATCAGTGGCTGGTGGCCCAGTGTGCAAACGTAATTCGATATGCTCCGCCGATGATTGCAATTGCGTTGCTTTCTGTTGTCTTGAGTGTATCTGTTACGTGGAAATTGGCAATCGATAAAGGCAACCCGAGCTGGAGCCGGGATTTGATTGCACTTGCTTCACGGCCCATTGCCATGGCCACAATATACACCATCGTGTTAACAATAACAACGGAGCGGAGGAAGGCTTCTCAGAAGTCGCCTGCTCACTGGGCCAACTTGATTGGCGGCCATCGGATCGGTTAACAAGGGTAGCCGGGCCGTCCCTTTATTACCGCAAGTCAGGCAACAGTGCCAACCTTTTTACATGGCCTTACTCGTTTCACACTAAATTATTCATTCCGGGAAATCAATCAAATCAACATATTTAAAGGGGGGGACCTTTTTCTTTAAAAAATACATTAATTTGAGTCGCTTATTTGTGTGACAACAGATTTTATAGCTAAGATTTTACATAGAGAGAATTTTCAGTAGAAATATTACATTTACAATTTTTTCTCATTAGGAAATAGGCAGTTCCTATTTACTTATAACGAAACTCTCTAAAGTAAACATAAAATATCGTATTTATAAATCTCTCCCGCTTCACTTTCAAGCACATTTCATATTTAAAATCCCATTTGTAATATAAACTACCGAACATAAATCACATTTGTAATCCCCTATTTTGAATGATTTCAGGAATAATGAAGCTCTCTGACACCATGGCCACGCCAATAGAAGAAAAACTCGATCAGAACCTGAAGGTAGGCTAAAAATATAAGCCAAGTCACATATAGATTTTGTTAAGATAAAAATATACCTTTACAGGTGCGCACTGGCATGGTCCATGTGAGCGATGGCAAGAGCAGACCCGAGCCCCTGCGACTCAATCTCACCATGGAGTTACTCTCCCTGCAGAAACTGGAGGTAGTGACCCCAACCAGTTGTCATCCCAATGGACCGCCCATGGAATCCAAGGTAAGATATGGCATTATAAAGATTTAAATCTGGCGAATTTAACAGTAAATCTATTGCAGGAACGCATGGTTCAAATAACGCGCCAAAAGCAAGGCGGTCTAGGACTGAGCATAAAGGGTGGTGCAGAACACAAGCTCCCGATCTTAATATCGCGAATTTATAAGGATCAGGCGGCTGATATTACGGGTCAGCTATTTGTGGGCGATGCCATCATCAAGGTCAATGGCGAGTACATCACGGCCTGCCCCCACGACGATGCGGTTAATATTCTGCGAAATGCTGGGGATATAGTTGTGCTAACGGTGAAGCACTATCGCGCCGCCACGCCCTTCCTTCAAAAGCAATGTGAGTTTTGGGGGGAGAGTTAGTGCCAGAAACTTAAATAATTTATTTGTTTTTCTTGCAATTTTAGTAACCAAGGACACGCCCGACTCGGACAACGATGCTACGTGCGCCGAACTGAAGGCCGACGAGGGCTACAAGTCCTCCGTCAATAGTGGAACCATTAGTCGCAGCTGCAGTCGTCCCATGTCAATTTGCTCTGAGCCCGAGAAGCGGTGGACTGATGTGGTGGCAGGTAAGCGGGAGGATTTAGTGATTAAAGGTTAGGCCTTTATTAGGCCTAAATTAAATTATTATTCACGTAAATATCATTATTATTCCGAGGTGGTTCGTACAGGGAATCAGTGAAATACTTTAATTATTAATACAAAATAAGTTTCTGCATTATTTTCTTATTTGATTATTTTTTAGTTAAACTAAGCCTAAAGCTAAAAGTAAAAAAAAAAATGTATTTTGTAAATTTCCAAGAGTTTAAGTTATTTGCACTACTAATAATTTCCAACTGGTTCTTACAGGGAATCAATACAACATATAAATTCTGCTTTAATTTCATACCTGTTTATTTTTTTTCTAGCATAAATATTAATCATAAAATGTAATATTTCTCACCTTTCAGTACCTCTTATGATGGCCTATGTGACGAGATACATTTATGGCACCGATAAGCTGCGACAAAATGCCTTCGAAGTGCGTGGCCTAAACGGCATCACCACTGGAGTTATACACTGCGACGAACTGGCCATACTTAGTCAATGGCTAAAGTTGATAACAGACAATGTGGTGGGCCTAACTCACTTACAGGTAAATATATTTAAAGATATATAATTCCCATTTAAATTATATTTTTAACCTTAAAGATGAAGCTGTACAACCGAAACTTTGCGGTGGGCGAGCGCATCGAGTATATGGGTTGGGTGAACGAGGGCGTCATTAACAACAATATATCTTGGCAGAGCTATAAGCCCCGATTTCTGCTGCTCAAGGGAACGGAAGTGATGCTCTTTGAAACGCCGCCAGTAAGTTGCAAAACTTATTTAAAATAATTAAATTATATCATTAATTATATTTTTTTATCATAGCTAAATGTGGCTGGCATCAGCAAGGCTTTGGTCGTCTACAAGGTGTACCAGACCATGTTCCGCATTGTCAAGGAATCGGAGACTGTGGATAGCCGCCAGCACTGCTTCCTGCTCCAAAGCTCAGGGCATGAACCCCGCTACTTGAGCGTGGAAACCCGACAGGAGCTCCTTAGGATCGAAAATAGCTGGAATGCGGCTATCGTGACCAGTGTTATTAAGCTGGGCGTGAGTTTGAGTCATTAGAAATAAATACAGTTGACTTAATTAAATCCTTCATTCCCTTATCGTTAGCGCAAAACATTTGCCGTATCGCATCATGGAAAAAGTGGCGGACTCACGCTGGACTGGCAGGCAGGATTCTCACTTGCCGAAGGTGCCGACTCTGCCATTGTCTGGCAGTACAAGTTCTCCCAGCTGAGGGGCTCCAGTGACGATGGCAAGTCCAAGCTGAAGCTGCATTTCCAGGATCACGATAGCCGGGCTATAGAAACAAAGGTACTAGCAGCTTGGTTATACTAAAAAATTAACCTACTTAATCATCATTAACTTTTTTTAGGAATTGGAATGCCAAGTCCTGCAGAGCCTGCTCTTCTGCATGCATGCCTTCCTCACGGCCAAGGTGGCCTCGGTGGATCCTGCATTCTTGAGCTCAATACAGCAGACCTAGGTCGTATCGCAGGACTCACACACAAAAGGGATATAGATATTCGTAAAGTGCATAGCAAATAACTCGAATATGAATGTTGGACTAGGTATCTCATACTTTATGTCGGCCTGTACTTATTATAAACAAGTGCGCGTATATATGTTGATCTGAATGATTGCAATTGGATACTGATACGGATATGGATATAGCGCTGATAAAACTGAAAGTGAAATCTCTTGGTGCATTACAGTAATTTTTAAGCGTACATAAGGCAATTACTTTAGGCATTTTTCCTATTACGTAGACTTGGTACTAAATAATTGATAACAAATTCGCGTATATATATTGTTTATAACCGATTGTTTCCCCATGTAGCCTTTATAGCTGAATTAACTATCTTACCTACGGTCTGCCGATTCTGAATAATTCAGAACCTTGTCGCTTTTGCTATGAGCCGCGAGAGGAAGGGGTGGCCTCCAAGGCTTTATTCCGTGCTATATATCCTCTAGAAATATTTCCCCCGAAAAAGGTTTAACGAAAAAATTTCAAATCGAATTATAAAGTCAGTTTTGTGTGCGCGCTCTAATGAAAATTTAATTTTCGAAAAACGAATGCTTTAAGAACGGATTAAAATTAAATGTTATTTTCTACTGAGGTAATAGCTGATATCATAATAGATATATACTTTATAAAATATATATATAACATCCACCGAACAAATCTCAATGCACAGACGTAATATGAATTAGATTTTATAACTGTTATACATTTAGCCGAGGTCATCATCCGAGGACACTCACATAGGTCATTAGATCATTTGTCAATTCAGAAAGTGTCTTTCAGTGGCGATATCGTATATGTTGCTTGTGCGACCAGCATTGTATGTATTGATTTTAGGCGTTATTGCACAACAACCATCTACATATGGCATATTAATTAGTTAGCGAATCATCGAGGAGCACCAAATAACACACTCCCTAATGTACATCCACGAATATCAAGTTGGCGCATTCCCGACCCACAAGTACTCGTAACCGCGCATGAACAGAATATCTCCGAATCAGAGCTGCTCACACAGAGCACCCGAGGAGCATCGCTCTGTATGAGCATCTCTGCTCTACAAGTATGACCATATATATAAATACCAAAGCAGAAGGATCAGAATCAAAAGTATTTACTGTACATACGCTTAGCTCTATAGCACCCGAAACGGTTACCATAATCTATCAATAGTTGCAAATCAAACTAGATGCACCCTAATCGCAACCTTAACCAAGAACCCAAGACCCGACCAACATACGTAATCTGCATACACCGCAACATGTTATACGAGTATCAATTACCGGGGAGTTAGAGCTCTCTCATCGGAACTAACCATACCATATACCATACATAACGTACACGACATACATATATTTTTAATGCAAAAGCTTACATAGTGCTACGAATATATATGCGATATGTAATATGTACCCCCAACTAAGAACTATACTTACTCGAAAGCTGCGATTCTGTGAGAGAGAGTTCGATATTTAACTGGAACTGCGCTACTTGATACAAATCATCGAAAAGGAAACCATTTGAGTTGCTTTTGTTACAATTACTAACTTACTTTTATACGTTAATAATTGAAATTATTGTACAAGAAAACCAAAGCATACAAATTGGAATAAAAACCCGAATATCTAATCAAGAAAATATAATTATTATTTAACTTACTTTTCAGATATTTCAGTAATCAAAGTATTCAACGTATTTCAGTAACTCAAAGTATAATAATTTATTTCAACAATTTGAAACAGAACTCATGGCTGTTAGCTCTGCTTCAGTGTGAAAGAAACCCTTAAAATAATTACAAAATATCAAAAGTCTATGTACATAAATGATTTCTGAACTGGGAATGCTTCGTAACTGCCAATTGATTGCCCAAAATGGCTGCTTTGAACAATCAATCGTAGTTGGATGGACGGGGGAAATCTTTAGGATATGTCAAAATCCCCTCATGGCTGTCTGAGGGGATTTTGGGGTACACAACTGTGGCAGCTTTTGCTTCAGTTCCATGAGATATATCCTATAACGTGTTTAAAGCTTTTACATCATTGATTCTTGTGTATGTACAGATTCTATGCCCAATTTGATCCAAGTTGAGCTACGATCGTGTCATTAATTCCATTGGCACATGCAACATTCTTTGGATTCGAGATTTCGAGATTTTTAGGTGGTTTAAACGACTTTCCGTTCTATGGGCTTTTGGTATTATCTACACAGCATTGTATATACGAGTATGTGTATGCTATTTATAACTGGCATTAACCATACAAACTACAGGCTAGTCTTAACTTAGGACCTCTTTGGTTTTCCTCCTCTTCCGGTGCCGAAACCTAAGTACGTTGTTTGCGAAATTTGCCGATCCTCGGGGAACTGGCTTCCTAATGTCAAAATCAAATACGCGAACTCCCCCTTCCTGCAATGCCACAAGTACGTGAACATGAGTTGTTGGTAAATTTCCAAGTCTAAACGTAGTAAACTTGAAAACGAGCGATGGGTCGAGCTCAGACATCGACGGGCTCCTTGGCGGTCTCCGTGTCGGTCAATCGCACCACGGTCACCTCGCTGGTGACCCCGTTCAGCACCATTTGCATCGACTGCTGGTCGCGCCACGGCGTGGTCAGCGTGGTCAGCCTCTGGCGCAGACTTCCCGGTGTGGTGAGCAGCTTGAATATGGCCACCGCCGGTATCATCACCACCGACGAGCCGGCTATGCACCAGCCCAGGGCATTGGCCCAACTAGGATACACGTAATCCGCATAGGTCAGCGGTTCGTAGCCAATCAGGCCATAGACCGTGATGAAGAGCAGGAAGATGGGAGCCACGAAGCGCCAGCACACCTGCCAGTACCGGCCCGGCGGGAAGCCAATCATGTCCCTTATGTCCTCGCTGAAGCGATTCGTTCCATAGATCCAGGACACGGCGATGGCCTCGAAGAACACGGCCACCAGGATCGAGTAGCCGGCGGCATAGCGGTCCAGCAGGTGGAAGAAGTAGAACCCGCCCTGGGTGCAACTGGCCAATCCCACCACAAAGTACAGGGAAAAGAGCCCAGCGACGAACAGCTCCCGGTTCTTTCGTATCTTCGGGAACTCATCGCTCAAGGCGGTGATGATGGCCTCAGAGCCGCCAAACTGTGGGGAAATAAGTTAATTTAAGATTATATTTTCTAAATAAATATAAAATATATTTACTTACCGAACTATCTAGTCCCAGAGTGAGCAGCATCATGAAGAATATCAAGGCCCAGAAGGTGCTGGCCGGCATGGTGGCAATGGCAGCTGGATAGACCACAAACACCAAGCCCGGACCCTCAGTGGCCACATCCTCGATTCTCACTCCCAGCGTGTGAGCCATATAGCCCAGCACCGAGAATATCACAAATCCTGCTATAAAACTGGTCGCCGAATTGATGAAGCTGGTAAGCAGGGCATCTCTGTCAAAGTAATATATATATATTATCTCTGGTAGAACTCCCCATTAAGTGCCACTCACTTGTACACATTATTGTGGTACTTGTTGTAGGATGCATAGGCTAAAAGGACTCCAAAACCAGGACCCAGGGAAAAGAACACCTGGGTGGCTGCATCCACCCAAACCTCAGCCTTGTAGATGGCACTAAAGTTGGGCGTGAGATAATACTGAATGCCCAGGAAGGATCCGGGCAGTGTGAGACCCCGGATCAGTAAAATAAGTAGCACCACGTAGGGGAAGAGGGCTGTGAACCAGACAACCTTGCCGGATGTGCTAATGCCCTTCCACAGGGAGAAATAGCAAATTAAATAGACAATCAGCAGGCACAACGCCATGTCCCACTTAATGGCGCCCAGATCGTGGATTCCTTCGCTTTGGTTCAGCTCAAGAATGTAGCGGCTAAAAGATCATATAATGGAAACATATAAATGCCTGTAATTATAACTAGAACTTGCACTCACTTAAAATACTCGGAGGCCGCCGATTGAAAGCCCTCCACGTGACCCTCAGAAGGCGCATCTAAGCTCGTAGCATTTATATAAGACTCGTTATAGAGCAGACTCTGATTGCCCAGGCTATAATAGTCACTGTAATTGCCTATCACCGAGACCCGTGAAGCATTCTGGCTCTCAAACTAAAGCGGAAATTAGAAACAGATTAGTTAAATATTATAGAAGCCGGGTATTACCCTCACCGGTCTACAATTGGGGGTATTCCAGGCATTATGGCACGACGTCCAGGGTAGGGTGCTGGTAAAGGATGCAAAAAAGAAACGCAACGACCAGGCAATAATCACATTATAGTAGAAGTCCACATAGAAAGCTATCAGCACCACGGCATAGCCGATTCCTGTTTAAAGAAATGATTCTGAAATTATAAAGAAATTATCTGGAAGAAGAAAACTACTTACCCTTGAAGAGTGGCACTAGGCGACCCCAACAGGTAATGGCTCCCTTACGATTGTGCTGGCCGAGGGCCAGTTCCATGTAGAATAGAGGTATGCCCCCGACCACCAACA
Source organism: Drosophila rufa (assembly GCA_018153105.1). NCBI lineage: Eukaryota > Metazoa > Arthropoda > Insecta > Diptera > Drosophilidae > Drosophila > Drosophila rufa. The sequence continues at coordinate 7,800,891 of JAECXS010000002.1, forward strand.
TAATGCAGTAGGGCACAAGAAATGCGCCTGGAATGGGAGAAATAAAAGGGGTTTTTAGGGGATTTAGGAATTTTCTTATATGTTTTAGTAAGTCACAATTTTTGTAGAAATCGCTGTAAGGTTTAAACATAGGAAATTCAGAAAATATAGATATCAATGGTAAATCTTAGAAAAAACAGTGATTTAAATTATTTGTTTGCTTAAATCTCATTTTCTTGTACCTCAAAGTATGCAAAATTCAAAGGTAAATCATAGGAAAATAATAGATTTCAATTATTGGCTTGTTTAAATCGCTTTTTCTGGTACCTATATGTATGCAATAATTAAAAGTAAATCTTAAAAAAAAAAAGATTTAAATTATTGGTTACCTAAAATTCTCTTTTTCTAGTGCAAGTATGCAATAATTCCGTTTATTTTAGAGTCCAAGATATCATACGCCTTAGAAACATATTATATGTGGGGTATATAGTATAATTTCCTCTTCCTTCCCTCGAGTTTTCTTGACTTTCACCTCGCCTGCATTTTAGCCGTAGGCGCAATCAATAACTTTTTTACGATAATGATTGCATAACCGCCTCACTTGGCGACTGACCCGTGTCACAGCCCCTGCATTGTTCGCCTCGCTCTTGTCGGCAAACATAATTACACACATAGGGAATACATAGACACCAGCGTGCCATACTTTTATGTGTGTTCGATGGTACACAAAATCAAATTGTTTTACAAGTGCCACTCTCTAAGGACATTTTAAAAACATTAACAGCAGCCTGCCAGGGAGACAACGCAGGGAGCTGAAGAGGAAGGACGCCTGTCTCCTGCAGTCATCTCCGTCACCTCCGGGGAAAACCCCCCCCTTTTGGGCCCGACAATTGGTAGAGTGCCATCGATACTTTGTTGAGTGACAGGGGATGATGTTTTTATGATTTGATTATGTCTATTAGCAGGCAAAGTGGCCGACAAAGTCGTCTACGGGCATTATATACCCGCCCAGCCACCCTATATATGCATGGGTGCTGTACATACGTACATACGTAGCTACAAAGGATCTGGCTGCCTCGGAGGCTTCCTTCTGTCGTGTCAATTATGGTGGAAATGTAAAACAAAAACGTCTAAAATAAAGTCAGGCCATCTATGACGTCCCCGGCACTGTTGTTGAAGCCATAATTTCCGTTGCTTCAAGTGCATTTCCCCCTTAGATTTTCCAGCAGCTCGTCATGGACACCGTGGAAAATATGTGTGCCAGTAATTGAATTTCCACGCCATCAGTTGGTCAAAACTGGGACAATTTATGTCCATCGGTTACTGATTACGGTCTAACTAGAAGAATCTGTGTTATAAGAACACTGGCTTTAATTGCATTCAAAAAGTTTGCACACTGTCAAGTGATTTTGATGACCTAAAGTGGCAAAATTCCGTTAGAGAAACTGCATATTTAACCTGGTAAGTATGCATGATGTACGTATGCGCGATCTAAGCCTGAAGGTGCCTAAGCAAGTGCCACTCCTTGGGGTTTTTAGCCCTAATCCAGGACATTGTGGCTGGCGCAGCCTGTTGCTGCCAGGACAGCTTGCTCTTCCCCTGTGTCGGAGTAAGTAGCAGGAAAATGGGAAAGAGAATAAATAATACCGACTAAGCTGTGGCAATAATCGCAACCTGAGCGAGTTCCGTGGTCCCTGGCAACGGACATAAAGTGGAACTTAAGCCGTGGTCGGAGCCACTGATTGAACGCAATGAAGCGTATAAATATAACAATTTATTATTATGAATTTAAAGGCAGGAGCGCCAGCTTTGAGGGAGCAAGCAAAAAAAAAAAGTCATAAAATAGTAATAACTATATCGAAGGAGCCACATTCACATCGCATCAGCGGGAAAGTGCAGCCATCAGGGGAAAATGGGGTGAAGACATGTTTCGCACATGAATTTCCCACAATGCGATGTGGAAAGTGGGAAAGTGCTCAGGCAACAAAAGCCTAGAGAGCACAGAGCACAGCTCTGAACTCCACATCAGCCGGCTGACATATTGCCCAGAAATGGGGTGAAGGCGAGTGCAGGAGGGTAAAGAGTAAGCAGGCCAAATGCGATTATGACTGCCAGATTTAGTTGTCATACAGAAGCACTTAACTTTTGGAATTGTTTTGAATGATGGCGTCGACGGCGAGGATCAGGAAGCGTGGTAAGTGTTCGAGTGTGTCGCGTCCATCCCCCGTCCTGTGCCATTCCACAAAGGATGCGAGCGAGGACCGTGCCCGCCTCCGTCTCCGCCCTCCGGCTACAGCACTTCGCACCACTTTGACAAAGTGTTAACAAGGCCGAAAGGGAAATGCGGAGTGCGAAATGCGAAATGCGAAGAGCGGAAGGCGACGGGTTCCGTGGCGAGCCCAATGATGTGTAAAGCCATATAAATTATTTTCACTCAGCCAGAGCGATTCACGAAATGTCTTTGTCCCCTAATTGGCCAGTTCACACAGAGAAAAATGCCACAAGAATTGGCCTAGTATTTGGTGTGGTTAAATAAGACAAGAATCCTTAAGAATATTTATTCTTTAACTTTACTAGAAATTGTAGTGCTTTGGAAATCAATTGAAAGTGTGCCAAAAAGTAGGCAATGAAATATTTCAGGTCCTAATTTGGTTGTTCCCTAAAATGTAGCATACTTTTGACAGCCTTTTAATTGATTTTAATTCAACAGCCCTCTATTATCGTATTTAAAAGCAATAAATAAAATTTTAAATTAAATAATATTCAAACCTAAACTGTTTACATATTTTAATCGAATTGCATTTACATTCGTTTAGAAACGATGCTATATTAAGTAAAGTTTTACAATAAAATAGAGTTAGAGTGACTACTTACCACCTCCATTTTTGTAGCACAAATAGGGAAATCTCCAGACGTTTGCTAAATCGACGGCGAATCCAATAACCGATAATAAAAAATCCACTTTGCCGCTCCATGTTTCGCGCTCTTCGCTGATGCTATTGTTATCGTTATCGTGTGGCGTGGGCGTCTTTGATTTGGATACCTGTCCCGTTGGTGACATCTGCGACTATATAACCCGTCGTGTCCTTGACCCAAAACGTGTCGATGTTCGACCACGCTAAAGTTCCCGCCGCCGCACTTTGAAATCTGTGTGAAATCGGAGCACTTCAATGGGTCAGTTAGCTCTCGCATACTCGAATATTTGTATATATCCGCCGAATATCAACCCAGCTCCCGGAAACCCAGCCCATCCTCCTGCTCTTCAGCAAATCCATGGTCCTCAATGAGTGTGTCCAGGGCCACTTGAAACCTGTTTGGCAACGACATGTGCTCACCCAGCCCTTGAAGAGCTCGTTGGCACATTACGCATACGACAGGTGGCATGTCCAAACACACTGGCCAGCAAACACTTGACCAGCCCATCCACACCGCAGAACAAGCACATATATGTCGAGTATATATAGGAGTATATATGTATGTGCAACTCTCGGGTAATCTTTGCGTGTAATGAAACCACAAACACGTCAAACAATTAATCTGATCTACTTAATTCTTCCCCGCTGACTTTAATTGCCCAGAGCTGTGATCAATTAAGCGGAATGCAGATTGAGTGCTTAAAGTGCCCGACGGGTCTAGCTGCTACTCTGGGCTTATTTATGAGCAAGTACAATTATTAAAGCAGTTTATTTATGATTCGGTGAAGAACTGGTACTTGTAGTTGGATATGATCAAACCAGAGAACCTTTAGGAAGCTTGTCTTTATAAATAAAATGTTGTTGCTTATGAGGTAGAATGTGAAATTAATCAAATTTAATTCAAATACAAACTATTCAAAACACCTGCAGGTCTATTTATAATTATTTCTAAATTGAATTACAAATAGAAACGTTATTTATGAATTAATATTTTAACTCATTATTAATAGGCACACTCTCGTCTATATAATTTAGTTATAAATATGTAAGTTTAAAGGGCATTTTATTAGCAATCTGTTCTTTTTAAATCCATTTTACAATTTCCCCTGAATAATTATATTAATATTGAATATTAAATTAATTATAATTGTCTTGTAATTTGAACATTTTTTTAGTGCATATTAAGCAGTAATTAGGACGACTTTAAATAATGAAATTTTCTTTGTAGTCTCTCACTTGAAATTTTATTTTATTCAATTATATTCTTATAAGCTTAAAAAATATTTAAAAAAATAGCTTGAAATTTCACTTCCCTTTAATTTAGATTGAACCTGAAAAATAATGTATTTTCAAAACCTTTTAAATAAACCAAATGAACTTCAAAACTGACTATGTGGATTCCTTTGAAAGCCTCTTCTAGTTCTTTATTTTTAACTTCACAATTTTATTTCCATCTCACTCCAAATAATTATATTTAAAATTCACATAATTTCACTGCTTACCTAGACAATATCAAGCTCAAATGTTACAGTTGCACCAATCCATTGTTGAGTAATCCTTGAGATTGTCGAAAAATATATAGAAAACTAGGCGAGGTGCTCCGCAAACAGTATCCAGCCCGAAATTCACTTCACATACATTGGCAAAGATATGTATTTTTTTGGAAAACTTCTCAACTTTGAGGGCCGATGGAAAATTTAAATCGGAATCAGAATCGAAGTCGTATCGAATCGGAGCTGTTGCGCCTTCGGTGACATGCGAGCGTTTGCCAATGGCTGCTGGCCAGTTGCCACTTTTATAGTCCGCGACAAGTGGTTACAGAAGCTGCATCTCTTATCACACACACAGGCACTTATGTGCGAGAGAAAAGTTTTGTGTGTGTGTCAAGCGCAGCAGCAGCAGTGGCGGCGGTGGCGGAGAAGTTGAACCTCTAGAGCTGAAGTCCCCAAAACTGAAAGCCTAAAAGTCGCATGCGCCAAGGAAACGTCGACGGAACCGGAACGGAAGTGACCAATTAGAGTTGGCTTACATATACCACGACAACGGTGCGTATACTTCATGCTCTTGTGTACATGGCTGCTGTGGCTGTATTGGAGGCTGCTGTTAGGTTGGAGAGGTTTTTAACAGTGGCATGTTACCGATGTTTGGGAATTAAATTACTCTGAAATATTAAAGAAAAACATATTAAAATGAAATATTAAGTAAGTAAGTAACTAAAATATTGTTGTTAGCTTATTCTTATGAATATATGTATAGACATATATTCTTCATATCGTAAAATGTATAAATGGAATTTATGAGCTATATATGAAGATTTGATGCTCAAAAAAGGCTTTCAGATTTCATTAAAGCAAAAACTTTAAGAGGGTTAATCAGTTTTAAGATCGCTGATATTGGCCCTTCCCTATTTTGGCTAAAATCTTGTGCAACGGACTTATCTCCTACGCTCTCTCTTTCTCTCTGTCTCGATCAATATCTCCCATCAGCGGCGCAAACATATTTCGAAAACATTTTCGAAAACGCTCGCGTGCAGTGCTCGGAATATCTTTTTTTAAATCCCAACCGAGAGCAGTTGGCAACGGGCACTCGTGAACATCGGATGCGTTGTGGCAGAGCAATCCGCAGATTTAATTGCAGGTGCAGCTGTATAAATACATACTCCCACATATGTACATATGTGGGGAGCCGCCAGCTCACTCGACAAAATTGCGGCAGTGCGTGTAGAATGCGTGGCGAAAGAGTGCGTTCCGCTGGATAAATTCGACGCGAATTCATTCCTCCGCTGGCGAAAATCTGCACACTTTCGCAAAGGTTTTTATATAAGAGGCAGGCGCGGGCATTATTTTTAATTTAGCTGTTGATATTATGCATAAACGCGAAAAGAGAAAACAAACATCAAAACAGAACAGAACCGAACCGAACAGAAGCCGGGGAGAGTGACGAGAAGAATTGTGTGCGGCGGCCTGGTTCTAAAAACTTATTGGCCGTCTGGCGAGCGATTCTTTCGAATTCTTCCGCTCGTGTGCGCCTGTGTGTACGTGTCCAAATATTTATACGTGCACGCGCTGCTCTACGGATTACCCGTATTTGTTATGGTGAATTTCCACTAGATGTGCAATAATAGGTCTACCAGGAAGCGAAAGGCGAAAAGGCGTCCGATCAATTTCATCTCTTAATTTACTTTAGCTGCGTGCAGGAACAGCAACAAAAGCCAACAGACAAGGCACATAAATAAAGATACTACTAGCGCGCATAAAGGAATCCAACAGATATAGAAATGTGTTCCTTTGGTGCTTCTGCTGCTGTTGCTGCTGCTGTCGCTATAAATATTTACAACGCCCGTCTTGTATACAAAAGTGTAAATAAGTAGATACATTCTGGTAGATACATTCGCGTACATAAACTGTTTCAATTATCTGATTGGCCTGCTCATGGACAAAGCTCCGCAGAATTGAAAGTGAATCAAGTGATATGAACTGAGGCGCAAGCCAAAAACCATTACCGAAGGAACAAGAACAGAACTTGCTATAGCCAAAATGTCGAAGAAACCACGTGGACACATTCACAAGATCCGAGAGTTCGAATTGGAGAAGGTGAGTGTACCATCCAGATGCAATATTATTATTATTCTACCATATATACCACAATAAACAAATAGCTATAGAAAGGTATTAAGAGTTCGACTTGGCCCAGTCGCGTCTTGAACGTTATGATGGGCAATCTGCCAATAATCTCTTCCCCGGGAAATCGTCTACAACACATCGGGGAAAATGCCATGTTAACGATTAGATTTCTGATCATTAAACAAAAACAGCAATGGGCAGGCGTCTCGGTCTCGAATACAGTAATGTTTAATAGGTCTAGGTAACGCCACTATATATGCACGTCTCTCTCTCTGTCTCTTTATATATCTCTGTATATTTGTATACTCAATTGTTCCGATATAGTTGAGGTGGGTCTTAAACGAGGCGCAACATTTTACACCAAGCTCTGGTCTTTGATTTTTCGGTGCAGGAAGTCAATTAAAAATGAGTCAATTTATGAACAGGAACTATTACTAATCGGAGCTGAATTTAGAATATTTTTCAGCATCTACAGTTGGGGAGAAATTTTATAAAAATGACTGCTTCCTTTCCAACTTTGTTGTCTAATTAATTAATACCGACAGCTTTGAATCCAAAATGTTTCATCACTAACCAAATCGAGAAGATTCATGTGTAGTTTCATGTAGCAATCACAGCTATTTTAATATGTCATCTATATATAGATCCAGCTTGTGGACGAGTTTGATATCATTCAGATCGTTGGCGAGGGATGGTTCGGGAAGATATTGCTGGTCGAACACCGGGGCTCACAGACGGAGATGGTCCTGAAAGCCGTGCCCAAGCCATATGTGACCCTACGAGACTTTTACCGGGAATTCCACTACGGACTCCATTTGGGCGTGCACCGTCACATAGTGACCACCTACGATGTGGCCTTTGAGACAGCCGGATTCTACGTTTTTACCCAGGAATATGCTCCCCTAGGTGGGTTCCAGTCATGTGTATTATAAAATTACTAATTTGATGAGAGGATTTCTGAATTTCAGGGGATCTCACGTCGAACGTGACCGATTCGGGCGTGGGCGAAGTTTACAGTAAGCGTGTGGCCAAACAATTGGCCTCGGCCATAGACTACATGCATTCAAAGTAAGTTTAACTATTTTTAGATTATATTCAGATTATATGTTAGCTTCTCTTCTTCAAGAATTGCATTTACTTACTATGTATACTTCACTTTCCCCGGCAGAGACATTGTCCATCGGGATATAAAGTTGGATAACGTCCTAATCTATCGCTCGGACTTCCAGCGCATCAAGCTCTGCGATTTCGGCGAGTCCTTTCCCACAGGTTCCACTGTGGAGCGGCGGAACGAGTGGCTGCCCTACAGTCCGCCTGAAGTATTAGAAATCCAGCCCGAGGGCAGTTACAAGTGAGTGTGGAGTCGGTAACCAGAATCCTAGGTTCCAAGTAAATGACATTCACCTTTATTCCAGAGCCGATCCCAGCCACGATGTCTGGCAGTTTGGCATCGTGATCTTTGTGTGTTTAACTGGTTGCTTGCCCTGGCAGAAGGCTGCATCCGATGATCCCAGATACGTGCGATATTTGGCCTGGCAGGGCGGTCTCATGATGATGCCTCTGCGGCGAACTCCTCGGCTCTTTAAGCTCCTCACCTCGAATGCGCAGCGCATGTTCAAGCGCTTCTTCGCCAGGATCTCCAACCGCCCAAAGAGTCTGGCGGATGTGACCAAGTTCCTAGACGACCGCTGGCTGGCCAAGACAGCGCAAAAGGAGATGGCCGAATACGAGACGGATGAGCTCTGTCCCTCCATGTACTCCTTCCACAGCAGTCCGGATGAGAAGAATCGATTGCTCTACACTTTGGCCGATTGCGGGATCGAGACGAATGTGGATCGCCAGCAGAAGAAGAACCGCATCAAAGACTGGATCGAGTCGTCCATCATCACAGAGGAGGACGAGGTGAGATTTGGCCATAAAAGTCTGGTAGCTAAACTAATGCGAGTAATAAAAGGAAACTTAACCTAAACCTTGAAGTTCTCTTTAAAATTTATTTAAGCAACAGCGTCTTTAGAAACTACTAATTTTGAAACCCGCTGTTCGCATTTTACAAGGGATTAAGTTCTTAGGCAGCTAAAAAAATCTGATCTTGAACAAACATGGCGGAACAACCTTTAATTTTAATTCATTGGCAACTTGCCAAGTTTTATTCAATTGTCTTTAAAAAACTGCATTGTTCTTTGATTAACCAAGAGTTCTTTGGGAAAATACATACTCACATATAGAATATCTTTTTAAATACCTCTAACCTTAGTAGCTTTAACTCATTCATTATTAACTCATTCTAACCTTCATTGCAGGAAGAGAACGAGGAGACCAATTCCGCCTCTCCGTCGTCGTCGGTTTCCCGGGAGCCACTGCCCGGCCACATCTCGTCACTGCGCAAGCCGGCCAGCCCGCCGGAGAGCAGCAAAGAGATCAAGGGCACCCTGAAAGATGCCACCCAGAAGCACTTCGATCCACGCACGGGGGCACTGCAGCAGGGTCCCAGCGAAATGGGCCAAGTGGCCATGTCGTATTCCAAGTCCGCCAGTCCCTCCTCCAACTACAGCACCACGGCCTCCACACTGAACAATGCGGACAGCCTGCTGACACTGGGCTCGCGGCAGGACCTGCTGGCCAGCAACATGACTATGTACACCTCCATGGAGACGGAGCTGAATCGTCTAGGTGAGGGTGATCCTCGGCTGAACCAGCGCTCGCTGAGCAGCAATCCCATGCTAACCACCTTCGATGTGAACACCTCTCCCGCCGCCAAGAACTCGATCGGAGTGGGCACCCGCAACTCCAGCCGGAGCATCCTCAAGTCCTCAATCGTAACCGCCGCTTATCCCGCTTTGGGCGCTTTTAACATGGGCCAGAGCCACAGCCTGCAGCAGCTGAGCCACCACCTCCAGACATCCACGGGCCTAACCCCAAAAGACAACTCCTTCTTCAGGCGATGACAACCGCCGGCTAGTTACTAATCCTTGCCGCACTTTCAGAGCTTTGCGATGCCCGGGCCTCGAGCTATGCTAATCTCCCGTATGCTTCTCAAGTTAAAGACAGCGCCTACGGATCGGCCGATGTCAGCGAGATGACGACGAGCAGGAGTCCCCGGAGTGCCCCAGTTATGAAAGACACGGCCTATGACCGCACCAGCAGCAGCAGCCACAATATCGCTCGCCGCCAGCGCAGATAGCTCCCATTTGGGATCGCCGCACAGCCACTGATTTACAAGTTCCAATAAATAGATAACGTAAATTTCTTAAGTTTTATCCACTCCTTTACTTTGTTGGGCGGCGGGTTGAGGGCTTATGGAAACGCAACATAGTTCTTATAAAAGTACGTTTCATTTATTACGCATCAACATCCCAAAATAAAGATGAGCAGCGCTCACTTCAGAGGAATAAAACGGGAGCTGTGGGTGGCACCGATACCGGGACGACCGTGCTTGACGGGCTTGTAGGTCAGAGCGAACTCTCCCAGATAGTGGCCGATCATCTCGGGCTTGACCTCAACCTGTGGATGAAGGGAATTCAAATTAGATATCTGGAGTAACTATAGATAGCCTCAATAGGCAAGTTTTCGTAACCTCTTTGGGGTTGTTCAAATTTTCAGATAAAGATTCTCTTAAAGTACATCTTTTACAATGCGCCACAAAATATTTTTCATTACAATCGACAGTTTTCTTATGATAATTACTACACATTTTGTCATTAACGGACTTTTCAATGGTTAAATCTCCATGAATAACAGGCACTTTTAGAAGCTGATGCTGGAGCTATTTTGTTTCGGCGTTGTACACTACTTTTATGATCCAACCGGCTAACACATATTTAACACTTCTGTCTGAATCTTCACTTGATTAAAATCGAATCAATTAACCCCAAACACGGTCATGAAAACTGCTCAAAAAGGAGGGCTTCCTTACCTGGCCAAAGTCCTTGCCGTTGTAGACGCCAATGATGGAGCCAGTCATCTCGGGGACGATAATCATGTTCCTCAGATGGGTCTTCACGATCTCGGGCTTCTCATTTTGGGGCGCCTCCTTCTTGGCCTTGCGCAGCTTCTTGATCAGAGCCATCGGCTTGCGCTTCAGGCCGCGGGAGAAGCGCCTGCGAGCGCGGCTGTGCATCAGCTCCACCAGCTGGTTGCTGCCGGGAAAGAAGAGCGCCGATTAGGGGCCGTGTTATTGACATTTCCAAATAAAACTCACTTGGGCATGTCCAGAAGCTGGTCCAAGTCAACACCGCGGTAGGTGAACTTCTTGAAGGTACGCTTCTTCTTCAGATTCTCGTCGACTTGCTGTTTCGCAAAAATCATAAGAAAAGAAAAACACCATCAGTATTGCTGCCATTTGGCGGGATAGTAGCGCTGAAGAGCTCCAAAATAACATCTGCCACCATGCGTGAAGCACCGCCAAGCTCATTTAGCACTGTATTTCGGTCAATTCCCGCACGGATGCCAAATATTTAATTGGATTTCTGAAAGATATTTACATCGGCCATCTTTTTTGGTTCGTGCACAAAACGGAAAGAGTATTTGAATCAGTGTGCCCAGGCCACCACCGCTCAAAAAGACCGCAAGCTAAAAATACTAACTGTCGGCATGGTAACTCTAACGATATTTTGGTATTATTGGAACTGGTCTTTCGGCCATGATACAATTATAATTGTATCATGCTTTCGGCAATGCTTGTGATTTTCAAATTTGATTCCATCCACGCCAGCGTCCAATTGTTATCGTATCGAACGCAGCATTTCTCCCAAAAAACCCATTTCCATTTGTCGGTATTTTGTCATGGAAAAGTAATCGATAACAATGGATGCAAAAATAGTTCTGGTGACGGTAATCGGTAATCGATTTAAAGTTATCTTATTTAAGATTTATATGTTGTTTATTTAATATTATTTTATTTTATTTCAACTATTCGATAAATTCGGTCATATTGATTAGTGAGCCGCAGACTCACCGTGTCCGAAAATTTAAACATTAACAAAAAAACATTTTTATTTTACTTAAATGTTAAATAAATATAAAAATGTTTATAAAATAAAGCGTTGGTCAAAATTTTAGTTTTTTTTGTGTTTTTATTAGTTTTTAATGCAGTGCTGCCAGGTTTTCCGAAGCGAAAGTGGCTATAAATTTTCTGCAAATGGCCAGAAAAAAGGCTAAAAATGGCTAAATCAATTTGGCTAATTTGGACCTATCGTTTCTATGGCAGCTATAAGATAAAGTAGTCCGATTTGAATGATATTTTAAATGTATATCTAAATATAAATTAAAAGAACATTTGCTTATTTTAATCCAATACCTTTATAAACAACGAAAATGTGTTAATTGAAGTGTTTAAAAAACTTCAGTAAATTTCATTTCATGTGATTTTGATTTTGCTTCTACTTCCGAAATAAACAGAAGTCGCAGTCGAAGCAACGGCAAAAATGAAAAAGCGACCAAAATCAAACAGCAGCAACAGTCGCCGATTTCGGTTTTTTTTGCATTCCGCTTTGCTGTTGCTTTCGATTGTGAGCGTAAGTCGAAGCAGCAGCAACTGTCAAAGCGGAATGCAAAAAAACGAAAATCGGCGACTGTTGCTGCTGTTCGACTTTGGTCGCTTTTTCATTTGATGATGATCAATAACATAAATACTTTATGGGGTCGGACAAAATTATAATACCCCGCAAGGCTATTATGAAAAGCATCTCAGTAGCCTTGAACCCCCTCACCCTATAATTTTGTAATCATAAACATTTTTTTCCCCCAAAAATGCATAAAAATAAATGTTATTCAAATATATTTTAATATAAAACAATTATGTAATCATTGTCCAAGAACCCCCCCTCCCCATATAATCAAACATAATCATTTCGCTGATTACGTAATATATGGACAGCCCCTTAAGTGAGCAAAAAAAAAAAAATGTTTATTGGCCATTTTTGTCGGAAACACGTCAAAAGTGCAATTTTTATCAATGCGCCAAAATGTTTAGTTAGGAGAACGTTGTGGGAGCAAATTTTGGAGGGCAGCCCGAGTGAGAACTCCAGAATTTGCGATACACATTTTATTGCGCCACGAGAAGAGAAGAGGGAAAGCAATAAAGGGACGACTTTAAAGAGAAGGCGACTCAACAAAAGCAAAGAATTTTCCAAAACTCAAAACATTAAATTATAAAAATAACTCATCTTATTTTTTACTGCCGATGCAGTCAGCCTCAAATTAAAAAGTTTCCGGCCGATAACCATCGATAAGCAGATGGGTGCCGCGATAGCGCGTAATCGATGTACGTAAACGACGCCAGCGGCAATTTAGCTGTAAAATCAAAAGTAAAGGGGCCCATCCACAGTAGAACATGTTGGCCGAGCATGTTGTGCTCGACGCAATTTTCATCGTTAGTGGCAGTGCTCGCGTACAAATTTCGTGCTGGCCGAGCCGCTCGAACGAAATAGAAATGATTCATAACTTTGACCACTAGCCAAGAAACGCAAAGTCGCTGAAAGGCGTTCGTTCGCGCTTATTGCGTCACGCATTTGTGTGTCCTGTCTTCGGATTTCAGGCTCTACTAATTTCAACAGTTCTTCATATGTTCCACTGTCCATGCGAAGAAAGTTTTTTAAATCCACAGGAGACGTTTCTTCCAACTCCTTCAGTAGATTCGTGTGTGTGAATCTTTGCCTCTTTGCGTACCACTCCTTCATCCACATATTGTGCTTCCGTTTTTGCACTTCCTCTTTATTTTTCTTCTTTTCCAAGCAAACATTAATTGCCAAAAGTGCTATTACAGTGGCGCTGTCATTTTCCGTTGCCATGTTTACTGCTCAAAGATTTGACACCAAATGATGTTTGCGAGCATGTTGGCACTAGTTGGTGGACGAGAAAATTTTGGCTCGCCGAGCGGCTCGGCCAACATGTTCTACTGTGGATGGGCCCCTTAACGCAAAAAGAGAACACAAGCCGGAAGTTGAAGATTTTGTAAAGCTCTCTCTCTACTCTGTACTTGATAAAAATGCGAAATAATAAATAAGTTAAATCAATTCAGTTCGTTTCAATGGGAGCTATTAGAAGCTTTACAGCCGGCGCTAACATTATTATAATAGGCAAGTTTTATTAAACTTTCACCATGCCGCCAAAATTTAACAAGGGCATAACATGAGGCCACTTTGCGACGCTCAAAATCCGTCAGCCCAAAAAGTCTAGGGACGACAACGGCCAAGGTACCTATATAGCGCTGCGCGCCAGACAGAGGAAAATGCAGAAGTCAGCACAACTTCCTATTAAGCGCCGCCGGGCACCTAAGATGCGGCCCAACATACTAGGCCTACAGGTAGGCAGGCAGGAGTGTCCGAATCTATCAGCCCTGTCTGAGAACTCACCGAAGGAGCCCGACGGATGTCGGTGTAAACACTGGAATAATATCGGATTCAAGCCACAATGACCTCAAATACGACTCATTCAAATACCTGGTATGTGTTCAAATCGGCTGTAGGGTCCTTATCCAAGCATATATATTTATATTACTTATATTACTTTATACCTTTACTGCGTTGCTAACTTCTGATCAAAATTATAATATCATGCAAGGGTATAAAAAGGAACAAATTTATTAAAATACCAGTTCCGTTTTTGTGTTCACATGTGTTTTGCCAATAAAAAATATTACTGATACCCACCAAGGCTACTTTTTGCACCAAGCGTAGAGCTAATATATTTCCATAAAAGTAAAAAGAAACAGAAAAAAAATATTACGGTTAGTTTTATAACCAGAAAGCGTAATAACGTGTGTTCACGCGGCTACGAATCGCCCATGTTTTTTATTGCTAAATAATACTTTTAGCATTTAAAAAAAATTCAAGATAATAAAAAAAATAAATATATTTAATTCTAGTTGCTTCAAGCGATTGCTTCTGTTTTTTTTTTTTCTTTTTACTTTTGACAGTCGAAAGCTTTTGTTTTTCACCGCGGATCCAAGACGATGGATTAAGGCAGTCCTCCGCCGTCGCGGTTTCAAAAAATCGTTTTTTTTTTTTTTTTTAATATTTTTGAAGTATATGATAATAGTAACACGCCCTTAAAAGCGTTTTGTAAAAAAAAAGTTCGTTCGTGGTTATTCGGTGTCTGGAACACACGCACCTGCGACCGTTTTGAGCGTTTGGCGGCGCTTCAAACGCGTTTCCCCAAAAGTTGATTTTTTTTTAATTTTTGGTAAGACTTTTAATCCGATTCGATTTTTGATTTTTCGAAATTTTACAGCCTCCAAAAGACCAAAAAACATGGTCGAAAATTCACTTTTTTGTTAAAAGTTGTGTATTTTTAGCAATTTTTGAAAATTCAAAAATCGCCCAATACCAAACATAGCCATCGTAACACTAATTAATAATCAATTTCAATTTTTCGATTTCAAACATTGACATCACTAAAAACGTCCCACAAAGTCAGCTATCCAGATTTGACACAGCACTTTCAAGGTCATCTCAAGGACGCCGCAACAACCCGACATAGAAATTGCTTATATGGTTTTAAAGTCTTAAATGTACGAATCCAATAAAAAAAAACTTCATGAAATTATCTTGAGTAGTTCTTTAACAATGCATTGTTGAAAATAGGCTTGAAATTCGGGCCTGACGGCGGAGGACTGCCTTAAATAAGATAAGGGGACTTTAATACATACCGGAATTTTAAGTGTCTTTAAAAGCCGTTAGTAATGTAAAACCTTTTACCACAATTATATATGACAACTCTGGCTCATGGAGGAGGGCACCGAGCAGCTCCTACTCCTCCGGCTCTAACAGGGCCGCGTCCTCCTGCTGCGGGGTGGCGGCAAATTCTGCAGGGGTACAACATTATTAAACATTATTGTTCGGGCCATGGAAGTGCTGCACCCGGCTGGGCAGGCGGGGCGGTGCCGCGGCATCGCCAAAACACCAACCATTCAATTTATTTATTTGTAGTGTAGTGCGTTGGCATTGTGAAAATATGTCTTTCATCCATTTTGTTCAGGGGGTGAACCAGTTGGAGCGGTGCGAGGCGGTGCCGCGGCATTGTTTGTTTTTGCATTTGTTTTTTGTTCATTGACATAATATTTTCGTTTTTACTTCAATCTTTATTCTTTATTCAATGCTGGAGCTGGTGCACAAAATGGGCTGCTGAGCGGTGCCGCGGCATTGTTTGTTTTTGCATTTGTATTTTGTTCATTGGCATACAATTTTCGTTTTTACTTTAATCTTTATTCTACCATGATTTGGCTGTGGAATCAATGCTGGAGCTGGTGGACAAAATGGGCTGCTGAGAAGTGGAAAACAGCCAGGGAATTGGTAATATAATATAGTATTCAAACTGTTGCTTCAATTAAAGTTAATGATGGCATTTGCAATAGCCTACCGCAGCCAACAACTGACTGACGACCAGGTTTCATTACATTTAATAATTTTTTATCGTACCAACATCCTTTTTTATGGTAACCAAAGGTATCTGCCAAGTTTTAGTTTTAGGATAAAGTTATTTCGAAATGATTTTGATTTTGAGCAGCCACTACCTAATGCTAAAGCATGGCCACAGTCTGTTTTTTTTTTTTTAAATAGTTTTCTGGTTTTTATTGATGCGTATCCTCCAGGATGGCGGCATTAGTTTTATGCACTTTTTAGCAGCGACTTGCTTGTGCTTTTCCAATGACTCCAGCTGCTACTGGGCCAGAGCGTTCTGGCGCGTATCATTGTTGTGGGATTCGTACTTCTCCCTAGTGGAAGCATATATCTAAGACATATACGCTCCTGCTTGCGGTATTTATGCTTCTATCGCCCCAAAATGCCTTGCAAAACTTTCCAAGTCATGGAGAATTTTCTAAAAAAATTAATCCTCTGTGCATTTCTTGAGTTTGCATCGACTTTGAGGTGAGCACAGTGCAACATACTCTATATATCTTAAATGCAGTTGGACACAAATGGTATTATTAAAGCACACGGAGTGCAGTCACACTTAAAATTTCAGCTGTTGATTTCAAAAATGCGATGGAAGAAATATTTAGCTAGTAACCAGCTCTAAGCTTGAAGGAAATATCACATTTTAAATCGTATGAATTATTCGGGGGTTATAAGCAAATATAACGTTGTATTGAAAAAATCAAATCTCTTTATATGTTCGGTGGCCCTGAAAAGGGCCGATTCTCCTCGACGCCACCGCGTCCTCCCTGAAAGTACGCAAGACCTGTAAAAGACAAACATATTAAAGCTTAAATAAAATGTAAGTGTATATTATACTTACAGCCATGCTACAAGTCCTTGGTTCGGTTAACCCCGCCGATAGATGCATCCAGTGATGCACCTGTGGTGTTCACCATCGGCCGGGGCTTTTTAACCCTTCTGTCCTTGTCCTTCTGTCCCTTGTGGCACTCGACGTCATGCCGGTTCATGAACCGCTGCGAAGTTGCCATGTGGCCGCAGAAGCTGGCGTAGCTGCACTTATCTGCGCATTTGTGATGTGGCAAATTTCTCTTGCGACAGAGACTGCATTGCCTGTAATTGCGGGGGGGAAGCTCATGTTGTCGTACAGCCCCCGAAGGCTGGTGTACACCTTCTGGAGGTCCGTCCCTCGGTGGTAAAGCTGCTTCAGCTCCTCCAGCTCCCGACGCACCCTTGGATCGTTCGATGTCGTCGTGCTGAACGCATCCGGATCTGCATCAGCAGCATCAGCAGCCGCAGCCGATGTGCTCGGCCCGTCCAGCAACGATGCAGCAGCAGCCGATGTGCTGGGCCCGATGAACCGAGGCACCGATGCAGCAGCGACTGATGGGCTTGGCACCTGGACTACGATAGAGGCAACACCCTGCAGGCTCTGCAGGGCCGAGGCGACGCCCAAATCAGCAGTCACCTCAACAGTCGGCCGACTTCCATGCCCAGGAGCAAGAGCTCTCAACTGGGGATGGTCGTCGAGTACAAACCCCACAGAGCTCAACAAGGAGGAGTTATCTCCAAAAAGTTGTCCTGCTGCCGACGTGTTGAGTTGGCTGCTGGACGCCACTCACGACCCTGCCCGTTCGGGTGCGCCTTCCTCTCACCGAAGAGGTTAAGAATCTCCTCTGCAACTTCGGAAGCCGCCACTTCCTCCATGACTCTGGCCGGGAGGGAGGCGCCGGTCGCCAGGAGACGTGCTAAGTCCCGCAAGAGACTCTGCTTTCCCGCCCGGACCAGCTTCCTGGCCAACTCTGTTGGGAAAACAGGTTCCTCGGAACTTGTTTCCGGGTGGACGTTTGCAATTGATGCAATAGATGCTCCCAGGGATAAACCAAGCTGCACGCAGGCTTTTATTGCTTCGATTTTTGGATCCATTTATACACTTTTTAAGAAAAGATTGACTTACAATTGCAAATAGAGACTTGCAATTAGGCCATGTTCAAAATTTAAAAAACATATTAATATGTAAATGCTTTCAATAAGAATATTCACTAAAATAAGAGAATAAGAGTAAAATATAGGGGTAAAAAGGAAGAGAGTAAAATCAGCTATTTGTGTTTCATAATATTATTTTATTATTATTATTGAAATTATTTGTATTTTTTTATTTCATTTATTTCATTTCATTTATTCATTTATTTATTTATGGTTTTCGATTTCAGACAATTAATAATTATATATTAAGAAGTATTCGACAAAATGCAACATATGGTTTTCAATTTGTAAGAAAAATGCAAATTTTCGACAAAATGCACATATTATGATGGAAACCTGTTGAATTTTGAAAATATGTCTTTCATCCATTTTGTTCAGGGGGTGAACCAGTTGGAGCGGTGCGAGGCGGTGCCGCGGCATTGCTTGTTTTTGCATTTGTTTTTTGTTCATTGACATAATATTTTCGTTTTTACTTCAATCTTTATTCTTTATTCAATGCTGGAGCTGGTGCACAAAATGGGCTGCTGAGTGGAGAATAGCCAGGGAATTGGTAATATAATATAGTATTCAAACCATTGGTTCAAATAAAAGTTAATGACGGCATTTGCGCTAGCCTACCGCTGGGAAAACTTTGATATTGCCAATATCAATATAACGAAAGCTACGCTTCGCACCGAATAGATTTACGTGGTAAATTAAATAATATACAATTTCGTGATAACAGCAAAACACTCTACATAAGTTATAACTTTATTTAAGGGTTCATATTATAGAAATTACCATTTAGTCGCCACTACCTAATGCTTAAGCATGGCCAGAGTCTGTTTTTTTTCGAAATAGTTTTGTGGTTTTTTTTGATGCGATCCTCCAGAATGGCCAGCACCTGCTTGTTAGCGGCAATGGTTTTGTTCAGGGCTGCAACCAAAAATGGTGCAAGAGGGGACGAAACTGGGGATGGTTGAAGTATATTATATATATACTTATTATTATTTTCCCGACATTATTACAAAAAAGCAGGCCTTCATAATTTTGTAAGGTCACTGGAAGTGCTGCACCTGGCTAGGCAGGCGGGTTGGTCCCAGCTCCAGCAGTGCGAGGCGGTGCCGCGGCATCGCCCAAACACCAACCTTTCAATTTGTTTATATTGTTTTATAATCATTTCCTTTTTATTTCAATTTGTATCCCTTTTATTGGCTTTAGCACCACCAAGCTGTGGTATTGCGACATGGAATAATGGGCCTTGATAATTACCGCTTGATCCGTTTCCATTAGGAATTTTTAATAAGTTGGAGCGGTGCCGCGGCATTGTTTGTTTTTGCATTTGTATTTTGTTCATTGGCATACAATTTTCGTTTTTACTTTAATCTTTATTCTACCATGATTTGGCTGTGGAATCAATGCTGGAGCTGGTGGACAAAATGGGCTGCTGAGAAGTGGAAAACAGCCAGGGAATTGGTAATATAATATAGTATTCAAACTGTTGCTTCAATTAAAGTTAATGATTGCATTTGCGATAGCCTACCGCAGCCAACAACTGACTGACGACCAGGTTTCATTACATTTAATAATTTTTTATCGTACCAACATCCTTTTTTATGATAACCAAAGGTATCTGCCAAGTTTTAGTTTTAGGATAAAGTTATTTCGAAATGATTTTGATTTTGAGCAGCCACTACCTAATGCTAAAGCATGGCCACAGTCTGTTTTTTTTTTTTAAATAGTTTTCTGGTTTTTATTGATGCGTATCCTCCAGGACGGCGACATTAGTTTTATGCACTTTTTAGCAGCGACTTGCTTGTGCTTGTCCAATGACTCCTGGCTGCTACTGGGCCAGAGCGTTCTGGCGCGTATCATTGTTGTGGGATTCGTACTTCTCCCTAGTGGAAGCATATATCTAAGACATATACGCTCCTGCTTGCGGTATTTATGCTTCTATCGCCCCAAAATGCCTTGCAAAACTTTCCAAGTCATGGAGAATTGTCTAAAAAAATTAATCCTCTGTGCATTTCTTGAGTTTGCATCGACTTTGAGGTGAGCACAGTGCAACATACTCTATATATCTTAAATGCAGTTGGACACAAATGGTATTATTAAAGCACACGAAGTGCAGTCACACTTAAAATTTCAGCTGTTGATTTCAAAAATGCGATGGAAGAAATATTTAGCTAGTAACCAAGCTTGATGGAAATATCACATTTTAAATCGTATGAATTATTCGGGGGTTATAAGCAAATATAACGTTGTATTGAAAAAATCAAATCTCTTTATATGTTCGGTGGCCCTGAAAAGGGCCGATTCTCCCTCGACGCCACCGCGTCCTCCCTGAAAGTACGCAAGACCTGTAAAAGACAAACATATTAAAGCTTAAATAAAATGTAAGTGTATATTATACTTACAGCCATGCTACAAGTCCTTGGTTCGGTTAACCCCGCCGATAGATGAATCCAGTGATGCACCTGTGGTGTTCACCATCGGCCGGGGCTTTTTAACCCTTCTGTCCTTGTCCTTGTCCTTCTGTCCCCTGTGGCACTCGACGTCATGCCGGTTCATGAACCGCAGCGAAGTTGCCATGTGGCCGCAGAAGCAGGCGTAGCTGCACTTATCTGCGCATTTGTGATGTGGCAAATTTCTCTTGCGACAGAGACTGCATTGCCTGTAATTGCGGAGAGGAAGCTCATGTTGCCGTACAGCCCCCCGAAGGCTGGCTGACTGACGACCAGGTTTCATTACATTTAATAATTTGTTATCGTACCAACATCCTTTTTTATGGTAACCAAAGGAATCTGCCAAGTTTTAGTTTTAGGATAAAGTTATTTCGAAATGGTTTTGATTTTGAGCAGCCACTACCTAATGCTTAAGCATGGCCACAGTCTGTTTTCTTTTTTTAAATAGTCTTCTGGTTTTTATTGATGCGTATCCTCCAGGATGGCGGCATTAGTTTTATGCACTTTTTAGCAGCGACTTGCTTGTGCTTGTCCAATGACTCCTGGCTGCTACTGGGCCAGAGCGTTCTGGCGCGTATCATTGTTGTGGGATTCGTACTTCTCCCTAGTGGAAGCATATATCTAAGATATATACGCTCCTGCTTGCGGTATTTATGCTTCTATCGCCCCAAAATGCCTTGCAAAACTTTCCAAGTCATGGAGAATTGTCTAAAAAATTAATCCTCTGTGCATTTCTTGAGTTTGCATCGACTTTGAGGTGAGCACAGTGCAACATACTCTATATATCTTAAATGCAGTTGGACACAAATGGTATTATTAAAGCACACGGAGTGCAGTCACACTTAAAATTTCAGCTGTTGATTTCAAAAATGCGATGGAAGAAATATTTAGCTAGTAACCAGCTCTAAGCTTGAAGGAAATATCACATTTTAAATCGTATGAATTATTCGGGGGTTATAAGCAAATATAACGTTGTATTGAAAAAATCAAATCTCTTTATATGTTCGGTGGCCCTGAAAAGGGCCGATTCTCCTCGACGAAACCGCGTCCTCCCTGAAAGTACGCAAGACCTGTAAAAGACAAACATATTAAAGCTTAAATAAAATGTAAGTGTATATTATACTTACAGCCATGCTACAAGTCCTTGGTTCGGTTAACCCCGCCGATAGATGCATCCAGTGATGCACCTGTGGTGTTCACCATCGGCCGGGGCTTTTTAACCCTTCTGTCCTTGTCCTTGTCCTTCTGTCCCCTGTGGCACTCGACGTCATGCCGGTTCATGAACCGCAGCGAAGTTGCCATGTGGCCGCAGAAGCAGGCGTAGCTGCACTTATCTGCGCATTTGTGATGTGGCAAATTTCTCTTGCGACAGAGACTGCATTGCCTGTAATTGCGGAGAGGAAGCTCATGTTGCCGTACAGCCCCCCGAAGGCTGGCTGACTGACGACCTGGTTTCATTACATTTAATAATTTGTTATCGTACCAACATCCTTTTTATGGTAACCAAAGGAATCTGCCAAGTTTTAGTTTTAGGATAAAGTTATTTCGAAATGGTTTTGATTTTGAGCAGCCACTACCTAATGCTTAAGCATGGCCACAGTCTGTTTTTTTTTTTTTAAATAGTTTTCTGGTTTTTATTGATGCGTATCCTCCAGGATGGCGGCATTAGTTTTATGCACTTTTTAGCAGCGACTTGCTTGTGCTTGTCCAATGACTCCTGGCTGCTACTGGGCCAGAGCGTTCTGGCGCGTATCATTGTTGTGGGATTCGTACTTCTCCCTAGTGGAAGCATATATCTAAGATATATACGCTCCTGCTTGCGGTATTTATGCTTCTATCGCCCCAAAATGCCTTGCAAAACTTTCCAAGTCATGGAGAATTGTCTAAAAAAATTAATCCTCTGTGCATTTCTTGAGTTTGCATCGACTTTGAGGTGAGCACAGTGCAACATACTCTATATATCTTAAATGCAGTTGGACACAAATGGTATTATTAAAGCACACGGAGTGCAGTCACACTTAAAATTTCAGCTGTTGATTTCAAAAATGCGATGGAAGAAATATTTAGCTAGTAACCAAGCTTGAAGGAAATATCACATTTTAAATCGTATGAATTATTCGGGGGTTATAAGCAAATATAACGTTGTATTGAAAAAATCAAATCTCTTTATATGTTCGGTGGCCCTGAAAAGGGCCGATTCTCCTCGACGCCACCGCGTCCTCCCTGAAAGTACGCAAGACCTGTAAAAGACAAACATATTAAAGCTTAAATAAAATGTAAGTGTATATTATACTTACAGCCATGCTACAAGTCCTTGGTTCGGTTAACCCCGCCGATAGATGAATCCAGTGATGCACCTGTGGTGTTCACCATCGGCCGGGGCTTTTTAACCCTTCTGTCCTTGTCCTTGTCCTTCTGTCCCCTGTGGCACTCGACGTCATGCCGGTTCATGAACCGCAGCGAAGTTGCCATGTGGCCGCAGAAGCAGGCGTAGCTGCACTTATCTGCGCATTTGTGATGTGGCAAATTTCTCTTGCGACAGAGACTGCATTGCCTGTAATTGCGGAGAGGAAGCTCATGTTGCCGTACAGCCCCCCGAAGGCTGGCTGACTGACGACCTGGTTTCATTACATTTAATAATTTTTTATCGTACCAACATCCTTTTTTATGGTAACCAAAGGAATCTGCCAAGTTTTAGTTTTAGGATAAAGTTATTTCGAAATGGTTTTGATTTTGAGCAGCCACTACCTAATGCTTAAGCATGGCCACAGTCTGGTTTTTTTTTTTTTAATAGTTTTCTGGTTTTTATTGATGCGTATCCTCCAGGATGGCGGCATTAGTTTTATGCACTTTTTAGCAGCGACTTGCTTGTGCTTGTCCAATGACTCCTGGCTGCTACTGGGCCAGAGCGTTCTGGCGCGTATCATTGTTGTGGGATTCGTACTTCTCCCTAGTGGAAGCATATATCTAAGACATATACGCTCCTGCTTGCGGTATTTATGCTTCTATCGCCCCAAAATGCCTTGCAAAACTTTCCAAGTCATGGAGAATTGTCTAAAAAATTAATCCTCTGTGCATTTCTTGAGTTTGCATCGACTTTGAGGTGAGCACAGTGCAACATACTCTATATATCTTAAATGCAGTTGGACACAAATGGTATTATTAAAGCACACGGAGTGCAGTCACACTTAAAATTTCAGCTGTTGATTTCAAAAATGCGATGGAAGAAATATTTAGCTAGTAACCAGCTCTAAGCTTGAAGGAAATATCACATTTTAAATCGTATGAATTATTCGGGGGTTATAAGCAAATATAACGTTGTATTGAAAAAATCAAATCTCTTTATATGTTCGGTGGCCCTGAAAAGGGCCGATTCTCCTCGACGCCACCGCGTCCTCCCTGAAAGTACGCAAGACCTGTAAAAGACAAACATATTAAAGCTTAAATAAAATGTAAGTGTATATTATACTTACAGCCATGCTACAAGTCCTTGGTTCGGTTAACCCCGCCGATAGATGCATCCAGTGATGCACCTGTGGTGTTCACCATCGGCCGGGGCTTTTTAACCCTTCTGTCCTTGTCCTTGTCCTTCTGTCCCCTGTGGCACTCGACGTCATGCCGGTTCATGAACCGCAGCGAAGTTGCCATGTGGCCGCAGAAGCAGGCGTAGCTGCACTTATCTGCGCATTTGTGATGTGGCAAATTTCTCTTGCGACAGAGACTGCATTGCCTGTAATTGCGGGGGGGAAGCTCATGTTGTCGTACAGCCCCCGAAGGCTGGCTGACTGACGACCTGGTTTCATTACATTTAATAATTTTTTATCGTACCAACATCCTTTTTTATGGTAACCAAAGGAATCTGCCAAGTTTTAGTTTTAGGATAAAGTTATTTCGAAATGGTTTTGATTTTGAGCAGCCACTACCTAATGCTTAAGCATGGCCACAGTCTGTTTTTTTTTTTTAAATAGTTTTCTGGTTTTTATTGATGCGTATCCTCCAGGATGGCGGCATTAGTTTTATGCACTTTTTAGCAGCGACTTGCTTGTGCTTGTCCAATGACTCCTGGCTGCTACTGGGCCAGAGCGTTCTGGCGCGTATCATTGTTGTGGGATTCGTACTTCTCCCTAGTGGAAGCATATATCTAAGATATATACGCTCCTGCTTGCGGTATTTATGCTTCTATCGCCCCAAAATGCCTTGCAAAACTTTCCAAGTCATGGAGAATTGTCTAAAAAAATTAATCCTCTGTGCATTTCTTGAGTTTGCATCGACTTTGAGGTGAGCACAGTGCAACATACTCTATATATCTTAAATGCAGTTGGACACAAATGGTATTATTAAAGCACACGGAGTGCAGTCACACTTAAAATTTCAGCTGTTGATTTCAAAAATGCGATGGAAGAAATATTTAGCTAGTAACCAGCTCCAAGCTTGAAGGAAATATCACATTTTAAATCGTATGAATTATTCGGGGGTTATAAGCAAATATAACGTTGTATTGAAAAAATCAAATCTCTTTATATGTTCGGTGGCCCTGAAAAGGGCCGATTCTCCTCGACGCCACCGCGTCCTCCCTGAAAGTACGCAAGACCTGTAAAAGACAAACATATTAAAGCTTAAATAAAATGTAAGTGTATATTATACTTACAGCCATGCTACAAGTCCTTGGTTCGGTTAACCCCGCCGATAGATGCATCCAGTGATGCACCTGTGGTGTTCACCATCGGCCGGGGCTTTTTAACCCTTCTGTCCTTGTCCTTCTGTCCCTTGTGGCACTCGACGTCATGCCGGTTCATGAACCGCTGCGAAGTTGCCATGTGGCCGCAGAAGCTGGCGTAGCTGCACTTATCTGCGCATTTGTGATGTGGCAAATTTCTCTTGCGACAGAGACTGCATTGCCTGTAATTGCGGGGGGGAAGCTCATGTTGTCGTACAGCCCCCGAAGGCTGGTGTACACCTTCTGGAGGTCCGTCCCTCGGTGGTAAAGCTGCTTCAGCTCCTCCAGCTCCCGACGCACCCTTGGATCGTTCGATGTCGTCGTGCTGAACGCATCCGGATCTGCATCAGCAGCATCAGCAGCCGCAGCCGATGTGCTCGGCCCGTCCAGCAACGATGCAGCAGCAGCCGATGTGCTGGGCCCGATGAACCGAGGCACCGATGCAGCAGCGACTGATGGGCTTGGCACCTGGACTACGATAGAGGCAACACCCTGCAGGCTCTGCAGGGCCGAGGCGACGCCCAAATCAGCAGTCACCTCAACAGTCGGCCGACTTCCATGCCCAGGAGCAAGAGCTCTCAACTGGGGATGGTCGTCGAGTACAAACCCCACAGAGCTCAACAAGGAGGAGTTATCTCCAAAAAGTTGTCCTGCTGCCGACGTGTTGAGTTGGCTGCTGGACGCCACTCACGACCCTGCCCGTTCGGGTGCGCCTTCCTCTCACCGAAGAGGTTAAGAATCTCCTCTGCAACTTCGGAAGCCGCCACTTCCTCCATGACTCTGGCCGGGAGGGAGGCGCCGGTCGCCAGGAGACGTGCTAAGTCCCGCAAGAGACTCTGCTTTCCCGCCCGGACCAGCTTCCTGGCCAACTCTGTTGGGAAAACAGGTTCCTCGGAACTTGTTTCCGGGTGGACGTTTGCAATTGATGCAATAGATGCTCCCAGGGATAAACCAAGCTGCACGCAGGCTTTTATTGCTTCGATTTTTGGATCCATTTATACACTTTTTAAGAAAAGATTGACTTACAATTGCAAATAGAGACTTGCAATTAGGCCATGTTCAAAATTTAAAAAACATATTAATATGTAAATGCTTTCAATAAGAATATTCACTAAAATAAGAGAATAAGAGTAAAATATAGGGGTAAAAAGGAAGAGAGTAAAATCAGCTATTTGTGTTTCATAATATTATTTTATTATTATTATTGAAATTATTTGTATTTTTTTATTTCATTTATTTCATTTCATTTATTCATTTATTTATTTATGGTTTTCGATTTCAGACAATTAATAATTATATATTAAGAAGTATTCGACAAAATGCAACATATGGTTTTCAATTTGTAAGAAAAATGCAAATTTTCGACAAAATGCACATATTATGATGGAAACCTGTTGAATTTTGAAAATATGTCTTTCATCCATTTTGTTCAGGGGGTGAACCAGTTGGAGCGGTGCGAGGCGGTGCCGCGGCATTGCTTGTTTTTGCATTTGTTTTTTGTTCATTGACATAATATTTTCGTTTTTACTTCAATCTTTATTCTTTATTCAATGCTGGAGCTGGTGCACAAAATGGGCTGCTGAGTGGAGAATAGCCAGGGAATTGGTAATATAATATAGTATTCAAACCATTGGTTCAAATAAAAGTTAATGACGGCATTTGCGCTAGCCTACCGCTGGGAAAACTTTGATATTGCCAATATCAATATAACGAAAGCTACGCTTCGCACCGAATAGATTTACGTGGTAAATTAAATAATATACAATTTCGTGATAACAGCAAAACACTCTACATAAGTTATAACTTTATTTAAGGGTTCATATTATAGAAATTACCATTTAGTCGCCACTACCTAATGCTTAAGCATGGCCAGAGTCTGTTTTTTTTCGAAATAGTTTTGTGGTTTTTTTTGATGCGATCCTCCAGAATGGCCAGCACCTGCTTGTTAGCGGCAATGGTTTTGTTCAGGGCTGCAACCAAAAATGGTGCAAGAGGGGACGAAACTGGGGATGGTTGAAGTATATTATATATATACTTATTATTATTTTCCCGACATTATTACAAAAAAAGCAGGCCTTCATAATTTTGTAAGGTCACTGGAAGTGCTGCACCTGGCTAGGCAGGCGGGTTGGACCCAGCTCCAGCAGTGCGAGGCGGTGCCGCGGCATCGCCCAAACACCAACCTTTCAATTTGTTTATATTGTTTTATAATCATTTCCTTTTTATTTCAATTTGTATCCCTTTTATTGGCTTTAGCACCACCAAGCTGTGGTATTGCGACATGGAATAATGGGCCTTGATAATTACCGCTTGATCCGTTTCCATTAGGAATTTTTAATAAGTTGGAGCGGTGCCGCGGCATTGTTTGTTTTTGCATTTGTATTTTGTTCATTGGCATACAATTTTCGTTTTTACTTTAATCTTTATTCTACCATGATTTGGCTGTGGAATCAATGCTGGAGCTGGTGGACAAAATGGGCTGCTGAGAAGTGGAAAACAGCCAGGGAATTGGTAATATAATATAGTATTCAAACTGTTGCTTCAATTAAAGTTAATGATTGCATTTGCGATAGCCTACCGCAGCCAACAACTGACTGACGACCAGGTTTCATTACATTTAATAATTTTTTATCGTACCAACATCCTTTTTTATGATAACCAAAGGTATCTGCCAAGTTTTAGTTTTAGGATAAAGTTATTTCAAAATGATTTTGATTTTGAGCAGCCACTACCTAATGCTAAAGCATGGCCACAGTCTGTTTTTTTTTTTTAAATAGTTTTCTGGTTTTTATTGATGCGTATCCTCCAGGACGGCGACATTAGTTTTATGCACTTTTTAGCAGCGACTTGCTTGTGCTTGTCCAATGACTCCTGGCTGCTACTGGGCCAGAGCGTTCTGGCGCGTATCATTGTTGTGGGATTCGTACTTCTCCCTAGTGGAAGCATATATCTAAGACATATACGCTCCTGCTTGCGGTATTTATGCTTCTATCGCCCCAAAATGCCTTGCAAAACTTTCCAAGTCATGGAGAATTGTCTAAAAAAATTAATCCTCTGTGCATTTCTTGAGTTTGCATCGACTTTGAGGTGAGCACAGTGCAACATACTCTATATATCTTAAATGCAGTTGGACACAAATGGTATTATTAAAGCACACGAAGTGCAGTCACACTTAAAATTTCAGCTGTTGATTTCAAAAATGCGATGGAAGAAATATTTAGCTAGTAACCAAGCTTGATGGAAATATCACATTTTAAATCGTATGAATTATTCGGGGGTTATAAGCAAATATAACGTTGTATTGAAAAAATCAAATCTCTTTATATGTTCGGTGGCCCTGAAAAGGGCCGATTCTCCTCGACGCCACCGCGTCCTCCCTGAAAGTACGCAAGACCTGTAAAAGACAAACATATTAAAGCTTAAATAAAATGTAAGTGTATATTATACTTACAGCCATGCTACAAGTCCTTGGTTCGGTTAACCCCGCCGATAGATGAATCCAGTGATGCACCTGTGGTGTTCACCATCGGCCGGGGCTTTTTAACCCTTCTGTCCTTGTCCTTGTCCTTCTGTCCCCTGTGGCACTCGACGTCATGCCGGTTCATGAACCGCAGCGAAGTTGCCATGTGGCCGCAGAAGCAGGCGTAGCTGCACTTATCTGCGCATTTGTGATGTGGCAAATTTCTCTTGCGACAGAGACTGCATTGCCTGTAATTGCGGAGAGGAAGCTCATGTTGCCGTACAGCCCCCCGAAGGCTGGCTGACTGACGACCAGGTTTCATTACATTTAATAATTTGTTATCGTACCAACATCCTTTTTTATGGTAACCAAAGGAATCTGCCAAGTTTTAGTTTTAGGATAAAGTTATTTCGAAATGGTTTTGATTTTGAGCAGCCACTACCTAATGCTTAAGCATGGCCACAGTCTGTTTTCTTTTTTTAAATAGTCTTCTGGTTTTTATTGATGCGTATCCTCCAGGATGGCGGCATTAGTTTTATGCACTTTTTAGCAGCGACTTGCTTGTGCTTGTCCAATGACTCCTGGCTGCTACTGGGCCAGAGCGTTCTGGCGCGTATCATTGTTGTGGGATTCGTACTTCTCCCTAGTGGAAGCATATATCTAAGATATATACGCTCCTGCTTGCGGTATTTATGCTTCTATCGCCCCAAAATGCCTTGCAAAACTTTCCAAGTCATGGAGAATTGTCTAAAAAATTAATCCTCTGTGCATTTCTTGAGTTTGCATCGACTTTGAGGTGAGCACAGTGCAACATACTCTATATATCTTAAATGCAGTTGGACACAAATGGTATTATTAAAGCACACGGAGTGCAGTCACACTTAAAATTTCAGCTGTTGATTTCAAAAATGCGATGGAAGAAATATTTAGCTAGTAACCAGCTCTAAGCTTGAAGGAAATATCACATTTTAAATCGTATGAATTATTCGGGGGTTATAAGCAAATATAACGTTGTATTGAAAAAATCAAATCTCTTTATATGTTCGGTGGCCCTGAAAAGGGCCGATTCTCCTCGACGAAACCGCGTCCTCCCTGAAAGTACGCAAGACCTGTAAAAGACAAACATATTAAAGCTTAAATAAAATGTAAGTGTATATTATACTTACAGCCATGCTACAAGTCCTTGGTTCGGTTAACCCCGCCGATAGATGCATCCAGTGATGCACCTGTGGTGTTCACCATCGGCCGGGGCTTTTTAACCCTTCTGTCCTTGTCCTTGTCCTTCTGTCCCCTGTGGCACTCGACGTCATGCCGGTTCATGAACCGCAGCGAAGTTGCCATGTGGCCGCAGAAGCAGGCGTAGCTGCACTTATCTGCGCATTTGTGATGTGGCAAATTTCTCTTGCGACAGAGACTGCATTGCCTGTAATTGCGGAGAGGAAGCTCATGTTGCCGTACAGCCCCCCGAAGGCTGGCTGACTGACGACCTGGTTTCATTACATTTAATAATTTTTTATCGTACCAACATCCTTTTTTATGGTAACCAAAGGTATCTGCCAAGTTTTAGTTTTAGGATAAAGTTATTTCGAAATAATTTTGATTTTGAGCAGCCACTACCTAATGCTTAAGCATGGCCACAGTCTGTTTTTTTTTTTTAATAGTTTTCTGGTTTTTATTGATGCGTATCCTCCAGGATGGCGGCATTAGTTTTATGCACTTTTTAGCAGCGACTTGCTTGTGCTTGTCCAATGACTCCTGGCTGCTACTGGGTCAGAGCGTTCTGGCGCGTATCATTGTTGTGGGATTCGTACTTCTCCCTAGTGGAAGCATATATCTAAGACATATACGCTCCTGCTTGCGGTATTTATGCTTCTATCGCCCCAAAATGCCTTGCAAAACTTTCCAAGTCATGGAGAATTGTCTAAAAAAATTAATCCTCTGTGCATTTCTTGAGTTTGCATCGACTTTGAGGTGAGCACAGTGCAACATACTCTATATATCTTAAATGCAGTTGGACACAAATGGTATTATTAAAGCACACGGAGTGCAGTCACACTTAAAATTTCAGCTGTTGATTTCAAAAATGCGATGGAAGAAATATTTAGCTAGTAACCAGCTCTAAGCTTGAAGGAAATATCACATTTTAAATCGTATGAATTATTCGGGGGTTATAAGCAAATATAACGTTGTATTGAAAAAATCAAATCTCTTTATATGTTCGGTGGCCCTGAAAAGGGCCGATTCTCCTCGACGCCACCGCGTCCTCCCTGAAAGTACGCAAGACCTGTAAAAGACAAACATATTAAAGCTTAAATAAAATGTAAGTGTATATTATACTTACAGCCATGCTACAAGTCCTTGGTTCGGTTAACCCCGCCGATAGATGCATCCAGTGATGCACCTGTGGTGTTCACCATCGGCCGGGGCTTTTTAACCCTTCTGTCCTTGTCCTTGTCCTTCTGTCCCCTGTGGCACTCGACGTCATGCCGGTTCATGAACCGCAGCGAAGTTGCCATGGAAACCTGTTGAATTTTGACCCTGTTCAATAAGAATATTCTTTAAAGTAGGAAAATAAAACTAAACTATAAAAGAAGAATAAAAGAGAGTGAACTATTTGCATTTAAAACAATAAAATATGAATTATAATAACATTATTGCAAATAATAGTCATACGAATGGTCGATGGTCGACGGTCGATAGTGGATCTCGATAGTGAAATGTAGTATATTTTATGTTTGAAAATAATAGCAATTGGAAAGCAAATACGTATATCGATAGATATGCAAAATGCAAAAATTGTAGATTTTTTTCAGTACATAGATAAATATAAAATATGTACATATGTATGTACATATTAAGAAGACATTTGTTTTGATGTAAAAACACATGTTCATATGTTGCAGGTGTAGCTGTGGCCAAGTGCCAAGGATCTAGCCAAGCGAAGCACAACCATGAGGCACCTTTTCTTCGGCCAACACACAATAGGGTAGCTACCTTATTCTACCTCTCCATTCTACTTGACATGTTTGGGAATAGTAGCGCCACCTGTTGTTGAGTGCTAATAATAACAATAAATTATATTAAAAATGCGGCTGGTAATCAATGGTGATAATGTAAAGTAGATTTAAAATAAAAAATAGTCAAAATATTTTCAAATTACTTAAAAAGATACCATGTCCAATCGAAATGGGGAAGAGAGGAAGAAGTAGTAGAAGAAGAAATTAATCTTCATCTTTGCGGACCTCCAAATTATTTGACTCCAAATTATTATTGCCTCCATATTATTTCTCCTCCGAAATATAAACAACATTTGAAAGGTAATTATATTACAACATTTATTGTGTACTATATGATAAGAAGTGGAATATTTTCAAGTGCATTTTATTCGTGTTTACACTGCTGCACTGTGAAAAATAGTTGGGCCTCTTAATTATAAATAAAAAAATTAAATAAAATATAATGTTTATTTATTTTCATAATAATTATTTCATTTATTTTTATCATCTAAGTTATTAAAACTATATATTAAAATTAATACAATATTTTTATTCTCTATAGATGGCCTTTAAAAGCCTCTTCAAGAAGCAGCCGTTTTCAAACGATGCTGGAAATACCAAGAACCGCGCTCTCGTCTACGCCAAAAAGTTCGATGGGCAGGAGGACGAAACCGAGGCCCATTTCCTCCTTGATCGGTTGGAGGAAATCAAATCCCCGTTCTGCCTGCTCATCGACGAGCTCCATTATCACCGGGGTAATTAATGCCTGGCGATAATGGCAGCGAGCGTAGACGGGAGCTTTAATCGGTTCGTCTTCCTAGGATGGGTGGGTACAAATCATAAATATTTTATTTTATTTAATTTTAATTAATTTTTAAATTATTTTACAGTTTAAATCTGACGTCCTTTGCGACAAACGCGAAATATATCAGGCATATAAATTATGCCTTGAATCGCTAATCGCAACTGGCAATCGTTTTTGCATTGGAGGAGTGGCTGACGGCAACTTCAGCAACGACGGGATACGCGACTTGGACAGTACAGTATTGTGGGATTATAGACATTTACAACATTTACCCAGGACAATTACGAACCAACTTTCGCCCATTACTCTAGACTGATCACCGAGGACGTAATCATGAGGACGCGGACCAAGGAATTGAATGAACAACAATTAGGGAAAATAAAACAAGTGTGCGGGCGCTATTTCAGCGTCTCTCAAGAGCCACTTACTCTATTTAACGTTAATAATAATATTATAGAGACTGCTGGACTGAAACTCAACCATTACGCTGACACATACGGGGGGATAAACGGGTACGGAGACAATGACAAACGACGGCTGTGGTTGCTGTCAGCCGCATTGAAGAACATAAAATTTCCACGTCCTCCCTCAATCGGAATATTTTATTAGCATTTTAACCCTCTCCATATACGAATCCGATTTCGTTATGTGGATAATCTACAGTTTCCATCGGTCCAGATCTGTTCGATCATTATCGGCTGCCAATTGGACAGCCAAATTTAATACCAGAAATCTCCTCTGGGGTCCCGAAGGAGCTCGATATATTATATTACTATTTTAACCAGCCAAAATGAATACCAGGAACCAGTGGTGGCAGGGCATGCTGGAGTTTTCGTCGTCACGATGCCTTTCTGATTTCTTGAGTTTGCATCACTTTGAGGTGAGCACTGCGCAACATACTCCATGCAGTTGGACACAAATGGTATTATTAAAGCACACGGAGTGCAGTCACACTTAAAATTTCAGCTGTTGATTTCAAAAATGCGATGGCAGAAATATTTAGCTAGTAAGTTAAGTTAAGTTAAGTTCAGATTTATTAACATCGGATTCGGAAAAATACCCCAAAAAGAAATGCCGCTCTTCTGCTTATCAGTCAGCTCAAGCTCGACTCGGAAGTTGGATTTAGTTCAGTTCGAAGCGCGTCACCAGCCAAAATGCGAGTGTTGCTCGGGACTCTCTGGATCTTGGGAGTATTCCTCGGTCATACCTTATCGGAATTTTGCGACAATGGTACCGGGGAGTGCAAGGAGTTAAGCGAGTGCCCGGTCATATTTTATAACCTGGCTTCGATCGGAGCATACGTGAAATATTGCGACGAGTTCAACGACATTGTTTGCTGTCCTCTGCCACTTAATATGCAAAGCCAGGCGCAGGCATTCTCCGCCAGCGACAGGCTGAGGAGGTTTGAGAAGGGTCAGTTACACGAAAAATGAGCTAAATCAATTGTTTTAATTAAGAATGTGCTGCTAAGTTCCACTTTCAATCTTCGTCACACAGAATGTCGCCGCTATAACGAGATAAGAGCTTCCTGCCGTTCCACGCCCTTTATTGTGGGTGGCGCCAAGGCCGCCGGCCGCGAATTCCCCTTCATGGCGCTGCTGGGGCAGCGTAAGAGGAATTCCACCCACATCGACTGGGACTGCGGTGGCACCCTCATCCATCCCAAGTTCGTGCTCACCGCCGCCCACTGCCTGGAGACCAGCGAGTGAGTAAGGTTTTTCAAAACGTTTAAATTCAATTAACTTGGCGTTTTAATTATTTACTTGAAATTCAGTTCAAAGCAAACAATATAAATGCTTTATTATGCATTCGATTAGCTAATAAAATTCTTTTGGTCAACTCCATTGTGTTAAGCCCATAAATTACTTCATCTAAGAGCTATATCAAAATGTTGTTCTACAAACCAAAAGCAATCCAAAAAGCAGCATGTTTTAAACATTTGTTTAGCTGAAATTCAGAAGGCGGAAATTTCCATTAAATTTAATTGCTTCCCATTTATTTGTATCTAGTTTCTACAAAATGTTTCTTTCTTTAGGTTATTACATAAAATAATATTATTGTGACTCATTCCAGAACGAAGGCGCAGCGCCTGGATCCCAACTACGACTGCCCCAAGTATGTGGTGAGACTGGGAGAGCTGGACTACAACAGCAACACGGACGATGCCCGGCCACAGGACTTTCTGGTGGTTAACTATGTGGTGCATCCCGGTTACGGCGAGGACGATGACACGGGAAGCCGCTTTAACGACATAGCTCTCCTGGAACTGGACAGGGAGGCGACTTTCAACGAGTATGTGGCGCCCGCCTGCCTGCCGCCGGCCAGCGGAAATGAGTATCGCCAGGTGACGGCGGCCGGTTGGGGAGCCACATCGGAGGGCGGTAGGGCCTCCTCGCACCTCCTCAAGGTCACCCTGGATCGCTTTGAGGAGCAGCAGTGTAGTCAGCAATTGGAGCACAAGATCGATGTTCGTACCCAGCTCTGTGCGGGATCCAAGAGCAGCAGCTCTGATACCTGCTACGGGGATTCGGGAGGACCCGTCTTCGTACAGCATCCCTCGTACTCGTGCCTCAAGCAAGTGATTGGCGTCACCTCCTACGGATTGGTGTGCGGGGTCCAGGGTCTGCCCAGTGTTTACACCAAGGTCCATCTCTACACGGACTGGATAGAGAATATCGTGTGGGGCGAATGAGAACTAATATGTTTAATGAATTAAGATATTAACTGCAGTCTTAAAACTGAGCACTCTTATTCAAGTATTTGGAAAACCTGATCCATAAACCATACATTTTATATACAGAAGCACACTTTAGTGACATCCGGTTGATAACCTTTGGAGCGCAGTTCTAATAAAATTAGATCTTAATCCAGTCACATGACATTTTTTGATTATTATGATTATGATGATTATTGATTATGATTAGTAGGAATACTTACTCAGTAATGGCGATAACAGCTTGTACAAATCCCCGCTTGAATGGACCCGAAAGAAACCGCCGCTCGTATCAAAATCAGTTTTGTTAGCTTTAATCAAACGTCGCGATAACAAATTGCATAACAAACATCTGGACTTAGGGCTACGAGGATGTGGGTGGTGGTGAGGCGGTGCGAATGGAGTATACATAATATAGCGATGAGTGCTCTCTCGTCGTGCTGCAGTGCATTACTTAAGGCTAGGACACAGTGGAAGGCTAAGTGCTAGAGGACCCTGTATATGGCCAACATCCCGTCCCGGGTTGGCTGAATGGACACACACTGGAGGCTGTGAGGCTGTGCAGCGGGCAGGACTACAGGCGCTGCAGGCGGTTCAGATCGTGGCGCCTCTGGGCATTCCTGTCCTTGATCTCCTGCTTGCGGATCTCCTGCTGCTTGTACACGAACAGCGGCCGGAAGACGATGGCCCGACGCGGACGATCCAGCTTCTTGGCCTCCACAGCCACATCCCGGCGCTGGCGCCCGTACGGCCGGAACAGGTTCGACTTGGCCGAATCGTGGGCGTAGAGTGTGCTCAGAAAGTCAAAGTACGGCCTGGACTTCAGGCTATCGGGCTGGGCCAGCGGAGAGCTGTAGCTGAACTGGTTGGGCGTCTCAATGTCCAGCAGGGCGTGGGGCACCTCCTGCTGCTGGGGAGCTGGAGCTGGGACTGCATTTGCGATCGCCACCAGGACCACCAGGATCACAGAGCTGAACTGCAAAGGGGAAAAGGAAGGGAAACAGTCAGACATTGTCGCAGTCATTGGAAGGTGTGAATAGCGGCTGGAGGCCAGTGGCAGAACCAAGCGGTGCCAGACCCAGAACCTGTCTGCTCTTAGCGCTTATGCTGTGAATTAGCATACAATAATTAATTTAAATTAACCAACTGGGGACGGAGATGGAGATGGAGATGGGGCCAAGTCAATGATATAACCGCAATCAAATCTAATTTATAGTCGCACGTAAAATATTCATGAGCACGTCTCGAATTTGGTAGGCGTCATCGAGCATGATCCGAGAACCCAGCTGATCTCTAGGCGCCAGATCTGACAACCGTCTAACCGGATGCACCACTCTCTAATGCTAATAATATATGCTGTCTCTAATGGCTGGCTTTCGAACTATTCCTGGAAGCCGCCCTACAGCCAATGATGAATGATTCACTTTTGGCACTTTTCGGCGGATTTGGATTTGGCGGTTTTCGAATTATGTAAAACCTTAACCGCAAACAAAACAAATTAATTTCAATCAGCAGCGGGCAAAAGGAGAGGATCAAGATTGAGATTGCGATTGAGTCCAAGCGAGATTGCGGCCGTGTAACCGGTTGTTGGGCTTTGTGGTTCAGGGTTAAGAGCTTGCCTCTCGGGGTTTGTAAACGGAACCAAGGCTTCCAGCTGCCAGCTTCCAGCTTCCAGCAGGATCCGCAGATCGAAGATCAAGTGCAAGTCCGCGAGACGGACATAAAGCGAGCGCGTTTTTTATGACACTTCCTCATGAAGATCACAAGTTCGTCTGCGGTGCGGTTTGAGGTAGGAATAGGAATCGAAATAGAATAACGAATAACTTGATTCGATAATGCGTTCGGCCTTGCCGAAATAATCAGAGTACGCCGCTCTGTCCGTTAGCTTTGTTTTGCAGCCTTAATTTGGTGGATTTTGGTCGAAAATGTTAATGGCCGAAACACGTTTCTTTGTTGCCCTGTGTTTTGCTCATAAATTTCAAATCGAAACAGCGATACTTACTTGCCAAGTGTATGCGAACATCTTTGCTGGGTACCGTTGGATTAATTAATAATGTATCCTGTTTTGCGATCTGGTTCAGGCACTCGACTTTTTGTCACTTGATGGAATTAAAATTAAAATTTAAGTCCCAATTTGTTGTGTGCACTCGCGGAATGTCGAGATCGTACTGATCGCTGGCGATGTCTTTATGGCTATTTCTGGGCTGTTGTTATCAGTGGAAGTTTAACACCTTGTTGGCTCCCGTTTTTCGAATTGTGTAGCTTATTCTCGTGCTGTCGCCGCTGAGCGTGCGCTTCAACTGTTCAGAATTTTTGCCACAATTCACTTTTATACGGCCTGCCCCGACGGAACGGGTTTCCTCCGCCTGGCTCTCGGCCGCTAAGTGTTGCCGATATCGCGGCGTAGCGTCGCAGTGTTTGGGCCAAAAATTGCCAAACCGCTGCAGTTTGGAGAGCAGCCAATCCAGCTGGTCACGTAATTAGCGCTTGGCTTCCCAGGGGGATCATATCCATATGCGTCACACGCATCGGCCGTACTTGTTTGCGCTTGGCATTAGGCGATCTTCGACGCTCTTCGGCGGGAATTAATTAAACTTTTTCCATGACGCACTTACTAATTTACTAATCAACGGAGTTCCGATATGAGATCTTAATCTCGGGAAGAGGAACCACTGGAACACGGAAGACACTGACACTGGGAGAGTCGTAAAGCTGGGTCGTCTCTCACGCCTATCGGATCAGCCGGATCAGTCGGAACCAATTTCGAGGCGCTCATTATGGGCCTTAGCTTAAGCTCGAGCTAGAGCTTAAGTTATGCAAATTGTTGCTCGGTGACGCATGTCTGGCTATGCTGTAGGCTAAGGCATAGGCTTGGAAAATTGTCACTGGCACTGGCACTTGAGCTTGGCTTTCATGCTTGAGGGGAATTTGAAGGTCGAGTGTTCTTGTTAAAAGCTAATGGTAATGGTAATGAGCCACGCTCGACTGGATCCCGCGGATGAACGGAGCCCCCTGCCTGCCGCCGCACGTGATCAGTGGCAGAGATCTGATCGAGATCGAGATCGAGATCGAGAATGGGCTGTGACGCTCGTCCACCGAGTGGTTATGTCAATGGCCAACCGGTTGCTTTTTCGGAGAGTGCACACCACTGATTTATTCAATTGGCACTAGCATTTAAGCCAAATTGGCCCGTCAACACCCCCGAGCGGCGGCCAGACTCTCACCTGCCTCGATGTTTGTTTGTTTCTTCTTCGCCTTTTGGTATTTTTAGCTAGAGCGCAGAGTGATTTCGCCCATGATATTTGTTCAATAAATTTCGTTTAATTAGTTTTTTGGCTTGAAGCCGGTTTGGAACGCAATAAGACAAATGGCCCGGCGATAAGCGGGGCCGACGTCGTCGTCGTCACCAAATGTCAGA
This sequence comes from Drosophila rufa, assembly GCA_018153105.1. Taxonomy (NCBI): domain Eukaryota; kingdom Metazoa; phylum Arthropoda; class Insecta; order Diptera; family Drosophilidae; genus Drosophila; species Drosophila rufa. The sequence continues at coordinate 7,839,321 of JAECXS010000002.1, forward strand.
GAGTGAAAAACAAAATAAAAACGCTTATCAGGGTCTTGGGGCTAGAGTATGTTTATGTCTACAAATCCATTCCAATCTCGATCCCTTTTGCCCTTTGCTATTCTTAACCCACTTGAATCATCAAATCTCTTTTCGGTGGCCCTGAAAAGGGCCGATTCTCCTCGACGTCTCGAACGGATCCGGATCTGCATCAGCAGCATCAGCAGCAGCAGCCGATGTGCTGGGCCCGTCCAGCACCGATGATGCAGCAGCAGAGACAGATGGGCTTGGCTCCTGGATCACTAGAGGGGCAACACCCTGCACTCTGCAGGACCGAGGCGACGTTCAAATCTGCAGGCACCTCAACAGTCGGCAGACTTCCATGCCCAGGAGCAAGAGCTCTCAACTGGGGATGGTCGTCCAAGACAAACCCCACAGAGCTCAACATGGAGGCGTTCTCTCCAGAATTGAGACCTATGGAGTTGTCCTGCTGCCGACGTGTTGAGTTGGCTGCTGGACGCCACTCACGACCCTGCCCGCTCGGGTGCGCCTTCCTCTCACCGAAGAGCTGCAGAATTTCATCTGCGTCTTCGGAAGCCGCCACTTCCACCATGACCCTGGCCGGGAGGGACGCGCCGGTCTCCAGGAGACGTGCCAAGTCCCCATGGCCAACCCAGTTGGGAAAACAGGTTCCGGGGAACTTGTTTCCGGGTGGCCCTTTGCTATAGAAGCAATTGATGCTCCAATAGATGCTGCGATGGATGTACCAAGGTCCTTGCAGGCTTTGATAGCTTCGATTTTGGGATCCATATCGACACTTTTTCACAACAGGACAGACGCTTTGCAGATAGACTTGCAATTAGGCCATGTTCAAAATTTAGGGTGAATTTTGACCCTGTTCAATAAGAATATTCTTTAAAGTAGGAAAATAAAACTAAACTATAGAGGAAGAATAAAAGAGAGTGAAAAGGATGCATGCATTTTGAACTATTTGCATTTAAAACAATAAAATATGAATTATAATAACATTATTGCAAATAATAGACATACGAATATGTACATATGTATGTACATATTAACAAGACATTTGTTTTGATGTAAAAGCATGTTTATGTCTACAAATCCAGTCCAATCTCGATCCCTATTCTTAACCCACTTGATTCATGCGATTATTCGGAAATGCAGGCATTCTAATTGGAAAAGATATGTTCCGACACTGGGCGTTGACTTCCGTCGGGGAGAAGCGCGACTCAGCGAGGTGCTAATTGGGATGCACTGAATCACAGGCGCTGCGGTGGCGCCCGAAAGGTGAGAAAGGGGCACGTTCCGCCAGCTTTGACTCCCTGAAAACTAACATCTCCATTTCCCATCCATCATTCATCATTCATCCTGGTCGCGCTCACTCACTATTTGCCTTTTCACTTCTGACTCTCGGCCAGTACGTCATCTTGTGGATTTAGACGACGCGCTGGTCCACAATTCCCGGTCAATTATCACCTTGCCTGCTTCGTCACAGGCTTTCCACCCGGGCTAAGCTCTAATTTGATTTAAGCCCTAATTTGTTTTGCTCGGGCAAAGATCATGGAAATTTTGCCAGAGCTAATTAGCGCCGGATTGGTTAGGGGTGTTAACTGCCTAATTTTTTAACTAATTTCTGAAACGAGATTTTCGCAACCTTTTTGAATGTTGGCGCCCTACGATCAGTACGAGCTTTTCGATGTCGAATTTCAATATCGAAAATAGTCGCGTTGCCAACTATGCAAGCAGTTCAATTTCTCGAAATACTTTATAAGCAGGGAAAAATCAAAGACATACACCTGGTTTAAAACCTCGTTTTTACTTGTATTTGTCAGGTCCAGTGTAAAATGAATGTAAAAACTCAGTCTCAGCGTAAAAATCGTTCACTTTATTTTTAACATCATAATTAAGATACATTTTTGTACAAATTATTTCCCTTACGCGATGAGCTACAAAATAGATTCCTTTATCATTTATGTACATTTTTTTAAAATAAAATTATTGGATTTTAATTTATGAAATTTTTTTAAACATTTTATTTAATTTTAAATTGTTATCTTTCATTTATACCTTATACCCTGACTGACATTTATGATTTAAACAGCCACTTAGAGAGATAATAAAAACAATTTTAGCTGTGTGGCGGTTTGTAGGTGATTTAAGTGCACAAAAAGGAATTTAATTTTTGCTAAAATGTAACTTTAAATACAATTTTAATTTTAATTAATAAAAATAATATGGATATTTTATTTCCTGGGAATAATTTTTTTTTTTTAACTTGAAAATATTAATGGCGATTAATGTATTAATTTTTAACATTTTACTGCCCCTTTTATTTGGTGAGACTACAAAATCCACTACAAATTTTTAATCGTCACTGGAATTAGTAATATAATGGCCTTGGATTAGTAATATATATCCCTTTTTAAATCATTAAAATAATAATAGAGATTAGGGTGATTTTGTTCGCTTTGAATAGATAATCTTTAATGACTTAACAAAACTTTTATAGTATTTTGGATTGGTCTTTGAATTTTGTTTTTCATTGAATTAATAAATTTGTAATAATATATATATTTTTTATTGAGATATATTTTTGTATATTTAATTTTTGTAAGTCCAAAAACTATAGAATATATATAAACTAGAGCTCTTAAAATCTTAGTTATTTTTCTCTAAATGTTCACTTTCAAATTTTTATTAATATTTATTTTAAAAATAAAATAACAGAGGTTTTTGGAGTTGCCAGCTTTTATTTGCCCCTGTTAGCAAATTTGGCAATGTTGCCATATGAAAAAATTTTATAACAGGGGAAAACGAGAGATCTGGCAGCATGATTAAAAAAAAAAGAAAACGAGAATCAGCGATCTGGGAGCCCTGCTGAACGAGAATCAGCTGACGATCGATATATATATCGATATATAGGGGCGGCATCCTGGCGGAAGGAGCAGCGAGCTGAAAAGGTTGAACTTGTCAATGGCTGCGGGTTGAATGCTAAAAAATAAATATTCAAGTACTTTTTTCGGGGGAAGCAAAAGTGCTGGCGAGACCGCAGCTTAGTTTCCCTTTAACTTGTCGAGTCAGTAGATACATGGCAGGACCTCTTCTACATATTTTCCACGGAAATTCATGGCTCTTGAAAAAAATCAGAGGGAATTATTTAATAAACATTATGTTACGACTGGGAAATACCTAGAAATTATATTAGAAAAATAATGGCATATTATTTGAGAGTTTAAGGATAAAAACTAGCTTCGTTTTGTAAAATATAAACTTTGTTTATTTAATGAAAAATATTTTAGTATGGTAAATGATTTGTTAGGTTTATTTACTTGACTAAACATACGTGAAAGTATTTAAAATCCCTATAGGGTTTATAAATATATAACTAAATATTTAATATATTCAATATTACAATATTCAATATTCTAGGCGAAATCTATTAAGTCTAGGTTGCATATGCCGTTATCATCTCTCTATGTTCTAGCCCATTTGCATTAATAATAATTCCTAGAATGCCTTATGCTCCTTTTACCCAACTTTTACGAGGCATAGAAGAGTGAAAAAATAAAGAAGATCAAAGCGGAGGACCTGGTGAAACGGTTTTGAGTGGATTAAAACATTAAAGAGAAAACATTAGCTAACAGCCCGCTAACGGGGAAGAGAAAACGCTGTAATGATCGAATATCGTAAGCGTCGCGTAAGGGGACCAAGCATTGCAACCAAAACACTGATCGCCGACGGTTCTTACAAATATTGGTAAAAGTTTTTTTTAACTTAGTGAATTTATTAATTAATCGGGCACCTGACCGCATTCGCTTCGCGTCGCCGTGCTCCGATCGTGTGCGGCTCTTGCTGATTATCAACAAATGCCAAAAAATTATTTCATCAAGGCGAATATAAAAATTATACCTACAAGCATACACACATACATACGTATGTGTATGTGAAGATCACTAGAGTGCTTACAAGTGTGTGAGTGTGCGAGTCACTTGGCAAATAAAAAACACATTTTTTAATATTTAACTAATATTTTGCACACACCAGCAACAACAACAGCAACAATAATAAAAGACGAAAAAACGGTAACATTGACATTGAAATACACCGGAAAAAAAACGAAGAAGAAACTGTGAAAAAAGTGTGCGTGTGTGTGTTATCAGTGGAAGAGAGAGAGAGAGCGAGAGAGCAAAGCAACTATTGCAACAATAACTATTCCAGATTTATACACCTCATAATTCTTTTCCTCGGAATCTACCCACTCTCTTTGTTATTTTGTTGCCTTTTCGCCTATAACTTGTGTGGCTTTTTGTTGCGTTATTTGTTGTTTCTGTTGTCTCGCGATTAGAATTAATTGACAAATGGCAACAACAAATTATTCGGGTTCTTTTTTTCGGTGTTAATACACGGGCATGGAACTGGCTGGTAAAACCAAAAATACACTGAGCGAACAAATGAACAAATTCTTTTATGGTCTTAATACAAATAAAAACAAAAGCTAAAAGCTATTAGCATTTAATGTTATCGCGCTGGAAAGTAAAGCAAGTGTCATCCTTGAATAAGTAGCTTTCCGTGTGCTGTAAAAAGTAACAGGATGCACGAAGGCAGCCCCAAAGGGGAGACGCCGAAGAGCAGCGCCGAAGAAGAGGAAGAAGAAGAGGGGCCCGAGAAGTGGGAAGTGAGAAGAAACATGCATAAATCATAACTAGAGTTAGTGTGCGATCGCTCTCGTGCGATCGGTTAGACATAAAATAAAGTACAAATAAACGAAAACATTACCAAAGTTCAATGACCGCCCCGAGACCTGTCTGCCAGTGTGTGTGTGCTCTCACAGATAGAACGAGCATAGGAGAGCATATAGCCAGAGTTCTTCTTTCTTTCGGGGGCCCCATTACCACCTGTCACACCAGTCTTTATCGCGAGTTTTGGGTTATCTACCCAGGCAACAGGTAAAGGGCTCTCTCTCTCTCGCTCCCTCTCCGGCTCTTCGCATACTATCGCACGCGGCCAAAGGACATATCGATACACCAGCACCAGCACAGATCGATAATCGGGCATCACCTTCTATCTCTTACAGTGGGCGCAATCAGTGAATATTAAGTCGCGCGGCGTAGAGCGTACGATCCAACGCCACACATGCCAAATTCCGGCGAATTGTGAGAAGTCGAAACGCAAGATCGGTAGTCGTAGCTGAACTAATAGAATCCACATATATGTCACTCTCAAAGCGACAGAAAATGTCACAGCCGAAGAAGTTTGGCAGTGGTGATCCGTTTAATTACGAGGAGCTCAACATCATTGGCACAGGTAAGCGGATTTTGTTGTTGGGATAGGTCGTTGCAAGGTGGGTTTCTCATAGTTGGGCTCTGTTTACCTATCGCTGCTCGTTGCTCGCCAGAACTGTGGCATTGTGTGTGGGGATTATTAAAGATTTTGTTTAATTTGTCTACAAACTTGGTCTAGTGGGTTTTATGGCTCATTTTTAGGGTTACTAAAAGTTTTTATTAGCTGGAGAACTAATGAAGCCTAACCAAACCCGATATTGTTTGCTTTAAAGGTGGGTTTATTAATGATTTTTGTTAATATGTTGACAAATTGCTATTTTACGTTATGGGAATGACTAAAAAAAGTTTAGGAAGGTAGCGCAGTCCCTCAGTCCCCTAAGTCGAACCTTTTGTAGAGTTCCATTATAAAACCGCGACCAATTAAGCATGGAAAATCGTGGAAAAGGGGAAATACTTGCTAAGTAAACCCCTCTTTATTAAAAACTTTCCCCCTTTCGGGTTTAGCCACTTTCCTTGCATACTTTTAGGTTCCTTCCAAGGGCCACGTGTTTTTATATCGCCTTATTGATCCCCCAGATCGATGCTCGGACAAGTGCTTCATGATCTTTTTTGTATTTCTTTATTTCTTTGGGGCAGTAATTCCGAAACCGTTTATTTTTGTGTAAATAAAGAGCCAAAATCAATTACGTCACCGAGCTTGTGAAGAGGCGAATGTTAATGATGGATATTGTCAGTTCAGCGGTAGCTGGCTTAGGGGCGTAGGGGGGGGGCCTTAAAACGGAAGGTAAGCCATTCATGGGGCACTCAATTTCATCTGTTATACGGCACACACTTACATTTCTCGTCTGTCTGCTGTTTTCTGTTCGCATTCATTCAATTATTGCCCCTTGCCATTCGCTTTCGCTCCAACCCTTCATTGTTGTTTCTTTATTTTTGTTGTTTGTTGTATTTTTTGCCTTGGTCTGTGCGCAATTTTTCGAGTTTTTTTGTATTTTATTTTTTGTATTTTGACAAAATCAAATCGAGAGCCCAGTAGCCGACGGCAAAAACGAGTCGCAATAATAGTCGAAGTCGAAGTCAAGCTCTCGGCCTTATGCTTGAGTCGCGAATCAGCGGCACAGTTCACAAGCCAGGTGGTGTGGGGGGCCAGACCCCCAAACCGCCCCATTTCGTACCCTTAGTATATTACGTTGCCTGTCAATGTCACCCAAAATAGCCGGTGTCTTGTCGTTGTCGTTGTCGTTGCGGCGGTATCCCACGCACGTCTCCGTCCGTCCATCAGTCCGGGCGATACTCGTAAATTTCCGGTGACAACATTTTGTCTCTGGCATTTGATTCTGATTGGGATTCTTCGCTCTCTTCCTATTCTCTTTCGGCCTTTCTCCACAGCCATACAAAAAAACGGGAAAGAAAGCTAACTTCGTTAAACCGAAGTTGGTATATAATATACCCATTGAAAATCGAACCTCTTTAGTAATGTTGAAAAAACATCGAATTTTGTACATTTTACATTTTATATGTAGAATTTTACATTTTCATATAAATCGACCGATCGCTTCTATGGCAGCTATATGATATAGTGGTCCGATCTTAATGAAATTAAAACCGTAATTCTAGAACCATAAAAAACTGCTATATCTCAAAATTTATAGAAATACGTTGAAAAACAGAGAAGTTCAAATAGGATATAGTAGTCCGATTTCGGTCGTTCCAAAATATGTACTGCGTGCTAAAGAAATAAGACTATGCTGTAGATTTCAGCTCGATAGCTCAAAAACTGAGAGACTAGTTCGCGTAGAAACCGACAGACAGACAGACAGACAGACCGACATGGCTAGATCGACTCGGCTGGTGATGCTGATCAAGAATATATAAGCTTTATGGGGTCGGAGATGCCTCCTTCACTGCGTTGCAAACATCTGGTCAAAATTATAATACCCTCTGCAAGGGTATACAAATAAGACAAATAAGAGAAAAAGCTAAGATCATGTTGTATGGGGTATTATACATCAGGTTCTACTGGCAAAAAACGTCAGCATTTTAATTGTTGTTAAGCTACGAAGAAGCTAGACTTTTTATTGCCAAATCTGAAGAATTTCTACCCTATAAGTTAAGTCTATAATCTTTGATAAGATTAAATATTTTCTTTAAAATATCACTTTCTGATTAAACTAAATAAAATAAGGGGATCTTAAAATTATCCTATTGGGCGTAATGCTAAAAATATCCCGATGAATATGAAATACTCGAAAGAATTATACTCGTTCATATGTCATAGATAAGTGGCCTTTATTTCTCGATATAAATAAATCAAAGCCAAATTGATGACCAATTTGTGTGGGCATTTTCTCTTTGTGCCTCCGTCTGCCTACTGCTCCTGCAATCTTGAATAGTTTGCCAGCAGCAGATATCGCCAATCAGCCGGCGTTTGTCGCCCATCTTATCAGCACAGCTGACTTGGGTGGGCCTCCCCCTTTGATCCCCTCCTACCCCCGCGGGCCTGGCAAATTTTCGGCAATTTTGCTTGTTCTTATCTGGCCTTGCCCGGCGCTTTGTTGCTGCTTTCGCTTCGCACTCTCCCCTCTGTTTTCGCTTCTGATTAGCATTTCCATTTTATTCCGTCATTCGCGAATTTTGATCTAATTTCGTGTGCTCTATATTTTTTCCTCTTTTTTTGCAGGCGCCTACGGAACGGTTTTCAGAGCCCGAGACACGAAAACCGGGAAGATAGTGGCCATAAAGAAAGTGCGGATCGCATTGAACGAGAATGGAGTGCCGATGTCCACGCTGCGGGAGATTGCCCTGCTGAAGCAGCTGAATGCCAGCGATCACGCCAATATTGTCAAGTGAGTGTGCACGATTATCTCGAGAATATTACCTTATTTGAGCTGAAATTATTATATACACTAGCCGTATACGTACTGTATATATGGGGGGTGTTTGTGGGGCGTGTTATCTATCTATTGGGGCCGAGGTGGCGCCCCAACTATTTGCCGACTAATTTGAAAAACCTCGCTACAATGTCAGTGGAGTCGGCAGCGCTTCTGTTTATCTTTTGCACGCTTTATAGGCCGCCGATCCGCAGGTTTTGCCCGCACTGCCTTCCCTTCTCCACCGCCCTGCGCCCACGCTTTTGGCATATGCCTGTCAAATAACTCTGAAGCGGCGCCGCATTTCCCGCTGATAACGCCCCTGTCACTGTGCATTCGCAGATCCGCTGATTTTGTATTGGCAAAAAGTAGTATTGCGGCAGCCGTTTTAAATTTGAAATTAACAGCGCGCGCGCGTCGATAGCAAATGTTGCCAACGCTCGATAGGCAGTATTGCGCTCTTTCACTCACTCTCACGGCCTGGTGTCGCGCTCTCGCTCCTACGGTAACAGCGTGAGAGAGGAAGAGCGCCAATATCGTATGTTCGAGGAACCATAACAGAATGTTAGATTTCAGACGGCGCTACTGTTGTGGGGTTCGATGTTGTTTGAAATCAAAAGTGTATCTTTGGGTTTGATGGGGAAATAAGTTGAGTGCAGGCTTGAAAACTTGTTGAAAAAAATATTTTCCCTAAAATTCTACAATTTTTATATTCTGAAATAAAAAATACTCAAAATTTAATCGTTACATTTTTCATTAGCATGTAAAGTGGTTTATTTTGTCACCAAGTCAAAAAGATACATTTAGCAGAGCGGCCAACAATGTTGCCTAACAGAATGTTAGCGGCTTCTCTTATTTGGCTGCTTACGCTATTCAGACTCCGCTCTTTGATCGCAATATCGTAGGCTTGTGCATGTGTGTTTGTCTGGAGTGCTTTGACTAGTTCCAGAAATGGCCAAAGTATGGCCACTCGAAAAGTGGCGCTAGTGAGGCCAGCAGCATTTTATGACAGCTTGGAAATTGCGCTCTCAGCACTTGATCATTTCCCCTCCTCACACACTCTTGCAAACTGATATATTAATGTGTGTATATGTGTTTCTCCCCTCCTTCCAGGCTGTTTGAAGTATGCCAGTTTCTGGAACGCGACGGCCAGCTGATGATTCTCTTGGTTTTCGAGCACTTGGAGCAGGATCTGTCGGACCTCATAGAAAGGCTACCCAAATCGGGCATGTCGCCCGCCACAGTGCAGGTGAGCGTTGCCAAGTGATCGTGTAAAGATTCCTTGCTAATATTCGTATTTTATCTATTCCTAGCGCCTTTCGAGGGAACTTCTAACCGGCGTGGACTTCTTGCACTCGCACCGCATCGTCCATCGGGATCTGAAGCCGCAGAACCTGCTGGTCTCGGCGCAGGGTCACCTAAAGATCGCCGACTTTGGCTTGGCCAAGACCTATGACTGCGAGATGAAGCTCACCTCGGTGGTGGTCACTCTGTGGTACCGGGCCCCGGAAGTCCTGCTTGCACAGTCCTACAACAGCACCGTGGACATCTGGAGTGCCGCCTGCATCATCTTCGAGATGTTCAACCGCAAGGCCTTGTTTCCGGGCACCTCGGAAAAGAATCAGCTGGACCGCATCTTCGAGTGGGTTTCCCTTTGGAAATATTTCATTTGTAAACTTTTTAAACCTATTTTCTTGGCATTTTTCAGACTGACGGGTCGACCCTCGGACCAGCAATGGCCCCAAACCATCTCAGTGGCCAGGGAGCACTTTCCCAATCGGCATCCAAAGAGGCCTCGCGACTTTTGTCCCAACCTCTGCGAATTTGCCGATGATCTATTGAATGTAAGTAACTTTTTAAGCCGGAAAGTAGCCAGCCTGACTAATATACCCAATTTACTCTCCCCACTTTAGCAAATGCTTTCCTACGACATCCGATTGCGACCATCTGCATTGGCTTGCATGGAGCACGAGTACTTCCAGCAGGAGCCGCTCTAACCCTGGGCCAGTGGCGGAACCACTGGGGGATTTGGTTAGGACCAGCCCCACAAATGGCCTCGCAGCGTTCTTGTTAAAATGTTCCTTTTTTAAGTGTAGTGAAGCAGTTTGTTTTTTTTTCGCCCCAGTCCAGTTCAGTGCAGTTACTGTGTCCGGATCCGGGTCCGGAATGACGAGGAATACCTTAATATGTTTGTAGTCGTAAGATTAAACGTGTAAACAGTGTCGCGATATATACTTATTACTGCCGATCAACTATATTTAGCTGATACAACTAACTGACGGAAGCCCGTAAATGTGAAACGATTCTCGAGGACGAACGGAAAGTCCCCCAAATCGAAATGTGATACACAAAGTTCAGGAATTCATTATACAATTTCAAAATTTTGTACAACAACAACTTATACATATATGAGTAATTATGTAAAACCAATATATATATATACAGCAAGCATTAAATATGTAAACAAACACAAAACTTGTAATTTCTTTTAACTATTTTTCAAGTCAAACGCAGTCTATGACTTTTACAAAAATAGACGCAAAGAAATTGCCACAGTGAGCAACAAAGCAGAAAGCTGCTTTAGCAATAAATTGGTTAAGTTGTTATTTAAATATCGCGCGAAAACTGCAGTTGTCCTACTATCGCGATAGCCTAAAAGCAATCGATAGTGCCTGCCAATCGATACCATCGCGAGTCGACCCAGCTCTCATCCCTAACTTCCGTCCAGCTGAATATGGTATTTTCTCAATTGTATATTTTTGGTATATTGGTATATTGGTAATATAATATTCCATGGTATTTTTCCTTACGTTTTTGTTCACTTACGTCGTAAATCTTCACGTTTTTGTTCACTTACGTCGTAAATCTTCACGTTTTTGTTCACTTACGTTGTAGATCGTTACGTTTTTGTGCTCTCTGGTATTTGCGGTATTTTAGTGTGAAATATAAACATACTATATTTTAGCATATTTTCGAGGGATTTTTCGACTCGTCCCGCGCGGTCACGCTGACTTCCGTCTCTTCCGTCTCTTTTTCGCTCGTCAACTTGCAAGGAAAGTTGTGTTTTTTGCTAATCACGTTTCGTGTCGATTAAAAATAAAGACTTAAACATGCGTTACGTGGCTGCATACCTTTTGGCTGTCCTGGGTGGCAAGGACTCCCCCGCCAACGCCGATCTGGAGAAGATCCTGAGCTCCGTGGGCATTGAGGTCGACACTGAGCGTCTGACCAAGGTGATCAAGGAGCTGGCCGGCAAGAGCATCGAGGAGCTCATCAAGGAGGGACGCGAGAAGCTGTCCTCCATGCCCGTTGGAGGCGGTGGCGCCGTCGCTGCTGCCGAGGCTGCGCCCGCTGCCGCCGCTGGAGGCGACAAGAAGGAGGCCAAGAAGGAAGAGAAGAAGGAGGAGTCCGAGTCCGAGGACGACGACATGGGCTTCGCTCTCTTCGAATAAGCTGGATCTTCTTTTTCTACCCACCCAAAAAATGCCGTATATACTGTGTAAATACCGGGCCAAGCAGAAAGTCACCCCTGGAGTACTCCGCAGACGATAAAGAACTTATCATCCGATGACCGTTGTTATACAATAAAAATCTGCAGTATTTGCACTTTATATAGAAATGCCCAAATTGTGTTATTTGTATGCCTAAAAGTTGTATTTTTGCCAAAAACGAAACGGCGAAGCCCACGTGTTCGCTAACATTCTGTTGCAAAGCCGTTAACATTCTGTTAAGTAACAGTCGCCAGGGCTGAACTTTAACGTACAGAGCAGAGTATTTTTATTTATTAATTTTTCTTCACACTAAGAACTACACATATACACATAAATACACTGGGGAATGCTACTATTCGTCACGTCCTATTTACATCCACTTGCTGCAGTTTAGGCCAGCCCAACGATGGCGTAGAAGATCAGCGGCAGCACCAGATTGTCCACCTGGTCGGTGAACGCCTCTACTAGAGCAGTGTTAAGAGCCGCGTAAATGGTGGCAAACCATTTGGCCTGGGTCAAGGCCACCAAACCGGCGAATTCCAGCAGCCAGACGGCGAGCAGGATGGACACCACAAAGGCGATGGTGCCCTCTATAGACCGGGAGGACTCTGGAAGGATTTAAAAAATTTTGTATAAAATTAAATTATAAATATAAATCCACTCACTTCCCCACTTGTTGCGACCCAGCTTAGAGCCCACAACGCTGGCTGCAGTGTCGCCAACGCCCACGGCCAGGATGCCCGAGAGCAGAGCCAGGACATCGCCGCCAGAGCACGGGCACGGCGTCAGCCAAAGGGGCATCGAGCATCCGATGAGCAAGCAAAACGGAGTCAAAGCCATATCGCCGGCATCTTTCTCATCCTTGAATGATCGGAAAGCGTCCGCCAGCTTGTCCGCGAACGGAGGAATCTTCAGCACCCGCAGCAGCTCTAGCACCACAAAGGCAGCCAGAGCAACCCCGGTGGCCAAGTACAGCAGGGCGCACTCGTAAACTATGCCCGGGACATAGACGAGCACGATCAGGAGGTGAAAGATCTTTCGCACCCGTGTGTTGGCCCTCGACGAGCTGCCAATCTGCCAGGCCACAGTGATACAGGTGAGTAGGACCAGCAGCAGGTAGAAGACCAGTATGCTGAGACGATTCTGATCCCGGAGGAGGAACTGGACGAGGGCAATCAGGGGCAGGGGTTGTGTCACCGGCATACAGGTGACAGCCGCCAAGAGTACACCAAAGGACAGGTAAAAGGGCAGGGGCTTCCTCAACGAGGGGAGTGTGATGAGCGCCACACAAAACACTAGCAGCCAGAAGAGGGCATTCTGGGGAATCAAAATCAAATGATATATGATATAGGAAAATTTGAAGGATCAGTAACCTATGGTACACCCACCACCATGATCATGTTGAGCTTGTCAAACTCGTCAGTGGCCCAGGGTCCTTCGCAGAATAAGCCGCTGAATCGATCGATAGCACTCATGGCGAAGAGAACCAGTCCCTGGACAAACACAGAAGCTTCGCCGTACGTGAAGGACTTCTCGAAGCCGCGCAGAGTGTAGATATAGATCTGCTGATACGAGGCGGTCATCACGAAGCCCACGAGGAATGCAAAGGTGAGCGAGGTGTCCGCCAGAAGACAGAAGCACACGCTCGTAATCACTCCGGGCAGCAGGCTCACCAAGCACTTGACCAAGATGCCCGTCTTGATGAACGCGTAAATGAAGAAACATATTGTTTCCAGGGCCATTCCGCCGGCCGAAACGGTGAGGATCCATTGCATCTGGGCCTGCTCCTGGCATCCAGATTGGGAATGCAGCAGGCGGACGCCCAGGGCCAGCGGAAGCAGTAAACATAGCCAGCCGCCAAGTCCAGCGTTGGGTCTAAAGGGTCAGATTAGATTTGCGGATTGGAGATAAGAACTGCCGCACTTTGGACCGTATCCCTGACTCACCTGGGCGACATGGCCTTGATGGTAAACACATCCGCCCGTTGGGTGATCCGCCTGTGGTCGGCCTGGCTGTCCGTCGAGGAGGCGCAGGAATCCGAGTCCGAGTGCTCGCTATCCGTTTCTGAACGCCGCATTATCAGCTGCTTTTCGGTGGCTCAAAACATGGCTTCAGCCGAAAATGTTCCTGGATTTTTGTGTATTCGCCAAAAGGTCACAGAGAAAAGCGTGGGCTTTCCTTCCTGCAGGTCAGCGAAAAGCGCTTTGGAATGCACTGGACCAGCTTTGGCATGCACTGGTGCCACTGCACCAATCTGTTGCTGCTGCTTTGTTTGGTTTCAAATGCACCTTGGTATTTGGCCACCAGAAATGCGGTCATACTGCAAGCTAAAGCAAAGCTTTTTAATACGGTCACTCCAGCATTGGCCTAACAGCAAGCGAACAGCCCGCTGTTAAATTTGTTTGTATATTTGCAAAATTTAGGAAAATGCTCTTTATAGCATGAAAATCTACATTAAATAATGACCTTATCTAATTTTTGTGAAATTATTTTTCCATAGGTCTAGGTATTTAAGCTCGTGCGTCTCACAGTCAATCGTTTTTAACTGGTTAACGAAGATGCTTGGCTACTTGAAGGTCCTTGTGCTAACAGGTCTCCTGTCGTCCGTGATCCTGGATACCAAAGCGAGTGAGTGCACATGAATCTGTGATGGTGCGCTGGTAGATTGCGTTAGTATGGAAGGCAATTGTCCAGCTGGCTTGAAATGCTGCGCTTTTAAGCGGTCAGATTTACGCCCAGGAAGTTTTTGGAAAAGAAGTTAATAAACATAAATCCATAGATCAGAAAATAGATTCTGAATACCAAAATTTCAGTTGACTTTGTTTCAGTAACCGTTCCTGAGCCTTACTGCTGCCATAGGTACACAAATTTCGGCTCCTTGTTTGTATTTATATTTTAAAACCAAACCTTGTACAAGTTGCACTTAGCATAAATAACATTAAGAGAATGTTGAGCTACTGGGGGAAGAGGGCTCGCCGCCTTAAAGCAGTCCAAACAGATAATAGAGGACGGGCAGAACGAGGGCTCCCTTGGCGGCCGATATGCCAGTGACGCCAACGATCAGTTTGAAGACTCCATACCAGAAGGCGAGCTGCAGGGCCACATGGAGACCCAGAAGACTGTTGGATATTTGGTTTAGTACCCGAGCCATGTGATGAAGTCCACAGTTACTCACATTTTGTCCTTGCGACGTGCCTTCTCCAGATTCTTGGGCGGCTCCTTGCTGAGATACTGGCGCACGCCCAGAATCGTATTGCTGAAGTAGTCGTCCCACTTGAGCTCTCCAATATCAATGATGAACTTCTTCTTGTCCACCGGATTCAGTGTCTTCGAGAGCGACAGCAGGCGCTTGTTGTCGAAATGCCATTCCGTGAAGATGAAGCGTTCCAGGGTGTTCAGCGAGTTCCAAACGTTCTTGTGCAGACGAATCAGGCTGTATTTTTAAGCATAAAGAACAAGTTAAATAGTCTTAATTATAATATAAATACCTAAATATTTTTAGTAAGAATAACTTAATATTTATTACAGCTTTAGCTATTATAACTTAACTTTCTGTATATTTTCTAACTCTACCAAATCTTCTTATCCAATTAAAAAAAATTTCGCTTACTTAGAAATGCAAACGAAACAAACAAAATTCCGCATAAAAAGGAGTTGTAAATATTCATTTGCAAAAAAGCAGACTAGGTAAAAGTTCATAAAAATAAATAATGATTAGAAAACTCGAAATTCGCAACATAATTTGCAATGCAAAACCAAGTTTAAGCTTCCAATATATCTTAACTATGCTTTCAAACAAAAACACCGTCTAACCTAGTCTCTCTTGTGGTAATTGCAGTTATTTTTTTGCAGACTTTCACCATATACATAAATCACCCGCTACTCACATCGGTCTGCCGCCTCCAATCTTCGTCACCAAATCCAGAATCAGAGCGGGAACAAAGTGGAAGAGAATGGCGCCCAGGCGGAACACAAAGAGGCTCTTGACGAAGCGCAGGTTGGGATACCAGACGGCGCTGTTCAGAGGATAGTCGTGCAGATAGCCGTTGATCTTGTCCGTCATCAGCTCGAAGCGGAAGGGCTTGTAGGTGCTGGAGGTCAGGTGGAAGATCTGCAGATCATCAGGGCGGCCTCCGTTCTTCGCCTGCAGCGCGTTGACATAGTAGCCGGTGGTTATGATGCCATTGACCACCACATCGATGGGTATGTAGTCCATGATGATGTTGGGATCCAATGGAAGGCGGCGCAGTACGCCCTTGGAGGCGCCCATAAAGAAGCCCTGCGGTCCGTTCTTCGAGATGGTCCAGCCGGGAATTGGTTCCTTCCAAGCGGCGGTGACTGAGCAAGGAGTTCAGGTTCAGATTATGGAGAGGTTTGGGCGACTTCAATGGTTACTCACTCATGCTGGGACGGACAATGCCGCAGGGGAATTTACTGGCCACATTGGCCACCTCATGCTCGGCCAGGTGCTTGGTGAAGGT
Source organism: Drosophila rufa (assembly GCA_018153105.1). NCBI lineage: Eukaryota > Metazoa > Arthropoda > Insecta > Diptera > Drosophilidae > Drosophila > Drosophila rufa. The sequence goes on from JAECXS010000002.1 coordinate 7,855,445, forward strand.
GTAGGTATTGGGGTGATCCTTCATCAGTCTGCAAGAGATTTTCCCCTTATTATTTGGATAATGAATTATCAAGTCTCCACTCACTTTGGTTCCAGTTCCTTGAGGGCCTCATCGTTGAGCGTCTCCGCCAGCTGGATGATCTTCTCGGGATCTTCGGGGGAGGGATAGAGCTTCTCCTCGACCTCGGTCAGATAGGCGTTCACATAGGCGCTGGACACGTGGACCAGGGCATCCAGCTTCTTGAGCTGCTGGCACAGCTCCACCACCCGCCGTGTGCCCCTCAGATTGATGTTGGTCGTCTCCTTCAGGGACTGGAAGAAGTCCAAGGTGGCTGCCGAATGGAAGACCACGTTCACATTGTCGATCAGGATCTGGCGGTCCTTGGGCGAGATGCCCAGATTGTCCAGGCCCACATCGCCCTCGATCGGCACTATCTTGGTCAGACGTGCCTCCAGCTGCAGCTCCTTGAACTTGTCGAACACCGAGTTCTTCTTCAGCTCCTCCAGTCGCTCCTGGACACTCTTGCCCTTCTTGGCCCGCATCAGCAGGTAGAGTGTGCCCACGTTGGGTACGTCGCGTAGGAGCTTCTCCACAATGGTGACGCCCACAAAGCCCGTGGCGCCCGTAATGAACACATTGCGGCCCGCGTAGAATTCTGTGACGGGTGAGCTGAAACGACGCAGAGTTTTCCCAGTTAGTTTATGTTTATGTAACTACAGCGACTATATCTACGGCTGCCATAAAGAAGATGAACCAAACTTTCTCTCGTCGCCCATTTGAATGGGCGATCGGTGTCAACCAACGCTGCGGCTTACGACACTCCTCGCTCACCCATAAAAATCTCCGAGGGAGAGGGCATCTCTAACTGTTTGTCCGGCGGGAAACCAGTTTCCCCTCGCGGACTCTGAGTTCTAAGTGCCCATTGTACGAGCTCCCCTAATATTGATCCAACTAATGATATGTTAGCAGGTGTCGGCTGGCGGGTCAATGCTGGAATTCAAATCCATATCGTGGGTGTTGCCTTTGAGCGCTGCTCTCATGGTACTTTGGAACTTGTCTGGCGATTGAATAACTTGGAAACGAAACTAACTAAGGGGAGAGTAGAGAAACTGGATGCTGCGAGGTGGATCACGTTCCCTGTTTATTATACTAGTGATTTGAGGTGTTCTAAGATGATTGTTAGTACTGGCCTCTGATCTCTTGAATGCTTGATAAAAGGTTTAGATATAAGGTTGTTTAATTTTATTATTAAAACTTTCATAATCAAGCTTTAAGTGTTTTAGGTAAAACCGGAACTCCCTTTTCCCAAGTACTACTAGCGCCCAATAATTTCCCAACTGTTTCGATCGAATTACCAAACTTACTTATACATATAGAGGGATCTCTGACAAAAACACGCAACCTGACCATTCAATTAGCCAACTCCATTTCTCTTTTAATGACCTCCATCACAGTTCGCCGTCTCCAGTTTTTTTTTGTTATGCCAAATGATTTTATAATGACGATCATTGAAGATGATTTCTGTTTTTCTTATGTTTGCTCCCCTCAACCAATGCGTGATATAATTTCTGCATAACAAACGACATTCGGATGGCAGCGAATGAATGCAACATTTCCCATATTTGTGCAAGCAAAAAAATGCGAATGCAAATTTTCTTTTGAGCAATTAAAGGAGGCCCTAGAGGGTGATTGAGGGTGCAGTTGAAGCTTTTGCAGGTGCTCAGGTGTGTTTACACACAAGAAAAGGCAAGTCATCGTGTTGGCCAGGCTCACAGCTCAAGAGCTTGCTTTAAGCCCGACCAAATGAAGCTTTCACTTTGCGGCTGGGAGATTTGCAGCAGCGAAGGGAAGCGAAGGTAGGTGACCCAATCAAGGCAAATGGCTAATAACTCATTGAGCAGATTTTTCGCTTAATTTGTTAAATGTTTCCTGCTGTTTTCTTTGGCCAACTTTCCGGGCTGCAGCAAATTAACTTTCTTATCAGCTTGAAATCAACTGTCCGCTGCTGAGATTAGATTTTCTGTTGGCCAGCTTCGGGCTTATCTGGGCTAATTAAGTTGAACGATTTATGGTGGCCCTGCTACTTGAAAATGGTTTCAAATTAGGTTTTGGTTTGCCTTGAAAGAGGTCTAAGTATGAAGACTAAATAAAAATATATTTAAAGCATTGTGATTCATATTTCCACTCATTGCTGGTGCAAACCTTGCCATGTTAAGTAAGTAAGCTGAGAACTGAGCAATTTCTGAATGCTTTTCTCTAAAAATCTTAATTGTTTAATTCGTTTTTTATTGATTTCAAAATATAAAGCTCGAGTGCTTTAAGGGAGAATCACAAGCTGTTGCATAATTCAGTAGTATTCATTTGCAGCAGTTTGCCGCATTCCTTAATGGCCGGCGTTAAGAACCACTATATCATTAGCTTGCACATAAACTTAACTGCTCGGCAATTAAGACACTCGACTTTGGGTAACTGACCCTACCAACTGCGTCCAACCTTGCGCCGGCCCATAAATCTCTGGCAAATTATTATTTATGATGCGCGTCCCGAAGATGTTTAGCAACCTGTCAGGATGCGAGGATCATATACTATGTAATAATCTTGTTTCCCTTCCTTCGGCTTCTTTTGATTCCCACAACCTGTAATTTTTCGCTTGTTTTCCTGTTTAACCCATTGACGTCATAATGTTGCATCTGTATTGCCAGACAGATCAAAGTTAGAGTGAGATAACCGGAAAGTTAACCCTATTTGCATCTTATTCCCACATTGCAAGGGTTTAATAAAATTTTCCATTGTCGACGCTAATGCACTTGACCCGCAGGTGAGAGATTTTCGCGCTGGGAAGAAAGTGTCGAGCGTAATGACCTACTGTCAACTCGTAATGAAATAGAATTAGACTACGGACACTAGTGGCGGTTATAACAGAGTTCACAGTCCAACTTTAACAACTCTAAAAATTAAAATGTGTATATAAATAGAATATAATTGAAGTACCATCCAATTATTATCTTATTCTTAGTAAACAAAGCTTAATAAGTTTAACCGCAAGTTTAACGATGGGTCAAAAGTAGCTTTGGAATATCTTATTATTGAAAGAGAGTACTCATTAATAATAATAATAAGTTTAACCATAGGTTAAACGATGGGTCAGAAGTGGTTTTGGAATATCTTATTATTGGAAGTGATCACTTTTTTCATTAATAATAATAGTTTAACCCGAGGTTAAATAATGGGTCAAAAGAGGTTTTGGAATATCTTATTATTGGAAGTGAGTAATTTTTTCAAAAGGGCCCCATTTTAAGTGCCCGACTACAGCTAATGATCATACTACTATATAGTATGGAAAAATAAAATTGTACATTGCAAACTGGTTAAGAATTTATAGGTATACCAGTATAAATTTAGAAGATACAAGTATGTAGAACTATAGATTTCTGATACCAGGCCTGCATACGTATCGGGCTTGTTGGTTTTTTGTCGCATTTCGAACTTTGCACCGCATTTCTAACCTCACAACTGACACCCGAAAGCGGAGAAAAGAGAAAAAGCTGCTGGCCGAAAGCGGTCAGACGGGCTAGCCAAAAATAAAATACCACTAAAGATCACAAAAACACCGTTGATTTGCAGCCGAGTTGGGCAATAACACACACTTACCTGGCCATGGTTTCTCAGCAGGTGTGGTGGTTGGGTGGTTGGTGATTGCCAATATGCCAGTAATTATGCCAGCAGTTGCAGTTAGCCGCACGATTTGGCTATTTATTTCAGTCTAACGACTTGGCTTAGAACGTCGGAATTTCTCTTTTCCACGTATTTTCTCCTCTCTCACGGCCTCTTCTTCGCTTTCGTTTGCTTCTCCTTCCTTCCACTTTATCTTTTACTCCGCTGCCGTTATTGTTGTTGCGATGCGACTGTAAACAAAGTACCAACACCAGTGCAACTGCACGTGTGAGAGTTGCGCCGTCTATGTGAGTATCTGAGCGAGAATCTGCGATCCTACGAATTTCTCCGATATCCGAACGTTAGCCGGCAAGAGTAAAACTTCAACTGAATATCTGCTCGCTGAATGGCCACGGAAATGTGCTCGGCTGCCAGCCGGTGATCGTTTCCAACGCTCCAACGGATCGTCATTATCACGATCGTCAGTCGAGCTAACCAGTTTTTCGGATACACTGGTACGAAAATATTGTTGATTTTCTATTTTAATATAAATTTTACCTTAAATAATTATTTTACTTAATTTTCTATACAAGGAGAATCGGTAATTATATTCTTTAAGAATGCAAAAATTCAGTTTTTATCGAATTTTAAAGTCAGACGACTAGATTTGGCCCAGTGTACAGTGGCTTCACAAACGGAAAGGGGGGTTCGCTTGCATTCGTATAAATTATTGCCTGCTTCCTACTCGCTTCCTACGATATTAATACGATCGTTAAAATTAATTTTTAAAGAGAGTTCTCTCCGATGGACGTTTGTACAATATACATACATAGCGAGAGAGAAAGAGAGAAAGTTCAAGAGAGAACAGAAAAATACACAGTGAACTCTCTGAGGAGTGAACAGAATGTTGGGAATTGTTAGAATTGATTTTTTAAATTTCTTTAATAAAGTTTATTTTATTTGAAGTTTCTTACAGTATAGATCGCCTGCTTCTACGGCTGGACCTATCGACTTGATTTTCTTTTAAATGCTTCGTTCTTGGATAAAGATGCACGCTAAGAAAGGATTTTTTGATCGGCCTACTAGCAGTCCGGAAAATTCGAATTTTACAAATTTTTCAAAGTACTCTTAATGCAATCCAACGAATGGTTCGGTTCCTGCTCCCTGTCGTTTTATTTATATTCTTTTTTTTTTTGTGGTTTGTTTATTTTTAATGTCTCTAAATTGTCATCCATTGCATTGGGTATTCACTGTTACTTTGTTCAAGCGAGCGATGGAGAGGAGGACACCATTGTGGTTGTTGTACCGGGTATGTATATATACATTTCATGTTCCTAAAACATCCGCCAGAGGTCGCTTAAGCGGCGCCTAGTTTCGCAGCGCCCAGCTATTGCATGGCAGCCGCCAGTAGCTGGCAGTAGCTGGGCGCGGCGGAACTCGCAAATGACGTAAATTTGAAAATAGGACCGCATTCGCTTGGCGCGTGGCAAAAAAAGCGCGTTTTTGAGTTTCTTTGGTATTTTTACTTGAAAGCTGATAAGTACACACTGGCCGTGGCGGCGCTAGTTTTAAAAATAAATAATAAAATAAATTAGAAGGCCCCCCCAAAAAAGCCGTTTTGTGGTGTCCACTCTATCTCTGAAGTGAATCACAAAAAATAGGAAATCAAGCGGATTTGCCGGGCTCACCAGCGGCCGTTTATTATTATTAACTGGTAGCGATCGTCGGTTTATCTCCTGCAGGATGAGCACTGATCTCCTGGTGGCCACGAACAGGATGTAGTGCGCCAGCATGGACCAAATTGTTCTAGGATATTCAATTGCAATCCCAAGAAAAAACACCTTTGCCAACGTTTTTCCTTAATATTAAAATCATATTTATTGGAATAATAGTTACACATTTAATCATTTAACGTTTAGTTCTCGTATTCTTCGCCTATTTGACTATAAACCGGATAATTATTACAACAATGTACAACTCGTTCATTAGTTTAGTTAATGTGACTAAGTTTTGGGCTACTTTTGCATTGCTGTGTGAATAGATTGATTCGCATCTAGTGCTGCTTCGATCGTTAGTTAGCTATTATGATACACTCTTCGTCTGACTTGTACTTGGCGTGTGTGAATAGACTTAAACGTAAAATACATGATACCCTACTACGAACAAACTACGGATGGAATCGAACAACCAAGTGCGGGAGGCTTGGAGTCTGCGCGGGAATATTGCACAATCCAACGCCTGGCGGTGCACGAGTCCAGGCTACAACCAGACCAGGAATCCCCAGATCAGGACCGCCAGCGTGAGACCGACCTGCAGGCCCAGAGTCAAGGTCAGGGCGAAGTACAGGACAGCGAATATGACGGCATAGCCCGCATAGTAAAGGAAATTGAAGCTGCCAAAATGAGGAAAGTAATTAATCAGAGAGGTTAACTTAGAGAGCTCTGTATACTTACACCTTCCAGTAGTTGCGATGCCATTCCGTGGTCACTGCCGACTCCTTGAAGTAGAAACGCCGGATGCCAATCAGGCAGCGATCGATGAACTCCGACCAATCGCACTGGCTGGCATCGAAGTTATAGCGCCTCCGATCGCTCTCGGGTATTAAGGCCGAGATGCGCAGGGCATTCTTCAGGGAGTAGCGGAAGTCCTTGTCCAGGAAGTAGTCGAAGGCCTTGGTGCCCTTCTGGAACACCCTCATGTACTCGTAGGCCCTGAAAGCGGGGATAATATTGATCAAAATTGCTGAGAACAAAAAGTTTTATTATTTTTACGTGTGCTGCGGCATTCCGATGCCGAAGAGCTTCTCTGGTATGATGAACACCATCGCTGGCAGCAGATGGAACAGATAGAAGAACAGATTGTAGCGCCAGCCATTGCGGAGCTTCGTCGCCGGCTTCCACACGAAGCTGTTGGGCGGATGCCGCTCCACGCTGTCGTTGATGATCGTACAGAACTCGGAGAGGGTCAGCGGGTTGACCTCCCCGGAGGTGCAGTGGATGATCTCGGGCTGCTCCAGCTCCCGGGTGCCCACGTACCAGCCCATGACCAGGGACGAGTTGATCACATAGTCGCACGGTATGATGTCGATCACAGCATTCGCACTCCCGCACATCGTTCGGAAGATTCCCTTCACGAAGCCGGCCAGGAAGCCGAGATGACCAGAGTTTGCATTGCCCACCCAGCCCTTCATCGGGTGCTCCAGTGTGCCATAAACTGGAAGGGAAGAACAATGTATATTTTTAGGATGGCATAATGAAATTAGTTAGAAATTATATATTTTTTTAAGCTTATTATAACAATAATTGATTTTCAAGCCCATGTTTAGTGTTCACATATTCCTCTTACACTCAAAAAAACGAAATAAACAAATGTACGCAACTTTCTGGAATCTATTAAGCTGCAGTATATAGCCATAACGTGTGAAAACAACCATGTTGTTCAGTTATCGTTCAATTAAAAGCGCCATACGTGCCCATTATTGTCCTATGAGAGTGGCCGTTGAGTTTTTGTTAAGTGCCAAACTCTGATTATACGGCCAGATAGTTTCGGCTTTAACCACAGGTTGTTAGTTGTGCAAACAGGTGGAGAAAACCCGCTCGAAATCACTTACCAATCGATGGCCTGACTATGGCTGCTGGCAGTCCGGACATTTCGGCCATCAGCAGATTCTCCGACAGATTCTTGGTGAACGTATACGTGTTGGGATGATCCCGGATATAGCCCTTGCACTTCTGGTCGGTGAAGTCCTCCCAGGCCGCATCGTCCTCGGCCATCTTCATCATCTCGTACGGATCGAACTGTGACTTGTAAACCTCCTCGGCGATCAGGCCGCGATTGTTGCTGTTGCAGAAGGCCGTCGAGCAGTAGATGTAGGCGGCCAGCTGCTTCAGCTGCTTGGCCAGCTCGATGGTGCGCATGGTGCCCGTGAGATTGGTCCGGATGGCGGTGCGCAGCGGGGAGCTGAACTTGATGGTGGCTGCACTGTGGTAGATCACATTCACGCGCTCGATCAGCTCCTGCAGGAGCTCGGGGGCGAAGCCGAAGTTGGGCTCACTCAGCTCCCCCACCACGGGCACCACCTTGGCCAGCGTTTTCTCCGAGTATTTTTCGAAAATCTGTTTTATAATTATAAATGAATAAAAAATCACGTAAATCTCTTTGATCCCAGTGTATGGGAAATAAATTTCTCACGGGTCTGAAGGTGGGCTGGTTAATATCCACGCCCACATTACTGCGTACAAAGTATTATTGTTAGCGCTGAGTGCTTTCTGTATTTTGGCCTTTTTGGGGGAAAGATGACCCGCAAGTAAGCAATTTCTAAGGCCAACAACGCATTTGCCTTTAACTGCTTTTTGTTACGCCATTAAAAATGCGTTTAAAATTATAATTAACAATATGTGAAGAGTCTCGTAAGAAAACAGGGAGAAAGAGCAAACAAAGTAGAGAAGGTTTTCATCACCGGTTTGCATATACTCTTTAATTCAAGATTTTATTTAATTTTTCCATAGTTGCTATAGTTTATAGATTATATTGCTATTATTTATTTACAAGAGACAAAAATGCTTGTAATATTTTAAATATTTTATAAAAAAGCGCAACCCAAATTCGTTTCCAAAATACAAAAATAATTAGAAAGAAGAAAAGAAACTAAAGGCCCCGCCGATCGCGGTGTCGGGCGCTGAGGTTGCGACTTTGACAAATTAACGCTCCATAAAGAAGCTCGTAATTGACTTTAATGACTTTAATACCATGTAGCGCTACATGTCGCCCCCGGGGCAGATTCGTGTCAGGGGGCGTGGCCCCTCCTCGCAACGCCACCACACTTACCGGCTTCTGGAGCAGGCGACGGATCCGCTCCGTCGGGTCGAACTTGCGCTTGCCCCGCACCAAGACGTAGATGGTTCCGATGTCCGGATGTGTGTCCAGCAGAGCCTCAATCAGTACGGTCCCCAGGAATCCAGTGCCGCCGGTGAGGAAGATGTTTTTGTGAGCAAAAAACTCCGGAATGGTCAGGGCCGTGCTCAGCTGATGCCGCTGGCTGGCGCCATTCACCCGGAGCTTCCCGTTGGCCACGATTCCGGTATTGTTGTTCTCCGGCGGGCAGTTGGTGGAGCTGGTGCCGCCATGTTCCGTGATGACAGCCATGGTGTAGGGCTCGAGATTCGTCGGCGGCGCCAATTTGCTGCTGAGCCTTGGATTCGGATGGGGCAAGCTGCAGGAAACCGAAAGCAGAGTTCATTAGCTTGAAAGTAAAGTGTTTAAAGAAAAATCTCGAGGGCAGTGCGACCGAGAAACCAGCTAGACGACACCGACACTGAGTGTGTCAAGTTGAGCTGGCGGCGGAAGTGCATCATAAATTTGTTATCAAAATTAGATGGAAGTGGACGAAGAGGGCACGATGCGATCAAAGCTGCCGGAAGGTTAGTGTCTAGACACCGCTCTGAGGCTGCATAAGCTTTCTTATTTCTAGCTTTTTTTTAGGTGATGGTGTGAAGTATACTTCAAAGGTAGACCGCCCATGGTCGGCCCCAGCATCTCTGCAAATTCCTGCCGAAAGTAAATTTTTTTTTAAAGTAAAAGTTAAGCCATCCAGTAGGCCCCGAATCACCGACCTTAGTCCACTGTTCATCCAAGGAAGCATTGACTTGGCATTCGTTGTGGAAAGTCAGATGTCTTGGCATCTAGCTCCCCATAATATTCCCAGTTTTCGAAGAGTTCAGTTCACAAAATTTTCGGTCAACCTTGTTTTTGGTGTTGAAAATTTCCGAAACCGTAAAAATTGATTAACAAATTGTAGTAAGGAATTTGCAAAATTATCCGTGTTTGTCCCTTTGCGGACACGTCCTTGGCAACATGAATAAAAGCTTGAAGGTGGGCCGACTGGGTGCGAAGTACTGCTGGCGGATCGGCAGCATCCATCCCCATGCCGGTCCTGCGTCCCACATCCGTGGCCTGCAGAGGCGCCACTACGCCGACCGCTATACCTTCGAGGATCAGACCCAGGCCCGCATCGACGCGGCCAACAAGTACCCGAGCCGTGCTCCGCGCGAGAATCCCTGGCGAGACAGCCAGTGGTCGCCGGATTTCCCCAAGCGCCTGGACGAGATCGGCTACGAGTCCCACTGCAACGATCGCCTGTACATAGCCAAGAACAAGCAGCGTCACACCCAGCAGGAGTACGAACAGCGGCGGCTGGAGCGGCGCCTGGAGGCCCAGCAGAGGGTCCAGAATCATTTCGAGGGCGCTCAGACTCAGATTCACTCGGAGAACCGGAGGCGGTTCGTCATGCAGGATCCCTCCGAGCACCAGAAGCGGCAGGAGCAAATAATCGAGATGAATCGCCGGCGGTGGCAGAGTCGGCCGGAAGCAAAGAGGGAAATCAATAACTCCGGCATCACCTACCGTCCGGAAATCCAGAAGGAATGGAAGAACTTGGTCAAGAAGAAGTCGGAGGCCCTCGATCGCCAGAGGAGCCGGTGGGCTGAAGCGGAAGACGAGGATACTCCTTTTGTGAGAGGTCCGAGGGCGGAAGCTGAAGACGAGGATACTCCTTTTGTGAGAGGCCCGAGGGCGGAAGCGGAAGACGAGGATACTCCTTTTGTGAGAGGCCCGAGGGCGGAAGCGGAAGACGAGGATACTCCTTTTGTGAGAGGCCCGAGGGCGGAAGCGGAAGACAGGGCCTGGCGGGTGAGAGGCCAGAGAGAAGAGGACTATCGGGTGAGAAGCCACTCTCTGGATGGTCTCCAGACACGCCTAAAGAGGCTCATGGAAAGGTCAGAAGCAGAAACACGACCGGAAGCGGAAGTGGAGGATAATCCTCGTGTGAGAAGACCGACGGCGGAAGCAGAAGACGAGGATACTCCTTTTGTGAGAGGCCCGAGGGCGGAAGCGGAAGACGAGGATACTCCTTTTGTGAGAGGCCCGAGGGCGGAAGCGGAAGACAGGGCCTGGCGGGTGCGAAGGCCGAGCGCGGAAGCGGAAGCACAGGACTGGCGGGGTAGTACCCAGCCTTTGGACCACGGTCTCCAGGAGCGCCTGTCGAGGCTCATGGAGAGGGCTGAGGCGGAATCGAATCCGGAAGCGGAACAAGAGGATTGGCGAGGCAAAAGCCCGAGGGCGGAAGCGGAAGACGAGGATACTCCTTTTGTGAGAAGCCCGATGGCGGAAGCGGAACATGAGGACTGGGGAGTGAAAAGCTCGAGGGCAGAAGCGGAAGACAGGGCCTGGCGGATGAGAAGCCGGCGGGCAGAAGCGGAAGACGAGCAGTGGCGATTGAAAAGCCGGAGAGACGAAGCCGAGGACGAGGACTGGCGGGTGAGAAGCCCGAGGGCGGACGCCCGAGAAGAAGACTATCGGGTGAGAGGCCGGAGAGAAGAGGACTATCGGGTGAGAAGCCAGTCCCTGGACACCGGCCTCCAGTCTCGCCTTCAATGGCTCATGGAAAGGTCCGAAGCGGAAACACGGCCGGAAGCGGAAGAGGATGATAACCCTGTTGTGAAAAGCCCGAGGGCGGAAGCGGAAGAAGCCGAAAAGCAGGGGGAAGCGAAAGACTACTGGAAGAAGAAAAACCTTTCGACGATCTACGATCCCAACCGGCCCAGCGAGGCGTGGCTGAAGAAGAAGGAGGCCGAGCAGGAAGCCCAGTACTGGCACACCTGGCACACCTGCCCCTCCAACCGGGAGGCGGAGACCACCGTGGAGCTGAAGCCTCACAATCGCCGCAAGAAGGTGGTGGTCCACCCGCCCTCCTACTCGCGCGACGGCCAGAGGCGTGGCTACCACCAGCTGGTGCCGCCCACCCAGCGCCTCAAGGCCACCACCCTGATGCTCCTCCGCAAGCGACGCCCCAACGGCATCGAGCAGCAGTACCACAAGTTCGCCCGCCAGCAGACGGCCTTCCATCCTGAATCCTCGGAGGCACAGCCCGATCCAATGTTCAACGCCGAACAGATGCCGAAGCCGTACCGAGTCATCCCCAAAAAGGACAAGAAGAAGCCCAAGCGCAAGGGCGAGCGCCTGCCTGTGGAGCCGCCCCGCTTCAGGATGACCATCCGGTCGCGCCCGGCGGTGACACGCAAGCCCGCGCCCGTGGCCAGCTACTCGCGGCGGCTCAACATCCCGCCAGAGGTGGCCGGACCCAGCTTCTACATGGCCAACCTTCGCAGCTCCGTCTGCGAGGCCTGGCGCTCCTACGCCGGCAGCTACGCCCAGTAGCGCCATTCAGAGGTCAAGAATAATGCCAACCGATCAACCGGAGGTTAAGAGGAACAGTTTGATGGCTGGAAATTAAGGATTGCCCAGCAATCCAGAGTTTACTTATTATTTTCACATATTACCGTTGGCTGAGTTTGGGAATATTATCGTTACACTGTTTTTAAAACCACTAACCCAGCTGTACAAATATTCAAAAACAAGGCGATTCGATTAAACAATACGGTTTTAAAAACAACGGACCTGTAAGGATTAATATATTCATTTAAACTTGCAAGGACCAGGCCTTTAACTTCACTGACTAAAATATATTGTAATATTATTATTAATAATATTTTTAGAGGTAAGTGGGCCTTAAAGTTTCCGTTGGCTTATTAAGCGGAAGAAACGGTGCACATTTTCCGTAAACAAGTAAACAAATGGTAATTAATTCTGGGAACCTAGTCGGCGTCGCACGTCTGTCTAGCAGGCAAGGTAATCGAACGTCACCGGTAATTACAGGTAAAACTAATACGTTTGTGCAATACTTGCTCTCAGTTATCACTTTTAAATAGATCGGAAAGGTACTTTTCTGTTTAACCCCTTTGCCACACTGCTTTTAAAGAATATTTTTAATTGTTTAGCAACACTAATAGCGTCATCAAGTAGGTGCGTTTCCTGGGCCTTATGCACTTCAACTTTCCCACAATTAACTCAAATTAAGCTCTTACCGAAATCACAAAATTGATTAGAGCGGCTAAGCTCAAGGGTAATTAATACCCCTGTAAACTAACTTTCGACCCGCCACACTTTCGATGCAACTCATGGCCGTTGCCCAACACTGTTAACTGTACTTTCCCGCTGCCAACTGCCAAACCATTCACAAGACCGCCTTTTGTTCGCTCCGGCCAAGAGCAGAGACCATCAATAGCTCGACTAATTAATGGCAAATGGCGCGTATATCCGAAAAAAAAGAAACCGAAAAAAGAAATCAAAACCAAGGTATAGCCGATGTAGTTAGATCTCACACGGCGAGAGCGCGCGCGCGTTGCCCAAGCTCTTTGTACAGGTGTACATGTATACAGGTGGAAAAGATAATTAACGAAATGCGTAACAATTTGTTGGAGGAGAGATTAATTTTGAACATTTTTTCGTGCGACTCGTTCGGCGCTTCCAAATTTGTGTCAAGGCCGCCCAGGCAGAGATCTCGAGTCGGAGGAGGAGGAGGAGGTGGCGATCCGTAGGCCCACCAATATCGGATAGATATTTATTTATCCATACATTTGGAGTTTGTCCGGAACACACGGTCACGGTCAGATCGCTGTTGATCTCTAGAGATCGTCGTGCTGCGTTGTCTTCGTATGCAGATGAACAGCTGCCGAACTCGCTCTCTCTTGGCCAGAAGGTACAGAAATACAGATGTTATAGTTGCGCCTTTCAGTGTTTCGCTGTGTTTCGGTGTTTTTTGGGGGCTAACACCCAGGCGCTAATTGATTCGCTTGTAATTGGCCAACTGACAGGTCGGACAGCCCCCGAAAAAATCCAAAAACCTTCGTTGGCTTTTCCCTAATGTTGCCAGGCGCTCTGACTCAACACATTTGGCGTTTGTTTCGCTTTCGAGCAAAGTCTGCCATGTGGCGGAATCCAGAATTATGCAAATTATAATCGAGCTTGAGAGGTTCTTGGGATCTGAGACAGAACGCCGCCGACATTGAACCAATCGAAGTTAACTGGTTTCGGTTTTCGGCTATCGGTTGTTAGTTGTCTGCTGCTCTTGGCCTGGCCCCCATCCAAATGATTTGCATTTCATTTCCTCAATCTCGGATCCGAGTCTCCGCACATCGCCATTTTGGCCTGGGCCAGCAACATTTTTGTCATATTTTCACGGCGTATTTGTAATACTTTTGCTTGTCTTCGTGGTGTTCTTCGCTTTGGTTGGGACCAACAGGTTTTTGCCTCGGGATTGAGTTATTGATGACTTCGAAGGGCTCGGGCTCGGGCTCAGGCTCAGATCAGATCGTTGAACTTGACATTGGTTTATGGTTGGGTTTATTCTAAATTTGGGCCAAAGACCTTGTATGCCTCGAGATACAAATCTCTTTGATATATTATTTCATGTGGCCCTCGGAAAAGAATCAATGAGAATGTGTGAATGCTAATGGTAAAGTGTCAAGGTAGATCTTTATTTTAATTATATTAGAAATTCGTAAAAGAAATATATTAAGTTTCATTTGCACATTGAATTAATTATATTAATATTAATATTTAATGCAAAAGTAATGGAAAATTAAAGGAGTTTTTTGTAGTGTTTTTAAACAGAAAATATTGCCGAATCTTTTGTGTAAGCCTACTTAATATTTTTCAATTATATCCGCAAAGAAAGAATGCAATGAAGTGCTTAGTGACTCGTGCCTGTGTATATTGCTCGTCTCCTATTTTGCATTTTTACTGGAGAAGCACATGGGCCGCCATATACTATACATATAAACAAACACTTTTATACAGATATTTACAGATATAGTCGTGGCTATTATATGCCCTAAGATTTGCATAATTTTGCTAGGTCTGCGCTTTGCTTCGTTCGTAATTTCTGTTTAGACAAATGACTGAAACCCAGCTGGGTCTTTCTGCGTCGGAGTTTGTATATATATAGCGATATATAGCAGCAACTGTATCTGCATATTAAATATTTGTAAATTTCTTTTGCAGCCTCTAAATGGCAAATATCACATTCAAGCCCTAGGCTAAGAGAAGCAAAAAAATAAAATAAAAATAAAAACTAGACCCTAATGAACGAGTTATGGGAAATTGGCCAAAGCGAGGCGAGAGACTCTGGCTGGCGGTTAGGGTATCCTCTAACTGTGACGAATTTTTGGGTTTTGTTTATGACTAAAGATCCATTTTGGTCACTTTCTATTTTACGATGAACAGCAGATCTCTCTCATCTCGGGCCGAGCATAGATTTCTCTTCATGTGCTGTTATGATTTTATTTCATTCCAAGCCCATTCAATTCGATTCCATTCGAATTGATCGCATTTTTGCCTGATTTCATATATATTTCCGCCTTGGCAACCAAATGTGTAACAATAATTTTGTTTTGTTTATGCTAGGCACATGGACACTTTGTGCGACAGGGGAGAGGCGAGGCGAGCCATAAAAAACACACACAGAAAAAAAGCATAGCGAACAAATCGCACTTGGGCTGGGCATTAGCATTAAATTGCTGCGTGTAGAGACCTTAACATTGAAATCCCCACACAAACACAAAATAAACAGAAACAAAGCGGGCTGATTGAACCTTTTTTTTGCGAGATAATTGTGACGCCGTTCAATGGCAATCAAAAGACTCAGGCCACGAACTTTATCGCATCTTAACTGTTTCTGCTTCTTATCGCCACAAAGAAATTATTCTCAATATGGGAAATTCCCTTGAATGGCAATCAAACGACTGAGGAAACGAACTGGAGCGAGAATTTCATCTCATCTTTTTACTTTATGCTTTGTCAATTGAGTTTGTTTGTGGGACTTGTAGTTCTATTTATTTGTATTTCCAGACATTTGGCAAACCGGTTTGCGGCATAAAGTTCGATGTTAGGAATAGAAATAATTTTGGCGAAGATGTCTGGCTCCAAAAAAGGCCACGCGTCAGGTTCCCGGAATATATAAAATATAAAATATAAATTACTAATGAGAGCTACTAACTGCCAAGTCATGCGAAATCGTAAACAACATTCTTGCTTGTTTGTTTTGCTGCCCATGAATTTTCCAGCAGCGCCTGGAAAAGCCGCATGGAAAAACGTACTCACTCAGCTCGGCGGGTGTCGCGAAAAACTGAAGCAACTCAAGAAAAACACACTCGCACACACACGCACACGAACGCACGCCAAGAGAGCGGCTGCGAGCGGCGAGGAAAACTGGAAAAGCTATGAAAACAAACATTTAAGTGAAAATCGAAGAGCTGAGACAACGGCTTTTCCTCCAATGGATTTTTTTCCGCAAGCCAAGGCAACGATCGTGTGGTTAAAAATAACAAAAATGATTCACTTTACACTTTTCTAAAACCAAACAGAACTCTTTCGTCACTTCCGCCTCGATTGTTTGGCAATTGATTGGCAAACGCTGTTTGTTCGCTGCGATTATTAGTTGTATTACTTGCACCGATTTTTCGATCGATCGATTGCACCACGCCGTGAGGGTTTCACTTTGCACTTGATTTAATGGCTCGCAGCACGACTTTGGGCAGATGCTAAGCCGAAGTGCAAACTGACTAACTAACCAGGGGGAGATCGGGATGGGGGGGAGGACGGTCACTGGTCACTGCGAAGGAGGTGGTGGATCGGTGTCTCGGATCGGATCGGATCCGCTTTTAGCCAACTTGCTGCCAATGCCGACGCACGCTCACTGAAGACTGATGGCTCCAGTCTCCATAGAGCTCCATGGAGCTCTGGAAATATTGCTGAAAAAGCACTCACTCGCCGAGTGCCAGAGCTTCTAAGTCTCTGAGTCTCTGAGTTGTTCCTGCTCGCTCAGCTCGCAAAGACTTCGGGTCACGTAATGAAAATCGGAACACAAAATAATCAAGAGCCAGGGCCGAGAGCCACCGAGAAACAAAACCCGCAAACTCAGCAGCAGCAGCCAAGCAAAAATACAGAAACCGAAAACTGAACAATACAACAAGGCCCCCGAGAGAGCTTTGAGTGGCCAGCGAAGCAGCGACTGGGGTTCGACTTTTTGGTAACTGAGACTCCGAGAAAGCTGACTCTCCAAATCGCGGCTATAGCTGGATCTATTACGAGTGCGTGGTATCTTTTGAGTGGATCTGGCAATGCCTTTACGGCTTTCCGAGTGAGCCATAAATACTCGCATCAAACAGAAAGCACAGATCAAATGCCACATTGAATTATAGGCCTTAAAATATTTAACCAAAACGATCTCAAATTTGGATTTTAATAATGTCATTTATCAGTCATTTGCTGAATGCCAATTTCGGGCATTAAATATTTAGAAAACGGGTTACGCATTTGGTGTCTTTATTATAATGTAGGAATTGCTCTATTATTCGAATTATATGTAAAAAAAAATGTCAAAAGAGTTTGAAATGCTGATTGGATATTTATTTAAAATTGCTTAAAGTGCTGCAGAAATGTCATGAAAGGTTGTAAGATCGTCAAAAGCATGTTGAATTTCCTTTACAATATTTTCTCTTTAAATTTATTATAGTTGTTTATAAAAAATAAAAATTTTACAGTATTAGATTCACTTTTTATATAATGTATTGCAGCTTTTAATAAGCTTAGTTTAATATCAATTAAACGGCCAACCTATAAGTTTCTGTTATAAAAACTGTAAAGTACCTTTTTTATGTTCACAATATCAAGATTTCCTTATGTTTAATGGGCTATTAAGTAAGTGATTAAACAAATTGCAAATTACCCAAACAGGAAAAGTTACTTTTAAGACACGCAAAGTTTTTTTGCCTTTTTAAATATTTTCCTGCAAAAAAGGTTTAAGTACAAATTCCCTTTGCCTTGGCATTTTTAGCCGACAATTCACTTTTTCACCTTATTTCTGTTCTTTTTTTAACCAGCACACGATTTACATAGTTTGCTGACATCTCCAATTTATTCCGGCCAAGTACTCAAAGGTGAATGCATATATTCTGCTGATTACGATAATTTGAGTTCCAATGAGGGCATATATTGCATTATAAGGAAGGAAAATCACCAGCAAGATTCAAGAGGTGTTTACCGACCACATTTTCAGTGTGTCTAATTAGGTTGTTAATAAATGTTTCATAATTATGCAAAGTGCCTCGATTAATTGATTGAGTGATGCACAGTTTTAATTACAGACCCTAAATGATAGTCCATGCAAAAATGCAAATTACTTGGAGGGTTTTTTAAAGTTAAAAGTCAAGTCAAGTTAAAAGTTAAAAAGTAATCGCATCCGCATCCGATCTCCGAGCTTTCTAAGCTCGTTTCCCCTTCGACGGGTTCAATTGCAGTTGACCTAGATAAAAAGCCAGGTAAACAACCGTCAAAAAGTGGGAGAGGTTCTGAAACCAGAGTTATAGGCCTAGAGAGCACCTCATGTGTGCCCACACACACACACAGATCTGAGCAGTAATTACAGGTGTGCTTGTGGAGGGTACGACCCAGCTCTTTACCAAAAAAGAAATGTCAAAATTGGCAATAATTTGTGCGACACGCGAAGGAAAGTCGCCGCAGCTCGTCAAAGGTGGAAAAATGTTGAGGGGCGAAAAGGGTTTGAGGAGAGATAACAATAGGGAAACTGCGGTCACAAAATAAGCCGTTTGGAAATTAACATCTCAAAGAGCTGGGTCCAAAGATGAGCTTCTCAGGGGAAAACCTCGACAATTACAATCAATTAAATTAGCATTTTTTAAAGCACAGCAAGAAATATAACTAAGTATATTAAAAGTGTTACTTTATTGCTAACTTTTATTATTTAATGAAATATTTAAATTAAAATTGTATATTTCAAATAAATGGTGAATAGAAATGTGATAAATATTTATTACAATCTATTATAATTATACAATACATTTCATTATAGGCACATCAATTTCGAATAACACTTCTTTCTGTGCTCCCCCTCTATTGTAATCAAAACCACAAACAAATCAATCGTCACCATTAACAATGCAATTTCCGATCTCGTCAACCACAAGTGGCTGCCAAAGTGTCTTCAATTTAATTTCCCTGCAAAACAGGAAAACCGCAAAAAAAGGCTCTTATTAGTTAATCGCTCTTCCACTTAGTCAGCGCTACTTGGCTACTGCTAGTCCATGGGCTTGTGATCTTATGACGACTTCGATGGGCATCCAAAGTGCCGCTGCCTCGCATATTTTTTGTGCTCCGTCATCGCGAGCTGGAGTTGCAGTGAAGCAGCGCTTGGGGGCGGGGAGCAGCAGGTGGAGATGGGAATCTGGAGGAGCTATTCGTGGCTGATGCGGGCTTGGCCGACAGCGACGTCACCCAGGGCGCATGAGTAATGAGTTCGGCTCTGGGTTTCATTTCGTGTTTGGCTTTTGTCTGTTTGCCGCTGTCTCACCTATTTGTTATCGCTTTAAAGACGCTTGTCTCCGGCAATACCCTCCTCGACAGGGAGCGGTTCGAGGGGTAATATCGGATTTTAATCTTCGGTTTTTAATTTTTTGGGACAATTTTAATCAGATTGCCATTTACAAGTCGAAATTGATGTGGTTTTTGATTGAAAAAGTAATATCTGATCATAGAATAATCATTGAACCCATTTATTCATCAATTAATCTGTTAAATAAATGAATAAAATGTATATATGTATACCTTATAAATATCCATTGCATACTGAGCATTTTTAATCTTTACATCTCCTTTAAACCTATTTTTAATAGCTTTTGCATTATACATTTTATAACAATACTTATTATGCACATTTAATTAGCTTTCGGAATGAGCTTTCCGTTTTTTCCTGATCTATCAATTATTAACTCTTTAAGAGCATCTAGTATTTCCACTCTGGTGTCGCTGCGTTCATTTGTCTTAATGTGTTTACAAAAGCGGCCCAGCTGAAAATTGATTAATATGCAGAGTGGCTATAGCCGCCGTCATCACCACCTGGCCCCCAGCCCCTTGGTCTATATAACCGACAAGTTAAGGCCCCGCCGTCCCCAAATGACAATGCATTTTTGGTTTGTTTTTGTCGTATTTCTGTTTTGATTTTCACATTATGTTGGCCCGCACTGCAATCCGCTGGCGACCTTGCTTATTGTCCAAATATTTGGGCCTACGAAGGTTATCTCGACTCAAGATTTAAATTGTTTAGAAGTTGTAATAAAAACTCGAATAAAATATGAATGATTTTATATCTCTGAGATACGTTAACCTTCTTGAAGTCTGGAACTTACATAAAGGAAATTATATTTATGATAAAATTAAATATTTTAAAGATTTTAAACGTGCTTAAATGCATTCAAAAGACTACTTTACTTAATAAAAAGAACCTTAGCCATGAAATGTTCTTGTTTTTGAAATACAAAATACAGTAAATTATTGTAAAATACTTTTTTATTTTATCATAATTTTTTAATTTATCACAAATAATTATTTAAGAACATATATCTTGGACCGGATATCAAATAAATAATTAGAAATTTATTTTGGTAAAGGATTTTACGAATATAGTTATTTTTATTAATTACGTTGGAGTTACAAAATTTGAATAACCCGCGGACTGGCAGCTCTGTTTCGATGGCGACGTGGCAACGCTGGCGCCTAATTCAAATCGCAGTTAGCGCTGATTTTTATGGCACCCAATGCAGTGCGAAAAATCAGTTACTCAGTTTGCCGTTGAACAATTTGTTGTCTTTCAGTTAGCGCAGGCGCATAGGGCGTCGGAACAGGCGGAAAGAAGAAGCGCCGCGGATAGGAAGAAGAACTAGACCAAAGTGGATTTCATTCAATAGGAAAAAGCGGCCAAGGTGGTGGGAAAAATCATAGCAATATCAGCCCCCAGACCGTGCGTGTGTTTTCGTCAACTCACCACCGAAAAAAGAATATCAAGGAGAGCGCAGGAGAGAGCGGCGGAAAAGAGTCGGAGAAAGCGACCGAGAGCGCGAGGGTGGAGAAAGCAGAGCGAGGAAGAGAGAGCAAAAATTGCAGGCGGCCGGGTTCGCCAGAAGCTTTCTTCCTCTTCCTGCCTCAGTCACATTTCGCATTTCGAGCAGTGCGTCGGAAACAACGGTACCTTCCTTCGTGCTCCGAAAAGAGGCCTGTGTGTTAGAATAATACAAAAAAAGCTGGAAAAAAGCAAAAAGGAAACAAGCGCGACGCGAAATGCCTGGCAACGTGTGTGTGTGTTAGTGTGATGCAAATAATAGCAAGCAATTAAATCAATCCCAAAAACAAGTTGGGCGAACAACCAGGAAAAAAGAGAAAGGAAATCGAGGAGCACCGGAAATCCAGCTCAGTTCCAAATCGCCGCAGCATCCACACACGCGTTTCTAACCTCACTTTCGTTTTGGAGCCGGTACGTACACGCCCTTTAAAAAAAATAACGAAAAAGAAATGGGTACAGGAAGGGGCCCTCAGGGCCCCTCTTTACCACTCAATTATCTGCCTTTATTTTTAGCATAATTTTTAGCCAATTTTAAGAATATTTTTAGCATAATTTTGTTTGCCTAGTTTGAGCATGTTTTTTTGTTTTTTTTTTTTTCTCTCGTTTGGCACTTATTTTTAGCCCCCTTTTAGAAGCAGCCCCTGCGCTCAGCCCAACACCCCCCCGCGCGCACACGTTGCCCATAAAAAAATGTATGTCGCTGGGTTTATTATCTCATCCGGAGAATGTCGCTGCTTTTTGGCGTCGATGGTTGTAAAAAATTTAGCAGAAAATCTGACATTTCCGTTTGCTGTTTCCGCCAAAGAGAGAGCAAGCCGAGCTTTAAGCGAAAACCCCAAAGAGAATCAATCATCAAAGTCAGGAAGAGCGAGTGAGTGGGAGAGAGTAGCAGTGTAGCCTGTGCCAGCCTAAAATTATGCTCCATAAAACTATGAGTTTCCCTAGAAAATTACTTACCAATATTAATATTAGACCGATAAAACCCCATAGATAGGGAGCTATCTTATCTGGTACATCCATCGGATTGATAGAGCTGTTGAGTCAGCTGGTTGGGCACATTATATAAGCAGGCAATGGCTAACAACCCCCCAGGAAAAGCCGGCAGACGCCCAGGAAAATAGTAGCAGAAAATGGCACCGAAAGAGCGAGCGAGCGAGCAGGCTGAGTCTCTCTTGATTTCTCTCGACTTCTCCAATATTGTATCTCTCGCGAAACGAGAGCAGGCGCGTGAAATAATCTCGGGGAGCTTGGGAGGAAAAAGGAAAAAGAAATGAAACACAGGCATTTTCCAATTGATTTTCAAGGCGGTCGAGACGCGACTTCAAAAGTTTCCTCCAACAAAAAAGGAAAAATTGTACAAAAATTCGCCAAAAATCGCTGTACTTCGACGAACGGTGAAAATGTTTGCGAAAATGCGTAAAAAGGGCTGGGAATGTTCCGCCAACTGAGCTGAAACGACAAACAAAAAATAAATACGATACGATGTGTGAGTAGTGTGTGGCATCGCGCCCGGAAAACTTTAGGAAAATTGACAGGGGGTGGACGCAAGTGGCAAGTGGCAAGTGCCGATGCCCGGATGCCCGAAAGTGTGCCTCGAGATGAATGGATACGCTGACAACCTGGCCGTTGCTAATTGCTTTCCATAAATAATAGGTCGATTTAATCGAAGATTCTCCGACAGATCTGTGTGTGTGTGCGAGTTTATTCCTTTGTGTCCCCGTGTATTTGTTGCACTCGACAGCGAGGCGATAACATTTCAAGTGCATTATGTCATTTTCCCCGTTTTGTTGTCTACCTTAAACCACCCGCCAACCCCCCACCACCCCGTCGATTTCCCATTGTGACCATGTGTGTGAGTGTTTGCCATTTCACAGCCGAGAAAATGGGAAAATGAAAAGGGACAAGAGGACGAGAACGGGCACGAGGACGAGGACGAGCAAGGAGAAGGTCCTGTCAACAGGGCGCCATCTAATGCCGTAACTTTGTGTAATTAAAAAAAATAAAAATGAGCAAAGCTGTGGGCGGAAAATGTGACGAGTGCTGTATATATTAAGCCCCAAAGTGTGACACTCGGAATGATTGTGCTGGAGGAAACCTTGTTCCAGCTTATAGAGTATTATCTCATTGTAAATCAACCTTAAATCAAATGAAATCGTAAAGAAAATAATACCTTGAACGTTTACTAATGGAGATAAATGTGAAATTCGACAGAAACATTAGGAAAACTAAATGTTGTGTTACCCTTTAATGGAAATACTTTTAAAACAGCTTTAATGCACCTCGAACAACCTCAAAGCTGAATATACATTCGAGGAAAACAGAGGTCTGAGTTACGGAAAACTACAGGCGTTCTGTTCCATCCCATTTAATGTGAATATTGCCTGCCATCGAGGAGGCAAACTTTTGTTTTATGCTGCTTCATTTCCGGTCAGATTGGAATTTATTTGCTCAGCCCAAAAGTAGGCAAATGGGTCTCTCTCTTTCAGCCTCTGCTATGATTCCCACACTTCTTCTTCCCCCTTCGAGCATTATTCTCCCCTAAATAAATTCTATGGTTTTTTGCCAAGAAACTTTTGCGGCGGCACTGCGAGAAAAGGGGTGCGGGCGGTGGTGGAGGGGGCGTTTGAGCCCACGCTTGGCTAACTCTTCGATCTGGCCGGCAGTTTCCGCTTTCCGTTCGCCTATTTTGGGTGGGAGTGTGAGAACTGGTGTATGCAAAATCAATTACAAACTTAAATATTGACCAAAGCTATTAGCAGGATTTCGGCGGGCACGTGGCAGAAAGATCTACGGAACACACCCACCTCCATTCATTGAGAATGGAGAAGCGCCATGTGCCTTTGATTGTGCACAGTGCAAAATATCATTAACATAATGATAATATATTTAAAATATAATATATATATACTAAACCTCATTAAATATTGGACAACTAAAAATTTGATTTAGTCTGAAAAATAAATATTATTTCAATGAATGATTTCTTAAATATTGTATCTCACGAAATGATTATTCATTGTTTAATTATTTGTTCAGCTGCCCTGTTTTCAAGACTCTCGAACCAACTCAATGTTCAACTGGGCTTCTGTAGTTGTTGACTTTGTGCTTACTTAATTTGCAATTTTTTTTTTTCTGTAAAAATTTAAATAAGAATGCCACTAAACGTGTTATGCTGCACGATTTCGCTGACCTATGGTATAGTAATAAATATAGGAATCAGGAATCGTTACTGAATAATTATTTAGTGAATAGAATTAAATGGATAGTAAGATACTTGGATAGTGGGATAGATATCATTTCTGTCACGGGTATACACTTAAAGCTACAAGCTTAATCGCTTTCGCATACATTCATTACGCAGACCATGCGCACTTAGACCAGTTATATGATAATGCACACTTTCGGATTGCATTACTTTAAGTTTACCATATCCTGTTGTAGGGGCTTTAATAGGGAAATATGGCACTTATACTCAGTTCTGAGTAGGTAATTTTGCCATTTTGTTAAAACTGTTAACACTGTTTGGTTGATCTTAATAAATGTGGATTATAAAGACCGTGATAGATGTTGGGAAAAAAATAATATTTGGATATTACTTGTACTAAAATATCAGATAGCTAATTTTCTTACACTTCTTAGCTGCTAATTTGTTTCCAGTGCACTCAATTAGTTCTTGCAGTGAACTGTGGTGAATTAATCACCTCTCCTGCCCTCTTTTCACTTAGCCCCGCTCTTGATACCCCGCCTCCTTGCTTAACCGCAAGTGTGACTTGCCTTTCAATTAGACACGAAAGTCTTTTTTTTGGTCAATTTACGCGCTGCCAGTTACCTGGTGGCAAGTGCAAGATTATGCATGCTCACGCACGCAAAGGAGGAAGGAGAGGAAGAGAGAGATACCTGATACTCGACTCGGGAAGCTTATGTGTGTACTTTGACCTCTTTCGCCTCTGCCGGCGTCGCTGTCGGCGTCATCGTGAGTGGTCAATGTCAGTGCCTGCTGACCACATATCGAATTTCCCCCCTCCTTTTGAATCTTCTCCTTCGTCAGTCCGTTTTCCACGACTTGTTTTCCACACACACACTCCGTTCTTTTGCGGCTTTTTCAATTAAAGCTTGTTGCATGCTCTCTCCCAGGCTATGCTCTCCACTCTCGCTCTATCGCTCTCGTGCTGTGTCCGATCGCCATCTCGCGTTTGGTTTACGTGTCCGCGGCGCTCTCTCTTTGCGCTGCTTTCTTTTGTGCGCCTTTCTTGGCAGCGCAGCTTTGACGCTGACTGCATAAATCTTTCACTTCTTCGGCGGCCAAGTTTAGTTCAGTTCCAAACGGCCGACGAAGCGGACGCGTCGCTAAAAGATCACATCAAAAAGTTAGTTAAAAAAGGGCAAGAAGAACGGTCAACTCTCTCCCGCGACCGCTCTCTGTCTCTCTTCCGTCGTCGCAGTCGGTTCGATTTCTTTGCGCCTGCGCAACGGTCTTCGCTCTCTTCGCGCGCTCCCTCCTCACTCTCTCGCTCGCGCTGTCGCAAAAGTGAAAATATTTGGAGAAATTTCTTGGGGGCCCAAGAAGAAGAAGAAGAAAAAGAAGAAGCAGCAGAAGAATTTCGGACTGGAGTTTTTTAGTGTGTCAGGAGTGGCTATCAGTATCAGTATCGGTATCGGTATCGGATCGGTATCCTACCTTGCCTTGCCTATAGTGTCAAACCGAAAATATAAATAATCGCTGCGCACAATTGTCAACGAGAATTGTTTTCCGAAACCGTTTTTTGTCGAATCAGTTTTTTTCCAACCGAACGAACGACCTCGAAAACTCCGCAAGTGCAAAGTTCCGAAAAAAAAGAAACAAAAACGAAGTCCGGAGACCACAACAAACGAATTATTTGCAAGTCTCCCTTTTATGTCAATGACCTAGATTCGGTGTTCCTCGGAAAAAAGAAGCGGGGAAATTCGATTCGAATCAAGTCAGTTTAATCGAGACTCGAGCTGTGCGTCTTCAGATCGTCTTCTTCGATTAAAGCCAATATCTTGGGCTATATGTTTGTCTGACAAGTAAGTGCAAGCCAGGCCTGGCCCACAAATATTTGAGCTGTTTCTTTTTTCGTCGGGTTATGCAATTCCGTTTTTAGCTAATATTTGACCCACAGCTCATGGCACAGTGGAGCTTCGATAGCTTGTGCTACATTGAATAAATTTATTTAAATGATTTAAATGATTAAACATTTGCAAGACACATGGTATTTAACTACACCTTTTTTTAAACTTGAAGCTAGCAGGGAGGATTCTTAAACTGAACTACTGACAAACCTCTTAAGCTTCCCTTGTGGTTATAAACAGTTCTAATAAATAGCGTCAAATATATTTTAGTTAATTTTAATTAGTTCATGTGAAGCATTTAAACTTGACTCAAATGGGCTCGCTTTAAGGAAGTCTGACTGTAGCCAATATCCATATCCAGGTTGTGTTGCCGCGAGAAAGTTTTAAAAGGCAACAAATATTTTCGAAATTTTTGTTGCTGTATATTTGTAATATTAATCATTGCATATTTACAAATAAAATTTGCACACAGACGAGACAACGACTAGCGACGACGAAAACGAAAACGATAACGACAGCGAAAAGACGATGGAGCATAATAAATAAACATGGATCATGGCCATCCACAACCAAGCAAGCAGATACAAAGATCACATTGCAAAAAAAAAAAACTTTAAAAAAAAGGAAACCCAAAAACCCGTAGTTCGAAAAAAACCGAATTACCGAAAAACCCTCCAAAAAGCAGAGTCCGATTGTTTATTTAATTTTTACATTTACAAATATCATTACACCAATTTCTGCTTTTGTGGGGTAAATATCTGTCGCTCGGACAATGTGTCATAATTGCGAACCCACGTTGACTTGACCCACATTTTTGGCTGGGAGTGGAGTGTGGAATGGAACGAAATGAGTGGACGCATGCGCAAATGCATCGACAGCCCGCCATCGAGCTGAGCTCAGCCGAAAATAATTGCCACAGTCAATAATGCCCGATACGTATCGCATATAGTATTGGTCCGTTCGGTATCTGTTATTGGCTTCGGTATCTGGACGCGGCGACATATTTCTATTGATTACGTGCTCGGACTGACTGAACGAGCCATCGAATTTCTTTTTCACTTTCGCAACTCTGGGCTAGATTGATTCTACTTGGCTTGGGCCAGGCCCAGGGGGGCTAATGCTTCCTACTCGAAATGGGTTACGGAGCCATTAAGCCAGCCACTTGGCATTCAGATCGATTGCTTATTGGGCACCCACTTTCGTGGTCTGTGACGTAAAGCGAAAATTCTGAGAGTACAGGTATTTTGCACTACAGCAAAAGGGGAATCTTTAGACGTATTCTTCTCCGAAACATCTCGAGACATATTATTTGGCGACTGTAAATAGTGCTTGCTCACAACGCTCATTGAAATCTTTTGTTTACCTGCTATATTTGCCTTTTTTCGTTAGTTATTATTTCACTAATATTTTTGGAAGAGTTAATAAGGCAAGAATGACCATCAAATTCGCTGTAAAAATCCTTCAAAGCCTCCAAATTGTTATTATTTTATTTTCAATTTGATTAGGAACATTGAACCTTAAAAGGAGATTTTAAGAAGTTAAAAGTACAATTGCTTCTTTATTACCCATTAACCTAAATATTTTCTTTTACAATCAACTTTTATGATGTCTACTGTTTACATACACTTGACACTTTTCAACCCTTTTTATTACCTTCCTGACTTGCTTATCTGAACTGAACTTGAACCCGCGAAATCTTCATAAATCTTTCTAAATGAACCCCATATCACAGTCCATAGTTGATGTGAGAAAAAGAGGCTCATCTTAAGGTCTCGTCGACAATAAATCTTCATCTTATAATTGCAAAGTCCAAATTGTTTTTGATTATTCAAATTAGCCGAGAAAGTGCTTTTAATTGCACACGCGCGGACTACCGACCAAAAGAATGTTTTAATTGGGCCCGTAGACATGGCTCATGTGATAAGGCCTAAAAATAAGATGAGATGTGTGTATATTATAATTGTGAATTATTTAATATCTAGTGCGAGCGGGACGGCGGCCTAACTCAACTCAGCTGAGCTTTTAAATTGGGTAGCTAATCTGCTGACTACCTCCAAATGGAGGCCCCGGCAGGTGAGGGGCCTGCCGGGGGAGCAGAAGCCAGCAGCCCCCATTATACACAGTTAAATTTAACTTTTATGCTGTAAACTGCGAAAGCGCTTTTGTTTGTTAATCAAGCCACACAAATTATGGGCAGTAGTGGGCTGTGGGCTGTGGGAGGGAGACAGATCCGAGATCCGAGATCC
Organism: Drosophila rufa; assembly: GCA_018153105.1. Classification (NCBI taxonomy): domain Eukaryota; kingdom Metazoa; phylum Arthropoda; class Insecta; order Diptera; family Drosophilidae; genus Drosophila; species Drosophila rufa. The sequence continues at coordinate 7,883,246 of JAECXS010000002.1, forward strand.
ATTCTATCCACAACCCCCTACAGATTTATTCAATTACACACAAAGCATAGATAGCTTACGATAACTACAAGAGCAGACATAGTCGCCAGCGCTGGAAAACGGCATGGCGACATCCCAACGACATCACAACATCAACAAGAGCAGCAGCAACCCGCCAACAGCGGACGGCAATTCCAGAGCATCCACTCAAAGGTTCAATAGAATAGAGGGCACAGACCCATTATGGGCACTCACAAACACAACACACACACACGGACGGCACCACAGCATCGGTGTATCCACAGCATCCGCCGTAGAGCTCGGGGTCTACGGGTTTACATAATGAGGGGCCTTCCATTGTTGAAAAGTGAAAATGCATATTTGAACTTTCGTTTGTGTTCGAACTTCGAGGCGAAAGAAACCGATTCGAATGAAATGAAACGAGCTTCCACATTGCCAAAACAAACAGGTTAAGACCAGTACCAGTGTACCCCGAAAAACCCATCAGAATCGCACGGCTATATCTTGTGGTCATGCTTTAGCTATAGCCATATCCATACTGTAATGTCTGCATGCGGAAGTGTGTTATGCACGGCTGTATAGACGCGTATATGTGTTTATGTGTCGAGGCCCTGAGTGCTAAAGACTCGTAATCCGAAAGCAACAAGCTCCAAATGAGGAAACAGCAGGGCCCGAAGAGAGGAGACAGTGTAGAAAAGCGCAAAGAAGAAACGCGCTTAAAGACGGGTCTTCCAGTCATGGGAAAAAGCCAGGCAGTCGATGTGTCGAAACCAAAAATACTCTAGAAGGGCGGCATTTATTATTGGTAAAATTATAGGGCGGCAACTGGGATTTTTAAAATTGAAGGTTGAAAAAATATGCCACTTTCACACGTTACACTGTTTCAGAGGGAACAAGCTGCTAATATTTAAACAGAACCAAAGGGCTTGCTAATTCTTTGTTTACAAATAATTAGGAGCTTTAAAATTCCATTTATTATATCGCAGACACATTTAGTAATGGTAGAAATTTGTAAAAATAATGTTCCTTTTTATTCTTTATACTTACAAAGTTTCTTAATAAATATCTTAAGAAATTTATAGGGTTTTAATGCTTCTTCAGATAAGAAAATCATACAAAGTTCAAAAATCTGTTTATATATTTAAGAAATAGGACACTCAACTTAAACCAATTGTCTTAGCGACCCATCCCTTCGCAGGCCCTAGGGTATTTGTAAAAATTGGTAAAGCGGTCGCTTCCAAATGTCCGGCAGGGCAAGGCAAGGCAAGGCGACTTGGCCAGTTGTCGAATGCTGATGACGATGACGAAGACGATGATGATAATGAATGGCGATGATGATGACGAGGTTGAGGTTGCCGCTGACAATGATGATGATGAGTTTGATGATGATAATGCGGCACGATTATAGGAAATGGGTCAGACAATACACGGGCAGCGGCAGAGACTGGTGTGTAACTACCTTGTCAAGGCAGGTTGAATGTTGAATGTTGAATGCTGAATGTTTACCGTTTAACAGCATTTTCGGTCTTCATGTTTGGTTAACACGCTCCTCCGGAGAGCCGAAAAGAGGCGTGGCATGGCTTCAATGATGGTTCGATGTCGGTTCATTTGCCCCTTGAAGCTGGCGCGCGCAAATTTTCGTTGCAGTCGGCAGTCGGTTGGAAACCAGGAAAAAGACTTAACCAGAAAGAGAGAGAAAGAGAGACAGGGACGGGTTGAGAAAAAGTTGATTTTCAAGAAATTTCACTTTAGAATGAAGAGGAACAACCAGTAAACGCTGAAGTTGGCCAGGTCTTCATTGATAAATTTACAGTTACGTGATGAGGCCGCTCTGATTGCCACCGCGTCGTCTCGAGAGTTGTTTAAACTTTAATTATATAGAGCTCTATGCCGCTGGCCCCAACTAGTTCAGCGGATATAGCCCCAGCGATTTGATAACATCGCCACACTCACACACTCATCGTAGAGATGTGCCAAATTTCTTAACACGGCGAGCATCGAAATCTTATTTAGCCAAGTCACTAAAAGAAACCCTCGAAGCTCGCATGCAAATGACCAAAAGAAATAGTGCCAGCCATCTGTGGCGGTAGATTTTTGTACAAACTAAAAAATTGAAAACGAAAGTTTTAACAAAAAGTAGATAAAAATAAACAACAACAAATTTAAATACATGCAAACGGGTGGAAGAAAAAAAAAATATTGCGGAATTTAGATATTTAAAAAAGCCGAAAAAAGCCAGAGACCTACAAAAGATTCGAAAAATAAAAAGTGAAAGTCATGGGCAGCAGCTTGAACTCCCAAAAATTCGTTTTAGAGACCCCACCACGAGCTTTGGGCCATCATCATTATAGTTATAATTATCATTGTCATCATTATGATACTGATCGTCACCTGGGCTTGACGTCACACCCATAAGTATAAGTATATCTATCTACCAATCAATCTAGCCAAGATACTACACACACATTACCATATATTTCCTGGTTACGATCAATATTTGGTCAACAATCAATTCGGAATTCAATTAGCATTCGCATTCGGCGAATTACAGATGAGATGTGGGTAGCTATCTGATGCAAGGGTTCGAAGTTTAAGCCCCAGACCCTTTCCCTATCCCTTTCCCTTTCCCCGGCCAAGTTTATGCGGAGGAACAAATACGAATTATTGTTTATCTGACATTTTTCCTTTTAGCTAGCCCTGTTGTTTCACTTGTTACCAACGCTTGTTGACAAATTCATTAGGGTTCTTTACAACCCTACACCAGCCAGGAACTATGTACGTCGGTCGGTAGAAGCGTTTGTTTGGACTAGCTAAGTGCTAACCTCCTGCCGTCGAAGGTTAACTAGCGATTATGATTCCGATTTGGATGGAGCAATATTATTTCCTGGACGACAATTAAACTGGCATTCTAGCACCTATCTCTGACACCTCGACCAATTTGCCCCCTGGATTGCCGGATTAATCCCCTTTTGATGATGGTCGTTTTCGGGGAGGCTGTAAGCTTGCGCAGTTACGAAGGGCACTAAAACTTTGGACCTGCGGAGATTTATGACGTGTGAGAGACCCTCTTAAGTGGCACTTGATCATGCGGGTCGCTATATAGCACTCGAAATCTCTCGGCTCGGCGCAGCTCAGCTCGGCTCATGTAAAAATCGTTTAATATAGAATGAAGTGTTCCCAGGCGGATAGTGAGCATTCGCCAACTGTCACTGCTATCGACAGTATCGTCTCCCCGGTTTCTTTCGTCCAAGTATCTATTGCGTTCTCGGGTCTTTAGTTCTCGGTTCTGGACGTTCGTTTCTCGCGTCTCAGCTCGTTCTCAGCTCTGAGTTCTCAGCACTCGCCTTGTAAGCCGATTAAGGCATTAAGCTGCCTTTGCATATTTAGCTCTATTGTGCGTTAAATTCGATTGCGGCCGGTTGAAAAGTATTTGCAAGATTCATGTGATTGTGATGTGTGTGTGCATATCATATCCTTCGACGTCATTTGCATATCCTTTTCTGTGATGGCCGATTGCCAAGCTATTAGACGTCATAGCTCCGATTTGGGTTGCCATTCAGCTGTGGCTCAAAAAGGGTTGCTAATTTTAGACGCCGTTCCCAAGGATAAATGACGTTTTGATAGATAGACGGACGGATGGATTGAGATTGGGTGGATTGCTGGAAAAAGGATATTAGATATTGAATGGATGGAAGCGGACTTTGATTTGGGTTTTGGTGGGATAATTAGGCTTGACACAATTGCTATGTCCTCGGCTAATTGAGTCTCTGTATTTGAGGAGTAGGTAATAGGGTATGATGTGGGTTAATAAGGAAAATAAATAATTGGAAGTGGAGAATATTTATAAAAGTAAATTATACAGTTAACAAGTTATAATGTCTATATAATAGTGGAGGGATATAAATCGGTATTTTATTAATATTTTCTTGGTGGTTTGTATAATTATTCCAGAATTAATTCGAAGAATAATTATAAATAATTAAATATTATTAACTAGGAGCACGGGGCTGAAAAATATTAATCTCTGTGAATTTTAAGTTCTTGAATAATTTTATTTATGAAGACGTTTATTCAGAAATAAAAATTAAAATAATAATGGGTAGATGGACAAAGTGGTCGGATTTAATATAAACTAAACCAACTCAAAAATGTTTAATAAAAATGTAGGAACTGCCTCCTAATTACCGCTTTTAAATTCACAACTTTCAAGTACTTTCAACGATGCTAATTATTGTTTTGTATTTTTGCATTGCAGTTCAGCAGAGCACTAACGCTTGGAAGTTGTCGTAAATCGGTCGCGTTCAACCCCCACCCAACCCACAGGATACTCCTGCTGAATTCTTTTTGTACAAAAAACCAAAAACAAACAAAATACAAAAAACGAACCTGGAAACCTGAACCCAAGGCAACCTCCTGGACAAGCGCGACTCATGGAAACATGGATAAACGCTTACCGGCGACAGAACGACTTTCAGCTAGCAATTCCACATAAGTTTATATGAATTCAGAAGCTTCCAACTAGGCGGAACTAGAGCAAGCACTTCCAAACAAAAACCAAAAGTAAATATTGATTATTAAGGACGGAACCCAAGGAGAAGGATAACTCGAGCGCACACTGCAAATGACAGAAAGAACTGCTTCCTAACCTACAACTTAAGAAGGATAACGACGGCACACGCAGAAAACACAAACACCGAACACCAAACACAAACTTAAACCAACAACCAACCAGCGAGGACCGGCAGAGCAACAAACAATCGAACATGTCAAACGCGGTCGCCAACAAAGCGGAAACGGAAGCAGCCTCAAACAGCAGCCTCAAACAGTCGCCCCCTCAGCCCGCAAACAGTCACGATGCCGCCAAGCTACTCAATGGCAGTTTGGCCCGAACCAACGGCTTAACCCATGCCGCCAGCGCCAGCGCATCTTCCTCAACCTCAGCCAGCAATGCCTCCGGCTACAACGGTTCGAGTGCGGCCGGATCGGGCTCCGCTTCCGGTTCCGGCGGCGCCAACTCATCCCTAGCCTCATCCTCGGCCGCAGCCGTCTCGAGCCTCCTGTCCGCGGTGACGCCCTCGACGGCGTTGCCCCTGCCGCCCAGCAGCAATGGCCTCCAGTTGCCCTACGAACGCTTTCGGGCGGACGACACCAGCTATGTGCCCATCGCCCAGTTCTACGCGGGACGCAGCGTCTTCATCACAGGCGGCACTGGCTTTATGGGAAAGGTGAGTTGTCCTCAGCTAGATCTAAAGAAATCTTTTTATTGACTTGAAGAGTCTTTTTATTAGCCTCTAAAGAAAACCCACTTTGTATAGAATTACCATTCGCAGATTTTGGCTAATATTGTTGGCAATGAAAAGATTCCCGCAACCCTTTATTTACTCGTATTATCCTTTTTTTTCAATCCAAAACGCTTGCTCCACCTTTTATTGCATACTTTTGTGGGCCGGCGGCCGAGCTTCTTGCATTCACGTCACGCATACGCCGCGTGTGCCTATTGGCTTCGAATTGAACTATTGAACCCGCCGGCCTGGTTGGGCTCGATTGAGAGAGCTCGAAGCGTCCATACTCATAAAATATGCACACAAATATTTGTGTGTGTGTTGCCGATAAACAAAACAACAAGTCCGGCAATGGGTGGTTGGGAGGAGGTTGCTTTCGACTGAATTTTAGATGCACTGTGTTTGCGAGCTGTTTATGAGCGATGTGCGTGTATGCTTGACTTGGTTTGGTTTGCTTTTTTCTAAGCCGCAATGCTTGAGTTGAGGCGAGTCGAGTTTAGCTGGGCTGCGGGCTGCGCGCTGCACCAGACGATGTTGACTCATCGTCGCCTGGCATGCGAATAGTTCATAATAATGCTACATATATGCATGTATATACTGTGCGTATTGTAGCTGCGTCTATATGTGCATTTTGGCTTTTGGCTGCTCGTTCACCCACTCCGGGTTCCACTTAATTGTTCCCCAAGTAATGGGGGCGAGCACCCATTTCCCTGCTCCAAATACATCCTCCGGCTGTTGTGCCAATTTTCGTCCCAGCCATTGTTAAACATATATGCACACAGGGAAAAATATATGCATTTATTTTAATATAAAAAATTGTTTTATACGGAAATAAGCCCTATTTATTTATATCGATATTTTACTTATTTATTATACCTTAAATGCATTAAAAATATCGAAGGGTAAATTTCTAGCAAAATTCTTTCATTCTGTATAACTTTTCTACAAAAACCCTTGTAATTTTCCCTTTCAACTTTTCTCCCTTAATTCTTCTCTGTGCATATTGCATGTCTGTGGCTCCTGACTGCGTCATTATGACATGAAATCGCAGTGGCGCCGCCCAGACTCTGGGCTCACAGTACTACTGTGTGTTATTCATCGATTTTGTGCTTATGGCACGCCCACTGCCCGCAGTCCTACGCCCTTCGTCCTCCACTCTCCGCTCTCCAACCCCCCCAAAAACGAGTTAACAACCCACAGACCGCCCACGGGCCACCGACCACCTACCCTTTTTGTCTGCTGTGGGCCGTTGTCGTTTAATTCCGCTACAATTCTCACATCGTTTTCGGGGCGTGTCCCAACCCCCAAGTCAACCGCCGACCGGAGTCAGATCAAGCCAAACCGCAGACACCACCAAAGTGGGTCAAGTGTGTCCTCGTGGGTGTTACAATAATTGTTATTTGGTTAATGGCCATGCCCGATGATTGAGTCACTAATTACAATTCGATTTGCTGCAGGTGCTGGTGGAGAAGTTGCTGCGCTCATGTCCGGACATAAGGAATATATATTTACTGATACGACCGAAACGCGGTCAAGAAGTGTCGGCACGTCTCACGGAACTACTAAATGCACCAGTGAGTATTAAGGCAGCTTGTATATATATTTAAAACTAATTATGTTACGAACTCTTCTCCCTTAGCTCTTCGAATCACTGCGTCAGGAGAAGCCCAAGGAGCTCAGCAAAGTCATACCCATTTCGGGCGACATAACTTCCGAGGAACTGGGCATTTCAGAGAAAGATCAGGTAAGGTTTTCTCTTTATTCCCAGCCCCTTAAAACTGTTTATTAATAAAGAGGTTTCTTGCTTTACAGAACCTACTGTGTCGCAATGTTTCCGTTGTCTTTCATTCGGCTGCCACTGTGAAATTCGATGAGAAGCTCAAACTGTCTGTCACAATCAATATGCTGGGCACGAAACGTCTCGTCGAGCTCTGCCATCGCATGCTGTCACTGGACGTAAGTTTGGGACCTACGCATATATATAGAGCTGATCCAAGATAGATACTAAATTGAGGCTACGTTTTATAGGCACTAATCCATGTATCCACTGCCTATTGCAATTGCGATAGGACCGATGTGTCCGAGGTTATTTATGCGCCGCCCTACAACCCCGACGATATCATCTCACTAATCAACTGGCTTCCGGAGGATATACTCGATCAGGTGCGCTCGTAAATATTTCATTTTGCTTTAATAATTTATTAATTCAATTTATATTGTTTATGATCAGCTGACACCGCGCCTGATTGGCAAGCGTCCCAATACGTACACATTTACAAAAGCCTTAGCGGAGCATATGTTACTTAAGGAGGCTGGTAATCTGCCCGTTGCCATTGTGAGGCCATCGATTGGTGAGTTATATCAGTAATCGAGTTGGAAATCACACCCCCTGAGTGTGTGTAAATATTTAAGGCACTTGAGAGTCTAAATTTGTTTGCAATGTGTCTTGATTGAACTGCTTGAACTTTGCTTAATTCCAGTGATTAAATAAGTATTCCTCAGATAGAGTAGATAAATTCAAAAATTTCAAGTGGTTTTCTGTTAGTTTAACTATTTAATTATAGCTAAACTCAAGTATTTGTTGTATTAAAATGTTGTTAAGGGGTTTACATTGATCTTAAATATTTTAATAATTGTTTTCAATGACCTGTCAAGGTTTATTCAATATAATTTCCATTAATTATCTCTAATTTCCTCTCCACAGTGACTGCCAGTCTGAATGAGCCGTTCGCCGGATGGGTGGACAACTTCAATGGGCCAACGGGATTGGTCTCGGCGCTGGCCAAGGGCATGTTCCGCACGATGATGTGCGAGAAGAACTATGTGGCCGATATGGTACCTGTCGATATTGTGATTAACCTGATGATTGCCGCCGCCTGGCGCACAGCGACCCGCAAGTCCAACAACCTACTCATCTACAATTGTTGCACCGGCCAGCGCAATCCCATCATCTGGTCGGAGTTTGTCAAACACGCCATGTGCAGTGTGCGCAAGCATCCCCTGGGTGAGAAACAACGTGCCCCTAAAACCGCCTCACTCACCCTGCCCGACTGAGACCTTAATAATTACCCGGAATTATATTGTATATTTTCCCAGAGGGCTGCCTGTGGTATCCGACTGGCGACCTGCGCATGAACCGCCCCATGAACACGCTGAATTGTATAGTCAAACACTTCCTACCGGCCTATATTCTGGACGGAGTGGCAAGGATCATGGGCAAGAAGCCGTTGTAAGTTTCAACGATAATCAAGGGTCCCCAAGAGCTTTTCATGGAACCTTTCCACCTTTTTTTCCAGCGTTGTCAACGTACAAAATAAAATTGCCAAAGCTGTGGAATGCTTAGAGTACTTCGCCACACGCCAATGGCGCTTCAAGGACGACAATGTCCACGCCCTGCTGCACACGCTGAGTCCCAAGGATCGCGAGATCTTCGTCTTTGACGTGCGCCACATCAACTGGGACAACTATGTGGAGCGCTATGTGCTCGGCTTCAGGGAGTTCCTGTTCAAGCAGCGGCCCGAATCGCTGCCGGCCAGCAGAAAACGCATGCTCAGGTGAGGCATTTGTACTGGATGTCGGAAGGAAAGGAAACATCTCTGAAAAAAAAATAGTGTAACTTTGTTAGGGAAATATTTTAAGGGCCAAACCTCACCTGATTTAAATACCTATTAATACCCATATTTCCTCTTCCCGCCACAGGCTCTACTATCTGCATCAGCTGACCAAATTGGTGGCGGTGCTGCTCACCTGGCGATTCCTAATGTCGCGCTCCAAGCGCCTGAACGACTTGTGGAGCGCCTTCCTGGAGAACGCACTGAAGATGGCGCGCTTGATACCCTTTTTGTAATTAGCCGGACGAGGAGGCGGCGACCGATGTGGAAGCTGAGACATATATATAACATATATGTGTATATTCGCTGGGATCTGGCAGGATCTGCGATGTTCATCTTCATCTTTTTTGCGATTTCTAAATGCCCGTAACGTGGCGTCACATTTTAGAGGTTTTTAGCAAATAGTTATATTCATATTTTTTATATATGTTACAAAATGAGTAAACAGCAGAACCCACACAGAAAAAACCCATCCAAGAACCACAGCAGCCAGTACGAGAAAGAACATCATGCCAGATGGCAGATTATGGGGTTAATATTAAATGGCATTGGCACACTCAAACACACACACACACATCACCCAAAACCCATCACCCATTTAACTTATTCAGGTGCAAAGATAAAGGTCGGGAATTTTAAGGCCTCTGGTGTCGGTTGTTGTCTCCATTGTCTCTCTCTCTCCTTCTGCGGGATTGTAAAATTTTGTGAAATATTTAAGGAGCGAGGAAACCCAAAGTAGAAGTGAATTCCACCTTTTTGCATTGAGAGTTAGAGCGTGAAGCGAGTGAATTTATGGTCGGGGATCGGATCCATCGTTAATGAAGCAATTTGCATGAATTAGTACATCCAAAACTATAAAAACCACAAATATGACAAACAAAACGGCGATTAATTGAACAAAACGATTAGTAAAGAGAATAATGAAATTAAATGAAATGGCTTGTTATTGCTTTAAAGAATTACATAAACGTAACGTAAACTATGCTAATTAATTAATATTAATTATAAATATTACGTAACGAGCGAACATTGCATATAAATAATACGACAAGACAAAAACCAACATTATTTATAATTGAATGTAGTTTTAACATTTTTACATTTACAATTAAGTTTTCAATTTATATAAAAAGCAAGCAGAAGGAGCGGAATTATATACGACAGGAGACAGAAAATTCAGATATACAAAATTCAATTTATGTATATGTATATGACAAAAAAGCGAAACAAAAGCAAAAACCACAAAAAAAAAACAAGAATCCATAATAATGATAATAAATTAATGAACACAAAAATTATATTTATATATAAACATCAAAAACATAATTTCTTAGCATTTGCAGCCTAAAAAAAAACTAAATCTAAGCGTAGCCAGAAAAGAGTTTCCAAAAACAAAAAAATAATAAACTATGAATGAAGTTTTTTGAGGCAGACGAAATTAGTGAAACATGATTATGAAATTTATATTTAAATGCGATAAATTATAAACAAAAAACAAAACACACAAACAACACACACAGAAGAAAGAAGAAACCAAGACACATATAGTAAGAACATTCCATCCAGTCAGTAGGAAATCGGGTCATCAAACCAACCAACTCTTCCTCCACTTTGGACTTTTGCTTCCCGTCTCGTTTGATCGATATGGGCCAGGTAATATTGGCCGGGTTACGGCCTAACGGCCAGGATAGTTCGTTCTCGGGTTCGTTTTCGTGCAATTATTGAATATCTTATGTTATGCCTAGAATTTATTATGTTTTATTTCTAAATCGATTTGTAAATTGCAGTGCATCAATAAAATACACTTCCAAAATAATAATACAAATATACAAAGGCGTTCTTCTTATTATTTTCCTAAATAAACAAAGTTCAATTAGCCTCTAGACAAACAACAACAAATAAAACCTATCTAATAATAATATATTTCGAAACAAAACGGCGAGAAGCTAAAACTATACAAACAAAACAAAAGCAAAAACAAAAAACCAATTGTAAGCTATATAAACGTTTTAGTTCTTATTGGTCATGACAAGAAATTTGAAATTTATTAGCAATGAATGAATGAAAATGAATTGAAGAAGAAAACAGGAAAATAATTCAATCTAAAAAAAAATCTTAATAAAAGAAATTACAAAGAAAATGGTACGGAAATGTGATTTTCATTTCAGGAGGATGCGAGGAAAAGGCGAATAAAAAATGTGGCACACTTTGATATCTCCAGGGATCCTTTTTTGCTGAAATTTTCTTTCCGCCAAATAAAAACACTTTCGATTTTGTTTTTGTACACATGAATTTTCGTTTTTATTATTTCTCTCAGTTTCTCAGTTTTTGCCGATTCGCATTTCCCGCGCTTACACGCTACCAACTTTAAAATTGTTCTCCACCTCACATTTTCCCAAATATATATGTTATTTAGATATATTTAGACTTGTTTCGATTTTGCTTTGTAAGATGTGCTTATGTTTAGATAATTCAAAACTCGTCCTCGACTCACGGGGCACGGGTCACGGGGTTGAGAGGAAAAGCGAGGAAAATGTGGAAAAGCCTTCGGCTGAGTGAGCAGAGTGTGTGAGTGGGAGTTCGAGCGTGGGTAAGTGTCAGTTATACGTTTCTTAGCTGGTAGTTCTTTATAGCTTAGGTCGAGTTGGAAATCATAAAATGTGAGTGCACCTCTCGAGTTGGGGCTTCGTTTTCTCCCGCCGTCATTATTTCCTCTTTTTTCAGCAAGTTATGACAGATATCTGGGTTACTTTCGAGTGTGTGGTTTCTCATCTAAATGGACTTTATTCTGCACCTGTCTCTTGGTAGTTTGCCTAGTTGCTTACGCTGTATTATATATAACTTGCCACCTCCGATCCATCACTCAATTAATCCAGCTTACAAAATGTTGTTCTAGTCTTTGCGTTTCTGTTTCTTGTTTATTATTTATCTTTTGTTTTCTTTTTGTCTCCTTTACCCTTTAAATGTAACAAAATAATTTACGATTTTAAATGAAAACCATTAATTTTTTGTTTACTTTATTAATATACTTTATAGCTAGAGCTAAGTTTAAGCCTGTTTGCATGCACTAAACTTGCATTTCTCTGACGATTTCTTTTTGTTTTTCTCGTTTTTTTTTTTGTTGGGAAATTTTTGTAGTATATAAAAATACCATTTATTGTGTGTGATCTTTATACCTATTTAATTTCTTAAATTTGTCTTTATATATGTATGTATATATAATTTATGTTTCCTTTTCTAAATTTCGTTGCGAATTTTTATTGTTGAGAAATGAAGTGTTTACCAAGCTACTGATATTGGCTTGCGAAGTTCTCCAATCAAAATCGTTTTAGCCGTCGTCAACAGTGATCTAAATGCCATGACCTGGTTCTGAACATTAAAAAAACAAATCAATTGTTAAAGAATTAAACTAGTTTTTGTATAAATAATTCCCGATTTATGCTCACTGTTAATCAAGTAAAAAAGTCTCAGACTCTTGGCAATAAAGAGTTAAGGATTCGTAAACTTAACAATCCCGAAATAATCTGAGTCGGAAACGGATTCCCTATTCAGACCAAAAACGAAAGATCTCGTAACTGAACCAGTGCCAACAATGAATCAACAACGATCTGCGGATATATGCATATGTAACTCTCTTCTCTTTCAGGTTCTGGGCTTTAGGTACACAAGGTAATGTCTTCTCAGGGTACAAAAATGTGTGTGGAATCTCCTCATCGCATGGGCTTTTATTTATACATATGCATATGTATTCGGACCACCAATCCCCTCTATCCGCTAAGCTGAAAAGGATCTCCTGGAGATGTGTGTGTGTGTAAGTGTGTGAATGCATTTACTTGAGATGCCTCGGCACAACCATAATAGATACACATACAACAAAAAATACGGTCAAGTTATCGACTCGATTAAGTACTAAGTGTAAGCCGCGGATGCTGAGATATACATATATTCAAATATATATATATTCGTACACGTATTGAGCATTCGATTCTGAGCAATTTTTATTTTTATTTTTTTCTTAATTGATTTTTATTTACTCTGCTTTAATTTTGTACATCTTTTGTTTGGTTTCCGGTTTGCCTGTCTGACACTGCGCATGTAAAATACAAGCTTGATTGGGTATTCAGATGTGTTATCGTTTTAAGAAGTTTGTTAAATTAAAATGAATTTAATTGATTAAAAATTACTTAAAAAGCCCAAAAGTATCCTGTAAAAACCTGTAAATATAACGTAGCATACTTTTAGACTCCTTTTTTGGAGGATTACAAATTAGTCGATCTAAATTCAAAATCTTCTGTGAATATTTTAAAATTAATACCGGATTGAAGAGGCTTAAAAGCATTCAATTTCAATTGAAAATCCCATTAAGTTGGGCCCAAAAGTATGCTGTGAATAGTTCTAAATTGAACACAGCATACTTTGAGACACCCTTTTTGGGGAGATTTAAAATCTCCCAATTCTCTGACGGTATCCTGGTTTTTGAAATTATTTTCCAAAGAAAAAAAAAGAAACTGTAAAAACGGAAGAACATCTGAATATATCTGAGAATGTACATCTCATTTACACGCCCTTCGGTTTCCGCGGATTCAGCATTTTAAATTAACGGCTCGCTTTAGTCGTACATACATATTGGATATATAAGTTGATTATAATAATGTTTATATACGAGAATATGTTGCGTGTATATAGATGTATGCGCATATAACAGTAGAATTGTACATAAAGCAAAACATAGACGTAACGTTATCGTTATCCTTCCTATATATGTTTCCGTATCATTATCTAAATATGTATATATTTCGTTTTTTTGGTTTTTCTGTTTTTTTCTTTCGATTTGCTGTTTTAAACACACACTCAATTGTTTGCTTAAGCCTAATTATACTCGTACATATACATAAATTACCTCTCAGTGTAATCAATTTTTTTCTGCTTGTATAATTTATTTATTCTTTTTTTTCTGCTCGGTTAAATATAATGTTGTCGCCTCACTTGTATATCGTTAATATATCTTTATAAAAATTATATAATTTAAAGCTTGTTTGTTACGTTCCAACTAAATGTACAAAATACCGAATTCGAATTCTCCGATCAACAGCTGAAAAAAGAGCGTTAATGATGATGAACAAATACAGGGTCAGGGCTGAAAGTATATATTTTTGTACAACATTTTGACCAACTCAAATTGAGCCGAAAGTTGCGCTCCAACTTTGTTTCATTAATGCTAATTTCTGTTTTTCAAACATACAACTGAATTTTCATAAAAATCACCCTGTAAATTGTAGTTTCTCCTCTATCATCTGTCATCGCTTGACTCGCTACTCGATTTTATTTCGCTTAAGACTAGTTAAATACATACAATATACGTAATTTCGCTAAGACGGAAGCTTCTTATTTACACTATATGTTGTTCTTTATGTTTTATGTTTTTCTTCTTCGCTCGGAGTAAACAATAAGTTGAAATCAAAAGATATCCTATGTTAAAAACGTGTGTGAGTGTGTTTCTCTCTTTGACTACATTTGTGGTATTATGGCAAACTTCCAGTGAGTTTTGAGTGTACTTTGAGTCGGCATCTTGGTTCCCCTTTCTGGACTGAGTATTAAAAATAAGCTAACGTATGACCCTCTTCGTTTGTTGTTCTTTTTTACTTTAGGAATATTGTTTGGCATTTCAGTCATCAGCTTAAAACGTTAACTAAAGGTAATTAAAAAATAATCCAAGAACGAAAAGTATTTCAACCTAATTAATCCCCGTACGTGTAAAACTTAGTTACAATTTATATATACAACCTCTCGCAAAAATGTATGTCTTATCGCGTTTTTTGTTTGTTATTTGTTTTTGCAAAACTAATGTCTGGTAAAAATCTAAACTATGTCTTCCAACTAAGTTTAAGTGTTAATTCTCGCATTTGCCTGAGAATCCGGCTTTGGATTCGTGTTTTCACGCAATACAAATTGATGTTTAAATTACAATACAATTTTCCTTTTGGTTTTTCTTTGTGAAGTTCTCACTCGGTTTTTGTTTCAACCATATTCTTGGCTTCTCTCCTCAAGATTCAAGAATAAATATATATATATATATTTAATGCGCTGATGAGGCGCAAACCAATGGTGATTGCCCCCCGAAAAACACAAGACTAACTCCAGGGCGTTGCGGTGAATGCACTGTGAGAAATGCGTACCGTCAAGCAGGAGTATATCTTAAGAGTCAGGAATAAGTGAGTTTTATCTTTTGAAATTTGTGAAAGTAGGTTTTAAATAAAAAATTAAGGATCAGAAAAGATTTTTCAATTAATCTGGATAAGTGATTAATTTCTAAATTATCTTTCATATTTGTTTTTATATAAAAAAGGCTGAATTTTCTCAACAGCAAAAATAAATGTTAAAGATTTCTGAATATAAGATTTTAAAAATCCTGAAGACACAGAAATATGCCAAAAATAAAATCAAGAACAGATCTCTTTACTGACCTATTCCTGACCCTGGAAGCATACTCTCGACTTTAGATTAATCGTTTTTCCAAGTGCTCCTAACAACTGATTTCGGAATGATTGTTGTTGTCCTTGTACCGCTCCGCATAGCCCTGAATGGTGAACGGTGAGTCCGCCCCGCCCGCCGTCGTTCCCGTCGCAATGTCACCGTTCATCACGGCTCCTCCGTTGGCCACCACCACCACGCCTCCGTTGGTGACCTTGGCCTCTGCCTCGCTCTTCACCTGAACGTTGGCGTACGACTGCTTGGCACTGCCGTTGGGCAGGCTCTTGGACAGCGTCGAGGGATCCAGCGTGATGCCGTCCAGCTGGGAGGCGAAGGACAGCGGGGGCTGGATCGTCGTGGGCGTGGGCTGCGGCGTGTCCAGGCTGATCAGCTTGGCATCCTCGCCGGAGGCCAGCGGCGGAATATCCTTGCTGCCGCCGGCAGCCGCCTGTTGTTCCGTCTTGGCGTTGGGCAGAATGAACGAGGTCTCCCAGCAATCGCCGCTGGTGGGAGCCGGGTTCTCCACGGGCCGCGGATGCGGGGCAGCTGGCGAGGTGATGGCCGGCGGAGTGCATGAGCTGATCTGCTGGCGCTGCGACTCGGGCACGTAGCCGGAGCCGCTGGCCACGGACGAGTTGCTGGGGATGCCCGGCGGCAGGGGCACCAGGTAGTCTGGCACCGCCAGGCAGAACTCCTCGCCGTTGGGCGGCCGGATGACGGTGTCATCCCGCTCGGAGGCCGTCGGTCCCAGGATATTGGGCAGCGGAGCGTTCATGATGCTTGGATCCTGGGTGCAGGCGGTCAGGTGCTCCAGCAGACTGATGAAGGTGGGCCGGTCCTCGGGCGTGGGGTTCCAGCAGTCGGCCATCACCTTGTAGATGGAGACGGGGCACTCGGTGGGCGATCCCAGTCGCCCGCCGCGCACCACCAGCTCCATCACCTGGGTATTGTGCTGGCCGGGATATGGCGAGCGGCCCAGACTGAAGACTTCCCACAGGAGAATGCCAAAGGACCAGACATCGGTCTTGGACGTAAAGATGCCGTCGAGGAAGGCCTCCGGCGGCATCCACTTGATGGGCAGCATGGCCTTGCCGCCCTTGCGATAGTAGTCCGATCGGTAGATGTCCCGGGACATGCCGAAGTCCGCGATCTTCACCACCCGGCCGGGACCCTTGCTGCTCAGCAGACAGTTCCGGGCGGCGATGTCCCGATGGATGAAGCGCTTGCTCTCCATGTACCTGCAGCCCTTGGCCACGTCCAGCGCGCAGAAGAGCAGATCCTTCATGGTTAGCAGCGAGGGTCGCTCCGGGGTGTTGCGGTTCTCGCGCAGGAACTTTTGCAGATCCCCGCCAGCCAGCAGTTCCAGGACAATGTAGTAGGGCTGGCGATCGAAGCAGACGCCGATCAAGTGCACCATATTCGGGTGATTGAACTTGGCCATGATGGCGGCCTCCTTCAGGAAGTCCTCCTCCTTCTCCCGCTTGGGATCCTCCCTCAGAGTCTTCACTGCCACGCCCATTTCCACGGCATCACCGTCTCGATGGCGATACAGAGCCATGTAGACCTCACCGAAGGCGCCTTTGCCCAGGGCACTGAAAGGGATTCATAAGGATTAATAAGAGAAAGGAAAGGGTTGTGTAAGGAGGGTCACTCACTTGACCAGCTGGAGACTGTCGCGGGCCACTTGGGGCAAGCTGTTGACATCGATGTGGCCATTGAGGATGCCATCGCAGCCATAGTTGGGATTGAAGTTGTTCAGATTGGAGTCATCGATGTTGTTTCTTAAGCGAGTAAGCTGAAGGTCCTGCTCCACCAGCATCTTGTGGCGCTTCTTGGACTGCTTCTTCCTTTGATAGCGATTGTCTGTTGAAAAAAGATATAATGTTAGTTAGGAATTCTAAATAATATATCTGAAAATAACTCACATAGCATAAAGATAAGAGCCGCTATGCAGATGAAGAGCACGCACAGCGAGATCATCAGGATGGAGACCAGGTACTGGAAGGATGACTTGCCGGCCTCCTCGCGAATCTCGCAGGCCGTATGGTTATCCCTCTTCAGGATCCAGCCATCGGGACAGATGCAGCGCACCTTGGACCGGAACTCGTCCAGGGCCACGCACCGGTAGTCGCAGCCACAGCCCTCGATCGCTGGGATTATAATGATGGCACCCGAACCACTGCTGGCGCCCGCATGGACATCACTAATCTCCCGGAGACTTCGTCCTGGGCTGATGAAGGAGCTGCCTCCCTCGCCATTGGACTCCGTGAGGTATACATCTCCCCCGGCGTAGCCACCACCGCCTCCTCCAGTGTTGCAGCCTCCACCGCCGCCGCCAAATCCTCCCTGGCCATGTCGGTGCACCGAGGTTCCGTTGTCCGCCAGCTCAACGTAGCAGGAGTGACCTCCTCGCCCGCCCTGGAGCAGGGCAGCTCCGTAGGTGGGACTCAAGGCCTGATCCTCCTTGGCTCTCCAACCACCACCAGGACCAGCTGTCTTCTTGTTTAGCGGTTCCCCATTGATCTGGCCACTTTCCGGGGCCTGCAACGGCTTCGCCTTCTGGCCATGCTGGAAGTCCTCGTCTATGTACTGGCCAATGCCCAAGCCTCCGCCGCCGCCGGCTACCAGGAGAGGCACAGCCTCGTTCTTCGCTTGATTCAGCAGGAAGACATAAGAGCCTCCGCCTCCGCCGCCGGCGCCATTCTCGATATAGATATTCTTCACCATATCCTGCTTGGAACGGAAGCTGTATTGCGCCAAGTCCAGGTCGTGATCGGTGCCACAGCCGGCTTCCTTGAGCACGCCCATGGACTTGATGCAGGCATTCTCGCCCTGCTGTCCCACCAGGAAGTACAGCTCCTCGTGCTTGTGGAGCTCCAGAATGGCCACGGCCACCGAGCCTCGCGAGCTGCCCACGCCGCCGGAACCGAGTCCGCCACTGGCGCCCTTGGCGATTATTCTGGATTTAAGTCATTTTCATTATAAATATAAATTCAATAGGATGAATAGCGGGTGAGCAACTCACGTGTAGTGACCCTCGTTGGGCACTTTCCACTTCTGCATGCCCTTGTAGCTGCTCTGGTCCTCCACCACATGGACTTCTCGCAGGACATGGGTCTTGTTCTGCTCCTTGTAGGCAGCCTCGCACTGGGCCTGTGTGGGTCCTATCATGCCTCGGGTGTCGCAGGTGGTTAGCTCAAGATCTGGTTGAAGAAAAGGTACACCATGTCGTATGAGTAATATTATTCTATGTCTTTCTAAAATCTAAACTCACAATTTGTATATTCAAAGTCTTTGTAGGTAGGACTCTTGAGGTTCTGCCGGACATCCCAGTAGTTGTAGCCACCAAGGTGATCCTCGGGTATATTGAGGCCAAAGCATTCGGGACTCAGAGAGAAGTCATCCACAGCCACATCCGAGTAGATTCTCATGCCCATGCGAGCCTCGAATTGTAGGTAATACCTTAAAGACAACAAAAAACTCATGAGTAAGTTCATCTCTCCCGAAAACAACTCAAAAATAAAACCTACTTGGACGTAATATTGGGCAGGACGTACTCGGCCCTCAGCCAGTCGCTGCCCTGGTTCTTGGTGCTCCACCACAGCGTCGTGGTAATATTCTCCTTCTCCTTCATCTCCACCACGGAGAGATTGATGCTGCCCGGATTCTTGCCGAACTGATGGATGAAGAACCTCACCACGCAGGAGTTGCGGTAGGGCGAGTCCGGATTGCCATGGACCGAGGGCGGCGGATTGAAGGTCTTGCTCACCATGACGGCATTGCTGGCGAAGCCAATGTTCGAGTTCTTCTCGGAGTTGTTCTGGTGCTGGGCCATGTTGACCAGCATGTAGTAGCCGCTGGTGTTGTTCAGCAGATGCTGCATGGTGTGGTCGCCATCGGGGCCAGTGTCGTGGGTGGGCGAGGAGCCCGTGTGCCTGGACCAGGTGAGCACCGTCTTCCCAGAGTCACGCCAGCCGCACCAGTCCTCCTCGAAGTCACAGCGGCCGCCATAGGGGATTTTGTCTGCAAAAGAGAGGATTACGTTTAAATATTTATTAAAAATTAATATTATTTTTTTAGATACTCACCACACGACTGCTGCTCGTCCTCGGCCTCGTCACAGTCCTTGGTAATGTCGCAGATGCGCGGCAGATGAATGCAAACCGGCACCTTGTTGGAGGTGCACTTGACCTGCGAGGTGCTGCACTTCTCCGACTTGGTGCCCTCGGGGAAGCAGTTCACCATGCGTAGGTTATCCAGGGCCACGTGACCCTTCTGACCGGGCCGCAGATCCGGGACGATCTCGAAGACAATGCGGAAATCGCGGGAAACGCGACCCAGCCGATACACCTTCCGCGTCCACTGGCGCACATTGTCCCCCTGGATCTCGGCCGGCACCCAGCTGCTCTCCTGCGTGTGCAGCGGTTCCACCACCACCCGGGACAGGCCGTGGCTCATGTCGCTCTGGTGCATGTACACCTCCAGGTAGCACTTCTCCATTGTGGTGCTGAACTCCGGCGAGGTGAGATTCAGGGGTCGCGAATTGGGCTGAACTCGAGCGTACAGAAAGTGTCCGGTGGCATCGTCAATGCTATCGGCCACGGGCCCGGGCAGCAGGCCAGTGAGATTCCGCTTGGCCAGCTCGGTGCCGCTGATCACCTGGAAGCCATCGGGGTACTCCACCCAGGTCCAGCTGCAGGGCGACTCGAAGTTGCACTTGACGCCCAGCTCGTACTCGTACTCCGACGAGGGTGTGGCATCCGTGTGGGGAGCGTAGGTGTTCTGGAAATATTTACAAAATAATTTAATTAATTTATTTATATTTTTTTAGACTTGAACCCCGACTCACCGCATTCGGAGACGTATCCCTTATTCGATCCTTAATTTCCTGCAACGGATCCGCGGACGCAGAGGCACCCTGGGCATCGCCCTCGAAGTTCCCATGCGTCACTCCGCCGGCAGGCTCATCCGCCTGGTTCAGCCTGGTCTTCAGTTTGTACAGCTCGCTGATGGAATTCTTGCGCGGATACATGCGCTTCGGGGTGTCATCGACGCCATAGAGTGGCGGAAACCTGGTGGAGTAGGCTCCTCCCAGCGGACCCGCTGTCATGGCGGCCATGCCGCTGGGCTGCCTCAGCTGCTCGCCATAGCGATCCGCCGAGCCTATGCCCTGGCCGAGGCCATCGATCCGTCCGATGGAGGAGGTGGCCGAGTACGAGGGATAGCCGGCACTGCTGCCGGAGATTCCACCGCCTGGGCCACCGACCGAGGGATTCATCAGCTCCTTCCGTAGCGATTCGATGCCACGGCGTCCGTTGCTGCCGCTAGGACGTGGCAGCAGTCCCGGGGCGAGTTGGGCCAGCCTCCGTTTGTTATCCCTGCGTGAGCCTGGAGCTCCTTGACCCACCTCGTAGTCCTCGTACTGAGTGACCACCGGCGACGTGGGCTGCGGCAGGGGCAGCGGCTGTTCGTGGAGCCTGCCGTTGCGCAACTGCTTGCCCGAGGATCCTGAGGAGGAGGAGGTGGAGCCAGCTCCTGGCCAACTGTTGGTGAAGCTGGCATGCTGGGACATGGGCAGCGAACTGAACGTGTGGTTCATGATCAGCGGTCGCTGGGCCAGCGAGGGGCTATGATTCGCCAGCAACAGGGCCAGCACCACTGGCAGCAGCACCACCAGCTGCATCCTGGAGAGACCCTCCTTTTTAGCACCACTTGAGAATGGCTTCTTGGTGCTTGTATCTCCTTGAAAAGGTCCTGTTTTTTGAAGAGATGTGTCTATGTATGGCTAGTAGATGTGACTTCTTAACTCCTGGCTAAGAGGGGCGACCACTCGGCGCGTTTAAAGTTCTTCAAGTGCAGGCAGCTCATCGCTAAAGCTATCACCCGCAGGTGAGTGTGTTTCCTTCAACACTTTCGCTTAAATCTGCAGGTGAAATATTAAATTTTAAATTATTTCGTTAGGGGATAAATTTTCCATTTTCAAAAGCCAACACCCACAGGTTTCCTCTGCCAATTAATTATCATTTCCGTTGAAATCAGCCAAGGGAAAGTGTATACCCGCCAAGTAATAATTAATCGTCCGATTTGACGTTTGACTTTTAAAGGGGATAATGGTTCAGGACAGCCCACGTAATGACATTTTCATAATGCACGGGGGGCTTAGGTTTTAGGTATATGACGGTTTTAGCCTTTTTCGGCCAGCCTACACACCACGGAGCCACACATGCGTCCCCTTTCAAAGAATGCCGCAGAATCAATGAGAGTGCCTCTTTCCCCCACGGGCACAGGGACAGTCAAAATTGGCTTTTGGAAGAGGCCCCTAGGCCCGGAATTGCAATAAGTCTGCAGCAGGCTTTATTAGAGAACGTGCTTCCTTGGACGGCAGCCTGAAGGAATTTCCCTCCAGGCTAAGGGCACGAAAATCGATGTTAGTCTTGCGATTACCTGACAAGATGCAGGTTGCAGATTGCACTTTTCAATTATTAGCTGGGAATTCGGCTGCATTTGGGTCAACTGGAGAGGAAAATTGTGCCTATTGTTAATGGAAAATTATTAATGATGATAATGTAGTTTGTTATTAATTGAATAAGAGTATTCCAGGCAATGTTTATTTCATTCTTAAATGGCAATTGGTTTTATTATTTTCCCCTTAAAAAGGAAGAAGCTAACGAGTTCTCATTCTGTTCAGTAAATGTATACACGTATAACATTTGTAAAAGGAAATCCCATTTTCTAAGTTAATATAAAATCCAGATCCTGGTAAGACTTTTATATATATCCAAACAATATATATAACTGAACCAATTAAAATAATTGCAATTTAATGACAAGCTCAAAATGTGTCCCTGAAACAAGGATTAGAGAATGATAGTGATTCCTGGAAGGGAAAATTTGATTTAGATTTATGCAATAAATTGTCGTTTCCGTGTAAATTTCTCCCAACCAACTTTCTGTGAATTACCGAAACATTTATAGAGAAATCGGTGTTAATTTCTGAGTTTATTGGAAATGAATCCTAATTTATTTTTTTTTTTTTTTTCTGGGAATAGAAATACATTTCTATTACTTCAAAATGAAACCAAAAACGAGAAAGAAAGCTAACTTCGGTAAACCGAAGTTGGTATACCCTTGCAGTCTGCAATTGGATCATTGAAAATCGAACCATTTTAGTAATGTTGAAAAAATATAGAATTTTGTAAATTTTACATTTTACATGTAGAATTTTACATTTTCATATAAATTGATCGATCGCTTCTATAGCAGCTATATGATATAGTAGTCCGATCTTAATGAAATTAAAACCGTAATTCTAGAACCATAAAAAACTGCTATGTCTGAAAATTTATAGAAATACGTTGAAAAACAGAGAAGTTAAATTTTTTTTTACATTAATTTCGCCATCATTCCTATGGCAGCTATAGGATATAGTAGTCCGATTTCGGTCATTCCGACATATATACTGCGTGCTAAAGAAATAAGACTATGCTGGAAATTTCAGCCCGATAGCTCAAAAACTGAGAGACTAGTTCGCGTAGAAACCGACAGACGGACAGACGGACAGACAGACGGACAGACAGTCGGACATGGCTAGATCGACTCGACTGGTGATGCTGATCAAGAATATATATACTTTATGGGGTCGGAGATGCCTCCTTCACTGCGTTGCAAACATCTGGTCAAAATTATAATACCCTCTGCAAGGGTATAAAAATATATTCCAAGAACCAAAGTTCCAGTCTTATTAGGCACAGTACAAAGTACATGAAAATCATTTCAATTCCCAGTAATTTCCATAAAATCCATATGAATATTTACTAATGGAATATATATGGTTTTGTAGATTGATTTATAGATATTTGAAAATGGCCCGATTTTATATTCATATACATATATCTTGATTTTCGGGCACACACGTCCAAATGGATTTCTTTATAATTATTTGGACGGAATCTATTTCTCGTGTATAGACACAGGCACATTTTCTTCTACTCGAAGGGGCGTCGTACAATTTCACTTTTAACATTTTTCTTTTCCACACACACACACACACACACACATACAGATACAAATCAAACACACACACTCTCTGTGGCATTTTCTCGCATTTTCTTTTCGGGACTTGATTCGCTTTGCCGAATGCGAAGTGCATTTATTTTATTTGATTTTGCAGAACACAAACATTTTTCTTCTTTTTCTTGTGGATACTAGACTTTGGAAATAGACAGCCAGCAAAAGAGATAGCTAGCTAGGGGAAAAAGAGATAGGTAGCGAGCGAGAGCGGGGTTAGAAAAGGATGTTTTTCCTTTCGCTTTTTCGCATTTTCCATTATTTCGGCACCTCTTCCCTACTCGAGAAAAAGAAAAAAAAAGCAAACGAAACAAAAACAACAAAGACTGGGAAAATATATTCGGAAAAGTTGGGAAATTTTCCAGCAAAAAATAAAAAGTACAAAACTCGCTCTCTCTCTCTCCACGCGAGTGTATGTCTGTGAGTGTGCGAAACTTCATAGTACGCAAAGTGTCCTATACAAAATGGCTGTCGCGAAAACAACAACAAAGCGGAATTGTAAATACACACACACACGCACACAGCACACACGCCTCGTAAAAGAGAAAAGCGAAACTGGAAAAAGCAGCGAGAACTCGACACCTCCACAGCTTTTCCCCCGTCACTCGCTCGAAACTCGCAGCGAGTGCAGAACGGAAACGCAACTGAAGCCGAAAGTCCTGCGAGTAACGGCGAGGCACGGCGGGAAAGCGGGAAAAGCCTCGAGCTGGGAAAGCGGTAAGCCAACTAGCAGAAAACTACACATGCATGCAAAGTGCCACCCTTTGCCCCTACAAACAAAAAAAAAGCATCCCCTCGAGCAGCAGGAAGCGAACTCGAGCTGAGGCAAAAGTTCAAGACACGGACAAGTGCCAGAAGTTCCAAGGATTACCAGGCGGAGCGGAGTCCTCTCGAGAAGTTTATTTCGTCGCGGGTATTTCAATGAGGAGCGTAATTAGTGAGACAGCAAAAGTATATTTATAATATATATTTTTACTTATTCTTTGGGACCTTAAATATTTTATTATATTCTTCTGAATACTGTGTGAATGGGTTTTAAATTAATCGGGATTTGTGGTCCCCTAAAATATATAAAATTAAGAGTTCAAGATAAGTTTCAGTTTAAGATTAAAGTTAAATGTGCTACAGGGTCCCAAAACGTTTTATGAAAAAATATTTTATTATTTGCTCAATCAAAGTGCACAATTATAGATTTAAAATATAAAAAATACTTACAAAAAAAAAAAAAACCCAAAAAACAAAAGTAAAAAATACTTATACTAAATAAATAGGAAAATAAAAATACAATTTCATTTAAATATGATTTTAATCAGAGGATTGTTTTTTCTTTAATTCTTTGAAAATCAATTTGCAATTTGGTATTAAATTGGGGGTTAAGCATAATATTATCAGATTATTCCGAGCATGTATGCTGATATAGCATTGACTATACAAATATTAAGGAAGTATCAATCAGAAAATATTTCAAAATATGTATTTACTGGTTTTGGCCACAATCATTAAATAATAAGAAAAAGCTTATTCAAATATTTAAATTGAGTTGGGCAGAATTGAATAACCATATTTCAATAATTTATTTGCTAAAAGTGTAAATGTTAATTAGCTGCAAGTATTACGTATACATGCATGGTTAAATATTTAAGTTAATTCTGTCTAGTAAAGTTTTACAGGACAGTAACAAAAACAACTTCAAGTGTTAGCCTACCAATTTTACCATAAAATATTCCTGATATTTTCAGCTTAAATATATTTAGAACACTAAAAAGAAAGCATGGCAAGCACAAGAATATTATCTGCCCATTTAATAAGTAAAAAGTATGTTATGTTTACAAGAGTATTCATCATTATTTTGTGTATTCTACGAATGCTTTATAACAAATTTGTGATACTCCTCAATAGACAACTTTAACAATTCTTGGTATTTTCTGGTTAATTATTTGTAATAGCCGCGGACAGGACAGTCAACAGAAAACAAGGCTAAGCACATGGGTAGTATAGTAGCTTGTATCCGTATTTTGCAGATACACACACAGCAGCGGCGGTGGCAGCATCGGCGTCGGCATAGGAAAAAAAAAGAAGAAAAAAACAAAACGAGAATAGCGAGTGGAGGCTGCGTCAACGTCGCAAATATTGCGCTGCCCTCTGGCTCCCGTTCGGGACAAGGATTTGGCAGGATGCGAAACGCAGCTTTGGTTTCGTTGACTGCGCAGGATACACACACACACCACACACACACTCTGGCACTCTGCGCTACTAATGGCGCAGACAAATTGTTTTGCGTATCTCACAGATACATAGCAGCCGAGGCGCACAAAAGATACTACACACAAAAACACACCACATACACACACACACTCGCACAAAGTAACGAAATTTTTCCTGCAGCTCAACAAATTTTTCATTGGATTTTTCAATATTTTCGCCCATCATTTAGCTTGTTTTTCAAACACTTTCGAATATGTAATCGCATTTACCATGGAGAACTTCATTTTATATTTCGAGGTACTGTCGCTGGAAATTTTCAAAAGCTGCTGATACTGATGCCACAAAAAGATGTATCGCATATATATTCCTTTTTTCGCCACTTTCTAGTTAGTTTTAATCACTTTTTCCATTAGTTATCATTCGCTTTTGTTTGGCCGCTAGATTTGTGGTAACATTTTCTCAATTTCTGAGAAAGTACTTCTCCTATTTTTTTTTTTTTGGTATTTTCTGTTGTTTTTGTAGGCGCCCGTCTATCCGTGTATCTGTTGGATACTTGCGCGCACGACGCTCGGCAAACGAAGACTGAAATGTGGGGAAATTTGCAGAGTCGCAGATGCCCGGCCAGCATCGGGCCAGCTTCATTACATCGGCATCGGCATCTCGCCTAAGCGAATATCCTGCGCTGAAATCGAGCCGCAGGATGCTCGAAGCTCACACTCTCGCACCCACACACACACAGATACAGCTAGGAAATTTCTCACTCACTCACTCACTCGCTGGACTTGGCCCGCACAGCGAAAAGCTGTTGCTGTTTTTCCTGCGATTCGATTGAAAATGCGGGAATGCAGGAAGGGGAAGCCCCCGCCAGCAGCATCAGTGGCGCTCTCTGGCGGTCGGCGGGAGCAGGGAAATTAATGCAAACTGCTGGAAATTGAATTTAGCTACATCAGCCACTGCAGTGGCAAGGAACGAGCATTATCCGCGGCCAGGGGGGGCTGTGGCTCCGGCACTGCACTCGGAATAAAAGTCACCTTGAAGCCCAAGGAGATCTAAAGGCCGCCAAAAGCATAATGGCTTTTAATTTGTCAAGAAATGCTTCTGCATTTATGAAAATAAATACAGAAAGTTGGAGAAAGGTCGCTTGATATAAAATATTCCAGGAAGTAGGAATTTATAGGAAATATAACACATGGATAATAAATGTTTAATAATAAGTCTTTTGATCAAAACTAATTTATGGACTAGAATTTTCTTTAAATTTAAGTGTACTTGTGATAACAGCGCATGTTGTGCTCACAAAGAGAACTGTTATGCATTTATGAATTTAGTTAATAGCGAAACCTGAATACGTTTTAACCATTTTAAATTAAAATAACAGCACCTGTTGTGGGCCATGCACTGACTTAGGCCAAAGCAAAACCTAATTAGGCTTCGAACATTTTTCGAAAAATCAGCGGCTGTTATGGCTAATTATCCTGCACTTAAAAATTATTTGTATAATATAAAATTTGACCAGATTTTATAGTTTTAAAAATCTTCGCTAATTTCTCTGAGTGCCGAGTGTGCTCGCTTGTGCGTCAGCTTCAGCCCGAGCTGCGTTTCCTTTTTCAATTTGCCGAGCAGAGAATAAGCCCCCATGCCGCACATCCTGCGCATCGCATCCTGCCCTCGTCCCGTCTGTAATATCACCTAATCAGCGCCACGGATGCGACACAAATGCATTTATCTAGGTCCTATCTCGCGGCCGAAGAGTGTGACGTGCCAGGATATACTGGTCTGAGCCGTGTGCTTCCACCGGACACTTGGTTTTGTTCTTGGCCGTAATTTAAATAAGCCCGGTCTCAGCGGGAAGTGCAATTGTCTCGTTGTGGCCCAACAGGTGCCGTGTGGTCATGGCAACCAAGCCAGATTTGCCTTGGTAAAATTACACTTTTTATTTTGCATTATTCTTAGCAACTATAATAAATGATAAATATATATAATTATTGTTCTCCGAGAAAAAATAAAATTAAAGCAGCCTATTATCGGAGGACATAAGAGAGCGCGGCTATTTATATATGGCAATGAAAAATCTAAACAAATCATAACCTTTGGCATTTGACTTGCAATGAAATTAGGATTTCATAAAAGGGAAAATAAGGATAATGATATAAGGATTCTAAATTTGGAAAGGTAATCGTTTATAAGCTGTGTGGAAATGTCATAATTGGGGAGTTAATACCATTGAAAGGATGGCAATAGAAAGGTAAACCTTGACAAATTTCTATAGAAATCAAAACAAGGGAGGAAGTGTGTGATTTTAAAGAAATGTAATTTGATTTGAAATTATGTCAAGCAATATTAATACATTGTATAACACATACTTGTATTTTGTGTTTAAATTATTATTAATTAACAAACGGAACCAAGTAACTATATTATTTAGCTTAATTACAATTCAAAACATCTGTTTTTCCGTTTAAGCCCCAAAAAGAAAACCTCATTTCCCTTGACAAAATTAGCTGATTATCCTAAATCAACAAATATTATTTTTATTTTGCAAACTAATGACGACAACAAACGGAAATGGGCGACACAGACGTGGCGACAACTAAGGGAAAATTAGTATAGAGTCCCGTCGCTCAGATGAAAGTACATGTGCAGATATATACGTATGGGACTCTATATCTGTAGAACACGCCAATATATACTATATATGCAAATATATAGTCAAAAGTGTCGGCGGCAGCTGCAGAAAGTCGCAGACAACGACCCAGAGAGCGAGAGCGAGAGAGAGAGCCACGACGACGTCAAAGACCGATCACAAGGAAACCTCAGCATCCACTTTATTTATAAAAATATTATTTCCATCTCTCGCGGTGTTTTCTCTATTTTGCACCAGTAAACGCGGCCGTAAAATGTTTAGAGATGCGCAAATTGCGAACTGCTCCCAAAATGGCACATTAAATCTTCAGATGCAGTTCACGCATCCAGCAGATGCACTTTGTTATTTATAGATTTCTCCGTAGGGGGAGGCATAAGGGGGAACTGGAAAACTCACTCTGGCTGAGAGGGAGAAGCGTGCCCGGCACGTGTCGTTGCGGTTGACGAAAGAGTTTATCCCACTATTTATATCACCGCGTCTTCAATTATATTCACTTAAGTCCGCGCACACGAGCGAGCGTCTATGCCACAGATGCGTTCTAGCTTCGAGTATCTCGTGGATATATCTGTCTTTCCGTTGCGACATCCGCTGCGCGACTGAGCGATGCGACCGTTCGACGACCACTGACAAGAGCCGCAGGGGAATCGCCGCAGCCAGCCGAGATCGGCAAGAAGCTAAAGATTGCTGGCTGCGGAGGCGTCGTCCGCAGAAGACGAACATCTTCGCATCTCCGCATCCCGAAATCCCATTCCATTTCATCTCGTCTTTTACACTGGGAACAAAAATAACCCAAAACTATTTAGAGAAAAATCTCGAAACCTCATTTTATGATACAATCTTTAAAATTAA
The DNA here is from genome assembly GCA_018153105.1 of Drosophila rufa. NCBI lineage: Eukaryota > Metazoa > Arthropoda > Insecta > Diptera > Drosophilidae > Drosophila > Drosophila rufa. Next base: position 7,912,375 of record JAECXS010000002.1, read on the forward strand.
TAATGTTTTTTTTATTCCTTTATTATTTTGGTCTTCAAAAAGCCTTAAGTTGTATAATAAGTTTTCGTATATTTTATTACTATCAGTTCTATTATCAAATAGTACGTATTTTCTTTGTTAAACCTTGTATATTTTATTTCGCCTAACCTTTCCGCTTTATATTTCATTTTTAATTAATACTTGTTCTATTTATTTCTCTCAGTGCCTCTGCTGATTCGCTTTTCTCACGGCAGCCGCATCCTTGTGTTCGTGTTTGTTTATTTGTTTTCGTCGCGACGTGTCAAGTGGGTAATGCAATTGAAATTGACTTGTGCGTTGTCCACCGTTCACGTTTCGGCTAAGCGCAGCGGGACGGTGGCGTCAGGACCAGGATAGCCTCTGACTAGAGGGATAGCCTCTGACCTTTGGCCACTCGACTCTGGCTCCTGATATCCTGGCCTTCTGGCTACCTGCTGACGCTCGAGATGTGCCTTCCGATCAGACGAAAGATTTATGTGCGTCTGGCTGGCTTGCTGCAAGGAAAGATATTTTAAGCAGGCATTGCAACAGTTTCTCCTGCTTCTCGGGGACTCTCTTTCGCTTGGGGAGCTGCGAAAGTAATTAATGGTTGTGGGTATCGCAGAGGGTTGTTCGGGGTGAACAATTAGCTGCAATCGTTGCAAAAGCGGAAGTTAGGAGATCTGTGTGCCGAGCACAGTGAAGCAATGTGGCAAGAAAATAAAGATATTTATTGGAAGAATATTAATCTTGGGAAATAATATGATTTTTTCTTGAAGTATTTTGTTTTTCTATTCCCTATAATTTTAATGTATATTTAAATATATATATTATATTATTTCCTCGCTTATGGGAATTATTTTCTTGGGCAGACAAGTTCCACTTGAGATTCCCACTGTGCCTCGGCTTGCCTGTGTGGTCGCCCTGATTTGTTTCAAGTGTTTTTTTCGGCTCGAGCGTTGCCACCGCCTGGCAATTGGTTTGTTTCGCCTTGAAAAAGGCGACAAGTGAAACCGAAACCGAAACCCTGGCGCTCGGGTCAGTCCAGACTAGTGCCGAAAGCAGCCTGTCAACTGTCAGGTTACAACTGTCAAGTGTCAGCGGAGTTACCTGTCAAAGTCTGGGCCTGGACCTTTGTTTACGTTTGGGCAGCGCCTGCGCCATGGCGGGATAAACACGGTATGATGCAAACAAGTGGCTGTGGGCCACGTTGTCCTGCCATGGCGGAGTACTGGTCCGGGGCAATCCGTGGCCACCACCAGCGGATCGATTGGCGTGGGACATGCGCACGAGATGCGGACGGACTCGGAGGACTCCTCCTCAGAGGTAGACACAATTATTTCGGTCAGAACGCTCCTGTGCCTTGTGCAAAACGGTTCAAGCTCTTCATCCAGCAAACGCTTTTGCTTTCTGTGTGTGTGTGTATAGTGTGCGAGTGTGTGTGTGTTTGTGGTAGTTGGCCAAAGTCCCCGAGTAGAGAAAAAATCAAATTATCGGCCATTAGCTTCAGCACATCAGCTTCAGCACCTTGTTATATTTTGCCAAACGCGAAATCGAAGGACCTCCGAAAAAACCGTGCCAATTAGCGCTTTTTCGCGCGCGCTCCTTTGTGTGAGTGAAAGGACGAGTGATTGAGTGTCGCTTCTGTTGCCTTGGTTGCTCCACACAGACACACAGCTTAGCAGCAGCACACACCACCAGCTCTCGAAACACACATCTGCAGCACACACACACACGCCCACCGTTGCCGTCACCGAAAAGTGAAAGTGACCCGGAAATCGGACAACTCCGCCACATATATATATTTAGATATATATTTCGCACAACTTGGCTGGGAAAAAGTTAGTGGCAAGAACCCTCAACAGTTTTCTCCAAGCCTCGCAACCGAAATCCAATCAATCCCCCCTTTCTACCTCCGATTTATGCGTGGCACATACAACATTTTCGTAGTCCTTTCTTCCTTCCCCTCAGCGTTTTTTTTACGGCACACACTTATACACAGCACAATTTTTTGGTACTCACCCACAACCACCACCACCACCCTTTTAACCTTCAATTTCTGGCATGCTGTAAATTGTAATAAAGCGAGAGAGACACACGCTCACCTTTGTAAATACTTTTTGGATTGTGCGATTTCTTTATACGATTTTCTCCCACTCTCCACTTTTCCCACTTTGCTCAATTTGGTTTTTCTTTTGGAAATGCAGTCGCAATGATTTAATATTAAGGCAGCAAACGGATTTAGCCAAATCCGTTGCAACCCAGCAAACTGTATGTGTAAAATAAAGAAAATATAAAAGAGAATATTCTGAGGGAGTGGGACCAGAGGCAGAAATCGCATTGCAACAGGTAAGTGCCAAGTGGGTGAGTTTACAATCACATATAGTGCTTCTGTCTGATCGATTTTTGGTAATGAGAGCGTACAGGTAAAGTCGTGGCACTTCGGTAGTGTTCTGTGCAAGTTTTCCCCCATTTTTCCGTGCATGCTCAAAGCTCCTCCGGAACCATCTGCTCGCTTAAACAGTTAAGTCGCATCGTCGGTTGGCTGCAGCCACGCCCACCTTGATCCTTGCTGTGGCTGGTGTTGTTGTTTTGACAGGACCTTGCTGGCTGGTGGCTGGCTGGCTGGCATTTGAGGTTGCCTCTTTACCTTTTGCCTTTATGGTAATTGTAATTTAGTTGCCCGTCCGCCATGTTCAAGGACAGCCGCGGAGGCTGCTTTGGTGCGATGCTAGGAGCTCCTCGGGGGGATTGGCGCTGGCAGGCGCAGACGCGTGTCTTGGGTGAGGCTAAAAGTGGAAGTGAATTACAATTTAATTACCAGCAGGTTTCAAAAGGCTCAGCGCTGGGTTTTGCGCTAACCCCCAATGGCTGGGATAATAAAGAATTTATTTATAGAAGTTTTCAATTACAAGCGAGGTGCTGGGACCCAAGGAAATATCCTGCAAATTAATTTAGACAAGACTCAGCTTTTTGGGTACTTTGAATCAGCGGTGTTTGTCAAGAATACATTATTTAAATAATTAATTTAATTTTCCCAGAGTTGAATTTAACACAAAGCCATTCTTAAAGCATTTTCTGAATAAGAATTAATATTTTTTAAAGCCTTAAAAGGTAAAGCAAGTTAACTTGTACAAAATTTAATAAAACTGCATGGTGACCTATTTCATTAAACATTTTAATATTAAAAGTATGCATCCCTTTTTTTCAAGCATATTTCAATTTTTTTATAAATATTGTGAAGCATTTTTAAAACCCTTTTTCCCCTTAAGAATCCTTCTTTTAAAAGTAATTTCATATTAAGGTTGTAGATGAGTTAAGGAGAGTTTTCCTGAAAGGTTTCGCTCCACAATTTTCCAGAGAATTCTCGCTTGAGAGCCTCAAGCTAGCGAGCATCGTCCTGCTGCCGGGATTACTTTGATTAATTAGAGTCTGTGTGTGATTGCAGTAAACCCAGATGCCCGAAGCTTTGATTCTACTCGGCATGGCTGACGCTGAGCCGGACCTATCCACGTTCGAGAACAAGACGGGATTGGCGGAGGATATGAAGTTCCTGGCCTCCATGCCCGAGCTCTGTGACGTAACCTTTCTGGTGGGCGACACCCGCGAGCCCGTCTGCGCCGTCAAGGTTTGTAATTCTCTAACTCCAGTACTTGAATATTTTGCACTGTGTATTGCGTGGCCCTCTTGTGAGGCTGGGCATCGGAATCAGGTCACTGCGTAATCGCCACTTTGGCCCTCTAAATAATGTAGCCCCCTTTGTGTGGATGTCCCGCTGGAGTGCGTTTGCCTTTGAATAATTCTGGCGCTGAATAACTGCACACTGTAGTTAGTGCACAGACAGGAAATGGGCATAAATTGGGACGTTTTAGCTAATAATTTTATTTTTATATCTAAAATATCGGTAGGCAATATATTTCATAAATTAAATATATCGGAAAATATTGATTACAGCATTGATAAATATCAATGAAATCGAGACAGCATGGATTAACCTTTATGTATTTAATATATCGATTGTAGCCTTGAAAGATCTCAATATTATCAAAATTACATCGATTTACATTTAAAATTCAATAATGTAATCTAATATATCGAAAAATATCGAAACCATATCGAAAATACATCGAATAGGCTCTCAAATTAAATTTAAATAAATTAATATATCGAGAAATATCGAGTTTAGCACTGATAAATATCAATGAAATCGAATCAGCATCGATTAACCTTTAAAATTAAAATAATGTTCTTTAATATATCGAAAAAATTGATTCTAGCCTTGATAGATATCAATATTATCGAATTTACATCGATTTAAATTTAAAATTCAAATAATGTAATCTAATATATCGAAAAATATCGATTGCAGTACTGATAAATTTGAACGATATCGAAAATACATCGATTAAGCTTTCAAATTAAACTTAAATAAATGAATGTATCGATAAATATCGATTTTAACACTAATAAATACCAATGATATCGAAGTAACAGCAATTAAACTTTCAAATTAAAAAAATAATTTTTGATATTATCGGAATCATCGATTTTAGTAAATTATAAATTTGTAATATATTTCTTACCCTGCAGGCTGTGCTGGCATCCCGTTCCCGTGTCTTTGCCAAGATGCTCTACGCGGCTCCATCGCCCCAGCGGAAGCGTGAGACCTCGACGAAGGAGAACAAGCTGCGCCTCTTCCTGAAACGCTCCTCGGAGCCGCTGCTCAACCTGCAGAATGCCGCCCAACAGGTTCGCATTCGCATGCCATGCCACTCTCCCTCCCATACAAGTGCTCTCCATATTCATCCATAATCGATTACCCTTGGGGGTGAACCTATTCCATGCCATCCCCATGCCCATGCCCATCTCCATCCCATATTCAATTCGATGTGTGTTGGAGAGGTGTGTGGTCGGTGTGTGATTTTGCATTTTGCCGTGTGTGTCTCTGCATCATTGGGGCTATTTTCGTAACCACCTTTTGAGTTCTCAGTTCTCAGTTCCCTTCATTCCGCATTGTTCTCCTCCTTGTTTGTGTGTACATTTTTATTTTCGTGAGCCACCGAAAGCCGTTTTACTGATATCAATGTTCTCGTGCATTCTCTGTTGTGACAACCACCATTCCTCATCAAAACTCGTCCTCGTACTCGTTATCCCGCAACCCATCCGTAATCCGTAATCATAGAGAACCGGTTTCACCCAACAATTAGCTCCGATACCCGAGGTAACCAAGCATCAAATCAAATCAAATCAAAATCAAATACTGTCGCTGTAACCGTGTGTGGGTGTTGTAATTTATTGAAGTCCCCCTCTTGAAATGTCCTTGCAGGCATAAATAATGATGATGATAGTCTGTCACTGACAAGGTCAGAAATCACAGACAATTGAACCTTGTCGGGGAGGGTTGACTTGATTGTAGTTATAGGTTTCTCCTGGATTTTACTATTGATTGTTGAAACGATAGAGTTGGGTGTTTGTAATGTTTTGGATTTTTAAATAATTTAGAAAATGATTTAAAAGTATGCTTAAATCTTGTTACCTTTTAATCAGTTATTATTTAGTTTAATCTAAGCTAAATGATCTGCAAGGACATTCCCAACTTCGGCCTTTCGAAGCTAGTCTTCCTTTCCTGTTAAAGCTATAAATAAAACCCTTTGTAATTGGATAAATGTAGATGTCTATGTTGAATGTGCGTCTAATCAAGTGTCTAATCTCTGACATACGGCTGAGTTACCTAGAATGGTTTGAGTGTCGTCAAAAAGGACTTGTGCTACTCCTACTACTTACTTTTCTACTATCTCTATACCTAGTTCTTGTTTGCCTAAATACTTCTCCTTCTTGTATTGAATCTTTATCGTGGGGGGAGTAACCTTCCCCTTTTCTTGGGCTGCCTGACCTTCACCATATTGGAATGTCTATGAAAATTAGAGTCCTTGCACCGCTTAGTTGTTACTGTTCTATTAGCTGATTTTATCAAGATCTTGGATTATATGTTTCATGACCAAATCCTTGTGAATTTAGCCCTCAGGTCAGCAGCATCAGACCTTGATTATTGAGGAATTCGAGCCGGATGTCTTCCGCCAGCTGATCGAGTACATACACACGGGCTGTGTGACCCTGCAGCCGCGCACTCTGCTGGGTAACTAATTACTTAGTTTTAAATTAATTAAAATTAATTAAAAAATCTCTCTTTAGGTGTCATGAATGCCGCTGATTACTATGGCCTGGAGGAGCTGCGTCGCGCCTGTGCTGGATTCGTGCAGTGCTGCATCAACGTGGACACAGTGTGCGCCCTGCTGGCCTCCGCCGAGCGTTACATCCAGTACAAGTGCACCAAGACCTTGGTGCAGAAGGTCCTGGAGTTCGTGGACGAGCATGGCAACGAGGTGCTGAATCTGGGCAGCTTCACCCTGCTGCCCCAGCATGTGGTGCGCCTGATCCTGGCTAGGGAGGAGCTAAGGGCCGATGAGTTTACCAAGTTTCAGGCGGCACTGATGTGGAGCAAGAAGTACTATGACAACAATCCGGTATTAAAATTATTCCGAGATCCTTGATAGAGAAATAATTATTTTTGCATTCCCACCGACAGAACATTGACATCAAGGAGATCCTGGGCACCTTCTGCGAGTACATCCAGTTCCACAAGATCCCCGCCAACGTGCTGATGCGGGAGATCCATCCGCTGAACTTAGTTCCGTACTCGATCATCATGAACGCGCTGGCCTACCAGGTGGGTTGCACTGTGCTTCTCGATTGCTTTGCGCTGCTTCCTTGGTGTTTAACTCAGTCACTCACGCCGCCATCTGTCCATCTATCTGTCCGCCTATCTGTCTCTCCATCTCGTCCATGTCCATCCAACGTCCATCCGTGCCGTGCACTCCATTCCGTCCATCCATCCTGTTGTCCCCTTTATGTCTGATTCTACACTTTGCAGGCAGACCCAGAAAGCATCGACCCCGGAAAGCTGTCTCCCAACTCTAGCCGAGTGAGGCGGGCGCGCCAGAACCAGGGTCGCTCCATGTCGGTCCAGAGCTCTCTGGACCCCTACGGATCGAACACCACGCTCAGCTCCAGCGGCAGCAGCGACCCCACCAGTGGGCCGCACCACAGCAACTAACATAAGTTGAACGGCCCCTCCTCCTCCTCCACCTCGTCCCAGCCCCACCAGCATCACCATCGTCATCGCCACCACCACCAGTCGCTGCCCAAGATCCGCAAGGCCAAGTCCCAGTCCTTCCGCACCCGACGCAGTCCCTCCGAGCGCCGGAGCCCGAACAACGCGCCGAATCTCACGCTGAACACCGCTTTGACCTCGGGCAATGGCGCCGACAAGAAGCGCAGTCCGCTGACCCCCAAGAGTCCGGTGCTCCCGGCTCCGGAGTCCAAGAGTCCGGGCAGCGGGTCCCAGAAGACGCCCACGTCGCTGTCGCGCCAGGGCACCCTGCGTGCCTCCAGCCGCCGGAAGAACAGCGGCCAGCTCTCCATAACGCTGGGCAACCAGGGCAGACGCAGTCCCGTCGGCCCCAACGATCGCAGTCCGCAGGGTCGCCGCAGTCCACTCTTTCCGGGCAGCGGATTGAGGTCACCCAATGACCCGAGTCCCACTGCCAGAAGTCCCACGGGGGACATGCCACGCCGCAGCAGTCCCACCTTCAGTGTTCACACCCAGGAGCGGAGATCGCCGCTGGGTGCCGTCGCACCCACGGACTTTGGCTGCCAGTTTGGGGTGCCGGGAACGCGGCGGAGTCCGACGTCCACTGTGCATGTCCAGGACATGGCCACGGAGCCCGAGGAGGCGGGTTTCGTGGGCATGAAGCGGCCCTCCATCAGCCTCTTTACGCCCATCTACTTTGCCAGCGAGAAGCGCTCGCCCATGGGTCCCATTCCGCCGATCACCGTCTCCAATCCCGCCGAGACGTACAAGAGCGCGGAGCGGGAGCGCGAGGCGGCCGAGGCAGCTGCCCGGGAAAGGGAAAGGGAGAAGGAGAAGGAGGCGGCCGCCCAGCCGCAGGAGAAGAAGAGCGTGATGCGCGAGATCCTGGCCTTTGTGCGGAAGCCATCGAAGCACATATCCACGAGGACGAATCGCTTTGCCAATGCCTTCACGCGAGCGGAGTCGGGCTCCTCCAGCGGTCCCCTGATCCGGCAGAGCACCTTCTCGGCCAGTCCAGCGGCCTCGTCGACGGCCGCCAAGAGTGCCGTGCAGAAGCAGATGTCCGAGGTGGGCTTCGAGCCGAAGATGTCCCTGAAGTTCGCCCACTACACGAAGATGTCCCTGAAGCTGCGCAGATCGGCCAAGCGCCAGGAGGAGGAGGAGAAGCCGAAGGAGGACAGGCAGAGGCAGGGCTCGTCGGCGGCGGGATCCAAGCGACCCAGTGCAGATCTCAGCCAGGGCCATCCGGAGCAGCAGGTAGGTGGACTGGACGACCAGCCCTTCGAGCTGGCCAACGTGCACTTCGAGAAGGTAGGTGAGTCCTATATCAAGCATGAGAGGCTCCGCGAGCTAGAGGAACCCGAACTGGAGAAGGATCCTTCTGAGGCCAAAAAGGAAACGGAAGCCGAGGCAGAGCAGACCGACGCGGCCATGGCCCAGTTCGTCGAGGAGGTGACCAACTCCCTGAAGGTGGTGGCCCTCAACGGCGAGGGCGGCGTCGCCGTCGTCCATCACTTCACGCGCCGCTCCGAGAGCCGGGAGCCCATCGAGCCGCGCATCAGCGAGGAGCGGGAGTCGGACTCCAACGACCTGATGATACCCGACGAGATGCGCGCCGAGCTGGTAGAGATCTTGAAGGCCTACCCGCCAGAACCAGTTTATGTGAATCTGCAGGCGCTGCGGCGGGAGACCGAAGAGGCGGACCTGGCCGCCGTCCAGGCCGGAGAGGCCGCGTCCGAGTCGCCGCTGGCCTTGACGGCGACCTTGCCCGATAAGAAGCCGCTGCAGTGTCCTACCATCGAGTTTGAGCCGCCGTCGCGCCGCTCCTCCTTCGACCCGCCGCGCTCCCCGTTCCTCGAGCAGCTGCGCAGTCCCGGGGTGGACACCGAGACGGATCTGATCAACCTGCAGCGCCTGGACTCGGGGGGCGACAGCTTCGAGCTGGTCGAGAGCAAGTGGAGCAAGTCCAGCCGCGGGGAGTCGAGCTTCGACTGTCCGTACTCCTCGCGGGACACCAGCTTCGATGTCTCGATCTCGCGGTATCAGTCCACCAGCTACGAGGATCAGACCTCCAGCTTTGAGATCGTGGACACCGACGAGAAGGCCCAGGGCCGCCGGCCCGTGGACCTGCGCAAGAGCTCCATCGAGCTGGTGGATGCCGAGACCTTTCAGCGGTCCGGTTCCTCCTGCGGCGGCGGACGCAAGTCCTCGCTGGAGACCCACTTCGACTACACGCCCACCGAAGGGGGCGGCGGCGGTGGTCGCTCGCCCAGCTTCCCCTTTCCGGCGATGAGCAAGAAGCAGCGGACGGAGAACTTCCGCCAGCTGCACGTCTCCCCCTTCAGTGCCTTCTCCCGGGCACGCAGTCCGCTCTCCCAGCAGACCTCCTCGAACTACAGCTCCAGGGACAGCTACGACTCCAGTGGCTCCTATCCCCACGGCTACGGCTATCCCCCCGAGCCGCCGCAGCGGAGTCCCTATGGCGATCCCAGTCGCAAGCACTTCCCCCTCACGGTCCGGCAGAAGGGCCTGCAGGAGGAGGAGCGCGAGGTGCGTACCTTCCTCTGCACCGATCAGAGATGCGCCTCCATCTTCGAGCCGCGTCCCAGCTCCGTGCTCACCCAGCAGCTCTCCACGGGCTCCATGTCCACTCCGTCGGGCTATACGAATAATGGAACCACGAACCGCGAACGCCTGCCGGGTTACGTTCCGGCGGCGGGAACGGGATCGGGAACGGGAGCTGTGGGCGTGGGTGCAGTGCCTCTGCCCCATCCGGGGCCGCTCTCCTCCTGCGGCTTCTCGAGCGGCAGCGAATTCGAGCCGCCGTCGCCGAGGCGGGCGGCCAGCGCCTCACCGAAGCACACCTTCACCTTCCGCATCGTGATGAAGAAGGTGGACAGCTCGCCGGAGGCGCTGTGCCCGGAGAGGCATCGGTCGCGGATCATCGATCGGTACAGGAGGCGCGACAGTCGCCGCAAGCGAATCCACGATGCGGGCAAGAGCTTCTAGAGCTAAAGCTGATGATGAAGTGGCCGCCAGTGGTGGGGACAAGTACCTAGATAGCAACTCTTTGATCTAAATAAATATAAAATATATTTCGCACTAACTGCCTTCTATCAGCCCTCCTCAGAGGTTGCAATAATAAATCAGAACTCTAATCAAAATAAATCAGAATCAAAGCTCAGATATTTCAATAGATTAGATAGCCGAAAACACCAGATACTTGTAATTTGATGTTCAGTATCTTGAGTAAGGAATAGAGATAAATTAAAAATAGCAAAATACAATTCATATCTTCGTATGAATTCGCTTATTCAGTACCTCCAACTTCACAGATTTCAATATATGATAGGTATTTTTTGTAGCTAGCCAAGGAAATATTTAACCAAAATATTTATAGATGTACTTGCCATCGCTGGTGGAGCCAACCAAGGTGAACCTCATGAATTAATCGCAACAATCTCTTGATATCTCCTCGATACGCATATATTTTTGACAATCTCAGTGTTGAATCTATCTCGCATAATCGTAATCGTAATCGTAACAGTAATCGTAATCGTAATCGTAACCGTTATCGTCTAGGCCTAAGTGATCGGTTATCAAACTTTATAAAATGGTTCTGGTTTTTAGGCCGTTTCAAAAGCTCTACCAAAGGCGCGAACTTCGGCCCACCGAAGTCTGGTACTTATGATCTCTGCTGACTTGTCAAGCAACCCTCGTTAGAACCGATATTATATGTATATTCTACAAACTTAAGCGCAACAATAATTCCTCCCACGATTTACCTGACTACTATTTAAAAGAGAAAAGAGAAAAGAGAAGAGGAGAAAAGCAAAAGATAAGGAATAACAATAGATCAAAAGTTTATATGTATACATGTGCATAGGAGTTCACACTTTGATGTTGTAATTCATGTGGAAAACCGGCAAGATAATATATATATTCTAAGTATTTGTGCATTTTTACGTGGTTCCTGTTATATAGCTATAGATATATACCATTTATGCGTGATCGGACGCGAGTATTACAAATTTTTGATGGCATCATATAATCGATATACATAGATATATATATTCAGATTCCGAAAGAAACCCAAATGCAATTTAATTCTAAATGTAACCGAACTGCGCTGCTATTGCAAGAGGGTCAGAAACGTGTTTTTTCTAGTTATATTTCCTAAGACTAAGATCAGAGCAAAATTATGCTTATCAAAGCTGGATTTGGGGCCGTACTTAAATCTTAAATGAGAAACTCTAGAGCAAGATGGAAAATCAACAATGGAAATTATCGCATTACCAAAATTAATATTTAATGTTAAACTTTGAGCAAGATTTTTGGACTCTGTGTTTGTTAGTCCCTACATTAAGCGGAGTATCTAAAGTATCATAATTTACAATATATACATATACACTTGTACTATTATTAAGTGAGTAAGAAACGTTGGCTTTTTAGCAATTGAATTACTCGTAAGCAGAAAGATATCAGCATTTTACAGGTAACTACGCATCATGAGCATTTAATTCCAACTAAATGGTAACTAATCGTTAAGTAATCGCTAGCCACACACAGAGAGATCCCGGAGATCCTGGAGACACTCGTAACTAATCGGAATGCCAAGTAGAACGTTGCTATTTTGATTTGTAGTTGCTTGTTTTGAAACTAACCAACAGTCAGTCCGGCTTGAAGCGAGCTTTCAATAGATATTTTCGATCGGTTTATTCGTAGCGCCTCTGAATGCTTAAGAGGATCCGCCTGGATCAGCCCGGAGCCAGAGCATCCAACTACAATTTCACAATGCCAACTTCTTCTATTTGCAGAGCGGTTTTACAGTGTACAGCCAGCTGGATCGGATGTGGATCTAGCCCCATATATATCCTTGAATCCCCCCCCCCCGAAACCCGGTTTATATTCACAGGATGTTGTTAGACTAAGTCCAGTTCCAGTTTGAATCGCGTTGAATGTCCTTATTGTTACCGCTCTCGCATAAATTACAGAAAATATTTGAAAAATTAGAGCTAAAGACCTCCATATACATTATGTGCGTTCGTTTTTATTGTAATTTGAGACAAAAATAAAGCCCAGATTTCTGTGTTACCCAACTACCTAGACTTTGGCATCCACATGCAGGGCCAGCACACCGTCAAAGTCATCCGATCCGATGTGGATATAGCCATAGCCCCACTCGTTCACCTTGACGGACTTGCCCGTGCAGGCTCCGTCCACCAGGCTGCCCGAGATCACGTCGCAGTACTTGCCGGCGGGCAGGCAGGTGTTGAGCTCCTGGGACAGATCGTACAGGTTGTTGTTGACGGCCAGGAAGCCCTTGTTGCCGCGGCAGAAGGAGATCTGGCTGTCGCCGTTGTCCCACCACTCCGACAGCTCGGTGTCGCGCACGGCGTTCTTGAAGCCCACCATCGCGTAGATCTGGCGCCAGCGGTGCTCGCAGATCCAGCCATTCAGGCAGCCTCCATCCTCTCCAAACTCAGGCGAAATGATGTTCTCCTGGGCGTCCTGCGGGGGTGGGGTATCGTGATCGTCGAAGGCAAAGGAGCTCATCACCCGGCTAATGCCGTAGGGATAGGCCAGGTGGAAGGCGGTGGCCATCTTGTACTGCTTGGGCGACTTGTAGTTCAGCACGGCGCCATGATCACGCTGGTTGTCATGGTTGTCCACAAAGGTCAGGGCCTGGTCGGAGCTCAGGAAGCCCCAGCCGGCGCCCCAGCTCTGCAGCCACTTCAAGGCGTTATTGCCACGGAAGGCATTGCCGATCTCCTCGGAGAAGCGGAACTCGGTGACGGCGCCCAGGCCATTGTATTCCTCCCGAGAAACGGTCTCGTGGCCATGATCGATCACCTCCTGGAAGATGAAGGCGCGGGCATTGTGGGGGAAGCCGTGCTCGATGTTCAGGTTGCTCAGGCTGCCGTAGATGTACTGGGAAAAAGGGATGCCATTCGGTAAGTTATATTATATAATCATTCCCCTCAGGCAACTCACCTCCAGATCCTCCGAAGCCATGTGCTTGGCGGCATCCACCCGGAAACCGGCCACGCCCAGCTCGATGAGGTGATCGAGGAACTCAATCAGCTTGCTCCTCACATAGTCGCTGTGCTGATTCAGATCCTTGAGGCCCACCAGCTCGCACTCCTGCACCTGGAAGCGATCGTTCCAGTCGGTGATCTCGCAGCTGGGATGGAAGTCCTGGGCTGAGTACGGCACACCAGGGAATGATTTCTTGGAAGGCTCCGCCTCAGTGCCGCCAGTGCCCACGGCCACGCCATCAAAGTCCCCGGACATGTGATTGAGCAGGACGTCCACGTAGATCCTGATGCCCACATCGTTGCAGCGACGCACCATGTCGGCGAACTCCTCCTCGTTGCCCGATCGCGTGGTCAGCTTGTAGGAGATGGGCTGATACCGCTCCCACCAGGGACGACCTGCCGAGATGATGTTCTCATTCACGGGGCTGACCTGGACGCCAGCGAATCCGCGCGGAGCCAAGAAGGTCTCGCACTCCTCGGCAATGTCCGCCCACTTCCACTCGAAGAGGTGGACGATGGTGTTCCGGTTGCCCCACCACTGGGGATTGTGCTGGGCCAGCGACAGGCTGGCACCTGCCAGGCAGAGTGTCAGGGCCAAGGCGAACTTGATCATGACCGTAGAGTAAACTGTGGGCAATCTCCGGAGCCACTTCTCCTTTTATACTCGTCGAGTGTCGGGGGCAATCTTATCGCGGATTTGCTTCGCTTGGGTCCAATTTATGGCGTCCAGATGGCCGCCCAGTGATTCGGGATAGATTTACAATGGTCATCGGCTGACCTATGGCAATATGCGATAGTGGCTCTGGATATTTGCAAGTGGTGAGTGCCTTGGCTTTCCCGGGACACCAAGGGACACGTAAGGTAAGATTAGATAGGGGACTTTGCATACCCTTGCTGATTGTTACATTGTCTTCCCTGGAAGTCTGAAGTTCAAGGGGTTTTGCTTTGGATTAATTAATATATATTAGAGTTAAACTTTACTAATAACTTAGTTTAAAATATATTCAAAATATTTAACCTATTTTCTTTAATTGTTTTTGATAGTTTTCTCAGAAGAACCGAAGTACCCCCTTCCCAAAAAGAGTAAAACCAAGTTCAGTCACTCGCCGTATTCTGCTTGAAATCGATAATTTTTATTACCCTTATTTATGGCAATATTTTTTTGCATTCTGCCACTCGTGCTGATTACGATTTGTGAATTATGAAAACAGATTTCTTGTGTTTACTGTTCTGAGTAGTGTCAGGCCAAGCGAACTTTGGCCCCTTATGGAGCATCCTCTCGCGAGCTTCACGCTCCAGATTATAATTCTTGCGTAGAATTACTGAAAAATAGTAGATAATCTCCACCACAGACAGCATGCTCATGCCCACGAACAGACTGAAGGCGCTGCCCAAGTTGGCTGAAAAAGAAATACCTCCTTTAGTTAATAATATTTATTATTTATTGTATAATCAAACGTACAAACCAAAGTGACCATATTGGAAAGCAAATCATGACGCAGACGGCGATAGCTGAACGTATTGATAAAGACATGGACTATGCCATCGTTTCTGGCTATTCCAGAGCTAAGTGAGAGATTTTAAAGGAATTTTTATAGTAAAAAAGCATATGCTAAATACTCACTAGAACTTATCCACCACGGGCATGTTGAGTTGAAGGGGAAAATTTGATATTTGAACATCGTAGTCAAAGTGCTCACAGGTCAGGGGACAGTAGCATTGAGTGCTTCTGTTCCTGGTAATAATATTCGCTAAAGAGAACGAAATTAATTCCAAAAAATATTATCTGTTAAGTTAAAAACCCACCAAAGTTATCCACCAGGCAGGGAATATCCCTGAAAGTGCATATCCTATCTCTGGTGCGATTGAAGTCAAAGAAGTACGTGTGGCAGCCACAAAACTTGACCATGTTCGTGACCCTGCAGTTCAGCTCGCAATTGGGATACACATAGTCCTTGAAGTAGCGCAGGGGAAACTCGTTCTGGAACACACAGTTTCTCTCCCCGATCGTTAGAGCCTTCACAGTCGGCGAGCAAAAGGTTTCCTGGGGTCTCAGAGCTGCAAAGGACTCCGTGTTGAAGGCTATGAAATTGGCAGAGGCATGGGCACTGGGAAAGGCATCGGTCTCCTGAATCAGCAGCTTTACGCCATAGGAATACGATTGTATGGGATCGTAGCTGTCGTCTTTGTATCTCACGATTACCGAAAGACCGTATTTTTGGCTTCCTATCGCGCGTTGGGCGGTGAAGTTGAGCCTATTTGAATAACCCTCCAAGGGATTAAATGTATAAGTATATTTTTGTGTATAGTACCAACCCTTTTTGTCGCAAATTAAATGAGCAGCAGTGTCCAAAAAAAGTTTTGGATAGCTGGAAAAGCTGCGAACAGTCCACAATATTGCCGCTGAATCTACAACGATAGAGAATCTCATCGCAGTTCCAACGCAAGTGTTCCACAAACTGCTGAATTGTGAGATTGTTGAGGGAGAGCACGGACTCCATTTCCCCGATATCCTGCGCCGTATATCGATTATCGTCCAACATAAAGCCATAGAAAATGTGTAGTTTCCGCAGAATGCCAGATAACTCGGCTCCCTGAGGGAGTTGTCTATTTGGGGGCAAAATATAAGATATCTGGATATTTTCTTCAGATTAATTTCCACCCACAGAGTTTTCAAGAAGGCCTTGGACTTTTGCATATTAAACAGCACATCCGGACAGATGGTAACCGGCGGAAAGTAGAGATTAGTAACCGGAGTGTGATCGCTTTCCACATTCATCCGGGTGGGATTACTCCTATAGTCAATGTAGAAGGTGTGCGCCATAACCACGGCGCAGATGAACATCACCAGGGAGATTAGAAGCCACACAAAGTGCACTATTTTATTGGTGTCCTCGTCGCGGGTGTATCTCAATCCGTGGATACTGCTGGTGGCACAGAAGTCGCTCCAAGTGCGACGCAGGGAACCCACCAGAGGTGAGACCTTCAGATCCACCTGCTCCGGCTGGAGCTCCTCTTCCTCGTGACCCATGGGAAATGACAACTGCAGGATATCTTTTCGCTGCAGGCATTTATATACACGCCAGAGGAGATGGCCTCACTTGATATCCTGACAACTGCTTATTAATAACGAATTAGGCTTCGAGGGTGAGTCCGAGGTTGGCTTTAGGTTAAAGCTAGAACTGCCGTTAAACCCCAACTAAAAACCCGAGTGAGTTAACTTTGATATACTTAAACTATAGTTTTAATTGGTTTTTTCATACATTTGGTTGCTTGCTTACTTAACAATGTTCGCTTGAGCGGATCATTTCATTTCAAAACAAATCGGTGAGAGAACTAAACTCTGTCGCTATCACAATAATAATTAGAAAACTACACATTTGCAATGGTAGACCTCGATTTGCCCAACTGGAGTTTGGCAATTTGTGCTCGATTTGGTTTGGGTTTGGGTTTGAGTTCACAATTCATTTACAATCGGAAGCTAAACTGTCTTTTGCTATAGGAATAGATCAGTGGCTAGCTATCGGTATAACAACTTGGGGCTTAACACATAGGTAACTAAAACAACGACTAAGCTACGCATTTCATATCATATATAGTGTACGGTGTATTGTCTAATCCTACATCCTTCCGGGCCGCTTCCTAGGAGCTAGTGATGGCCTGTGTGGGAGGCGCCGCTCCATTGCTCAGCCTTTGGGGGGTGGCGGTGCTGGTCGTCGACTGCAGGGCCGCCTTCTGTTCATCGTCGGCGGGATTGTCCCAGAACTGGCGTTCGCCGGAACCGAAGATGTTGTAGAAGGTGCCGCAAATTATGTACACAAAGGCGGCAATGAAGAACACGATCTGCCACTGACCCATCACGGGCTGCAAAAGAAGAGAGATTAATTAATTGATGGTTTATATATTAAGTGAGAGTATAACAAGGTTGCTCAATGTATTTATACCATAAATGTCTCAAATAGTTTTGGCAATACTTTCGAAACTGATTTAATTGTCTGTCTCTGGGGCACATATATCTTAGTCTAGATAATATCTGTTTATATAGGAACTAGCGTGTCTGTTTATATAATTACTTATTAAATGCTTTGGTCACGGATGCTATATTTAACCGAGAAGACTGTCAGTATATAATTTTTCAAAGGCATTTCAGAGATGAAAAATGACTTGGTAATATAATTTTTAATTATTAAAAATATTATTAAATATTTAAAATATTTAAAAGACCATAACTCACCTTGCTGGGATCGGAGATTAGGTTGCCCGCCGCAATGGGCGCCAGCAGACCCGCCAAGTTGGCCGAGCAATTCGTGATGGCCATCAGGAAGCCGGCGAAGCGCGGCGTGAGGTCCAAGTGGTTGATCTTGAAGCCCGAGTAAATGCCACCGTTCAGGCCCACTCCGATGGTGAGGATGGCCAGGGTCATGGCTCGATCACAGCCCGTGTAGGAGGCGGCAATCAGAGCGATTCCGGGGCCGTACTGGCCAATACTGTTAATGATCTTCCTGGTGGCGGTCAGTGAGAAGCGCTTGGAGCTGATCATCCAATCGGCAATCACCGAGATGACCATGGACAGCAGCCACATGGCGAGATAGGGCAGGGAGCTGAGCAGGCCGTTGGACTTCAGGGAGAAGCGGAGCACCTGCTTCATGTACGTGGGCAGCTCGGTCATCAGAGTCTCGTAGCCGTAGTTGTGACCCATGTGGGCGAAGAGGATGGCATAGAAGGGCAGCGACTTGATGATGGCCTTGAAGGGAATCGGAGGACTCTGAAAGGGCAGGGAAATATTTATTAGAATTTATTCTTTTAATTTGTTTAAATTAAGTAGACCCACCTTGACCACATCGGTGCCCCACAGCGCATCGTTAATGTACTTCTTCTCGCGCTCATCGATGGTGGGATGAACCGAGGGATCCTCGTGCACGAACATCAGGAAGGCAATGGACCACACGGTGCCCACCACTCCGAACACATAGAAGATCGATGGCCAGCCGCCATCGAATCCGTACTCCGCCAGCAGACCGGACAGGGGCATCGAGATGATCGTTCCGAACTGAGCGCCCGCATAGACGGCGGCGCCCATTCGCGATCTCTCGTTGGGCGGGATCCATTTGGCCAGGAGGGCGTGGGTGCAGGGCACAATGGGACCCTCGCCCAGGCCCTGGATGAAGCGCACTCCACACAGACCCCAGACGCCACCTTCGCGGGCGGCCACCGGGACGAGGAAGGCGAACACTGAGTTGATCAGCATACCGTAGCCCAGGAAGCGCAGCGATCCGTACTTCTTGGCCAAAATGCCGAAGGGAATCTGGGTGATCACGTAGCCGTAGAAGAAGGAGGACAGGATATAGCCTTGCAAGGCCGAATTCCAGGGGAACTCGCCATCCTGGGAATCGTCCTAGGAGGAGAAAGGGGAAATAAATTAGTAAATATTCAAAACACATTTATTTATGATTTGAAATCTCTCTTAGAGATGCCCAAAAGTATGCTATAAAATATTTGCATGACTTACAATGGGTATATCACGATCTCCGCACTCATCATCGTACTCCTCATCGCCGGTCTTAATCGCCGTGTGATTAACCATGGCCACAATGGCCACCGACATGTTCGTCCGCATCACATACGCATTGGCCATGCCCAGGAAAAGCATAAAGGTCACAAAATACCGGGTGGCAAAGCATCCTAAAAAAAACACACAAAAATTAAGAGAAATATAATTAGTCAGAGAAACGGAGAGACACAAAAATAAGAGAAAATTACTCTGAATGCGTCAGAGGCCAATAAGCGTGCACAAATTAATTTATCTAATTCAGCCCAGAGCAGGCGGAAATCTTGTCAGCAACTATAAATGTTGGCTGAGAAATTATAGGTTTCGGAAATGCAGAAATAACCCAAATATTTCTAGGCTATCTCCGAGATATAAAGATATAATCTCGTCTGGGGTTTGCTTAGCCCAAGGTTCGTTGCTCGCACGAGATAAGGTTCTCGCCGGGTTCGCTAGATGATTCAGTGTAGATTGGAAAGCCTAACAATCTTTACACAGTAAACTATTTTTTTAATTATAAATATTTGAAATAAATATTAAAAGTTTCATCAAATAAAGGGAAGTTCAAGTTCAAGTGCTCTTATAATTTTAAGAAAAAAAATCTACGATTACTTAGTAATTTGGATCGATTTCTTCCCTGTGAAAATAAACGTGATTCCTTTGATTTCAAGTGCAATTTCACAATTGCCTGTCGTAATATCTGCCCATTTATTTATTTGATTTCATCGCCATAGACTCATATTCCGAGATCGCGTTTTATTATTACTACGAAAGCGATTGTTTACATTTGGACTGGGTGAGTGTTGGCAATTTGTTGGTGTCGTTTGTGTCATTTGGCAAACGTGAATGGTCGGCATTTCTAGGCAATTTACACGGGCGTGGAACACGTGAGGTAGCCTGGATTCCCAGCTGCGGGTACAGTTGTGTTCGCTGGGATTGGGCTCTACTAAATACTACTTTATATGGCTTAATTAGAGGGTGACGCATGCTAAGTTCAAGGCTGCCCGCAGATTTAATTGAGGCAATTCACTTTCCCAACTACTGAACTTTGCCCCGTGCTGGTAAATTAAAAATTGTGAGATAATCTCTTTTGTGTTCAATAACCTGTCTGTTTCGGGGGAATTTAGTTGCCAAAAAGAGAACAAAATAATCGAAAAATACGACATAAACAATGGGCGAAAGACCGCCGAATTTGCCGAGTCAAAAATT
This sequence comes from Drosophila rufa, assembly GCA_018153105.1. Taxonomy (NCBI): domain Eukaryota; kingdom Metazoa; phylum Arthropoda; class Insecta; order Diptera; family Drosophilidae; genus Drosophila; species Drosophila rufa. The sequence goes on from JAECXS010000002.1 coordinate 7,932,314, forward strand.
ATTTTTTAAAAATATTGTTGTCTGCTCGCCGTTTATTTGTGCTCACGCAGCGTTAAATCGCGCGATTTTCTCGTTTTTCGCCGCCCCCGTTTTCCACGATTTTTCCCTCATCCCTTGTGTTTTTCTCACTAACTTTTCACCCAACGTCTCGTGTTGCACAATCGGCGGGTCTGCTTTCGTTGCCAGCAATCTGGCGTTGAGGAGAAGCACGTGTAAGTCGCGCGAAATCAGACCAAGGAAAATAAACAGGTCTCCGGGTGGCCTAACAAAATGGTAGCCTTAATATTACGTATACGCACAAAGTCACAAAGGAAAATTAAATAAAAAAGCAGGGATAATGGTGTAGGAAATATATTCAAGTTATTGGTGGTAATAAATACTTTTTTCAAAATTAGTTCAGTGAGAAAATATTTTTGGAGCTCCTACAAAATAGGCTTAATCTTACTCTTTAATTTTTTTAGCTCTCTTGAAAACATGAAAATGGTAAATTTTACATCAAATCAGTCTAGAAACCATCAAAAAAGGTTTATAAATTAAAAGGGTACACGATGTTAGCGTGCGATTAATTCACCAAAACTCATATAAAAGCCACCAACACGTTATCAGAAATTGTGTAAATTTTTTTTCGGTGGAATTCTAGCTTACTCTGCGGCTGTTCCTCCAGTGCTTCGTGGAGGTGCCTCTGGTTCCACACCAAAACATGGCCATCGCGTTGGCGATGATTCAGACTGCTGCGTCGAAAGGGCATCTTTGTTTCTTTGGGTTCTTGGGGGTTGTTTGTTGTGGGTAAACTTAACTAAATTCGGTACTTTCTAGTTTCGGCTCGAGTTCACGACTTTTTGCGCACACGCTTAAACCATTTCATTGTCTATCTGTCGACTTTTCCGGCTGAGGACCGTAACATATCGCGGGCTGGGAAACTCGGAGGTTCTGCGAGGAAAAACTAGCGATAATGGGGTTGGTGGTGTGGTGCCTTCGGCGCTGAGCGGTCAACTGAGTCGGAACTTTTCGCTCCCGCTTGTTGCTTTCAGCTTTTTCTACTGAGCGCCAACTGTTGCGCCGCCTTCGCTTATAAACCGCGAATGGGTATGGGCTATGGGGCTATGGCTATGGGTTTTGGTATGGGCACTGTATTGGGTTCGGATATAGTCGGGGTTCTGCGCCGGCGTCGCTCTCGCCGCCGCTGAGCGATTACATCAGTTTTAGCGTTCAGATTTTCACTAATCGAGTGAGGCGATGGAAAATTCTCCCCGCCAAATGCATCATTTCGCGGCCCGGCGATTGATGTCAATTGGTAGAGTGAACTCTTTGCTCGGACCAAAGTCGAAGACACCGTGCGCACCTCCATCGAGTATATATGTCTAATTATAACCGATGGACGTAAGCATGCGATTATGTAGTACCATTCACACTCACATCTCGTGACTTTCGGCACATGGAAGAAGACGTACACGCGCGTTGCCTAAAATATGCACAGCTAAGTGATTATGGTAATATTTTTGGAAAATTACCGGGTACTTTCGGGAATCGTAAGGGGTTTTCTAGAGGTTTCTAAAGGGGGTTGTACCATTTTTATTTTATTTAGGAAAGTATATTTATTTTAAAATTGAAAAGCTTTTACTTTTGAGTTATAAATCCACTTTCAAAGCTATCAAAGAGTATGCAATATTTTTTAGTTTATATATTATTTAAAAGAACATTTCTTAAAATTAAATTAAAGTCTTAAAACTATTAACCCTACTAAAAACCGTTATATCTTTTTTGCCTTAATTATATATTTGCAAATTAAATCCCCCCTGACCACCCCCAAAACAAAAGCAAATGGGGCAGACACATGTAAACATAGTTTTTGCCGACTGGCGATGAAGTCATAGAAGTGCGCCGCCGCTAAATGGAGGCGCCCCACAAGGTGCACTATTTTCTGTGTAATTACTGGTCATGCCAAAATGTATACTCTATGTAATCGCTTTGACAAGTTGTTGCTAATTTTGACATAGTCCGAATAAAAGAACAGAACTCGCCCCTTTTGTTTTGCTTTCATTATTGCGAGTATTTCAGCAAACCGCAGAGCGCGACCAAAGCTGAAACTGTAAAAATAGCTACAGTCACGCTTGACTCAGACAAGTGTTTGTTTATGTACGGGTGTTATTGGTGGGTGTGTATGTGTCCCAATATGTGTGAGTTGGCGGAGCTCGCTCTCAAAGTTTGCCGCCGGCTGAGACAGACACGTGTTTGTCGCCTGCTTCTCCTCGCAAGTTCAATTTGCCGATCTAATGGCATCACAACGAATTGTGGATGAACTATGGCCAAGAATGGCCCATTTTGGCAGCTTTATTATTTATTTATTTCATAAAGTTTTCTAGCTATTTCTATCTATTTATTTACTATTTATAAGTCTCTAAGAACTTTAATTATCCTAGAGAACTTGAAAACCGACTTTCTAAGTAAAAAATATTATATTTTATCATCATTCTAATTGACTTATCATAGAAACCAAAAATCCAAAAGGCATGACAGTCTAATAAATGGAATCACCAATTTTCAGATCAGTTCCTCAACCGCAAGCCGAAATAGATAATCAAGCCCCCGTCTCTGCATTCTCTGTATTTATTATACCTTTTGTTAATTGCTTTTTGCTGGCATTGAGCGTGTCTCCTAAGCTCTCGTGACAGAAAAGAGGAGAAGCCATTCACACTGTCTAGCTTGACATATACAGCCACACACCATATTCGCAATATATGATTCTGAATGTTCATATGTGGGGAGAATTTTTGGCAGACCCTCTGATGGAATATTTATTTTTTTGTGTGCGGTACAGTTGTGCGCGCGCTCAAAGCAATTAAGTGTTTTCTTTTTTTTTTCAGTTTCTTTGCCAACTATTTTCTATTTTTGTAGCTTGCCACAGCAATGAGCATAATCTTGTTGATAATTATTTATGGATTTCTGCTTGGTTAACTATTCTACACAAACTCTACATGGGTTTTACACGCCCAAGCTCTTGTTACGTTTCCGTAGCATGCTTTTGGGGTGAGCTTTGGCGCTACGTAACGCACGCATAATAACGTAAGCGTTGACTGGACTTCATTGAAAATGTAGCTTTCTTTTGTTATGGTTTAAGTAGCAGAGATTACGTTAATTCCTGGAATTTCTGGAAATTCTAACTCCCTTGATAATGGTAATCCACAATTGACGTTAATTTGGATTCCAACTCAATTTGAACATAAACAAGGCGCACTTGTCTCTTGTGGTGGAGGGAGTTCCTGGTATCGGGCCTCTTGAAAGGTGCAAAAGAGTAGCGCAAATATTTGCACTCCATAAAAGAGGCGGCTTTGTCTGTGGCCCCAGAAGGTTAAGCTGATGTCAGCCGGCGAGTGTTTACCCCTTTTTTTATTGTTATAATAATCAGATATTTCCAACTCAGCGCGACTCATTATTCAGTGGGTTAATTGCTCGGCAATTTCTATTTCAGTTTCCCTTTTGCAGGTGAGATGGTAGCAGCACGCTCTCTTTGTGAATGAATGTCTCAGCTATTTTCGTGGTAATTGTAATATAATAAAAATAGTAACAAGCGCACTCGAGATGAGATGAGTAATTTGCCTGCCGCTCTGCGTTCGCAAAAAAAAGGAAATCAAATAAAATTCTACGAAATATGTCGCTAAAGTCACGATCTCGTGAAAAAAAGTAATAAGGAATTTCTACTGTCCAAATTGAATACTTTATAGTCAGCGTCGGCTGTGAGTGCGCGCTTTGTAAAGGCAATTTTCCAATTTAGCAAGTCCAGCTGAGATGGGCCGCAAATCGGATTACGCCAGAGGCCCGAGACGTCAACAATACTATATGGTATCTCTGTGTGTATACCCGGCGGATCCCATAGAAATATAGAACGGATATGGAGCTCCAGTCGAGCGCAACGTTCAACAGGTCGCTGCTTCCATTGTTAAATTAGTGAGGGGGTTTTTGGAACCACCCATTATTGAGGCATCTAAACTGCGGGGGCGTTGGCTGGGAAATTGAATAGATGCGAATATTTTCATCCAATTAACCGGTTGCATGTCGCCGCCTGGACCCCGCACATTCAAATGTCAATATCAGGGCCAAGAGCCAGCGAAATGCTGCAAAAAAACTACGAAACTTGTCAAGTTGCCAAATCGAAAATTGTTTTTTGGCCAGTCACGTCACAGAGCTCTGCTCTGTAAATCGTAAATATTTAAGTGTTATTAGTGGACTTATGAAAGTAAAAAGCGAAAAGTTCTCGTTCTCGTCGGTATTTCAAGGCGAATGCGAGTGCATTTCCCCGACTGACCTTAGCCGCGAGTCTCTAGAGAATCTCTGGCGGGGAGAAACGAGTTTTTGCCATCGCCTTGCAGAGTTCATTTGCACAGTTATAAACACGTACTGTATTTGGCGAAATGCCGCGATTTATAGCTCTGTTTTTCGCTTTTGCCGGTAACTGGTTTTGGCCAGTTGGCTATGAAAAAGGTGAACCGGGAACTCAGACAAACTGTGTCAAGTATCATGGATTTTAAATATATTTTACTAAATATATTATAGAAATAGGAAGCCCAGACCTGCGTAAACAAGCCACGTGGTCTGTCCACAAATGGCGGAATAATAGGCAAATTAGACAGAACAGAACTAGACAGTGTTGACTCAACTGTACCACCCACTCACATACACACCCCCCAAAAATACACGGAAAGAAATAACAATTAATTACGATCTTGGAGATAAAAGATCACGTTTTTGTTATGACAAAATACAGACATTCTAATATTTTAGAAGACTTCTTTTTTTTTATAAAACTATTCCTATTTAAGTCTATAAATATATATTTAAATTTTGTGTTGCTATGAGATCACTGATTAACAAAAATAATTTCCTAAATTTCTTGCCGTGCAAATTATGGTCTCTGTGTCACACGATCATTGTGAATTTGGCTCACGCATTGGCGACTTTTGTTAATAATGAATTTAATTTTTCTCCTCTTTTTCCGTTGCATAACAAATAACTTCCGTTTAGCGGCAAGGCAACCTTCTCATCCATTTTCGGCGCTGTTTTCGTTTATTTAAATCAAGTGGATTCCAGGAGAAGCCACTCGTAGGCATTGAGAATCCCATTCAATCGACTTCAAGTGTAATTTTCGAGTTTAACGATTGCAAAATAGCCGGGGCGAACGTGTTCTGTTCGGTTAATTTACCCGGTATTCCGAGCCAGTGTGAAATGTAAATTATATGTCTCAGCGGCCTGAGACATATATCCGAGTGTGTATTGTCATGAGCAATAAATGGGGCAATTACCCGGTGACTGGAATCATAGACTTGGGGATAGTATGCATCAGATGGAATCGCAATTGTAGCGGATAATTATTCGGAGAAAAGAAAGCGAAACTGTATTTGCATATTATCCAGATCAGCGAACATTATTAGGGGGGGGTCTCGAATTATTCCATTAAAGCCAGCTTTTTGAAGCTTAACTGGAGGTAAGTTATTTCCTAATATAAGTTATTGCTTCAGGTAAGATATTTTATACATTTAAGGGAACTTCACTAGCTAAACAGACAAGTGAAGTTTTAAATATATTTGTTAATTATTTAGACATGACCTATTAGTTAAGAATAAGCCCTGAATATATTTATATAACAATTATTTAAAGGCTTTACTTTCTTTACAAGGCAAACTCTTCCCTTGATACCTTTAATTTGCATCTCCTTTATTATTAGCTTTTAAATTTATGATGTTTTTGTCACATCTCTATCTATCCCTAATGAATTAGCCAACAATGAGGGGGCCATAATAATTGGGAATTATCTCGGCTATAGTGTAATTGGAATTGTGAATTATCTCGGCTGTAACTTGTAAATTTTACACCCATTAAGTGTGATGTTCCTTCCGCACTCTCTAAACCTCTCCTTAAGGGATATAATATATTTAAGAACTCACCTAGCGGAGGCTTCTCCAGATCCTTCTCGGTACTCGCACAAATGGCCTCCTTCGACGCCGACATCTTGTTAATTGCGGAGTTGGGTTGCGGCTTTTGTTCAAGTTAAACACAAAGTGTTAACGCAAATTGATTACGCCGCTGCAGGTGGCGCGTTTAAATATCACAATATACTACTGCTCACAATGCAGAAAACACACTCGGCCTGAGTCTGAGGTGTTGCAGTGGAATGGGTGTATTTGCCGTTTAATTATTGACCGATGTGGGTTTTTGTGGGTTTTTGTTTTATTATTTATTGTCCCGGCTCACGTTGAGCTGGAGATTCAGGTGATTCTTCTGGGTGAGAGGCGTCTTCACTCGCGATCTGCTGCCGCTGGCAGCTGGATTTGTTCTGATTGACAGTCGGCGGGCAGCGGGCCTTAAATAAGCCCCGAACCTGAGCTTCAGACCGAGTGTGCTCCGTCTGTCTGCTGTTTGCTGCTGTTTGCACGATTTATTCGCCGGTCTTGTTGACACTCGGTCTTCGGTGTTCGGTCTTCGGGGACGGGATCTTCTCCAGCAGTTTCCCCGCAGATAGCAGATAGCAGATCGCAGATCGCAGATCGGCAGATCAAGCTGTTAATCTGAAAGCAGAGCAGGGCGGTCAACAAATTAGTTTGATAAATTTAGACGGCTTCAATTGGTTAGGCAAACGGCAAGTGTCGCCGAATGCGAAATGTCCACCGTCATCCCGACTCGAGATCGGCATTTGATTTCGCGATCTCACGAGTCTCGGCGTCGCCCTACGCACGTTTTCCCAGTTAACAGCGACCGGCGATCAAATATTGGAAATCATGATTTGACGGATTTGGATTCGGATTCACGGGGATATGTACTTAAAATAAAGTTAGAGCTAGATCGAGTGCTGTGGGGTACAGTTTGCTACGCCATTTCTTAGTCAGTTCTGTGGCTAGACCTTGGGCTTATATTATTATTTTTTTTAAGTTAATATTTGCATTTATATATTGCACAGCAGGCAATGTAATTAACCTTACAGCTCTACTTATCTCCCCTAAAGCTTATCCACACACAAATCGCATATTGACAATTTCGGGGCCCTGATGATGTAATTTGTTTATCATTTTATTTTTCGTATTTTTACTTTTACTTTGCTCGCTGCGGCTGCGGCAAACTACCGAAAAAATGTTTCCCTCTTGAAAAGAAACTGGTTACGGGGCTGCGGCGAAACATATTTCCAGGTAAATTCATTATAACAGCGCTTTGATTCTACATTTATTTAAATCCCCACACATATGTACCGTAAATAATAAATAACAATGCGCACTTGAGTGTTGTGTGAGCGGAATCTCAATTGTTTTTCGAATGGTTTGCACGTCAGAGGGGCTTGAAAAAAAACATTTTGGAAAGTTTCGTAAGGCGTCTCAACAACCTGCTTTTTTGCCCAATTTGTTTGCGCAGATTTCTTAGAAATTAAGCCCACACAAAGCCCTAATTGGGCTCTTATATGCCAGAGTCTGGCAAACAACACAATATAAACATGTCAAGGGGGCACCCCACTAATTACAGTAGAAATGCTGCTAGAATTTCCATAACTTCAACTCGGTTTCTTAGAACCTTTTTTATTTTCTAAGCGGGATTAGAATCAATGTGTGATTTAGATTATAATATTTAAGTACATGAAATATTCATACCCCATTTGCATCATCACACTATTTATCCTTATCTTACTGCTTATTTATAAGCAATTAATAAATGCATTCATAACCTCAGTTTCATCAGGTTGAACCTCATATTTATAACGTAAAACGATCAAAAATAGAAACGTGATCTCCACTCGTTACTTAATAAGATGATCGCTCACCAAAGTAGCGCAAATCTCGAGTTTCCTTTGCCGCATTTCTGTCACAAATATTGATCAATTTAGACAATTAGCAAAGTGACTTTTGGGTAAACATCGGACACAAATACCAGGGATATCAAACGTGTACGTGGAATGATTTTGCATTTTATGGCCAAACGCTAAACGACCGCAGATCGCTGAAGTCAGTCGAGAGCGATGGTTGCCTGGCTGCTCCTGGAGCGATCTTGGCTGATGTTGCATAAGTTGGGAACGATTAAAATAAATTCCCCTCCGAAACAGCCAATTAACTAGTGCTCGTGTATAATCAGAGAAATGTCTAGTCTGTAAATATACTCAGAATGTAATAAATTTAAATTGCAATCGCTTATTGTTAATGCCGCAACTGTCAGTTGTTTCGGGCATTAAAAGTGCATTAGTAAATAACAATAAATGCCGAAAATTTATAGACTCATGGTCGTCTATAAACCATTTCGGTTGGAAGCCGTAACAGAACAATTTATGAATCTAATCGTTATCGGTAACGCCTCTTAATCGGATTGAAAAGTGCGCCAAGGCGCTAGCAATTGCTTTCAAGTGGCGGAAATTTCGTCAAGATAAGTCCGATTCCAAAGAGGCTGACAAAGTTCGCCTTGGCCAAGAGAATACTGTGGCCAAAAGCCCAGCGCGGTGCTTGTAAATCCCCAGCCAGACAGATTTATTGACAGATTGTCCTCGGAGCTTCTATCCCGATAAATTGGAATTCTCCGAAGGGGGCTGTTGGTGGTGAGTTGCCATGTTGGTGGTGGCAACTACTAACTGCCGTAAATCAAAAACGGTTATCACCGAGTGTGTACGCACACACACTCGAGTGGGGAACCTCTCATAGATTGCACGGCACTAGGAACTATGGACAGAAACGAGATACACGTGCTAATTATTTTCCATTCACCCTTTTTCGGCTGACTGAGATGATGGCCATAAAGCGACACAAGACGCCAGATATCAGATTGCCTTAATAATGTCATAATTGGGCTTTATCGCCGGCCCATAAAGCAGACTTCGTCACATTAACAACAGATTCGTGACGAGGCACGGGCAAATTTTCCACCAGGTCTCGGATTCCATCGTCCATTGGCACTTTAACGGCGTATCCTATTGTGGTAATTAATTTTAATGTTATTCGCCATTTGTTCCAATTGTTGGCAACGTTTCCAACACCATTTCCATTTCCAGTTGAATTTCAATTTTCATTTCCACTGGCTGGTTGGCTGCAAGTGGAGCGCCAGTAGTGTTTGCATTCAGCTTTTCAAGTTCAAGTTCAGGCCCGGGTTTCAACCTCAACTCACATTCACATTCGATTCGGCCGACTGGGTATGCACTCAGCAGAAATGTGGCTTCTAATGTTGGCAAGAAGTTTGACCATTAATCGGAAATTATTTGATTTAAACAGATATACTTTCTAAGTCGAACTATAAATATATTTCTATATTTAAGCAAGAAATCCTGTTATTTACTTTTTAAGGGCACTAACCTAGATTTCTAAAATATGATCTTTAGCTCGAATTTTTTACAGTGCACTTTGTATTCCCTGAGTGTTTACATTGTTCTACGCTGCTCTCGAACAGTGGGAAACTGTTCGAGTCGGGGGTCTTAGGGGCCCTCAAATGGGTATTTTCGCGGACTTATCTGCTTATCGGTGCGCATTTTTGCACTTGAGCCGGATCGATTGCTATCGGGATCGGAATCGAAATCGGGATTTCTAGAGTCTAGGGTTCGCGTAATCACTTGGCCACTTGTCTGCGAGGAAGTAAGTGAATGGTTTTGTTACACGTAATAATGCATCATTACCGATCGTAAATCATTCAGTTCAATCGAGTTCCTTGACAATAAAGAGCCATGCATTTTTTGTTCTGCTTACAAAACACGTTTTTCTGTTTGCCTTTTGTTAATTTTGTATTTTTTCGTAAGTATTTGCATACGGAGGGGGTCTTAAAACATATTTTTAAATTTTTGTGGTTTTAATTGGCAGGCGGTTTTTAATCAGAAACTCACTCACCTCAGTGCGAAATGGAATGAACTGAGCTGAACACAAACACACGCGCTAAGGTACAAAAAACAACTTTTCAAAAATACGAATCAGCTGTTTTGCCTTACTCTGGTTTATTAATTATTTTCTCTGCCTTTACGCTTTTTGCAGTGCGGCTAATTACAGTGCCCGCTTGGTGGAGAAAACCAATAAAAAAAAAGTTAACTATGGGAATTACCTTTTTTGTTGCCTATTACATGTGATTTTTTAGCACTTTTTACTCTATATTCAGAAGCAATTGAATAATGAATAAAGAAAACTTATAATTACTCAAAGCTATTTAAAAAGTGTACTCATAGCTAGGGAAGTTTCTTTAAAAGATTCATTCTTGACATATTAACACAGCGCACTATTTCTTTAATAAGTATCTAAGCAAATAAAGTAACCATAAACTTTGTAGTATTATTTAATTTAATTTAATTTTTATCGAGTGCTCACTGTAACTGTAACTGGATATCAGCGAATTTGCAGACAAAAACAAAGGAGAGCAAAGTGAAAACGCAGCGGAATTCTGTCAACTTTAGATTTTAGCCTTCAAATATTTCACTCACATTTTTAATTGGGGAAGCCTTGCGATTTTCTCCGCACGCACTCGGGGAAAACCAGCCTTTTTTCCTGCCTTTTTGTCCAAACTATTCGCTTTTCGCTGGTCGCCTGTCGCTCTTTTCGCAACGAGCGTTGGAACTGTAATGAGTTACTACCCCGGCTAATTGAACGTTTTTATAATTCTGTTTCTGTTTTTACTCGCATCGCGGCTACGTTGACGCCGGCAGCGAGCGGACCGCGGCAGCGCCGTTAGGAAACACGAAGCTCTCAGTTTGATTCATCGGCCGAGCTTCGTTTCGCCTGATAAATACCTGCCGGCCAGGTGATAATGATTATGATAACTGCCGCCATAAAGCATTAAACGATGGTTTTATAGCGCCCAGTGAGTGACACGGCCCATCACCCTTTGAGGATCCCACTGTGAGAGGAGAGTGACTGAGTGACTGTGCTCCTGTCAAACGCTAACAGCTGAAGAGAGCCAAGAGCGCCAAGTGCAGTTACTTTGATTTGACTTTAACACTCACTCTCTCGTAATCGTGTGCCACTCACGTGAGCTCTCACTCGCACTTTCTGGCAAATTATTAACTTAATTGCTCTCACTCGCATGAGAGACGCATGGCGATGAGCGAGGAGAGACGACGACTTTTACGATATTGACAGATTGACAAGAGTGATGAGGAGATTTACAATCGCTGGATTTCAAAGCAACTCCGTTGACGTCAAGGAAAGAAAAGTCAAAGGATTGGAATATAATACCTATAATATTCCCCCCAATCGAGGTGGAGAAAAAACTTTAACAACTCTGGTTACGCACAAGAAACGCTTTTGAAAAACACCTCAACAACCACTAAATAAATATAACTTATATTAAGTGTTCTTGGTATTTGAAAAAATACTTAAGGTATTAAATAATGTTCACAATATCCACTTTAATACTTATTTTTTCCTCACAGTACATTGGTACGCCATAAACCGACTTTGGTCAGCGATAAGGCAAAGGCCATTTCTCTGCTATAGCCGGTAGCCAATATCAACTGATTTCGGGTCTATAAAGGGTCGTAAAATACAATCTTGACCAGCAGTAGCACCAACCGGGTTCAGAATGTGAGAATATATACTATAAACGTGTACATGAATGAGCTATCCCTTGGAGCTGGGAATACCTAGTCACATGATCTGGGATTATGGTCGCTGGATTAGGCTAACAACAGCGACTCTACTCGCAGTAGCCTTTCGGAGATCTGCTATCGCGGGTACAGGCTATAAGTATGACAGCTTCGAGTGCCATTCAATTGCCCGTGCCAAATCATATTGGACAAATCCAGTGGTGCCACGAGTACATTATCTCACCATTAATTGTATTTTGCAACTCAAGATAGGACAGAGCGAGCCTCGGTGACGGAGTCAAGGGAAAGATGAAGATATTCCAACGCCGCAATTGATCGGCAATCGTTTGTTTGGGGCCTGTCGTTTGACGCAATTAGTATATTTTATTGACGGACTTCCATCTGTTGTGGATTTCTGTTTTGGCCAAGATAACAGAACGCGTTATGTGGACTGCGCACAATAGCAAAACAAGGGTAAAAGTATTTCTATTAGATTATTAGGCATTATCTTCGATGAAATGCCAAGTGATTTTCCATAGAAGCAATGAGTCAATCACGTAAAGAGATAGAAAGTTGAAGAGCACTACCTTTAGTATCGCTATTTTATAATTAATTGTGTTTAAATTATTATATAATATACTCTCGACTACTAAAAAAATATTATTAAACACAATAACAAATATAACTAGTCATGTAACTAATTTAAGTACCTACTCATTATTGTACTAAGTATGAAACACTTAATTTTTCTTAGAGTAAAGTCTGACTGTTCTTGGTATTTGCTCAAACTGAAGTCACAAATTAGAATGACTGATAAGAGGAAGTCTTTATTTTTATATATATTTATTTTTTAGATTAAGCAAACTGATTAAGAGTGCTAAGAGCCGGGGCTTTAGAATTATGGCCCCAGTAACTATATTTATAGGGTTTCTATATTTAAACTTTTTTTTATTGTAATATTAAGTAATGGTACAGTAAAGAAAAGTCACCAAACGCATTAAATAATAATACTAATAAAAATAAAAAATATATTTGAAACAATGCAGCTTAAATTACACAAACTAGATTAGTACGCCAATCAGTTCCACTTTCAATAGTTCTACCAACTAATTAGTGTCACTTCAGAACCCTCAGTAGCAAAAGCATGCCGCTGTTAACAACCCACGTGCTAATAGTCCTCTTTCTCGGCCCCATTCTGGCCAAGTTCATACCGTTCATACCGCCAACCGAACCGTATTACCCTTGTGTGCAATGTGGTAGAAATGGCACCAAATCATTTTGCTCCTCGCGCTGTGAGGAGACCTGCAAGTACAAGTCCCTCGGATGCTCGCCCAGGATCTGTGGAGGTCCCTGTGTCTGCCGCATGGGTTACATAATCGATGAGATCAAAAAGGATTGCGTCCTGAGAAGCGAATGCACTGAGCAACAGGTGGAAGTGCCCTCCTACGAGGTGACCGCTGTCCTGGGCTTTGGGGCAAACTATGGATTTGTCAGTGAGTCTGGACAGCGTGCAATCGATGCAAAGGCAGGGAAGCCATCGGAGTGTGAGTCATAAAAGTAAACAAGTGGCGAATAAAATAATTAATAACATTTATTGACATGCAAATAAAATTATTATCCTTAATAGAGGAATAAACCCACTTATCCTTATTTCAACTTTTGTGAAATTCACTCCCCACCCAAATTTCCTGCACGAAAATACAAATAAATCAGTTCGACAGCTAAACATTTGCTGCCTCGCCGACTGATAGCTGATTAGAGGGCCTGTAGCCGGAGGTAAATATGGCCATAAAACTCTCGGCACGGCGACAATATGGCATATAGACCCCATTGCAATCGAGTGGCTAGATAAGAAACGTGCCGCAAATCGGCCGAGCCGCTCGCTCACGTTCACGTGATGTACACGCCGATCCATCCGGCCGGGTACATCTACTCATACCTGGAAATGTGGCCACAAGCGACAGGTAAATCGCGCACAGGTAAAACAGCGACACCAGCCGCCAACAGCGATAATGAATAACAAGCACAATTAACGCGATCAACAGCGGGGACGATGTGCTAAATGCTGATACAAATGGCTTATCTTGTCACCGATATTTGGCCCAGACAGCCGAGAGAGAGAGTTGCCGCTGGTGATGAAGGGGCATGTCGTGCCAAGATTCCTGACTTCTTAGACAGGCTAGCGGATGGACCCAGTGGACTGTGTAATCCCAGCAAACACGGCCAATCATCGCTGTTTGAGCTGGTCTCATAAAGACGGGGCAAATAGATAACTTAGAGACCAAGAAATGTGTGCTAGCGCTAAATATTGTGTCAGGCGTTACTCATACGCAGCGTGGGCTTCAAGCAGCACTCGTCCAAGAGCTGATTATATTTGCCATAGATACCCAAAAGTATGCTCGGTTTTGGGCTTCTAAATGTGGTGAAATTGAGGGAGTAAAGGTTGTGAAATATATAAGAATATCCAGAACCCTTTGATATATACTTCCACAGTAACCAAATATTCTAAAGTTATAGCCAACATATACTGCTTAACTCTTATTTGAAATTAAATTAATTTTCGCTTCACAAAAAAACAATGCCTTGCAGAATCAACGATTTGGACTCGAGCAACGCTCGTTTTCAGCCAAGTGTAAGAATTGGCAATTGGGTTGAGGAAAAGTGTCTTGAAGAAGTAAGTCTCAGAATAATTAATTTCTAAATATTAAGGCATATTTACACTAACCATTCCAAGGACAAAATAGTAAACTTCAAGAAGCAGCACGACAAGGGAGAACTCCTTGTGGAAAAGGCACGCACACTGTACGATAATTTCCTCAAATCTATTGTCCTGGCTGCTCCCAAGCAAAACATTATTTTCGGGGATGTAGTCCAGCTGATGCCCATCTCCATGGGCATCGAGGACATGGACACAACCGATCTGAATGCCGCTCTATCGGTGGTGATCAACGAGAGGCTGGTATATCGAAGCCAGTCCATCAACGAGGACTGTGAGTTGTCGGTGGCGCCCTCCCGGCATCCCTGTGTCCGCAACTCCTTCCGGATTGTCAGCGGAGATGATACCGATCGCACTGGGGAGAACATCAAGTACGGGCAGAGATTCCAGCTGCAGTGCATGTCCTCGGAGGAGGATCCCATTGTACTGTACAGTGGGCCCAAGCGGAGTGACCTGCAACAGGGCGTCCACGCCACTTACTTGTCCCATAAACATGGCGAGCTGAATCTCAATTTGGGACTAGTTCAGCGCAGTGTAAGTTTCATTTTTAAGGGGATCTTTATATTTTTTTTTATTATTTAATCAAAGTTTAATCCCTATTTCCCTTACAGAAATGTACCTGTCCGAATAGCGATGTACCCTTGGCTTACACGAACTGGTTTTGTCGGCATATCAATCCCAAGGAACGCTTTGAAAGCGAAGGAGAAGATATACCCGTAAAGTATCTTAAATAATTGGTTAATAATAATTAAATATAATTACTTTATTTTTCGCAGAGCAACTCCCCCTTGGTGATTGTGCATGGAACCACCAATCGAAACCTGGCTGCCGAAAATGTTATGGTGTCAACTCTCTTTGGTCCAGAATTCCTGGTTTCCGTACAAAACTATCGCAATATTTACAAGCACGAGATCTGGAAGAACGTTTGGATGATCAGCAATGGACATCAAGCTGGAGGATCCAAGAAATCTGATCACTGAGCTTAAAAAAACAAAAGCTCTGCGAAAATTACAAGTACTGGCAGAAAAAAAGGGTCACGGCAATTAAATGCGCGTTGAACTTGGCAGCGATTTAAATTTCGCACATGAAATCGTGCCGAGCCGAGCCCCTGCCGTTTGACCTAGTTACAAATTGGCAATTACTAAGCTATTTCATAGAGAAAAGAACTTTAAGTAGAGCGGTATTTAAAATAGTTTCAGAGTGAGTCAAGTACTAAGGATGGGTCTTAAAAAATTCGCAAGAGTAAAGATGATCCCTAAGAATCAATTAATAAATGAAATCAAGACGTTTAATAAGGGAATATTATGTTATGAATTTTAAGCTCCAAAAATTCCTTAAAGTCAATATCTTAATGAAAAACCATTTTCTTAATGATGTTAATAGTATCTATATTCAGAATATGATTTTTTCGGCTGTTTAAAATTAATAAACAAAAAATATACTTAAACCCCACCTAACACGTGTCACTTATCACAGGTGCCTCCTACATGGAAGTGTGCCATTTGGGCGATAAAACCACTCGAATGAAACACTCCCAAAAAGACCTATAAATAGGCAACACCCCAACCACACTCAGCACACTCAACCTTTGTCATGTCTCTGTTTAAGACTAAAGCAACACCTCTGATCCTCCTCGTCCTAGCCGTGGCTTCCAGTCTCGGCCAGATGGAGCCTTCGGAGGAGTCCCGGATCATAGGAGGGCAGTTTGCCGCCCCGGGACAATTTCCCCATCAGGTTTCCCTTCAGTTGAAGGGCCGCCATCACTGCGGTGGCTCTTTGATCTCCGAGACGATGATCGTGACCGCTGCCCACTGCACTGTGGGTCAGAATCCTAGCCAGATGATGGCCATTGTGGGAACCAACGACCTGAGCGCTGCCAATGGCCAGACCTTCCAAATTGCCCAGTTCATCATCCATCCCCAGTACAATCCGCAGAGCCAGGACTTCGATATGTCGCTGATTAAGTTGAGTAGCCCCGTGCCCATGGGAGGATCGGTGAAGACCATCCAACTAGCCGACTCCGATTCCAACTATGCTGCGGACACCATGGCCACGATCAGTGGCTTCGGAGCCATCAACCAGAACCTGCAGCTGCCCAACCGCTTGAAGTTCGCCCAGGTGCAGTTGTGGAGCCGCGACTTCTGCAACTCTCAGAACATTCCCGGCCTCACCGATCGCATGGTCTGCGCCGGACATCCCAGTGGCCAGGTGAGCTCCTGCCAGGGTGATTCCGGTGGTCCCCTAACCGTCGACGGCAAGCTCTTCGGCGTTGTGTCCTGGGGCTTCGGCTGCGGTGCCAAGGGACGTCCTGCCATGTACACCTATGTGGGAGCCCTGCGATCCTGGATTAAGCAAAATGCCAATGTTTAAGTGGAAATTTTCGATGTGAAACTATTTGGAAACTGGCTTTAAAATAAACTTATTTTGCAATTATTATTTTGATGTGTTTTTATATTAAAAGGGAGAAAAAAGAAAATATTTAGAACAAGAAGTACTTGAAAAAATGTATACTTTCTAGTTTACTTAACTCTAAAATATTGATTTAAAAAAATGTACTTTTTCAAAAAAAAAAAAGGCAGAAAATCTACGCATTTTTACATGTAAAAAAATGACAACACCCGGTAGATGGCGCCTTTTAAGAGTAGCAGCCATCCGATAGATGGCCAAATCAAATAATAATTATTAAAAATATAAAATAATTATTATTAATTAAAGAAAACACCAAGGAACTTATTTTCAATTCACATATTTTTATTTATAACTGTATCTGTGATTCCCTTGCACAATTCTTGCGTCCTGGCTACACATTTACTACGCGCTTAGAGTTAAACTATGGTAGTTTAGGTTTTTTAAAAAAGATTATCGACCACTTCGTGTATGGCTTTTGGTTTCGTACGTAAACTGTAAATGCCGCCTACAGTGAAGCTCGCTGGCTGGAATAGAACTTAGCAAATGAAGAACAAGCTATCGCCGCATCGTGATATATAAGGTATATATTATATGTACGCTTTAGTCTTGGATAAACAGTATTGAGTCGATAGTTATGTACACATTCAGCGGGATGCGATATGGAATTGTACAGTACGGTATATACACAGTCGCTGTGATTGTGACCTAGCCTAATCCTACAGGAGTTCGATGAACTTGATGAAGTTGAAGAAAACATCATATGGTATGTGGTATGTGGTATAGTAGTGTGTGTCAGAATGCGTCCGTTATAAATAGAAGGCACTATGCACATTTGCATCAAGGACTAATACGCTAAGGACTAACGCTACGTGTGATATCTTTAGTTGGGAAACTGATATTTGTAAGTACTACAAGCTGGCTGTGTGTCCAACAATTAGGATATGTTGTCGTCGTTCTTTGAGAATCCAACGGAAAGAAATGCAACGGATTATCAAAAAGAAAAAAGGGAACACAAGGATACACGAAATCTAAACATCTAAACGTAATTTGGCATAAGGTTTCCGACGCTCCAACCTGCGCTCGTCTAAAAATTAAGCAACACAAGAGTCGACCTCCCTAGATCGTACGTAAGAGAAAATAAATAAAATCAAAATTTAATCGGGAATGGTGGGGGCGAAACGAACAAAGGCTATCACCAAATGCTTTCCAACTCGGACTTAGCCTACGGCTTACTCGCTAAAACATATATTTGGAATGAGGCTCTCGCAAAGCCATTTGATGACGTTTGTTTTTTTTTTTTTCTGATTTTTTTCTTCTTTTTTTTTTTTTTGTAAAATTCATAAATATTTCGGAGCCCGGAGAGTAAGTCAAACAAACACACACACATTCCGTAAATTGTGCTAAATGTTTACAAATTTAAATGCAAAAATTGCGCTACGACTTCCCGCCTTCGTTCGTTTTCCATTAACCTAATGGTAAGTGCTCCGACTTAGGTCTAGACTCTAGGAAACTAATCATCTTATAGCTACTGTACAGCAGTCGTTCTTTCAGTGTCTGTTTGTCTAGTCTGCGGGTTTGTTTCTGTGTGGTTGCGTGGTGCTTAGGGCTAAGTAACGTCTATTCTGTTGTTTGGAAACAAGTATAAAGTTTAGTAATATTTATATAGCATGGCAAGCGATGCTGCTACACTCTCCCTCGTCCCTCGTCCCCCGTCTATTGCACATGCCTCGCGGATCCTCCGACTACTCCAGCTCCTGCCTCCACTCCATGACTGGCTGCTTGCTCCTGTTCCTGCTCCTGCTCCTGCTAATGGTGCTCCCCCGATCCCGCTGCTGCTGCTATGCACGTGGTGGCTGGTGTCGCCGCGAAGTGGGCAACATGAGGTTGCCCCTCGCATAGAAGTAGCCTCACAACTTGGAGCTGTCGTAGTTCTCGAGGGTCCACTGCTGGCGACTGAGGGAATTGTTGCACTCCTCCATCAGCAGTTTGTCCTTGCTCTCCGAGATGGCCAGGCACTTGCCGGAGGTGCCGTGATGCAGCTGCTTGGTGTTCTCGCGATAAGACCAGAACTGTAAGTGAAAGGGGATTTTATTAGCGGTATTTTCATTTAAATTAATCAGAGATATCTAATTGAATTTTGATTCTAAAATAAATAAATTTTCTTTTATTTACATTTCAGTTATTAAATCAATTTTAACGTTAGCAAAAACGCCATTTAAATCGCGAAAAATCTTTAAATACGGCTGCTTCTTTTGCCATATTTCCCATATACTCACCTGATTTCCTTTGCCGCCGTGGCAGGCGTAGAGCGTCACATCCTTGCCGGCGTAGTCCAGGCAGGAGTCGTCGCGGCGTATCTCGCCCGCCTTGCTCAGCATCCAGTACTGCGGAAATCGAGGGAAGGCAGCCAGGATTAATATAAATTGTAATGTCAGCGGATGCGTTTGCCAGTTTGCCAGCGAAAGAAAAGTTTTGCCAGGGCTACAATCGCACAACTTTATTACACACTAATGTTTTATTCAATTAAATGCCAAAAAGCAGCTCTTAGTGTGGGTTTGTGTGTTCTGTCTGTGTGCTCGAATGTGTGTACATATCCTGGCGGAAAAATGAGTGTGTGTGCGAGTCTGGGGCTTTGCCCGAAACTCGCTGGCCATGATTATTTATAATTTAAAACACGTTGCCAATGCCAGATGGCCTGAGCTCGCTGCTGCAGATTCTGCTGGTGACTGAAATTGCCTTTGTTTGCCGCTGCCACAGCCACGCCCCCTCTTCTCCCTGTTAGCCGGGTCGTGACCAGCCGCCATTTTGTGTTACCATTTCCGTTTCCTGCCGTTGCTGCCTGGCGGATAGCTCCCTCCCCCCGCTCGCGCCTTCTTTATTTTGTTTATAATGATGCCGGGACCGGAATAATGATGAGATCGGTCAACGGAGGGCGAGGCGGGGCTGTTGTGTGCCATGAATAATTACTGTTATTGTTTGACCAGTTCAATTAGGGGAGAGTATCCAAGGCTACATGCGTCAACGCAGATAAAACTAATAAGTCAGCTTTAGGAACTCTGTTGATGCTTATTTAAAAATGTCTCACTTTAAACTATGGGTTAGATAAATAACCATAGTAATGTGGGATTAAAAAGTGTGCCCTGTTGCTTATTGTGACAATTTATTCCACGGAATCGTATAAATATCTTTCCCGTCTAATCTCTGACATTATTCCCGTTGCTTTGTATCCTTTTTAGCCCGCGCCTTACAGCATTGTCACGTACTGCCTTTGCATCCCGACTAATGCACAGTTGCACCGTCACCGCCCGTCCAAGGACGTTTCCCGCCGCAGCGTTTATGCCTCGTGTTCATCCTCGCTCATTGTTTAGGCTTACGCCCCACTTACACCCCGCCGCTGCCGCTGCTGCATCTGTCGTCCTTCGCGTTCTCAATTTGCATTCCTTTTTATCCTTCCGCTCCCTTTTCGGCCCCGCCCCCGCTTGTATTGCGTTTTCTCCGTCTGTGTGTGTGTCTGTGTGCGAGATGCGTTTTTAATTACGTTTTTTACGTCTCGTTTTTTCCACTCCCCCGCCCGGTTTTTATCTAGTGTATTTTTTATATGTAGCTTTATTTCCTTTTTGTTCTCTCCCAGTGAACAAATTTGTTTGCCGGCTGCACACAAATATTTTCGCTAGCCCAGACGCGTTTTTTATCGCGCTCACGAGAGAAGTACTTTCATTATGTGGACAGGACTACTAACCCCTTTCTGGCCGCGTGCTTTTTTCGGCTGAGCTATCCTTTGACGCGGCAGTCGAAAGCGTTTTCCCTGGCCCCCGAGTTTTTCCGCTTTTCCCTATTTGGCTCCGTGCGCAGGCTAAATTTCGCGATGTGCGAAATTAAAATTTGCGTGCAAAAAAGCGAATCGTCATGGACCCCCATGCTGCATGTTGTCCCGCTGCAAATGTTGATTATTTTATACGCCGAGTGCAAACAAACATTTAGTTAAATCTTTTTCGTAATTTTTTTTGGGTATACTAGATTTTAGCAGGCTTTAGTTACAAAAAAGAATAAAATATACCACAGAAATCGCTATGGATTTAAAATAATTTAACACAGTGTTAAAAAGTATGCAATGAATTTTTCTGGGTCCCAAATGGCTCGTAAAAAGTGTACTTTTAAGGTACAATTTAAATTGATTTTGAATTCCCCGACATATTCGCTCGAAATATTGTTTAAATGGAATATTTTAGTTTAATAAAATAGTCTGCCGCCAGAAAGTAGGCAATGTTTTCTACAAACTGACTAACCGGGTATCTTATAGTCGTGGCCTGCTCATTTCTTGCTATTTTTAGCTATTCTCCCTTAAATGCGGCTTTTATTTTGTAGCCCCAAAAGCAGGGCGGCGACCGTGGGCAGTAGGCGTGGCAGATGGCTGTCTGGGGCGATTTCAGAACAAGCAGAACGAGGTCAACACGTTTCCCTCCATTTTAAATGTTGAATATACAATATTCGCCTCACACATCCGTATCTGCTTCTATTTCTGTATCTGTGCGAGCGTAAAAGTATCTCGGGCAAAGAGTGTAGGTGAAGGGGTTCCATTGTTTCAGTTCATTTGCTTGCAAATGTTTTGTTTGTTCGGGCATTGTTGCTTGGCGACTTGTTTAAAATACTAGTAACTAAAGCTCTGTTTGCCAGTGTCATTGTTTCGAGTGTTTGCTGTTGTATTTTATACTTTTTTTTTTGTCAAAGCACACACAAAAAACTGCGAAGCCAAAGCCAAAGCCATGTAAATGATTTATCATTCGGCCTTTTATTTATGATTGTGTTTTAATTAATTTCTGTGACATGGCATAAATCGACCGAGTTTCCCAAATGTGCAACACAGTTGCTATGTATTGTGTATTGTGTGTGTGGTGTGTGTGCTTGCGCGCTTGTATGCATCCTGTAAAACTGTTAAAATGTCAATGCCGGCAATGGCAAAATTCGTTGATAAATACTTTCACTTATGGCAGGCAAATAAATTGAATATGAATTGTTTGCCGGCGAGCAATAATCCAAATTATTTATGTACTCTACTAATATTTGTTATTGTAGCCACAAACTCCGTCAAAATTAGTGCTCAAAACCGCAGGACTTTCACAAGGGGTTGAGATAACAACGGCAAAAGGAATACGTTATTGTTGTCAGTTTCGCAACGAGGGATCCGAGTTTTTGGAACACCTTATTAGAGGAGGACTTCCCACACAGGCACCAAAAATCAAAAACAAAATACGAATAGCAACTTTTCAAAACAAAAACAAAAAGTGAGAAAGTTGAAAGAATTAAGTGCACATTTAAGGACAGTTTAAACTAGAAGAGTTAGACTTTGACGCGTAAAGTGAAAGATATACAGGGGAAAAGGGTTCGGTTTTATTTTAATGAAAGGCTTCAATGGCTTAAATAAAAATTGAATTCTTCTGCTAAACATTCATAATTAAGGGAGAATTTTATTAAATTTGATTAACTATTAGTACTGAGGTTAATAAAAAAAATCATGAGAGGAATACAAAAAGCTACAAAACTTTCCTTAGCTGACTTCAGCTTGCTGAAAAGATTCTATCAATGAACTAAAAAAGTTTATCTAGACTATTTAAAAGTTAGTTGCTGGAAAAATGATAGTCTTAGTAAAAACTCTATTCACCATTAAACAGGCATTATTCTTGCAACCTTTAGTTCTACAAATTGGTTAAGCGATGATGATGTTATGTGATGTGACTGGGAGGAGTACTTTGTCCAGTGTGAGTCTGGGTTTGGTTTTAGGTTTGGGTTTAGGCTTAGGCTTAGGTAAGTAAAGCAAGCGGAAGTTTAACAGAAATGCACCAAAATACTCGTGTAATAAAAACAAATAGCGAAGAAAAGCATCAACTCGGTAATAGGAGAGTAAACAACCGAAGCAGAACACCGACAGAGAGACGTGTTCCCAAAAGCATGAGAGGATCAACGAGATCGAGAAGTCGAGAGGAAGACGGATTCGCCTCCTCCTTGAAGTGTTCTGAGGACGTGGACACGGAGGTGGATACCTGATTTCCTCCTTGGCCATGGCAATCATATATGGTAACCGGCGTATCCTCCTCGGATTTCTCTTTCGCATCCAGGCACATGGCCGAGGGCAGGTTGGCGATCTGCAAATTAAGTTCACTATATAGAGGATCCGTCTGATTCAGCTCGGTTTTGGGGGAGGAGTCTTAGGGGAGTACGGTATACCCAATTGCCCGAGAGAGAGTATTTAGTTTTGGGGGAACACTGTCAGTGTTTAGTAGTGAGTAGCAGAGAGTGGAAAAAATAGTGGAGATATTTCTTGATCCTTTCGCGGGTTTCTTGTGCCTCGACGGAGTTTGTGGCGGTCGCAGGACTGCAGAGATGGATGGCTTAACAAACCTGGTTGCCGCCCTGTCGGTGGCAGGGATACGTGCCCACCGCCTTCTTCTGGTGCTTCTTGCCGGCAGGTGCGTCCATGCAGGTGCGACCGCCGTAACCTAGGTTTCTTATCTGTGGATTGGATTGGATTCACATTCATGGGTTCGTATTTCTGTTAGCATTTTTTTGTATAAAGGTTTGTAATTAGTTCGAGGGGCAGCTCTTTAGTAACCAGGGGTCCGGGTCGGGTTGAAGGGGGAACGGAACACTGAGAACTTACCTCTCCATGGGCCACCGAGTCGCCGGGAATGAAGAGCTCGGGGTAGATGTTGTCCAGGTACCACTTGAAGCTCTTGCACTGGAGATTATTACTGGCGGGAATATATACAGGTAAAGTTTTTAGGTTTTACATAAACTTGGGATTTAAAATCAGTTAAAAAGGTGCCCAAAAGTGTGCAACTATCACCATTCGCTGCCTACTTTCAGGCACCCTCTCAAAAGTAATGGCCAGAGAACTTTCCTAATAATTGCCTGGCTCTGGCCAAACTGATATGGCTATTGTTATGGTTGCATGGGGGAAATCCCCTGAAAGGCACTCACCGCAGCTGCTTGCGATCGCTGACATCGCCCCAATCGCCCTTGTCGTTGCCGATGCGGTGATAGTAGTACTGCGAGTACTCATCCATCCAGACCTCGGCCAGTCGCACCGAGTTCTTCCTCAGCACATTCACGCCCGAACGCCACTGCAAATGGAGGAGAGAAAGGCCATGAGAGGGGGGCCATAGAAAATGGAAAATGGAGGGAAAGCGCAATCAGTGGCCCAGTGGCTGCCGGAGTGCCGGAGTCAATGGAAATATTTGGTCAGCAAACAGAGTCCAACGGAGGAGGAACAATACCGCAGTAGCTGGGAACCAGGGAACCGGAGCGGAGCGGAGTGGAGTGGACAACAAAGCCTAATTACCTGAATGAGTAGCTTTTGCTTAGTGGCATTAGGTGGCTCTGGCTCCTGCTGGCCGTGCTCAGCCTTTGCGGTTGTCCTGGGACAACTGGTCACCCCGCCCGTCTATCTTGGCCCTGCCTTTGTCCGCCTCCTCTCTGTTGTGTGTCTTGTTTTGTGTTTATGAGTTCAATGTACAGGTGGCTGTGTGCCCTGCTGCATTCCAGCAGGATAGCTGGGAGGACAGTGTTTGCTCCTGACATTTATTGAATTTGCCGGCTCAAGCCGTAAATCGTGCGGGGGCCTGCGGAATCGATAGATGAGGCGATCTGTTGCACTTGCCTTTAAGTCGTATTGTTTCACTTTGTTTCTAGCCAACTGAAAGTCTTATTGAATTGCTTTCCATATTTTGCTTTAATTGTCACAGTTTAATTGAAATATTTTAACTGTAATTGTGGCTGTAAATGACTATTGGGTTTAGTTTGGCATCTCAATATTATGTGGGTTTGGATATTGCATGTCTTTGTTTGGAATTTGCTGCAGGTTTAGATAATAGAACCGCAGATATTTCCTTATTTAATTTTTAAGACATTTTGGGATATGGAATCTTTAGAAACTATGCTTAAAATTATGCAATAATACTTTTTTCCGTAATTTTTATGTGTCTTTTCAGAGAAGAATCTATTTATTTAGCACATTAGGCTTAATAGAGGCATCCTAATCAAACTACTGCCCTTATTGGAACTCCCTTCCCTAGTGGCCTATCCCCGATTTCTATTTCCTTGCCTTATTCCGGCGATTATCCTGGGGACAAGCAATTCTTCTGGGATTTGGCAGGTGCCCAATTGGTTAGTTCCACTCCAAGAGCATTTGGGCCTCTGTGTGTTACGCCATTGACATCAAAACAGTTGCCAAACTTTTGTCAAGCGTAAACCGTTGATAATTGAAGCTGGCCCAAAATGCAAAGATCTATGGGGATGGGGCCAGCGTGTGGGTGCGTGTGGTGTGCGGGGTGTGTGGGGTGTGTGGGGAATCCACAAACACTTACACACTCCAGCACATGTTGCAAAGACAGCCGCAATGCATGTCCATGTCGGAGTCCGTATCTGTGTGTCTGTGTGTGTCTATGCTTCTGTGTCCTTGTCTGTGCCATGTGTGCCATGTTGCTGCCATTTGCCAAAAAGGACGAGGGCAGGCAGCAGACAGCAGAGCAGGGGGCGTGGCCGGGATTGGGCCACTGTTGACCAAACACGAACCTCTGGAGCGGACTGGTCCGGCTTGGTCTGGTAACTGGTCCTGAGGCTGCCCACACAAAACGATACGGAATGCACACACACACACACATCCACATCCGATGCGATGTTGGCTAAGAGTTTTAAATTCCGCCTGCCCAAATTTCAGACCAACTGCCATTTCTTAATGAGCAGTGGGGCAGTCTATCAATATGGGTTTTCCGTCTGTCCGCAATGAGTTCTCATTTTCCCTGCGGCTACTTTTCAATAATTGATCGATGATGTGCAGGGAAAATGGGTAGAGGTTAGGGATTTCCCAGAAATACTCTAACATCTAACATCTCTTGAAAATCAATCACAGAAATGTTACTTAGACTTACCTTATATGGCGACCTCTTGCGGAAAATGTGACCCACATGGGAGCAGGGTACGATCTCCAAGGTGCCGCCGCACATCCAGGTCTTGAAGGATAACTCCAGGTTCTCGCCGCCCCAGATGTCGAAGCCCGAGTCGTAGGTGCCCAATCGATCGAAGAACTCCCGGTCAATGGAGAACAGGCCACCGGCCATGGTGGGTGAGTAGACGGGCTCGGCCGTGCTCTGGAAATAAGAGGAGAAAGCGAAAAAGCAGAGTTAAGAGCAATTTCATTTGGCTAATTGATACGCGGCAGCGCCGAACCAGAGATAAACACTGCGCTGGATGCGGAGGAGG
Source organism: Drosophila rufa (assembly GCA_018153105.1). NCBI lineage: Eukaryota > Metazoa > Arthropoda > Insecta > Diptera > Drosophilidae > Drosophila > Drosophila rufa. Next base: position 7,958,209 of record JAECXS010000002.1, read on the forward strand.
TGCAAGTGCCACAAGTGGCAGAGCGAGCACCTGAGCAAACTTTTCTCAGCCCGCCCCAATCGCTTCACATCTCTCTCCGGGATTTTGGGTTTTTAGGGTGGCAAAAAGTTTGCTGGCTCACTTTTTTCGTTACTTTCAACAGCTTGCCACAAAATACTTGAGGCTACGTTTTATTTAGTACAACATTTTCATTGCTCTTCGCAGGGCACACACTTTCTATCTGCTTTCGCAGCAGCAAATTTTGTTGTAATTGAATCCTTGGACCAGAGTCCTGGTCTCTGCTTTCTGGTTTCCACCCTTGGCAGCACGATTTTTTGCATTTAATTGGAGAATTTCATTTTCATTTCATTCCTGAATGCAATTTAATTCCTACTCTCTTCGTTCCAGCCTGTGTTTGTGTTTGTGTTGTGTTTGCACTTGAATTTATGCCACAAGCAGCAGCAGCAGCTGCTAGTCGGTGTGCTTGTAAAATAATTAAAAATAAATAAAGTTTTCCGTTTGTTTTTTTATTGTGTGTTTCGGGAGTGGAAAATAAGTTGATAGCGAAATAAAATTAAAAATGTACAAACACAAAGTGACTTTCGGAAGGGATGACTTTGTTTGGATGCCCTTTTAAAGAGTTGTGTAAATAAAGCATTAATTTAATGCTAAAATAAATTACTTTTCCCTTGAATAGTTTCCCAAATAAATAGGAGAATAACAATTCGATTTATTTTGATATAACATTGTTTTAGAGTAACTCTCCCTCTTATATTTTAATTCCATTTTTACTGCCATTATGACCCAAGCCCGTAAGGATATTAAAAGCTGCGTAAGTGGTCATAATTTAATCTGAAATATGCATTCAATTTATTTATTGTGATTGCATTTCATTTAATAGACGGCTCGCTGGGGAGACATCATAATAATTTTCATTATTGTGAAATTATGCGAGAAATGCGACAACCAGTAATTATTGCGCATACGCACCGTTGCATGGGCTAAAAATCCAGCCCCGGACTAAGCCAACGGATACACTTACCGAGGAGGCCCAAGTAATTGAGTTTCATGAGGGAAAAACGCTGACAAACGTAAAACGGAAAATGGCAAAATAAATGAAATTGTCACGGCAAAGGGGCCCAAAGGGAAAATGCGGAGCCGGAAAGGGGCGATCCCAGGATGAGTGGAAGACAACTAAAAACGTGTAACTTAAAGTCAACAAGAAGTACGATTTACAAACAAAAAAAAAGGGAAAAAATATCCGGCCACCGGACAACAAAGTGAAATCTCCAAACGCGACAAGTGCCATTGTGCTTTTGGGGGGCTGGAAAACTCCCAAGGGGGAGGGAAAATTCGCAGTGTGACATTTAATAAACGCCTGCAATGGCTCGGCAAATGGGAGGATGGAGGAGGATGAAGCACAACAATGTGGACAAATATGCGAAACGCAACGAAAAGGAAACTCTGTGGGCTCGGGATGGCGCTGGCATGCGGGCGGCCATTTTTTGTTGCCACCGGAAGTGACAGAACAAATAGCAAAAGTGAAAGGCTGCAAGGTGCTTTCGGGACGATGCGACGGCGGTTTCTGCATGCGAGTACGACGAGCATAAAAAGATTCCTCTTATTGTTATAACCCACCAACCCGCCCGACTTCTGTTTTATTTTTTACGCTCTTCCTGCCTGTGTGTGTGTATCCGTTTTTGTTTTCCGCCTTTACCCGCTCAGGAAATGGAAGTAAAAGGCGCACACAAACACACACACAATATTTATATGTATTACAAAAAAAAAAGCAGAAAAAACCTCTGGCTCTGGCGAAAATAAACTGAAATGAAATAAAATGCAGAGCTGAATAAATAAATACACACGAAAATATGAGTGAAGCGTGCTGCCGCTGCAGTTGCTGTTTGTGCAAACAACGCGGCAGAACTTTTCGCTTTTCCGAACTCCCTCTCCCCCGCCCCGCAGCATTTCCCATTTTCCCGTTGGCCCGCATTTTTATGTTTGCCAATGGCTGCATATAATGCAGCTTAAATGATTTAAAAGCGGGCAAATAAACGCTATTTTTATGGCCGTGTTACTATATGCGGCGCTTGTGGGTGTGGAAAAACCAAAAAGAAAACTCCGCCGAAAAATTAAGGTATAAAGTTAAATTGTAACAGAAAACGTAATAAAATAACCTATAATTCTAAGCAGATGACATCTAGATTCATTTACTTTGCTGCAAAACAAATGTTTTTAATAAAAACAGCCACGCTTTTCCACAAAATTCGAAATAATTCAATTAGTCTTAATTATGTAAATAATATTTTGAATGGTTTTATTCACACTAAACACAATTAAATCCCTCAACTAAGGACAGCCACATTTATGGAAAAAGTACGATTAATAATTGCATTTCACACATTTTTTGTTTCGTTTGAAACAAAGTGGCCATTGTGCGCCGGGAAAAAGCTTTTGGGAAATTGCAACACACAATATAAAAATCAATCAAGGGCCTTACATTTCAACAAAGCCGGTAAAGTATTTTTCAATCGACCATTAAAGCCGCAGAAATCCACAATAAAGTTACAAAATACATTTTCAATAAAAAGAACAAAAATGCCAATCGCATTGTTCTTTTTCTCCGCTTCTCACCTCACATTTATTTTTCTTTCAGGCAATTTATTTCGCCATAATCCCGCCAAGAGGACCGAGGACCGAGGCCCTCGGCCGGTTCGAGTTGACTTGGCTCAAATAAAGATTCATGGCCGAGAACAATCAATTTTTCCTGGGGAAAATTGTATAAACAACACAGAAATCCAAGGCAGCGAAATAGAGCTTAAAATGACAAGACGCCAAAAGTAACTTGAGCACATTTCTCATTCACTTGGCATATTTGGATATCCAAATAAATCGCCAGGCATTCATAATGGTTAGAGTGTGTGACACATTTTATGATGAGAAATGAAGGACGAATCCTAGGGGGAGTCCCCCGCACAACCGCAAATTAAGCAAGCGAAACCTCAGAGTGCGGTTCCGCTTTAAAGGCCTGGCTTTTTGAATAATGTGCTAACCTGCTGTGGCTTTCAAGGCAACCCAAGCCCAGCCACCCGGCACACCACCCGGAAAACCTCCACTCAGAAGCTCAGGAGCGGCATCAACATATCCACATTAACATCAAATAAAACAGTCACGTCGAGCGGCAGGAGGCGCCGAAAAAATATGCCCAGGAATATCGTAAATGTCAGAGGAGCCTTAAGGACTCGGGGATGGGCATTAGGATGGTGGATTCTCGGCAGACACGCACCAAGTGCCGATGGGTCTCTTAGCTCACAGCAGGCAGCGGTCCGGGAGGCGGAAGGCGATGATAATGCTTAAAAAATAAAGTGCGAGAGTGATGCAACGAGCGGGATACCCTAAAAATATTCCAAGAAATATGGGAGTAAATAGGATATATCTGAGGAAATACTATTAGGCACTTCGGCCTCTCTTTAATCTTATATCCTTACGAAATCTAATAGTTTCTCTTCAAATTTAATTATTTAAAAAGGAAAGGGACCTGTCTTAAAGCCAGGAAAATCCCCTTGCTATCCTGTAAGTGCTTCTTTGGGATGCTCTACGAAATAAAGAAGACGTTGTCGACGGGAAGCGAGACACGCGCGAAAAAGCCCGGAAAAAATGAATATAACGCTGCTTGACATAATGTGAAGTTGACTTTGACAAGTGCTTGGGCCGGGCCACGCCTCCCCACAACCACACACACAGACACACACACATGGCGTACAGTGGGGACCATATCCGTAGGAAGGCAAAGTGGCAACTTAGCGGGGCCAACTTGAGAGTTTCATGCGCCCAAGTTGCTATTTGCATTTTGAGTCAAGCACCGAAAAGTCGCAATCTCCGCCAAAAGTTAATAGTTGAGGAATGCTTCAGGTCAATGGGCGAGCCGGAGGAAGTGGAACTGCAAAGGATGCGGAATCGGAATCAGGATAAGTAGCGTTGCATCTGCGAGAGGCTGTATCTCTGAGCTACAATTTGGCTTATTGCTCGAGAGTTGGAGTGGAAATCCCTTCGGCGAACTTTCCCGAGACTCCCCCCTCTTAGCTCTCTTCTTAACCCGCTCTCGACATCCTTTGGCTGGGAATCAGGCTGCTTAAAAGCGTATTTAAATGTTTAATGTAGCGTTCACTCACACACGCACCCGGCGCGGGGGTCTGCTAAGGTAAAAATTAGCATACAAAAGTTGTTTCAGTGCTCTGGTGATTTTGCTTTGATTACCGGTTCACTGGACTGTTAGCAAATGCTCAACCGCTCCAATCCAGCAACTCCCACGGAGAAACCCCTTGCCCAGCTCCACCCATTAAAGGGGAACACAAAAGGCCAAGGGCATAGTGGAAGGGATCAGCTAAAAGGGCTTTATTTCGAACGGAATTTGCATTCAGGAAGTAAGTATTTGTTTTTCTCGCTTATGTTATAGAGTTTAAAGTTCTCTCAAAAATATATTGTGTTAAAAAATGCTATTTAAGTCAAGGTAGAGCTATCACAGTATCGATAATGATATCGATAATTCAAAAATACCTCCTCTGGTCTAACTTAATTAATATTTTCCCTCTTCATTAGACATAAATCTAAAATCTGTGCAGCATTTAAACCTGGTTTTGAACTCTTCTAAAAGCTTTTAAGAAGCTTAACCAGTTCCCCAGTTCGACAATAGGAAATCATAATGAAAATCAAGCGTAAAACTTTAGCATTTCCATTTAAATACCGCCCCCCGTTAATCTGCGCCCCTGGCCTTTTGGGGGGCGTAATAAAACGCAGCAGCGATTGCCAGGCGCGAAAGCGCGTGCACAAAACTTTGTACGTTTTTAGTACGCAGCGCATCCTGCCGCGAGCCTCGAGCCGAGATCCCGAGATCCCCTGGACCAAGTGCAATAAAAACCAAAGTGCAACTTTGCGTATTAAGCAGTAAAATCTGCCAGCGCAAAACGCACAGCCTGGTGGGGGGTGGTGGGGCTTAACTGTTGGAAAATTAAAAGAAAATGCCAAATGCTGGCTGGCAGGCTTTCCTCCACGACACTCGAAAGCCCGTCGCACCCCGAGGACATTACTAAATTACGTTGTCAGAATGGCAGCCTGGCCAAGAGCACGTGCTTGACCCAGCCCAAGGACTTTTCGTTTAGGTCCTGCCGAAATTCCATGCTTATTTAATTTGCCCCGATGTTATTTAAGTTTTTAAGCTGAGGCGCTAAGTAAGCGCGAAAGTTTAGAGGTTCTTTAGGTGAGTTTAGCTACACAGAGAAAATATTTAGAGCTTTAAAAAATATTAACTGAATTAGGGAAACTAATTTGTAGGAAAATAAATTAATGTTAAAATTAACTGGTCTCAGTTTAAATTTATTTGAATATTCTAGGCTCACCTGATAAATTATTTTCTTTAGAACCTGCAGCTAGGCAAATTAATTTGAAATATGCCAAGTAAAATATATATTTTCCTGTGCCTTCATATTTTCTCTTAAGATGAACCTTTAGCGATTATCCTTGGCCGCCTCCCCGGGCCCTCCTAAAACTACACTCCCATGGCCACGCCTCCCCCCGAAACTTGATAAAAGTGTAATTTTTGGTTATGCGAAACGCGTGCTCAATTTGCATGGCAGTCTGGCAGATGGATGGCTGATGGATGGTTTTTAGAGGACGAGGTGCCTCCTCCTCGTGGTCCTGCCGGCAGGAGGACGGTAACTGCCTTCTAAGTACGTGCTTACATCCAGTTGATGAGCGAATATGGACGCTGGCCGGGCCGGGGCGCCTCAAGGGCCGAGACTGCATAAATTATGCATGCAATTTGACGGAACTGCGCGTGGGCGGAAAATATGCAGTTATTAGCAGTTAACAAAATGCAGATGGTCCGTCGACTCTGGCCCATTTACATCCATTGTCGAAAATGTGCTGAATTGCCAGGATATTACTAGCTCTTAGGAAGTAGAACTTGAGCTGGGTGGCAAATTACTTTGCATTTTTCAAGGACTTTAAGTAACATTTGCTATATTTTTCCTCTAAGATCCTGGCACGTTTCAGATCGATATCTAACATGGCTTTCCACGCCGCCATCACCACTTTTATTTAGCTACGAAAATAGTGTAAAAACCTTGCCCCTAATTTCCGCACATTTATCATTCGTCGGTGTCATTTAAAAGGCCCCACATCCATTAGCTGGTGTAAATGGGGCTTAAGACATATTCCCCAAAAATGACGCTATGCAAATGAAGCCCAGTTTGTTCGCTTCGCTTGGGTCGGTTTTCCGGGTTTGGGTTTGGATTGGGTTAACTGGCAATTTTCTGGTGGCCCTGCCTCGGGTCCACTGCCCACCACTAACCAGAACAAATGTGCCATGGACATGATGGCACAGTGAATGTGGATCCTACCCGCCGGAGGAGCGGACGACTGTGGAATGGCAGCTAATTAATAATACGAAATTGCGCTGCCAGGAACTGGCGATGAAAACCAAACATGGCTGCCGTTTCACAGTTTTCCGATTGCATGACGGCCACGACGCGGATGCAGAGTGGCCCACGGAATGGCAACGGAAAGTGGGAAAATGGGAAACTGGGGGCTGCTGATGATGAGATGAGATGGGGGCGCTGCGGCTGAGAAAAGCTGCTTGTCCGGGTTGAAAAACTTCCCCTAAAACTGCACTGAGAGAAGAGTTTATTACAAATACTTTAAAAACATTATTTTTAAATTTAAATAGAGTAAAACTCTAAGAAGAAAACATATTTTAATGCCTATACAATGTAAATAAAATTGTTCAACGATTTTGTATTATTTTATTATTTGGAATTAATACTTTATGTATATATTTTATGCACTATTTTCTTGAATCCCTCAAGGAGCTAGTAGGAAATTATAAGCAAAATTTGCAATTGTAATAGAAATCTTACATTAAAAAATTAATAAAAATCTAAATAAATATTTAAGGCTTAGTTATATATCGAAGCTTTTAGAAATCTCTTTTATTTTTAGAGTTCAGCTGGCTTTTTCGAGACTACATTTTCTGCGGGGCCTCATCTAACTCGGGGGCACGCCGAATGAGCCCCTCTAGCCCCTCGTATCGTTTGCGAAAATTGCTTAAAAATGAACCCAGCTCCGACAGTTGATGGATGGTCTGAAAAATTTGGCTCCCAGCCGATCCTGTCCTGCTCCTCCCTCTATATACACATACATGTAGTACATATTTTCCCATCCACAACTATCATCGTGCGCGGCTAAGTGTCTGAGGGGGCGAACTATGCCTGCGCCATGGGTTAAGAGTTGCTGGCGAAGCTTTAAAAATTTCATATCTATTTTAGTGCTTCTGCTGCTAGCAGTGCCATCCGCTGCCTGCGCTTATTTCCATAGTTATTTTTCATGCATTTTCCCAGCAGCAACAGTAGGAGCTCCATAGTGGGAGCTATCATACTGTTGCTGCTGCTGCCTTTGATGTGTTGTTTTCCTTTTTTCGCCACTCCATGCTTTGCTCCTTTTGGCTCGTCGAGTGTGCTGTGCATTTTTACGAGCGTTTTTTAATAAATCATGCGCCACGTAAGCTGACTTTCATGCAGAGGATACATTTTCCGTCATATACATACATGCAAGCATTTTGTGTGCGCCCGAGTGAGTGATTTGCATATGCTGCTGCCAGGGCTGGAAAATTGCCGGCCACAAATGCACTTTGGCCCAATTAGTTTGGCCAAAATGAACTGAGGCGCAAATTGCTTCGCCTTCGTTAGAGATTGATAGATCCACAGTCTTCGGCGCCAGCCCTGGCTTCCATCTGTCTTCTACGCCCACAAATCACTTGGGCCACGCCCACCGCCCACCGCCCATTGGAAGGGTCGTTAGTTTCGGGTTTTCCCCGAACCGAACCGGAAAAAAAACACCATCCTCGTCACTCGCCATTGGGTGCAAATTAATACACTTGCGAGCCACGAGGCGAAATTGCGGAGCGATCTTGTTGCCTTTCCTCGTGTGCTGCTGTTGCTGCGGTTTTCCGGCTATCATGGGTTCAGGGGGTGGGGTGCGGGGTTAGGGGTTAAGGGGTTAAGGGGTCTGCCTGCGAACAGAAACAAACGAGCAGCCAACAAAGTTTCCTGTTTTCTGTTGTGTGTGTATGTTTTCGCCCTCCACACATGGCTTAATATGCAAAGTTATGGGTAAAAAGCGAAGAGATATAGAGTTACAGTGTTTATTAGATAAGTTTAACTGGATAATATATGGTTATAATTCGGTTTAATAAAGGAGCTAGCTCATATGAAACTTTAATATGTTAATTAAATAAATTGTATTGCCAATACAATAAGATTTTCAGCCTAGATCAAGGATATAGATTATAAAATCCTTAATCATTTTTAACTAAATTCATAAAGGAATATATATCAGATTTTTAGGTTATTCAGGAGACTCTCCTTTATAAAAAAAATAATATAATATTTTTTGACTTATAACATAAAAGCAAAAATACCTTAACATTTAGAAGCTTTAAGAAATTTAAAAGAAGAAATATCAGAGAACCAGAATTTTTCTTCTAAGAAATTCCCTTTATGGAAACTCCACTGTACCTACATTCTGACCCTATTCTCACCCTCTCTGGCTCTCCACACAGCTGGCGTTCGTTAAAGCTGGCTTCAATTGTTGGGTATTTTTATAATAATTTTGGAATATTATTAATGCCAGCCGAAAAGCCGGCCACACTCTGCCTCCGCTTTCCGCTGCAATCCACTAAAGTGTAGCATACTTCGGGGCCGCTCGTAAATATCAAAAATAAATGTGTCTGGCTCTGGGGCTGGTGTGTGTGTGATACTGCCGGCTACACGTTTAATTAAAGAACGCCAGCTTTTAGCTCGATATAATAAACGGAAATATAGACGGGGCAGGAGAGATGGCAGGAAGAGAGAGAGCAGCAGCAGCTCCCGGAAGGAGTTTTATGAATTGCCATGACAAGCCCGCAGGTCCTAGTTCGTTTCCCGGGCCACATTTTCCCTTTTTCCCCAGCAGCTTCCCTCCGCTCCCGCTCAACCCATCACGTCTAGTTACAACATTTCAATTAAAAGTTAAACGTGCACGTAATTATGCGGACTACAAGGAAAATGTGTAAGTAATATGCTGCTAGCGCTTGGCGAAAAATTAATTAACCAAAAATGCTTAAAGCAAAAAAAGAAACAGGGAACATGCCTTGCTGGAAATTAGAAAAAGAAGAAAACACGAAAATCCCTGCAGCCGCAAAGGGGACAAAATAAAACCTTTTCTTTTTTATTTTTCGGGGCCCTCGGCGATTTTAGGTATTTTTTTATTCGCTCGAAACCGCTCGTGCATGTGATTGGGTTTTATAAAGCCCATGCTTAACCCCGATTTTTTCTCTCACTTTCGGGGAATTAACACCCACGCTGGCCGGGGAAAAAAGATGAAAGCGAGGACTGTTAATTGATAATGTACAAAATTGGAATTGCACAGAAAATAATTGAGTGCCGGGCAAACACAGACTTCACTTCACATTCAAATCAACCGAAGGGCAGAGAAATCAAAAATAAAAGAGAGGCTGGAAGAAGAGCATGCCAATTCCATTTGGCTTCAATGTAACATTCGATATGCCCATGAATTCCAAAAAACAATTCCTCAACTCGGATGTGAACAGATAGGAAGACGGTGGGGCAAGAAAGCCCGGGAATAAAGGAAGACTTGGACTAAATAAATGGAATTGATGGTGCACAGTCCCACTTACACACACCCCCACACTCGCACAACATGAATTATGAAATACGAGTAAGCTGCATGTGCAGAGAGAAATATATTGGAGAAGTTACAATGTATTTCTTATTTCTGTATTTCAAATTTCATAACTAAATATCGTACTAAATAAGTATTAATAAAAATAAAGACATTGTTGGCGTGTTTTAAAATATTAGATATATTTAATAATATTTAAATCAAATAATTCGGAGATTTGATTGGAGCTTGATATGAAATTCTCCGTGTAGTATCAGAAAAAAACGGCATGTGTTGGTAAGAGCTTGAGAGGTTGAGAGAACAAAAGGGAGCAAGTGGATTGAACAGCGATTAGGGCAGCAAACACAAGAATTATGCAAAGACCAACAAGAAAGGAATGCCACGAATGAGAGGCAGGGAATGGAAGCAAGAAACTCTGGATTAGGGTTCACAAAATCCCAGAAAAAATCCTAAATCGAGGCCGAGAATTGATAACAGTTCGCAGTTCCAGAGCTAAACTTCGACAAGAAAAGAAGAAAAACAAAACCAACAAACAAGCAAAGGAAACAAACAGAAGAGAAATAAGCAGACGAAAAAATAACAAAAAAATTAAATTTGTCGACAACCAAAAGTCGTAAAAATTTAAATATATTTGTGAGGCCCACACAAACGTAAACGTACTGGAATTAATACAGTGGAAACAGCCTTTGCAAGTTTATTCACACGAAGAAGATTACCTTAAATTTATAGTTAAAACCTGTTTGGGGGTAATAAAGTAAAAGTGTAGAGTGATTACAACACTAGGGAATAGTTGGCAAGAGAAAGGTTCACAGTTTAGGGAGAATTTATTTACCTTCTCTGCAAATAAGTACTTTAATCTTGTAGACTTTGTCGTCTGACATAAATACCAATGTTAAATACATAGTTATTCAATTAAAACTGATTAAAGACAACAACGGTAGATAATCCTTCTAAGAAATATTTATAAAACTCAATTCAGTTCAGTTTTAACGTTATAAATACTTTTACAAAACGGTAGAAACCCTTAAAAAAATATTAAAAATATAGAAAACAATATTAAACGGATTGAGACCAATAAATAAATACTTTACATAAAAATTTATTAACTGTAAAAAAGTACTTTTACTCCTTGTTTTTTTTTTTTTAAGCCATCCCCCTTATCGACTCCCCACTGTATGTATTTCTAATGATCGCGCCTGAGCTGCGCTTTGTTTATCAGCTCACACTTTGCTCTCGGCCCACAACAACGAAAATAAGAACAACAATTACGACCACGTCTCAACCTTCGACAAGCTGGGCTCCCGTGCCGAGCTCAGAGCTCAGCTTTCAGTTTCCAGTCGACACTCGAGCGGAGAACAGCTCTACGGAATCGAAGAAAGAAATCAAGATGATCATCAAGACCCTGGCGATAGTATCGCTGTGCCTGGCCAGCATCCAGGCGGCACCTCAGGCACCGGGAGTGCCCAAGAAGCACCTGGTCTGCTACTACGACTCGGCCAGCTTCGTCAAGGAAGGTTAGTACCCAGTAACCCCGATACTTTAGAGGTTATATAATACCTCGGGAAGTTGCTAATTAGCGGAGAGAAAAGATGGCAACGAAATCGAAAACAAGCGAGCGACCAAGCTTATCAAGAAATACTTGGAAATCGCTATTTAGTAGTTTGCTATTTATTCAAGTCGGATGTGCCAGCGATAACGTGCACTGGAAACAAATTAGGGGATCTTTTTGTATTAAAAATACCAAGAAGATAAGAAGACCATAACCTTTTCCTATCAATATTAATATTTTAATTAGAGTCTGCTAGGCTTGGTTTTTCCCTGAACTAAATCCAGTAACCCCCTCTTTAATCTAGGTCTTGGCAAACTGGTGATCGATGAGCTGGAGCCGGCCCTGCAATTCTGCGACTATCTGATCTACGGCTATGCCGGCATCGAGCGCGACTCCAACAAGGCGGTGAGTCTGAACCAGCAGCTGGACCTCGATCTGGGCAAGGGTCTCTACAGGACAGTGACGCGCTTGAAGCGCAAGTACCCCGCCCTCAAGATCCTGCTGAGCGTGGGCGGTGACAAGGACATTGAGACCGACAAGGATGCCCAGGAGCTGCCCAACAAGTACCTGGCGCTGCTCGAGAGCTCCACGGGACGCACTCGCTTCGTGAACACCGTCTACTCGCTGGTAAAGACGTACGGCTTCGATGGCCTGGACATTGCCTGGCAGTTTCCCAAGAACAAGCCCAAGAAGGTGCACAGCGGCATCGGCAGCCTGTGGAAGGGTTTCAAGAAGGTCTTCTCCGGCGACTCGATCGTGGACGAGAAGTCCGAGGAGCACAAGGAGCAGTTCACCGCCCTGCTGCGCGACGTGAAGAACTCCTTCCGTCCGGACAATCTGCTGCTCTCCACCACCGTTCTGCCCAATGTCAACTCTTCGCGTGAGTTTCCTCGTTCTTTTCGTGAGTTTTCTTAAATTAATCTCTGTATTTTGTATTTTACTTCAGTGTTCTATGACATTCCGGCTGTCATCAACTACCTGGACTTTGTGAACCTCGGAACCTTCGATTTCTTCACGCCGCAGCGCAATCCCGAGGTGGCCGACTTCACCGCCCCGACCTACGAGCTGAGCGATCGCAATCCCGAGTTCAACGTGGACTACCAGGTGAAGTATTGGCTGCGCAACAGCTGTCCCGGAACCAAGATCAACGTGGGCGTGGCCACCTACGGTCGTCCCTGGAAGCTGACCGATGACTCTGGCGAAACCGGACTGCCCCCCGTCTCCAAGGTGGCGGATGAGGCCCCCGTGGGTGGCAACACCCAGGTGCATGGCATCTACAGCTGGCCGGAGGTGTGCGCCCTGCTGCCCAACAAGGACAATGCCTACTCCAAGGGGGCCAATGCCCCGCTGACCAAGGTCCAGGATCCCGCCAAGCGTTTCGGCTCCTATGCCTACCGGGCTGCCGACAAGAAGGGTGACAATGGCATCTGGGTGAGCTTCGAGGACCCGGACACCGCCGCCGACAAGGCGGGATATGTGCGCCAGAACAACCTGGGCGGAGTGGCCCTCTTCGACCTGTCCTACGACGACTTCCGCGGCCTCTGCACCAACGAGAAGTACCCCATCCTGAGGGCCGTCAAGTACCGTCTGACCAACTAATATCTGATATCTAATCTAATATCTGTTTGATTGACCCTGTGGAAATGTTTGCCTTGTCACGGAACTATTTGTCCTAACCATTTTTGTAATGTCATAAAGAACGAGAGAGCCTTAGAATATGTATCAAATAATTGCTCGAATTAATGGTGGAAATTGAGCTTGATTGGACGTTAAAGAAAAGTTATTGGGGTAATTGGTTCTAATTACAAGGGAGTGTGTGGATACAGGGTGATTTGCCAGCACAAGTTCATGGGAATTAGCTATTAGATATATTCTTACATATCCTTCGACTTCTCCCCATTTTATGTCCCCTTCAGAACACATTTTGTACCTTTATAAATCTAATTTTCCCCCATCTGATATTTTGTTATTCCTGTTCTGCAAATTCATATACATATTCCCCATAATTCGCTCTGTTTCCCATTTTTATATCGATTGGCATACATGTTCGACATTAATTTCCCGACTCCCTGTTCATGAATAACACAATCGCCGCCTTTCCCCTCGGGAATATTTAGGCATTCGCTGTGACTTCTGCGCCTCGTGCTCCGTGCTCTGATGAATAGCCGAAATCCAATTGACTTTGACAGAAAATACGTAATGGGCTTTATCATTAAGGCGACTAACATAGAGTGGCTGGAAGCAACGAAAGCACCGAATTGACGGCTCAACATTTGTCGTTCGAACGAAAACGTAGAAAATTTCGCATACGCAGCGTATTGCGGGCCCCAGAACGTTCAGTTTTGCAGCTATAGCTATGGGAAGAGCCCTGTGTTATGCACGATTTCACAACTACAACAAAATGCCAGACAAAGGCATAAAAAGGCCCTCGAAGGGCGCAACAACAACGTGCCGTACGCACAGGCAATCCGAATGGAATAAAGCGGCTACGAAAAAGAAGTGAAATGAAACGTGCAATGGCCGGAGTGAGAGAGAGAGGGTCTATCTCTGCTCGTCCTTCCCTTCTATTTGCCTTCTATTTGCCCCATCTCCAAGGATATTAGAAAGCATTTACCTATCCGCACAGGCCCCATTACACATGCACATATATATGTGTGTATATATGCCAGGTTGGAATAGGATCCGACGAGCGACGACGACAGCCTAAACAATTTTTAAAGGTAAACTTTGCCCACAATTTTCTATTTACAGTTGGACTTCCTCGTGGTGGATTTTTACACTGTCGTAAAATAATATATTTGTTTAGGTTTTGAAAGATATTAAATTACAGAATTGGTTCTCAGCAAAATATGATTTTTTAATGCTCAGAAAAATAATTATTATATATTATGCATATTAATAAATTTACAACAAAAAAAAACATACCCCCGAGGTAATCAATTTCAATTAAATTACAGAAACCTTAACTTGAGTTCACTGTATTTCAATTCCCCTTTCCCCAAAAACAAGGCTATTCCATTTGAGGATGCCTCGGGGCAGGTTTGGGGGAGAGCGCGTGCTACGGGGATTTGGCACTTCAGGCACTCTTCTTTATGTATATTTGGCCTCTCTATGTATAGTTAAACGCTTTGGCCAACACTGCGTATGAGTGCTCGGTTCGCTTTGTGGGCCTTTGGCTGCTGGAGCACGCATATTGCGCATACGCCCTGGCCGCCGCTATCGAATAATTTCGTGCCTTAGTCGTCGCTACCGCCGCTACTACAGCCACTACTCTTTATACTCAAATAATTGGATTAGTGTTTCAACGCCCGGCACAGCAGGCAAATATTCCCCAACCACAACCAGCCCGCAGGGATCTGCGCTCTCTGTATGAATTTGTTTGTACTCGTAGTTTTATTCGAGATTTTTTTTCCTCTTTGCGGGGATTAGTTTTCACTGCTTTGCACACACGCGCGATACGTGTGTGTATATATATATGAAACATACATATTTTGCAGCCTGCGGTGTGTTGTGCAAACGAAACAAATTAGGTTTTATGTTATTTGCAGGGGTTTCTTAAATATTTAAATTTTCACATTGCCCTAAAAGTACGGCGATGGTAGGGAAACCCAGAAAAAGCAAAGTTTCCCAAGTAGAATTAAGTTATTTAAAATGATTAACTGTCAAAGATTTGCTTGCCGGATTTTTCCTTTCCAAAACTCGATTTGATTGATCTGCCAAGGACGGGCAGGAGCGGCAGCAACAGCCAAGCAGTTGCAAAGCCATTAGCCAAATCCCCAGCTTCAGCATTTTGAGAATTTTTCTGCAGGAAAATAAAAATAAATGTATCCCGGCTGAAAGGAGCAGAACTTTTACCTTGGAGCGCCAGCAGCACCCACCAAGGAAATACAAACAAAAGCTGAAGTAGCAACTTTGAGTGCAGGGGAAATGGCATTGCCCATAACGAATATGTATTTTTGATTCCCCCTGCTAGGGATATTATTGTTGCTGCTTTTGCTCTGGCTGCTCTTGCTGCCAACTCGTAACAAGTTAAGCAACTTTGGACAGACATCAGAAGTTGCCGGGCGGATTTTCGTTCAGGCAGCTTTGGGACTGTCAACAGCTGTGCCCGGCAGCTGAAAATCCCCGAAAGGGGGATGAGCATATATACTTGAGCTTGTCGCCGGCTGTTGAGCTTTG
This sequence comes from Drosophila rufa, assembly GCA_018153105.1. NCBI lineage: Eukaryota > Metazoa > Arthropoda > Insecta > Diptera > Drosophilidae > Drosophila > Drosophila rufa. Next base: position 7,973,651 of record JAECXS010000002.1, read on the forward strand.
TTTATGCCACCTGGCAGGGCATAACTCAAACAGATATTAGAAATTGCTAATCGGTTGTCTTAGTTTGGAGAAGAAGAGGTAATCACACTTTAAGGGCCTTGAAAACGAGGAAACTATTTTAATTAAATGTAAAATCTTAATTACCGAATAAGGTTGCTTAAATTAAGTTGGTGCCTGTTTAAGATTTATTCCAAAATAACTTCTATGATAATCTTCGCTGATGTAACTCCTTAAGCATACATCCTTGGCGCGGCCCTTTCAATTTCCAGCTAAAAACTTTACACAATTTCGCTGGGGATTTTCGAGAGGGGAAAAAAGGAAATTCTCCGCGTCGCCCATTATCTGTTCCACGCACACATTCATGTGTGAGGGGGAAGGGAAAACGGGGAATAGCTACATTTATGGGTTCCAGCAGCCTCCCGTTGCCTTCCGCCTTCCGCCTTTCGAGTCGGCAAATTGCCAATGTTGTTGCAGGCAGGAAATGCTTTACTTGATTTAGCTGCTAAGTGCAACTTGAGGCGACGCGAGGATGGAGACAGGATTCGGGAGCCCGAGCCAGAGCCAGGATTTACTACGCCACGCCGCATGTTGCCGGGAAGCGGCAGCAATTTGCAGCGGCCGTGCGGCCTTATGCGAGGATTTTTCGGCAAGAGTGCTGCCATAAATCCCCTCGGCGCTTGTAAAAACAATTATGCCAGATATTTACGCCGCAAAAAGGCGATGCAAACACAGCAATGGCAACGGCAACAGAAGCACAGTCAGGCAGCCGGCGAAAATGTGCTGTTAACATTTTTGGCTTTTAATTGCAGTGTCATGGCCCGCTTTTTTGCCTCTCTGCATTTCTGCGCTTCCACTTCCACTTCGCCTCAGCCATTTGCAATTTGTGGCGTTTACGTAATGTATCGCATGTGTAATAAATGTGCGCGATTTAAGGCAATTCACACCAGAATCGCACAGAGAACGCTGTAATTATGAACTTTTAATTAAAACGTAAAACAAATAGCGAAACGGAAGAGCACTCGATGGCATTTCTCCCAGAACCCAGAACCCAGAAGGTGTGCGCAAGGTGAGCGGCGGAAAATGGCTCAGCTAAGGAGCGCGTTTTCCTCGATTCACACAGACAGCAGCAGTTGCAGCTATCGGGGGATCGGCGGATTGGCAGTTTCGAATGTCCATTTGCGGAGCCTGCCTGTCCCTTTGACTCTCCGGCTCGCACAATTTTCTCGCCGGAAAACCCTTTACCATCCTCCCCCGATTTGGCACGTGTGTGTGTGTGTGAGTGTGTGCGGGGGAGTATCTAATTGCTTGTCAGTGTATGGGAAAAGTTTGTACGTGTTGAGCGCAGGCGGTCATAAAACTACAAAACGTGTTCGCAGGATTAAGTGTATATTTGAGGAGTGTGGGCAGATCATTTAAACTTTTACGTAACTGGAAAGAGAGCTTTTGAAGTCCTTTGTTTTTATACTATAGAAGGATGAGCATATATTTCTTTAAATTGAATTATTTTATGCCAAATGTATCAAACAAAACCATACAAAATATATAAACTTATCCATTTGAAAGCTTTTAAAGCATACACCTTTATAATTTTATCTTCCCCGAAATTCTAATCAAGCCTACTTTATTCCTAATTCATAATAACATATTTCCCCAACATAAAACCTAAGTATCTGTGTTTTGTATGCCCATCACATTCATGCCTCTTTAAATATTCCGTATATCCTTAAGTTAAGGCTCCCTAGTATCTCGCCCTATAACTAACCGAGGCTATAACTTTGGCTTCGTCCCAACTTGAGCATAAATTTGCAAGCTCATCTGCGCGCGGGAAACGACTCTTAGTTCTAATAGCTCATACTGCAAACGACACTTTTGTGGCCTGTACGTGAGAACGAGAGTTTCCCCCGGAAAACCCCCCACCAAATGTGTGTGTGTTTGTATTGACAGGCGCGCATTCCCTTTTCACGGCAAACATTCCGTTTCGGTAGTCACGTTCAGGCGCTTTAAGCGGCTTCATGTTTTCGGCGTACCGATGGGGAAAAACGTCCGAATGGGGTTACAAAACCAAAGTCACGGTATGCCATATAGCCATGGTAACCGCGGCGTTAAACAAACATAACTAAAGTCAAATCCACACACACACACAGGTCGGGTGTGCTTAAGTTAACCGCACGAAACCCTAACTTCTAGGGGTTGTATGTAGATATATGGAGGTGTTCTTTTGCCTTGCAAATTACTTGAATGGACTTACATTATGGCGCTTCCTTTCACGGTCGGGCACGGGATGCCAGCTGAACTGCAGGTTCCAGTCAAAGCCGCCGACATTGACGCCGGTGGAGTCCCGATAGTGATACTCGAGGGTATCGTCGCTGATCACATCTATCACGGGACACACAACGGTGGTGGAATTACGAGCAATTCGATCCAAGAGCGGTTCAAGCCAGCCTGCAAAGAAAATAATAGATGGGTATTCGAAATGTTCTTGAAATATGATGCTTGAAGTCCACAAGGAAACTGATGAAACACTGGAAACAACAACACACTGTTTCTTTATGGGAAAAATATTTTTAAATTAAAATAAAATATAAACAACCAACTCTGACTTCCAGTTTGATAAGTTGTAAGCTAAAAATCAATATAATATTCATTTGCAGCTCTCCACCAATCACTCATCAGTCACCAAAGTTTTCTTGACTTTGTTGTGTGTACTTTTTGCCAAGTTTTCCAATAAACTAAATTTATTGCCTTTTTCGTAGGTTCACTTATCGCCAGCTTCGTCCGCTTAATCAAAGGGAGAAAATGAGAAACAGTACCGAGGATAGCCGAATCAGGAACAGAAACAGAAACAGAGTCGGCCTAATGCCGCAGATTAAGTGATTTTTCTAGGGCTGGGTCCTTGTTTTATGGGAATCGTTTTCGGCCCAACGGATTTGCTTTGATGGCCATCAAAATTGAGTATCGCCGAGAACATTACACTCGACAGTAAACGAGATAGGAGAGAGCCCGGGGTTGGGGAAAATCTCAGTTGGCGGCATTAAAATCTGCCATTTGATTTCGGTTTATCGTCGCTGGCATAAATTAAAATATTTATTTTGGCCTGCATTTTTTATGATCCCTAACAAAAGTTGGTAAGTCAATTAAGAGCGTATTTGCAGCTTTATTTGGCCAATTAGCATATGGCCAATATTGCAAAATGAAATGGAAACTCGCCAAAAAGTTTTGTATACTTTTGGGCGCTTTGCATATTTAATTCAATTAAACTCACCTTCCGTGCACTCGCAGTGGGAGTCAAGGTAAGTGAGGACCGCGGACTTGGCGTGATTGGCCCCCAGAATTCGGGCTCTGATTAGGCCCTCGCGCTTCTGGCCCCTGATGATCTGGACCTTGGGATAGGGCTTGAAATAATCTTCCAATTGCTTTTTAAGGTGAGCTAAAAATGGGGTAATTTAAGGTAATTAAAATCAGTTAATTAAAATCAGGTAATATCTTAAAAACTCACGCATATCGCTGTAGTCATCCACGAGGATAATCTTGCCAATCAGATGCTCAGGCGATCTGTCCAGCACCGAGTGCACGGTTCGCAGGAGCACCGTCCAGGCCTCGTTGTGGAAGCAGATAATGACATCGGTCTTGGGCAGATCGGTTCTATATTGGGCCGAGTCCTTGCACCAGGCATCCCGCGGATCCGGCAGCGATCGATGCACCGAGATCAGATCGGAAACGTACTGATTGAAGGCGTTCTTGGTCCAGCCATCGTCCACCGCCTTCTTCATCTCCTCGGGCATTTCCTTGGGCAGCTTCACGGGCTTCCCCATCTCGCCTGGATTCTCATCAAAGTCACCCCCCGGAGGCTCAATCACTTTTTTATTATCTGGGAAAAGCAGAGGAAAAATGGAAGCTGGTGAGTACGCATCGACATTACTTTATATTTGCCTCGAAATTGGGAGCCAAAGGTGAGCGGGATGAAGATAAAGCTTTGTTGTGCGTGAAATTTACGACAAAATACATAGTTGGCACACACACACCCTAAACACCCCTCCTAAACTTCCCGGTGCATTGCACATGAAAAGTTGCCATCGTCAGAGATGCTACAGAGATGCTTCACAGGGTCATGAAAAATCGTTTGCCTTGCAAATTTCCTTCTCATCCTCGCAGCCCCATTTTCACACCCAAACACACATGTGTGTCCTGTGTGCCATCAGCGTTTGTGTCCTTGCTGTGTCGCTGTGCTGTGCATTTTATTATTTTGTTATTTGCATTTGCATGGAAATATGAATTCTCCGGCTCTCTCAGCTTCTCAACTCCAGATTCCTCCCTATCTGCGCTGGCATACTCTGTCCTATTCCTGTGTCTCTGCTCCTGCTTTTTATGCGATTTGTCAGCCACAAGTGACACTTATTGGGCATCGCCTGAATGCCAGCTTGTCCTGCGTTCGTTGTCCCCCCGAAAACGGGACAACATTAATGGAAATTTCTTTGGGACTGACAAACAAACACAACCTGAGTCTGCGCTTAAGGGGATTAGGAATTTAATTAAAAGTGTTTCATCAAACTGAGGTAGAGGTTTTGTAATTTCATCGAAGATTATGGGGATTTAAGGGAAAGCAATCTTGAACATTTCAAAGGGAAATCGAATTTAGTCGAAAGAATTTATTAATAACTTATAATCCCTAGGTTTCGCATTTTAACTGAAGCATAAGATTAAACATTTTATTAATTTTTATCAAGATAAAGATACTGAAGCAAATCCCATTTCTAAGACCCTTTAAGTTCGAAATAATTAAGTTTTTGGCATTCAGGTCCAAACTAAACCGGTCCAATTAAAAGCCCATAAAAACCTTAAGGACCTCGACTTTATTAACTGGTTTCTTTCACATCTCTCTCCCCGTCTCGGTTTTTTTTGCAAATCTCCCTAACTAAAACCTTCTGCCTCGCCTCATTCCTTTTCCAAATCGAGAAGCATATTTCCGTCCCATCCCCAGAGCTATGTCCATTCCATTTGGTCAACTTGCAGCCATGCAAAAACATTTCAATTACCACAATCATTTCAATTTCAATAAGCATAAAAAGCTGGCTGGCAAAATAAAAAGCCATAAAAGGCTAGGAAATAAGCAGGATGAGTGGAATGTCCAGGAGGGGAAGGGGATCCCAACCGCATTATGTTGGTCCGGAATCCGGAGAGGGAAGAGGAGCCTAACCAAGAGGCCAATCAGCCGACAATAAATTTGTTCGCACAAAAATGGAAAATAAGAGAAAAACCATTAAATGGCCCAGAGGCGGCGCCTTGAAAGAGCCGAGAGGGGCCGCGACTGGGGAACGCATAAATTTTATGATTTGTCGCCGGTTGCCGTAGTTACAACTTCATTGCTGAATATTCAAGCGTGTGCCAAGTCGAGTCCTGCCTCGCCTAGTCCTGCGTCCTGTGTCCTCTTCCTATCCTTCGTAATGAACTTTTTTGCATGCTGGGCCTGCACACGCATCATCATAATAAAAAACAATAAAAAAATAAAAATAAATAAAGGGAAGGGAAGGGACTGTAACTGGATTTTATGTCTTTTATTGATTCACTGTAGCATATTTATGGCCTCTTTCGATATTAATGATTCCGCCCAGCGGCGATGCTCCTCCGCTCTCGCTTCTCTTTTATCGCCGGCCCTCATCCCGAGGAGTTCCAGTCGAGGTAACCCAATTATGGTCACGCCCCTTGAACAAAGGTGAGCCCCACAAAGTTGTGTATTATGTGAAACGCTATAAATCCCCGGCAATTCCCGCTACGGGAGTAAGTTATTTGCAGTCCCCTAAAATCTGAATTTATATCCCTTTTAATGAGCTTTAAAATGTAATTAATAAATCAATTAAATTCTGGTTTTTAACACAAAGGGACATGATATTTATAATATGTGATAAACGATTATTTTTAATGCAGCTGAACATGTATTTAATCAATCTCTTTTGGGACACTTAATTCGTTTATTCCCCTTTTATATTCCCAGTTTTATAATATAAATATATAGACACTGACTCACTTATTTTTCCTTAAAAGAACCTTCATAAAAATGTTTAAAATATTAATCAAATATCTTCAAAATCCCAAGGTTTGCAATATTTTATTTTATATTCCGCATTAGTTTCAAACATAATCAACTTAAGTGACAATTGATCATTCAGCTGTCAACTTTTTCCTCTCAACTTTCCCATCGATTCACCTTCAACTTTTGTGCATTTAGGAAATCGAAATTGACAATATTTGTCGAGCGCCAACGCTGCGTATGCGTTATATTTCCATTTGCTGGCAGCTGGCACAAAGGGGGGGGCTCCAAAGGAGTAGGAGTGCCAGGGGCGGGCCTCGGAGGGGGCTTCGCCTCACTGCGAAGACAAAAGGAGACAATCGCAGCGAACAGAGCTCGAGGGACACGCCTGAGCGTGACAGGAAGCTATAAATGTTTTGTTATAGACAGCGACAGCAGGTGGAAAATGGGGCGGAGGCGGAGGATACTCCTGCAGCGGAAGGGGGGCGTGGCCGCATGACAAATACCTTTGTGTGTGTGTGTGTGTGCGAACGGAAGGCAGCTGACATATCTGCCTGTTAGCCCGATGGGCTGTGTGCATGTTTCATCATCATGTTTGCCGCATAAAAGTACCATAATATGCCAAAGTGCCGTTATTTCGCAGAATATTGGAAGATTTTCCGTCCGGAAGGGGGGGGTCCAAAATACCATATATCCTGCGTGTGGGCGATAAATAGCCATAGACATGCGAACAGCACAAAAGAGAGAGTCTAGCCCAGGGATTAGCATTGATTAAAGCGAGAGAGAGAAGGCAAAAGCAGGCAAATCAATCTGGCCCAAAGGGGGCGTGACCATATTGCCATGTATATATAAAATCATTATCGCTGCTAAATTGTAAAAACAAGAATTATGCATATATGAAGAGCAGGCAACAGGAAAAGAAGATCGGCAGGGAAAAGGTGGCCAACGATCAAGATAACATGGCCAGAGGGCAGGTTTCAGTGCACAGGAAAAAATTGGAGATTCTATATATGATTTAATTCGTTTCAATGTACTTTGAAATGCATAAGAAAAGATCATTTTCGCCAGTGTACTGCATTATATAGAGTGGTGGCCCTACAAAGTGGGGGAATTGAGGCTTAGTTGCCTTAAGAACCCGATGCGAACGCGCGATAAACGTCGTGTTGCAGCCACGCTCTCCACTCGCCACTCTTCAGCTCTTCAGCTCTTGGGACCTCTTCCCATTTTAGCCATTTCGGCGGTGGTAACGCGCCCCAAGGCCAAAGCCAATAAGTACAACAACACTAATTACCAGCTATGAACACACAGTCCGGTGTAAGTCCAGGTAAGGGCGACTGCAGCCAGACCGAATGGAGGAGGATGCCACCGTGGTCACAATAGCAGACCCCCGTCGAGTGAGGCATTAAAATCTCATGGAGTTCAAAGCTACAGCCTTGGCTAGGATGATCTATTTCAGTCGTAACTCCTCGGTTAGCAGCTGTAAATTCTAGTCCAAGCTGTATCTTTCCAGACCCATAAACCAATCTTAATGGTTTGCTGTCTAGAAAGTCAGTAGAAGATTTAAATAAAAGGAATGGGTTTCATCACATGAAAACATGTTTGGAATAGAATCCATTACCATTTCAGCTTGGTTTGTATACTACTTAATATAAGTTTTATGATCGAAGACACTTAAGACATTTCAAAATCCATTTTTACCTGCTGAAAGCTTTCCCATTTGACTATGACATCAGTCTGAGTTCTCAAGGTGTGAGGTAACCCAAAGCCTCTAGCAAGATAATAATATAATATATTGTGTCATAAGAAAGTACCTCATAAAGATTATTATATACGAGTATATGATTGTTTCTCTGTCTCGAAATATTCTTTAATTTGATTGTGAAATGAATTGAGGACTAACGGAAACCATAACAATATTCATGCATTAGTAATTATTGATCTTTTTATACCCATATTGGCTTCACTGTGCCTGCAAATCAATAGGTCGCCCTGTGCGAGCCCTTTTCCTTGGAGTGTTGGTAAACGTTTGTAGGCTTGCACACAATTTTGACGCCATGGGGCAGCTGCTGATGCCTCCGATGCCGATGCCTCCAAAGCCTCCCGATTGTTGCAGATTCACACAGACACTGGCTGCCAAGGATCGGGACCAACTTGTAGCTTTGCCACCTCAACGCTGATGAGCAGATGCTGCTGCCCCACGACAATGCCGAGGATGGCGATGATGATGATGATGAGGCGAATGGGAAGGGGCACTGGGACGATGATGAAGGAGCAGCGAGGAACGAGAGATGCAAACATGATATGCGAAATTGCAAATACGTGCATTGTCTGCCGGGGAGACTAGATCTCTCCCAGCTCTCCACCTTGTTTCTCCCTTTACTTTTCTTATTCCCCAACTGACCGACCACATGCTGATGCAATCTTAAATGCTTGTTCCACATGCGAGGCAATAGATGAAGGAGGGTCTCTGGTACAGGAAGCTACAAGACCCAGCACTGAGCGAAAGGTAAATTAATTTAATTGAATTGAATTATTAATTTACTTTATATGTGTATCCTCTTTGTATAATATATATTGCTAGACAAGAAGCTTGCTTTTAATATTCATTTCAAAAATTGAGAACTTCTAGACAACATTGTCCCAGTTTCAGGCTGGTTTCAACCTTAAATCTAGTTGGTTAATTTATTTCTCAGTGCTTTTAAGGCCCCATGCAATTGCCTTTACCGTGGGCCCCCTGAAATTCATGGCTGGTTGGCTTTGGTCTGGCTTCATTGATTTGCCTGGGCGGCCAGTCAAGTGTCCATTGAGTAAAAATCGCAGGGCCGGCTCCTCTAAGCCTTGACTTGACTTGATTAGTAAGTAACATTATTTCTGCCAGCCGCTGCCTCTACCTTAATGCGAATATCTATCTCCGCCTGCGAGTGTGAGCAAAAGCCCGTCCCCCCTCGAGCTCGCTGACATTGAAAATGCTGTTTGGCAGCAATTCCGAGTTGTTAAGTGCTGCATGTTGTTGTCTGCGTTGTTGGGTTGTTAGTGCTCGCCGCTGGCATCTTCGATATTGTTGTAAAACTTGTTAGAAATTTTCTTAAAGGCACAAAGGCGGTGGCCGAAAGGAGGAAGTGTGACAGCAGCAAGTTTTCCGCCCGAACACAGGAAAGCAATATGTGTTATTATCCCCGTTTGGCTCGGTCGCTCGCTCTTCGCAGCGTCTTCCATCGGATCGGGCTGGTGACCCAAAATGCAATCTCGCTCCCAAACAAGGATTGAGGATGTGTGACCGTAAACTACTGCTGCGAGGAGCAGCGGGAAAATGGGTGGCAGGAATGCAGGAGACGGGGATTTTGCGTGTGCATTGAATTGATGGGAATTAGTTGCAAGCGATTGCGTGGAAATGAAGTGCAAAAAAGCCAAAGGAGAGGGGGCCTTGCTCTATAAAGAAAAATAGATTTGCAAGCGTCGATAACAAGAGCGGAAAAGCGCCCGTTGAATAGCTCGACGAGAAGCGGGGGAAATCGCTGCGAAACGAGGGGCTTTGAGTTGGAAATAAATGTGCAACTGATTTCAATATAAATGCTTATTGTTGGACACAGAACAGAGGGATTCCGATATGCAAAGTGCACTGGGCACTAATGGGCCAAGAATGTGCAGAATCGGAAGGAAACCTGCGAGAATTCTCGGGGAAAATCTTGCCTTTTGTCCGGGGTTTCCCTTAGAAAATATTTGCTATTGAAAATCTGAGAGGAAGCTCCAAGTGCTAAGGTCATTAGGTAAATAGGATTTACGCTGGCTCTGGTAAATATTTTACAAGAATTTTAAATCAGAAAATGGAATAAATAATTAATTCATTTCATTTATATTCAAGTAAAACGGGCGAAATATCTACAGGATATTTGACAGTAATCTCCTATTTAAGCAAAATAAATAAGTATCCCCTACAAAAATGAAAGCTAACTAATTAATCTTAGAAAATAGTGCTATAAGGACCTCTTTTGGTTACTTCCTTCTCAATTTTTACCAACTCACAGGACTCCATAATGACATAAAAATTCCAGAGCTTAAATACTCAGAGTTCGTGCATTTCCTGACTTGCCTAACTTTAATTATCACTCATTATGGCTCCACCCGCTCGTCAGAATAAATGCAATTAATATGCCATTAAATCGCGATAGACTCACCTTCTATGGGCTTGGGCTTGGGGTGCTCCTGGGCCCTCTTGCGCAGCTTCTCCACCAGAAGGTCCTCCTTGTGCTTGCCCACCGTGGGCGGGATGTCGGCCTCGTCACGGGCAGGCTTGTGCCTTCCATCCGCTCCGCCGATGACATTCCCATTGAAGCCGAGGTCGTCGACGGCGGGCTCGTTCCTCAGAGCCAAGGCTATGGGATCACCCAGTCCTCCTGCTCCCGCTCCTGCTCCCCCTCCGGGGGCACTGCCCGCCGCACTGCCAGCCGCATCCTGGGAGGCTCTCCGCCGGGTGTCGTCCGTGTAGACCAGGAAGGCTATGCAGAACCAGATGGCCAGCAGGAAGAAGACCAGCTTCACAATCGTCGTGGAACGTCGCCGCCAGATGAAGGCCATCTTTGGTCTGTAGGATTTGTGGTTGCTACCGAATGCCGACTATCCAATGATGATGATGATGTTGTTAGTTCCCAGAAGGTGCTAATGTCTTACTCTCTCTGTGAGCTTTCACTTAGTCAGAGGCCCACATTGCGTATACGCAACATTAATCAAAGCCTGGCAATGATTTATGATGCAGGATATGTTTTTCTCGTCTTCCAATCGTTCTCTCTCCCCGCCTGATATGCCTCTTGTCCTCTTGGAAGATATCGTATATGGTCTGCAGCCGTCTCTGGCTGTCAGTCAGTCTGAGCCGCCTGGATATGTGTGTGAATCGGTCTGGATTCTGTGGACGAGATATGCAAAAATACTCATGAGTCTCAAAGGGTTAAGCAGGTGAGTGCGATTAATTTGCGGCATTAAGCCATTAAATTGAAAAGCAAATCAAATAATTGAGCCATTAAAGATAATATTGATTTTTGATTTCTGCTGATGAAGCAGCAGCAGCGGCTGCCGCATCTTTATCTCCGTCTTGCCAGGCCAAGCTGCCACCGAAGCCACTGAAGATGCAATTAAGCTCGAAGCTTTCGCAATCTCCGGCCCCGGAGCAAACATAAAGCGACAGCCAACATGCAACTAATGTCAATATTATATAATTGCAGCAAAAACCGCATCAGAACTATGTACCGATACCCACAGATCCCACAGCGCTCCCCGCCGTCGCCGACGCCCATACGCCCCGTTGCCGCAGCCACTTGAGTGGCTGCCAGGTAAATGACATGGACACGCCACTTGAGCCCCAAGCCAGCGAAACAGAACGGGACAGAGTTCGGCTCGCGGCGGTGCGGAGTCCATGCCCAAAGCTGACCACTGGGAGGAAAATCGCATAAATATTTAGGATTAATAAGGTAACTTTGGAGAAGAAATACTTTACTTAGAAGAATTTTTAAAATATAAAATATATAAAATATTATATTTTATACCTGACACGCAACTTTGCTCTCTGTGGGGCAGCCACTTGGCCAGTCACTCTACAAGGCACTGGGAAAAAAGTAGAAATAAATGTTATAAATATAAAATATAATATTAATATTTTATATATTTTATATTTATAACATTTATTTCTACTTTTTTCCCAGTGCCTTATAGAGTGACTGGCCAAGTGGCTGCCCCACAGAGAGCAAAGTTGCGTGTCAGGTTGGCGGCGCAGCGCATCCACCATTCCGAGGAAGAAACAGAAAACAAGAAATTGTGGCTCCCTCGCCTGCCTAACCGCAGTTGAATACCCTTCGATGCTAATCCAATTAGCGAGCCAACTGCCCTCGGAGTGGGCTATGCGAGTGGCAAATGTTTGAGGTTGCGTTTGATACTGGTTTCCATTGAATTAGTCCCAGGACTAATCCCTGACCCTGGCCAACAGACTCCTGTCCAAGTTGGGCGCTGAAATTCGGTATGCCATAATCCACTTAACAGATTTTCCCAACAGAATTTCAATTAGTAAAATGTTGTAGACAAGTGTGTTGATAAATTCAAGCAAAACAACTTTTAAGAGAGTTATTAATAAAGTTGAAACCCAAGACAAGTGCTAGAAAGAGGTACTTCCCCACTCATTAATCATGTTAAAATAGATTAGGCTGCCAAGTGACACTAGAAAGGGAAATTCCCCTAATTTAAAATAAAGTTAAAGCTGTATCGTGACAATTAAGATAAGATACAGAAGCTAGCACTACGTAATGGATAAGGGAATACCGAATTCTATATTTATAGAATTCTTTAACACCTTTTTAATGTTCTTTAATTAATTTGTGTGGCAAATGTTCCAAGTGTATCCCCTGTAGCCAAGGCAATTTGCATTATTTTTTTCCACTGCCCTGGCCAGCCAACCGATTGCACAGTCTGTTACGTGGAAAATGTGTGTGGAAGAAAATGAAAATTAATAAACATTAGCCACGGCCGTGATCGCAACTCATTCAAGGCTCCTTGACCACCGCTGCAGTTCGTTCTGAAGGCCCAAAGTAAACGAGTGCACATGATGGCCAGTGGCAAGTGGAAAGCCCCAGGGAAAACCCGGGAAAACCCTGGGATCGAGGGCCAATCCAACTTGCAAGCTTATCAATTAGACGGCTGCCTGGAGGGACAGAGAGAGAGGAGAGCACACACTCACTCCCCGGAGCTCTGATTTTCTGCACAGCAAACTGACGATGGCAACTATGTGTGCATACAATAAATACAAGTTAATTACTTCGTGTGCCTTTTGTTATGGCTCGTTGGGTTCAAGTGCCATCCAGGCGGGCCCCTTGGCCCCCAGCGAACCCCAGCACCGCCTCCCATGATTTTCCCTATGCCATGTTGGCAATTTCCGTTGTATGCGCTTATAAATTGAAAACAATAGGGAAGCGGGGGAGTCTCGGCCGTCCCCCTCTTGTTACCAGCATGTCATGTCCTCAGTCAGCTGTAAAAACAGCAACTCACACACAAAACCCGAGTTTGTCCGGGCAAAATAGAGCGATTAAAGTTGGCAGACAGGTCAGGAACTGGTGATGGTGATGGTGATGGTGTTGGAGCGGGGCATGTACCCCCTAAAACCAAATGTTGACATTCGCAATTATTATTTCGGAACGAGCCAAAAATACACTTTCCGTCAATTTTCCCCTGACTAAATTTAGTATTTATCAGATGCAAGCACACGTCTGTTTCAGTCACTCGAGCCTGCTTATCATTTGACGAGCCACTGTCAGAAAATAATAAAATTCCCAACAACTTATAATTGATGACTTGGGTGTGGAGAATACTGATAAATTCGAGGTGTCAGTTTTCAATTGCCTCTTAAATTTGTTTATTAATTAAGCTGCGCGTCTGTCGTTGCGGCATTGGTTTAACATTGCGGTTCACGCGGCGTATGCGCAATGTTTGGCTTGGGATTGGAGATTAAATCTGAAATGCAGCTAGTTGGTAGCCATAGATATCATAATATTTTATGCCTCTCGTTTCGGGGGATATGTAAAATTCCCAATTGCTATTTAATGCTGGCATTTATTGCAATTTTCCCCAGCGAGTGCTCGAATGGGTATTAGAGCTTACGCGGAAACTGTACTGGAATTGCTTTTATTTTCAATTGCCGGTTCTCTCTCTGATTAAATATGCCAGTAAAACCGTGTTGGGTATTTTCGGAAGCCAGAGATTATTACTCGGTGCAATTATTTCTCTGTTTGCCAAATTATTCGTTTAATTACACTCCGTTTATTTGTAGCTAGAGTTTCAGTCATTAAAATGAATATTTAGTTAGTATTTAAACTTAAAATGTAAGTCATTAAAATAACTATTTATGAAGTAACCTCGCTCCAACTTCGACTCTGATTTAAGTAAAGAAAAAAACCCTTATCAGCTCGAAATGCTTGTAGTCTGCAACCTAATGAGTTGCGGTTTAGTTTTAGGCCCAAACGTATCCCATTTCCGTCTTGATAATGCACTGAAACATTTGGAATTTTTTTCTTTCCCAGCGATAAGCACAAACAACCTGGAACGAAATTACAGAACTAGAAAATAGAAAAGCCAGGGGAGGAAGTGACGGTGGACCTGATAAGTGTTTTCATTGTGCCGGCGACAGGCAGACTTCCCTCTTAATTTTCCCCTCGGAGGCCACATACTTTTAGTGTTCGGCTTCACCCTCGTCACCTGTGCTCCTACCTGGGTTTTTGCTTCGTGTTGCGTCTTATCGCCCGGCTAATTGACTGATAAGCGAGTCGGGCAATTTGTGCGTTCCCCGATGAGTCTAGTTAGTTGCCTCCGCCTGCCCAGATAAGATACAATTAAAGCGAATGAGCTCAGGTGGAAGAGAGAGAAAATAGTTCCTCGAAAATTAGTTGGTTGGCCTTATCTATGCCCCACATTAATCAGAGCTTTCGGAAAATAATTGCCCAGATAATTCGTCGAACACTTAACTGCAAATTAAAGCCCTCAAGAATAGTACCGTCCGGTGGTGCCTGCTGGAAAATCGGGTATAAGAAACCTCAAATTACGCACAACAAAGTCCAAGAATTTTTCGCATTTTCTTTGCGCCAAAGAAAAGAGCAGGAAAAAAGTGAACGAAGAGAAGAAAAGTTTATTGTCGCGGTTTCAGCTTGCTTGCTACTTTTTGAATACTTTTGCCCGGCGATCATTTGTCATTTTCTTATGCAGAAACTTTTCGCGGGCGGAAAAAGGAATTTTCCGGGGGCGGTGGCGGTGGGGAAAATCGCTGCGCATTTTCACGCTGGCTGCGGTTCACACAGTTTATAATCATTATTATTTATGCAGACTTAATCCACAGTTATTAAAACGCAGCCACAAGGAACTCCCCTGCCGGCAACTGCCTCGTTTAATATTCATTTGCATTCGCTGGCAAATGAAAAGTTTTCAGTTTCTAATGAGTTCTCAGTTCTCGAGTGCATCGAAATGAAGTCGTCAGGTTAGACTTTTGCCTGAACTTTGCACTAGAGATGGGTATCGGGGAGGAAAGGTGTATCGAAAGGAATATCGCTCGAAATAACCTATCGGAAATATCGTAAAAAAATTATCAATTATAGTTTAAAAATACTGGATTAAATCTATTTTACTTCAGGAATATTTAACTAACAACAACCATTAATATCCTTTAAAGTATTTCTCATTTCAATCGATTTTTATCGATACTTTATTAACCCGTCGACAACTTTTTGCCACACCAAGTTCACGCTTAAACTTTTGGGAATTATGTCCCCCTATAAGTCAAGTTCAAGGAGTGGAAACTCAACAGCAGAACGTGTTTGAAAATGGGAGGGAAAGCGCCGAGGGAAAATGGTGGAAATGGCTGAGAACCCCAGAGAGCCAGAAAACTGGCAGATGGATGCCACTGCCACTGATGATGATGAGGCTGCTGCTGCTGGTGGTGATGCTGCTTCTGCTGCCGTTGCTGCTGTTGCTGCTGCAGCTTCAGTTGCAGCTTGAGCTTGGGTTCGTGGAAAGAAAGTTGCCATGGAGAAAATTTAATCAAAATATTTGCACATCCGCCAGCAGCGCCAAGTTGCCAAGGCGACTAGAATTACCAGTCTAAGAAACAGACCAGGGGAACGGAATGGATTGGATGGGTTTTGCAGACAGAAAGATAGACAGACAGGTCTTCTCCGAACGTCCGACCAAGAGCAGCGGCGGCAGGTACAGTGAAAATCGCAGAGGAGCCCCGCAAATTGAAATCTCAACGAATGGTAATTGAATTTGACTTGGTCCGTGCTTCTGATGCGGCGAAACCAACTTGATTCGGTGCCAGAAAATATCAGGATTAAATGCAATAATGCTGATTAGCCTTGAGGGGTTTCTTTTTTTCGAATTTTGGGTGTTTTTAGATTAAATTTCACAAAAAGGGGGGTTGAATTAAGTATATTATTTGCACGCATGTGGAAAGAGCGTGATTTTTGTAGAAAAATCAATTGAAACCTCAAAGAGAGGAGTAAAAATAGACTAAAAATAACCCAAAATCACTTAAAGATCAAGCTATCTAGATCTGATAATGAAATTTCGTTACGCTACAACATAAATTTAAACGAGTTTTCAGGTGATTTATAAACTTTCAAGATTAGGTATAATAGAAACAAGCTATTGTGTGTGTGCATTGGCTGACTTTCTTTTTAATATAATTATTTATTGTATATATTTATAATTCTGAGCTAATTATTTTATTTGAACAATGGTTCGCCAGAAACTGAGATCATTTTCGTTAAATACTTATATATATGAAGTGCCAGCCGGATTTTGATACTTTTGGGGGGGGCTTGCCTTCACTAACTCCCACATATTTTAGCGGATCCCTCTCAGCCAGGGCCTACTGTATTTGCCTTAGCTGGCAGAACTCCTTTTGGGCATTTGGTTCATGTCACGGAAACCAGTCAAACCTCATTTGCAATGGCAAATGCAACCGGCGCGACTTCTTCATCTCAATCTTCAACTTCATCTGCGAGCGGTGCATCACGAAGTGCTTTTTATTTTGTGGTTGTTGTATTTTTTACTTTCTGCCTCTTTGGACTTGTTGTTGTTGTCTTTGACAATTATTTACCGTTGGCGCTTAACTGTTAATTTGCGAGGCAGGTAACCAGTTCGGTCTTCGGTCTTCGGTCCAGGACCAGTTCCAGTTGCATCCTCCAGCTCCAGCTCCAGCTGCAGCTCTTGATCTTGTTATCCGCGCCGACAATTGGTGGCATGCCACGCATTTTTTATGGCTCTTAATTTGACAAACGGGGGCAGCACGAATGCCTTTCGCCGCCGCACATGTGGAAAACGTAATTAAATGCTGTTTCTCTAACATCTGTTTCGCCGGAGAGCGCCGCTCTTTTTGTGTGCACTTTTCATTGTTCGAAAATAAATTACAGGATGAGTGTGCAGGGGCCATTAAAGTGCAATTAAATAATTGCCAACCGACAAGATTCATGGCCTCCTTTCCGTCTTTCTCTCTGGAGGATAACAGCTTTATTGTCAATTTGCATGGAATGTAATTAGGGTTTTTGGAAAGTTTTTACCCCAAGCCACTACGGCTAGAACTGCTTGGGCCTTCTGGAGTTGAACGAACCGTCTGAGATTTCATCGCCATCATCATTATCGGATCGACATAAAACCAGAAATCAAATCAAATTATTTGTTTTCTTATTTCTTCGTCGCCGTTGTCGTTGCCGGACTTGATTTGATAATCTTGCCGCAAATCGTTTCCTTTGTTGCCATCAAAACTTGTCAAAAACTTGGGCTAGATTTTTGCCTAATTCATTCGACAAACTGTCCAAAAGAAACTTGCCAAACTTGTTGGTGGCTGGCGGTTGGCCCAACCCAGAAAAAAACACACAGACTGCTAATGAAATCCGAGAGAATTCCAGATGAAGCGTAATCAGAATTCCCCAGATTCGGATTCGATTCGCTTGGACCAACCAAGTTCTGTGCTCTGCTGTGATTCCACTTTTGGCAATTTTTTCATTGGCCTTTTCAGCTGACCTTGCACTTGCACAACCAGAAAACAAGGTCAGCATCCGCGCTGTCTAATGCTTTGCCAGAAACAACAAGCCGAAACCACAAACTAATTTGAGGGTCAAAAAAAGTTGGCAAAAAAAGAGGAAAATGCACAACAAATCGGCCGAGAAAGAGGCAAGTTTAACATGGAATTCGATTCGAATAAAACTTGAAATGAGCCGCAAGGAAATCAATTGTTCATTTGCATATGCATGCATTTTCCATGCATTTTCCACCTGCAGTGTCCGCCACTTCCCTCTGTTTTATTGCACGACGACCCCAATATTTATTTGTTTGCCTTTTCCGCCAGTTTCAGTCCGAAAGTCAAAGCCATTCCGGAGGCCCTCAATTCCATTTCCATTTCATGCCATTTTTCAACCTGACCGTTCGTTCGTTCGGCGGCATCTTCACGATTTTCACGGTTCTTTTCGTTTTTTCCTTTTTGGTTTGTTTTTTTTTTTCGGCAGTATTTTGCCTGCTTTTCGGCCATTTCGGCTTTTGTTTGAATTTCGATTTTTGTTGGTTCTGCCGTGCACTTCAGCGCGGGAATTGCATTTTGCCGCTTTCAACTCGCTTGGCCCTTGGCCAGTTTGGCCATCAACTTTGCCAAATTGAATAAGAAACTAATTTCCAACAAACTAAAATAAATTTGCTGAGAAGCTGGGAACTATAAGACTAGAGAGTACCAATTAGTACAGGTGGTAAAACCAAATAAATTCCTATAATAAAAGGAATAAATCTTTTAATATGATTTCCTTGATAAATCACTCTATTTTTTTTTGCAGATGGCCATATTTATGGTAAGTGTGACCTTGCATTTAGGAAAACATGATTTGTTTTTCGAAATATAGGTAAGGTAAGAGTTAAGAGTTCTTTAATTAGTTCAGGTATAACTATAGTTTATTATTTATAACCTAAGCCAAAATGTAGGCTGCAGCATTTTATGATTATTAATATGACCCTTATATAAATTAGCACCTCAATAAGTAGAGCAAGTTTTTACTGCTTTTTTCATAAATCAAATCCAAACATACCCTCGAAATTATCAGAAACCCACTAACAAACAAACATTTCACAAAACTGTTTGCCCAACTAGTCAAAAAGAATGAACCACGCGCAAAAAGTTATCGGCGCTAATTTTGTTTGTTCAGGTTTACCCCGAGCAAACAAAAGCACTAAAAACAAAGCACCAGCGAGGGGCAGGGAGAGGGAAATTAATTTATTACTTGCAGCAGACCCTGCTGCGGACTGAAAAAAGGGCCAAAAAGCGGCGAGGAACGGGCGGCTCGTAAACAGATTTAGATTTAATCAAATGATAGCCCAGAGCTAGATCTGAGTTGTGAGCGGCTGCTGAATTCGGTAATACACTCAATATATTTCAATGTGGCAGCTCGATTAAATATTCGACACCATGGCAGCGGGAATATCCCGGGCAGATTGGCAGCAGGAAACAGGGGCAGCGGCGGCAGGCCGGATGGTGGAAAAATGTTTTGTGAAACATGAGAAATGGCAACAGATTTGGCCCACACATGCACCCAGAGCCTTTTAGCCGTATAAACTATCATCGTGAGATTTTTTATAGAATTTTCTTTTGGGGTCACCAAAGGGGACAGCACATATATTTTATTTCGCTCCCTTTTTTTTATTGCTCCTTTTTTTAGGGGCAGATAATTCGGTTGCGTTGTGGCGGAAAATGAAAATCGGGAGGTCTAGGAAAAATCGAAAATGTTACGCCTGAAAATTGCCTGTCAAATGACAAAAATGGTTTCATTTTCCCTGTGTATGTATGTGTGCAGGCGAGTCCTTTTTCGCCCCCTCAGCGTCCTCTAAGCGCTGTTGGTCATTTTTCCCCGTCTAGGCTTATAACATGCTCCCATTATATATTTTCCCTCCACTTTGTCCTTTTCGGCCGGGCTGGCAGCAGATTAGGCCGCACATTTTGTGGTCAAGAAAGGATAAAAGTTGTGGAACTAGAAGAAATTGAAAATAACATTTGCTGGAATTTTTCGCTGAGGTTTGCCGGTTGCCTTTTTCATGTCCAACAATTTGCTCGCAGCCAAAGTTTTCGTATTTTTTTTTTTTTGGCAAAGGTCAAACGAAGGGGAAATGGAGATGAGTCAAATTAGATCATAAATGATATTGCATAAAAAGTTTATGGAAATTGGATGGGCTTTGAACTTGTCAGGAAGTTGGTTGGTTATTGCAAAGAATATTGTCCCAACTTTAAGTTTGAACTTGGGAAATAAATATTTTCTGGGAAAACTTTTTGGCAGAATAGTTGAAGATGAAAAAATTCTTGAGAATTCTGCTTTTGACTTATTAAATACAAAACTATTTCATTTAATTATGCCGCTTCACCCAGCTCTTCTTCAGATAGATCCAGCAATTTGTACTTAATTCCTGCCGGCTGCCAATTAAAATTGATTGGGAAATATGTTTACCCCTAATAGGCCCACAGAAATGTCCTTTTCGGATCCAGTTTCTCATTAAATCTATTTGCACTGCTGCAGTATTAATTCGGTTCGTTAGGGCGAAATCAATTTGGAATCCCCTGGGAGCTACAGTCTGCACTCTAGACCTGGATCCTGAGCGAACCCTCCGGCAGTTTCCCTGTCGCCTCGCTGAGCACACACACACAGCTCACATCTCAATGGTGGATTACGCTCCTTGCACGTTGGATATATGGCAATTACAAACTGCTTAAAAGCAAATAAATCCCTGCCAGGCAATTGCATCGACGCTGGCCAAAGGATAACGAGAATTTGTGGGGCGAAGGCCGCCGCACATAAATATATATAAACATTTGCCGCTCCATTTAATGAGACTGCAGCAGGAGAGGAGCATTTCAGCTGCTCGCAGCTCGTTATCGGCGGACAACGCGTATCTGGATCTGGATCTGGATCCGGGCGACATAAAACTGTCAAAAGTCGCCTATATAAATCGCTAAACTAAATGCCTTTCATAGTTTAATGTCACCTCGAGGGATTTGAGAGAGCGAAAGGATGGATCTATGGAGGGCCAGACAACGTGTCTCTATCCACGGCAGCGTCCAGCATCCACGCCTCGTTGTCATTAAAACCGAATGAATTATGCAGTAGCCCAAGTGAACTACTTGCAGTCCGCCCTTGGACAACAAGGCAGAAAAAGCACCGAGAAAAATATTGATTCTAAGTGGGTTTTATATAGCTTTTCTCAAAATAAAGGCTTCTTAGAAATCCCTTTAATATTTTCCCATGGTTACAGTACTCTATATATGATTTGATCTGATTGCATGGTCACACTGAACGTTTAGTATGCCCAGCCTTACTTATGAAGCAACGGGCAACCAAAAGCCACACTTATAATCAGTTTCAAGAATAAATTCGGCAATAAAATGAGTAAGATGATTATGTAAAATTCAATTAAGAGATGAATAAATTAATCTCAGTGTAGATGAGCACCACAGACCTGAGCAGAACAGAAAAATAAAAAAAGCGAAAAGCTTTAGAGCAGTTGACCAGTTCTTGTCGCGACTGCAGTTTGTTTGTTGTTTTAATTAACTAATTAAGATTTTTCTATGTCGCGCCTAGGTAGAAGAAGCAGTCGCCCAGGTCTAAGGAATGCCTGCATTATTTGTTGCCGCCGAGTTGCTAAGGACCCAATTAACCTTTTATGGCCATTTGGCACAATAACGAGGCCAAGAGCGAGAGCAGGGCCCGGACGACATCGAGACACACACAAAAAAAGTTAAGGAAAATAAATATATAGAAGGCAGCAGCAGCAGCCCAACACAATCGAGACAATGAAACTCGGTCTTGGGCCAGTTAGTTGGCCGTAAGTAGCCGGCCATGTTCAGTGAAATTGTTA
The DNA here is from genome assembly GCA_018153105.1 of Drosophila rufa. Lineage (NCBI taxonomy): Eukaryota > Metazoa > Arthropoda > Insecta > Diptera > Drosophilidae > Drosophila > Drosophila rufa. Next base: position 7,995,081 of record JAECXS010000002.1, read on the forward strand.
GCCATATTTGGCGCACAAAACAATGGCTATCATAAATTCCAGCTACAAATTGACATTGAAAATTTGTTTGTTTTCCCCGCTTGTCTCTCGCGTTAACTTACCTTTGCATTGGGTTTCCTCCGCCGGCTTCCTTGGTTCTCGTCTAAGTTTTTACTTGGAGCGTGACGACAAGAGCTGCAATTACAGAGAGAAATATGCACACGAAATATTAGCCAAAGCTGCGATAAATTGCTGTACTATCAACAAGATAATGGAGTGCTTGTGTTCATAGATTACTATGCATTTAATTATTTCTGTAAGGCGGGCAGTGAATTTATGGCACTGGCCCCATATGTTTGTCGGGGAAGTTTTCATTTCCGCTTCGGCCACGCATGTGGAAAATTTCCCACAATAAAGGTCGGGCTTTTCACAGGCAGCTTAATTTTAGCTAGGGAATTATTTAGTAATGATAATAAATATTTTGAATTTATTGTTTATGAATTATTATCTGAGAGGCTTTCCGATGGTTCAGCCAGCACATTTAATTGGATTATTTACGGCGTGTGGTTAATGGGATTAGTCGGGGAATAGAAATTGAATAAAATTATATTCATTCTAAACATCAGCTAACATTTTATTGATTTCAGCTTATATTTCTTTAATTAAGGCGATATTTAGTATTACTTTAATAGCAGAAACAAGGAGTAAGCTGATTTTAGCCTATAATACATTTCTGTTAAATTTTTCACCTTTCATTATAAGTGCAATTTCCCTGAGCTACATTTTAAGCCTTTCTTATTAGTTGGGGAAATTCCTGAAGGCATACAAGATTCTTGAACGTTTTCCAAACATTTTCGTTTTGGGTCACCGGCTAATCAATGTGGTTTAGTGTCCCCCAACGGGCTCCGGCATTTTCTCTTCTCCACTTAGCCTGGCTTTCTCCCCGAGTTCAATTCAAACGCCCACATACTATATATTATCGCATATTTTCCTGTTTTTTTGCCATTTTTCCCCCTGTCAAACCGGTTAGGTGTTGGCCGTTGTCTGGCAGCTACTTCAAGGTACACGAGGACAGTGCCGACTTGCGGACAGACTGTTTTGGCAGAGAGCTCCGATCCAATCGCATGGCGTAGGGGTAGAGTGTGGGCAGAGGACATGGATATGGACGGAGCTGGGGACTCGGGTGACCAACTCACCCAGATAGATGGGCAAAGTCCCATCTCGTCGACACATCTGTGGGCTAATTGAAATGGCAACACTAATTAGCGATGCTCTAAGCGTATGAGACCGTATGCATTTCGCCTGGCAACGCCAAAGCCATATCCAAAAACGAGATAAATCCAAAGGCAACAGAAAACAGAAGCGAAAACTAAATGTTCTGGCGATCAGATCGCCTTTAAGCTACTTACAGAAATTGACCACCCAAACGGCTGCCAACGTCCAGGGACGAGGGCAGTTCATTAAGGTAAATGGTGGTCCATAAACTTTAAGCCGATTACAAGAACGATTCCCGGCCGACGAAAGGTGTTCTGTGCGGTTCTCTGTTTCCCAAATTTAATGGCGTAAATTATTTGCTAATGATCGCTGGCCAGGGTTACGTCATGGGGGCCACAGGGCCATCATCATCATCATCATCGCTGGTTAATTTTGTGCAATTGTCTTGAACCGTTTCGAGTGTTCAATGCGATATACCGCATAATCATCGATGAGCGAAGGTCGTGTGGCCAGAGCCACACACGCGATGCTTCTTTCTGTGTTTTCTGAGTATTAACTAAAGTCGAAGTCGGATTTACATAGCTGGAAAACCAGTTATCACCGGTCAGGCCTCGTCATCTCGACATTGAGTTAAGATCTCGGTTTGGAAATATTTGAGGCTTAGACGGAGTAGCCTTCCTTGAAATTCTTTTCACTTAAAGAACATTGGGTGCGCGCGTCCAGGTAATTTAATTACAATACAATAAACATTTAGCCAGCCAAACAAAACACTAAAAATGCCAGGCAATAATTCCGGCCAAGTTGTTTTCGCGTCGGAAAAATGCGAATTATTTGCGGAACTACCATGCACAGGAATGCCCTTCCCCTCTCCCCGAAAATCCACATCTGCACAGCTGCCAAGGGACAGGGATTCGTTTGCCGGGCGAATGCCAACTGCAGGCTCGCCGAGGAGTCCAATGCAGTCCAGGAATTGCAAAATCATGCAATTTGTGGGCACTTCGAATGCAATCAACAAAACTGTTTGATTTATGATCATTTGCAGTTTGCACTAATTTTTCAAATCACAAAAGGCAACGGCAACAACGAAACCCACAAAACCTGACTCGACACAAAAATTAATCATAGCAGAGCGGCACCCAACGAGATACAGAGGCCGAGAGGATGGATATATTGGGAGGCAGACATGAAGGATGGGGCCCAAGGAATCATTACAATCAATAACTAAAATCGATTTGGGCCTTCAAAGGCCTTCAGTAGCTGCCCGGTTGGCTGATAGAAATGGGCTCGTGACACGAAGGAAAATGAAATAGAAAAATTTATTTAAATGGTAGAATTCAGTTGCTTTAAAATTAATTTAAAATCATATTACGTTCAGCATAACATTGCGTGGAGTATTTCTATTTTTTAGAATAGTATTTAATCCATCAAAGATCTTACATATCGTGTACCATGGCCACATCTCCGACCGTCCATAGAAATAGCTAGGGACCCCAGGCTCCGAGTTACGACTTGTAATTATGCGAAGACTTCCTCTCGAATCCGGGGACCATCCTCCTTTTGGGATGGACCTGGAGGACCGGCAGCCCGGCCCTCTTCTGGAAGCCCCCATTTTTGCATTGTGATAAACGAGCACTCCCCTTGGCCCAGACTTTGGAGCGATCGCTCTTTACAACATCTTCATTATGAATTATGCGACTCGCAGTTTCTCAGCAGCGGCTTTCGCGGTTCCCCAGTTTCGCCAGATCTCAAGTTCTTCGGTTTCCCACTCCCCATTCCCAGACCCGTTCCCATGGGACATAACTTTTGTTTTATCACCCCAAACGAGGCAAGGACTTATCTCTGGCCTCGCGAGGGAGCTGGAACTTTTGCCAGCATGTTGCAACTAATTACATAAAGCGACACGTGCACGTTGTAATTTTATTTGTTACAACTCGAAATTGGCATGAATTTGCTAATTAGCTGCGATTGTAAAAGTTGCACTAACGCTGGCGATGGCGATGGCCTCGCCGAGCTGTGCCACTGCACTTTCCTGTATCTGCGAGCAGTGTGGGCTGCAGTATCGGTATCTGTATCTCAAAGTTGGCAAGAGATACTTTACAGCTACGGGCTAAACATAAAGTCGGAGAGTAGAGTTAATATAAACTCGGAAAGCACATGTCATAGGGAAGATAAGCTAGAACAGACTATGAGTTGAGAGATTACTTACTTACTCATTAAGTAAATTTAGTTACTAAGTTTTGTTGTGGAGTTATCATTTGCTAACGATGTAGTATTATTCAACAATATTTATAAGTTAACTCAAGTTCAAAAGCTCTATGAATCGCTAATCAACTCTTATTTCCTAGATTAATTTGTATTTTTTCAGATAAGAAAAAGTTTCGTTGATGATGACCTCAAAAAGTAGATACAATTTTCAATCAAAATGTTTACTCAAGTTTTAGTATCTCTTTTTATCTGGCCAAGTCTTGGTTAAGATATGTATAGCTGTGATTTATAAACAAAATACAATCACCTTGAAAATAAACCTCGTGGCCAATCAAAATCTTATCTACCAACAAATAAAGCAAATAAAGAAAAAAATTAAGAACTAATAACGACGTCATATCAATCACAAAACTAATTTGGAATTCCACGAAATAGCCTGACAGCTTTGACAGACTATCGATAGCTAAATCGCGAAATCGAAAAACAAACATCACCGACTGATGGGCCACGTGCATATTTTTTTGCGATAAATTGAGCAAATATTGAAAGACATTCAGACAGAAGGAACAAGCATGTAAATTCATCGCACTCGATACAGCAATTATTTGCATTCATTGTGGACAACAAAACAGTATATTTGCACCTTGCCGCACTTCTTTGTGCATTTTACATTTATACAAATATTTGACCGTTGCCAAAAATGTTTACCTTTATTTAAATTTATGCAACTGCTGTGCAAAGGTCATTTTTTTGCGGTTTTACACAGTTGTTTTGTCATTTTGGGTGATTACACTGGCATCTGCATATCAAAAGTCTGATAAAAAGAATTTTTATAAATGAATTTCAACATTCACATCGGGTAAAATAGAGCACAAATTCCAAACAGAACTGTAATCGAACTGATGACAAAGGCATAACCCTAAATAAAATATAATAAACATTTATCGCATTTATTTATTGATGTTACCAGCATGGCAAAAAACTAAAAATATCTATAAATATGAAATAAAAACAAACCCCGACAGCCTTGGGGGCCACAACGACAGTGAAAGTGATCCAGCGGATAGGCACACGATGACGATGGCGGCAGATGATGATGATGGCAAAAAATATATGAATGAATGAAAAAGTCAGAGCTACCAGCATTGATGGGGCGAGCATTAACTTTACATAACTTCAAACAAAACAAAAAATTAGCCAAAGTTCAAAAGAAAATATGGGAGAGAGAAAAAACGTATAATCATGACTTATGAAAGATGGAACGGGAAATGTTCCGTGAATGTTGTGATAAAAGTTATGTAAATGGAAGCATTCAAAGAATTATCCAACTTGAATCGAGGGAATATTAAACAAAGTGTAATTACTTTATAGATAGGGATAACAAGGGGGTAATTATATATTATGTATAGTCTCTGCAATTTGTAAAATAATATTTATAAAACAACAGCCAGGAATTAGCAGCACATGGGGCTATTTTGGGACTTGTGCCTATTTAAGTACACATGCCTAGTTAAACCTTTTAATATACCAATTTTTACTGTGATTACTGACCTACAATGTAGCTCGTAACGATTTAATTTAAAATACATAACAAACCCAAATCAAGACTTGGTAAAGATAAAAGGAAATAATATTTAATAAATATATTAAATTTATTTATTTATTGATTCGTACAATAAAAAACCTGTTAAACATAGCCATCGATGGGTGTTATATTTCGACTCTAATTATATTAGTACACACCCGCCAATTTTCACCTAAAATTACTTAATTAGATCAACAACTTTGGTTGAAAAATATGCAGCTATAACCGCTTAATTTAAATTAATTTACAGCTTCAGTTGGTTAAACCGTAATTGCAACAACATAAAGATATTCCGCCCGCCGCGGTGTTGTTTTTTAATTGTTTTTTGTTCAAACTTTCTTTGTTTATAAACAAAAAGGAAAACAACAAATATAATTAGAGTGCTCAACATCATGGTTGGAGCAACAAAAAAGAGCACAGGTGCCCTCGGAAAATAAACAAAAGAAAGAAAGAGTCGACAATGGAGAGAGTGAATGAGAGGAGGCGAGACTGGCATAAGCAAATAGCTGTAAAAATCTCCAAAAGGTAATCAGACGGTTGTTCACCTGGTCTCTGGGTCTTTGGTTTGGGTTTTTGGTTTCGGTTATGGTCTTGGCCTGGGTCTGGGTCCCTGGTCACCTCAACACCTTGCCGTGTGGACCGTGCCCAGTTCGCTGTTACTGTCCGCTTTATTTGCTTATGTTTTTTATATTCTTTGCTCTGTTCTTTTTTCATTTATATGTATTTATTTTTATTTGTATTTTTTTTGTTAATTTCCAACGTGCCTGGCATTCCACGATGCCCCGGAGTCGCGCCCGTCCATGTCAATTTGAATGGAGAGGGAGTTTTCAAATTATACTTTTATCTGCGCGTATATCTGTAACACATTTTTGCGGGTGTTGATTACCAGGCAACGGCGACCCACATAACCACTGACAGCCGAATGCGACGCGGTTCCATCTAATTAAGTTTGCAACACACACACGCCGAGAAGAAAAAAACGAAATAAGATTACAAAAATCAGAGAAAATCAGAGAAAACCTGGCAAGATCCGATGAAGCAGCCGCCTAATTACGGCTCAATCAACCAGCAGTTGGCTCTCGGCACTCGTCTACCGCAGGGCTCGGAAAATTGCCTCATGGCGCACCATCCAACCATCCGATGGGTTACCTAACTTCCAGCTTAATGACTTCACTAAAGCCCCAGTCGAAGCCCCAGACTCCCTACCGAACTTGGTGGCATGCTTTAAATATTTTGCGGCACCTGAATGCATTTTACAAATTTTTCTGTTGCAACTCGCAAACCTGTGATAAATTGCAGTCGCCGTTGAGTACAGCCTGTTTCTTTTTCAGGTTTAACCCACTGCTACCGCTGCTGCTGACTCTGCTGCTCTTTCATCAGACTGACATTTTCTGGCTAGGCTGACTCATGAACTGCACCTTCGCCAGAGCCATAGGCCCGGCATTAACCATTAACATTTCAGGCCCAGCAGCTGCACGCAAAAAAGTTGTCAAATATTTGTTTGAAAGGAAAATAGATTTGGAATCAGCATCACCATCAATTTGTTTAACAAAACGTTGAGAGCTTGCACAGGTAAAATATTTTAACTATTAAATATTAAATTAAATTATATAAAGTATAAATTTCCTAGAAATAGAAAGAGCCTAATGATATTTTCACATATATAATAATAATTAATTCTAATCTCCGATCTCATTTCAATATTTTTTCCCGTGCAGATGCTGCCTTTGAAGATCGGAAAAAATAGGAGGGGAAGCTGTCATCATCGCCTGCATTTGCATTTGAAGCTGTCGATCGGAGATGAAGAGGATGAAAGAAGTGGAAAGATTGTGGGCACCTCCAGAAATCGAGGGGGATAACTACTACCATATAGAAGGGGATTCATCCGCGAACCGAAGCCAAGCGTAGCATCATCGCCGATTGTGTGTGCGGCTGTTGTTGCGGCCGTTTTGTATTAATGATGATGCAACATTTGCCACAAATGTAAAAAGTTACGAGTTGAAAAACAAAACCCCAAGCACCCATGGCTAAGTAAAGTTTAATGCCCGAAGGCCAAAAGCGCGTTTGACTCTCTGGTTGGTGGTTGTTTCTGTTCCCTTTTTATATTTTATCTTCTTTTTTTTCTTAACCCCAGAGTTGTAAGCTGAAACCTTTTTTGTGTTTGACGCTTGACGAGGATCGGGGTATAGTCGGTGGAACGTCTACCTAATGCCTAATTTAACGGCTATTTTCGCTATTTGCTGCTAGAACCTAAGAACACATTGTAAGCTTCGTGAAATTTTAATAGATTTGTTAAAAACAAATTTGTTGGGTCTATTTTTGGTGTGAGTTGTAGTGGAAAGCTTGCGTCAAAGTTATCTAAACAATTTGTTTGCCATAATGATTGGCATCGTAAATTAGAGGCGTCTGAAAAAGTTTCCTAACTATAAACACAAAAGCACTTTGTCTGACTTCGATTTTACATATTTTGTAAGACCTAAGTACTTGTTTGTTTATTTAAGGTTTTGTTTAGAAAAACTGTTGCCAAAAAGTAGGCAATGCTTTTAGCGAACCAAGTGCCTGGTATTGAGTTGTCAGTTCTTGAATTTATTTAATGTCATTTTTTTAAAGGGCATATGAAGTTTGTTATCCAGTTAATCAGCGTCATTGGCACCTTCCTGCTTAAATGCCACTGATACCACTCTCGGTGAGCTCCGTCGCTGAGCGCCGCTCACCTGAGGCATTTGCATTGGCATTTGCGGCAATGTTCAGCTTTTCAGGTGAGCTCGAGAGCTTGACAACTTCTGCTTTTGCTTTTGCTGTTGCTTCCTCTGCGGTTACGGTTTAATGAACATTCATGCCTCCTAATGCCAAAAACAACAGTGGAAAACTGTGAACACGCGGCAGCAGAATAGCCTGCATTGCCGCAAAAACGATCCGTACTATGCGGAGGAATACTATATAAAACAAAGCACGGAAAAAATAAGCCAAACAAAACCCGTCGTTGGAGGCAAACGCAGAGAATTGCAACAGGTTTCTCTTGATTGGCCTTTCGGTGGTGTAGTCGGTGGTGCCTGCTTTATTAAATCTTCTGCTACCTCTGCCGCTGGTGCTGGCCATTGTATTTGTATTTTATATTTTCAGTATATTTATTTTTTCATTTTTGTATTTCTGCCGCCGCCACTTCTGACAGCCGTGATTTGTTGCCGAAGGTTAGTTCAAGTCATTAGAGTTGCTTCTGTGTGCTGGCCATAAATCGAAGATGCTTTTTTCCCCCACTAGTTCTCTGTGATTCGCTTCGAAAAACCTATTGTCTGAGCAATTAAATGGTTGAATATTATCTCTGAGGGTGTTGAAGAAAATATGATTTTCAACAAATAGAAGCTACAAGGTTGGTGTTCGTCCGAAGCATAAACATTTTCATTTTTTCCTCTACTTAATCTACGTTTTCGATTTGCAGTAAATATTTGATTTGCCTTTTGAATATTTAAGAGCAATTACAAGTTCGACTGGCCGGAGCTCTTTTATGGAAATTTCTTTATTCAATTGTTTATTATATTCTAATGTTTATATTTGTAGAATTCCATTCTGATTGCTATGCTGGCCATTTTTGCAGTCAGAAGGCAAAGCATACAATGGGGCTTAACTATTCAATTTTAATACTCGAATATTGGACATTTACTGAATTAAATTTGTAGAATTTCAATAAGCATTCATCGTTAGAATTCCCATCATTAGACACTCTACAATTAATTTTTCTTTCGAAGAATCGCTGCAGGCCCCGCAAAAGTGATTCGCATTCAAATCGCTCGACAAAACTTCGCTTTGGCACAAATGTATTTATAGTGATTTTCCCCCTCCAGTCAGCCTGTCAGCCACTCAACCCATCTGCCATTTCAGGCACTTGGTTAAATTACGGCAATTAAAACTTAGATGCCTGACAGTTAGTGTCGCTTAGTGGCCATCAGAGCTTTGGCCACATTTAATTATAACTTGAGGACTAATTGGGCGTTGTCCACAATTAAAAATATCTTTTGGCGAGCGGGCGGGGCACAGATTTGTCACAGCCGATGGGGCAAGTGGAGCAACAGAATCTGCAGCTAATTGCCAGTGGACCCGAGCCCAAAACTACCAACAACCAACTACCAAATAAAAAAGAGATACGAGTAGTAAAAACAATGACAAGACAAATGTTGGGACAGGCAGCAACAACAAATCAACACGACTGCAACATGCGGCCTACAAGTTTTGTGGGCCTACAAAAGAAACTTTTTTTATATGCAGCTAATCCAATTCGAAAGCAATTTCTAGGAGGACGAGGACAGAGGAGGAGCCTGGGCTGTTGAGGAGCCCCATTTACATGGCCTAAGACCATGTCTGGGATCTGCCCACTTAGCCCCGGCAGACGGCGACGGAGACGGAGAAGGCGACGGAGGAGCCAAGTTAGAAGACGAGTTCATTGAATTCTTCTCGCTGGGTATTCGCCAAACTCGTAAATTTCCAACATACAAGAATAAAAAACTAAAAAAAAAGAGAGGGAAAAAGAAGCCAAATCCCAAACCAAACAGGTTCTCCTGCATCCACCAAAAACAAAAAGATACCCCGAGACCAGACTTTGGGTTACACATACGAGAGAGTATGAGTGTCTGTATATTTTTTGGGGCCTGCAGCATCTTTTGAGTGGAATGCGGCAGTCATCTGCCCTGGAAACCGAGACTCATCTTGGGCCTCATCTTGGTCCGGTCTCCGGTTTCGGCTCTCTTCAGGCCCTGGTCAGCTGCAAATGCATAAAAATCAACGCAGCATTTCACTTTAGACGGCGGCTACTTCGATTAAGTAGCTGTCAGTATGTGTATCTCGTATCTTGTATCTCGCCACTCGAGTTGGGTGAAAGCGTTCGCGTTCACGTTCGCATCTTTTCACATTGCATTTTCAGGCAATGGCGACGACCCACTTCCATTTCCAGTTAGAGCCTTGTCCATGTGTCAAACAGTTGGCCAAACAAACTAATTGACCCGAAACCGAAATGGTAATCCAAGACCAAAGAACAGTGGAAAATAGGCTAGCCATAAGAGGAGGGAATACTATGACTGGGAGATATACTTAATAATTACCTTCCCGACCATAAAAAGTGTGAGTATATTTAGGATTGATAAAGGTTTAAGCCGACCTGGAATAATATATATTTATATATATGGCAAAAGGTCGGAAACGCTTCCCTCTTCAATGTCCAAGTGCTGGCTAAAAAACAAATCCCAGCGAAAAGATTTGTATCTCGGCGTGATACAAAAAGGCAGAACAACTCAATTCGAGGGATCATCTTCGCCCGCCCGCTTTTGTGTGGCGAACAACAAAAGATGAGGGATTGCTGCCAGTCATTCCAGGCCATCCCAGTGACCTTTCAGCCTCTCTATTCCCAGCCATCAATCAATCAAAAGGCCCGAACAAAAAACAGAAAAACCAAAAAAAAAGATTGTTTAAAACGGAAATGAATCCACGCTTTGGACATTAACCGTAATTGCGCAGGCACAGGCACGCACATGGAGATGCGTGGGCACATAGAGATACATTTGTATCTCATGACGCACAAACGAGTTCGAGTTCGGGTGCGGGTTCGGGTCCTGCACACCCACCCTTCCCCCACTTAATGACCTTGTAACTCAACTGTCAACTGTCAGCACACGCAGCAGCAGAATGGCAAACAGCAAATCAATAGCCCGGCCGCAATTTATAGTATCCATGGCCATAAATTGGCCGGCAGCAGCCCGCCGCCGCCGCCACATGACATGGCTTGGGGGGCAGCAGCAAGGAATTCTGGCCAAAATAGGCAAAAACCCAGGCGAAATAGATTGTCTGCAAAAATCCGTCCGCTCTGTCCAGAAATCAACTGGAAACGGACAGAGGCGCAGACGCTCTCATTATCATATAAACAAAAGGGTTTTGAGTAAGCGCGCGCCTATAGACATGCCAAAATGTAAACTGTCGGTGAATTTATGTGTATGAAATTTTATGAATTTATGAAGAAAGCCTTCCCATGCGGCCCTGACATAATGGTTAAACATTGTATTCATTTGGGCTGTATATGTTTGGCCAAGGATCCCTCACGGGGAATAAACTCCGTCGGCAAACTTATGAATACGAAATGAGAACAATAAATTTATGCGTTGGGCTTAACAGATATTATTTAACTGAATATTTTCGAAAGTTATGCGATTTTTGCTCTCCGGCTTTAAGTTTTATTATTCGGCTTAAGCGGTTTTTAATAATGTAATTGCTGTGGCCTGGGAGGAAGTATACATTTAGACAATAAATTGGTCATAATGCTCATACAAAATTACGAAAAATATTATAAAAATCTAAAGTAATTATATGAGCCTTTTAAAACATATTTATTATTATAACTCAAATTCATTTAATACACCTCTTTAAGGAAGCAAAAGTAGGTATCTCCAAGTTGAATTTAAGTCAGTCAAAAATTTTCCACAGTTTTTTTTAGATATTCAGAGAGTGGGATAAGTATTCCCCGAGCTCCGCCAGTAGCGGCTGCCTACATATACTTTATCCAAGAAACTGCTTATCGCATTGAAAAATTTTTGTGCCCGCTTTTGTTTACATTAAGCCCGGACTTTCGGGAGAACTACAGGGCAACAGTCAGATTAGAGGAATGGAGAGCTAGTAAAATATGAGAAGCCGTTGCAAATACAAATAGTTTGTGCGATATCTCGGCACAAACTTCCGCATCTCTCTCTCGGGGTGATGGAGATGGAAACGGAGATGGGGATGGAGCTGCAGGGGAAGTGCCCAAGTAAGCACAAGCACAAAAGCCAGAAGAACAAACCCTCAACAAGTAATGAATTACGCGTCAGACTTTGCTCTCACTCCTTTCGAGAGGAGCTGGCAAACAATAAAAGAGCCAAAAAGGCAAAGCAGCTGAAAGCAGTTGCCAAAATGTTCCGCCAACTCTGAGGTACTCACACTCGCCCCAGAATGAGTAAGTGCGAGTTTCAGTTTGAGTTCGAGTTCGGGCACCAGGGGAGTGCATAAAAGGCTGCTAAAAAAGTTTTGCTCTGCATTGTTATCAGCCAAAGGAAGCAAAATTATAAGGGGGACCAGAGACCAGAAACAAACAAAACAGAAAAACATGAAAAATAAACCCGAGCCTGAGCCCCGAAATCGGGCAAAAGACTAAACACAGCGCAAGTTTTGACAAAAGATCTCGTTTTGCTCGCAGGAAGGAGCTACGGTTCAGCTTTTGTGCTAGGGCAATCTCTCAAGGAGCAACTTTCTTCCAGAGATAAATTAGTAGGTCACAGGAAAATGGGAAAAACTAAGGGGGAAATAATGAAAGAACAACTAAATAATAGAGTGATTCAAGTGCGAAACAAATGCAATTATTAGAACAAACATTCGGTAGCAGAAAATAAGAAGAAAGTGCTTAGGTTTCTTCATAACTTAATTAAAGCCAAAGTACGCTCCAAGTTGGCCAAAAGAAGTGCTATCAAAAGTTGGCAGTTGTCACTAGCAGTGTCACCTACTAGATACCCCACAATCTGTCACTCGTCCGTCCAAATTGGATACTCAGAGTTATCATCGAGTGTGCTTTAAACTGGGTTAAGGTCGGGTCTATCAGCCTCTTGGACGTGTGGCAGAGCACTTCCGTTGGAATTCGGGATATAGTATCTGTAGTGTAGTTGGAGCTCCTCCCCCTGGGATTGCCCATCAATCCCGGCGACATTCCGTGCCTTAGATACCGGAGGCAGAACGAGTATTTGTGGCAATTCGAACCGCAGTCGAAAACGTGCAGGCAGCCCCGAAGACAAAGAATATTGTATAATGTTGTTTCCCATGTACCACATTTTGACAACTGTTTTTCTGTTCGTTTTTGCAGAAAACTTAACTGACACTCGGGTTCTCGTTTCGTATCATTTCGTTGTGTTATTTTTTTCCTCCCATTTCCAATAGAGAACGTGCAGACGTGCGAAATTCAGAGGAAGAAGAGGCCAGGCCGTACGAGAAGATATGGAAATTCAGCTGGCACCTGTTCGATATTGTGCCATGCCATAAGCCAGATTATAATGCCATAATGCCATAACGCCACGAATGGATGGCCAGACAAAGAATGGGCCGTGATGTAAGGAGACTAATATGCGGAGTGATTAATTCATCGAAATTAACATAAATGGCAACAGCTTCAACTTTTACCGCCTGACCACAGGTGGCCCCCCTATCGGTGCCTCACCTTTGCCTTTGCCTTTGCCTTTACCTTTACCTTTACCTTTACACCCCTTTATTCCTCAGTGGCCGACATAAATAATTAAATTTAATTGCCGTTGCTGCTTCTTAATGATGCAACCAAGCATCAAACGAGCCAAACGAGAGACCTCTGAACCCAGGCCTCTTTCTCACCTGAAACCCGTTTTTATGAAAATGAAAATGGAAATGAAATTAAACGAAACCCTCGTCGTCACTGGCGACAAGCGACAAACGAGAGAGAGACAGCGATGAAGGTGAATTTTATGAAATTAAGCAAATGCTAAATGGAAATATAAGCCAAGGAAAAAGGGCAGCCTCCTCAGGCAGTAAAACAAACGACGCTTTTACCTGTCACAGGGAGGTGCTTTAATTGAAATAGCTATATTATGCACATGATGTATTACCACGTTTATACGCACGTCTTATACGCCAGTAAAAATATGGCAAATGTCACATTTGGAAGTATAAGCGCTTAATTATTTCTTTGTTTTCAAGTAGAAAGTCAGATTGTGTGGCATTAAAATTAAATTTGTTTGCAAAAATCTGGGAAAGTGTCAAATTAAGGAAGAAATTGATTAGAAAAGCAAAAAAAATGTTTTTAAGCATAAAATCATGGCTATTTTATTTGTTAAAAATAAATTATTTTATATAATACCTAGAAGCAATCTAGCAACTGTTTTCAAGAATTATCTTTAAGAATTATAAAAAACAATTTGTACATATCTCTAAAGATTTCTAAGAAACCCTACCAAGTCCATTAAAAAATCCCCAAAATTAGCAAAATCAGTCAAATAATAAATTCAGTATAAATCCTGACACAGTGCGGTAATTATTATTATTTAGGCCGCAAAATATTCCATAATGATGTCTTCCCCGCGGCCACAGATAACCAAAGAGTGGCCCCAAAAGATACATATTTATTTATATTGCAATCTAATCTTATCTAATCTATTTTCACACACACGAGCAACTGGCAAAGACTGTCTTTGCCCCGAAACCAGTTGAAAATAATACTTGACCAGCTGAACTGGTTCTTATTTATGCCACAGAAAATACAATCTAAAATGTAATAAAAATTTCTGATTAATTAGACGTCTTGTGAGTGAAGCGCCTCTTTTTCGCCATGACACCAATCCATCGCCGCCCGAATCAACTGTCTAATCTGGGCGGCTCTAACTAACGACCGTCTTTGATAATTAATAACAAAAGGGGGAAAATTCTGTTTTATTCATTTTTTTTTATGCCGGATTCTAGGCCAGCGAGGTTTTCAGGCAAAACCAAAACAAAACCGGCAAAACGCACAGAGGCAGAGAGACAAGGGGGCTCCCAGAGTGGGAGTTGAAGAGGGGCAAGTGCTGCCATGGCAAAGCCAAAGGCAAAAACAAAGCGTGCCCATTCAAGGGTCTCCTCGAAAAAGCACACGCACACAGCCACAGCCATATACATACATATAAAAACAAATACTGAGACACAGCTGCTAGGAGCGCAGAAGGCGGCTATAAAAATCAAATGAAATTTATTGATTTTTCTTGGCCGAAAAAAAAGTATGTGGAGAGCGATGAACGCCGAAAGCCAGCAAAGTCAAGGAAATGGCCAATAAAAAGTAATTTGCAAACAAAAACACGAATTTCTCGGCACGGGAAGTGCAGATACTCTAATCAGGTCTTGGTTAATTTTAGCCACTAAGCCAGTTTAATCAGAGTCATTTCAGAGGGAAAAGGGCATAAAATAAGAGGCTTTAACCGGCAAATTGACTTAGTTTTAACTAGATTCTAACTATGACTAACAAACAGCCTTTACCTATGACCTTTAAGTTATATAAATTTTATATTTACCCTTAAAGAATATTTTAGTTCCATTTTATACAAAAATACAAAGAATTCTCTTGTATTTACCTCAAATTTTGAAGCCCCCATCTTTTTATGTTTAATTATTTTAATTGAAGGAAGTGCTTTTATAGTATATTTTTTCTGTACATCATGATGTTGCCTCATAGGCTGAACCTCTTTTTTATGTGAAATAATTATCGAATTGACGGCCAACTTTAAAGATTTCAGATAAGTTGGTTTTAATTGAAAGGAAGTGCTGGAAGCGAAGGAAATAGGTTCTCTGAGATAAGAATATATTTTTATGTGTTCGAAAGTTCTTTTTAACCTTTTTCGTGTGTTATATTACAAATAAATAAAATATGTAGCCTAGGAAATATAAGTTTGACAGATTCAGGTAACTTTTCCTTTTAAAACTTTAATTTCCAAGAGTATTATTTTCATGTACTTCAACTAACAAATATTTTTGGAGAGCTTTAACTCCTCTTCAGACCGAAGGGAAGTCTTAAATTAAATTAAATTTAACAAGCTCCTAAATCTTGATAACACAAATACCTAGAGAACCCTTTTTTTTTTTTTTCACTTGCAACTATTTCTTGAATTTATGTTTAGTCTAACTCCCCAGACTTTGATTGTTGTTTTTTTTTTTTTGTCCGCAAAGTCAGAGCGCGCTGAAAAAAAAGAAGCAGAGTAAGGAGGAGGAGGAGGCACGGTGGGAAGAACAAGCACAAGAACATGTAAAGAAGAAGAAGAAGCTGAAGAGGAAGAGGCGGGCATTGTAAAATGTCAGCCCAAGTTAACGGGGCACACGAACAGCAACAACAGCAAGCCAAACAACGACAACGACAACAACAGCAACAAACACAACAGGAATGGCAGAATGTTTTGTTTGATCTGCTGTCAGCCGAGACGGCTATGGGGGCGCCCAAGAGGAGGAGGCCCAAGAATTTGTGTGTGCGGAAGGGAGACGGGGCAAAGGCGCCAGTAGCAGCAGCGGCAGCAGCAGGTGCGATTTGCGCAAGGAAGACGGCCTATGTCGCGTGTTTACAAACTCCTCGGTACCGTTACACTTACCCTTATGCTCTCTCCTGTTGGCCCCTTCCCTTAGCTGTCGAAAAATTCCAAAGTTCCAATTCGAGGCAAGTGCAAAGTGCGAGTTTCGGCTAGTTTGATTATGTGTATTGTGCCTTTTCGATTTATGTGCTGTGTTGCCTTTGAGCTGCTTCGATTAGCATGCTTTGATTTTCTGGCTGTGGCTGTGGCAGCGGCGGCGTATTCACACTATTAATTTGTAATTTCTGCTTATTACTACCATTTGCTTTTATTATTATTTTTCACACTTCGAAAGAAACTTCACAGCTGACTGCGATTTGTTGTTGTGTGGTTGCTGCTATACTTTTCACGCACACACTCAAAGCACAGGCCCGCGCGTTTATTAACACCTTGCGTAGGTGCGAGTGGAAGAGGAAGAGAAATGCAACGAATTCACTTTAGCACGCGCGCTCTCCCTGTCGCTCACTCTCTAGCTCGCTCTAACGGACCGACCGCCTGCACCTGATTCAACGGTCAAAAATCGACTGAGAAATAAACGGAAAATAAAGATTTCAATTCGGTTTTAGCCGGCAGCAAGAGTTCGCAACATGTTCGAGGTTCCAGTTCCAGTTGGAGTTGCAGGTTGCGAGTTGAGGGGGCTGTGGGTTTGGGTCATTTCTTTGTCTGATAAACACTCGCTGATAAGCCGCACACACACACACGCTAACATAGTGAAACACTGGCACAGAAGGACCCTTTGTTGTTGCGCCTAACATTGTTGTTACTATAGTTATTGCTGTTGTTGTGCGCATGTGAATGACAAATGAGCCCGTATACTGGAATATGGACTATGGAGCTGGGGAATGTGAGGGCACGGAATCCAAGAGAGGTCCACGATAATGCTGCACGAGGAGGAAGACTGAGTGCGTTATGTCCCAGCAATTGGATAAGAGTCTCCCACATACTTACATACTCTCCGAATGGAATAAAAAGCATGTAAAGTTAGTTAGCAATCAAGTCCGATTGGGGTTGTGAAACATTAATCATTCCCGGAGGCGCGATAAGAAACCGGCAAGCATTCAAATTAACTACAGGTAACTTTATGAGCGAAAGCATGCTTTCTAAATTACTTTGCTTTAAATTTAATTATAATGTTTATTTATTATGATCTAATCAAAAGTTTCTTCGGGGAAATACACAGAAAAATGGGTTAATGGGTGAGAATAGACCTATACTATTTCTATAGCTTTAAAGCTCAAATAATATAAAATACCAATAGATTCTATTATTATTTATTATTATTTTTAGAAGTCTGTAATTTCTCTAAATAATTTGTTGATCATATTTTTAATTATGCCATTGCAGACAGGGGTACACAAACTTCGGCTTACCGAAATTAGCTTTCTTTCTTGTTTTTAGCTATTTTCATAACTCCAAACCTGTGAACTGCTCATCACTGTGGCAACATCGAACCTCTGCCGTCGAACCTGTTCGCTTGCTAAAGCCGGCTTGCAACTCGAACCTGCAACATGCAACCTGCAACGCGTTGGCAGCTGCACTTGTCTTGGCCACCTCTTTGCACGTGGCTAATTTGCATATGCAAGTTGTTTGCATTGTTGTTTTTGTCGCCAGGGGCGATTGCCGAAAAGGAAAAAAAATGAAACTCCTTGACAATCGTTTCTGTTTCTGACAGATTCAATGCGGAGTTTTTTGTTTCACATCAGCGCAAATATTAATTAAAAAATATTTCTAACGCTTGAAAGTTT
Source organism: Drosophila rufa (assembly GCA_018153105.1). NCBI lineage: Eukaryota > Metazoa > Arthropoda > Insecta > Diptera > Drosophilidae > Drosophila > Drosophila rufa. Next base: position 8,012,921 of record JAECXS010000002.1, read on the forward strand.
ATCTATGACAGCAGATTCTATTAACTTTTGGGTCAGCAACTTTGTTTGCATTTGACACAGCGATTGACAAGTGCAAAAAATCGACCACAAAATTGACAATTTGCAACACCAACAGAAACTGTTTTTCAATTGCTTCGCTTTTCGCACCTACTCCCTCCCCCGAATTCGCTTAGATACACTCAAAAAAAAAAATCAATAAAATACACTACTTTCTTCTATTTCAGCCAGCTGAAATTAACTATGTACTTCTTGGAAAAATTGCCCTTAAAACAAATTTCAATAATAAACAAATTTCAATAAAAATGTTGCCGGAATTTTAGGAAAAAGTTTCTCAAATTTATTAACAATTTTCCCCACTTCAGAGTAATTTTTATTTTGCGTGCACCGTTCGTTATGGACTTTTCATTGGTTTTGTTTGGCTCTTTCAATTGAAACATGGCCAAGTTTTCGGTAACGATAGAGAGGGCCGATAGGGAGAATGAGAGGGACGACACCAATCAACTTTTTCCTCTGTACTGCATTTTTCATTAGTTTTCTTTATGCGGCGAAAAAGTTTTCTTGGCCCCGAAACGCGTCTCAACTTTTTCGCTATTGATAACTCAAGTTTCTGTTTACACAACTGCACTTTTTCCGCTCAACAATTGTAATGGCAAATATTGGTGTCAACATACATATGGGGTCAGTAATATTAGAGTGGCATTTTAAAATGTTTATAGTAGCTGGAGTAAGGGTATTTCGTTATTATTTGGATAGACTTTGTTACGATATTTAATAATACGAGTACAAACGAAAGCCCATTTAATTTTAATAAGGTAGTTACTTTAGAACTAAGTTATTAACTTAATTTAAATTAGTAAAGTTAGCCGCTTTTGAGTTACTTTGCGCGAATTGTTCATTTGCCTAATGACTGAAAATAAGCAATTTCAATACAGCTTCGCCGCCGCCACCTGTGATTTTGATTTGATGACTGTTTTCGTTGGCGCTGCCAATTTGCCGACCAATTGAAAATGCAATGCACGCCCCAGACAAAAACTCATTTGCAACACTTCACGCAACGCCGGCGATTTCGATTTAGCCAAGATCAAGGGCGATAAAGCCCGCAGCAGCCACTGCAGGAACACTGCAGCAACATCGGGGCAAAGCAGCAGCAGCAGCAACAGCAACAGCAGCAACAGCAGCAACAGGGTCTTGTGTTGTATGTACATTGCATTGCGTGCAGCAACGTGGTGCAGATATAAATAGCCAAAGGCAACAGCAACTTGGCCCTTATCCATTTTGGCTGATCTTTACGCACAGGAGGCAGCAGCAGCGGCAGCAGCAGCAACATCGGCAACAGCAACATCTGCAACACAAACACTGGCTGCAGCAACAGCAACAACAACATTCCTTTCGACATTTAATTAACGATCGCGATTGCAATCAAAGCAGTTCTCCCACACTCCCCGATCCCCGATCCCCGATCCCCCGGCCACTCCTCGGCCACTGGAGTCCCCTGAATGAATCCCAGGCAGTTAGCTCGGTTCACCTGGTGGCCAGTTAGTTAGTTGGCCCCGGCTAAGCTGACAAATACTGTAATTAATTTTAATTGCAGCGATTGGCGCTCGCTTTCCGTCTCATTAAAGACTGCAGGCAGAGAGCGCTTGCTCCCTTTTTTATTTCTTCTTTGTTTTTTGTTATTTTCTTTTAGTTGTCCTGATTTTCACCCGTGATAAACCCACCGATTCCAAAGTATGCCCGGGGATTCTGTCGCGCCATTCCAGGCTACGTGTTTTTACGCCTAATTGCTGAAAATGTCGCGTGGCAAATATTTTGTCGCCTTCACAAGAGAGCTCAATAAAAGCGGAATAACAAGCGGAAAAAAGAAACACATTTCAATAGAGATACTTCAGCATAAAAATACATGCACTGAGAAGAAAACTATGAATTGTAATATAAAATAAGAATAATAAGCAAAATTTATAGATAAGGAGAAAGCAGAAATTCCATTTCTGTTTATACTGATTAATAATTATTATGTTAATTTACTTTACACTTCTTTATTAATTTGTTAACAAAATTAGACCCAATTTTAATGTTTCTTCCATAATAGTGATTCTTATCTTTTGAACTAAAATATATAAATGCAAGGACTGAAGAAATTATATGTATTCTTTTAATATGAAACTTCTAATCGACCCTAATTAATTTTGATATATACATTTTCTTAATATTTTATTCCTCTAGGTATTAATCCTATGCGAATTCAATATATTGCATGCCTAATCTATATTTTCAAATATTTTTTCTCAGTCCGGACTGACACATATTTTGCATACACTTGCACTTTGGCTTAATGGACTATGGCAAGTGCAAAATGGGGAATAAAAATGTTCTTTTCTCGGGTCCCTGAAGGCTCTCGATGGAATAATCATATAAAACACTTTTCGTTTGCAGTTCATTGAGTGAGCACAAATCCAATTAGATTTTGACTCGGCTTAGCTTACAGACACGCCCCCGGAGCCCCCTGGCAGCCCCTGCAAACCTACCGAAAAGCGCCGCAAAAACACCCGAAAACACACACAAACATGAATGTAGTGCCAAGAAAAAAAACGGTTGCATACTTCGCAGAGCAGAGAATTTCTCCAAGTCAATTTGCCTGCCATAACTTTTGACTCAAGTTCAGTTTGTTGTCGCTGCTGGTGTGAGTGAGCGGAAGTTGGCACTTGTGAGTAAGTGTGTGTTTATTTTCCCGCCTGTGCATGTGTATTTGCGTTAGTTTAGGGAATTTAACTTGGCAATTGGCTTGACACACATAAATAGTTTATGCCGCATTGCTGATTATTGATTTTGCAAGCAATTAAAATTGCAGCACAAACACGACAGCAAGGCAATTTGATCCTTTTGACCGATTAAAGTTCAAGCTAAAAATCAAGCTGAGGGGTCAAAGTGTTTACAAAGAGCCACAAGTAAATTATTCAAGTCGAAATATGCAAGGGCAGCGATTAAAACGAATCAAAGCGGCTTAAGGTCTTTAATTAAATTACCTCAGCAAGGTAATTTTATCAGGCTTCCGAGGAATTTTGAAGGCAAGTTAGTTTTTGGTTGTATTATCTATAATTATAATTAATTCATTTAAAAATATATAAACCTAAAGTAAGTAATCAAGGATTTTATATGAGATACGCATTTATTAAGGCTTAAAATGTATTACATAAAATTAATCCCAGCTGGATTAAATCCTCTCTATTATTCACTCTCATTATCAATGCATGGCACCTCAGTGCATTTCCTTGTTCGCCCTTATCCCAGTTAATCATTCCATCAATAGTTGTGTTCATTGTTCAATTCATGGCCAATTAAGCAGCTTAATTATGCCCACCAATCAGGCAATGAATGTGTAAAAACAATTTAATTATTATTAAAAACAATATTCGCTGCTGGAATATGTGCAAACATGACGGGTAATTAATCAATATTCATACCAACCTGATTACGACCATTATCCCGCAGCCCTGTGCCGACAGCCGAGATTAACATAAACTGTCAATGCTGCCAGGAAAAAAAAACAAATAAAAAATACAAAAAATATCCGCAAGACCAAAGTTTTTGGCTGGCAGAGGAAAAACTTTATTTTTCCACCGGAGCACACACACACAATTAAGAAGCCATAAACACATTCCGGGGGCAGGGGTGTTGGATCTCTGGATCTGCAAAAAAAAATACGAAAAAACGCTGCCAGCCAAAAAGTTGCAAAGTGCAATTTGAAAAACAGTAAATATAAGTCGCGAAAAAGGGGGAGGGAAAGGACACGTACCTACATAGTTGGCACCGAGTCACGAACGTATTTTTGCATGCGAGCCCTCGCCGTGTATCCTGCCGCCGTCAGGATCTCGGCGTGTATGTAGATGAGCAGGCAATGACATGACTTGGCAGCTATTCCTATTTGGAAAACCCATTCTCCTCCGCTGACGCCGCCACCGACCCGCATTTCCCAGGGAAACGCTGACAAATGGCTCGAGGAGTAGAGGGGCGTGGCAGTACAGGTGTTTTGCGGTAAAAAGGGTGGGGAAATTCGCCCAAAGGTGCAGCTGAGAATGACGAAAATTTATGATGGTCTCCGGGACTCGGGGACCGAGTTCTTTATTGAATTCTGAGCGGGGACTAGGAAGGAAAGGGTTCACGATTTGTAACCAAGCGAAATTGAAATACCCAGGGGTTAACGCCAGGGGGGCGGCGGTGTTTGAACTGCTGTCAAGATTGCAAGGGTTAAAGCTTAATATTGTGTAGGTTAAATAGTAGCAACCTACTGATAGCCGATAACATGGGGTTAAGTTCGCTAGAATATTAATAGGGTACAAAGCCAGCTTAGAAAGGTGTTGTATTGTTTAGTAAAAGTTGTGGATTCTATTTAATGTTGAGTAAAAAATTCCTAAGAAAGATATAATATATATTATGAACCTTTAAATACTTTTTTAACCAATTCCACCAATTAAACCTGGTCTTAAGCTCCTTTCAGCTAAGTAAGACGTCAAAAATAACGAAAAACTTGTCAAAAAGTTAAGGAGCAGATTACATTTCAATTAGCCAAAGGCAAAGGACATTAGGGAAGGCTCCTGAAAAAGTTCTTCGCCTGCAACCCAAGTCGAAATCCCTTCAAAGGAGGTAATATCCTTTCACTACGGACGCCATTTATTGGAGTTGTGCGAATGCTTTTAAAGCTTCTCCATTCACAGGCACCGGCTTATGCACACACACACTCTGGCACACTGTCGAGCGGCTGCATTTACTCATCTGGCTGATGAAGGTGCAAGGACGAGCAGACGCTTCAATGTCCTTGCCATGCCACCGCAATCATAATTAGTATCCTGTGGAGACATGTGTGTGTGATGCATGTTATACGACACAACACTAACACAGTGACAGCTAGACAAACACATAGACAGCTATGGTGGAAATAATAGTAGAGGGTCTTGAAAAAAATTTAATACATTTTAATGTATTTATTTTATATAGAAAATAATTATTTGAGACAATCTAATAAATCATATATTTATTTTTTATATCGAAACATATTTCTGGCATGCCCTCGGCTGTGACCAAACAGGGCGGTGTTGTTAGCCAGTGATATATTGGCATTTAAGCCCGGCCAGAACAGAACAGAATAGCGACTGGCCGGCCTGGGCCCGAGCTTTAAGGGGCGGTGAATGAATAATGCCAGCCAATTTGCCCAGGTGACAGGCAACGAACAAACGAACGAGCCAACGAGGAACGGAGGAACATCCTGGTGCCAAGGACTTCATTAAACTGCAAAAATAGAATTAGAGCACATGGCAAAAGGCCGAGCTGCTTAATTACAGCTTAGACCTCAATTAAAAAGCCCCCAAAGGCGGCACGGCGACTGGATCGGAGTGTCGGAAAAGCAAACTGAAGAAAAAGTCAACATTTTCACGTTGCCGGACGGACAACAATCCACTGCCAAGTGCCACTCTCTCTGCTCTCTCTGCTCCTTCATCCGATGACTGCCCAGGACGAAAGAGGGCAGGTCGATGGTGATGACCATAAAACACCTTGGCTAATTTCCGCAAATTGTTACAGCTGACGAGCGACTGAGTGGGCCAAAACAAGCTACTGAAATGTACCAAGACGAGGCAAATAATAAAAGGAAACTGCCGAGAGAGAAAGAATGGAAAAGAGCTGGAGGTCAGCTAGGAAAATTCGTAAATTGTCTCGGGAAAATATAGCAAGGAGTAAGAATAATATTGCTGAATAGATGGCAGCACTTAATTATGTTATAAGAAGGGTGGAAAAGGGCACTTAGCTGATTAAGAAAACACCAAGAAGAAAGAAGTAAGGAAGAAAAACTATAACAAATGCTTAGAGTGCTTAAATATACTTACTTTAGGTTTGAAAAGGGTATTACCCAAATAGGGCCTTAAATTATGTAATACCTTATAGATGGATAAGGAATAAATCTTTGCCAAACTGAATTTATTTAATGGTTAGCATTAAATAAAAACCTTCATGGTTCTAGACGTGAAATACTACACCACACACCGATTCTCCACGCTTATGTAATAATAGAAAAAAATATACAAATTGTGATAAAAGTGCTGTTAAATTTATTAGCTTAGGTTCTCGGAAAATAGCGACCCAATATGTAGACATGTCGCGCATCCACAACTGCATAAATGATTGGCTTTACAGCATTGAACTCCATTGCAATCCCTGGAAGGCTCTCCGAATCCGACTCCCATTTCCGGGGTATATCCAAGGTGTTCCTGTTAATTCCTTCGTCAGAGAGGACGAACTGAGAGTATACCAGAACATTATCCAATGGCAACTTCTTGCCGAAGGCAATCTGATCGGTTGCAGTCTTATTGAAGACTGTTCTTATGCCCCCGGTCTGCAGGGTCTCTCGCAAATATAGATACTTGACTTCAGATATGCGTGGCAGCGTGATGTTCATCAGAGTAGCGTTCAGTTTTCTGGGCAACTTTCGCAGGTCCACTTTGGATAGTTTTTCCTCCACATCCGATAGCTTTCCTCCGCTCTCCGGTAGCAGGATCAACAGGAACGCATTGGTATTGTTCAGGCGAAGGCCCAGGACACGAGCTTGCAGCTCAGGCAGAGAGGCGTGGAGTGCCTCCGCCCGCGGTGCAACCAGAAGATCAGATCTTGAAGTCCGGAAACTCTGCTCCAAACTGGCGCTCAGTATGACGCGATTGTAGAAAAGCAGGCGGGTTGATGGGTTCAGTTCGTCCAAAAATCCATTCAAAGGCAATTCCCCTCGCTCATGGGTCTTTAGTTTGATAAACTCCTTGAAGCCATCTAAGTCCGAGGCGATAAAGCGTGTCCTATACACATATGCGTTCAGCTCCCGAGCCTGCCTCACGAACTCCGGGTCCACGGAAAGCCCCTGGCGAAACATGGCCACAGTGGCCATTGTCAGGTTGGACCTCTGAAGCGGTAGCATCTTAGGTGGGGGAGCGAATCCACTTAAATTTCCATGTTCCGGGTAGAGGAAATTGTCGATCTCGGCAGCCGAAGGGGGACCCACGGCGAAAAGGAGCGTGCCCAGCAACGCGGAGACTCCCAGGGGTGAGATCACAAAGCTTTCATTATTTTCGTAGAATTCTCGGGAATATCGCAGTCGATCGTACAGCCCTGTAGCAAAGTTTCCATCTCCTAAATCTCTGTAACAATTTGTGGTCGTAAAGGGTTCTTGACACGGAACAAACGGAGGTTTCACGGAGGCTTCCTCAGCCAGAATAGCTCCCAGGAGCAGAATTCCCAGTAGGCCAGTGAACGCCTTCATAGCTGCTCTCGAACTGCAGATAATCCCACACAGCCGGTACCTTACATGGCCGACATCGATTGGTTAAGGGAATTAAGGCTTAAATTAGTATGGGAAATTATTTACGCTTACGGCATTACTTATTTGGAGTTACAAAAGAGGAGGTGTCATGGAGGAGTCGAAGATAATTGATAATCCCTGACCCAGAATATATCCGGCAAGGAGCATGTGCAGTTTCCAAATAATCGCCCGGAACTGGCTGTAATCCCGCCCAAGATGTTGACTCCATCGATTGGTCACAGCGTAAAACCTTTATCGCCTTCCGACTCACTTTGCATTTCACATTCTCCCCGAACGACGACGTAATCGAAGGGATACATAATACGTAAACGTGCACTTGCCACGCAGGACTCTTAACTTCGACTCCGCTCCGCTGGCGCCGTAAATTTGCAGCGCCAAAGTGATAATGAAAGTGTTTCCTTCCGTTTCTGCCAAACAATGTGCCAAGAAAAGCGACACGAGGCGTGCAAAAAGCCCGGTGGAGAATGGAAAGGATAATAATTTGGCTCAAGCTAAAATCTAAATGCTCTTTACAATATTAAATATTTTCTTTAAAACATAAGTTTATCACAGATTCAGGTAGTGAATAACTTTATTAACTTTATTATAATGTTTCCTAAGTTCTTAGAAGTATTTACCGCTTCCCTCACCCAAGAAGCTTTAAAGGCCTTATTCATTCAATTGAAAGTTCTGATTTTTCTCTTGGACCCTGCAAGTTTGCTATTCAAATCGAATTACCCCGTCCGAAGGGCTGCATAAAAACAAAAGTCAGCTCGAGGGCAACGTGGCGTATACGCAACTTGGTTACCTTCGCTTTCCTTCCGCCTGCAGCTTCCATTCATCTTCCGCTTCTCGTTTTCTCTGCTGCTCTCCGCTGCGCTCCGTCGCCTTTTCACTTGGCTTGTTTATTGTTTTCCGCTCAGCGAGAGAGAGAAATTCAATTTCGGCGGCAAACACACACAGCAACAAACAAACAAACAGGCAAACAAACGCGCGGGTGAAGCAAATGAAACGCGGCAATTGCTCCAATTGCATTGCTCGCAGTGTAAATCCCACGATTTATGCTTCCACTTTTCTTGGGATTTTTTTCTTTTATTTTCCGCCACTCTTAACCCTTTATCCGCCAAGAACTTTTATTGTTCTGCTGCAAGTTTCTTCGAGGAAAATATATACAGGGTTTTTTGTTCAAGATTATTCTTAACTTGTTGCTTCAAAAATCCTGTTTAATATACATTAAAATGGATATAAATATATATTATATATTAAATAAAATATAGTTAGATATACAAATTTCAACAAATACAAATAGGGTTAAACATTTAATTGTGCGCTTAAAACGTTGGCCTGGACAGTTGGTAAAAAACAATTAACAGACTCTGCGCTTTCCTTCAAGGAGCCCAAGGTTCTGCGGAAGAAAAAAACCAAATGCGATGGCATTTGCCGGCCGTTTTTCCTCTTTTCCCGGGAAAACAAAAAAAAAGTTGCAAGTTCAAAATGACCGACTATCCCCGGGGGGAAAAGCGAAAGGGGAGCGGGGGGCTTAGTGGATCGGACCGAAACACTTTGCACAAAATGGCTGCCAGCCAGTTTCAAGTTTTGTTTGCTCTCTCCTGAACGCTTTTAGCCTTCCACCCTGCCCCCATGCTTTTCCCCCTCGCCCCGCCCCTTCGAAAACAGCCAAAACGTTGCTTTTGTTATTTGCGTGACATTTTTCCGTTCTGAAAAACTTGAGAGGATAACGGGGCAGCGCAACGGGTGGGTCACCAAATGGAGCTGGAGGAAAACTATGACAAAAGATTGTAGTGCCAAAAGTTTGCAGCAACGTTAATTAATTTTGCTTTCGCCGGAGCTTGAGTTCGGACCACGGCGAGAGTGCACAGTTCAAGCGGTTCCCCAAGCCACGATCCATTTATATGGCGTTAATGAAGTGGTACTGAGATGAAGGTCCTGCAAAAGTGATTAAGTATTAAAATATATACCGAGCATGATCGGTATGGGAACTTTTTAAAAGGGAATTACCTTTAAACCTTTCTAAACATTTGATAACATTTTATTTGACTTTATTTTTCATTTTATTTCCTGATTTTTAATCCCTACAACAAGAGCAATAAATTCTAAAGCCAATACCTTCCTGTTTATTTATTATTTCCCCGAAATACCCCCAAATGAAACCCAATCTTTGGGGTATTTAATCTGTGACTTCTCGCCCGGATAGGTCTTAATTTCCGACTCCCGGCCGGCGGCTGTCTTTCGGGTCGGAACGGACCACATTAGGAATGTGTAATTAAGGGCATCGCTGGCCGGCAAATTCCCCCGATCCGCCTCTTATGCTAATGACCAAAGTGAATTGTTGCTGCCGATGTTGTTGCTGCTGCTGCTTGTGTGAATTCCTGAATGCGATAAAAATGTTTCGCTTTCCCCCCGCTTGATGGCATGTTTAGTCAGCGGCTTATGCGGCGTATGCGCAATATTAAGGGAATGACCCCGGAGGGGGAAAAGGTGGAAGGCGGCTGAATAAGTGTCCCAAAGTCAAGGGGTCTCGTCTGCATGAATTGATTGACGCGGGAAGCGGCATCAGGCAACGAGTAAAGCAACACATCACAGGCAGCCACAAAATGTGACTGCCAAACAACTTTATTTGCGAGAAGTGGCATTCATGAAATATTCATGCAGGCAAAAAAACCCAGCTCTGGCGCTGTCAGCCGGCAGGAGGAGAGTATCCAGCGATCCAGAGCCTGTGGCTGACGTCGAGGGGCATCAGGATTTATCGGGCTGCCAGCCGGAGTGGATGAAAGTTGAAGGATGCAGTCGGCAATTGTTGCAGTTCGATGACAGCTATTGGAGTGGTGGCAGGGCTAAGGCTTAATCTATGTTAAAAAGTAACTAAAATATTCAGGGAATTACTTATAAGCTTAAGAATAAATTGGCTGGGTTTATTTATTCGTAGGAATCTCCTATGATCAATAGATATTTTATATTTTCTAGTAAACGTTCTGCATTTTCTGTATTTTCCCAGCTTTAATCGCCTTTCAATTTCATCTGTGGCCCCTTTGCTGCACGACTTGCTCCTGGATTCGGACAAATCGTTTATTTGGTTAGCTTAAGATTGACCCACATTTGACACAGCTTAAGTTTCCCCGGCGCCCACTGGAAAAACTCGAACATACAACGTACTCCATGTTTGTCCAGGCTGATGGTCCCAGCAGCCACCAGATCTGGGCTCACAGCTCACCTCACGACCTTGTTGGTTGGCACTGGAAAAAGTGGCAACAGATACCAGAGGGAACTCACACCCAGAGAAAAGCCATCAATTCAAATGGAAATTACAATTTTTTATACCCAAAATATGACATAAACTTTATATATTTAAATTTTGTTCAAAGAAGTCATATCTCTCGCTTCTTTTTCCCAAAAAAATCTTGAAACTTCCGGCTCGAACTTTGATTTTTGAGTTTTTTATTACTTTAGTAATATTTCTTGACCCGGAACTATTTTCCAGTAACTCGGCAGAGACTTAACTCAAGTTTATGTGGTTTATGGTTCTACTTACTCGCATAAGTTCGAATAGTATTTTTCCTGTGTGCTCGGGCAGAGGCGGAGGCGGAGGCAGAGGCAAACTTTTGGAGCGTCCAGGCCGATGGCATTGGGAAAACAGCATCGATGTCGCCCCGGCACCACACAAACTATAAATTGGCTTAAGCTCCGGCCCGGCTCGGACCAGGACGGGACCAGTTTGGAGTGTGTTCCCATTCTCGACTCCCTCGAAAAGTTGCTGGCCCCGGTCCAATATCCCGGGGGCAACGATGGAGGAGGTGGCTACAACGTTTGACACTTTTGAACTTTGATGTGCGGCACTCAATCTCTGACGTTGGATGTCGGCTGAAAAGTTTCTTTGTGGCTCGTCATGTCTTCCATTTGATTTGCAATGATTTTTGCTAATTTTCCATGGCATTCACTTTGACAAGTTTTCAGCTTTTGGCTGGCTGGCTGGCCAAGATTCCCACGACAACTGCGACTTGTTTGCCATCATCATCGTCATCGGCATCGTCATCGGCATCGGCATTGGAAATTTTACCCAATCTCTCGATGGCGAACCTGTTTCTCATATTTTTTTCTCTGCTTTTCGTCTGCATAGATTACATTTGGAAATTTCGTTAAAGGGGCCCGGCCAAGCCCCAGTTGGAGTCGCAGTTATTATTGTGATTAGGATGAAATTAGCTTTTTGTCACGGCATCTTTATCGCTGAATCAGCGCCAAGAAAAGTGAAAACTTAAACTTTAATGGGCAGTGAAAACCTCTGGCATTGCCTTGCACTTTGGTGAAAAATGGTAAAGCCAAAATAAATAATGGCTTGACTCCCCCATCGATTTCGGTTCGATTAAAGCATTAATCAAAAGTCAGCTCGAACGGAAAGTCAAAAGGGAAGTTCGCGCATTCATCATCGTCGTCGACGTCCTCGTCATTAGGGTCGCAAAAGTCGACTTTCCGCGAAATTCTTTTTCCTGTTCGTCAATTAAAAATTCATTGGGGGAATTTTCACTTTTTTTCCTTCCGCCCCTAACCTCCTTCGGTTTGATATTCGTTTTAAATTAATATTAATTGCGATGCCAATTGCGTTTGCTTTTGCTTTTGCGCTTCCTTTGGCTTGGCCATTGTGGCGGTCTTAACCCTCGGCTGCCTAGCTACCGCCATCTTGTTTCCCTTGGCGGGAAAATGGCTCCAACCGCACGATTGGGTTAAGGACTTCATCAACTCGAAGCCGCTGCCTTTCATTCAATTAAACGCAGCAGGAACACAGGGAAACATGCTAGGACCCCAAAGGAAGTGCCCTAGTCGAGTACAACCGCTGAACTGAGAGAAATTCAAGGAGGGATTAAACGACAATTAAGTTTTTTGGGCAATTAAATTAAAGGAAAATGTGGATTTTAAATCTACAAAGAAATGAGATTTATATCCAAGTCAATAGGGTTAAATTTTAGTGTGCTAAAAATCAAATACGGCATAGATTTGAATTAATAACACTTTTCCTTCAGTAATAAATGAATAAAACAAATCCCAAACAGCAGAAATTCCTTGAAAACGGATTCAGAAGCCACAACTTAAATTCTTGCGGATTTTGCGGCCCTTAAACCCAGTGTTCTCAGTGTAAATAATGCGGCTTTTGCTCTTGTAAACCCACATTCTAGGGCTGCCCGGAAAGGCAACATGAACAAGTACAGAGGCAATAGCAACAACACCCACTCTACCCCGCTGCCCGCTGAATAATGAAAATTGAATTATATGCTTCATAAAACGCATCTCCAGAAAGTTGCTCCACATTGCCGGTGGAAAGTGGAGCCAAATGAGACGAGATTCGCCCGATTTGCATTTCAACCGCCATTGTTTGCCTTCTCATCTGGCCAACATAGCATTTCTGATTCATGGCAGATGGATGTGTGTTTTGCTCAGAGCGCCAATTAGCATTTTGTTGCCGGGAGGGAAAATTTTGGATTTCCAGAATCGGGTGAATGCATTCACTCAAGTTATCAAGCACCGAACAACAACCGTAAGCCAATTAATTTCATAAATAAATCAACCAAGCTACACTTGAAGCCCAGGAAACGTAAATGATTTTCATACCAGCCAGAGAAGGTCAAAGCTTAAACAATAAATTATATAAAACGTGGAAATAAATTCGCAATTAAATGTTGATGATAAATGTGTATCCCAGTATGTGATAGAAACTAGCCAGTAATTATTATTTATTAGAATGCCAAGCCATAAAATCCAATTAGGATGGAAGAGCCTGCGGTGTCTCAATAAAAGTTATCCACTTTTTCGTATTTATTAATCACACGGCCCGAGGACATTCACTAATTCCTTTATTAATATTTACTTCCACTAATTGAATGGGCAATCGAATATTTGTTGTTTATTTTCATCATAAAAGTGATTTAGTTAAGCGCACTTCTTTGGACATTTTGTTTATTAAAAGGAAGTAAAGAATTTCTTATTATATCCAAGTGTTATTATATTTAATTTATATAAATATGTATTAATAAAGAAAAGCCCTCGGAAATTTAACTACCCATAACCCAAAGACAAAAGAAACTTCATTTACAGAGTCGTAGTTTAAGTTTTAATCCTCGCTCGAGGGAATACCTTGAACCGAAGTATCATTCTGTGAATTTTCCTGTGAACTTGGTAATAGATGAATAACTTGACCCGCATTATCCTGTATCCAATGGTAATAGGAGCATCATATCTTGACCCGAATAATCCTGTGAATCCACGACACCTGAATTCTGATTATTCGATGGGGAATCCGGCGGTTCAGCCTGACCATCTTCTTCTTCATCCCCTTCTGCGAAAGAAAATGTGGCATTAAACTTTAGATTTCCTCGATTTTTCTCAATCTCACCTAGGTTCTGTAGGCATTTCTTCAGCTGCACACAGCCACCGTTGTTCCGGACTATAAAGGCCTCCTTGCAGCCGCATCCATTGCTGCACTTTAAATTGCACTGGATGTGATCTGCACTATCGCACTCAGTGTTATTCCGGCAATAGTCAAAGCAATCGTGGAACATATGACCACGGCAGGCGCTCCACTCTCTCTCCTCAGATCCAGGTAGGAAGTGGCCGACGATGAGCGCCACCACCAAGGCAGAACCCTTCATGATACCAGAAAAATATTGAATGGTATACTTTAATAGACCATCGAAAAAAGGATCAGTAAAGCGGGTATAACGAATCAATTATCTTGTGACCTTCCCAATATATTTAAAGAACATCTGCTCTTTATTTTCATCGTAAAAGTCATTTAGCTAAGCGCACTTTTTTGGACATTTTTATTTTAAAAGGAAGTGAAGAATTTCTTATTATATTCAAGTGTTATTTTATTTTATTTATATAAATATATATTAATAAGGATAAGTACTCGGAAATTGTTCAAATTTTAGCTACCCATAACCCAAAGACAAAAGAAACTTCATTTACAGAGTCGTAGTTTAAATTTTAATCCTCGCTCGAGGGAATAGCTTGAACCGAAGTATCATTCTGTAAACTTTCCTGTGAACTTGGTAATAGATGAATAACTTGACCCGCATTATCCTGTATCCAAATTCCATGCTGATTAATCGATGGGAAATCCGGCGTTTCAGCCTGACCATCTTCCTCTTCATTCCCTTCTGCGAAAGGAAATGTGGCATTTAACTTTTGTTTTTCTCGATTTTTCTCGATCTCACCTAGGTTTGGTAGGCATGTCTTCAGCTGCACACAGCCACCGTTGTTCCGGAATATAAAGGCCTCCTTGCAGCCGCATCCATTGCTGCACTTTAAATTGCACTGGACGTGATCGGCACTATCGCACTCAGTGTTATTCCGGCAATATTCAAAGCAATCGTGGAACATATGACCACGGCAGGCGCTCCACTCTCTCTCCTCAGATCCAGGTAGGAAGTGGCCGAGGATGAGCGCCACCACCAAGGCAGAACCCTTCATGATACCAGCAAAATATTGAATGGTATACTTTAATAGACCATCTAAAAAACTATAGTATCATTAAAGCGAGTATAACGAATCAATTGGCTTGTGAGCTTTCCAATATATTTAAAGTATATCTGCTCTTTATTTTCGTCGTAAAAGTCATTTAGCTAAGCGCACTTGTGTGGACATTTTTATTATTAATAGGAAGTGAAGAATTTCTTAATGTATCATTATAGAACCCATCATGATGCCAGCTAAATATTGAACAATAGACCACCTAAAAAAGTATCAGCGGAGCGAGTATAACGAATCAATTGGCTTGTGACCTTTCCAATATAATTAAATATTATTTACTTAATTTATTTCAAGTTATTTCCTGTGTACATATATATTGTATCATACTTATATATAAGCAGCATTTCGACAAAGCTCTAATAGAACCCTTTGCAAAATCTCTGCTCAGCTCAGCACATTTCGAAGCACTGCATTATATAATCCTTGAACATGATTCCACAGCATTTTCTGGGCCAGATTTGGACAGTCTTCGGAGGCAAACACTCTTCCAAATCTTTTTGCAGGCATGTAAGGGCACTCTAACTGCCTGCCTGATATTCCTTTGAGGATCCTTAGACACTGCAGCGTATTCAGCGCTGCCTGCTTTTACTAGCTCAGCTTCATCCTACGGATCGCCCAGTTAGACATCCCTTGGTGGAGGTCCTCGAGGTCTCAGCACCGACTCCAGAAGATTGGGACCCGGCTGGTTCTTGGGCCTGGGCGTCGGCGTCAACGAGCGGGTGTGCGGCGGCGCGTCCTCCTTCTTGTGAACGGCTGAGGTGGCCGCACGTCTGGCCCGGATCTTCTCCTCCATTTTGCTGGGCACCATGAAGCAGTTGGACTCCTTGTAGACGGGCTTGCGGCGATCGTTCCAGGGGAAGGTCCACTGGATGGGGGTGAAGTCGCGGCGCCAGGGCTTCCTGGGCTTGAACCAGCAGTCGCAGGTCCAGTCCTCCTCGCCAGGGACATCGTCATCGCTATAAGATAGTTTAATAATATAATAAATAATTATATTATATAATAAAATAAAGCTCACCCCCTGACATAGACGCGAACGTAGCGCGAGGACTTTCGGAACAGCTGAAGGGCTTCATTGAAGGTCATCTCCAGGGCTGGCACATCGTTGATCTGTGTGATCTCGTCGCCCACGCGCATCCCGCCGCGCTTGGCCAGTCCCGTGGGCGAGACATTGACAATGGTCAGCGGCTCGAACTGGTCGCTGCCGCCGGACACCTCGATGCCCCACATGGCGTCGTAGAAGCTCATGATCCGGCGATCCGTCTCCAGCGTGTACGTGAACTGCAGCTCGTACTCGACATTGTCGAACGCATCCGAGTCGTACTTGGGCACCCTAATCTTCGAGTCGAACACCATGGCGAACTCAACAGTAAGGAGGCTGAAGCTGTGGGGATGAAACTGAATCTCAGGCTGTAACTGAGTCCCGATAGAAACGGACGGGAGTCACTTTATCGTCTGGCGGTTGGTGGAAATGCTCGGTGGCTTTTATAGCCGATAATTTGGCAGTCAAAGCGGATTCGGGGACAATGTCAAAATCTAAGGGGTTTGCCAAGAACAGTGGGTATTCTTATTTAAGAACCTTTTTCTTATTTACCTACAGAATTGATTAATATTTATTTAAAACCTCTTTTTCTACCTGTACTTTATATTAAAATAAGCACAAAGTATGCTCCGTAATTTGATTTAAATATAAAATATTGGGTGAACTTTTTAAGAGCTTTAAAAAATTTTAAATTTATTCCTGCTACTACTTTAAGGCTTAACTTTTAAATAAAACAGTATTTACTTCTTTTATAATTCTGTAAATAAATACCTGAGCCTCTTCTTTAACTCAACTATCAATGTGAAAATGTTTACTTCCTTTATTGTTCGTTTTTTACCAAACCTTCGGTACCTCAAAGTCTAGCCCACTGTGTTTCAACAAAGAAAATCAATGCAATTGATTTGCATTTAATTGTTGTCTATTTTTAGTGGCTGTGATTTTGGCTGACGGAAACAAAAGCGACCGACAGCGACAACGAGGAAGATCCCATGGCCGCTTTTGGCCATTGAAAGTGGAGCCGCTGCGAGCGAGAGCCAAGGGAGCCGCGCTTTTTGGTCTCCAAACCACATCCACATCCAGTTCCAGTTCCTCCACAGGCCGCTGAGCAAGTGCTAAGCACTTTGATTTCACTGACCTCGATTATGGCTGGCCACCGATATGGTCCGAGGCTGGGAGGTTGGGAAGTTGGGAGACCTCGAGGCCTTGCTGGCCTATTGAATTATTCATTTGAGAAGAGAAAGAAAAAAACGAGGAGCGAAGATGGTATTGTCGGGGGAGCCGCGGCCAAATGGCAAACGGCAAACGACTGCGGCGACAACTCGCCTAATTACAGCGGATCTTCAATGGAATCTCCCCCAGCCAAGAGCCCAAAATCCTCTCGTGGAGCACTCAGCAGTTGTCGGGGCTTATGCAATGGCATTCTGCCTGGGATTTGCATCACTGAGCGCGACCAGCTTCGGTTGTCATGGCATTTCATAGCCACAATGGAAAGGATTTGGACCATGGAATTGAGGTAATTACTTAGCAGGTGCCGCCACTTGCAACTGTAGGATTACCTGGGCAGTAAATGCATTTTCTAGATATTTTTCTAGACATTTTTTCACGTTCCCCTGGCTATAGATAGAAGGTACTTACATACCGCGGGCTTTATCGAAAATTAAACAGTCACGAATTTGTCGCCAGTTTGCTATATAAAGGGGTGAGTAACAAGTAACCATGCTTGGGAGCTTTCAAAATAAATTAAAATGACTATTTTTCGACCTCTCCGTAAGTTGTCTTTATTCTAAATAGACTCCTTTTAATAAATTTTAACATTTTTTCAGTTATCTTCGGTTTGGTACTGATGCTTACCTTGGACGAAAAAATAAATCGCATTTTGTATATTAAAAGAAAGATTACAAGTTAATGTTAAGAGTGGTTTAATAGATTCTACTAACTATAAGGGGGTTCTTGATAGGATTTTATTTTTAATGACATTTTAGTTAAGGAAATGCTCAAATCAGAAAATGCTGTAAATATAAAAACACTATCGGTAGAAGCTTAAAATCACTTGAAAAATGTCCAGAAGGATGCAGAATTTTTGTACATTTTGTTGTTAAGTTGCATACGTTTTTTCAGCTGATTTCTATACCCAGAAACTTTAATGATATCTCCGCTTTATAATAAGTTTATTTCAAGTTTTACTTATGGATCCATATACCCATTTTGAAGGCACCCCCAATAACGACATGTGTGCATAGATATATTTCGTAAAAAAGATGCATCGAACAAAGGGATTCAAAGAGGGATCTTCAGTTTTCTGAGCTCGACAAAGTCTCGATTTAATATTTTTACTCATCGAAGCACTGCAAAGCATCGAACCTGGCTACAGCAGGTCGGATGAGGGACACGACCGTGGTGAATCCCTGGACCAGGCATTTGGGCTTCTCGTAGATGGCCCTCTTGGCGAACTGGTGGGCCAGCTTAACGAATCTGATGATGCTGCCTGTTAGCTTTATCTTGGGCTCGAAGCTAATGCAATCGGCCAGCACCTTGATGGCCGTCACCGCGTTCTCCACCAACAGGGCACCGGCATCGGTTACCACCTGCACACAGTTCAGATACTTGTCCATCGCGGGGTTGATGGCGGCCTCCACCTGGGGTCTTAGGCAGAGCTACGACAGGTTTTTGGATCAGAGTTGGAATACGGTTTACAGTGGCACATACTCACAGCCAAAAAGCTCAGCAAAAAGGCGACCTTCGTTAAATACATTGGGGCTACTTTTTAGACGGCTTCTGACCCACGTTTAGGGCCATGGAGCCATTTTGCCCTATATATAGGGCTCAGGATAATCGCTTTAGCAATGCTAAAAGGCATTGCTTATTCGTAATTTATCGCTTCTTAATGAGCTCTAATCCATGGCTAAATCTATGTCTAATTAGATTAACTTAAAAAGGACATAGGATTATTTAAAGGGTAAAGGTGAATCCTTAACATTATAAATTTTTAACTTAAAAAGGACATAGGATTATTTAAAGGGTAAAGGTGAATCCTTAACATTATAAATTTTTAGAAAATTAGTTGGGAAATGAAGCTTGACTAAAAAACTTTTCTTTAAAAAACTTCTATAATAAATAATTGAAGGGAATTAAAGTATATATTTCTGCTAGCAGGAAAGCCCTGCTCTTCTCCCATTTTATTGCCATTTTTTGTAGGTACAATATTCACACATATTTTCTTATTTACAGGAAGAAATCATTCTCGTCCAAGCAACCGAGGAGGGTAATCTGGTCGGCATATGGTTTGATGGCCGCAGCCACCCTGTTCAGCAGTTCGAGCAGACAATTGGGATGGTCGAGGACCACCTTCTTGAGGAATCCATAGGTGACCTTCGTGTACCACAGAATAGTCCGGGTATGGCCACTCTTGGGAGCCTCTGCGACATATCCGGAGCAGATCTTGAGATCGTAGATAGTGGGAACAGCTTTGTCGGCCAAATTTGTCACCGCTTCGATGGTCACCTGGGCGCACTGGCCAAACTTGCTCCACTTGGTGCTAATGGTGGCCTGGGCCTCGGTCTCCCTGGGGGCCAGGAATATCTATATTTGAGGAATTGGTATATATATATATTTTTTATATTTTATATAAATTATAGTACTCACAGCCAGGAGGCTCAGCAAAAATATGGCCTTGATCGCACTCATTCTTCAGGGAATATGCTTTGGACCATCTATGGATGCAGCTGTCCTATTTATAGGATTGTTTGCCAAATCGATTTGGTATCCCACTTAGATCCGGTAAATATTGTGGTCATGGATTAAATATTTATTACATAAGATACTTAATATAAGGAAAAATTGGAGACTGTTAAAAGGGATTGAGGTATGAAGTCTCGTGGCACGTATACATTGTAGCTTATAAATTAAACAAATTAGAAGTGATAAGTAATATTATACAATTAATGCAGCTGGCTACTAAGTAGAATAATAAATATTAGGAGTTCTGAGACGAAAATTATAATAAAATAATAAAACAAAAGTACATATCGAGTGGCATATTATTCAAAAGCTTTGATTTTTTATTTGAAACATATTTTTAAAATGTCTAAATGATTATAAACCTTGTAAATATCATATATATTTTGAATTAAATAACTCTTAATCTTAAGATCTATTCAATGTCACCCTAAAATAATTTATCCAACAAACTTTAGACTTGCTAACATTACTGCAAGCTGCTCTAAACTTTATTTCAATATTGACAATAAATGGGAACCTATTGATCGAAGCATTTGAGGCTGTCAATCTGTTCGACGGAAGGTTTCAGGGTAGCTACGCCTTTTTTTAGAGGCTCCAGCAGACAGTCGGACTTCTCGAAGATGCTGCGCTTGAGGAACTCGTAAATGACTTTAACGCATCCGAGATAGGAACCTGAAGGATTCGGTGGCGGCGTGTAGTCGATGCAGTTGAGAAAAACGCGGAATTCCGGGACCGATGCCCTGAGTGCGGCGGCAACCACTTTGCTGCCCACCTTGGCACACTTTATGTATCTATCCCAGTCTTGGGCGTGGGCTGGGCCCAAGGATGCAAACTGTTATTTAAAAAGAAAAATTTAAACAAATACTTAAAGTATTTTTAGAAGACTCTACTTACAGCCATCAAGCTCAGCACTAGGGTAAGTGTAGCCAGTTTCATTGGAGCTAGTGTTTTGGTTTTCTTTTGGCTAAAAGTCTCCAGGCGCAACTTTCTGGTACACCGCACACCTTGCCCTATTTATAGGCCTCAGGATAATCGGATTCGTAATGCTTCTAAGCAGCTCTAACTTTGGATTTTACACTAGCACGTGTTCAAATTGATTAACTGAAATCTAAAGGTCATAAAGGAAAGGTGTAACCAAGTCTTAAATGAGGTTATTTATTGGAGTCTTAAAAAAATATGAAAAAGATATTTGATTCATTTTTGTTAATACAAAATTTATTGTCGCACTTAATTTATTCTCTATTTTATTCATAAAAAGAAAAAATTCTTTGACAAATAAAGTATGAGAAATTTAAAGATCTTCGATCTACAAATATCTTTCTCTTTTAAACAGGTCTTCTTTGATGAAATAGTACTAAAACGCATTTTAGTAAGGATTTTTTTTATTGTCTGATCTCTGTTTGATATCCTTAAGCTCTTCAGCACAAAGGTTCCCGTACCAGCAAGTAGGGGCACTTCAAGGAGCGCAGCCTCTCATAATGAGGAGTCGTGGTGGCGGTCAGTGTCATAAAGGCGTTCATCAGACAGGTCGTTTTGTTGTTCACGGCTTGCAGGGTGAACTGGTAGATCAGCAAGAGAAGCTGCGTCATGGATAAAGTTTCGGTATTCACGTTGGGCTGGAAGTTAACGCAGGAGATCACTTCCTTGATCAGCGGTATCACCTTAAGGGCAACAGCACCCGTTAGTTCCAGGACAACTTGCAGGCATTTGTTGATCCTGATCAGGTTTATCTTCTCAGCTTCGATTGTCGCTATTTGCATGAGCTGAAAGTGAGAAGTAATTTAAAGATGGAAAGCTAAGATCATTTAATGTATCAACTTACAAGCAAACAGCTCAGGAAGAAAGTAAACTTCACTCTCGGCATGTTGAGGAAAGACTGACAATACTTTGGTTTCAGCTTTGAAATTTTAGCGGCTATTAAATAATTTGCAATGCTTTTATAACAACTTTACAGTCTTAATTTGAGACTTCATTCTGAAAAAAAAAATTCAATCGACTTTTTAATATTTTTAATTTAGTTTTTAATCCCATTTATTGTCTTTAAAATCATTTTGGTATACATTTCGGGGGCACGCCCAGGTACATGCATTCGTATTCCATGAGTCGCTGCCAATGCTCTGCCATGACTGCCCTTAGCCGATCATCAAATTTCCAAAGGCAATCGATTTCCAAGGCCAGGCTTTGCATCCAGCTGAAGGCCACCATGGCGAACGAGAGAAAGGACAAGCTGTCCAGATCCAGTATGCTCTTGAACTTCATGCACCTGTTGAAATCGTGGAACAATGGCAGGACACTAAGAGCTACAGAGGACGTGGCTTCACAAACAATCTGCAGACAAACGCCCACTCTATTTATATTATATTGAGATCCCATGGAAGTTGCTAAAAGCTGGGGGATTATATTTTATAAGGCCAAGGAGGATCTGGAAAAAATACAAGAAATTCGTTACCGCCACACAATAAAGGCTGTACAGAATCTTCAGTCTTTCCATCTTTAAGATATGCCAACAAGTACTAATAAAATCTGAAAACACCTTTTACTATTTAATAGGTCTGGTAAAGTAAGAAAATTGATTCAGCATGCTTATATAATTTCAGCTTTTTGTAGTACCTTTGAAGATTAAAGCTTTGAAAACAGACCTATATAGTGTCTAGATCAGGGCAAACAATTAGATTTACTATGCCTATTTACAATTTGGAACTTTTGTAAAAACAAGGTAATCGCAACCAAAGTTAGGCTCTCAAAAAAAATACATTCTGTCCCTACGATAATAAGAGGGACCGCTTTAATTTAGGTTCCCGACTATAAAAAAACTTGTCCTCAAAACTTTTGCATACTTTTTAGGGGTACAAAACAAACAGGACTTTTTCAAAATAATTATTGGTAGTTTTTGTAGTGTTTTAGGAAAAAATTGTATTTTAAATGAATTCATAATTAGCTTGATAATCTTTTCTAATTATTAGGCACGCATCGTGGAGGAACACCCAAATAGGCGCACTTATATGTCGCAAACACTTTATAGTACGGATTAATGATCTCCATCAAAGCTTCTCCGAAGGTCTCGAGACAGCTTGGGCCTTCGACGAGCTTCGTTATAAAGCCGGAGGCCACCTTCCTGAATCTGAAGGTGTCCAGATCGTGTAAGTCTTCCATAGTCACATAGTTGACGCACTTTAACAGGTCATTGGCCAAAGGCAATATCTTGCTGCAGAGTTCCGCAACACCCTTTGCAACTACCTGGAGACAGGTGACCGTCTGTGCAAGACTAATGCTTTCAGATTTCACCGAACTTTGAGATCTCGCGGAAGTGGGTTGAAAAATCTATTTAAATAATATTATAAGGTTAATTTTTAATATAATATTAAACACGTATTCCTTTACCAATAGAAAACTCAGAAACCCCACAGCTTTTAAGCTCTGCATGATGAAAGGGCTCCTAATGAACTGCCCCAAGATTTCATGGATCGAATTAGGCCCTTAACCAAGTGAATAAAATCCAATTAGTATGCTTCGCTTTGATATATATTTGCTAAAAATTAAATATAATATTTATAAGTTATAAATAAAAGACATTTGATAATTTACAGATTTTATTTAAAGCCGTTTTATTTTATATTTCTTTAATAGTGATACGCCCTGGCATATATCAATTTGTTTTGGATTATACATACACATAGCATAGGTTTTTCATGTTATTCTCTGGGTTCATACTCGACACCAACTCGCCGTCCTCGCCATTAGTTGGTTCTGCTGCTGCTCCTTGCTCTACAATCTGTCGTTCGTGAAACGCTTGCCAGGCAATCGTCCCATGTACATATATATATATATATAGCCGATGTATATATATTTAGATAGATTTTGAAATGTATTTTGTATGTCCTATATACGCATACATATATAAGTGGAGTTTATGCTCGTTAACTCGCCTTGCTAATTACTAGCTGCTCTGTGTGTGTGTGCGGTAAATTCAAACTGGGCCAAAGGGGTTGTTACATAGATATATCGTATATATAATATAATGCTCGTACAATGGTTATTGTAATTACAATTCTCTAATATGTTACAATTCGAAATTAATTCAATAGTTTAACAAATGTTTACATTTTGCTACAATAAACTCAAGCCCAAAAACGCCGACTCTATCGCTTAACGTTCCCTGTCCGTGGCGGACAAGGACGAAAGCGATCCCATCAACAACTCGGGGAGCCTCGGGACTTGTGATCCGAGCACAAGCGAAGCTCCGTTGTCTCCCCCCCATTTTGATCCTTTGACCTGACCTAAGCTCGTGCTCCAAATGACTTGAATTTCTGAGGTAAAGCAAAGCAAAGATTCGATTTTAGTTTTTGGGAAATGTACAGGTGGCCAGCTTGCATACTATAATTTAAGACTCTTATCAAAACTACAATTGTTCCGTAACTTGATCTTGCTTGAAGCTTTTGCAGGTGGTTCCGAGTGGGAGCATTGTAAGGGAAGCGAAACTGTTACGTGTGGGTAAAAAGCCTTAAAAGCCGTCAACAACAGTCGACAATGTGGGGGCAACAACTGTTCCTCTGTAGCAGCGTTCGTAACTCTGGTGTGTAAAATAGTTGCTGGTTTATATCTGTGTGTATATATATAGATCTAACAATAATCGTTACCTTTATATCTTTATAGAGATTTCGCAATTCTGCTGAGCTTCTCCCACTATATCCTATATACTGTACGGTCTCTCCTCATCATACACACACATATTTGGTATATTTCTTTTCTTTCTCTTCAGTTAAACAATACAAGATACAAGTACTTGAAAATTTGTGTATAAACAGCAAATATATAGGGTTTTATACATTAATTCTTTATATATACTATATAATATATGTATATGTCTGTGGTTTTGCTTTAGTTGCTCCTTTAAAATGCATATACGTGTGTGTCTCTTTGCATTGCAAGCTTCGTTACATAATTGTCAGAAACTCAATACAATCTAAACTGATCAACATAATATCACGCGGGGAACTCAAACTAAACAAATATTTATACAATCGAATCCAAACAAGGGCTATTTACAGAATTGTCCAAGAACCTAGGCTTAAAAGGGGATCTAATAATTAGTAACTAATCGCGGAATACATAATTTTAAACCATAAACTGCTTGTTTTTGCTGCCGTTGAACTACTTAATAATTACGTACGCTTTGCATTTGGTTTCTCTCCTCCCATAATAATCTTCATTCGATTTCGATTTATTCTATTGCCTACTCCTCCGATGGAATCCCAGCTATATCCTCACTCCGTTGCCAGCCGCTGCGACCTCCGCCCGACCAGACGCCGGGCCAGGTTCAGGCGCTGCAGCCAGCCATAGCCTGCGTCTCAGTAAACCAAAACGGATTCCATCGTGATCGTATCTCATTTGCTCGCACTGCTGGCATTCGCCGCACTGGTGGCCTGGATCTGCGAGGCCGTCTGGCTGGCCGGCTCCAAGGTGCGACGCGCCAAGCGGGATCTAGTGAGGAAATTTGTAAGGTATTAGTACTAGAACAACTTGGGGATCGTAAGGACTAAGTTTTATACTTGTAGCGTTAGGAAGAACTTTAAATAAAATTAAAATTAAATTAAATTAAGGAAACCTACTTGATCTGCCCGGCCAGCAAGGGATTGATGGCATACAGCCAGTCGTGCACCTCCTTGTCGCCGAGGGTCTGCAGCAAGTAGCCACGATGCTTGGTCACCACGCTGGAAATGGGAAAAATATATTAAATAATTTAAGAAATACTCATAAATTGTAATTTAACATTTTTAAACTATCTTCTCTTAAGTCATCAACCGAAACCCACCTGAAAGTGTTGGGAATCTTGACCATGGCCGCCTGGTCCTCGCTGCACTCCACCTGAGCGGTGGCCAAGTTCAAGACAGCCCGTTCAACGGGGTCCTTCTCCGATCGGTAGATAAACACATAAGGGCGACGAACAATCTTCAAGAATAATATATAACATTTAGATACAACAAGTGGGAGAGCTACAGTCGAGTGTGACCGACTGTGAGATACCCGGTACCCAAAGCATTGTGGGTT
Source organism: Drosophila rufa (assembly GCA_018153105.1). Classification (NCBI taxonomy): domain Eukaryota; kingdom Metazoa; phylum Arthropoda; class Insecta; order Diptera; family Drosophilidae; genus Drosophila; species Drosophila rufa. The sequence continues at coordinate 8,038,618 of JAECXS010000002.1, forward strand.
AAATTAAATTAGACATGAACATGGAAAAAAGAAAATGTTGAGAAATGAAGACAATAGGTTGCTAGAAACATGTTGAGCAATATCCAAATAAGACAAATGTTGCTAGGGACATGTTGCGCTACACGCACTGACACTCTCTCTCAAAAGCTATGTGCTCAGACACCCGGAAAGTATTCCTGAGCAGTGCGATAGAGCGAGAGGGTGACTATTGACCTCTTGTTTTGACTACATGCTACGGAACCCTTTTCGAGTGTCTGAGTTCTTAGCTTTTGAGAGAGAGAAGAATAAGCATAGACAGAAACTTTATTGTTTAATAACTTCCATGTTTACCATCCGATGTTACTCAAATTTTCAAAACACGTCCGTGAATGCCCACTTATTTATTATATCTATTTACTTTAAGCCGTAAATAACAAGTGTAGCTTATATACCATTTTTTATGATTTTCGGGGGCGGAAGTGGGCGTGGCCAAATTTTAAAACAAACTTGATCTGCGTGCAACAGATTCCAATGTTGTCACCAAATTTGGTAGCTCTAGCTCTTATAGTCTCTGAGATCTGTTGTTTCACACGGACGGACGGACAGACGGACATGGCTAAATCGACTCGGGTGGTGACGCTGATCAAGAATATATATCCTTGATGGGGTCGGAGATGCCTCCTACATGCACTAACTTATAATAAGTATAAAAATCTATAAAAAAAAAAACCAACTAAAACTTACCACCCATCGCTTCTTCCAGCCGGAACCGCCATGCTCCAGGACGTTCAACAGACCCTTCCGGGCCACCACAGGACTGACGCGGATCTCCTCCAGCTCGGGGACATACAGACGCAGCGGCAGAGCCGGCTGAGTGGCCGGGGCCGGGGCCTCCCAGCCATTGGGTGCATCTGCCCGATCCGGCGAACATAATCTGGTTTGGGTTTGGGGGGAAAACAAAAGCAATTAGCCAGGGCCTCGCGGGGGGAGTTGGTTTATTTGGGTTTGGGTTCTCCGGTTGGAACAGAAAATTACCTGCGTCGAATTACAAATTTGTTGTTTCTAATTTGTGTAAAAGAAAACCGAAAAAAAGGAAAACGCACAAATAAAGTATCGGAAGTTTTGTTTTTTGAGTATCTCGAGTTATTAGGAAAATGAGCGATCGATTGTGTTAGTATTTAAGCTCTGCGATGATCGAATGAACACAGCTGCTGGCAGCAATATAAGGCGGGGATTAGATCGATTAACTCCAGTTGCTTCTGGTTTCTATAATGGCTCGTGTGCTTTTTTATACCCTTTGCCTGCTGCTGCCGGCGGCTTTGTTTGTGAAAATGGCGATGACTGCTAGCTTTGCCCAGGAAACGGTTATATCCCATGATGTGGACCCGGATCCGGGTCGAAAGGAGTACATTTGGAACCCGTTTCCGGGCTTCTGTGGCGACAATGCCACCACCAAGAGATGTGCCGGAGTCTGTCCCGAAACCTGTGGCTTTAAGTCACTGAAATGTCCCAGCTTCTGTGGCGTTAATTGTGTGTGCAAGCCGGACTACGTCTTTGATGAGAACCTCCAGCTCTGCATCTTGCAAACGGACTGTCCCCCTGGCATTGAGCAGAAAATTGTGGAAACCCATCGAGTGTTCCAGTAAATGGAGAAATATTTAAAATAATCAAGGCGTTACTCTTTGAATTAAACAAATAAATAATACTTCAATCACTTTTTGTTTAAGAAATGTTTGCTTAGCAATTAAGATTTCACAGTAGTTTCCAGCATGCAAGCAGCCTCATCATATTCCCAAAAACACCACTAGAACATGGCTTTCTCTAGACTTTCCTTGGCCATATTTATTATGGTTTCAATTCTAAAAAATATCTGGGTAAGACCAGACTCAGTCCCGGAAACCACAAAGTCAGAGATCACCACTGAGACAATCTATCACACCGCCCGCACCGTCCAGCACATAGATGCCTTGATAGACGAGGAGGTTTTCACGGTAAAGATGACTTCACCAGTCACAGAGGTCACAGAGGCAACAAAGGCTACAGTTTCCGAAACTACAACGAAACGCCGTCGCAAACGTCGTCGCCGCATTGTCCTTGATGCAACTGCTCGGAAGCGGAAACCCCTCCCAGAGGACAAGCTGATCAGTCAGGCGTTCCCCTTTGGCTGCTGCCACAACTCCACGAACGTAGGCTGTGCCGGCGTCTGCCCGGAGACCTGCGAGTACCGCTCCACCTACTGCATCCCGCTCTGCGGACCCCCGTGCCGCTGCAAGAGGGGCTACGTCTACAACATTCCGCGAAGGGGCTGCATCCTGCGATCCGACTGTCCAGGAGGGATTTACCAGAGCAGCTTCGGGGTGTACAGGGTGTTCCTGTGAGGTGAATGGGAGCGTGGATGGGGGTGTGGATGGTGTGGATGGTGGGTTAGTGTGGTGCTGTTGTGTGGTGCCAATTTCGTTTGCTCTAATAAACCAAGAAAGCCGGATGGATGCAAAAGCTAACTAAGATGGAGGGTGCTCGTGTGGGGTGTGACTTAAGCGACTTGGTTAGCGACTACTTACTCCATGGAGTTGCTGGAGATGCAGCTGACGGTCATGTCGGCGCAGCCCTCATCGCTGGGCGACACATCCGACTGGGTCTGAGTGTCGTTGGCCTCGCTCTTGGTGTAGCGTCCTGAAAACAGATCTTTAGCCACTAACAGAGCTGGAGTATCTCTCCGTAACTCACCCTGCACCAGCTTCAAGCACTTGAGCATGAGATCCTGCTCCCGCTGGTTGTACTCGCGCTCTGGCATGATCTGCTGCGGATCCTTGACCGGTGTCTGCGGCGACTGGGGAATGACCATGTGCACGGGTGAGGTGGCTGCCCGGGCGGCCAGATTGCACACATCCTTCTCGGTCTTGGTGGTCGGATTGGGGTTGGTGTCCATGCCCAGGCGTTCGCGTAGCAAAAGGAGATGCCGCATGCGGCCCACCTCCTCCAGCCGGGTGAGCTTCTCCAGCTCCCACTGATGGTCGAAGATCAGGGAGTCGCCCCTGGGCCGCCAGCCATGCAGATTCTCCTCGCCCCGCACATAGGTGGAGCTGGTGTCCAGCACGCGACGCTGACGCCTTTGGACACCTGTAAAAAAAAGGGAAAAAGGAGAAACACCAAGTGAATGGGGGTCAGCTCTGGGGATTCGTCAAGCGAGTGCAAGCGGAGCGAGTTCGAGTACAACTACAATGAGAATTGCTACCTGGACTACCTGCTTCGGATGCCCGGCGCAGTGCCAGCTCGTAGACGCCGGTGAGGCGGTTGGCCTCCGGGTTGCGGTACTGTCCGGAGAATAGGTGCTTCAGGGAGCGAGGGCCGGTGCGAGCGTCGCGGCCATAGATGACCATGCTCAGGTCCTTGGTGATGATGGCCGGGCGAGCGCAGTTCTCCAACTTAAAAGGAAATATTTACCTATATAATCAGTAAATATTTTGGGATTTCCCCTGACCCACCTCCAAATAAGCACTGAGTGTGATGTAGATGGTCTCCCCGCCCTGGGAAACCCTATTAAGCAGCGCCGAGTTGTGCAGACTCGAGTCCCAGGCGGCTTCAAAGCGGTAGAAGGAGCGATCATCGCCGGGCACCTCCAAGACCTCGCCCGGGAACAAACCCAGCGATAGCACGCAGGCATCCTCGTCCTGCTCATCGGAGGACTCGGGCGTATTGCGTATGCGACCCACCACCAGCTCATTGATATCCTTCCACTTCACCTCGGCCGTGGGCTCATGAACGATGGTAATGCGAATGCGCCGCTGGATGCCCTGATGCAGCAGGAACAGTCCGCGGCAGGGAAGATCATCGCTGTGCTCCACCACCTACAAGGAGGGTTTGAAATTTACTCCCTGATATATAAAGGATCTCCCCCTACTAACCGATGGCACATATTCCCCATTCGGGGCCAGCTCACAGATCTCGAACCACACGAGCACATCGTGCTTGGCCAAGACCGTGGACGTGGGCGCACAGGGCAGGGGTCCAAACTTGGGACTCCGCACCGGCTGGCTAATGGGTATGCTCGGGGGCAGCATGCGACGTGGCGGTGGCCGGGAGACGAACTCCTGCTTGGCATCCTTGTGCAGGGGATGCGTCTGGTAGTGCCCGAAGATCTTGAACATGATGGGTTGGGTCTTCAAGTACTCAATGAAGGACTTGGTCACTGGGACAGTTATCTGAAAATTAATTACAAAATATTCCGAACTGAAAACCTCAAAGGTAAAAGAGCTGCCTTACATTCTGCACATGGTAGAAGCCCAAGGGAGCGCCCGAAGCCGAGTTCTTGACGGGCTCAGTGGAGAAAGCCTCCTCGTGGCGATGCAAGAAGCTGCAAGGATCACCCCTAATCAAAAATATATTCACAGGAAAAACTTAAAAAGGTAACTCACTTGAACTGACAGAATATATCAGCGTACTCTGCCCCAATGCCCGTGGCCTGGAGCACGGTGACGCGGAAGGTGAACTCCTTGCCCACCTGCAAGTGCTCGCCGGGCTCCTCGGCATTCTCATGGCACTCGGAAGCTGAGTTGGAGTCAATGCCGCGACCAGAGTCCACATCCTCGAGCTCTGCTAAGGGAAGGAATAATAATAAAGCCAACTAAATTCCACAAATCCCCTGGAGACTCACCCTCCAGCTTGCTGTCCAGTCCCCCATTATCGATGTATCGCTGCACATCGTCCTTCTCGTTGAGAGCCCGATACTTGGGCTTGGCATCGTCCTCGTTGAAGACCAGCCGCGCCGACTGCTTCACGCCATTGTTGAAGTCAATGGACTCCTCGTCCAGGACAGGCTGCACGGCAATCCTTAGGTAACCACGGACATCGCCACGCTCGTTGACAATGGCCACCTTGTGGACCAGGGGCACTGGGTAGAGCAGGTTGCTCAGGTAGATGAAGGAGCGGCCCACCATGCGGAACCAGGGGAAGCGATCGTAGAAGGGATCACCGCCAGTGAGGCTCTCCACATTGTAGTCGGGGGAAGTGGGACTCATCTCCGCCTCGTTGTGGTACATCTCGCGCATCAGCTCCAGGCGTTGCCTAAAAAATATTTAATTCAGAGTTAGAAAGGAGGAAAGGATTTAAGGTAAGTAAGAAGGTGCGGCAGCAAGCTTGAAACCCCCCAAGCCAAATATATATATGGAAAGCCATGCAACTACAACTAAGGATAGTTTACGTCTATATACAAATGAAACCTGCGATCAAAGCACACCTAGAAGGTATCAGATTGGTCAATGTCAGGCGGCCACGTTCGCCCTCGACTGCCGGCTGCTGCTGCTGCTGCGGTTCTTGGCTGGGTGCTGGTCCCATCAATGCCTCCATGCCGGACGTATCGAACAACATGGACGATGGCGGGCTCTCGACATTGTATATCTGTCGCATCAGCTCAAGGCGATAGCTTGGTGGTGTTCAAAAATGAGTGGGGTTCGGGATTGGGGTCAAGAGAACCGAAAAAGTACAAATCAACATCGGTTGGCATAACCTAACCTAAGCTTTGATGGCGATGAGTCTTGAGGCGTAAATGGTGGCGGTGTGATCTTCTTCCAAGAAATTCGCAATTCTAGAGCATTTGATGGAAACTAGAATCCATGATAAACTACAACCACCATGCACGATCCAACGAAAGAATAACCAACTCAAATCAAAAGCCAGCTCTTAACTCGGAACTCAACGGAAGTGCAGAGAAAAATGAATGTGAGAAAGGAGCAGGAGTTTTCAATCCCTAAATGGACTAAGAAGGACCTACCGTAGCTTCTCCAGCGACCAGTAGTGGGTGGCCCCGTTCTTGGTGTCGGTGACCTCAACGGCCACCAGGGTCTTGGAGACGGGCGGGGCGCCAAACTCATCCTCCTGGTGCAGAGGAGCCACACTGGAGGCCAGCTCAGGCGGCAAAGGAGAGTACAAAGTGTCGGTCAAGAGAGTGAATTGGAATTGCACCTGAAAGGGGGAGAGGTTTGCTCAAGGAATTAATTAATTAATTATTAAGAAGAACTACCTTCTTCTTGAGCTCCACGGAAATAGCATTGGCTTCCTTGAGAAAGATGGCATTGCCCCAGAGATCATCCCGAAGAGATGTAAACTGATGGTAACGCCACTTGCGGAAGGCCCAGGCAGCCAGGCCAGCCTCCCGGGCTGTCCAGCAGGACTCGTACATGGGATTGGCTGAGGAATCCCAAAATAAAATCACTTAACTAAGAAATAATTAAGAAGTACTCACTGTAAACATCCTCCTCCTGGTGGAAATCCTCCGGTGAGTAGCTGCTGTACATCGACATGGTCATGGACTGCTCCTCCACCTGCTTCTGCAGGGCATCGATGCGCGCCTCGTAGGTCTTGCGCTGCTCCTCGAACTGCTGGTCGGCCTGGAGCTTCTCGCGCTTGTACTGCTCCTCCAGGTTGTCCAGCCGCTTCTTCATCTCGGCCTTCAGATCGATGCCCTGCTTCTCGAGCAGCTCGCACTGGGCAAAGTTCCAGTCCACCTGCTGCGTGTCCGCCTTCTCCACCTCGTTCTCCGCCTCGTTCTCCTCCTCGATCTTCTCGCGCAGCTCGCGGGCCTGCTCCGGATTGGTGAAGCGGAACACATGGTTCTTGCCCAGAATCACACGGGAGCCGGTCTTGAGTACTTCGGGTTCCACCAGCTTGCGTCCGTTGACATAGATAATGGCATCCTTGTGCGGCAGCAGGGTCACCGTGCTGCTCCTGTTCTCGAACGTGCAGTGCTCCTTGAGGATGTGCGAGCCCGAGAGCTGAATATCCTGGGGCACATTGGCCTCATGGGTGCCCAGCCGGGTCAGGCCATCCTTGATGTAGTAGAGCAGACACTCGGAGAGATTGGGATCCTCGTTCAGGTTGACCAGATGCGGGGTCTTCTTGGGCGAGAACACGCCCACTGTGATGCCGTCCTCCTTGACGGCCACGCCCATCTCGGCGAAGACAGCCTCCCGCTGGAGGCGGATCTCCTCGGTGCGCTTGAGCTTCTCCTCCCAGGTCTCGTTGAGTTCTGGGAGGGAATAACTATTAATCTGGAAGGGAGTTCCCTCTGTGTTAGCCACTCACCTGCAATGAGCTTCTCGCTGGCCTGCAGCTGGTCCACGGCCATTTCCGTGGTGGAACCATTGCGGTTGCGGGACTTACTCGGTGACTTGATCACCGTGGACTTGGTGAGCTCATCCTCTGCAAGAATGGGAAAGGGATTAGGGGGACGAAACACCGACTATCTGGGAGGTCACAAGCGCAGTGATAAGCGTGCTAAGGTTATATTAAGGTTATGAAATTGCACAGAGATATGTAGGATATATATTTTTGGTATATAAGGAACGAAGCGAATGCCGATTCAGGGACTCTTGCATAACTCTGGCCTGTCCTTTTTGTTGCTTTGGCAGCTGTGAGGACTGCGAGGAGTTGTCTATGTCTTAAATTATTTTATTTTTTACTTTGGCAACTCAAACAAATCCCAGCTGAAGATCCTTCAGTTCTGGCGGCTCTTTGGTGTATTTTAAGGCAACATAAAGAGGACTTGATGGTGATTATCATATGGTATAAAGTATATACGTCCTGAAGCGTTTGGTTTGGAAGCTTTTGACGGTACAGCACATTACAAATGCACACTTACACAGAGAGAATTTTTAAGGTAATTGGCAGTGGTTAAACTACAAGGTCAGTGCGTTTCAAAGCTCTGCTGGTTCTTCACCCAAAAAAATATCAAAATCAAGCTCTGAAACGCACTGATTATTTTTTGCATATTTTTTGTATTGCACGTGAAGCCTTTGATTTTTGGTTAGCGCTGAATTTTGGCATTACTTACTATTCGCGTCGCGCTTCTCACACACCACCTTGCCATCGGGTCCTAAACGAAATAGGTTTTGGGTTTGGATTTGTTTTTTTCTAGTAACTAGGCTCTAGAACTAGGACTAACTTAGGCTTGGGTTTCATTGGGTTTTCGTTTTTTTGTGGGTGTAGCGAGTCATTTTGGATGTGTGGCTGGGTTTATAATGTACTCTAGCTTACTGGAAGGTGGGGCTTACATAACTTTTGCTTTTGAGAACTCACCTTCCTGCACCTCAATACCCTCGGCCTTGAGCAGATCCCGCAGCTTCTGGATCTCCTCCTTGAGTTCGCGAATGAGCTTGGCATTGGCATCCTCGTTGACCACGGCCTTGCACACAATTTGCTTGGCTCGGTCGGCATAGCTAGTATACGAAAGGATATTTTTAGGTTATATATTTTATAAGGATTAAAGTAAGCCTACCGCAAAGTACTGAGAGTTTCGTCATAGTTAATATCTGCAGGCGAGATGGCTGCAATCATGGCTGTCTTGGAATTGCCACCCAGATTTTCACGGAGCAACCAAGTCAAGGCCGAGTCTCGATAGGGAATAAAGTCAGCCTTCTTGGCATTCTTTTTCTTGGAAGCCTGTTAATGTAATTTAATATCTTAGCAACTATTTGAGGTTATTCAATAATAAAATAACTTACAGACTGTGGATTAACAGGGCAGCACGAAGAGTAATTAAATTAATTATAAATTTAAATAAATTTAGTATAAAAAATACTTACCACTTCCGCCAGAGCTGAGATAACCTTGCCCAAAGTGGTCAGGGACTTGTTGATGTTGGCTCCCTCCTTCAAGCGCGTGCCCTTGGCGCCAGTGGAGTCCGCTCGCTCCGAGCCGGCCAAGTCCACCAAGCTAATCTTGGAGACCTTCTCTGTGGTCAAATCGGTCATGGTATCATGACGCCGTTGAGTAAAGAAGATGGTGAAGACGGCATGGGAACGGGAGCTGGTTTCGTTCATGTTGGTGGCGGCCACAGTTCTGGAAATGAACACAAAATATTTAGTAAATAAAAGAAATTATATTAAATTAAAATTACCGCGCCTTGTTGCCCTCATCAATGAGATCGTGAATGTCCTGGTAATCAGTGACGGCCAATTTGGAGAGATCCTCCACATAGGGACCCAGCAGGGGATGCTCCCTCACACGCAGATTGCCCTTGTTCTTGGGATTCAGCAGATCCCTGACCCGTTCGCAGTAGATCTCCATATACGAGACCTCAACCTGATATTTCAAGTATACAAAAAGTTAGACTTTACCTTAAATTAAGAGTCATAGTAAAGACTTGCCGAATACTTGAGTTCATCGGTCTCCGTTTCCTGGATGCGACCGAATAGATCCTTGCAAATCATGGGAATAATGCCCTCCTGCTGCTCCTCCTGTCTGCCCATCATGGTGTAGGACTTGCCAGCTCCGGTTTGGCCATAGGCAAAGATGCATACGTTGTAGCCATCGAAGGAGTGCTGCAGCATCTCCTCGCCAATGTCCTTGTAGACCATCGATTGTGTGGAGAAGTCGGCATCGTGGTGCTGTTGTAACCACATTATATTATCTTAATCTTATAAGTGATACAGAATTAATTACACTTACATCGTGCGACCAGTAGGAGTAGTCAAAGTTGAATCTCTTCACCGAATCGCTTGTGTTGGGTGGTACCTTTGGGTTGGTAATGGCTGCCAGGGATTTGTTTTATAGAATTTTATCCAAAGAAACATCTAGAGTAGTCTTACCCGTGGTGGCCCCGCTCATCTCGATGATGCATTTCGACTCCCTGCCTATTTCCCGCGAGTTGAAGGGGCGCACTCGCACCGCCACCTTAACCGACGACATCTTGGCCTGGCTCTCAGTGGGTGTCCTGGTTTCCGGTTAACTGGAGTGGAAACAGAGGAAAGGGAATACTCTATTTAAATTTGAGTCATTCGAGTGGGCTGTAAATTGGCCCGGGACTTTTATCTCCACTGGCTGTCATTTTATAATTGCCACCAACTTTATGGTCATGTACTATATGCGAGTATACTCGCACTCGCACTCCACTTGCTCTTCTGGTGGCTTCCAACTATGAGTCATGCTCCCGGCAAGTCGCCAGGGAAATTTGTATTGAATTCAGGGGTGGGGTCCCGGTATTGGTTTCCTCCACTTTGTGGACTTAATGTTTAAGGAGGTTATTTGGAAAATATAATAAGGGTTTCTTTATTCGACAAAATTTTTAATTTACATTAAACCCATTTAAGTTTATATTTATTAAAGAGAAAAATAATACTTAAAGGCAGTATTAATTTAAATTAATTACTTATTCCTTAGGTTATATAAGTTGTACTAAAAACTATAAGACCCTAGCTCTAAATATCCAAAATATAAACCATTTTGTCACTCACATATCTCCAATTCTTATTCGCTTTTTCCCAACTCTGATTTTATGCAAATAGTTTTGTATAACCCGCTGACACCCTCTTGACTTTCACACACACTGGGAGGGAGGGAGCTAAGGGAAAAAATTCCACAATCCACAATGCTTCCAATAAAACGCAGACGAGTGTCGGCCAGCACTCGAATGAGTCATCGAGCAAATACAAAAGGCAGAATCAAGAAAATCACTCACACCCAAAAAAGGAGAGAACTACAAAGTCACTTTTCCATTTTTTTTTTAACAGAAAACTCTATAATAATTACCTTTAACTAAGGCCAAATAATTACTGGCTTACAGGATCACTATATCCACCGAATTCATCATAGCACTCGTTGATATATAGTTATTATTTTCACTTTATGATTACACTTTAAGGTTTACTTGATCAATAATAAGTTCTATTACACTTTTAATATTTTTAGTTAATTTTTTTGGAAGTCATGCACTAATTTATTTATCTTTTTTTGGAGTTAAACTTTTCAACATCGCCAACAATGAAATTCTTTTACTGCCGAACACTTGAGTCCTGAAATATGGTGAGACCGAGATTGAGAAACTTCCAATGAGTTTTGATTCGAATGCGCAGCTGTGAGAGTTTCTCTCTTTCTCAGCCCTTCTCTGGCACTCTCTTTCTCTCTGTCTCTGGCTCTCTTTGTTTACCTGACCAAAATACTTTGTTTATGTTTTTTTTCATATGCTTTTTTGACGAAACTGTCAAAGCAAATATGCAACAGCCTGCAGAAAGTTTGAGGCAAAAGTCTACAAGGGAAGAATTGCGCAGAAGCGCGCGACAGGAGAAATGTGGAGAGATAGAGAGAAGGTAGAGAGCAGGTGAGAGGAAGAGAGAGGAGGAGCGAAAGTGAGGTAGAATATGCAAAATATTTGTGTAATGGTTTTATTGTTGTTGTTATCTTTTATGATATGCAGACTGACGCAGTTAAAGTAGGGTATTAAATGATAAGGGAAATAGTTTAAGTTTCAGCAAATCCCCTGCGATGTCCTGGCTCGGCACCTTAAGTTATTTTCGTCATTCAGTTAACCCTCACTAGGCACTCGAGGTCCTTGGCGTTACTTGGCTTTTATTGCCCTCTGCGTCATATTGTGGCACTTTTTATGGCTTCCTGCGGGGCAACACGGCGGGCACTTAATGCCATATGCAGGACCTCTAGCCACACGCGCACACACACTCACACAAGCACACACACACACCTTATCCTTCGTTAGGGTCGTCTTGACCTTTATTAATAAATTTCCATGTTGCCTTTGCCATGGACACGGACACCGCGACGAGCCAGGAAATCTCTACACTCTGCACTGTACACACTCTGGCGGAGGCCACTGTTCCTTGGTGGGTGGGGGGGTAGAAGAGTACGAAATCAAAATTATGTAAAAACGAAATGGGCTATGTTTTATCGAGAATTTTGAAATGTTCGGTCGGGCGAATCGATGAAATTTTGCAAATATATTTTGAAGCATTTACCAATTTTCGTAACGTTTTCAGTTCTTGGTTTTCTTTCTATTTTTTTTTTTTTTAACGGGGTTTCGCATATAAAAATAACTTATAGAAAAATCAAAATATTTTCGGTTTCAGGAACATTTGTGGTTGCTGCTGAGAGTCCGAATGATGCTGCTCCTCCTGCCCGTGCATTTCATGGTCTGGCTGCTGTTCCTGCGTGTAATTGAACACAAGGATAATGCTTTCCAGCATGGACCGCTTCGAGGTGGTGGCGAAGATGATGGACAGCGCCAGGATGGTTGTCAGCAATAGGGCGAAAAGCAATAGGTAACCAAAAGCGCACATTCGGACTAGCTTAGAGGACTTTAATAGTACATATCGCTGTCCCTATATATATCGAAATATATGTGTGTATATGTCAGGGGGTCTGCCTTTCTGTATAACAGCGAAAATTTTGCACACCGTTGCTTGGGGGACAATTTTGGATCAAGTTTCGCTTAGTCTGCTCTGCTTAAAAAGCTTTATTGCATTTCCATTCGATTTTGGATCAATTTCTTTACTTGGCTGCCTTTCTTGTAATATTTCAATTCGGGGGAACTTTTCTGAGGGGAAAACTCTGGGGCTTTTCTGCACAAAATCGATGGCCAGCCAGCGGAGGGCCTCGGAAAATAAAATCGCGCACGACTCGAGACCAAAACGAACTGCACCCGTTAAGGGTAGACGACACAGTGAGCTCTGGGAAAGTTCAGAGGATACGACGACGACCAGCCCTCCGCCAGGACGCATGCGCTCAAAGTCAGCTCTGGAAGCGAAGGGGAAGGTGTTCCAAGCTCCCAGTTGTACTCGTATGTTGTGTGTGTGGGCCGTGGGAGGTGTATATGGGTATGCGAAAAATTTCATAAATTTCATCAAGAGGCGGGGACTGAGGTCCCAATAACAAAACGCTCGCCTGTCATCTGCTGGCACAAAGAATTTCATTATTAACGCAAGGTGCTCACTCTCGCAGGAAGCCACTGTCACACAGCCCCGTCCCCCGCGCTTGATCTTATTATGAGCCATTTCACTATCGCTGCCGGCACAGTGGCTATGCCTCGGCTACACACTCCCGATGACGTAAAAAGAGGGGGCTTTCTTTTTTTACGTATTCTTTTATTGATTTCCCATCGCCTCGAGACGCAGGACAGGCTCTGGCTTTTTATGTTCGTCGGTAGTTCATTTGTATACTTGCTCCTCCGACGTAATTACATTGACATTGAAATCTGGCACTGACAGCCCTGTGAGAAGCTGGGGGCGTAGGTCTGTGGCAATGTTTAAGGCAAATATTTATGGTCGAATTATTTTTCCGCACTTATTTCTCTTTAAAATAAGAGATAAATAGTTAATGAATGGGATTAGCAGTAGCTCTCCTAATGGCCAATTTAATTCTTGAATTTACGCTTTATTAAAGCTCTACGATTTTTGGTAAAAACCACACAAAAAACCACCAGTATAACATACGCAAGATCAAGTGTACGTTACACAATATGTTATAGATATGTTATAATTCAAAGAACATCCCTACTCACACAATTTTATTATACAACACAGTAAATATGTGTAGACGTTTCTGATACTCTTTAGATTTTAAAACTTTCAAGAAGTCGTTTACTTAGCACTCTTCGTGTTGCTGTGCTTTATGATACTGATTCTACTGATGTACCTGGTCACCAACTAGGGATTATAATCTGTCCTTGGCTTATGTTTAGTCTCAAAATATATGTTCTCAAATATAATAATAATATAATATAATATCTATTTCTTTCTAATTACCGATAATGGATTGTCTGAAGTGAAATTTTTACGTAAGGGTATTATAGTTTCCGTCAGAAGTTTGCAGAGAAGTTTGCACTGAAACCAATGAAGGAGTCACTGCCGACCCTATAAAGTACATATCTTCATGATTATCAAGAATTATTTACAAAATTTGTATGGTGTCTTTGTATCATAAAATAAATTGACACAAAGATACTATAAGTATTGATTTAATAATACTTAATAATTACAGAGGAAGGACGATCCCTTAAAATCTGCACTTATGTTATTGGGAATTCGGAATAAACTCCAAAGAACACATAACAGGAGTAAGCTCCTGTTATAGGACTTATTGCACTTGAAATTCCCAAGTTCAAATTCTGCGACATATTTCTGAGGCTACTAGGCAGCTACTTGTCTTGGGATAATATCTTTCTGCATTTATGCCACAATATTCGCGTCTTGACTTAAATGGATTAAATCATCTACTAGGACTCGTGTCACCAAGAAGTTCGTCTTAATCTATAATGTTTATGAGTGTTTACTAGGTAATGCCAAAAGTTAAAGCTTGTGTGTCATTGGTAAGATTTTTCTGAAATAACTTAAATCCCACCTTTGCGGGGACTTTGCTGCACAAATTTTCATTACTGCGCAGAATTTTCTCTGGGAGTGCGTAATGAAAGGAGAGATGGGGAAAACCCACACACAGACCAACACCGAAACCAACCCAAATAATATCGAGCGTGTGTGGCTGAGGCAAATAGGAGAAGCAGGAGTAAAGTCGGGAAAATGGAGGGGAGTGGGAAAAGCGGGCGGGTCGTTGACGTTCATTGTTGGCTGCGCAATTCCTTTTTTCCCCCGCAGCTTTAAGAACTTTCCGCCGGTGAATTGAATGTCAATGACAGTTCAAGAGCCAAAACATTTCAATTTTCAGCTGCATCATGTTTTTAGGAGGGTTCGCTGACTTTTCCCCTTTTTGGCCAGGATCAAGTAATTAAAATATAACACTTGAGCAGACAACACTGCGGATGAGTCATCTGGCATTTTATTTAATATTTTTTTCTTTGCTGCAGGCTGGGCTTGAAATTAAATTTAAATTCAATTTTCAAGGCAGGCACATTTAAGGGCTTAAGAGGGGGAAAATAAGAGCTCTTAGAGTGTCAGACACGTGTATAAAGCCCCTACATCTCCCCCATCTCTCCCGCTTTCTAAAAAGCCCCAGGACATGTGAGCGAGTGTAGGGTATGTCTTCCATGGGGTCTAGAACATAAACGATAAATGCGATTTGCTTATTTGCAATGAAAGCAGAGGCAAGTGGGGAAAATATACGAGAAGGATGGAGGCAGCAGGCAGCAGGCAGCAGGCAGCAGGCAGCGGGCACCAAGCCTGCCCCACGCAAAAAAGCCCCAACACAGTCGCACTGGCAAAGCGGCGGATGACTCATCCTGGCCGAATGTTCGTGCCAAGCTTTTCTGCGACTGTGTGAGTGTGGAACCTGGCCACAGTCGTGTCCCAGCGAAATGGGAAGCCGCCGAGTTAAGGGCCAGGGAACAGGATAAAGGAAGGGAAGGGAATATGGCAGAGCAGAAGGAAGGAAGAGCGAGCCAAATGGTGAATCATCTTTCAAGAGGCAAACATTCCTCCCTTCCACGTTAGGCCCCGTGTTTTACGCCCACTTCTCAATATTTTTTTTGTGGGTTTTCTCATAATTTCAAGGTTTGTTTACTCCGCTTTTCTGCTACACAATAAAGAAAAGTCATTATACTAGGAATTTAAACTACTGAGGGTTCTTTTAAGTTTTTTAGATAAATCTATAAGACAATAAAATAAAAAAACTAGAAACAAAATATAAATAAAATATATACAGTATTGGAAAAACCTTTTAAAACAAGCATAAATATTTCTCAATAGTTCTAGAGAAATTTCAGAAACTAATATAGATTTAATGTAGTCTCATAAATGCCTTATAAATGAGTTTAAATAATTGTAGGCTTTATAAGGACGTCGAAAAAAAATCCAGCTATAAATCACTCATAGTAATAACTAATGTAAATTATATTTTTCACCGTGTACCATTCTTTTCTGCGCCACAGAAAAGCCCCCCAAGTCGGGGCGGGGCATGGAATGTTGTAACTTTCGGTGCCTAGTTGTCGCTCCATATACACATGTAGGATATAATTTGTTACACACGCCGCCGGCAGGACACGTTGATTAGCAAGTGATTTCCATTTGGATAGAGCTTTTTCCTCCTTACTTTTCCGGGGTGCTGACCACACGTGATGTAGTAGACCGCAACGGGGCGGCCGCCACGCCCCGAATATAGGGGGCACTGCATTTTTCAGCAATTCGAGAGGGGAACCCTTAAAACTGCACCACACGGCTGCAACATAACTCATTTTGGTCAACCGCAGGCTTTCGGTCCTGCCTTCTTCCACATCCTATAGAACAAAATTAATAATAAACAAGGGAAAATGGTAAGGACAGGAAGCCATTTGGCGACCAGGTGAGTTTTCCCCAGCTCTGCGTGCTCACCTTTTTAATGCTGCCCAGCGGAAATTTATGTTTATTGCTTGGCGCCCCCCAACTTGGCACTCTTTTTTACTCTTTTTTTTGTGCAAAGCACTATGGGGCCAACAACCACTTTTTGTGGCATCATTTTTAAATAAAAATTGTACTACCTAGGTGCAGAAGATTCGGGTAGTAGCACTAAAATAAGTTAATAATACACTTTTTGCCACTTAAAACCAGAGCTCTTTAAGTTATTTAACTTAAAGTTGGGTTTCTGGATATTTGTCCATAAAAAATGTTCCCTTGCCCCATAGTGCATAGTAGGTATTTTCCCTTATTTATTCACGAGTCTCTGGAAGCCACTTTATGGTGCGGTACTTAAGCCACCGACTTTGAACGGCGTTCGCTGGATCAGTTATTGTTTATAAAGGACTAGCTTGGTTTGGACTCTAAGCTGGCTCGAATGTAACCATATTTATCCCGAGGGGAAATGGTCTTGTCTAAGACTTACTCTATTATTAGAAGAGCTAACAATAATCAAGGCAAGCTGCTTAGAATCCCCTTTCAAATCCTCGGCATCAATCTCTCAATCAAGCCGGTTACTATAATCATACCGCACCAAAGTCCTTTTCCCATGACGCACTCATTTACACTGATAAAAATAAATATATACAAATAAATATTCTTACTTTGCCATCTTTGAAATAACTACAATAAATTTGCTAAATTGTTTTGGGAATTGTATTTGAAAATAATAGTATATTAAAGACAATCGGAATTGCAATTTAATTAAGTTATTTAGGCTTATTTTTAATAATTGTTTTTTATAAGCAGAGTGCCTTTAAATACTCTAGATATTTCTGAATAGATCAGAATAGATGTAGATCCCACAGGGTCAGTAGACTTAGATTAGGATCCAAATCGGTTTATTCTTATTTCCAAGAACTCTTTCTAGAATGACTGTAGGGCCTGGGGACACATTTTTTTCGCAATGCATATAATCCAGCGGCAATGCGCAGTAAAGGGAATGCCAAAGGGACACCAGACGCCCACGCACGGCAGACAGACAGACATCCTACGGATATAGGATGGGGTATTTACCATCCCACTCCGTTTTGACACTCGACTGGAGATGACTTTGTGCGTCGCATCGAGGTGAAGGCTGTGTCACCAGACTCTCCCCCTCAGCCCAAAGGTCAGAGGTTGGCCAGCAAACAATTGATTCTGTTACCAACAACCGCCCCCCCAGAAACAGACCGAGCTCCCCTGGCAACTCGATTTCCACTCCTGACGTCAATTGGCGAGGCGATAACCCAAGTGCGTGGGTCGGAAAACATAAATTCGTCCCGTCCGTCCGTTCTGGATTCGCGAAACCTTTTTGGAGTGACAGGTTGCACCATATGCTCGGAGGGAAATTTGCAAACAGCGATTAAGGGGTTTTATTTTTAGCAAGCAAACAGCTGCTGGACGGAGAGCTGAAGGATCCGCAACAGGATAAAAGTCGGAAGAGTCCCTGAGGGAGATGCGTGCGCAGTTCTTGGGCAACGCGCTGTGGAATATCGATTTTTCACACATTTTCCCGAGTACAGCCAAGTGGAGTTTTTCGCAGGGGCTTAGAAAACACTTTAAACAAGTGTCATTAAATATTTTTAAGGGTATTAAATCCGATTACTCACTTTGAATGACCACCGCCTTAAATCGCGGCGTTGTTCCTCCTCGATTTTCCCCAAGTTTTCCTTGCACTCACTCAATCACAGTCTTGTTTCTTGTATTTTTATTGCACTCAAGTTGTTGGTTTTAAATTGATTTAGATAATAATTTCGACCGCGCACAGGAAATACTGAGGGTTTTCCTTTGTTCCGTTTTTTGGAATTTCAAATGTCCGTATTTCCGACGGTGGCCATTACGCGAACAGGCAACAAACGACTCTGCCAGCGGCTGGCCATTTGTCCCACCATTCGGATACGCGTGCTGGAAAATTGCCCGCAGCTGCGCGCACGCAAGCTTGGAAAAACTCGGGGGAAATGTAAATTTTCCGCCCCCAAGTCCGCTTTTGTTTTTGTTTGCGAACAGCTGTTCGGCCGATAGTGTTGGGAAACGACAGTGGTTATAAGGGCAGTGGTCGCTCACGATAACGATAACAACAAAAAACAACATTTCTTGTACACTAAAATAAAATATTGAGCGACTTGTTTTAAGGATTTTACTTAAAAACCCAGAATAGATTTAGGCATAATTTATTCCAAATTAATCCCTGAATTGATTTAAGTGAAGTAAGTAAAATTAACGAAATGCTCCACCCCTTTACCCCTTTGGATTCCAAAGCTTAGTTGCAAACTGGTACCAATTTATTAGCAACTCAGACTACAATTTTGGATCTCCGATCCGCCGATGCTTATAATTAAGACATTGATATAGCCGCCCGGGCTTAGCAGCTGAGTTTCTTGGCCTCCTGGAAGCGGCAGGAGATGTCGTCCCAGTTGGCGATGTCCCAGATGGCCTCAACGTACGAGGGACGCACGTTCTTGTACTGCAAGTAGTAGGCGTGCTCCCACACATCGATGCCGAAGAGGGGAATCAGACCGGTGGAGGCCTCCAGGGGATCCTGGTTGGGGAGCGCGGCCAGCTGCAGCTTGCCGGACTTCTTGTTGTAGCCCAGCCAGCCCCAGCCGGATCCCTGGACCGCCACGGTCAGGGTGCTCAGCTCCTTCTTGAACTCGTCGAAGCTCTTCCACTGCGACTCAATGGCCTTCTTCAGCTCGTCGCTGGGTGTGCTCTTGTTGGGCGAGAGATTCTGCCAGAAGATGGTGTGGTTGATGTGGCCACCGCCATTGAACCTGAGGGCCGGGGCCAGCTGGATCAGCTTGGTGGTGTCGCTCTTGCTCTTGGCCTCCTCCAGCTGCTCCTCAGCGGCATTCAGATTGTTGACGTAGGTCTGGTGGTGCTTCTGGTGATGCAGTTCCATGATCTCTCGGCAGATGATGGGCTCCAGGGCGGCGTAGTCGTACGGCAGCTTAGGCAGAGAGTGCTTCCCGCGCACGGCCAGGCTGCAAGGGGTCAAGAGACTCGTTTACATACATGCATATATCCTCAAGATCAGGGCCGCCATTATATATACTATAGTTGTTATTGCTATTTATGTAATCGGCCGGCGTCGCAGCGAATTGATTTTTATCTCTGCACTTACCTCGCCGTCTGAGAAATTCTGCGGGCGACAAACATCTCTGCAAATTATTCAAATGCAAATCAAGTTTTTAGGCTTTCGTTATTAAATCAATAACACAAGGCTTACTTCTTATTTCTTTTTTTGCTTTTGAACAAATTAATTCAGTGTTACCAGATAAAAATGTTGCTTTCCCTTAAAAAATCTCAAAAAGTCGATATTTCACCCTAAAAAATCCGAAACAAAAACGTAACGATCTACAACGTAAGTGAACAAAAACGTGAAGATTTACGACGTAAGTGAATAACTATCGATGGACTATCACGAAAGAAACGTCGATGTCATCGATGTTTCTCCACCTCGGTTGCTATCGATGGGTTCGATGAAACTCGTATTTAGTTTGATATTTTCGCCATTTTAGGTGATTTATAATAAAAAAAAAACAATTTTATAGAGATTTTCTTAAAAATTTTAGAGGGGGAAATCCCCTGATCTGGAAACACTGAATTAATTCCAACTAGAGATGGGCAAGGAAGCAGCGGAAAATATCGATTCAGTCAGTGATGCCTAACCTAGCGATTTCCAGCTATTTGTACCCAATAAAACAAGTTATTTTTTAGCTCTTCCAGCGATTTCTTATCGATACCCTCTGAATATCGATAGACCCTAAATCTGTAGGCGCCAATTTTAAATGTCTTTTCATATACCAGTAGATTTTCAAGAAATGTATCGCCTATGAATAAAAAAACCTTGATTACAATCGTCCAGAAGTACATATATTATTTAAAATGTACATAATTATATATTATAATTTAATATTATAATTTGAAAAATCACACAAGGGAACAATGAAATATTATCCTATCGGTCGCACCATCATGTGAACCGTTTTGAAGCTATAATAGTCGCCTTTCCAAGGTCCCCAAACTACTCCACAGCCCATGAGTGCGCCGCTGACAGAACCACTCAAATATAGAGCATTCAAATTACTGAAAGAAATAAAGTATAAGAATCGAGATTTAAAAATATATGTTGAGAACGTTACCTAGTTTGGCAATTATTATACCACCAAGCTCCCACTCGTGCTTTAGCGCATCCATTAGAGTCGTCCCTGTCAAATGTGGTGAAAGGCATGTTGAGATGCTTAGCCAGGCCATTACCGGCGGTTCCAGTGTAGGTTCCCAGGGACAGAAGTTTGTATTGAGTGTAGACGTCCCCGACTTTAAAAAGACTGTATCGGGCGAATGCCGTTTCTCCGTTAAAATCCTCTAGGTGGACATAAAGTTCTTGGTGCTCCAACGACGTTATCTTGTTCAATTTATCCAGTCCGAGCCAGAAGTTCCCGTTCAGGTCACCGAAACCCTTCTCATAAGAGGCAAACTTGCGGTAAAAGTTGACTTCGTCACTGACTCTTCGCTGGAAGACCGTCCAACCCTTGCCGGCGATGGTTACATCGCAGTAGACGTCGAAGACTTCGTTGCCCACTTTGATCTTCTGGATGCCGCTCACAGTTGGATTAATCTCCGCGCAGGATGAGTAATACTGCTCACACGACAGGGACTCGTCTCTTTCGCTGTACTTAGTAATACTAGTACTGTTGCCAATTTCGGCAATGGCTAAATTAATTAGACCCAGCCAAAACACGGCTACTACGAAGCAAAGTGCATTCATTCTGCTTTCGGACTTATACTAGGAACCCTCGGCGAAGGAAGCCTTTTATATGCATTTTCTCCTAACTTATCAGTTTGTACTGCGTAGTTTTCAGAGGGAAGTACTCACGACAGCCCTATATCAAATATAACATCTTATCAGTCAGTCATTTCTAAAGGGCCTGTAAATATTTAATATTGACATTCGATTAAGTTGTCGGAACTGTTTATGGGAAAGGTAAGATTTGACAACTTTTTTGCTTTAATTTTTTTTCTTCTGAAATTACAGTTATATTAAATTTATAGATCATTCGGAGAGAAACTAACGTAGTTGCAGCAGGTTGAACGGAGGTCGTTTCATGCTCGATCTATGAGCATTCAAAACATTAAAGCGCTGTCCAGAAAAGTGTAATTTTTAAAATCGGTAACCAGCATACAGAAATAAGTATTTAATTAGTATTTTTAATTACTAACCAACGTAATTTTTGTTTCAAAATAGTTTCAAAAATTGGAAAATGAAGTATAAAGAAAACTCGACGTCACTGAAAAGATTTAGAAGTGAATTTACAATTTTTTTTTTTTTTTTTTTTGGTTCAGATGATCTAGTGATCCAGTGAGGCTGTGGGCTGATCAACGCGCAACACCTTTATCCCAAGGCTCCGGCGGAAATGTAAAATATATCCGTTCTTCCTCAATATTTTTTAAAAATAATTGTTATATTTTAGTTCTTCATATGTTGTACTTCTATAAAATACTAGGCAAAATAAAGCTGCAATAATATTTTTTTCTAGAAAATTTTTTGAAAAAGGTTATTTTTTTGACGAAACATATACATATATGTATATGGGAATACATATGGGAATACATATGGGAATATTCAGCAAATGGTCAATCAAGACTGAAAACTAAAAAGGTTGTAATGATCAGTGGCGGATCTAGGGTTGCTGGCGCCCGGGGCAAAGCGAAAAATTCCGCCCCCTCCCTATTTGCTGTACGAATAACATTAGGAGTATTTTAAGTGTAAATAGGTTATTAATTATTATAAGCTTATATGTTTGAAGAATTGTATTTCATATCGATTCTTTTGTCAGTTACAACGGAAAAAAACATTATTATTTGTGTTTTTGCAAGACAAAAAAATATTACTTTTAGAATAAAACTTTTCTGGCCTTGATTGCCGCAAATTCAGCAATAATATCATTCTAGTAGAGTGATGCTGCTACTTCATTTTCGATAGATAGTATAGCTAAATTTGACAGCCTGTCTTGGTTCATGGTTGTGCGGAGATAAGATTTTATCAATTTCAGTTTACTGAATGATCGCTCACACGAAGCCACGGACAATGGTAGAGTCAGCAAAATTTTCAATGCCGTCACAAGTGTTTTGTACGCCTCTAACCCCA
The DNA here is from genome assembly GCA_018153105.1 of Drosophila rufa. Lineage (NCBI taxonomy): Eukaryota > Metazoa > Arthropoda > Insecta > Diptera > Drosophilidae > Drosophila > Drosophila rufa. Next base: position 8,060,827 of record JAECXS010000002.1, read on the forward strand.
ACGATGAAATATACAATAGTATTCCTTTTGGAGTGAGATCAAGACTTTCTCCCTTTTTATTGGCCCTTTTCAGAAGAAAAATTACATCTTTGATATCGTGAAACAATTCCGTACCATTTAAATCATTAGAATAAATTTCAGCTAATGATTTGCATTTATCGTTAACTTCCAATAGTTTTCTATTTAAAACTTCTTTATCGTCATCAAGATATTTTTTGAAGTTGAAGAAAAATCCGAAGCGCTCATTCAGCAATCTCAAGCTAGCAAAACGAGTAGAAACTTCGATTGAAAGGCTGTCCAAAATTTCAACTAAAAAGCGTCTTGTTTCTTCGTAGGTATCGAGCGTAGCGTCATCAGCAAGTTCACCTGGCATCTTACGTTTCTTGATTCTCCTCTTCGAAATCGTTACGCCCATTTCTTCACACAGTTTTTTAGCTTTCAATATGACTGTGTCGCAAAGACTAACTCTCCACTCTTTTATGTGGTCTGACAATGTCTCAAGTAATTCTGTCGCTTCGTAGATGGTGATCCCTTTGGTTTGGAACATTTTCTGCATTCTGTCAATAGAAGGGAGGATCTCTGCAAGAAAGTTTATTATGACGTTTCGAGCGTCCCTTTTCTTGGATCCCTAGATCCGCCACTGGTAATGATCGTATCTTTTTGTTTTGACTGACAGGGTAAAACGATAGATCGAAATAATCTGTGATATAGACTTTATTTATCGTCAAAATAATCAATTAAACAAAATACTTTAAATAAAGAATGCCAGGATTATACTAATGATTACATTGGCAGTTGGTTTCTCTCGGTCGCACCATCATATGTACTGTTTTATAACTATAATAAAAGCCTCTCCAATACTCCCAATTGATTCCAGTGCTAGATAGATAGGTTCCTTTATAGTCACCACCCAAGTAAGCACCATTCAAATTGCTGTGGAAAATAATAAATTGAGAACGGGATTTTGAAACCAGCATAAGTTAAGAACTTTACCTCCTATGGCAGTTATTGTACCACCAAGCACCATGGTACTTTCCAGCGCACATGTTAGCGTCATCCCTGTCAAATGTGCTAAAAGGCTTGCCAAGATGGTAGGTCAAACAATCTCCGGCGGTTCCACTGTAGTTGCCTATCGAATTGAGCGAGTAATTTCCGTAGACGTCTCCCACTCTAAACTGACTGTAGCGGGCAAATCGGGTTTCTCCGCTGAAGTCCTCCAGCTGGATATACAGCTCGTGGGGCTGCAACGATGTAATCTTGTTCAACTTGTCCAGTCCGATCCAGAAGCTTCCGTTCAGGACACCGAAGCCCTTCTCATATGAGGACCATTTGCGGAAAAAGTTGACTTCGTCGCTGACTCTTCGCTGGATGACCGTCCAACCGCTTCCGGCGATAGTTGCTTCGCAAAAGACGTCGAAAATATCATTGCCCACTTTGATTTTCTGGACACCGCTCTTCTGGGGGTCAATCGCCTGGCAGGATGAGTAGTACTTCTTGCACTTCAATTTCTCGATATTTTCCCTAAGTTCTATTAGATCGGTAATGTTCCCAGTTTGGGCAATGGCTAAATTAATTAGACCCAGCCAAAACAAGGCTAGCACAGAGTAAAGTGCATTCATTCTGTTTTCGGACTCTTACTAAGAACCTTTTTGCCAGGAAGCCTTTTTATATGCATTTTCTTCGATCTTATCAATTTAATTTGCGAAGCTTTTAGTACTCAAGGAGTACTCAAGACCGTCCTAAATCAAATGTAATATCTTATCAGCCACTAGTGTAACTTAATTTATAATCGTTGTCATTACCATTAGGGTCATTACGGTGATTATAAGGCTTTGTGACAAATGAAAATGTATGTAACTGGCAGAAGGAAGCATCGCCCACCCCATGAAATATATAAATTCATGATAATCTATTATCTTTTTTACATGTTTTTTTTTATATTATTGTAAATAAATAAAAAAAAAAATTCTAACGAAATCATTATAATGAAAAGTAAATCTATTAATTTAGTGCAGATAAGTTGGTAACAGATCGTCTATTAAAGATACTTAAGGGGTTCCTTCAACTCCGACTTATAAACCGCTAGCAAGTGCTAAAATATTCGTATAAACGCAATCATTAGCATTATATTACGCTGACAACTGCTGGCTTTTGATTCTAATTAATTGCGAATTTATTAAGCCAAATGAGGCATACAAATGTGTGCGATTGCCAAATCGCGGCAAACGCAGGTAACCTTAACTTCCTTCCACTTGCACGTGCAGCGTCGGGGCGACAACAAAAGCCAAGCTGCAAGTTCCACGTTTCGCTTCGTTTCGGAGGAGCGTTCACCTTCATAATCATAATCGTCGAGTTCGGAGCTGGAGCTGGGGCCCGAGCTCCATCATTTTCATTTCGCAGTCAGTCAGCTGCACTTGAGGCCCCGAGGCGCTTTTGTTTGTGCACTTCACTTGATTTCGATCACGGATCCACGGCAAAATTTGTTTTGGAGACAAACAACACAGCACAGCACAGCGCGTGCTTGAAGAGAAGCAGCTGCGGCATCCACATCGGGTCTGGCTTGAGCTATATACCTATAGCACTGGCATTAGCATTAGCCCTTCTAAACGCATCGGATCATATGGAGATCGCAGCTGGAAATTAAAGATGCAGTGGGAGAAAAAAATAAGTTTAGTAGAAGCTGAGGAGCTTAAAAGCTGCAAATTCAGGATTATTTATTTACATATTTTAATATTAGATCAGCTTTGTAAGGTATTTTCTGCTGGTTTCTGTAAGCTATTGGGATTCAATTCATTTTAAAACAGGTTAATTCTTAATATTTTCATGGCCTTTACTTGATTCAAATATTTTATATTCAAGATGGTAATTAATCTTGTTAATTAATCTCTCCGGTTATTATTTAAAGAAATATTATTTGTCACAGAAATAAGAAAGAGATCATCTAACCTTTTTATGTTTTAAAATAAATACAAATATATTTCTGTATCCAAACATTATTTGAAATGTGAAAAGGCTGAGTTGTACTACCTCAGTGTACCTTTTGAAGTGTAAAGTTCAATAAACTACCTGGCCCATTTATACGGTGGCAACTTATTACGCGATCGCCCAGGTGAGGCTGGGCTTTGAGCCAGAATCAAGTTGACAGCCGCTTGGAAGGGTTTTCCATGTCAAACGGAAATCTGTGCCAAGTCGCTGGCTCTGCGGTGACTGTTTTTTTTACTATTTTTTTCTTATTATATGTTTCTTTCCATTTTCATTTTCATATGACTGAATGAGGTAGTTCCAAGGTTGCGTAAATGCATCACTTCACTTCGCTCCTGGGGGCAGAGCTACTGCAATTTTGTAAATTGTTTCCATTCGGTTACCTCATGGCTAACGCGGATTTATATATCACTTTGGATGGGCATAGCTTCGTTTTGTGTTTTTCTTACTTATTTTCTTATTAAATACCCGAACACAGATGAATTCAAATTCGTGAGGCTATAAATTAAAAAGGGACATGCAGCACAGCTGGAAGAGTGGGTGGAGGGGTCTGAGATGGCGATGGAGGCATCATTGTGTCATGCCGAGAGTCGCGGCATCATGAGCTTGTAGTCTGATTTTTTGGCCTGGTTGAGAGATGTCTCTTGGTCGCCTGGGACTCGGAGATGATGTCGCCTCCGTCGCTAATTTCATATGCATGCAACAGAGCGTGGCCTAATGCGGTGTTCGCTGCTCGCTGCTCGCTCGGATCCATGTGGATGTGTCACCGTGGCCAGAGGTGATAGTTCCCAGGGTAAGGGGCCAAGCCAAAACACCCTATTTCCCTTACCAAGTTAAAGGTTGCAGAGCTTTAATAGTTAGCCTGGTACACCTCACCCAGACTACGCAGTTTATTTAGATTACCTGTTGCTTTGGTCCTGGTGTCGCCTCAAATTAAATAAGATAGGAAATTTATGCGGTCCACGAGTAGGAAAACAAGCTGGAAAAAATAGAGGAAAGTAGGAGCTGGAATACCCTTACAAAATTACTAAGTATCTCTGAGTTTTCTTGTAAGAAGTATTTAAAAATAAAATTTTTATTGTACTAATGGGCAAATAATAAAACTTCTAATAAATTCATAGAGAAAATATATTTAATTATTTTAAAAAATCCAAAAACCCACAATACCCTCAGAAAAGTACACCGAAAGCATCCTTACTTTCTGCGCAGCTGCTGGAAAAATTGTCAAATCGATGGCATTGTCCTGGCCGCCTACCTTTGCCTAACAGTCCTGGCAGCTGTGAGTCGGAATCCTTCAGCCATGAGTTCATTATGCCCTCAGCAATGGACCTGTTGGGCAGCGAGTCCTCTCGCCTGCGATGGATTTGTGTCTTTGGATTGGTCATCTCCTGGTATTCCCTGTACGTAAAGTTCAGGCTGGATGCAGATGCGGATTACAAACCCATCTGCGATGTACACGATAATATAAGCTGCTCCTTGGTCTTTAAATCCATGTAAGTTTAGCAATTAATTATTTTTAATGTGATAATGATTTTATTTCCTAAATACCAGCTATGGCAATGGCTTTGGTCTCAGCACCAAAGGAAGTCCATCCAATGGCGCCATAGGATGTGTGTTTTATGTGGCTTACTTTTTGAGTTGTAAGTTCTAAAGAATTTATAATTGAATTTTTAATTAAATTAAGTTAATTTCTTGCAGCTTTTTTCGAGCACAAGTGGCTTTGCCTAGCCCAACTGTTACTCTGCACTGTGACCTTATTTCTATGCGTTTATCTGGCCTTCCTGCTGGTCTTTGTTTTCCAAGACATTTGCTTGGTGTGCCTGGCCATCTACCTCATCCACACCTGGCTCTTCCAGGAGGTCTGGAGGCGCTACAAACGTCTCTATATGTAAAGTTTTTGTAATAAAATGTTTGTAGAAATTTATAATGAAGATAAAGCATTGAGATGGGCTACTTGGGTTGACCCGGAGCTAAGCTAGGCAAGATCTTCATCTGCATCTTGGAACTTTGACCCGCACGTCTGGTTGCCAAGCAGGATGTCGACTTGCCAACTCCCATGACCAAGCACGTAGTGGAGCAATTAATTCTGCACGTTCCCATTTGCCGGCTGTGAAGGCTGTGATCTGTGCGATCTGTGATCTGTGAATGGCGCTACCGGCAGCCCAGAGGTAACAAGGTGGGCGTGCTGCGAAAAGTCAGCGCAATTAATTTCCCATAAGGTTCGGGAATCTCTTTGTGTGGGCTTGGGTTTTCGATATGCTTTGGATGGGCCTAAATAACTGAATCAATGAATGGGTGGCAAGTACAATGGGCATAGTCTAAGTCGGAGTACATTCGTCATTCAAGGTGATGTGTACGATTCTAGAACATATATAGGGGAATTCTGGGGTCTATTGTAGTAAATAATAAAGAAGATTATGCAAAAGAATTTAATTTAAATTGTAATAGCAACCCAGACTCTTCTATTTCAATTTAAAATTAAAATTCTGCACAAAACCTAGTTCTTAACTATCTTGTACCTAAATGTCAGGATCTTTAGAATTCTTTAGAAAATCTTTTGAAAATTATAGATTTAGCTCTATTATCTTAACTAGAAATCATTATATTACTTGATAAATTACATAAATTAAACCTTTTCTGAGTAATACCTTCCTTTCTCAAGATCTTGTGATGGAAATTGATCTGTCAAATTGTTAACCCCAATAAATACCTTTGATCTGGTGATCTCCAAGTGTCATTGCCTCAATTCACCATAAAGGCTCCCCAATTCCAGGGTACAGATGCTCATGCGTACCCTTCATTGCTCCGATCTCTACAATCTCCCATCGGATCCGCCATCACCCACAGCGATCGACTCGACCCTTCTACACCCATCATCAGATCTCGGAGGCATCTGTGCGGATCCTACTCCAATTGGGGTCGCCGCTGGCACGATCTTCTTCAATATGTCGCTGCGCTTTTTATTATTTTTTCATTCGCTCCAAGACAAGACAAGGCAAACAAATGCAAGCTTCGGCGCTTGTCACAGCGAGCTGGATCCACTGAGCAACTGAACCACTCGCCGGAGAGTGAGCAGCGGCAGACGCCGCCGACACATTCACCCGGCCAGGCGACCGAGTAGACTACTTTGGGCCAACGCAACTACAGATCCCGAGTTGGATGTGACTGTGGATGGAGCCCAGCACAATCACCACCTCGCCTCGAGAAGATGTGCGCCAGAAGAAGGCAAATCAGCCCGAGACCGACTGAGACTGAGACCCTTCACGTGCGATCTCGGAGCGCAGTGATTGAGATTTTTGTTTTGGGCAGGCGGCGGCGGCGGCTCCACATAGAATCAGCCACTGCATCTCCGAAGACGATCGTATGTGGCAGCAGCTGGGCCGGTTGCCACACGCTCCACAGCCACCTCCAACTCATAATCGAGTTCGTCTGAGCTGTGTGAGCGCGTTGTGTGTGTGCATCCTAGACTTTCAGTTTTCGGTTTGCCACATATAAATACGCCTTGTGGCAGCAACCACAGATCAGTCAGAATTCGGCGCTGCTCCCAAGCGCTAGCCCCATCCCAGAGATACCAGAGATTCGATCAGTGGTCGTGGTCCGTTGCCCAGCTCCTGTGGAATATGTTCAAGCTACTCGGTGTGACGCTGCTGCTGGCAGCCGTGGTCCTTGGGCGGCCGGAGCCGCCCGTCAACTCGTATCTGCCGCCGTCGGATAGCTACGGAGCCCCGGGTCAGAGTGGCCCGGGTGGCCAGGGCGGTCCAGGTGGCAGGCCTTCCGATTCCTATGGAGCACCGGGCGGAGGAAATGGTGGCAGCGGCGGTCGTCCCTCGGACAGCTATGGAGCTCCAGGTCAAGGCCAGGGGCAGGGTGGCTTCGGCGGCAAACCCTCGGACTCCTATGGAGCTCCGGGTGCCGGAAATGGTGGCAGCGGCGGGAATGGTGGTCGTCCTTCGAGCAGTTACGGCGCTCCTGGCGCCGGAAATGGCAATGGCGGTCGTCCTTCGGATACATATGGTGCTCCTGGAGCTGGAAGTGGCATTGGTGGTCGCCCTTCGGATACTTATGGTGCTCCTGGAGGTGGAAATGGTAACGCCGGTCGTCCTTCAAGCAGTTATGGCGCTCCTGGACAGGGTCAAGGCGGTGGACGTCCCTCTAGCAGCTATGGAGCTCCTGGACAAGGTCAAGGCGGCCAGGGTGGATTTGGTGGACGTCCCTCGGACTCGTATGGCGCTCCTGGCCAGAACAATGGCAACGGCGGACGACCCTCGAGCAGCTATGGAGCTCCTGGCCAGGGCCAAGGCGGTCAGGGCGGATTTGGTGGACGCCCCTCGGACTCGTATGGTGCTCCGGGCCAGAATAATGGCAATGGCAACGCTGGACGTCCTTCGAGCAGCTATGGAGCTCCAGGATCAGGACCTGGTGGTCGTCCCTCCGACTCCTATGGACCCCCGGCCTCGGGAGCTGGAGCAGGCGGTGCGGGAGGCAGTGGCCCCGGTCTGCCAGGCGGCGGCGGCGGCGCCGGTGGCTCCGATTACGACAATGATGTGAGTAGCTCGTAGTTTTGGAATGGGAGCTGGGAATTGGGAACTGGGATTTGGGATTTGGGACCTGGGATCTGGGATCACTGGCTCACCAAGAGGGGAACACCGCTCCACCGCCCACGCTGCACACTTGCCCTTGCAATCTCTTGGTAGATTCGTCTCGCTCACCTGCACCGCCTCCTGCGTTTAAAGCTTGCATCCCCCGAAATCTGAAAAAAAAACTGAAAACCTAAAAACCTGAACTCTTGATCCTAGCCACTCTATCACTCTGTGTTTCTCTCTCTTTCTCCACACGCCCCAATCCGCTCTCCGCTCTCCATTCTCCATGATCCAATGCTCCTCGCTCTCCATTAGGAGCCCGCCAAGTACGAATTTAATTACCAGGTTGAGGACGCGCCCAGCGGACTCTCGTTCGGGCATTCAGAGATGCGCGACGGTGACTTCACCACCGGCCAGTACAATGTCCTGTTGCCCGACGGAAGGAAGCAAGTAAGCGGCGGCGGCGGCGGCAGCAGCACCAGCAGCGGCAGAAGCTGCGGGCAACAGGAGTGGACCCACCTGCTCCTCCTCCACCTCTCCTGTCACTGCTAACACCGTGTCCCGTGTCTGTCTCTTCCCCAGATCGTGGAGTACGAGGCCGACCAGCAGGGCTACAGGCCGCAGATTCGCTACGAGGGTGACGCCAACGATGGCACTGGCAGTGGCGCCTCAGGTCCTGGTGGCCAGAACCTGGGTCCCGATGGTTACTCCAATGGCAGGCCAGGAGGCAATGGAGGCAATGGCAATGGCGGTTATTCCGGCGGCCGCCCAGGTGGTCAGGATTTGGGCCCAGGAGGCTACTCAGGTGGTCGCCCAGGTGGCCAGGACTTGGGAGCTGGTGGCTACTCCGGCGGTCGCCCTGGTGGCCAGGATTTGGGAGCTGGAGGCTACTCTGGTGGCCGCCCTGGTGGCCAGGATTTGGGAGCTGGTGGCTACTCTGGTGGCCGCCCTGGTGGCCAGAATTTGGGAGCTGGTGGCTACTCCGGCGGTCGCCCTGGTGGCCAGGATTTGGGAGCTGGAGGCTACTCCGGCGGTCGCCCTGGTGGACAGGACTTGGGAGCAGGAGGCTACTCTAACGGACGTCCAGGTGGTCAGGATCTTGGCCCAGGAGGCTACTCCAACGGCAGGCCAGGTGGTCAGGGCGGTAATGGCAATGGCAATGGTGGCTCAGACGGTCGCGTGATCATCGGCGGACGTGTCATTGGCGGCGGCGGCGGCGGCCAGGATGGCGGCGATCAGGGTTACTCCAGCGGACGTCCCGGCGGCCAGGATCTGGGGCGCGATGGCTACTCCAGCGGCAAGCCAGGTGATCAAGGCGGCAGGAACGGCTTCGGACCCGGTGGCCAGAACGGCGACAACGATGGCAGCGGCTATCGGTACTAGAACGCGACTCCCAGACACACTTAGCTAGATCCTTCGAACTTATAGCAATATACCTAGGTGTAAGTCCTTCTCGAACTATGATCTGTCCTCACCACCACGTCCTTCGACATCTCTTTGTCCCATTCTTCCTTCCGCCTTCTCGCTGTCCTTCGCCCATCGAGCTTCCTCCTCACTTCCTCGTAGCCTTAAGTCCTTGTTGTTGTAAATGCAAGTGCGAAAAATAACCCAAAAAAAGAATGAAATGATAATGCTACACATCTGATGTAAGTAAAGGAATTAAATATATATTTTTATACAAAACCAAGGGTTGAATTTTATGCGTGAATGGGTTAAACTTTTAGTTTTTAAAAAACGGAAAGGAAACAATCCTGTCTATCGATATCCTGGTGTTTGATATTGGCAGTGCTGCAGTGATGAGCTTCCAAATAAGCTAGATTCTGAGCAAAAAAAAAGCTAAAATCGTCGGAAACCAGATGCGCGTAAAAAAAGTTGCACTTAAAAAAAACAAGCTCCTTTATGTTCAAGCTTTGTTATCATTTAACCGAATAAAATATTCTGTTCAAGTCACTAAAACATTTATTGCTTAATTATTCTATATGAACTTGTAAACAAGCTATATATCAAGCTAAAAGCTATTAGAAAATGGTATAAGCTTTTCCATTTTCAAATCTGCTAGATCTAGCCTAAAAGAAGCTAAAATGGTATCACTGGTTCGCTAGTTGGGAATAATAAATCGTTTTCGGCGCGGTCACACTGGAAAAAATAACCACAACGGTCACACTGTTGGGAATAATTAATCGCTTCAGCGCGGTCACACTGGAAAAAATAACCACAACGGTCACACTGAAAAAAACCCACAACGGTCACACTGTAGGTGGCGTCGGCGTCGCGCGCGGAACATATTTTTTGCCTCTTCTGTTTGCTGCTGTTTTTCCGCAATTTCTCCGCTCGAAGGAATAAACAAACAGGCGAGGCAGAAACAGAAACAGAGGCCAATAAGTGTAATGAATAGCAATTAGCCGAGCGTGGCGTCGCGCGTGTAATCCCACACTAATTAATCGAATTAAGATGCTTCAGTTGCTGCTCGAAGTAAGTTCCGATCGCCCATGGCTTGTGTTTTTGTGATGTTCGGCTGGGAAAGGGAGAGGGACGCAGGCCGAAGCCTATAAATAACAACAATATGCAGGGCGCTATTTCTATCTTTGTCAAATTGTCGCCCAGAACCAAACATTAAGTATATCAAGTGCAATGCGCGTTCTCTTTCGCTCCGCCGTCTTGTGTATTTCGGTGTGATGATTACGAAACTAAAGCAAAAGTGGGTGGTGAGTGGGCGGCGGGTGGGCTGTACACACTTTGCATACAATGAGCTTAGAACGGAACCTTTACCAAAGCAAATTGCGTGTTTCTCCGGCTATGTGTGCGTGTGTATCCGTATCTGTGTTTATGTTCGGCTTCCCTTTTCGTGTTCAATTTGGTTCCCCGTTTTTTCGCTATCGATTTGTTCCCCCCTCTGGCGGAGTGAATATATGTATATTTCTTGAAATGTGAATCATCAGCGTCGCGGGCGGGCAACCAATAAAATCCACTTAGCACTTGGCACTTCCTTTCGGCGTTAGATCAGTTGATAAGCGGCCAGTGATAAGGAGATACACACAGAAATGCTCGGACAAAGACAACGCCTCTTTAAATTTCGGCTGACAGCTGTTGTTTTTGCCCTACACTCTGAATAATATTTGCATCGTTATCAAGATCTATGCTGAGTTTGCTAATTAAATGGGGGAACTTATAATAATGTGAAAAAATAGAGGTTTAATTATATTCAGAGGTTTTATTATTCACGGAACTATTAACATAGCAGATACAAATTATTTTTTAGCATTATAAAATATGTTTCTTAATTTTTTGACGATTACAATCAATTTTCTGAATAAAATATAGTCCAAAATTAATGTTTTCGTTTGGCAAAAATATAAAGAACACGTTTTAGAAGGTTTTCTACCAATAAAAGTAATATTATATTAGCAATTTTTAAAAAGTATCTAATATGTAACTTCAAATAGATATTGAAAAAGGGTATCAAAGACTTGAAAAATATGTACTTTTAGTTTTATAATGATCCTATGAATATATTATTTTACCATATTTTTTACCTGTCATAAAACATATTGAGCATCATATCATATAATTTCTGCCCTAAAATGATCTTTCTTTAGAAACTGCAAAGATTAAATCTCCTTCCAAGGAACCCTTGAAAGAACTCCCAAACTAATCATCCGTTTCGTTCGGTGTAATGGCTTTACTCGGACTCACTCAACAGGATATGGACGACAGATGTTTTTGCCTGCGTTACAAGAGCTGCTTAAATGCTGAATTTCAAGGTTCGCCTTCGCCGCGCTCTCCTTCTCCTTCTCGTTTCCAATGGCCTTTTGTTCCTATTGCTGCGTTTTAAGTACAGCAGCCACTCGAACCAGAAATTGGGTAAGTGGCTCAGTTCTAGGCTCGATTCCCCGCCTGGCTGGATGGATGCTCACCAAGTGACCCACTTTGGCGGCTTACACACATCTGTGTACTAAGTATGTGGTGTGTGGATCACATGAGCAAAGCAACGCAATAGAACAAAAACAAAGCCCGAGAATCGGACGGACAAGAAAGAAGAAACCCCAGCTTGGCCTTCCTTCGCTTTGTTTTTTTCGTATACCCTGCCAGACTTCGGGGTGTTATTGCTAAGACCAAAACCTGCTCAATATTTAACTTAACGTCAGCTAGATTTTATCTAGACATCCTTATCTTCACGTGAGTAGAATTTATCTAAGAGATGTTTACTTGTAGGAATAATCAGGTGTTTGTTTTTCACAAACAAATCCCTAAATCTAGATGCCATCTGTTTGAATTTGTGCCCCAGAACCACATTTCTTCTGTAGTTCGTTGTGTAAACAAATTGGGAACTGCCGGAAACGGATCTCTATATCATTTTTGCAGCCATAAAATAGATCTGAAAACATCAGACTACATTTACGGGAGTTAAAGCTAATTATAATTGAAAGAAATTGGAAAAATATTAATTTTTTAAAGGTATTGGGTATTACTAAGAAATATTAATCAAATTTGGTTACTAAAATTTAATTAATCTCGAGAAGATGATGGTTTGAAAGGATGTTAGCTTGGTTGGTTTGTAAGAATTTAACTTATTTTCTGAAGAACAATTATATAAATAGTATAGTAAAGTGTATTCCCCTCTTCGATCTTTCAAGCTAGGCTTCTTTGGCGCTTTTCATTTGTAGTTTCTCTCTTGTTGTTACCCAGGCTAATTGTATGTATTTATTTTCGCATGCATGTGTGTTGAAAAACTTAGTTTTAGACGATTGCCTGATAACGCCCCTCGGTTTTTCAATGGAAGATTAGCCAAATGTTTTCCCACTCGCCGCATTGAGAACGCCAAGTCGAAGGCTGATCGAATTAAATGCAAAATATTTCATTATAATCGCAATCTCCTCTAGGCGGTTATTGAACCAGACAACGCCAGAAAATATATTAAATGCGAAGATCACTGGCGACAGCCACTCATGGCTGACCTTGTGTAACGATCGCTCATCTCTGCTTCTGTAAATATTTCCCAACAAAATCTGAAATTTTCGCAAAGAAAGCTACTGGGGGGGGCTGTTCCAGAGATCTTTAACCCCTCTTAAAGAGCCCGAGGGTCAGCGGAAAAGGTTGAACTGTGCACACACTCTCTTGATGGCCAATCATATGTCATCACTGCGAATTCCAGAGCTAAAAAGCACACAACCCACACGAAGCGAAAGAGAAAAGCATTTATCAATGGAAAACGCCAACACAGAAAGAAACGAGAAAACAACCCCGAGTTTCCTCGAGATTATGTAGAAATGTGTGCGCGTATTGTATTTTATTTAAATACAATTGCTCTGGCACTGATAAACAAAAAGCCGAGAAACAGAGGCAGGCGGCAATGCGATTTCCTCGAACTCTGCAGCTGTTTTGTTTGTTTTCCTTCAAGAAATTTATGTAAAAACAATAAACACTGGAATCGGGCTGGGACTATCTGGAGGCGAGGGAGTATCGCCAGTGGGCGGCAATATATATCCCTGACCACGAAAACAACAAACCATTCGCTCTGGCACAATTCATTACTCGCCCATCAAATCCGTTTACAAATTCGCATTAAAGGAGCGCGGCGCTGTCTGGCACGAATTATTTACATGTGCCATAGATTAAATTGTGCCCAGTGGGAAGTCGGGCAGCCGGAGATCGCATGAGGCGTCGGCGGGTTAATTGTTTGGCTTTAATTGCATTTGATATGGCCATAAAAGCCTTGCCGCTCCTCCCCAAAAACCGAAGAGAAATGGCACAGATTGGCGGATATATGTATAAATATAGCGAGAGCAGGCAGATCAGAGTGATGTGTGTATATGGAATAGTTCAAATAGTCAATAAAGTCCATTTGCTAGAACAGAAGGAAAATGAGGAAAACTTGAGGCAGGAGGCAGAGTCGTCTGGCAATTTTGGAATATAATTTGTGTTCGTTCGCCTTTTGTCTTGTCTACATCTTGTTGCCGCTGCTGTTATTGTTGTTGTTCCGCCCAATTTGTTTTCATTTCATCTGCTAAATCCCACATATATCTGGCCGGGCTGTATATTTTCTGTAAATGCGCTGCAATTGAATTTTGGGTTATGAGATAAATTCGTATGATTAGAATGGAAAATGGAATTTATCTGGCTAAATACAGAAATTAAAACAATAGAATTCCTTCCTCTTCCGTCTATGGTTTATATCGCTCCCACACACACACGGCTCTCTGCCAGTTCAAAGTCGGATAATTCCATTTGCTTCGAAAATAATCGAAGGAAAGAAACCACAGAGAGAACCCCAGTCCCCAGGCCCCCAGAGACTGCCAATGACAAAGTGTGGTCGTCATTGCATTTGATCAGCTTTTGCTTTCATATGATTATAACTTAATTGAAATTAATTAGACGGGGTCAGAGCAGTCGCTCTTTGAGAAGCTTTTATAGAAACACTTTTATGGAGTGATGGAAAGAGTGTAGATAGTTATTTCTTGATACAGAAACTGGGATACTTGTTTTTAGTACTTTTTATGGAATGTTAGGTTACTTGGAAAGCTGTGGAAGCCGGTAGAATAGTTCTATAATTCAAAGAACTAATTAAAACCATTAATAAATGTATTAAAGAATTTATAACTTTGCCTTAGAAAGGTTTACGAATTGTTTTGGGTATTATTTCCATCTCTGAATATGTTTTTGAAACTTTTAAACACAGTACCAGCTTTATTTTAGTTTTCGGTAACTGAACAAGTAAATATAATAGTTTTGTAATTCACTGAACAAACTAAAACCATATAAAATGTGTTAGCGAGTTTATAACTTTACCTTGGAAAGGTTTAAAAATTAGTTTTGAGTATCATTTCCAATTCTGAATATATTTTTGAATATTTAAAACAGAAAAACAACTTTATTTCAGTTTTTCAAAAGTTGAGAAAATTAAAATAATAGTTAAGTAATTCAAAGAACAACCTACAATCATAAAAAATGTGTTAAAGAATTTGTAGATTTGCATTAGACAGGTTTAAAAATATTTTTGAGTATTATTTCCATCTCTGAATATATTTTTGAAACTTCTAAATTGAACAACGGCTTCATTATTATTTTTCAAAGGCTGTGAAAGTTTGTATAATAGTTTTAAAATTCCATGAGATAACGTATACTATATAAAATGTTCTAAAAAATTAAGAATGTGTTCTTGGAAAGGTTTAAAAATTATTTTTCAGTATTATTTCCATCTCTAAATATAATTTTTAGACTTAACGATTAAAAAATGTTGCATTTTGTTTCTCAAAAAAGGAAAATCACCCGAAATTAATTGAAAGGCGGAACCAGGCTTGGTTAAATAGGCTTTCCCATATGGCTGCTAGTTGAGGGGTTCATTGAACTAAGCCGAAAACCAATTTTCGTTTCTTCTGACCGGGTGACTTGTTTTCAAACCCGAACTTTCAGCTGACCGCTGCAACCGGGTCTCGTTATCAGCGCGTTGCACCCCCGAAAAGCCATTTGACCACTCCGAATGCGCCTCCATAAAAGAGCATGGGCCAGGTCCACTACTCGCTCCTCGCTCCGCTCGTGACTCACATGGCCCGCTCCATTGGAAATCGAGCAGCGAAGCGTGCCAGAAGCGTCGCTCCGGCTTGCCACCAGTTTTTTTCCCCCTCGCTTTTTTTTTTTTTTTTTTTAATTTTTTGTTTGCTGCCGTTCGTGCAACACAAAAGCCACAATGCAGAACTGCTACTGAGGAAAACAGACTCGGTTTCAGTCAACAAAAAGTCTGCCCAGTGCGCGGAACACCAACAGCTACTAACTTTATCACGAAGCGAACGTAATCAGAGAGTTAATTCGAGCCTCCTCCCCGTTCAATTGCAGCTTTGAAGAGCTGCTCGAAGTGCTGCCATGATGCGATATTCGGAAATCTCACGTGACCTGTCCACGGATAATCTGCGCTACTCAGAGGTGAGTTTTTGGAGTTAGATCTCTGAGAGAACATATTTTGAACCCATCCCTTAGCTAAGCAGAAAACCCACAACGGACTACAATGGCTATACGGGTCAGGCCTATGGCACGGCTCAGTTCAAGCAGAGTTCGCCTCCTCCTCCGCCTGCTCCAGCGATGCATCAGCAGCCACTGCGACTGATGGCCAAACAACGAAGCCCCAACGCCAATGGCAATGCGCATACCATGGCCTGTTTGCGCCAGGAGAAGGCCCAAAAGGAGCCACAGATGGAGCCGCCCCTGACGCAGCAGCAGGCCAGCAAAACCCTGAATATAAAGAGCACGCGGCGCAAGAACTCCATCGGTTGTCTCAATAGTTTCTCCTCCTCGCCAGATTCGCCGGGCTGCTACTATACCATAGCGTAGGTTTTGCCTTAATTAATATTAGATTCAATCTATACCTTATATAATTAATCTTCATTTACTTAGAGCCTCGGCTGCCCCGCCGTCCAAGTCGCAAAGTCTGCCGGCCCATGCCTCCATTAAGCAGCTGGATGCGGTGATCTTGAGCGCGTTACGTGTACCCGCCGATGTGCTGGCCAACCAGATCACTTTGCTGGACTTTCCTGTCTTCGCTTTAATCCAACCGGACGAGCTGAGCAGCTGTGCCTGGACGAAGAAGGACAAGCATGTTAATACACCGAATATTGTGGCATTTACCAAACGATTTAACCACACGAGCTTTTGGACCGTTCAGGAGATTCTCAACGGCGAGCAGCCCAAGCAGAGGGCCGAGATAATGACGCACTTTATTAAGGTGGGATAATAATATATTTCTAATAATAATTATAATATTTATAATAATATATTTACAGGTGGCCAAGAAGCTGCACGAGCTGAACAACCTGCACTCGCTGTTCGCCATTATTTCGGCCATGCAAAGCGCCAGCATTTATCGCCTGAAGAAAACCTGGGCCTGTCTGTCCAAGAAGGATCGCCAGTCATTCGAGCGACTCAGCGATATATTCAGCGACCAGGACAACTGGGCGAATCTGCGTTCCTACCTAGAGAGTCTCCGCCTGCCCTGCATACCCTACCTGGGTCTCTTTCTCACCGATCTGATCTACATCGATCTGGCGCATCCCCATAAGGGTGGCCTGGAGCCGGAGCAGCGTCGCAATAAGATGAATAACATCTTGCGGGTTATCTCCAACTATCAGCAGTCGGACTACAAGCACATACAGAAGCATGAGGCCACGCAAAAGTATCTCACGTCCATCAGATACATTGAGGAGTTGCAGAACATATTCGAGGAGGATCAGTACAAGTAAGATTTCATACTTTCCCATCCTTAAAATAAATATTATATTCATTAAATCCCTCTTTCCTTTTTAGACGCTCTTTAAGTCTGGAGCCTGCGTCGCCCTCGGGCCCTAGTTCTTCCTCCTGCAGTTCCAAGGAGTCCTTCAATGTGGAGGCCGTCACCCCCGCCCTGGGCTGTTTGAATCTCTCGCCGGCCAAGACCATTGGTTCCATGCGCATGGCCAGCGGCACCAAGTTCGTACCCGGCCACCGCAAGTGCCGCAGCCTGGGCACAAAGTAAGTAGAGCAGTCACCTTCATTCCCATTCGGTTTCCTTGGTTAACCACCCACCTCAAATCACTGCGCAATAATTGGACATGTGTGTACACCGGGTCGGGTCCTTTATTAATCGTTATAACCTCGTCTCGTTTCGATCTCTCCTCTGTCTCTCTGCTTTTGGCTTATGCTTTATGGTTTTCTGTGTGTGTTTGTTCGTATCATAACAAATTGGTCACTCCCTCTATGAACATGAAGATTTCGCAGCAGCAGCCTGCCGCGAAACTTTGCCCAGAAGTGCCAGTGCTGCATCGTGATGATAGCTCCAGGCATTGGCACCATATCCAACAAGGGCTGCAGATGCCGCCGGTGAGTCCCATGAACCTGAAGAAGTCCTGTAGCTAGGATATGTGTGTAATGCCAGCCTGTAACCGAATAATCAAAAAATTATATGCCAAACCGATGCATTGTTCTGATTTTACCATTTGAAGTTTGAAGTTTGACGTTTTCAGTTCCATTCTTTTGCACGGACCCGAGTTGGAAACGCTTCGTATGAAAAACACAAAAAATTACACAAGCCTCTACACCTTTCTCATTACATTTAGTTTGGTTTCTAGGATCTCATTCGATTTTTACACAATGCACACACTGCCCTTCCACCTACATGAAAAAATAACAAGGGTTTTGATGGTTTTTGGGGTAATAAGTTATGTTTAGCAGAATTTCATCATTAATTAAGAGTTTAGTTCAGAAAATAAATTAACTTCAGTGTGAAACTTTGCCTAATATCTGAGAAGCTTAATAATAATCACTATTAAAAGAGTAATTAAATAATAAAAAGTCCCTTTTGTAAACACCTCATTTGTCACATTAGTGACCGGTTGGTATAATGTTATCGATCCTAACGCATAGAATTAAGCTAGATTTTTAAGAAAAGAATATACGGTCACTTGGTTTGGCGAATAAGAACGATCAGCTCGTGAAAAATCGAGAGAAGTTTACAAAATAAATACTTTTTATTGTGAAACTTTGCTTTATATTTCGAAAAGTAAATAATAATCACTATTAAAGTATTACTCAAATTATAAAAAGAGTGTTTAGTGATTTAATATTACTATTTAATACTTAAACTCTTACTTACCATTAATTACTCCCTAGAACTTCTCAAAGATTTCCTTTTATCTCTCAAAAAATCACCAGAACCCTTTTATAAGCACAAAACGCAGTTCATCCTTGTTTGCCTATTGCTACTTCATATTTTCTCATTTTAATTGAACAGCATGAATGGCTCTCAACCCTCGAAAAAACCTCAAACTAAACCCTCTAACCTTGCAGCATCTTTGGCAAAATTGCGCCGCATGCCCACGGTGATGGACACCCGCACCACCTGCACTTGGAGCTGGATCCCAGCCAGCAGCAGCCGCGACACCACCTGCTAGATGATTCGGTCCTGGAACACAGCGACGCCCTGTCCCAAGCGGATCTCACGTCCCTGGAGAGTGCCGAGGGCATCTTGTGCGATTTCAGTGGCAGCGATTGCGACTTGATGTCTCCCGAGGCAGCGGCCGCCATGCAGGGTTGTGTCCGAAGGAAAACTGTTCAAAAAGAGGGACGAAAGCCGGCGGTGGCCTCTTGGCAGCGCTACTGGCTGCAGATTTGGGCCAACTCGCTGGTGTACTTTCCCCCCAAGTCCTTCAAGGGCAGCGAACGCAGCGATTTCAAGCGGGAGCCGTGCAAGGTGTGTCCCTTAGACGGATGGTATGCCCATGTCAGCGACAACACGAAGCACAAGAACACCTTCGAGCTGTGCCACCGAACCCTGGGCACGGTCTATCGCTTCCGGACGGACAGTCCGCAGATGACGCACCTCTGGTCGAATGCCATCTGCAAGCTGGCCACGATGCGAGTGCCCAAGCCCCTGCCCGCCAACCTGATGTCCTTCGAGTAAGCGAGGGGACATTAGAGCAACTAGAACTCGAATATATATTGTACTCAGCGTAGCGTAGTATTCCCCTAAGTTTAGTTAGCTTTATCCTTGAAACGTGCACAGCCAAAAAGAAAAGAAAAAACCACCCACCAAAACCACTCACTTACTCCCTGGAACGAGGCAACCACAGAACATTCCCACAGCCACAACGAACGAACAAAAATTGCAGAATCGATTTCAAAATGGTATTTCAAAAGACTGACACCGAAGGAGAAGGAGGAAGTAGAGGAAGCCACACAACAATCACACAACAGACTAAAACGAGAGCAACGCATATATATTTAGCAATCCTGGAAGTCCTTTCTGAATGAATTAGGAGAATAAGGAAGTCAGAGTTACTCAATAGAGAGCGGATATCTTATCGTTACTGTGCTGTCTTTGCTGTATTTTTTGTAATATTTGTAATATCTAATCTTAAGTCATTTCTTTGGACATTTACTCAACTTAATTTTGCGCTAAACGTGCCATATTAGTTCTAAATTTGTGTTTGTCTAACTCTGTAACAAGGAATCAAAAAAATCAAACGAACTTTCTACGCGTAACTAAGGGCTTTAATATATCAAATGTATCGCTACCACTATTCACGATTAATCTGTATAATCTGCCTTAAGTTGATGCACTCTAGACATGTAACTACAGCTATAAAATACAAATATATTTAACCGATTTCTTTAGCAAAAGCAAAACGAAAGTAATGTGAATTGTTTACAGATTTTCGTTTGCCGCGTTTTTACCTAAGTTTAAGGCAAAGAAATGCAACAAAAACAAATTAAACCACAAAATGAAAGAAAGAAATGTGTGTTTGAGGGTTATATAAGGCATCCGAGGGTTATTTACACACAAATCAGATCGTGCCAAGTGCGGAAATTTGCAAATTCACTCGCACAGACGCACTGAATCCCAATTAGGGAACCATGAAGCGACGAGGCCTTTAAAATGTGAAGATTGCTTAGAGGCGCCGCCAGTCGATTGCGAAACATGAAAAGCCACGGCAACAGGATGGATCCACGGATCAGCTCAGATAAACCCCTGCTGATGCTGCTGGTCTTGGCGTTTGTGTGCTTCGCCTGCTGCCTGGGCGGCAAGACAACCACCTTGTGAGAGGATTACACAACCAGCCAGCCACCAGACCACTTTCACTAAACACTCTTCCTTTCTCTCCCCCAATGACAAAAATAACAAAGTGTGCGCCACACAGACACCTTGGATCCGCAGGCGGACGGCTTCTGGGCCAACAAGACCACCTGGAACGCCCGCTGGGTCAAGTACTGGCGGGCCAAGAAAATCTACGAGCCCGTCTGGAAGAAGGTGTGGACGCCCACCGTCCACAACGAGTGGGTGCCGCTGCCCAACGCCCCCAACGAGTGGGAGGCGGAGCCGGAGAAGGGCCACTATTAGAGACTGATCCTAGCCCCTAAGTATATTTAGTTATTTATCTTTTATTTTGTATTCAGTTTCGGCTGGTAATTAAAGTCTAGAGATAATTTAAAGTGGCGCCAAGGCAGAGATGGAAGTGGATGGATGGCCTTATGAGCTAGCGACTGGTTTACGACTATTTACAAGGAGCTCTGTGATGCAATGGCGGATGCGGCGCCTACGCGCCGGGAAACTTGAATGACTGCGAGGTGGCTGCGGGCGCGGCTGCCGGGGACTTGGCCGCCTCCAGGGCCTTGGCCTGGAAGTCGGCACTGGCCACCGGCTTGAGTAGCGTGGGCTTGATGGCCGCGTTGGTGTCATCTCGTTTCCACACCACCTTATCCTTCGGGGCGGAGGAGGCGGAGGCGGAGCGGGCACCCGTATCCTTGCGATCCCAGTCCCAGCCGTGTTCGTGGTGCTCGTGATGCTCGTGGTGGTGATCGGGCGAGGGGAACCATTCGGAGATGACCACTGGCTTCCAGATCTTCTTCCAGCCAGGCACCCAGATCTCCTTCCAGCCGGGAACCCAGATCTGTTTCCAGGCCTCCTTCCACTCCTGGAAAGGGAAAACAATTTAGAATTAAAATTTTTAAATATTTTTCAATCTTTTAAATATTTGAACTTACCAATTTATCGGTCCAGATTTCTTTCTTGGCTGGCTTCCAGTACTGCTTCCATGCCTCCTTCCACTCCAGTTTCTTCTCGGGCACCCAAATTTGCTTCTTAGCTGGCTTCCAAATTTTCTTCCAGTGCGACTTCCAGACAACTTTCTGCAAGGTTTTTGAATATATTAATTTTTAGAAGGCAATTCCTTTTAAACAGGCTGCAATACTGACCTTCTTCCACAAATCGTGGCTAGTGTACTCCCAACCTTCATGATCCTTGCCCAGATATTTTTCGCCGGGAATGCCAACCTGGAAATTAATAAAAATTAGTCTTAATTTTAATTGAAGACTATAAATATTTAATGTTTACCTTTACAAGTTCTGGTGTCCAAATCTGCTTGTAATCGGGAACTTGAATGTCCTTCCAGGCGGGCACTAGAATCTCTTTCCAGTGAGGAACCTTTAAGAATTATAATTAAAATAAAATTAATGTGAAATAATAATATAGAAATTTATTTGACATCAAAAGAATGGAAAGAGATTCTTCCAGAGGGTTTAAGTGAAGAACTTACCCAAATCTGCTTCCAGGCGGGAACCTGGATCTCCTTCCAGCCGGGAACCTTAACCCAATGGGGCTTCCAGATCTGGAAAATAATGAAAATTTTATTTTAAATATTTATTTTCAAATTAAAATCCGAAACAAACTCTTTTAAATTATAAATGAATCCCTTTCATTTTTATTTCAATTAAAGCTCACCTTCTTCCACGAAGGATTCCAGATCTGCTTCTTGGCCGGATTCCAGATCTTCTTCCAGCCCTCCTTCCAGGTCACCTTCTTCTTCCAGTACCCGGGATCATGGTGATGCTCATGGTGTTCGACGTGCTCGTGAATGTGATGCTCGTGGAACAGGGAATCGCCCAGTCCCCCCAGATCAATCCTCTGCTGGGCGACGCTCTTGCTGTCCACCTGGGAAGCGGCAGGCTGCTGGTCCACGACAGCCTTCGAGTGGCTGCCACCGATGGCCACAGAGAGCGCACCGAGCAGACCCAACTGCAACATGAAGATACACAATCCAGTGAGTTAAGCAAACAAGATACAAGGCACAAGATACAAGATACAAATCAAATGACTTAGGAAACAAACTCAACAAGGGAAACAATGACGTTGTGGCGGGCATGAAGAAAGCCTGTACAAATTGAATTCGCAACGATCGCTGTTAATGAATTCCATATTCTCCAAAGAAAGGTGAGTGACTGGAAACGAGTTTTAAGTGGGTCATAGTCTGGCATTGTCTGAGAGAGAGAGAAATGTTGCATCATAACCCGCCTTGTTGTTTACAATTTCGTGCCAAGCCTGACCTGGGTCAAGACCTACTTGATGCCAATGACAAATACGGACGCAGGGCAAAGACTTTTCAGGTCTGGCCCTCTTTATTTGGTCAATTTGTTTTATTATGTAAATTTCCCCTATATATTGTGAGGCTAAACAAACATGGCACGGACAGGAATGATGCAAGCCAGAGCTGTGCTCTTTATTTGGAGAATCCAACAAGGTCACAGCACGCCTTTGGGATTTCGCAAAATCAGACCCGATTCGGGGCTACAATTTCAAAAGCCCACAACCTAATCCCAATCAATTTGCGCATAAATGTCAACGAGGCTCGATTATGAAATGGAAATTAGCGCCAGCAAAAATTATCTCATCGCCGTGCCCCGTATAGTGCTAATTGTAGCAGATCGATCTCGTGCCGGCTTCCCCTACATATCCATAGTATGTGGACAGTGAAAGCTACACCAACGGTTTCCCCTGCAGTAGTTGGATCATCGGTCGTGAGGGAAAAGAGCCGTCGCCGTCTCGGACTCCGCACTGCACCCCATGGACATGTCGAGAGGGTCGCTAATGAAACGATCGCGATTTTAATTGTTGACAATGCGACGGAAGGGAATCGGAATCGGCAGCGGCATCGGCTTCCGACGGAGCGGATCAGGCCTGGGTCTAATAAAAACTGCATGGATCGTGTTGTTGACCAGCAGGAAGAAAGTGTTTTTCCTAGGCCAGTTTTAAAACCCTTTTTTCTTTCCTCTTTTAATGGTTAATGGAGTTGGGAAGGAAATGGTTCAAGGAAAATTATAATACTAACATTTAAAAAGATTTAATGAAAACGTCGTAAAGTTTTACTAAAAGGGTTTTCAATTTAAGTACTCGCTAACCTTTTTCATTTTTTTTTTTCAATTTCTGTTAAATATTTGTTTGCTTATAAGCTTGTTTATTAGTATTATTAATATTAGAAAAAATAAGTTAAAGTCATGTAAGTGTCTCTATTTAAGGGTTAACATATTTTGTTTGGGTCTGAGATTATATTAAATATGTTTAGTATTAGAAAACATATTTAAGAGGCGCGTATTATCTCTATCCAAGGGTTTACAAATTCTGCACTTCCTATTATTTATTATTAATGGCAAAAAATACAAGAAATTACCCACATTATACCAACAGATTAAATATTTAGATCTTTACAATATAGTCTTTAAAATATATCCCCTTTAAGTTTATTTTAATCTTGTTTCTTGTATATTTTAAATAAAAGAATAACTTTAAATGGGCCACTTGACTTGATTCTGTTAGTTAATAAATTTTTTTTTTTGGCTGTCACACCTTCTATTTCTTGTCTTTTATAACAAAAACGTACACACAAGGTTACATATTTTCCACATATTTCTAAGCCGAAAAAACTCTGGCAATCTCCTTCAAGGAGCTCACTGAAGCGCAAATCCCCTCTCTCGAAATTGATTGCAGCAACAGCAACCGCATTAGCTTTAGCAACCTATGCAAATATAATAAAATAATTGCCAACTTTGGGCCCGAGCACACCATTAGTTCCACTTGTTTGCAGTGCCACCCCCATGTTTCCCATGTTAATTTCCATTTCGCGTCACTTTTCCACCGCCGACTGTCTGTCTTTTCGTATATTTCTTGGTAATTACCACAAAGTGCCGCTGGATCCTCATGGCTCCCGATTACAGCTGGGTGAAAACGCTTAAGATATAGCACTATCTGAGTATGCACTATTTCGGCGGGTTGAAGTTGGGGTTTATTTATCACTTGGTGCCACTTGGGGGTTGGGTGGCTGTTACCACCTATTTGGCCACTTTCGTGGAATCGACTGTCGCGCCGAAGATCGGGCACCTACGGTTAAATAGACGCGACTGCGCAGGTGCAGCCGGCGAAATGAGAGCAGGCCCTGTGGCTCACTCTCTCACTCTCTACTTCTCCAGCCACTCTCTGTTTCTCCAGTGAAAACGAGAGCCAGACCTTGAATTTTGATAACGGTTTCGTGTGTAAACAAAGCCAAAGACGAGCGAAGCTTTTGCTCGCAAAGCTCCCAAGCCGGCTCTCTTTTTTCATAATTATTTTTAGCTCTTTTTTGGGCCTGGAGAGACGTGACTTGGTCTGCAGGCTGCTCCAAATGTTGTAATCGCCACGAAAAAGCTTATGGCCATAAATGTTATAAATCTCAATAAAGAAAAAAGTTCATTTGGGCAATGCAAATTAATGGCACGCAATGGCTAAGGAAATCAACGAAACAAACAAACCAAATCGAAGAAATAATAAACCCACAGCGGCCTATTGCGTTTGTCTTCGGTTTTTTGTGATTATTGTTTTTTGGGAATTCTTATTGTCCAATCGCCGCGAAGGTTGTCACGTCTGCAGGCAGGGGTTTTTGATATGCCAGGTGGTGTCGCATTAATTAGATAGTTTTTAATGTAATTTATTGTCCATCGGCGGCGTAAGTCGGTTAAGGGCAATGCCTGTGGACGTGCCTATTGGGTTAGATCCCCGATCCCCGATCCCCGATCCCCGATCCCCGATCCCCGATCCCCGATCCCCGATCCCCATTTATCCCCATTAGCCAATGCATTTTTGCATGGGCCAGCAATGTGGCAACACTTGGCCAAATGGCTGGAATCCGTTAAAGACAATAGCCAGCATTTCTTATTTCTCATTTTTCACTGTTTTCTGTTTTCATTTTCCATTTCATTTCATTTCCTGCCACATTTTCACTCGGCGCTCCAAGACATGCGGAATACCGCTCTTTAAATGGTTCGATTCATTTGGCCAAAAGCAACTTAATTGCATGTTGATTTAATTTCAATTGAATGAGCAGCAGCAGCAGCAGGAGCTCACCCGTTGGCCAGCTTATGGAGTTCCAGGTGCGTGTGTGTCGGGTTCCGTTACACTTAGTGGGAAGTAATCAGTATCGGTTGCATAATAACTATAACTTAAGCTATTGATTGTTCTCTGCCTTTCAGGACTTTCACTCCCAGGCCTTTCTCCCTTAATGGCCTGGCCATCAATTCCCTGCTCCGACAGGTAGTTCCACCCTCCGTACAAGGAAGTGCCAAAACGTGATTCACACACAGCAGCGAGCGGCGAACCAAATTCATATTAATATTCATCAATTTGAGATAGATACCATACCTACTCGTATAGAGTCCCCTTTCAGGAAGTGCAGCCACACAAAACTGGACTGAAATGCGTAACAACTTGCCCATGGCCATGCGTTCGGCTTAGACCATGTCTTCCTCCGATCGCCTTTGCAACTTCAAGCTCCGAATCGCAGACGGTGTTGAACCACTTTTACTTTCCTTTCCCTCCTGTCTCTCTCTGCAGAGCTCTGCAGACTGATGTGATGTGGAGTTTTATTTTTTATTTATTTATGCCTTTCATGATTATTCATCTTATCGTCGGCGGTAATCGGTCAATGAGTGCGGAGCTGCTGGGGTATTTGTTGTAGTCTGATGTCTGCACAGAAAATAAACAACTCGGGCAGCAATAAACATTAAACAATAAGTATTTGTATAAAGGCAAAATAAACATTTACAATTACAGCTGTAACTTTTCCACTAACAAATATATTTCACATGCGTTAAATTGTACAAGTGATAAACTTAAAAAAAAGGCAATCAAAGTCTGCAATAATATTTTTGTAATATATAAATATATTTGGAATGCGAAGAGAGTTAAAATACGACCTTTTATTTTAAAAGAAGTAACAATGCATAATATAATTTTTAAACACTCAAAGCCATATGAAAATATATAAATTTAATTTGACAGGTGCTTAAGCACCATAAGTAATTCTTAAATTAAAATTAAGCAAAGCCTAATAAATCAAAGTTTTTAAATCCAAATTCGTTAGGTAATAAAACATAAACAAATCAAATAAACAAAACATTCACAAAAAATTTTAAGAGGTAGCACTAACATATTTTGTGAGGTGTGTTTGCTTTTGTTTAAATTTTAAAGAAAAACCAAGAAAATAGTACAAGAAATATATATATTATTTCATGGTAAATAACTCCTTTAGCTTTCTCTATAGACTCGAAAAATTAGGTTTGTAGTTATCTCTGCAAATTAATAATTAGATTTCTTTAGGCCAACTGTAAGCATCATTAAATCTTTAATAAATTATAATATATATATATAATAAGTTAAGCAACACACTGCATACCCACTTTTTTATGCAAACACCAGCTCAATTGTTTACTTATTTTTATAAGATATCTTTTCGCTGTGCACCGACGATCTGCAATCGGTTCCGGCATGAAAATTAGAGCAACATTTGGCATGCATTTCCTAGCTCTCTGGCGCGTTGTCTGATTTGAATTGCCAAAACGATTGCCAAAGCGATCGCAGATTGTCCGGGAATGGCTATTGGCCATTGGGAGTGGGTGTGGGTGTGGGGCTGCATAACTCTGTCAAGCCAGAGGCGTGGCCAACGCCCACAGTACCAGCAGTTCCAACAGTTCCAATCCCGAGTCAAATCACACACATGCCAATGAACTGACACCTTTTTTATTTTTTATTGAGCTCCTCTTACTTCCGATTGAGTTCGGCTTCCTGCTTGGCCACCGAAAAATACAAAATAAAAATAAGCAAATGCCGCCAAGGAAGCTGGACGAACTGCTTTGACAAAGTGCGTGAGCTGGCCGCGGCCGTAAAAGGCCAATCTGGTCCGCCAGTTTGTTGGGCGCCTTAAACGAACGCAGCTTCCCCCTTTTTTGCTACAGTTTCCGGACAAGTGCAATTCTTGGAAATCACTGCAGCTACACTTTGTGTTCAGCTCATTGAAAACACATTTCCCCTGAAGGTCAGCTCCGCTAACGAAGTGTTGACACCGTTTTTGGGACTCAAACGAAAGACTTAAGGCACGAACTCGGCCTGCAATTCATGACCATAACAATGCCGGACTGCATGAATTATGTCTCTTATTTATGGCCCACTGCCATCGGCGGTGCTTCGATGTGTCATTTGCATAGCCAAAAGCAGTCGCTGGATCGCCGTTTAATTTGGTCAGCATATTTTGAAGTCAACTCGACTCAACGGCCGCATAATGAGAGACGCACTGGCGCCGGGCTTGGGTCACTTGGACAGTTGCGGAAATGCAAGTGGCGAAAAACTGGTCCACCTCGAGTTCGCTGACCCAGCCAGGCGATTGGGCTTGAAATTGAGCAAATAACACGTCATTGAATTAAGTAAAGTGGACATTGGCTCAAGTATCAGTACGAGTAAATAGCTTTTTAGTGAAGTATATCCCAAGTCCATTAACTAATTAGTGTTTCATGAGTTTCATAATCGGAACTGAAGGAAGTCCTATGGCGACGTTGGTTCATATTTAAATTATTATATAAATACCTCTTGGATAAATATAATTATATGGAGACAGTTTGTTGAATATATGAATTAGCCTTGCCAATTTCCCGTTAGTTTTTATAAGGCTTTAAATAAGAGACCTCAACCATGTCAGCTTAAAATTGATATTTAAAATAATTACTGTAACAAATTTTATTACTTCAATTTTGATATTCTTCCTAGTTTCTAATTTAATTGAATAAATATTTACTAAAGGTATTAAAGCAGACTTTTTATTCAATTATTTTTAAGTCGAATAAAAATATAGCTGGTTTCATCCTAATGTTATACCTATTTCATATGTTTTATTGATCTTCAACGAAGTTAAATTAAGACGAATTAGTCTTTTATGAATAATTTCAAGATTTATGATTCATTTTATATAAAGCTAAGCCTGAGAAGACATACATTTGGGTGAGAATTTATTTAAATTCCAATTTAATTTTAAGCAATTAAAAACCACTCAAAAATCTATCAAAATCCCGGAAACATCTGTTCTCCATTTTTTGAAGACCTCCCAAGGCGGGCTCTTCAAAATAAACAGAGATAGGCTCCCGTTGGCGGGGAATATTTGTCGGATTAGCTGCTAACTATGTGGATCAACGGAGATCGGAGTGCCAGTAGCTGACTTGCCTCACTCGGTCAGCTGCAGTCACGCTCGCCAATTGACTGGGACATGCAAACGACCGGCGAGCGAGCCGGCGACTGATTGCATAATTGCAACTTTCTGGCGATGGCGATGGCGTTGGCGGCGTCAGAGCTGGCAGAAATAGCCGAGATGGAAGTGGAGAGCTCCGCCACACACCACACACTTGTGCCAATCAATTTCGTTTCCGTTCATCTGGCTTTCCAGTTTTTCCCCTCGGATATAGACGAAAACTGCTCACTTGCCAGGCGAAGGTTCAAGGAGGCGCCACTGGAAAATCCGGTCGAGTTAAATCGTTATCTTATTGCGTCACAATTTTATACCAGAATTAATTGAAGTAATTAAATGGAAATTTTAAAGAGACCCCCAGAGAGAGGTATATGGGGTCTTTTCTATTTTTTACATTACATTAAAAGCCATTAATATTAAGCCTATATAAAATTTGTGTATAAATAAATCTTTAAATGTATATATAAAATAGTGTCGTTGTGAAAGTATAATTATTATTATTTTCTTTAAAAATACATTAAAGTAACAGTGGGAAGAAGTTTAAGAGCATGTAAAAAATAATAACAATATTTTGGCCTGTGTTTTATACTCTTTTTAGCTATTTTTAAATTTAGGGGATACAGAAATGTATCCAATTAATTTAATTTTACTCAAATCGACTACAATGTCTGTATGAATCGACAATATATAGCTTTTCATGTGCAATTTACGACCAGAAGTGGATTTTCTACATCGTCTTACACGAATTTACAGGCATTTTCCATTGAAATTTACGTACACTTACACACACTTACATGTAATTTACTTTAAAAATCTACATCGTCTTTACACAAGAAAATCAAACATAGATGCCGCCAACAAAAGCACTTTTATAATTGTTACAGTTATAGGTGTCGCTGCTGAGAAAGTTTTTATTTTATTTCTTTATATATTTAATTTTATTTCATACAAAGTACATAAAAACTATTTTTTAAATACATAATTTCCCAGGAATAAACTATAATTCGACCCTTTAATTTTCCCTATAAAAATACTTGCATTTCCCGACAACAAACCACAGGAAATATGCAAACAAACGATGACCATTAAAATGAAATGGGGTTGGAACAACGTGAAGTGGGCTCAAGGAGTTGCGGCGTGTAAGTGGAACGCCCCCTTGGGGACTGGGTGTGTCCTGTGTCCACTGTCGCGCCGCACTGAAGCGAAAAGTTCAACAGGCTGCCCCACTAAATCAACAAAAAGAAAACCGCAGGCCGACGATAAGCAACTTGAAGGGGTGGCCACCCCAAACCATTTAATTGTAGAGGCACGGAATAGTGCTGGGAATATGTCCTTTTTAATAGTAAAATATAAAATAAGAATACCTGAAACAGATATTTTTTTATTGGTTTAAGGTTAAGGTAATAGGTGGGGCTATGAGAAGGTTAGCTTAATATTTAAATAAAACCCATGGATTGGTATTTCTAATGTTAAAAGGAAATCATAGAACCTCAAGTCTTTTTTCATGAGGAAAATGTATTAGGCTAACGATTATATACAAAAAATAACACGTAATTGTAATAAATATTTAACTCTTTACTCATTTTATATATTAGTTTATTATTTCAATATTATTTAAAACCTAATTGACATTAAAAACATTCTCATTTTGATACATAAAGTTTACAAAATAATATTTGTATAAACATGACAGATGTCATTGGTTTAGATCTACCTTTTCCTGAAAATATTGTTCCATTTCCCCCCATTTTTTTATGGTTAATCCTTCCGGTTTTAGAAAGAGATTCCTGACAGCACTGCCCGGGAGCCAGGCGGTGGACAGGAAACCAAGTGACCCGCATAGAGGCAACTCGCCGACACACCAGCAAAACAAACAAATGGCGCACATTAAAATGAACGGCAGCGGAAATATTAGCGAAAATGTTGAAAATTTGTGTATGCCAGAGGACACCGCAGCGGGAAACCCTTGGGGAGGAGTGAGTCTCCCTCCCTCCGGAGTTCGTTTCGGAAAAGCCGAAATAGGGGACACTTGGCGGGCTTCGTTTGTTGCTATTTGGCCAGGCCAAACAACCGGAGTTGGGGGGGCAGCTCGGCTTTCCCGGGGCCCGAAAATGGATATGCGTTGACAACTGGCAGTCGACGTTGTTTTTCGTTACTGCCACCAGTATATATCTGGAATATCCTTGTTGCGGAGTCCTGGCAAAGCGAGGCGAATATGCACGTTGAACATGCAAGGACCGTCGCGATTAGGGGCGGGTTCTCTAACTGAAAAACTGTGTTCGAAATTAGCTTATACTTTTTTTTCGGCTGGGTAAGGGCCCAAAACTATGTCAACGTTTTGGGTGCCTCGGCGAGGGGGCGACAGTCGTTTAAATAAACCGATTGGCCCTGCTCCGCTGTTGTTGGCATGCAATTTGACTGAATATCGTAGTCATGACATGGGCAAATCTACTTTCATAGCTTTATCAATCGAAATGGCAGATGGAATCAGCTTGTTAAACCACTTACACCAGACATGCGCCATAGATTCGGGCTCCCCAAAAATATATATCGGATGTGTGTTGGGAATTATGAATTATAGAAGTTTGTTAGTTGTTATTAGTTTGGTTTAGATTGCGGGCCATTAATTAAAGCCGTTTAATCGAAAACAATGCCTTGAATTAAATATTAATGTTATAAAGATTTATTTACCGCTGAAACTCTGGAATTACTAGAACTGCAATTCGAATTATACGAATTTCCTAAACAACAATTTAATTGCATTCATTTAAATATTTTATTGCTAACAGAAAATGCCTTACATTTTCTTGTTAAATTCTTATTAAATAAAATGTAATTCATATTAAATAATAGACTCTCCAATTCAATAATACATTAATAATTTAATAAATTAAAATAAGATTTCAGTAAGTTTCTTTGTGTTAAAAGCTTTAAGCCTAAACGTTGTTTTACAATTTCTTCCAAGAAAATAAAATACTCATTATTAAATACCAATTCCATTTAGATTTCAATCTTAACATGCTGCTTTATACTAATTATTAATTAGAGTTTCTACAAATAATCTTCAAGTAAAGCAAAAATGGAGCTTGACTAAAAACATCACAGCTTGAAATAAAAGCTGTAATTGTTAATTTTTACAACTTATTTAAAAGGCCAAAAGCCCAGTTCGATGCGGAGTCGGGTTGCCTGGAAGAGGAGGGCTGGCAAGATTCGTTGGCCATCTGTTTATTTGGTAGAAGCAGGGGCTGGGGGCATTGGCAACTCCATTTGCAGGCTTTGAGCTCCGCTCCGTTTGTTGATTTTGCCGTGTTTTGTTTTATTTTGTTTCAGTTGCTCGTGCCGCATTTGGGTCTAGGGTAGTTAAAGTTTATCTACACTCATTTGCCGTGTTTGTGTTTTTCTACCCATAAACCTACTTTACGGTCCCGAAAGAAAAAAACACAGAAACTTAAAATACTGTTTGCTGTCTTTTGTTTGTCCCATCGATTGTTTTTTTGTCTTATTCCAGTTCATTCAGTTATTTATTGATTCAGTCAGTTGCTAAAATCTTTTAATAGTTTTCCTCACACATACACACACACACGGGAACACACTCAACTAAGTCATTAAGAAATACCCAAAAAAAACAAAGCCGAGGACTACGAAATATTTAAAGAAACTCACGCACACTTGAACCATAAACGCTGGCCACAGTATTCACATAAATCAGTTGACATTTTTAATGACAAATTTTTTCTGCCTGTGGTTTTCTTCTGCTTCTATTTTTCCTCAACTAAAAGTTGACAACTTTCCTCAAGGGGAAATGGCCACGGAATGCGAAGGTTGCAAAAAAATGTATTTCATAAAATAAATGTTTTGAGTTTCCACAAAGGCATTAACTTAATTGTGGGCTGAATCATCTGAGAATCTCGGCACAAATTGCCATGGAACGAAGTCATTATTATTTACTTAAAGGCCAAAGGGAAAAGCGGAAAGGAATGCTAAGTTTGAATACTTTTGTGAGGGTTTTAGTTTACTATTTTATATCTAATAAAAATAATACAAAAAACGTTATAAAAAGTCATGGCTGACATATAGCTTTGTGAAATTTATAGAGTCCTATTTTTTACTGTCAGAATAGTTTAATCTAATGAAAGATAATTTAAAAATCATTTTAATTAAAAGGATGATGTTTCAGAGAATTAAAAACCCTTATACCTAAGCAAGCTGAAAGATATTTTCATCTATTTTTTATAGTTTCGACTTTGATACTATTTTCTAAAAGTGAGGAAGATATTGACTTTCAACCAAAATATAAAACCTCTAAATCTAAGATACTAGCTAAGTATGAAAGGCATATTAACTGACAAATTTCAAAGTCTATATTTTAATCCAATAATATATTAATTATGTACTTAATAAAGACCCCCTCTTCCCTTTGTTAAAATACCCTCTGCCAGGGTATAAAATCCAAACGCTTCAGTTGAGATCCATAGATATATCTTAACCCTGCCGCGCCTGATTACATTTTCAGCTGTTCGTCGCGTAATTGATGGATCCCTCCGAGGGCGGATCCAGAAGTATAGTCGGTAGAGTCATCCAAATACCGCCCACACACACAGCCCAGGCAGAAGACTTTTTTCTATTCTTTGTTGGTTTGTTGTCTGAGCTGCCCGAAGACGGTCTATTTTTGAAACAACAAACAAATTATGAGAATGAGAGTGAAAATGGGCGACAGAGATTCAGATTCGTAGTCGTAGCCGGATTGAGGCGCACACACGTTGCCCATAGACAGGGCCATATATCGTCCTATCTATAGATCGGCTAAGTATTCTGTGATTTTTCTTAATCATCATAAATTTGTGTTGCTTCCACCGTCGAACAGGCAAAGTAGCGGCACTGCGACACGAAGAGAGCCAAAGGCATTTGGCAGTTGGACAAGAACTTTCCCGGCGACGGAAACATCAATAAATTAGAAATGTTTAGCTCAACTTTGGTGGGTGTCGGGGTTGGGGTTGTTCTGGGGGAGTACATGGGGGCTGTTTGGGGGCCACAACTTATTGTCTGCGCCTGGCTCGATTCCGTTCAGGAATCCGTCCCATTCGCTTGCCTCTGGCCATAATTCGAGGCATTTAATGGCTTCCCGGCTCCTGAGGTGATTTCTGGGTTGTCACTGGTCCAGGGGTGGGATTCCACGGATGCTGCGCAGTTGCTAGCACAAAATCAGGGCAGGAGAAGCTGGATTTCCGGGGGTTAACTTACAAAATGGTTGCCATTTTGTTGGCCATTTTTTAATGTAATATAAAATACAGAAAAAAATAAAATAAGGTTGTACTCTCTTAAATTATATATGTAGAGCCTTGTCGTGACTGCACATGTGGGTCAAGCTAGCCGCTGGTAATTCCATATTCAACTGGACTCTGGTGGGTGACGAATGGACAACGTCATCGCCCCACCCCTGGAGCCCCTCCCAGTGGAACAGCAACCACCCGCTGCCAATTAACGTAATTAAATGATGCGTAGGGAGTCAGCAAACAGTTGGAGTACGTCCTGGTCCTGTCATGGCGGGTATCTTATCCTTCTGCTTAATTAATTTGGGACATGGAATAAAACTCTATATAGTTGCGGGTTGCACTCGCCGCCGCCGCCGCCGGCGTTTAATGTTTCAATTGGGAGTTGGAGCAGGAAGTGGAACGGGAAATGGGTATCCTCGCGGCTACGCAGCAGTCCATCGATAATTGGAACCCAGTGGAAGCCGCACAAGCGAATCGGCATCGGGAACCCACAAAAAACTGAAATGAAAACGTCATCTTTCACAGGACATGGGCCTGTCATCGGAAGTAGGTTTGAGAAATCCTAACAGTTGGATGAGAAATCACCCTAAACCCAAACCCAAGCCCGAAAAAAACACTTTCTTTGTAATTTCCCCAAGGTCCTTGCCCATTCATATGCGGGCGTTTGACCCCAATTTTTGGCCACTTTTGGCACGCCCTCACGGAAGGCCAACACAAATTATGCTAATCATGGGCCATTCGGCATCATCTCTCTTACTTAGCCACCGTTAATTACAGCCATTTGGCGCTGCTCTTTATGGTGTAGTTACACTCGCCTATTTTCCTTTGTTCGCCGCTGGCTTTAATTAAACTAATTACGACAATTTAACAGTCAAAATGTCCAAGGAATGTAATCTAAACTGGGGATTGATGTGGCTTCTGGTATTTCTATTTAAATATGATTTATTGTAAGGGTGGGAATTTCGGGGAAAATCTCAGGGAGTTGGTTCTGAGCTAAAATATATATTATTTGCCATATCAGATTAGCATGTTTTTTATGCTTCAGGAATTTATTTAATTTTCCCTTTATTTATTTATACCAAAAATATTAAATTTTAATTTATTTATTTAGCCATTCGTACACAGAGAGAATTATGGCGTTCTCAAATACGTACTATTTTCATTTTGAGAACGGATTTGTATAAAATTTTTACTGACCAAAAGAAATACAAAAGTACTCACACCAAAATTGAGAACAAATTTTCTCGAGCTAAAATGGTTTTATTTATAAATTGAGTACGTCTGTACTAATTACTATAGTAATTATATACCAATACATATTGATCAAGAATATTAAACCTAAAATTGGCATTCAATTAGGAATCCCTTTTGCCACTCGAACTATTAGCTTAATTTCAGAAAGTCATTACTGCGATTTCGAGGGCTCCGACTCAAAACTCAAAAATATTAAATAAATATTAGCCAAAATAAAACCTAGAGCCAAGATAAAGCATCGAGGAAAATCGCTTACAAAATGGCAACGCAAAAGGAGGAACACTCCGTCCTGGATCTCATCACGAAATCGCTCAAGTCGCACCTAGATGGCCAGGTCACGTTCGTGATCTTTGGGGCGTCCGGTGACCTGGCCAAGAAGAAGATCTACCCGACGCTGTGGTGGCTCTACCGCGACGACCTGCTCCCGAAGCCCACCAAAATCTGCGGCTATGCGCGATCCAAGCTCTCGGTGGCCAGCATCAGGGCAACCTGCCAGCAGTACATGAAGATGCAGCCTCACCAGGAGGCCAAGTACGAGGAGTTCTGGTCCCTCAATGGGTACGTGGCCGGGAGCTATGGTGGCCAAGCCGAGCTCGAGCTGCTGGGGCAGCAGCTGAGGCTGATGGAGAACGAGAGCAGGGCGAACCGGATCTTCTACCTGGCCCTGCCGCCCAGTATCTACGAGGAGGTGACGGTCGGCATCAAGCTCTTCTGCATGTCCGACTGCGGCTGGAACCGCGTGATCATCGAGAAGCCCTTCGGACGCGACGACGACTCGTCGGAGGCGCTGAGCGAACACCTGGCCGGCTTGTTCCACGAGGAGCAGCTGTACCGGATCGATCACTACCTGGGCAAGGAGATGGTTCAGAACCTGCTGACCATTCGCTTCGCCAACAAGATCCTCAGCTCGACGTGGAATCGCGAGAATATTGCCTCCGTGCTGATCACCTTCAAGGAGCCCTTCGGCACCCAGGGCCGCGGCGGCTACTTCGACGAGTTCGGCATCATCCGCGACGTGATGCAGAACCATCTGCTGCAGATCCTGTCCCTGGTGGCCATGGAGAAGCCGGTCAGCTGCCATCCGGACGACATACGTGACGAGAAGGTCAAGGTGCTGAAGTGCATCGGGGCTCTCACCATGGACGACATGGTGTTGGGGCAGTATGTAGGAAATCCGGCTGGCTCCACCGAGGACGAGCGTACCGGCTACCTGGAGGACCCCACCGTCAGCAAGGACTCCAGCACGCCCACCTACGCCCTCGGCGTGCTGAGGATCAACAACGAGCGCTGGCAGGGCGTGCCCTTCATCCTGCGCTGCGGCAAGGCGCTGAACGAGCGCAAGGCGGAGGTGCGCATCCAGTACCAGGACGTGCCCGGCGACATCTTCGACGGCCGGACGAAGCGCAACGAGCTGGTCATCCGCGTGCAGCCGGGCGAGGCGCTGTACTTGAAGATGATGACCAAGAGCCCCGGCTTGACCTTTGACATCGAGGAGACGGAGCTGGATCTTACGTACGAGCAGCGCTACAAGGACTCCTACCTGCCGGATGCCTACGAGCGGCTCATCCTTGATGTGATTTCCGGCTCCCAGATGCACTTTGTCCGCTCCGACGAGCTGCGCGAGGCGTGGCGCATCTTCACGCCCATCCTGCACAGGATTGAGAGGGAGCGCCTGCGGCCCATCACCTACCACCACGGCTCCCGAGGCCCCAGGGAGGCCGATCGCAAGTGCGAGGAAAACAACTTTACGTACTCCGGCTCCTACAAGTGGCATGGGGGCAAGCCGGCAGCGGTCCATCACTGAGGTATCTCCGGGACACAGCACACTCCACTCTTTGATTATTTGTAATTTTCTAAAGGTTTCTGCAAAAATTCCTCTCCTGTTGGCAACCGAAATCATTGCCTTCTTTCAGGCAATTTCCACGTTTTGCTCCCAGGGTCAACAACTCCTGCCAAGGGCGGCCAAAGGAGCTCACAAAGGACTACAAAAAAATATGCAAAACAAAACGCGCGACAAACGAAATAAATTCAAATGCGTTTTCGGCGGCTACCAAATAGGGAGGCCCGAAAATTAATTACGGGCCATAACGTAATTCCAGCCAATTTCCAAGGGCTGTGCTTTTTGTGGAGATGGCGGTCCCCGAGTATTTGCCAAAAACAACTGTTAAATCGAGGAAACGACGCAGCGCTAAAGGAAATATAAAGGCGACATACTTTTCTTTTTTGGGGGACCCCCAGGCAAAACAATTGCGTGTAACCCGGCGATTAACATGATATGCGGAAATTTTCCCTTATTGCAACCACACGGGGACGAATGCAAAATACTCGTAAATGTTGGAAAAGCCCTCCCGGTCCGTGTCCGTCTGTGGGAAAAGTGCGCAGGCGTCGAAACCCCGCCCCGGGAAAAAGCCACACTTACCTTCACCGAGGACTCGTCATCGTGTTTGCCTTTAGCTTTAGCTTTTGGCGAATAAAATTATATTGCATGCGGAACTTGAGCGAGTCCTTGGAGGAGACTTCGTGCCCGGACAGTTGCCAGCATGTCAGTCAGTCGCCGCAGATCCTCCTGGCTGAACTGAGCCCAGCAAGGGCAGTGTGCATCTAAGCCCAAGCAAAAATGTATGGGAAAACTCAGAAAAATCACACAAGTGATCCCAGACACATTTCTCAACGCAGAGATCCGAGATCTCTCGAGCAAACATCGTGCAAATCCTCCTGTGACAATCGAAATCACTTGCAAATAAACTAAAATCAAGCTAAAATAGCATTTCGTGTTCAAAAGCAACAAATACCAGCAACTAATCTATGCTAATAAATTGTCAACCAAATAATTTCAACAAAAAAACCGAACAAAAACCTGGTTGGAGCGAAGCAGCAGCACTCAAAGGCAAAAAAGATGAAACATTTTTGGGTTGAGGAAAATCTTCTCAAATGTTTTGGCCGCTTCCTGCTTTTGAGGCCGCCAAAGAATTCCAGTTGGCCGCGAAGGCGGAGGTGAGTAAAGTTTATAATATAAATAAATTTGACATTTTCTTGTTTCACTTTTAATTTCCCTCAACTATTAAAGCCAACATGTGGGCGTTGTGCGTGTGTGGTGTGGTGATTCTCTTGTTGCATTCTTTATTTCGCTATAATTTTCCACGGAATATTTGGGGTTATTTGGGGTGTATTAGGAGGCAAACATTAATTTAGAAATTCTTTTAAAAATAAAGAAAATATAATACAGACTTTTTAAGGTTTTTAATATTTATTAAAATATGTACCAGATATTTTTAAACAATATTTAGAAAGCTTAACCTACAAGACACTGAAAAATTAATGTAAAATACAATACAGCTTTCGATAAATAATTTTTCACTCTTTTAAGTGAAACTCTATGCTGTTGGCTTCCAGGGTATTCCTACACCCCAAACCCTCATATCCACCTCCATCGAAACACCTCCTTCCCTTAATTCTTGTTTTCATTTCATAAGCACTAAAAACATTTATTATCAAGTCCCAAAAGTTTTATGTCTGCGCGTATATTTATAGAAAAAAAGAAATAACACTAAAGCGACAGAAAAACGAACTGTTTGTGGTTCGTACAACATGCGATCAGGTGAGGCGAGGTGAGAGAGAGAGCCATTTGATAGCTTTCATCAAAGAATTGTGCAATTTTATGAATCGTATAACGTTAATTACTGCGGGGAAATAAATTTATTATACGACTCCCCAGTGTCCCTCGCCCCCAACCCCGATTGCATCTATATTTATCTGTGGTCCATGACTAAATCAAACGCATATCGGCTATAGGCAATCTCATTAGCCTTATCTCGGCTGGTATCTGTATCTTCGGAGCTCCAACAGCTGTCGTCGGACTGGTTTTGCTGCCGCGGTCAGGTGTTTGTCAAGAATGCATGAACACAGAAATATTTTTACATAAAAGACAAATCAAGAGCTATAATCGAATAAAATAAAAAACAGAATCAGAAAACAGAAAACAGAAATAAAAAATCAATACAGCCGAACAGCCGAATGGGAGAACGAAATGGAAAAAATAAAAAAGAAACACTAATGTCAATAAATTAAGTCAACAAAAGTGACCAACGAAAGCGGACCGCTATAAAAGACGACTAATAGAGCGGCGGACCACGGCGGGTTAAAAGGGGGTCGGACCCGAATCCCTATGGCTATAGCTGGCTGATCTCAAAATCAGAACGGGTTTTGTCTCTGCTTCTATAACCATCGTCCAACAAAGAAAATTAAACCTCAATTTGGATTCAAACGGTTCGAATTCAGATTTTGTGCTCAATGTATCTGGTATCCGTATCTCGTGGCTTTTTCGGTATTCGGTGTTTCTTTCATTTACATTTTGTGGTCGGTCCGTCGTCGCTGAGGTGCCCCCACTGTGCCACCCCACCCGCCCCGGACTTCACCTGTATCAAAAGCTGTTTCTCTAATTTATTCTAATTGCTCCGACGCTGCCCAGATACGGTCGCAGAGATACTCGCACTCTTGGCCAGAGGCAGCTGCAACGGTAGCCACTCCGGGTCGGGGGTTAGTGGGTCTGGGGTGAGTCTGCCACCTGGATTGCTAATTTGTCATATTCGAAATGCAAGTGGCACGGAGACACCTGTGATATAGTTTAACAGGTGCTAAAATCGAACTACATTTAATCGGGTTTCTATGGTTTTATTTTAAGCGAATACTAAATCGATTCATGGGAATTATCAATATTTATTGAGTTTAATTATCTGTTACAAAGATTTGCATTTATTAAATGAGATTAAATTATAACTATAATTGTTTTGAGTTGTATTTTTT
Organism: Drosophila rufa; assembly: GCA_018153105.1. Classification (NCBI taxonomy): domain Eukaryota; kingdom Metazoa; phylum Arthropoda; class Insecta; order Diptera; family Drosophilidae; genus Drosophila; species Drosophila rufa. Next base: position 8,100,550 of record JAECXS010000002.1, read on the forward strand.
ATTTCTTTATAGATTTCTTATTGTGTGGTGAGATTTGAAAGCTTTTCTAATTTTAAAGATATTTTTAAGACAGTAAACTAATAAATAAACTCATAATTATTATAATTCCCTTAAAGAAAATCCTCAGTAAAATTCAAATCAAATTCCATGTAAATGTAACAATTTCCCTCATTTTAATTTACATAATATCCACGTAAATGTTTTCTAATTCCTCATGATCAAGATTTATAAGGAAATTATCCAGCTTTCAGAGAATTAATTCCCCATTATGTTCCTAAGTAGAAATACTCTTGCCTCTTACCTCTTGCCTACAACCCCTTGCCACGTAAAGAGGACAAATTCCTCGACAAACTTTGTTGGGTTCCAATTTAAATAGCTTCCACTGATGTATGGCGTATATATATTTTAATTGGTGTCGAGTACAATTTATAGGCATTTTTTCGGTTATTCGTAGCAAGTTATTTATTAGTTATTTATGGATATAGCGTGCTGGAGAGCACGTGCTGGGCCTGATTTTAAAGCCAAAAAGTATTTTATGAGCCAGGCAGATACCCACCACTGACCCTGTCTCTTTGTTTGGCTTTGTTAAAGAGCTGAAAATTATGTGTCTATGTTGAGTAAATTATTATGACTTTCACGCCCCGGGCAGCAGGGGAGGGGCAGGGCCTTTTTTTTTGTAAAAAACATTTACAACGTCACACGTAAATGATTAATAACTTGCATGGTCATAATTCTTGTGGCACAACGGACACGGAAAAAGGCAAACACTACACTCCAATATGCTCGCACCCAGTTACTAGCCAACTATTTAGTTGTTTTCATTACTTTTATTCTGTTGTTGATTGTTGTTATTGTTATTATTGGTGGCGAATGCAGGCAAGAAGCCAATGAACCGCACAACTGGTTGACAGCTGCAGTTATTGTTGGCAGTCGCACTTACAGATGCAGATACATTCGTAGGGTGCACTTAAAAAATTAAGAATAATAAATTCTTTGGGGAAAAATAAGATTTTAATTATTATTTTCGTTATTATCCACTTGAAATCTAGTATTAAATATCTTAATATAACCGAAAGATTTACGTTTAAATCTTTGCAAGGCCTCTGCCAACACACGAAAATTATACAAAATAAACTAGTGTGGCCAGATAGTAATTTTTTGACTAGATCTAACCTTTTCTAGTGCAATGCAAACTGTAAGGCACCTTATTTATTTTTCTGAAACATCAAATGGGATTAAATTAAGAGCTCCAATTAATTCTGCTCATTACCGAAATTTAGAATTAAATTTTCCGAATTTCTCTCCTCTGTATCCATCAGATACACATGTATCTATAACTGTCAATTGTTGTTATTACCGGCTGGCTGTTGTTCTGCCACTTATAAGTATGAGTATCTGTATCCGAGCATGGAGTAACTACGCGCATATATTTTTATATATGAATATATACATATTGTGAAAGTGAAAACCCACAAGTGCCCAACCTCAGTGGCACCGAGAAGCAAAGTTAATACGAGTTGGAGCCACACATAATTGAGTTAGCCAAATGCCACATATTTTCGAAAGTCGCCTCGTCGTCGATATAATGGCGATCCCATTAAGGCATTAACTATTCATTTCATATTCCAATTGGATCATATGACAATTTGTGACAATCGGCTTAATCAATTCAGACAATTAGCACGGCAACAGCAACACACAATTCCTCAATTGGCTGCTTGGTACTTTCTTCTCTTGGCCAAGATACAAGCTGCGAGTCTGTCATGTTCCCAATCGTTTTGACCGGAGCAAATCGAATTTGAAATGGGGCTCAGGCTCCAACTCGAATGCAATTCAATTCAATTCAATTTGGTTTTATTGACCAGCAACAAGTTCAGGCCGCCGCTTTGCATACGCAATTTTCCGGCCTAAAAATGCAATTTCGGTGACCAATTGCATTGAATTGAATCTTAATTATGGTTCACCCCGAATGGTGGCAATAAAAATGATATGAAAACCTCGACTAGGTAGCTTAAGGGCCAAACGTTGCCTTAGAATTGATTACACATTCAGCTCATTTACCATAAATCCAGGGAAGGGTGCCCCCTTTATGTAAAGCGCGTAGATTTGTATTCAAAAAAGCTGACCAAGTGGGTCTGCATACGCAATTTATAAGGCGCACACACACCGCACATCGCCATCGCGGTGTGGAATTGAAATTTGTCTCAGTCCAGGTCGTTCTTCGGTTCCAGGTCTCTGTCCACGGTTGCTCATACGAAATGGATACCACTTCTCCGCTCCACACACACTCCTCTCTCACGGTGCCTGCCTCTTTTGCCTTTCAATCGAGCTAAAAGCTATGATACCAAAATACCCCAATGAATCAATGAGTGGTCTTTGGTTGGCCTTTGAGACTGGAGAATGCTCTACAGGAGGATAGATATATTTTAGGGATTTAAGGAAAGGGCACTTGGTAGTACTCAAATATATTTTCTTTGTGTGAATAATTCCTTTACTTGATATACTATGATTTAAACCTTAAGAATAATAATGGTGTAATTGATGTCTCAGTAGCTTAGTTGTAAGTCAAGGATTTTTGTATGTAAAAATATAGAAATAATCATTATTTTCGGTTCCTGATTTAAAGTGTGTTGATACTGAATTAAGAAAAGAATAAGTTAAAGTTAAAATAAAGAGATATACAATTATACAAATTGTTATATTAGGAATTTAAAAAAAAAATCACAAACAGCAAATATATTTTGTATAGTTTTGAATATTTAATAACAGTTCCCCCTAAAAAACCCATATACCCCACCGACCCCAGACCTAGGTAGAGCACTCTCATTCCCATTTAGTATGCAGAGTTTTGAAATGTATTTTAAAATACTGGGCCGCCAAATAATTGATATGCCAACGGAGACAGAGGGAGAGTGAGAGTGGGGAGGGTGGAGGGATAGGTGTGCATAGTTCATTGTTCATTGAAATGTTAAATGGTTCTTTGCGCCGAGCAGTGCATTAAAGCGATTCCTCGTTGCATTGAATTAGGCAAGAAATAAACACACAAAAAACAGGGGCCAAGGGTCCTTGGCAAGAGCTTACTGAACTCCAACCGAAAAGGCTGAGGCTTCCTCCCCGATTTCGTTTTCGATTTCGATTTAGCCAGAATGCTCCTCTGGTGGACATTTTTGTTAGTTTGCCAACTGAAAGGCAAAGGGCGGCAAAGTGATCGTTGGAAACGAGTCACATTTCAAAATTGACACTTCAAACGCTGCGTTGCCAAGTTTTCTAGCACTCTCTCTCGCTCTCTGTCCCTGGTCTAGGGTATGTCAGCTATGCCAACTGCATAGATATTTAAATTTTCCCAGTTTCCCATTTCTTTTTATCGCGTGTGTGAGTGTGTACGCCAGACGACAGCATCGAAAAAGACCCAAAACAATTAACGAGCAGATAAGTTTTGTCCCCATCGAACTACTTAAATGCTTTGGTTTTTCTTTCGACAAAATCTCAGAGGAACTCGGAGGAGAACTCTGTTGGCGAGGAGGAGCCGGAGGAGGTAGCCAGTTCAATGACCAACTCTTGGGTCGCTTTCAGCTTTCATCAATGGTTGCGCTACATTGGCCACAAGGCAGCGACGCGACGCTCTGATAGATACAGATACATGCCCATCACAGTCAGCCTCAGATACACGGATACAGAGTCAGATTCAGATTCAGATGCTGATGCAGATGCAGATACAGCTGCTGCCGTTTTTCTATGGCTGCAGGAGAAAAATGTCACACGCAGTCGCCACATTTAGTTCAATTGCATTACAAAAGGCGGGCAGGCAGCGAGCAGAGCAGCCACAGATACGCAGATACACAGATTGAGATACATTTTTATAAAAAACAAAAAAGGGAAGTAGAGCTTCGAGGATCGAACTTGGAGATTACCTTGGAAAATGTATTATTTTACGAGAACTTTAGCAGTCAAAGCTTATAATTTGGTGTAGTTTAATTTAAATGATGATTATTAATAATGTTTATAAGAAAAAAATGAATATTTTTTGGTACTTTTATAAGATAAAATTTTATTTAGAGGTACTTTACCACTGAAATAAATGCCAATAAATTATATTTAAATCAAATATTGTGCTTATAGGGCGGGATCCTTAATATTTAAGCTAAAATATACTAAAGCAGTTTTATACCTATAAAACTTGTCATGTAAAAAATCCTAATCTTAATTTAAACCACTCAAAATACCTTCTGCAAGTGTATAGATACATATAGGCAAGACCAAATCAAACGGAAGCAAAAAAATCAGCTATTCGTCAGCAACAGCTATTTCAACTGTTGACATTCTATTGAAAAGTATTTCGGAAATTGTAACGCTGAAAAGTATCTGCTCTCTCGCATTTGCATCTGCATCTGCAACTCAGATCTCGCAGCTTCTCGCATATTTGCGTCATCGACAACCACTACAGGCGCGAGACAATGGCGGCAGAGAAAATACCTTTCGACTTGAATCACTCGGTCGGTCGGTGTGTGACTTGTATCTTGTCACCGGTCGAGATACTTTTGCGCCTTCTCCACATTGACGACTTCTTGGCAATCTTCTTGGACAGCCCAGCATTTGGCAGTGACTCACGCTGTTAACGCCTCGAATAAATATAAAGATCTTTGGTTCATACCAAATTTAGAGACGGGATACCTGAAAACAGCATAGGATTAGTCACCATTTTGCAGAGATTTGTTATTTATATTTGAATTAAATAAAAACTAAGAAAATAAACAAATATTTCTTTTATTGTAAGTAAGCTATTTTCCCCCGTACTCGAGCTGAGCTCTGGACTTGGCTTGTTTTGGTTTCTGCTCCACTTACGAAAAACACAAGCCCCCATCCCCCAGCCCCCGCCCATAAATATGCGACCTTTGGCGACCTTTGCCTGGCAACAGCCGCAGTGAAACCCAAACGAAATGCGAAACACAAACAACTGCCATAAAGTCTGTGAAGGAATGAGAAGTGGAGAACTGTTTTTCCTTGCTTTTTTTCCGTTTTTTTTTAGCGCTGGCCTATCAATAAATTTCCTATAAGAGGGCCGCTCGTGCATATGTTACATATGCAACATTTAATTTGAATTTGTCAGCGGAAGTTGTGGCAAAAGTTCAGCGCCGAATGCATATGAGACGTAGTGAGCAAAGGAAAAAACTAAAGCGAAACGACCAGAGAAGAAATGCTTATGAAATGTTTGCGGATTGCGGATTGGGGATTGCGGATTTTTCGGATTTGCGGATTGCTTAAACCGGCCAAATGGCGGCCCCTTGAATTGGCACAATTCACAGCTAATCCAATCAGCTGTGGCCGCCGAGATCAATGTCCTGTCTCCCGGCCAGTCTCTTCCGGTTCTCTAGGCCGAACGAGCCAAGCAAGCACCAAACACCTGCAAGCCGTTTCGGCCAGGTCCAGTGCCCCACGATCCCAATCCCGATCCCGTTCCCGTTCTCCTCCCAGATCCCGTCCAGCTGAGGCCGGTTCGCCGTTTCGTTTCGTTTCGTTTCGTTTGATTGTGAGCCCGTCAGGCGTGTATTAATTTCTGCAAAATACAGGAGAAGGTCCCTATAGCAGAGCATAAGAAATGTTTTAAAGAATCAAAAAAGCCAAGAAATCTCTAAGGATTTTATATCAATTAACAATGCGTCTAAAATTATGCAATGAAGTTTGCTCTATCGGTTACTTTTCTAAGTTTATAAATTTTGTAGCATACTTTTAGACACACTTTCAAGTGATTTAAAATCTTCAACGATTTCTGTGCCCCCCCTGATAATAAAAAAAATATCAAATATAAATTACATAATTTCAGTTATTATTTCTATAATGAAACTTTAATTTACTATAATATTACTAAGAACAAACAACAAATTCCTCCTAAAATTATAGAAAACTAAATATTAATCCACACAAGCTCCACTGTACCTCTCCGAGTGTGTGTGTATCGGTGTTTGTGCAACAAGTTGCTGCATTTGTTTTTTATACGTTTTCCTTTAATATGCAGATTGTGTCGCGCTGACTTTAATACTTTGCAACGTCGTCGATCATTTCGCTGGGATGCCGGTGTGTGCCAGAGTGTGAGTGCCGAGTGCGAGTCCAAGATGGGGGAAAAAAATGAGAAGAGAAACAGGCATGTTGTACAAGCGATGTCGCCCGTCTTGTAAAACCTGCAACACATGCAACATGCAACTCGCAGCGCCAATTCCAGGGGAGGCGGCGGGCGAGGATTGAAGGAGTTGGTGGATTGGAGGTAGCGGCGGCCAGGAGAACCATGGAACGGGAGGGGGGCTTCCTTCCAAACACAAACCGAAGCGCGCACAAATTTCCGTGGCCACAATTTTAATTAAAATTTTCAAAAATTCCAATCAAAAGGGAGCTTACAACGAAGTATGAATACTCTTTTCAGGGGAACAAAAGGAATTTAATTTAAATTTCATGAAATTACTAACAAATTATTTTTGATCTGATTATATATTTTTTTTTATATTCCCCATATTCAGTTAGGGTATTGAATCTACTCGACTAAATCCGATATTATGGCTAGTATAAATTGTACAAAAAATAAATGAAACAAAAATAAATTAATAAAAGTATAAAAGGCTTATTGTAATTTTTAACCAGCGATGGCACCTTATTTTAAAGAAGATGAAGATGGCCTAAGATATATATTTAATAAACTTCTGGTTAATAAAAGGGAAAAAATCCAAACAACCATTAAAAAAAATACCTTGTGTTCTTAACAAGTGAAAACAAATTAAGACTAATTTAAATCAATTTATTATTACTTGATCTGTATCTTATAGTTTGTATTAAGTCTGAAGCAAACAGTTTCAGTAAATTCCCAAATCAGTGGCCTCTTGGCCAAGTTCCCATCACTGCTGGGCATCCCGTTGCTTATTAATTCGCGTGAGGTTTTATTTTCTTGTATTTTTTGCTGTTCTGTGCCGAGTTTGAGTTACGCTTTACAGGATTTTACAGATTGGCAACATTAATTTTCATACATTTGCCGGGTACAGAAGTGTTTGGGGGTCTATTCAGGCCACCGCGCATGCGCCCCCAAATAAATATTCCCCGTGTCTCCTCCCGTGGGTTTTTCTCTCAGGCTGCTCATCTGAGGCATGCTGGAATTATGTACAGGGCGTGGCCGGCAAAAAAAGGGGAACATGTGCAGTTATTCAAGTACTCAAAGTCGAAGTCGAGTCTCCCCCCTTATCTGAGCGGTGGGTTCAAATGCGGGGATACGACCCCAAAATGGTAAAATGTCGACCGCCTTTTTACATAATTGAAGCGCGGTAACAAGAAATTCGAAACAGAAAAAAAAAACAAAGTAAAACCGAAGAAGAACCCAAATGAGAAAATCGTTTAAAAATGCAAATGGCCCGCACAACGTTCGGCAGCGATGTGTATTCAAATCAGTCCATCGGCCGCCTTGGTTTTGTGGTTGTCGTTTCCTGGCGCTGCATTTGTCAAACGCCGCGGAATTAATGAACCGCAACAGCACCGCCGATTTGTATCTAATGGAGACCAAATAACCCAACTAAACAACCCAACAGCCCAAGTCCAAACCCAAGCCCAACCAGCGGAGCCCCACCACAATCACAGATATATTTGGTTTTTTGCCCACATAGCATTTTTTGTATTACGAGTGTTTGGACCCTCGCACGTGTGAAATATTTTCACAGGGCACTTCATTTATTTACTCCAGCACTGCAGGAAAAATATAATAAAGGAAATGGGTTGGAAATACCAAGAAAAGTTCTGAGTTTCATATAATAAAATTAATTAAAAAATAAAATTAAAACTAAATAATGTGAGTTTAAAGAATGCTGGTTATCTGTTCCTACTTATCTATCTATCCTTCATATCTGTTTTATAGGCAAACAAATATTGATATTTTTCTAAGAAAACCAAGACACCTTTTAAAATGCCTCTAAATTTACAAATAAATAAAAAAATAATTATAAAGGCAGATTATTTAGTTATTTAATTAAAACTTATAAACATATTTTTAAATAGAGATTACTTTTTACTTACACGAACCTCTGAAGAATTATAGATTCACACACCTAAATTAATCTAGAACTCTCAAGTGTAAGCCACATTCTTTGTATAAGAAACTTAATTTTCTGAGTGCATTCAGGGCTCGGCTCGTTCCCAGGTGTCGCTGGGGCAGCCTGGTCACCTCTTATGCTCTTTTTTGGAGGACAGACACATAAATTTCCTTTATATTTTCCTGTTCTGGTGCCATTCGCAACGTTCGTTAGTTCCACACAGCTTTCCCCTCCCTCTCTCCCTCTCTATCGTTGTCAATTAGTTTGGTGATATTTGACAAGGCAAAGTCCCCGTAAATCCAATAATTTGGGTCCGGGGGTCCGGTTGATTTGGTATCGATTCATTTCACATACGCGTAGGCATGCCAAGAATTTATGCAATTTTCCACTGGTAATTTATATTCCGAACAGAACTGAAAATGGGCTAGGTGATACTTATGTATATTGGGAATCGTTTATACCAGTTCTTCGACGTGATCGCGATAATCGAAGGCGGGCCGCATGAACCTTCAGCTGGGAGCTGACCACGTGTCGCCTGTCAATCATCTGCACACACAAGTGGATATTGATATGGAGCATGGCCCATATCTGGGTGCCTATCTCTGGCATATTAGATAACCCAATGGCTCGCCGTTAAGTCGGTTTAAAGCTGCCTTATTTATCAGCCAAACGCACTCACACGCATTTCGAAACTGTCACTTTGACACTTGAATTCTGTTCTTTTTTTCAAGCCCCCCCACTTCAATATTTCCATGCTCCGGGGCTCCATTCTTCAGCTGTGCTGTGCCAAATGCCGTAGACAACACGTCTGTAGCCTATTTATTATGCACTGAGAGAAAAACAAGCTTGAAAAATTCAAAAATGTGTAAAAAGTAAGCTTAACAGGAGTTATAAAATCACTTTAAAAGCGTGTGTAAAAAAATGCTATGGATAATTTTCCTGCTATATTTTGCTGCATACTTTTAGGCCCTTAATTTAGTGATTTAAAGTAAAAATCATTTTTAAGTTTTTGCTTTTTTTTTCCAATACTCCGGATTATTTTCGGTGTACTACTCAATGAGTGGGTACACATCGAGTATTATGTATTTATCATAAATGCCATTTTATCGTTCTTCGGGCTCCCAGTCGTCTTCGTCTTCGCCTTGCGTTTGTTCTCCTCGCACTTTTGTGGCAAATATTTGTTCATTTGTTTGATTGTTTGTTGCTAGCACGGCACATATAGGTATATGTGTGGTATGGGAGGGATATGGGAGTAGGAACCAGTAGGACTGCCACAGGGAGTGGGAGTACGACCAAGTGCCCGGCTATTTGTGTACACTTTGTAGGTGGCTCTTGTTTCTGCCGTCGTTCGAGGTGACACCTCTCCCCCTCGACTGTGCAGAGACAAAAAGCCAACTTTGGTAGCCGACAGGCCCTGTCACATTATTCCAAAAAGTTGTGTCGAAAAAGAAGAAAAATATCACACCGAGAGAGTGAGGGGGAGTAGGTAGCACCTTCGGTGGAGGTGACACCTTTTGACACTTGTCCAAAGTGCATCCAACTGCCAAACACAGGAAATGTGTGGCCCCTCCGCCTGTGCCTGCCAATGGATTCTCCGTAAATATTTGTGCAACGCTCCAAAACCAAGTGTTTCCGTGTCTGCAGTGTAATGTATATATATTCCACGGCGGCAGTATCAGCTGTCGATCTCTCAGAAGAAACGAGTGTTTGTCCAGAGATATCAGTAACAGTTGCGAGGTAATAGGCCTAAGAAACTTTTAGAAACTCTGTATATATTACTGTTAGGCTATAACTTATTAAAAACCGATTTACAGTAGTGTCTGAGTTTTAAATGGAATTATTTTTATTTATAATCACTGAATTATATCAAAGTACAAAATGTTTTTATCTCTAGGTTTTTTTTTTAGTATTACCTATTATTAAATAATTATTTAATATTTAAACAAATAGAAACAACCTGCCTTCAAACCATTGCATACTTTATATAGATTTATATAGCTCGTTAGCCCGCTTACCTTTGATTGCTTTGCTTTAAAACAAATCATATATCGCTGATAAGAGAATTTCGCGGTTCAAGTTCAAGTTCTTTTTGCAGATATCATTTATTGTGGGCTTATGAGAAACATTTTGCTCAGTTCCTGTCCCGTCTCGCGAGCGGAGTATTGTGTATCCGCTTGTGTATCCAATAACCGCAGCGTAGCCCCCGAAAAAAAAGCGCTTTTGTTATTTTTTATCGGGGCCCCGGGACTGGGACTGCACGGATAATGATGATGACTCAATTGACGGACAATGGACAAGCTCTCAAGTGAAGGAATTAAACGCGAAATATCAGATCAAATTCTCCCCATTCATGCGCTGGGACCCCGAGGAGGAGGAATCAGCTGATCTCGGCAGTTTCTTCGCTTCGCGTACGTGGAGTACGAGTATGACAAATGTATCGCATATCGCTCCCGTCCTCGCTGAGCGGTCATTGTGGGCCCTGGTATCCGTATATAGATATGCCATATATAGTGCACAGAAAAAAACATAATGTAAAATAAGTAGAATAAAGGAGGGCTATGAGAAAATAAAACCAATAATGATATTATGAAATAGTATTTGGGCTTCCATTTAATTTCTCATTTAATGAGAGCGCTAAACAGAACGGCCACACCTAATAAAAGCAGTGTCATAACACCATAATTAATCAATTCATTCATTTTCCATATAACTCTTTTATAATTAAAATTACAACAAAATATTTATTTATTTTAAAGATCTTTATTTTTCCCCGTGCACCCATTTATGATTTATATTCAAGTGTATCTTTTGCGTAATTCGGAGAATGTTGGTGGGAACCATTTCTGTTGGGATTGTATTTGTTTTTTTCTTTACTTTAAATATATTTCTGTCGCTCTGCTGCGGAAGTATCAATGCGTTATTGGAGCCGGCACCAGGGTTGAGTTTCCTCCAAGAATTTTCCTTGGAATTATCCACAGTCTGTGCGATTACGGTTACATGATTATAGGAATTGCAGTGAAACTCACAGAAAGTCTGGACTGTTGCATTCCGTTAGAGGCCAAACCCCATTCCATCTACACTCCAATCCCCATGACTAGGCTTAGCTTTGTGACTTTTGTGACATTTGCATTTGCACATCAGCATCAAGACAGACAGACGGACAACCTGCGAATCGTCGGAAAAAATTCTCATTAACTAAATAAAATTATGATAGATGGAATATACGGCTGACGGGCATTAATTGCATACTCACGCAAAACAAGTTTCCCAGATATATCTGCCAGACCCGACCCGGCAAAATCATTTAGCGAATTAAATTTGCATCTCACAGAGTGTTTGTACAAGGCAGAAGAAGAGACGAGGGGCCTCTAGAAATTTATTGTATATCGGGGTGAGTCAGAAAGTGAGAAAGTGAATGTATATTACTTGATTAGATTAGCACTTTAATTAAATGGATTTTTAACTAAAAATAAAACACATGAATTAAGGGAAAATTAAAAAAAAAAAATGGAATACAAAAATAAATATTATTTATGCATTTATATTTTCATTCAAAGGCTGTAAGATTATATTTATATCCAAAGTATTAATATTTATATGGCAGAACTCTTTCCAAGTCCTCAATTGTAGCTATCCATTTCAGTTCATTAAGTGGATAAACTTGTATTTTGTGGTGCAACATTTGTTTACCTAGGGGGGAACTTAATCCCGCAATTATTTATTTATCTCTTCCTGGAAATAAAATAATATTTTGCCAATCGCTCGCTTGAGTCACCCTTTGCCGCTGGCGGAGCAAGTGAAGGTCGCAGCAGCCGGACACGGCAGCAATAATATCAACAGCAACCGCAGCAACAGCAGCAGCAACAGCAACAGCAACATTTACAGCAGCCACACTCGGCACACGCATTTCGAAATGTGCGAGTGTCGGTGGCAATTGAAATGCTTTTCAGCAAAAGCAAATCGAACAGCTCCGAAATGCTTTTATAATGAGTTAATAAGCGATTGCCGAGAGCACCTGTTGCCATCGACGAGTGCAAACTGTCAAGTAATTAAGAGATTTGCCGGCCTGGCCCAGATGCACTCGACTTTGTTCTCAGCTGCCTGCCTTTGTATTTTTTTTTGCTCTCTCTCTCTCTACATTTTAATTGCTAATCAAAACGATTTGTAATTCTGCGTTGTCTAAGTAATTTATTAACCATTTACACAGAGCCGCGATTCGAGCTACGCTCAGCGAATACTCATAAGCTGCGAGGCACTCTCCCTCGTTCCCAGCCCCCTGCAATTTTTGAAACCACTTCGAGATCCCCGCCAGCGTTTGAAGTGGCGCCAAATGTCGTCGCCACATGTTTTCAAAATCAATTTCCGCAAAGTGCAGCGTCAAATGGGAATCATTGAGGTAGAGAGGGAGGTGTGTTTTGGTTAGTATAATTGATGGATTGCATTTGGCTTAATGTATTCCTACTTTGATTTGACGTTGATTAACTATAAACTGAAGCTAAGCGAGATTGAAGGGAATAAAAAGTAATTATAATATATTTAAGCTACAAGCTTCTAGTTTTCTCTTAAAGATAATAATATTTATTTTATGAAATTCCTTTTATAATATTTATTTTTAAGCGAAAATCCGCTTGCTTCATCTGTGCAACTTTTAATAAATGACCCAACAAACTTTACATAGACAGCGGGCATTTGTTTGCTGTCGAAAATATTACAGTTTTCATTTGTAAGTTGCTTTTCGCACGCACAAACAAAAAGATCCAAAAATACATATATATATAGTACATAAATATATATAGGCATATAATCAAAATGAAAATAAATCTGGGCGGCATCGCAACAGGGAATGGATGCAAAGAGAGATACACACTTCACGGATACAGATACAAAACTCAGACAGCCAGTCATGTTGGCAGATACTTTTTAGCCACTTTGACTAAAGCAATAACATTAGCGCTGCTCCCGGCCTGGTCTGGCCAGGCGCAACTATTTTTGGCCAGCCCAAAACGCAACTCAAAAAGTACAAATTGAAAATGTATTTAGGAGAAAAATGTAAGAAAAAAACGCGAAAAGTGCAAAGCATATAATTTTGAACTTGGCACGAGGGACAACGGCAGCGAAAGCGAGACAAAGTCCAAACGGATTGGATGGACATAGATGGTTTAGGACGCATCTGCGAGTGCGAGTATCTGCATCTCTGTATGCCGGCTTGGTAAGTGCGCCAGCGGTACGGTCAATGCACAGAGACGTAGACGGCCAGACAAATATTTGTTTGCTTTTTGTTGGCTTTGTCATGGGTGGGAGTGGGCCACCAGGCAGAGGAGGAGGAGGAGGAGGAGGAGCAGGGGTGGACCCCGGTCTGACCACGTCACCCAGCCGGGCCTCATCTTCGCAGAGGCGGCGGCGGCGTCTTCGTCGTCGTCGTCGTCATCCATATGGCAAACTATTTTTAAATATGTTTTAATTATTTGCTGGCATATTCCTTAAAGCGTTGACTAGTCGGCGTCTCCGTCTCCGTCTGCTGGCTGGCCCCTCCTCCTGGCCAGCGTCCCTCTCTCCTCCTACAACACCCTCCGATCCCGAACAAAAAAAAAAGAATCCGGGGGTGTGCAACACATGCAACTACATTCGAGGTTTTCTCTGTTTGAATTCGGCTTGCTCCATATTTTTTATGCTGATTTTTCCTCGAGCACCCTTTCAAATGGTATTTTCAAATTCTACAGGAGATTGCCTCGTCCATGGTAATTAGTCTTCTGAATTCTTCAATTTAAGTCTAGGTTTAAGAATTCATCAATAAATGCATCTATTAATCCTGAATATAAGCCTCGAATTTGAAGGATTATATCTTATAACTTAACTATTTTTACCCAAGGTTATATTTTACTTGTTAAATAATTACATAATCTACAACATATTTTTTAAAACTACATAACTTCCATTTCTCATTAATTTTTGCAGACTAATCTGGATAATATACCCCAGAAGACAGAGGAAACTTGAGTAAGATAAGAATACCACATTACTGGGAACACTTTATACTTACAATTTATTTTTATAATAATATTTTCTACCAAAGCTTTTAAGAAACTTAAGCTCTTGTATATATTTTCAAATCTCCCTCCATCTTATAGAGTATTTCAGACTTCGTTCCTTGGCTTTTTCCTGTTTAGCGACACTTTGCAGAGTACATTAAGTGTGAAGTTTTTCGCCAATAGAAATATTATTGTCGCGTCGCGCATAATGTGTCGCAGCTTGCATGTAATTTTCTAGATTTTGCACCCGCCGCGGCTGACATACCCGCACACTAAACAACAAAATGCAAATGCAAATGCGAAGAATAAACAAAATAATAAAGAAAACAAGATAAACGCACTAGGAGGGGCAGAAACATTGGTCAGCATACGATTGCTGTTTATTGGTGAACTTTTTGTGAGCATTGGTGAACTTTAGTGACCATTGGTGCATTTTTATTTTCATATTGGTGAAAGGTTGGTGTAAATCCAGATAAATTGAATGAGTAATATCTCTATATATTGAATATGATGGGCACATTGTAGATTATTGGTGAACTTTTTGTAAGCATTGGTGAAATATTATACATATTGTTGAAGTTTGTCTTTTATTTTGTGGAAGCCTTATGACAATTCGCAGAAAATAAATCGATCCAGAATTAGCATTGTTGAAGATTGGTGAACTTTTGTAAGCATTGGTGAAGTATCATGAATATTGTTGAAGTTTGGGGATCATTAGTGACAGTTGGGTTCCATTTTGGGTTAGTTTTGTGAAAATTCGAAGAAAATGAATAAGGAACATATCTGCCTAATAGAATATTGGTGAACTTTTGTAAAAATTTTTGAACTTTAAAGGAAAGTGGGAGTAAATAGGTAAATGTGGAGCATTGATAAATATTTCCAAAAATACTATATATTATTCGATTTACTTATTGAGTTTATTCACGAACAAAAACCTTATTTGCTCTAGGGCTTAGTGTTTTCTTTTTTTTTTTTTTCCCCGACTCTGGCAAAGTGCATTTCATTTAATTTCTATTCTGTTGTTTCCTATTTTTTATTCGTGCTCTTATAGAGAGTAGGCCGCACCCATGGATCCGATCCCCACGATCCCCGTTCGGCAATCGAACTGTAGAGCAAGTCAAACATGGAACAATCGGTCAGCGACAATGAAAATGCCAAGTGCGCGAGTACGAGTAGCTTTTTGCCGCCGCTGCGGCTTTCGTAGGTTATTTATATTTTTTTTTCCCCCATTTTTTTATGTTTGGGCTTTTGTGTACGAGTATTTTCTATTTATTTAACTGGCAGTGGTGGTGGCAGCAGCAGCAGACTTGAGTCGGCCAACAAACCGCATGCCCGCTCGCTTTACAGGCTTCTTTTTACCACGGAAAAGGGGGGCGGGCCTCGGAGGCTTTCCAGACGAGACGGGACGCCAATGAAGCGAGAAAAATTACTGTTTGTAAAGTGAGTTTGTCAACATGAGGCGTGTGCATCGCAGAACCAGACAAAGGCCAGATACAGATACAGATACAGATGCAGATACAGCTACAAATACGGATGGAAATACAGAAATACAGAGATACAAACAAGTATCATTAACGCAATGCCCAAACCGTTAGAGGAGGCATTCGAGCTGCAGTTGGTGGCATCTTTACCTGGAAGCCGACTCCAAAAACTCCATAACTCCAAGTATTTTTCTGCAGAACTTTTGGTTCGTTTGGCTCGGAATTACGGAGGAGGAGGCGGATGAGGCGGTGGCAGCCGGAGCCGGAGCCGGAGGAGCAATGTAATTGAATACCTGGCATACTCACTTTTTCTCCACTTCAACCATGTTTACATTGGCATACCCTCGATGGGATTATGCATGTTTGTTGGCACTTGACGGCTGCATTTGTTGGCTATTGTTTTGAATTAGCTAAGTTCTTAAAATCACCTGTCTGTTTAAGCCATGTAAATGGTTTTTAAATTTCATATTTTAAGTTTTATAAACCTTTATAAGCCTGGAACATTTTATAAAAAGTCTGAGAATCAATAAAGTTCTTTTATATAATTTTTGCCACAGTATCTTCCATTCGATTTGCGATCTCCTTTAGTTCCTGGCTCTTTTTGGGTTCTGTTTTGTCTAGGCACACATTTATGGGCTGTTGTCCTGGCTAAAAATGGCACTGGAACCCATCATAGACGGCGGCCAAGAAAGCCCAAGCCAAGGCTACTGGACAAGGTCCGCCAGCGTTGTCAGCAATTACTCATTTATGGCTTGTCCGGCATTTCTCGCTCTCGGCTTCTGTGTGCCAGCCTGGTATCTGTGTTCAGGCTCCAACAGAGAGCAAAAATCGGGGTACTAATAAAACTATATTAATGGATATTAAGGGGACTTGCTAAAACCTTTTCTCGCCGTGCATCGTATTGATTTATGCATTCGACTTGGCCGGTGCTTGGTGGACTGCACTTTTTCATAAAATGTCCGAGGATCCTGGCCGGTTATTGCCTTTTGCCTGCTGCTTCTATTTATAAAGATTACGTGTAATTAAAATCGGATGGCTTTGCCAAGAGCATCCTCTGCCGCCGCTCGTCTCGTTACGCTTGTCACCTGACCGTTACCCGCAGGAGCGGGACAGAGCAAAGCGGACCTCCAGAAGTTACAGAAGCTGGAGCAGTTCGGATGAGATCGAGATCTCGTTCCGATCTCGTTTACTGGGTGGCACAGCAGGTTGAGGCCCGGTGACATCATATAATTGGAGCGTTTTCTTAGAGGAATATATTGATGGCATTATAATGGGTAAAGAAATGTGGCTGGCGAGGAATCTGAGCGGCTTCTAACTGGGGCTGAAAGGGGGAGGAATGCACACCAGTTTTTAAAAAGAAACCACCCAAAACAGCTTTAAATGTACAATTAAAAGGGATAATTTAATTGAAATAATTCCAAAATAAAATGGTTTCTTTATCATTAAAGGATCCCCAATAAATCTTTCATATTCCCCGTTAACTTGAGGCGTTCATTTCCAGAATCGTGGCTGCGGAACTGTTCGCTTCGCTCCACTGAAACCCAGAACTGTTCTCCCCGATCCGGGCTAATCAGGGCCATTAGATGGCTCATTATCGCCGGCAACGGAGGGTGGGGAACCTGACCTTTGACACTCGGAGAATGCCAGAGTCCCGCTCACTGCTCACAGCAACAGTTCGGCGCGCGATAACAGCAAATTGAATTTTGAAAACGCGTAATCATCACATTTCGAAAGTCTATTTTAATAGGGCATTAAAATATAAATGCTAGGATTATCAGACGTGACCCCCTAAATACGGCCAATGCAGGCAGGCAGGCAGCCAGGCCCTGGTGTTATTTTTCAGAACCAAATCGGAATCTTTATGTGCCATTTGACACAGTTGGACAGGCACTGGCACTGGCACTGGCTCTCACTTATGCAATCCACAGCGCTATCAGCCATCAGTCTCCACCACAGTGTTGCCCCTAATCTCGTCAAGCCTCCGCCCTCCCTCAACCGCCTCCTCCTCTGCCCCAGACAGGGGCATGTTTTAAGCGCATGAATCCCGGCAAGAAATGAGATGAAGTCTATTCTTGAACCGCACTGAACTTTGGGCTAGAAAATGCAATTAATACTCGGACTAGAAAAATACTTCAATTATATTGGGACCTTATATATAATGAATGATGGGTAATTATTTTGAACTTATTTGTGTCGATAGCATAAAAAGGGTATGGTTTTGGGCTGAGTTATGGATTACTTAATATTGTATGGTAGCTCTAATTAAAAACTATTAAAAACTTATTATTATTTCTCTTTATTAGAATTCCCTGAATTTTTCTTGGTAAATGTAGTTAATATATTATACTTTCCATTTAACTTGGTCAGATTCCAGGAACTCTGTTCTTTATAAGCTTGAAAAACAAACCCCAATTTCCCCTTGATTGGCTTATAGTTTCTAGATTATATTTTAGATTTTAACTTTTATTTTTAACACTCTGGCATTTAGCTGAGGAAACAATGTGAACCGAGAAACGGCGGCATGGCAAAATGTTCCTTTTTTTGCCCTCTTAAATGGCGCTCCCAAAACTATTTTTGCCCGCCGTCCGTCCATCTGTCCGCCTGTCCGTCCGTCCGTCTAGCTGTCCGTCCGGATTCGTTTGTGTCCACCTCTGTCTAGCCGTCAGTTTGCGGTGCGCCTTTAGTTTTAGCATTTACTTCTAGCATAGCTGGCATTTTTGTAGCAATTCATGTCTATATGGTTTGTTTGCGACGCGTCGTTCTCCTTATTTTTATTTTATTTTTTTTTCGCATTCTATATTCTATTCGATGCTGCTCTCTTTGTTATAAGTCCGGGGTCCGTAAATGCCGCGTGCTCATCACTCGCAGACACTTTAGAATGCAGCCAGTATCTGTGAGATGTGTGCGCACACAGAGATAGCATAGGAATGGTTCTTACAGATTTTGGGGTCGACTGGCTGAGGGAATGCGGGGGATATCCAGAGTGTCCACCTACTGGCATACTTTGGCATCGGAAATCGTAACAGAATTCTAACTGTATCCAGTATCTGTATCTAAACATCTTTTTCTGGCATCTCTTTATTTTGACATATGAACGACCTTTTTGAATACATTTCTTTAATTTATTGAAGTGATTTTTTGTGTGAACAATTGTTAAATTATTAACTAGTATATTTTAAGTATATATTTTTGTTTACTTTTGTTGGCATTTGCCACGTTTGACTTTTCCTTATTTTCCCCTCCAGTGCCGTCCGTTGCTGCTTCTTCACTACCTTTTGATTCTTCTCCTGACCTCTGTTGAGAGTTATCTCCCGACTTCTGTGTGGATTCATCAACTGACTTCTGTGTGGATTCATCAGCATAATCAACACAGATCCAACAGCATTCGGGAAACGGCAGTACAGTGGATACTCCATCATCGTCACATTCCTGAAATGGTGGCGGTGACTGGCAGCTAAGGGGAAAAATGAATATAAATTTAGAGGTGATCTTCTGGTCGGCAGAACTTACTAATGGATCAAGGCCACGCCCTCATTGTTCTGGCAAACGTATACGCCGCACGTATTCGGGTCCTTTTCCCAGCCACCCACCGGTATGGGTTTGCCCGACTTTCCTATGCAACCGCCCTTTTTCCCTTAAATATTGATCCATAAATATATACTTTTAATTGTATATAAGAGTTGGCTTACCTCCGGACTGCAATTGAATGAAATCATGGCCCAACAACCGAACAATAATGTTTTGGAATAAGCTAAGCTAAGCTGGCCTTTTATAGCCACTTGGATATTCTAATTTGATCCCATTGAACAGCTGCCATGTGGCTGGGATTCCTAGAGAAAATTAAAGCCAAGTCCGGGTTCCAAGTAACGAAAGGGTTTTGGCATTCCATAATACTAATAATATCTTTCCCAGTCAACTTGGAGCTAAAATTCCATATCGAGTCCGATAGTGTCCCCAATTAATATATTTCGGAAAATGCAAGGATTGCTATTCGCGTACATACTGTCCCTCTGCCTGCTGCTCCACTGCACCAGCAGTCACGTCCTGGTCAAGGCAAGTCATTCCACCGATCCTTAACATCTTCAACTTATTCCCAACCACAGAGGCACAGTCACCAGCCCAAGCGAATGGCCAATCCGCGGGATCTGTTGAACGATTTTGTGGCCATCAGCGGAGGATCGAGTGGATTGAGTGCTGCAGAAGCGCGGTTTCATGATGGAGAAGCGGGGAGTGCAACCAGGTCCGGCAACTGCGATACGTCGCCATCATGCAATGTAAAGGAGATCATGGCACCCGGTGATCCCAAGACCAAGTCCTCGGCTATTGCCCAGCAGGCTGCCCAGGATGCCAAGGCGGCCAATGAGGCACAGTCCGCCGCCGGACATGCTGCTGCCCAGCACATCAAGACGGAGCTGGCCGAGAAGGCCTTCCAGTCCGCCAAGGCCGCCGAAGCAGCCCTGATGGGCAAGCAGATGATGGTTGACCAGCTGGAGCAGGAGACCCAAGAAGCGACCGCTGTCGTCGAGGGGGAGACCACGTCGCTGCAATCCATCGAACTGAACATGAACTCAGCTGTGGAGGCGACCAAGGCGGCCACGCAACAATTCGAGGCCCTCAGCGAGCTGCTGACCAACTCCAGGAGTAACCTGGCCAATATCCAGTCGGTGGCCGTCGGCTTGCAGCAGGAGATGGAGGCAAAGACGCAGCTCCTCGAGGCCGCCCGCAACCGGCTGGCCACGTTCCAGAAGCAGCTGAGCAGTGCCCACGAGGACTACGAGAAGACCAAGCAGGCCGCCTACAAGGCAGCCTGTGCCGCCGTGGAGGCCAAGCAGAAGGCCGCCGCCTTGGAGAGGGCGCAAAGGAAAGTCAGGGCTTAAAGAGTTTGGGGGTTGGAGGTTCCCCTTAAACAATTTTCCCAATTATATATATTTTATACAGTTACATCTCTTTTTGATGTTATAGGATTTCTGCCAATAAAATGATTAATTTTTCATTAAATTGCAAGCTTAAAGGTGTTTCTGGAAATATTTCTTGGCTAAAGCTCAGCTTTTCCCCCTAATAAAGCCCCGCCGAGACACAAACATCGCTCCACCGAGTTCCGGTAAACATTCAATTCTGGCTATAAAAGGTTCATTCGCGGATTGGAGCCACCAAAGTGGTTCTACTCCTCCAGCTGAGATGAAGTGCCTTCTGATAGGGATTGCCTGGCTCTTTGGCTTGTCCTGTGCCAGGGCCCTGGTCCACTTCGTGAAGACGGAAAAGGGAGGCGAGTGGAGCAATATCCTTTATACCCGAAATGCAGCTCACTATTCTAGATTGCTTTCAGCTGATGGCTGCGTGATCGATGGCGTGGAAGTGGCTGTGGGAGAATATAAGCAGGACAATAACACTTGCGGTGCATACACGTGTATGAATAAGGAAGGAGATGCCTTCATCCACTAGTGAGTGCCTTGAGAGATGCAACCGAACCCCTGATCATTGATCCCGACTCCTTTTAGTTGTCAGATCCCAGTAACATTTGCGGAATGTACCGAAACTGCGGTATTGACGGAAATGGATTTCCCGCAATGCTGCTGGGCGTGTGCCTCCTGGGTGAATTGTGATGACGAGGATGATGGTGATACAACAGATACAACACCCACAGGAGGAGGTGATGCATCAACAGATGCTACAACAACAGATGCTACAACAACAGATGCTACAACAACAGATCCTACAACAACAGCTGCACCAGGAACACGCACCGGACCACTCCCCAAAACTCACTCCAAGGCAGATAAAGCCTCCTTGGTGTGGGCTGAAACCCACAGTGAAGCTCTCCCGGCACCCAATAGGGCCAGCGGATCGAGACCAAATCAAATTTTTACGGCTGGCACCAAGAAACCCGGAGGCCCCCGTGGACCCGAATTAGCGGAGAACCTCAAGTTCGGCGGGAGAACTCCCATTACCAAGTTCGGGGAGGAACCCACAATTAACCAGCCAAGTGAGGAGGTGGACATCACCGGCACCAAACTCTATGGAGCACCCAAGGCCCCCAATGAGCCCCAAACTCAAACTTATTTGAATTTTTAAGTACGATTTGGGTCGATTTCCGTTTCGATCTTAAATAAATGAGACTGTACTACTGTGGGCAAAAAGTAAGGTGAATTTGTTTGTAAAGTGAAAATTCTTTATTTATTCTCCTGAATCAATTTCATCCCCTTCCGATAAAATACACTTATGCCAACGTTTCTTCAAATTCTCGATCGTTTGGTAAACACAAGCGTAAATATAGTACTTATACTGACATTGACATGAAATTACCGCCAGATGTCATCAACAGTCCTGCCAACTCAAAACAAAAAAACTAGTCCGCCATCTGAAGCCCGCGAATTTTAAATTGAAAATTCACCTTACTCTTTGCCCACAGTAGTATCATGAACTTCATTTATCTTGGCGCAAAACTGACCCACATACACACGACCGTCAGATCGGGGAGTGATATCTTTCCCTGCATATGTATATGTATTTCTGGTTTTCACTGAACACTCCTGGATGCTTTTTTTTTTCGGCCCCCTTGGTTTTTTTAATTAGCCGCCGCCGGCGAACAAATCTGACCGAAAAACAGGAAAAGGGTTTCAGTGGCTGCCGGGTCCTTCAACCCGGCCTGAAAAAGATTGAAAAATTATAAAACGGTGATCTGCGGAATACAAGAAAAATTGAAAACCAGATCTGACAAGAGAGTATGGGAATGGGCATGGGCATGGACATGGACATGGGATTGGGATTGGGATTGGGAGGATTGGGGCAGGTAGGCTCGGCTCGGTTCGGTTCGGCTCTCTTCGCTTCGATGCCCTCCCCTGAACACTCCCCTCGAGTGAAAGAGATTCGGCATGATGTACATTAAACGGGAAAGACAAGAATAACCAAAAATAAAAAAACAACTGAAATGCCAAAAAAGAGCTTTTTTCGACCAGACAATTTGTGTTTATGAGTGAGCGGCTGCAGTTGACACCGAAAGGCCCCTACGGTGCGGAGAATCACGTAGTATAAATCCTAATTGGTACACACAAAAAAATGCAAGCTAGTTCGATTCGGACTTTAAATCCTTATAAAGATATTTTTGCAATAAATAAATATAAAATTCCCTAATGGGATTTTATTGGCGTGTAATTTATATTATTTTGTAGCATGCGCCAAGATAAAATTTACGTACAAAACTAAGCAGCTCAATTATTTAAATAATATTACATATGTATATGAAACTCCAAACTATTTATTTTAAGAGCTCAACGGACACCTGGAAATTCTCCATATTCCAAAGTTTGCGTGTGACCAAGGAAGCCGCCCTTTTCCGGCGTAGAGTGCAGACTGCGCTGCTCTTTTGCCGCACTCTTATTAATTGAGTGAACATGTCCATTTTTGGACAGCCCGCCAGACACGCGGGGAAATTACAATGCCGCAAAAAAGAAAACAAAAATACAAGAATAAATAATACGAAAAGCAAGCCCAAAACAGAGCGCAATCAAAAGTAGCCTGATTTTGTTATAACAAAAAATAATAACAAATCAGCAAACCACACGCTGCCCTTACGTCGATTCCAGGAGCAACGTAACCGAAATACGTAAGGAAACCATGCGGTCGCAACATGTTTCATGTTCGTTGCGAGCGAGACGGCACTAGAATGAGGCGCAACAGGCCGGCAGTGAAAGCGAGCTGCGAGCGAGAGCGGGATGGCGCCAGCCGCTGGGGCTGGCTAATAGAAATGCGACAACAAATAGCACCGGGTAGTTGACTACAGGAGAGAGCGAGAGAGGGAGACGGCGAACAGCTGTGCGAGAGCCAACACGTTCGAAGCGGCGCTGCCGACGTCGCAGTCGCTCTGCGCGAGCGAAGCGACTTCCAACATTATTTTTACAGTCTTTACATTTTACAGTTGATCGTGTGCCGTGCCTCGTGCGCCGGTGGAACCTAAAGAATTCCAGAGATCTAAAATAAATATAGAAGAAACAAGTTGATAGTATACAGATAAACAACAAAAAGTAACAGTAAAAACCAGGCAAAAACCATACCATTAAGGAAATCAAATGTCAAGAGGACGACAAGTGCAACGAAACTCGGTCAAGTGTTAAGAGAAATTCCAAATAAAAACCTAATGAATTCTAATTCGTGATCCGCGAGTACATATGTGTGAGTGAGTGGCTGTGTGCGAGAGCTAAACTTACAGATATTTTAACACCTACCGCCGACTTCCAGTTCGACGCGTGTTTCACACATTTCCAGCATTTCCAGCATCGCCGCATCGTAGGAGCGTTCACCCGAAAAAAGAACTGGCAAACAAAGCCAGAATTAGTAAACGCGCGAATTATATCTTTTACACGTGTCTCCGACTCTGCTGACTCACAGATTCTTCTTTGGCTGCCAAAATAAAAGAAAAAAAGAAAAGACAATTAAGCAAATTTTCCACAATCGATTAACATTGAAATTAGGCAACGCCAAAAGCAAAACGTGTTAATAAAAAGCAACGGCCAAAAAAAGAGCGACGGGAATTCCTGTAATCGTTGACGGAAGCTAAACTTCATGTCATGATTTTATAATCGCCAGGGGTAACCGGAAAGCAGATGTAAGCTCAGGTAAAGCACAGGTGTTGGTAAAGGTATCCCCGGAAATACAGCAAAAAAGGTTTAGGACTATTGGACGAAATCTTTAAGAACTTTCAATTTTGTTATCATAGAAAATGAACTGAAAATAGTTATAAAACTTACAAAAAAAAAACCTTTAAAGATACACAGGCAAGAAATCAAAAAGACAAAACAAGCGCCTAAAAACAGTTATTTTTCCTGAAATTTGACAAGGTTCCAAGAAACTTGAAGTCATATTTTTTCCTTTGCTTATTTTACGAAAAGTGTACTAGATTTGTCTTGTTCATTTCCATATTTTACGTTCAAAACCTTGAAATTCATTAATCGCACCTAAAGCTTATGCTACGATCTTACGATTACCAAATTGCTGAGAAGTGCCATATTTTCACCGAAAAGTCTCAAGCCCCCCTTTTTTTTTTGTACGTACGAAGCTCAATTTCAATTTGATTAATCAATGAAAGCCACTAAAAGTACAACGAAAAGTACGAAAGAGGCGGGAAACCAAAGCAGCGGGAACGAAAAGCGCCCGAGGAAGAGAAGGAAAAGGAGGAGGGGGACGAGGAAAGCGAGATGGAGAAGAAGAAGAGGCTAATTGATAGTAGCAATAGCAGCGGCAGCGCTGCGGCAGAGAGCGGGCAGCGCAGCAACGCCCGAAGAAGGAAGCCGAGAAACCGTTACAATATGCGACAAAGGAATGTGTCACAGTAAAAAAATCAAATAACTAACGTAAACGTAACGGCGCAAGCAGCAGCCACGTCAGGCAGCAAGCTTAATTCCAACATGTTCGAGGCAGCGCTGTCGACGCCGACAGAACGACGATCACGGGCAGCGCTGCTGCCGTCGGCGGCGACGCAACTTGCCGGCGCTCGCAGCTTTCAATTTTAAAAAATTTTAAATCTTTTTTCAGTTCTCTTTTGGTGCTCGATCGTGACGGTTTATTTACTACAAATTATTAATATTCTTTGGCTTTTAAGGAGTGACTGCCGAAAAAATTTGCCTATTCCAGGCAGCCACACACACACACACTCTCAACCGCGTTGCAAAATGCTCGATCGTAACGGTCCGGATTTCTCTCTCTGTAGCTGCTTCTCTGCGTGCCGGCCCGCGCGTCTGTGTGTGTGCGGGCGTTATTGTGCATGTTTCCGGTGGCCGAAAAAAAAACCAGAAACAGAAATCAAGAATAATAAAACACGATAAAGAGTGTCACAGCAACTGGAACTTTGTACGCTTGTGTGTGTGTGTGATTAGGTGCATCTCGCGTAACAATAATAATTGCATTTATCGGCTGGCGCCAGCTTCAATTTAATTATAAATAACATCAACAAAATAGCACGCACACACTAACGTTTGAAAAGTCAAAGTAGGCGTTTATACCCGCCTCTCGCTCGCTCTCCCTGGGGCATCACGCGCGCCGGTACAAAGTTAAAGTTTGTTGGGTAACACACGCACACATTGCACTGAACTAATGGAGCCCGGCTTTGTTTTTGTGCCCAGCAACTACAGAAAACCAGAGAGAGAAAAAAATCAATACTCGTTATGGGATTAAATTTACAAAGAAAAAAAAAATAGAAAAAAAACTATAATAACAAGCGCAAAAAGCATTGAAATAAACTCGACGGAACTCGCAACAGAATCTCTTATCGCCAAAAGGGGCCAATGTTCCAAGGTTCCACATATAAACTTACGAACTTTGAGCTTTCATCAAAAGGAGATTATAAAAGATTATAAATATTATGTAAAGTAACACACAAAATGCAATTCCAGTGCAACTTGCTAGCTATAGCAAGGACATCTGTTCACATCTTACCGGGCAGCATTAGATCTTTTTTAGATACCTCTAATACTGTCAGGTAAAGATGTCGTCCGTGTCCTTAACCATCTGTAAAAAAAAGTACACCGAGTTCCTCAAAATAATACCGAGAAAAACAAGTTTTTCAATTGTGCGTAAGCGAAAAGACCGGGAAGATCGGAAGGACGAGGAGTGAAAACCGCGGGATCGGGATGCGAACGAGCGGCAGAAAATTGGTCATAAATTCTTATTTTTTGCAGCAGCAGAGCGACGCGATTTGGGATGACATCAGTAAAAAAAAAAAAAATATAAAAAGAAAAAAACCGAGAGGAGAGAGATCGTTCCCAATTCCCATTTCCAATTCCCGGACCTCGTCGCAGAGTCTGCAGGTAAACACTATACAGTGTACACTCGATAGAGGGAACTCTTAAAAAAGGTTAGCAGAGTTTGTGACAAATTGTAAACAGATTAGTCATTTATTTATATTCTATAGTTAGAGTTGGCACACTTTAAAGGTGTAATTTTATGGTACTAAACAGATTTCTTTACAAAATAAAAGATATACATTTTGACATTTTTTAGATTTTCTTCCACTTTTTTTGTTTTAGCATCAGATTTCATAATAATATCAAGAATTGAGTAATACATAATACTAAGTTAGTATAGCTTAGTTCTTTGCACTGTATTGTGTGTGCACTGTAAAAAAAGAAAGAGGAGGGTAGATTGCGAGAGAGGAACCTATAAAAAATATATTTTATGGTTCCGCTCGCTTCTTGCGCTGTTCTTGTGAGCATTTAGCGGAGGCTGCTCGCTGGTTTCTTAATTTCATCGCGGCATCATTTAGTGACAAAAATTGTCTTCTTTTATGATACCTCTCCCCGAACCCTCCTCTCCTTATCTTCCTTTATCGTCCACAAATTTACGATTATAGTCAAACTACTAGCCAAGCCAGCAGCAGCAGGTTGAGTTTCGTTTCGTTGCGTTGCGTTGCGTCTCATTTGGTTTCTTTTTTTCCCCCCTCTTCGTTGCCGCATCTTAATGTTCATAATTTGAAATTAGAGAAATGTGAAATAAGAAACCGCAGCCATAATCAAACAATTAAAAGCTTATAAATTGCCGAAACGTGATCGGGGAAAACGCAGCTGAAATATTATGATTTAATCGAGGACATGTGCTTATGGTTAAGCGTAATTGGGCGGAACTTTCAGATACTTGTGTTGAAGAAACCGATCGTACCTGTTTCAGATTGGCTGAGATATTTCATTAAGAC
Organism: Drosophila rufa; assembly: GCA_018153105.1. NCBI lineage: Eukaryota > Metazoa > Arthropoda > Insecta > Diptera > Drosophilidae > Drosophila > Drosophila rufa. The sequence continues at coordinate 8,127,800 of JAECXS010000002.1, forward strand.
GATAGATCAGAATAGTTAATGGTATCAATTATTTAAACATTCCAGTTAATGGTTTTCTTGCTAAAGGTTATTATGGAAAGTTCTAAAGTTAGTTAAGAGATGTGGCATCATAGATCTATGTTATTATGTCTTACAACTTTTGTAATTATGTTTTAATAGGTCATCTGTATAATTCAATTAAATGGGGAGGATCCCATTTCATAGTAATCATGGTAATAGTAACCATTTCTTTTTTTTTGTAAGATTTGAAGAGTAATTTTCCCTTACTTTAATGGGTTAATAATATTAGTAACAATTCAAGCGTAATGCTTAAATATCAACTCTACACCCGATCAAGGAAGTGTCCTTATCTCACATATTACTTATTTCTGCCTTTCATAATTTCCACTCAGGTCCTCCACTCGAACTCTTACAACATTCAAAGTTATTGATAAGCAGGGCCCAGACTAGATAACGCTTGGAAGCTGATCCCAGCCAGAGATTGTACTTAAGGGTTCACATCAATGCGATGTTGAGTCTGTTATAGCAGATAAAACAAATATAAATTCCAGCGAGTGCCACCTGGCAAACAAGCGACTTAATTGTCAAGAGTGTCCAGAGTTACAGCTACAGCAGTATATATACCTATAGAGCAATATATATGATATGTGTGGTTAAACCCACACACGAGAGCCTGAGACTGTGTGTTTATTTAGAGTTCCACCGACAACAGAGAGATATATGAGGCAAACACAATGACACGTACGAGAGCGCTGAAGGAATAGGGATCGTAAAACAGTTTACAGGGCTTTTAAATTTTACAGTTTCTTGGCATAGTGGGTAGTGTTTCTTGGGGGTTTCTAGTTCGGTTCGGTTCGGAGGGGTTAATCTAATCAGGAAAACGAAAAATGCGTTAGTCTCGGTCTGGCCTGGTCGAAGCCAACACGATCCCCGAGAGGCGGAACGACCAACGTAACCAGAACGAATATAACACCTGTTAATGAACTTAGCAGCGGCTCTAATGAAATATGCACACCTTGCCTCTCCGACTCCTTCCTTGGTGTATGTTTCCCCCCGCCCCGTCCGCTGTTGTCAGGTCGTAAACTTAACCCATTCGGTCTCATTTTCAATAAAAGGCTGCATAAATCAATTAAAGCCACGGGAGACTTGGCCCTTCTCCCTGGACTTGGGTGGGTATCTGACCTCCGCTTGAATAATGCATAACTGGTTAATCCGATAGCCTTGCCATTACCCAGTAATATATTCCCGATTTGAGTTCGGCAGCGTAGTGAATCACTTCTTATAATTAAGTCCATCAAAGAACTTTGACTGTTCTGAAGCCACCGAGTAGTCAAGTGTTTAGGCTTACTTGTTATATAGTAATATTCCCGAAAACTCTATTCCCCTTCTAGATATTTAACGATTCTGCTATTTCATAATTCTATTGAAAAGTTCGGAGCAGTCTAACGGTCAAATAAATGGCTAGAAACTGCCCAGTCAGCCAACGTGGGACAATTTCACAAGCAACAACTAATTGCGGGCGTGTGTGTTGGCCAATCTACAATTTAAATCGGGCAATAGAGGGTCCAGTTCGATAGGGAAACACTTCAGAGGCCGACCCAGCGGCGCTGAAAAAGAGAAGTGCCGGCTGTATGTATCGATGGTGCGAGTGTTAATCGGAATAGCGACGAGAACACTTGATATCCAACATGGCTCCGGCAGATAATGTCGCGTTCACACCACATGGACCCACGCTGCACCTCTTGAAAGAGAAAAAACCGACTATAGTAACACCCTTGAACATTTTAAACAATTTACGAGCACAATATCATTCATTTCAATCATTTGTAAACTTCCTCCTATATTTTTTAGCTATCTGGCTAAGGAACATCCTAGATACTCAATAATTTTATATATTTTTAACACAAACTTTGGAACAAATTACTAATACCTTCTGCAAGGGTATATAACAAAAAAGCAATAACGATCGACTCAGAGTCACACAATAGCAAAACCATTTCAGGCAGCCAAGCTCGATCATCGATTCTGTCAGTGGCCAGGGGCGAAAATGTTGAAATTAATTTCATATGGCTGCATATCTCACCTGCGACATCTGATTTGTGTTGGCCAGGTGCGTTTGTACGAGTATATAGTGAGGCTTGGCCCACTGAGATTTCATTGCTAATTATTTGTAACTGATTGAAAAGCTAATCAGCGTTGACCAATACCATATCTTTAGGCGGTTCTAATCAGTATAACCCCATAAAAATTCCCCCAAACAAGAATTCCAGGAATATAGTTTGGAAAATCGGAAGAAGAAAAGTCGCCCCCCAACCCTCACCAAACGTCATGGCATTTGAGTACCTCATATATGGTATATATATGGAGGAGAGCTACTATATCTAATCAGAGTCTAAGGCGGGGAGTATCTAATCGAGCGCGATCCACAAGTGCGTTGGGAGAGTATCTAATCGTGCCGGGCCATGGAGATACTAGAGGTGGACAGACCGACCCTCTGCCTATAAAGGTATTTCACCAGTGGATTAGGTTACTATTCATAAGAAAAGAAAACTGATTTAGGTTGTATATCAACCGAAGTATAAATAGCTCTACAAAATGTAGGTTCCAGAAATTAACCCGTAAAGTAAGAGAATTATTCAATTAAGTAACGATGAGCCATCAATTATATTCTGTACATTTTACATAATAAAGTACCAATAAATAAATATATTTTTATGCATATCTATCTCTTGTTCCATGTATTTCTTTCCACGATCATATCTCAGCGCAGCCACGAACAATGGGAATGGGAGGGAAAAGATAGTGACTGGCCGGTCGGTCGGTCGGTCGGGCACTGGAAATGAGCTCAAATCAAAATATTGAGCATGATTTATAAATTACGGTCTGGTAATATAATACGCCTTGACACGATAATAAAAGGGAGAAACCAAAGAAAGGCGATGAACTGCACCGATACACCAGCTGGTGTGAGGTTAAAGAGGGGGCAATGAATGGGCGTAAATCAATTAAAGGCTAACAAAGCAATCAAGCTAGATTAATAATGTCGAAGCCAGCCTTATGAATGACTTGTGCCAAGTCATGGACTGTCAATCGGTGAATTGATTGTGTCACAGTTAAGGGGGAATTACCGAAAATGCAGCCGCATCGAACATCATCATCATTTCTCACACTGGAGATGTCGCCTAATGAACTTGCCATGTTGTTGAAAACCCGAAGAGCAAGGAGATGGGTAACTGGAGTGAGCTGAAACGCGAAAGCATCATTGTTGGTTCGCCTTCTTACTCTGTTTTGTGCATTAATTAGTTAGACACTAATTTCCAATTCCGATTTCAGTCATGCAAATGTTAATTGACCACTTAACTTAAAACTTCATAATGATCGTTAATAATCGGCGAAAGAAGGAGCGGAGCTACGGAGCTACGACAACTGTAACCGAAAGAACAGGTTCAAAACCTTAACTAGCCAAGTCCAAGAGCTCGTAAAATATATGCTGCAGCCATTGGCCACATGGCGGAGTTACCTGTGAGAGACTCTGCTGAAACCCGAACTCGAAGCCCGAGGCTCCTAACTGTGCATTAACCATCTTCTCAGCCAGCTCATTTATATTCCCTAGACCTCGTGGCTGACACTATGTGTGCTTAAATTTTAATATTAAGTGGTGTATCTGAACTAAACTAGACCATAATTCACTTAAGTTAGGAACATACCAAAATAAAATAAATAGCATATTGATGCACGTGTTTTCTAAGTATTTCTATTACAACCAAAGGTTATATCTAAGTAACAGCGGATAAACCTTAAGGTTAAAGCCTATAATTAGAGAGAGGTCTCCCAATTAGATGCCGTTTTTTATGGCTTTGATTTCCCTTTTTAGTTAGGGAATTCAATTGGGCGTGGCCTGTCCGAATTACCCACACAGTTATCTAAATTGATCTGGACAGAGGGTTAGGAACTGGAAGTGCAAGCTCATGGCTCATAATCAAGGGCAATGAAAGCTATTTCCTGTTGGCCCAGGCCCAACTTGATTCCATTGATTGCACTGCAGGGAACAGATGTGCCGGTGGTGACTCGTGCCGCCGAAACAAAGTTACCAGTTACCATTTCCAATTCTTAGTTCTTAGCTCTCAGTTCCCAGTTACCAGTCACCAGTCAAAGCTAGCGAAACTAACTAAGCGCCTCTTGGCCACAGGTAATTGAACGCTGGCCCCATCCGCCATCGACATCACCTGAGCTACTGTGCACGCCTGCTCTTTACCAGAGCACAGAGAAAGAAAAACCTCGATTATTCTGAATTGAATTCGAATAGATAGAAAGATTATCGTATTTATTATTTTCCAGGCGGTGGCAAAACTGGCGGTTTTGCACTACTACTCTTTACCAGAGCACAGAGAAAGAAAAACCTCGATTATTCTGAATTGAATTCGAATAGATAGAAAGATTATCGTATTTATTAATTTCCATTCTGTGGCGGTGGTGGTGGTGGTGGTGGTGGTGGTGGTGGTGGTGGTGGCGGTGGCGGTGGTGGTGGCTTTATAGGATTTCCATCCGCATCGCATTCTTCTTCCTCAACGCAAGACCAGCAGCACACGGGAAAGTCCATTTCTGAGGTTACTTTTTTAGATTGGCACATCGCGAAAGGCAGGACTAGCTGGCAACTAATCGGGAGAACACAAGGATATTAATAAATATGAAGCGACTAAAAAAATGCATTTAATTACTCACTAAAAAATTAAGGCGTCGCCTTCCGTACTTATACACTTTACAGCGCCGCACGTCTTCTCATCCTGCAGGAATAGACCCACTTTGAGTTCCTGGCCATCATCCGTTTTGCAGCCGTTCTCTAAAAGGAGCTTCTGGTCTCAGCCAAAATTTGTTTAGATTAAGTTTCACATACTCTAACGTACCGCCCTTTTCCATTTTCAGGTAGTGCACAAGGCTGCTCGTATAGGACACGCAGAACGCAATCAGTAACACCAGTAAGTACTGCATTTCAAGTGGGAAATTATACTGCGGACCCCAGGATCTGGAGGCGCCTTATAAGCCCTTCAGGGGGTTGTCACCCGATCAGCCCCATTAACATCTGACAACTTTAATGAGAACTTTAAAAATTATATTTCCTACCAACTTTGCTTCACGCTTAACTAGAGTGTTTTAGCAGGCAAATTCCTTGAATTCACTTGGTACCTTCTGTAATACATAAACACCTGATGGACTACTTCAACTTCGTTGAAAGTAAAAGCTGAAACAGACTTGAATAATTATAGCGGATTTATATAGCCAGTAAATAGGCGGGTTCCTAGTGATTCTTACTAGCTTTTACGTTTATTATTTTTTATATTATTAATTTAAAAAAGAGGTTAACTTGGCCTCTTCTTAAATTGATTTTTCCATATAAACCGACTGGGGAAAATGCAGCTCAATTAACCAATTGCATGCAGGCCCGGCCTGAAAAGCCAGCATCGTCGAGTCGGGGCGGCAATTTGCATTTGTTATCCAATAAATGTGTACATACATTTATGAATTGGGGCCATTTTAGCGCCACCTGAAGCTAATCGGCTCCGTCCGCTCAATGGGGTAATTAAAAAGGTAATTTCAGCCCGGTATTAGCCCGGCTATTCGATTCAGCTGAGCATAATTTGTATTTCCTTGGAACTTTATATGCTGAGCAAGCTCATATTTTAATTATACGTTTAAAGGGAAGTTAATCCAATTTAGGTTAATAACAAGTAGCTCCAAAAGACACTATAAAACTTAATTAGAAATACAAATTTTGTGTCATTTCCAGAGGAAAGTTTTCAAACCTTTTAGTGTTGGAAACGTGTATCTGCTGAACAAAAAATATATATATATTCTTACCGATTTTGCTAGGAAGCTCAGTGAGCAGCAATTAGTGCTCAAAGAAAATAAGCTGGCGCGGAGGCTGGTCCAAAGACAATATGAATATGCATGGACAACGGCTTTATAAGTGAACTCTACGCCCCTCGCTCGATGGAAACCACTATTGTATGGCTGCAAGCTTAGACGCCTAACAGCCATCAACTGTGGCTATGTACGTATTCGTTTAACACGTAAAAAATTATATAAATTTGCATAGAAATTGCAATGAACCTTAACTCGAATGTGGAGGAACATCTAAGCAACAGGTTAATGGTAACACTGGTCAGCCAGGTGTGTTGCGAGCAGGTAAAATGTTCATTTCTATTTTCCACATTATTTTCCTATGCTTTAATTCCAATTTAGTGATTTATATTTATTATTATTTAAATGTTGTTCACTAAACATACCTTTTTATATTGAGACAATTCCACCTTTTCCTGCTGCCTAGTGTAAGCCATTAAAACGTAGTCACTGTTGTTTTATTATTTTTTTATTTATTTTTTTTTGCTGCACTTTTTTGTAATTATTAGCATGCCAGTTGTTGTTGTTGCTGTCAGCAGCAGACTTTTGAACCCAACCCGCTGCTCGCAAGTGTAAATTAAGTTGGAAATAAAGAGAGTGAGAGAGCAAACTTACTCTCCGGCCAGCTACTGTTGGCCAGCTTATATATACAAGTATCCATATATATGCATTTGGTCCTAACAACCGAATTGTTCTTTATATTTTCTTTTTCTTTTTTATACGAGTATTTTTCGCCTGTTATTTATAGCGCAAAATTCTGTAGCAAGTTTGCCGCCGCGCTTAGGCCGAGGAGTCTTCAGTCTTCAGTCTTCAGTCTCCGCTCTCCGGGCTCCAGTCTTCAGTCCGAGCCAAGTCCAGGTCCGAGTCAGAGTCGCAGCAACAGCAACAGAGTTATTAATGCTTGGAATTTTCATAATCGAAACGAGTTTTCAGGCAGTCGGCAGTCGGCAGTCAAGCAAGGAAGCACGCGCGTCTTGGCCAGACTCAACACACAGACTCGCTCTCCTCCGGCTTTAATAACCAACGCCTCGCCCTCCCCTCGCAAATCGGGGCAGGTTGTAGAGTTATGGCCATGGCAAGACAAGCACACGCCTTGCGCGAACAGGTGAAGCGTTTAACCGGTGGAACTCCGAGCCCCAGCCCGGGCACCTACTCCTACTCCTCTCCAGCGGCATGGCATCGCGAAAAAAAATAGCACACAAATTGGCCAGCGGACTTGGCATTTGCTCAAATCAAAATGTTGAAAATATTTCCCATTTTTGGAAGACACAAAAATGTTATTCCCTTTACGCTTTTATATTTTTGAGCAGCAATTTTGGTATAGCAAAAATTCAGAAAAAATATAGAATACTTATATTTTGTATTCTATACTTTATTATTCAATTTGTAAATAAAAATTGTAAATAATAACAATAATAATAATGTTGTTGAAATATAGTTTATTAAATACCTTTCAGCTTTGGCAAAATAATCATTTTGCATTCAAAGTTTTGTCTTCATAGTTCTAGGCTTTTATTTGTTAATTTTTGTGATATGATAAAATATTTTTTAGCAATAATTTAAAGTTATTTCTCTGTGTGGAGCCCTGACTCCTCCATCTGTGGACTCCATTTGGCCTGAGTGGCCCCTGAAGTTGGACTTTGGGCACATGACAAACTGCTGCTGCGGCTGCATAGTCAAAAAGCCATGATCTAATCACTAATTCTTTGGATTTGCCTTAACGTGATTTATTTTTGTGGATTTTTTCGCATAAGTGAGTTTAGCTAAAATCGATCAGAAACTGCATTTCCGCTGACTGGTTAAGGTTTCCGGTTAATAATAATAATAATAAAATCTTTGATTTAGAAACCCTTTCATTAACACTTTTTCATAAGACCTTACTCTAAATCGAATCTAACAAATAAATAAAACAACTTGTTCCACTAATAGTTTTTTATACTTTAAATGCAGATTAAGGACAACTATTCAAAGGTAAAATCGCATTGAATAATGATCATAAAGTCTTAGATTTAGGATCCATATCCTACAAGAATGCGTGTGTGTCCCCCAACCGATGGTGGAGAGCGAGAAGCCCAGATCCGCTCCAGGAATAGCATTGACTTATGCAAATGCTGGCCAATCGCTTCCATCGCGTTGCATGCAAACCTTGCCTGTGGCCCTGGCCGTGGCATTGCAGTTGCCAATTGCGAGTTGCGAGTTGCGAGTTGCAGGTAGCCGGCCGAATGAATGAACGAGCAACCTGCAACCTGCTGCTTCTGCTGCTTTTGCTGCTGGATGGCCAGGTATGTTTCCAAAGGCTGTAATTTGCTTAAAAGCAGCGAACAAATAAAGGGTTTCAATGGCTCCCCGAGCCCAGCGACAGACGGAGATAATGAATTGCAGGAGGAATCGGGCTTGGAGTTTGGGCTCCTTGGCTGTCTTCTTATGACGCCGGACGACAGCTGCCTGCCGGAGTTCTTGAAGTTCATGTCAGTCTAGGACTAGGATCATGCAAAGTTTTAATTAATAGTTTGTGAAGGGGCTGAGGCGATATTTAATTAGGACACACATTTAAGAGTATTCAACAGAAAAATACTTTCATGTTTGTTGTCACTGAGCCCCATTTTATTGCTGAATAGAATTTATTGTTATTATTAGCTGGAATTTCATTTCTTAAAATCCCCAATAATGTATGAAATTCAAATGACGAGCTAATAAAATAGTTTTTATGCATATTTTTCAATTAGCAGTAACCGCAATCGGGCTAAAGTACACTAATACTGGTAATACTGGTAATTCGAATGACGAATTATAATTACTGATAAATACAAAGTTGATGATAAGATAAAGGTTGATTAATGCAATTATTAAAAGGTTTTTAAGAATATTTTTTTTATTTCCTATAAGATGTACATATATTATTAGGGCTTTCCACTAGAATTCACAAAGGGGTCTACGTGCTAAGTCCGTCAGTATTTGATACTGAGGAAGGCCTAATTTTCTATATAATTTTAATTTAAAAATCAATCAAATGATTAACCATTATTAATATTATTCTATAATATTAATGATGTATTCTTTTTTCCTCCAGTTTCATGGAGTAATAATAATTTATTATCCCATATTTCTGGTTATGCATTTATGATTTTATATGGGTTTCTCTACTTTTTATCGAGTTCTAAATTTTATACCCAATTATTTTATGACTGCACTTGACCCCCGAGAGTGTTACAGCAAAATAAAAAAAATAAAAAAACTGATAAGGAGTTCCGCCGAAATTGGAAATCAATTGGGACCCCCACACAGCGCTGCCCGGGAGAAACTTTGAACCGAAATCCATTTAAATATCGAAGTGGGGAACTGCTGATAAATGCCTGCGAGGGCTGCCAAGCGCGACTCCGATAAAGCAAATGAAGAAACCCAAGCCCCGGCCCGAAAACCAAACAGAAATTGAAACCCAAACGGCGCTACTCGGACGGCGAGAGAAGAGGTTAGTAATTCCGTTTGGCTTATCGCAAAATACGCGGGGAATGGAGCCAGGAATTTATTCATAAGCATTAATATTCCCGGGAGTCGGGAGTCGGGAGAACAGGTTCAAAGCCGAATATCCACGGGTTCACTTGAACTCCAGTTCACGCAACAATCTTGCGACCGCGGCGAGTTGGCTCTGGAAATTGTTTAAGTATTTATTAAATTGCCTGGCCTGGCTCTGGCTCTCCCAAGTGGCCGGCAGACGATGGCCAATCTGCACGATAATCATGGGGTGTGAAAAATTTATGAACGCCGCCGTCGCTGCGCACGCGCAAAATGTGAAAAACCCTAACCGAAAAGCCCAATCCCAGCTGAAGCGCCGCAGAATCTGACAGCATAATGAATATATATGAATCTGCATTAGGGTGGGATGATTTGTATGTCCAAGGGGAGCCAAGAGGACTGGAAAAATCCCCCATGAGAGTAAGCCTTTGAGAATGCGATGATATTAGGATTAAGGAACTACACTAATCAGGTATTTAGGATTTGGGAAATAAAACAAATAAAAGGATGTTACTATTGAACCTTAATCTGAATAGTTAATGAGAATTTAGAAAAGTTTCTAATGGATTTTAGAGCCGAATTCATTAAGGTTTGACAATACAAATAAGTTAATTATGGAAATAATATTACATCTCAGATATAACATAGTAAAATCGAAGAATTCCCCAAGAAATACGAAGATATAACGTAAATATGTGAGACATCTAACCCCTTTTGATTTGTATTTAACGCAAATCGATGCCTGGATCTCTCTAGATGGATGGATCAGCGTCACCATCACCGTCCAGAGATCAGCTTGAGTCATCAAACTGGCTAAGTGCCCAGCTGGCTCTGACAGCTCCGCTAGTCGCAGGGCTCTGGCCTCTCGATCAGATTTATGGCCTGTTAAAATGTCCGCCGCCAAGTGCCAGGCAATTGGTTAAAAGCAACAAGCGTCCAAGATGCAACACGCCCGATAACCAAAGCCCGGCCAACAAACCAACAAACAAACAAACCAACAAATGGAAATAAAACCGCAAGAGGAACGCGCCAGCAGACCCAAAAAGGATCTGCAAGGAACCGCGGCGATTCGGAGTTCATAAATAAAAGATGGCAAAAGACCAACGGAAAAGGGCTTAAACAATGGACCGTTCGCATCGAAATCCCCGAGGTGAAGGCCAAGAGGGAGAAGACCCCGAACTCAAATATGCAGACGTGACTTATTTAGGACAAATTGTTTGATTTACGTTTCGTAATAAAAAAGCAATAATGCGAGAATGCTTAAATGGGAAAAGGAGAACAGGTTGATACTTATATGAAGAGAAAAAGCTCAGGGAAATTGGGAAAATATGTATGTACAATTTATGAACTAAGTTAGGGTCATAGATTTAGAATCTTTCCATAATTTATTTGATTTTTTCTTGGTAGGCTCTCAGCCCAGGCATCTTTGGAGCTCCCAAAGTAATTCTCACGCCGCTAGGAGACTTCTGTCGTCCGTCGCCAACTCAAATCCAATCCCAGAGCTCATACACACACCGCTGATAAGTTGGAAAAATCCAAAGAGTAGGGGAAACCAAGCCAAGTCGCAGTAATTTGACACCTTCGACACTTCGGCTAGGACAAGTGTCTGCGTGGCAGATTAGAGGCTCTGGCTCTGGCTCTGGCTCTGGAGAAAAAACCCAGGGAGAACATGGGACAGGACACGCTTGATTGGAGCGGGCGAAGAATCGAGGAGAAAGAAGGTCATTGGTCCGCATCGCACATCGCAGTCAATGCTCGGTATCATCGATGATCTCCGCCCGGGGACCGCGGCCTAACTTATTTACGAGTCGCGAGTCTTTGAATAATTTAATTCCGTGACTCTCTCCGGCGGTCCTTCTAGCCGAAGAAGCGATCCCATCCCATTCCCCCTAAGATATTTTCTATCTCGAGTTTGGCTGCTTGGGGCATAATTAAAATTTATGGCCAGTGCGCTTCGAGTCAATTCATTAGTCGCCCTCTAGACGGGGCCTAATTAAAAAGTTTCATAAATTCCCAAACTCCAGCCACCTGTTGATCGGCCGGCCAAGGTGTTAGTGTGTCAGTGTTTCTGTGTGTGTATGCGTGTGACTAATTCTTTGAACTATAAAGTGTTTTGAGCAGGGTCAAAGTTGATCCAGCCCGGCCAAATTGCAGGTCGAACGGGGTTAATAGTTAATAGATACGAAAAAAGATTAGTGTGAATGGTTGGGCTTTGGTTGGTTGCTAAGTAAAAACTCGTAACAGATTCTTTTGAGTTCCATTTAATTTTTTAAGGTAATCAGGCCAAGGCATGTTGGTGAGTTTTGTAATAAGAGCTACTAAAAAAAGTGTAGAATATAATTTATAATATATATTTACTTCAATGTTAAGCAGATTAATTCTAGAAAGAGGGATGAAGTGATATACGCATAGAAGCTAAGTGAAGAAAATAAAAATATAAAAAACCGGACTCCTTTTCTTGAGAAGAAATATAAATACAATTATTTCTAGCTTTAAAAATAGGTCTAGGAATATTTAAAGTATTTTATTCATTATTATTTTTAAATATAATTAAATCAGTTATAATTAAATGAATAACATCTCTAAATATACACAGAAAATAATCATTTTAAACATAGAACCCTTTTCTTTTAGATAGAATATAAATACCATTATTTCTGGCTTCAAAAATAGCTCCAGCAGTATTTAAACTATATTATTTGTAAAATAATCGATTTACATTACTTTTTTAAACAAATTAATAATATCTTCCCAAGCAATAAGAGCATCCTGCTTGTTTCTATCCTAGAAAAAAAAACAGGTTAATTCCTTGCCAGAAAATCCTGTTTCCCAGCAACCATACGTTATGGGACTTTAATGAGGAATATACAAATTATGATTGGGAAGGCAAGCCGAGACAGGGACAGGAATGTCAAGTGGCAAGTGCAGGTCCCCTTTGCGCCATTATCCCTGCCCCGGCCCCAGGAGTCATTAGCATGCAAGAGGCAGCCACAGAGAAAGAGGGACAGATCCGCGGAGGAGACACCGCGGAGAAACCACTGCGGGGACCAGTTGACAGTTGTCAAATCCACTTACGCTCTTCATGGTAAACAGTTTCTGACGAGCCTCTGCTGAAGGATTTATTTAAGTGCAGACAGACTAACAGACTAATAAGTGCGGCTCCTTCTCTCTCTCTCAGCTCGAACACACACAAATCCATAAAGTTGTGCGTTGACGACAGAGGTCTCTGTCTTGGAGCTGGGGCTGCTTTAACTACCTGTTTTTACCTGCCTTTTCACAGTCCAAGTTTTATTTTAATTCTTAACGGACAACTCACTTGAGGCCCCGGGAAAGTTTCCATTTCGAATTTATTGCCATTAGCTCGAGTTTTTATGTTAAGTTCAAATTCTTTTAAGGTATCCTACAGCTGAGAGAATTATTTATAGAAAAAAAAAGTCTGCCTCCATTGAGCAAGTTTAATGAAACATCACGATGTTATTAGGAAGTTGTGGCAGCATCAAGGAAACACACTTGGCAAACAGAGTAAGCCAGACACAAAGGTGGAAATTCGTATATAAATAAAGGAAAGGGGAGTCAGATCGAGCAGGTTAACTCAATGGAACAGAACAGACCCCAGACCAACTGTTCCAATAACGATTAAACAAATGAGTTGGCTCCTTCATTTATTCGGCAAACCAGGTGTTTTTCGGGCCGAGTGGAGGGGGGGATGGATCACTGGCTGGTAGTTGGTAATATTTGCTCGGCAAACAAAAAGCCAACAGAACAATCGAAATACTTGAAGGCTCCCCGAAAAAAATAATAAAAAGGAAAAAACGATACTCGTGACTTGACAAGGCCAAGAAGCTGAAAAATAAGGGGAAAGGCGATGGATTTGGATGGATGATGAATGGCGAGAGCAGCAATTGTGCAACAATTTCCACACCATCAGCGGGAAATCCATCAGGTTTGGGAATACTTTTTTCTACACAGAAAGAAAGGAGAAATTACTATTAATTTGTATATTTAAATGTTTAATTGATAAATATTGGTTAAATATAAAAATAATGTATGTAATTAATACCGCAATATTTTAAGAGACATATTTGTATTAATATTATTCCCAAGTCAAAGTTTAATTTAAAGTTTAAACTTAAAGTAGAGAAGGGTTACTTTTATTTTTTAAAGGTATGGTACTTTCTATACTATTTTTCTGTGTCACATCTAATCTAATTGTCTGAAAAAATATCTTAAAAGCAGAAAGTGTAAAAAACATAGTTGACGCTAGCATTCCCAACTAATTCTAGCATTATATTTAAGGAAATCTCTTTAAAGAAGAATCTAAAATGGAAGCGTACTATGTTCCGAGACAATAGTAAGCACAGGCTTCTTTTTTTTAGCTTTTTAGAACACTTATTAAGAGTCTTAAGTAAACATTAATCAACATATAGCTTCTTTATATTCCCTTTTTATTTAAAAAATATATTTCCAAATATTTTCCGTGTACTTCTCCTTTTCCTTATATATTTTTCGAAGCGATCTCCTTCCGTTTGGCATTTGACAATTGATGGCCCGCACATTTATCTTTCGCTTGTTGTTGTTGCTGCTGGCTTTTGCCTTGTTGTCATGTCTTGCACCTTCAGCATCGCATCGCGGCGGCTCTTTCTCTCCCTTTCTCGCGGGGTCTTTTGAAGTGAACCCGTTTTGACAAATGTGTGTCATTGCTGGGCCATCAAGAGACACGATCGCCGGAGTCTGCTCTTTTCTCCCCGAATTCGATTTTGTTTGGCAAGGCAAGGTGTATTTTTCGGGCTATTAATGCTGCCGCGAACGGTAAAACCGAAACAGCCGAAAAAACCAAATCAAGTGACTGGCACTCTGAAGATGATCATCATCATCGAGATCAACACAAAGGCATTCGGCGTTGCCGAGCCAAAGCAACTTTCAATGAATGGAAATTCATTCAGTGAGTGGTTTTGCGGCACAAAAGATCTTTCCGATCACTTCGGCTCCAATCCACTTGGCTGCCAACTTACAGATATTCCCCAAATTAGTATATGCCTAACTCTGGAGGGGAAACTTTGATCTCGTAGATCTTAAGCCATCCCGCTGACAGTTTTCCTTTTGGTCCATTGATCCACATTTCCGCGCGAGTTCTTTGGAATTCATTTCTTTTGTAGGCCAAATCCCAGTGTCACATTTGTGGCACTTCCCGAGAGTGGAAAAGGCGACCTATTGAAGCCATTACGTGGTAAATGATTCCTCTAACACGAGCAGGGCCAAATCCGGGCCAAAATGCGACAGCCAACAAGCACTAAACGTATGTCTGAGGAGGATCTTTAACAACTTTCATTGTGGCGACAGCCTCAGCGAGGTAATTCTCAAACAAGAAAAAAATTAAGAAAATTCCAACACATTTTGAAATAGTTTTCCAAAAAACCGAGGCTAAAGAATCCGTGGCGGCGACAAAGATATTTTCAATATGCTCTAACTTTTGAGGAGGGATGTACCAAAGATATGGAAGTTTGTCAGCACTAGGAAGTTCTAGCTAATATTAAAAATATTATTATTTTATATTTAAAATGCCTAATTTTATTTAACGAAATTATCACAAATATTTTAGATAAAGTTTTCAGCGAAAAGAATATTTCCTTTATAAATACCAAAGAAATTATGACCTTTTTCTATCCATAAATTAAGGAGTAACTTTCTATAAGCTGTACTTAATTTTTTCAGGGTACTTCTCCCTTCGGCTACAGACCCTTTTCCCTAATTATTTTATCTTGACTTGAAATTAGGAAGAGAATTTCCCAACATTACGCCTTTGCCTCATTTCAGAAGCCATCAGCGGCGACACGGCGCGCCGCAAAAAGCTCACCACAATTTTCATTTCTTCAGTCAGTTGGAGGCGGCGGCGTTCTCCGAACCAGAGCCCCCCAGTCCTGGCATCAACATCATCATCAGCACCCCATCTCCCCCGGAGTAGTTGCGTAGGTGTTCCATCCGTCCGTCCGGTTTTCCCACCCGTCCGATTTTCCGCCGTCCGTCCGTGTGTGTCAACTGCTGCTGAAAGATTTTCGTGTCGTTGTTTCCATGCCGCCTGCCAGCAGACGACAGACACGAATTCTTTCGACAAGAAAACACATTTCGAAAACTTTTCCCCTTTCCTTGTTCTTTAATTTTATTTTGCTTTTTTTGTTCTCGGTATTTTCTTGGTGGTTTTTTGTTTTTGTCGCGGTATCGTGGTGCGTACGTAAAAAGATTTAGCAATAGCAATGAATTTAGTTAATTTATGGCATCTAATAACATCTCTAGAGGAGGAAAAAGCGAGGCCAGAAAATTTTAATAAAATTTAGAACTCACTAAAATGTGTTTTAAAAACATTCGGTGTACGCGTCGCCAGGGGAAATACTCTCAGAAAATGTTTAAGGATAAAGGTGAATAAAGTTAAAAGTCTGCAACAAAATACAATGTGTTTATTATATTTATTGGACCCTGCAAAATTCAGAAACTGTTTTAAAATGTTTTTAAGTTTATTTTAAACCTTAAAGAGAATTTCCAATACAATTATTTAAACTTAGGTTCAAGGTTATATCACTAAAAATTAATTGAGACGCATTTAATAAAATATTTACCAAACTCAAACCCCTTTTAGAAAGTGTATTACTTTCCTTTCATGCGTAAGTCATGAGACCATTTAAAAAATGTTTCTCATGTGATGCATATTTTTTGTGTGACGCTCTGGGCTCGCAGAAAGAGATCTCATTAATGGTACATATATATTCGCTGATCGGAGACTATACAAAACAATCTCCGGAGTTGGAGAATTTCACTGGGTCAGTTTAGTTATGCGGAGATTATTGAATGATAGCTAGGCCAAAGCCATAAATATTTGGGGACTATGTGTGTGCGTCGATGTTTGTGAATGGCACGAGCTCCACATCAACCTGCATAAAATGCAAATGAGCCCGACAAAAGACGCGCCAGAAACCCCCAAAAGCAAACAAATTTACGACCCAATCAATAGAGTTCCAAAGCTGTTTCTTTCGGCCTTTGTTTTCCTCATTTTTCGGTTTTGTTTGAGCCGTGCTAACTTTGGGCCGAGAGCTTTCTGGTTTTCTACAGCCAGAGAGGTGTACCGAAATTTACATTAATTTGTGAACAAAGTATGGCATATTATGCAAATATTTAACAAAGACCCCCGAGACTCTGGCACTTCCCCTAGCAACTAAATATTAGAACTATTTCGGGAATCTAATCGGGCCTTCGACTTGGGGAAACCAGAGGAAGGAAGCCTATATACCTTTCATCGTAACCTGGCCGAGAATCGCTCAGTTTGAAACGCCAATGATCCGAAGCTGTTCGTTCGAGTGATTTCCAAATTGAAAGATAACCCAGCTGACATGCTTTCGAAATCAGGCGCCTAATCAATGTTATTTAGCAATGACTTAGCTAACGCTTAGCGTTTAATATTCTTTAATAGTCCCAAGTAGAAACGTCAAAACAGGCGCATTCCTTGGGCGCAACTTTGAACCTGAAAGAGATAAGAAATCTCGCTGACTCGGGCAACTATTATAGATAGGGCCAAATGGTTAGGATCGGATCGGATGGAATGGGATCGGATCATTCGATTGGAATTTTCGGGTTGCTTGAACAAACCATGAATGAATACCTATCTATATATTCACCGAGAAAATTCCCCCAAGACTTCTTCAAGGCGAAAGCTAATTTTAGCCCCAAAGGTTTATTCTTTTTCGATGTCAATTTATTATTAAAATTTATGACGATATTAACACGAAAATCGGAATAATACTTTTACGCATTTGACGTTTTTATGGGCCACCCCCCCGAAAAAGAAAGACAACTAAAAAAGATTTGTACGCGTTTCTTATGCGAAGAGAAGCATTCGAAAATTAAGTCTCCTTGCTGCGTTATTTATTGCATAATTATAGGAAAAATGGCGAGACAACAAAGTAAAAAGATTATCGCCCATCGTGACCCCAGAAATAAAATATATTTCTATTTCGAAAAATTTCGTTCCGTCGTCGGAATTGTTTTCTAGAGGAGGAAGCCTTGACGTGCCCAGCCCCAGCATCGTCCACTGAAACAAATCTTCATAAGCAGATGAAAAATGCCATAAAGGCCGAGTCACAGTCACAGTCCAGTCACCGTCTGGCCATGCATATGTATTAAATTGGAAACATGTAATTTGCATAAAATCACCTGATTGAACATTAAATATTTTTTAAGATTCAGATTATGGGCCCCGAGAAATGCTCATAAAGTTCACGATCAGAGACGGCTCTAAAAAAAAAAGAGAAGTTAGAGCGTCTCTACACTGACAAAAATGAAGCCACATCGGTTACGAATTATTATCCATAGTAAAAATTAAAAATTCATAGATTTCTCGCAGTGCTCCCAACAAAATCGAGCTTAAAGAGTCGAGGGAACAGTCCAACTTTAGAGCAACTCACTCGAAATTCGACAAACATAAATATTTGCATAAATTAAACGAATAGTTTTTCGAGCTATTTTACATTTTTAATGAACAACAACAACGAGAAAAAATAAATAAAATATCTTGGGCAGTACGGAATGATTAGGTACTCCCCTTTGATCGTTTTCTTTTTGTTTTTCGCTTTTTTTATTTCCATCGATTTATGTGCAAAGGCGATATAAATTAGAATTTTACGATGTCCAATGAGGCGGAGATAAAACCAAAAATGTGTCAACTCTCTGCAAACACAAATAAAGGAAACTAAAATAAATTTAACTGAAATAAATTAAATAACAAACTTAAAAAAAAAGCAATATTTTCCCTAGTTAGGTAATATAAAAAAATAAATGTGTATATGATAAAATACTTTTCAAGATATTCATAATTTCTGTTTTTTTAAATAAAACGAATATTATTTTGTGATAGTTTTTAATTTTAAATTAAACTAAAAACGCTGATCGTAATTTCCGTTTCCGGTCATGCAGTAAATTTACCGATAGTCGGAAATCACGAGTCTACTACGCAAATATGAGAACTATCGACGCAAAGGCGAGCCGCGAGCACGCAGTGTGACCGCCCGCCCGCAAAAATGCAACAAAAAAACTGAGCGCCAGCTGTCTCGTCATCGATACATTTCGCCATGCAGCGCTGCTGAACGAGATTTTGTTTAATTTTTGTTTTGATTGGTGATTTCGGGAAGGATTCAGCATGGATGATCCGCTCAAGCCGAAGCCCGTGCCGCTGGCCGCCGAGACGGTGCTGTGGTTCGAGTTCCTGCTCGATCCGCACAAGATAACGCAGCATCTGCAGCGCCCGCATCCCGGTAAGGGGCAATCACTTGTGGAATCGTTCAGATCTCAGAGGATTATCATGGTTTACCCTTCCATTTTCAGAGCCCAGCGCCATGGAGCTGATCATGCAGTTCATCAGCATGACACCGGACACGGCAATGCAATCGGTGGTGACGCCGGGCAGCGATTTGCAGAGCTTGGCGGTTCCCGGTGCCGGCGGTCCCATTCCCGGCGTGGTTGGCGGAGCCAATGCGCCCACGCCCGCCGCCTCCGCCGCCCTGATTGTGCCGCCCATGCCACAAATGGCGGGAGAGAGTGGCTTGCAGCTGACGCGAAAGCAGCTGGCCCTCAAGATTCTGGAGCTGAAGGTGGCCACCTGGCTGAAGTGGGACCTGGACGCGCTGGAGAAGAACCTGCCGGTGCTCATGCAGCTGGCCCTGCTGCGCGATCTCTGCACGATTAGCTACGGACGCTCCCTGGGCATACCCCTGCCCAGTGAATTCGACATGAAGATATGTTAGTAGTTTTCTCTAAAGTATTACGCAAAGTTGCTTAAATAAATGCTTGAAAATCCCCCCTTAGCTACGGCTGGCAATGAGAGGGCAGCGAGGTTCGCCCTGACCATATACCACCGCCAGCTGCTGCGATTACAGCTCATTAAGGAGCAGGCTCTGAAGACGCCGAGGCCACCGAATATGTACGTGCTCCTGTCCCTGGCCCTGTCCCTCATCTAAAGAGCTTCCATTCCTGCCTTTCAGGTACCAGACGATAGACCAACTGCAGCAGTTCCTGGAGACACCCACCCAGCCCTCCATCGAGTATCTGCAGCAGCTCTGCTCGTCGCCCAAACCCTTCTATGTGTTCCACTACGACAGCTTTGTAACCCTGCAGTGCGACGATCTGGGCACGGGTCAGAACTACGACCTAATGCATCTGATAACGCCGCAGGAGCTGCGGGCCCAGCTGCACTACGAGCTGGCCCAGTACTACCTGTACACTAAGCAGTATGTCCTGGCCCGGGAGGCGGCCGCCGCCTGCAACAGCAACCTGCAGGCCATTCCCCCGCAGACCACGCTTTACTTCTGCCACATCCGGCCGGCGGAGCTGGAGGGCCTGCTGCAGGCCTGCGGCATCAGCGCCCAGGATCAGACGCTCCTGGAACGGTTTCAACAATCCCTGCTCAACAACTACGCGGACATTGTGCCCATCCTGCGGTTGGACAACAAGGCCAGGGAAATCCCACTCGTCAGTCGGCGGCAACTGGAGCTGGACATCGAGGGCACCCTCTCCACGGGCCTGCTCAAGGAGACCGTGCAGCTGCAGCTGCAGGTGGCCGCCCTGAACGTGGTGCGCAACATCTTCGAGTGGGGCAGCATCTTTGGCAGCGTGGAGTACTTTGAGAAGTACCGGGACCTGGACTGCCTGCCGCCGCTGGTGGAGGGCCTGCAGGAGGTCCTCGGCCACTGCAGTCCCAGGGAGCAGGCGGCGCTCAAGCACTTTCTCATCGATTGCCTGCTGCACCAGGGCGGGCAGTCGCGGCCGCTGCTGCAGACGGTGCGGGGGTTTGGCCTCTTCTCGGCGGATGAGCTGCAGGATTTGGACGAGCAGATGCTGCAGGCGGCGCCGCCAGTGCCCACCAACTCGCTGGCGTCGCTCTCGGACTGGATGTGCCACTCGAAGAGTGAGTAATCCCATTAAAAGAAGGTTACCAAGCTCACGTAATGCTCTCCCTTTCCCCCCCAGTGAACCGCATAGATGTGGGCGCCCTGGAGCGACAGCTCATCAGCTGCACCAATGCCAACACGGTGAGGATCCTGCTGGTGAAGCTGTGCGGCACGGCGCCGGCCAAGCCCCTGTGGGCCATCAATCCCAGCTGGGATGTGCCGCAGCCGCTGAAAGCGCTGATCATGGCCATGCCGGTGAGCTTCCTGCAGGACTTCAGCTATGTGCTGCTGGGAAAGGCCCGGGAACTGGCCACCCGGGGCAACTACATCGATGCCGTGTCCATGCTGAGTGTCCTGAAGTCGGAGACGCAGCGGCAGGAGTCGGCGCCCAATGTGCAGCTGATGTGCAAGCTGCTCACCTGGGAGATCCTGCACATCCAGATCACGCAGTGCCTGGAGGAGTGGCACCAGAAGCCGCTGGACCTCCAGTCACTCAGCGGCCGGTGCAAGCAATGCCTGGGTGCCCTGCAGGCGGGCGATTCAATCATCCCGCGGCCGGACATCCTCGAGAGTTGCGCCATCATGCTGCTCAACCTCACAGAATTCCCACCTCTCCTCTACCTGGACAAGCGGGCTGGGCCGCTGGAGATGCCGCTGGCCTTCGCGGCCACCTTCATCGAGATGGAGAAGATGAAGGGCCCCAAGAAGGTGTGCCGCGACTCCTGGGAGCTCATGCTGAGCATGTTCCTCAATGTCCCCAAGCGGGCGTCGTCGGGCATGGGCGGCATCAGCTCCCTGCAGGCCTTCCTGCAGCGCCTGCGGCACCAGAGCGTCTTTGGCCTGGCCATTTCCATGCTGGGCAAGATCCACAACATCCTCAAGGACGATCCCAACCACGACCTGAGCTGCGAGTACATGCAGCTGTGGCCCACCAGCATAACCAAGTGGGTTCATTTACATTTGATGATGATTCCAAGCTAATCTTGATCCCTTTAAACCCTTAGTCCCATCAGCTACAGCCTGAGGAGCGTCTGCGAGATCCTCCAGTGGCTGCTGTCCGAGGCCTTGGCCTACTATCCACAGACCATTTCCTGGCTGAAGATGAAGGGCGACCTGGACCTGGCCATTGGCAACAATGAGTCCGCCATGCGCTGCTATGTGAACGCCCTGGTCACCGGCACGGACTACTGCACGATGCCGCTGCAGAGGAATGTGGCCGATGACTATGTCATCCGCAAGATGATTCGATGCGCGGCCAATCTCGGCTGCCACATGCAGGCCACCGTGCTGTGTCAGTTTCTCGACGAGATCGACTACGGCATTGTGTTCAAGAATCTCAGCGAGAAGTCGTCGAACTTCACGGATGCCATGGACGCGTACTACAGCTGCATTTGGGACACCACGCTCCTAGAGTTCATTGTCAATCTGCATGCGAAGCGAGGCGAGCACAGTCGCAAACTGGAAGCGGTAGGGATTGGCAGCTTTATCATTCCTTTACTCTATTTAATCCTTGTTACTTTCCACCCAAAACAGATCTCCATGATGGGCACTTTGGAGCTGAATGCCAACAACAACGAGGAGATCAAGCGAGAGAGCGCCATGGTGCGGAAATCGAGGTTTCTGCGAGCCCTGGCCAAGCAGTATTTGCTGTAGTTCCCCACACGCAGCCCCCATCCCCCAGGAAATCCAAGAAATCCAACATCCCAACCTCACCGCGCCCACAAGCAGACCAACTAGGCTTAAGCTCAAAGATGTAGTGTTTATTATAGGCTTTAGATACCAAATAAGTGTAATGTTAATATTAAAAGAATTGTATGTTTTTCCAGACCTCAACCTGCGCTACCCCCCTACTTGGGCCTCCTACCACGCGCGCCGCCCCCGCTGGTCTTGGCCTTCTTGTTGTTGGCACTCTTCTTGGCCTCCTCGGCCTTCCGTTTGGCGGCATTGATGGAGCTCGGGGTGCTGGGCAGGGTCTTGAAGAAGCTATCGAGTCGCACCTGGGTCTGGGCCTGCTTCGATTTCAGCAGTTTCTTGGCACCGCTGCGCACCCGATCCTCGTTGAACTGCCGGTCGCCGCAGAGGAACTTGACCAGCCCCTCCTCATCCGGTTCGGTCCACTTGAGATCAATACCCTCGGCATTGGCCACCTCCGGTTCGATGAACAGCTCGCGCGCCACCTTGTAGTTCCAGTTCTCGGGCACCGTGTACTTGCTGGTGTCCAGATTGTCCAGAATGGTCTCGATGTCCCGGTAATTGTTGATCAACTCAATCGCGCGCTTCGGGCCAATGCCCTTGATGCTCTCGCAGTAGTCGCAGCCGAGCAGGATGCAGAGATCTATGAACTCGCGGCTGTTGATGGACAGACCCTCGAGCAGCTTGTCGTAGCTGAACTCCTTCACGGGCATCTTGCGCGCCTCGCTGTAGGTGAGATATCGCAGGAGCTTCGTGGAGCCAAAGGTGAGGGCATCCATATCCTCCGTGGCTGTGGCGTAGACTTTGCCCGCCTTCACCAGGGCAGCGCACTGCGCCTCCGCCTCGCAGGGAGCCTCCACATAAGGTACACCCATCAGGGAGAGCAACTCCTTGGCTTCGTTGGCGTGATCCTTGGTCACACGCACCAATCGGCGATTGAACTTCTCAATGCCGGCATCATCACCCGCATCCGTGGCTGCTTTCAGAGCCTTCTCCGCCTCCTCCCGTCGCTCAGCTCGCTTGGCCAGCTCCCCAGACTTTAGATCTGGGGGTTTTCCGTCGAAAACATACACCGGCTTGATCCCGTTGTCCAGCAAACGGATGGTGCGATAGAACATGCCCATCAGATGGGAGGTGGGATCACCGTTTACGCTTGCCAACTGGGCCCCTTCGGCCCGCACAGCGATGAGAAACTGGTACAGACACATGCTGGCATCAATGGCCACCTTGCGACCTTTAAAATAAAACATAAATAAAGAATAGTTCTATAATTAAAGGAGGCGCAGGAATCTCACCGAAGAAGTTCTTGATTTCACTTTCCCGAATGGCCTGCGGGGCCAAGTCGGCAATGAGCTTGGATAAGCCCAAAATTCCCATGGCAATCTAGTGATTCGTGAACAGTACAATATAAACTAATGTTGGATTTTAGAAGGCAATGCCAGCAATTTGCAAAAACAAAACCATTTGCTAAAAAGACGCCGCGCGCTTTTTGGCTGCCAGTGTGACCGTAATATCGGCATAAGCAAAAAGACAGAAACCAGCAGTTGGCACAACTTGAACAATTTAATAAAATAAAACAATAATAAGCCCACAAGAAACATTAATATAGCCACCTATTACATAAACTAACTTAAATATTAATTTAAAATTTAATAGACCCCCCATAAAAGCCCGCCAAAATAAGCTGCAGAAAGAACACCCTCTATCCGGCGTGGTATTTTTTAGTACCTGCCGCCCGCGATACTATCGCACCACTTCTAGTGACCAGATTGAATGTGTGTCGGCTGACGGAAAAACAGAAAAACCATTAAAAATATGGTATGTAAATTGGTAAAAAGGATTTGAAAAATCGCCGGAAAGTGCACGCCGGCGGGGGGCATAAAAAACGGCCCGATCGAAAAGGTGTTTTGTGTGTAAATAGAGCGCAACAAATTCTCCGCCACCGTGTGGATGCAAAGTGCCCGACTATCGTTCTCTCCCCGCTCATTTATGTGTGTATAAACATGGCGTCGTTGCGCTCGTCGGGCCCCCGACAATTACGTGCGCGAGAGCGGGATGGCGAGTGTGTGCGCGCCTCATAGATTTGCAATGTTGTTTTTTCAATTTCTATCGCCTCTCTCCTCTCGCTCGGAGAAAGACACGCATACACAAGCCCGCCGAGGAAACACACTTTTGATCCGAATAAAAACGCACAAAAACCCATGGTAGTGGCCGCCAAAAATTAGCAAGTGTAATCCAAAGTGATTTTTGTATATTTCCATGTTCCCCTTCCATCGGCAGGATGCTAACAAAGCGGCAGAAACGGCAGCCAAAGAAAATGCCGCCGATAAGGTAAGCGAGGTGGAAAATGCAACGGGCGCCGCGGGGGAGGCCAAAGCCGAAAAGGCCAACGATGCAGCGGCGACACCCCCTGCCGCTGCCGATGTCGACGCCTCTGCTGCGGCCACTGATGACGTCGCTGATAAAAAAGCCAAAGGAGACGCAACGGCAGCTCCAGCTCCCGAATCGGATGCAGGTAAATAAAAGCCACGCGCACACAGCCGCAACTTGCCAGTGTGTGTGTGCGTTGGGGCTAAGAACGAGAGAGAAAAACAAAAATCATAAAATGAATTTTGCGCGCGTTTCAGAAACGCGGCGAACTTTATTCTTGTTGTCCCTCTCTTTCCTTGTGGGGGTTTGGTGGGGGCTCTCTCTCTCTCTCTCGTCTGATTCTCGCGCTCTCCCTCTCTCTCCCTTTTGGGATTCCTATTGGTGTTTATCTACGTGTTGAGAGAGCTCCCTGGTGGCTCAGCGGTCTAACGCGTCGTTCCGTCTCTTGTTTATGATGTTGCGGCATGCGGTTCGAGTCCCTCTCGGCGCGAATGTTTACAAAACTTATTCGAAAACTATGCAAAATTCCCTATTTCCTATTCTTTCTCCCAACTCTCCTTGGCTATTGTTCATGCTTAATCCTCTAAATGGGTTGTGCGTAGTAAGAGTCGAGGTACAGCAAAACTTCAATTTTCATAGTTCCTTGCGCTCCCAAAGCCTAGCATTGAACTTCCCAAGCATGAAGACATTTTATTTTTAATGTTTTTTCTTTTTTTTTAATAATATTAACATATTGCTTATTAATTTCCTCAGCCACTGCCGACAAAAAGGAGAAATCCCCTTCGCCGGCTGTAAAGAAGTCTAGTAACAGCAAGGATGCTGCTAAAAAGGAGGAGGAGGACGACGACAAGGATGATGAAAATACAGAGGATGGCGATGAGCCGGAGGAGAACGAGGAGGACGATGACAAGGCCAGCACCGTGGAGAGTGAGAAGAAGCAGAAGGCCAAACCGGAAGCGGAGGATAAGAAGAAAGATGCCACAGATGAGGCCAAGCCAAAGTCAGGAGCGGATAAGGCCAAGAAGACCGAGCCGACGAAGGCCAAGAACGGCAAGGTGGCCAAGGCGGAGGCGGATGACGATGAAGACGATGACGAAGACGCCGATGAAGATGGTGATGAGAACGATGGATTGGACAAGAACAACGAGGTAGCCGAGGACGATGAGAATGTGGTGGCTCTGGCCGAGATAGATCGCATCAACGAGAACATAAACAAGACCCGCGTGGATGGACTCCAGACCCTGCATGCAGTAAGTTTAAAGAAAACTCTGTAGCTTACTTGGTAAATACCAACTCTGGTTCTTCCCGCTCTTTTCCGAATTCAGCTCTGCTTTGGCGCCCAGGGCAAGAACAACGTGGTGAAGAAGAACTTGCGCTCCTTTGCCGGCTTCGAGTTCGCCAAGGACTCGTCGGAGTACAACAAGAAGCTGGAGGCCATCAAAAAGGTGGACAACAAGGGTCTGCGCAGCATCTGCGAGATCCTTGTGCTCGATCGCAAGGGCAGCAAAAACGAGATTGTGCTGCGGGTGCTCAAATTCCTAATGGAACCCGATGAGTCGCTGTGCTTGGAGCAGGGCGACGAGGATGAGGAAGATGCCGAGGAGGAGGAGGATCCGGACGAGGATGAGGATGAGGAGGATCCGCCCAGTGAGGAGGACAAGAAGCGCAAGAGCACCAAGTCCAGTGGGCCCGCTGGCAGAGGCTCGGCCCGCAATTCCGCTGGACGTCCCAGGCGATCCACCGCAGGAAAAAGTAAGATTATCTCAAACCTAAGGATTACAAATCATAGGAAACTAATCTTGTTTGGCTTCTGTTTGCAGAAATGTCCGCATATGTCGACTTCTCCAGCTCCGAGGAGAGCGAGCACAAAGTGGCAGTGGCCAAAAGGAGACGCAATGATGACTCCGAATCGGGCTCAGATGTAAGAAGAGTTTGGTTTTCGAACCAACCAAAGATAAGCTAATTACGTGTCTTTATTTTCACAGTACAATCCTTCGGGTAATTCGGACTCGGATGCCGGTCGTGGTGGTGGCGGCGGAGGTGCAGCCGCCCGGAAACCTCCCAGTCGGGGCAGTCGCGGTCGTCCGGCGCGCAAGAGTCGCCGAAGAAACTCTGATTCAGAGGAGGAAGAGGAATCCGAACTGTCTGAAGCCGATAGTGATGTAGGTGGCTCCTTTAATGAGTGATATATTCCTTTTATTTATTGGTTTATTCTATTTAGGTCCCAAAACGCAAGCGGGGAGCAGTGGGCAAACGTGGCCGACCGGCAGCCCCAGCGCCAGCTGGACGAAGAGGCAGAGGACGCGGAGCAGCTGCGCGAAAGCGCAAGGATTCCGACAGCGAAGAAGAGGAGGTATCCGAAGATGAGGAGGAGGAGGAGCTGTCCGAGTTTGGCAGCGATCAAAGCGAGGTAAGTCATTCATATAAGACAGAGTATCTAGTAATTAAATTTAATTTATTTGCTCCACAGGAGGAACGTCCCAAAAAGAGCAAGAAACCCACAACGCCTGCGAAAAATAGCAAAGCTAATAACAAGTCAAAACCAGCTGGAAAGGGTGAGTCCCCAAAAAAAACTCTTTATAAAAACATTTAATATTAATTCCTATTAACCAAAAGCCGATGGTCGATCGAAGAAATCAAAGAAGGAGTCGTCCGAGGAAGAGGATGATGACATCGATGACAAGGATGAATCCGACGAGGATGAGCCACTAACCAAAAAGGGCAAACAGGCATTCCCAACGGTTAGTCTAGGTCTTAACAAGCTTTATTTTCGATTCCTAATTTATGCTTTATATTTAAAGGATGAACAAATACGCGGCTATGTCAAAGAGATCTTGGATAAGGCCAATCTCGAGGAGATTACCATGAAAACAGTGTGCAAGCAAGTGTATGCGAAATATCCAGACTTTGATCTAACAGACAAGAAAGACTTCATTAAGGCCACAGTCAAAGCGGTAGGCAAATATATTTCAAATAAATTTTAAATATAATCATAAACAATTTCTTTCCTCTCTTTCAGTTAATTGCGACATAGACTACGTAGAGGCGAGGGCATTTGTGAAGCCAGGGGGAGGGTCCAGGTCCTGTAGACAAACAAAACAAAACAAACACACACAAAACAAATGTTGTTTGGCGCGCTTTTCGAAAACTGCCGAGACAGAACAACGTTCGGCGTGCTTCGCGAAGAGAGTTACTCTTAGTAGTTGTCCTATAAGTATATAATTTGTACTCCTATCCTAAAAGCTATCTGCAGTTAACCCCAAACCCAGCGTCATCCATTCTGATATATATTCAAATGTATATATACAATTTTTATTTGTCCAATCCCATACTTTTTTTTCGGAAAGCTCTGCAAAAAGTGTGTAAATTAAACGAAAAAGAAAAAAAAGAGAAACTTGTATAAATCCGATAAAAGCAAATCTGAACTGTAGTGCATTTTGATCTGACGTTCAATGATGTATTTAAAATTAAGGCACAAGAAATAATAAACTAAAAGCAAATCGATAAAGGCATCAAAAATTATGTACACACACTGGCAGCAGTACAAAAACGAAAAAAACACTTGCAAAACGTTTTTGGCAATGTAAAAAATTTAGCTTTTTGGGCAGCAAGTAGTTTTAAGGCACACTCAACACAATATACACACTAAAGCGGAGCTAGTGATTCAGATTCCCCTAGCGATGTTGTTCCAGATATTAATTTTCAACCCACTTTCAATATCCCCAAAAAAAAAGAGCTCTGGCCTTAGTGATTGACGAAGGATGAAAGGAGGAAGGTTTCTCGGCAATGTAACGCAACTAGAGACACGCTCACCCGCCCCAGTGTGAGTAAAATAAACAAACAAAAGATTGACAAAACGGAAAGAGAAAAAGAATAAAGTTAAATATTATAAATATTAGGATATAAACCAAGTAAAAATAGATGTATGTTAATTTTAAAAGAGAGAGAGAGAGAAGGAAAGGGAGTACAAGAGAAACACATCGGATATCAAGCTTAAAGAAATTACCAGAAAGAACAAAATCAGTTTGAATCTTAT
This sequence comes from Drosophila rufa, assembly GCA_018153105.1. Taxonomy (NCBI): domain Eukaryota; kingdom Metazoa; phylum Arthropoda; class Insecta; order Diptera; family Drosophilidae; genus Drosophila; species Drosophila rufa. Next base: position 8,156,237 of record JAECXS010000002.1, read on the forward strand.
CACAGCCGCATCTCAATGTAAGTTTTCTTGTAGTAAACTCGTGAATAAATAACAAAAAACAAAACATAAATCGATGTATGTCTGTAAATGAGTTTAAAAACTCTTTTATGCATTCTGTTCTGTTTCAACTTTCAATGTTTCGCTGCAAAATGTGCTAAAGGGATAAAAAAAAACTAAAAACAAATGATTGCAGTGTATCCAGTAATAAAATGCTACAAATTAAGTGAATTTGTGATTATTATTTGGTGGATTGGATGGGAAATGCTTTAATGGGGGAGGGGCTTATGTTTCCTAAAACAATAGAAACCCTAAACAAGAAAGAAAGCTAACTTCGGTACGCCGAAGTTTGTATACCCTTGCAGTCTTCAAATGGATCATTGAAAATCGATCCGTTTTGGTAAAATTGAGAAAATAACGAAGTTTGTAAATCTTTTACATTTTACATGTAGAACTTTACCTTTTCTATATAAATCAACCGATCTCTTCTATGGCAGCTATATGATATAGTTGTTCGATCTTAATGAAATTAAAAACGTAATTATAAAATCGTTCAAAACTGCTATATCTCGAAATTTATAGAAATACGATGAAAAACAGAAGCTATAATTTTTCATTAAATTTCCCATTATTTCTATGGCAGCTATAGGATATAATGGTCGATTTCGGCCGTTCCGACATATGTACATCAGTGGTCGGCACGGCCCCATCCAGCGGGATAGGATTTTTCTCAGTCGTCGTCGCTGCCGCTCACGCACAGTGTGCACAAAAGAGAACAGAAGAATCAATGCAGGCAAATTGTAATTGTGTGGCTTGATTTAGCCTTTTTAGCGTTAAATAGCTAGTTCTTAGGTTATAGTTATTTGATTTGCCATATTACAGAATATTTTAGCTATTTTTTTCTCATATCTTGCCATAAGAGTGTTAAGTTTTCTCTCATGCAAATGCAATGTTGGCATTTGACTGTAGTAGTGCGGACCACAGATGTACATATACATATACTGCCTCCAAAAGAAATAAGACTATGCTTTAAGACTTAAAGTTTAAGTTTTAGTCCGATAGCTCAAAAACTGAGAGACTAGTTCGCGTAGAAACCGACAGACAGACGGACATGGCTAGATCGATTCGGCTGGTGATGTTGATCAATAATATAAATACTTTATGGGGTCGCAGATGCCTCCTTCACTACATTGCAAATATCATGGTAAAATGATAAAACCCTCTGCAAGGGTATAAAAGGGTATTGTATTGGCCAAACAAATCACCTCTTCCACGAGGAAAATAAATTTTATGATTTGGGTTTTTCGTATACGGGAAAGTTTATTTGGAAATTTAAATAATCAATATATCGATGACATGGGAAAAAGTATTACTAGTAATACACTTAATTGTATATAACATGATTTAGGATCTACTTCGGAAGATAAAACTAATATCGATCAGATATTGGAAGATATATCACGGTGACATAGGGCTGAAACATACAGATAGTCAGTCACGATTCAGTTAAATAAATCAATATGGGTTATTTTTCGTATAAAAAAAAAAAAAAATGGAATAGATTTGCAATAATTTCTGGTAAAAATACATATATCAATGTGAATATGGGAGTATAATGAACTTTTGCTCTCAATTGGTCCTGCAAATAGATCAAAGCACGTAATTTAAATCAAATATAAATGGAAATGTATGCAGAAATGTCAATTTCAAAAGTATATATATCATTTGATTGCAAAATAAACGGCTTGACATTGGACCCAAAAGAAATGCTCAACGAAATGGGTTATTGAACGCTCTACTTCTAGTATACGGTCATGCTTACCTCTCTTTGTGGGCCGAGATCATCTGGGGAACCTTTTCTGGAATTAAAAGATGAGAAACGACTTCCCGAAACCACTTAAGAGCTGAGCTACGCTTCTTTAAACTGCCATATAAGTAGTATTAAAAATGAAACCCTAACCTCTTGCCACACTTATTATAGGAGTTGTTAGTTAATATATATATATAGCATAATATATAAATATAGGACAGGCTTGGGAGCCAATGTAAACCGCTTATATAGCAAGCAAATGATACCTTGAAACGATATTTCACAAAAATACAGCACTGAATTGAGTAATATATAGAGAGAGAGCACTGTTCGGGAAATCGAATATCGTTGCAGTTGCTAGGAAGATATATAGAAATTTATATATATATATATAGGTATGTATATGAAAATTTCACAGAATAATAATATTATATATAGAATATTCATCATAATCAGAGTTAGCAATATATAAATTTGCAGTTTGATATAAAAATGTAATTCCAATATGGTTCAAAGCATACCGAATACCAATCGACTAGGAAAAGTTAAAGGCTCTCCCGATCCCCCAGATTTCCTCCAAGAACAAGAAGAGCTTCTGCAAATACGCTCGAGAAATGGTTTTCAATTATGGCAATAGCTGACAAAATAAAATAGGTAATATCGGATACAGTCGGAATGCACCGACTGTGTGATACCCGCTACTCAGAGGCCCTTGAATTGAACTCTACAGATCTTCCTATTATCAAAACTGACATTTTACTCTGTGGACTTTCAGTAGATTAACATTTAATCGCAAAAGAAGCCTACATCCCAAAAATCGTAGCTCTGGGACCCATAGATCCCGAGATCCAGCCGCAAATACTTTACCTTTGACTCTACGAGTAACGGGTATAAATATAATCAATAGAAACGCAGTAGGGCACAGGGCACCGAGGTGCCATATGCTGATAATATGTTTATATATATGGATATATATTATATGGTATATATTAAATGTTTATTCAAAGTTTCGCCGACTGCAGGGCGGATCAGGATCTAGATCAGGATCAGGATTCCGATCTGAGCCGACAACGGTTACAATATGTGGTTCATCTGCTGTTGCAACAATCAGATATTTGGGGAGACGTAAAACTTAATTTAGATTATTTCAAAGTGGTTTCTTTTATAAATAATGGTAGACCTACATTCATTTTGGGTAAGTATTCATAAGTATTCATTGTTAGATTTGCAATATTTGTATATAGACAGTAACAACAACACGATGATCTTACCAAGTTTTTGACACTTTTACAATATCTTGTTTGTATTCATTTGTTTATATTATAGTGTGAGAAGGTTTTGGGGTTTTTCATATCGTAATTGCGGCCTCTGACTCTGAAAGAACATACTTTATGTTTGCATATGATAATATAGATATAATATTGAAACAAGCATGAGTTTCCCGCTCGTAAATGAGTTCTTTTAACGGATAAATATTGGATTGGAAAGAACAAATATATGTAGAGCAGGGAATAATTCATAAGTTAATTCAGTTTCAGCTTACGGCTATAGAGAATGAAATCAACTGAAAGGCGAAAATATTAGCATGTGAAAGAACCCACTCTTAGTTCCCGCAAATGTCATATGAATAAGGTTCGGTTACAGGTTAATAATCTTACCAGATCAGCAGATGTCGTTGATCGTGTGTAATTGTAGATCTCTCATGTTGTTCAAATGGTTTTTTTTTTTTTGCATTACAGACTAAGCTATAGGCTACGTGAAAATGGGTTCATGTATCAAAAACGTTCGTTATCTTTTAAGCAGTAAATATATATAGTTAGGCATGTGCCACTAAAGATATATCAGTATTATTGCAATTGGGAGTTCTCTCCCAAATGTTGTCTTTAAGAGGAGACTGCGGATGGTTCAGGATTTGCCTAAATTGACGGTGAAAGAAATCATATAAAAACACCCAAAACATTGTCATAATTCGCTTCTCTCTCTGTCAGTGTCTGTACAAATCGTGATCATGATCATCAGCAAGAGGCATTAAGAGTTCGGGCATAGATATATGTATAGATAGTGGGTAGGGATAGACTTAGGTTATCGGGGGCAGGTGCTTACGGCTCTAGTGGGGGGAACTATAGGCAATATCCAAATAATAGACACGTGTTAATAATATTAATTTACATTTATGCAAAAGTGCGACGGCACAAGCAAAACGTTCAATGTTGCACTTTTCAATTTATTGACTCCGTTCCGGCTCCTCCTCCGCCACGTGGTCTTCCTCTGTCCTTCGGTTCGAGTGATGCTGCTGCTCTATTGCCCTTCTGCTGTTGAATGCAATTAAAAATCTTCTTTTCGGATTTGCTAGTTTCTTTTTTGCTTTTTTTTTTTTGTGGGGGATAAAAGACATAGGACATAGTAGAACAATAGATCACTGCAAAGAGTTTTTACGCATGGTAAATAAGATTTGGTTAGGATTATGGCAAGTCAATATATAATATAGGAGGTGGGTCAGTGTTTCCAGGCTGAGCATATGCAAATTAAGAAAAATAAAGCTATTGTAAACACCTCATTTCGTATTACACGATCACATTTAGTGACCAATTGGTATAATGTTATCGATAATAGTCCTAACGCATAGAATTAAGCTAGATTTATAAGAAAAGAATATACGGTCACTTTGGTTTGGCGAATAAGAACGATCAGCTCGTGAAAAATCGAGAGAAAGCGAAATCATTAGATATAAAGTCAATAAGACGTTAGTATTTGAAAATAAAAGCCTTGGAGTTTACACTATATACATCTACTATTATTCTCAATTTAAACAAATTATAGCTTTAAAAACCCACTAGCCAGCTGAAGAAAATGTTCTTATGCTCAGTTGGAAGATTCCGAACCCATGGAGAAGGGAGATGGATTTTCTAGGACTAGGCAAATTTTTCAAAAGCAGATATAGGTAAAGCAATAAAATACGTAAAGGAAAATGCAAATTCAAATGCGGTAAAGTAAGTTCGAGATCAATTCAAATCGATTCATAAAAAACACACTCCACTACCGACAAAAATTGGGAATAACTCACCCCATGCAAGGCACCTGCAGCGTCCACATCAGCTTTCCCTCTCCCGCATGCCCACTTTCTCCTCTCCGGACCCCCCTCCCAACGCTCTCAGTGTTTGTCGTTTTTGTGCGGTTTTTGCTGCTGCTGGCCAGGTGCGCCGGGATAGCCGCCGTAGCCAGCGCCTGGATAGCCGCCAGGATAACCGGCTGGCGGACCGCCACCCTGTCCGCCGCCTGGCTGCGGCGCTCCCTGCGGCTGGCCACCAGCAGCGGCTGCCGCCGCATAATACTGCGAATACTGTGCGTACTGGCTGGGTGTCATGCTCTGGCCATATCCGCCAGCGGCCGCCGCCGCCGCAGCTGCTGCTGCCGCCGCTGCGGCTGGGTTGGGCTGTTGCTGGCCGGGATTGGGTCCACTGCCCTGGCTGGGATTGGGCGCATTGTTCTGGCCACCGCCAGGTGCTCCGTTCTGTGGCTATTTTGGGTAATTTAAAGGCATTAGCTCCTATGTAGGAAGAAGGATCGTTTTAAGCCCCCTTACCTTGTTCTTTAACGTCTTTTCGATGGCCTCGGCCTCCTCGATCTTGCCCACACTGCGATAGTACTCTGCCCACTGTGCACTGTAGTCTGCTGCTCCGGCACCGCCGGCGCCACCTGCTTGCTGCTGGGACTGTGCCTGCTGTTGGGGCTGTTGTTGCTGTTGCTGCTGCTGCTGGGGCTGTTGCTGGCCGGGTCCAGAGGCGCCGCCCGCCTGCTTCGCCTTCATCTGTTGCTCGATCATCTCAGCCTCCCGATGGCAGCCCATTTGCCTGAAAAAGGGGAAGGGAAATAATATATTAAAGCCCCTCCTTTCCTCCATAATTATCTCAAACTCACTTGTAGTACTCTATCCACTGTGCCGAGTAATCCTGACCGCCGGCTCCTGCTCCCGCGCCAGCAGCTCCCCCTTGGTTGGCCGCCATCGCCATTTGTTGCTGCTGCTGCTGCTGTTGCTGGCCGGACGGATCCCAGCCCTGCTGGCCGTAGGGGCCGCCACCCCAGGGCTGCTGCTGTTGCTGCTGATAACCCTGGCCCGAGTTGGGATCGCCGCCTTGCATTTGGTTGGGGCCACCATAGCCGCCCTGCTGTTGATTGTGGTGCGAGTTGTTCTGGCCACCGCCTCCGTTGCCACCGCCCCCGCCGCCGCTGCCACCTCCCCCGCCAATAGGCTTGCGGGAGATGACATTCAGCTCCATGTTTATCTTCTCGGAGATCATTTGGCGGGCTGCCTCCACCTGGTCGGTGGTGCCCTTGGACTTGAAGAGTTTCTCGTTGGGCGGATTGCTGGCATTGCGATCCATTTCGGTGTGGGCTCCGGACTGCTGGTTGATCAGCTTGATGGTCTCGCCGCCGCGTCCAATAACAATCTGGGAACGGGAGGAAATAGTTAGGGCATTGACCCATAAATACCAAGATGAAACCTACGCCACACTTGGAAGCCGGCACCAGGAATGTGATCTCCTCCCGTCCGCCCTGGGCATGGTTCACCCCGTATCCGTAGCCGTAGTTGGAGTTGCTCTGGTCGCCGCCCCCTTGGCCTCCTCCACCGCTGCCGCCTCCATTGCCATTCCTGTTCATGCCATTGCGTTGCTATTGGATCGGGAGAGTTGGTTAGAAGAGGCATCCACAGACCACTCAAGAGACGCCCGCTCACCATCACGTTCTCGATCAAGCCGTCAATGGTGCGCTTGGCATCCTCGACCTGCTGCCGAGTGCCCTGGATCACGCACCGTCGGTCTCCCATCTCGTCGTTCTTGCCCTGGATGAACTGCAGCTTGCAGCCGCATTCTGTTTGGATCTTTCGAATCATGTCGCCGCCCTTGCCAATGACCACGCCCACCGCTATCTTGGGCACAAAGACCTCGACGCTCTCGCCGCCATTGCCGTTGTTAAAGTTATTGAAACCCATGCCAGGGCCGCCTCCGCCTTCCCTGCTGCCGCCCCCTCCTCCTCCTCCGCCGCCGCCACCACCACTGCGTCCGCCCTGCTGCTGCGACTGGGCATCCTTCTGGGCAATCAGGTCCAGCACCATCTGCTTGGCGTGCTCGATTTTCTGCGCCTCGCCGGAAATGCGCAGCGGCTTGATCACCTCCTGATTGGGCCCGTCCTGGATGATGATCATCTTGGCGCCAGTCTTCTCCTGCAGCTGCTTGATGGTGTCGCCGCCCTTGCCAATGACCAGGCCCACCTTGGCGCCCGGTATCATGATCTCCTGATACGGCGGATAGCCGCTCGGCCCGGGTGGCGGCATGTTAATGGTCAGCAGAACTTCAACCTGCCCGCCACCGCCACGATTGGCCATCGCCTGGATCATCTCGCGACCTTTCGTTACGGTTTCACGCTGCCCGCGCAGCATCAGAACGCGATCCTGATCCTGCATCACCTGCACCTTGGCGCCCGACTCGGCCTGGATGTGGGTAATGGTGTCATTGCTGCCACGACCCATAAAGGCACTGGCCACCGAGTCGGGGATGCGGATCTGCTCTTCGCAAGTGGTTCCGGCCGAGGCTGCCAGCCTGGCGGCCACCGCCGCTGCCTGGGCAATGGCCTGGGTGATGCTGGCGCCGCCCTGGCCGCCGCCGCCCCCACTACCACCGCCTCCGCTACCGCTGCTCATGTTAGAGTTGTTGGCGTAGTCCGGGCTGCCGAAGGAGCGCTTGCTGTCGGGGCCGCTGTCGCCGTCGTCGTTCATTCGCTTGAAGGCGTTGCCGCCTGGACCGGGTCCGCCTCCTCCCGCTGGTGGCGATGGTCCCACTGGTCCGCCGCCTTGTTGGTTCGGTTGGATCTTTGCAGCAATCTGTGGTTACAGCGGGAAAGGGAACGCAGCGTTATATATACATATACACACACACACACACACACAAACGTGGCTTCCGGCTCTTCCTCTTCCCGGGGAGCGGACCGGGGCCACTCACCTGCTTGGCACGCTGTATTGCCTGGGCCAGCGCCTGAGATTGACTAAGGCTCGCTTGCTGCGTTTGGAAGTCGCTCATTTCGGCACTCGATTCGATGTGATTTTGATTCCCTTTTTGCGGCCGAGAAACTTTTTTTCACTTCTCCCTCCACGAGTTGAAAATTCAATAACGAAAAGGGGGGCGACTTTTTCACAAACAAAAAATGCCGCTGTAAGGCGTTTTCCCGTTAATTTTCCGTAGTGAATGATTGTGATTGCTTAATTAATTGTTTATTGCTTGTTTGGCTTGTTCTTTACACGGCTTTTTCGCGTTTTTCACGCTTTTCTTTCGGCTTTGCGGTGAAAATTATGCGTCTGCAAAAAAATTGTTGTAGCATCAGTGTGACCGCGGCGGGGACGATAAAATATACCGAAACTGAGATACATACTGAAATATACCACTTGAGTAAATATCCAAATTTTTTAAGTAATTAATATTAATTAAATAATTAAGGAATCTTTACCAATTCGTTACATTATCACTAAATAAAAACAAAGATGTTTTGTTTATAAATATTTAGTAAATATTAATCCCAATATTTTGGTTTGATTGTATGAAGTGCCTCATGTTGGCCTAAAGATTTTCCCTATTTTTATACCCGCGCAGGGTTTTATAATTTTAGTCAGAATTTTGCAACGCAGTGATGGAAGCACCCCATAAAGTATATTCTTGAAGATATCAGATCGAAACTGAATAGATGATCATTATATTAAATTACAGCAATAAATTTTATAGCTGCAAATAAGCAAATATAGGTAAATGTATTATTTTATACACTTTACAGCAGAAATATCTATAAGTAGCCAGAAAACAGCTAAAACGACGACACTGACTTCGGCTGGGCAAAGTTAGTTTCCTTTCATGGTTTTTGGTAAAGTTGAAAACCAACTACTATAAACTAACAAATTATAAAATAAACAAATTTTCCAGAAACTCAAAATATTAGGAAATATAGCTAGATTTATAATTCACTTTACTATAGAAATATCTAAATCTAGCCAGAAAATAGCTAGAACGGCGGCACTGACCGAACGGGCACACCTTCTTTCTTCGTCGGCAACGTTGCGCAGAGCACGGCATTTGATAATTAAACGCGAATTTACCCCACAAAAACGCATTTAAAATGGCTTTCGGTGATGTGAAGACCCCCGCAGGACTCAAGGAGTTGAACAACTTCCTGGCCGACAACAGCTACATCAGCGGGTAAGCACGCGGCTCCTGAATGTGAGGTTAGGCACGACCTCACCACGTCGGCAGCCTCGCAGATATCCCATTTTATTCCTATTTAACTGGGATTTCTCTTTAATTTCCGCAGATACACCCCCAGCAAGGCCGATCTGTCGGTGTTCGATGCTCTGGGCAAGGCCCCGGCCGGCGACTACTTGAACGTGGCCCGCTGGTACCGTCACATTGCCTCCTTCGAGGCTGCGGAGCGCTCGGCGTGGACTGGCACTCCTCTGCCCCAGCTGGCTGGAGCCAAGCCCACCGTGGCCGCTCCCGCCAAGCCGGCTGCCGACGATGACGACGATGTGGATCTATTCGGATCCGACGACGAGGAGGACGAGGAGGCTGAGCGCATCAAGCAGGAGCGCGTTGCCGCCTACGCCGCCAAGAAGTCCAAGAAGCCCGCCCTTATCGCCAAGTCCTCCGTGCTCCTGGACGTCAAGCCCTGGGATGATGAGACCGACATGAAGGAGATGGAGAATAATGTGCGCACCATCGAGATGGACGGTCTGCTGTGGGGAGCCTCCAAGCTGGTGCCCGTGGGCTATGGCATCAACAAGCTGCAGATCATGTGCGTCATCGAGGACGAGAAGGTGTCCATTGATCTGCTGCAGGAGAAGATTGAGGAGTTCGAGGACTTTGTCCAGTCCGTCGACATTGCTGCCTTCAACAAGATCTAAACACCTGAGATTCTTGAGATTCTTATATTTTGAATAAATCGAGCAAAGCGAAGCAACTAAGGAATGGAGTTTTAAAGGGATTTTCTAGAGGTACTTCAACCTAATTAGAGTTGTGAAATATTCCTGAACTTTCAGGCTTACTATAGCTTATTCAGTTGTACAGAAATCAAACCTTTTTAGGATACTATTAACCTATGCTTCCTAAAACATACTCCTCCCAAATGTATACTTTTAAAATGAAGCCAAACTATATAGATTTAAAGTTATCTCTTAAGCTGCCCCAACTCTCTCAAGTTCCCACCTCAAGTCTTTCGTTTCCAGAGCTTTCACAGAGCTTTGGCCAAGCAAAAAGGCAAGCTCATCGCACTCCTCAGCTCAGTTGATCGGCGCGCTCGACAGAGTTCGGTTCTGTAGACAAAAATCACTGGATTATATTACTCTTTACCCTGCAGCAGCTCAAAAACAGATATTTTTCGGACAAAAGTACTGCTTATAATAATGGCTGCCAACAAATTGTGCTGCACTTTGGCCATTGGGGCTTTGCTGTGCCTGGGATTCGCGGCTCTCATTCAGGCCCAGGGTGAGTTAAATAAATCCGAAATACGAGAACGTTTCCGTTCTTATTATTGTTTTGCGACACGAATTTGTCACGCATTTGAGGTAGATTTGCTTTTGAACGCGAAATACAAATACCCGGATCATCTGCATTCATTAACATTAATTAACAATTGTGTAGATACTCGTATTTGTTTCTTTTGTTCTGCGCCCAAGACATGTTTCGTTCTTAGACGGATTTCCCAGATACATTTAACCATCGTGTTTGTCCGCATTTGCATATAATAAGTTTCGAGAAGTTGACAAACGCCCATTAACGCTCGTTTCGCATCTAAGATTCCCATTTATCATTTGATACATTAGCCGGGTTGGTTCGTTGTCTGTCAATAGCTCGGCTTTGCCATTGAAATTACTTCCGATTTTTATATATGCCCATTACATTAAGCGGAAGCCAATTGGAACTATCTTTAATACCTTTAACTATCTATCAATCACTGGCGTTATTAGCTGTTGTGTAATTGGCAATGAGCTAATAGGATTTCTGTTTAATAAACTAATTGTTTAAATTGCTAATTAACGCAATTCATTAACCATTGTCTTCGAATTCTTCGTGAAAAGGATGTCGATAACCTTGAAATTTCCCCGATTCCGGTATGGAATTTAACAATGCAGTCTGGCATGCTATTGTTTGGGTCGAAAAAACCCCAGCCTAGTGACAATTCGAAACGATGACGTCTGGTCGTAGGCAAACTGTTTGATTTATCTCAACCTGCGTGTTTGTCATCCCAGGGAAAGCCCCACGAAAATATTAGTTCTCCTCATCTTGATAGGTTGTTATAATTTTAATAAAGCAGATTTAGGAGCACAGGTCTCGGAATTAATTAAATTCGTGCTTAGAACTTTCGGCAGATTGGCAAAAAACATTATTAATCTTGACCCAATTTTTTGCGCCTTTCAAGATTATTTTGCATAGGTCACTGAACCTAGAAACTGCCACGATTTGGCGCGTGTGTGGGTGAAGCTAAGACTAGAAGATACAAAAATTAATTACAAGAACAAGGTCTTGATAACGCCATGATATATACACTTATATTGCCTCATCCACGCCTACGTTTCTGCCGGATTCGTTCTCCGGAGATGCCTCAATGTTGCCATTGAAAGTTGCAAAACTAGTTCGGTTTAAAAAATGAGATGTGGACGTGAGGCTGGCAGATTCAACGGAACGTTCCAGCTCTCAGGTTCATGGGCGTGCAATCAGCGGAATGGCTTCGCCTTCCATCGATATATTTTATTCAATTTGTATATAGATTTTTTAATTTTACGAGCTTTTGTTTTTCATCTCGACTTGAATACAAATTCATTGACTTAAATGTTATTTACATTTGTAAACAAATAATAATAATTAAGCATTAAAACGAAACCTTCTTGATATTTAGTCTTTAAAAATTGATATAATTCAATTTAATTTTGTAAATATTATCTCTGGCTAACTTGTTTCCTTGTGCTCAGTTAAAATTCCAACAATTTTGGCTTAAAATATACAGAAAACATTACCGAATGATCTGAATAAAGCGATGACATGGGCTGGGCAAATATGTGTGACACCATTCGCGTTTTTTAGAGCTCGCTCTGGTTACGCTCGCGAGGCTAATCACAGTACGACGCTGATTTGATTTGATTCGAACGATCTCTCACCCCGTACAGATAAGCCGGTGACTGATGTGTGCCTGGGATGCATCTGCGAGGCCATCAGTGGATGCAACCAGACGCGGTACTGCGGCGGCGGAGTCTGCGGCCTGTTTCGCATCACCTGGGCGTACTGGTCCGACGGCGGCAAGCTGACCTTGGGCAATGAGAGTCCCCAGTCGGAGGACGGTGAGTCCGAAAAGCCCCCTTCCTTTCCGGTTTTCCCTCTTTAATATTTTTATTTAAATTATTTTTAATATCTCCCCCTTCCCTTAGCTTATGCCAACTGCGTGAACGATCCCTACTGTGCGGCCAACACGATCCAAAACTACATGAGCAAGTTCGGCCAGGACTGCAACGGCGACAATACCGTCGATTGCTACGATTATGCGGCCATCCACAAGCTGGGCGGATACGGATGTACCGGCGAGCTGAGCTATCAGTACCAGACGAGCCTGCAGACCTGCCTGAATCAGTTCCAGAAGATCGATGTGCGCACTTCCGGTTAAGCCCATAAGCTTGCTAAATTTATCTACCAACTAATATATGAATAATGTAATTAATTAATAATTTATGGCAATGCATTTGAATTCGGAGGAGATTGATAATAATTTGCGCAATTGAGATTGATAATAAAATGACACTGCGACAAGGGTAATAAAAATTAACAATTTGTTTTGATGTTAAGCATTTACGAAGTGGGAAATACATTTAAATAAAAAATATAAAATTTTAAAGGGAATCTTACTTTAAAGAAAGATTTGAATAGATAAAAAGTAGCACTGGTTAAAGGGAATCTTACTTTAAAGAAAGATAAGGCTTTCTAACCAACAGATTAAATACGTATACAAGTACGTGTAATCAGGAAAAAAGTAAGGTTCTTTAAGGGACATGTGGAAGGCATCTCTACTTATTTTTTCATTTAAAACCTCACTGAAGTATTTTTATTCTTTATCAGTCAGCTTCCTCTTTTATTACATATTTTATTTAAGTCGGTGTCTAAAATTTTAACATCAACATTTAAATTAAATAAAGTAAGTAACTAAAGCCATCTAACGGCTCAAAACAAGAGCAATAAAGCGAATTATATTTGCATACTTTTTGTCGAGACTTTTTAAACAGTCTGACTAAGAATTTTATTGGACTACAGATGATGTGTATTAAATGTTTTTAATATATTTTCTTTAAAGATCTTATAATCCGCATTTTATTCAGAAATTTAAAGAATAAAATCAAGATTTAAGTCAATATACTGAATAATCAACAAGTTTCTCCCAAAAGTAGATCACATTTTCTATGCATTCAAGCCAAAGTGTTGAGAATGTTTAAAAACTACTAGAGTCGTGCAATTTAAATAGAAAACAACTAATAAAGTTTCTGAAGTAATTTAAAATTTTATAGTTTACTTTATAAAACCCATAAATTCTCGAAATATTAAAGCTCTAGATTTATTTTTAAAGGCAAAAAGGTTTGCCACATTCAGCCGTTCATATAATAGCAGCCCTAAACCGGTATTTTCCGCCAGATTGACGGATTTACCCGGTGAGCACTCAGCTCATGGGATTCGCTAGCACCATTCGCATTTCAGGTGCTGAGGCGATATATTATTACTAATAACCAGACGGAGAATGAGAGTTTTCATGGGATATTTTATTTACTTACTGCTGGCGCTAGGACCTTCCCTGGTTAGAAGTCAAGGTGAGTTTTATTGCCCAAGTTAATAAGAAATATGGCTCAAGTCTTGGACTTACAGGTCACCTGCTGGACAAACCCGTGACCGAGCTGTGTCTCAATTGTATCTGCGAGGCAATCAGCGGCTGCAATGCCACCGCAATTTGCACGAGTCCGGAGAAGGGCACCTGCGGCATTTTCCGCATCTCCTGGGCCTACTGGGTGGATGCGGGAAAGCTAACTTTGGATGGCGAGGATCCTGAATCGGAGAAGGCCTTCCAAAACTGCGCCAATGATCCCCACTGTGCCGCCAACTTGGTGCAGAATTATATGAAGAAATTCAACCAGGATTGCAATGAGGACGGTGAGATGGATTGCCATGACTATGCCAGAATCCATAAACTAGGGGCCTATGGCTGCCACGGGGATATGCCCTACAAGTTCCAGAGTACGTTCGATGAGTGCATCGAGAACTACGAGGACCAGGGGCATAAGTGATTAAGAAAGAGTTGTTTTTACGCAATTTGCCATATTTTAGAGTTCAACGAATTCTTTATTAATTTCAAATAATTGTTAAAGCATTTTTCCGGCAAATACCATCTTGTTTAACCTCTAAATGTGTATGCAAATATACTTAAGATTTTTCTGATAAATAAATACAAGTCGGGAATCACTGTACAAGTAGACCAGCTTTATTTCCTATTACCGCAATTAGTCACTTTCCCAGCGCTTTGTGTTTTGTGATAAAATCAAGAGCCCGCACTGAGATCGATTCAGTAACCAAACAATCGCGGATCGCATCGAATCGGAAGTCAATACGCAAATACAGATCTCCTAGCTTAGCAAGCATGCATCCCAGATCATCGTTATTCATGTTACTCCTGGGTCTAACCCTCGGAGTGATGTGGATACAAGCCGATATGCAGAAACCCATCACAGAGACCTGCCTGGTGTGCATGTGCCAGGCCTTGAGCGGCTGCAATGACACGGCTGTGTGCGTGAATGGGGCATGCGGCATCTTCCGGATCACATGGGATCAGTGGGTGGACTCCGGGCGATTCACCATACCCGGGGATTCGCCATTGACAGATAGCTGTGAGTGTTTCAGTTTATTACCTTCAGAATATATACTTTATTAATTTATTAACAGCCTTCACCAACTGCGCCAACGATCCAATTTGTGCTGCCGACACCCTGCAGAGTTATATGGTCAGGTATGGGCAGGATTGCAACGATGACGAAGTGGAGGACTGCTACGATTATGGAGCCATCCACTACATGGGTCCCTTTAACTGCAAGGCGGATATGCCGTACTCCTATGAGAGCGTCTTACAAAACTGTTTAAAACAAGCTCTGCGAGAGCAGAAGCGCCAGCAGCCCGCCTGAAATTCCGGGAATGCATTCTACTTAATAGTACCTCAATAACTTAGTAAAATATGAGGAAGAGTCCGTGTAATTTATGTGCGAATATTGTTAATGTAGGCGTTAGCTTTCGATTAATAAACCAGAGGCGGCAGCCAACTCAGATCAGTTGTGCGGCAACAGCAGGTCGGGTCTCTGTTCTCTGGATCGGATCCGAAGCTCAGATATGTTCCGTTTACTAGTCAGTCTGGCTGCTTTGTGGCTATGGGTCAACAGTGGCTCCAGCACCGAGGGTAAGTGGTTTGCATCGATATGAAACTAGTAATTCCTAGGAATAGGTGAGCTGATACCACTGTGCGGCTATTGAGTAAACAATGGGGGCTTGGGGCTTAGTACGTAGTAGCGACTGATCTATAATTATGGTAATCTGTAAAGTGTAAGCTGGAAACTAAAGCCTGTTTGTGGTAATGGAATATACTATAAAGCCGGTAGTTACATCCGCCCTATTTCCATTTCTCTCGAACACAGAGGTAAAAAGGTGATACTTAAAATATTTTTCTAATAAATAATACAATAAGATAATATATATTTCTTATACCTACCTTTTAGCTTCCAAAACAATTTTTAATTGTTAAATAATTTTAAATAAAATATGTTTTAGGTTTGAAATATTTTCCTAAATGTTAAACGATTTTCTTTCCGTGCCTGCAGTGACAAACAAGCCCGTCACGGAAGATTGCCTGGACTGTCTGTGCGAGACAATGAGCGGCTGCAATGCCTCGGCTATTTGCGTGAATGGCGCCTGTGGCATCTTTCGGATTACCTGGGGATATTGGGTGGAAGGTGGGCAGATAACCGTGCCCGGTGATACAGCTCTCTCTGAGGATGGTAAGCCCTGTGATTAGCACTGTTTCATCTCTAATTTCCCCCAATCACCAGCCTTCACCAACTGCGTGAATCAGCCCTACTGTGCCGCCGACACCATCCAGAGCTATATGTTCAAGCACGGCCAGGACTGCAATGGGGATGAGAGGATCGATTGCCTGGACTTTGGAGCCCTGCACAAGCTGGGGAAACTGGGGTGCCAGGAGGATTTGCCCTACATCTTCGCCAAGGTCTTCAATCGATGCCTGAAAGCCAAACAGCGACTGGCCGGGGCCGAGATCATCAAAAAGCAGGCGAAGGACAAGTCCTCAACATAATTGATTCTTTATTTGGGTTTCTGCGATCCCGCTTCGTTCTTTGTTTTTCCTTCTATCGGGGAATCCTTTTTCTGTTTTTAAAACAATCCTTTTTGTTAATACATATACACATACATACATCGAAACATTGCTTATGTTTGCCGCTTGAACAGTTTCCAGTATAGGTATGGAATCTATATAGATATAGTTACAGATACAGATATATATATATAATATATATAGAGGGGTATATGAAAACTACTTAAGTACGCTCTCATTTCGTAATTTGTTAGTCAACATGTTAACATATTGGTTGATCGAATCGGTATAGGTAGTATATAGTTAATAAGTATAACCGGATCGCGGCTAACTTTTGCCAAAGCTTGGCTCTAACATTGGTTTGCCTTAGAGTGATCTTGGTTCTATATCTCGTTCTATCTAGGAGTAGTATTCTTTGGAAACTCGAAAGTAAAAAGGTAGTAATCTCTCTATTGTTTAGGAAACTTCTATTGGAATGTGACAAATCGAAATAGTTTCAACAACCTTTTGAAATTGATCATGAGACTGATGATGGGCTGAGAGCTGAGGCAACGGCGAACGAAAGGCAGCGATTTCATCTTACTCTTAGCATAATCTCTAGACGGCGAAGAGTTATGAAAGTTGTCGTCGTTAACTAAAGACAACCTAATGGAAGAAGCAAAGAATTAAATGATTAATCAGTTTTTGCCAAAAGTTTATCATTCATACAAAGGTTTGGCATCGTTATTTTGGGGTTCTGAAAGACTTAAGAGCTTCTTGAATTGTCTTAATAAAATTTAACTTTTAAATTAAAAAAAGGTCTCTACAAAATATAAGGAAAATTATATCAAGGCCCAAGACTGCCTCGAGGCCTTCTCCTTGTGCTCTCCTTTGGGGAAATACTTTTGGAAATTCCCTTCAATTATATTTTTTGGCTTGGAAACTTATTAAAAAAAAAATATGATCCTAAAAATACAATCAAGCTCGTTTCATGTGGGGTTTCTTGAGGTGTGTGACTCGATCGGATTCTTGATATAGCACCCGGTGCCGGGATACTTTTGGTGATGTCCTTAAGGCTACAATTGCAACTGGAAATATGGGTTTTTTCTTTTTTTGGTTTTGCTTGGTTTTTTGCTGGCTAATTGGGTTCACTTCTTGCTGTTGCCATCGTTGGCCAACAGCAGCTCCTTGGCCTCCTTCTTGCCGCGCTTCTTCTCCTCCTTGGCATGCAGCTTGGCCAGGCGCTCCTCCTCCTTGGCCAGGCGCTTCTCCTCCTGCAAACACAGAAAGGCACACAGAAAAAATGCAATATGCAAAATTTGCAATTCGGTTGTTAACTAAATAGAACTTTGCTTGCATGCTCGGAAAATCATAAAGAAGAAAATCGGAATTGCCGGCGCGCTTTATGAGCTCGTAAGTTTGCAAATTTATGCTTTCCCCATAGCGCACAAAAGGCACTCATTTCCCATTTCCCCCAGCGCCCTTTCGCCTGCGATTAATGAAAAACTTTTCCAAAACAGTTGGCAGGCAGAAAAAAAGCAAAAAAAAGGGGAACGAGGCCAATTACAAACAATACAAATAGGCAGGGCCCGGGTCAGGGGTTCCAGCGGGGGCACGGAAGGAAAAACAATGCATCTCCCAAACAAAGAAGAAATGGGCGGGGCTAGCCATAATTTTCCCCATCATTTCCACCCACCTTCCTGGCTTCCTTCTCAGCCTTCAGCTTGAGCTTCTCCTCCTTCTTCTTGCGCTCAACGGACTCGTTCTTCTTATTGTCAGCCTTCTCTCCTGGAATGGGAAATAGATCCAATTAATATCCTTAGATATAAGATCATTAAAAATCCTCAGAACTCACTCTGATTACTGCCGGCGGAGAAAAGCGGAAAACTACGACTGGAAGAGCTTGTCGAGGGCCGGGCATTACCCGTCGATCCTGGCCCTGTGGAGCCTGAGGCCGGAGCAGCGCATCCGGACGAAGCCCGCGAGCAGCCTGCTCCCTGAGGCGTTGACCTGGCGGAGGCGGCAGCACCATTGGTTTTCCCAGGTGGAACCGAAGCTGGCTGCTTCTTGTCCTTGGGCATCACGTAAGCGTTTTTGGGCAGCGAGTTCTTGGAGGTCACCGGGCTGATCTTAGCCCCGCCCGCCTTCAAGGGGGGCGGGGCCAGGGCAGAGCAGCTCAGTTGGATGTTCATCGGGCTGGGGCGACGTGGCGGCGGCGGTGAGCCGGACTCTCGCAGCAGCGGGGCCAGCTCATGGGCACTGGACTTCGTGTAGGTGGAGTACCTAAGGGGATTATGGAAAGATAAATAATTTTTATAATTTTATAAAATTATCCTTTCAGCTCACCGAAATCTGGGATTGCTGACATGCACGGGCGAGGGATGCGGCACCTTGGCCGGGCTGCGGAACTCCTTGATGGGCGGCAGTCGGTTCTGGATGTCCATCAGTCGGTTCTTCACGTGCCGCCTGCCCGGATACGTGTGCGTGGGCGTCATCATTCCGCTCATACCGCTTCCCGGTCCAGGACCAAGTCCAGCTCCTCCGCCGCCGCTGCTGCTGCTGCTGCCGCTGCCACTGGAGGATGAGGCGGAAGCGGAAACGGAAACGGATGTGGAGGCAGAGTTGGTGAGCGTGTGCAGCGGTTTCCTTGGCACGGCGCCGGAGCAGCCACTGGGACAGCCACCGTGATGCGAATGGGAGCCGGAGCCATGTCCAGCGTTCTCCCTGGGTGATAGGGAGCTGCCGGAGGAGCCCGAGGGCGTGGGCGAGGCCACCGCATGATGATGATTATGATGATGGTGATGATGGTGCGTGGTGGGCGAGGGCGGGGCCAGGTGATGGGAGCTGGAAGCCACGGCCGGCGAGGCCGGTGAGCAGGGGCCGCTGCTCGATATGGAAGACGTCTTGGAGTAGTGCGAGTAGCCGGAGGCCGAGGAGCCCGCCGATCCCGTCGAGCTCATCGAGTACAGGCTGTCCGATTGACTGACCCTGGCATGGCTGGCTCCTCCTGCGCTTCCTCGGGGTGTGGCTCCTGGCACATAGTGATGCCGACCCTTGTGCAGCGTGGGCTGGTGGAACGTGTGATGGCCACTGTGCGCATCGTTCATCGAGTAGGAGCTGGCCGAGGGCACCACTCCGCCGGCGGCCACTCCGGCGGAGGCCCAGCTCTTGGCGCCCATCGAGTAGCTGCTGGCCGACTCCTGGATGCGCCAGGTGCCCGAGGACGAGGTCAGCCTGTTGACCCTGGCCCGGCAGATGACGCAGCGCAGCGGCAGCAGGCGCTGGGCCACCGCGCTCTGGATCGTCTTCACGAAGCAGCGCCGGCAGACGACGCGGTGGCCACAGGGCGAGGTCTGCATGGTGGCGCGGGCATTGATGCAGATCACGCACTCGTCCTCCTGCGAGGTGGGCGGATCCGGTTCGCTCTCCTCCTCCAGTTTGCTCAGCAGCTTGTCCTGGAAATGGAAAGTAAGAGGGATGTAAAGTTAAAGAAAAGTTAAGCCTGCAAGTATGCTAGGAATTATGATATTATATATTTAATTTTCTTGAGCTTGGAAGTGTGCTGCATAAAAATCTGTTCAAATTATTCAAAAATTATTAAATAGTTAGTAAAATATTTTTTAACATTTTCCTAACAGTATAACGCAAAAACTGGCTACTTGTTCAGCAAAAGAATGTAAAGGATAATAAGGCTTAAGCCTCTTAAGTCTATTCATTCCGTTTATTTAGTTTTAATCTACTTTAAACAAGAAATAATCTTGTAGCAGACCATTTTTCATTTCTCTTGTTAGTTTTAAACAATTTTTGAGCAAGATATGCAAGCCTCAACTTTATTTAAGCTAAAAATCTCTTAGGAGAAAGAAAAAGAGTAAGGGCGAGCGCACACAATCAGCTGAAAACTGAGCTGATAATTTGTGAACTAATCAGTTAGCTATAGAGATAATAGAGATAATAGATATAGAGATACTAGAAATAAAACTATCTGATAAGTTTCATTTAGATAGCCTGGACAAATTAATTACCCGGGGACGTTAATTTCCCGGGGACGTATTGCGAAGTGGAACGCAAAAAGTGAATCGGTGAAGTCTTTCAGTTTTAGAGCTATCTAAATGAAACTTCGCCGATAGTCTTATTTTTATTGCAGGTAGTATATAATTCGGAACTGGCCAAATCGGTCCAATATATCATCAGCCTTAGGAACTATCGGGCCAAATGGAGCGATTTTCGATTATACTCGTAGATGTTAATTTTATTTTATTTGTAATCAGCACTAGCTTCAGATTCTGGACTCGCTGTGCGCGACCGAAAGATCTCAGCTTACTGATTAGTTCTGAAACTATCAGCTCGCTGATTATCTCAGCAGTAAGCTCAGTTTTCGGCTGATAGTGTGCGCTCGCCCTTAGGGAATAAATTAACTTATTTCAGCAGCGAGAAATGTTTTTAATGACCAAGCAAAGTTGACATTTAACTAGAATAATAATTTATTTTTATAGTGGCTAAAAGGTTTTGGTAATTAAAAACATTCGTAGCAGTGTGTCAAACTTGTTTTAATATTAAAATCCTAAATAATGGCTGGACTGCACTTATATTTTAAGAGCAGCTGCTGCTGGTAATTAAATAAAAAACAGCTAAGATAATAATTTCGCTTTAGATTAAAAACTGTACTATGCAAAATACTGGCTAAACTTTGTATGTTCAAAGCAAAGTATGAACCTTGAATAGGGAATTAGGAAAAGTAATTGACTTGTTTGTGTTCTGTTTGGGATTGAACTTTAAAACGTTCCCAGGTTTTGTATTTCTTATTGAACTTTGAAACTTTCCCTGTTTTTGTTATTTTTCTAACCTTTCCTTCTATCTGTGCTATTTTTCTCCTTACTTGCTAATTGGAAAACTATTAGCCAAGCTTAAAAGCCCATAAATTGACAAGCAAACTGGGTAAAATTAATTGGCCAAACAGTGGACAGATATTGACTTGGCCGACAGCTCAGTTTTACAGCTGCTTAGCTGTAAATGATGGCCCTGGCCAGAAGCCGCTTGACATGTCCATAAAGCTCTTCGAACAATATAAATGAAATTTTTAAAAATGTTTACCAAATTAGCAGTCGATTGCAATCTATGCATTGACTAACGGTCTGATTTCGTATCGAATCAACGAGTGATTATGCAAATGGCGCTTCGTTTCGCTTTGTATTTGAGCAGATATATATCTATATAGCTGTGTATCGCCTGAGGTCAGTTTCGGTGTCGGTGTTCGACCTCAGGCCAGAGCAGAGATCGTTGAACATATTATACTTGTTATTAATATGGATTCTTTCCATTTATAAGAACTACGACGGCGTGTCAATAATTAATTGTGTGATTCAGCAGCTTTTTAAGAGGGCTGATCGAATTGAATTTTAATTTCAGATATTTATAGCTTATTTGGCTATTTTTGGGAGCTGCTCCCTTTGTGCCACAATTATCCGAGCTCATTGTGTGGCCAGCTTGAGGAAGTTGTAAAGTCATTTCGCAGTTTCCATTGCGATTTTCATTCACATTTTTCGCTTCGCTAATGAGTTTGCTCTTGATGTAGAACATAGAACCCATACTATATGTACTAAGGCCCCTCGAGGCGGTTCTCCTTGACTGTGCTGGAGTGTATGCTTTTCATGTGGTGGAGAGCCCTTGCACTTGGTGGTTCCTCAATGTCGCATCGAAGTGCCGTGCAAATTGTTTGCCGGCGAAGGTTTTCTTAATTGGCTGCTTGTAATGCTTTGGACATGTAAGATATATATTTAATTGCTGTCTTTGGTGGGTTATGCAAGCAATGGCAAATCAATCAAGTGTTCACTCGATCGATTGATCGCCAACCGCAAATGTCCAAAGAATCTTTTTGCAATTATCTCCTGCCATCTGTAGCTTCGGCTGACGGATCTTCGGTTGAGTGGCCACAGTTCAGGCCATTGATATGGATCAGAGATGAAGGTAGAAAATGTTTTCAAGGGGTTTTTGGCTATTAAAAACTTTGTTGTTGTTGGAAATTAAATTATTATTTATTAAGGTATTTCTTAGAGTTGCCAAAATTAAAGAAAAACCTTGAACTTGAACTTTTAATGTGAAATATATATTTTTGGCTTAAAACTTGAACATGCGAAAATTCCTTACTCGTTATTAAGTAATTATTTTGTATTATATTTATTTATTTATATTTTTGTTTCGTTTTTAAATTATTAAGAAAAATTATTTGGCTAACAAACAATTCTAGGAAAGTTAATTTCCAATAAAAACGTTTCACAAGCGAAAATTGGCATTTATTATTTTTGCTAACTAGTTGCTAAGTTTTTGTCAATAAATATTTTTGCGGGGTGCTATTTAACCCCTGAAATCGCCCACGGATCCGCCACATTTATCGACAGCTGAGACAACAGACAAAAAAAGCCGCGAAATCGCATGCCCGCGTTGAAAATAAATTATTAAATAATAAGTGGAAGTTTGTATGCTCTTTGCGGGTCTGCAATTAAAAACTAAACACTACGAGCATCTTAATAAATTATTAAGATAACGAATACAACTATTAACCATTAAACTCTTACACTAAAAACTTGTAAATAAATTCAAAGAATCTTTAAGAAGGGACTTTTTTTTTATTTTTCTGCTTAAATCAAAAGTGAAGAGCCCTGCATATATTCCAAATGATTAATAACCAACTCAGCGCCGTACTAATTAACCCGCATAAAAAAAAATCAAGAAAAGAGGTCCAAGCCGTCGAGGATGGGTCAGAATGGATAAAGACTGTCGGATGTTGGATGCGATCGAGAGGCGATAAGTGAAGTGAAACGGAAAGTCGGCGTCTGGTCAAGGTGAGCTGCCTGTCAGATGGATCCGGCCCAGCTGCCACCGAAGATCACCTGGGTGGGTGGGCTAATTCCGAACCCCGGTCAGGGAGTGGATGGCGGTGGGTGTTGGACGCGCGACAATCAGGAAATTAAAACCTATTTAACGATCTCGCGGCGTACGGCGGCGACTGTGGCATGCTTGATTAACTGATTTAAATACGGAACGCATTTCCAGCCGAAGTTTGTTGCCTGAGTCTTTCGTTTTTAGGGCTGCGCAAATTCTGACGTCGCCACTTCGCAGCAGCGCCGCCGGCAGAGCGTCTACCTGGGCACTTGGAGAGTTACGATCGCTCAGTCCGCCGTCGCAGCTCGTCGAGAACAGAGCGTTTTATTTTGTCAGCTCGTTATCGATTATCCCCCTCGCGTTTTTTGGGGCGATAAAAAATTAGATAGAACGCCGAATGCGGAAACCGCTTTGAATGTTGATTTTTCGCGTCCGAAAGTGAATTGGCAGAGCACGCCGCCGCCCAAAAACCGGGGTTCAGTGAACGCCGCAGAACTTGAGCCAATATTTGAACTGTTTTATCGCATTATTATATATACTTATATAGTTATATAGTTAACACATTTGCCATGGTGTTGCCGGCCGCCTCGACATTATGCAATGTATTTACATTTCTGCTCGGTAAGTTGATGCCCCCGCCCGCGATTGTGGCATCTATTAGCATTGATTCTGCCTCAATGTCAGGCCGGGGCTGGGAAATCGTGCCTCTGTTTGTGGGGTGTCTGGTGCGGGGCGGCACTGTGCACATAAGTTCAAGGCGGTGTGGCTTGTAAATTGGCGGGGAGGAGACCGGCGGCTGTCCAAACAACTTGATGTCTTTGTTGATACGCGCACTCAAAAGACTCAATTGTTGACCATCGGCGATATTGGACATGGGGTAGGTCAGTTCGAATGGCCACTGGGCCGTGAAGGAAGCCAGCAAGGCAAGGCACAAAAGCCAATCATCACAAAAGATATTGTGCAAACAGGCAATGTCATCAATGTATCAAGTGTCACATGTAAAACGCTCACTTTATTCACGCTTCTCATCTACGCTTTATCATCTTAGATATCTTTTAACACAAAAGTAACTAGATCTTTAAAGTCATTTCCTAAGAAAGGTATTAAAGAAACCAAGTACCTTGTAATTTAGGCTTAAATATATAGCTTTTCATCCTTAAAAATAACAAGTTCCTCAAGAAAGTTATTAAAGCCACCAAGTACCTTATAATTTATGCTAAAAAGGAACTTAATCCTGTACTGTTCACTGGTTCTTCCCCTCGTTACGCCACTTAAAGCCTCAGAACTACCATTTCTAGATCATAAAGTCCATTCTTAACGACATCTTCAGTGTCAGCCGGGGAAGAACTGAGGACTAGAACTATAAAGCCGGTGCCCGTAAAGTTCTGAGTGCAACCATAACGATCGGCGTGATTTAAAGCCGCTAATTAACTGCCAGCCAAGACGTACACTTAAATTAAAGCCAACAGTGCGATAATTAAAAGAGAGAAATACAAATTAAATGCACGGCATGACGTCGCGAAACAACGTGGAAACAGAGCCGCCAAGCAAACCAAAACAAAGCGAATAAAAAATAATATTAAAATGGCAAAAAAACACAGAAACAACTACGTAGCATTCCTCATAAATAAGCGCGACAAAGTCTTCCGCTAAAAAATAAAAAACGAAAACGAAAATACTGGCATTAACATAAATAAAACATATATAATCTACATACATAAAATTTAGAGTATGGCTAAAGGTATGAAGGAAAACGAAGTGGAAATACGCTAACTATATAATTATCCATAAACTGAGGGGCTTTAAGAATAAGCTGATTAATGGTTTTTAGAATGGGAAAACATAACTTGAAAATAAACTAAGAAAACTATTATTGTTTGCTGCTCTTATAAATTAAGTTGTAAGAATTCCCTCTTAAACATTTTCTGTGGTATTAAACTCTTAAGAAGACCATTTAAAAGTTGGTATAGTTGTGAGAGAGGCTGCAAATAAAGCAAACGTCTACATTTCTTGAGTTGATATTTCAAACTGAATCTTTATTTCAAAGTCCGCGTTTACGTAGCGGTGATGAGATTCTTAAAACTAGTCTTATCGCTAGACCAACGCAGTGGTTTGTTTAACCCTAACTTGGGAAAAATTCTTGAGTGCGATGGGAAAGACACAGCTACCCCGCACTTATCTCTGAAGATATTTTTGTGACCCACGCAGGGCCTTAGATTACATATTCATATAGTCAAGTGTTTTATGTTAGGCCCATTTGGCCGCTGTTTAGAGATACGCGCACATGCGCTCAAGCAGATCACAGCTGCATTGATTTGTATAAGATAAATACATATATGTATATATATATATATATACGTATATGTAAAAACGTGTTCATGTTTGAACATTCTGCCAAGGGCCAGCAAGATTCGGTGTACTTTTTTAAATTTGACAAAATTTGATAACATAAAAATTATTATTGATCAATTTTAATTTTTACTTCAATTTAGTGGACTGTAATAATTTTCTAACCATTTTTTTTTTAAGATGACCTTCTATTTTGTTTTTAATTTTATATTTACTTTACTCCGTACTCCAACTTGTGAATATGTAGGTTCCGCTGACGTTGAAGACGTAAAGTTGAAGTTGAAGACCTCTGGTGTTGATTTATCTGCCTCTGGTGTGCAGACGATGAAGATAACGTTGATGGTAGCCAGCCGATGATTGTAGTCTCATGGCCGACCAGATTATATAAGTGCTGGCACTTTCTTTCTCCAGCTTTGGATTCTAAGTCGATCCAAATATTTCCGATGATTTCTTCCAGTGTTGTCGTCATCTTTTATGGTGGCTTCGTTGGCGCTTTAGTCCAACAGCCTTAAATACCTGCACTTAAATGCAGGCATATTTGCAAAGATTTATACAAATTGTGGCCGTTTGTATAAATGAGACTACGTTCCTTACCTCATGGGGGGAACTTTCAGTAGCCTTTTATACATGTCGATTTTTTCGACACAAATTTTTTTATTAAGATAAAAATTGCAAAACTTTTTCCAAAGATCGATTTTTTAATTTTCGAACACAATTTTTTTAGATAAATTGCAAACTGTTCATACAATAAGGACTCTTTTGTATCCTTTTGCATAAACTAGACTCTGTTCCTTACCACGTGGGGGAAACTTTAGTCTACCACCAGCAACCTTTACCGCTTTGCCCGGTTTTTAAGGCGCTGTCCTTCCTCTGAGTCTCTTACCACTGGAGGGAAAACTGCAGAGTTGCTAGAAAAGACCAAACATAGTAGAGTGGTCCTTCCTCTGAGGCTCTTACCACTAGGGGGAAACCTGCAGAGGCGCTCGAAGGTCCAAAATGAAAAGAACGCCCAATAAAAACGACGCCATCATTCTGGGAATTCTAAATTGAAAACTTGATGTTTGAGGCCTCAAGCACGCCTTACCACTTTTACATTGGGTATAACAACCTTTAGTTTAATCTCAAAACTAAGGTGTTTTGTTTAAACATAAAAGATTTTTGTATATCTTTTTGCTTTATATGTTATTCTCTGTTCCTTACCACGGGTGGGGGGAAACAAGAGATATTTATTTTTGCAACCTTAACTGCGGGTGCCTTTGCACTACATACAGACTTTTAAGGTGCTGGTTTAAAAACTCTGAACCTCTTACCACAAGGGGGAAAGTTACAGAGTGCCCCGAAGGGCCAAAATGAAAAGAACGCCCAATAAAGAGACGTCTTTCTTTCTGGAGTTGATGTTAAAAACTGAATCTTTATTTCAAAGTCCGCGTTTACGTAGCGGTGATGAGATTCTTAAAACTAGTCTTATCGCTAGACCAACGCAGTGGTTTGTTTAACCCTAACTTGGGAAAAATTCTTGAGTGCGATGGGAAAGACACAGCTACCCCGCACTTATCTCTGAAGATATTTTTGTGACCCACGCAGGGCCTTAGATTACATATTCATATAGTCAAGTGTTTTATGTTAGGCCCATTTGGCCGCTGTTTAGAGATACGCGCACATGCGCTCAAGCAGATCACAGCTGCATTGATTTGTATAAGATAAATACATATATGTATATATATATATATATACGTATATGTAAAAACGTGTTCATGTTTGAACAATAGTTCTTCCTAAAAACATAAACTGCATAAAATCAAACGGAAGGTGATGAGTGGCCAGAATTGCAAATGAAGCTGACATTGGCTGGGGGCCATCGCATTGTTACTTGGCATCTAATCAAGTGAGATATTCGCAAAACGCCCGCTAAAAAGCCGGAGCAAAACAAAGGCGGCGATAAACGAGAGGCTAAAGCAGTCGCGATAGCTTCATTGAAATGCCCCCAGTGGTTGACCCACTGACATCTCTAGCAAATAACCACCTGAAGCCACCTAACCACCCACCGAAACGCACTATCGAAGACCCGGTGGAAATGAAAACTTGTTTTTATTCCGTCGCGTAACACGCGGCGTATGCGTCACGTGCTGTCTTGTAGAAGCCATTCCACTTCATTTCAGTTAACGCCACTCAAGTTCACGGCCAAGTCGTCGGTCTTCGTTAGGCCAGTTTCGTTACGTTTTTGTTTTCTCTGGCCACTTTATTTGTTTTTATTTTCATTTTCATTTTCATTTGGGTTTGGCTTCTGCTTGTTACTTGTTATTGTTATAGTTTTGTTTTGGTTATGGCTATATGGCTACCTGGCATTTGGACGCGTTGCCAGTTGCCAGCTAATGAAGCTAATGAATCAATTAGTTTTGTATTCGAAGCTCTGCATAAACCTGCTCGTGTTTGGCACTTGACAAATTCCATTTCCGCTTAAAGTTTCAGAGTAATTTGTAAGGGGTTACAAAGATCTAAAAGTTGTAAGGGACAAATTGAAACAAATGGGGCTTTAGGTGAATATTTTTGACAACAAAAGAAGTCTTTAAGGAATTTTTAGATATAAAATAATGCCTCAGAATAAAATTCTTTAAAAACTGCTTTGAACTGAGACTAATTAGAGGTTTAAAAAGGTTTTAAACTGATCAGACTTAACTCTCCAATGATTTTCTTGTATTAAAAAGACAGGAAGATAATATTTAATGTAAAAATTAAATATTTTAAAATTATTTTCTGATATTTCTTCAAGTAATATTTTGTTTATTGCATATTTCCCTTAGCTGGTTCCCCCATTTTCTACAGCGCCGCTCCGCGTGGATCCTGCGCCAGCTGCTGTGCGATTAAGGAGCGCGAGGACATCAAGTTCATGCTGTACACCAGGTAGGCAGCCCCGAGACAGCTCATGCATATTGAGAGGACCTTCAAGAGCGGCTCCCGCTTCCATGTCCTTCCATTGCAGGCGGAACCGCAACTCGGCCCAACTGCTACACCTGAGCGACGATGCCCGGCTGGCGCAGAGCAATTTCAATTTCAATTACCCGCTGGCCATCTACCTGCACGGCTTCTCGGAGTCGGCCACCGGCGAGCGTCAGAGCAGTCAGGAGCTGAAGGACGGTGAGTGGAGTAAAGCCCCGCCAAATATTACCATACAGAGAGCAAAAATAAAGACGATATAAGGATAATTGGATATTTGAAATATAAACTTTATTAAAGGTTAAATAATTGTTATACCGTCTTTATTTTGATAAGAAATATTGCAAATTTCATATTAATACTTTTTTTTCTCTGCATAATCTCCCTGGGGCTTCCAGCCTTCCTGCGAAGGGGCAACTACAACGTGGTCCTCATCGACTGGAGCGCGATGACAGCGGTGCCCTGGTACTCGAATTCCGTGGAGAACCTGCCGGTGACGGCCCGTTATATAGCCAGGTTCCTGCGCTATCTGGTGGACAAGGGCTACTCTGCCAAGCACATACACTTGATTGGCTTCAGCCTGGGCGCCGAGGTGGCCGGCTTCGCTGGCAAACAGCTGCAGGAGTGGGGCATTAAGCTGACCAGGATAACGGCCCTGGATCCCGCTCTACCCCTATTCGAGGGCAACAGCTCCAATCGCCGCCTGAGTCCCAGCGATGCCCGCTTCGTGGACGTCATCCACACGGATGGCGGCATCCTGGGCAACCCCGCGCCCATGGGACATGCGGACTTCTATCCGAACGGAGGCCGGCCCCTGCAGCCGGGCTGTGCCAGGCAGGAAATAGCCAATAATCGCTGGCTGGGCATAATTAGTGAGTTCTCGAAAAGATATATATATATATTTGGGGAGCTCTAAGGGATATCCTTGCAGTTGGCTGCAGCCACCAGCGTGCCTGGGAGTACTTCGTGGAGAGCATAGCCCAGCCTCGAGGATTTCCCGCCCAGCGCTGCGAGACCTCGGAAGCTATAGGCGCCTGCCGGGAGCCAGGAAACGGACCCGCTTACATGGGCATGGGCGCGGATCCCAGGTAAGGAGGCTCAGTATCTGTGAGAGACGGTAATAACCCCTTCCGATTCCGCAGGATTCGTGGCAAATTCTTTCTGGATACGAACGATGCCAGGCCCTTTGGGAGGAATAGCCGGGCGAGGTCGATTGTCTCGCTGGCTCCTCAGCTGCCAATTGCCTACAAATTGCCCCCAAATGCCACCAGACAGACATCTGTCTCCGGTTCTGGTTCTGGCGAGGAGCAGCAGCAGCAGCAGGAGGACGACAACAACGCGCTGAGCAACAACATTGACAGCTTCTCCTCACTGACGTGACGGAATTCGCTCTCGGTTTTCGAGGGGGGTTCTTTTTTTGTGTGGGAGTCCCGGAATCCCCAGAGTGTCCTCCGACATCAGTCGAGATTTATGTGAGCGGCGTGATTATAGTAAGGCGCCTCCTGCTCCTCTCGCCACCGCATCAGCCCCATGTTGCAGTTGTGGCAACAGTTCTTGTGATCTTTCCCTAAGTATTCCTAGCACGTAATCAGGGCGTTTGTAAGCCGTTAAAATAAATATCCTTAAGTATAAATAGTTGGCAAGGCGAATTTGTGGGGTAAGGGAATGGTTAGAGGTGGTTTTGGTAAGAAAAAGAAGTGGGATATACGTAATTAGCTTTGCTTTTAACTAAGTAATTTTATGAACTAATACTTGGCTTTAAATTACCAAGTAGAAACTCTGAAAAACTCTTCTTCAACCTCACAAAAAATATCTTTAAGCCTCCATATGCTTCCCTCTTTAAGGAACATCATTGAAAATTCAGGTAGCAACGCAACAATCAGCAGGACCCTCGTCTTACCCAACAAAATTGAAGGGAAAAAGGGCAGCGCCCGAGGAGGCTCAATTTGCACACTTTTAGCCGTGACTCATCGTCAGGACAATCGCTCTAAAAGGCAAGTAATTTAATTTAGTTGCCCCCGAAAAAAAAACCCAGGGGGACATGCAAAGTGGATACGCCTATGACGCAACGGGAAGCCTTAGAGTAACGCCCGAAAATGTGTATTATACGGATATTACGTATACGCACCAAGGCCGGAGCGTAGCAAATTTTGGCCCCGAAGTTGAGCTATGGCCCGTGCAATTAAAAAGTAATTAACGAATAATGCTCAGCCAAGGAGGCGCCTTGCCCCCTTCCCCAACAAGAGCAAATTGTTTATTAACTTCGATGGGTCGGGGCGCCTCGTTTAAAATGCAGCCGCCGCCTGTAATTATGCAAGGAGCTTGGCAAAAAAAGGACTGTTTAAAAAAAAAACAACAAGCAAGAGAAGCCATACAGGACGTGGGCCATAATGTGCAATGAACGTCGGAGCTCATTTCACAAGCCATCGCCTAACGAGCCGGCGGAAGTCGCGGCAAGTTCGGGGAAGTTCGCCCGGTTGGTGTGGCCAGCCGGAAGGGGTGGGTCTCGTTGGGGGCCAAAATGGAGAGCTTCATATGCGACCTGCATTATTAATGAGCCAGACTTTCGGCCAACTGAATGCAGATGCAATTTCCTCATCGTCCGCCTCGTTTCGCATTCAGCATTTCCACTTCGAACACCGCTCAATGATTTGTGAGTTTTAGTTTTCGGGCAGGGGCCTCAGGTTTGGTCCCCAGTCCATCGGCTTTTTGGGTCAACTGCAGATGGCCAGAGTGCCTTGTCGAATTTATATTTAATGGCCACTGGGCCTTGATGAGCGGCCACATCTAAATGGTTTCGCCGAATCGATAAAGAGTTGCACAATTCCCGAACCAGAAACCGATGAAGGTCCCTGTTAGATTGGTATTTAAGGTTTGAGTAATTGGTTGTTAAACTTAATCTTTTTTTATGACTCTCTCGGAGCCATGAAATTGGCATTTTCCTCGGCAAATGAATGTACTATATTTATAGTAGAGATTAGAGGTTCTTTTAGGGAAGGTTATAATATTTTATTAGGGGTAGCAAAATAGGTTTTCCTTGAGAAATATTTTATACTGCAAAGATTTCGTATTTTAGAGTTCATTAAATAAATATGGATGACTTAAAGTATTTTTCTTGTTATGAATTGGGCTTGTTTATGCCCTTATGTATGACTTTTTGGTATAGAGATATTTTTATTTACTTTTATTAATTAATTGTTTAGCTTTTAAAAGATTTATTTGGCTCTTCAGAGAACATTAAATAAAATATATATTCCCTAAACTAAACGTGGTTATTAGCTCACGAATTTCTTATAAATACCATTCAATTTGCCTATTGAGCAATCAACTAGAATTCACTGTGATTGCGCACTCATTTATTTCGCTTTCGTAATTTCCAAGTATTTTCGTCCGCTGCCAGCTCGACGGACTGTCAATTATGGACATTTTCGAGGCAGCGGGGGCTGGTGGCCAGGTAAATAAAGTAGGCCAATAATAATGAAAACACTCCTTAGCCCCAGGCTTAACCCCTCGCCTCTATGGCTGTTGGGCATGCCATGATGAGGGAAAACCAGGCGAGACACGTGCGAAGGACTCGCTGCTGACTCACAGGAATGCGGCGGCGGCTAATGAGGTAAGGCAGGAGGGCGAGAAAGGAATTCCAGGAGCTGTCAATGAGCGATTGCTGATTGATCGAGGTTGGAATTGATTATTAATACCGTGACTGGTCCCTATTCTTGTTGACTCTAACTTAAACACATGTGTGCGCGGAACAGGGGGAGTTGGAGGAGGTGGCTCTATTTTTCGGTTAACTGAGAAAGGTTGGGTCCGGATAAAGGTTCTCCACTTTAATCTAACATTGATCTAAAGCAGCCATAAACACGCCATTTAGAAGCGAGACAAATGCAAGAGAAAGTCTTGAGGGAATGAAATTTGAAGGAAGGTGAAGTGTTTTTTAAGGTTCTTTAATTTTTTCGACAATAAAAACGTATAAATTTTGATTATTTATTTATTTATGCATGAATATTTTAGTTTTTAATTAAATCCTCAAGTCTGTTAGAACCTAAAGGGATTTTTCATATGAAATTCTAAATAATATGCTAAATATTTATAATATAACATTTCCATTTATTTTATTATCTCCAAAATCTCAAAATTTCCAAACATATTATGATTTTCTAGCTTAAGCCACTGACACACTTTTCCCTAAACCACCTGAGGCACTTTTGACACCTGAAAGTAGGTAACCTTAAGCAATGTAATCCAAGCATGTTCTACAATCAGTCAGTCAGTCACTCAATCCTTCAGTTTTCGGCACCTGCTGCCGGGTTTAAAGGAAGGGAAAAATTAATTAAATCGATATGGGGCTTTGTACTCTGCACCTCCTCCTCCTCCTGCCTCTGCTTCTGTGGCGAAGTGCTGGCATATGACTTTCCTGCCGATGTTGCTGTTGTTCTGTATTATCGCCCCGCTGCACTTTCCCTTTCATGCCCCGATAATTGCAGTGTGGAGGCAGTGCTGCAAGGAGCAGTGCTCCGACAATTCCATTAAGGCCTGCCCACCCTAGGCTACCCCCTTTCAGCTGTATCCCGACGCCTTTGCTTGTTTATTTGAAGCATGCTCGCAGGAGCAACATTGTCACGAAGAGAAATTGCATTTATATCTGGCAGCGTTTACGTGTCAGTGACTTGCAGAGTATGCAATTTTTTTTAAAACCTACTCAAAGGGTAGTATAATTATTTGATAAATAAATAATTGAATAATTTATTCACTCTTTATTATATTGAATTATAAAAAATAATAGTTGCTAAATAGGCGCTTAATGCCGAATCCCTAAGACCTTCTAGGATTATTGACTCTGCAAGGGTACTTCAAACTTCGTTCTTTCTCTCTGGAATGTTGTCCTCTATCCTAGTGGATTTTCCCTGCTTTTTTTCCTTTTCAGTGAGTGCCCCCCTGCTGCCGCTAAGTGAATTTATTGCATTTAATATGCTCTTCATGTCACTCCTCAATGGCAGAGCATAAATCAACTGTTTTTATGGGCGGCCACCGATGGAGATGTCACTTGGAATACGAGGGATATTAAATCTTTAAGATGGTCATGTTCCCGCTGATGTCTGCTAATTGCCGGCCACATTAAAAACCAATTATAAACCATAAAAGTCAAATCAAACAATATGTGAGCGTGTGCGGGGACGAAATGGCTTGTCGACACAGTCATAGTAATTGGGGACAGCCACCGAGGACGATAGCGGGGATGAGGAGGAGGAGGATGAGTGTGTGTGGGCCTCCAGGAGCTGCCATCAATTGTCAAGCACTGGGCTAATTGCAAAACTCTGGCCAACACAAAACAGGCACCAGGCCCCCACATACAGACACCCACGAGTGCAGCTGCCATGGCACAACTATTAAAACAACAACAAGGATGTGATAGCAACAAAAAAACAACAGGAGCACAGGACTCACTTTGTGGTAAGGGCACTCAGAGAAATACATATATATTTTAAAAGAGGGGATTATAGTTTTTCCTGAATTAAATAATAAAAACCCTTTATTTTAAAGGGGTTTAAAAATATAGCAAAAATATTCTTATACAAAAAAAGATAATTGCATAATAGAATAGATGCATTTTTGACATTATAAGGAAGCATTTTTATTGATTTCTATGATTTAAGGAGCTTATTTCTTTGAGAAAAGAGATTTTCTGAGATTTTTATATAACAAAATTTGATAACGTAAATATTTAATAATTTATTCAAAATCAATCAAATTAGTTAGATTTATAAAGTCTTAAAATTAGGTAAATTTGAGCCATAAAAACTTAACTTGGAACTGGAAAAAATAGCTCAAGAATCCATCAATTATAGATTCTGATGATAGTCCGGGTAAATCTATATAATTTCTTCGAAAGTTGATCAGTTTCAAGTGTCCTTTTGCATCTAATTTTTTAAAATATCATCTTTAAATTTTACTTTCACTTTAGCTGCTCAAAATTATAAATAAGAACAGCTTGATTTTCCTTTCTGCATCATAGTTTGTTTGCCCAGCCATACAAAATTATGACAAAAGTGTCAAATTTGCCAACTAGACACATGTGGGCAGGATGTGCTTTTGCCGAGGACGAGGTGCATTGGGTGCTGGGATGGCTGCTGACTGCTGGGCTGCTGGCTGCTGAGAGTGTAATTAGGGCTCTTAACACGAGAGTGCAAAGTGAAACCGAAGCGATGCCATTTTCGGATGGAAGCCCATTGAAATCAAAATGGCAGAAGAGAGGCAGGGGCTGAAGGCCGGGATGTGTGTGTACAGTTTGGGCAGGTGAAAAATGTGGTGGGAACTGCTGCTGCACGCGGCGGGCGGCCCTTTGAAAGTTTCACTTGGGATATTTCTATTTCCAGGCTGCTTTCAGGGCAGCTCATGTGTGGAACAAGTTGTTTTTTACTCTCTGGTATTTCTTTTTTTATTTTGTGAATGTTCAGTGGCCATGAAGAAAGGGGGGTGTATTGAGAAGGGCTCCCGCATAAAGTGTTGAGCCGTAAAGCAACACATAGAGAGCCGCTGAAAGTCCATTGAGTGGCGAGTATTTAGTTTCCATTTAGAAGGACGATTGTGGGCCGACATTTAAGAATATTCCGCAAATTGAATTTATTATTTTTTCAATTTATTTCGCTTGCCTTTTGGCACAAACAATAAATTTTAATTGAAATCTGGCCTTGGACTAAAACCAAAACGCATTGCTAGCGGCGAGAGTATCTGTGTGTGCTTGGTGCTTGCGTGGGCGTGGGAGTGCATTGTTGAGAGTGTATTGTTGGTGGCACCGGGCGCAGTTCCAATTTCGCATCCCTTCCCAGTGGGACTTTCGATCAGTAAAATAGTACTACTTTCTTGTGTAATCGCTCAGGGGGTAGATCCTCACCGTTTATGTAAAGTTCTAATTCGCTTTTACTCATGCGTGGCCGGGGAAATTCGTGTACTCGCACCGTCGCTGCTCTGCTGCAGAGGAAATTCTTGCTGAGCGCTCAGTAGGGAAATTCCCTATAAGAATTTCCTGCTCCCCAGAGAGCATGAAATTCAAGTAGACTGGGGTATATAGAATTCAATAAACCCCAGCGAAATAAAACATTCAGAAATTATTTTAAATACCTTTTTTTTATATTTTTAATTTTTTTTTAGTAGTTTAGCTAACTATAGATAAAATATTATTATAAGATATATAATTTGATGTAAAATTAAGGCCTCGCGAACGGTTTTAATGTAATTACACTATTCTCGAATTCATTGCCGTATTTAACCCTATCCATCGCCGCCAATTAGGTTCCCATTGATTTTATAAATTCTGCAAGTTGCGCTAAGGAATATTTAAAAAAATATATTACTTTAATATACAATATATTGTGAAAAATGTTTATACTTACACGTAAGCTGCTCATAGCCTTGGCAACAAAGCTCCTGGTAGACTTGGAGTTTGCGGTCCATAGCTGAGAATTCAATGAACATAATTAGTAAAAAGGTACACAAATAATTGTTTGTGAAGTGGGTTTAAGACACCCATGCATACATTTATATATGTGAGACACCTACGGACATACATAGATACATACACAAAAGGACACAAAAAACGAAGACACAATAAAAAGTGTTGAATGCAGCTATATAATTAATATTACTGTTTGTTAGAATGTGAGACATATAGTAGTTAACTTATAGTTAATAAACAACTTATAATAATATAATAATTTACGTTAAATACATACCTTTTTTGGTTAAATTCACTTTTTCACAATACGCAGATCTAGGGGTGCATCGCGATCTTGAATGCCGCCCTCGTTGAAATTTGGTATGACCTTCTTTTGTTTTGGTAAATTTGCATAATCGCGACTGCAATATTCGTGTGACCAAACTTATCTCACGTTTGCTACTATATCAAAATTTAATAGTTATTAAAACAGCACAAATTGATCGTTTCGAAAACACTAATACGATTTTTTCAACGCGTCCGATCCCAAACAGAATTTTTCTTAATTTCTAAAACATTTTTAACTGTTTATTTTATTGTTTTATTTATTTATGTGTGAAAATAATTAGGTAAAATAGTTCAAGGAGCCTTAGAAAAAGCATTTTAAATTATAAGAATTTATGAAATTATCCTGGAAGACAATATTTCAAATACATATAAGTTAAATATAAAAGAAAATAGTCAAATGAGAATACTTTTGCACTTTACTTTTTAGATAAAAACAATATTTAATTAAATTCGTAAAATGTACTACTAAGTATTAAAACAAAAACCAACTTTAATCAAATTTGCCACA
The DNA here is from genome assembly GCA_018153105.1 of Drosophila rufa. Lineage (NCBI taxonomy): Eukaryota > Metazoa > Arthropoda > Insecta > Diptera > Drosophilidae > Drosophila > Drosophila rufa. Next base: position 8,192,906 of record JAECXS010000002.1, read on the forward strand.
AAATCTTTCAAATTATGTTCCTTTTTTTAGTTAATAAATTTATTTCATTGAAAATAATCATATTTTTTTAAAGAAAATATTCTCTAGACTTTACTTAGTTCGTGTTTTCTGGAACTCTATTTACTTTAAAATGCAAATCACAAGTTAAATACAGAGAACTTAGTGCTGTTTTATCAGCGCAAGCCTTAAAAAACAAAAATTCCCCAAATGAAAAATCCCTCCTGAGCAAATAGCATAGAATTCTATATGGAACTGGGGAGCATCCCTAATATACTCCCCGTTACACAGAGAATTCTATCTGTATTCGGTCAGCACAAGAAGCAAAGTCCGACTGGGTTGTCCTGCCTTTGTTGCTGTCGCTGTTCTACACTCGTATATATTGCATTTTTTTGTGTGTTCCCACTGCCACTGCGCGCTGTCCCTGCCATTTTTTATTATCTTGCCGGAATTTTGTATTTATTCTTGCTGGCACATTGCAGCCGGCCCCGGCAGGGGATAAAACTTTTCTGCGGCCTTATCTCCGCTGGCGCGTAATGAAATGTGACAATGGTTAAAAGCAAAAGAGTTTGGCAAATATCTGAAAGTGAGTCGCAGCCAGTTGGGCGGCCTTAACCCATTTTGTGGCTTTAATTCGATTGGGTTCCTATTGATATCTATGGGGGAAAACTGTTTGAAATTGATTGAATAATATCAAAATGGATATTGATGGAATTTTAAATGTGTGAGAATGATTCTATGACTGTTTTTTTGAGGGTTTCATATGCCATTGGGCTCAATGGGTTGCTTATATATGTTTAAACAATTTATGTTATATAATTTAATACAATTATCCTTTGTTACCTGCTAAAAGTAAAAGTAAAAGTAGCTTATGCTTTCATAGAATTTGTATAGTTTATTTTAGTTATATTTTTAAAGGTCATTGCTATATTTCTTGCTCTGCATATAATTATGGTTCTTAGCCTGTGCGACTTGGAAGAGCCTTCGCCAGTAATTGCATATATCGTATCGTGTTCCACATCGGCTGGCCATTCTAAATGCTCCAATCAATGCAATTAAAGTAAACGTCTGCGCTGACTACATTGAAAATTTCGCTCCCCCCTTATAAATATACCATATACCCCGATTCCAGCTTGCTTTATGTGTGTGTGGGTATATATACTATATGCTATAATGGTGCAGACATCGCGTGACCTGCGCTAATGCATTGCCGCGCCCCAAGGGTCTCGAGTGTGAGTGGAAAACAGGGACTTTTCACAACCCTTTTTCGGTGCAGCACGTGATGTCCCAAGGAAATCTGGCAAAAACAAAGAGAACAACAACGAACTCAATGCGTAAACACTAAAGTTTAATGCACTCTAATTGCAAGGGGGTAGCGGGGGTACCGGGGGTTGTGGAGAGGAAGGAAAAGAAAAGCGGAAGTTCGCAGACGACAAAGGCAACACACGCTGACATTTTCGCATAAAAAACTTTGAATAATTACACGTGGGGAAAATAAAGCATAACATCGAAAAAGGTACAATATTAAACAAAGAAGAATTGTATAACTTATATTTTACCTACGGGGAAAAAAAGCTTTAACTCGAAATGTATATAAAATCTGCTCTGGGGAAGCGAACCAAAGTATTTGTGATATTTATATTGCTTTCTATTAACTTGTAAACTTATAAAACTCACAAAAATATTTGTTTTTTTATCAAAAGAGAAGGGGTGTTATACATTACTACTAAGTAAGCACTTGAGAATTTAAGCATACATTTATTGGATTTTAAATGCTTTGTAGACTATGGGAATTATTTCTAATATAAATTATTTGATAGAAATTTTCTATCAAGCCATTCTTTTATATAACAAATTATTTTTGGCCTGAAAAAAGATATTAAATTGTCAGCAATTTAAGTAAATTTTTCCTCAGTGTAATAGAAGAAGGATAGACGTCAACGACGCCGTCGTTTTCCATTATCCTGGAGAAAGTTGCGTGTCTGCTGCGACACAAAAGTTCAATTACTTCTCAGAACAAGGGGGTACCCGGAGACCCGGAGACCAGGAGAGGTGAATAAACAGTCAGTCGGATATCCGGCTCCTGCATTGCGTGCCAAATCCCGGGCTTTCTAATGACCATTTTCCCTCTAAATGGCAATGGCTCTCCGCTGCCAGCAAATTGACTAATGCCTGATCTTAATGATTTATTCGCAGTGTCCGTCCCGTCCAGTAACTGCTTCTGATTGGCCACCACGGTTTTGTGCTAGGTAAACCGATCCGAACGACACCCCAGGCGCTGTGTCGAGTGGACACTCAAAATGGAATTACTATCAAATGGTTTTTGTGCCTGATTTATGGTCAAGCGATTTTCGGTTCGGTTACGAGCACGGGTGGGGCAAAGTGCAATGGCAAATATTTGCACGTCTGACCGACCACAAAAGGAACAACAGCGGGAAAGGGAGAATCGAATTATAAAGTAAACTTGTGGATACTCTTTTCATTTACTTATTTCTCTTGAAACCAAGAGTAGATAAAGAAACTTTCCTTATGCCAAATTATTTTAGATTTCTCTGGGACTTCATTATAAAAACCCGTATCTTATCTTCTTTAAGTTCGTTCCCTTTTACTTTTAGTATATCTTTTACATCTTACCCGTATGTGGTCTTCATTTAACCCTGACTAGCACAGTTCCCAGCCAAAGCCAAGGCAACCTAGGCGGAAACTAAGCCCGAAACCAAGCCCAAAACTCAGTCTAGGCCAAAGCAACTGTTTTGGCATTTGGATGACTAAGCTGCACTATTTTTTTTGCGGATTTTCAGGGTGCACGTTGCAAGTGCCAAGTCAAATTGTGTGGTCATTTATTGCTAAAGACTCACAAGGGGAGGAGCCCGAGCGAGGGAGAAGCAGAGGTCAAAAGGCAGAGATAGAGGGAAAGCGGAAAGGAAAAGAGCAAGGGCAAAGGACATGCGACTGCAGCAACTGCAGCAGCTAATAATCATGTTTCAGTTTTCCTACATTTCAATTTGGGTTCAAACGAAAGAGTGAGCAAAAAAGAAAGCCCCACAAAGGGCACGGCTTGACCTTTCCAGCGGACTGAGCCTTCATTAATTTGCACCTATTTCCAATGCCACGCCAGGTGACAACTTCCGCCCGCCGCTGTCCTTTCCGCAAAGTAAATTATAAATTTTATTTCCATTGCCTGACCAAAAATGTGCCCAGCTTAGAGGTCCTTCTTTCGGGGGTTTTTCGCTTTCTGTGTTTTTTTCCGCCTGATGTTGGATAGTCACGCGACTTTTCGGTTTAGTGGGAGTTCAGTTTTGACAGCATTTTCCTTTTAGCCGCCCCAAAAAGGATTGTCTTCTCTAGCCCAGTCTCTGTATTTCAACCTGTTCTCGCTGCCATTTCCTGCCCCTGCTCTCCCAGCTAATCAACTTGTTATATATTATGCGTATTTGCATTAATAACATATCGCGAAGGGCTCCCTCCTTTAGGCCCTCTTTTTCGCTTTTCCGGTTCTCGCAGCACGGAGTAAATGACAATTTTGTCGCTGCATACTTCGGGGGATTACGAAACGACACCCAGCGTGTGCGTGTGTGTGCCGTGGGTTTTTAGGGTGCTCTTGGGTTCGTTCCTCTTCTCGGCGGGATTACATGTAGCTTAGCTTGGCTCAGCCGGAACACTGGTGCGCCATGTGTCAGGTTCTTCGAGGAGGGGACATGTTTATGGCCAGGATCTGTGGCTTACTAGCCATAACCCATCGAAACTCGATCGAGATTGGCTGACATTGAAAGAAATACTGCTTGTTTTGGGGTCTTGAGACTCTGTGAAGGTCAACAGGCAAGTAAAATCCTAAGAAAAGATTGCTTAGATTATATTTAAAATAATACATTTGTAAAAAAAGGAAAAGGGTGATCCAAATTATATTTAAAATAAAATTCCTGTTAGAAATTATAAAAATAATTTTGAAACAGTTTAACCATTTCATATATTTTTTTTAAGTTTATTTATTCAACTTTTTAAAGCACTAAGCATATGAATATAATTTCTCTACTTTTTGTTTTTATTTAATTTTATGTATTATTTGTTTTCTGAATCACAATTACAGGCCCTAATTTCAGATTCAACTAGCCGAGAGTGGCCACAAAATGCCATCAAAGGGGGGCCCATTTAATTGTGCAGAAATTTGGTTGAAGGGCAGTCTGTTTGGGCTTTTGTGAATTTTAATGTTGGCTAAAAGCATTTACCGTGTGTTTGGCCATTTTGGCTAATGTATCGGGGTATTGGTGTGCGTGTGCCCATCTGTGTTGGCTGCTTTTCAAGGTCGTCCTACAGAAATTACAGTCACGCGTCAGATTTTATGCAAAGCAGTTGAGCTCAGGACTGGCAGCACTTTTTTTCGGTTTGTGCACTTTGCAATTGTTGTTGTTGTTGCAGCTCTTATATAAGTGCCAAGTGGATATGTGTGTGTGTGTGAGTGTGTTTGGCAAGTGGGCGTGGCTGTCTATGGCTTTGAAAGTCATAAATTTCAAACAAGTCTCGTAAAATCTCAAGTGAACTTAGCACTTTGCAGTCGGCCGCGCGTTGCACATTTTGGTCCTGTGCCGAATGCAAATGAGCTCGGGCTGCCTTTATTACTCGGTGTTTTTCCCCTTAAATGCTGTTCATATGGCTGGAGTACTCAGTGATGCTTAAATGGGCTTCAAGAGTATTTATTAAGAGTCTTGCGAGGATTATTTGCTGAATTATTTGGCAAGTCAAGGCACATACTAAATTTCCTATTAGTTGACTTTTAAATCGAACAGCTTTAGGTAGTTTAAGTTCATTAGATACATGGAATGACAGAGTGCTTAATAGATAAAAAACAGAGTTATGTTATGGCTTGTTTTGTGGCCAAGATCAAAGTGTGCATAGCATAAAAGTGGCAGAACATTAAGGCTAAATGGCCAAAGAAATCTCGATTCGGAGACTTGTCTTTCTCTGCTATTTGCTTCCTCGTACACTTTTTTATTGACCCTTAAAATGCAAATAACTTTAGACCCATACACACACATGTGTCGTCCAAGTTATAGTGTTTTTTATTGCCTACTTTTGCGGGCCATGACAAACCGAGCTAAGCCGAGCCTCACCTTGTTTGATGTGCTTCACATTTTTTTGTTTATGCTGTGTGTGTGTGTGTGCGGCGTGTGTGTCTTTTATTTTTATAACTATTTGCCAGCTGTAAATGTGAGAGGCCAGAGCCAAAACAAACAGCGAAGCAGGAAGAGCGGCACTTTAAAAAAGGACACGAGACCAGTGGCGGCTACTTAGCAGCTTGAATGGGGGAGCAGCAGCCTCTGCTTGGCGCCCCCTCTTTCGCCATTCTACGTAGCTAATGATGCCCGACTTTCGACCGACTTTCACCCGCCTTTCTCCCGACTTCCCGCCGCCTTTCTCCTTGGCTTTTGATAAACGTTAGCCGCTGTTTTCTCGTTTCGCTTCTTTTATTGCGTTACGTTTTATGGGTCGAAGACGGCGAAAGAACGAAACCGGTACATAAACAAAAATGGCAGAAAATCTCCGGAAATCGAAGATAAAAGTACCCTATAGAAATTTTTCAGGAAAGCTTAAACTTGTTGAGAGTTTTTTGATGAAGAATTTATTGAGTTTGAGCTAGAATCTTTTTGATTCTGATATTCTTTTGGGATAGTCTTTTTAAATCTAAAGAAAATCGATTTAGGATAAAGCATGTACTTTTAAATCTAGTTTAATATCGTAAATATCCTATAATAACTTTTTTATATGATTATATCCCTTTTTTCTTAATCTCCCTATGTAATCAATGGTTTAAAGAAGAAGTTAAATGCTTTTATTTGCATAATTGTAATACTTTTACATTTCTTTCTGCAAACCCCTTAACTTTCTGAGAGTCCAGTACTAAAAAGTCCCATTTAAAATCCTAAAAATAAAAAAAAAAAACCTTTTTATATTATAGCTTTCCTGTGTAATCAAATGATTTTAAAATTACATTAAATGTTTTTGACTGGCATATCCTAAAGTTAAATTTCTTTCTGCAATAGTAAGTAAGTTTGAGTCGAAGGTCACCGCTCCTAGTGCTCGGTTAAATAATTATTAAGTTTAACATTGTAGCTAGGCTTGACTTGTTAAATAAATAATTCATTAAATATTTCTTTAGCTGAGAGGCTTCCCTCGAAATATATATACCCTCATCCACTGAGACCCCAAAATGACTTTGTTTTCTTATGCTCGCTAGCTGTGTTGGCAGCTTGTACTCACGATTTTATGGTGCAGCGCCGAGAGTTCGCGCTCGGTGACCCGTCGGCTGGCGGCCTCCCGGCGGCGCTGGCGGAACTGGCTGTACTTGTAGGCGAGCATCACGCCGGGCAGGGCCAGCGCCTCCAGCGGGGACTTGCGGCCGAAGGGCATCCTTCAGCTGGCTGGGCTCAGCTCAGTTCCTGTCGCTCCTCGGGGTATTTTCTTTTTCGGGCTCTGCTAGGAGTCGCCCTTTTAGTCGATTCGGCTGTGAGTTTCTTGTGGCGAGTTGAGATATTGCTTGCTGGTTTTCATACACTTGGCACTTTGCTTCGCGTGGACTTTGCTTCTCCTTTGACTTTGACTCCTAGCAGCGTCTGCGTCTCATTATGTAATCACAACAGGGACACGAACTACACGGCACTGGCAGCATTTCGCTCGCTACTATTGGGCCTTTGCCCATGCTTAAAGTCGAGTTTGGCTTTCACTTTTCTTTCTCCTTCGCATGCTGGGTCTGTGTTCTCCAATTGCCGCTGATGAGCTGCAATCAATTTTGCATCCTGCGAAAGGGATTCGGATTGGGATACGGATTCGATGATTGCAAATCTCACTCGGAGTGCTTTGATTTCGTTAAATTTTCATGTTTCCCCCAAAGGGTAACCGGGCAAAGTGGTTGGGGAATAATGGAAAAACGAACTGAAGTTTCAATTTGATTTAGTTTGGCGAACATGAAGTTTTCAAGAGAAGTTCTAGGGTGGAAATCATTCAAATTGGTCCATCAATTGAATTTAATTTTTTTATAAAAAGTTTAGACTCCCCAACTGACTATCAGAGATTTAATTTTATTTATTTAAGTGCCTGACTTATATTCATGTACAAATATTTATAGCATACTTTTATGCTATAAATATTTGTACATGAATATAAGTCAGTTTTTCTTACTAAATCCTTAAACCAAATCAACAGAGATTTCTCCCGTGCCCCACACACTTCAACTCTCATAAATAAATAAATATATCAGTGCCCCGGGGAGCTGCTGCTTTCACTTTCTCTATTTTCCCTGGACAATATTTCACACCTGACTGTCACACACATTAATTTGGCAGATGAATTTCGCTAAACTTTGAGTGATACAAGCTCCCCGAGGGATGACACTTTAATAAAGCAAAGTGACGGGATTTCTTCAAGACTTTGAATAGTATTCGCCAAAAAACCGGAATTAGGGAACCCCGACGAACGCGCACAACGATCATTAATTACATTTACATGGCGGAAAAAGTGACACAAAAGCCGAATCACAGGGCTCGACACGCAGAATTGGGCGACTGATTACAGGCTTCTGCGGGGAATATATGTGTGGCTTCTGGCCTGGTCTGGTCTGGCGAGGATGTGGCACTGTTATTACACCGTGAGTGTTGGCCCACGTGCACTTCGGGCCAACGCAAGACGGTGAATGTCGCAGAGCAGCTTCACCAATTTCCCACGCAACCGTCGTGGAAGCTGCGTGAGCCTGACGCGTTTTTCCAGCCAGCCACCGAGAGAAAGAGAGCTCTCACTCTCACAGAGTTGTGACCACTTCCAGTGCCTCCTCGGACACGTTTTGTTTACGCTCGATGTTTGTGCTCGAAATCAAACAACTTTGGCCCCCAAAAAACCAGGTGAGTCAGCTGATAATTGATCTGCGGCTACGTCACAACGTCGCCACGAGCGGCGACAGGTGACAGCCGCTCGACTCACGAGAAAATGGTGATAGTTATCCACGTTACGTATACGCCGCGTATGCTGCCGTATTGTACAACCTGCCCCGTGGCGCCTGCGAGTGCGACTGGCTGCAAGGATTTTCCAGAGACAATTTTTTGGGATAGTTTTCCCTTTTGGCTGGATGGCGCAGGCGCCCTCGTCCGCTTGCCGGCGACTTTTTGGTATAACAGATTGCGTATACGACCCGTGCTCCACTCCCTCGCCCTCCGACCATGTTGCCAATTTATTGTTTACTCCGCTTCCACACACACACACACACTCTCTCTCGGCAGTCAGTCAGCCAGTCAGCCAGTCAGTTAGTAGTTTATTTTGCCGTCTCCCCTCAGCGTCACGACATTGCCGAGAGCCGTATAAACAAATCACAAAGTTTGAGGGCAGCTTTCGCCACGAGTTTTTCCTTCAGCGGATATTGCGTCCAGTTTGCCTCTGTTTTGTTGCGGTTTTGTCCGCTCGAACAATTGTGTCCGTTCAATTTTATGTGCTACTGTTAATTATGGTCGGCCATTTGGCCCTTGTTCGGCTAATTGCTGCGGTTTTTATCACGTTGCGATGTGCGATTTGCTGTTTTGGCGAATATATTTGCATCTGGTAGCGTCAACGAGTTCGAATGGTGCGAATTTAATTGCAGAATATATGCAGAGGTGTTTTTTTAGAGAGTATTTTTTTAAAAGTGGTTAGAATGGCATTTATATGAATTTTGTAATTTCCCAATTTGCATGCAAAGTTTATAGAATTTAGTGATTTTGGGAAATTATGTTTTTGTACTAGTAACTAGTAACAAGTATAAGCTATTAGCTCGTGGAATTTAATGTGCTATGTTTAAGTGTTTTATTTTTTTAGAAGGTTTTAAAAAAAGTCATATTCTTGGCAAAAATATTTTTTTTAAAATTTATTATTCTGTTAAAAATTGATAAAATGTTAACAGACCTTAAACAAGAAGATTGGTATATGGTTTACTTAAATAAGTGAATGATTTCGCAAATTTAAAGAGCAGATTGATTATTTATTATCTTAAAGAAATTTAATAAGACCTATGAATTCTAAATTTCATATAATTTAAATAGATTAAAGCTTGTCTTCTGACTTTTATAAGTCTAGGTTGACTTTAGTTTTGTTACAACAATTGTATAAATATTTCGGGTAAGTTTGAGGACATGTACTTATTACTATTTGTATATATTTCTAATCAAAATTATAACAGAAAAGTGTACAATAAATACAAAAATTTTCAACGATGCAAGTTACACAATTTTGATTACAAATTACAGAACGATAATTCAGAATTATATCCCAAATTTAAATAGAACGAGCTACCTCAGAGCTGTCATCGCAGGCGACGTTATCCAGTTAGTCACTCACGACGGGCCCAGGTGCTCTGCAGATCAATAGGTGTTAAGGGCGCAGGTCAGCAACAACAAATACAACAAAATCGGCTAACAAGTAGCCAAGCCAAGTGAAATTGCCAAATGTTTGAGACGTGGGCAAAACAAGGCCTAGCGCAAAGACAAATGAAAGCAGGGTAAAGTCAAATGACAAAGTAAATAACTGGAAGTCAAAGCCAAACAAAAGGTGTTATACCCAGAGAGAGCGGTGGCTCTTTGAGAGAGACACAGAGAACAAGAGAGCCAGAGAGGAGAGAGAGGAATTTCGCTCCTTGCGGCTTGGCCTGCTTTTGTGAAATTGCAAAGAGGGAAAAAAATCGAGGGGAAAATTGTTTGGCGACGCCATGGAAATGATGACGTAAATTGAAAGGCAAAGCTGCCACGGCAACGGATTCTATTTGCAACTCCCCCTGGTATCCACCTGCTCTTCCTGCCCCTCAACCGACAGGTGTTCAGTAGTTCTGGGCAATCTCTGAGTGCATATTTGTCGACTCGGTGAGTGCACTTCTGAGATACAGATACGCGTGCCGTCGCAGATGCAGATACTCGGTACTTTGACTTGGACTTTGCCGTAATGACATTCCGCTGACAAAGGGCTTGCATTTCCGCTTAAATGCATTTTCCAACCCATTTTCCTTTCGCTTTAGCTTCCTCCTTTTTTTCTGTGTTCTGAGTTATTTCGGTTTGAATTTCAGCTAACCGCAGCGGAAAGAGAAAAGGCGAAACACTAGCATAGCTTTTAGTTTGTTTGCCTTGCCAGCGTGTGTCCTTCTGTGTCCTGTGTGCACTTTGTGCTCAATTTTGCGTTTTCTATTTCTATTTTTAGACCTGCACGACGACGACGAAGACGAAGGGCAGGGGCTCGTAGCAGGGAGGGTGGAAGGGAGGTAGAGAGGTAGGCACACATCAATCATAGTGAAAATATGCCTAGGCAGCAATTGCATAAATTAATCAGCGCTGTCGGTGTATAAATACACAATTGTCAAACAAACTTCCGTAAATACACTGGGGGAAATTATTTCAAGAAATTTCTGGTTTAAAAATATAATTATAAGTAAGGAACTTTATGTAAATATTTAAGTTGTTAATCTTTGAATATTGGAAATATTTTAGTTGAATTTGTATTGAATATTAAATTGATTGAACATAGCAAGAAACTTAGTTATAATTTATATTTAAGATATTTACTTTAAAATATATATTATCCTTCTCTTTATTTTATTGAAAATTAATTTTAATGCTATCTTGAACTTTGTATCAAAGTGCATAACCTGCCCCCAATCCACACACAAATTTTGCACCCCTTTCTATGCATTGACGTCACAGCTGCCGCTGCTGCTGCTGCATTTGTCCTGCAAGGAAATGCCACTGAGGATGATTATGTTTGTCTTCTGGCTAGGTAAGCACCTTCTTGACCTTCCCCAAACTGTTTACACTTATCGCTGGCAAGGGCCCCCACAGCACAGAGACGAGGGCTCTCGGCTCTCGGCTCTCTCTGTTGCCCGGCTTCAGTTCTGGGGGTCCTCGGTTCGATTGACAGCCGCCTGCTGACGAGTGGCTCGTCCTGGGAGCATGCTGCATGCATCATTGGGGCTTCACTAACTGAATCAGCTCGGAGCAAGGATGATGAGGGCTGATTATCCCAGGGGGGGCAAGGGGTTGGCCCTCGAAACCAATATAAGTGCATAACATTTACGGAAGGTCCTTTGTGGATAGTTATGTGCCCGTTCATGCTTGCAAAGCGATAAACGATTATTGTGACGGGCGATTTCTTTGAAATCTGAGTTGTATAAGTAATTGGATTTATATTGGAGCTTCTTTGGAGGTTATATGAAATAATTATTGCAGTGGTAAATAATAAATCTTAATTACTTGCAACAATTTATTTTCATATATTTTAGCAGCGAATTTATTTCCTTAAGAAACTTAAATGTTTTTGTATTTTATAGTTTTTAAGACCTGATATTACCCTAGTATATTTTATAGAGAAATATAGCATAATAATAAATTAAATTCTGTTAAATTGGAAAATAAATGAGCACAGCTAATTGCGGCCTTTATTGCTGAAAATAAAATGATTATTGGGAAATTATGAAGCATGGATATTAATGGCACTATTTTATAGAACACTTGAGTGCTTAATTAACACAGAACATTAAGAAATCATTGAAAATAGGACTGCTTTCTATGTATTGGTATTTATGTTAATTTATCCAGCCTTTAGTGGAGGGATTCTTATTAATTAAAATGAAGACTTTGAGAATAAACTGAAGCAAAATATTGATCATGCCTTTCTGTTAATCGGAAAATGGGTACTCGTAAGTATATTATATATTTTTAAGGGTATTCCTTTAACCAACACCATTTCGGAATAATTCCTATATGTCGTCAGGTTTTTGTTTTCCAATTTCCCATCCCGCCTTTGTCCATTTTCTTGCCTTCAACTTTCTGTATGCGCACTTTGTTGGCTTGACTTGGCCGCTGGCTTGGTTCTTACGGGTCTCCACCTGACCGACGGGTCAGTTGCTGGACGGGCTTTACACCGCGCGGTCTGAGTCAGCTTTTTTTCGGTGCCCAGTTTTCGCTGAATTCGCCTCTCGATGGCTGCCGCTGCTGTTGCCACGCCGGGGGCCACTGCGCTCCCATCCGCAGGACCTGCTGCGGCTCCTGCAGGACCCAAGGCTCCGGCAGCCGCTGGGGCTGCGGCGGCGGGTGGCAAGGGCCCGGGCAATATCCTGGATATTGCCGGCGAGGCCAACCTAGTTAATTACATGAAGAATCGCCTGCGAAAGGGCGCCATGAAGCGCAAGGGCCTGGAGATGGTCAATGGCCATAAGTTTGGAGTGCGCTTCTTCAAGCAGCCGACTTATTGCGGTCACTGCAAGGACTTTATCTGGTGAGGATTCCGCTCCGCGTTCGAGTTCGAGTCCGCCTTGCATACAATTTGTGCTTGGACTTCTACGTTCCCCGTATTTAATTTAATTAGCGCTCTGCTGACACAGTTTTCGTTGTTTTTCCTTTCTTTTCTTCGTTGTTTTTCCGTTTCGCATTGTTGCATCGGCGGATCCGTGGACGGGATTTAGGGGCTTTGGCAAGCAAGGTTATCAATGCGAGGGTAGGTTGATAGATTGCCCTAAAGGGATATATTGTAAAATAATTAAGTGTGTCGCAGAAGTCTTTTTAGAGATTATTTTGCAAACAATCGATGGTGTCATTGGTTATTTTAAGGATAAAGTTAGCTTAAAGCATGTGATTTTTTAATTTTGCAAGCATATATACATATCTTTGGTGTGAAATCACCTATAATTGTGCCTAAAAGTATGCTTTAAATAAATGTTTTTCAGTTTTCAATGCATACTTCTAGACATTTCATGAAAAATGAATTTTAAGTTAACCATAAAGAGTTTGCAAACTAATTTAAATTAAATTAGATTCTTCTGCCACACCTTGAGGTTACATTATGTCCGATTTAATGCATATTTTAATGAAATTTCCACACTCCTCAGAATGCCGGTTTAACATCCATCAAAAGTGCTGCAAGTTTGTGGTGTTCAAGTGTCCTGGCAAGGACACGGACTTCGATGCGGACTGTGCCAAGGTGAAGCACGGATGGATCTCCACCACCTACACCACGCCCACTTTTTGTGACGAGTGCGGATTGCTGCTCCATGGAGTCGCCCATCAGGGCGTCAAGTGCGAAAGTGAGTTACGAGCACTTAAAAACTCCATTTGGAGATCTTTATTTTAATTGAAAAATTTAAAGATTGCAACCTGAATGTGCATCACACCTGTCAGGAGATGGTGGCGCCCATGTGTGGAGCGGATATCAGTGAAGTCCGGGGCAAGCTGCTGCTCTATGTGGAGCTCAAAGGCAATAACCTGAAGGTGGACAGTAAGTAGTCAAGATGGGATGATGTGAAGTATTAACCAGATTAATGGTTAAATATGTAACTATAGTCAAGGAGGCAGCCAATCTGATTCCCATGGACACCAATGGCTTCAGTGATCCCTATATTGCGGTCCAAATGCATCCGGATCGTTCGGGACGTACCAAAAAGAAGACCAAGACCATCCAGAAGAACCTCAATCCGGTTTTTAATGAGACCTTGACCTTGTAAGTCTTTGAATAATATTTTTTAAAATTAATTCGAGGTCTAAAAAGTAAAAATGAGGCAAAACTTAGTTCTCCTCATCAATCTCCTGGAGGTGCCCTTCAATCTCCCAATCGCACAGGATATGGAAATTGGGATCAGCCTGGCTGACCACACCGACCTCAAGCAACTCGGAATCGTAGGCATCGCAGCGTACATGAGACAGGCACTTGATGGCCAGTTGGATGGCCTCATCCTGGCACAGATCTTCCCTGTACTTTTCCTCGAGGTAGTGAGTGGCCTCCTCCCAGTTCCTGCCCGCAGCACAGGCCTTGAAGCCGCTGCAGTTGGCCCCCGGATCGGTTTTAAAAACCGTGGCTCCGGTCTCGTCGTCGTAAGCGATCAGGATCATGGAGCAGGCGAGAGCACGCATCAGGGAATTCTGGGTGTACACCTGGCTGATGTTGGCCACGCGGTGGCAGAGCACATCCACGGGTATCTGGTAGCCGCTCTCGCAGTCGAAGACATAGGCAATGTGCTTGGCCTGCTTCACCTGATATTGGGCGTCGCCTGAGGGTTAGGGATACTTAGCCAGTCACAAAAATGTCCTAATAATGTAGCTTACTTACCCATGCGGCCCACCATGGCACAGCCAATTTTGTCCACCAAGGGGAACAGGCGTCTTGCCGTGGCCGGCACAATGTATTTATCAAGAAACATCTGATCGGTGGCCACCACGGCACAGTCGCCGCTCTTCAGGGCCACCGCGGTGACGACCTCCAGTTCCATGGCCTTGAAGGCGTACTCTGTGGAAGGATATAACGTTTAAGAGATGATCACAAAGTGGAAAGACTGAGGATACTTACCTACTTGCAGGATGCGTCCCTCTGCCGTAAAGCAAGTCAGCTTGTCAGCATTATCTCCGCAAAACATGGTTCAGTTGACTTAAATATCCCAAAAAATAATGCTTACTTCTTGATTAAGTTTTTATCGAGCTATAAAAATTGTCACATCAAACCAGGGCCTACTGAGACCTTGAATATATGTTAAGATATAAGTAATATATAAATCTTATAATTATAATTAATAATTTCTATAAATTTCCAGTGAACTGCAGCCACAGGATCGTGAGAAGCGTCTGCTGATCGAGGTCTGGGACTGGGATCGTACCTCTCGCAACGATTTCATGGGCTCCTTTTCGTTCAGCATCGAGGAGCTGCAGAAGGAGCCCATCGATGGCTGGTACAAGTTTCTCTCCCAAGTGGAGGGCGAGCACTACAACATTCCCTGTGCGGATGTCATCAACGATATGGCCAGACTACGCGATGAAGTTAGGGTAAGGACTACATGGCTTTAACTCCATAATTCTTGAAATTATCTCCCCCTATCCCCAGCACGATCGCCGGCCGAATGACAAGCGTCGCATGGACAACAAGGACATGCCGCATAACATGAGCAAGCGGGATATGATCCGTGCCGCTGACTTTAACTTTGTCAAGGTCATTGGCAAGGGCTCCTTCGGCAAGGTCCTGCTGGCCGAGCGTCGGGGCACTGATGAGCTGTATGCGGTGAAGGTGTTGCGCAAGGATGTCATCATCCAAACGGACGATATGGAACTGCCCATGAATGAGAAGAGGATCTTGGCCTTGTCAGGGCGTCCGCCGTTCCTCGTTTCCATGCACTCCTGTTTCCAGACCATGGATCGTTTGTTCTTCGTCATGGAGTACTGCAAGGGCGGGGATCTCATGTACCATATGCAGCAGTACGGAAGGTTCAAGGAGTCTGTGGCCATGTGAGTGAAAAAGTACTATAAGGAGTTATAAATAATTTAATCAGACATATTATATGGAAGTTATAAGTTTAGTTAGGATTTTATTTCTACTTTAAAGTATTCTTAGGCTTTCCGGTTTTATAATTCTAACTATATTTGCTTTCTAGTTTCTATGCTGTTGAGGTGGCCATTGCCTTGTTCTTTCTGCATGAAAGGGACATCATCTATAGGGATCTGAAGCTGGATAATATTCTGTTGGATGGCGAGGGACATGTGAAGCTGGTGGATTTTGGTCTCAGTAAAGAGGGGGTGACCGAGCGGCAAGGCACGCGCACTTTTTGTGGCACTCCCAGTTACATGGCACCAGAGGCAAGTTCTCTATTTAATAATTTTAAAATTCCCTATTAAAAATTTGTATATACCAGATTGTTAGCTATGATCCCTACTCCACCACCGCTGATTGGTGGTCCTATGGAGTTTTGCTCTTTGAATTCATGGCGGGTCAAGCTCCCTTTGAGGGCGATGATGAGACCGTCATTTTCAGGAATATCAAGGAAAAGAAGGCCGTGTTTCCCAAGCATTTTACCCAAGAGGCCATGGATATAATAACCAGTGTAAATACTTATTAGTATTCAAAATATAATATTATTATTTATAATTGCTTAACTCTTAAAGTTCCTGGCCAAGAAGCCCAACAACCGCTTGGGCGCCGGTCGCTATGCCAGACAGGAGATAACCACGCATCCCTTCTTCCGTAATATTGACTGGGACAAGGCCGAGGCTGGCGAAATGGAGCCACCAATTAGACCCAAGATTGTACGTTAACTCTGATCCTAAAACTATACCTTCAAATAGCTTATATTTCCCTTTCCAAACCAGAAACATCGCAAGGACATTTGCAACTTTGATGAGGTTTTCACCAAGGAGAAAACGGATTTGACTCCCACGGATAAGCTTTTTATGATGAATCTTGACCAGAACGATTTCATAGGATTCTCCTTTATGAATCCCGAGTTTATAACCATTATCTAAAAAAGCTTTCAAGGACCTCAAAGCTTTAAGCTGACTTTATTGTACTTTGGTCCTGTGCTTAAACCTTGATAAAGTTAATGGAAAAGCTTGAAAAGCATGTTTTATATTTTTTAACCAATTTATTTTCCAGATTGCTCAGCTTTTAAGCTTTTGCTCTCTTTTTCCTCAAAGGTGACTGCTAGTTAGCATTAAGATAACATGTGAAGCCCAGATAGTAAAAGAAAACAGAGAGTATTCCGCACCAGCAGCTGACATTCTCCCTTTCTCTCTCTCTCTGTCAGCATGGAGGGGAAAATTCGTGGGAAAACTCACCACTCGGGAGCACCTGTATTAGTTACGCATACGCCGCGTGTGCACTGCGAGAGAAAACCCTTGACAGGAAGTTTCAAGATTGCTGCCAGGCTAACTAACTAACTAACTAACTTTGGCTTAAATCTAAACTCATCAACAAGCCCGAATTTTCGAGTTATGCTTTTAGGGGCCAAAAGTTGCCCTTAGACCCCGAAACTTGTTGCTGCATTCCGCGGGTTTTAATGAAATTTCAGGCCAAGATATTCTCGCCCAAATCCATTTAGCTACTGCGAGCGTAAAATTGTTTCGAGAATCGCTTTTTGGCACATCACCATCTCCCTGAGCAGCCAAAGGGCCGGAAAGCGGATTTTTGGTTTGGCAAATAGTTTTCCGGTGGCTCGGGAAATATGTCTTTGGCCACATTTTAATATCAAATTCCCCGAGCAACCAAGAATGTCGCCCGGATATTTGTGATTTAAGGCAAGCTCTCTCGGCCCCAACCATTCCAAGGTGAATGCAATTTTCCGTTGTGTCCTGTGATTTGCGCGGCCTTTAACTGAATTTCCCCCTCGATTCCTTTCCTTTTTCGATGTGGCGCGCGCGGGGGGCATCCTGCTCAAAACTGTTTGCACTCTATTAGCGGCAATTTGCGGGTTTACGTGCACTTTTCACGGCTTTTAGACACGTTCCAATGTCTCTGGGTGCACACAGAGAGAGAATGCACAGTCCAGGTTGGCTTTGGCTTTGGCGCTGTGTCCTTGTGCGGCCTTTCCTCTCTCTGCATCCCCATTCATCGCATCCTCTGCCGCAGTAACATGTCCTTTGGCCTCCGCTCTTTGGCCGGTCCACGGTTTGGTCCACGGAGTTTGGCTCTGACATTAGGATGTACTAAAGTGCTTAACACAATATAAATAATGGCCCGAACGAGATATATATTGTGCGGCGTAATAAAACGCAGCATAGTTTGCCATGTCCTTGCTCCTGATCTCTCTCTCTCTCTCCCTCTCTCTAATGAAGCCTTGGACCGTCGCAGCGGATGTCGTTGAGTGGGAAAATTGTCAGCTTATAAATCAGCCGTCTAGGATCTCGATAAGCGTGAAAGAAAAGCTCTAAAAAAGACTATCAGTCGACGGGGGGATGATTTGGGCAGTGAGGGGATTGGTGGCTGAAAAACTTTTGTGGCTTCAACTTTCGGTCAGTCCCTTTTTGGGGATGGAATTTATAATTTAAATAGCTCCTTGGATGAGTTTATTATTCCAAAGTTGTAAATGATAATGGCCTTGTCATTCTCCGGGTCTAGATGAGCTCAATTCGAACTATTTAAAACGGAAAATGTGGGTGGGGCAAGTAATTAGATGAGGTTTTACTTTTGGTGACCTAAATATGGGGCGGGAAAATATTAACAATTATTTTTAAATATTTTTAGGTTTCATACATAGTTATTATCGGCTTAGTTATTTAAATATATTATTAAATGAGCTTAAACGCTGTCTTGCAATGAAAAATATATATTTTGTATCCCCTATTATTCCTAGTTTGTCTGTGTATTTGTTAATCATTCCAAGACTTCCCTTTAAGCAATATAAATTGTACAATCTGGTAGCTAAAAGATTGTGCTTCAGTTTATGTACTATAACGTTTTTCAATTGGCTTATTTTGACATCTTATGACCTCAATTCCAAGAATTTAAATTGGAAAATCTGTTGAGCTTCCACTTTTGGTGACCCTGAAGTGTTACTTACGAACTCACGAACGACTATGTGCCTGCAGTCAGTCAATGTCCACCATTAAGTGGGTTTAGCTTACAAATTGGCCAGCATTAGGAGGGACCCGAAGACAACCGCAATTTCCCCCCTAAACAATCAACTCTTTGAGCTAAGTTATTTATGCTGGGTCTGCCAATCTGTTTGCCACACTTCGCTGGCCGTTCTCTTGCCTCAATTCCAATGCAAATTTCTGTATATAATAAATATATATATATATACTTGCGGCTTTCGCCCGACAGTCCTAACACGATAACGATGAAATTGTTACGCTTTACCAAGTGCGTTTCTTATTCATGTCTATCTCCCGGCTTGTCCTGTGTGCACCCAATACCTGTGGTCGTCTCCCTCCCCATTTCCTCCTCTCAGATTCCGACGCTATCTGTCTGTTTCATACACTGTCACTTCCGTTTCCGCCTGAGCACCCGGACTCAATGTGCCTCCCCATCTACTTTTTTTTTGCTGCCACTAACTGCCATGGCACTTGGCCACTCCTCCTCCTTTTCGAATCCCTCGGTCTTATGGCCTGATGATGGCCATTTGGGAGAGTGGGAGAGCGGGAGGAGCCGGCAATGACATGCATATGGTTTCGGGCCATGGATAGGCCCATAAAAGCCACAAAAGCCGCAGAATATTGTCATGAATTAGCTGCAAGCTGGTGTACTTGCCTGGGCACTGGGCAAAAAAGTAAGAAAAAGTGACAGTAAAAATGCCAAGCAACTCGAGTTTTCCCGTAGTTACTTTCTTGAGCTTTGGGTGTTGGTTAAGTACTCGAAATCCTTTGAAATTAATACCTAGAACAGATTATTAAAGCTTATTTGTATACAGCTTTTAATTCAAAGTAATCTTCCTTGAAATTGGTAAACAGAATCAAGCTTAAAGTTTTTCTACTAAGGAAATATAATGCTAAAACAAGGATATAACATCACCTTCCTTTCTCCCAGTGCGATGAGAGGATGAATTTCGCTTACGCCTAATTTCATTGCTGTCCGGATGGCGGAGTGGATTTATCAGCTAAGTGAGTCTCTTGGCCTGGCTAAATATTTAAACCGTCTCCCAGGTGGCTGGGCCCTGGCTGCTGTCCTGTCGGGGCTCCTCCTGTCCTCCTGTTGCATTTTGCGCTCCTCTCGGCCCGCGGGCTTATTCAAAATGCAAACACGGCCTGTGGAATTGTTGGCAGCTGCACGTGGCGCCCGTTTCTGGCACTTAAACAAACAAACTGTTGCCCTTGTGTGTGTGTGTGCAAGTCATTGTCCCTGCTTTCACGTATCCTTCCACTTTGTTGCCCTTTTTTTACAGCTGTGCGCCATTTGGCAGTCGCCCAGATGCAAAGTGCAGGCAACAATTTAAGCCATTTTCCAGCTTCAACGATCGGGACAGCGAACGGATGGCTGGGAAATTTAGTTTCTGTCTCCTTCTCAGTCTCCCTAGTGCAAGTGCGAAAAACTACGTTCCCCAGATGGCAGTCCATGCCCATTTCCCTCCATAATCAAATAAATTACGGAGCAAGTCAGGCGCAAGGCAGAAATGGGCGAAATAAAAAAAGGAAATGCTCCCAGCCAGCACTGAAATAAATATATATATTTACATAATCCCGGAGAACCGTAATAAAATCTACCAAAATATAAACAAATTTCAAATGGGGGACACTATAAAAAAATAGAGAGAGAGCCGGATGAGGACTAGCGACAAGTGAATTTTTTTACAACCGCATTTCCCCAGGAGAAGTGATCGCTTTTATGGCTTAAATACTTGAAAACATACAGTATTACAGGCCTTTATTTGGAGGACTTCTGATAGGAGAAACACCAAAGAAAATCTGTGTAAGGATAACGAGAAGATAAGCTCAGAGATTGGTGGATATAATAATAAGAACTGAAATATTTTAGAGATTATATTGTTATTAAAAGGGCATAGAAAATATAATTAATAATGAATCATTAATAAATAAAATTAAATTAACGCTTTAATATCTAACAGTGTAATATCGAACACCAATGGCAAAATGTCTGCTCTTTCCTTTCTTAAGGAAATCCTAATTAAAACCTGGCATTCCTCATACCATCGAACGGAAATTCAAGGCGGATCTGTGCTTTATTAGTATTTCAATTTAATAAGGAATTATTGAACTAAAAGTAGTAAAAAACTGCCCTCTGTGGTCTGTGTTTCTTGTGTTGAAACCCATTTTTTTTCGTGGAAATCGCATTAAAAATCTGGGCTTTCATCGCGCTTCCAATGGAATTCCCAAGAACCAATAAATAAGTATTTATTTTCGCATTTCTCTCAGACGAAAAAAAATCTTTTTAAAGGCTTTTCCTCAGCATGGAAAGTGGGATTTCCATTTAAAGTGAATTTGCACGGCAAAGTCTTCTGGCACATGCCATCAATCTCTAGACACACAGGCGACTAATAAACACAAACAAAATACACAAATAGAAAATTTCACGCGCTCTGTGCTGGGGGAAAACCGTATGCCATATACAAACACATACACACACACGGGGAAAGCTTCTTTTATAGACCAAACGTGATGGTTAAGTGGGGCCTGAACGCCAGGGGCGCAGCCAAAGAAAAGGGGGACGGCGCCTTTGTCTTAGTTCCACTACAAGAAACTTGATGGAGAAAACTTGCGGGCTGCAACAAAGGCGAATCATGAAATAAAAACTTAAAGTAGACAAGTTTTTTTTCGGGGAACCCCCATTCGAAAAAGATTCTGCGGCAACGCCGCAAAACTTTCGAAAACACACAAAGAGCAGCATATGCGAATTTCCACAGAAAATTAAAGAGAAAAGTAAATCTCATCTTGGAAGTATTTCTACAGGCGGAAGTTAGTTTCTTTTAACCAAGAAATTAGGCATTTTGTTTGCTCTAGAATTCCCAACGAGGTCTATTTGCAAATTGTTCTTGAATGGTGATTGACGAAGATGCTTTGACTCCTTTCCGAAACATCTCTATTTTCAAGCTTGCTTCTTTATTTATTGCAAATAATACTGCAAATATTGCAAAACAAATATTCTTTTACTATTCTTACTAGTTTCCTCCCATAAATAGTTAAATAAAATACTCTTACTTCCCCTTTAACCTCTGGAAATGCCCATATGCTCTACATAGTGGACAAGCTTTTCGACTTGGTTCAGTGGAGTTTGGCTATTCCCAATGCAAACAGCGCGCATGAAATAATTATTCCGAGCGCGCTACGCCAAATGGATGCCACAGGTAGGAAGGGATGGATTCCACGTGGAGGGACAGGTGAGAGTTCCACTCCCAGAGGCGCCGGAAAAGCTGAGTCCGCACTTGTGCATACACGACGGACATCTAACGCTAGCTATATGTGAAGGTATATATCGGGGTATTTATTTTTAATGTTAAGTTCTGGCATCGCTTCCGCACACACGCACACTGAATGTTGTTTTTTTTACTACGTTTCCTCTCGGAATATGGGGAGCACTGAAGAAAATAATGTTAAAAAAATAAATATCGAAAACTAGGGAAGCCTAAATAGATGAATGATGTTTCAGAATATTTTGTTTGAGTAAGAAAACATTTTTGTTACATTTTATATACCTTTTAGAGAGAAGTACTTAATTTAGGGAAAATAATATAATTATTATTGGACTTAATATTAATTATATTATTTTAGTCCAGTG
This sequence comes from Drosophila rufa, assembly GCA_018153105.1. Taxonomy (NCBI): domain Eukaryota; kingdom Metazoa; phylum Arthropoda; class Insecta; order Diptera; family Drosophilidae; genus Drosophila; species Drosophila rufa. Next base: position 8,214,872 of record JAECXS010000002.1, read on the forward strand.
CAAGTGGTATCTGTGCCTGTGACTAATATGGGCAAAGCCGAGATGTGATACGAGTTCGCGTGCTCTAATTAATAAGTGATGGCACAAGGTCCTCCACGGGGGAAGAAGTGGGAAAACCAGGATCAGGAACTGGAGCCGGAGCAGGCTTTTACGGCACAGTCCGCTGCCTCGCGCCGTAAACTACAATGAAAATGAAAATGAAAATGAAAATAAAAATAAAGATGGAGATAAAACTGTTGCGCGTCAACGCAGCCTTTTGTCCAATAAAATAGACAAAGTAAGTCGCTTAAGTCGGTCGCTTCCTGTCTCGCTCCCTCTCTCTCTCTCTCGCCCCCTCCCTTTCACTCTCATAAATTTCTCCCCATTACTCTGGCATTTCTCTCACCTCGCGCATCCTTTTGCTTTGGCTTTAGCTTTTACTTTCTCTGCCGGTCGTTGCGCTCGTTCCGCTTCACTGCAACTCAAAAGCGCAGTCCCTCTCGTGTGTGTGCGTTTGTGTGTGTGTGTGTGTGCCAAGGATGTGTATCCCGAGAGTGTGCGTCCTTCCGATTGTCTTCCACCTAACGGTTAAAGTGTGCCGCCACGCTCTGCTTCCTCCCTGTTAGGACCTGCATCAAAGCAAACTTATTCGCCGCTCTTAGCTTTCATTTCATTTTGATTTCCTGCCAGCTAGGAGTCGGGGTTGCTAGGACCCAGGCATCGAATATGGGTAAAGGGATATATTTTAAAAATTTAAAAGAAAAGGAAAATATTTCTGATTGTCAAAGGAACTATTAGGGTTTTTGTTTTAAGTACATTTTTGCATCAATAGGAACTGAAATATAAAGTATTCTTAGGAAGTTTTTAGGGGATTTTCATAGGCATCATTATAAACATTTTCCCTTGCAGTTAAATGAACAAATAAATTAATTCCTATATGAGTTATGGAATAAGGTTAAGACATATATATACAAGTATATCCCTTTCCTGAGTATCATAAATCCTAATCACTTAGCCACGCAGAAACAACGTTTGTTTTTAATTTCACTCCCAACCTGCGCCTAATCAAGCGCAAAAACAAAGATATTTTCGGTGGCCTGCGACCTTCAGCGGTTAGCGCCGGGAAAATTGTGGAAACTGTGGAAATGCCCGGGAGCAGCGGCGGCCACAGCCAAACTGTTTAATAAAAATGCACATAAATTTCGGAGCTCAGCGGGATGCGGAACCAGAACCGAAAGCGAAACCTGAGCCTTGAACACGAGCCAGGATTGTGGGGTTAGGAGCCCAAACCCAAACCCAATCTCGTACGGCATCCGCTTAAGTGGCCAATTGTTTGGCGTTTATTGCCACTGTGGCAGACAGTGTTGATGATGCCACATTATGCATTGCTGGCCATAAATTCCAAGGCTGCGCTTGCAAAAACCGTTTATTCGCATTATTTGCAAATTGACAGGAACAAGGACATCTAATTACTCCCCGCCGTGCACTTGAGTCCGCATCGGTCCGTCCCCATCGAGCACTCCATTTAAGCCCGGCTGCCAATTTGCCTTGACAAAAATGCCACGAAGATAGACAATTTTTTTCAATTTCGCGTACGTTTCCTTCCCCCTTCTCCCTTCCCCCGGGTAAACGTCCTCCGGGAGAGCGAAGTAAGAGAGAGAGCGCCCGAGAATCTCTTGAGGGAGAAAAGTGAGTTGAGTCAGGCTTACGCGAGCTGCATACAAATGAGCGACGGGGTAAATAAATCGTTCTGGTTTCCTTGTATCGAGGAGATTTGGTGCGGGATTAAGTGATAATAGTAATATAAATCAGTTGGCAGATGGGGTCATCTCAAGGGTTAGTTTGGCCCAAGGAATATTTTACCGGCCATTTGAATGAGTGAATAAATTACCAAGGGTTACATCACAGTCCTTAAGCTGGGGTTTCAATCGGAATGGTTAGAAATCTTGAGATTTTCTGGAAATGCTAGTGATGACAGCTAGAACGAGTTTTTCATGAGAGATCATGAAATGATGCATGTAATATGATAATGTAAACAATTGTTTATCGATCAATTGCACATCGATAATATTAATTTACTATTGATACATTAATATTTAAAATAAATATCCAATTAAAAATTAATATTTAGTTATCGATAAATAACATTTTAAATATGGATAAATTAATATTTATATATCGATAAATTATCGAACATATTATTACATTTTTTACATGCTGCTTAACACCGAATTTTGAAATAAGTTTATTACTGCTTCCTTCGAAATAACAAAGTAAATACTACTACGAAAAATGAGATATTCACATGGAAGGCTGACATTTTATTGATAAGTATGGTATATCGATAATCAGTCTGAACTGTAATCGATAAGTATAATTTTACCAAATTCATAATGTAATATAAGGATTATTATTGTTTTAATGTCCAGAAAAATCACATTCCCTAATTTATTTGCCAATTAAGAATGTTCTTTTTCGATAATTTCGTATCAGGAGTTTCACCTGAAATCCGGAACACCCCCATCATATTTTTCCGCACATTCAAATAGACATACGGAGCGCAGCACATGAGTAATTTGGCAGAGGCGTTTCGGGAGAGGGGCATAATAAGATATGTGGGAGTAATAAGCGCGTGGAATAAGCGACTCCCTCCAATAGGCATCACCGAAAACGGCACCGCACTCCCATCTCAGAGATACACGTGCCGAGGAGCATCTGTCGAGTTGATTGTACTCCTGCTGCTGCTGCTGCCTTTGATTAAAAATTCATGTCATATAATGAAAGTTGGGGCCGGAACTAAGCATATTTGGTGTTCGGGGAAATCGGATTCCTTGCAGTGTGTGCCGCACGGAATTAGCCGAGCAACAAATTCCAGTTCAAATAATTATCCCTGACTCTCGCCTTGGCAAATGTGGCGTGCAAATAATCCGAGGGCGAGCGCCATGAATCGGCTCGAACCCAAAATTGAGAAGTGGCAAAAAGGTCAAGTGTAAAAACAAACACAAATACCCGACGACGACGACGACGGAAAAAGAGAGGGAAATCACCGGAAAAATCGCTCTATTTGTCTGGCATAATTGCAAAAGGCACAAGGAAAGAGAGATGAAAAGAGTGGCAGGGCAAATATTTAAATATTAGCAGAAGATGGCTTAAAAAGGTCCATTATTGACCCAGGCCAAAGGTATGCCTTGCCAAAGGAATGCCAAGGTGTTTAGATATTTTATAAAATCCTGATTGCCTGGAATTTCCCCAGCCCCCATAAAAGTTGATGTCCATCAAGGATAATCTGCAATTTTCTTTGCGTAAATCGCTTAAAGAGCAATTGGCAAGTTTGTGCCAACAAATCGCTGCCAGCAACTATAAAAACTTTGAACTGAAAACGGAATTGAATATGAATCCCGATCATCGTCGCTGTCATAAAGGCAAATGGAATAAAAAGTGAGAGAGGAGCTGGAGGGTCCTGGGTCCTGCATCAGCTGCTGGCTGCTGGCTGCTGAGATTGAAGCCGAAATTCGACATTTTCGGGTGTCTTTTTTTTTTGGCGCTCCTTTATAAGCAGAAATTGCTCAATTGAAAGCGAAAACGGCAGCAGCCACGTCGACCTTTCACTGCGAAAAAAGGAAAAGTTTTCGTTTCGTTTCGGAAATAGGAAAGTTTTCCCAGTGAGTGTGTGTGTGTGTATGCGGAGGGTGTGCGTGTGGAGTGTGGAATGTCCTTGGCAGCGAGGAAGCAACAATTGAAGTATATGAAAACGTGCCGGGATCCGAAATGAAAAATCCGCAGCAACAAAAAGCTGAATAAATTTAACGGGAAAATCAATAAGAAAGCTTTGGAATCATGGCTAGCTTTTCACATAAATATTAAAAATGTTTGGCTGTCAAAAAAACAGACGCTGGCCATAAATAAAGGATAAATTAAAGGGGGTGCCGATGAAAGACTGATGAAAACTTAAATGTTTGTAAAAACTTGTAAAATAATATGATTGATAAACTAGAAATAGAAAATTATTCCACAGCATGCTGTCAATATGAAAATGTAATGAAAAATCCATAAATCATGGCGAGCTTCCTCTGTGAATATGAAAAATACTGGACTGCCGAAAAAGAGGGAAACTGTTGCAATAAATAATTGCAAAGGGGCCCCAAATGAAATGACTTTCGAGTTAATTGAGGGGAAGGCGAACGGAACAGAGCGGAGCGGAGCGGAAGGCGCAGGTGGCAGCTCTCAAGCCAGATACGGCAAGGAGGCGGCAACAATAACAGTTGCCAACAGCCAACAGCTCGGCCGACCGGAAACGGAAATGAGTAGCGAGTAACTGGGACGAAGGGGAAGCGCGGAAGAGGAGGCATCCTTCGACGAAGCAACAGTTCAACTGTAAAACATTAAATGAAAATGAGGCCCAGGCAGGGAGCCAGGCTCTCCGCTGGGGGGCGGACAAGGATACGCGCCACAAGGACGTACTGTGCCAGTGCCCCTCGTTATTTGTGTGTGGCTGTGGGCAAACAAGGAACAAGCCCCGTTAGTAAGCAAAACATGTTAGCTTGTGTCAAGTCAGAGTCCTTCCTTTCTGGAAGGAAAAAAAAAACACACAGAATAACAACAAGAGGAAAAGGGAAACCAGAACGAAAATGAAAATGAAAACGAAAACCAAACGCTGCAAGGCTGAAGCGAGAATTGAGGGTGGCGAAACCCCAACCAGGATCAGAGCGGAAAAAAAGAATAAGAAACTAAAGAGACCACAACTATTGCCAGGGGGAAACACTTCAAAGGGGTGTCAGTATCGATGACTGTAATCCCAGTCGACCCTGGTGTGGGATACCTACCGAGGCCCAGAGCCAATCCCGAAAAGGGAGCAGCCAAGTCAGTCAAGTGCGAAGTAATTACAAAACCTCACCAGGCATCAAATTGAAGATAAAAGACCTCAAATCAAACCAAAGTCCGAACCACAGGAAGAGAGTCTGTATCGGTTCTGGATAACCAGCAGATTTCTCTCCAATTCCACGTGATTATTAATATATATTTTTTTACTTATTAGTTTTAATAGAATTTATAAATCTTCAAGAACATCATTTATAATAAGATACATATGACACTTCCATTTGACATTTTTTACATACCATATCTGGTATTACATTTTCGGTTCAAGCTTTATACAAACTTTTAATGTTAGTCCAAGCCAGTCCATGGCCAATAATAAAGATTAGGAGAAGGTACGTGGCCATCTTTCTTAACCTTTGCAGCACTTCTGCCCTTTATAACAAGATTCATATGGCAATTCCATATGACATTTTTTAAATACCCATTCACATCTCCTGGTGCACTCTGAAATATTTGTAAGACCGTGTCAGGAGTTATATTTTCGGTTGAAGCTTTATACTAACTTTTAATGTGAGTCCATCCTCCATTATAACCGGCATAAATTATTATTGGCATAAGGACTAGGAGAAGGGTCAGAAGTGAGAGCATCCGGTACGTGGCCATCTTCCTAAAGTTTTCAGCCAAAACAGTTTCCGAACGCGGTAGCTTGTACAGTTAGAGCCATGTCTAATGAATTTGGCAAAACGTTCAAGGTGATTACAAACCAGTAAAAAAGGTAGATTTTTTCGAAAAAAAAAAATTAAGAGTTTTAAATATTTTGCATTATCAATGTTTACTGAAGACTTTGGGTTTGCAGCACTTGAAATATTTCGGACACCCAGAATAGGATTTAATATTACAAAATTGATATTTTGGCCCACACACGCCCTGTCCTCTGGCGCATTCTGAAAAAGTTGTCATATTAGTAGCTTAAATTGTAATTAATTAATTGGCACACTAACTCCACCAGCCTAAGCCCTGTTCTATATTAAGGACTAGGAGAGCTGCTAGCAGTAGGAGCTTCCAGTAACCGACCATCTTTGGGGACTTTGAGTGGAAATATGAACGACAGGTGCTATAGTTTATATAGTTAGAGCCATGTCTAATGCATTTATTGGTTTGAAATACAAACAATTAGGAAAGGAACATTTTTTAGAAGAAATATATCTTTATCTTAACCCTTTAGAATTTGCAGCACTTTTAATTCGGAGGACAGCCAGGGGGAGGGGCTATAATATTTCTGCAATTTCTGTGCAGGGACGAACACACGCCCTTTCCTGTGGCGCATCCTGCAATATTTGTGATATCAGGAGCTTAAATATTAAATAATTAATTATTTACTAACTCTCATAGCCTAAGGCCTAGCCTGGACCTTCCAGTAACTGACCATCTTTATTAACTTTCAAGAAAAATATGTAGAGATCTTGCTTATATAGTCAGAGCCATGAATAATGCCTTTAGACTGGGCTTAAATTAGTAATGGATTTCTGCAATTTGCATGGGAACTGAGGCCCTATTGCGAATTCTTGTTGATCTTGTTTTGAATAAGTGGAATCTGTGGAATCTTTGCGGTTGTGTGAACGGTTATTGGCATGGATAACGACCAGGAGAACCATTGCAGCAGCAGGAACCGGAGAAGGAACAGAAGCAAAGCGTTGCCAATGCCAACTTTTGGCCGGCTTTCTGCCAGCATGATTTGCGGTGCACCGCATGTGGCATCATCTTGCCTGGACTTTTCCATCTCCCATCTCATATCCCCCTGCATCCCACCGCAATCGGAGGGAATCAGAGCAATCAACGCCCAGAGGCACACTGTGACAATGCGTCCACATGGGCTGCCATGATTTTTGGCCAAGGAGAAGGCAGCTGCCCGAGCACGTGGTCAGGATGGTGACGTGGTGACGCTCGCTCGTGTTGCCCCACGGAAACACCGCAGGAATTTAAGTGCTTCCGCTTTCGGCAGGCGGCGTATGAAATCAATAAGCGAAATAATAAGCTGGAAGGAGCAGGACCCCGGGTTCGGGCATGTGAGCGAGTGTGTGTGACAGGTCAAGGAAGCGAAGGAAGCGAAGCGGGGCGAATAAGGAAGCCGAGCGAGCGAAGCCTGTTGGCAGCCTGTCAATATCCAGATACTTATCCCGAGTTGCCCCGGTTTCCACCTACACAAACAACAATTTTACACACAATTTCAGGGCAGGAAGCGGATAGTGAAATATTTTCGGCAAGAAAATCAATAAATTCATATGGGCCAGCTGAGTGGCAGCACGAGGGATTAACCCGGCAAAACTACTTTCATGTTGCGGCCAAACAGCGTCGAGATGAAAATGAAATGCTCGCAACCGCCCAGCTTCGGTTCCACACTTTTCCACTTTTCCTAAGCTCACAAAATTCAACCACACAAAAACGTTCAGGCACTCGGAGGAAAATCTTTAGTCTTCGAAAAAGAAAACATGATTATCCACTCTTGTACATCTGTTATCAGATTTGAGCTTGAAACTATTTTAAAACCACTTTAAATGTTATTTAAACTTGGGTAAAGTCTTAGGAAAGCTCTTTAGTGTCTTGTAATTTCTTTCAGTGCTTAACTAAATGAGATCCGGCAGTTGCCAGGGGAGTCGACTCGGCCCTGCCACATTTGTTAATTACTTTTTGGCCATAGACAGTTTTGTGCTGACCTCAGCGCAAACCGGAGCACCAGCTCCGGGGCTATCTTATAAATGAACAATTAAATAATGCCAAGGCCGAAAGCAAACAGGTGAGCGTAGGAGAAGTAATCAGATGGAGCCATGGAAGGAGATGGATGGATGGGAGCAGTGGCATTCCATTCCATTCCCATTCCAAGCGCCGCCGTCACAGGCCATAAGTCACCCGATGTGGCGCAGGCTCAGCGCCTTCATGCACAGCATGCGTAATTATGGCCTCGTAATCAATCCCAGACAGGACGAGAAGGAGGACGAGTACGTGGGCGGGGAACGGGCTGCCCCAGCAGGCAACTGTTGAGCCTAGGAGACGGCCCACGAAAAGAAAGCAATAAGCGGCAATCGTAAATTCAAATCAAGTGCCTGAAATTGCTAGATAAAAGCAAAGTCTGGCCCCCCCCAGCACACAAGCTCACATATGCCGGGGAAATATAAAAGGATATTAAGGGGTATAAGGGGCTGGCATAATATTTAATATTTAATTATTTAAATAATATTTATACTTATATTTACTTGACATTAGATCTTAGTCTTTAATTTAACAAAAAAAACTATTTATGGAAGAGCCAGAAACATATATTAATATCAGGGGTGCCACAGAAATTGCTGGTGATTTTACAAAAAGTCCTTACTTATTTCCTTGCATAGTTTACACTCTGCTGGTCTTAAATTTTACGGAAAAGCAATTAATGGAAGAGCTAGAATTATATTTTAATGCCAAGAGTACCACAGAAATCGCACAAGATTTGAAATTTTTTGAAAAAAAAAGCCCGAACTCATGCTACAAAAAGCTCTTACTTATTTCCTTGCATAGTTTACATTCTGCTAGAATTAAATTTTAAGGAAAAGCTATCAATGGAAGAGCTATAAATATATATTAATATAAAGAGTACCACAGAAATCGCACCAGACTTAAAATTATTTGAAAAAAGTCAAAAAGCATGCTACAAAAAGCCCTTGCTTATTTCCTTGCATAATTTACACTCTGCTGGTCTTAAATTTTACGGAAAAGCAATTAATGGAAGAGCTAGAAACATATATTAATATCAGGGGTGATATTGCTGGTGATTTTAAATCACTTGAAATAAAGCCCAAAAGCATGCTACAAAAAGCCCTTACATATATCATAGGATACTTTTAGACACATTTTTAGCTAAGCTTATTTCCTTAGGCATCCCTGATATGTTGTAGTTACAGGACATCACCCCGTCGACTCCCTGTGAGTTCCTCATATTTATCCCTATCTCTGGCGAGCTAGCAGTTAAGTTGCCAGCACATCGCACAATTTATAATGTTAATGCTGCTGCTCTTTGTTGCTGGCTGGCAGATTCCTGACCGCCCTCTGACCCGCTGACCCTCCTCCCACTCGCCATAACACTTTTAGCACATAATAATAGTCCTGGCCATGCAATTACCGAGGGTCAGGAGCGCCGCACAGAGAGAGAGAGACGCAGAGAGTGAGAGCGACAGATAACGAGCAGGACAACGACAGCGCTTAAGGAGCGGGGTGGACACTTAAAGGCGGGCAGCGAGTGTAAAAAGGACCCGATCGATAGCGACGGGACGAGAGATGTTTGACCCCAAAGCAAAGTTTACTTTAACTCGGACACTCGGAGGGCAGCACGAACTCCGGCTCAATCTGTTGCTGACGGCTGGCATGCATAGTTCAGGCAAAAGTTTAAGCTGGCCCCCAACTAACCACAGAACTGGAGGAGCCTCCTCGAGCAGCCGTTCGAATGCAGATGGATTCTTAGATTCCTGCCACTGTGGCGGGGGGCAATTTGATTACGCAGCGATTGCAATCAGGCGGGTAAACAAATCCCCAGTGCTCGGCTCTCTTCCGATGACAGCGGCTGGCGAGTGTCGAGGAAGAAGTCCTGAAATGGAATACTCGCTTAATGGTCGGCAAATTCAATTTCGATTCCAATCCCGTCGTAATGAGCCTCGCAGGGAAATGAAATCAACGCGACGATCTGTCTATCCATCTATCCACTTTCTGGGCATCACTCATACGCCCTGCAGCCACATCTGTCATCCGCCACGTTGGTCTCGTTGAAGGGAGCCATTTTGAGCCATTTCTGGCCAATTACTTGGCCATTTGGAAAGTTTTGCTTAATCCTGCCAAAGTTGCTGCATGTTTGGCAAACACTTTAAATGTTTCCCCTGACTTTTGGCTGGTTATAAATGACCCCCAATGACTGACACACGTACAGGCTGGCACAGAAAAGGTGTCAGGATACAGATGGACAGGTGACAGGAGGCTGGCAGTAGGGCAGCCTATGCCCCCGCTCATCTTCCCCTGCCACTCCTGCTACGAGGTCCTTGTGCAGCACTCTCATTTGTCTTATTGAGCGCACTCACATCTACATAAGCACTTCGAGATGCTAAGCCGACACTTGAGATGCTCTCGGCAGTTCAGGTGCGGAAAAAGCAATTATAGGTAGATCTCTGGTGATTCGAAATCACTTAAAAAGCGTTTAAAAGTAAGCTCGGAAAAGTTTAACTAGGGCTAAAAGGAATTAAATTATTATAGCATACTTTTAGACACTATTTTAAAAGGAAATTAAACCGCTTGAAAAGTTTATAAAAGAAATATGTTTGTAACGTGAAGATTTATAGAGATTTTAAGTCTTTTTAAATTCAAATCAAGCTGTAAAAAGTTGTTACAAGGGATAAATGAAATTAAATATATCACAGCATACCCTTAAACACTATTTTAAAAAGAAATTAAACCGCTTAAGAAACAAATTTGCTTAGAAAAGTTAATATTTATAGAGATATTACATCTTTTTAAATTCAAAGCATACTTTAAAAATTGTTACAAGGGCTAAAGGGAATTAAATATATTATAGCATACTTTTAGACACTATTTTAAAAGGAAATTAAGCCGCTTGAAAAGTTTATAATAGAAATATGTTTGTAACTTGAAGATTTATAGAGATTTTAAATCTTTTTAAATTCAACGCATGCTGTAAAAAGTTGTAATAAGTGCTAAATGGAATTAAATATATTACAGCATACTCCTAGACACTATTTTAAAAAGAGATTAAACCTTTCGAAATACAAAATTCTTTAGAAAAGTGTAAAAAAAAATATGTAATTATCTTACAAGATTTATAGAGATTTTTAATCTCTTTAAATTATAATGGCTGATCTAATGGCTCCATTAATTACCTTTTATTGGACTTCAGGGTATCTAGAGCATCTCAGGTGAACGAAAGAGTCAGGTCTCTGGTTTCTAATTAGCAAATGGCCAGAGCCACAAACAATCCCAGTATCCTTAAGTGATTTGAATACGAAAACGACGGACACAATAGAGGGGGAAATGAGTATAGGAGGTAAGTGAAATCTCGGAAAGCGTTTACTTTTCCATTCAATACGTTTGAGCCCGATTTGTTTGGCTTGCTTACCCATCCTTGGCTGGCAAAACTTTTTCGCTCCTTCAATATTTATTTAGCTCGGAACTTTCTCCAAGTTCAAGTTGCTGTGTGCTTGAGGGGAAAAATGGAAAATAAATTTGATTTATGCCAACAACTAAGCCGGAGCCATTGTCGCCAGTGACTTTTGTTTGGTTTTATCGAATTGCATCCTTGCAGCTGCAGCATTTCTGGCCACAAAATAGCACAGATAACGATTTGCAAATTTGCTTCTTCGCAGAATTCCTTTGCCTTCAGTTTCTGCTTAAATCTCTCTTCTGGTTTTCATCGGCAAACATTTGAATTTCCGATATGTGGATATGTGGCTGCCGGCAGGCATTTCGGGCCCACTCCGTTTGTATTATTAATTTTTTCCTCGAACTCACATTTTTCCGAGCGTGCGTGCGTGTGTTTCGAGTTTTGCAAATTGGCTCAGAGACAGATATGGGGGAAAACATCATTTTCGAATTTTCCAGCAGTAGAAATGCGTCGATGCTTCGATGGCTGTGGGTTTTCCTGTGTTTGTCGTGCGCTCTCTCGGTTTCCCCGAACCCCAGCTTGTTGCTCGCATCCAAATTGGCATAATAAACAATGACAATGGAGCCGAAACCCTCCTGCACAGGACTCGTTGTTGCCGCATTTGTGTTGCACGAAAAGTGAGTTAGCGCGACGAGTGATGCATGAATCTGTGGGCTCTGGCAATGTATCTGTGTCTGTATCCTTTGTGTTCTCTGGCGCAGATGCCACACATGGGGCAACAATGTGTTTTTGGGAGGCATTGTGGCAATGGGCAAGAGTGGCACATTAACGAGGCAGCTCGTAAGGCATCAGGCCCAGGAGATGAAAGCAACTTAAAGTTTCCAACCAAGCCCAACTCGATTTCCTCTTTGATCTGAGCTAAGGTGCCAAGTGTGTTTTGATATAAAGATCAAGCAGAATCAGGAAATTATGTAAATCATTGGGGATTAGTTGGGAATTTCAAACTGGGCTCTTAGAGAAGTTATCCTTTAGTCCTTGGGATTATAAGGTACGAATTGAAGGAGCTACTTTACCTTTTCGAACAAATAAATTCAAAATTGCTGAAATAATCAATCAAGAGTGTCATTTCGAGCTCACTGCTGATAGCTCTTGGCTTAATTAAGACTATAATGCATCGCAGAGCTTAATCTAATGCCAATTATCGGCAAAACTGACAAACTTGCGGCAGGCTCACGAAACTGAGCACAGTCTTGAAGGAGGACAAGGACACGTCCGGACTAACAAGGCCAGACCAGGGTAACTTTTGCCACCCAAAGGCCCGCCCCGTTTCCTACACAAGACAAGACTTTGGCCTCTTTTGTTGAGGTCCTCGCTCAGGGCCATTTGTCGGGTTTCATGTACGACCTGCATCTGCAACTTCCGCAACATCTGGATCCATATCCAACTACAACCTCAACAGGTTCCCAGCTAATGATGGGCCAGAAGTTTGGCGGGGTCTCGCCCCCCATGATTGATGAGAGGACACAAATTAATAGCTTTAATTAAGCGAATATTGGAGGGACGTGCATGCCTAAGCCATTCATCATCAGAAGTCGCCCAAGAAGGATTACCGAAGGGCTTACCCAATAGAAATAATGTCCTGCAGCCCGAACTGAACAATAATAAATTGTTTATTCACACAATCGCTTATACAAATGTTTACGCCGGAGTTCTCCAGCATTTTGATGTATTTTTAATGCTGTCTTTGTAGCGAATATATGATTAATGGTTTATGCTTCTAAGTATATATGTGCTCGAGTGTGTGGTGTGTCCCCGTATTGGTATTTATAAGTCATTGGGTTCGTTATTTTGTCCTTTAACGATTCAATGAGCTCTAAAACGGTTTTATTGATTTTCTGTTAATATTGCAGGGCGATCCGGAGAGAGCATTAGGGGCGTGGCCCTGGCCACCACAGGGGCGGCGACTATAAATATTGAAATGCACAATTTAGACCGCGACGGAAATGCGATACGTGCCATCTACCCATCTGGCGGTTTTTGCAGTTTAATGAACTGTCCCAGTTTTGTGGGGCAACATGCGGATACACACACACACACACGCGGGGCTTAGAAATGTAGTTTGTGGACAGGACATTTTAGCAAATATATATTTAAATTTATTAAATAAATAAAGGAAATATTTATAAAAATAATAGAGCGTGTGTTAGTTTTCAAGGAGTATAAATATATAAATCTAGCCACAAAAGTAATTACAAGTACTTAACTAATAAAATATACTCAGTTAGTACATAAATTCAGATCAAGTTAATAAAATAAATACCTAAATTCCTTATAAATCCTTTATATAAATTATAGTTTCGTTCAACTTTTCAAGTTTCTTTCTGTGCAAGTAATGTCATATGCTGAAAACCGCAACAATATGCTCTCGCTCAGCATCTGCTCCTCGCAGCCACTTAACAGCCAGGACAATGAGTTCGAATCACCGATTTCGGCCTGTTGATATTGATTTGTCAGGCAGCACCACCCACCCACCGAGGCACTGGAGCTCTGCAGCACTTACGCACAGGTAACGATGTGCTAAACGTGCCGTGCAACAAATATGCGACAGCCCCGCACATTTCACCCAATCCCCACCGATTCCACCCCAAACCAAGGCCCCTTCGAAATTCCACGTCACTCAGCTGCCAAACGGAATTGAAGGGCAGCGAAGCCGGGGATGTGGATGAGTGGGCATCATCATAATCATAATTAGTCTGCTGAGAATGGCAGCCGCAACGATGTCGGTCTCGGTCTGCTAAGTGCAAAATATTGTAAAAAAAAACCAAAAGAATGGTAGGTAAAAATATATAACAAAAACAGGGGGCGAGAGCGAACACTTAATTACTTTGCCATTTGCTTGTTGTTGTCCTGTCTTTTGCTTGATTTGAGCTGGATTTTTATTTATCTTAAATGTTGGCGCTTTCGGGCATTTCCCTTCGCCGCCCACTTACAGCAGCTTAAATTACGGCCAAAAAATGGTAAAGAAAAGGCGGAACTAAGGCCGAGATAGAAAGCTAACAACGAAGAAGAAAAACACTGAAGGCAATTCAGGGAATTATTTAAAAAATTAATAATAAGTACAGAAATTATTTACCTATTTTAATGAGGTTTTATAATTTAAAAGGTCAGCAAAAATAATCAAGTATTTAGGGTTTTAAGAAATAAAATTAGGGACACTTAATATATATTTCTATGCTTCCTAATCATCGATATTAAATTAATTAGAATTTTCTTACTGTGCAAAATGAGAAAGCTGATAAACAGACGGACGAAGACAGACAGAGAGGCATGCAAACAAGGATAAGCAAGCACACAGGAACAGACACAGGCACAGGGAAGAGCAAACATCCACACAGCTGTGTGTTGCCTGCTTTTAGGCATTAGGCATTTGTTTCGGGCCTTTCCCCGCCTCATTTTCACCCTGGAAAAGCGTCGAATGCCGTTTAACTGCCGCTTGACACAGCCAAAGAAAGGAAACCGGGGGAGGGAAACCGGGGAAATAACAAAAAAACAAAAACGGAGAGGCGAAAGACAACAGCGTGAAGAAAGCGAACCCGATGAAGGCAAATGCCAGCAACAGTCAGAGGAGAAGGTGAAATTTCGCCATGAAAAACAATGAGAGGCGGCGGCGGTGGTTACGCCCCCGCTTTGGGCGGCGGGCTTTTGACTTTCGTTTTTGGCCCCAGAAGTACCCCAGCTGTGTAAGCACAGGCAGCATTTAATTATTCATTGAAAACACAACCGAATGAGTGAATTATACCCTCGAATTATAGGAACTCCACAGATCACAAGTGACGATTCTTTAAGCGAAACTTTGACTAGTTTAATATTCACCTTGGCCTAGGCATAATTGATATTCAAAGCAATCATGTCCAATTAAGAGCCTAACCGCACACACACTCAAGTGCTTGTCATTGGCACAGGTATGCAATTAACGCACCTGACTGAATCGGAGTCCAATAATGGTGTATCTTGGACAGCGCGTTCAGCTGGAAATCATACGCAAACAAAGGCCACGAATTGGATATATTTGTTTTCCACTTGCCAGGATCTGACCACAGTTGGGACTATTATTTATGAGCTGTTGCTTTTCAGATAAATTATTGCTGAGAAAATAGTAATAACATTGTAAGCCCCCTTCAGTTACCTTTTCCAATGTATCCTTGAAGGATATTCGAGTTCAAACTGCCAATATCTGACGTTATTGCATTGCTTAAACTTTTCCTCTCATCCAATTCGTGCTGGGGAGTTGCGGGATTCAATTATTTCACTTGCACATCACCCGACTGCAAACTTTCAGTTGGTTTATTTATTTCTGAAGGGATTACTTTTTTTTTCACTTTGTCGAAAGTAATTAAAAACCATTGAAACTTTCGACCGCTGCTGGGACATGGCAGTTGCATTAATACACACCATTCCATCCTTAGCCCCGGAGAACTTTCAATCGAGGTCCCATTCTTTATGTCGAAACGAAATTCTTGGGTCCCCAGGCTGGCCGTGTGGGAGATGGGGTCGAAATTAATGCGTGTTTACGCTGCGTATACGTGATGTGCCCTGCATTTCGGCATTACGTATACGGCCGGCGGCCCAGTTAGTGCTTGGCATTTCTCATTTGTCTCGTTTCGTCTCCATTTAGTGCGCCTTGGCACGCGCTACAATTCCATTTTAATTACACAACCGCAGCCGTCGCCTCCTTCTCCCCCATTTCGAGTGCTTTGAGTGTAAATTAGTAGCTGGCAAACGATAAATGAGGATTTCGCTCACTCAGCCTGTTACCCTGTCCCCCTGTGCTCTGTGCTCTGTCGGTTGGCCATTTCAGTAATTTCAGGACCTGAGCTGCCACGTGTTGAATCCTTTACGACAGCCAGGAGACAGAGAGACGGCCATAAACATGCCTAGGGATCCTATAACAACGGATATGGCAAGTTGTTGCCGGGGGCACTTTAACATTCCTACTCCTCCTCGCTCCTCCTCCTTCTTCTCCTTATCCTGGGACGAAGAGAAACTGCAAATTATTTTGCGTTAATTTGTTGTGGAAATCTCCGGCTTTGTGCCGCAAAACTTTGCATACAAATTGCTATTTAAAAGGAGTCGTAGTAGTAGTAGCCTGTAAATCCCGAAGCCGTCCCAAAAATCAATCTGTCAAGGCAGTTACGTTCCGGGTTGCGGGCTGAGGGGCTTGCATAATTAATTAGGGGCGTGGCCTGGTTTAATTTGCGAATTGCAAACGCTTTGCAACACTCAATTGACCATGGAATGCAATAAGAATGTAAATGGCCGATTGATATTTGTGCGTGTGTGTAATCAGTGTGGTGTGTGTGTGCTGATTGTGTGTGCTTACTGTAATCTGCCTGTCGTTGGCGTTCGAGTGTGTGTACGTACGTGAGCCCACTTATTGCAGCCACTGTATTGGCTTTGTCGCAGTGACACCGATGATGTTATCGTTAATGGTACTTATTGTTGACTCAATAAGCGGCAATCGTCAATCGTCAATCGGCCAAGGACATTCAATTTGGGATTAAGATTGATGGCTGTCAATTAGCGAGGGGTCAGGTGAAGCCGTGATTAGCCAGAGATTACTTTCTGGAAGTGGATTAGTCCTGAGGAAGTTAATGTTTTTTCCAAAAGCCAGGCTTTTATTTGTTCAATTTAATATTTAAAGACAGTTATTGGCTCTTATAATTTATTTTGATTTTACTTTTAAATAAAGTTTAGGTTCATGTTTTATTTTATGCTTACTTTAAACTGTCTAAAAAGGTTAAAACAAATTATATTTGTATATTCCTTCCAAGAAATCCTAGTTAACTTTTTTATTTTCCTCAATTTAATATTTAAAGACTGTTCTTGTTCCTTATATTATATTATTATGTTACTATTAAATAAAGTTTAGGTTCATGTTTTATTTTCTTTTTACTTTAAACTGTCTTAAAAGGTTCAAACAAATTATATTTGTATATTCCTTCCAAGAAATCCTAGTTCAAATTCTAATTTACCTCAAAATATGACGAAATTGGAGGTTATCTTCTGTCCTAGAATGTCTTAATTAGGCCGTTCCTGGTTTTCTGGTTAGCAATTACCTTCGAAAGTCATTATTCCGAACTTTAAGTGAAAAGTGACCCACATCCAACTTGTTTTCCTTTGTTCCAGGAACTTGAATTTCATTTACACTCGGTCCCTCATTATCAGGAGCAGCAGCAGCAGCCGTAGCATTTTGCAGCTGGAAAGGCAACGGCATCACCAGGAGAAGCTGCCACATACACGGGTCCAAAGTGTCATCCGCATGGCAACAAAAGCGGCGGCGGCCTTTGGTTGCCCGCAGTTCAATTGTTGCTGCTCCGCCCACCCCACACCAGCCCCCTTTTCAGCTATTCATGCCAATGAGGAAGCCAGCCATTGTTCTAGCCAGTTTCTGGCCTGGCCGGGCCAAGTGGCCCCGACGCCTGCCTCTTTATGGCCTGCGAATCACAAGGAGGCCACGCACAAATTGATGGAGAGGAAACATGCCAAACTTCAGCTGGGAACTATGGATCGAGCCCCGGCAAAGACATTTCACCAGCAGCAGGATACATCAATAATAAAGCCTATGGTAAGGGGAATCGATTCCAAGGGATAGCTTTAGTTTATTTTAATTAATATAAGAAATATGGGCTAACATAAAGAAAATAGTGTGAGGTATTTTTCTCCGAGCTTATAAGAATTTAAGTATACATTTATAGATAACCAATAAATTCCACTCCATAAAATACTTAGACCATTTAAAACTAAAGTTTTTCAAGTATTTTAAAATCGTCCGCTATACAAATTTCTTGAGCAAATTAAAGACTTAATATTCTTAACTATATATCACTTTACAGCAGCTTGAGCTTCTTGTTCTCGCCCCCACCAAGTTTCCTACCAATTAAATAGGAAGGAGAAAATCGTGTCCTGCCATCCAAAAGTTGTTGGCAAACTTTTTCCAGCAGCAAAATGTTTGAAGCCCCCAACTGACAAGTTTCGGTAGGGGGAAAGGGAAAAAGAAAATAAAGCGGCGACATTTTTTATTAAATTCTTATTTCTTAATTTTTGACTAGACACGCAAACTTTAAAATGATTTTGGTAACTTTCAAAGCATTTAATTAATGGGCACCCAGCAACTTTTTAAGTTTGTTCAATTTTCTACTGAATTCTGTGTAAATATTTGTTCAATTTTGCTTGCATGTTGCTGTCCACTGCCCGCTGTAAAAGCTTTTTCGCCCCCAGCCCCAAAAGTATGTGAATGAGGAAGCAAATTACGAGCAAAATCAAAAGAACTCAATGAAACCAATTCCCTCGATGCCCACCAAGCCCGATACATGCGAAAACCAAACCACCGAAAATGTACAAACATTTCCCAAGGCAAATTGCGAGAGCTCTGAATGACTTTCGTTGAATTATTTATAGCCGATTCTTTTTTATTTACATGAAGCTGCTTTTTTAGCTGATAACTCTGCATGCGAACTCGGCAATCTGCACTCCATAAAAAAGCAGCCCATCAAACGGCAACAACAATTCGCCCGATCCCAGCATTAATGTGCGACAAGGACGGGGCCCAACCCAGGCCGTGGCAGATAAAAAATACAGTGAGTAAGGAGATTTCATTTGCATGTGCTTTGTATAAATTTTGACACACGGTAGTGAGTGGGGAAATTGAGGGGTATGGGTTACAGGATCAAAATATCATTAAATATTAAAAGATAAAAATGTCATGTTATTCTAACTTAATAAAAAAATAGTACAAGTTACTTCAGAGACTTTACATATTTTTGGAAATTATTTTTATGAATTTAAACATAAAAAAAAGATCAAAAAAGTATGTTAAACTTTCTAAGACTTGAGTACCAGGTATCCCGTAGTCAAGACTCACATGGCTAATCTCCATTTTTGTTTGATATTCCTTTCATTATTTAGGGGAAAGACCTTGACAATCACCATGTGATGACGTGCCAATGCCGAATTGGGATAGGCTTGTGTTTCATCCCCTCGCTATCTATCTCGCCATGTGAGAGATGAGTTTTTTTAGCCACAGCAACAACTTCATAGATTTTGGCACTCGGCCAGCGGGGAAACAACCGAGGTGTGAGATGCATGATACGGGCACAGATGCGAGATGCAGATACATTTGCATTTGCACGATGCGTGGGCAGGTTGCACATCTGTTTCGAGGCCGAAAGCGGAAAGCAAAACAAAACAGAGAGGCCAGAAAAAAATCCACGATATATATACAAGAAAAAAAGAATTTAAAATCTCTTTATTGTCATCCATGTGTGGGACAGGCGGGCGCAATTAGCCGGGCATGTGAGAGATCGGAGGACTAGCTCTCAGCGCCACTGTACGTAAAGCCCGGCAGCGACAGACCAAATTGAATGTAATAAGAAAATGCAATAAATTCTCGCAAAGGCAGAGCAAAAACGGAAGGTGGCCACTGAACTGTTCAGGTCGATCGCTTAATACCCTTATCAATTTACAAAACAAAAACTGCCTTGTATTGGCCATGAAACTAGAATTAATAAGTGCTTAAAGTGCAATTTTGATAAGAAATTAAGCTTATTTCGGTGAGGTAAAGGGATCATTAATTACACAGCAATAAATATATTATTTTGTGCTATATATACATCAATTATTTCTAGCAGTTAATGCTTAATTTATTATTTAGGGCATAAGCCCTAAAGAGGCCTTTAAGATGAAGGCTTAAAAATTTAATTTGCGTGTTTGTAATCTTTATAAAACATCTAAATAAATAAAATATTAAAAAAATAATTTGTAAGTAATAGTGTTAATATAAATAGAGTAGCAAATACCTTATACATTTTGTAAAATATTTACTACGCTTTCCATTAATCAAAGTCACTATAAAAAACAATTTTTAGGATAATGATCTTCCTGAATGGTAAATGTTCGTGATATTTTTGGGCTGCATGGAACACATCGTGATTTCCATATGACCCATTCCCCCCACCCCCTCCCACCATCCCCTCCCCTTTGCAATCAATTAAAACACAAACAAAAACCGATCGACGCTCGGCCGGCTGCGGCACAGTGGGCTCGATCGACCAAGAGAACCGGTGTTTTTGCAGCGACTGCGACGCCGCCGAGCGACCTGCGATCGGTTTGTTTTGTATTTCGTATTTTGTGGGCCAGACAGACGCGAATTGTATCTGAGCGATACGGGTACGAGTACGACGAGTACGAGTGGGCAATCCGAACGAAAAAAGTTTGACTGAACGGGTCGCCGGGAGCGATTTTCTCCAAGTGGCAAATGGCAAGCGGCCATCGGTTTTCGGCTTCCGATTGAAAAATGCCGAACAAAAAAAATTAAAACAAATCGCGGGAAACGAGAAAAAATAAAAGCGAATGTAAACTTTCATTGGCAAATTAATTGTTTGGAACAGTGTAACGATCGGGGCGGGATAGCTCAGTCTCGTCCAGGATTCGCTGCAACAAATTTATATTTGTTGGGCACTGTGCCAAAATAAGAACTTCGGGGTTTAGAATTTAAGTAATAATATATATATTTGAACTGGGAGTTGCACCTCTTTTCTACCACACCTGTCTTAAGCGGGGCACAAGACGCCCTATCTCTAACAATTAGTTCACGCCCGACTCGCCGGCCAACGCCGTCTGGGTGATCACGCCGCGCTTACGCTCCGCTTGATACTCCGGTGCTACCCGCACTCGGATACTCTCGCTAAGCTTCGCTCCGCTAGATACTCTGGTGCTGCACGCTCCAGATGCTCCCGCTAAGCTGACGCGCTGGCAAACTCACCGTCCGCCTGGGCACTTACAAAGTACGAGATGGAAGAAAGTTGTGAACTGGACTCGTTTGGTCAAAGGGAATCCTCCCCAAGACTTACTGCGCTACTGCTGCTGGTAAAACTGCTCTGCTCTGCTGACCCTGAACTGATCCTTGGCTCGTTTCCCAAGGAGTCACTTTCACTAGCACTAGCACTGGTCACTGTTCACCGACGACTTAACACTTCACTGTCCGACTGCCTCTCCAACTGATTCCCCAACTGACTCCTGCCTCGCTCCTTTATACCCCCCTGCAGCGCTGCTATTCAGCAGCCCGCTCTCCCGCTCAGCAGCCCGCTCTCCCGCTCAGCAGCCCGCTCTCCCGCCAAAACTCCTTGCTCAGCGCATCCGTGTCCCGCTATGCGCTGACTATCCGCTCTGCTGAAAGCTTTCTCTCCCTTTCTCCGCTCTCACTCCATCTCTTCTACTGCTTTCTCTTCTACTGTTCTCTCTTCTGTCTATCCTGCGTTCCCTTTGGCTTATTGTAAGGGATCCTAACGATTCCTTACACTCCCCCCCTTCTTCGGCAAAAAAACAAAAAAAAAAATCCCCAAACCCTCTTCTTCTTCTTCTGCTGTCCCCCATTCAAATTTCCGTCCGTTCCCGCCCTGAAGTGAACCGGTCAAGTGTACTGGTTCGTTCGTGAACCGGGCGATCTTCAGCTGTTCCCTTCGGAACCAGTTTGACGCTCGGTTCACCACCAGCTGATTTACCTAACCAACATTGTTTACATTTTTTTTTCCCCAACAAAGTATTTGTTTTTTTTTAAAAAAAAATGCAAAACGCGGTAAGTTTCCCCTTCACCTCTCTCTCCACTCTCCTTAACCCCCCCTTCACAGCCCTTCCTGACCAAACGCCCATCCAGTCCTTTTCCTTCATTTATTTCCATTCATTGTTGTTCCTTATTATGCTACTTAACCTAAATTACATAAACTTATTTCTACTTCACTCTCCTCACGGCTCCACCTGCTGGAATACCCGCACGTCGCCTCCTCTGCCCAGCCGGATGCGGAACCTCCCCTCGGGCAGGTTCAGCACTATAGCTGCCCGTCTTCCGACTCCATATGTCTCCTGCCGCCTCCTCACCGATCGCAGCACCTCGGGCGGCCAATTTCGCTGCTCGCCCCGCCGCCACTCCAGCTGCCAGCCCGCTCGCTGCGTCCCGCCTGGCCGCTCTTCCCTCTCCGCCTCCTCGACTTGTTGGGCCCATGACCCCATGACCGGGTGACGGCCATAGGTCCATGGGTCACCCGGGGACCGCTGCTCGTTCGGGGGGTGCGGCTCCGCCTGCTGCCGATACCCCCTGGGGTCCCGAGGATGTTGTCCCGGCCCCCACCGAGGCGCGCACTGCTGGTCCATCGGCCACTGAGGATGCTGCCGATACTGCGGTTGCTGTTGCTGCTGCTGGTGAGGTGGAGGCTGCTGTCTCGGGAGCTGTTGCTGAACTAGCTGCGGCTGTGGGGTCTGCTGTTGCTGCGGCTGTGGGGTCTGTTGTTGCTGCGGCTGCTCCACCTCCCAGTCCAGCTCTAGCTGCGACACCCACGCCTCCAGCTCCTCCTCCACCAGCATCCGCAGCTCCTCCTCGACCTGGTCCTGCCGCGCATCCGGAGCCGCTGCCGCCACTGCTGCTGCCGCCTCTGCCGCTGCCGCCACTGCCGCTGCCGCCTCTGCTGCTGCCGCCTCTGCTGCTGCCGCCTCTGCTGCTCCTACTGGGCTTCTCGCCCCTCCTACCGCCGGGCTCTCCGCCCCTGGCAGGCTTCCCGCCTGTGCCCTTGGGCTCCTCGCCCCTCTTACCGCCGGGCTCTCCGCCCCTGGCAGGCTTCCCGCCTGCGGACTTGGGCTCCTCGCCCCTTACCGGCTCCTCGCCGCACCTGACCTCACCTTGTCCTTCGCTGCTGCTCATCGTTCTGATTTTCCTGCGTTATCCCACAAAAGAAGAGAAAACAAAAATAAAATAAGAAATATAACCTAACCCTTACAATTTTGTCTTTTCTTTTTTTTTTTTTTTTTTTTTTCCCTCTGCCCCAATCCCTACTTACTGCGGTCACTGCTAGATTTTTACTGAGCTTGACTGCGCACACTCGGCGGCCCTGAGCCGCTGTTTTGCCGTGCCTCAAACTAACGGATCCTCGCCGAAGCTTTTCAAATTTATCCGTTTTCCCCCTCTCCCTGCCTCAGTGTTGCGCATTTTCTCTTGTATCCGCTATTGCCGGATATGCGTTTTCAGCTACCTATTTAAATTCTAACTTATAATTTTAGTTTTAATTATAGTCCTTTTTGTTTTATTTCCCTTTAACTTATTTTTTTATTTATTTATTTATTTCTTATTATTTTTGTTATTCTTATTATTATTATTGTTTACGTTGTAGTTTTTCCTATTGTCTTTTCATTTTCTCACGGTTTGATGTTCCCGTGTCGTCGTTTACCCTCCTCTGTCCCGGCTGTTGATCCCTATCCATTGGATCCTCCACATTTGGTTTTTCTTTCGCGTCCCCTTCCGGCTTCAGGGTACTAATGTGGGCTCGCCGCTCCTGTCCAGTCTTAATGTCCTTTAATTTGACAATTACTGGCGATACGAAATCCATGATTCGGAATGGTCCTCCGAATCTTGGCGCTAGCTTCGCAGCAAATCCTTCCACTGCGTTTGACAAGTGGTGTTCCTTGGCCCACACCACTTGTCCAACTACTGGTGTCCAGTGTCTTCTACGCAAATTATAGTATCTGGCTTGGTCCTGAGCCGCCATTTCTAAGTTTCTTCGCACGATCTCGAAGACTTCTTTCAGGTCCTTCGCGAGCTCCGTTGGATCCTGCTGCGGTCTTCCAGTTCCCATTGTAGCCTCGTCATACACGGCTTTCGGGAGTCTTGGTTCTCTTCCCTGGGTAAGGAATGCTGGGGAATATCCGGTGGATTCCTGCGTGCTTGAATTTACTGCCAGTGTTATCTCTGGCAGCAAGTCATCCCATTTCCTTTGATTTCCTTCCGCATACTGGGCAATCATCGTCTTCACCGTTCTATTGGCTCTCTCCGTTGGATTTTCCTGGGGCGTATACGGGGCCGTGAACTGGTGGCGTACTCCCATGTCCTCCAGGAAATTTTTAAACGCTCTGCTTGTAAATTGTGTCCCATTGTCTGTAATGAGGACTTTAGGTACCCCGAATCGCGCTAGGATTCTCTCCCTGAACGCTTTCTTTAGGGTATCCGTCGTGGCCTTCCTTAATGGCACCATCTCAGTCCACTTTGAAAACCTGTCAATGAACACCAGCAGCATCGTATTCCCGTGTATGGATCTTGGAAGTGGTCCCACAAAATCCGCACAAACTGTGGACCATGGCTCCTCCGGGATTTGCGTCAGCATCTTTCCCGCTGCCTGTAGCTGGCTGGCCTTGAAACGTTGACACGTCTCACACTTACGCACGTATGATCGTACGTCTCGCTGCATC
Organism: Drosophila rufa; assembly: GCA_018153105.1. NCBI lineage: Eukaryota > Metazoa > Arthropoda > Insecta > Diptera > Drosophilidae > Drosophila > Drosophila rufa. Next base: position 8,239,089 of record JAECXS010000002.1, read on the forward strand.
CCTGGCCAGAAATATCTTGACGCAATCTTGGCGATGGTTTTCCGGCTTCCTGTGTGTCCTGCTGTCGGTGCATCATGATTCTCCCTCAAGATCCTTTCCTTGAGCCCGGACGGCACGCATAATTTCCATGCGGCCACGTCTTCATGTCCAGCTCTGTGCGGGATGTTTCGGTACAGACCTCCCGCTTCCCATATATAATCCGGGAACTTTTGTGGATGAGCCTTAATTTCCTTCAGCTTTTCCTGGGTCCATGCACAGGTTTTATACTCCTCCAAGCTGAAGTGCTCTCCGCTGCCAATCATGAGGCAGGCTTCCGGTTCCAACGGTTGCCGTGAAAGGGCGTCCGCCACCGTATTTAGCTTTCCACGCCGATATATAATGTCAAACTCATATTGTTGCAACTCCAATGCCCATCTCGCAATCCGTCCAGTCGGGCTCTTGATGGAGTTGAGCCATTTCAACGCCATATGGTCTGTAACTACTTGGAAATGATATCCCTCCAAGTATGGTCTAAATTGTTGAATTGCCCACACAATGGCCAGGCACTCCTTTTCTGTCGCCGAATAGTTCTGTTCTGCCCCGTTTAATGTCCGACTAGCGTACGATATAACCTTCTCCTGGTTATCCTGGTGTTGGGTTAGGACCGCTCCTATCCCCACATTACTGGCATCCGTTTGAAGCACAAATTTCTTGTCAAAATCCGGACAAGTCAATACCGGTGCTGCGATCAGGCTCTCCTTTATGACCTCAAATGCCTGTTGCTGTTCTTTCTCCCAATGCCATTTAACGCCCTTCTTTAACAATCCTGTCAGCGGGTTGATTTTAGTTGCAAAGTCCGGAACGAAACGCCGGTACCACGATGCAACTCCTATAAACCTGCGCAAACCTTTGGCATCCGCTGGCGGTGCTAGTTCTCCGATGGCTGCCACCTTATCAGGATCCGTACGGATCCCTTGATCCGTCACGAGATGCCCGAGGTATTTCAGCTCCTTTTTGAAGAACTCGCACTTATCTACGTTGATTTTCAAATTTGCTTTTCTTAGCCGTCGGAACACCTCTTGGAGGTTTCTCTTGTGCTCTTCCAGCGTGCGGCCGATGACGATGATGTCATCCAAATATGCGAAGGCATGTGGTTCCATATCTGCCCCGATAACGCTGTCCAGTGCTCGCTGAAACGTTGCCGGTGCTGAATGCAACCCGAAAGGCATGACTTTCCACTGATACAGACCCCGTCCCGGGACTGTAAACGCCGTTAATGGTTTACTTGACTCCTCCATGGGTATCTGCCAGTATCCATTTTTTAAGTCCAAACTACTGATGTATTTGGCCTGTTTTAACTGATCCAGGATGTGGTGAATCCTCGGCAAGGGGTATGCGTCTGGGATAGATTTGGCATTCAACTGCCTGAAATCCACGCATAACCTCCATTTGCCTGTCTTCTTCTGCACCATGACGATTGGGGCACTATGAGGGCTACTCGAAGGCTCTATACAGCCTTGTTTTAGTAGCTCATCAATCTCATTGTCAATGGTGGCTCTCATCGCTGGATTCCTTGGGAAATATCTTTGTTTCAAGGGTCGTGCATCCTTCATCACTATCTTGTGCTCAGCAATGTTCGATACCCCTTTGATTTCCTCGAACATTTCTAATTCTCTTCTTAGAAACGTGTCCATGCATTGGTCAGTTAATGGCGTTTCCGCTGCCATTTTTAACCGTTCCTCTGGGGCTTTGTTACTGTCCTGTTCCTTGTTCCTGTTCCTGTTCCTGTTCCTGTTCCTGTTCCTTGTTCCTGCTTCTTCGCTTTGCGATTCCTGACTACTTCTCTTGCTTTTCGTGGGCCTATTCGCCCTAAACTGAATTCTTTGTCCTGCGCAACTTAATTCTGCCTCCAGATCCTTCAATATGTTGTAGCCCAGGACTAGATCATCGATGATCCCTGGCATTACGAACAGTACTGTTGTGATCTGTCGGCTCCCAAACTCGAGTGTCACCTTGAGCTGGTGGTTTATTTCGCCCGCTCGCCCATCCGCGAATCTCACGGGTCTCCATGTCGGTGTCAGTTTTCCCCCAGCACCCAAGCTCGCTGCTAACGTTTCACTGACAAAACTGCTGGTGGCTCCTGTGTCGATCACTGCCTTATAGGATTTACCTCCTATTATAACAGTGGCCGACAAATATGAGCCCTCATCCCGAAAACCCTTTTGATTTATTGGGGAGCCGAGTTTGACGACTCCTGCCGTGCTCCGGGTGGCGAGAGTCGGGGTCCGTTTCCCATAGCCCCGCAACAGTTCATTGTTTTGCGTCCGACCATCCCACACCTCCAGCAGAAAATAACGGTGCGCTGACGACACTCTCGTCTCCAGTGTCCCGCTTGTCCGCAATTTCCACATGCATTGGAGGGGTCCGGTATCCTTTGTGGGGGCCCATTGTTTGCCTGTCTCCACTGTTGTGTCTCCTGCGGCCGGGTGAATGGATTTGTGTGCCGAGGCTGTGGCCTTGTAGTCCTCGGAGGGTCATTGCGATGGGGGTTCACTGGGGACTGAAGTCGGGCGTGGACCGAACTGGCCCGTAATCGCTCCCTATCGCGGTCTAACTCCTCTAGCTCATCCGCTAGACCCATTAATCCCTGCAAAGTGGAGAACTGGGATGGCCTGGCGAACGCTCGGAGATCTGGAACGCTGTTGTCGTATATCCTCTCCAGTTGCGCCTCTGTTGACATTTTCAACGGTCTCATCAGGCACTGCATCTCCACCATGAATTCCTTAAAGGGTTCTCCCAGTCGCTGCTTGCGCTGTATCACCTCCTCCCGAAGGTGATTGAAGTAGCCCCTTGGTAGAAAATAGGCCTGAAAACTGGTCGTGAACGCTGCCCATGTCGTCCAATGTTGGTTGTTTGCCACGTACCATTTCAAGGCTATTCCCTGAAGCAGTTCGGGCATCGCCCTAGGAAGCAGGTCTAGCTCGAGACCGTACGTCTCCGCTGACCACTCCACCTGCTCTAAAAACTCTAGCGGTTTCGCTGCCCCATCGAACCGAAAACTCCATTCCCTTACCCTAGCCGCTATTCTAGAATAGTCAGGTGCTTGTGGCCTGGCTATAATATCCTGTTTTTGGCTGTACGCTGGGATATCTATCTGTACCTGTTCCTTGAAACTGGCATTTAGAATGTCTCCCTGTGAAATCATCACCTGAGGCTTAGAAACAGCGGGTCTTTCCTGTTGCCCACTGCTCGTAGACGCCTTAACTGGTGACGCTCCCGCGTGACGCTCCGCTAATTCTGTAAATCTGATTATGTGCGCTGGGTCTACGAGCTGTTCTCGTGCCCACGTAACGAACCCTCTGCGTAACTCGTCTACGTTCCCTGCCAATTCAAGGCCGAACTCCTGGCTATACGCCAGTAATTCTTCCCTGTTTAATTTGTATATCCAGCTGGTACTCACCATCGTGGATAAAAAAAAATTCCTTTATTCTTAAATATATCTATAACTCAGGTAATTCTTATAGGCACAGCGACCCTAGTTCGGGCGCCAGTTGTAACGATCGGGGCGGGATAGCTCAGTCTCGTCCAGGATTCGCTGCAACAAATTTATATTTGTTGGGCACTGTGCCAAAATAAGAACTTCGGGGTTTAGAATTTAAGTAATAATATATATATTTGAACTGGGAGTTGCACCTCTTTTCTACCACACCTGTCTTAAGCGGGGCACAAGACGCCCTATCTCTAACAATTAGTTCACGCCCGACTCGCCGGCCAACGCCGTCTGGGTGATCACGCCGCGCTTACGCTCCGCTTGATACTCCGGTGCTACCCGCACTCGGATACTCTCGCTAAGCTTCGCTCCGCTAGATACTCTGGTGCTGCACGCTCCAGATGCTCCCGCTAAGCTGACGCGCTGGCAAACTCACCGTCCGCCTGGGCACTTACAAAGTACGAGATGGAAGAAAGTTGTGAACTGGACTCGTTTGGTCAAAGGGAATCCTCCCCAAGACTTACTGCGCTACTGCTGCTGGTAAAACTGCTCTGCTCTGCTGACCCTGAACTGATCCTTGGCTCGTTTCCCAAGGAGTCACTTTCACTAGCACTAGCACTGGTCACTGTTCACCGACGACTTAACACTTCACTGTCCGACTGCCTCTCCAACTGATTCCCCAACTGACTCCTGCCTCGCTCCTTTATACCCCCCCTGCAGCGCTGCTATTCAGCAGCCCGCTCTCCCGCTCAGCAGCCCGCTCTCCCGCTCAGCAGCCCGCTCTCCCGCCAAAACTCCTTGCTCAGCGCATCCGTGTCCCGCTATGCGCTGACTATCCGCTCTGCTGAAAGCTTTCTCTCTCCTTTCTCCGCTCTCACTCCATCTCTTCTACTGCTTTCTCTTCTACTGTTCTCTCTTCTGTCTATCCTGCGTTCCCTTTGGCTTATTGTAAGGGATCCTAACGATTCCTTACAACAGCTGGAACATTTAAATACAAAATTGGCGCATCTCTTAGAATCGAATTAGTGTAAATGTGTGTGGCTTTCTCAGATTTCTTCCGCATTTCTAAAGAAAATAAATAAATAAAGAACTAAGAAAAGTAGGAAAGATATTTAAATATATAAGCGTGAAATTGTATTCCATATGTTTAATAGAAATATATAAATAAATTAGTACATTTTCGCAAGAGCAAAGCAATAAAAACAGATTCAAATTAAATAAAAATTAAAGAAGATATTATTTCTATTATCTGTTGGAATACCTTTCAACTTAAATTTCTACAAAACTAGTTAAAGAATTTATATAAATAATAAATAAACCTCGTTAATATCAAAAATAAAATCCTGAATTATGACAAGTGTTAATTGCGAAATGAAATAGATGAAAAATATGCATAAAACCATTAAAATAAACTCTTTGCTGTCACTCTGTGAGATATTTAAATAAATGTGTGTAATAAACGAATCGTTAACTGCCACAAAAACAGTGAAATATGAAATGCGCCAAATTGGCTTGAATATTTTGATTATCACAGAATGGAATGCCGCAAACGAAAATATAAATAAACAATTGAGATTTAATTAAAAAGACTCAATGCAAATGGCTATTAAACAAATCGTTAATAACCATCAAATGGTGGAGCCGTGAAAAGTGCCAAATTAGAGAAATGGCGTTGAGATTGGCATTGTTATTTTGATTGCTTGATTGCCACAATTTGCGTCAATTATGCGTGAGTGACACGCCCTTTGTGCGGCCGCCCACGCTTTTAATTGAAATTTGTCTGTTTTTTCTCGTGTTCTTTCCGTGTTTTGCCGCAACTGCTGCTGTTTTTCGCCGTGTCTTGTGTGCGTGCGAAAAATGCTCAGTTTGCGCTGATAAAGAAAATTAAAGCTGCACAAAGCCCTCAAGAGCGGTACGGGGCGGGGGCCAAGGGGCCGGGGAAAAGCGGCCAGGCAAAAGCAATAATAACAAAAGCGCCGTCAGAGAAAACAGAGCAAGAGGACCGCCTCAGGGAAAGAGCAGAGAAAAGAAGGAAAAAAAGACGCTTAAAAGCAGAGCAGCCAAGTGAAAGTATGGGATTCTGATTGGAAATTACCATTCGAAGCTGCGAATCGATTTAATGATGATTTAGCTGGTTTGGGCTGGGGTTTACGCTCCCAGCAGCAGCACATGAGACTCTTACAAAGTGTTCAGATGTGGGCTAAGTGCGCTGGAAAGCCACTCAGAAATTAGCCAAGTATCGAGATAATTTATTGATGCCAAGAGAAGGTACCTCTAAGAGTTATCTTTACTCTTTTCCACAATTAATAATGTTTGCTTCTGTAACTCACAGAAATTTACAATATTCACAATATAGAACTTTTCATTTAATAAAACTATTCATAAATTTACCAAACAGTTTTAATTTCGGAATGTAGAGTCCACAAATTAAAAATTGCATCTATGCAGTCGGGAATAATTCAAGCAAGTAATGCAAGCTGTCAAGGCAATTTATGGTCCACAAATGAAAGCCAAATCGAACAGAAAATACCCTGTAATTTGCTTTAGAGATGTATACTTTAACAGAAATCACACCTTTAGTAATATAACCAACATACCCTCAGAGATATAGGACATGCGAAATGATTTGCCGCTGAAAATATCTTTCAATGGGCTTTAATTGCCTCGCTGGCCTGGCAATTGATATTTATTGCCTAGTGTTTTTGTGTGATATCTAAAGCAAATTATTCATAAATTACTATCTACTTTTGCCCCGAGTCCCTGTCAGCTATCTGTGTATCCGTATCTATCTATCGGCGAGCTTGCAACCGAATTCCGATGGCTTTCAACATGCCCATTTACATGTCGAGTCGGCAAATGGCTTTTTGAGCAATTGGCAATGGGAATTTACCACAATATTTTATCTCCAATTTGGGCGAGCGTGCAAATGCAGAGCTTATTTATTTGCCAGCCCAAATATTTGGTATTTCTATTAGAGCCAAACCGACCGACTAACCGACATCCCGCACAGCCCAGCATCGCCGCCGAAAATCGAATTTGAAAATGTTGTGATACTTTATGGCCTATCTGTCCGTGTCGCTAACAGATAAATAATTATTGCATTAGCCGCGCAAAAGTCGCCAGCTACGCCCTAGCTCTGGCGGGGCCGCGAAACGTGACACTTGGCTATCAGATGTGGCACTGCGGCCAAAAGGCGGGGGCATGTGGCACGTAACAGGTAACAGGTAACCGAAGGTAGGCGAAGGTTGCGGTTAGGGAGCTGTAAGCGGAGATCCGCCCACTGTTCTGTATTTGCGAAAATGTATCTCTCTCAAAAAAACATGCTTTGAATTAGCCTGAATTAGCTTGTAAATTGGGAAACATTTAGCTAATAAATAACTCATCTAAAAAGTTTGAGTTTATGGTCTCAGCAATTCAATTGAATTTATAAAAATTCCTACGAAATTCCTAGAGGTATTTTTCCGCTGTTTGTTTTTGTTTGTCTTTTATATCATACATTATCATTGAAAAGGCGCGTCAGTCTTCTTTCATAAATTAATGAATCATCAAGCCATTTAAGGGGTTAAATGTGATAACAAATGATTTGATTTCTTTATCTTATCGATGAAATAATTGAAAATAATTGTAAGACGAAAATTTTACATATGTTCTGAACATAATTGGGCGAAGAATAGTGGAAAATATATTAACCTTGCCTCGGCTTATCAGATTTCAGAAAGTATTCGTTGGCTTATTGATTAAATATCTATAAATAAAATTTATTGCGAGAATTTCCTGATAAATTTTATTTATAAAATATATTTTAAATATTTCGTCAAATGATATTTTTGCAGAAAACTAAAGGTTAATATTTATTTAATACATTTAAAATATTTGCATACAAAGACATCGATAGCTTTGACTCTTTTCCGGTTCTAGTAATTTGCTCTGAATTTTAATTATTTTCAAATCAATTCCCATCTTGTTTGAACCTTTTAAATTAATTATTCACATTAGTAAATAATGCAAATACAAACATGTTTGTGTACACATCTCGAAGATGCTATTGAGTGACCAGAAAAGGTCTGCTAACAAGATAAATTGGATCTGTGAGGGAGATTAAATTGATTGAGATTGTGATCATTCTTTGCGGTGCCTGGGTATTCCGTTTCCAAATCAATTCACTTCTTGTTTGAATGTTGTGTCTGCGAACGAGGCCCAAAACCGGCTGACTGACTGGCTGCCTGGCTGGCTGGTCCGCAGTCGCAATCGCAGCCATTTAACAAGTTTCGTTCAGTCGAATCAATTAGCGACCAAAAGCGCTGACGATCGGTTCGATTGAGCGATTGAGCGTCATCGGGGCTCGAGGGTCTGACGTGTGGATCGGTGGGGCTATATAGCCATGGCTATGCCTGCTTATGTTAATCAGCTGAGGCGGGGGCTAACAGCGCACTGTTAGCTAACAGACGCCCGAAAGCTCGCTACGGGTTTGTGCGCTCCGGAAAAAGGCAGTCGCGGAAATATGTTGGTCAGAACGCGTTTGTGACTCGAGCGAAGCGCACGTGGCCGGGAAATCTAAAACACATCGAGCCGTCGTATCCTTCGATAGGCGAAAAGCTGGGGAAAATCTGCCCCTACAACGAGTGTGTGAGTGCGTGAAAATCTTGTGTAACCTGAGAGAGAGTGCTGGGAAATTCACCACGGCCCTTGGACTTGGCTTTCCGCTCGTGTGAAAAAATTCGCACGCTCACTACGTTTCGGTTCGCCCGCCAAGGCAGTTGCAGTCCCCAAAACCTAATTTCAATTCGTGCGTTTATTCGTGAAGTGTACTCCAATCAGAATTCAGAGCCAGCCAAGCAAAAGTAATCGGTGAAAAAGTAAACAAAGTGTCTGCGGAGGCACAAGTGCTTGAAACTAGAAAGTTTACGGTCCTAATACTATGCAACATTAATGGCTGTTAACCTGCAGGAATTCCTATAATAATATCCCCCAATAACAATAACAAAAAAGCGGTCATAACTATACAAGCCATTAAGCATAAAAAAAGGCGGACATAAAAACGTGAGGGGTTGCGTTCTACGGAAAGCACAAAAAATAAAAATGAAATAGAAAATAGAAAAATAAAGCGAGCACAAGTGGTTCGGAAATGATAGTAACTGTTGCTTGTCGCTCACGAACACAGTCACAATCGCAATCGCAATCGCAGTCCCAGTCCCAGTCGCAGTTGGACAGTGTTACACTCATGTCCTTTGTGGGCTTGTTGTGTATGCGATTCTGTCCGCGGATTGTGGCTTCAATCAATGCGAATGTTGTAGATTTTGCATGCCTAACCAGGGTATCAAAGGGGTGGATTGAATATAAAGGCAGTTTATATAAAATTTATATAATTTAACTTATATATATATAAAGCGGGAAATCCAAAAGTTTTCTTACTTTTACGGAATAATTAAATCAATAATAATAAAGAAATAGAACAAAAATAAAAAATTTTAGTTAGAATTGGCCATTGAAATACTAAAGGTATATTTTTAATTTGAATATAGAGTTTTAACTTTAATTTTGAGCCATATTAGGGCTTTCATGTTGTCATAAAATTAATCTGGAAGAGCCTAAAGAAAACTCGTTTATTTTAAAGAATTCTGACACATTTTAAGACATCTTTTGGTTACGTTAGCCACTAAAAAAATTTAAAATGCTAAATTCAAAAGCAAATAACACCAAAACCCAGGCAAAACTCGCTAAAAGTTCTCACATTTAAATAATACTACGCCTAGGACAACACTGCGTATGAGTAATATAGTTCAAGTACCTTAAACCTATTTATATACAATATTATAGCATTTAATTTAGGGTTTCATGGGGTACAAACAATTCGATTTCGCTTATTCAGCCACCTGCACAGGTGAGAGCAGTGGCCAGCAAGAACGTGTCTGTTAGCGAAGCACACAAAAATTGGCGTTGCAAAAATTTCAATAAAGCAAAAAAACGAAAAACACGAAGGCAAAAACAAAACAAGTTGAAATGATATACAAATTATTTCGTTTGCACATCGCTTTTTTATTTGCACACGAGTTCGTTCCTTCTCCGTCTCGGACAAGCTGGGAAAAGTGATATTATTCGCAATTTATTATTTAGCTGCCGTCCGGCCACCGATGCTGAGCCCTTTCATAAAAATTCTCTTTCCTTTGTATAATTAACTGTCGTCGCATTAAAATGAATGCTAATTATGAGCTTGTTTGCCCGTCGCCCGGTGACGTTTTGCTTGATTTTTATTTAATTGCCGTGCGCTCTTTATTGAAATCGATGCGAAACGCGAGTGAAAAATAATAATTAAGTAAACGCACAGCGACGGCATGTGATTAATAAATAAAATTATGCAAATCGCTTTGCGCAAATTAAAGCACAGCGAGCTCGGAGGGAGATCTTAAAAGTCCAGTTTCGTCATATTTTGTTTCTTTTCTGGCCTTCGGCCTTCGCTTCGTTTATTAACCATGTTAGATGGCATTTAAGGCCTAATAAAAAGCAGGCCGAGAGCAAAAACTGAAAATCAATAAACACAAAGCCACGGCGAGAGCACGTAACAAAGTCAAATGCGGCAACAACAAGTGAGCAAGTTAAAGAACCTTTGCGATTTGTGAACGCTGCAAAATACTCGACGCGAACAAAAAGAACACTTAGTTGCCACAACACACACACCCACACCCACACCCACGGAGGAGAGGAAGCCGAGGAGGAAAACGCCGAAATAATGTCGGAGAACAGCGACAACAACGGGGATCGAGATGCCCAGCAGCAGGCAGGCGGCGCCGAGGGCGAGGCGATGGGCGAGAACAAGATGAAGTCCCGCCTCCGCAAGGGAGCGCTCAAAAAGAAGAACGTCTTCAATGTCAAGGATCACTGCTTCATCGCCCGGTTCTTCAAGCAGCCCACCTTCTGCTCCCACTGCAAGGACTTCATCTGGTGAGTACCCCCAGTCCCTATCCCTATCCTACCTACCTAGCCCACCTGCCGCATATAGCATAACATATGTATCTGGCCATCCCCTGCCCCCATCCGTCCGGCGGCACTTGTGGGTCTACACAAGCATGGCCAGCAATGCGTCGGCCACATAACATCAGTGGCCAGAATCGATAAATGTATATTGACAAGGCGAAGCAACTGGGCAACAAAAGAAGAACAACACAAATACAAGAAGGATAGTGAAAGAAAAATAAAGCCACGACTTGAACAGTGATCCGCCTTGAATTACAAATGCTTAATGAATACTATTAGGAAAGTAGATTTTCAAGGGAAAGGTGGCTTTCATAGAGTTTTATTTAATGAATTTTAAACAGTATTTATTTTATTATAATAAATTATGTAAGAAGGTTATTTGTAATATTTTTTCTATGCTTTTGCTTGTTAATTTTTACAAGAAAATTAAATTCTGGACAGTTTAGGCTATCAAAATTAAATTAAAAAAATTATAGCAAACCCTTACCTTAATAAATAAATTTCCTATTGAGCGATTACTGTACTTAAAGCCTCGAATTCCTCTTAAAACAATATTGTTATTGTTTCGGCTGTCCAGGCAAGTTCAACACAAGGTTAGAACAATATCAGAGAGTACGGAAAAGCCAGCGGAAACAAAAGCTAACCTGTGTAATATTTAATTTAGGTAAGGCTGCCGAAATCTGTCTTAATCCATTGTTGCTCCCTAAGCAAAAACAAACAGAGAGAAGAGCCTGGCCAAAAAAATACAAGAAACGAGGCTGAAATTACAGTTGCGGTCAAAATAATAGTAGTGCTGGTCTAGTGAAAAGTTTTTCGGCTGTATCTTCCCAATGGGTTGACGAATCCAATTCATTTCTTCATATTAGTAATTACCAATATCTGCTCTTCCAGTATATGAAGTGATGTCGTCTTATCACATCTCTTTCTATTTTATTTTGCATTATTTCCCAATTTAGCACGTTTTTGGCGCAGTCAAAATAATAGTAGTGTCAGATAAATTTTTTTTTATGATTAAATTTACTAAACTTTTCTTAAGATTTTTGGTCTTAAACATTACTTTAGGATGTTATCAAACAGTTTTTAGCATTTCTATATCCTTCGTTTATATTTGGTCCTGGCAATATGGAATGTGGAAAAAAATTGCTGCCAAGAGGCAAAATCTGATTAAAAAGTTTATATCTGAAAGAAAAACCTACTTCAAAGGGTATATATTATTGTATGCTCATCTAAAATGATCACATATGCGATATGTTCAAAAAATCGAGTGGCCGACCAAGGATATTGACAAAAAAGTCAGGGGATCGCCAAGTGAGGCAGGGGATGCATAAGACACTCATGTCTGCTGCAGCCTAAAAAAAAAATTTTTAATCTATGCATATCTGGAAACAATAAGAAGCAACCTTAGAGAGAATGTCCTCATGACAAAAAGTTCCAAAAAAGGGCCTTATCTAACAATAAAGTATCTTGTCAAACGCTTAACGTTTGCCTCAGAATATCTAAGCTGGCCCTCGAAAAAATTTAGGAACATTTTTTTGCCGGAAAAGCCCAACTTAGGTATTTTTACGGCCGTGGGTCTCGAAAGTATTGAAAACGACCACAATTAAAACACTTTTTCCTAAAAATACTTGCAAAACCGTTAGGTACGGGTTTTTCGTCAGTTATGATTTAGGCGAGCCTTGCGTACCATGTAGGTAGGCCAGTGTATTGGCTCAGAAATATAATGGATCGACATTTATATGTCAAATTCTGAGTCGGCGTGATGCTACTATATATTTCAAAGGATATGCCACTTGTTTGGATGTTTTAAAAGGGCAACGATCCAGCAAATACGAGTAAATTGTACATAGAGTGGCTTGCAGCTAACCAGGTAAACGTCTTAAAATGGCCCGCACAGTCACCCAAACTCAATCCGATTGAGATTTTTTGGTGTGACATTCAGAAATAAGTCCTAAAAATACTACCATACAACATTTTTTATCATTTGCAAGTTGTGGAACAATTTTTTCTATGAAAATATGCCAAATCTCAGTTGATTCCAGGGAAAATCGCTGAGGAGTCCTTATTGTCTATAAAGGATATTTAACTAATACTCAAAAAAATTCTTATCCATGGATCTATAATAATCAATCAATCAGGTATTCCCAAATAATTTTTTTAGGATGTGGTAATTTTTCAAAAGTTTCACTACTATTATTTTGACCGACTCAATTTTCGTCAAATTCAACATTTATATTTTTCCTTAATAATTCTTTTGAGTAATTTCAAGTTGTTATGTGTTATTAACATCTACTATTAGTTAAGCTTTAATGAAAATTAAAATAATTTTTTTAAAGAGCTTACAAAGTTATTTTTTTGTGGATTTTATATAGCCTTACTGGGCACTACTATTATTTTGACCGCAGCTGTATGTCGACACAGGTCGGGTAACCTGTTTACTTTTGGTAGTCCTGGCAGCCGGGTCCCAGTAGTCACTTCCTGGCCTTGCAGATTCCCCGTGGATTATAAATCAATTTCATGCGCATTAAATTCGCCAACCCCCGTTTTTCCCCTCTAAAATATACAAGCTGTGAGTTTACTTCCTGCTTCAGGATCAAAACCCATTTGATGATATGATTTTTGAACCAAGTTTCGATTTTTACAGCGGTTATCAGTCGGGATATGCATGGATGTAGGTATCTTGAATAATCTATATAAATTATTTATCATGGTATGCTCGGAGTAGTGCTTGAAAATCATGGTAATGTTGTCAGAGAATATATTCATTTTATGACGTTCACTGAGAAAAAATGGATTTAAAAATGATGTAGAAAATATACGTTTTATCATGTTGTTAATTCTATTTGCTAGTCAATATAAATGTAAAAATTTATTAATTAATATTTTTAAATTTCCGAAGAAATCTCTAGGAATTACATCCAAAAGTGACCATAACCTTATTACCAAAAACAATCTCTAGAAAACATAATATTGTAAAGTTGTATTTTTCCGCATTTTAATGAATCCTTGAATGGATTAAACAAGAATGCAGTGTCATAACCCTAAAATAAATTTAAAAACCCACGAATTAATCCTTAAAAAGACCTAGAAAAGTAAAATCATCAAAAATTAAGATTTTTATCAGTGCATCTACAGTAGCTGAAATTTACTCATTGAATTTCCATCAAAGAAAATTAGAGTGTGCCTTGCCAACACACAAATTAATTAATTCGCCACTTAATATTCATAGTCAGAGTTGCCCTTTCCCCCTAAGCCGACCACAGAGACATTTTGACGAGCAATTTCAGTGATATTAATTCATATTTAATAAACAAACACACTCCGTTGCTCCGCAAAAGTGTCATTATGCCAGGGCGTTGCGTTGACAATTTAAAGCCAACGACTAATGAATGATATGGAACTCTCGCCCGACGCCAAATCCAGGGCAATTTATTAAGCTTGTCTCTTCAGTGCGGGGCCGTGACTTTCGTCATCGTTGCTGCTGTTGCTGCTGCTATTTGGGCTCTTTAGCTAATTGTCGGCGAAAACATTTTGGTAATAATTAAATTAATTGCTGTTTAAAATGCGCCACCAGCCGCCAGCATCATCGATCTATGCCCATAAACGGCCGGAAGACAGAGCTCTAAAATCGACGACAAAATTTTGGTACCCAGCGGCCCAAAAAATGAAACGAGCGTAAAGCCAGAAAAAATTGTTATACATGAGTGTTTCAACTAGGAGATACCTGGTAGTTATTGGGCTTTAAAGAATATGTTGCATACCTGAAAGGTCTCTCCATGAGTTCCATAAATTAATTATAAATAATGGTATGACTCTTTAAGATATTTATTAAGTTTTTTAGTATGAAAGGGAGAGAGAGCTTAACCCACCAACCAGTACTTGAAACAATTATTAACTTTCTGGAAGAGTAATATTACCTCCTAGTGCCTCATAATTAATGAAGAATACTTGAATTAAATGTATATTTTACAACACCCAATATACCCCTCTTTCTGGGGTATTAACCAAGTTCGCAAAGAGCCAAGTAGCTGGCACTGCATCATTATTACACGTAATTAACGCGCTTTGACAGCAATACCAGCCAGCAGGCAGCAGCAGCAGCAGCAACAGCGGCAGGCAGGCAACAAACAACGAACTCCAAACACAACAGACACCCCACTTTCGGCCACGCCCATTTTTGGGGGCTGCAGCTAATTAACAACTTCAGCCACAGTTACACTGTTACAGTATAACACACCGGCTCGGCTTCGACTTTTAATTAATAGTGCGGCGGCTTTGGGGGGCACTCGCACACGCACAAACACACGGCGAGCGGCGTTGCAAAAAGGCGTTGCAGGCACGTATTTTAGCGAACAGAGGGGTGCTAAGTGGGGTGGGGCCTGGGGTATGCCTTAGGGAAGGTTAGCAGGAGGGGCGGTGGCAAAGTGTCGCCTTCGTTTGCGGCAGGTGAGGAGCAGGCGAACAGGTGAAACATTTGCCATGTTTACGGCACGTCATTTGCATAATAGCGCGGAAACCGAAAAGGTCACGATGGAAATTCCACACAGAAATTCTGAATACCCTGGGATGGATGAATCAGTCAGAGGTTTTTGGGAATAATAAATAAAATAGTAGGGCTTTAAGTTAAAGACAACTTTTGGGTGAAAAGGTGTGGAGTCTAGGAGCTAAAAATTAAAATCTGTTCAAGGGAGTATTTTAATATTATTTTTTAACAATTGTAAACAACTGTTGCGTGCTATTTTTGATTTAAAGGTATCAACTATTTTTGTTTAGTTTTTAATTTAAGGGATATATGCCATAAAAAACCCTTATAAAAGGTAGAGCTTGGCTTGGTTTTTCAGGAAACAACCCCAGAAGTCTATGGACTCCAAAATTACCCCAGGTAACAGCAAAGTTCAAGTTCTCCGAATAATAGGTACGAGTTAATTTCGGCTTTTCAACTAAAAATTTGGGTAAGCCGCTAACAAGAACCAATTAATTTCCTCAAATTAAGTTGGTAAATTGGTATTTTAATCAATTTTCAAATTAAATCCACTAACGGCCAGCCCTTCTAATTAAATAAAATCTCCAAACTATTCAGGTCAAGCCAGGCATTTCTCTTCCGATCTATCTCTATCTCGCGGACTTTGTTTGATTAATTAACTTAAATTGCAAACATTCTTAACCCCAGCTCTCTCTTTGTCCTGTAATAGTGTTTTCAGCCGCTATTTTTTCACTCGTTTTTTACGCGTTGAATGCAGTTGTTGCTGGCGGGAAATATGCGCTTAATTAAAAATTGAAATGCATAAAAAAGATGCAGTGAATAAATATTTTCGTGGGCTGAAGAGGAGGGAAAATAAAAAGGGGAGAAAATGAAATCATAGTATAACTGCAGGCGCGGGAAAATTGCTTTTTCACTTCATTTGATGGGCAAACAAAAAAAGAAAAGTACTATGAAAAGAATGCAAAAAGCGGGAAAAACCCGACAGAAAACAGACGGAAAAACAGCGAAAAGCCACGAACAGACAACCTGGCCAAACAAAGGAATTAAATTTAAATGGGAAAATGGCAAATACGGGCCGAAGCATTATGAAGCTAGCCGCAATTTTGCACTCGTTGGCAGCGATAACAAATCGCCCCGATTTGTGCGAATTGTTCAAATTGGTAACGAGCTAATCGGATTAACTTTTGCCTTGGACTCTGGCCTAAAGGACTCTGAAACTTATTCTCGACTTGGCTGCACTTTGCTCTGGCAAAACTTTTTTAATATATATAAAATATATATAGTATATGTGTAGGCTCTGTGCATGTGAATAAATTGCCTTGTCCCAAATTGCAGCCAAATGGCGCAGGGTTTTGAGGGGGTGCCTGGCCAAAAGCGGTTTGTGGTCAAGTCATTTACGGTCAAAGGGGTGAGAAAAAGCCGAGAGCGGGTCACGTAATCCCGGCATTTCGGCCCCACAACAGGTTCTGGCCATTAACCAGTGGCCTGGAATGAGGCTCCAGCTCTGGCTCCGGCTCTGGGAATGGCTTTAAGTTTTTTAGTTTAAGTATGCAAAGATGCACTGGGTGCGGTTTTTAAAGCACAGCTCTATTCGTGCCTAGGAAGGTGTTTAAAATAAGTTTGAGGGTAATTTTATTACTTATTTTAATAGTAACATTTGTAGGGAAGGCTTGCATAATTTTTAGGTATTTATAAATGTTGGAATAAATATCAACTATAGTAAGAAAGGCTTATTTAATTTGTTGATATTTATAAATGTTGAAATCTTGTTTAATTTAATTTAAACTGGTTTAAATTTTTGCTATAATAATACCACAAAATCATGTATTTTAGGGTTGATTTTATATCTTATTCAACATTTCTTCTTACTTCCTAGAAGTATTAGTTTATTTAAAGAAATCTCCTTATCTTAATAAACATTCCCTCCCAGTTCCTTGGAGTATTTTTTATTTTATTCCACATTTCTTAAAATTATTATTTTAGTTAAAGAACTTGTGACAACTTGTGACATTCCCCGAATAGCATTTTAATAAGTTGACATTTAAGTGGGGGGCCTCCACCTCCTCCTTCTGTGTGGCTTCGGATATTCCCTCCGCACATTTCTCATATTGATTAATTTTAAAAGGCCCGCGGGAGCCGCCCTCGCTGTAGCATATTGATCAACGGCGAATTAAATATTTATGCTAATTGCCGTAATGACAACAATCGCTCTCGGGTCGAATGCAAATTGACGCTCTATTTCCCTTTGATTTCCATATCATTTTTTGCAGGGGCTTCGGGAAGCAGGGATTCCAGTGCCAAGGTAAGGACGTTGCCAGCTCACGAATTATCATCCAATTTATTCCCTTCTCCGCTCTCTGCCTGCAGTCTGCTCCTATGTGGTGCACAAGCGATGCCACGAGTACGTCACCTTCATCTGTCCGGGCAAGGATAAAGGCATCGATTCGGTAAGTGCGCACCCACACACACCCCTATATATAGTATATATATTACGTTAAATATATAGGATATGCTGGATAAATTACTATGAAACTGCATTTCCATGTGCGAGGGCCAGCAAGGGAGGGGAGTTGCGGTGCGGACCTATTTGCATTGCTTTTAGTCTTTGTGGGCTCTGTCAAATTAAACTGTCATTTGGATTTTCGGTTATGCTGGGCCCTGTCCTTTCCGTCCCCAATGTCCCAGCTGTCATGTCCTCGTCCTCGTCGTGGTCCTTTCCTTGTCCCGGCTCGCCTGTCAACTTTGCTTTGCCAGCTAAGCAGACTCTCGGGCTCGGGCTGGGGCTGCTAAAAATGCGAGAGTTCTCGTTCCCGTTCCCGTTCCCTTCCCTCGCTCCTTTTGGGTTTTGGAAAATGTCATTTGGATTTTTCCGCATACTGCCAGTTCTCTCCACATTCTGTATTTATTCATGCCGCCTGTCCGAGCCACAATGTTGTGAGAAAGCACAAAATATGGCAGCCAAGGAATATTTTATATTTATAGAGAAAGAAATCTCGGATGGATTGGCTTTTAAGGCAGCAAATAAAGTAGTTTTTTTCAGGGTTTCAATAAAAGAATAAAGAGAAGAACTAAAGAGGATACAAAGTATAGAAATCCTAATTAAACCATTACTTCTAAAGGTTTCCCCAGTCAATTCAAGTCTAACTGCCACATTTATCCACTCCAACCATTGTTTATATATTTATGCCAGCCACTGTACAATGGAAAATATTTTTCCAAGCAGACAGACAAAATATGGCAGCGACTTGCTGGAGAAAAATATTTATAAAGCCAGAATAAGTCTCAGATGAATTGGCTAACAAGGCGGGACAGCTTCCATAAAGCAAAGTAGTTTTTCTTCAGGACCCCTCCCCCCCTGCATCTGGCACATGGAAAATGCATAAAAGAATTTGCAAATTAAGTTAAGTAGATTGTTAAACGAAATGCAGTTTGCCAACACACTCAGTAGGCCTAAGTAGAGATTTTTGTCCTTATTTGTTATTCAAACGAGAACTTGTTAATTTGTCATTGTGCTCTGTTTATTTACCATGAACAAAATTGTACTTTGTATTCTTTTCCATGTGTGCATCCACCAAAATATAAATCAAATCAAACCAAAAACTCAATTCGCTGTCCAACTCACGCTGTCACGAAAACCACGCACCAAAATAAAAACACCAAAAAAACCACAACAAACAAAATCGAATGCGAAATCGAAATTGAAATTGAAATTGTTGCCACCAAATATGAAAATAAAAATAAACAAAAACGAATGAAAATAAAAGGACTCACCAAAAACTCAACACAATTTCGAGCCATTCACATACGCAGGACCCACGTTCTGCGATCATTGTGGTTCCCTGCTGTATGGCATTTACCATCAGGGTCTCAAATGCTCAGGTAACCCGACAACCCCTTAAAGTTAGTCCCCGTAAGTCCCTGAACCCTTAACCCTTTTTTCTTCTTCCGAGTGTTTAACCCCCCGCTATCTCTCTCAGCTTCTATTCTTCTATCTCTCTAACCACAAAAGTCTTTTTCGCTTCTCTCTTTCACTTAACTTTTAATCCTTTTCCGAAAAACCCCAACTGACAGTGTAAATAATGATGATAATGTTTGTGAGCCGGTGTGTGTGTGTGTGTGCTGTGTGGGAATTAAATTTTAAACGCAATTTGACCTGGTCAACAGCAGCAGCAGCAGCAACAATAAAGAAAACAACGTAGTGAAAGTTTCTCTTTGCAGGCCCAAAAAGTTAATTATTTAAATTGTTTTACATACATCTATATATATGTATGGGAGGCAGGCAGGCAGGCCGCACCTTTGTAAATATGTCAATACACCTCCTTTTTTTCGTATCCTGTTTCCTCGCTTTTCCCACAACCAAACCGAACAGAACCGGAGCGCACCGCACCGAAAGTTTTCTCCGTGTGGCACGTGTAGCAGCAGCAGCAGCGGCAGCTCCTTTCCGCCCAGTTTTTTCCACCCACTTTTCCGCTTTTCCCCAACCAATTCATTTGCATAATTATGCACATGCCGGGGATACGTTGCGGGGCTGAGAACTAAGTTGCCAAACAATGCCTGTCATTTGTTCAGACATTTTTGTGCGGCCAGCCTTCGATATAAATATAATTTTAATGTGTTTTTTTCGGGGCTGCAGATAAAAAGTTTTAGGCTCCCAGCCTCAGGGTTATTGCAATTGCGGCAATATTTTTGTGTCCTTATTCCCTATCCTTCTATAGCTTAGGGACTAGGCGGAGAGTAACATCAAATTGGTTTTTATTTTGTTAGAACATAAGAATAAATGTAACTTATTTAATCTGTATAAAATTAAAACAATATAAATCAGGTGGAATTGGTATTTAAAATCTTAAAGAAATTTCCAATTGAGTTGCTATTTTGATTAATAAAAGATAATCCCCATTAATGTATTAACTTCCTTACCCCCAAAGCCTCACCTGTTGGCTCCTTTCAATTTCCCCAAAACTCTTGCCGCAAGTTTTACCTCTTAATTAAGTAGTTTCCTCGGGTCCTAATGTAGTATTCTTGGGCTTGTGTCCTCTTAAACGAACTGTAACTACTGTAGGCAGTTTTCCAAGTGGCTGAGGGGTGAGGTAGCCGAAATTAGTGCCATGGCAACTGGCTTAATTAGAGCGAGTCAAGTGTAAACAGCAAATGCAGAGGCAATAAGAGAGCATTCTGCGAATTGGAAACTCGACTGTCACAGCCATCTGTGTGTGAGTGTGTGCGGCCCTGGCAACCTTGGCTCAAATTTGCTTACTGCCCCCCAGCTCCCAGATCTTTCGCTTATCAATTACACACACACTCACGTGCTGCTTTTACCCCGACTTTGTGACATACAATCTGGCCCCAATAAGCCTAAATGTTGCCATTGTCAGTTGTATTCGAGCATTCGTGCGACATCTTTGGCACTTTATTGCCGCCCTTGTGCATCAAATCGGATCAAATTGCGACAGGTGTGTAGGCAAATCAATTTTGGTCCTAGCTGAGCTTCACACCTGAGAAAAGGAGCTCCAATGGCCCGAAATTTGATTGCCAGTCAGTAATTTGTGCTCGAGGCGGAAATTGAAAACAAATGCAGTTAGCTCCATAGAAAATAAAAATGCTATCAGATGTCAGGCCGATTCCCCGATAGACAGATATGACCGCATTCAGGACCCCCTCTCTCTCTTCCTTATCTGGGTTGTCGGTATAAATGACATGGCAATTTATATCCGCTCCCCATTTATTATCGGGCATCAGTTGTTAATATGCTCGGCAGTTATAGTATGTATATAGGCCGGCGGTGTATGTACCAGAAATTACATTCAATGGATGTAAATGGATGTAAATGGAGTAATGGAGCCTGCCAGCTAGATGATGGCATTTTTCTGGCCATTTTGCGGCCCACGAATTTGTTAGGTGACAGCCAGCCAGCCAGCCAGCGAGGATGCGAGGAATGCTGTGATAAATTCGCGCTGCAAATATTTTTTCAAATTTCTCTCCTGACGAACACAGGGACGTCCTGTGGCACGTGGCAAAAAATAAGTAGGCCTCAAATGAGGGGCGGTTGTGTGAGTTGGCCAAATGAAATTCTATCTCCACTTATGTGTGCGTGTGTGTGGCTGGAGAGATTTATTTGGGAAAAAATATCTGAGGTGGGAGCTTGTTCACGTGGCCGATACTCTGTGGCGCTGCGATAAGAAAATCAGTTAAAATATACACAGCTGAGCTCCGGCAGCAGCTGAACTCTTTGCCAATTTTTTTTTTTTGAAAAAAAGATACTTTATTACAGGTAAAGTGGTATTAAAATTAAATAAATAATTAATTGCATAAAACAAAATCAGCAAATATATTATGGAAATATTTATAAAAGGCGTTTCACAACCTTGAGTAAATTACTTCTATAAAACCTTAGATAAAACAATTTTTTTTGGTAACTCAAAGTACGTATATCCTTGTGACCCGTTAGCCTTGCCCTGTTAACCGAAAATTCCGCAAAGAACGAGGATCTCGTTTCGAGTGTCAACACCTGTGGCTAGCCAGGGTCAGTTCAACTCAAAGGCGAGTCCAATTGGAGGCCGACAGCCCGCACACGTGTTTACCTTCAATGCGATTGCATTTTATCCCAACAAATGCCCCCCAAAACTCACCAGCCACCCACCCAATCGAGGGCCTCCCACTCGGGTGGCCTTGAGCATGCCCGCCAAAGTATGCAGCAACTTTTTCGTTCCTCCGACGCCACCGCCACCGCCGCCAAGGTCGCGCATGTGTGTGTGTGTGTTTGCTTTCCGCTGGTGTTTGTCTTTTGGTAGCAAAAGGATATTAATGGCTGAGCAGCTGTTGAACCTTGGCAGAGACAAACAACAAATTGCCGGCACCCAAAAAAAATAAGGACGAGGGCAACTACTCAGTGGATGCTCATGCAGGCGCATAATGCTATCAAATGTCCTTGCTTACAGCGTCCCTGTCCCTGTCCCTCCACCGGCAGCCGCAAACTAACACAACAATCGAAAACTCGGTTATGTGGGTGAAAGATGATGGCTCCTTGCTCACACTGCACCCAAGGAGCAGGACCTTAAGGAACCCCAAAAGTTGCCACCCAATGTCACGTGCTCAGGCACTTGGAGAAATATTAAAAGGAAATTAGGGTTTATTTGAAATAATAATTAAAGGAAATTAATAATAGAAAGGAGATACAAAAAATAATCTGTAGAGAAAATAAACAAAGCTTCATGCTTGAAAGTGATTTTAATAACCCAAATTTCCTTCTTGTAAATTTCTCACTCGCCCAAAAGTAGGCCACAATTTTTAGGAACTCAGCACCGGGTATCTCATAGTCAGTTCTCTGTTTCCTTCCCAATTTCCGTAGCCTTGTGGCGCGTGTCTCTGAGTGCAAGAGTTCCTTGAAAGGGATTAGGCAGCGATTGTCTCTGCGACCTTCGCTGGAGGATCGGGAGCGGCTAAAATAAGAGGAAAAAAACCCTTTATTTATGTCATCCCCAGGCACCCATATGCACATGTGTGTGTGTGTGGGTAGACACCCACTCAGCAAACACACAGTGACAACATAAGCCCCCGCTCTCATTGCCATTTGATTTCGCTGCTTGTGACATGTGACGTCCAACTTGCAACTCAATTAACGTCGCGTTTATTTCATTAGCACGAAAGCAAAGTAACGGCAACGGAAAACATTTGCACTTTGCAGTCGCATCTCGACAAAGGGGCGGAGTTTGGGGGGAGGTCCTTAATTAGCTTATTTGATTGATCCACTTTTGAGCTCATTAATTGGAATTCCACAGGGAGGCAAGCCCTTGAATACGGATTGATCAGAAGTGAAATTAAATGGTATTTTTTTGCAATCTTACTTTTCTCGCTATTACGTTTTTATTACTTACTGTCTATGTAGAACCACTAGCTTACTTTTAATGAATTAAATACTATAAATATATCCCACACGTATCAAGAATAGATTTAAACACTCCTTGCTTATTGTCGCCCATTTCGTAACTCATTGCACCCACTACTTATATGTTAGCAATTTACAAACTATTAGCTACCCGCCTTTATACCTATGCTATACCTATGCCCTGCGTTAATTTTCCATTAGTTTTCTCTTCCAATTTGAAATCGGGCAGGCGCATCAAATGCCCCACAAATGGCAGAATGTCACCTTTCTGTCGCCGATGTTTTGCGATCACTGTGGGTCTCTTTTGCACGGCATCACGCACAAGGGTCTCAAGTGTCGAGGTAAAGTCTCCCTCCTATATAGCCCCATATAGTCCCCAAAAGCCCCCCAATCTCTCTCAGCGTTCTCCGTGGCTGTGGCTGTGGCTGCGGCGTGTCTATGTCCTCGCTCATTTGCATTTTTGGCGGCGTTGCCGCAGAGTTTTTAGATTGTTGCAATTTACAATTAGCAGCGCTTTGTTCCCGCTCAAGTGTGCACTTGTCGTTGTGCTTGTGCTTGTGCTGTGTGTGTGTTGTGTGTGGGAGGTGTCTGTGAGTGTTGTGCACACTTGGGCGAGTTGTTTGTTGTTTCGCTGACAAGTTTCCGTCCGCTTTTCCCGCTTGCCCCTTTTCGTTTGCCCTGCATTTTCCTTTCTCTTCATTTTCTGTTGACAGTCTTAAAAAACTTGTTAATTTTCACGTTATACAGTTGACAGTGCATGTGCAGCTACTTAATAAATGTTTGTTAATGCGAAATGCCTATTAGATGTAGCTATATTTTCGTATTTGTAGCCCCATGTTTACCTTTTCATGGGGTCCACTATTTGGCTGTATTTATCGTCGAATTTTCCAAGTCATTTGCTTTGCCTTTTGGCCAAGCAAATAATAATAATAAACAAATGCGTGGGTGCCCTTGTACTGGATAGTCGAACCCTTTTAGACCCCTGGAAAATATCTGTAATATATATTGGTTTTGGAGTCGCTTGAACCCCAATTTTATTTTTTTATATACCCAGAACGAATTTTAAGGTTAGTTAATTTAATAAATGGGAACTAATAGCCCCGTCGAATGCATTATTGTGGCAGTAGTTACAGTAAAAGAACTAAAACCCTCAGTTTTAGTTAAATTTCTCGCTGAGCTGAACCAATATGATCTGTTTCCTGAAGGTTTTTCTCGTGGCACTGCTCCTGTGCACTCCCGGGGCAAACTGTTAGTATTTCCTTCGAATATTATGTCCTTAATTAGTATAGTAAAATTTATTATGCAGCATGCCACTGCGTATCCAGGCATTTCCCCTGCAAATCGGTAATGAGTAAATGTAATGCAAATGGTAAATGTTGCAATTTTGCGAGTGACGGATCTTTCATTAACACATGAGATCTCTACCCCCAACTCGTAAATAAAGATTATTATTACTAATATTATACAATATTTATTGGCATTAAAGAGTGTTTAAGATAATGGGAAAATCTATAGGAAATCTAAAAAATATATTCGCATCAACTTAAATTAAACTGGAGAAATTTGTTCTTTAAGCTTAAATTCAATTTGTTATGCAGCATGGTCGTGCGTATCCAGGCATCAGCCCTGCAGATCGGTACTTAATTTATGTTTGGCCTTGGTTGACCATTTGGCTGATATGCCCATATCTAACCTCTGAGTTAAACGAATCATGGGTTCGTGGCTGAGGGCTTATAGATCTTCACAATCGCAATTACATGCTGACCTTTAAAGTTTAAACCGAACAAAATGCATTTTTCATGCCAGCAATGGGCAATGGGCTTCCTCACAACTTCGCAGTCAGTCATAATATTTGATACCCGCAACCAAGATGATCAGCTACTTGAGCTTCCTGGTGCTGGCTGCCCTTCTGCCCTTCGCGATCCTTTATCCCAGTGGGGCCTTTTCAGGTGTGTAAGCCAGAAACCGCATAATACATATTACTGATTTCTTGTCTGTATTCATAGAATGCGGTGGTGACGATGGTGGCCAGGGTGGCCAGGATGACCCTTACCAGCTTGGCCCGGGTGGTACAGTTTGTGTACATCTATCTGTGATTTGCGGAAAGAAATCCCTTAGAGACTGTATTAAGGAGATACGAAAAAATCCTATGGGGAAAAAATTAATGGAGGGCATGCCATATAATTAAAATAAACCGCTTAAATTTGCAGTAATGTTTTTCTTAAAGCTTTAAGGTGAGACCTACTTAAGTTTCAGAAGAGAGCCAGAATGCCAGGCCTTCGATACAGATATCTCCTTATTGGAGTTCTGTGCTCACTCCTGATTCCTTGTTCCGCTCAGGATTATGAAAGTTGTGAGTATCTCTCATTCCTAAATTCACATCCCTTAAGACGTGATTTCATCTTCAGACTGTTATGGAAGTTGTGAGAGCAAAAGGACTCCTTGTAACACTGTTTTGGTTTACAGGAACTGCAAAAAGAATGAAAAGTGTTGCTATTACAATGGCGGTCAAGTATAAAGCATTAAATATTCATTAAAATGTAGAATTGGACTTAGTGGGCAATGAATATAAGTGACGTGGCCATCGCATACTAATATATTTATTAAATATACAAGTACAATGCCCTAACCCCCATAAGTGCACATCCCTTTAAGCAAAGTTTAAGGTGTTTTAAACTCACCGCAGGAGCTGCTTTGCGAATATTTATGGAACTATGCAAGTAAAACTTTCCGCAAATCCACAAAACTGCAAAAATGTCTGTTGATGTATGCCAACTGGAGGGGGAATATAAATACACACGGGCAGGCAGACAAAAATACATATGAATGAAAGGAATACTGTTGGCAATGGAGGCCACATTATGTGAGCACACACAGTCATAACTGTGTGTGTTTGTTTTTCTCCGTTGTTTTTCTTTTTCTTTCTTTTTTTGTGATGTTTTTTTTTGTGTCATGCCAAAGGAGAACCCTTTTTTGCCTTTGTATACACATTTTTGCACATTC
This sequence comes from Drosophila rufa, assembly GCA_018153105.1. Lineage (NCBI taxonomy): Eukaryota > Metazoa > Arthropoda > Insecta > Diptera > Drosophilidae > Drosophila > Drosophila rufa. The sequence goes on from JAECXS010000002.1 coordinate 8,264,895, forward strand.
TGTGCTGACCAACGGGCCACAGGCGGCCCCGCAAACGTAACTTAAATATCACGCATACGTAGCGAGGGCTGGGCATTACGTATACGCAACGTTCGCTTGAGTGAAATTAAGACCGGGGCTGGAACCAAAAGTAATTTTACACTTGACCAAAGCGGAATGTGGCGAAAGGAGAACGAACAATAGTCGGGGGAAAGCGGATATGTGAAAGGAAACAGAAGCAATCAGCGCAAACAGGATGATGCCCATTGATGCTCGATGATGGCCATGCTGCTGATGATGGTGATGATGATGGCAAAGTGCTTTAATTGAAAACAAAACGTATTGCATGAAAATGAATAGCAATTCGATTTCAGCAAATAATTTCCAATCGAACGCTTGCCACTTGTCAGAGTCAGAGTCAGGAGCACAGCTCCTTCCACTTGCAATGCCACCGAGCAACAGTTTTGTCAATTTCCGCTGGCAGTCAGTAAAATGGAAATAGAGGTCAGAAAAGGGGTGTTCGATGGGTGGAGGGAGGGATGCTTTATTTACCAATTGAATTGCTAGCAGTGGATTAATCGCCTGCATTGCCACAGGTAAACGTTAGTTATCAACATCCGACAAGGTAAGTACTGTACTTCACTTTGCTCCGTGTGTGTGCCTGTGTGTGCTTGTGTGTGAGCGAGTGTACTTCACTTTGTGCGAGACTGTACCCGTGTGAATCCGTTTTCTGTTCCACGTTTCAACATCCAACTCATGCCTCTCGTCAATCCCACTAACCTAGCTCTTGAACCCCTAAAGCCCTTCTCAAAAGAGCCGAATGAGAATTGAATTTAAACCAACACTTTTCCAACCCGTTTAGCATGTGACATGAACGTTCATGCCCGCTGCAAGGAGAATGTGCCCAGTCTCTGCGGATGCGATCACACGGAGCGGCGCGGCCGCATTCATCTGGAGATCAATGTCAAGGACCATCTCCTAACTGTTCATAGTAAGTTGCCTCCTTAAGTCGGACGAAATCCAATTTAAAGCCGCTTAAGCATTGTTACCAATTATGGTCCAAGTTCTTTATTTTGTTTTTTATTCTGTGCGCGAGCCTTGGGGGCTCTTGCGGCCGGTGATGCCAACGCTGGCTTTGGAAAAAATAGCTAAGCTTCAATGTTGGCAGTGCTTTGAATAAGCTAAGTTTGAGTGTTGGCAATGCTGGCTTTTAAAAATGAAGCTAAGCTACAGTGTTGCCAACGTTATATTTTTCTAGGCTCCCGTTTTAAGTACAGCTAGAAATGTAAGAATTAAATAAGAAACTCCTGAAAAAGAGGCTAAAATAGTTTTAATTTAACAGGAAAATCTGTGCATATGGTTGTTAAAGTTATAAACTATTATTAAAATAAATATAAGCTAAACAAATTATTAAACTACCTTTGGCTGGAAAATAGCTGACCTGGCAACACTGGTTCAACCGAAAAGTTTACAGAATATATGAAAAAAAAGCAAACAAAAAAATGGCAAGTGGAAAGAATTATGCCCCGGGAAGCCGCAAAGTTTCTCAAGCAACGCGCTTAAAATGTTACATCTTCGCAACAGTCTTTGCGCCTTTGTATTTCTTCGGCCTTCCATTGGCCGCCTCTCGTCCCGATTCGTTTCGTTTCGTTTCCTGCAGCACAAAAGTTGCAGGTCCTTTGGGCTCCTGGGGAAAATTGCTTACGATTTGCATTAATTCATTATGCGCGCTTAAGGAAATTCTCCGTATTCGTTCTCCTTCGTTAGCCGCAAATGCCACATAATGAATACTAAGCTGGAATGCAGTTGCAGAACAAAGGAGTGTAGGATGGCTGGGTGTCCTCCAGGACACAATGCTTTGTCCGTGCCCAGTAGCATATTTTGCGTAATTTCCATAGCTGGTGCTTTGTGCCAGGCACTACCTCTCACTCACCCGGGAATAGGCTTTAATTGACTGCTTATGCCTTTGCTTTACTCTCTCTCCATTGTCCTGCTCTTTCCAGTCAAGGAGGGTCGCAATCTCATACCCATGGACCCCAACGGACTCAGCGATCCCTATGTGAAGGTCAAGCTGATTCCGGATGACAAGGATCAGTCGAAGAAGAAGACTCGCACCATCAAGGCTTGCCTGAATCCTGTTTGGAATGAGACCATCAGCTAGTGAGTTCTTAGATTATGATTTAAGAAATGAATTAAATTAATTGAATCTCCCTAAACCTTGTTCTAGTGACCTCAAGACCGAGGACAAGGATCGACGCATCCTGATCGAGGTATGGGATTGGGACCGCACCTCGCGCAACGACTTCATGGGCGCCCTGTCCTTTGGCATATCGGAGATCATCAAGAACCCCACCAACGGCTGGTTCAAGCTGCTCACCCAGGACGAGGGCGAGTACTACAACGTGCCCTGTGCGGATGACCAGCAGGATCTGCTGAAGCTCAAGCAGAAGCCGTCGCAGAAGAAGCCGCTGGTGATGCGCAGCGACACCAACACCCACACCTCGTCCAAGAAGGACATGATCCGGGCCACGGACTTTAATTTCATCAAGGTTCTGGGCAAGGGATCGTTCGGCAAGGTGGGTTTCCAATTCATATTCAAAAACCTCCTTAAAATAATCCCTCTTAAAGGTTTTACTAGCCGAGCGTAAGGGCAGCGAGGAGCTATATGCCATCAAAATACTCAAGAAGGATGTGATCATCCAGGACGACGATGTGGAGTGCACCATGATCGAGAAGCGAGTCCTGGCGCTGGGCGAAAAGCCACCATTCCTGGTCCAATTGCACTCCTGCTTTCAGACTATGGTGAGTCCCCAGGGTAAGGCAGACGATCAAAGAATCCAGATGAAGAGTACCTCCTTTCCAGGACCGTTTGTTCTTTGTGATGGAGTATGTGAATGGCGGCGATTTGATGTTCCAAATCCAACAGTTTGGCAAATTCAAGGAGCCGGTGGCTGTGTGAGTATTTCCGAATAATTATATTACTTTTAAATCACTAATAAATTGATTTAATTTTATTTAATAGATTCTATGCCGCTGAAATAGCCGCGGGACTTTTCTTCCTCCACACCAAGGGAATACTGTACCGGGATCTCAAGCTGGATAACGTCCTGTTAGATGCGGATGGGCATGTGAAGATAGCGGACTTTGGCATGTGCAAGGAGAATATTATGGGTGACAAGACCACAAAGACCTTCTGCGGCACCCCGGACTACATAGCTCCCGAGGTGGGTCAAGGGATTAAAGTATAAAATAAACAAACTTAATTATTTTTATATTTCCCAAGATCATTCTATATCAACCTTATGGCAAATCGGTGGACTGGTGGGCCTATGGAGTCCTGCTCTACGAAATGTTAGTGGGCCAGCCGCCCTTCGATGGCGAGGATGAGGAGGAGCTCTTTGCGGCCATCACCGATCACAATGTATCCTATCCGAAGAGCCTGAGCAAGGAGGCCAAAGAGGCCTGCAAGGGCGTAAGTTTAACTATAAACTTATTATAAAATATATAATTAATTAAAGAATATCCTTAAAGTTCCTAACCAAGCAGCCGAACAAGCGTTTGGGCTGCGGCGCCTCTGGCGAGGAGGATGTACGTTTGCATCCCTTTTTCCGTCGCATCGATTGGGAGAAAATCGAAAATCGCGAAGTGCAGCCTCCGTTCAAACCGAAGATTGTAAGTAATATATATCAGATTAGTTTTCCAATTTATTATCTTATCATTTATCCACCAGAAACACCGCAAGGATGTGTCCAACTTTGACAAGCAGTTCACATCAGAGAAAACAGACTTGACGCCCACGGACAAGGTGTTCATGATGAACCTGGATCAGTCGGAATTCGTTGGCTTCTCCTACATGAATACCGAATACGTTTTCGGACCATAGATCTGATCTCGGATCTAGTTTCCATGCTGCGAGTTGTGTCCCCTAAGTCTATATTTTGATATTGATTACTAACTAACTTTGCAATGCGAAAAAGACATCTTGTTACGTATACAATTAGCCTTTGTTGTTAAGTTTTCTGTTTGATTTTTGCAAATTACCTGTATCTATGTATGTATATTTATTGAATTGTTAAGTTTTGAGTTAATTGTAAGTGCTAGAAACTGTGAAACAGAGCTTTAGTTGTGGATTATTCGAATACTGTTCAAGGATCAAGTCTCACCCCTCACCCTTCAAGCCAAAGGAAAGCAATAAAAATCATCATTTCAACACTTGCATAGCCTATCGATTCTGTCTGAAGGAGTCTTTCCAAAATATAAACTTCAGCAAGCTTTAAACAATTGCATTTTCCATTTTTCCACTTTTTCCACTTTCCATTTGGAAGTTAACTGTTTTAGCCAACGTCTGAGTGTTTTTGTGTAGCAAATTAATCGACTTTAATAGCTAAAGCTAACTAGACAGAGGATATAGAAGGTTTTAAGGAGTTTTTTGGGCCAGGTTCAAACGTCATTCGATTGTAGTGCTAGCCCCGGCATTATGATCAAATCGAAAACGCGTTTAGGTGAGTTCGCCGACGGGACGTTGGGAGACATTATTAATGGTTAGCAGATTCAATTCTTAGGCAGAAATATCATAGAACGAGTGTTTTTTAAATTCCATTAAACTTAAATATATATACATATGAATGTGCGTGTAAATTAATTTAACGTTTTATTTGAAAAGCATTACAAACACACGTATATATAGCACGTCTATATATATAGCTGGCATAGAGTCTCAATGTACCATAACTAACAAATTGCATAGCAATAAGTTAAGCTTAGACGATACTTAACACTAAAACTAAAAAACTGAAAAACTAAAAAACTGTAAAACTAAAACACTGTAAAACTGTAAACTTAAAAAGCTGTAAAACTGTAAAACTAAAGTTAAAAAAAGGATATCCCAAGAACCCAATCGAGACGTTAGATTGTTCTTGCGATGGTCACTTTAGTACCTTGAGAGGAATCTAGCTGCTAACAACTACAACTACTGTTTAACTATGGGAAAAGACAATCTACTATAAGCATGTGAAACTATAGTCAACGTATATAGCCTAGACCGATTTCCAAATTAGCGCCAGCCGAGCTAAGCTTTTGTGCCTCTCGTAGCTATCTTTCTCTCATAGAAGAAACCTTAACAGAATTCAACGCCAAACGAGGCTACAAGAATATTTATAGAACAATTATACTAAATTATACTAAATTATAATTATAGAGAAAAGAATTAATAGTTAAATGGTAATGATGTGTAGCCAAGCTAACTGCGTTGGGCACAACAGAGTAACTTAAAATCTAAACGTGAATTGGTAAAACTTAATCGTAGTTTGAACTAACTTAGTAAATTCGATAAATACTAATATTAAATACATCAAATTGTGTAACTCCGAACTTGAAGCATTTAAAACGTTTAATTTAACTCTCTCCAATTCGAAATCAAAACGTAATCTAAGCCAACAAAGTAGATCAAAAGCCGTAATCGCTCGCGACGAGTGCATTTCACAACCACGATGAGTAGCACTTAATGTTCAGCCCCAGCGCTCTGGGAACTCTGAAAGTGAAGAAGAATTTGCTCGTACTTTTAAACAATTAAATGTAATACTTAATTAACATATATCTATAGATGTATATGTGTGTGTCTGAATTACTTTAATGAATTTTATGGCAAATAAATGAGCGCGAGGAGGAGTAAACATTTTTCAAGTCTGTTCCAAAATATTGAAAATATTACAATTTGAGGAAATTAATTTTTATTATCGAATTATATACATATTGAAAATGCATATTGGTAGGACTTTAACTGCAAACGGGTTTGATTTAGAGTCGACATTTTTACAAAGCATATTTATGTAATTTTGATGATTTTCAAGGTCACTTTTTTAAACCAAAGTCTCATACGTATGTATTTTTATTGCATATTAACTTAGTACAAACAAAAAACAAATAGCTATATATACACATATACATTATATTTATATCTACGAAATATCGATGTGAATTACTTAACGGATACGATATTCACCTAGAGATATATGATACCAAACGATATCGCTCGAGAGCTAGCGAAATCTTCCAAAATAATACAAGTAAACTCTCGAACTAAACTAAAGAAACTATTTTTACGTCTGCGAAAGTCACCCCGAATCTGAATCTGTAAGCTATATGCCTGTGCATATGTATCCGACTATATATACTTACATTTACGACTATATGTACACACAGGCCCCAACCGAAATGTAATCTATAATTTATTGAGCCAAGCCAAACAAAGGGACAAACACAAATAAATCAAACAAACGGCTTTGGGCACATCACTCACACACACAATACGAGTACCCGAAAGTAAATAAAAATACTACTAAATACATCTGAGTCTCCAAATCGGAAAGTGTTTATCTATGGAATGCAGGATACCACTGGAGTTAGGGGGGTTTTTTAAGGGGATAATCCTTTGATTGGGGAAAAGAGTTCTTGGATTAAAAATTAAGTTACAAAATCGTTCGGGGAAAACTGGGCATTATTAATTTGATTTAAAATTAAGTGGGGTTTGAAATCTCCTTAAAAGGCACCTAAAAGTATGCTTAGGTATTTTCTTTTATGTTTTTCCTACGTACGGTCACACTTTTAAATGAGTTAAAGTAGGAAGCATTTAGGTTAAGTACATAGGGAAGTAACATATCATAATAACTTACTTTCTTAAGAATTTTGGAACATATCTTTCCATACTTTCTACCCTAGATTTCTTTTTTTTTCTAAAGGTATTTCCTATTCGAACTTGCCCCACTTTGATCGTAAATCTGCAGCGCCCAGTTAGGTATGCAATGCGAAAAGAGAATGCTAGGATGTCGGACCATATACTATATGGTATCGCAGACACACAGACAGCGACAGATACGAGGGGAGAGGGCCATCCGCGGAGCCAGAGACCGATGTTGAGGTGGGTTTGCGTGGCGGCCTTATCATTGATTGCGTACAAATTAACATTTATGCGTCCGTTAGCGTTAGATAATCTTATCGTGAATTTGCAACAATTAGATAGACGTGTCCAGCAGTCGCTGCCAAATCATCCTCTCCAGTCAGTCAGTGAACAACATGGATAGTCATCGATTCGCTCCATCCATCAGGTACGCCGTGAATTTCACCAGGCCACCGGGCTGGCCGATGGGTCAGGAGGAGTTCATGGAGCACAGCGATATGTGCATCTTCCAGCGCCGGCAGCCATCGGTGGCCCTCTTCGTCCTCTACGGCCTGGCCATACCCTCTCTGTCCGTCTTCGGCCTCTGCACGAACTTCATCAATGCCGTGGTCTTCATGCGACCCAAGATGACGCCGTCGGCCTTTAGCTACCTGGCTGCCCTGTCCTTCATGGACTGCATCTCCTGTGCGCTCATCACGATGACCGCTCTGTCGCGGAGCTACTTCTTCATGGATCCCGCCTGGAGTGCCTATGACTTCCAGTGGCAAACGCCGCTGTTTGGCATCAGTACGGGCGGGGCGAACCTGATCCTGGCCTGCCTGAGCCTGGACCGATTCAGCTATCTGTCCAGCTTCAAGAGGAACAACGGAGGAGCTCCACGCTTTTGCCGCCGCAAGGTGGCCCGCTACATGATAGCCATGGCCATCAGCATTTCCATTGTGGTCAATCTGCCCTACTTCTTCGTCTTCTACGTGGGCGGTGATGGCAACTGCTATGTCACGGACTTTTACTACTCCAAGTGAGCTATGGGAGGCGATGGATTTCCAAGGAACTTCTTTTTAAATCTTTAACTCTTTGCAGTTTTTACAAAGTTCAGAACTGGTTCACCTTTACCCTTTTGGCCCTCTTGCCGGCCATTTTCCTGCTGATTGGCAACACGGCAATTATCATAGCCTTTCGCAAGTGGACGAAGCAGAGCCGACTGTGTCAGGCCAGTACTGGCGATACTCGCACCACCGCCAAGCGATATCAGGTACTCCAATTTAGGAGAGTTTTAGATATAGGAAACCTTTAAATACCCTTCCCTTTTCAGCACCAAATGAAACTAACCATAAGCATTGTGATTGTGATTACCCTGTACTTGATTGGCGAACTTCCTGCGCACATGACTTCCAGGAAGAGCTCGCTGAACCTGATCTTTGGCGGCGACACCAACAAGGTGGATGAGTCATTCATGGAGCAGCTGGAGGTGATCTGCATAACGCTGAATGCCCTCCAGTTATCCCTGAACATTGTGGTGTATGCTGTGATCAATCCCTCCTTCATGCCGGAGTTTTTCCTGCTCCTCAAGGGAACCTCCGACGTTTGCATCGGACTGTGCTGTTTCCGAGCTATGGTCCGGGGGTGGAGGAACTTTCAGGCTCGGAGGCAGCAGCAGGCCACGGCCGAGGAGCGGGTGGTCAGCTGTGTGGCTCCGCAGCATCTGCCGGCGGACGAGGCCCTGCCCTGTGGTTGCGAGAGTTGGGCCAGCGACTCGGGTTGCAAGAACGATGCCCACTGCAAGATAGCGGTGGGAACCTTTACCATGGTCAAGGACTCCGTGCACGACGAGGAGGTTCTTTCTCACCGGGAGCCGGAGGTGTTTACCACCAGATCGAGTGCCTGCCTGCACAGTAAAAGCCCCGATCCCGAGGAGGAGTCCATCTTCAATTCTAGCTTTATTATTATAACCTAACTTTATTTAATGTTTACTTAAATTTAATTACGATTAATAAATTATATCTGCATAGTGCTGTAGCGGTTCAATAGACGATTCCATATCTTATTGGTGTATGCCCGAGCAGCGTTTTCATCGCCATCAAACACCTTGTAGTAGGGATCTCCAGGTTGGACCTTGTGTATGGTGATACGCATCATGCCCTTGTTCTGCTCCTGGTTTTTATGCAGCTTTCGTACCATCAATTTGCGCTTTTTAATGGGTTCTTTTTGAACATCAGTTGCATTATTTGGTTCTATTGATTCCTCAGTTTCAACTTGGCAAGCCAGAAGGCAGACTACTAAACTGAAGATGAGGAAATGGTGGAGCTGCATCTTGGGTAAGAAGTGAATCCAATGAAGCCTCAAAGAAAACTGAGCTACTGATAGAAATTCAACTGAAGCTGGTAAAGGTCCCACACAGCTGAGTAAATAAACGAAAGATTGATGAGAAACTGCAGCTGCTTCGTCCCTTCCCAAACAGGTTATAAAAGAACCATCTTTATTAATACCAGATCTCACTTGGTAAACAAGTATATGGCCACGATGAGACCATATAGACCCAATACCTCGGCAAATATCAGTACCAATATGACGGCCACAAAGAGTTTCGGCTGCTGGGCCGACGCACGGACTCCAGCCTCTCCCACCACGCCAATTGCAATCCCTGCCGCCAGTCCAGAGACACCCACGGCCAGTCCAGCGCTCAGATTGAGAAATCCCTTGTAGGCACTATAGTTGACCTGCAGCGAGCCAGCCAGCAGGACGGCAATTACCAGGCCATAAATGGCTATGATGCCAGCCATGACCACCGGGACGATGGCCTTCATGATGAGCTGCGGATGCTTGACCGACATCGCAGCGATGCCAACCGAAGCCTTGGCAGTGCCATAGGCAGCTCCCAGCGTGGAGAAGACAATGGCCGACACGACGCCCATCATGCAAAAGAAGCAGGCAAACTGCGGCTGATCCAAGGTGGCCTCCACCATCTTTCAAGCAAAGCGGAGAAGCGTCTGGGATTTGGAAGAATCAGAGTTTTGATTTGTTTCGCTTCCGAGATTGGATACCTTTTGACGTTCGAGATCCGGGCTGTGTGATCACAGAACTCTCCCATAAGCTAAGCATAAACTAAATCTTTTTTCAACGTTATTTAAAACATTTAATATTTCATATGTACACAGTTCTTAGAATAAGGGATCCTCTTTATAAACCAAATGTAGCTTAACGTTTTCTTAAATAAGATTTGGATAGTTTAAACGAAATACTTTTTTGAGAATGCGATACTTTTGCTGTTTTTTATCCCTAACCACCTGAATAATTATAGTGTAAATCGAAGGGATTTCTTAAATAATAATTAAATCATTCCTTATTGGTAAGAGGTTTCATTGAAACCATGTTAGGGGTCACAAAGAATATATACTCTCCACTAAAAACTTAAATTATGAACTTTTGAGCTTAAACCAAATGTTAAAATCCTTGCAAATATATTATCAAGAGTTAAGATAGTTAAATGAACCTTCTTGGGAGGTTTATGTACAGTTTAATTGTTAATTCAGACAGGAAGATTAAGAAATCTACTTTCCCTGCAGTTTGGATAGAAAATCCATGAGGAACTGATGCCTACCTCGTATTTCTCCAATGCTCCGATGCAGGAGCTTGGCGCATATCCGCCGGATTAGCTGCTCTCGATCGCGCGCCCCCAGCTTCATCTCGATGAGGATTACCTTGTCCTCCTCCCGGGTAAAGGGAGCCGAGTGGGAGCTACTAGACTCGTCCTTCGATGTGCTGGCAGCAGAGGTGGTCGCTGGCTCATCTCCGGTGGGACTGCAGCTGGCCAGCGTCGCCACCACATCCAGCTTGCAGTCCTCGTCGCTATCGAACTGCGTGGTGATCACGTGCTGCGGCGTACTGCCAGCACTCACCTGCAGGGGCTCCAGCTCCTCCTCCTCGGACTGATCCAAGTCCATTTTGAGGGGGGTGAAGACTGGCGCACTCTCCTCCTGGCTCTCCACCTCGACTTTGGTAACGGCGGCAGGAGTGCAGCGCGGTGAAGGTGTGTGAGCCTGCTGCTTGGCCTGCGCAATAATCCTTATGCCCGCCTTCGTGTCCGCCGCATCCCGAACACTTTCCTGATCGATCAGCGTGCGCAAGCGCTTGGCGCACTCGATGGCTGGCGAGGAGGAGGGCTTCGACTCGTGGATAACCACCATCGGTTGGTTATTGGCGCGCTGCCTTCCCTGAGTGGGATTGGAGGGGGAGCGCACCTTCTTGCTGGGCGACTTCCGCTTGTCCACATGCGGCGAGCTACTGGCCATGGCCGGCAACGGGCTCAATCCCGAGTTGTGCTTGCGCGGGGATATGTCCCCAAAGTTGATGGCCGTCTTCTTGGCATGCGGATGATGATGACCATGAGAGTGGCCCACATTGGGCGTGCTAGTGGCTGCATTACTGAAGCTGGAGTTGGTGTACAGACTGGCATTTAATCGGATGGCATGGGCCCTCAGGCCCGCCTCATCGCACATCTCGATGGAGGAGCAGCTGTTCTGCTCATCGCCCGTGGTATCAATGACCAGGGCGCGACTGGCATCGTCCTCCTCACTCCGATCCGCCGCATCGTCGCTATCCGCATTGGCTGCCAGACTCAGGAGCTTCTCCCCTTGGGCGCGAATGCCATGGGCGCAGGTCAGTGATTCGTTCGAGACCGGTGGCACGTCGTGGGACTGCTCATTGTAGATACTGGCGGCCATAAAAGAAAGCTTGGCCGGTAGTAGGATCTTGGCGCCGTAGAATATCCTACCATTGATGTACTTTATGTGGCAGCCAGGTTTGCTGGGCGCTGGGACATCGATGAACTCCTGAATCAATTCCGTGTACTCACCGGTTGTGTTGTTCTGCACATCATGCAGGTTTATGGTCTCCACGGGAGAGAGGATTCTAAGAGCGAACATGTTTGTTAGCTACAAAAGAGAGGTTTCTCTTGGGTTAACTCACCTCTTCGGCGGCTTGCCCTGGGGAAACTGCTGCACGAACCAATCGCACAGAAACTGATTGCCCTTGAGCAAGGGCATTATCTTGTTCTCAACCTTCTTCATGCTCACATTCGGCAGCTCGGCCAGTTCGCTGAGGCAGGCATAGATCTTTCGGATCTGGGCGGGCTGCTTGCAAAAGTAGATGTTGAGTTTGTTGACAAAGTTGGTGGCATTGCTGATCATAAAGTGCTGGAAGAATTTGCCTATCTCAGCGGCCTCCGCAGGTAGCAGGAAGTTGAGGAAGACCTCGGCCAGCTCGGGCAGATCGGGCAGCAGGATTTGTTCCACTTTCTGTTCGTAAGAAGATTAAATATAAATATAAACAGAGAGCGATTAGAGGCGACTCTTACGAGATATAGGTCCGAGACTTTCTCCAGCTTGGGATCAAAGTTCTGCAAGAGGCTGTTGAACTTCCTGCAATCCTCCAATCGGTCCGCGTTCAGCAGGGCCTCCTCCACCTTGTCGTAGAAATTCAAGGCGAAAACTGTACAGAAAGGGGTTCAGAGTGTTATAAGAAGTTATAGGGTTAGGCTAACACGAGGTAGACTCACTGGCATCCTTGCGATTGCGCTCCTCTGGCGTATCCGGCTGCAGCATGTGCCGCAGTATCTCCTCCTGGCGATTGGCCTTCCTGATCTTGGCCGCCTCATCGTCGGCCCGCGATCTCTTTGGCTGGGTGGCCGTCGCCGGCTTGGGGGCGGTGCTGCAGAACATCTTTAGGTCGACCAGCAGCTGTGTGTACAGTTCCAGAGCCAGCAAAGGTCTGTAGACGAGCTGTACCAATGCGCAGTCTTTATACTTGTCCCGTCGCTTCTGCAGGTAGGATCCGTAGGACGTGATCAGCGAGTGGCAGCGCTTGCGCAGTTTATGGCGCAGACGTTCGCGCAATTTGTGGTAGCGGCTGCGGGTGGGCGTTGATCCCCTTCGCGATTTATTGGCGGATTGAACCTTTGGCTTAAATATCTGGTAGCGCGCCCTTTTGAGAGAGCTTCTACCTGTGAGGGAGACGCTACTGTCCTGCGCAGGCAACAGATCCTGCTGTGTGTCCTCAACTGGGTTTTCCAATTCGCAGACTTGCAGCGTGTGAGTTAACCCATCTACCCTGAAGTTTATGGCAGGCGGAGCATCGTCATCCAACGGAGGTGGAGGAGGGGGCAGGGCCAAGAGGCCACCGCACTCGGCACTGGTGTAGAGGCTGCGGTTGATGTTCAGTACATTGTCCGCCAAGCTGCCGCCGGACACGAAAGGCACCGAGACTCCGGAGACTGCGTTTAGGTTTCCTGCGTCCCCACCTCCGCCAAACACATAGTTGACATTAATGGTGAGCTGCGAGGGCTTTTCCTTGGCGCGGGAGTTCTTCTTTGCTGCGTTTTTCTTCGGTTTGCAATCATTGGGCAGCTCCGAACCAGCGGCGCTGCCATCGGGGACCGCAGCCTGGCCTAGATTCTCGGGCAGCAGCAAATCCTCGCCGACCGCCTCGCGCACAAACTCCAAGTACGAGACACTGGCTTCCGAGGAGGCTTTCGATTTTTTCCAGCAGCTGCGGGTGCGCTTTTCGTCCCAGGTTTTCTGCAAAAAGTTCGCAATTGAAAATTTTCCGCGATTTATAAACACACAGTGGTGGGAGAAGCAAGGGTACACAACTATCGATTGCACTTAGAGATGATCAGCCGATAGTTAGGGATAGGCAGTGATGGAAAAGAAAAAATTGCAGAAAATCTATTGCAAAGACATATAATTAAAATGTTATAAGCCTCTTTAAACATTTTAAAAGTGTACACGTGGGGAAAACTATAACTATGTTGGCTGAAGTAGTATGGAAGTCGATAATATGTACCCAAAATAGGTACAACAATCGAATTACCTCTCGTCCCTACCGATAACTTCTTACTTGCCTATCGACTGCTCTAAAAGTAAGAGCGACAACATATTTCTTTTGTTTTTAAATAAAATAACTCTCGAAATACCCTGAAAACCAACTAATTAAGATATCATTTGGTCATTCCCCCTAGGTCTGAAGAAGGTCCGTTCGTGGATAGCCCCGGACACCCATTAAATCCAGAAGAATCGAAAACTGACCACGTCTGCACATTCCAACATGAGCAAAGTAACCTTCAAAATCACGCTAACTTCGGACCCCAAGCTGCCATTCAAGGTGCTCAGCGTGCCGGAGGGAACTCCCTTTACGGCCGTGCTGAAATTCGCCTCGGAGGAGTTCAAAGTGCCGGCGGAGACGAGTGCCATCATCACAGACGATGGCATCGGCATCAGCCCGCAGCAGACGGCCGGAAACGTATTCCTCAAGCACGGATCCGAGCTGCGTCTCATACCCAGAGATCGGGTGGGCCACTAACTAAGCTACGTATTTTCCCCTGAGATTTCCCCCTCTTTTTCACGCTAATTAAAATGTTAAACGATGTAAAACGGAAAATATCACTCACCTGAATGTAGTACTGCCAGCCGCTGGGCAGCTCCTGGTAACGTTCCCGCGGCGTCCGCACCAGCCCCCCTTCGAAGCCCCAAAGGAAGTTGTTACTCACGGGCGGCGCTCGCTCGCGATCAAGGAAGTATTTCACGGGATTATACTGATCCAGGGCGCGCAACTCGTTGATCTTCATGAATATGCGACGATCTGTCTTTCCACAAACCGTGTCCTTGGCCATTCGCATGCAGGCCATGCGTATGGGATCTGCTCCCCTTTTCAGCTTGGCAATATTAACGGACGTCATGTGCTTCTCCAGGCCCATGGCAATGAGCTGATACTCGGACGGGGCATAGGCCGTGACTTGGGCCAGCTTTGGCTGGAAGGCCATGCGTGGCAGGTACTGCGGATACATGAAAACGCGGCTGTTCAACATGAGATCCATGATACGAGGGGCTAGCCTAGGCACCTGTCGCGTGCGTCCGTCGCTAGAGGAGGAGGAAGAAGAGATCTAGAAAGTTGCATTAACCCAACAAGGTGCCTCCAACTCACGTTAACTCCGTTTCCTTGTTGATGAACTCCATCATCTTGGTGTTTTCCTCCTCGAACTCCTCACTGCAGAGATCGTGCTCCCACTGCCTGACCAATTTGACGGCTTCCTTCAGGTTCCAGCAGTTAAAACTGGCGTCTTTGCTGGCCTTTTGGTGGAGTTCCTCCAGCATTTCCCTGGGCTTCGAGGCCATGTGGTACAGCGTGGGATGCGAGTAGGTCTGCAGGTAGCTCTGGCTCAGCAACTGCGTGTGAATCCTCAGCTGCTGCTGGAGCATGTCGTGCTGGGACTGAGTGAATCCCCTGCTCCTGGTCAGGTGCTGATTGTTGACTGGCTGCACGTTTCGTAGGCTCTCGAACTGTTCTTCGTACTCGGCGTACACATGCTTCCTCACCGAGATGTATTCCCACGTGAAGTTGGTGTCGTAGGGTTTCTTGTAGCGATCGGCATTGGATTTTGAAGGCGCGGCGGCTGGGATGGGCTCTATGGTTGGAGTCTGGACAGTATCATTCACCATCGAGGCATTGAAGAGCGCTGAATCATTGGTCACCACTTTGGCAAGTTGGAAGCAATTGGGTTGTCCTGGCACTGGGACGGCAATCAGTTCTGGGGGCACACTCAAGGCATCGGCTGGAATGCTCACCACCTTGCAGGGCTCCAGCTTGCTCTCCTGCATCACAGCCACGGGAACCGGCATCATTCCCATTTGCATGCTGCCCACATCACAGGGAGTCGCTAAGGCACTTGGCTGGTAGATCTGCAGCTCTTCCTGATGGCCATTGATCATCACCTGGCGATCGAAATCGATTTGCCGCGTTACCTGATCGATTGGATTCACCGAAACGTTGGCGCTCTCCATGAACTTCTGCGGGGTCTCGAGCTCCACAGACTCCAGGGAAACTCCCTCCTGCAGCAGGCCAGCAAATAGTTCAGAGACCAGGTCGGTCAACTCCTTTTTGGATATGTTGGCGTCGCGCAGCTCCTCGGCATTCTCGTACTCGGAGTCCAGGTGATCAGCGGCCACGTACTCCGGATCGTTGATGGGATCATCGTCGTCGCCCAGCAGGGTTTTGTCTGCAGGAAATGTGAGTTTATAAAAGCTCTAAACTTTAAAATAAGAACTTACTCAAGGGCTTTGTGAAGTCATTGAGGAACTGCATCCAGTCCGCATCGGTGGCGGTCATCTCGTTTTCCACCACATCGCTGGGCTCCAGGTCGGGCGGCACAAACTCCGACTGCAAGTCCTCGATGGTTGTCTGCTGCAGGCAGAGCTTAGAGCGCGTTCTAGTGGCTATGCGGAGATCCTCATTGTCCATGAAGTTCTTATCGAATGGGACTTTGAAACAACCGTCGTCGGAGAACTTAACCGGCGACTCCTCGGCAGCAGTGATCGGAGTTTGCGGTGTGCAGGGATTCGAGTCGAAGTCCGAGGCCGTGGTGTTGGGATCATCATCGGACTGGGGGTTAAAGCAGGGTTAAGTCATTGCCAAGGCACTTATGTGCGAAACCTACATGAAAGTCTTCCTCCTTGAAGGCGTACTCCTCATCATCTTCGTCGGAATGCAAGTCCTCGCGAATCAGGGCCTCTATGCCATCCGCATCCGTGGGAGTTTCGTTAAGGGGAGCCAGTGAAATGGCCGACGTGCAGTTCAGCTCCCGGGCCTTGGCTCGAGTCAGCTTGGGGACGGACGGAGTGTCCGTAATGATGATGGCTCCCCGCTTGTGCTGATCCGCCGGCTCCAGCTTCTTCTTCTCGCGCGCCACCTCATCCTCCGCTTTCAAGGTGACCAGGGCCAGTACGTGGTCATTGCGCACCACACTCCGCACCACCTTGTGCATGTCCTCGCTGCTGATGGAGTTATCCCTGGCCACTTTCCGCAGCCGGCGGTCAATCTCCTTGGCGTCCTCATCCACCTGGGAATCCAGGCTCTGGCGCTCGCCACGTCGCCGCTTCCGCGGCCTCTTGGGCGGCGAGCTATTGTTCCGATTGGCATCGGTCTTTTTGGCACTGTTCGGCATTCTGGGGCTTCATTTACGGACTGAAACCCAAACATAAACTTTGGCGGATTGCAAAACAAAAACGAAAACAATGTGTAAACAAAATCAGTGTTACCAGATGAAAATTTGGCTTTCACCCTAAAAAATCTCAAAGAGTCTATATTTCCCCCTAAAAAATCCAGTTTTCCCCCTAAACTTAAAAAATATGTTAATGAAATCAAAACTCAATAAATTCGATTTATTTATTTTGTATTAATTGCTATTTACAAATATATTTATGCTAAAACGAAATAGGTTTTATTTTATTTATTCAATTATTGAATTGGATTTACAAGCAAATTTATATTAAAAATGTAATAATGTTGACAGCTGCAATTGTCTTCACTTCACAAACACAAACAAACGAGCGTTCAAGGTTCCTCTTTAAACTCCTTTTTATTGCCAATTTGTCCTTTAATCTTATTTGCATGTTGCAGTCAAACTTGTGATTTCTTTTCTTTTCATCTTTTTTCTCACTGGATTTCTTAACTAATAAATTCAATAACACAGATAACACGGTAAATTCAAAATTTGTTTTGAATTTTGTTGTTGTTTTTTAAATAAATATTTAGTATATATATTATATATCACGTTTATATTAATAAAATAAAATATAATTAGTATTATTAAGAATTAATGAACTCAGTAGAATTCATGGTTGTTTTTTTTCTCAGACTGCCAAAGGCCACTGGTTTTAATCACTTTATAAGTTAATTTAAATTAACGTTTGTTCGCGCCAAGTGGAATTTCAGCAATAAAGAGTACAACAACTACAGTCACCATAAAGGGTGGGAGAGCATACAAATTGGGAGAGCAAGAGAGCAGAGAGCAGCTCTGAACAAAAACGTAACGATCTACAACGTAAGTGAACAAAAACGTGAAGATCTAGAGATGGACTATCACGAAAGAAACGTAGATGTCATCGATGTTTCTCTACAGTGACATGAAACTATCGATTGAAGTCACGGTTTTTAATTTCGATGAAAATTGAATTATATTACAGAAATTCAAATTGAAGTCAGGTAAACACATTTCGTAGTAATTACAATTATTTGTATTTAATTAAAAGTGAAAATTAAAACTTTTATGACCAGTATAACCGCGGCGTGAGAGTTCAAATATTCATTTTCAGAGAACAGAATAATACTAACAAAAATACCAAATTGTGGATAAAAACAAATAAAATACCAGTCTTAACAACCTTTGGCCATACTATGTTTAACTTTTCCGGGCGCTCTGCCCAAAAGTAAAATAAAATAAAAATATCTCCTCGGAGCAAATGTCACCGTAAGTGGCAGCTCACCATAAGCGTTCGAGAAGCTTTCCCGCCCTTCAGCCGGTGAGGAAAGTGCCCCCTTGTGCAGCCCCATCGCTGTAATCGAGTGGTAAGACTGCGTTTTAACCGTGAATCACATGCCCGTGGATGATGACTGACTCCACCCAACGTTACAGAAACCGGAAAATGACACAGAAAGTGACCAAGCTGGCGCTGGTCAGCCGCCTCATGGTGCTGATAGTGCAACTGGCGGCCCATGGAGCTCTGCCGGAGCACAAGCCGGACGTATTCCGGATGCCAGTCGGCCAAGATGCGGATGTGGAGAAGAAGCCCTGCTGCGAATGGATGGATAAGTTGGTGATGTGGTGCTTTGGCGGACTGAGAAACTGGGACGGCGAGTACTTCCTGCACATAGCCGCAAACCTGTACTCCTACGAGAACAGCCTGGCCTTCTATCCGCTGTTTCCGATGGTGGTGCGTTACGTGGCATACTCGTGCCAGTTTATCGGGATTCCCGTGTCCCAGGAAGCCCTCCTGCTGCTGGTGGCCGTCATGCTGAACCTCTATCTGTTCTGCGAGTCCGCCAACCTGCTGTTCCAGCTCACCCACCATATCTTCAACGACCTCAACAAGAGCTGGAATGCCGCCTTGATCTACTGCTTTAATCCGGCCACGATTTTCTTCACGGCCGCCTACTCGGAGACCTTCTTCGCCTATGCCAGCTTCTACTTGATGCTGGAGTGCCTGAAGCCATCGCAAAATTTTACGTTCTTACGTTTGGGAGTTGCTTTGTCCGCCTGCCTGCTGTGCCGCTCAAATGGACTTATTACCCTGGGATTCCCGCTGTACTTCTTCACTCGCCAGATTCTCATCAAGGAGAAGAAGTCCAGCTTGTTTTGGCAGCGCGGGAAGATGGTCCTCACGATCCTGGGAGCTGTTGGGATTCTGCACGGCTTCTATTTCTACGTCTACAGGCTGTACTGCCTGCCCACCATGACGGTGTCGCATCCCAAGCACATTCTGGATTATGCGGCGGAGAGGAAGTACCTAACGTCTGGGCAAGGGCCCCAAGAATCTCCCTGGTGCGAGTACACTCTGCCATTCCCATACACCTATGTGCAGTCGCACTACTGGGACGTTGGCTTCCTGCGTTACTACAAGTGGAAGCAGCTCCCCAACTTCCTGCTGGCCCTGCCTATGTTGAGCTTCATGCACTGGCACTGCTACGATTACCTGCGGGACTTCATCGGCAAGGTCTGGGCGAAGCTCACGCCCTCTGGTTACCGGGAGCTGGTCAAGGAGCACATCACATTCCCATTCGTGCTGCACGCCGCGTTCCTCACCCTCGTCTGCACCGTTTACGTGCACATCCAGGTGTCCACGCGACTTCTGGCCTCGGCCACCCCCGCTTTCTACTGGTTTGCCGCCGACCACATGCCCAAGACACTGGCTCAGCTCAAGTTGCGCTCCAAGGCCGGTGCCCTTTTCATATGGTGCACCACCTACAGCCTGGTGGGAACGGTGCTCTTCTGCAACAATTACCCGTGGACGTGAGCTAATTACACCAAAGGATGGGGGGGAATATGGTGCTGGAGGAGGAGTCGCTGGTTGCCAAAGAGACTGTAAACTAATTGCTTATTAGTGTGTAAATAATCGTCCACCAAATTGAATGACAAAAAATGTTGAGGCGCTCAAAAGTATTGGCTTTTAATGCACTTTTTCAATAATCTATTGATAGTTTTAATGTTTTGAAAATTGCATAATAAAATTGTTGACAATTATGGCAAGTTTTAAGAATATAAAAAAGAATGGTTGTGTAAAAATAATTAAAAATAAAATCTCAAAAAAATAAAGTGAAAAAATCATAAATTTGCAAAAATAATGGCGGTAAATTTGAATCTCGATATTTTAGTATTTTTCTATTCCGCGTAATGTATGGCCACACTGGTCAATCAGCTGTTTCACATTTGTCACAGAATAATAACAAAGAAAACTTGAAGAAAATTGGTTTATTATCCGTAATCCTCGAGAAATTCCAGCCAAATCAATGGATGGCCATCTGCGCCTCCACAAGGTAGGCGATTTCGTCGCGCCAAGCATCCAGGAGAAGGTCAGCAAGGCGGGCGGCAACATGGAGCAGCTTTCGGGCGTGATGATAATCATCATCATCAGCGGCGGCGTCCTGCTCTCCCTGATGCTCTTCATCTTCGCCAAGCGGCAGATCATGCGCTTCCAGCTGCGAGGACGCCGCGGCCCCCACGTTCCCGTGGGCAACGATGCCAAGAAGGGCTTGCGGCGCGAGATTGAGCGGCGGTTGGATTGCATCCCGAAGATCACGCAGGAACCGAAGCTGCTGTGGAACGACGGGGACAAGTACATCGTTCAGCCGGAGCCGGAGGCACCGCTACCACCGTACTACTACCGCATGAAGGCAGTGGATGATGTGAAGCTCCTGGAGGCCGAGATAGCCCGCTCGGATGGCAGTTCACGGCATGCGCCGGAGAGCCTGAGGGCCTTCCTCCTGACCACCCTGTCCGTAACCCTGAACGGAGCCGGGCAGCGGATGATTCACCAGTTCTGTGACATGTACGAGCACGCTCGGCACGATCCCAATGAGTTCGGAAAGGACGAGTACGAGGCGTATCACCATTTGCTGCTGAAGCTGCTGGAGGCGTGAGTTCGCTAGATATTCTATAGCTCGTGCCATTTTGTATGCAATATTAAATAAATGTTTAAGATTTTATCATTTCTTTTGCTTTATTTTTCGAGTTATAGGAGTTCTTTGTTTTTTACAGAGATTTAACTTGTACTTTGCCCTTCTAGATCCAAGCAGCTGAAGAACTACAACTCGAGAAAGGCTTCTCCAGCTCGCACTCCCCGCAAACAGACCAAAATGCATTCCTTGCTAGATCCTGCTCGCCTGCGTCCACCTACGACCATGGAAAATGTTCAGCCCAGCAGCGAATTAACGACGGGACAGCATGCAAAGGTTAACTTGACGCTTGGCTTGCAAGGTGGCAGTGGCGGCAGTGGGGAAGGGGATGCCGAGCTGGCCACAAATCCCCTACATCTGCAGGCTCCATCGGACAGGGATCTGATTATACGCAACAGGATTAAGACGCCCACGCTGGACGATATCATTGTGGAGGCGGATCACCATCAGAGCAGCGATTCCGGAGGAATGGAGGACAACGAAATTAAGAGCATATCGTCCATGCAATTCCAGAGGAACTCCAATAATGTCTAAGCCAGCTTCCAAGGAATGCACTTTAGAGTTTTTAAACTAAGTAGCTTAAAATCCGATACATGAGCATATTTATTCTAACTATTACCTTATACTAATTCCCTAGACTGTTAATTTGCTAATAAAAAATATCCGCTTAAGAAAAAAATTTAAATTCAATTACTATTTTCAGAGTTATTTTTTATATTTTCTAAACAGGGAATTTTTTATTATTTTCCCAATCCGAAATCATAATTTAAACATGTGGCTATTCTTTGAAGTCTTCACTTTTTCTTGCTAGGATCATCCTTCTTTTTCTTACAAGGATCTTCTTTCTTCTTTTTACCACCAGCATCTGCCTTCTTTTTGTTTTTACCACAAGGATCAGGTTTCTTTTTCTTGCCGCAAGAATCTTCCTTTTCCTTGCACGGATCCTTCTTCTCTACCTTGCACTGCGACTTCTCTTCTTCCTTCTCGGCACACTTGTCAACCAATTGGGCGTAGAGAACCAAGTCCAGGAGACGGCAGGAGTACCCCGTCTCATTGTCATACCAACTGATCAGCTTGACGAAGTTATCGTTGAGGGCAATACAGGCCTTGGCATCGAAGACGGAGGCAAAGCGCGAGCCATTAAAGTCGGTGGACACGACCTCCTCCTCTACGTAGCCCAGAATGCCCTTCATATCGCACTCGGACGCTGCCTTGACGGCTTTCTTGATGTCATCCATTTTGGCGGGCTTTGTGAGGCGACAGGTGAGATCCACCACCGAGACATTGGCCACCGGGACACGGAACGCCATGCCCGTGAGCTTTCCGTTCAGCGACGGGATCACCTTGCCCACCGCCTTTGCCGCTCCCGTGGCAGCCGGAATGATGTTGCACATGCCACTGCGCCCATCTCGCCACAGCTTGCCGCTCGGCCCATCGATGATCTTCTGGGTGGCGGTGGCCGCATGCACGGTGGTCATCAGGCCCTCACTAATCTCGAAATTGTCGTGCACCACCTTGGCCAGTGGAGCCAGGCAGTTGGTTGTGCAGGAGGCGTTCGAGATGATCTTCGTATTGGGCTTGTAAGTCTCCAGATTGACCCCGCAGACAAACATCGGAGCGTCGGAGGAGGGTGCCGATATGACCACCTTCTTGGCCCCGCTGTCCAGGTGGGCCTGGGCATCCTTAAGAGTTGTGAATCGGCCAGAGCACTCCACCACCGTGTGCACGCCCATATCGCCCCACTTGACCTTCTTGAGGTCGGCCTCCTTCATCAGCTGGATCTTCTTCCCGTTCACCACCAGGCAGTTGCCCTCTATCGAGATCTTGGCGTTGAACATGCCGTGGGTGGAGTCATAGCGCAGCATGTAGGCCAGGTACTTGGGGTCCAGCATGGGATCGTTGATGGCCAGGATATGGACATCCGGACGCACTAGAGCCTGGCGGGCAAATATTCGACCAATGCGACCAAATCCGTTGATGCCAAGTGCAGACATTGTGTGTGTTCAAAAAAAAACCTAACTCTAATCTAATCTCTAATCTAACCTAATTGTATGTACAATTTTTCCAAGTGTCTATAGTTAGAAATGTTTAAAGTAATCAAAACAATATCCTTGATTTTGGGCTCTCGGCTTGCCTAGATCTTTCTAGGAGTTCGGGTTACCTCATTGGGCGGGAGGATTTACTTTGAGGAATACATAATTACGCAGCTGGGTATAAATCAATCGAACTCGACCACCTGCCAAAGCTTCTCACGGACAAAATTACAATAACCTTCGGGAACGCCCAGCCCTAAATTGTCTGGAGCCCCAAGACGGCGGGGGAGTGGCTGCCAAATTGTTGCCCAAACACACACACCTACGCACACACACACACTTGCGGCCATAGAAAATCCCGCTTCAAGGGTCATTACTCACCTTTGTGTGGAATGCCTCACTCCTGCGGGACACACCACCCTTTTCATGCACTACAAATAATTTTTGGAGGAAACTATTTCTAGACTATGATTTGGAAATGGAACGCAAATTTATTTTTTAAATTATTGTATATATTTTATACTTTTCTAGTTAAAATGTATGTTATTTTTAATTAAAAAAGATGTTAAACTATCAAATTAGTAGTTTAGATATAAATATAATACGTAAAGGCTTGCAAACAGACTTAAATCCTAGCGCCAGAGAGAAAAAAAGTAAGATTCGTGCCCAGGATACCAAGCATGGCATTAGAATGACCATACTCAAGTAGAAGTAGAAATACAGAGGCTGAAATATTTAGTGTCATAACCTATTTTTCTCCTTACTTATTTTTCCTTCAACTTTACCCACTTTAAATTGATTAACCAATATCTAAAATTAACAAAAATTAACTCCAACAATGCCTAAAATTTTTTAAGGGAGGTTTTTTGACTCCCACTTTAAATTCTTGTGGAAAACCTTTGTGTTCGAGGTCCAAAGTATCTCCTATCCCTATCGTCCGCCCGACGCCATTAAACAAAAGGCTTTGTTATTTTTCCAGATATCGGACCCTAAGGGACCTGGCTGCTAGATGATTTTGAAACTCAGCTAAGACCTTTAAACCTTTTTTTCCCGTGTGTGGGCGTCCCATTTATTTGAGCATAGCAGATGACGTGGAGCCTCGGCCATTGAAATTTCCATTCCATTTCGGGGGAGCCATCTGCCCCTTGCCCATGACTGGGCTGGAAATACATTGAATCGAACCTTTATTCGTGCGGCTCTTAGCGGAGCTCCCTCCGCCCCCGAAACTCCTGGGAAATCGGTCTTCAACTAGCTATGACAACTTAACTTTGTTGAATATTTATGATGTCGAAGCAACAGAGGTTAGCCGGGCAACATGTTGCCAGCAACAGTGCGGGGGCGTCGCGACGCAGGATATTCCGACCGGAGAGCCAGGACTCGCTCTCTCTCTCTCTGTTACGTTGGCCAGGACTTGGAGCGCTCTCCGGGAGCTGTGGTGAGTTTCAAACGTGGCGAAATTGGGGCCGCCGCTGATTACGAAATTGTTGCAATAATCGCAGCACCCGCAGTTGCAAGGATAATGCAACTGTGCCGAACTCCTGACTCCCAGCTCTTACCAGCTCATCCCCTCTGTATCATTTATGTTCGAGCTGCATGCGGGTGACACAAATGTTAAATGTTTAATGCTCCCCATCAAATCCCATCAAATTTAAGTTTATTTTATGGACTCTGCGTCTAGTGGTGACAGGGACACGAGCCCTCCAAGGATCTAAGCCTTGCAACTTTGTTAGTGGGTGCCTCGGCCCTCAACTTGTTTACTTTAGTGTCTCTGCTTTCACTCCGGCTACTTGAAATTTATGCGAAAAACTTTCAAATTTGAAACTTGCCGCGTTGAAAGATGGCCACTGGAGCAGCAACAGGACACAAATTCCATTTAAAGAGCAGCAGCAGCTCCAACTAAGTCGGCTTTGAGCAAAGTGTTGAAATGCGGGCGGGGTTAGGTAATAACAAACTCAAAATATGCAATTTAATTTGATACAAAACAATAAACAAGAGAGACAAAATATGGAAATATTCTTAGAGCTAAGCCTTATGCAAGCTCGAGCTTATATTTTATGTTCCTTGGACGCTTTATCAGGTTGAGCAGATCACTAAACCAAGTTTTAAGTGCCTGCAGGGAAAGTTAACATAAAGAATGGCTAAGCTTATATGGGATATGAAGTCGTGTCTGCTTCGAGTCTTCTTAATCTTAATCACAGTTTTTCAACAGTAATCGAGCATTAAGAGAAATGGCAGCAAAAAAACACTGAAAAATACCATTAAAACTAAAGTTTAGGTTGGAAACTTAAGAATATTTCTTTCATAAAGCTTTCAAAGAATTTTTTTTTTTTTTTTAATATTTAAAATATTTTCTGTTTAGTTTTTTAGTTATTATTAACATGTTTAATAATAACACCTCTCTTTCGCTTCCAATTTTTTTCTTAGTGCTTGGCCCACATAAAGGACCAATGGTTAAATGTCCCTCCAGGGCCTCCTTAACTTGTTGGCCAGGGCCAAGGAGCGAACTAAAGTTGGTCCTGCCACCGACAGGATAAATGTATTTAAGACCGAATCAGACCGAAAGCATTAAAGCGGACCAGGCTTAAGCCGGACAAAAACAAATCGTTGGCGAAATGTTGCGGAAGTGCCAATTGTTTTATTATATTTTTTGCTGTTTCCGAGCTGCGAAGGACGAAGTGCCTCCATAATTTCCACAGCTGTCAATGGCGGCGCGGAACAGCTTAGCGATGTAACACGCAGACCGTACTCCTCTGCATCCGCATCCGTATCCGCATCCGCCTCAGTCTTATCCGCATCCACACTTCCTAATCGCATTCAGCTTATACATTTTCCATAAGTCCCTGCTGGGCGGCTGCTGGAAGTACTACACTACATCCTGCCCGGTCCTGGCTGCTCCTCCCCGCTGAACGGGTGCAAAAATGTGTTGTTTGGCTGCTTAGCGATTATCCGGGAGATCAATATTCACAGTCTCAGCTGCAGGACCCGGATACGAAGCCGGTTACGGCAATAGTTTCGAGGAGCCGGAGCCGGAGCCGGAGCCTCCGCCAGGCGGTACATCATCCCATCCAGCTGGCACTACAAATTGAATTGTCAAACACAAGTGCGCTCTGCTGCAAATTTTCGGGCGTCGGACGAACAAAGCCTTTTCGAGGGAACAAAGGACCTGAATCCTGGGCCAGATTCAGCCCGTTTTGGAATCCAAACTGACAGCTAATTGTGCGCTCAAGTGGGTAAAAAGAGGGGCGTGGCTGGTACTTGGATTCCGGCTCCCCCCCCCGCAGCTTGTCCTTGCCAGAACTTGGAATTAAATCAAAAAGCCAATGCGGCAGATGGAAATCGCTTCGTTCCATTCCGTTTCGAGCGTGGCGAACTTGGCATTTTTGGCAGGTCATGAAATTTGTAACCCTACACACAAATCTGGCCAAAATATATATCTCTTGGCAGGAAATCAGTTGCAACTCGCACACACACAAATGCGAACATTTCTGACAGGGAAGTCAACCCATTCAATGACTTAGATATAATTCAATTTGCATTTTTGCGAATGTGGAACGACATTTTTTCCGCTTGTGGCCAACTTTCCCTCCCAAAAACTTTTCCTGATAACTTAGTAAATGAGTTTTCAATAAATAGACTGTAGACATGGCCCAGGAATTTGGGGAAGAGGAAATGTGATTTTTCGGAAATAACCTTGCATTGAGAGATGATGGTAAAGTAATGGTCCTAAGCTGCATTTGAATTTAATGGGAATATCAAGTCCCTAAATATTTATTTTCAGTAAAGTTTAGACATTACAGGTAATGTCTAAGGCTGGTTTAATTAGGACCTATACAAAAATATCGTTTAGGAAATCAATAAATGCAGCCATAAAACCAATTTAAGCTGAAAAAAACTTCCTTACTAAGCCCAACAATCCCCCCATCTTGTATTTTTGGCCCAAACAAACTACAAACAAGTTGGCCAAAGTGAGAAAATAAATTGAAAGGATATCCTTTTAAATTCCCACTTTTATTCAGCACTAAAATCCCTCCCTTTCATGCACCTTCAGCCACAATTGAACCCCTTTTGGCGTCTGTGTGCTTTCGCTGTGAACTTTTGTGTATAAATTCTCAACTTTCAGCTCTCGATGGCTGGCGATGGCCTGGCCTGGCTGTTCGGTCGGCTTTTGACTAATTGACCCAGCTGACCAGGTGAGGAATAGCCTCAAATTGAAATTCAATGGAATAACAATTAATTGAGTGTACAGTGGGTTCCAGGTGCGGTAATTACGTTGATATATGTATGTGCCGCTTCACAGGCCCCGGCCACTCCATAAATAAGGCAACATTACGTATACGCCAAGGATGCCCGGCGTACCATGTGTGTCTGTGTGTGGACACATCCTTCCTGGAGTGGCCTGGGGGGAAGCGGGTCAAATGCCATGAAATTTCATTACCTTCAAGAGCAGCAGCAGCAAATAGCATAAAAGTTAAGCTGCTAGCTAAACCAATTACACTAGCCCGCGACTGTATTTCTGCTGCCAAGGGATCGGAAGCACCGCCAACAAAAACCGGACTAACAACAACCATAATGTCAACACACAGTGAAGCGGTCTAAGAGGGGAACAGAAGCGATGGAGGGGAGTGAGCCATAGTGAAGCCGAGCTGGAAAAGCGAGGAAAATTCCGGGGGGGCGGCAATGGGAAGCAGCAACTGTTGCCCACCCAGAGGTAGCCTCGTGAGAGAACACAGAGGCAGGACAGGCCACGATACATGTTTATCATGATTAAATTTATTAATCCAGGGAAAGCAATTCTAAAATTGTATTGTGGCTTTTTATTTAATTTATATTATTATAGAAAATGCCTCTTGAGGACTCGAGGTCAAAATGGCAAGTGGCGACTACATACAATTGGGAATTCTAGTGCAAGGTAAGCTGTATAAGCTTAGATCTTAAGAGAGTCTATCGTCTATCGATGACAAAGCGTCGTGCTTGGGTCGTGCGTGAAGCCCTTCTCAGAGATCGTGAACCTCGTGAAGCTCGTGACTTCTTACTCTCTCACCTCTAAGGCACCGCCAGCAACAAGAAACACATAAGCTTCGACGGGGACATTAAAGAGATTTATTTATTTCTGGCAACATTGTGCCGGCGAGCGAGTATCTCAAGCGAATAAGCGAAACGGAACTAACGGAACAGGAGCAATTCCTTCACTTGTCAGCTAACACCTCACCCCCGAAAAATCCCAAAGGAAGGGAAAGACCCCTACACCGACCCCATTCTCCCTCCATTCATCAGGCAGCTCACTTTCTCACTGCGACTGTCAAAAACTCATTTATTATTTAAATAATATGCAAAGAAGACGGGAGGGCCGAAAGGAAACACGAATAAAATTCCGCCTGTTGTTCATTTTTATTCGGGAGGAACAAAACCAACCAGCAACAACAACAAAAAAAAAAGACAACAAACTTTTGTGTCAAAGTTCGAGCTGCTTTTTTATGGTGATGATGATGAGGCCCGACAAGTTAAATTTTCCCTGGCCCAAGGATGTTCGGTGTCAGTCCGCAGACATCCGCTGTCAGTCCTCGCAATCGTCGGTAGTGCGGCAAAGGAAAATAAAAAAAAGAAATCAAATTTGGCAAGACAAGTTACGAAACTCGAACAAGACAATGCAAATCAAATAGTTGATTGCAGGCAGTCGCATTTTGTTAGCAGCTCCAGCTGCAACTTTGTCGTGTCAATTCCCCCAGCTTATTTATCGCAATAAATTCGGCAAACTCACTTTTATTTGCTGTTCGCACATGCATAAATCTAGCCCAGTTGATGGATTTTTGTTTGCCTTAAATTAAATTAAGACAATTGCCGAAAAATGTACTTTTGGGGTCGGGGGCCGGCCGCCATCAATCTCGAGGCAAGACACGAATATGACGGAAATGAGCTAGCCAGAATTTATTTCATGACATTTACCACTTACACTGCCTTATCATTGTCACGACCCATCTGGGCACTCGGTGTGTGAGGGGTTAATATTTCTTCCATTTCACTTTTTGCATAAATAATTGTTTATAAGCACGTGCACATGACTTTATTGCGCTGCCAGCAGCGCAGGGTTTTATCATTCGGCCCAAAAGTTTGCCACGCACACAAAGGATAACTTTTTGACCCTATAAAATGTTGTATGACTTTATTGAAGGTATCTTGGCTTTTATTTGGTGCCTAAAGGAATTATCATTACATTTTTGGGGTATTCATATTTTTGAACATCTTAGTTTTCATTTAAGAAAAACCTTTCTGTAGATTTATATTAAATTAAATATTTAACCTTGATCCCACAATAAGCTTTTATTATTTATTTCAATTTTAATTTAATTTATCTCCTATCAACAGCATTCCCCTGGCAGAGTATTCAACTCTAAATAACCAATTTCAGCATATCTGCTAGTCTTTGACTTTTCCTCTTGCCCCACTGCACTCCTGTCGAGTCCTTGCCACTTGTTTTCGCTTCATTTCGGGCCAAAACATGCACGGCAGGAAGAGAGGAAAATGCCAGGGAAATGGGAAACTCAGGGGGTTGCGTGACCCGAGTATAAGAGGTGATAAATAACTGCAAAATGTAGACATCAGAGGCAGAGGCAGTTCGGTTCCAGCTCCCTAAAACCCTAAAAGTCGACTCTTTCACTATATAGTGGGACAAACAAAGTTGTTAGGCAAACAACAAACATGGCTGGGGCTTATGAACTTGGTCCTGGAACTAATAGGCCGACAATTGGCCAAGTTAGCTGGCTAACGAGTTTTCGGACTCCCCCAGATGAATGAAATGCAATTTTCTGATTGTGCCCGCAGCATCTCGGCGTCCTTGGCTTGCATTTTCCAAACGATTTTGCAGCGGGAGCCCGTGTCCTTGGCAGCCATAAGGGGATGGAGATACGGAAGGGCTGTGCATGTGCAAACGAACACGAATTCTCATATACAGAAACAGAACGTCATGAATACGGAATGCGCTTGCGATTGAGATATTTTAGAATGTACTCCGGCTATTGTCCTTGTCCTTGGCTAAAAATAAATACAAATGTAAATATGCTGCGGGTAAGACAAAGCCAGCCACAACAAACGCAATGACAATAACTATAATAATAAAAGGAGAGGACGTGTTTGTGGATGGTTTCGACTATGAGATTCTGGGTACTAGTTCTTTAAAAACAATATAATATTAATATTACAAATTATGTTAATATAACTATAAACCATGATTCACTTTAGTGAATGAATCATTCACCACAACTGTTCATTTCTTTTTTTTGTTCATTCAATTGTACATTAACTTGCTTACTCAATTCCTCATTTTCTTAGTTGTTCACTCAGTAGATCATTCTGTTACTCAGTTGTTCATTCTGTTACTTATTCATTCAGTTATTTTTTCTGTTGTTCAATCTGTTACATATTCCGCTGTTTACTTAGTTGTTCACTCAGTTGTTCATTCTGTTATTTACTCAGTTGCTCACTCAGGTGTTTCTTCAGTCAGTTTTTCACTTTGTGCACTTGTTCATTCACTTGTTCACTCACTTGTTCGGTTATTTCATATTTTTACCAAGATTCCAAAATACCCTTTAACTCAACAAATACCAAGTATAATAACAGCAAAGACAACAACCACTGCGCAGACACAAAGTGCTTGTTAAACAATTTCAGGATAACTGCAGGCTAAGAGAGAGACAGAGAAAAAAAAGCATAAACAACGAAGCTCTCGCCTTCGCCAAGTAATAATAGAGAAGACAACAAGCGATGCATAAGCAAATTAACTGCAAATAGGCAGGTAATAACATTCCTTGGCATTAAATCACTCCCCCGACCGGCCTCCAAAACTCACGATTTCATTGTTACAAGACCAAACAATTACGGGTTCAGGGCGAAAGGTTTTTGTTACGCTTCCGTCTGATGAATTGTTACGCCGCTAATTCCAAATTAATGCACCAAAGTTGACAACTTAATTGAGCTGCAACGCTGTGCCTGACAGCCAGGTGAGGGTGGACACACCAATAAATTACCAATGACCCGTGGCACGTGGCTCGCGGTAATTACTGAAATGGCGTAGTTTAATCCAGGACTACAGAACGCTATTTTAATTACGAAAATATAGCAATTTGAGAAACTTAAAGGGTGAATTGAAAGGAATTCTTAAACAAAACCTTGAAGAAATATAAGCTGCGTAAAGGTAAACCTTAAACGCATTTAACTGAACTTATTAATCCGCCACCGACCTTCATTGTCGCAAATAAAAATTATACTTTAACGAAATGACAGCCATTAAAATGTTCCAGCACGTTAAGCAATTAAGAATTCAACAAATTGACAAAATGCATTTAATTGAAACAATTTCAGGATCCAGAGAAATGTGTGCCCTAAAAACACATTCATTCAACTGTGATTACCGCGGAAAGGCGGCGGATTTCAAAAGCAATTTATTAGGAAATCGTTAGGGGAATTTGTATACTACCATTCCTCGTTCATAAATATTAAATTAGCAAGATTAAATGCTTTGCGAGCTCTATGTTAAGTGGAATAATTATTTTTTTGGCAGTCACTACTGTGAAATTACTTTAAGTACTTGGGAAATTCAATTAAAAATATCTACTTATGCATGGAGCCAGGAGGCTTTTCCCAGAATTCAGAGAACTTTTCGTGGAACTTTCCTCCCATTTTCTGTTTTCGATTTAGACATCCCAGTTTGTTCATGTAAATGCGAGCTGAAAGCGGCAAAAATTTCACATAATCCTCAAACAGGGACCCCGGAAATACAAACAATGAACTTGGGAAACCGTGGTGGTGGGGGCGTTCCAAGGATACCAAGTCCAAGGATAACTCAGGGCCTGTCCGTGCATATTTTATGAGTCCCACAAGTGGTCAGTGGAAAACGGGGAATGGGGCCAGTCCTAAGCTTTTAATTGGCTATTGAAAACGGGACCAAGTTTTCCATTGATTCCGTGGACTCCCAGAGGGTGGCAGAGTGTGAACACTGCGGAACGGAGCCCCAAACAAAATACGCATTTCATCAGCCGGCGACGCGGAGTGAAGTCATTTCCCCGGCAAAGTGCTCAATAAAGTAGTAAATGAGATATTCCCACAGTCATTCCCTTCGCTCCGCTCCAACCATCAATCCCTCAGTTCATTCAGCCACTTCCCACCTTTCTGCCTCGCATTGATTGACTTTTGTTTTGGGGCCTTTTGTCTATTAAATTCCTGGCACCACAAAATTAGCAAAAAGAATCATTATTTTGTTATGGCCGCACATTTGAAAAGTATAAACAATATTTGGAGAGAAATTTATGGCAAAATTAAAGAATAATGTTGACCGGAACTCAACCAGACACGCACCAGATAAAATACGACTTTATTCATACACTTTGCGTGGTAAATAATACATATTTTATTTGCATTCTTTGGTAGACTAATTTAAATAGTAATTTATGAATACACAAATAATGTTTGGCATTGTTCTGAGAAATATATATAAATGCTAGAAATATTTGTGGTGAGTAAGAAAGGTTTCTTAGATGCAAATTAAATTTATTTTGGTCAAGAATGTTTTTAAATTACGGCAAAATATTTATTTTAACATAATAGGCAGTAGGATTAATAATGTCTTAAAAATCATTTAATAAAACGAACTAATTTGCTTTATATTCTACTTTAAGCCTTGTAAATTACAACCATAGAATCTTAATATTATCAAGGAACTAAATAACTAATTATAATGACTTAAATCCATTATTTTCTATAAATTTTAATATCTCTTATAAATTGGGATTAAAGTCAATCCACGGAACGGGTGAATTTATTATAAATTTCTTTGTCCAGAAATAGACTTGATAAGAATTTAATTTATTTGATTATTCAAACTATCAGCCCGTTGGGACCCTCCCAAAAATGTCTATTTATAGATTTGTTTTCAGCTCTATGAAGAGGAAACATTTTGGAAACTGGTTTGTCACCGAGCATCGGTGGTTCAGTGGTAGAATGCTCGCCTGCCACGCGGGCGGCCCGGGTTCGATTCCCGGCCGATGCAAAACAAATTTTTTAAACTTTTATTTTACATTTCCATAGCTTTTTTCCTCGTTTCCTTTTCTGGCGATTACCATATGTAGCAGACAACGTTTCCCTAACAGCTCAAACACCCTTGAAAGAGTCTAGCCAGAGCCATCATCATTACGCCGAATGGATATTATTAAAAATCGTTTATACAATATTTTTTTGTGTTTGGGTAAATGGCGCATACACCGAAATCCATCAATTTTTATGTTATTTGCTACACGAAAGCTAGATTACTCATACGCCCACCCGAGGGGCCAAGGGAAAAGTGCACAAATTAGCTGTGTCCAGCCAAGGAGGGGCGGGGCTGGCGTGATTAAATTGCTTTATCGTTCTATTAATCATACGCCATGTCGGCCATTCAACAGTTTCCCCGCTCCCGCTGTCCCTTTTATCGCTTTAAATTATGCCTTTTGGAGCGCGCGACAGGGATTAAATGAATTCATTATTCAGGAAGTGCTTGCACTTAAGCGGAGCGAAAAGTAACAAAAAGAATTATGCGGAATTTTCAACGAGCTAAGGAGCGGAAACTTTTCATCGATTGCTGCGAACTTGTAAATTATCGCAAAGTTGGCAAACCGCGAAAAAAAAAAATTGAATAATTATGCAGAAGCCCTTCAAGATGCAATGGAAAAGTTGGCACCAGCCAGCAGCAGCGGCAGCAGCAACTTGTGCGTCTGTAAATATTTGAGCA
Source organism: Drosophila rufa (assembly GCA_018153105.1). NCBI lineage: Eukaryota > Metazoa > Arthropoda > Insecta > Diptera > Drosophilidae > Drosophila > Drosophila rufa. The sequence continues at coordinate 8,298,340 of JAECXS010000002.1, forward strand.
GGAATCTTGTGGCGCCCATATGAGCATCTCGGCATTATCAGCTGCTGGAGGATGATGATGCAGGGGTCCTTCGGCGCTGGCATAAATATTTAGGGCCCAACATCCTGGCGGAGCACACACATGTGCCACGTTGATGATGAGAATCCAACTAGGGCGCCGGGAAATTCACACAGGGACTGGCAAATTACACTTTACGCGGATATTACGCATACGACGCGGTGTCAGCGCTTTAAGCTGCACACAATTTGCTGGATAAATACGTGAGAGAAGGGCACTTCACACACACTTTTTTTCCCTGCATCCCAAATTCCTTGCCTTCCGAATTTATTCTTATTGAATTAATCCTTCAACTGTTGCTACTCCTGCTGGTGCTGCCAATTTTATTTCGCTCTCATGGCATATTAAGTGCCAGCAATTTGCCAAAATGTAGCATGCAACCCATGCTTGCCGCCTTCTGCCCAAATTGAAGGGGAACGACGACGACGGCAGGGTACCCGGGGGCGTGGCTTTCACCCATTTCAACAGAAGGCGTCAATGGGTGGGCGTGATAATGAGCTGCAGTTTGTTTTGAGTCATGTCCTGCCTGGATGTGGGTGCAAAAAGGAAATTTGCTCCATGTATCCGAAGTTAACGAAGCCACATTTCATTTGGCCTTCTATCACAACGAAATCTGTGCAACATTATTCGCCTAAATCCAGCGTTCCATCAACTGAACAAGAGAGGAAACTAGGGGTCCTAGAAGAAGCCAGTGGGCTGCTGGTGATTGTGAAGTTAGGTAAGTTAAGTAAACTAAACCTTAAACATCTAAAGACATGCATAATACATATAAATAGCAAATAATTGTTCCCGGAATTTTGAGTCCTTGCTTTATTAATATAATTCCTAAGAACTACCATCACAAAGAACTTCTAATAATCAAGAACTCAACAAAGGAATATTTAATTTAGCAAAATCATAAGAAAATCTCAGAGTCAACTATCAGTTCCTTGTTAGCCTTTTCCATATACCAAAACCCAACTGAGCTTTTCTCTTTCATTGCATATTCAAGGAATTTCTCTGCTTAGTTACTAAGGATATTTATAGAATTTATTATGGCAATTATAAGCCCACAGAGCCATAAAAAGTAATAAGTGGAATATCACACAATGGAAGATATTTTTGGGTCATGCCGATGCCACAGCAATTACAGATGTAAAATCAATCCGGCAGATAGAAAGCGAGAAAAGGGAAAATCGCCTGCATATTCTAGGCTATGAAAATAGCCTGCAAATGGCTCCTCAGAGCCAAAAAAAAAAGGAGAAGCCACAAAAAAACACTTTTTGAAAGGAAGAAAAACGGAAAGAAATGCAGCAGGAAAATTCCAGCAAACCAGGCAGCAGCAGGGGGCAACACCGAGCTGCGAAGGAAATGAAGCAACAAGGGAAATGGATCAATGTCGAATGTCTGGGAAGTTGATGGTAATTTGAGAGGAGCTTATGCTTCCATCTGCAATTGCTCGAGTGATTGAGATTCCGAGAATCTGGAACGAACGGAAGCAGCTTAAGGGATAGACATGATTAAATTAGTATACTTTATTCGCCATAAGGTTAAATGAAGCTAATTAAATGTGGGTTTGAGTGGAGATATAATAAGCTACATACTTGCTTTGAATATGTTCTCAATTAAATTGTAATAAAAGCCAGTATTTTAAATTTAAATAAATACATATTTATGAGCATTTCGCATTCCCTATCTTATTTGAATAATTACCAAATGTTAACATTGACCGTCTGTCAATTAATTTCAATTTAGCGAACATAATCAGTACTCATTTTTCCGCTATTTACTAACGGAACTGTGGAATGTTAAATAATTGAGTAAAATATGTACGTATACTCACACATGAATAGCCATTCGAACTGCCAAAAGCGACAGCCTGCCGCAGAGGGCGAAATCCAGTTATAAATTGCAACATATTTGCATTCGCCACTTGCTACATTTACGATCGACTAAAGCACTCACTCAGTCATCGCTCAGGGACAAAAACAAATACAAACAACTACCGAAAATACGACAAAATTTTCCGCACCAAAGGGGGCTTTCCACACGGGGAGGGCAGGGAAAAAAGGTGAAAAATATAGAGAGTGAGCTCCATCGATTGCGTGCAGCGTTAAATGTCAGCCCGCAGCCAATTGCAGATGTCAACACATGCTGAAAAAAGACGAAACTTTGGTATAGCGAGGAGTTTCGACTAGGAGATGCCTAAGTATTAAGATATAATGGATATGAATTAAAAGTTTTGTATAAAAAGCTCTTAAAGTTAAGGAGATACAGCTGTTCAAGCTGACTAACGGACAAAGTTACGGACAAGCTTGCCACAGCTCAAGAACTTAAGTATAAGATACCTGTAATCTTGAATATGTAATGGATTTTCAAGTACATATATAGATCCTAAAGTTACTAGATCCTGAGTTATGTACTTATTAAACTGACGAACGGCAGGCGGGCAAAGTTACAAACAATCTGGGCACACTGACTACATTTTCTCTATACAAACTTAAAATGCTTATCCTGATCCTTAAACTGTAAACCCATAATATACCCTTCCCCTTTACTATTCCAAGGTATCAAAACACGCACACAATTTGCACCTGAAAGATGGCCCGTGGATTTTCCGCGATTGACAGAGAAAGAGAGAGAGAGATGAGAGTGAGAGAGACACACAGAGACAGAGTCAAGGGAAAAGCAAAACATTTTTGATTTATGTGCGTTTTTCGCGGGAACTTCATTGCGTGTCGAACGCGTTCAATTACAAACTGCCAAAACTGTCAGGAAAATTCGTTTCAATTTTACAGGAGCCACCCATAGGGCCTGGCCCCTTTTTGCCATTAGATTCCATTGTTCTGGCTGTCAATCGCATTAATTTATAATTATCCTCGATACACACAGACACACACTGGGGCCCACACAATGGCCAACTAATTAAGCAAAGCAATTATCTTAAGCAGTGACTAAGTCGGCGCACGAACCACTTCAAACTCAAATTAGGGTCGTGGCGTATACGCAATCTGTCTAATCCCATCGAGGATCCTGACCCTCCGGGGGGTCAAAGGTAATTTGTGCAAATCTCACGATTTGCCTATTACTTATCTCTATTACTTATCTCCATATAAGCCGCTACGCCCTCGCTTGCCTCGACTTTTCGTGCTTGCACTTTGAATTAATTAAGCTGAATTTGATTCTGGCGATTGTGTTGCTTTTTGCGTTTTTGATTGCAGGATGTTTAATGCAATGTAAACAGAAATAAATAAAGCTTTAGGGCGGCAATCTGCTGCTGCTGTGTCCTTCGTCCTGGCTCTCCCCTCCAACTGTCCCACTCCCACACTATGTTATGTAATACGCTTTCCCGATGCTGATAAGAATACAAAAGAAACACGGAAAGCAGATGAAAGAAGACGTACTTTTGGCCAAAAGTGAGTCCTGGAGACTCTTCTTTTTAAATATACAAAATTCCTAATATTTTTAATTATAGTAATAGGAATGACGGGATTTTGGGAAGTAAATAAATCAGAAAAGTTATTTATTAACCTTAAAGTAAATAAAGTAATAAGCTTCTAAAATTAATTAAAAATAAATCGAACCCCTTAAATTAATCATTGAACTCATCTAACCCCCCGTTAGGGCAACAGAAAAACAAAGCCAGACTACAGAAAGAATATTGGCAGACACATCCAAGGGGATTGTGTTTTGTGCCTGCATAAAAAAGTTCTCAATCGCAATCAAAGAAGCATTCCCGAAACAAAAACCAACCGCCCAATATTCACGAATAAGTTATCCCTGGCAGGGGCTATGGCAATAAATACTCGAATTTAAAGTTATGCAGGCGAGAAAAAGAAACACTTTTCAGAGCGACCCCAACTTAAATATCCTTTGCAAATATTTGCTCGCATTTTTTGCGGTGGGGTGAGCGTGTGTGTGCGATAAATTTTTGGAAAATTTATTTAAGGCGGTCGGTGGTGCGGCTGCATTTGAAGTGGCAAGCAGCCATTAACAATGCCGTGATGGAGGCCCCCTGGCCCCGTCACTCCCTAAATTTGCATGGCAAAATGCTGAATTTCTTTTATTTCGTTTCAACATTTTATTCAGTTAATGTTTTATTCATGGAAAAATCCCGCAAAATCCCATTAACAAATTTACACATTTTCCATATTGAAAAAATGTTCTCTCTTCCCTTTGTTTTTAGTTGGAAATCGGTAAATGTTGGTATAATAAAAACAAGCATGCGAAAAAAATAAAAAATCTGTGAACCAGAAAAATACTTTCAATTAGGCAATATAAACAAAAGATACGGGAACGGGTACTTGGAAAAGAATAAGAACTTAACTTGTGCACATGCTTCGGGCACTTATTTAAAAATCTATTTTTGCGTCCTTTGTTTTGTTGTGGCCGCTGTCTGCGCACATTTATTTGCTATTTAATTATTTTAATTGAACAAAAAACACAAACACATGGTTTCCTTTGTTTATATGCGAGCCCTGTCTGTACTCGAAGGCCCTGTGAAAGCGCAAAGAACATGAAACCGAAAAAAATCTCCTCTGACTCTGTCGGTTGAGTGATAAGCGGCGGCATTAGTAACGAAAATTTATGGCCCGCTTCCATGAGCCGAGTTGCTAATGCTGGGATTTCACAGAGATCGCTAATGTGATAGCTGTCGCGGTTCCACAGATTCCTCCCATTCTCCTCTTGAGGTATAGCCTTTGGTGATTTTCCGCGGAAAAAGGGGGAAATTGTGGGAGTCAAGTTGGTTTTAAGCCAATAAATTCTTGGTAAAATGAAGCTTATGGCTTTTCTAAGCAAGCAACAAGTAAACTTGACACTTTTTCATTTAAAAATATGTGAAACTTGTGCATTTTACCTTTAGTTTTGTCACTACAAAATCTTTCTAGCACTCAACAAGTGAAAAATAAATAAATCTTCTAGCCAGCATTAAATTCCAAACAAAATCTCCGCCAACTTCAAGCTTCACCTTGAGTTTTGACTTTCAAATTAGGCTGAAGAGCTCTGCTCTCCCTCTCGGGACCAAGTAGCCATTGCATAATGGACCGAGAGTCGGGTCCGTGTCCCTTTGATGCGACCCAAAGATTGGAGGCGGAAGCACAGAAACAATGGCGTACATGGGGCGTATGATTAATAAACACTTTTAGTTTTCACTGGTCACACACAGGGAAAAAAGGTTTTCCTTTCCCCTTGGCACCCAAAAGTCATAACAATTAACTTTAAAGGTTTAGACATAAATCCTTGCACAATTGTAGCCCGCACAAAACATACATGTGTATAATAGGACACGAAGAAAAGGCACAAAGTAAAAGTGAGAACAAAAAGAAAGAAAAATGAATAATGAATGAGCCGCACGCGAGCGAAGCGGCCAAGAAGGCCGGGGAAAAGGGGAAAAGGGGAAAAGCTCGGCGGCCATGCATGAGTAACACTTGACATCACACACACAGTAGTGGAGTGGCAGGATAACCCACACACCTACACCCACACACCTAGGCGAAGGAAAAAGCCCCGAAGGGCGGCCGAAGGAAGCTCGTTTCTAGTGAATTATAATATGGCATGCAGATAAAACATTGAAAGTCAAAAGGCCCTGGGGGACTACAATTAGAGCGACCCGCCAGAGCCATGAGCAGGGAAAATACAACAGTTTCAGCATAGCCGGAAATCATTTCCATACGTGTATTTATGATTCCCCGAGCACTCTCTGCTCTCCGGATTTTCGAAGAATTTCCCATAACACAAAGGCAAAGCCAAAATTCTGCTTTAGCCATGAAAAGAATCTGGAAAACCGCACGTAGGAAAAGCCCAGGAAAAAAACGACAGAAAGGAAAACAAAAAACAAAATTCAACAGTTTGTTGCCAGCAGCAAGTTGCAAGTGTGGCAGCAACATCCAGCGCCTACGCTCGATTTGGCCCCGGGTAAAATTTTCTTACGCTCTCTCTCGGCCAGTTTCTCTCGTTTCCCTCTCTCTCTTGGCCGTGTTGAGTTTTCCGTTTTGATAAAAGCAAAAGACCTGGCCGCAATCGAAGCAGTCAGCAAAGGATTCTAGGCGCTAACGGTTCTCCAAAAAAGAAATCTTCCGTGTATTATCCTCCAGCCGATATCGTCGCGTGCGTTCTGAAAAAGTTTTGAAATATCGAAAACCACCTTGAGAAAACGGTCCACCGCAGTGAATAACACGTTTTGGAAAATCACAAATTCCAAAATCAAGCAGCTATCAAAAATGTAAATATCCGAAAATTATATTTGACACATTTTTTAAATTCTTAAATTTCTAAATTTGGATAAAACTAAGATTTGTTCACGGATTTTGAAAAGTGATTTTCTGGATTTTGTGACAGCAGATTATTTGGAAAGAAACTCTCTTCATTAAAGTTAGTTGAATGAATTTTCTTGTTTACAAATTCAGATATTTTCAAATTTAAAAAAGAGTTTTTTTCTGGGATTAATATAAAAAAACGTATTACCTTTTCAAGTAAACAGACATTTTCTTTGAATAAAAATTAGGTAATATGTTTACTTTTAATTTGCTTAGACTTTTTGTAAGCTTAATTAAATTTTCTCTTAAAAATCCATTAAAAGTTTTCCAGGAATTTCTTTAGTAAATTGTTCAATATTAATTTAAAATATTTTGCAGAGCTAAACATTATTTTAAAGTTAAATATACTTAAAATATCCGCAATTATATAACTCCCAGAGATTTCCCCTTAGAATAATCCTCAAATTTACCAGAAAAATTATTATAATGAACTCTAATTTAGTTCCGCCCATTCAATTTCCAATCATATTATTCAAATTTTATAATTTATGTTAACAGCTTTTTAAATCTGGCCTAAACTAGTGTAAGCCTACAAAATCCAGACACAACGACAAAACTCATCACAGATTTCCAAACAAGGAAAACGAAAAAAAAATCCCCAATTTGCAAGGGCTTTTCCAGAGAGGTGGAAAATTGGTTTGAGGCGGCGGGAAAAAGAGCAGCAGCGAGAAAAAAAATGTTTTGGCATTTATATTCAACCCGCTGACAGCTGGGAGCGTGTCAAATATCAGCATTTTTTCCCGGGACTTCGGCTGGGTATAAACCTTTTTGTGATAATGTTTTTTCTAGCAGCCGCTTTCAATTAAGAGGTTCAAACGGGCCAAGATCGCAAAGTGCGGGGCAGACCCTTCCTCATTGATATGCCCAATGGCAGCCGCAGGAGTTTACACTGAAATGGCGTCGTCGTCGTCATCGTTGTGTGGCCTTGACTTTGCTTATTCATACGCAAAATTAAACACGATGCGGGGAAATAATGAACAGGGAAGCGGGAATAGGACTGGGACTGGCAATGGGTCTGGGAATGGGTTGCAATGCCATGGTAATGGCCACCAGACACTGGCAACGGCATCTAGGGCTGCGTGCCAACATTTACGAGTCCGCCTTAATTTATGCTCATTCATAAATCTCCCTCCGTGGAAATCTCATGCATTTGCCGCCATCGCCATAGCCGGGACGTATGCAACAATATTATAATTTAGCAAATTGAAAATTATGACAAAACAAGGACATTTTGTATTAGCTCCGAATGTCCTTCGCATAATCTCTGAAAATTAAAATAAAATACAACGATAAGGGAAAATCATAAAGCCTAATTGTGAATAATGTTTCACAAACTCATTTTCTTGTAACCAATTTAATACAAGGCATTTCCTTTCAATTTTATATTATAATTTAGCAAATTGAAAATTATGACAAAACAAGGACATTTCAAACTCCGAATGTCCTTCGCATAATCTCGGAATATTAAAATAAAATACAGCAAGTGCAGCTTTGTTGAATAAGGAAAACTAATTATGCTTAATAGTGAATAATGTTTCACAAATTCATTTTCTTATGATCAATTTATTACACGGCATTTCTCTTTAATCTATATTTCCCTCATATATTATAGGTCTCAGATAAAATCACTTAAATCAGATAACTGTCAAATTGTCTTGTCAAATTTATGAAGAATTCAAACAATCATATCTCAGAAAATCATTTATTTATATTTAAAAATAATACCACCTTCAAGAAGTCGGCCCCAATCACAAAAGGGATCGCGAGATGGCTAAAATAATTGAGAAATACCTAAAAATAAGCCTAATGATGACCCCTTCTATTCGCTTCCCTTGAAGATGTCTCTGACAATGTTTCGGACAATCAAAGCCGCCGGCTGCCAAGTGCCACAATTTGTTAATTGGATGACATACCAATTCTCACTTGCTCGAACCAGAGTCGGTCCCCTATATATCCGATCAGGCTGGCTAATTGCTAATTACGTTCTTGGTTCAACAATATAGTCGCAGGCAGAGCATAGAATTGCATGTTCGAATCATTAAAACGACTAATTTCGCCCGTTCATGTATTGTTTTACGACACAAATGTTTTTGTTTGCGTTCCTCTTGATTCCATTCGAACGGAACGCGCAGCGAGCACTGTGCACGCGTTCGGGTAGCATAAATAAATACCGACTATCAAAACCGAGGAATTATCAAAATAAATACGCTTGTCAGACCGAAAATGGCCGTAGAATGAAGGCGAGAGGGCCTTGTTTGTCTTTTCCAGCCATTTAATGGCATTGGGAAGGAAGTGGCATTACAGTTATAAATAGACGGCCATTTTGGGGAGAAAAGGATGGGTGATTAAGCGGAAGACAAACACCCTGGCTACGTCACTTGACAGAGGCAAAGATGAGCAATGATTGCGATTAATTTGAATTAATTTCACACTATTCAGCGTCAGCAAGATTGATGGCGGATATTTGCAATTCAAATTGTGTGGGATTTGGAATTTATAATGAAAATAATGACGCCATCCTTTCCTTGCTTCCTTGTGCCAATGAAAATATAAGATACTAAAAGAGAATTTCTTAAAACAAAGGTTTCACAGAAATTCTTTATCTTAACATTTTGATTATCGGGTTGTTTTTCGGTTTGTTCTGAAAGATAATAATGATGTAACCTTTGTACATTTCTAGGTTTTCGAGAAAAATAATTCTACTTCTGTGATTTTACAATTTACTTTGAATTTTTAGATAAACCTATTTATTTTCTTTTCTTAGTTCCCTTAATTAAAATCAAGTTATTTTGTTCTGCTTTTGCCTTTTAAATTAAGGATACATTGTGTCAAAAATCACTACAAATTCCCGACTTCATCTCTCAATTATAATCAACCCTATTTTCCTCCGTTTTCACTTGCCACACCTTTCCACCGTGACATTTCCGTCAGCTAAGTGCTGTTAAATTTCCGCACTTTACTCAGAGGACGCACTCCTTTCGGGAAAATTTCCCGCTGCCGCCGAGGTGCCAATGCGGAATTTCGCCCACAGGTATTGGCCGTAATTATCTTTGAACAATGTCGCAAAACCGAAAGTGCCATTAAAAACATTCACGCCTAGCGGCAATAATTATTCTAATTACGAGGCTTTTTTCTGAGGAAAAGTTCCTGCGGTTCTTGAAACCCCGCCGGGCCTGTCAAATATGTATTTTGGCCGAACAAACAGAACCGAGGGGGCCAGGTGGCGGAGAAACAGCCAAGAAGAGGTGGAGATACCAATGGCAATCAGCATAATTTCCCGCTTGTTGTTCTTTCACTTTTTTTTTTTTTTTTTTATGCATTCGACTCTGAAATCTTTCCACACGCCGACTTCCAGCTGGTTAATTACAGCCGGGCCCCAAAGCCCATTATTATTTATTATTATTATTATTTTTTCGTGATTATTATTTACGCACAAGGAGCGTAAAAAGTGGCCTCTATTAGCTGTGTAAATATTTACATAGTTCGCGGGGGATCGAACAATTCGCCTGTTAGTCCATTCTTGTGGCGTCACCAACTGAACAAGCATAAAGGAAGCCTTTTTGAAGCGGCATTCATGTGCATATGTGTGTATTTTTTTGGGCACACACAGACTGCAGTTGTTGTGATCTTTTTATGGCTTTGCTTTTTCCTGGATTCCGTGAAAAACAAAAGGAGGAGCGCAGCGCTAAAGAAAAACATATGACGCAGGTTATTTTATTTGGGAACTTTGGCTTGTTTGTCCGGTTTTTCATTTTCACGGTTCTCCGTGCTCTCCGTTGCCCGTTCCCCGTCGAGCGTACTCCTTTTCATCGTATCTTATTTATTGTTTTCGGTTATGAAAGTGCAATTTTCGTAATTGGAAGCAAGGACTCGCTCTCTCTCGCCATCTGGCATCTTGAAAATTTGATATACCATAGATTGCATGCATGGCGGCAACGCTCACTCCATTTTGTTATTTATAGCTCTTGATTCCTGGAACCCTTTCTGACCCTCGCAACTGTCACGATGTCCTGGCTCCTGCAGTGACAATTTTCAAATTGAGTGACTGGCATATCCATTACGACGTGCCGCCTCCGCCGCCCACCTGGCTGTGGCGCAGATTGTTAAACAGAACGAGCTTTTCACTTGATTTGTATATCAATTTTAATGTAGCTTATTTGTGATATTGCGCATACGCCGTGTAGGCCATCATTGATGTATTTGTTGCTTGGTGGGTTGAATAAGCAACAATATTCTTTAATTTTGGCTGATTGTTTAATGAATTTTAATATTAATTAATTAATTAAATGATTACTAATTATATCCCACAAACATATTCGCCAGAGTTACTTTGAATATGGCGCATACAACATGTGAGCCATCATTGAAATAAAGGATAAAGGGAATTTTCTGTTATTTTTAACTTCAGGTACTCTTTGAAAATATTGTTTCAGGGTTTTCATATAATTGTTAATTAATTAACTTTTTAATAATTACTGAAACTTCCACAAAATATTCGTTAGTGTAACTTTTAATATATTTCGCTTGATTTATATGCTTTTTTTCAACAACAAATATTAATAAAAGCTTTCTTCTAGCGGTTCCTTTCCTCTTTGCATATTATTCAAACACTCCACTTTTTGCAGCTCAAAAAAAATCCCAGGATCAAAGGCTCGAATATCAATTGAAGGGCCGCCTTCTGGCCTATGTAAAACATTATATTGGCATTTTCCGGTCAGATAGTTAAGCCAGAGAGTTGTTTGTGCAAATGGCTCCCCAACCTTAATCCATTGCCGGCCATTTATTGGGTTTTAAAAACGATGGATCAAAGTCACGCCAGTGAATCGAATTGAAAGCTTTAATTCACATCTGTCGGGGACTAATAACAATCCATAAGAACGACCACATGGGGAGCTGGCGTGGCACGACATCATCGCTCTCCTCTCGGCCATTGGGAATTTAATTAAAACTGTCTAAAGCCCAGCGGGTTGCAGTCGCCGGGACAGAAAGAAAAAAAAGCAAGCGTGTCATCATGCAAAAAGCATTATTCTTTAGACGCGGAGTATTTTTCAATTTAAATTCAACAGATAATAATGGCTAGCCAGGGCCCGGACCGAGCTAATTAAGACTCCACAGTGACCGATAGAATGTAATAAAAATGCAGCTGCTAGCCACTGGCTTGAAAGGGAACTGAAAAGTATTTCTTTTTCTCAGTTTTCTTTTCATGCCTCTGGGCTCCGCCAATTTTCACACATTTTCTTTCGCACGCTGCGTTAGCTGAGAGGGAAAAAGAGGAAAAATACCGGCGGCTAATGAAATACACAAATGTTTTTAGAGTCGTAAACAACTCTGGGCCAGCTACGCCGCATGACAAAAAATGAGTTCTCGGCCACCGAGAACAGATGCAAGATCTCAGCTCTGTTTATGCAGATCATCAACGGCACTTTCCGCCTGATCCGTTGTAATCGAGCAAATCGCTTTTCCAACACGAGTATACAAATTAGGCGGATTATCGACTGTAAATTACAAAGGAATTCCGCGCGGCGTTCTATAATTTCTATTCTATAATTGTTTACAAAGTGGCCGGGGAGGCTAGTGCAAGGTACATAAATCAACATCAGAAGAGTCGTGCTAAATCGTTCGCCGCTGCGAAGGAAGGAAAAATAAATAAAGCGATTTATTAAAAACAAATACCATAAGCCGCTCAATTAAGTGCCCAGAAAGTTGGGGGTAAAAATGGCTAATCATGTGATTTATAATTATCTCAATTGAAATGACCACATTCGGGCAATTAAAATTATTTTTGCACCCCATAAATTGTGGAATTGTGTCGATTTTTCTGTTCATAAATCAGCGAAAAGTCTTTGGCTTCGTCAGTGAATTTTTATACCCTACTTTTCTCCTCTGATATTCATCGCATACCGGAAGACCTAGCAAATTGGCATTTAAATTTTTAACTGCATTTTTATGCTTCCTCCCCAATCAGCTCTGACAAAATAAAATGAAATAATATAAACCGTAAGCCAATAAATTAAGCTCGGTCCTTTTACAAATTGTCCGACACCGCTGGTCTCGGGGCCATAAATTAAACCTTTTCCCCCAATCTTTGGTCCGGCCTAAGCCTTTTGGGATAAATCTCCAGCTTTTTGGGGCAGACATGCAAATCAATGGCGGGGCGTGCTGTTTAATAACCAGCTTATGGTATTAACTGATGAACATTCCTTTTTATAGCCAGCCGTGCATAAATAAACATATTTCTTGAGGCATGCCAAGCAAATGTCAATGTCAACTGCCTTCGTTTTGGGCCTCCCTCTCTCTGTGCTGTGTTCTGTGTTCTGGCCTAAAGTGGCCCGAGCCAAGGCTAAGTTTATTATGCCGCGAAAAACTGCAGGCCCTTGAGGGTGAGTGCCTCAGCCCTTGCACTGAAAACTTAGAGGGAAAACAAAGCAGGACCAAGCCAAAGTACACTCACCACCACCAGGACACGTGAGCACAAACACAGGGCACGGACACCACGTTGGGTTGGGTTCTCTTAATCCAAATGCAAAAGCACAGTTGTTCGGTTGTTCGGGAACTAAAAATATTACTAAATGCAGCTAGACTTTCGTGTTTCTAGAGATTAGTTGCTAAGGCATTTCAATCCTTTTGTTATTGGAATAAATTAGGATATTTATAACTAAATACAAAGACAAGAATATTAACAACTTAATAAGAAACCTTTTTTGGCTACTTATTAAACCCAAAAATAAATTTCCTTTGCCTGTAAGCTCAGAGTCGATTTAATTATCTAAAAAAAATATGCATATTTATAATTATATTTATATACTGACAACCACAGCAGATTTCAAAAAAGTCCGAGTCTTCTGTACCCAAAAAAAGAACTCAAACAGACAACAGACCTCCCGTAAGTCAGTCAGTCAGTCAGTCACCATGTCATTCAGTCAGTCAGTCAGTAATTTATTTCAATTCTCCGTGCAGTTCTTGTGAGCGAGCTTCAGGACTTTTGCACTTGAACACACTTTACAGACTTTCTGTCTGTCTGCTGCTCGGTCCGCTCGTGTTTCAATGTCAGAATGTGGAAGCGTGTGTTAGCGGGAGTTTGCCATATTATTATTTATGAATATGACTTTGGCTGACATTTATACGTTGCGGTAGAGATGCCCCTGGCTCTTCTAGTTTAACAACTGTTTCAGTCAGGGCCGAGAGCAGAGCCAAGTGCAGTGTGGCAATGGCAGTAAAAAGTGTAAAAATTATGGTCAGGTAGTAAACAGGAAATTTCATTCTGCACAAAACCTAATGGCTATGGAGGCGGATGTCCCTTCGGAGCGGGACAACTTTTACCTAAGTGCATTTTTAGATGCATTTAGGACATTGATACGATTCTATTAGCTGGCACACTCTCGACTTTATCACCTTCCGGGGAGGCTTAAAGGGAGTTCTTACAGGAAGCAGTGATTGCTTTTAGCTTGGCCATTAAATGGAAATGATCATAAGTGGAAAATGCTCCAGGAAGTACATTAATCTATCAAAAAGTCTCTAAAAAAGTATAAATCAGCAGGAAGTATAAGCTTTTAGCTTGGATCCTTCCTCGTAAAGCTCTCTCAACCATTTAGGGGTAATTAAAGCTATATATAGCCACGCTGCAGGTATCCGCCCAAATCAAACGCAAAACACTGATGCATAATTCAGACTTGGCTGAAAGCCGCAGCCGAGCAAAAGTGTTTAAAAATAGAAATAATAACAGACACGACAGCAACAAGCGAAAGGAAAAGCCTGGCAAAGGAAGGAAAACGGGAAGGGGAAAGGGAAAAGGAAAAACGCAAAAGAAAAGGGGAAACTGTGGGGGAAGTGGCAGCACGGAAAATAAACAGAAAAACACTTAAATTAAATTGCGAACTGAGCTTAATGCACTTAAAGTCAGGACATGCCCACAGACAGCCAAAGGGAGCTGAAGGGTGTCCTTCCCATGGGCGATGGTGGCCAGGTGGGTGCTTCTCCAGCCCTGTGAGCCACTGCCAATGTCAGACAGACAGGGAGACGGATCCCATTGACAGGTAAGCAGTGGCAAGCCGTGCGTTTTGCTTTCTCCGCTTTTCCCCGACTTTCCTGAGCACTCGAACACGCGCCCAGAAGAGCAAGCCTGAGCAGTGCACTGAGAAAATTAAATATCTTTCAGTTTAGGGATTTATTTAAATGTTAATTAATTTTAAAGGGGATTTTATATAGTGTTAATTTTTGGGAAATCATTTTCCCATTCCCCAAACTTGATTATGATAAATAAGTTTATACAAATTTATTTCCCTCTGTGCAGGCACTGAGAATCGAGTGTAAGCCACGGCTTATGCAATGCGGCCAACGAGGCTTGACAGTTCGGTTTCCTTATCTGCGTTTTTGGCTCGAGGGCTCCCATTTGCCTTCTGCTTTCCGCCTTTTGTGCTCTTTGCCATGCAAGGCGGCCATTAGTGACGTTGACTCAGCCCAAAATGGTGGCCATTCAATAGGCTCTTCCCTATTGATTTCATATTTAAATATGAAGTTGGCAAGCAGGTTGTATTTCCTGGGGGAGTCGTCGCTACAACTTTTTATCAAGTGGTCGGCATTTCTGGTTTTTGTTTTATTGTTCTCCTTATTTTATTGATTCGTTTTTTGCCGCAAGTAAAACGTATTGAATATTCAGAAAGCAATTTGGAAATGTCAGTTAAAAAGTTTTTCGTACCAAAAGTTTGCTAAAGTTGCAATTGCGGTTACAGTTGTTAAGTGAAATTATGGCTTTTCTTATTGGTTTCTTAATGTTGAAGGTTGCCATTGAGGTTTTGATTTAATCTGGCTGAGAAGTTTTTATCTGCTTGGATTTTTATTTATTTTTAAGGTTTTTATTTAAATTAACTTGCCTTACCCTTTAGTTTTTTACGGTCCCTGTTCTACTTTCAATTTGAAACATTTTCCCCAGGTTTTTATGCAAATCGTTTGCTCTGTTTTCTTTTATTGGTCAGTTACCTCCGGCGCTTTATCTTCGGCTCATTACACAATTTATATTAAAGCCGTAACCTAACCCCCAATGGCCCCTGGGGGGAACATTAGCTGGCAGTTGGAGCCGGGCCAAGAGTATTTGCCATATTGCACTCGGGATTGCAAAAGTTCTTGGCCGGCATTCCGCCATAATCGTATAACTACGTATATAGTTCCAGGGACTTCCTTGCTCCCAGTATTTTTTCCTAGAATAAAAAAATAACAAGGACAACAATGGATGCGAGAACAAAGGCCTGAAGAGGCTTTAAGCCATTGCATTGGGTGTAATGCAATTTCCAGGCCATAAAATGTCAGGGCAGGAAAAGCGAGAAAAGTCTTTATTTTTTAGTTCTCGCAGCGGACGACAAGGAAAGCGTTTGCAGGTAATGGCCATCATCGCAGCCGGTTAATGCGAGCAACTTGTTCCGCCGGCAGATAACACGAGTTCCTAAAGTGTTCAGCTTTCGAACAATGCGAAAAGTTTCGCGGCAAATTAAATGAAAAGTTAATATTGGCAAGCGGGTTCGATAAACAATAGCGGGGACGCAGTCAACAAGTTTCCCCAACTAATGCGATTATTGCACACAGCTTAATGTCCTTCGGAAATTGCCAGCCATTTGTGCTAATGAAGTGGTTTAATGAAGGGATTACACTTCTTTTTTGGGGACTCTCCATCGAGGGATTATTAGGTAAAATCCTGTTTTAATTAAAATAGCAGACTTATATTACAATTTTTAGATAAATAATCCCTTTGGATATTTTAAACTTGATATTATAATAAACATAAGTCTAAAATCACTCAAGTTGAAAAGAACGCCCAATAAAGAGACGTCTTCATTTGCTGAGTTAATATTTCAAACTGATTCTTTATTTCAAAGTCCGCGCTTACGTAGCGGTCGTGAGATTCTTAAAACTAGTCTTATCGCTAGACCAACGCAGTGGTGGTTTAACCCTAACATGGGATACATTCTTCAGTGCGACAGGGGTGAACACAGAATTCGTCGATCCCACGCATAGATTCAAATTACATATACATATAGTCAAGTGTTTTGTGTTAGGCCCATTTGGCCGCTATATTTAAAGATATGCTGAGATCCCGGACAGGGGTTCAGTTTACATTACATTATTTGTGTTACGCGCAACCTGCCGCTATGTTTTAGAGTCATGCGCACATGCGCTAAGCAGCGTACAGCTACATTGATTTGTTACAGATAAATATATATTTATATATATACGTGTTCATGTGTGAACACAAGTAGTCAGGGTGTTTTAAAAATATTACTTATTAGGTTAGGCATTTTTAAATACTTGAATAAGAAATATTTAATCTTTAGAAATTTATGTGGCTTTATCTTCATTCTCCATTTCTTTTTCAAAGCCTAATTAAAACCTGGTTTCCTCTGCTCTTCAAATACAAATTAGTGGAAATTTTCTTGGTGGTCTGGTGGCAGTGTGCATTGCGCAACAGCTGCTGCGAATTTATGCTCATAGATTTTCTATTCCGAGCGCTGTTTTTGGCCACAGACACCGCAACAAACTGTCAACGATTCCCACCGCATATATCCGGATTTTGGTTAGAAGACCAACGAAGCTGGCCTTTAAGCCGGGCTTTGCTGCAGGGGAATGGCCAAACTGAACCTTTTATTGCCCTAAATTTTGAGCCCCAAAATATACGTTTTAGCCTCATGGCCAGTTTCAAAGATTTATGTGTTCACATAATTAAAACCAAAGGCTGAAAGGTGAAAGATAATAAATTGGGATTCAAAGCATAATAGAACAGATATTAGCATAATGTGGTATTAATTTTTAATTAATGTGCTGCGTTTCCGAATTCCCTAGAGATTTGAAAACAATAAATGTAAGGCTGGAAAGTATGCAATTGAAATTGTAAACTGAGGCCGCCGAAAAGGAAGCTGTACTGAAAAGAAATACAGACAAAGGAAAACTTTAAAGTTTCTTACTTACTTTTATAGGGAATTTACCATTTTACAGAAAATGCTTCCTTATTAAATTATTTAATTAACCCTCCCCCAAAGATGAGTTTCTAGTTTATTTAGAAAAAATGTGCGAACTAGATTGCGTCTGTGCGTGGCAGCAGCTGGAGGTTAATTTATTTTTTTAAGTGCTCCCTTTTTAACCGCAGTTCCTTGTGCCTTCCGCCGTACATCAGGCACAAGTCCTCCGTTAAACCCAGGGCTTTTCTTCGTATTTTTAGCGCCACCCCCGCAAGGCAAGCAAGGCAACTGCAGACGCTCCGTGTACAGCAATTTTGTTTACATTTCTTGCTTTCTTTTCTCTTTTTCCTTTCTCCGCTGGCGTATTTAACTCACAATGACTTGTGACAGGGGCGGTGGCGATGGCAGGGGGTCACATGGGGGCCGCATGGAGGTGACGTCCTGTCTCATTTCAGCCGCGGGGAATCCCATCCCCCAACCGAATGCACTGTTGTTTTGTCGCAGTGCGACTCCCGCAGCGGCCATTTCTCACAAGCCGTCCGTCCGTCCGTGTGTACGTGCGAGCTGGGAGGTGGTTCCGTGGGTGTTTCTTTCTATTTTATGCTATTAATTTGACAGTTTCAGCTGCGCTGACAACTGGCTTTTCCCCAGACACCGAGCACGGCATTTAATGCGGCCGCAAATTAATTGTTGTATTCCTTTGCCTCTCATCCCCAGATAATTGCACCAGCCGCCAGGACAAATAAACCCAAATAAAAACAGAAATGGATTCAGCAGCCGCAGCCGCCGCCGCCAAGCGCGTCCAGATCGAGAAGGCCCACAACTTTATGCGGCAGTACCGCGATCCCGAGTCCAGGGAGCTCAAGAAGCTGTCGGCCAACCAGTTCATGGATGTCTGGGCCCACTACGACAAGGATGGTGAGTGGACCTTGAGC
This sequence comes from Drosophila rufa, assembly GCA_018153105.1. Lineage (NCBI taxonomy): Eukaryota > Metazoa > Arthropoda > Insecta > Diptera > Drosophilidae > Drosophila > Drosophila rufa. The sequence goes on from JAECXS010000002.1 coordinate 8,316,571, forward strand.
TGTAGATATTACACAGACAACAAATCTGTTAGCAAGAGCTCTTTCATCTAAAATTCGTGTCTTTAAGTCACAGCACTACTTTCTGGCTCACAAAATATTCATTGACTTCCTTTGGCCACTGTCCAAGTCAGTTTAAGGCTATAATACTCATCCGTTGACATAACAATTTGGCACTCAAGTCAGCCTTTAAATATTATATATTTTAAATAGATAATTATAATAATATTTCCTTAAACTCATAAGTTTACACTCTTCTTTATCCACCCCAGGCAATGGCTACATCGAGGGCACCGAGCTGGACGGCTTTCTGCGGGAGTTCGTGTCGAGTGCCAATGCCACAGACATTAGTCCCGAGGTGAGACCATTGTTTAATTGACCAAAACTGCATCCTTAATCTTAACGCTCTCAACTCGCCCGCTCCCCAAGGCTGTCACGGACACCATGCTCGAGGAGCTCAAGTCCTGCTTTATGGAGGCCTACGACGACAATCAGGATGGCAAAATCGATATCAGAGAGGTGGGTATTATTCCGATGTGTGGCATTAGCTGCCCCAGGAGATGGCTGTACAGGCCCCCAAAAATTGACCGCACATTCAAACACAAATTTCGGCCCCCACGTCGTATGCGCATTGTTGTCTGTATGGCTTTTGTATTCGAAGTGACATTTCCTTGAGACGGCGACGCCACCGCCTTCCTTTTGCCTTTTTCAAATTGGTTTTTAAATGTCTTGAGCCCCCTTCCCGACACCGCGGGGGCCTCAATAAATTATTTGGCGCTTTCCTCCCCAGAGAAAAAATAAACTTTCCGACAAGGTCTGGCCCAAGAAAAAGTTTTCCTTCGCTCCTTCCACATTAAATGAGTTTTTAATTGAAGTTGGACCGGCAGCAGAGGCACGGACTATTGAAAGGAGATTTCTCTGTTTGGTTTGAATGGTAGAAAGTGGAAATAATAAAGCCCACTTGGTACGAGGCTCTGCACAATGGACTTTTGATAAATGAGCACCCCCGAAAAAAGAAGAAACTTTGCGGGGAAAAGTGAAAAGTTCAAGTTGCAGAGCCACCCGTGGAGTGCTTATTAAGGTGGCCTCGCATACACTCCCACATGGCATTCATAATTTATTTATGTGGTCGGCATCGACATCGCTCATACGCCACGTTGAGCCATCGATTGAACTGGCTTTGGGGTTGAATTGCGACGTTTACCTGATAATCAGCCAGGGCAGATGGCGCCTGATAGCTTGTCAACAAGGGATTGGCCGGGGGATAAACTTTAATTGCAAATAGCGCATTAATTACCAGCTGCACATAAGGATGCAAATTCGCCAAAGAGCGAATTAAAAAGTTTTCCCCACCCCCAAGGCCACTGATTACCGATTCGGCACTTAAATTATGCTGAAAAGTTTTAACGAATGGCTGAGACAAAACTTTTGCAGCTTTTTCCCCTAATGAAAGTGCAGCAACTAGATTTTCTTTTGCATTGCAGAACTTTTAACCAGAAAACAGGAAACACAGCGCCCTTGTACACGCCTATTTATAACTTGATTCATTGTCAAGTCACGCATTGAAACAAAAGGTATTTTTCTGCCAGCTTTTCAACAACAACTATTTCTTTATTTCTTGCAGCTGGCCCAACTTTTGCCCATGGAGGAGAATTTCCTTTTGCTCTTCCGCTTCGATAATCCACTGGAGTCGAGCGTTGAATTCATGAAGGTAGGTGTGACAATCAGGAATTTCTGTGTTCTGTGGGGCTGCCGGTGGATGGAATTCCTCAATTAATTTGCAATCCCTTTTTGTCGCTTGAAATTAAATTAGATCTGGCGTGAATACGACACTGACAACTCGGGTTACATTGAGGCGGATGAGCTGAAGAATTTCTTGCGTGACTTGCTCAAAGAGGCCAAAAAGATCAATGATGTGTCCGAGGATAAGCTCATTGAGTACACCGATACCATGGTGAGTTAAATAAAGAATAAATGATAAAGAAAGTTCGATTTATAATTATTATAAATATTTTAAAATCTCGGTAGCAGGGAATTCCCTTACAAAATCAATTACAATTAATTTAAAATCCCCAGAGACCTTTCAATAAAACATAGATGTCTTTATGTCACGTCTCGAAGCCCCTCCCTAATCAACAATCAAGTCCTCTTTACATTCAATTGACACACAATAGTTTAAATAATTCAATTCCTCTGTTTACCCATCCGATAATGTATGCCCAACCACTCGTCCGTTTGATTTCTCGATTCACAGCTCCAAGTATTCGATGCCAACAAGGACGGACGTTTGCAGCTGTCGGAAATGGCCAAGTAAGTGTCCTTGAAGAGAGGCCCGAGACTGAGAGCAGCCGGCAAGCTAACTTATTTATTGCAGATTGCTTCCGGTTAAAGAGAACTTCCTTTGCCGCCAGGTGTTCAAGGTAAGTGCCAAGCGATATGACAACGACTTCCAGCCAGAAAGTCAGAAAGCATCGTTCAATCGAGGAAATTGCCGCGACCAGATAGTATCGCATTATAATGTCGTGTTCATGGCGGCGCGCTTTTGAAAAAAAAAGAAAAAAGATCTACTTTTAGTTTAAGAACAGACTCGGCTTGCCATTGACAACAAAACACGTTTAGCACCTAGGTTAGCCTTGATTTCTTTCGTTCGTCACTCTAGCTGCAGCCTGGACTACCTGAACTAACTTAGCTTTTGCCACTAACTCAATCAAGCAATGCATTTCAATTTAATTTGTTTGTTTCCTTAGTTTAATATTATAATTTTTAAATAAAGTCTGTGCCGAAACTAGGGGGAATTAATTATAAGAATTAATCTATAATATAAGGTTTCTCCTTGCTATATATTACTTTCTTTATTGCTCTTCCCCTTTCCTAAAAAAAAAGCTACTTAAAACCTTTCATTCCTTTTCATTTCCCTCTAAATGTTTCTTATGCCACAATTTGTTTTGAATAGATTCTTCAACTTTCTCTTCCTTTTTTTACCCACAACAAATCTGAACTGCTGTGCACCCTTTTAGAGAGCTTTTCATTTTCGCTCGACAGATCCGAAAATACAGCATTTCAAAAGCACAATGCCCGTATTTATTTCCCCTCTTGGCTTTCCCCTAGATTTTCTCACTTTGCCACAACAAATTCCGCACTGAGGGTGCAACATTGGAATTGAAAAGTTGTGGCCATAAAAAAGAAAATATTACCGAGCCAAGTATAAACGGATTTCGACCCTCTGGCCCCCATCCCCAACTCAATTCTCGCTGCGTCACAACAAAATAAAGCCATGGCCCAAAGCCAGAAGTATCTGTTCCGCCCAAAGAGCAAAATATTGTCTGCCATCGTAAAAGTAAACGAGGCAAAAGCGACAGAGCTCAGCTGAATTGTCCAGGTGCCTTCACTTTCACCCACTTTCCGTCAATTTTCGCGAGAATAAAATGCGTGGCAGCTAGCGAAATCAATTTCCGAAAACAAAGCACAGGAAAAAGTTTATTCGTGTCAGAATTTTATCGAACTCGATAATATTAAATGAGTTGCTGTTCATAAGCTAGTGGTGAACGTAACAGAAAATGGCCGACCGATTGACATAAAATATCGATAATAACTTTAACTTTTAACTCTGTTCTCACTTAATGTGTTGTAAAGTGCATTCTTTTAATTTTGTTCAAATCGATAAAATTGTATTTTCTCACTTGTTTTCAAATTAACTTCAACGACCTATTGTTTTTCCTCGTGTATCTCCTGTTCGAGCTTCAACAGATTTGATGTGATTCGAATTGGGTTGTAAAAATAAAAGAAAGAGAGAAATACCAAACAGCAACCACTGCATAAACAGAAGGTGGAAAGTCCCCAAATGGCTAGCCATTAAATACTTTAATATTAGTTTCGCCTCAGACAGATCCCTGGCAATTAGCAAAAGAAAAGCCATGTGGTGTCGTGGAAAAGTAAACTTTTTGGTCTTCGCAGAGAACATCTGCCTTTCAGGCGGCGGCGGAAGGAGGACATTTAAAATTCCCGACGAAATTCAGCGAACTCATTTCGACTTGGCCAAAATGCTGATGATGCCAAATGCGGTTAAATGAATGAAGCTCTGATGCTGCTGCTGGTGCGGGAAGATGTCGTTGCATTTGAGCCTGTCTCCCAGCCTGCCAGCCTGCCACCGAGTGTCACGTAACTTGCCACAGGCCAAAACTTGACTGTATATATATTTCGAGTGTGTTTTCCGCTCTCGCATTTTAAGCGTGTTCAGCAGCGGCATTTTTTTGGCAAGACATCGTCTCCGCCCCAAAAACCAAAACAACAAGAATTTATTCTTTATTTACTCAGAGCCCCAGCTGTTGGCAAAAGTCTCCCCCAAGAAACCAAGAAAAATTCGGCCAATTTATGCAGGCCAGGGATTGATATAAATTGTGCAACATTAAGATTAAATTTAGGGGAAAAAGGCTTGCATAAAATATAGGTTAGGAAAGATTGAAATGGGTCCAAAATCTTAGGAGAAGTTGGAAGGTAAAAAATGGATTGCCTTTGCCTTAATGCAAGCTTTAAACCTTAAATAAATTGGAAAAATTATTTAAGAAAATATATTTTTCTGATTTATTTCTCTAGCTGAACACAAAATCTTAATAGACTTGAAAACTTTTTAAGAACTCTGAAAATAATCTATAATTCTTCCTTAATAATTATAGTTGCTACAGAAATCCCAACAGACTTGAAAAGTTATATAAACCAAGTTATTCCTTAATATTTCTTCATCAGATTTTCTTCCAAGCTATAAGAGTTCAACTGTACTTCGTATATAATATGTACAACGTATTAGGAACCGAATGAAATAAATGCTGCTCCTTTTGGCTTTGAAAACTCCCAAATTTGCTGAGCCAGCCCCTTGCCAAATTTTGCGAATCGCGTTTCGCACGCCTCGAGGCGAACTCTTTTTTCCCTCATGTTCGTCCTCGTGTTTGGATTTCCTTTTTGCTGTTTGCCACATGAACCACATCCACAGCAACGGCCACATCTAGATCCCCTCACATGTGTACCGTGGATGGAACAGCAAAGAAAAACCACCTCCGTTCTTGGCAATCAACTGGGTTAGATCCACACAGAAAAATGGGGCTAAGAGGGGTAATGTTGCTGCTGCTGCTGAGAGCTCTTATTGTTATTTGCTGCAAATGTACGTGCTCCAGTCGCATTGACGCTCATTGCTCATTGGCAGCGCTTGTTGTCGGTTGTCGGCTCTCGGAAAATTCGATGGAAATTCGGGGGCGTTTTGGGGGGGCAGCAAAGCGGTGCCACATTGCAGCGAACACAGTGGCGTACAAAATCAAAAGTGTTGCATTCAAGCCGCCCTCACTTTGTGTCGGCTTGGCTTGCAATCGCAATTGGATTCGCATTGCACTAAATCACTTTGATGGCCGGATGGCTTTCGTTTTCGTTTTCACTCCCACGTGCGTAGTTTTCCGGCAAACTAAATGGGAATTCGACAGATGTGCGGCCTCACCACAAAGAACGCCTTTTCGGTAGTTTAATTATACAATTTCCCCGGTAATTATTTTATTGGTTTTATTCAAATTTTCAAACTAAACTGAAATTGGAGCACCTCAACAGCCAAACAAGTGGGGGTGTCAGTTTCACCATACACATATTATAGACAAGTTTCGGTATATTGTTGAACTTTGAGCTTTTAGTTCGATTTTAGTTATGAGAATAACAGAATTAAAATTTAAGCTACGAGCTGGAAAAGAAGTTTGAGAAGGAGCGGCATTTATTAAGAAATTTAGCAAAGCATGGATATTTTATCTATAATTATGGATCTATGTTAAATCAATTTGATACACGTTATTCACTTTATTCCGTTTAGAAATAGATTCTTCCCAAAAAGAGATGTATTTTACATTAACTTATTTGTCTCTAAATATTTTATAAATTATCTCAATTTTATTCTCTTAGTAGAAAGTTTTCTTAAACAGACCTTATATCAACATATATCCTTTAAACTTTTCTTTGAAAATTATAGAAACAAGTTGAAAAAATAGTGATAGAAATAAATTCCTTAAAATAAAAATATTTCTATAGTGACTGTAGTTTATACCCAACTATAAATATTTCCAACAAGATCTGATATCAGAATACATTCTTCAGGCTTCCCAAATTCCCATGAGAACATCATCTCTGCTTCCCTTAAAAAAGAGTTATTTTGTAATAAATATGTAGCTCTTTTTGGTGGCCGACACATGAGCAATGTTGAGATGTGCGCTGTGGCGATGTGCACTCAGTGGGGCATCCGACATCCCACGTCCCACATCCCGGCCATTCGTCCAGGCAGCCAAGCGAAAAGGACGAAGGAGCTGCCACAGCAATGCACAGCGAACAATGCTCGTTCACGGCTTGCAAGCCGCACATTTGCTCATTGTTACAGCTCGCAGCACAAGCGACATTTTATTTGGGTTTTATTGATGTGCAGGATGCGGTCAGGAGTCATGCATAACAATGTAGCCAGCGAAGGCGATTATAATCGAAAGCATCCAGGTCCCTCAGTTCCAAGCCAGTGAGCCCTAATGCCGCAAGAGGAACCAGAGCCGGAGCACCTGACCACCGCCGATATGCGTATATATCCTTATGTCTTTCGGCCGCGTAAGTCGGCCGTTATGAAGTGCCATAAAAAGCAGGCAGCCGAAGCTCGGGCAGCCATAAAATAGGCGTTTCCAGCACATTTACCCAAGGTGCAGTTATTACTTTTATATAATTTCTTAGTACCGCAGAGCGAATCGGAGCAGAGCCGGCCATAAAAGCGGAGAGGCATGCATCAGCATTTTGATAACCGCAGCGGGACGACTACGGAGCGGGAACGGGAGATATATATGCAGTATTTTGCAAGGGGCTTTTAGCCAGCACCAGCACCAGCACCTGCAGGAGGTGAACTCTGACAGGAACTTCTGTCTCCGGGCGTCCAATTATGTGGCACACTGTATTGCTGGCTGGTGGCCAAAAGTGGCAGAAAGCGTTATGCTAATGCACATCACGTAGTCGCCGCATGCACCGCAACGAGCAGTGACATAATGTGCTGCAACAGCAACAGGAACGAGTTGGCCAGCCAAAGTTGCATGGAAATGTGACTGGGAATGGGAGGAATAGGTGTGGACGTGGACACCCAAATAAGGGGTCCAGGGACATTCGGGACCCTGAGATAAATAGCAAGGGAAAATGAAGAGACTATGAGGGGTTCCTGGGAATAATATTCAATAGAAAATAATTTACACTTTGCATAGAATTTATATATTAAAGGGAGTATAAAGATATTTTACTAAATTGTTTTTGATTCAATAATTAAGTAAAACTATCTTTTAATTAAATGAAAAAAATTAAACAGAAATAGAAATAAGTATAGGGAATTAAAATCAATGAAACTCTACACTTGTCATAAAATTATATTTAATCGGCGAATTATGAAGACCTTAAAAACAGTTTAAATAAATCTTAGAACCCATTATTATTCGGGAAATATTTCATACTAATTAAAACCTATTTCTACTACGGACCTAATATACTTTAAATACTTTTGGAAACCATTTCAATTGATTTTAAGCCCATAGTACTCTATGTACTATATTTTTCCCCAAATACAAAATTACCGTGTATAGAATACCGTTTTTAATGTGGTCGAATTTTATGAGGCAGGAAATAAACAAAAATAAAGGCCCAAACGTGGGGCTAAGTGAAAACGTGACTTTCCCTCGGCACAGACAATCTTTTTAGTTAAATTTTCCTTTTAAGTTCCTTAAAAAACTTGCAATTAGTTACAAACTTTAGCGCGATTAACTTACAAAGGCTGACTAAAACTGCAAGCTGCGAGAATCTTTTGCTCTCTAATTGGTAATGCGTATGACTAGTTCAAGTTCAACTAAGCGTATACTTGATATTTCTCACTTTTTGTTTTTGCTGCATCCAGATCTTAGATCTCCTAGCTTACTAAAACCAATAACTAAAACTTAGCTTAAAACCAATATTTATTAATAAGCGAGTCAGGGCTGGCAACGTTCCAACGATTTGCCCGCTTTGATTTCGGATTAAAACGAACTGTTTATTTTTCTAACTTTCTATATATTTATATCTTTTTCGTTTCCCCTCCCGCCAACTACTCCTCTCTATGCCTAACCAACTCTACATCTGTATCTATATAAACATGACAAAATACTATATATCTTTGCATATTCTTCCTATGATCTTGTGCATTTTTATTTCAAAATCAACAACCTAACGATAATCGAACAACAAATAACGAATAAAACTAAATTATACTGTGCACGTGGTATAAACTATTTTGGGCTGCCCACCTCTAACTTCCGACTTATCTCACAAATGCCATTCGAAAAATCAACTCTGAAATAACCAAACAATTGCCGCAAATCAAAACTTTTCGCCATATGCTGTATATACAAATATCTGCATATACACGTACATGCAACAACAATCTGCAACAAATTGCACAAATGCCAAAACAATGCGAACAAACAAAAATATTTCGTCAAACAATACACAAACTATTTACATTCCTGCAAAAACCAAAAACAAAACCATGAAACCAATGAAATAAAATAACTAACATCAAATATATATATATAAAAACCACACACTAAAAGGAGGGCATTGATGTAAGTATTTATTTTCCCCCCAATCACCAACGTATTCAGAATATAAAAACAAAAAAGAGAAACAGATACTCAGATTCAATCATTGGGGAGAAATACAAATTATAGACACTGGTGGCCCATTAAAACTCTCAATAAAATTCTATCATTTTGTACGTTGGCTAATTCTTGTTTAAACAATCAATTTTTTATTGAACCCTCAAGGAATTTCTATTGATTATGGTTTTTATTGTAGAAAGCATGCTTTTCCATCCCCGCCAGACAACAATAAAAAATAGACAAAAAAACCACTTAAGTGCTTTGAATTGGCTTGAAATAGTCTTGTTTATGGACACAAAAAAAAATACTGCATGAATTTGGCATGGAAATTTTCCTTTTGTTTCTTTGTAGAGCAAATATTTTGCGGAATTGGAGTGTGAATGAAACAGATTTTCATTCAAGAGAAATTGAATTTTGACAAAAATAAATTAGTCATATTTTATTTATATATATTATGAATATTAAGTGAATGATAGATAAGCTATAAAACCTATCATTATACTTTTATACATATGTATAATGAATGATCTTTCTTCGTTCCTAAATATTTAGTTAGACATGTATTTTAGTTTACTTTTAACAGGCAAAACGACCTTAAGTTTTGAATTCTACAAAACAAAACTATACTTTTGTTTTATTCGTGTTCTTATTTCGTAATTAATAAAAGCTTACTGCTTATTAGCGATAAGCAAGCCAACTTTCGGGCCGTAAAAGTTTGAGTAATTTGCAATCTGCCCATTTTTAGGGTCCCCGGCCTAGGACCTTCTCGGCCACAGGGCAATTCTCGCCAAGGGGAATGATAGCTACGAGCTACTAATTAGACTTTTCATGGCATCGGTCCTCAGCCCATTTCCCACTTAACACATCCCGATCTCAAGCACAGGCCCAGGCCCTTGGCCGCGTACGTGAACAGCTTTGGCCTTAACGATGTGAGGTTCACACAAATTACACGTTGATGTGGAATCCACCTCCTGCTCCTGGGAAACCTTTTGCATAATTTAGTCATTGAGTGAGCGGGCAGGAATGTGCTGCCGGAGGCTGGGCGGGGGGATGGATATATATTTTGTGGCACTGCCATATGGATAATGGCAGCCGCAGGCAGCTCCCTGCCACCCCACCACGGGCATTTCAAAGTGTTGAAGTGTAAAATAATTACTTCATTTTATCAATGTGAGTGGGGCTGCGGCCGCGGCGGCACACAGCATCACGTTCAAGGCGCAATACTTAAGTCGCAAGTAAGAGCCATTTGACAAAGAGCGCAAAAAAAAGCATTCAGAAAATACCGTCACATGTGCAAAATTCAATTTCAAGGGCTTTCCGCGTTACAATTTTTATAATGCCCGGTTAAACACGAATTTTTGTCAGGGGCTTGAGGCGGAAAAAGGGTTGCCACTTAATGGGTTTCTAATCCCGTTAAGAACGCACAAAGAATGCGCCAAATGCGTTTTCAAGGCGCCAGTAAAACCAATGTTATCAGGACTTTGCCAAGGATAACGAAAATAACAACTCCAGTTCCACCTAGCAGCTTTTAGCTCGTGCCTGCACTGCAGGAAAAAACGCTATTTTAGCAGGAGGAAAATATAATAAAAATATACAAAAACTCAAGGAAAACGATTTCCCAAATAAAAGTTAAGGATTTACATTTTAAATTGATTTAATTTCTGATTAATGCTTATAAAACAAGAATAATTACTATTTCCTTTCTTTACTGAATTTTAAGACATTCTTAACTATAAAACATTAGGCATAACTGTAGGAAAGTATTTTAATTATAAAAGAAATTTGCTGCAGTGCAACTCTGCTGCAAACTTTGAACTTGAGGCGCCACCTTGGCCACGCTGCATAACCCCCAAAAAATTACAAGACCGTGCTTGTGTGTGCATGCTTTCGGAGGCTTACATACAGGGGAAAATAATGCGAGCAATTCGCTGCTGGGTGCAAATGGAATCGATAAATTTGGTGTTTCCGTCGGAGAACAAAAAATAAACGTATATTATTATCCCAAGAGAGCGGGGTGGCGAGTGCCAGAGACAAATCTGCTACTACCTGGGCCATAATTCATATTAATTAGCGGATGTCAAAGGCATAAAACACACGCGTAATTGGCAGTGTGTTTCTTTCAGCTTAATTAGCCTTTAAGTACACTTCGTAAGCATAACAAATGAGTGTGTAAATGGAATGCCTTTTTTGTTTACCGCCTGATGTTATAATTCCCCTCCTAAGCAAGACAAGTCGTAAGCCTTAATTTCCCCGGAAAAGAAAGCATGTTTTTATTGCCACTGCCAACATTTTGCATGCTGTCATGCCTTAAGAGCGCCTTGTATTTAACCTAAAAAACTAATCAGAAATCGCACCTAAGACACGCCACGATTCAGTAGTTTAGATCTATGATAGTTTATAGGGGAAAACGATTGCGCCAATTCCTAAAGAATCCTTTGAAGAAGTTGCAGGATAATGCTATGAGTTATCCCACAACTTATAAGTGTAAAAAACATTTCTTTCCATGTTGATAAAGGATTAAGCATACTTTAGGTACAAATATAAAGCAAAATATTAGTTTTAACTGGATTCAAACTTCCCTTTAAAAATGTATTTTAAACATTAATTCATTTAACTTCTGAAAAAAACTTTGAAAGTATGCTCAATCTATATTATGAAAAATACTTATAAATAAACCTGTGTGTGAAAGATGTATTTATTATAATTTCTAGTAATTAGTTGGTAATTATTAATCTCTTTTCACAGGGCGCCACAAAGTTGACCAAAGAAGATATAGAAAAGGTCTTCTCGCTCTACGATCGGGTAAGTAGATAAAATAACATTAATAATATAAATAAAATAGTAAACAAAATAAAATGAATAATATAAAACTACCTAACTATATTTACTAAACTTAAAAACTATCAATAACCCTGCAGGACAACAGTGGAACCATTGAAAACGAGGAGCTCAAAGGCTTCCTCAAGGATCTCTTGGAGTTGGTCAAGAAGGTGTGCTCTTGTTCCTAATTATTACTTATTATTTATTTTTCTTAACTTCCTATTAATGAATTTATTTATTTATTATATTGTTAATTTTTTTTAATGGCCCCCCATTAGGACGACTACGATGCCCAGGATCTGGCTGCCTTCGAGGAGACCATCATGCGAGGCGTGGGCACCGACAAGCACGGCAAGATCTCGCGCAAGGAGCTGACCATGATCCTGCTGACACTGGCCAAAATGTCGCCAGACGAGGAGGAGTAAGCCGTGGTGCTCTCGCGAGAATATATCCCAATCAGAGAGATTTTAGCGGACTCTATTTTTGTCAACCCAAAAACGAAAAAAACCGAGGCAAATCCGGAAGCGAGGCCATAGTGGGCATCGAGGCAATTGTTTACTTTAGAACTGCATCCAAATAGGGCAGCAATGACGAAGATTTTGGCTGAGGGGGAGGATCCTGCGGGACAACCAGAGATCCGACCCGAAGCAAAGCGAAGCTATTGGTAAAAATAAATATAACATAAATGTTTCAATCTTAAATAAATGTTTATCGTACGTTAAGCCTATTGAGAGTATATTTCCCCCAAGTCAAACCAAAACAAAACTAAGAAAAACTAAGAGAACATTTAAGAAAAAAGCGGAGATTTATCCAATCAAACAAACAATTTGCAACACTGAATCGAGCCACTTAAAGTAAACAATTAGGAAATGATAACATCAAGATCAGTACATCGATTTTATATTATATTACGAGTATATATATATGTATTTATATTTTCTATGTGTATTTGCATAAAGTACTTTATTTAATTACCAATTAAAACTTGAAATAAAAGTAGCTATATTTAAGGACACGGGAGAGTCGGTCGTCAAGCGTTATTTGCGATTATATAAGTATAAACATAAACATAAACATAAACATAAACATATATGTATGTGGCTACAATCTGTAGATAATTGTTGTTAATAATTGTGAAAGTATCTTTTAACTCGGCGTATGTAACGCGTACCCCTTGCCAAGCCTCAATTTCGATCCGATTCTGCACGGGAGTGACATTATATAGACATACTTACTATGTGTACACCCCACATGCCGCATACGCTGCTGGCAAACATCAATCAATCAATCAAGGGCCACTTGCTGCAACAGCCCGGGGGTGGACGCCACTAATGCATCGCCCACCCGACGACAGGTGACACCACCTGGGATGTATATGTATCAATGTAGTCGACGAGGGACGAGGACGACACTCGTCCTTGTCGTCGCATCGATTGGGAGGCGCAGATTCCGAGCAGCTGGCAACATTTCCATTTGAGTTACCTGCTTAGGCCAATCGCGAATTAAATTTAAGCGAAAACTTCAAGTTAACCTACAAGCCACGAACTATCTAACGTTTTTTCAAGGTGCTATAGCTATACATATATAAACTTATGCCACTTGGTTCAACCCTCTCTCCCCTTTGACCTTACTTTCCAGAGCTATACTCTATATTTTCCAAACAGATCTTAAACCCTAACGTTAATAATCTTAAGCTTTAAAGCCAAGACAAGGAAATTGGTACAACCTTCGAACGGAATTCGCCCAGGGGTTCATTTTTAAAATCCAAATGCGAAATAGTTTAAGCAAATCAATATGGCACAAGTCGTCCTAGCTTTGAATACACTCAGAAAAAAAGGATAAAATTGGAAAAATACACATTTCAATCAATTTTAAAAATGAAACCTTGTGCTAACCCGTACATGCAACAAAATGCCAACTTAACTTATACATTAACTAATTACGATACAACTCTATATGGTACTTATGCTAATCCTAAGATATTGTTCAGAAACCACATGCATGTAAAGCTTCGAAGCGGACTTTCTCTATATACAACAACAAATATCGAATATCTATATGGATACATGTCTAAATACTATGAGAATACAATACAGAAATGTTTTAATAATAAATAAATACAATCTATGCAGACATCAAGGGGTCAGCACTCCAATCGCAGGCTTTCACTCTTTTCTTTCTCCCTCCAACTGGCGCTGGTAGCGTCGGTTGCGCTTCTCCTGGAGGTCCAGGAGCTCGTTCAGCTGCTTTAGCACATCGGTGGCGTTCGCCACCTTCTCAGTCAACTCGGGAACCGAAGAGGTGAATTCCTCCAAGGACTCATCCTCCTGCAGGTCCAGGTTGGCGAAACTGTTGACGCTGTCCATGAATCGCTTGATGCGGCGGCAGTAGCTTAAAGGGATTCAGAATGGCTTATAATACTTCAACTGAAGGATTCATTGACTCACCACTTGGCCAGGCTATTCTGTTGGCTAACAATTAACCGCCAGGCCATGCAGCTTTGCAAGTGCCAGGAACGATTGAAAATCCTTAGAGTTTCTGTCGGGGGTTCAATCCACTCTGTGATCACAGCGCGCTGGCTGGTCGGTGGCTTCACTTCCTCTAGCAGCCAGGTATGCCAGACCACCACCTCTGGGCTCTCCTCCTCGAAATTCCCATCACTGTTGGCCACCAAGGCATTCAGCTGCATCGACACGAGGCGCTGGTGGGTGGCCTGTGAGGCCCTGACTGTCGGCCTCTTTCCAAAATGTCGCTCCAAGAAGGCCGCCGCTTCCTTGCAATAATCCTTGGCTACGGGCTCACTTATCAGGCTGAGATCCATCAAGCCACCGCGGAAGGTAAACCAGGAGGGATTCGTGCAGAAAGAGCGGGCGGTTTCATCTGCGTAAGTAATATGGGTCTCCCTAAGGGATTTTTTAGGGAAGGTAGAGAAGGGAATTGATTAATCATTGTTTTGTTGTGTGATTTTTTACATCAATAAATCCAGAGAAAGAGTTTATAAATTCTGAAAATGTACTTTAATTACTTGGAAGGAGGAATCCTGTTTGGTTTTCTTAAGAGGCAAACAAAATTGTATAATCTGTATTATAAATCCAGGATTCCTCCTTTCAAGTAATTACAGTAAATCCAATAATGAAGCTCTATCCTCCTTTTCCAAGTGACAATAACAATTTTATTGAAATTAAGACCTCAGAATGTACAGAGTATAAAACAGGAATCACAGAAGGAAGGCTCTTAGAGCTCAAGGACATCCTCTACTTACCCGCTGCCGATGCTGACCACCAATTTGGTAATAGACCTGCAGCTGGTCGTGGCAATTTGTGTGCTAGACATACGGGCAATTTTACAGTAAATCTCGAAAGGCTGACAAAAAAACAAACAAATAACGAATCAAGTGTCGGGGACTACTGAGTGCACAGTGTACTCCCCAGATCCCAGGGCACTAAGCCCTTTCCAGGTCACGGATGGCCTTAACGTCCAGCTTTTGCTGGTAAGCCAATCTGTCGAGGATCGTGGGGTGCGTGTGGTGCCACCGGGCGTAGCACTTGTCGTACACCGGGAAGCTCATGTGGTCCGCATAGATCTTGACCAGGGCCATCCTCAGCTGGATGGAGTAGCCCATGCGGTGGGCAAAGCGATCGGCGGCGTACTCGAAGCGCCTCAGATTCCACAGCATCAGTACGTTGGCCAGGGTGAGGTACGGCGTGAGGGCGAATCGCAGGACAATGATGAAGCCCACAATGATGGGACAGAGGCCGGCCGGGAAGCCCACTGCCATGTACAGCTGGGGGCAGTGGAAGAACAGTCCGAAGAGGCCCATGGTGAGGAAGAAGTGCACCTTCATGATGATCGTGGCCTTGTAGAAGTGGCCGTGCTTCCAGTGGCCCAGCTCGTGGCACACCACGCCCGCCACCTGGACGTTGGTCAGTCCCCGGCCTACCTCATAGGGCAGCAGCTGTGACGGATCCATTCCCTTGTTCAGCAGCAAGGTGTCGAAGATCACGATCCTCTTGAGGCAGCAGCTGCCGTAGAAGTAGGCATTGCTGTACTGCATCGACCTGGTCTTGATGATGAACACCCGCGTGACGGGAAAGCCAACCCAGTCGCAGACGCGCTTCACCTCCGCGTAGAGAGGGGTGCCGTCCGGCAGGACTACCTGCCTGCCGATGCACGGGATGCAGCAGTAGGGCAGGAAGAAGACCAGCAGCAGGGTGAACACGGCCCAGAAGAGCCAGAACCAGAGGAAGAAGTAGTAGCCAATGGCCTGGACGCTGAACACGATGGCCGTGGCCACAGGGATCAGCACCAGCTGGCTAAGGATAATGGCCAGGAGGCCCACGCAGATGTAGAGGTACCACGGAAATCTACCCGCCATCCCGTAGCGCACCTCCAGCAGGCACTTGTCATAGATGAGCACGGGCAGGAAGCGCACGCAGATGTAGATGGTCAGGTAGAAGACGAAGATCATGGTCACATAGACCTCCGCGACGGTGAGTGGCTTCAGCGTCATGGCCGCCAGGCTCCAGAGGAAGGGATAGAAGCCCAGGGTGAGCTCGAGCAGAGTGATGATCAGGTCGATGAAGTACTTCCATATCTGCAGCTCCGTTTTGTGCAGCTCGTAGATGCGGGCCCGGAAATATATCTCCGGGGGAATGATGCCGCGCAGCTCCTCCGGCACCATGACCGCATTCATGCACACATATTGCTGCAATCGGAGGGGGTCAGTGATCAGATCAGTCCTTGGAGAGTGACCAATCCGCTTACCTGTCGCTTTGTGATTATTATCTCCCAGACGCGGTCAACTACCACGATGAGACACAGGACGATCAGCACGATCAGGGGATCCACCTTCGGCCAAGTGTCGTAGAAGGCCATCAAAGCTGATCATGTTCCCCCCACAAACAACAAGAGTAGTTCGTGTTATTCAAAAAAATATATATCTATTGTAGCCGAGACAGATACTTCTCGGCCAGAGCCTACCGTGTCCGAAAATTCGGAGAGGGCAGCCCAGGCATTCCCTATCTCGAGAGGCCCCTCAGCCGCTCCAGGCGATCCAGCATGGTGGGGTGGGTGTGGTGCCACATGGAGTAGCAGCGGTCCGACACGGGGAATGCCAGGTTATCCGCATACAGCTTGAGCAGCGCCTGGCGCAGATCCTCGCCGTATCCCAGGCGGAAGGCGAACTTGTCCGCCTGGTACTCGAAGCAGCGCGTCATGCTCAGCATGAAGAAGTTGATCATGGTCAGGTAGGGTGTCAGAACGAAGCCGAAGATGATGAGGAAGCCCACGATGATGGGCTGCACGCCCGGCGCGAATCCCACCGCCTGGTAGATGGGTCCGTGGGGGAAGACGGCGGCAAACAGAAAGATGGTCAGGGCCAGATGCAGCTGGAACGTTGTGAGGGCCTTGTAGAAGTGACCGTGGCTCCAGTGACCCAGCTCGTGAGCCACCACAGCCGTTACCTGGGCGTCCTGCAGCCCCTTGCCCACCTCCTCGGGCGGCAGCTCGGAGACATCTCGCTTGCCCCTGTTCAGCAGCAGCGTATCGAAGATCACGATCCTCTTGAGGCAGCAGCTGCCGTAGAAGAAGGCATTGCTCCCGGCGTTCGGGTCGTGCACTCGGATGATTTGAACCTGGCGCATGGGGAAGCGGACACGTTGCGTGAGCGCCTCCAGAGCCGTGCGCAGATTCCCATTTTCCAGCGGCACGCGCCTGCCCATGATCGGATCGATGAGGACCGGTATCAGCAGGATTAGGATGCACGTAATGATTACTAGTTGGACGTACAAGGCAAACGAGGCCCAGTGCGGGCCCAGACCGATAAACGTATAGACCAGAGTCACCACCATCAGAATGGTGGCAACCGTTCCCAGCACAAGTTCCACGACAAACTGGCAGATTCTTACACAGCACGGGTTCCTTGGCTTCTCCTGCAATTGCTTGATGCACATCTTCTCGTAGATCATGGTCGGAATGCTCTTCAGCCACAGATAGAAGCTCAGCAGCAGCACATAGATCACGGAGACGCAGGCCTCGTGCTTCATCCACTCGCCCAGGACACATTTCCCTGCCACGCCCCACAGCCAGGCGTAGAAGCCGAAGTATAGCTCCACCACTCCCAGCAGAACCACAGCAATCAGTGCGTTCACAATCGTGATCCAGCCCTTGTGGATCTTGTGGACGCGCATCCTGTCATACAGTTCCTGCGGTAAATACGGACGGATCACGTCTGGAACCTTTTCCACTTTGTAGGCGACCAAGATCTGCAAGAGATGGAGAGAAAGAGAGATTGGTATTCCAGCTGCCACGCTTAAGGATGGCTTACCTCGCGCAGCATCAAGTACACGGCCCAGCAGTTTTCCAGCACCAGGACAGCTATCATTAGGTAGAGCAGTATCAAGGGATCATCCCAGAAGTATGCAGACATTTTCGGTTCCTCTGCCAATCGCCTAGCGTATGAGGCATACTTTTTCTATAATTTTGAAAAGGAACCCGACCTAACAAGGTACTGATTGATGGATTCAACCTACCGGATTGTGTTCGGAATCCATTGCTTTGCTAACATTAAAAGCTTAAGAGAAGCCCATTTTAAACTAGTTTTGAAGCCTGAAATCTTTAAAAATGGATTGTCAATCACGGAGGCATCCTTAAAGTCGCATCCTGACTATGTCCTTGTATGTATTGTATCTTCCAATAAACCCACAAACACTTTGTTTTTATGAGCTCTCTTTCGACTCTCCACCCATTTATGCCTCTGGAAAGCGTTTTGGTAGCCCAAAGGCTCTAAAACCCTTCTTTCAAACACTGATAATTTGTTTATTGGGAGTCAAGTCCCAAGACTTTATTTCCTGGAAGTTAAAATAAAAGCGAACAGTGTAAACTTTGGTCTCGATGGTGATGTAAGCGTTCCTAATTCAATTTCTTGCTTTCGTCAAGCTCCTTGAGGCGATTCAGCCGCTGGAGTAGAGTGGGGTGCGAGTGATTCCAGGTGGAGTACAGCCAGTCGTAGACGGGAAAGCCCAGGTTGTCCACGTTCAGCTTGATGAGTGCCTGACCCAACTGCTCAGCAAAACCCAGCTTGAAAGCGAACTCATCGGCCTGATACTCGAAACGTCGCGACAAGATCGTCAGGGCAAAGTTCATGATGGCGTTGTAGGGGGCGAGCACGTAGGTGAATACAACCAGCAAGCCCACCAGAATGGGGCGAGTGCCGGGGGCGAATCCCACGGCCACGTAGAACGGTGGGTACTTGAAGACATTGCCGAAGACGAGGAACATCAGGAACAAGTGGACCTGCATGATGATAATGTTTTTGGTCACATGACCAAGTTTCCAGTGGCCCAACTCGTGTCCCAAGACGGCCAGCACTTCCTCGTCGGTGCAGCCCTTGCCCTTCTCATCCTCGGAGAGCTCGGAGTCGTCTGGTTTTCCCTTGTTCAGCAGCAGAGTGTCGAAGAGCACAATCCTCTTGGAGTTCCAGAGTCCGTAAAAGTAAGCATTGCTGTGCGACGAGCGCTTCGATCCCTCCACCACAAAGAGCTTGGTGAGCGGGAACTTCAGCGAGGCGGCCAGATCCTCAATCGACTGCCTCAGGGGGCCCTTCTCCAGCGGCGTGTACTTATCGAACAAAGGAGCAATGAAGATCGGATACAAAGTGAGAAGGACCAGCGAGATGACGCCGGTGAAGATCCACAGCCAGATGAAGAAGTTGTCGCCGCCGCGCTGCACAATAAAGATGATGGCGGCCGTGATGGGAATCATCAGGACCTGGGTGACAAGGAAGCCCTTAAGCTGGTCCCAGGCGAAGAAGCGCGCCGTCTGCTTGTTGAATCCGTGTGTCTCCTCCAGCACAAATGTCTTGTAGATCTTGAACGGCAGCCCCTTGAACGTGCTCAGCACGTTCGAGATCAGCACAAAAACGCAGCTAACAATGATCTCATTGCCGGAGTCCCAGTTCAAATGCTCCACCACGTCCACCGACAGCTGCCAGATCAAGGCGATCAGCCCGATGTACAGTTCCAGGCAGAACAGGCCCACGTCCATGACCGCCGCCTTGAAGATACCAAAGTTCTCCTGGTCCAAACCATATTTGCGCGCCTTGTGGAATGTCTCCTCGCCCATGTGCGACGTCAGCTCGAGTGGCACCTTCAGTGCAGTGCGGTATACCTTAACCTGCCGGCAGAGAAGAGAGTGGCGAGGGGGGAAAGGACGCCATTAAATTAAATGCCAATTAACATTAGCGAACTCTAAATTTATCACTTCGCTCTGATAAAAGGTGCTCGCCACCTATGTATCTCCATCCCGCTCGCACATGCCGGCAGACGGCGTAGACAGCGCAGAAAACCCACCTGGCGGAGGGATATGTATATCTCCAGCGCATTTTCGATTACAACCAAAGCCAATATGCTAAACAGCACCGTTTCTGCGTCTAACTCAGCCATATTCTGGCCTTATTTTATTAAAACTAATAAAACTGGAATTTTACTGCCGCCAATGACGGATGCTAGACAGTGTTGCCAGATGAAAATTTTGCTTTCCCCCTAAAAAATCTCAAATAGTCGATATTTCCCCCTAAAAAATCCAGTCTTCCCCCTAAATTTAAAAAATCTGTTAATTAAATCAAAACTCAATAAATTCGATTTAAAATCTTATTTGCAAGTTGCACTCAAATATTATATAAATATAATATAATTAGTACTAATACAAATTAATTAACTCACTCAGTTGAATTCATGGTTTTTTTTTTCTCAGACTGCCAAAGGCCACTGGTTTTAATCACTTAATTTAATCACTTTATAAGTTAATTTAAATTAACGTTTGTTCGCGCCAAGTGGAATTTCAGCAATAAAGAGAACAACAACTACAGTCACCATAAAGGGTGGGAGAGCATAAAAATTGGGAGAGCAAGAGAGCAGAGAGCAGCTCTGAACAAAAACGTAACGATCTACAACGTAAGATTTACGACGTAACTGAACAATGCTAGAGACGCAACTATCGATGCTATCGATGTTTTTAAAAGAGCCGATAGGCACAGGGCCAACCCTGTTTCAGTGTGACCGTGAAGAACAATGTTTTCAAAACAGGTCATACTAATTATTTAAGTTCAAAATGTTACTTTTAAGGCGATCTTACAGCAGCTCCAAGCGAATTGCCCAGATTGCGAAGTCCCACAAGCCAGGTGACTCCCTAAGCCTTCAGGTAGGCGCCATATCTCGGCAGATTCCCCGATTGGTTTTCTAAATGGAGGGGAACTATTGTCAATCAAGGGCTGGATTCAGAACGTGCGCCGGCTGAAGAACAACACATTTCTGGACATCAGCGATGGATCCACGAGCAGCCGGTTCCAGGTGGTGGTGCCTCGGACTCCAGAAAACCAGCATCTGGCGCCGGGCAGCGTCATCTCGGCGGCGGGACAAATCCAAGTGGCCCCCAATGGGAACTTTGAGTTGCACGCCGATCGCGTGGAGATGTTGGGTAACTATGAATGATAATGGAAAAAATGTGACTAGTCTCTACAAGATTATGGTACTCAGCCGACGGACACCTTCAGGAGGGCTATCCCTTCAGCCCCAAACAGAAGCATCCACCGGAATATGTCCGTGAGCATCTGCACCTGCGATCTCGCGTCGGTTACATCGCCGCCCAGATGAGAGTGAGGCACAAGGCCCAGAAAGCCATCCATGACTACATGGACGGGTTGGATTTCGTGCAGATCAACACTCCGCTGCTGACCACCAACGATTGCGAGGGAGCGGGCGAGGTTTTCCGCGTTCAACCCGACTTCGCAGCGCTGCTCAAGCAGATGGAAAGGCCGAATGTTCCGGCGGAGGAGAGTTACTTCGATGAAAAGGTCTTCCTCAGTGTCTCCGGGCAGCTGCACCTGGAGGCCATGTCCTACGGACTGGGCAACACATACACCTTTGCGCCTGCCTTTCGAGCGGAGAACTCCAAGTCCCCATTGCATTTAGCCGAGTTCTACATGTTTGAGGCCGAACTGGCCCATCTGGAGGAGTTGGAGAAGCTGGCGCGGTTCATTGAGCAGCTGATAAAGTCCATAACGAATCGATTACTGGAAACGAGCTCCGAGGATCTTCATTTCTGTCAGCGTAATGCCAACTCGAGCGCAGATCTCGCTTGGTTGCAAGTTCCATGGATAATAATGAGCTATGACGATGCCTTGAGAGTGCTGCAGGACAATAAAGACAGTTTAAAGACTCCCATTAGCCTGACTGAGGGATTCTCCAAGGACCAGGAACTGTTCCTAGTCTCCCACTGTGCTGCCCCCGTATTCGTCGTGGACTGGCCCACTCAGCAAAAGCCCTTCTACATGAAGGTCTCCCGCTCCAACCCCAATGTAGTCCACGCCCTGGATCTCCTGATGCCGTCAGTTGGAGAACTTTGCGGCGGGAGTCTGCGTGAAAGTGACCCCGACCTGTTGCGATCCCATCCGCAGCTGCCAAAGAACCTGTCCTGGTATGTGGACCTGCGAAAGTACGGAGGAATTCCCACCGGAGGCTTTGGCATGGGCTTCGAGCGTTACCTGCAGCTTGTCACGGGCGTTAAGAACATCCGCGACGTGATACCCTTTCCCAGATATCCGCACAGCTGCAGGATGTGAATTGTTAAGGTTGCAAAATAGACGCTTTTATTATAAAAAAATAATAAACTTGTAATAAATGTGTAATAATTGAAAGCAGTGGCAAGGGAACCTATAGCAGTCTTCCCCAGGAACGTGCAGACCACTGAGTACTTTTATGATTCTGATTTTATATAATTTGTTACCTTTCTACGAACTTAACTATGGCGAACCTAAGGGAGAAACTTTTACAGCTGCCCCAGCATGGGTTTGCGGCCGGGCCAGGCCTCCTTGGCGTACTTCTTTTTCTGTGGGCACAGGGCATCGCCCTCGCCACTGGAGTCGTGCGGATCCTCCACATAGCGACGCACTGGAAAGGGGAAAACAGATACAAGGTAAATAATGCAAAGATTTCCGCATTTAAACACCCTACCATTCGCATTGGCCACAGCCAACTTCTGTTCCAGCGAGGAGGTGGGCTCCAACGCCTCATCGAAGACGGGCAGCACCTCGGGCGCGGGATTTGGCAGCAGCAGACCCAGCTTGGAGCCAATGCTCAGCGGTGAAATGGGCTCCAGGTCGCCCTTTCCATGCGCCTCAGCTGGTAAGCCTTGATACAGCGAATTGGTGGGCGAGTGCGGGACCGCATGGGGCGGGGGCATTTCTCTGCCGGACATGTGCTGGTGCTGGTGCTTCATATCCGCCAGACTCTGCTGGAACAGCTGGTGCACGTGGGCGGCATTGGCACTCGCCAGGCTGCTGCCCGAATGGATGCCCATGTGGTTGACATCGAAGCGGGCCCGCTTGGCCGGTACCACAGTCGTTTGCACCAGATTCCTGAAGCGCCCCACATTGGGATCCACATCCTCCGGATTGATGATAATCTCCTCATCATTGAAGGTGACATTTCTGCTGCGGCGACCCTGCTTGAGGGCGTTTTGCTTCCGCATATTGGTGTCGTCGTCAATGCCCAGCATTGAGATCCGTCGGTTGTGAGCTGTGTTGTACTCGGTGAGATTCTGAGGCGATTGAGGAGTTAGTTAGTTGGCATTATCTCTGATAGTTGAGACATATTAATAAGACAGAATTATAGAACCTCATGCAATTCTTTCGATTTCGAAAAACGAGCTCTATTTACGAGTATACCCTAGATAATATCTAACTTCAAACCATTGAGAAAATTGTATTTTTTAACGACCCTCTTCTGGATACTCTGATTGATGACATACACAATGCTACACTGTGACTTTTTAGTCACAGTAAATAAATGTCAAGAACAATTTGAATTTGTCGGAGAGTATGTGTTACGTGTTGTATTTGAATTGCGCGCCTAACTAAATAAGCTATGGGTTCGGGTAAAGTGGGATACAGTTTGTGCAACTGTATCCCGTGAGCGTTGTCAGGTTTACGATACTTGAGAGGATAGGTGACGACTTGGCAGGAAGTGGTGACTTCCATCTCTTTCGGTAAAACCTTTAGAACTGACAAGGAGGCTACGGAATTCTTACGGTTTCGAAAAACTTGCTCTTCTTACGAGTATACCCAAGAAAATATCTAGATATACCCAAATGCAGTCTAAATTATATTCAACTCACATCCAGTTCAGTTTGGCTCTCGGGCAGGCCCAGCAGCGCTCCGTCGCTGGTCTCGCTGAGCGGCAGGTCCTCCATGATGTTGCTGTGATGCCCCGAAGGCCGCTCCCTGAGTATGTAGTTCCTGGTGGAGGCTCCAAAGTGGAAGGTGCTGTTGATCTGCAGCTGCGTGGGCTTGTGGGCCTCCAGGCGCAACGTGCCGATGAAGGTGCCATGGGCTGGAACAATCAATACATGGGTTAACTCTTGAATATCCATATCCTGTATCCTGTGTACTTACTGGACCCCAGATCCACGAGGTAGGCTATGTTGAGATGCTTGTGGTAAACGAAGGCCGCATGGACGCGCGAGCAGGAGGCGTGGTCTATGCAGAAGTCGTTCATCTGGCTGTTGCGTCCGAATAGATAGCACCTTTTCTCATCCACCATCAGTTTCTGGACCAATTTCTCGTCCTTCAGCACATCCAAATGCAGACCAGTAGGCGGTTTGCCGGCCCTAAAATACAGTTACCATTACTGAGTCTGTCGGCGGAAAACGTAGCTGCCTGGTTAACCCACCAACTGGGTATGTCGTAGCTGTTGGCCATGCCGTTCACTGGGCTTAAACGGCGCAGAGGAAAGGTTAAAACTAAATTTGTTTATTTTAGTCCTACGTTAAGTATAGGGTTGTTGAAAATATATCAAAATATCGATATATCGATAGTTTTCATAAATGATGTATTTATAGTTTTTAATTAAACATTTTTTTATTTGATAAACCGTATCATGAATTCAATAAGTAAAATCCATCTTAATATTTAGAAGCGTAATTATATAAAAGTTTTCTTATTATTATTACAAATTTACAAAATACGTGCGCCCTCTATCTTATTAATGCTAATTTCATTCTGCTTCTATGGTCACATTGTTGGGGATTTTTCAAAGGTCACGTCACAGGCACACCTAGACGAGCGCAACGGAAAAGAAACAAAACGAACGTAACAAAAACAGAAATAACGAACGGCTGGCGATTCTAAAAATAATTCCGGAAAACCACTAGCTTTAATCCAATTAATTAATCTAATGGTGACACATTTTCTGTTTGCATAAATGAAAGTGGTGTGTGACCCTTCTCCGTTGTCATTGAATGCTGTCAAGTCGAAAACCTGTTTTTGGATGCCCGTGAACTCATCTTTTTTTCGTGCCTTGTGATCGGGAGCATTAATCATAGATAATTAGCCATTGCGAAAATGGCTGCAACCGCTGTGATCGCAGATCTGTGCATCTTCCTGCTAACCTGGAATGTGGGCACCCACTCTCCGCGAGATCAGCAGCTGAGCTCGCTGCTGGCGCTGAATGGAACGACGACCTGTCCGGGCAACCAGCTGCCCGACATCTATGTGATTGGAATGCAGGAGGTGAGCACCAAGCAGGTGCTGAACATCTTCCAGGACGATCCGTGGGTGCTGAAGATCGCCGGCGCCCTGCAGGAGCACCAGTTCGTCAAGGTGGAGGCCAAGCAGCTGCAGGGCATCCTCATAACGATGTTTGCCCAGCACAAGCACATTCCGCACATGAAGAACATCGAGACGGAGGCCACGCGCACGGGTCTGGGCGGTTTGTGGGGAAACAAGGGCGCGGTCAGCATCCGGTTGTCGCTCTACGGAACCGGCGCCGTCTTTGTCTGCTCCCATCTGGCGGCCCACGATGACAAGCTGAAGGAGCGCATCGAGGACTACCACCAGATAGTGGACAACCACAAGTACAGCGCCCAGGGCTATCCCCGGATCTTCGATCACGACTTTGTCTTCTGGTTTGGCGATCTCAACTTTCGCCTGTCCGGCGACATGTCGGCCTGGGATGTGCGCACGGATGTGGAGAACATGCGGTACGAGGACCTGCTCAAGCTGGACCAGCTGAACCTGCTGCGGGAGAAGGGCAACGCCTTCAGCCTGCTGGAGGAGCAGCAGCCCAACTTTGCGCCCACTTTTAAGGTAAGAGCTACTCCTTTTTGTTGCTCAATTAAAGCAATTCAAGTCCCCTTATCTTGAGTACTCATAAATATCATTAATTGCAGTTCGTTGAGGGCACCAACGATTACGACTTGAAGCGACGACCGGCCTGGTGCGATAGGATCCTGCATCGCGTGCAGAGCAACATTTATCCGGGCGTTACCCTGAGCGCCACCCAGCTGTCTTATCAGTCCCACACGGACTACACGCTCTCTGACCACCGACCCGTATCGGCAACGTTCAGCTACAAGGTTGAGACCGTCAACCAGACCTACACCGACGAGGAGCTGCACGACATGACCCATGGAGCCGCTGGCCCGGCGACCGCTGCCCCCAGTGTTAGTTTTACCTTTGCTTTTGTTGTCCTCGTAGTCGTGCCGTATTTTCAACTTTGATTTCGCTTCTTTTGTAGTTTTATAACGCTGAACTAGAACAGTGGTAGCGCCGCCGCCGCCCTTATGACGTCTCTTAATTGTAAAATAGTAACCTTATCTTATTCCCATGCATCTAGAGTAACTCTAAGAGACTTACTGGCCGAAGGAGCAGCCGTGAAACTAAATAATATCAAGTACAATGTGATGGAATCTCAGCTAATCAAGCAATCGCAAAAACAAAAACAAAACAAGCAATTCTCAAGTGATCCAAATATCTACATATACAGTAGCTTCCAAGTACCTAAAATATACATATGTCGTAAATGTATGATTATTTATATTATCAGTCAATTAGGATGAGATTCTGCTAAAGTTGATTATTATCATTGTATTAGGCAAATGTATTTTTTATGAACGAAGAAATAAACCTGTTGATCGAATAAAGAAATTATTAGACTCTCGAATTGGAGTGTGACTCATATTTTATTTATGATTAAATGGGGCTTCCAGAACAAAACCCATTAAGGGTCTTCTTAAGCAAAGAATCAGAGATAAACTAATGACCCTCAGCCGAGTTGCTGTCTGTTATTAAATCAGCGTACACCGAAAAATAACGAGAGTTTAACCTTCCTACACGTTGCCTTAAAAATATACTCAGCAATTTATCGAGCTTAGTATAGATTTAATACCTAATGTATAATACGTCAAATGAATACTCAATAGTATACTGAGAGTATACTGCCTATTTATCGCTCAATTTACCAATTTACCCCAAAGAATGCGAATGAACAAAGCATAAAGAAGAAAAATATCTTCAGTGTAGAAACAAGAACAAATTACATTGGGATTAGCGGTGAGAAAAGAAGATCAATGAAATTGTTGTTGGCTAGCTCGGTCTTATCAGTATAGGACGGCGACACAAAGAGGAAAGTGCAAAATTGTTTGTGTATAGCGCCGTGGGATCGGAAACCTTACCTGTGCGATGGGCTCACACAAAGCCTATGCTGTGGGATTTTACAAAAACAAATGTGATGCGTGGGCATAAGCTTCAGCATCACGGCTCTAAAGATTCAATTGTATATTTTCGAGTATTATTTTTATACGATCCTACATTGACAATTCGATAACATAACGATAGGGATTTTTCTCAAGTCTTGGCGCACATTAGTATTATTTTTATACTTTCAAAGTATCAAAATAATAAGCATCTTATTAAGGAATTGTTAATTATCATGAGTATATGAGTAATGTTCCACTGAGACTATTCAACGAAAGACCACAAGAAAACGACAGATAGGCCTTTTTATTTTTTAAGAACTCTAAGCTTTAACTGTAGATTAAAATGTGGTTTCCCAGAAAAGCCCCCTCGAAAAATAAAACAACAGATAAGCATTTTATTCACAATTATTGTTGGGTTTATTCATTCAATGCCGATTATTTCGACCAGCATTGCGTATGCTTTATTAGCTAGGTTCCTTTTTGGGGTTTTGAACAGTTCTTTATACACTCGCCGGGGGCAAAGTAAATGAAAATTGTTATTAAATTGTATTTTGTATATATAAGTATATAAGCCACCTTTAAATAAAATACGATTAAAGCGCTTTGCCTTAACTTAGAGCAAACGTACGTACGGTAGTACTAACTAAATTAAGAATGGTAAGATAGGTTCTTTTGCACAAAAAGGTAGTTCATAAATATAAATATATGTGTATTTTTGGATGAAGCGTTTCCTAGTACTGTGTGTGGGTGTGTGGGGGATAAATGCTAAGGTACAAACTATCGTAAAATTGCCTCCTCAATTCCTATATTCTTTTGTTGTCACGATTTATTTTCAACGTTTTCGACATGGTTTCAGATGGCACAAAAATACAAAACAAGAAACGAACTGAATTTACACACGATAAAACTTGAAATTATTTGCAATATCTGAACAAACTGAATTTACACACAATAAAACTTGAAATTAATAGCAATATCTGATGGTTATCATAAACAGGCGATAAACTGTCCCTTTTGAAGTGCCTGTTTTCGGTTTCATTTTTTTTCTTAGTTCACTAACGGACGTTTTGTTCTTATTTGTTTTTGAATTTTCCTTGCTTAAATACAAAAGCAACTTACTCCTTGTTTCACAGTGTTCTTTGTTGTTGTTTGTTTTCCTTTAACCATACCGAGGGTGGTCCGATATCGTGGGATATAACGATTGCATAAGCGACACCGAACCACAAGAACCACGCGACCGAACATACATAGTTGTTATCTAACTAGTTACATAGATAAGTGAGTGTGGGTGTGAGTGTCTGTAAGTATAATCTCCAGTCAGGTTTTGGTTAATTTCGATTTCTATTGAAGAACACATTTGTCTTTGCCGCCGCTGATGTCGACCTGCTCCAGTTCCCTGGCTATCTCGTGATCGTCCTCGATCCTGAAAACCCAAACTCGGTTCACAGCAAGCATTTAATGGTTTGTGGGGCTGGACTTACGCTATCTCCTGGTTGTGCAGATGCTGTACCAACTGGTCCCGCTTGTCGACAATCGTCATTAGCTCCTCGAGCAGCAGCCGCTCCTTCTCGCGCTGCACCTCCGTCTTGCGCCAGTCCTCCACGGACTGGGCCGCCCGCAGCTCCTGATTCAGCATCGTGTACTTGCGCTCCAAGTCTTTCTCTTGCTCGCTGCGGAAGCAGGAAACCGGATGAAACCGGATGAGCTCTGAGCTGATAGTCAGGCTTAAAAATAAAGAACTTACAGAATGTTCAGCTGCATTTGTCGCCGGAGGAGGGCGTTCTTCTTGTTGACCAGCGTGAACCACTGCGATAGGAGTTGCTCCTCCGTCTCCTCGGTCTCTGTGGATGGGTTTAATTATGGCTTGTTAATAATATTTTAGCATTGATAGGGTTTTATCGAATTACGCTTAATTTAAAGAGTGATTAGCTTTAACACTACGAAGGCTGCGTCCTTTGGCGGTTTCAAAAGCTGCTGCAGAGCGTGGACTCTGTGTGATTAGTGAGCATTATTCTGGGACAAAGTTAGAAACAAGTCCGGAACAGAGTTAGACACGGCGCCCGACCAAGTATTAACAAGCAAACACAGACACAAAAGTTACAAACAAACACGGCACAAGGTATGAGAGCGAGTGGATGCGGTTGAGCGGGCGGGCGGGCGGTCAGGCAGGCTGGCGGGCGACGTGGCAGTGCTCGGCAGAAGCGATTAGGAGCGGAGAAGCGGAGGAGCTCAATGAGTTCAAGCATGAGAGGGGAAGGGCCGCACACTTTACCACCATGAGTTGGACTGTGACACAAACGGGAGGCCCGCCGATGATGGCGTCGCCGGTGGCGATCCTGCTGCCGCCGCTGGGAGGCCGCTTGACCGGTGGCCGCCAGAGCCAGGACATCGTCATCGTCATCGCTGCCCACGGGCAGGTTATCACAGGAGGACTGCTGCGAGGAACTATCTAGCATGTGGGTATAGGGCACAACGTGATGCACATGATGCGGGCGCAGATGAGCGTGGATGGGCGTCATGGTCATGGGCGATGGATGGCCCTTGTTGTTGTTCACATTCACAAAACACGACTGGGAGCGGGGTCGGGGTCGAGGTCGCGGGCGGGGACGCAGCCGGGCAATGTGCAATTCGTCACCCGAGTTGCAGACACTGTCGCTGGACGTGGCCCCGTTGTCGTCGTCCTCGTCATCCTCGCTGCACGCCCCGCTACCGCGGCCACCGCTACCAGCACCAGCACCACCACCACCGAACAGACTCTCGTCGTCCGAGTCGAGGAGCTTGATGCGTATCACATCGCCACCACCAATACTATTTCGGATTAGCCTAAGGAACGGATTGCCGCCGTTTCTCCCGCCACCACGACGATTATTACTTGGATTGCCGCCCATCACGGCGCGCAGCTTGGCCTCCAGACTGCTGGCCTTCTGGTCA
This sequence comes from Drosophila rufa, assembly GCA_018153105.1. Taxonomy (NCBI): domain Eukaryota; kingdom Metazoa; phylum Arthropoda; class Insecta; order Diptera; family Drosophilidae; genus Drosophila; species Drosophila rufa. The sequence continues at coordinate 8,346,519 of JAECXS010000002.1, forward strand.
ATGGCCTCCTGCTCCCGCTCCAGGGCCTCCAGCTCCGACTCGATGTAGGACAGCTTGTCGCCCTGCAAGGCCAGAGATTTAGTGTCCATCAAGGAGACAGCTAGCTTCCAAACTCACTCTCTTTTCGTTCTTTGGTGAAATGCGGTCCACGATGGCGTTAAAGGACTGCAGCGGGCTGCCCTTGACACCCAGACCCTTGGGATCACTTAACCTATGACTAGGACTGCCCGGCTGCTCCTTGCCGTGCTCTGCAAAGAACTCATCGGCTCCATTGTGGATCGGCGAGATGGTGCGCTCTGGCGAGAAATTAAACCGCTTGGGCTTGGTGGGGCTGGTGGGACTCTCGATGGAGCCACCGCCGCCGCTCTTCACTCGCGTCTCCAGGATCAGGCGACGGGCCTGCTCCCTCAACCGCTGCTGTCGCTCCTCCTGCCAGGTGGAAAACATCGTTATAACTGATTGGACCTCTATAGTTGGGGACTCTTATGAACATATTACAAAAGTATACAAATGGAAAAGCTTTATAGAGTTCCTGGAAACTACAAAGTAATGGAAACTATTGTTCAAGAGAACTAATCGATACGGTAAGCAACAGATGGATTCAAGTAAATAATAACCTTAAAAGTGGTATGTAAGGTTACATATATCTATATAAATATTGAATTAAAAAATTAAGTTGATTCTTTTCCAACAGAACTTCTAGATTTTTCAGTTTAAATTACTTGAAATTCATTGAATTAAAGAGTATAAAAGCATTTAAAACTTTTAAATTAAAAGGCTACATTGATTGTAGTACAATCGCTTGATAACTTACATACAAAGATCCCTGTGGCAATGTTTGTATACTTAAGCAACAATTAAATAAAACATATAAAAAACAAATACAAAGACATGCTCAACTTAAGCTGCGCTGCGTCCGGCAAACTGCGACTCCGGCTGGCACAAAGCTACTTACTTCGTTCGCATCGCTGGGATTATTGTAAAGCTTTAGCTTTTCCCTCAGCAGCTTGGCTTTTTCGCTCATCAGCTTGTGGCGCGTTACAATTCGCTACAAAACGAAACCAAAAAAGGTAAAGCAAAAAACGCAGGAAACCAAAAAATGTACAAAAAACTAAGGAGAGCTTCAAGATAATCAACGGCAAAGTGTAAGCTAAAACCAATGCTAAGGCAGCAACTCAATGGATAACTTCAACGGAACGAGATTACTCTGAGCCTGGCTCTCTACTCACACTGGCCGCCTGGGCATCTAGGACGGATAGCGAGCTGTTCTCCTTGCCACCCATTGGGGGGGCATCATCCAGGGACTCCTCCTGCGGCGGCGGCGGTGTCTGGCTGCATTGATTGGCATGCTGCGAGGCATTGATCGAGTTCTTGTCCTTGGCGGGCGACAGCACCTTGTCCAGAATGTTCTTCGAGTTGTACAGAATCAGATTCTTGACATCCTTCTTGCTCGACGGCGACAGCTGTTCCGATTTGTTCAGCCCGTTGATGTCGTCGTCAAAGGAGTTCTGATGCAGCAGCTGCGTCTTCAGGTGCGAGAAGTTCAGGCGGCTCTGCGACAAGTTGTCCGACTTGTAGTTGCCAATCACGTAGCTGGACTCGTCTGCTGTCGAACCTGGAAGCAAAGCATAGTTAGTTTCCTCGTAAAACAAAGATTAAATTTCGATTCTCGTACCAATTTGCTCAATTTGCAGCTGCTTGCCTGTGAAGTGAGCCCTCAACTGATGCAAGTAGGTCATCACGGCCAACTTATCGGGCACTGTCAGCAGATTCATGTCCCGCGGTTCGATCACACGAGGAATACCCAGAGACTCCGCCGCATCGAAGGCAATGCGACAGTTGCCGACCACCTCGTGGGCACTCAACTGGGACATGTCACTGCCAGGGGGGAGAGTAAGTAGGATAAGCTAGCTCATAAAGTAGATATACCCACATTAGCTCCGGCACAAAGTGATGAATGATGGCGCAGAAGGCCATGCCATTGCGCCAGCTGGTGGTCAGATTGGTGACCTTAACATTGGGATAGTCTTTGGTTACTTCCTTGCACCACTCCAGCAGATCCTGCCCGGGCGTGTTCTCCTTCAGCACAATCTTCTCCACCGGCTTCAGGCTGTTGTTCGAGGCAATGGAGGCACTGACTCCCGTCAGGGATTCGTTTATCACGGCAGCGGCTACAGGGGCAGGTGCAGGTGCAGGAATAGGCGAGGGCTCGTAGCTCTTCTTCAAGTTCAGGGGCTGCAGCTCAGGCCGCTTGACAGCTGGGGACTTGCTCTTCTCCGTGGAGTCCTCCTTTGTCATGGTGCTGTTGTTTCCCAGACTCTTGATGGTCTCCTCCTTGCGAGTCTCCACTTTGACATCCTCCTTTTCCTCCTTTTCGGTGAAGTACAAAGCCCTCTTCTTCATTGGCTTCGGTTCATCCTTGCTTACTTTGGGTTCCAGCGGCGTGGAGGTGAGCAGCTTGGCAAAAGCCAAGGCCTCGCCAGGGGTCTGTCTCTGTTGCCTGGCCTCACCCGGAGACTTGATGGGCGTGCTATCCACGGCCTGAACTCCGTTGGGAGTCTTCAGGGACTCGTCGGCGCTGCCACCGGATGCTGCTGCCTTGGCGGGCAGGTCTAACTTGTTCGTGGCTTCCCGCTCGCCCTCGCCGTCTAGTTCAAAATGCAATTGATTAAATGACTCGGCCAGGGGAGTGGGGTCTTCGGATAACGAAGGTACTACATAACGAACAAAGGAACCAAAAAACAAAAAGGGAAATGTACAAACGTTACAGTTTACGCACAAGTTACAAGTTGCAGGAAATCATTCAAGATACGTGATGTTGTGATGGGATATACATGGATAAAAAGAAACAATATATATTGTTGTTTTGAGTCCAAGAAAGAGAAATGTCTGTATAAAATATATATGTTTGTTGGCTACAGCTATATAGAGAGCTATCAGATCATGCAGATCAAGTTTGAGGCTGCTTTAATGGGATCTCCGCTAGATACATTTACTAGGGCTTCAACATACTTAGCCAGAGTGCTTTCAATGGCCAAAGGGGATAGTTTGAGACCTATCAAGTCCCCTGTAGCCATGTCAAGCTCTTGATATACCTAATACATACGCTCTAGATACAAATACATCGAATTTAGTACACAAAACGTAGAATTTAACGATGAACAAGGAGCTCTTACCGCTTAGCGGGGTGGCCACATCAATGCAGCCATTGAGGCTCGTTGTCATCTGGTCCAATTGCTGGGTAAAGTCATAAAAATTGTCGGTTATTTCACTAAAATTCTCCAAATCGGGTATATCCTCCAGGTCATCCAAGGGCGCCACATCACAGTTGTTGTTCACGGACATCATGGAGACAACGCTCTGCATGTCCTCGTCGCTGAAAGGGATTTGTCCAATTATAGATCGTTTCAAGGCAAATCGAGGAATCTAATCCACTCACGTTGCCTTGCCTTCCCTGAGGAATACACAGCTTATCGTGAGTTCCAGGCTGGCAGCTGTTATCTTCTTCGAGACGGGCTTTAGACTCAAGGTAAAGCTCTGCTGAGTGGACTCTATGCTGGCATACTTTCGCATATTGATGCTGGCATTGGCCAGCACACGCTTCTTACCCATTGGGGTAACCTGTGCAACGATAGAAACATTCTGTTATGTGCTCGCCACTGAATTGGCTGCTAGGACCACTCACATCTTCGATGACAAACGTCCAGTCCTTGTCCTCCAGCTCGTGGGTGCGGGGATCCTTGAACAGGGTTACCGATATGGTATGATTGTCGGGCACGGGCCAGGATATATTGCCCACCAGGGGATTCATCATGTCCGGCTCCCATGGCAACGGTGCGCTGGCCACCCGCCTAGATCTTCGTGTCCACACTATCGAGAGGTTCGACGGTCGCCTGGAAACCCACAATTATGATTATTATTGAAAGTCTAAAGGGGATTTTTCAGCGCTGACAAAGAACATTATTCAAATTGCATTAACATTTATGCTTAAGAGATGATGAATAACAATTTCTGACTGCCGGATGAGGCACAATGATATAGATGTGGGCCCTTCAGTTGATAAAGGCATATACATAACAAAGTGACGAATGTTTATTAAACTGAAGAGTCTGGGTTAAACATTCCATGTCAACAGGAAGAGAGGGTCATTCGCAAGTAAACTTATCAGCTTAAGATATGGGAAATAAATGGGGGAATCGATATTTAAGCAAAATGCATAGTTTCTTGAGGGTTCTAGCTGTTTGCCCCCTCAATTGACGAGTAGTTTTCTTAAATTGATAAGTTTGTAAGCATGATGTGTATGGAAAATGACTGGGGAAGCCCCATAATTGTTTAGCTGGCTTATCAAATTGCAGGGCAAATGCCTATAATCATTCGAGTCTATTGATTTTATCAAAAGTAGCGTATAAAAACACGAATCACCGAGAAAACCAGCCAAGGAAAAGGTTCGAATTGGCCTTTTATTATTATTATCCACAAAATACAGAGCAGGCTTGATAGAATTGTAATTAAATTTCTTGCAAATAATGATAAAATATGAGAGATAAGGCCTGCTATCATTATTATTTACATTACAATTCAAGAAATTCTTATCAAAACTTGCCACAAAATTCACAGAAATATGTTATGCAAGGAAATGTGTCTTTTTTTATTTAATCAGTGATAGAAAAGCTGGGTAAAATGTAACCCCTTCGGCTCCCGGCAGACTAGTTCGTGTTCCAATTGAAAAGCACTTAAGCCCAGTCCCCTCGAGTTCACCCCGGAGTTCCCTCCCGGCTGACGCATTAATCCACTTTAATGTGGGCCAGCCGGCAGCGCTACTTACCACTTGGCGGTGGTTTCCAGATGCAGATCGTGGTACGAGGCGGTGAACTGGAACTTGGCCGCCCGCTTAAAGTTGCGCTGCAATCTCTTCCAGACACTGGCCATTGTAGCGGGTGCGGATGATCGTCGCAGGTGGCTCTGTGATTACGGCTTTCCCGTATATATATATATATTTTGGGGGATTGTATAAAAATTAGACCCGTTCCGGTCCTAGTCGTTGTGTGTTTGTTTCTCCTCCGATTTTGGTGACTTAAATCATTCTGTGTTTGCCCTCGCCAGCTGCTTCTTCTGCAATTGATCTGGAGATGCAAAAAGACGGAATCTATCAGCGCCTGTATGCTTTATAAAATGCACATTTCTGGGTCATTGCAAGGTTCATTCACAAGTTGGAAGAAAAAAACAAAATGCAAGCGATGCACAAAGCAAGTGCGATTGCCAGTGATTGACAGGTTGAAACTAAAAGTAAAATTCTGCACTGGAACCTTAGAACACCTTGTATTTACTATCAAAAAATATATTTCAGGGATTTAAGTTCACTTTTCTTATTTGTTGTCTGCGAAATGTTCAAAAAATACACACAAACACACCCGCGCACACGCACAGTTCTTTCTTTGTTGTGTTGGTATTTGTTTTGCCTTTTACGCTGCTTTGGTGGTGACCTTTAGTTGTCACTGCTTTCTTTGTCGCCTTTCCTTATTTCCCTGATTTTGCCTCTCAAGTATTATTTATACTCGCGAGCATTACAGCTCATTGCTAGCTTTTTGTTTTTGTCTATTAATGTCCGCGTGCGTGTGTTTGTTTTTCTGCCTCGCTCGCTGGCGAATATTTAGCAAAACTGTAGTACATACATAAATAGCACCAGCACCATGACATCACTTTTGTTTTGGTCTCCAATTTCGTTTCAAGGTCTTTGCGCCCAAGACACTTTCGCCTTTCATTTGCGCATTGAATTTACTTCGAGCGAGTCGCTTTCCTGTTTTTTTTATCACATTACAGCGCGAGTAAATTAACTAACTTCTTAAATAAAATTCATCGGCAAAGAACTATGTTTTTGTTATCGAATTTGTACATTCGATAGCTTGAGTATATTCGATGTCAGGCATTTTTATCGGATATTTAATATCATACCGAATACTAATCGATTGAGTCTGTGTTATCGACGAAGAGAAAGAAATAGAACACGAATGGGGTTTTTATTTTGAATTATTCCACTCAGAATTTTATTGAATTCCTTTCGACAGTTTCTTTGGCAATCGCCCAGCAGAGGGCCAACCTATGGGAAGCCATAACTTAACTTCCATAACTTATAAGTCATATACATATATCTACTTTCGGATCGTGGGGCTTAGGAAAAAGCTGCGGAACTAGATCGTTCGTGAACCAGTCGCTCCCACAGCCGTCGAAACAACGATAATAGAATTTCAAACTATTGGCGCTTATAGACAATAGGGGCTACCTTAAAAAAATTATTGCGGCTCTTAACGAACGCGTACCAATATGAGTTACACCAATCAAAAGAGAAAAATGATGATTGAGCTACGGTTTAAATCTCCACAAGATCCTCCAGACTGATTTTAAGAAATTAAAGATTTTCACCAGAGAAAAATTTTCACCAGTGAATTATTTTCACCAGTGAATTATTTTCACCACAGAAAAATTTTCACCAGTGAATTATTTTCACCAGTGAAAAGTTTTCACCTTGAGAATTCCTCGATTCCTCGAGGATTCCTAGATTCCTCGATGATTCGTCGATGATTATGATTCCTCGATGATTCCTCAAGGATCGAGGACTTTTTTCCCCTGCAGCTGCCATTCAGCAGCCCTCTCTCCCGCCAAACATTCTTTCTCTCTATTTCGCCGCTTTCACTCAATCTCTCATACTGCTTTCTATACTATACTATACTATACTATAATTCCCAACTGGTTCTGGCAACTGCTGACCTATAATAGTGACTAATTTCCTAGGGGATTCCTCCGATGATTCCTTCGATGATTCCTCCGATGATTCCTCCGATGATTCCTCCGATGATTCCTCCGATGATTCCTCCGATGATTCCTCCGATGATTCCTCCGATGATTCCTCCGATGATTCCTCCGATGATTCCTCTGATGATTCCTTGAGGATTCATTGAGGAAAAATTCATCGATGAAACAAATGCATGCATGAAAAAAATTCATGCATGAAAAAAAAATCATGCGTGAAAAAAAAATCATGCGTGAAAAAAATTCATGCGTGAAAAAAAATCATGCATGAAAAAAAATTCATGCGTGAAAAAAAATGCATGCGTGAAAAAAATGCATGCGTGAAAAAAATGCATGCGTGAAAAAAAATGCATGCGTGAAAAAATTCATGCATGAAAAAATTCATGCATGAAAAAAATTCATGCGTGAAAAAAAATTCATGCGTGAAAAAAATTCATGCGTGAAAAAAATTCATGCGTGAAAAAAATTCATGCATGAAAAAAATTCATGCATGAAAAAATTCATGCGTGAAAAAAATTCATGCGTGAAAAAATTCATGCATGAAAAAAAATTCATGCGTGAAAAAGAATTCATGCGTGAAAAAAAATTCATGCGTGAAAAAGAATTCATGCGTGAAAAAAAATTCATGCGTGAAAAAATTCATGCATGAAAAAATTCATGCGTGAAAAAATTCATGCATGAAAAAAATTCATGCATGAAAAAATTCATGCGTGAAAAAAAATCATGCGTGAAAAAAATTCATGCGTGAAAAAAAATTCATGCGTGAAAAAAAATTCATGCGTGAAAAAAAATTCATGCGTGAAAAAAAATTCATGCGTGAAAAAATTCATGCATGAAAAAATTCATGCATGAAAAAATTCATGCATGAAAAAAATTCATGCGTGAAAAAAATTCATGCGTGAAAAAAAATTCATGCGTGAAAAAAAATTCATGCGTGAAAAAAAATTCATGCGTGAAAAAATTCATGCATGAAAAAATTCATGCATGAAAAAAATTCATGCATGAAAAAAATTCATGCGAAAAAAAATTCATGCGTGAAAAAATTCATGCGTGAAAAAAAATTCATGCGTGAAAAAATTCATGCATGAAAAAATTCATGCATGAAAAAATTCATGCATGAAAAAAATTCATGCATGAAAAAAATTCATGCGTGAAAAAAAAATCATGCGTGAAAAAAATTCATGCGTGAAAAAAAATTCATGCGTAAAAAAAATCATGCGTGAAAAAAAATTCATGCGTGAAAAAAAATTCATGCGTGAAAAAATTCATGCGGGAAAAAAATTCATGCATGAAAAAATTCATGCATGAAAAAAATTCATGCGTGAAAAAAATTCATGCGTGAAAAAAATTCATGTGTGAAAAAAAATTCATGCGTGAAAAAAAATTCATGCGTGAAAAAACAATTCATGCGGAAAAAAAATTCATGCGTGAAAAAAAATTCATGCGTGAAAAAAATTCATGCGTGAAAAAAAATTCATGCGTGAAAAAAATTCATGCATGAAAAAAATTCATGCGTGAAAAAAATTCATGCATGAAAAAAATTCATGCGTGAAAAAAATTCATGCGTGAAAAAAAATTCATGCGTGAAAAAAAATTCATGCGTGAAAAAAATTCATGCATGAAAAAAATTCATGCATGAAAAAAATTCATGCGTGAAAAAAAATTCATGCATGAAAAAAATTCATGCGTGAAAAAAATTCATGCATGGAAAAAAATCATGCGTGAAAAAAAATTCATGCGTGAAAAAAAATTCATGCGTGAAAAAAAATTCATGCATGAAAAAAATTCATGCGTGAAAAAATTCATGCATGAAAAAATTCATGCGTGAAAAAAAATTCATGCGTGAAAAAAAATTCATGGGTGAAAAAAAATTCATGCATGAAAACAATTCATGCGTGAAAAAAATTCATGCGTGAAAAAAATGCATGCGTGAAAAAAAAAAATTTATGCGTGAAAAAAATTCATGCGTGAAAAAAAATTCATGCGTGAAAAAAAATTCATGCGTGAAAAAAATTCATGCGTGAAAAAAAATTCATGCGTGAAAAAAAATTCATGCGTGAAAAAAAATTCATGCGTGAAAAAAAATGCATTCATGAAAAAAAATTCATGCATGAAAAAAATTCATGCGTGAAAAAAAATTCATGCGTGAAAAAAAATTCATGCGTGAAAAAAAATTCATGCGTGAAAAAAAATTCATGCATGAAAAAAATTCATGCATGAAAAAAATTCATGCGTGAAAAAAATTCATGCGTGAAAAAAATTCATGCATGAAAAAAAAATCATGCGTGAAAAAAATTCATGCGTGAAAAAATTCATGCATGAAAAAAAATTCATGCGTGAAAAAAAATTCATGCGTGAAAAAAAATTCATGCATGAAAAAAATTCATGCGTGAAAAAAATTCATGCATGAAAAAAATTCATGCATGAAAAAAAATCATGCATGAAAAAATTCATGCATGAAAAAAATCATGCATGAAAAAATTCATGCATGAAAACTATTCATGCATGAAAAAAAATTCATGCATGAAAAAAATTCATGCGTGAAAAAAAATTCATGCGTGAAAAAAAATTCATGCGTGAAAAAAAATTCATGCGTGAAAAAAAATTCATGCATGAAAAAAATTCATGCCTGAAAAAAATTCATGCATGAAAAAAATTCATGCATGAAAAAAGTTCATGCGTGAAAAAATTCATGCATGAAAAAAATTCATGCGTGAAAAAAAAATCATGCGTGAAAAAAAATTCATGCGTGAAAAAAAAATCATGCGTGAAAACAAATTCATGCGTGAAAAAAAATTCATGCGTGAAAAAAAATTCATGCGTGAAAAAAAAATTCATGCGTGAAAAAAAATTCATGCGTGAAAAAAAAATTCATGCGTGAAAAAAAATTCATGCGTGAAAAAAAATGCATGCATGAAAAAAATTCATGCGTGAAAAAATTCATGCATGAAAAAATTCATGCATGAAAAAAATTCATGCATGAAAAAAATTCATGCATGAAAAAATTCATGCATGAAAAAAATTCATGCATGAAAAAAATCATGCATGAAAAAATTCATGCATGAAAAAAAATTCATGCATGAAAAAATTCATGCATGAAAAATTCATGCATGAAAAAATTCATGCATGAAAAAAAATTCATGCATGAAAAAAATTCATGCATGAAAAATTTTCATGCATGAAAAAAAATTCATGCATGAAAAATTTTCATGCATGAAAAAAAATCATGCATGAAAAAAGTTCATGCATGAAAAAAATTCATGCATGAAAAAATTCATGCATGAAAAAATTCATGCATGAAAAAATTCATGCATGAAAAAATTCATGCATGAAAAAATTCATGCATGAAAAAATTCATGCATGAAAAAAATTCATGCATGAAAAAAAATTCATGCATGAAAAAAATTCATGCATGAAAAAAATTCATGCATGAAAAAATTCATGCGTGAAAAAAAATTCATGCATGAAAAAAAAATCATGCGTGAAAAAAAATTCATGCGTGAAAAAAATTCATGCATGAAAAAAAATTCATGCGTGAAAAAAAATTCATGCGTGAAAAAAATTCATGCATGAAAAAAATTCATGCGTGAAAAAATTCATGCATGAAAAAAAATTCATGCATGAAAAAAATCATGCATGAAAAAAATTCATGCATGAAAAAATCATGCATGAAAAAATTCATGCATGAAAACTATTCATGCATGAAAAAAAATTCATGCATGAAAAAATTCATGCATGAAAAAAATTCATGCATGAAAAAAAATTCATGCATGAAAAAAATTCATGCATGAAAAAAATTCATGCATGAAAAAATTCATGCATGAAAAAAATTCATGCATGAAAAAATTCATGCATGAAAAAATTCATGCATGAAAAAATTCATGCATGAAAAAATTCATGCATGAAAAAATTCATGCATGAAAAAAATTCATGCATGAAAAAAAATTCATGCATGAAAAAAATTCATGCATGAAAAAAAATTCATGCATGAAAAAATTCATGCATGAAAAAATTCATGCATGAAAAAAAAAATTCATGCGTGGAAAAAAATTTATGCGTGAAAAAAAATTCATGCATGAAAAAAATTCATGCGTGAAAAAAATTCATGCATGAAAAAAATTCATGCATGAAAAAAATTCATGCATGAAAAAATTCATGCGTGAAAAAATTCATGCATGAAAAAATTCATGCATGAAAAAAATGCATGCATGAAAAAATTCATGCATGAAAAAATTCATGCATGAAAAAATTCATGCATGAAAAAAATTCATGCATGAAAAAATTCATGCATGAAAAAATTCATGCATGAAAAAATTCATGCATGAAAAAAAATTCATGCATGAAAAAATGCATGCATGAAAAAAATTCATGCATGAAAAAATTCATGCATGAAAAAAATTCATGCATGAAAAAATTCATGCATGAAAAAAATTCATGCATGAAAAAAATTCATGCATGAAAAAATTCATGCATGAAAAAAATTCATGCATGAAAAAAATTCATGCATGAAAAAAAATTCATGCATGAAAAAAAATTCATGCATGGAAAAAATTCATGCATGAAAAAAATTCATGCATGAAAAAATTCATGCATGAAAAAAAATTCATGCATGAAAAAATTCATGCATGAAAAAATTCATGCATGAAAAAAATTCATGCATGAAAAAAATTCATGCATGAAAAAAATTCATGCATGAAAAAAATTCATGCATGAAAAAAATTCATGCATGAAAAAAATTCATGCATGAAAAAAATTCATGCATGAAAAAAATTCATGCATGAAAAAAATTCATGCATGAAAAAAAATTCATGCGTGGAAAAAAATTCATGCGTGAAAAAAAATTCATGCATGAAAAAAATTCATGCATGAAAAAAATTCATGCATGAAAAAAATTCATGCATGAAAAAAATTCATGCATGAAAAAAATTCATGCATGAAAAAAATTCATGCATGAAAAAAATTCATGCATGAAAAAAATTCATGCATGAAAAAATTCATGCATGAAAAAATTCATGCATGAAAAAATTCATGCATGAAAAAATTCATGCATGAAAAAAATTCATGCATGAAAAAAATTCATGCATGAAAAAATTCATGCATGAAAAATTCATGCATGAAAAAATTCATGCATGAAAAAAATTCATGCATGAAAAAATTCATGCATGAAAAAATTCATGCATGAAAAAAATTCATGCATGAAAAAAATTCATGCATGAAAAAAATTCATGCATGAAAAAATTCATGCATGAAAAAATTCATGCATGAAAAAAAATTCATGCATGAAAAAAATTCATGCATGAAAAAAATTCATGCATGAAAAAAATTCATGCATGAAAAAAATTCATGCATGAAAAAAATTCATGCATGAAAAAATTCATGCATGAAAAAATTCATGCATGAAAAAATTCATGCATGAAAAAAATTCATGCATGAAAAAAATTCATGCATGAAAAAATTCATGCATGAAAAAAATTCATGCATGAAAAAATTCATGCATGAAAAAAATTCATGCATGAAAAAATTCATGCATGAAAAAAATTCATGCATGAAAAAATTCATGCATGAAAAAAATTCATGCATGAAAAAATTCATGCATGAAAAAAAATTCATGCATGAAAAAAATTCATGCATGAAAAAAATGCATGCATGAAAAAAATTCATGCATGAAAAAAATTCATGCATGAAAAAAAATTCATGCATGAAAAAAATTCATGCATGAAAAAAAATTCATGCATGAAAAAAAATTCATGCATGAAAAAAATTCATGCATGAAAAAATTCATGCATGAAAAAAATTCATGCATGAAAAAAATTCATGCATGAAAAAAATTCATGCATGAAAAAATTCATGCATGAAAAAAATTCATGCATGAAAAAAATTCATGCATGAAAAAAATTCATGCATGAAAAAAATTCATGCATGAAAAAAATTCATGCATGAAAAAAAATTCATGCATGAAAAAAATTCATGCATGAAAAAAAATTCATGCATGAAAAAAAATTCATGCATGAAAAAAATTCATGCATGAAAAAAATTCATGCATGAAAAAAATTCATGCATGAAAAAATTCATGCATGAAAAAAATTCATGCATGAAAAAATTCATGCATGAAAAAATTCATGCATGAAAAAAATTCATGCATGAAAAAATTCATGCATGAAAAAAATTCATGCATGAAAAAATTCATGCATGAAAAAAATGCATGCATGAAAAAATGCATGCATGAAAAAATTCATGCATGAAAAAAATTCATGCATGAAAAAATTCATGCATGAAAAAAATTCATGCATGAAAAAAAATTCATGCGTGAAAAAAATTCATGCGTGAAAAAAATTCATGCATGAAAAAAATTCATGCATGAAAAAAATTCATGCGTGAAAAAAAAATTCATGCGTGAAAAAAAAATCATGCGTGAAAAAAAATTCATGCATGAAAAAATTCATGCATGAAAAAAATTCATGCATGAAAAAAAATTCATGCATGAAAAAAAATTCATGCATGAAAAAAATTCATGCATGAAAAAAAATTCATGCATGAAAAAAAATTCATGCATGAAAAAAAATTCATGCATGAAAAAAATTCATGCATGAAAAAAATTCATGCATGAAAAAATTCATGCATGAAAAAATTCATGCATGAAAAAAATTCATGCATGAAAAAATTCATGCATGAAAAAAAATTCATGCATGAAAAAAATTCATGCATGAAAAAATTCATGCATGAAAAAAATTCATGCATGAAAAAATTCATGCATGAAAAAAATTCATGCATGAAAAAAATTCATGCATGAAAAAAATTCATGCATGAAAAAAAATTCATGCATGAAAAAAAATTCATGCATGAAAAAAATTCATGCATGAAAAAATTCATGCATGAAAAAATTCATGCATGAAAAAAAATTCATGCATGAAAAAATTCATGCATGAAAAAAAATTCATGCATGAAAAAAAAAATTCATGCATGAAAAAAAAATTCATGCATGAAAAAAATTCATGCGTGAAAAAAAATTCATGCGTGAAAAAAAATTCATGCGTGAAAAAAAATTCATGCGTGAAAAAAATTCATGCGTGAAAAAAATTCATGCATGAAAAAATTCATGCATGAAAAAATTCATGCGTGAAAAAATTCATGCATGAAAAAAATTCATGCATGAAAAAATTCATGCATGAAAAAAAATTCATGCATGAAAAAAATTCATGCATGAAAAAAAATTCATGCATGAAAAAATTCATGCATGAAAAAAATTCATGCATGAAAAAAAAATTCATGCGTGGAAAAAAATTTATGCGTGAAAAAAAATTCATGCATGAAAAAAATTCATGCGTGAAAAAAATTCATGCATGAAAAAAATTCATGCATGAAAAAAAATTCATGCATGAAAAAAATTCATGCATGAAACAAATTCATGCGTGAAAAAATTCATGCATGAAAAAATTCATGCATGAAAAAAATTCATGCATGAAAAAAATTCATGCATGAAAAAATTCATGCATGAAAAAATTCATGCATGAAAAAATTCATGCATGAAAAAATTCATGCATGAAAAAATTCATGCATGAAAAAAATTCATGCATGAAAAAAATTCATGCATGAAAAAATGCATGCATGAAAAAATTCATGCATGAAAAAATTCATGCATGAAAAAATTCATGCATGAAAAAATTCATGCATGAAAAAATTCATGCATGAAAAAATTCATGCATGAAAAAATTCATGCATGAAAAAATTCATGCATGAAAAAATTCATGCATGAAAAAAATTCATGCATGAAAAAATTCATGCATGAAAAAAATTCATGCATGAAAAAAATTCATGCATGAAAAAAATTCATGCATGAAAAAAATTCATGCATGTAAAAAATTCATGCATGAAAAAAAATTCATGCATGAAAAAAATTCATGCATGAAAAAAATTCATGCATGAAAAAAATTCATGCATGAAAAAAATTCATGCATGAAAAAAATGCATGCATGAAAAAATTCATGCATGAAAAAAATTCATGCATGAAAAAAATTCATGCGTGAAAAAAAATTCATGCATGAAAAAAAAATCATGCGTGAAAAAAAATTCATGCGTGAAAAAAAATTCATGCGTGAAAAAAAATTCATGCATGAAAAAAATTCATGCGTGAAAAAAATTCATGCATGAAAAAAAATTCACGCATGAAAAAAAATTCATGCATGAAAAAAATTCATGCATGAAAAAAATTCATGCATGAAAAAAATGCATGCATGAAAAAAATTCATGCATGAAAAAAATTCATGCATGAAAAAAATTCATGCATAAAAAAAATTCATGCATGAAAAAAATTCATGCATGAAAAAAATTCATGCATGAAAAAATTCATGCATGAAAAAAATTCATGCATGAAAAAAATTCATGCATGAAAAAAATTCATGCATGAAAAAAATTCATGCATGAAAAAAAATTCATGCATGAAAAAATTCATGCATGAAAAAAATTCATGCATGAAAAAATTCATGCATGAAAAAAATTCATGCATGAAAAAAATTCATGCATGAAAAAATTCATGCATGAAAAAAATTCATGCATGAAAAAATTCATGCATGAAAAAAATTCATGCATGAAAAAAATTCATGCATGAAAAAAATTCATGCATGAAAAAAATGCATGCATGAAAAAATTCATGCATGAAAAAAAATTCATGCATGAAAAAAATTCATGCATGAAAAAAATTCATGCATGAAAAAAAATTCATGCGTGAAAAAAAATTCATGCGTGAAAAAAATTCATGCATGAAAAAAAATTCATGCATGAAAAAAAATTCATGTGTGAAAAAAAATTCATGCGTGAAAAAAAAATCATGCGTGAAAAAAAATTCATGCATGAAAAAAATTCATGCATGAAAAAAAATTCATGCATGAAAAAAAATTCATGCATGAAAAAAAATTCATGCATGAAAAAAATTCATGCATGAAAAAAAATTCATGCATGAAAAAAAATTCATGCATGAAAAAAAATTCATGCATAAAAAAATTCATGCATGAAAAAAAATTCATGCATGAAAAAATTCATGCATGAAAAAAATTCATGCATGAAAAAAATTCATGCATGAAAAAAATTCATGCATGAAAAAATTCATGCATGAAAAAAAATTCATGCATGAAAAAATTCATGCATGAAAAAATTCATGCATGAAAAAATTCATGCATGAAAAAATTCATGCATGAAAAAATTCATGCATGAAAAAAATTCATGCATGAAAAAAATTCATGCATGAAAAAAAATTCATGCATGAAAAAATTCATGCATGAAAAAAATTCATGCATGAAAAAATTCATGCATGAAAAAAATTCATGCATGAAAAAAAATTCATGCATGAAAAAAATTCATGCGTGAAAAAAAATTCATGCATGAAAAAAAAATCATGCGTGAAAAAAAATTCATGCGTGAAAAAAAATTCATGCGTGAAAAAAATTCATGCATGAAAAAAATTCATGCGTGAAAAAATTCATGCATGAAAAAAATTCACGCATGAAAAAAAATTCATGCATGAAAAAAATTCATGCATGAAAAAATTCATGCATGAAAAAAATGCATGCATGAAAAAAATTCGTGCATGAAAAAAATTCATGCATGAAAAAAAATTCATGCATAAAAAAATTCATGCATGAAAAAAAATTCATGCATGAAAAAAAATCATGCATGAAAAAATTCATGCATGAAAAAAATTCATGCATGAAAAAAATTCATGCATGAAAAAAAATTCATGCATGAAAAAATTCATGCATGAAAAAAAATTCATGCATGAAAAAAATTCATGCATGAAAAAATTCATGCATGAAAAAATTCATGCATGAAAAAATTCATGCATGAAAAAAATTCATGCATGAAAAAAATTCATGCATGAAAAAATTCATGCATGAAAAAAATTCATGCATGAAAAAATTCATGCATGAAAAAATTCATGCATGAAAAAATTCATGCATGAAAAAAATTCATGCATGAAAAAATGCATGCATGAAAAAATTCATGCATGAAAAAAATTCATGCATGAAAAAAATTCATGCATGAAAAAAATTCATGCATGAAAAAAAATTCATGCGTGAAAAAAAATTCATGCGTGAAAAAATTCATGCATGAAAAAAAATTCATGCATGAAAAAAAATTCATGTGTGAAAAAAAATTCATGCGTGAAAAAAAAATCATGCGTGAAAAAAATTCATGCATGAAAAAATTCATGCATGAAAAAAATTCATGCATGAAAAAAAAATTCATGCATGAAAAAAAATTCATGCATGAAAAAATTCATGCATGAAAAAAAAATTCATGCATGAAAAAAAAATTCATGCATGAAAAAAATTCATGCATAAAAAAATTCATGCATGAAAAAAAATTCATGCATGAAAAAATTCATGCATGAAAAAATTCATGCATGAAAAAATTCATGCATGAAAAAATTCATGCATGAAAAAATTCATGCATGAAAAAAAATTCATGCATGAAAAAATTCATGCATGAAAAAAATTCATGCATGAAAAAAATTCATGCATGAAAAAATTCATGCATGAAAAAAATTCATGCATGAAAAAAAATTCATGCATGAAAAAAATTCATGCATGAAAAAAAATTCATGCATGAAAAAATTCATGCATGAAAAAATTCATGCATGAAAAAATTCATGCATGAAAAAATTCATGCATGAAAAAAAATTCATGCATGAAAAAATTCATGCATGAAAAAAAATTCATGCATGAAAAAAAATTCATGCATGAAAAAAAATTCATGCATGAAAAAAATTCATGCGTGAAAAAAAATTCATGCGTGAAAAAAATTCATGCATGAAAAAAATTCATGCGTGAAAAAAAATTCATGCGTGAAAAAATTCATGCATGAAAAAAATTCATGCGTGAAAAAATTCATGCATGAAAAAATTCATGCATGAAAAAATTCATGCATGAAAAAATTCATGCATGAAAAAATTCATGCGTGAAAAAAATTCATGCATGAAAAAAATTCATGCATGAAAAAATTCATGCATGAAAAAAATTCATGCATGAAAAAAAATTCATGTATGAAAAAAATTCATGCATGAAAAAAATTCATGCATGAAAATAAATTCATGCATGAAAAAAATTCATGCATGAAAAAAATTCATGCATGAAAATAAATTCATGCATGAAAAAAATTCATGTATGAAAAAAAATTCATGCATGAAAAAAAATTCATGCATGAAAATAAATTCATGCATGAAAATAAATTCATGCATGAAAAAAAATTCATGCATGAAAATAAATTCATGCATGAAAAAAAAATAAAAAGCAGAAAAAGAAAATAATTTACTGGTGAAAATTGTGATTCCTCCGGATTCAGGAATCGGGGATTCCTTGAGAATTCCTCGATTCCTCGATGATTCCTTTGATGATTCCGAGGAATCATCGAAGAATCGAGGAATCCTCAAGGAATGCTCGAGGAATCCTCGGGACATCCTTGATAATTCCTCAAGATATCCTAGAGGAATCCCCGAGGAATCATCGAGGAAAAAAATCCTCTAGGAATTAGATTCATATTTCCTAACTTCCCAAAATGGTACTTTTAAATACGTTTTTGTTCGGTAGAGTTATCCCCTTTTTGTAACTCGTTAATAATTCTCTTCAGCCCTATTAGTTAAATATTTCAACGAGAACTTGTTTTAAACGCAATTCGATAAATTTTATTTATAATTAAATCATGGTTTTCGTTAACATTAATTACAATTATTTAAAAATTAGGCGTGGCTGCTGTTGTTGTTGTTTGTTTTTTTTTTTTTTTTTCGTTTTTCGCTTTTCGATTGGTATGATCAAGAGAATGTTTTTTTTTTAATTGAATGTGAAATTTGCTGTTTGTTTTTTTTTTAAGTTTTTATTCATCTGCCGTTTATGAGTCTGCATATGTGCCATGCAAGTGTGTGGGTGCGCATATGAGTACGAGTCTTTGAGTGCAGCTCCGTGTCTGTCTGTCTGCCGTCTGTGGGAGAGTGCGGGCGTGCGGTTCGGAGCGGCGTGGCAGTGGTTTTTCTACAATAGTTTTTATTGCTGTTTAAATTGCTGCATTGCATAAAATTAAAATCCTGGCGCTTGGCTTGAAAACTGATCAATGATGTTGGGCAAAGTACAAAAAAAAAAAAGGAAAGAAAAAAGCTGATGGATGAACTTGGCAGAGAGTAAAGTTAGTAGTTATTAGAGATATACAGATACAAACTGGAGTATCACACAAAAAAGCGTCTGAACAGAGTCAAAAACACATGTCATAGTATATGTTTATATGTATATGGATGTGTGGTGCATGAAACACGAAGATATCACAAACAATTTGCTATCAATAATTTAAAAAGATAATCACAACTGGTTCTGAACCAAGTAACTGCAATCATCGATTCTACAACCGAGAATTTGTATGGAAATGCTCCCACTCTTTACTCGTCTATTCTCTTCTCTCATCTTCTTCGCTCTCATCTTTATCCTATCCTGTGCCACCTGCCACGCCCCCCGTTACCGTTAACGCTACACAACAACAACAGTCGTCGTCGCCGTCCACAGCCTAGGTCTTCTGCTTGCCCTGCTTGAGGAACTCCTTGTAGGCGGCCTCTGTCTCCTCGTCCATCTCCGCATCCAGGTCGAGTTCGCCGCCATCGCCGTCGAAATCCTCGCCATCGCTGCCGGTATCGTCCTCGGCGGCCAGGAAGTCGGTCTCCTCGGCGGTCAGTTCACGGCCATCGGGCCCATAGAACACTGGCTCATCGCTGAGGCGCGGCGGCTCCGCCACGGTATCTTCGTCGCCGCCCAAGGCATTGGACACCTTCCTGCCCCAGTTGTTCTGCTGCAAGGCAATCACGCTGGCTGCCATGGCGTACTTGCCCGGGGCCTTGAGCTCAATGGCCTGCAAGGCGGTGATAATCTCCTGCATGTCCTTGGGGCAGTCGGCCGTTAGATCGTAGCCAGCCAGCTTGAGGGTCTGGCAGAGGCAGCGCACATTGTCGTTGCTCTCGCTCAGCAACAGCTTGCTCAGCGAGTAGACAATGTTCACCGCAATCAACTGGAGACGGGAGTCGTCCTCCCCGCGCAACTGCATATACAGTTCGGCGAGGAAGAGGGCCGTCTCGCGCACCTTCTGCTGCTCGTTGGAGCGCATGTACTTGGTCACCTCCTCCTGGTGGTAGTCCAGCTTGCACTTGAGCAGCGTGTGGAACAGTGAGTCTGGTTTCGGATTGAGCATGTGCAGCAGGTTGTACAGCTTGGCGCCCATGTAGCGGAAGTTCGGCTGCTCAATGGACTTCTCGAAGATGTCCTCCATGGCGATGGAGAGCACGAACTGGTTGTTCTCCATGCCGTCGAAAATGGTCAGGAAGCGTGAAGCAATAGTATCAAATTGGCCCGGATTCTGTGGGGAGGAGAGAACACCATTGGTCAGATTATGACGAAAAATATGATTATAGGAGAGTCGCTTATATTATTGGCTAATCAATGAATAAATTAATCTCAAAAGAGCTTTCAATAAAACGTATTTAACCTGACAAAATGTACTTGTTTGGCTTATTGAGATCCAGGTATGTTATAAACGGTTCAAAGTACATTAAATAGTATTTTATGAAGGATTTAACTAATTGAATCCAACAAATTGTATTTTTCAAAACCAGTTTTTCTTCTTTTTGCAGATTTCTTTAAAAAAATGCAATATTTTTCACTTATTTTAAATTCTTTCATATTAATTTAAAATGCTTGAACCTTATAAAAGTTTGTGACCCCAATTTGGTGGCTCCAGCCATTATATCTGCGGAGATCCAGCTGTTCAAACAAACAGCTAGAACGAATTGGAATGACTTGGAATTTGATATTAAGTAAAATAAGCGAGTACGTCAGATATACACAAGTGGGAGGTTTTAAAAGATGGCCCTCTTTTTTGACGAGTTAGGACTTTGTGACACCCCCAACATAGTAGAGCCTATATTATATTGCTCACCTGGTTAAGGCAATGTATGACTGTATCAAGATACTCCAATGCAATTGTGGCCATGTCCGGCTGCGAAGAGTTCGAGGACGACGAGGAGGCCGCCGCAGATGAAGTGGATGGCTGCTGTTGCTGCTGCTGCTGCTGCTGTTGGTTCTGGTTCTGGAAATACTGCTGCTGCTGCTGCTGTTGGTGGCTGTGCTGCTGGTGGTGGTGGTGCGTCTGCTGTGCGATTTGTTGGAATGAGTTATTCAAGTGGGCATGCCGTTGGAACTTGGCGTGTTGGTTGTGTGGCTGTTGCTGCTGCTGGTGTTGTTGGTGGTGGTGGTGTGTGTTCTGTTGGTGTACCTGCTGCTGCTGCTGCTGATAGTAGTTGCCCGAGCCCTGCTGCTGGCTGTTGAGGTGCAGGCGGTTCTGCACGGAATTCGATAGCTTCTGCATGTCGTTGTTGAACTTCTGCTGATGCTGATTGTGGTGATGGTTGTAGTGCTGCTGATGCTGGTGGTGCTGCTGCTGCTGATGATGATGCTTATAGCCGTTCACATAGCGCTGCTGCTGCTGCTGCTGTCCATAGGGAGCTGCACCTCCGCCTTGTCCCTGATATTGCTGATGGCGTGGCTGGTGCTGCTGCTGCTGCGGCGGCGGACCAGCTCCTCGGGGCACAAAGATGGTGGCCGAGGCCGACAGCTTGAACGGATCGGGTAGGACCTGGCCCTGGGCCTGCACCTGGTGCTGGTAGCCGCCTACGGCCGGACCAGCGGCGTAGTCCTGCGCCTGGGCATAGCCCTGAACGGCGACGGCGGCAGCTGCGGCCCCGTAATCGTTGAACAGATGGGCCTGCTGCTCCAGCGGTAGACCGGCACCGGCCGGAATGACCCCGGCCACGGACACGGAACCGCCGCTGGCGTTGGGCCGGCGCAGCTGCTCATACTGGTCGTCGGGCTGGAAGGGGGCGCGGCATGACATTGCGGTGGCGGCGTTGGATTCGGCGAAAACTGCGGGCGGGGAGGGGTTAGCCGACAACGAAAAAGGAATATAAATCTAGATTAGCGCTAAGCTGGTTAAATCACATTCTCGCTGCAGCTCCAGCGCGGTTACGTCCACGCCGATGCCGAGCGTCGGCGACGCCAGCTCCGCCAGGGTCGCGGACATTTTGTTTTCCTCGCGCAACTTTTTTCTTTTTCTTTCGCTTTGATTTCGCTGCGGAAACCCACTTGGCGACTCCTGGCAATTTTCACTCGCACTGAAAAGTCGGGCTCGAGAAGCAGAGATGGGAAATTTCAAATGCCTACCTTAATTCTGTCGAAGTTGAACGTATACGTCGCCGATTTTCTTTTTGTTGCTTCGTCTTTGCTTGCGTCGTCACTCTTTTCAACTTTCGCCTGCGTTCGTCGTCTGCGCTGTCTTCTGCTCTCGTGCTGCCGTGCTTTCTTCGCGGGCTGCCGAGTTGGGTGGGGGGATGATGCGGTTTTATTAGGGGGACGCGACCAAGCGCCGATGCTCGCTGATAATTACCTTATTCGCTCCGGGAAAACCTATTAAAATTAATAATCTTTTTCCTTTTCACCGTGCAGTGTGGTCGCAAGTGGCTAGCGGAAAATTACCTGGCGGCGGGGAGAATGCCTTCTTTTTTTCGCGGCGAATACCTTGTGGGTTTTGCAAAATCAGTACAGTAGATATTGCCTATATGGTATCCAGCAACTAACCTTCTGAAATCCGCTGATCCTAAAAAGTTTACTTAATAACCTTTATCAGGTTACTTAATAGCGAATTTTAATCTGAAATTGCGGGATGTTAAATTTGTTCACTTCATGAACTATTTTTCTGAGAAGTTTATTATTGCATATAGGCGATCTCTACTGTGCCAATGCTTTTTCCTTTGTTGTTTTTCGCGGCGAATGGTTTTGCCCTTTCCTATACCTCCCTTTCTCGTTTCTTCCATTCCCTGCCTGACTTTGCAACACTGTAAGCGGTTTTCGGTATTATTTCAGAAAAGCAGTACGGTCCTCTAATCGCTTGTTGTCAGGCCGGAAATCATAGATTTTTCTTTTAATGAGCTTTGATTTATATTTAATTAATAGGACAAATAATAAATTAATTTTTATTTATTGATTAAGTGGGGATTATTCGATAAGGAACGCATAAAATCGGGAAATAGTATAGCTTATCGATAATATAATATCGATAAGCGACATTTTCAAGCGACAGTGTGGCCAATCGTCGTTATTGGCGATACTATCGTGATTGTTTTCAAACTATCGATGGTGCAAGCTAGATACTAAGAACTGGTATTCCACCGACATTTTTCCGCTTTGCAACGTTCCACGTCATAATTAGATATTTCTTCTTCTAATTATTTGAATTTATCAGATTTTTTTAATTTGGGGGAAGACTGGATTTTTTAGGGAGAAATATCGACTATTTGAGATTTTTTAGGGGGAAAGCAAAATTTTCATCTGGCAACACTGTTTATCGATGTTTTGCTCCGAGGATGTGAAAACATCGATAGTCCAATCCATCGATAGTATCTTCACTTTTTTTTTCACTTACGTTGTAGATCGTTACGTTTTTGTTCAGAGCTGGTCTCTGCCCTCTTGCTTTCCCAATTTGTATGCTCTCTTATGGTGACTGTAGTTGTTGTTCTCTTTATTGCTGAAATTCCACTTGGCGCGAACATACGTTAATTTCAATTAACTTATAAAGTGATTAAAACCAGTGGCCTTTGGCAGTCTGAGAAAAAAACAACCATGAATTCAACTGAGTGAGTTAATTAATTAATTAATACTAATTATATTATATTTATATAATATAAACTTGATATATAGTATATATACTAAATATTCATTTAAAAAAACAACAAAATTCAAAACAAATTTTGAAGTTACCGTGTTATTGAATTTATTAGTTAAGAAATCCTAGTGAGAAAAAAAGATGAAAAGAAAAGAAATCACAAGTGTTGAGTGCAACTTGCAAATAAGATTTTAAATCGAATTTATTGAGTTTTGATTTAATTAACAGATTTTTTAAATTTAGGGGGAAGACTGGATTTTTTAAGGTAAATATCGAGTCTGAGATTTTTTAGGGGGAAAGCAACATTTTCATCTGGCAACACTAATCAGCTGCTTTGCATTGTTTGCAATTTATTTTATTGTTGTTAATTCGAGCCATGTGAACACAAAGAGTGCGATTAGTGCAGCCGGAGCATAAACTAATTTAAGATTAAGTGCAATATTTACATATAAACTAAATATAAGGATTGGCGAACAACGACGTTCGTTATAAATAAACGGAACGTAAGTATAGATGCAGTGCTCGTCGGGGCAGGTGAAGCGACCGACAATGACACCGACACCTGTGTGCGTTAGTTGCGTGTCCCTCGCTTGTTGCCGCGATTGATTAATTCGCTATATATTCGCGTACCTCCCCGCAATAAGTTGTTTCCTTGCCAATATTCTTTTGTGTTTCCCCCTTTTAATTGTTGTACTGTGACGCGTGCGTGCGACTCACCCACACAGGCGCGCCGCCAAGTTCATTCACATCTATCTGCCGCCGCACGTCTCCCCCTAAGTGACTCATCCGCTGGCCAGCTTATCTTAGCTTGGATTAATTAGCGGAGTAAAAAGTGTGGTTGGAGCTGGGGCGGCATTGAGCGCACAGAAATTGCAACTAGAATTTCCTTTTCCGATGCGAGACATGGCCGCCGTTCTCACGTAGTATCTCGAGTTATTTGGAGCTGATCGCGGTCGTCTCCTTGGCGGCGGATGTGGTGAAATTACTACACATCCCATTCCGATCTCGGTCGCCAGCTGGAGCCTCCTCTAATCTAATTGCACCAATGGCGTGGATCTTTTGGCGGTCTCTGCTGTGATGTTGTTGCATTCGATTTAAGTGGGTCAAGACCGCTTGGCGCCAAGAGAATTGAGAAATATATATGGACATTCTAGACAGTGCGTTTCATAGGCATAGCTATGGGGTTCAGAGGTGCCTCAGAAGTTACAAAAAAATGCATTAAATATCTACCATATCCCTGAGAGCAGTTCTTAAGAATTTATAAATATTTTTTGGGCTTTGGAAAAGGGTTCACCAACTCATTTTTCCAACAAAACATAAATTTATACTAAGAAAACAGGTTATTGTTAAAAAACACTATTTTAAATTTTTTCTATACTTCTAATTGGTTGGAAATTTCGATAAACGCTGTATTTGTACCCTTTCCAGTTCCACATTAAGATCAACATGGACTATGACGCGAGCTCCCAGCCATATCGCCTCAAGGATATTTTGTTCGTTTTCCTGGATCCATTCATCGATGACTTCGATTGCAAGGATGTCGAGGACAATCTGCACAAGATGCTGTCCAAGGAGGAAATCGATCACATCGTCAAGTCCAGGGATCCGAAGGAGTCCACACATCGCCTGTTTTGGACACTAATTGCCAAGGGCGAGAAGACCCTAAAGGAATTCCTCGAGGACGTCCTCAATCCGAAGGACCAGCCCAACTACGAGTTCCTGATGGCGGCCATCAAGGAGGAGCACCAGCGGCCCAGCGAGAAGACCAGGCAATATGTAGAGCAGCGGGATCGGCTGTACAACGACAACCAAGTGTTTTCCAAATACAATGTGAATCGCCTCAAACCGGTAGGAAGATCGAGAGTTGCCTCTCTTTATCTTTATTTAAGCGCTTTAATCTTTATTTTATTGTTGGTTTGGGTTAGTACAAGTAGAAGTGGTATTTATAGGGATCATAAAATCCCGAAACGGTTTTATTTAATTCATTTTGGCTACCAAAGTTAGCCTAAAGCGAACATATATTTATTTTACTGCTTCTTGAGGGTAACTTAATTGCCAATCGGGGTTTAAAACAATTTAAAATACATCCCTAGCTCAGATCTTATGTCTGAAACCAAAAACCTCAACCTAAAAGCAGTTTAAATATTTACCTAGCCTTTTTTAATTAATTTTTTTATATATTAGCTTTCCACGTTGCCTTAATAATTACTTATCTTATTTTTGACAGTACCTGAAACTCCAAGAGGCCCTTCTCAACCTGCGGCCAGCCCAGAATGTCCTGGTCGAAGGCATTTTGGGCTCTGGAAAGGATTGGTTGGCCCTGGACGTCTGCGCCTCGTACAAGGTGCAGCTCAAGATGGACTTTAAGATCTTCTGGCTGGACATGAAGAACAGCATCAGTCCGGAGACGGTGCTGGAGATGCTGCAGACCCTGCTGCACCAGATCGATCCCAATTGCAGCAGTCGCAGCGAGCACGGCAGCAACATCAAGTTGCGCATCCACGGCGTGCAGGCGGAGCTGCGACGCCTGCTGAAGAGCAAGCCGTACGAGAATTGCCTGCTGGTGCTGCGCAATGTCCAGAACGAGAAGGCGTGGAGTGCCTTCAATTTGAACTGCAAAATTCTGCTGACCACCAGGTTCAAGAGGGTGGCCGAATTCCTGTCCCCGGCTACCACAACGCACATTTCCCTGGACGAGCATTGCCTGGCGCCAACGGCCGATGAGGTCGAGGCTCTGTTCCTCAAATACCTCCACTGCAGGCCGCAGGACTTGCCCAGGGAAGTGATTACCACAAATCCACTCCGGCTGAGCATCATAGCCGAGAGCATCCGAGATGGCCTGGCCACGTGGGAGAACTGGAAGCAGTGAGTGCCGAGTGAGGGTTGGGGTTTGCCACGAACTAACACAGCTATGCCGCTTTCCTTTTCAGTGTAAACTGCGACAAGTTGACCTCCATCATCGAGGGCTCTCTGAACGTCCTGGAGCCCGCTGGCTATAGGAAAATGTTCGACCGCCTGTCCATATTCCCGCCGTCCGCCCACATACCCATCGATGTGCGTGAACTGTGCCCGCTGTGCCCATCGTTCGTGGTTACTAATCTCTGGCTTTCTTCGCAGCTCCTATCTCTGGTTTTCTTCGATGACAAATCCGATGGCGACGATGCGATGGTGGTGGTGAACAAGCTGCACACGTACTCGCTCGTGGAGAAGCAACCGAGATACTCAACCATTAGTATACCCGCCATATACTCGGAGTTGAGCGTGAAGGTTGATGACGTAGCTGGCCTGAATCGTAAGATTGTTGATAGTTATGAGTGAGTATTTGCATCTTTTCGGGTTCCCAAGCAATTTTCCATTTTCTTCTCTCCTTTAAAGCATCCCCAGGGCCTTCGATCATGACGACCTGATACTGCCTTCCCTGGACAGATACTTCTATGGCCACATTGGACACCACCTCAAGACCCTTGAGCCCGTTGAGCGTGTGGCTCGGTTCCGCCAGGTATTCCTCGATTTTCGCTTCCTGGAGCAAAAGATTCGGCATGACACAACGGCCTGGAATGCCAGCGGATCGATCTTGAACACGCTGCAGCAGCTGAAGTTCTACAAGCCATATATTTGCGGTTTGTATGCGGATTAGAAACAAAGGAATCTCTCGTTTACTCATTTACTCGGGGAATTATTCATGCAGATAATGATGCCAAGTACGAGCGCCTGGTGAATGCCATTCTGGACTTCCTGCCCAAGATCGAGGAGAATCTGGTGCGCTCGAAGTACACGGACCTCCTGAGAGTCGCCTTGATGGCCGAGGACGAGGCCATCTTCATGGAGGCCCATCGGCAGGTGCAACGCTTTGCAGATCACGTTTGGTTCACGGAGCAGTGAGTATCCAATATCTTCATTCATTCATCCATTACAAATTCGTTTCCCAGTGGCCGCTTCCACCAGCACCGCCAGATCATCAACCTGGGCAGCAACGAGGTCCGCCACGTGGTCTACCTGAACAACGACTTCTGCCTGATGGCGCTGGCCAGCAAGCAGCTGCTGCTGACCGACGTCTCGCTGGAGGCCGAGGACACCTACCTGCTGAGGGACGAGAGCGACAGCAGCGACGTCCTCCGCATGGCAGTGTTCAATGGCCAGAGGCACCTGATCACCCTGCACAGCAACGGCAGCGTCAAGCTCTGGCTTCTGTGGCCCGACTGCCCGGGCAGGCGTCACAGTGGCGGCAGCAAGCAGCGAGTGCGTCCTCCGGGCTCCGCGCATCTGCGCAAGCCGACCGGAACCCGCACCTACAAGCAGCTGGTGAACAGTGTGGTCAAGCGCTTCATTGGCAGCTACACCGACCAGAAGATCACGGCGTTCTATCTGGACGAGCAGGCCTCGGTGGCGGCGGTGGACAGCAAGATCCAGCTGCATGTGGCCTTCAGCAACGGCGATATCAGCATCCTGGACTGGCATGAGCGGGACCAGGTGTTCAGGCCCTCGCACACGCCCACTCTGAAGACCGCAAGGACCTCCCCGATGGCCATCCGGTGCTTTGTCCAGGTGCTGAGGCGATACTACGTGGTCTGCACCGATGACTGCACGCTGACGGTGTGGGATCTGAACAATGGCCACGGCGAGCAGCCGGAACTCCAGGACTTTGACGTCCGCAACGACGAGCCTCTGTCGCTGGACGTGTTCAACGGACGGAACCAGCACGCCACCGTGCTGCTCATCTTCAAGCACAGCGTCTGGCGGCTCAACTTCCTGCCGGGCCTCAACGTCAGCCTGCAGTCGGAGGCCGTGCAGCTGCCGGAGGGCAGCCACATCACCTGCGGCAAGCGGTCCGCGGACTGGGACTACCTGCTGCTGGGCACCACCGAGGGCCTGATCGTGTACGATCTCCGCAGCTCCGATCCCGTGCTGCGCAGCAATGTCAGCGAGCACATCGAGTGCGTGGACATTTACGAGCTCTGCGATCCAGTCTACAAGTACATCGTCCTGTGCGGCGCCAAGGGCAAGCAGCTGGTCCACGTGCACACGCTGCGGTCCGTCGGGCGTGGCATCGCTTGGGTGCACAGCGCCGATGAGACGAGCGTGATGACCCGGGCCTGCCTGGAGCCCAATGTCTACCTCCGATCGCTGCTGGACATGACCAGCGGGCGGACGCAGCTGCTGGCCGTGGACTCCAAGGAGCGCATACACCAGATCGAAACGGCCACAGATCCCAGTGCCCGCCGGAGATCCAGCATCTCGGCGTGGTCCACCATCACGCCCACGCATGCGGCCAGCAACACGAGGATAAACGCCATATCCGCCCTCAACGATGAGCAGATATTCGTGGGCTACATGGATGGCGTGGTCATCGATGTCAATGCGGATGCGGTGTTGCCCCAGCAGTTCATAGCGGAGCCCATCGACTACCTCAAGCAGATCAGCGCTCAGCTGCTAGTGGCCTCGGCCCATGGCGCTCAAAAGACTGTGATATTCCAGCTGGAAAGGGGGGATAATGACCAGTGGCCGCTGCACTTGGATGTGGGCACCAAGTACGCGTGTCTGCTGGGAGGACAGTTTATCATACTGTTCTCCGACCACGGAGTCTGCGTAAGTAATTCGGCTTAGGTGCTGCCTAATTACCTGTATTCCAATTTATTAAATCTGCCTCCTAACAGCACTTGGACCTCGCCAATCCCTCCGCTTTTGATAAGCCAGAAGACTCAGTGGAATCCCTTGTTGGCTTTGATCTCAAGAGTCTTCTCTTCCTGGCCTACGGAAACAACACCATAGAGGTGAGATATAAGTGAGATGAGTAAAGAAAACCGGATTGTAAACTCCCAGCTTTTACTTTCAAATAATAACGTCGGTTTGATTTTATCTCTAATGATTTCGTTTTCTCTCGATTTTTCACGAGCTGATCGTTCTTATTCGCCAAACCAAAGTGACCGTCTATTATTTTCTTAAAAATCTAGCTTAATTCTATGCGTTAGGACTATTATCGATAACATTATACCAACTGGTCACTAATGTGACTGTGTAATACAAATGGAGGTGTTTACAGGATAAAACCAAATGCTAATCCAATCCCCAGGTTCTCCGAATCATCTTCAGTGGCACCCAACTGAGGTACGAGCAGATCTGCGAGGAGAAGATCGGCCAGAAGGCAAGGATCAGCTACTTGGCCGCCACCGAGGATGGCAGCATGTTTGCCCTGGGCTTTGAGAATGGCTCCATTGAGGTAGGAGTTGATCCCTCGCTTAAATTCCAACTAATAATCGGAATGCCCCTTAGCTCTTTGCCTTGGATAACCAACAGATTCAGCTGGTTTACCGGGTGCAGGAGGTCCACGAGCACTGCATCCGCCAGCTGCGCTTCTCGCCCTGCAAGCTCCTGCTGATTAGCTGCGCCGAGCAGCTGTGCTTCTGGAACGTGACGCACATGCGCAACAACCAGGTGGAGCGGCATCACCAGCAGCGGCGCAGTCGTCGCCACAAGCTGCACAGCGCCACGCCGGAGGAGGATGCCGTGGACGCGGCGCCCATTGCCTTTGACATGGACGAGGACTCCCCGTTCGCGGCCGGCGACTTCTTTCCCGAACGCCAGACAGCCGCCGCAGAGGTGCCGCTGTGGCGGAACAAGCGCGGCAACGCCATCCGCCCCGAACTCCTGGCCTGCATCAAGTTCGTGGGCAACGAGGCCCGCCAATTCTTCACCGATGCCAAGTTCTCCCAGTTCTATGCCATCGACGACGAAGGCGTCTACTATCACCTGCAGCTGCTGGAGTTGAGTCGCCTGCATCCGCCGGAGCCGGATCGGTCGCTAGAGAAGATTACCAGCCTGCAGTACGAGGACCTCAAGGATCTCCGGATAATCGAAAGCCCGCTTCCCGATGACGAGGATAATGCCGGTGCCGATGTGGTGGGCAACCTGAGTCCGGTACAGGAGGCGGCCACCGCCACTACCTCATGACGCCAGTGGTGCGCCTCTCTGCGGCGCACAAACCGAGAGAACGGGAACTACAACATGGCATTTATAGGATTACTGCTGTATTATCTAGTGGTCTTGCTGCTTTATCTCCTGGGACCCGCCTTGTCCTAGGCATACAAGTCAACGTCCGATATCTCAGCGGGCGCGGGGTGCGTTGCCCTGCCTTTTGTTTGGCAAGCCGCCCCGAGAAAACCGTCACGAATAAACGACATTTTACAAAAATTCCCGCAATTGTTGTCTGATATGTGGGTGTTGGTGAGGGGTGGGCGGTGGTGTTGGTGTGTTTTTGTTTTGATTCCGATTCGAGTGTTGTAAAACCGATGACGAGTCCGAGTAGTGTTGCACAGGACTGAGTCGTAACCAGGGTGTCATTAGCGATTTAAGCCTAGTACTCAGACACGCGAACAGCGTTTCTAAGCAGTGAGAGAGAGCGAGAGGTGAATAGTCGGGAAACGGTGTTCGGCAGCGCTGTTTTAAAGGCCGGTACGCAGACGAACGAACGAAATACCAGAAACATACCAGAAAAATACCAGGTGGCGCGAAGGGAGACTTTCGGTATTTCCAGAACGGGGGAGGGGGAGAATAAAAAATTTAATAAAACGACCTGTTCTCAACTGTTGGCATCTCACTCTCTCTTACTGTTTCTTCACACAATTCAAAAATATAGATCCCGCCAAACACAATAATGTTTTCAAAAGCCCAGTCCAGGCGTTTAGAAGAGCAGATAAAGTTATAATAATTAAATTGGTAGAGGCCAATTCAATGATAAGGGATTTGGGCAATATTAAACATTTGCATAAATAAAGGCCTGGAAGGAAATAGGTCCCTCGATATTTGGTTATGACTTTGATGAGCACTATGAGATGTCACGTTCGATTTCTGAGATGAAGGCGTCAGAGGCGACGGTCACCGCCCGCTGCTGCTTAGAGCAGTGTCTGGCTGGACAAATCCTTCATTGCCAAACTCGAGAAGGACATTCAGAGGCCGCAGCTGCTGAGAGCAGTATCTGGGTGGACATATCCTTCATTGCCAAGCTGGAAAAGAACATGTACAGCAATGGACAGAACCGGGCGCAGGAGGAGTACCAACTCTAACCAAATGTATGCCAGCAAGGATCTCAGAGTCTCGCATCCATCAAGAACGAAGTAACTTTGAATCATTTCACCAGTCAAACAATTTGGTGGCAGCAGGAGTAGCTGCGGCAACCACCGCCACCACCCAGATGGTAGTTAATTCCACTTGGTAAGAACAGAATCACCAGCAGCAGCCGGTAGAGTAGCCCTTGTCCTGGTCGTCGATCCAGGAAAGAATGTTGGACAAGTAATAGGGAGAAAAAGAGGCGGTTGTGCATGGTCGAGAGAATCTGGGCGACGGCGTTGGTGGTCATTGTGCGCAAATAAGCTATTCCAAAACGAAACTACAAGTCTATGCGAATTGTCTTTCAAATATAAAATAAATAATTGTAAATATAAAACAGCTGATTTAAGATTGGTATGACCGCACCATTTACCTCCCAAAAATGCCAAAGTGCGTTTTTAGAAGCGGTCACACTTGAAAAATATTAAATCTTTTTCGGGTTGCGAACAGTTTTTCTGTCTGAGTACTAGGCTTTACGATTATTCGCTTTTACGACGATTTTCTGGGGAAAATCTTAGCTTTCCACACAGACCCTCAGGACTATTACCTTGTCCGAGTGTTTCCATGAGCGGAAAAGAGCGGATTCCCGCTCATTGTCTGGTAGCGGGGGTGAAACATACGTTTTGGTGTGACCACTCAATTCCCAAACCCTTTTCATCGTTTTGCGCAAAAAGTCAGTCGGGCACACTACACTTTCCGAGTGATGCGCAGAGAGCCATTCGGGCAACAACATCGCCTATTTTTAAAAACATCGGTAATATCGATATTACCATCGAAGTTCATCCAGCTCTAGCGTTAGCAACAAAAAGAAATTGGAACATTTTATTGATGGCGCGATAAGTGGAAAAAACAATTTCTCAGATTGGCGGAATACAATAGTTTTTAGTAAGTGCGTTGCAACAGTGTCGAGGAAGGGAAAAAGTGAAGACAAAAAGAGTGATGCGCAGCGAGCTACTGCGTGAGCTCACTGCAACAAAAGCAATAAAAGATATTCAATACAGACACACATATAGACGAATACACACGGGCGTGCATTAAATACTGGTGCAATTCAACACATACGTGCATATTCGTCAAATGCAAAGTTTATTCGCGAATCGCGAGCTCGCAAGAGCAGTGCAATTGGCTTTGCCAGGAAATATTCTACACAAATTTGTCTAAAAGTGATCTCTAACCTATCGCGCACACAGTCACAAACGGCCATAGGGGCACGTACATATATATGACGGCATATGTATTTATTTTTTACAAAACAATATGGCTGCCGCCGCCACTTGTTGGCGATATAACAACAGAATCGGAGTGTTCCAGGGCGTCCAGTTGTTTACCGTGTACTCTCATTAATTCGATCACCGCCCCCTCGCCAAGCCGCGCATCCCCAAAATCGAATTAAGACGACGTACTGCAGTTCAAGAGTTCAGCAATCGACACGCATACATACATAAGAAATTTCACACAAAATGCGTTTGCTTTTGCGGCGATGATCGCACTCGCACCCCCACACAACCAGGCACACATATACGAACATACGAACACTCGCTCGGGGCGTTTGTCTGTATACATATTTATTCAATTAAATATTTGCTTTTAATTAAAAAGGAGTGAAGTTGCAAGATTTGATTTATTTAGACGAGCTAAGCAAACATAATCGGGGTGAGATCAGTGTTCAAAATACAAGAGAGAGAGAGTTGTCTTTTTTTTTTGTCACGCTAATTGAACAATCAGCTGTTGCGATGAAAGTAGGATAGGAATCCTAGTCCAAGGCGAGGCGAGCCTAGTCTAGCCAGGACCGCCCCAGTCTCCTGTTCCGCTCCATTAGTATTAGTATTTTATTTTTTCGGCCAAAAACTTGTTTTCTACCCCCGCCCCCCCAGGCGTCGTCATCCATTAAATGTTTCGTGAAAACTAGTCAGCAAAAAGCACACAGAAAAAAAGAAAAACAACAAAAGCGGCCCACAGAGAGCGCGCAGACGTTAACGGAAGTGAGAGAGCGCTTTGGCTGCGCGAGAGCGTACAATAAAAGATAATAAACTAATAAAAGTGTACGGCCTGTCGTGGGAGTGTGTTTGTGTTGGAATAAAAACAATGAAATTGCAAGGAGATCGCGCTGCCTGCATTTTACACCTAGTCCCGACCCCTGTAACGCCCCCGCCCCCACCCCCGCTTTAAGACGAAAATATTTTAATGTACATGCATTAACGGCAATATAATCTTCAAACGAAAAGTACTAGTGCGAAATACAAAATTCCATTCAAACAGTGCAACGGAGAACCCATAAAAAAACAAACAATACACTGCACGGCAGCAGGCAGCCGAAAATCGAAAATCGACGCAATTAAATAGCTTCTATAAGCGACGTAAAAATAGCAAAAAAGAAAACAAAAACAGTGACTTTGGTTTAGGAACCAATGTGAATATCCCAACTTCGCCGACAAGTGGCTTACGCATGCCTTTGAATTCGCCTTTTTGCCTTCGCACAGCAGCAGCAGCCAGCAATAGCCATCGCCGAAAATCCTATGGATGACCCATCAATAAAAAAACTGTGAGTTCGTCACTGCGCCGATTTTCTTGATGTTTTTTACAAGGTGATGGTGCTACAATTAATGTAAAATTGCTCTTGCATATAGTGTTTAAATTATATAATTATAGCTCTTAAAGTTTTCGTTTTAGAGAAGATTAAATGGAGAATTTATAAAGCATTTATAAACCTAAGAATTTTACTATTAACTGTAACTAGTTCTGATTTTAAAAATCATAACAAATCCCCCTGCATGCTAAGCAATAGTCAATAAATACCCTGAGTGGGGAATAGTTAATTTGATAAGATAATATGATGTCATATCTGCTTGGAAACCATCCTGCCAAGTAGTAAATTTCAAGAATAATGTCTTAAATAAGTAGTTATCCCCACAAAATAAAAAAACAAAATTTGTTATTAGCAAGCAAGAATATATTTATTTAAGAAAAAAAATCATCTTAATAGTTTCCATTGCTATGATGCTCCTCAATTCGGTTTGGGGGACAAAAACAAGGGAATATTACTCATAGTTTTAAACGCAAAAGTGACGATAAATCTTTATCATACCCCCTTGTATTATTCTCCTTGTGAGACTTTAATAATTGTTATTTTCTCTTACTCGTACGACATATGTGCATGCAACATGCGATTATACATTTGTTTTATGTAGTATAAGTGAATTTACAATGCAAATATCGTAGGCAGTCTCAACTGGTTGTGGTGGATGAATGATTTAAATAAAATCATGGCTGAGATTAGTCAAAAAATAGTGGTCAGACTGTGTGTAAGAGTTACACTGTAATTAGATAAATTAAAAGCAGTTGCAGAAGGAAAATAAAGAGGAAACCTTAAATGTAAGCCACCTGGTGACTCTCTAATAAAACTAATTAAATTAATGGATTATCCATTACATATCATTGCTTAAAAGTGATAAATGTTAATGTCGAATTTGCGAATGTATTAGCAAACCAAGCCTTAGTTTAAAATATTACCCAAATACAGATTGGTAAACAAAAATCAACTAATAGAAGCCATATTTCGGGTAACCTTTAAACTCAGGGGCTCATGAGATAATAGATTGTATTAGATCACTGTTCAAGTTTTTGTAATAAATTACAAATTCAATTGAGCGATGATTAATCACTTAACATTGTTCGCAAAAGCGCCAATTGGCGAGGGCAAACTTTTTCAGCTAAACTCACAGTTGTGAAACGCACTGTTTGCTGATTGTTTCTACCAATAGTTCCCCCTGGCTTGGGCTTGGGGTTGTTTTTTGTGTGTTTGTGTGTGGTTTTGTGCGGTTTCGACTACCAACTGGATGACTTAATACATATATGTATATATATAGTGCCACCAACTTAGGGAGCGGCCAGTTTTCACATTTTACCATTTATTTCTTTTATTGCCACCAGGGGAAGTTTTAGCCCAAATAGATTGGCGAAACCAATGACTTTCTAAGCATGTTTGTGTCTGGTTGTGGGCTGCATATCGTGGTGGTGTTTCAGCTTAACTACGCGTTGTATAATATGCATGCAAAATGATTTAAATCTGTTAGCAGCTCGGACTTGGTTGCTTTTCTAATTGTTTGACTGACTTTAACTGGTTTTAGGTTTTACTCTCGGGCTGCAGTTGAGATTTGCCCAGATCCCGCAGATTCCAAATTTAGCAGTTAAAGATAGACCCGAGAGAATTCTCTTAGATCAAACAGAGAGACATGTTATTGACATGGGCCAATCAGTCAAAAATTTAATGTAAACATTTTGGCCTTTCGGAGGTCTTGTCCGGCTGTTATGGAAATATCTCATCACAATAATGATGATGATGATGAATTCGGCAGGCGGGAAATGAGCTTTTATTATAGTCCGGTATATAGACAAATCCGCACGTACATACCCTCGTCTATATCCATTCCATTCACATGCAAAATGATCAAATAAACAGCAATTAAACTGTATCTATTCTTCTGGCTGATTTAATTTTAGCTCAATTAAAAGAGACCCACCGTCAACGTCAACGGGCGATCGCTTGGCTTTTGCTTTTGCTTTGGCTTTGGCTTCAGCTGTAGCTTTGGCCGTGACTTTCGTTACATGATTGTCGCATTCACGTCCCGAGGTCTTGATTAGCCACTAATCTAGCTATCTGCTCGTTAAAAGCACAGAACACCACCTCAGTGTATGGCAATGGTCAGCGAGAGAAGCCA
This sequence comes from Drosophila rufa, assembly GCA_018153105.1. NCBI lineage: Eukaryota > Metazoa > Arthropoda > Insecta > Diptera > Drosophilidae > Drosophila > Drosophila rufa. The sequence goes on from JAECXS010000002.1 coordinate 8,382,884, forward strand.
GCAGCAGAAGCAGTTCCGTCATGAAGTGATTTAGCAATTGATTACCGCTCATAGACGACTTTTAAATTGACAATCTGTGTGCAATTCTGTAGATAAATGGGTTTCAAAAAGGGGGAGGATTCTCTATTCTATTTTATAATCAATAAATGGGGATTTCTAATTGCATTTTTAGATATTTGATAGCTTTTAAATGTGCTATTATTTTTATGTTTATAATTTATTATTAAAAATATTTTATTGATTAGTCTGGAAATATATGTTTGCAAAACCACAAAATAAAGAGAAAAGGGTAGAAAAGATTTTTATTAACTACGATTATGTAAAGAAATACATAGGACATCAGCTTTATACTAGCTTAAAGAGATTTAAATATGTTATATATGTTTATATACAATAACTCAATAAGAAAACGTTTTCCAGGCTATGATTTATATTAATTATAATACATTTTGACCTTTTTTGATATTTTATACATTTATTTCAAAGGATTTTAGTCAAACTTGAGTTCTATTTATTGTCTTTCTTCCTAATATCCCCTTTTATCATTACCTCACACAGGTTAATCGACTTGTATGCTGACGAACATGAGTACGATGAAGTTCAGGAGCTGCCAGAAGAGTCAAGCATTCAGCCCCCGGAGTCATCATCATCAGCGGTCAGCAATCCAAGCACGAACGGCGCCACCAGTTCAGGTACTCAGCCTGGCACAGTCCCCGGAACTACTGGAACTGCCACTGGAGCAGCAGCAGCAGCAGGCCCATCGGCAACAGTTGCATCAGCACCAGCACCAGCCATTGTGGTGGACTCCGTTCCCGAGTTGCCAGCGCCCAAGCAGAAGTCTGTAAAGAATTCCAAGAACAAACAGAAACAAAAGCAGTCGGCCAACAAGTCGAAAATTCCGCGATCCCCGTCGCTGGCGAGCAGCCTGAGCAGTCTGGCCAGCAGCCTGAGTGGCCACCGGGACCGGGACAAAGACCGGGACAAGGATCGGGACAAAGATAAGGAGAACCACAACCAGAGTTCCGTGCCCCCGCAGACGCCGCCGTTGCCAGCGAGCTACAAGCAGAGCCAGATGAATGGTGGTGACACAACAACTCAGCCGACAGCTGCAGCTGGTGGTAGCGGTGGTGTCTCTGCACCAGCTACGCCCACATCCCACAGCAACAACAACAATGCGGCAGGCAGCAACAATAACGGCAGCATAATGGGCGGGGATGGCAATCCCGTTCTACAGGCGCCGCCTGGAGAGCGCAGCAGCCTCAACCTGACACCCCTCAACCGGGAGCTCCTGGCCCAGGAGCCCACGACGCCAGCTACGACGCCGACGACGCCGAGCCTAGCATTACCAAAAAATTTTCAGTATTTAACTTTGACTGTGCGCAAGGATGGCAATGGATATGGGATGAAGGTGAGTTTTGTCTTATAAAATGCATAATATATATTATTCTTGGGTAAATACTCTAGGGTGTCAATTACTGGAATCTATTATATTTTAAAATTATAGTTCTAGGGTCTAAATGTATTCATTGTAATGCCTTTGGAAATGTAGAAATAACTTATCATCATTATGTGATTTATGGCTCATTTTTACGCTTGTTATGCCCCTTAAACTGTTAGCTATCAATACTTATACTTAATAAACCTTGCTTTTTAAAGAGTTTAGCTAAAACATATACAATCCCCTCCATTTCCAGGTCTCCGGCGACAATCCTGTCTTTGTGGAAAGCGTCAAGCCAGGCGGAGCAGCCGAGGTGGCAGGCCTCGTGGCCGGCGATATGATACTAAAGGTATCCAAGGTACTAAAGGCAGCTGGGAATGTACTAACCTTTCTTACCCCATTTCAGGTGAATGGCCACGAAGTGCGGCTGGAGAAGCACCCTACAGTGGTGGGTCTCATCAAAGGTAAGTGAAGAAAGCGTGTGTTCAACCAAATTTAATTCGTCGGAGTAACAACGCTACACATGGAATTTCGTCAAGGTGTTAATGGGATCGAGAGCTGTCCTCCTAGTTGGAAACGTCTTTGGGTTCAGGCTTCTTTCGGCTCTGCTTGCAGGACTTGATGAGCTCCGAACGCTGCACGGGCTCACCGCAGGCACATCTCTTCTTCTTCGGATCTTGATCCCTGGTGCATGCCCTGTCCGACCAACTTTCCCGCGGGCGCTCCTTGCACTTGCTGCACTCGCACCTCGATTTCTTGGGCATGCGCGGTTCGTAGATGTCCCTGTCCCTGCAGTCTCGCTTGCCCTCGGGCGGAATCAGAGGCTTCTTCTTGCACTTCTTGTCCTTGCAGTGCGGCACCAATCCCGGTGGCCTCACCAGCGGCGTCTCGTCCAGCTGTCCCTTGGATATGGTGATCTCCTTCTTCTTGCTGGGCGAGTTCATGTCCTTGATAAACTTGCGAATGCTCTCGACCGCGGAGGTGATATAGCCAGGCATCTTCTCCAGGAGCATGGCCATGCCGGCGGGGACAAGGCTGAGAACGTCGAAGAAGGACTTCACCAACTCATTGTAGTAGTGGATGCCGAAGAACGTCCACTCGCCCTGGGGCGGCGGCCTGGGCGGGCAGATCTTCAGCTGGCGACGCGCCTTATCCGCATACGGCTCGATGTGCTCGGCCGCCTCGGCGTACACATCCTGGGCCACGTCCGGCGAGTCCCAGACGCCGTAGTTCTTGGTGGCCACGATCACGGCGTATACCACGCCTGCCCGAATTATCAGGCCAACAACCATATTTTTGCTCTCTCTGGTTACCCCGTGTTACCCCGAATCCGAATGTTGCTGCCAAAGTGCTAGATAATTTTGTGACAGGTCATTGCAAAGGCGTCTGGGCACCGGAAACTCGCTTGCCGCACGTCAAGTCGTCCTTGATCTTGGGCAATCGTTCCACCCTCCCGACCTTCTCCCGCGGAATGCCGTCGAAGAATGGGTTCTCCGAGTATATCATGTCATAGCGTTCCGAACGATTGTCTCCGTAGTGCTTCGAGTGCTTCTGGCTTTCGCCCTTGCCCTCATCGTTCCTCTTTAGCGGGTCGAAGCGATGGCCGAGAATCTCCCGGTTCTGCCGCTTGAAGTCCCTGGCCCAGTCGGGCAGGCGGAGGGAGAAGTAGAAGCCACGGGTCAGGGCCAAGTCGCAGTTGTGCGGCGCCCGAAAAGGGAACTCGGTTTCTTGGGCTAGGGCTAGAGCCTTGCTGGCCAGATTCCTTGAAGCTCTTGGGACCCCTGGCTCCTCCACTGGCTTGTCCCAACCCGGCATTAGCTTAAAAGACATACTTGTGGAATTTTGGTGCTCTTTTTTTCGGTTAAAAGATTGCTTAACAAATTTTTCTGATGACTTCTCTCTAGAGAAACATTTTACATGTCAAAGGGATGAGTGTTTAGGTTTACTTTGATTGATGTTTACATTGGAAAGCACGATCCATGATCCCACAGGCTCTTGTAACTGATGTATTAAGTGGCCTAATCGTCTCCGCTCAACCACCGACAGATGGTGTCGCCAATGTTGCTGGCAGTTCGTTGCCAGTAGGAAGGGATCTTCTTGAGGGCCAACCAAGTGTCGTAGAGGGCCTCGCTGACACTTTCGGTCAGGGGCTTTGGCGGAGGCGGCTGGCACAGGCCATGCTTGGTGCAGAACTTCTTTTCCAGGTCCTCTTTGGCGCGCTGCATCCGCCGCTTGTCTTCCTCGTCGAAAAAGCTGTTCTTCTGATCAATGTTCTTCTCCACTGGCCTTTCCGGCAGTCTTTCAGTCTCCCCTAGCTGGGTTCCGGTCTCGAAGCCAAATCTCTCGTTGTCGGCCTCCACTGCTTCATCGAAAATATCCAGTTTCTGGCCCAAGTAGAATGCACTGGCAAAGGCCAAAACGTTGACGAGCCTCTGTAGTAGGATCATGATCAATTTTGAGAGGGTTTTCTGTTCGATTTAATCTTGAAATTAATTTATATTAGATAGATAAGTCAAAGGTGTATTTCTCTTCCAGCCTCCACAACCGTTGAGCTGGCGGTGAAGCGAAGTCAAAAGCTAACGCGACCCACTTCCGTATCGGTGGTGACGACGCCCCAAACGCCCATCCTTTCTGGACGGGATCGTACGGCTTCCATTACAGGACCACAGCCAGTGGATGTGAGCAGCTCAAGCCTCTGGAAAATACTTGAATAATTAAATGATCAATTATTTGCAGAGCATCAAGCGCCGCGAGATGGAGACCTACAAGATCCAGACGCTGCAGAAGATGCTGGAGCAGGAGAAGCTGAACCTGGAGCGCCTGAAGAGCGATCAGAACAACCCCAGCTACAAGCTGTCGGAGGCGAACATCAAGAAGCTGCGCGAGCAGCTCCACCAAGTGGGAGCCGAGGTGAGTGAGGGGGTTGGTTTTGACACCTGATACCTCAGGTCAGGTAAGCAGCTCAGGTCACCGAAGATATCCTGGCCAGGCGCGCTCTGTTAACCCAGCTAATAATTATAACAAGCAAGCTCTCGCTGTTCGTAACAACTTTTGGTTTGAGATGTGCTCGAAAATTGCAAAAATAAAAGAGAGAATTCCTAGGAAGTTCAGGTGAAATGACGATGCTACAAGATGACCTTTCTCCTCTTTCTCTTCCATCTCGCGGCATTCTAACGCACACCCATGATCGGTGGCATACCCTAACCACAGGACGCACCCACCGTCAAGCTGCAGTCAGCCGCCGGCAATAAGAACACCGCATTACTAACGCCCAACCAAATCCAACACTTGTCCGCGTCCGCCACTCACAACAATCAGCAACTCCATCATCTTCACCACCACAACCACCACCACCACCACCTCCACAGCAACAACTATCCGCAGCAGCCAGCGCCCGCCAGCACCTCACCCGCATTCCTCTCCCTCCTGCCGCGCTCCCTCTCGTCCCTCTCGCTGGGCACGCGCAAGAACAAGATTGAGAAGGACTCGTCGCCGTTCGGGCTCACGGCGGACTTCCTGCAGCAGCAGCGGCTGAGCCACCAGGCGGAGGCCATGTCGCAGTCGCTGCACCAGCACTCCTCCACGCCCACCTCGCATCCCTTCCTCCTGCAGCAGCAGCAGCAACGCTATAAGGATTCCAGCTCCTCGTCGTCCTCGAAGGGCAAGAATAAATTCCTAATTTCCAAGAGTCTGATCGAGGAGGATGTGCCTCCGCCACTGCCGCAAAGGAATCCGCCCAGGCAGCTGCTGCTGGACCTGAAGAACGGCAATGCATCACCAGGTGGTGGCCAACTGATGGCTCCCGTCTCCGATCTGGATCGGGCCACCAGTCCCCAGATGAACCGATCGCCCAGCAGCACCGACAACAGTCCGAGCAGCAATGCCAAGTCCAAGCGTTCCAAGGCCAAGGCGAAGGCGTTATCCGATCCCAAGATGTCCACGCAGATGTTCTTGCAGATGGAATCATCGGCCAGTGCGGCGGGAGGAGCCGCTGGAGGATCCATCGAGGTGGATGGAGGACCGCCACCGCTGCCGCCCCGATTGCCCGGCATGATGACGGAGGATATGAGCCGCGGCAGCTGCCAGAATCTCGCCCAGCCCAACTCGATGGGCAGCAGTGCCTTCAACTATCCCCTCGTGGCCACCACAACGGCGGTGCAGGGCGACAACCTGAAGAACGCCTTTCCGCTGTCCCAGCGGCCCAACATTGTTCAGCAGCTGCAGCAGTACCAGCAGCAGCAGCAGCAGCAGCATCAGTTGAGCGGTGGCCAGGCCACAGCAGTAAGTAGCTAGCGAATCACTCTCTCAAACAAAAAACACCGCCAAGGACTACTCTAACACTCTAACCCCCAGCACCCTGCCATCTCCCTAACATCTATCCGTGTTTCCAAGCCTTTTTATTTATTAATCTGCTAATCAACGCTTATCATAAGTTCCTATGTTAATAATATTAATTTTACTCAGCTTTCCGCTAGCAAAACTAACCGAAAACATATTTGATTTGACATTAAACATTAATGAACCCGCAGGAAATTATTATTATATTTTGAATGCTATTCGCAGGTCAAATTTATCTATATTATTTGTGGGAATATTCTCTGTTTATCTTAGTTAGAAATTAAATAATATTTATCCTTCACAGGCCTTGGGACAGACTCCGAAATTGGGGAAAAATAAGCACCGACGCGTGGGATCTTCGCCGGATAACATGCATCCACGACATCCGGGTAAGATTTCCCCTCAAAAAAAGTAATATTACCTCAACTAATATTCATTTCTCCCCCAACAGATCGCTTAACGAAAACCACTTCCGGCTCCTGGGAGATTGTGGAGAAGGATGGTGAAGCCTCGCCGCCGGGCACACCGCCGCCGCCTTACCTGTCGCACAGCTCGCACATGACCGTGCAGGAGGATCCCAACGAGAACTGCTGTCGCGGAGCCGTAGCCGGGGGCGGCATCTTCATTGAGTCGCATCAGTTCACGCCGATGGCAGCTGGGGCCTCGTCTCCCATGTCGCCGACGTCGCTACATTCCAGCCACAATATACACGCCGCGCAGTCGAGCGACACGCAGAAGGAGATCATCTCGATGGAGGACGAGAACTCGTCGGACCTGGAGGAGCCCTTCATCGACGAGAACGGGCCGTTCAACAATCTGACTCGCCTGCTGGAGGCGGAGAACGTCACCTTCCTGGCCATCTTCCTGAACTACGTGATCTCCAACTCGGACCCGGCGCCACTTCTCTTTTACCTGATCACCGAGCTGTACAAGGAGGGCACCTCCAAGGACATGCGCAAGTGGGCCTACGAGATCCACTCCACGTTCCTGGTGCCGCGTGCCCCCTTGTCGTGGTATCGCCAGGACGAGTCGCTGGCCCGCGAGGTGGACAATGTGCTGCAGTTGGAGTTCGACAAGGTGGAGATCCTACGCACCGTCTTCCTGCGGAGCCGCAAGCGTGCCAAGGATCTGATTAGTGAGCAGCTGCGCGAGTTCCAGCAGAAGCGCACCGCCGGACTGGGCACCATCTACGGGCCCACGGATGACAAGCTCTCGGAGGCGAAGACGGACAAGCAGAAGGAGCAGATCATTGACAAGTACTTGATGCCCAACCTGCAGGCGCTGATGTAAGCATTGGAAACCCGTTTCTTTGCATCTTTTAAAGGCCTTAAACCATTTCAGAGAGGATGACGGCTCCCCACCGGAGGATGTCCGCAAGGTTGCCCTGTGCTCGGCTCTTTCCACGGTCATCTATCGCATCTTCAACTCCCGCCCGCCGCCGAGCAGCATTGTGGAGCGCGTCCATCACTTTGTTAGCCGCGACAAGAGCTTCAAGTCGCGCATAATGGGCAAAAATCGTAAAGTGAGTCTCGCTCGGTTGGAGCGACATTTCCCTATGGGAAACATGCAAACGAATCTATCTCCTCTATTCCACAGATGAATGTCCGTGGTCATCCATTGGTATTGCGTCAATACTATGAAGTGACGCACTGCAATCATTGCCAGACGATTATCTGGGGTGTGAGTCCGCAGGGTTATCATTGTACAGGTGAGCCCCCTTCCGCCCCATCTGTAACTAGCCTTATCAAGCTTTAATTCAATTGGTTTTCCTGTTTGCAGACTGTAAATTGAATATACACCGTCAATGCTCGAAAGTCGTTGACGAGAGCTGTCCCGGCCCGCTGCCCCAGGCAAAACGTCTCGCCCATAACGATAAAATCAGTAAATTCATGGGTAAAATTCGACCGCGCACCAGCGACATCATTGGAAGTAAGCAAAATCTGCATAATATATCATATATTATGTTAGACTTTCAAAAAATTCTTCATTTGTAAAGTTAGTGATCGCACTTCTTCGATCGTGTAGTTTCTGCATAGTTTCTTAGTTTCTTACTGTTACCTTTAACTGATATACTGTTTACTTTATTTACAATTCAAATATATAAACGCTAATCTCTTATAGATGAAAAGCGTAGTCGCCAAGAAGAGGAGATGGATGTGGAGTTGACGCCAGGTAAGAGTTTTCTATAATTTCCCCGTAAAGTGCCTCCTAAATGCCTTCTTCTTAGACCGCAGCCAGGCGTCGATTGTGCGCCAACCCTCGGATCGGCGACCGGATGCCAACATATCGATACGATCGAATGGGAACAACACATCCTGCAACACCTCGGCGCTGAACACCACCGATCTGCAGAGTTCGTTTCACGGCAGCTGTGCCAACGACAGTATTATAAATCCCAATGGTGGCGCCGGCTGCAACATGGATCTGTCCACTAGTGGAGCCTCCACGGCTCCGTCTAGCAGTGGATCCGTCTGCGCCGGTCTGAGTGCCCTGGCCGAGCTGAATGCGTTTGATGCGGCCGAGAAGGACTCGCGTAGAGAGCGGTGAGTAGTAGAGGAAAGTGGATGGACTATCAGGAACATAATATCTTAAATCCGACCGCAGCTACACTCAGAATCCGCAGCACAAGAGCGCACCAGTCTCTGTGAATCGATCGGAATCGTACAAGGAGCGCTTGTCCAACAAGAGGAACCGCAACAGTCGCCGCAAGACCTCTGATCCAAGTTTATCGTCGCGTCCCAAGTAAGTTCCAATCGATTTCCGCAAAGGGAGAAGGAGCAGGAGCAGTCATGTGACCTACTGTCTCTCGACTGGCTCTGCCCTCCGTTCGCGGTCTCAGCTTACCGAATAAATTCTTCCATTCCATTGCCCTTGGCCAGGGGCCACTCCCTCAAAACCTCTCCAGCGTAAGGCATTTTCCTACGCGTCCCAAGTAACCGGATATTAATTTTACTAATTAATGTGAATTGCGTCGCAATGCAATCCATATATACCGCCTGGCCGCCTGCCTTCCGTTTGGCCCACAACTTTTCCATTGCGTGTTTGTTCTCTAAACAAAAATTCGCTTTACTTTGAGTTTTTAATTAAACTATATTCAAGTTGGCGGAAAGGCCAGGAAGGATATGATTAGCAGACAGGCATTAATACCCAACCGAATAGACCCTCTCCCGCAGGGCATCCAGCCTTCGACCAGAGCCATTACCTTCCCATTGTTTACGGTGACTATTACCGCATATGTATGGGGTATGTGGTTAGCCAGCAGTCACTGGCGGCACTGGATAGTTGATTAGACGCCGGCATTGACATCGATTATATTGTCTGTCCGCCCTGCTTTCTGCATAGCATAGCCCCAGCGCAATATGTAGGCCACGCCAGTCCCGACCAGTCGCGTCCTGTGTTTCCTGTTGACAAAAGTGTTCGAGCAACTGGTTCCGACACACATCCAGCACCTGCCAGCTCTGGCGGTGCCCTCTCAGTGGCAGTTCTTGCCTTGGAATTGACTCATCATCATCACCAGTAGTGCTGCAGGCAGAGAATATTCAGAATATTGCTAGACAATGGACAAAAATATACGTTTTAATCGCAGTAAAAGCTTCAAGACGACGCTTAACTTTGAAGGCATCAAGTAATTATCAGGAATTAAACAAGCAACTAACGATTTTAATAATGTAGGAACATAGTATGAACACCAATTGTACATATTAACATAACATATAAAATAACGGAAGTGTGAACATGATATTATAGGCAAACATTGTACATCGATACTGTCGATTCGAGTTGAGGAGAGACATCGATAGGAGAAGAGGAGAGATCTGCGATCACTACTTCTCTGAGTGGCGTATTTGTAAAATAGACTCTTGTATTTGGTGCGAAATAAAGAACAATTAAAATAGCAAGAGCCTATAAACCCAAATATTCCCAATATTAATCCAAATCTATCATCATTCCCCTCCCTTTCAGCGATGAGCAACTGGACTTGGGCCTTTCGAATGCCAACTATGTGGCCAGCTCTAATTCTAGTCTCTCTTCTTCGGCTGGCGGCAGCGAGAGTCCCAGCACTTCGATGGAGCACTTTGCCGCTGCGGCTTCCGGCGGCGGAGCAGTGGGTGGCGTCCAGCCCATGCCCTCGAGTGGAGTCTTGAACCAGAGCCAGCAGCATCCGCATCTGCTCATCCAGCAGCACGCCCAGCAGCATTGCCAGCAGCAGCAGCAGGATACATTTCAGGCAGGCGTGGGGGCAGGAGGCGGCGGCGGTTGGAATGCCGGACATCCGCTGCCCCGGCATGGGAACCTGGACAGCGAGGACGAGGATGATGTCAACGAGGTGGACTGGAGTTCAATGGTGGCCGCCGAGATGCTGGCCGCTCTAACGGATGCCGAGAAGAAGCGCCAAGAGATTATCAACGAGATCTACCAGACCGAACGCAACCATGTGCGCACACTCAAGCTGCTGGATCGCCTGTTCTTCCTGCCGCTCTACGAGAGTGGCCTGCTGCCCCAGGACCATCTGCTGCTGCTCTTCCCGCCCGCTCTGCTGTCGCTCCGCGAGATCCACGGCACCTTCGAGCAGAAGCTGAAGCAGCGGCGCATCGAGCACAACCATGTGGTGAACCATCTGGGCGACCTGCTGGCCGACATGTTCGACGGCCAGTCGGGCATTGTCCTCTGCGAGTTTGCGGCTCAGTTCTGCGCGCGCCAGCAAATCGCCCTGGAGGCCCTCAAGGAGAAGCGCAACAAGGACGAGACGCTGCAGAAGTTCTTGAGGAAGTCCGAGTCGCACAAGGCCTGTCGCCGCCTGGAACTGAAGGACCTGCTGCCCACTGTGCTGCAGCGCCTCACCAAGTATCCGCTGCTGTTCGAGAACCTGTACAAGGTGACGGTGCGCGTCCTGCCCGAGAATACCAGCGAAGCCGAGGCCATTCAGCGGGCCGTGGAGTCCTCCAAGCGCATCCTGGTCGAGGTCAACCAGGCGGTGAAGACAGCCGAGGACGCTCACAAGTAAGGGTTTTAAGGGGATGGAGTTTTAGGGTTTAAATAAATAATATTTAATCTTTCTTTTAGACTACAAAACATTCAGCGTAAACTAGACAGATCCTCCTATGACAAGGAGGAGTTTAAGAAACTGGACCTGACCCAGCATCACCTCATCCATGACGGCAACCTGACGATCAAGAAGAATCCCGGTGTCCAGCTGCACGGCCTGCTCTTTGAGAACATGATTGTGTTGCTAACCAAACAGGCAAGTTTACCTTTGTTTAAGTTTAAGTTTATTTATTAACCATTCCGATTGACTTCCCTGCAGGATGACAAGTACTATCTGAAGAACTTGCATACACCGCTGTCGGTGAACAACAAGCCCGTCAGCCCCATCATGAGCATCGATGCGGAGACCCTGGTGCGCCAGGAGGCCGCCGACAAGAACTCCTTCTTCCTCATCAAGACAAAGACATCACAAATGCTGGAGCTGCGGGCGCCCAGCAGCTCCGAGTGCAAGACGTGAGTTCTGTGGCTTCCTAGCCTGAAATAACTTCCATTATGTAAACTCCCAGGCTTTTATTTTTTTAAATAATACCGTCGGATTGATTTTATTTCTAATGTTTTCTCTCTATTTTTCACGAGCTGATCGTTCTTATTCGCCAAACCAAACTGACCGTATATTCTTTTCTTGAAAATCTAGCTTAATTCTATGCGTTAGGACTATTATCGATAGCATTATACCAACTGGTCACAATGTGACCGCGTAATACAAAATGATGTGTTTACAATTAAAATTCTCTTTTCAGTTGGTTCAAGCACATCTCGGACGCCGCTGCCCGGCAGTCGAAGAACCGGTCGAAGAACGCCACGAATGCCAGCCATGACACGAGCATCAGTGACCCGGCGCTCACCAGCATTCCGCACTCGAGCACCAAGGAGTCCCTGGAGCTGACCACCGATTGCCCGCAGCCCATGGCGGCCACGGCCACGGTGACAACAACCCCGTTGGCACCCATGCTTCCCATAGCCACGGTTACCCCGGCGCCAGCGACCAGCTCTATCCTGGGAGTTCAGCTAAGGAATCCCCAAAGGGAAGTAGCGGATGCGGACTATGTGAACACGCCCAAGTCGCAGCGTTCGAGCCAGAGTGAGTCATCGGTGAGTCGCTCCATGTCCATCCGCAGCACTGGAGAGCTCGGCAGCCACAGCAAGTATGCGGCGAACGGATCGGAGCCGACTTCGGACGTAACCCTCCGGCACTCCCAGTCCGCGCGGGAGTCAGCCAGGCCGGGATCCGGAGGAGTCGAGGAACGGAACTCCACCTACGGCCTGGTGGGCGGCCACTCGAAGCGCGACAGTGCCAGCATCGTGTGCTCGAACAACTCGAACAACACGCGCACCCTGTTGATGCAGAGCCCCCTCGTGGAGCCCACGGCCATCCAGATCAGCATTAGTCCGGCCCACACCGCGGAGCCAGTGCTGACGCCGGGCGAGAAGCTGCGCCGGCTGGACGCGTCCATTAGGAACGATCTGCTGGAGAAGCAGAAGATCATTTGTGATATTTTCCGCTTGCCCGTGGAGCACTACGACCAGATCGTGGACATTGCCATGATGCCAGAGGCGCCGAAAGACAGTGCGGACATTGCCTTGGCTGCCTACGACCAGATCCAGACCCTCACCAAGATGCTGAACGAGTACATGCATGTGACGCCGGAGCAGGAGGTCTCGGCGGTGTCCACCATGGTCTGCGGCCACTGTCACGAGAAGGAGAAGCTGCGCAAGAAGGTGGTGCCACCGCCAGCATCGTCGTCGACGTCGTCGTCGTCGCCGCCACCGCTGCCGCCGCCCAATAGGCAGCATGCCCAGGCCCAGGCCCAGATACCGCCATCGAGGCTGATGCCCAAACTACAAACCCTGGATCTTGACGAAGTTGCCATACACGAGGACGACGACGGTTACTGCGAGATTGACGAGCTGCGCTTGCCAGCGATTCCCTCCAAGACGCAGGACACTACGCCGCTGGCTCCTATGAAAACCGATGCTGTTCCTGTTGAGGATTTGCCCGTGGAGAAGGTACAACCCGAGGCGGCTAAGGTGGAAAGGATGCTGGCTGTGGAGACAGTGGACACTACAGAGCTGCCATCTACAAGCGAAGCTGTCAGCGCCGAAAAGCCACAATTGGAGGTAGAAAAAGCAAAGCCAGAAGTGGCTGATGCGACGAAAGCTGATACTGCATCGCTGGAAGGAGTATCAAGTCCAAAAACCGAAGGAACTGCACCAGAAAAGACGGCTGAGCAGACTGCTTTGGGGGAGAGCAAGGAGGACAGCGATGTGGCCGTAAGTATAGCTTCTTTCTCAACTAATTACCTTTACTTACGGTTTGTTTTGTTTCCAGAAGGAACCAGTGGCGGTGACCCGAGTCGATGGCTCGACGCAGACAGCACCGCCGTCTTCAGAGGCGCCAAACGAAATGGAGAAGCTAACTGGAGCAGCTGGCAGCACCTGTGGGCCGAATCGCATCCAACACGCCAGTGTCCTGGAGCCGAGCGTCCCCTGTCATGCACTCAGCAGCATTGTGACAGTGCTGAACGAGCAGATTTCCATGCTTTTGGTGGGTTGTCAAGCTTTATTATTAAATTATATTTTATCTTATTAATAATAATAATTAACAGCCAAAAATTAATGAACGCGATGTGGAGAGGGAGCGATTGCGCAAAGAGAATCAGCACCTACGCGAGCTTTTAAGTGCGCTGCATGAAAGACAGCGAGTTGATGAAGTCAAGGTATGGTCACCTGCCCTTATTATTGGTAATTAAACGTTAATATTATCTCCTTATTTCGCTAGGAAACTCGGTTCGATATTACGAAGCTAATGCATGCCGAGGATGTCGTGTTTGACGATGAAATTGACGCCATTTCCAACAGTTCACTGACGCCCACGCCCACGCCGACGCCGACCCCGCTGCCGTTGGCCACGGCCTCACCCGGCCACCCAGCCACCACCCAGACAGCGGAAGCCATGAGAGTTAACAGCACTGAGGAGGATGATGAGGAGTCAGGATGTTAGGAAACTTGTTTAAAATACTTTTTTTTTGTGTATAAAATACATATTTGTTCTTGTTTTTCCCCCCTGCACCCACACACGCTTCTGTCCAATTGAATTGGCGGCGTCTGTGCCTTGCGAGAGTAGCCTTGAGTAGCCTTTCTAATAGCATGCCTTCTACTACTGTAGCTGTAATGTAGCTACATTTGTTTTCTTACAACAATATATTATATGTATTCCACAAGAGCCGGTAACACAGCACACACACACCTTTGGATTAAGCCTAACAATGTCCCCCTTCGTAAAACTAATTAAATACATATATATATACATATACATATATTATCTCGACTTAAAGAATATATAATATATATCTGCTAAAATACACACACAATGTTTGATACATTTATAAAGAACAATAAACAATATATAGTTATTGAGAAATAAAATGGAGCCAAAGTTGAATTGAGGAAGGGAAATTCCACCCGAACCGGAAGGTGACTCAGCAGAAGAAGCCCTAGTGATCCACCACACAGAATAATCTAAACCTCCACACCTAACCTGAGCTACGCCACTTATTTATGTCCATTAACACTTTTTATACGCTTTTACAATGTTATTTATTGTAAAAGTTGCTACAAGAAAGTAACAGTAAACAATAAAACACTGTTACTAGGTTTATACTATGGAATACATGAATTGAAATGCATTTATTGATAACGTGAAATCAAAATAGTCCCTGTTTATACGCACACCCGAATACATGCATTAATATTGACAGATGAAATACCAGACCTGTAAAATTAGTATGCTTTGCTGAATTATCATGTATCGAGACCGAATTCTTAGTCAACTTTCTTGAGTTCCGAAATACATGAAATGGTGTTTATACACACACGATTTTTCTAAATGCATGTATTGAACCCATGTATTTGGCTCTGTATAAACCCAGTATATGTGTACCCTCCCCAGACACAGTATTAAAACCGAAACAAAAAGGAAAGGTTAAAGTTGGAGCCTCTAACTTACAAGAACACAGTGTTTATATTGTTTAAGATTTAATTGTTTATGTTTTTGGCAACCTATTTTCTTCTTGTGAAGGGTTAGTCCTCGAGTTCACTCTTCACAAGAAGAAAATAGGTCGCTAAATAGATAAACAAGGACAAAATACGGGAAACTCGCCCATATGTGTAGTAAGGTGCTTATCAAAATTATACGACACCCTGAACATTTTAGTTTCGACACTCGTGGGAGAATGGGGGGAAGCATAATACAACAAAATCAAGTATGCAGAATGAAAGCCTAATGAATTCTGCTTAAAATCTGATCTTCATATCTCTGATTGCATCTCGCGTTTTCAAGTAGCGGTAAAAAAAACGCAAAAGTTTGATTTTTGTCATGCCTACGAGTGTATCACAATTATAGGACACATTTCAATTATTGCGGGTAGTAACTTTCAAAGCCGACACAAAAAGGGAAAGGTTAAAGTTCGAATCTTGAAGTCACAGGAACACAGTCTCTTCAACGTTTAAGAATTAATTTTATGAATTATCTACTCAAACACAGCTAGGAGAATGTAATAAATTAAGGAGACTACCCTGGCACAGTTAATGCTGCTTTCTTGGCATTCTCCCCTCGCTCTTCCGTTTCATTTGCTTGTTTCTTTATTAAAATCATTAATATTAATATTTCCACACATAAAATTATCGAGAAAATCAGGAACGTTTAGCGATAAATCAACTCTCGACCAGCAGCCGATCGACTGAGGTCTAAAAATATAAAGGAACGCGTCGCGTTCCGAGTTACGCACGCAATTAGCCGAAACTACTTAGCACCGACTAAATACATATGCACATCGACAGGGCTCCCGCTCCCGCTCCCGCTGCCGAGATGAGGGAAGAATTCGACTCTTCCTCTGCCGGCAGACAGAGGTGCTGGCGAGTATATTTCTGTATAATTGCTCCTCAGTGCGTTTTGGGCATCGACGCCGCCAGGAACTACTCACTAACTGAATAGATTTCTCTGCCCTGAACAGGTATAAGACACGTAATCGATGCAAGACCTGAGCGAAAATATTCAGCAGGTGCACAACGAGAAGCTGGGCAGGTAAGAGGAGCTGGAACTCTAATCATCCTCCTCCTCCTTTTTTTTTATTAAAAATTATATTATCTAATTAGGCACCTGGTGGCCGGAATACCTATAGAGCCAGGCGAAACACTGCTGGAGGAGCGCCCCTTGCTGGTGACTCCCCACTGGGAATGTGGTCAGCTGAAGTGCGCCCAGTGCCTGCAGGAGTCGTACGTGATGTGCCGGAGGTGCCAGGTGTATCCCCTTTGCATGGACTGCAGTCAGCACGATGAGTTCGAGTGCCAGTTCTTTGCCTCGGGAGCGGGCAAGTCGATCTGCAAGGATCTGCTGGTGAAGAACTATGGAATATGTGGACTGTTGAAGCTGCTCCTGCTGCTGGAGGATCCAGCTACCAGGCCCGACTGCCAGTCCCTCATGGAGATGCCTGTTAATCTGGAGGAGTACCGCGATGGGGAAGGCATGTGGCAGGAGCACGAGGAGCAGGTGGTGCGTCCTCTAATGGAAAGCGGAATCGTGGAGGTGCTTCCCTCACAGCACCTAACATCGGATGTGCTCCACGCCCACTGCATCCGCATTGATAGCCATGCCTTCGAGGTGACATCCCGGGATGGCGACACCGTCAAGGGAGTCTTTGTGTGCGGCGCCAGCTTGCCCCACAACTGCGTGCCCAACACAGTGGTGGCCCTGGACGAGCAGTTCAACATGAAGCTGTACGCAGCGGTGCCCCTGCAGCCCGGCGACATCGTCTACAACTCCTACACGAATCCCTTGATGGGCACCAGCCAGAGACAGCACCAACTCCGTATGACCCGGAGGCTGGACTGCGCCTGCTCCCGCTGCCAGGATCCCACCGAGATGGGCACACACATGAGCAGCATGAAGTGCCGGGAGTGCGCCGAAGGATTTGCGGTCTGTGAAACGGATGCCAATGGCAGACTGGGAGACTGGCGTTGCCTGGACTGTAAGAGTGTCCTGCCCGCTGCCAGTGTCCACGAACTATTGGCCGAGGTTGGTGGAGCTCTGGTGGATGCCCGTGGCGATCTGCAGGTCTACGAATCTCTGCTTACTCAACACCGGCATCTGCTTCATCCCAATCACTTCCTCCTGCTGGACATTAAGCAAAACATTGCCGCCATTTTGCGCGCCTCCGCACTGATGAACTCCATGGAGCAGCCCTGCAAGAAGCTACTGACCCGCCGCGTGGAACTGTGCTCCGATCTGCTGCCCGTCTGCCGGGCGGTTGTTCCTGGTCTTTCCAAGCTCTACGCCATCGGTCTGTTTGAGTATCTGCTAGCTCTCGTAGAGCTAATTGAGCTGCAGTTTGCTGAAAGTGATCTGGACAAGAAGGGATATGTAGTGAGTATTTTAAAATTTTAGTATTTGATTTCATTTTCTGGACTATTTTTTAAATTGAATTTTAAGTGTTGAAGAATTAGGTTTATAGAAAATTGAGATAAATTATAAAGCGTAAAACTTTGCAAATGAAAAATGCTAAAAGAAAGTTTAGAAAACGAAAAAGTTCAGAGACTTATGTTACATGCTTACATTATCCTAACACAAAGTATATTCAGTTTGTTAAGTAATTCATTGCAAAACAAAATATGTTCTATATATATTTTGTAAAAATACGTTAAAATTTATTTAAAATCTAAAACAAATATTAGATATCTTGGGAATTCCCTCATTTTACTCATAAAAAAAAATCATCCTAAACTCCTGATTCTTTGCTTTCTTTCAGGCCCAACTTAGGATTGCCAGCCAGGCGGCCAAGGAAGCGATGGAGCTACTCCGCTTCGAGCCCGAGAACTCCGCCGAGGGCTATTTATCCGAGAGGATCTCCATGGAGTTAGAGCGTATTGACTCCGATTTGAAGAAGTACGGCAGATAGTTTAGTTCCTGCCTGTAATCGATATCGATTGTTTGTAAACGCTTCGCAGCACTGTTGTTGCGGCGAATTTTAAATTTAAAATAAATTAGATTAGCCCAATGGAAGGAGAGCGGAGTGCTTCCCTTGTTGCCACTTGTGTTGCCACAAACAATGTGTGGCTGGCGACATGGTTCAACGTTTAAGAGGGGGGAGGAGAAGGGGAATCATTGACCAAGAAATAAATAAAGAATTGTCGTTCAATTAAAAATAAGTCGCCGCAACGCATCGCGCGCTGGCTGGGCTGTCAGTATGCCAAAGGTATCCGAAGGGAACGGGATATAGACAATGGCCGCCGCAGTAGTAACCGATGATTTTGCCAAGAAGTGCGAGGTGAAGCAGAACGAGACGCTGGGCAGGTGCGTCCTCCTAGTCCTTACTCCTTTCCTGGTTAATTTAGCTTCTCCTTTGGCATCGCCGCAAGATTTCTGGTGGCCCACTGCAACCTGCGAGCTGGCGAAACCCTGTTGCTGGAGGAGCCCATCGTGGTATTGCCCCACATTGGCGACAGACGCTGCTCCAAGTGCTTCAAGCTCACCCAGAGTTTCTGCAAGTAGGTAGTGGAGTTTGTACAAGTCCCATCCATCTGTGAATCTTATGTAAACTCTTTAGGAAGTGCCGCCTTTTGGCTTTGTGCGAGGAGTGCTCGGATCATGACGAACGCGACTGCCAAAGGCTTGGCGAGCTGAAGCTGTCGGAGGAGCAGGTGCAGCTGCTTCAGGGAGATGAGCACACTGCAGTCCAGCCTGCCCTGAAGTGTTTGCTGCTGAGGGAGCATGCGGACACCCTGCCACTGTACGAGGAAATGTCCCAAATGGAAACTCAACTGGCAGTCAGGCGGGGCACTGATATCTGGAAGAACTACCAGGAGCATGCCTTCGCTCCCTTGGAGAAGAGCGGAGTGCTGAAGCAACTGCACAGCGAAGCGAATGAGGATCTGGTGCAGGGTCTCCTAGGTATCCTGGATATCAATGCCTTCGAAATACGTGCCCCGGAACCGTGTGGTGCCATGAGGGGACTGTATCGCCGGGCGGGCCTCTTCGCCCACAGCTGCATGCCCAATCTGGTGACCGCCATCGACGATGAGCGTCGGATTAAGGTCTACGCCAACAGATTTATAGCCGCCGGCGAGATCCTCTACTACTGCTACACCAATGTGCTCCTGGGCACCGAGGAGCGCCGCCAAATCCTTAGGGAAGGCAAGTGCTTCGACTGCAACTGTCCCCGCTGCCAGGATCCCACCGAGCTGGGCACTCACATGAGCAGCTTCATCTGCAGTCCTTGCTCCTGTTCCGGCGGTTATATAGTCCGCCAGCCTGAGACTGGGACCTGGCAGTGCCTCCTCAATCCGGAGCACACACTGAAGCAGGAGTTCGTTTCGAATATGCTGGAGCGAGCCAAGGAGGAGATATTCCATGCCAAGGATGATATCTACAGGTTGGAACTGCTCCTGGCCAAGCTGAGCCGGTTGCTCCACGGAAACCATTATCTGATGTTGGACCTGAAGCAGAACATAGCCTCAATACTGCGCCAGATCCTGCAGAACATAAGACACCGACCGAACCGAAAGGTCTACGAGCGGAAGATTCGCTTGTGCCAGGAGATTTTGCTAGTTCTCAAGGTCCTAGCACCCGGAATCTCCCGATTGAAGGCTATAGCTCTATATGAACTGGCCAACACACAGGCGGAGCTGGCCAGGAAGCTGTACAGTGAGCAGGAGCATAATTCGCGGGGTCTGCTGGTGGGTTAAGTTCTGTAATACCGCCTAGCGTGGCTTAAGCTGCATTTATTTTCCAGGAGGAGCTTGAACAAACCGAGGTCATGATACGAGAGTCTCTGCGAATGCTCCTTTTCGAGCCCATTGCCACCCCGGAGGGCCAACTCGCGCACAGCATGCTCCGGGAGCTGAAGGAGCTGCAGAACGACATAAAACTGCTTAAGGAACCCAATGACGATGTGGTGAACTAGCTAGCCAATTCTAGAGATTGCATTTGATTTTCTAACAACTTTGGTTACTTTTTCCTTGATAAATATTTCTAGGTACAGAAGCAAGTTAATTGTTTTGTAACTTTTGCTTTTTGCTTATTTTACTAAATTAAAAATATTAAAGAAAATGCTTTATATGCCAGATTTAAGTATTTTAGTGACAGGTACAACTTTGAGTTTAAACTTGATAGCCGATAGTCCTTTCCGATTTGCGCAAGCTTACAGTTATCGCTACAGTTTGGAATTTACCAACACTCCTCCATATATTTGTTTTGTTGCTAAACTCTTCTCGTCTCGTTATTTGCGCCATTAAACAATAAAAGCTCCCCAACAAAAGAGTTAAACAAGTGGAATTTTTGACTACTGAATATAGTTAACACAAAAGAACAATGGCCAGGCTGGGAAGAAAGCGAACAGCTGATGCCTGATAAGACACAGATGGGGAATCGGAAAACAACCCCTTTAAGTAAAAGGGCGAAGGCCCGTGTCAGTTGCGATTTGCAGGCCCTGCGAGTAAGTGGCGATAAGTTGGCTCTCCGCTAATCACGATCTCAACTTGGAACCAATACCGGAACAACAACAACAAAAACAGATGCTGCAATATAGACACCACTAGCTGCTGCTGCGCCCGCTCACCTTCACCGCCTCGTCCCGCATCGGAAGTTGCCATGACTGGAACGTTGTGAAATTCTTGCCATTCGTCATCGTAGTTGTGTAAATCCCCCGTTAGGATGGCCCTCGCCAGTGCTGCCGCCGCCCTGCTCAAGGGCTCCCAGACGCCGCTGCAGCAGCTCCTGGAGGACATCAACTTCCAGCGCACCAAGGAAATGCGGCAGCTGCTCAAGGATGGTGGGTATATCGCAGGGATCCTTTGGAGCTCCCTTATTTTCTTCTCCTTGGCAAAAATTTTGTCTACATTGCGCATTATCGATTTGTCAAGTGGAGAGACAACCCCTAAGGGCTGTGTGAGTGTGTTGGCTGCGCCTGTGCGCGTGGGTTTTCCGCCCCACTTTCGGGCTCACCATTTGTTTTCTTTTATATAAGCGGCTTTTACTTTTAACGGTGTTTATTAAAGGGTGAGGGGGGAAGCGGAAAGCCACAAAACAGCTGTTCACCTGTCGGACAGCTTTGACATCTTCATCAACCCTTGGCGGAGGAAAACTTGAATTTTCAATAGAAAATCGAAGAGAACTTTGTTGGTTAGCAAATTATTATATATTAAAAGCCTAGCAACCGTTAAGGGTTAATGAAATATTATTGTTATTTTAGGGGGAACTTCTGGTCTTTAAAATTGTTAATTTATAAACTCCTTGTCTCCCTTTACCTCTATACCCTTTACAGATGGCGGTTTCGTGGTGCTCCAGGGCACCACCTACTGGACAGACCTGTTCGTGCGGCACTTCCTCTTCCAGACAGAGCCCGTGCACAGCATCGACTCGGACGACCTGCTCTTCTTTGTGCGCAAGAAGCACGTGAAGAGCTCCTCCCGACATATGCCAAAATTTGAGGTGAGTTGCTGGCCACTCCTCGCCAAGTTCCCTTTTCAACGAATGCAATCTCTTTGCGACAGACTGAGGTGGAGGTATTCCGCAAGGACTCGCGCAAACTGCCCATCGGCGACCCCGATGTGGACTGGGAGGAGACAGTGTATCTCAATATGGTCATCCACCAGTTCGACTACACTCTGACGCTGGCCATTTGTACAAGGACCTCGCCCAAGGAGCTGCAGGTGCTGCGGAGGCACTCACAGCGGGTGTACGCCAGTCCCAGTCGCCGGAAGATGGACACCAAGGGCGAGGGCGAGGAGATAACGTATCCGCACATCTGCTTCATGGTGGACAACTTCGATGAGGTGTTCAGCGACATTCTGGTGCGCGACGGGGAGATGGTGTGCGTGGAGCTGGTGGCCAACGACAAGGATGGGGCGGTGCAGGGAGTGATTTTCCTGGGATCCATACGCTATGATGCGCTGAAGAAGGTCTACGATGCCAGGGTGGGTTGGGATCTCTCAGAATGAAGTCACATTATTATTTAATCTATTTTTTCGCTTGGCAGCAATCCAGCCTCAGCTCCAAGGTGGCCCAGCGCATGTCCTTTGGCCTCTTCAGCAGTGGCGCCGGCGTCCAAACCCGCTGTGAGTTTGTCCGGATGAAGGGGCCGCAGGGCAAGGGCCATGCCGAGATGGCGGTGACCAAGCCCAAGGGCTCCGGCGTGGAGACGCCCACCAGCGAGCCCGGCTTCTGCGCCACGGACATGTGGGACGAGTGGGAGGAGGAGAACGACGACTACTGCACGTATCGCCATCAGCGACGCCTCAGCGATCCCAGCGCCAATCTCAATAACTTCTCGCGCTACGGCTGGCGCACGAAGAACTCGTCGAACAACCAGGACATGGTGGGCAGCGGCACCAGTCCCAGTGTGGGGGCCAAGGCGCGGTCGGAGAACGAGGGCCTCGACTCGCTGGCCAGCGAGGTGTCCGAAATCGAGGCGGGAGATCTGCGCGATGGTCAGTCTTTACCTTTAATCCTATATCTATATTTGTATTTATCCTGGTTTCCTCTTGATTTGAGCATCCTCTTTAGTTGCATGACATTTATATAGTTACGCTTGTAAGTAGTTACTGCTTTCCGCTCCTTTCATTTCCGTTCACATTCCTGAGTTCATATTCTCGTAATGTGTTGTGTTGTTCCACTGATTTTCAACCTTTTACAACTTCCAACTCGAATTTATCGAATTTATATATATACTTAATATGTGCCCCCTAAAAAGCGACTCCACGAGTATATATATAAAGGAAGAACACCAGAAGACATTGCCGAGAAAGCAGGACAAATAATACACTAAGGACAACCGACCAAATTATGTTCTGTTCATCCCCTTCCTCCTAGCAGTTTTGTTTCCCCTTTCCGGTGGCTTGATTGTGTTGTACTCACTAGACACCCTAACCATCCTAACCATCCATCCATCCATCCATCTCCCATCGAGTCTGACCTATGATTTCCACTGCTTTCCGTTTCCGTTGCCAATTATCTGTTGAGTTGCTTGGGTTGTATGTACATGGTGTGTGTGTCGATGTATACGCTTTTAAAACGCAAAAAACCGATCTATATCTACTTGTAGATCAGCAACGTCCTGCTTTCTCGGCCTCCGCGGCTAAACTGCACCCAAATCCGAACTGCGAGACCCGCAATCTCGCGACTGGTGGTGACCAAATCGAAAAGGTGCCCCCAGAATCATCCACAGCTGCTACGGCAATACCGGCTGTGACTCCGCCTCCCTTGAGCGCCGCCGTGGAGGTCACAGTGTCTGGCGAGAAATCGAGCAATGGAGCGGGACAGAGCTCCTCCTCCACCACGGGCTGCAATTGCTTCGGCGGCAAGAAGTGCAAGAAGCGCTGGCCGTCGACGGCCAAGAACACGGACACACCGGAAATGTCCGAGGTCTACTGTCCCAGCTGCGAGGATCCGTCCAATGAGTCGCCCGCCTGCCTGGCCAAGATGCCCGACAAGCGGCCCACGCGGCTCAAGCCCAAGGCCAACATCCTGAGCGTGGAGAGCGAGGTGCTGGTGGTGGGCAAGAGGAGCAGCTTCAGGCTTCCATCAGAGACCAAGCGCAAGCCACAGGCCGGCAGCATCACGAGGAGCGCCTCGCTGAGTGCCGCTGATCGCAGGACCAGCCTGCCGGTGGCCACCAAGAAGATCATACCCCCAAGACTGCGCACGGCCAAGGCCAAGGAACAGGAGAGGGATAAGGATAAGGATAAGGATAAGGATAAAGATAAGGACAAGAACAAGGAGAACGACAAGAAGTCTTCGAACCAAAAGGTCAATGGCTCAGGGGGCAACTTTCTGTCCAAGATGTCGCCCAAGCGCCTCAGAGCTGCTGGCAAGGATAAGGATAAGGACAAGGACAAGGACAAGGCCAAGTCGGCGAGTCCTCCAGCCAAAAATAAGGTAGCCAACAATAATAATCCCAAGGCCACTAGCTCCAAAAGCGAGGAGTACGAAATCGCCGACGACGCCACTTCCCTGAATGGCAGCGAGTCCGAGGGAGCTGGAGCTGTGGCCAAGATGGCCATACTCAGCGAGAGCGACAGCAAGCTCATGATCAGTGTGCGGGGACGCGAGGAGCTCCCGGTGGTGGAGTCACCAAAGACGCCACCCAAGCGCTTCGAGCAGTGCGTACGCGTGCCTGTGGAGGCGGAAAGTCATCCCCTACAGCCGAACGAGAACAATGAGAACGAGGAGGAGAAGGTGTTGTCGCCCACGGAACTAACGCCCATGCTGGACGTGGCCAATGGCAACCAGGAGGCCAGCAGTGCCACTCTGCCGCGCACAGCCAAGCAGGCCCATGTCAGCAAGATGCTTCACCTGGTGCCCAAGCGGCGAACGCCAGATGGCACCAACATTTACTACTGGTGCGATGTGCCCAAGAAGGCGCTAAAAGGTTAACTTTTAACTCAATATATCTTCTATCTACAATGCATGTTTAGCTCCTAGGTTTATGAACTACAAAGATAACAACTGATCTTGATTGCACACTCTCTTTGCAGAGCTCGACGATGGCGCCTATAATCCCCTGTGGACCAGTCGAGGCTTCACGCAGTCCTTCCACTTCTGGAAGGAGAATCGCAGGCAGCAGTCCACGCCGCTCAACGCATTTCTCACCTATGTGACACTGCCCTGGTGGAGCATTGCTAAGGGTAAGGCGCACTCATGCTCTCATCTTAAACCATATGCCCATCTCTGGCTCTATCTTACAGATCTCTTGGATCACCGGGAAACGCCCATTCTGACCTTTTAGTATTAACTTTATTTGCAATTGTGATTTACGTGCGCCCCCTCTCATATGCTTTATAGCTCCCTTCACATGGTATTTGCTCCTGTGATGATCAGTCTCAGTTCTATTTATCAGTATGTTTGCGTTAAGTTTCCTAAAGCGCTGAGCCAACCTACAAATCTACGAAACACGATAGTGAACACTGTTACCGATGATGATATGGAAAATATATATATGTAATTGTAATATTATTTGTAAATTGTACCGCAACATTTATACCACAAAATATATATACGAGATAGAAAAGGAAGTTAATACCTCGCAAGAGAGAGAATACCCCACATTACTCGATGCATCCGGTTCGGGTCGCCGACTTGAAGATAGCTCGATCGCCGCCTCTGCCGCTCGATTAGTCTGTTGTTGAGCCTCGCCTGGAACGGTCGCTAGTCCCTCGTTCGAGCTTCGCCCGCCAGTGATAACGTGAGAAACAAAGGCCTTCGAGATGGGGCAATCGCTGCCGCTGCTCATCCGCCTGCTGGTCGTCGTCTGGCTGACAATTAGCACGGTCACCGCCTGTCCCCGGGCGCCCACCCACTTGAACCACGGCCGACGCACACGCGGCGACAATGGATACAAACTAATTGTGGCCGATGGACCCAACGGCTATGTGCCCGGCAAGACGTATAATTGTGAGTAGCTGGTGGCTGATGGCGATGCCAGGTTTCGTAATCACTAGCGGGGTCACTTGAAGCCTATAAAAAAAAAGAAAAGAAAACAAGAACAACCGGGGCGATAAGAGAAGATGAGCCGAGAACCCAGAATCCAGAGCAGATGTCAGTTCATCTTTAGTTCAATTGGTCTTTTGATAATGCTAATATTGGTTGCGTTCATCAGAACAACATGATAACTGATCACTGATGAATTTCATACGATAGTTGTGCTGAACGAGTATGATTACTAATCATGATGCAAACATTTTTCCCATCATGATCAGAAACAAGTGCGAAAGCTACAGTCAAGTGTGACCGACTGTGAGATACCCGGTACCCAAAGCATTGTGGGTTAAATTAAATTAGACATGAACATGGAAAAAAGAAAATGTTGACAACATCCAAAAAAGGCATGTTGAGAGAGAGATGTTGATAGTGCACGTAGCTTCAAGAAGAAGAATAAGCATACACAGAAACTTTATTGTTTAATAACTTCCATGTTTACCATCCATCACTAATCAGTAATCATATTGTTCTGGTGAACGCAACTAATATTATGTTGATAATAGGGAAATAATACAGTTTATTCAAGTCTGAATTAAACATAAGGTTTGAGTCCAATTTACACATATACTTAGTAAAGAATTAAGAGATTATAAACTTAACTAGGCCGTTCATGAACTTGACTCTCAGCTTAAATTGAAAACGAAGCAGAGTAAGCTTATTTTCCTACAAATCGGAATCTGCGCTCTACCCAACAAATAACGATAAATGTTTATATATATTCCAAAACATTTACGTTGGCATGGTAGGCCCTCAAGTGCTTGTCGAGGAACCCGTGTCCCTTGAAGAATCGGCGACATATGGCGCACCGAATCGTAGCTGAGTGCGACATCAAATGCTTCTTATAGGCCGACTCAAGGGTGAAGATCTCGTCGCAGTACTCGCAAAAGAACAGAAATCGCGTGAATTGTGGGATAAAAGCAAACAAACTGAAATAGTGCTGGGTGCTGGGCGGCAGAGTGGCCTTCTTGAAGAACTTAAGGTCGACAGTTTGCCAAAACCACAGAGTAATTAGATTTAGTATGCGTTTTACATCGATCTTGGACAGGCTAGAGCCCACTGCCGCATTTACTTCTTGGGTAAACTTTTCTATTAAAGCAGCCAGGTATTGGGCACTATTCGCCCTTGGCTTACTCTTTCGGCAGTTCCAAATGCCATCGTATTTCCGGAAGACTTCACAAAACTTGGCCGCCTTCGCGCGCAGATCCTCCAACTCCTCCATCATGATCTTGTCCTCATAACTGGGATTGTGGATTACGGGCAGCTGAAAGGGATGAGGAGGGATGATGGTTAGGGAGGCTATCCTGCAAGTTGTCCGGTCAATTGCTTACCCCAACACATTTCAGGAGAGTGGAATTGTCGATTAGCACTTCGATCTCCTCTTCTCCAGCAGCCGGAACTAGATTCGTGGGTGAATCCATCCTGGCGAGGAGCTTTTCTAGCTCTGCTTCTACGTTTGTAGCCTCCAACTTAGCTCGCTTTGCATCATCGTGCTTTGTGAAATAACTCTGAACGTCTTTCGTGAGTTTTTGGATTGTAGTTCTTGAGTTTTCCCCTTCAGTTGGAGTGTCTTTATCCTTTCTCATCAGCGCTTTCTTAGCCCGCGGCGAGCCATTGCGATTCTCAGTTAGAGCAGATCTTTCCGCGGTTTTTGACCTCTTTCCCAGCAGAGATGCAAGCTCTTTTTCTATGTCAACATCGTCTTCCTTCCTCGCTTTATCCGAAGTCTCATTTTGTAAATTGAGCAAAGGCAGAATTTCAATCTTTCGAATTTGGATGGGCGTCGATTTCCTGGTCCTTACTGTATTGGGTACATGAAAGACTTCATTCTCCTGGCAGGTTTCTTCTTCTTGATTTGAAGTGGTAACGAATGTTTCCGAGGAACTCTGACTGGAGGTTTCCTTTACATTTGAACAGGAAACAATGGTTTCCGAAGATGTGGTGGTTGTCATCTGCAGCGAGATCCGGGCTGTCGTTAGAGTAGATTTCCTCACACTTAAGTGACCCGAGTTTATGGGAGGTCTAGCGGGAGTCCTGGAAAGCAGCTCCCTCGGGCGTATTGTGATTAATTCCTGGTCCTTCCTTTGCTCCTGACCCTCCGGTTCGTTCCTTAAGGGCACTCGCTTCTTCGGCACAAAGTTGTCAATGGCGCGCAGAATGCGCTTCTTCACGCTGCTCATCCGTTTCCTGGACTGCCTGGCAATGGCGTGACTCCTCAGGTGGGATATCTTCAGACCTTCTTCTTTCCTGCTGCGGCCTCCCTTGGTTCTTTGGCTTTCGGGGTTGGTTTTTGGACTAATTGGTTTTATAGAGGCTTCTTTCTTCTCCTGCAATCCTTGGCAGATCTCTACGTAGGCTTTGATGGCCACATCTTGTGGTTCATCCTGGTGAGCATCCTCCCGATCATCTTCTCTGACTTCCTCGTCCGACAACAACATGGCCTCCACTTCTGCCAGTATGTTCCTTGCTGAATCAGAGGTTGGTTCCTCAATTTCATCGGCAGGATCTGTATTTTGAGGTTTTAATTCTGTTTTAAGCCCTGCCTTTCCTTGCTTACCTATCTCTGGAGTGTTAGTAGTTTCCTCGCATTCATCCGGTTCCTCCGCCACGCTTGGTATGCCCGAGTCCCCGTCCTGGCTGCCATTTCCAACCTCCTCGCCAACCTGATCTTCTGCCTCCCCTCCGGATAATAGCTCTTCCACGCTGTAGACATGATGCTCCTTGGTGAAGTGGAGCACATCGCCGTGGGCCACTTGAAGGTGTCGCAGAAACTCCGGCAAATATGTAAAGAGATCCTTGCAGAAGTGGCAAAATAACGCGATCTTGTTATCTTTGGGCGACACCACCACATCACCACATTTTTCAAAGTCCATTTGGCCATCGTGGGCCAGCATGTCCGTAAAGAAGGACATAACAACAAGGTAATTAACAAAAACTAGAAGATTAACAAACAAAACAAAAATGAGTAAATTGCGCGTTCTCTCGAATCGCGTGCGAGCGGGTTAGCTATAGGTCGAGCAGTGTTGTACAGCTCCCGCGGATTAGTGTTACAAATCACAGCTGCGATTGTATTTATTCGATAGGTTTTGTAATCGCTTTTTGAATTCAAATTGTTTGGCAGTGCTCCTGCTCGGTTCCCGCACTCACACGAAAATCCAGCACTTTACCCATTTCACCATCGCTGCCGAGGCCCACACCGGAGCTAGGCGTCCCCAGGCAGCCAGTCCAAGGCGTGTGGGTCGCTTCCAGTTGTTCAGTGATTCGCTGACCCAATTCAACGATCGTTGCGTTAACACAGTCTCCGAGGCGGATGATTTGCCCAAGACGGAAGTCCAGGTGATGTGGGTGGCACCGGAGTCGGGCTCCGGCTGTGTCTCCCTCTCGGCAATGGTCTACGAGGGTCCACGTGCCTGGTTTGCCGACGATGGCCAACTGTCCACCGTGATTTGTGAGCGCAAGCCGGATGCCGCCGCTGCCCAGAAGGAGTGCTGCGCCTGCGATGAAGCCAAGTACAGCGTAGGTCATGCATTGCCTAAGGATTCCTTCCGATATCAAAGCTGTCTCTCTCTCCAAATTCCAGTTCGTCTTCGAGGGTATCTGGTCGAATGAAACGCATCCCAAGGACTATCCCTTTGCCATCTGGCTGACCCACTTCTCCGATGTGGTTGGCGCCTCGCACGAGTCCAACTTCTCCTTCTGGGGCGAGAACCACATAGCCACCGCTGGCTTCCGCTCGCTGGCGGAATGGGGTTCACCGGCTGCTCTGGAAACGGAGCTGCGTGCGAACGGTCCCAAGCTGCGCACCCTGATCAAGGCCGCTGGGCTGTGGTACCCGAATGTCAACCAGAACACCTCCTCCAAGTTCCGCGTGGATCGCAAGCATCCCAAGGTGTCGCTGGTGTCCATGTTTGGTCCCTCGCCCGACTGGGTGGTGGGTATCAGTGGGTTGGACCTCTGCACCGAGGACTGCAGCTGGAAGGAGTCAATGGACTTTGATCTGTATCCCTGGGATGCGGGCACCGACAGTGGCATCTCCTACATGGTGAGCTTTAGTGTTTATCTGAAGGCTGGCGTTGTATTCAAGGTGATTCTTTGATAGTCACCCAACACGGAGACGCAGCCGCCGGAGAGGATGTACCGCATCACCACCATGTACCCCGAGGACCCCAGGGCTCCCTTCTACAACCCCCAGAGCCGCGAGATGACTCCCTTGGCCAAGCTGTACCTGAGGCGTGAGAAGATAGTCTCCCGGAACTGCGACGATGCCTTCCTGCAGGCCCTCCAGCTGGAGGTGTCCGACGATGCCGAGGAGCAGGACACAAGAGGTGGGTTTTGTCCAGGAAAACATGAATCCTATTCCTATTAAGAATCCCTAATCCCCTAGCTGAGTGCCGTGTGAACGACTATTCCGCCTGGAGCCCGTGCTCCGTGAGCTGCGGCAAGGGAATCCGGATGCGCAACCGCCAGTATATCTATCCCCAGGCGGCGGATCAGGCCAAGTGCAGTCGCCAGCTGGTCTCCAAGGAGATGTGCGTGGCACCCATACCCGAGTGCGCCGATAGCCCCGCCTCGCAGCGTGACCGCGACGAGGACGAGGGCGAGAACCTGGCCAACTCGCAGTCCCTGGTGGGAGACAATGGCGAGGGCGCCGGCCTGTGCAAGACCTCGCCGTGGAGCGTGTGGTCCGAGTGCTCGGCCAGCTGCGGCATCGGCATCACCATGCGCACGCGCACCTTCGTCAATCACTTGGGACGCAAGCGCTGCCCCCACATCACGATCGTGGAGAAGAACAAGTGCATGCGGCCGGACTGCACGTACGAGCAGGTGGAGCTGCCGGATCCCAACTGTCCCACCACCCAGTGGAGCGACTGGAGTCCGTGCACCTCGACCTGCGGCAAGGGCGTGACCATACGCACCCGCCTCCTGCTGCTTGAGAACGGACCCGAGAAGGAGAACTGCACGCGCCGCATGGAGCTGCACCAGCAGAAGGAGTGCGTCAATCCCACAGACTGCCACATCAATGCCGAGCAGGCCAAGGACATCTGTGTCCAGCCGCCGGATGCAGGTCCCTGCCGTGGCAACTACCAGCGCTATGCCTACAATCCTCAGTCGCAGCGCTGCGACTCCTTCAGCTACGGCGGATGCCGCGGCAACCGGAACAACTTCCTCTCGGAGAACGATTGCCTCAACACCTGCAACGTCATCCGGACTGCCTCCCGCTCGAGTGCCGACCAACACCAGCTGCCCAAGGACTGTGTGCTTTCCGATTGGACCAACTGGTCGCCCTGCAGCGTTAGCTGCGGATCAGGCTTCTCCGAGAGCTATCGCTATGTGGTCAGTGAGCCACAGAACGGCGGCCAGCCGTGTTCCAGGCGCTTGGTCAAGCCGCGTCGCTGTTCCATGCCCGCCTGCTGAGCCGCCGTGGAGTCCCTTACTGGCTTCTCTTAAGTTGAGCCTCCTGTTCACATCCTTGAATTGTTATCATCATTCTTGGGTTCTTAAATAAAGATACATTTTTCAATTATATTACATTTAAGGTTTTTTTTAACCTAATTTGAGTCCTGGATGGGCTACTGATTCTTTCGGCTTCCGAGCTAGATATTTGGTGATTTAAGATATGGAATTACATTTGTCCGCAAGCTTGGATTATATATAAATGTATACATATATTTCCTTAACTTATTTTTAAAATTATCTAGAAATGCAGATAATATAGGGATTTTGAAATTATTCCCATAATAAAGCCTTAATTGCATCAAATATTTTAAGCAAATAATAACCACAAATCCTGAAATAATAACTTTTGAATGACTAACCTTTTAAGGTTCTAAGGTTTCAAGTCCAAGACTTGGTCATTACATTATCATTGAATGTCTTAACCATTATAAATTTGTACACGATAAAGGTTCTTTCCCGGAAATGCAATTGATTAAAGGGCCTTGCCATAAAGCTTCGGGAAATAGCAATCTCGAAGTGATAAGCAAGGTAAATAGTGGTATTTCCCCTAATTATTCTCAACTAAATGCAACTTTGCTTGAGTTTAGTAGTGAACATTTCCTTAAACAATACGGATCGTATCTCTGAACCCAATTACAACGGATTGTAGAAATCCTTAAGAAAACGCAAACCCTGTTGTTTATTCAGACAAGATAAAGTCTTTCTTAATTAATTATTATTACCCTTCAGACATGTATGTATATAGAAAAACAATTCAGGATATTTCTTATCAAATGTATTAAGTGGCATTAATCCCGTAAAATATATGCAGTTTTTTAAGATCTGTGATCTGTGATCTTGGCATATAATCGAGTCTTGATTTACATGTGAGAAATTAAGCCGGTTAGACCTCGAGTTAGCTTCACCTTCATTAACAAAATATATAAAGCTATTTACCTTCGTAACACCTCTGCTCCTGGCCTTCCCATCAGACCACACAGTAACGCATCAGAATCTGGCGCGCCTTCCACTTGTTGCCATTGGTTTTGTAGATGAGGTGCAGGTTAAAGGCCACCTCATGCTGCAGGCCCAGGACCGACTCATGCTCGGCAATCAGAGGGTGAACCGGCACGGCCAATGCCTTTTCGTAGTAGACTACGGCCAGATGCTGAATGTTTGCCTGGTGGTAGATGCGTCCGATGTTGTAGTAGATCTCCTGCTGGGCGGCACAGTCCGTGAGCTCTGTGCCCGCGGATCTCAGCTCCATGTAGCGGTTGGCGAAGGCCACCGCCTGGGACACTGCAGCCGCCTTGCGGAGCACCTTCTTCTGCAGCGCCAGCTGGTTGAAGGCCACGGCTATGCAGAGGGCCAGCAGGGGATCGGGGTTCTCGCGCAGAATGGGCATGTAGATGTTGAGGGCGTACTTGAAGGAGCCGCAGTTGAGGTGGTAGTGGCCCTGGAAGATGCGCATCGGCTTGGTGTCCACCGGATGGCGCTGCATCAGGCGCCGCATGTAGCGGTAGTAGCGCACCTCGTCGCCCCGCTGGATCATCAGCGAGAGCATGTTCCACAGATTGACGTGGCTCGGCTGCTTGGCGATCAGCTCGCGGAGGTACGAGAAGGCGATGGCGCAGTCCTCGTTGAAGTAGCAGGTCAGCACCATAATCCGCTCGATTTCGTGGTGATAGTAGGTGAATCTCTTGGTGGTCACCATGGCGAAGCATATCTTCTCGGCGGCCCCGTACATGCCGTGCTTGAAGGCCGTGCGCACCAGCTCCAGGAAGAGATTGAACTCGTCCTTGACGGTCAGATCGGAGGCCTCGGTGGCGGCAGTCTTGTTGAGATCCTGCTGCTCCTGTTCCCCCGCGCTGTCCACCGCCATGGTCCGCATCTGTATGATGGTCTTCAGGCTGTCCGCGTTGTAGGCACTGCCTCCGTTCGCGGCCGCTATCATCTCCTCGCGATTGTACAGCTTGATGGAGTGGCGGCTGAGCAGGGCGTGGCCCACGTCCAGGAACTCCTCGATGCGCCCGATCTGCTGCAGCATCACGCACCGCTCGTACAGCAGCCGGGCGATCAGCGGCTGACCCTCGGCCTCGCCTGGCTGCTCCAGCGCCTGGACGGCCTCCTCGTGCCTGCCCTGCTGCTTCAGCAGGGCGGAGAGCGTGAAGCGCGCGTCGTAGCAGAAGGGAGCCAGCTGCACCACCTTCTCGTAGCACTGGATGGCCTCGTTGGTGCGGTTCAGATGCCGCAGGCACTCCGCCTGGCGCAGCCACACGAACGCCGGGCACTCGACGGTGTCGCCGTCGGTGATGGGGCTCATCAGCGCAATGGCCTCGGCGTACTTGTGCTCCTGCATCAGGGCCTCCGTAATGTCCATGTAGAGCTCCACGCGGTCCGCCGTGAGGGTGATGTGCTCCTGCACGTTCTGGATGAGGTAGCCCAGCAAGTGGTGGGCCCGCATGTGAATGAGACTCACGCAGAGCTTGGCCCGCAGCTCGGGAACGTAGTCGTCGGGGATGTCGCAGAAGTAGATCAGCTCCAGGCTCTCCTCCTGGTCGTTCTCCAGCTCGAAATTGGTGCGCTCTCGCAGGCATCTCAGCACCTTGGCGTACTGCTTGTTCAGGATGAGCAGCTCCAGGTAGATGTTGATGTCCTCGAGGGTGAAGCGCACGCCGCACACGCTGTACGCCCCCTCCATGGCCTCCAGGGCCAGGGTGTGCTTCTCCAGCACATGGAAGTAGCGGGCCACATTCTTGGCCGTGCTCAGGCACATCTTCCACTCCTCCGGCGGCATCAGGGGCAGCATCTTGAGGTACGTGAACATGGACGCATTCGTCTCGCCCATCTTTTGCAGGAGTTGCGCCTTCCGCAACCGCAGCTGGTACACCTTGGGCAGCATCTTGATGGCCTTGGTGTAGATGAGACGGGCGCGCGCCAGGTTGCCCTGCTGCACGAGCAGATCGGATACCCGGATCCACATGTCCCGGTCCTGGGGATTCAGGTGCGCCGCCAGCGTCGAGAAGTTGAGGAACTTCACCTCGTCGCGATTCTCGTAGATCTCGGCCAGGGTGTAGAAGGGCTCGCTGGCCAGCGGATTCTGCCGGATGATCTCCATGCAGATGCGCTCGGCGGTCTCGTAGCGGCCGTAGACGAAGCTCAGGTTCGCCTCGCCCATCAGACCCTGCAGGGCTGTGCTTAGCTGGCTCTTGCGCAAGCCCCCGCCTCCGCCGGAGCGAGAACTGCCGCTGGCTGGCTGTGCGTCTGGCGGCGGCGGCGGCTTGGAGCGACCGGTAGACGTGCTTGGCTGCTCCAACCTATCGGCGGCTTCTTGCTCCTCCTCCTCCTCCTCGCCGATGTCTTCCTCGTCCTCGTCGCTGGCCTCCAGCTTGGTGCAAAAGTCGGGGAACTCCAGACACTGGACGCCCTGCACATAGCGCTTGATTAGAGCCCCCTCCTCCTCATCCGCCTCGTAGTGGCGCCTCTCGTCCTCGCCGGTGCAATCGATGATGTCCACCACGCGCAGCGGCTCCGTCTCCTGGAACTGCTCCAGCTCGTTCTGCGGGACATCGTTGCTGTCGATTTCCTCGATTAAAACCTCGTTCGAGTCCGAACGGTCCATTGTTTATTGTGTTTAATTTAAATAAATAAATTAAATTTATTTATTCGCGTAAACACAGCAATAGACGCAGGTATTTGTAAACAAACCGGCACAGTGTGGCCGTTGCTCGACCAGGAAAATAAACCACCGAGTTCGAATTTCGAATTTCGAAATAAAAAGTTTACATCTGGCGCCAGAGTTGCCAGAGATGGACAAAGTATGCGCTGGCTTTCCATTATTCTTCATAGGGGCTGTCCATATATTACGTAATCACCCATAGGGGGGGAGGGGGTCAGCGAAATGATTATGTTTGATTATATGGGGAGGGGGGTTATTGGACAATGATTACGTAATCATTTTATATCAAAATATATGTTTAAAAAAATATATTTTTATGAATTTATGGGGAAACAAAATGTTTATGATTACGTAATCATAGGGGAGGGGGGTTTCTCCAATGATTACTCTTGATTACATAGGGGGGGAGGGGGTCGAAAATCATCAAAATCGTGATTACGTAATATATGGACAGCCCCATACATTCTATTAAAAAAGAAATACTTTTAAATCTTCTATTGCCTGCGATTGCACTTAAG
This sequence comes from Drosophila rufa, assembly GCA_018153105.1. Lineage (NCBI taxonomy): Eukaryota > Metazoa > Arthropoda > Insecta > Diptera > Drosophilidae > Drosophila > Drosophila rufa. The sequence goes on from JAECXS010000002.1 coordinate 8,417,866, forward strand.
CAACTTAACTTAACAGGGTGCTTAAATTCTAAAATTAAGCAAACGGCAAAAAATGTTTAAAAAAACCTTTAAACGTTAGAGAATTTAAAGCAGCTTGGCTTTTGGCCACAAATGTTTAAGTGTAATGCTAGTTCATGATACAATTATAAAATTAATGTTTTTAAATCAGAGAAAACCCTTCCATCCTTCGGGAGAGGTATTGGCCCAAGAAAAGCTTTTAATTCTTAGAAATTCTTCTAAAATTTGAAAAATTATTTCCATTTTTTCTTTGGTTAAATTTTTCAACTCAAAGAAAAATGAGAATCGAAGAATGTTTTAAATTGGCGCCTTTTTGACAATACTTCGGCCAGAGGAGTGGACAGTCTCTTGAAAAGGTATTTTCCAGTATATTATCGGTAATCCGTTAATTCCGCGAATCTCAAGCGACGCCATTTTGCATTCGTCAAAAGCGCGTCTCTTCCAATTGTGTTTGAACTTTCGGGATATTGCGTTCTAATGTAAACATTTTGCGAATTTCACTTTAAGCCGAACCGAAAGAATGCATGCCAACGAGAATTTGGAGCTGGTGAGTGCCCAAGCCCGCAATTAAGAGTGCAATTGTAAGTGTAAGTCATTTACAGTTAGATCAGCAGCTGTCGCAAATCGCTTGCCAAGCCGATCACCATCTAAAACTCAAGAAAACTACAATTCTCTTGGGCGAAACAAAGCCGACGAATGACGATGCCAAAGCCAAGCAGGATGACCCATTGGCCAAGCAGAATAAGTGAGTTTTTGGTGTTCCCCTTGACGCGTTTCAGGCGCGAGACTCATGTGCAAATCCCCTCCAGACTTCTGGCGCTGATGCGCCAGCTGCCTTCGTTTCCACCGAGCGCTGAAATGCTGGCAGCCCTCGCCTCCGAGTTCACCGACCAGGACTTAACTTCAAAGAATGCGATTTTCTCAGAATACCTGAGCACACGGCGCCTGGAGTTCTACAACGTGTGCTCCGTGATGCGGACCCTGCTGGCCATCGAGGACCTCTCCAACCTGGAGCTGTACGCCCAACTGATGCAAACGGATGTGGCCGTGCAGAGGGTTTCCAAATACAGATTCAAGATTACCCTCGCCCCCTCGGCAGTCAATGCCGAGGACGTGGTGGCCCCCAATCTGGACGATGTGGTGCTGGTGCCCAAGTCCAGCCTGGTGGCATCGCCGCTGCCCAAGCAGCAAATACTGGCTCTGCTGCCACACGCGCACGAGGGTCTGCCCGTGAAGGATCCGATGCGCCGGCACGTCGCCACAGTGGAACAGGTGGCGCGCACCTGTGTCCACTTCCGCTTCGGTCGCGAAAGCTTTCCGGGAGATGAGTGCCTGATGGGCCAGCGATTCCATGTGATACTACGCTCCAGGCGCATGCCCATCCGCTACATGTACCGGGCCCTCAATCTGCTCCAGGAGATGCCAGCGGTGCGCCGCTACCTCTATCCCTTCCCCGGCTGGCTGACCGAAATGCTGAGCCACTCGATGATCGAGATGCGCGACGGCAAGTGCCTGCCCAGCTGGATGAAGGTGAAGCCCCTCGCCCAGCCCACTCCAGCGGAGTCGCTTTCGCTGCTAAACCCGACCATTTACGCCAACGCCGAGCAGTTGCAGGCGGTCCAGAGGATTGTGGCCGGACCCAATCCGAATGGACCGTACATCGTGTTCGGACCACCAGGCACTGGCAAAACCACAACCATTGTGGAGTCCATTCTACAGCTGCGCCTTCGCCAACCGCAAAGCCGCATCCTTGTTACCGCCGGTTCGAACTCCGCCTGCGACACGATCGCCCTGAAGCTGTGCGAGTACATCCAGAGCAACGCCCGCCTCCGGGAGCACTTGACCCGCCAGGAGAAGCCGTCGTTGGATCACCAGCTGATCCGCGTCTTCTCCCGCTCCATCCACCACAAGGGCCTCAAGTCTGTGCCGGCGCTGCTGCTCAAGAACTCGAACTGCTCGAAGCACGGCTACGAGCACCTTGGAGTCGCGCACATCCTCGAGTACGGCATCACGGTGGCCACTCTCTGCACCGTGGGACGCTTTGTGAGCGAGAATCTCGGGAAGCACAAGCACTTCACGCACATCTTCATCGACGAGGCCGGTGCTGCCACGGAGCCCGAGGCCCTGATCGGGATCATGGGCGTGAAACAGAACGCCGACTGCCACGTCATCCTGTCCGGGGACCACAAGCAGCTGGGCGCCGTGATCAAGAGCAATCGGGCGGCATCCCTGGGCCTGAGCCACTCCCTGATGGAGCGCCTTCTGCGCTCCGAGACCTACAGGCTGGACGGCAACGGGAACTACGATCGCACCCTGCAGACGCGCCTGCGTCAGAACTATCGCTCCCACCCGGAGATCGTGCGCCTGTTCAACGAGCTCTACTACAACGGCGAGCTAATCCCCAAGGCCCCCGCCTCGGAGGTCGACCATGCGGCCAACTGGAAGCTGCTGCCCAACGGGGCCTTCCCGATCATCTTCCAGGCCACCCACGGCGTGACCAAGCGGGAGGAGCACTCGACCAGCTCGTACAACCACCTGGAGGCCCAGGTGCTCTGCTGGTACGTGAAGCGTCTGCTCAACGAGGGCCTGGGCAAGGGTAGGAACGTGAGCCAGTCCGATATCGGCATAGTGGCTCCGTACACGGCCCAGGGCAAGCTGATAGCCCAACTGCTGCTGAGCCAGGGACACGCCAACGTCGAGGTGGGCAGCGTGGAGACCTACCAGGGCCGCGAGAAGCCCATCATCATAGCCAGCCTGGTGCGGTCCTTCGCCAACATGGGATTCATGCGAAATCCCCGCAGGGTGAACGTGCTCTTGTCGCGCGCCAAATCCCTGCTGATTCTGGTCGGCAACCCGGTCACTCTACGCCATCACAGGGACTTCAACCGCATCATCAAGGAGTGCAAGCGCCAGGGCAACTATCTCTTCAAGAAGAAGCAGCAGGACTCGCAGCAGAGGCCGCACTTCCTGCCCGACCTCGAGGAGGAGGAATCATCCGATGAGGAGACGAGCAGTGAACTGCTAGCTGAGGACGACGAGCGCACACCCTGGTTCGCCAAGATGCCGCTGGACATAAGTGTGGGCGGAGTCACAGAGGAGGGTAAGGCTGCCTTGGGGTCTCTTTATATATGGCTGATATACGTTTCCTTTTAGAAGAAGTCTCTGGCACGGACTCTTCCACCTTCAGTTTTGATGAGATTCAGGAAGCGATTCACACAAATATGCAGGCTCTGGAGCAGAAGTTCTCGCACTTGTCCGCGCGGCTGCGCAGCTTCCCCAATTTCATGCAACACTGAGACTTGGACTGGAGACTGGCGATGTGTGAGCTAGGACTAAAGTTTAAGACGTATGTAACTAGTGAGTAAGGACAGACCTCAAGTGCTGAGATATATATAAACCTCTAGAAGAGAGAACACCCAAGAACAAGAACCAAAATCTAATTTTGAATGAATGCAAGTACCTTCGAAGCTACCTACTTCGCCATCTTTAATATATAATTTTTTTAAATATAAGTTATCATTAACAAAGTGTTCGGTGAACTCCAGAAGCTACTCCATTTATTGGGCTGTGAACGAGAGAAGAAAGAGCAGAGGTTCGATATAAGAACGAGATGAGTTAAGGATTTTAAACCAAGTTTTATATTCTTATACTCGCATTTATTTAAGCAGTGTCTATGTAATTAGTAAAACGATTACAAAATACAAATACAATGGAGTTGCTGCGTTAGGTTTCGAGAAGATGTGTTTAAAAATAGTTTCGTTTCTGCATATTATGTAATCCAATTCTTCCGTTTCGGTTTCTGTTTTTTCCAACGCTCTCTCGATGAAATTCGTTCAGTCTTTGTTATTATTCAACAACTTTGTTAAAGTGTTTAAATTGTTTCGTTCTTTTTTTTTGGTTTTTTAATTTTTTGAAGATGTGAAATATAATGCCAGTTTAGTTTTGATTAAAGTTTTGTTCGATTTCACTTTGTTTTGGTTCGTATTAAAATATATATTATTATTATTCTTTATATAAGCTGTGTGTGTTTACTCTGGTTAAGTGTAACAACTACATTTGGTATGATCAAGACCTCCTCCTCCTCCTAGTCTTGGTGTTCTGTGTGTCTCTGTGCCAGCTACTGAGCTACGTGGGGGTTAATTCCTCTCCCCTAGAGTACCATCCGCCTCACGCCGCAGTCCATGCAGAACTTGGCATGCTCGATGATGAACTTGGCGCCACATTCGTGGCAGAACTTGGACATTTTCATACTCGAGCTCAGGGAGTTGTTGGACGTGTTGCTCAGCAGCGAATGCTGGGATGTGGTCGGGGTCATCGGTACGTTGTTGTTGTTCTGGTTAACGCTGTAAGCTGGCTGGGATTGCTGCTGCTGCTGCTGCTGCTGCTGATAGTTGTAGTTGCTGGTCTGCTGCTGTTGCTGTGTCAGTGAGTTCTCCTCCGATCCACTGCTGGAGGACTCGACACCCTCACCATTGCCACTGGGAGCGCCTCCATTCCCAAAGAGCCGCTGACGTGCCTTGAGTGTGCCGTACTGGGTCTGAGCCTGCGTGGAGGCATCCGACATGGTGCTGCTGGGCAGCTTGGCGCTGGCCGTGTGCGGACGCAGGAGTCCCTGGCCTTGGGCACGGCCCATGGGTTGCAGTTCGCTGGAGCGCTGACGCGACAGGCTGTAAGGGGAATTGCTGCTGCAAGAGGAATATAAATTATAAAATATCAAAGCCACTTTTCCCTAGAGTAAGATCTCACCTGCCGTAGGCCGAATCCGAGCTCAGCTTGGAGCTGGCCCCGCGACGGGAGGACTGCGACGAGGACATGGGATAACCATCCAGGCTGCTCAGCTCATCCGAGTCCGCTGAAGGCGATGGCGTTAAAGGGGAGTTGGCCTTGACCTGCTGCTGCTGCTGCGGCTGCTGCTGATGGTGATGATAATGCTGCTGTGGCTGCCCTGCTTCCTGATCTCTGGCCTGCTGCTGCTGCTCCTCCGAGGCTCTTCCGCTGTTCACTATCAGCTGGCGACGCATCGAGGCGCCGCCCTCCTCGCCCATCTGCCGGAAATCGCTGTGGAGCTTCTGTATCATGTTCTTGGCATTGTTCAGCTTCACGTTGGGCGCCAGTGTGGAGGGAATCGAGAATGGGGCCAGCCTGTTGGCGTTTGCTTGGTCGCCAAACTGACTAGCCCGATCCCCCGACTCATCGCCGGCGTCCTCCGTATCGCTGATCTTGCTGAACCTCGCGTGCTCCGGCTCGTTACCGTTCTCGATGTGCAGCACATCGATCTGCGTCTGCGGATTGCCCACCATGTGGCGCAGGGACTCTGGGGATATGGGCGAACGGCCCTGGGCATTGGCCTCCGTCTCAATGCTGATGAAGATCTCGCGCTTCTGCTGATGGTCCTCGCCAGCGGCCGCCCGCCGCTCCGTCATCTCCTGGTAGCGGTTCTGCTTCTCCTCGTGGCTGCTGCTGCCGGCGCTGGAGACATTCGACTGCTGGCGCTGGAGGCGCTCATCCTGGCTGGCCTGGCTGGACATGTTCGAATCGGACCTGTGGGCGACGTGGGCGTAATTATCTTTGCTCTTGGCCTGTGGGGTGAATTGGTGTGGCTGTGTGGCTGTCTGTGGCGTCGAAGTCGCTGCTTTCTGGAACGAGCGTTGCCTGCTCGTCGAGCGATTCAGGAGGAACTCGCGACAGTCCTTGAACAGCGGGAACTGCTCGTCGTCATTCTCGTTCTCGAATGAGGAGAGGAACTCCTCGAAGTCAAAGTCGTCGAAGGTGGGCATGGCGCTGTGCACCAGGGGCATGACCAGCGGCAGCGGGTTGGCCAGCAGCTGCTTCTGCTGCTGCTGCCAGCACTGCTCGTCGTACTCCATCGACGATCGGTTGGCCTCGTCGTCCGCCGAGCAGCCCGAGGAGGCGTCCGCATCCTCGGGCGAGGCATCGTACAGGAACTGGTTGCGCCCCAGGCGCATCTTGCGCTTCAGCAGGTTCCTGGCCTCGCCGGACTGCCTTCGTTCGTGCGTGATTGTGATTGTGGATTGGGAGCTGCTGCGGCTCCTGCTCTGCGATAGCTGTTGGGGAGTGGAGCTGGCGTCCGAGGATATGCCGCTGTTCACATGCAGATTATCGCAGGCATTTATCAGCTTGGGGTCTATGTAGTCCCCGGTCACGGAGCCAGCTCCCGAACCCAAACCCATCTCCCTTCTCGGGCCAAAGATGCTCTCCAGCTTGATGGGCGTGAGCGGCGTCGGAGGCTGTGGGTTCATCGCTGGCCTATTGCCTATCGGCTCCAATCGCAGAGGTGTGGCTATGGGAGGGTAGTGGTTCTCCTTGGCCTGCGTGGGTGAAGAAGGCACCGCCGCCGTGGGCGTCAGGGGCGGCAGCTGGGTCGGTGTGCTCTGGCCCAGGTTCTTGGCCGAGTTCTGCTTGCTCAGCGTGTTGCTCTTGTCCTTGAGCTCCTTGCTGGTCAGCTGGCTGGCGGCCGCCAGCTCCGCCGCCTTGGCATTCAGCTGCTCCAGCTCGTGCTCGTACTTCAGGAACACGGCCAGCGAGTCCGTCTTGGCCACAGTCCGGGTGGGCTGGACGGAGGAGGCACCTCCCTCGTTGGCTCCACTCGCTGGCAGCTTGAGCGGCTGCTTGCGATTGGAGGCACTCGTGTCGCGACGCACGACGCGCGGACTGTGGAAATCATTGCCGCAGGCGGCCCTCACCGGCATCTCGTCGTACTCCTCCGGCTTGAGGAAGTTGGTGGAGATGGGCCCCTCGTCCGAGAGACCACGCTGGATTGTGGGCCTATAGTTGGTGGCGAACAGCGGGCGACTGTTCAGCAGGGGCACGTTACGCCGCGGACCTCGCAGCGAGGAAGTGCGTCGGAAATTCGAGGCCGGCGTCGTCGTCTTCGAGGCAATCTGTGCCGGCCTGCTGCTGCCCGTCGCGGTCAGGGAAGTGGTCATGGCTAGACTGGGTGTGGCTGTCGCTGTGGGTGTCAGGGTTCTGGTGGTAGTCACCTCCTCCTCTGGCGGCGGCGTGCTGGGCGAGCAGAGCTCCTCCAGCTGCCGCTTGGCCGAGAGGAAGGGATCGTACTTGTCGCCGAGGCCGCTGTTCAAATATAGAATATGGAATTGAGTATATGTATGAAGCTAAGGAAACCCATATGTGCTCTGTCTGGCTGTCGTCGGGGTCTGGGGAGGATTAACGGAGATTGAGAGACCTTTAGCTGGCTACAAACCTCTTCAAGCTGCGCTTGGACGACGCTTTGGGCGACGAAACGATATACATGGTGCCGTCCTCATCCTGCTCCAGGACCAAGCGGCGGCTGAGGTTGCTGTTCTGCTTGGGCAAGGGCGGCAGCCTCAGCACGGGCACCGGCTCCGGCTCTGGCTCCGGCTCCTCCTCCACCTCCTCCTCCTGGTCGTCGCTGTGGTTATCCTCTTGACTGCAACTGGTCATGGGCCCCTCCTCTTCGTACTCCAGGTCACTGGCATAGTTATCCGCGTCCTCTGCCTCCTCCTGGTCGTAGGCCTGCCTTTCGTTACCCAGCTTCAAGCGTGGCAGCACTGTCTGCCCCATGGACTTGTTGATGGCCTCCAGGCTCTGCTTCAATCCCGGCATGGGCAGGGCCCGCATGGGCTCCGAGTTGCTCATCATCTGGTGTCCCGATCTACGTTGGGGCCGGCACACGGTGCGCATGGTGGTGGCCTCCATCTTAATCTGGATCTCGGCCCTCGGGTAGTCGTAGTCGTCGTCGGACCCCGAATATGTGGAGCCACGCTGTATGGGCACTGAGCTGGACTCCATGTTCTTGGCCACCGCTGATTCCTGCTCGAGAGTGCGCAATTCCAGGCTCGGACACTCCCGGGTGCGGATGCGCCTTTGTGCCTGGCGCACCAGCGATGTGGCGGAGCGCGGCTTGGTGCTCATCTTAACGATTTCCTGGTCATCCATTTGCACATTGCAGATGGGCGTGCCGCCTGAGCAGGTGGAGCGCAGCATGCGGGTTGGAGGGAGGTCGTGGATGGTGGGTTAGGAATGGGTTTATATTCGGAGAAATTTCTTTAAAAGCTTGGGGAGCTTTGGGAATACTGGCTATAGGATGTGACCCTATGAAACCTAAGCTAAGCTAACTCAAGATCGCTCTTTAAGGGAGGAAAGTCCTAGTATTTGTCTTCTCTTAACTCATTTTTCTGTCTTTGGTTCGGAACTGATTTTATTTTCAGTTTAATGTTAGCAAAGAGTTCTAACATGTTTTAAAGATCCTAAATCGTATAAAAATAGTTTTAAAGAACTTTCCCTATTGATTTTTCCACCTTTCTTCTTGATTAAATATATTTTTTAGATTCTCCAACTCTAATATATTATTCTACCTCATCCTACCCCTTATAAAAATTTCTTTAAAAGATTCGGGAAGCTTTTTGAATAATGGCTATAGGATGTGACCCTATGAAACCTAAGCTAAGCTAACTTAATATCCTTGGAAGTGTTACCTAGTATTAAGATTCTTCTCTTTTGATTTCTAAAGTTTTAGGGATTATAAATATCATAAATATCATTCCACCGAAAACATTCCTATTGGTTTTTCCTCCTTTCGTCTAGATTAAATATATTTCTTTGATTCCCCAAACATATTATTAAATATTTTATTCTACCTCACCCTACCCCTTATAATCTTCCCCCTCTCGTCACCCTTCGGTTCCCATTCTAAGACTCCTAAGCCTACTGGAAAGTCCAGCCCAATATGGATGCACTGGCGCCTGCCTGGGCTTACTGCTTGGCTGATCTTTCGAATGCGCTTCGATGCGGCGCGCACTAATTAACGATCTTAAAGTGGTTCCGGGTTCTTGGATGTTACAAGAGAGCTGGTTGGTTCAAGTTAATTGGGAAACTGCATGCCACGTGTGGAGCCCCATCCCAACCCATATTTATGAGCACTTCCCTACCTTTGCTCTTGATCAAACCGTTGAGCTCATCGAACGTCATGGTAACCTGGGGAAGATGTGGTAGGCTGACCTCCTTGTCGCCTGCCTTGACCACTTTGCCCCTCTTTACGACGCTGCGGCGGCTCTTGGACGATGGCTGGAGCATTGGCGCGTCCGCGCAGTCCAGCGTGGCCAGCTGGAGTGAGTTACGTTTCACCCGGTCCATGGTGTCGTCGATATCGCTGCAGGTATCGACTGGTTTGCGGTTGCTTGAGCGGCGGGCAGAGGTGGGAGCCCGCACACTAGATGCCGGCGAAGAGGGCGGATCCTCTTCGAGGCTCACCTGGTTCTGGGTGACCCGGGTGCTTGCCCGCCCACGACTTGGCTTGGCCGGGGCAGCCGGGGTTCGTGGTCTGGGGATCAGTGGTGGTGAGTGAAGATCGCTGGCTGGAGGACTAACTACGGTGTGTACTTGGAACTACGCGACGGTGGCTAGCAAAGGATTACGGTTACTCCATACGGGGGGTTAGGCAACGACAACGACAACGACAAAGCAACGCCAGCAGAGCAGCGGGTGGGTTAGGACTAACTATCTTCTAGAGATCTACTATCTAGATCCCATACTCACTTATCACTGTGCACGGACGACGTCATCGAGAGCGACATCATGTTCGGCTTGGGCGCCGTCATGTCTCCTGCCTCCAGCAGCTCCTCATGGTGGCCGGAGTACTTGTCGCGGGCCAGGGATCGCTTGGTCCTGACAAACATGGCGGAATACATGGGTATAAGGCGAATAAAACAAGAACAAAAACAAAATGGAGAAACGTAAAGATGTGTAAGTGAGTGAGTGAGATGTGGAATGTGTCAACTCTGGCCAGGCTTACTTTAGATTGGGGGGCCTGTACTTGTTCCTGGCCTCCAAACGCTCCTTCGCCTTGCTCGTCTCCTGGCTGTTGCTGTTGCCGGACTTCATGTTCGCCTGGATGGCCTTCTCCTTGCACCACTCCACATGCCGGTCGAATGCCTTGGGATTGAAGCTGCGCTCGCAGTGGGGACATTTGTCGCAGGCCGGTGCCTTTATGCGCTTGGCCAGGGATCGTTCACGCACTGAAGGCGGTGCCGGAGCTGGAGCAGGGGCAACGGGTGCTGCCGCAGACGCCACCGAAGCCGTATCGGAATGGGCCGATGAGTTGGAGAGTGTGGATGCCGCCTTGCGCATGGAGGCTCGGGCTGTGGATCGAACCATTTCGGTCTGCGACTTTCGACGGACGGGCAGAGGGGAGCTCACGGACTGCTTAAGATTAAGATTAAGATTAAGATAAGGATGGGCTGATAAGATGGCCTCATCTATTTAGCAAACTCACCTCTGCTGGAGCTGCGGCCGCTGATGTGGTACCCGGCGGAGGTGGCACTCCCACCGTACGTTCAGCATTGGGAAGGCCAAAGTTCTTGGGCAGCACATACGTGGAGAGCGCGGTGCCATCGCGGCGCTGGCGGGACGAGTCGAAGGGTTTGCGCTTCTTGGAGGCCTTCTCGCAGATGACGATGTGCTTGCGCAGGGCGCTCAGGTTGAAGGTGCGGCTGCAGCAGGGACATGGCGTCAGGTCGCCGCTGCTCTGGGGAGGCGCATGCTCCGAGACGGGAAGCGGTGTTCCCGAGGTAAGTGGCGGCGGTGGTGGGGGCAGCGGATCCTCATCCGCCGCACCCTGGTAAGAGTCTTCCACGCCGTTATCCGTGGTGGCGGTGCTCGTCGCTGCGCGAGATGGATGGGAACAAAATGGAGATTGAAATTATTGTTTTTGGAGTTTCAGTTGGAGCTGCGACGAGCTTTTTGGGAATGTTAACGAAACAACAACAGAACAGACAGGAGCAGCATACTGGATATCATTTCGGTTCGGTTCGGTTTCGTTTGTCAGAAATCAGGGCTCACGTCTCACCCAGCTAGCTGGGAACACAACGAATCCCAGTCACATCCAAAGGGCTTGCCGTCTAGACGCTTGAGGGAAAGTTCGCGGTCCAAGGAAAAGCCCTGTCACTTTCCCAAATGGAAATGGCTGGCGGCCAAGTGAAATGCTCTGCTCTCGCTGGCAGATTCATGGTCGATTGTTTTTATATTTTTTTTGGGCGACAAATTGTCTGCTCCACTAATAAATTCCCCAAAATCGGAGAGACAATGGAGCAGCGGGTCCCAGCCCCTGATAATTTATAGCTATTATTTCGGATCTTCTTTGGCGATCAGCCTATAAATTGTTATTTATCTCTTGGCCCCAGAGTCTGATGAAATGTAGTTGTATCCAAATCGGGCAGCTGGTCCCCGCCAAAAACTCTTATTATTTTGTGCTCTGCATTGGGCCCGTGGGCGGGGATTGCCTCTCGAAGAGCAAATGTCGAGACTCCGCTGCTTGGCAGGTGGTTCTCGATGCCTGCCCACGGACACGGCACTTGATTCATTGATCTATTTTCTTATTGTTCACATTTTAATTCAAGTTAAGTCGTGTTTTGAAAGGTTCCAGCAAATAATGGCATAGCTTTAGTATTGGTAAACGTGCGTTCTTAAGGCATCGATATTCGATGCTGAGAATCGGATTGGATTGCAATGGGACGGGTTTTTCCGAAAATTATAATTATAGAAATAATCATTTATGGCTAAAATTAAGCCCCGATAAATGTAATAGATAATTGAGGAATTAAAAATATCTTACTAAAATACTGCATGCATTATGAAGGGCATTTCCTAAACTTACTCTGTCATTACATACTGCAACTTTCATTGTTCAATTTAATGAACATAAAGCTTAATTTCCGTTAATACCACAATAAAATATGGCTCCCATAGCTACACATCCGTTTTCCAACACTGCCCAAGCCGGAGTTGGCAGGATCTAGTCTATCGTTATCGGAACCATTCTTTAGACCAGAACCAGAAGCAAAAACGCGAATTAATTCTTCAATTGTTCTAGAAAAGCCATTTGCCCGCTACACTGTGTGGGCAATAAGGAATAATAATTAGAAGCAGAACACTGGCGGCATATGGAGAGCAAGTGGAACCATCAATGATGTGAAGGCGGGCCACTAATCACAGAGACGAAGGAAATCCAATTATAATGCTGGGCCAGCACCCGCGAACTGGCAGTTGGATGCCGATTACATCAATCAGCGACACGCACAGCCCAGAGAGTGGCAGAATTTCCGCAACATCTTGAGGGCGGTGCTGCTGTCTCATTTCCATTTAAATCAATGCAAAGCTATGTTACGCATATTATTCAGACGCGAATGTAACATGTAAAGCGCTGGGAAGTGGGTGAGTTGGACTATCTGCCAGTACCTATCATCTGTCTTGAGCTAATGACGCTCCAAGTTTGAGATATATGCATCTATGCATTATGTATGTGCATTATTCCCACTTGAGATCTTTAAAAATAACAACAGCAGGGCCTCCACGTCCAATCGGATCGTTAGCAGAGCTCCTCGCTTGGAAGGGATCTTCAGATGGTCAAGAGTTTACTAGATCAAAAGTTGAAAGCCATCCAGACGAGTGATGAATGCCACTTTAAATCTAGTACGAATGTGGTTTTCCTGCTTGCACAATCCCTGCCCCTGCATCAGCCCCTGCTCCCAATTTGGGATTTTGTTAGTTGGTGGCGTCTAGTCTATAGTTTTGTGGCCTTTATTGTTGGCTGGCTAGCTGTGGTGTTGTTGGGCAAGCTCTATAAGCCACTTAAGTCTGCTGTGGGCCCATTAATGTGTGTGTTGCGTTGTGTGCAATATGGTAAAAGCGTAATACAAACAGTTTCCCTATTTCCCAGACGAAGCGGTTTCAGGTTCTTGGCTACGCTGTGAACTCTCAACCCTTTGACACCTGAGCGTGAAGCTGGCCTGGAAATTAAAACCCAGGACTGGGTAAGAGCTGGGAACCAAACGTGTTTACACCTGGGCAAATTTTCCCCTAAATAAACAAGAGAATTCTCAGACATTCTAAGAAAGTATCGATATAAACATTTTCAATTAAATAGAAACTATAACTCATAATTTCTATGAATTCCATTAGAGCCCTTTAATTACTGGCATTACTATACAGATTTTGTATGTTTTCGTTAGGCATTATATTCTAAATTATGTTTAATAAGGTAAACATGTTAAAGTAAAACAATCAATTAATCAAGAAATCTGCCTCCCTCTTTGATGCAGTCTTCATTTGTTATTAACTAAGAAAATACAGATTTTTGATTGTATAACAAAGATTAATCAAAGCTCTTCGTTTTCAGTTTCATTCAGACAAGCCGAAGGTGACATCATTTGATAGCTTCGAACTGGGACTGATAAGCAAAAGGAGTCAACCAAGAGGTCAGCCCAAAGACGGGCAGAGATTAAACAATGGGAGCACACAGAAGCTGGAGCTAGCTTTCACCACACAGGTAAATGTTTCACTTAACAGCTCAATTAGTTATTAATTAGCTTTGCAAATTACTTGATTTGGTTGCTGTTTCTGTTGGATTGGCATGCAAATGGTTAGTTGGACGGTTAGTGGCCACATCGATCGTGTTGACAACGATCAAGACGCGTTGCATTGATTGATTAGTTAATGTTGCTGCCGTTGCTGTTGCAGTTACAGTTGCAGTTGCATTTGTGGCTGATGCTGCGCCCATTTCGGGGGGCGTGTTGGCCGACTCACTTGACTGGGCTTTAAGCAGCTGTTTCTTGTTGTTGTTGCCTCCGCGTCTGAGGGAAAATGTGTTGCGAACGCGCGAAAATGTGGACAGCTGTTGCTGCTGCTGCTGCGGAGATTGCTGCTGCTGCTGCTGCTGATGCGCCTCACTAAACTCCAACGAGTTGAAAGAACTTTGCCGCGGCTGCTGCTCGAAAACGTTAATGCTGCCATTGCCATTCCCATTTCCATTCGCATTTCCACAGCCATTGCCGTTTCCATTCCCATTTCCATGCTCATTTTCCTTTTCGTTTTGGCCCTGATCGCTGAAATTCAGCTGCGCCTTTTCACCGGCCAGCAGATCGTTTAATTGCTGGTACTCCTCGTAGATGCCCCGGCTATGCCGCTTGTTGATCTTCGCCAAAGGCTGCTGCGGCTTCTGCGATTTGGATTTGAATATCTTATGCCACATCTTCTTGCTCATCGTGAGGCGTTTATCCCTTCTCGTTTTCGTTTTTATTCACTTATTTTTAAATGCATTTCACCCGAACTCGGCCACCAACTCGCTTTCGGTTGAACTTCGCGCGCCGGCTTCTCGTGCTCAACTGAGTAACAAGCAGCGACGGGGAACTGGCGACTGGCAACACCCGCCAGCAACATTCGAGGCAAAGCTCTAGCTCTAGCCAAGGCGGCAACATGTTGCCTGCTCGTGCGCATTTTGCATGGAATTAAAAATAGTTGCACTCCAGTTTTGGCCTGGGTGTGGGTGTTGCTGTTGCTGTTGCTGTTGCTCTTGCTGTTGCTCTTGCTATAGCCATCAACAAAGGCCACGATTCTTTTCCGACTCCCTCGCTCTCTACGGATCTCGGTTGTTTGCACACAGAGAAGAAAATATGAGCGATTTTTAAATGGAAAATAGCATGTCAAAGTGGTGTTTTAGCTTTTTTTAATGGCGTTTTAATACTAATTAGTTGAATCTGGTTTTTAGAGATTATAATTTGTATATATTTTGTATTTTTCCTTTTAAGCAGACAACAAGTGTTTGAGTTTTTGCCATAAAAACGTAAAGATCTTGTCAAAGACAAGGAGAAGGCTATGATAAACATAAGTTTTGCCTTCTTAAGGTCTAAAATCATTTAAGAAAGGTAAGTAAATTATTTTAGATCCTTTTCTTTCCGTGTGCTAGTGGCTTTCCCTTCGCCTGACTTTACGGCTGATTTATTTAAAGCCACCGCCGTTGCCGTTGCCGATGCTGGCGACGTCAAATGTTGCTGAACCCTTGGCTGCTTAGACATTATTCACTCTCCTCTGGCAGAATGACGACCACCAATTCCCAATTCCCTTCATTTCTAAATTGAAATCTCTGCCGGGCCATCAGTCAGTCAATCAGTTGAGTTAAGCAGCCAGCGACTTCAAAGAGCGCCCATTTCCTGGCTAATGGGGAATCGGGACCACGACCAAGACTGGGTGTAGCCCAGCCCCCACACACATGCGCAATTATGTCCACTTTTGGTGCATGAAAAACATCCACTTACTGCGGCCACTACCCGCTGTTGCATAAGTGTGCCAAAAAAGGTAGAAGCAGTTGGAGTTGCAGCGGCTGCAGCAGCAGCGGCGATCGGCAACATTTTCGCGACCTCAGCAACATTCGGTGTGTTGCAGGCGCTTCACATAAATAAACAGCTGGCCGCAGAGTTGGAGGCACCAATCGCTCGACATTTTATATAAAATCAGGGGCATCTCAGCTAGGTAACTCAGTTGGAAAAGTATACTTTACACTGGGGAAAATATGTTTGAAGGAATATGTTCTTGAAAAAAAGGAAAGAACACTTTGATATTAAGATATTATAATTCTAAGTAGAGCCTTTTAATTCCTAAGGTCCATTTAAGCTTTAAATCAGCGGTCGGCACGGCCCTATCCCATGGGATAGGATTTTTCTCAGTCTGCGTCGCTGCCGATCACGCACAGTATCCACAAAAGACTCAGTGCAGACAATTTGTAATTGTGTGGCTAGATTTAGCCTTTGTAGAGTTAAATAGCTAGTTTTTAGGTTATAGTTATTTTTTGCCATATTACAATATATCTTAGCTTTTTTTTCTTCTCATATGTAGCCATAGAGTGTTAAATTTGGACTCATACTAATGCACTGTTGGCATTTGACTTTAGTGGTACGGACCACTGCTTTAAATGAACTATTTCTTTATTTAGATTTAGTTAGAAGTATCGTTTTCCTTAAATTTTAATTACCATATTTATTTATAAAATTAAATGTTGAAATTAAAACCAATAAGTTTAGGTCTTGGAAGAAGACATAAATTAATAAAAGAGCTGCTTTTAAATCTAGAATAAATTATTTCCATTTCTGATAAGAAATTAAATGATTTTTAAAAGTTTTAAACTTTGAATAATTAATTTGTAAACTTATCTATTAATCTGGCAAACAAAATCTCTCTATTTTGTCTTCCTAATTTATGCTAAACTATGTTTTCAGCTTAACCCCATGTCAGGCTGCTTAAGGTGACCACTCGCTGGCAGTGCATTCCATATTCGTGTTTCGCCTACGTCAGCTTCGCCTTATTCGTCTCCATCGTCGTCGTCGTCCACGTCGTCGTCTCCTCTTCCACATCGCGATTCGTTTCTGCTTTTAATTGAAATGCGAATGCACTTTTGAGGAGCATCTCGGGCCGGCCAAACGATCCCCATTTGTTGACGCTGTAAATCATTGGTGTGTTGCAGCATCCGTTCCGAGATCTCCAAGTCAGATGTGTGACGTCAGCGGGAACCGTGGAGCCCTCCGCTTATGCAAGGCCCCAGAAACTTTGATATTTGCACGTGCCAAAAGCAAGGCAAAGCAGAGAGAGTCATGAACTTGGGCCTTCGCCTGCCCATTCCCGAGTTCTGATATTTATATCTTATTTATCGAACCAACAACGCTTCCTTCCTGCGGGTGGAATGGGCGGTTTTTGGGGTGTAGGCGGCATCGTTTGTGGTCGCCCACGCGTCGCCGCGACTTTGAGTCTTGGATAATCTCTTATAATTGTCACGCTTCGAGAGCGCCAAACGAAAATAGAAAAATCTGTTGCAGTTGGATGTGGCTGTGGATATGGCTGCATATATCTCGCTCTGGCGATTTTTACTTTCCGGATTTTCACGGTGCCGCCGCAGCAAGCCCTCAGGAAGTGTGTACATATAAAAGGGGCGCGTGCGTATAAATAGTCAAAGTTCTAGATGATGTGTAGATGGCATTTTGGGGGCAAGGCGGCGACACGACCGAAAAAGACTATATATATTATAAAGTGAACTTAAAATTTGATGTTTCCTTTACACTGCTAGAAATGAAGGATAGTGGGGAGAAGTGGGAGAAGCAAAGCTTTAAAAACTTTAATATATAAAATGCTGTTAACTCCTTGTACATCCTAAATCCCCTTTCAGATATCTATAAGATCTATTATATCTATAAATATTAAGCTAGTGCTTGGCGGCCTGCCCTCTTTGGTGACATTTCAGTGGCCCCTTTAGAGGCAGTACCTTCACACCTGGCCCCTCTCATTTGGAGCTGCCTTCCCTCGCGCTCTCCAAAGCACACACACTCTTGGCGTATCCAACAACAGCAACATAAGGCCGTCGTATTTTCCACTAATTAAGTTCTATTTCCTCCAGTCGTCGTCAGTCGTCTGTGTAGCGACTCCTCTTCCCTCTCCATCTGCCCCCCTAGATCATCTAATGAAACCATTTCAGTTCATTGGCGCTCCCGACAAAACAAATTTCGATGGATGTTTTTTGTTTTTTGTTTTCTGTTTGAGTTTGTTTCCATCGAACGCATTTTGCAGATTGCACAATTTCCCTCGGTTTTTCTTTGTTTTTTTTTTCTGATTTTTCTCGGCATTTTTTTGTGTTTCTGTCTTCGGTTCTGTTTGTAACTGAATGAGTTCGATGTTGTTGCAACAAATTGAAGTTGATTTGTTTGTTGATTGCTTTTTAGAAAGTGTGAAAAAATACTTTTGTGTTTGTTTCAATCTTTTGTTTTGCATTTTTGTGTTGCTTTTATTTAGGAGTGTGAGGAGAATTAGGCCTTTAATTGAGGTAGGTAATTTTCAATTGGATTTGGAGCACTAATCGATCGATAAGCGAAGCCAAACGATTAGCGAATCAATTTGTGAGGGAATTAGGCTTTAAATGTTTAAAGGTGTTATGTTATTTAAATTAATTTTCTGCAAATTGAATTTTGAAAGGTATTTTAACAGGCTCATTTATTCAAAATACTTTTTAGAGTTTTAAGCTTAATATAAACATAAATTTTGGCCGGATTTTACGGTGTTTAAATTTAAATAATCTGCTTAAGCAGCTTACCTTTCATTTTAAGTATTTAAAAATAATTTAAAATGTAATTTATTATAATTAATTAAATAGTATAGAACCTTTACTCCTAAAAATAAAAAACAAAAAAGTAGTAGCTCGCCTTCAGCACGGCAATACTGGTAGCATTTGTGTTGCCAAAGCTTTTTTGGCAGCTTTCGGCATTTGGCGGCTTTTTCAGCTTTTTGTTTATTTTCAAAGCTTGCTATTTAGCAAATAATTTCAACAATAAATCTTGGTTTCAATTGGACATTTAATTGCGAAACTGCAATTCATCAATGACAAATTCGTCGCTCGGAGAACTCATCCCTAACACAGAGAGACAGAGAAATGACTTGCAAAAGATATGTGAGAACGGGTTTCTCATTCGCTAACGAGACAATAATAAAAATGCAAAAACTGGTTGCTATTTTGAAGTTTGGAATTCGTTCTATGCCTGTATCAGAGCTTGTAAATGTGGTTCAATGTCAAGGAAGTCCAACGGATTAGCCGCGAGAGGGAAGTCAGCTTCGAGTGGGCCGAGGGAAGTGGGTCAGAAGCCGCCACATGGCGATCGTTTAAGCCATATCTATGCACAGCCACTTGGCCGGGTGACAATGGAATAGTTTTTCTGTGCTTATTTATTGGCACTATCGGTGTAGGGTGGGGAGACTTGTTAAAACTGGCACGCAAAACTGCCGGCCAGACGTGACTGACATGGCTAAAATCGAAATCCGCAACGCCCGATTTCTGTCAAGCCGCTGGCATATTTTTCTCCCATATAAATATGGTCTATAAACGCGACTTGAGCCTTTTGTTTCTGTCACATCTCTAATTGAATTATTCTTGATTGCCGCGCAAAAAACCTTACTTGAATTTGTCGTTTTGGGCTTGTCTTTAATTTAATTAAAACTTATTTCATTCGGTTTTTTGGTTCTTTGCTGCTTACTGTTTACTGCAAATGGAAATTGACATAGATATGTCAGTTGCTTGGCTTCTTTTTTATGTTATTTGTATTTTTGTGAGTTTTAGTTGCTCAAAATGCCTTCCACGTTTTCTGTGTTTGATTTGGTTGAAAGCTTTTTGTGCGTTTTTAATTATTCTTTTTTGCAATACATTCTATATATATTATTTGCAATAAACACTGATGTCATCTTTGAGTGATAGAAAGCTGGGTTTTTGATATATGGAAGCTTGGCTTTGTTTATTTTATTGAGCAGAGCTTGGTGGCCCGTAAACTTTACAGTTTGTAGTTTTTATTGGAAGTTTAAGGTGTCTTTCATATACGTTTATTTTTAAAAATGCCATAAAAATGTTTTATGTTTTTTGACATTTTCTATATCCGCTGCTGAATTCCCTTAAAATGCTTTAGGCTTTACTTATCCCTTTAATGGGCTTTTTATTCTCAACTCAATACAACATCAATATCGTGTTTACTTGGTCATAAAGCAGTGACTTCATGGCTTATTGAATTCATTATAAATTCAAATCCCCCTCGCTGCTCCCACTGCTGCTGTGGTTTATTGGCTTTAAGTGGTTTCCTAAATACTTCCTCCAACACAGCTGGAGTTTTCTGTGCCTGGGGCTGCATGCCAAGTGTTTCTTTTTTGTTTTTCGGAGAGAGATTTTGTGCGCCTGCGCGGAAGTCTATTTGAATTTTTGAGTATTTCCAATTAGCCGCACTTTGTATGCATTTTTGAACCCCCAGGCTGGAGATCGATAGAGATAAACTCTTAACTGTGGGTTTCTTTACAGTTTTAATTGGTTGTACTACCCAGATTTAATGGGGTTTAATTTGAAGTTAAAATTGTTTGCTTAAGTATATAATAAAGGCAACATTTTTGGATGATATGTAGCACGTTTAATTGATACTTTAGATCAGTGATCAACATGTTATCCCAACATTAGTGTGAGTGGAAAGAAAAACCCCTAAAATTAAATGCTTTTGATGTCTTTACTAAAAGATAGTTGGATTTGCTTTTATAATATTCCCTTAATAATTTATACTTCTTTTTAAATCCCTTTTGTGATGACTCACCAAAATCAAAGTGATACATAGTGGGCATTTCGCGGGGTGTTGTGGTCCTCGTTATGGAATTGTGATGCAGCAGCGGAGTGTGCGGCGGTGTGGCTATGAAGATCGGCTCCAGGGGCCTGCGGCTCTGCTCCGAAGTGGCCATAGTTTTCTCACATAGACACGGACACTCGCGAAATTTATGCAACGAACTTGCTTTTAATTTTGACTATCTATCTATCTATCTATCCGGTCGTCGGTCGCTCCGCTCGTCTTCCGTAATGTAACAAACGCGAGCGCTTCTCTCTGGTCGCTTTAGCCGGCGTTTAAAAACGCGCCAAGCTCTTTCGCTTCACATGCAAGTTTTTTCCTCACTTTGCCGTATTTTGTTTGTGTTTGTTTGTGTGCTTTACTTAATATTCATTAACGATTTTGCCGCATTGCTAATTAATCATATTTCGTTTTCACTGCACTTTCAAAAAATCATAGAAAAAGGCTTTGGAAATAATTTTGCCTAATGTGTTTCTTTTGTTGTTTTCACAATATCTTTTTTTTTGTTTTTGTATTTTACATGCACGCTATTTTCGGTTGATTTTTGTTGCTTTTTATGATTGGTTCACATTTGAAATTCGCTTTGTTAGCTTGCAAGCAGTTTCCAGCCAAAAACTTATGGAAATGTGTGTGGCTGGCATATAATTTTGGGTCTGCAATTGCGGCTTCGATATCCGAGAGTTCCCTGCCACCTCCTATCCTCCTCGGTTCGTTGTCGGATCTGCAAAAGGTCAGAGCGTGAGATGTGAATTTAAAGCAAGTGTGGCTGCAGTGGGAGATGAGCTTATATTAATCCCAAGAAAAGCTACCACTTCTTCTGGCAAGTTAGAGCCCCCTTGTGGCGTTCCAACAAATGTCCAAATCGCAAACCAACATTCACAATTCAGGCTAAGCGCATATTAGCTAATTTGCAAAGAGCCAACAGCAGCAGGAGAGCGTGTATCTAGTGAATACGCAAAGCAGAGAATATGATGAAATCGTCTAAACTTAGATTGCGACGTTTGCCTCGCTTTTGGGGCTTGGCTCACGCAATCGGAATCGCTTAGAAAAAAAGGGGTTCCACAAAAACAGGTGAGAGTTAGGGTCGAATGAAATAGATTTCCTAATAAGCCAATTAATTACCGTTAGCTAGGCGTTTTTGGCCACAAAAAAGTTCGCTTTCGTTTCGAGGTCTCAACGCTTCCCGGCGAGCCAATGCGCAGTTGAAACGCGACTGAAAAGCCGCGAGAACCGAGCATTTTTCGCAGCCTCTCTTAATTGCAAAATGAAAGTGAACATTAAAAGCAATTGAAGATGTTTTGTGTGTGTATCAAGGCTCCCACAAACACCAAAAATCTTGGCGAGAGAAAACATCAATTATAAGAGAGAGGGAGAGGCGGCAAATCAAATTATATTTTATTTCGTGCTCGTAATGACCTGCCGGTAATCAATGACTTGGAAACCTTATACTCAGTGGTACATAGTCAAGGCCAAGTCCATTATAATAACAATCTAATTATCATTATAATCAGATGCCTTTCCAGCCCACACTTGGCTCTCGGAAGATGTCTCTGTGGAACGAGATAAGCTAATCCGATGGCGTTACTTGTCAATATCTATGTTTGGCGACAACAGAATCTATAAATCTATTGACATCGGACACAGCCCTGTCACATATGCTATATAGAACGAGTTTGTCGCTGGATATATAGTAATTGTCGGCGATAAACTCGTTTCGATTTTTACATGTGCGCCCCGAGTTAATTTATGCCCCTCTGGTCCACCTCCTCCTCCTCCCGCACTGGAGTCCAAACCAATTTACCAGTTTTCGACAGGCTCTACGCACAGATAAGACCCCTGGAAATTTATGTAAGATTATTGTGCATAATTCGAGTTGAAAGGCTCACCGCTCCCTCTCGAGTTCGATATTCTGTTATGCATATGAAGTGACTTGTGACTTGTGTGGAACCATATTGGGATAGGGCTACGGCTTCTGACTCTGGAGGACGTGCTCTGAATCGCCTCCCGGAAAATCGAGTGAGTAATGGCAGCTGAGATTTCTGTTATTGGGGCTTCGTGTTTAAGCATACGATGAGAGCGGGTTGGAATGAATCTTTATTATATTATAAGTTCCCAAAACCACAGGCTCTTTCAAACTGGTTTCCATATAAAGCTAATTTATTTATTTATTAATATCTCAGCGTTATTTTCTCGTAGCATCATCGTCGTCGTCTTTGTCTCCGTCTTCATTCATTTTCATTCGCCACCCACTCGAGTCATTCCAAGACGTTGACGAACTTTATCTTGATCTTACTTCATATAAATCTCAATATGCAGCTCCCACGCTTACGATTCAAGCTTAAAGCTTGCATATTTCGGTTTAAAGCGATGACAAAATGTTGGGAGTTTCTTGAACTATAACCTGAGGCTAAAAACTAATGTGGCGCAAGTTTTAGCACATAAACTAAGTAGAACGAGAGCATTGAACCAGCGACGGCGGCGGCGGGGTAAATGTAAACAAAAGCTGTGTCTCGGGTTTCCAGCTTGGAATTTGTCCAAAGCTGTGACAGCTGTCGCGAGTCGCCAAGTCTCGGGTGTTTAGAGCAAGTGCAGCGGCATTCGTCGTTCCATTTGGACAGGCTCACCTTCAAAAGCAGCTGTGACAGACGCACACTTTCGATTTGGCACAGTAACGGATACGGCCCAGAATAGTGGGGATTATCTTGCTGCAGTTGAAGGTCATGTGGAGTTCCCAAGCTGGCTGCCCAGAGGTGTCAGCTTACACAGATCTCGGGGTCTGGGGAAGGGCAGGCAACCTTATCGAACATGTGTTTAGTTTTCGTTTCTCGTTCTTTTTATCAGTTCTTGCTTATAATCCCTTTATTTTATGGGTAAACAGGGGCTTGCAGTACGGGGAACAAGATGATTCAGGTTTTATTAAAGAATTCCAGTTTGTTCTCTCGAAAATGCAATGTCTGTTGGTTTAAATTTCAATCCAAGTCTAAACAAATAAAGATATCGCCATACTTTATGCGGTTTTCCTATTGCACCGCCATTTGCATAGCTCTGGCATTAGAATTTGATTTGGATAATTGAGCTAATCGATCGACATGAGCATTTGCCTTTCAATGGAATCAATTAAAGTTGTTTTTCTCTGCAGCTGGCTGCATTGTCGGGCAATTTGTCAGCAGCACAAGCCAACAAGTGGAAAGGTGAGACCTGAGACCTGCCAGCAAGCAGCACCTCCGAAACCGCACAATTAGCGAGCAGTTCCACTCAAATTACCAGAAATCGATTAACCGCAGATGATCAGCGGTGGCCCATAATTAATGCCCGAACCTTGCCAATTTTCAGGCTTTCGCTGGGTCAGAGAAGAAAGCCGTGTTGAAACGTAGTCACAGTCGACTTTTTGCGCTTTGTTAGCCCCGCTCTCGGCGCTGATGTCATTTGGCAATCATCTCGAGCTTGGTGAGTCTGTTTAGAAGCAGTCGTCACTCCAGCCGAAGGTTACCCAGAATCTCGAGCTCGAGACAACGAGCTGCTTTTTCTGTAGAGAGGCGTGTTTGGATCTCAATTTCAAATTAGATCCGAGAACGAGCGAGGAGGGACTTTGTCAATATAAAAACTCGCCTGTAAAGCACTCGGCTTTGATGTTAATTGCTGGGCACTTACACATCATCGTAGATGTGTGCTCTTTATGCAAATCTTTTGCCATCGTTGGGGGAAAAGCATTTTCCAGCTGCCTCCTGTGATTGCCGTTTATTGGGCTTTTTGGAGCGTTGCAAATATGCATGGCAAATGGCTTGCCAACTGTGAAATACGACTCGTAAGTTTGCGTTTTGTTTTTAAGCTTTTTCCGAAAATTAAAGCGGAGAGCGGCAGGTGAAGGGAAAATTGATTAATTAATTATGAGGAAAAAGTTGAGGCAATAAAAGAGAGAGAGACTTGATGGTTATATTGCATTCAAGTAAAGGGTTCTTCTTCCTTTTAATTTATTGAATATTTAAAGGGTTTCCCGTGCTTCTTCGTAGCCTCTTAAATTTTCAAATTTATGACTTATACCTTGTTGATCTTCCACCTGCCAGCCAAGCTCACACTCCAAGCTCATTTCTCGATGCCAAACTGCGTCGCGAAATTCCAAAAGTGATAATTAACAGCCGACTTAACGAGCTCAAAACCAAACAGTAAACATTTGCCGGAGCCACCGCCCCCACCACAGTGAAGCCTCCCGTGCGGCATTCGCCAACAAATCAGTTACTTAGCCTCGATCTGCAATTAGCACACAAATGGCACACGGAGAGGAGAGCCGGAGGCCGAGGCCAGCCGGGAAATTACACTCATTTTGGGGTTTTTATCGATTAAACACAGAAAGGAGCAGCGAAAGTTCTAGGGAAACATGGGCTATAAATGGTAACATGACGCCAGACATTAAAGCCGCACCCAGCTGGCCAGCAAATGTCCCTTTGGACAGGGGGTTGCCCGGGCTAACACACATTGTTCCTCTTGTCATTGTTGTTGGCTGGCAAACAACTCTCCGGACGGAGTGGTGGACTTGTTGTGACCGGCTGGCGGGGCAGGTTGCCATGGCGAAAAGTGCACCATGGCTTGTGGTTGCCACGAGGGATCCAAGCTGGGCCTCATCGCATGCCAACTTTTGACCAGACAAAGGAAGGGAAGCCTTCCACAAAAATCCCAAAAAAATATAAAGTTAAAAAGTTTCTTTTGTGGACAAAAAAGTGGAGCAAGACCTAGAGATAAATGTGCGAGCGGTCATATCTTATCTGGTAGATAAAATA
This sequence comes from Drosophila rufa, assembly GCA_018153105.1. Taxonomy (NCBI): domain Eukaryota; kingdom Metazoa; phylum Arthropoda; class Insecta; order Diptera; family Drosophilidae; genus Drosophila; species Drosophila rufa. The sequence goes on from JAECXS010000002.1 coordinate 8,442,614, forward strand.
CATAATAGTAGGCGAAAATCGAAAAAAGAAACGCTCGAGCCTTATCTTGGGTTTGGGAATATCAAGATGTAAACATAATATGGGCCTTGGATATATGGCCTGGTCAGTGGCGTGGGTATTCCAATACGAGTGCTGGGTAAATATATTCTTATAAATAGATATTTTGCGCATTAATTTGATAACTTGATACGAGTATATGCGGACTATTTACTCAACTCTATGGCGTTTAGGCAAATATAAGACTGAGATAAGTCTGTCTGGAGTAGGAGATATAAGCAAAAGCATATATAATAAGTTGGAAAGTATAATGACAATAGAAAGAATATTAGAGAAGCTTAAAAAAGGAAAAGGAAAGCTAATTAAATAATCAATAAGCTATATTAATTATTAAATGAGCTTTACTGCTGGCCGAGGAATCCATTAGTTATTCTAATTATTAATAATAAGGGGATATGGAGATACCTTTCCCCCTCTATGTTAGTACACTTTAAATGACCAAACACTTGGCTCTTAAACCCAAGTCCTCTGTTTACTTCTCTAGCTCTGTTTACTTTCCTATAACTAGGGTTTTCAGTTATTTACTCTCCCAGCTATGTATTCTCCCAGCTATTTATTTACCTTATCGATATACTGCCGAGAGAGGGAGCCCGAGACCTGCTAATGAACAATTCATGATGATGATGTTGACGGTGACTTAATAATTGGCTATTAATATGCCTATTTAACTTATCGCTTTTCAAGCAACAAATTCCGTAATGACGGGACTCGAGTTACTGTTTCACCTGTATTTTGTTTGCTGTTTTAAAAATTACCTTGAAGTGCGCTCCTTTCGGATCGAGTGGCGGCGGCTAAGTAATTGAAATTCCGCAAGGTGTGCACTCAATGAAAATTGCTTCTACAGCCACTACCTGTCAATGGATTACTGCACTTCACCATATCATTCATATCGTATCATAATCACACGACACAGGAATACGCGAGGGGAGAACGGAAATGGTGGATTGACCTTTGCCTGGGACGCCTATATCAGCGGCAAAAGGTGCACGTTAAATTCTGTTATTTATGCAACTTTTTTTAGAAGAGGAAATCAGGTTTTCTTCCCAATATTTTTATATATCTCGTGTTTTGTTTTATTTTTGTGTTGGAACTTCTCACACCCGCGACGAGCAGGCGGCGGCAGCGATTCAACGTCTCGGCGGTTCGGCGAGCGCGTAGCGAATGAGCCGCCGACTTGGGCCGCCGCTCCACCGTGGTCGCGTCGCTGCTCCGCCTTCGCTCAGCGGTGCGTCGGTGGCGACTGCGCCGTTGGCGTTACACAGAAAAAATAATTTTAGTTCTAAGATGATTATAAAGAGATTATTTAAGTTGTTAAGGGGTTAATAGTTTTCTAAGTGGTTATATGCGAGTATGAGTAAAGATATTGTCGAATTCCTTGATTATATGTTTAAAATATTAGATATTTAATATTTTTAATTTAAAAATAAATTAAACTTTTATGGGACTACATTCTAGGAGCCTTAGGCAGCTAGAAAAGTGTACTAAAGTGCCACAAAAATTGCTGCAAGTCTTAAATAAATTTAAACAGTGCCCAAAAGTAGGCTTTCAAAAATTTTAACTTTTAGAAACGACAAATATTCAATGAATTTGGGCTTTAAACTAATTTATTGCATACTTTTAACACCCTTCTTAATTTATTTGAAACCTATAACTACGCAAAAATTGCTGTAAGTTTCAAACAAATTTAAACAGTGCCCAAATGCATGCTTTTAAAAATGAAAACTTTTAGAAACGACAAACATTCAATGAATTTGGGTTTTAAACTAACTTATTGCATACTTTGAAGACCCTTTTTAATTGGTTTCAAACCATAAAATAATAAATTAAAGAAAATTCTGTTAAAAAAGAAAATGTAGTTCCTTGCGAATTTATAAGTTGTTAAATTCTTTATTTTTTCCGTGTAGCGAGTCACTGCAAAGTGTATTTATTTTATACTTTTTTTTTTGGCAACCCGGTTTGAGCCGAATTTTTCTGGCTGCCAGGTTAGAGGTAAAAAAAATAATAAAATAAAAACAAACCCAAAACAATGCAGGCAGGAAGGGGAAGGAAGTCCAGGGAGCGTGGGCGCCCTGTTAATGTGACAGGTTTCGTCTTTGTCATGGCCTGAAATGGATGCCACCAATTGGTTGTCACCTTTGTGCCCGACACTTGTTGCTCGCTCTTCTTTGCTATTTTTAAGCATCTTTGAGATATTGTTCAGCTGACAGGCAACGCGTGCCCCGAAGAAAGTCTCCCATTTAGTAATAAATGCTTCCGCCACTGAAATTTATTAGAAATAATTTGAGCCAAGCCGGCGCGAGGGACTTACATAAATAACAAGAGCAGCCAAGAGGAAATGGGAGTGTCCGGTGGGCATCGAAGATCAACTAAATTATAACGCCGACGCGTGGCAAAATGTTAGAAAAGAAATACCAAACCAGATTCGATCAGACCGGATTGCAGGAGGCCCACGCACAGCGGTTGCAATTATTGTTAATAGTTGCGCGGGCTCAGAGTAAACAAAATATAAATTAAAGTGCAGTAAGCGGAATTTAAGTAATTTAATGGAATCAGTTTTGTGATTAATGAAAGCATTTCTATTCGAATTCGGTTATAAAAAATACAGAGATGACAAAGAAAATGCCAGAGATTAGAAATCAATTAAAAAGGTATCCGAAAGTATGCTTTTTAACTATTTTACGAGCCAAATTCATGGTAAATATAATTTGAGGCATACTTTTGGGCACTATTTAGATGTATTTAAATCCTACAAAAATTTCGGTGGCAGCCCTGCTCCAAATACGTTAATTACGTAATTAATGGTTTATTTGGTTATAAAAAATACAGAGATGACAAAGAAATTGCTAGAGATTAGAAATCAATTAACATGATGTCCCGAAGTATGCAATAAAATATTTTACGATTCAAATTCATAGTTATTACAATTTGAGTCATACTTTTGGGCACTATTTAGATTTATTTAAAGGCTAAAGCGAGTTATGTGGCACCCCTGTTACCAAATACGTTTACGTGGGCTGCTATATATATTTCTGGCCTAGGCAACACTAAGTGTTGTTAGGTGGAATCTGACATTTCCATTGAAAAGTTCGACATTTTTACGCATAAACGTACTCAGAACGGTTTGACGTACGACTATCATTTGTGTTGTTTACAGTTACTTAAAAAAATCAATTTCGCAAAAAAATGGAATTAACTCGTGAACATTTTCGTGCGATCATTTTTCACAACTTTCGGCGTGGATTATCACGACAAGAGTGCAGCGATGAACTTAAATCTTTGTATGACTATGAAGCACCATCCTATAGCACTGTGAAAAACTGGTACAACGAATTCAATCGTGGCCGACGCTCCCTCAAAGACGAATTCCGCGAAGGTCGTCCAAAAACAGCCGTTGTGCCAGAAAACATCGATGGCGTACGTGAACTAATAATGCAAGACCGTCATGTGACATACCGTGAGATAGAGGCATCCCTAGGCATTTCTTCCACCAGCATACATTCGATATTGCATGAGCACCTGGCTGTAAAAAAGGTTTGTTCTCGTTGGATCCCGCACAATTTGACAATCGCTCAAAAGAAGGCTCGTGTGGATTGGTGTAAAGAAATGCTGAAAAAATACGATCGCGGTGCTTCAAAAGACGTTTATAAGATCGTCACAGGTGACGAATCATGGATCTATGCGTATGAGCCCGAAACAAAACAGCAATCGACCGTGTGGGTCTTCCAAGACGAGCCAAATCCAACGAAAGTTGTTCGTGGAAGAAGCACTTCGAAGCAAATGGTCGCCTGTTTCTTCGCAAAAACTGGTCATGTGGCTACTGTTCCTCTTGAGCAACGTAGGACGGTCAATTCTGATTGGTACACCACCATTTGTTTGCCTGAAGTCTTCGGTGAAATTCGAAAAACGAACAAGGGAAGACGAATCATTGTGCACCATGACAATGCGAGCTCTCACACATCGGCTCAAACCAGCGCCTTTTTGACTGGCCAAAACGTCGAATTGATGGGTCATCCGCCGTACAGTCCTGACTTGGCACCAAATGACTTCTTTTTATTCCCTCACATCAAGAAGAAAATGCGTGGTCAACGATTTTCGTCGCCAGAAGATGCTGTTGAAGCATTCAAAAACCATGTTTTTGAGGTGTGTCAATCAGAGTGGAAAAAGTGCTTCGAAAATTGGTTTGAGCGCATGCAAAAGTGTGTAAATCTTGATGGAGAATATTTTGAAAAACAATAAAACTATTTTCCTTAATAAATATTCGTATTTTCATTATTAGGCCAGAAATATATGTAGCAGCCCACGTATGAAGTCCTTCCCTTGATCATACCAAACTTGATTAACATTACTTTATTATTTCACTAGCAAGTTGCTACACAGATAAACACTTTTCAATAACACATAGCACTTAGAGCAACGAACGTTGACAGTTGGGTTGATGAATATATAGATCCGTGGAACGCAGACGTTTGTACCCTCGATTACAGCACTAATTGCAGGCTAGAATAAATTGCATTTGAGGTTGGAATTAAATACGGCACAGGAAATGCATTCAGCTCCATGGGGAGGGTGGGAGTAGTTGAGTTGTGTGGGTGGAGTGAGTCCGGAAGGAGTCTATTTCTGGCTGGGCGTATAGTACATGGAGTGCAGGAACAGGCGGGTCACTTCCCCGATCACAGAACGATCGGGTATGCTCTGGGCCATGCCGTACAGAGCCATCTTGCCCACCACAGGCTGGCCGGGATCCTTCATGATCTCCGCCGTGCAGCTGCGCACGTCGGCAATGAACTTGTCCGCCACACCGGGCTGCGTGTGCATGTCCGTCACGCAAATGTGGATGCTGAAATTTGAATATTAACGATTAGAAAGGCGTTCTGCTTATTTTCAAGTGAGTCATCTCACCCGGAGGGGAACTGCAGGGCGTTGAGGTTCCAGCCCAGCTTGCACAGCGAGTCGGACAGCCGGAAAATGTCGAATACATTGGAGCCCAGCGCAATCACCGAGGTGGCAGGCTTGCCGAACACAAAGATGCCGTCAATGTTGCGAACTCTGCCGGTTATTCATCATTAGCTTTCGTTAGGTTAAGTTCCTGCGTAAACTTACCCCCTTTCGATGTGGCGAGCAGTGTCCACAATGCGCTTGGTGGCCTCCAGATAGCCATCGTAGCCGAAGCTCATCATTGTGGCCCAGCAGGCGGCGATGATGCCGCCAGCACGGGAGCCATTCACAGTGGGTGAGCCGTACACGCCACCCGGCCAGTCGGTGGTCACCGTGAACTGGTGATCCTTGTACTTCTTGTCCGAGTAGAGGACCACCGAGGATCCCTTCGGGGCAAAGCCGTACTTGTGGGTATCCGCGGAGATACTGGTCACTCCCTTGACGGCAAAGTCGAAGGGACGCAGCTTGTAGCCGGCATTGCGGACGAGGGCGACCACAAAGCTGCCCAGGCAGGCATCCACGTGAACGGGAATGTCGTACTTCACGCCCAGGGCGGCAATGGCCTCGATATCGTCGATGGTGCCGTAGGGGAAGTTGGGAGCGGAGCCAACCAGCTGGGGAAATATACAAATTATATTAATAGGCAAGGAAAACTAGGGAAAAATCCTCACCAGAATGGTGTTCCTATTAATGGCTCGCTTGAACTTCTTGATATCCACTTCGTAGGTCTCCGGATCGACGTCCACGGAGCGCACATGGATGTTGAAGTACTGGCCGCCCTTGTCAAAGGCCGCGTGCACCGTCTTCGGCACCACAATGTTGGGCCTGGTTATGCCCTTGTGCTCACGGGCATAGTCTCGGTACGCCTTCATGGCCATCACAATGGACTCGGTGCCGCCGGTGGTCATGGTGCCGCAGCTGGCGGAGTTGCCGTGGAACAGGTTGCAAGCCATGCGCACCACCTCCGCCTCCATTTTGCAGACGCCCGGGAAGAGGTCTGCGTGCAGGGGATTCGTGTACGATGCCTTGCCGTACACCTCGGTGACCAGCTCCACCAGCTCCGGCTTGTAGCCGTAAACAGCGCCGGATACACGGCCATCCCGCCAGCTGTAGTGGCCGGTCTTCAAATGCTCGTCCACCAGCCGGAGGATCTCCTCCTTGCTCAGGCCCTTCTCGGGCAGCGTTTCCGTGTAGGCCAGGTGAGCGTTGCTCTTCTTGATTTCCGTCTCGAAGTCGTTCTTGGCCTTGGTCAACTCCGCCTCGACTTGGCGGCGCACGGCGGGAATCTTCTTGGCGAACCTGAAGAACTGGCGCTTGCCACGGATGTAGAGACCTGGAAGAGGGAGGAAAAGCGGGATGTTTAACCTATGGATTTTTTAATGGAATATTTAACTTAAAATCTGCAGAACAAAGGCAGCTTACAGCTAGACATAATTTATAAACTCCAAAATTAGACTTATCTTAGGGCGAACAAACCCCGACACAAAGAATAATAATAATTGAGATAATGGTTGGCCTGATACAAGATATATGGTGTATACCATTCGGTTTTTATGGAGCATGGCATGTTCTTAGTAGCCGAAACGTTGGTCCGGCTTTATGGCCACCTTTTTGGAAAATACCAATAACTGTGAGTGGAACGTTTTTAGTTTAGGACATTAGTCATGGTTTCCGGCAGGAGGCTACCGAATTTCATTAGTTTCGGCACTAGCCGAGCCATTCGAAAGGCATATTATGATATCTTACAATCATAAGTCCTATTATTAGCTTCTCGGAAATGGGGGATGTCCAAATCTTATCGAAGCCCTTGGTTTTGAGCTGTTGAACTTTGCATATAACATCGATTTTGAGTTGCTACCTACATGTTTGTTGACTAAATATTTCGGCTCTAATCTATAGTAATCTTTAGCCAGTGATTAAATTCAAAAGAGTTCGTGGAGGGCACACACGACGGGTGCATGGCACTTGATCGATCGGGCTTATATAAGGCGCAAAGTACATAAAGGTCTTTGCGTATCAGGAAAAGCCATTTATGGATTTTTAGCTTGATTTTCTCCTAATTTAAAATTATTTAGAACTGTAAACATGACTTTTTCGAATTTTAAGAAGCTATTTAAAACACTTTAAACTAGATTTGTAGCAGAATCTTTAACTTTCAGTCATATATCTTTGCCTAATGAAATTCCACAAGTGGTATCATAATAATTAAGTCACATTTAAAGACGCTCGACTGTATTTATTACTAATGTCGCAGAAGGAACGCTCCCCGGCCGACCACAGATAAGATAGTTTGATGGATTTAGATTTATGACAAGCCCCGCCTTTGGTTTGGAATGCAAGGAATCGTGTGATTCTCGGGTGACTTGGCACTTTACTTCCACTTTCCCAAACCTGCACTCACTTTCATCCTGGCAAATCACCGTCCAGAGCCAGACGCCGCCAAGCACTGTAGTGGCCGTAATGGTGGCCACCTGCCACGGCTCCTTGGCACCGAAGGCGCGATTGATGCCCTCGGTGACGGGCTTCAAGCAATCGCTGCCGGAGAATGGACGCATCTTGGGTCAGCTGGAATGGATGGAATCGGAGAGTACTCGTGGGTTCCGCACTCGCGCGCACCGAATCGTTAACTGATCCGTGGGGCGCTAAATGTGGGGCGACAAATACAAATGGCTTTGGCGGCTGATAAAGTTCTGCCCGTGTAGTGGTCACATAAATACGTTTATTGAGTTATTGTTGGCTCTCAGCTGATGCACAAACAAAGGCCGGGGTTATTGACGCACCTGGCACGGGTTACTCACCTGTAAGGTAAACTCCAGCTGTAAATGCGGTGAAGCTTTGAAAAATACGAGAAAATCGCTTAATTATACAAATGCATTGCGGCTTAACTGTTGCTCGTCTATCGATTAACAGCTGACGCCTATCGATTGTCAGCTGATTCACTGCTGCATTTACCAACACTGGTTTGGACAAAATCAAAATACAAAATGCTGCGTGTCCTGCTAAACTCACGGAATATATCAAAATATACAACAGGTGGTGGGCAACAGGTGCTCCGCTTTGCTAGCAATGGATCCACCGACCTGGTCTTGGTCAAGGAGCAGAATGGCGTGCGGGAGATAACGCTGAATCACCCAAAAACCCTGAACTCCCTGTCGCTGGAAATGATGAACGCCCTGCAGGCGGCTCTGCTGAAGGATAAGGACAGTGTGGATCTGAGATGTGTGGTGCTGGGAGCCCAGGGAAAAGTCTGGTCGGCCGGCCACAACCTCAAGGAGCTGCACAACGATCCCAAGATCCAGGCGTGTGTTTTCCAGAAGCTCACCGACATCATCAATGACATCCAACAGCTGCCGGTGCCCGTGATTGGAAAGGTTAATGGTTATGCGGCTGCTGCAGGCTGTCAACTGGTAGTGTCCTGTGACATGGTCATCTGCTCGAAGACTAGCAAGTTCTCCACGCCAGGGTACGCCTTAACATTACCTCAATTAAATCCTAGTAAACATTAAATTTAATCTCCTAGAGCCGGTGTGGGAGTCTTCTGCTCCACTCCAGGCGTGGCCATCGCCCGCATTATGTCCCGGCCAAAGTCCGCTTATATGCTGATGACAGGCCTGCCCATCAGCGGCGAGGAAGCCTTTATATCCGGTTTGGTCACCAGAGCAGTGCCCGTCGAGGAGCTGGATAAGGAAATGGATGAGATCACCGGCGCCATCAAAGCCAAGAGCCGCGCGGTGATCGCTTTGGGCAAGGATTTCTACTACAAGCAGTTAGCCCTTTCCCAGAAGGAAGCCTACGCAGCGGCCCAGGCCAAGATGTGCGAGAACTTCCAATTGGACGACACCAAGGAGGGCATTGCTAGCTTCTTTGCGAAGCGGCCACCCAACTGGAAACATGAGTGATGAGTGTGCGTGTGAAACTGTTAACCCGAACGGACCATTTGTGCATTTATAGTTGTAAAATGTTGTTATCTTTTAAATGATTTACTTTGAGCAAGGATTAAAGTTTGTTGTAAAGTTGACTATCTCAAGTTAATATCTTAGAACTGGGCTGGGATCGTAGTGGCTCCTTTAGCTCCCTGAGAAGGCCTTTGAGAGGCCTTTCAGGAGAAAAGGAGAAGACATGCCGATGTGGAGGGCTCTGCTCCTATTTTCTTGTTGGCTTTCTTTCGTTAAGATTGGCTCCGAGATCGACATTCGGTGCCCAACCCTGTTAAATTTTTTTTTTTATTCCTTTTTTCCCAAAAGACAAATTAGTTATGTCTCCTAATTTAATTTCTCTTGCTGGAGATCTAAAAAATAAAACGAGTTGTCCAGTTGCTTTCGAAAAGTGCTCATTCCTTTTTAGGTGTTAAGTTTATTTAAAAGTGTTGTGTGAAAATATTTAAAAATACAATTACAAACTTGCATAAATAAAGTGTATATAATGTGTGTGAAAATGTGTGATTTCGAGTGCATTTGAAATTTTGGCAGTTGACGTCTGTTATTGTTACAGCATTTCTCCGATTGTCTTGCTTTTGGGTTCAATTTTGCTGGCATCCGGTTCTATTGATTTGAGTCTTTCTTTCGTGGATTACTTTAAGCGGGAAACTTTATAAGACGAAGAAAATTCTTGGGGCCGCCGCGATAACGTGTGAAACGAACAAAAGATTGAAATAATTTTGTAATTGCTTTAAATATTCGCTGAGCTCTTTGCAGTTAGTTAAATATAATAGAATAACGCCTAAAAGATGAACCATTCGTAGATCTGTATGTGTATATATATAGCTATAGTCCGCGTCTGCATAGCTGCGCTAAATGTATGTTCTAAAGGTAGGCCAAAGGGTATTATAAACTGTGCAATAAGTATTATCGTCATCATTGTTTCTTATGAAGCGAACGAACGGCGATCCGCTGAGGGATCCCAAATAGAAATATAATATATATAGCGCCATGCAAAGAGAATTATATATAGTAGGCATGAAAATAAAATGAAATACGACTTGTCTGTAGTAGAGACACGTGCTAAACTCCTTCTCCTCCTCCTCCTCCCCGTGCGAATGTCCGCTGCTCCTAGGATATCCCCGCAAAAAGGAACAAAATGTGTGTACAGATGTATGGGATGGTGTTCATGTCTGATGCCGTGCGGGTTCGGGTGTATGTCTGATGGCTTCCCTCCTCCCCAGCTCAATCATTCCGGAACTTAGACCTCGGTGACGGGGCGCTTCTCGATCCAGGCCTTGATCGGTTCCAAGGCGTTGATGGCCTCAACGACACCACGCAGAGCCGGATAGGGTTCCAGCAGATCGCGCTTGACCATGTAGTTCATGTAGTCGGTGATGCCTGCGAAGTAGACATCGGCCCAGGTCAGCTGTGGATGGAAAATAATAAGAAATTTGATAAGTTTATGAAGTTTGACATGATTAAAATCCTAAATAGCATATTTTATCGCTTGATTATGTGGTAATTTTCGCATGTACTAACCTTGCCCAGAGCCAGATGGCCGTCGTTGTCCTTGACAGTCTGCTCGAGCTTCTCCAGGTAGAATGGAATGACCTCCGCATTCAGGGTGACCAACTTCTTCTCCTTGATCTCGTCCTCCGGCTCGTACGAGACGACTGCAATTTCTATACATTAAAAATTCCAGAGTTAATCAAGGACACTGAACATGAAACTGAGGCACACATTGTTCGCTACTTAGACGGAAGTCGTTGATGGTGTCCACCACAATGTCCACCTGCAGGTCCTCCCACGGAGTGGCGCCGCACAGGCCGACGGTCTTGGCGAGGAAGCGGGCCATCGAGATGCTCTGGTGCACACGCTTGCCGTCCACCTCCAGCACGGGCATCTGGCCCATGGGCATGGCTGTAAAGAAAAAGGTAATGGCGTTTATTGATACTTGAATTCTGGCTGCTGGTCTGTCACACTCACTTGGCTTCAGGGCCGGCCACTCGTCGCGGGTGACGCGGACATCCTCGTACTCAATGCCGCCGTAGGCGAACAGGTAGCGCAGCGGCTCGGCCAACGCCTTCACGTTGAAGTAGAAGAGCGTGTAGCTGTGCTTGATCGGCTCAGCGGGCTCTGCCGGGGGAGCAGGCTCTCCGCCCTCGACGGGGGCACCCTCGGCTCCCTCGGCAGGTGGTGGGGCCTCGCCCTCGGCTGGGGGGGCGCCCTCCGCTGGTGGTGCTTGTGCTTCATCGGCCATCTCTGCGCTAACTCAATGCAATTCCCTGCAAAGGAAAAAAAAGAGCTTTAGTAAACTTTAATTAACTATTAACTGTGAGCGATCGAGAGAAACCTGGAGGAAACCACAAGTACTATCAATGTCAAAAGTTTCATTTCATGGCGAAATAGTTTGGAATTGTTTTCGATATTTTCCCCAAGTAATTGTTTATGTTTGCTGGCATATTCGAACCCCTCTTATCAGTCGATAGCCCCCTTTTTTTGCGATAAGAGGAACGTGGTAAATGTTTTTAACTGCTGATGAAGTAGGTCAGATTATGCGCTACCGATAAGGATAGTTAAAGCTTCGTCCAACTTTTAGTAGCGTGTTTATTCCGATAAAGCGTCCAAGGAGGTCTTGAAGAATGCAAACCAACAGATCTTCTAGTCAAGATCCCAACGAGATAAGCACAATTGTTTATTCGTTCGCCATATTTGGTGGCCTCTCAGGAATCCAGCAAATAAATCAAGCGAGCTCGCCCAAGGCAAGAGCTGACAGAAAAGATAATTAGCATAAGACTGCAATGAATATATCGGGAATATATGCGAGCGTATTTCCCTATAGATCCGAGCGGAAGTGCATTGATTGTCCCACAGACAACACACCCACGCACATCACAGCGACATATATCCACGCGATTCTCCCCTTTTTTGTCTTTCCCCGTTTCGCTGAGCCGAGCAAAAGTCAGTCTCGATATCTTTCGGGGCGTTGGCGCTGCTGGAAGAATCGCCAGAGGTGGGTGGCGCTCTGGAGGAAAGGGGTTCGAGAAGGGAACCGCCCCTCTTTCCATTGTACTCGACACTTTTTGCTCAGCTCTACACATGCAAAAAAATCTGTTTGAAATCGGTACTGGATGCCACAATTTCATTTCCATAAAAATTTAATTATTTCAATAATAAATTCTTGCTCTAATTGGTCTCTGGCATGCTTTCCGTTGGAGAATGAGTGTTCAAGACCCGCCTACACATGAGTTTGTAAGTTCTTTCATATTAAGAAGTTCTCCTACTAAACTTTTTCCTTGTGTCGGCCAATATCTAAACGTGGGATAGGTGTAGTATGAGGCAGTCCTCCTGCATTGGATGCCAAGTGGAACGTAAACCAGTTTTTGGTTCAATATATGTAGCTAGAGTACCTTCGTATCTGTCTGCCTTGCCATGCATCGCTGGCAGATTTTGGCAGGGCGCCCAGTCAGTCACCAAGATTCTCACCCTTCTTCCCCCCTGCCAAAAGTAATGCCTGATTGGTCGCTCTTCCGCTGCAATTTTCGATTTCTTCGGAGAGAGTCTCAAATTGCAGCAAAATCGATTTGACTTTTCGCATTGCTTTCCTACGGCGCTCTCTTCCTTTCCTTTCCCTGGCACTTGTTGCCCGTTGCCCGCCCCGTGACAGCTTCAATTGAATTTAATTTGGTCTGTGTCGTCGTCTGTGTTTTTCGGTGTCATGATTTAATTAAATTTCGATTTGCTGATCTATTTTGGCTGTTTGATCTGGCACTACGAGATCGAGGTAAAATGGTTTCACTTTAAACGTGGGAAAAGGTTAGGCGAGATTATCCAATCTAATCCATGGGAAAAGTCCGAGGTGGCAATGGGTCAAGGACCCGAGTGGTGCGTCAATGGCCAACTGGAATCACGTGCACCCGGCCATATGGACAACTTTCGACTGGTTTTCGATTAGTGATGAACTGGGGGCGATCGGGGGCTTATCACTGATGGAATTTAAATCTTGAAAGTCGGAGACCCCTCGTCTCGATCGGCGACAGCTCGATTCGATTCGATTCGATTCGTTTCGTTTCGTTCACTGGCCATTATCAGTTCGAAATATTACTGTTTGTTTGCTTGTCTCGACTCTTTTCTATTCTTTTCGGCAAGGTATTATCGGATTGGGGTTATATAAGCCGCCTGGGTTTCGATAAGAACACTACTAGACACGAAATAGTTCCGATTCGAGTACCTCACGCTTCGAAATACGTTCACGCACTCCACAGTCGACGGCGGTGCGTCGGTCGTTTCTATATCTTTTCTATAACTTTGCCGATCTGATCGGTATTCGGTTCTGAGCAAGGAAGAAGCAGAGTTCGCGTCGTTGTCCTTCACATATTTGCTTGCGAGTGAGGCGAGGGATCTGCGCGAACTGCGAGGCTGTGAAACGAGTTCAAAACTTTTCGGTTTCGAATCGATTGACCCAAAAATCAATCAAACGATCGAAGCCAAAAAACCAAAAAGCCATTGTGTGTAATTTTAGAACCGCTTTCCGATTTCGGATTCGCCTACGTTTCCGAAGTTCGAAAAAGCATTTTCCAATTTTTGGCAAGAGTAAGACATTGTTTTGTTGTTGGCTGAATGCGTAAATTACATCACTTTTGAAGAGCACTATTATTTGGTTCTGAGTTCCAGCGACTTTTTAAGCCCCTGGTCTTTCAAAGTTCGAAATACAATTTCGAATGCATACAATTTACATCACTTTCGAAGATCACACATTTTCGGTCACCTCCCGTTTCCAGGGTGCCGGGCTTACCTCGAGAAAGATTCCAAAAAACAGCTGGCTGCCTCAGTTGTTCAGTTGATCAGTTTGCCAATTAAGCTCTCGCTCTCGGTCTCGCTCTCACACTGGTCACGCCGTCTCACTTGCACACACACTGACCGATCGCAGCAACGATTGTACAGTTAGTGGCTTTCTTCGGGCGCTGCGCTGCTTTTATATGACTGCCGCTCTCTCCAAAATGGCACTTTGCCTCTCTCTCGCGGGCTGGTATAGGTGCGTACGTGTAAGCCGGCCGGTTAACCTGGTGGGTAGGAGGGAGGAAGAGAGCGAGTTAGAGGCGCTTTATGTGGGCGTTGGAAGGAAACGCAGTTAATGAATTAGTTAACATATTTAACTAGTTATTTGGTTCACTATGGCTGCAAAGCCCGCGTTCCTCTTCTTAAGCTCTTTTAATAGATTAAGTGCAATATTCCAGCAAGTTGAGCTTCCTAATTTGGCATTCCACACAAGCAATAATCACTCTCCGCTCTGCTCTCTCTACCTGAGCTTCTCTCTCTTTCTCTCTGGGCAGGCGCAAGTTTAGTTCAATTATAAACCAATTATAGTAGCAAAAAAATGCAGTAAATATTTGCTTGGGCTTTTAGTAGGAGATGCTTGTTGACTGCTTGCTCTAAAGATAGTTTAAACAATGAAAATCAAATAGAGAAGGTCTAGAATTCAGTCTATGAAGTGTGGCTTCAAGCCTACTAAGGCTTTGAAAGACAAACTGATATTCGTATTAGGAAAAAGATTAAAAATGTTAATTATAGAAATATACAATTATAGGAATTTTTATCGAAAGCATTTAAATGATTTTTTCTCTTAATTAATCAGAATTAAAACAACTAAATAAAATATGTATTCTAAAATAGAGTAATATTACTTTGTAATACACCAAAATCTACTTGGGGTATTCCCGAGTTAGGGATTAAGAATAGCGAATCATTGTTCTATCTCCTGATCATTATCCTCCGCATAATTGCTGGAATTTCCGGTCCATAAGGGCAATATGAAAGTGCTTGATTTGCAGTAAACAGTTAATGGGAAATCTACAATAAGCCTCGCCAGGAAATTCGAGACGCCAACATTCGATTTCGATGGCGGTGCCTCTGGGGACTTTGCTTTTCACATCGATCCCCACTGTCGGTGCCAGGCGACGAAATTCGAGTGCTTCTAAGATGTTTGTTTATGTGGGCAGAATCAGGTTCACATCGCAGGGTTGTCAGCTTTTACAAATAGTTATTTAATCACCTATTTTAAATCTGAATCAATAAATTTAAGGTTTTAAACTTTACTGTAAAGAATCATCTAGGAACCTCAACTTAACCGGGAAGTTTTCTTCAGTCTGAAAATATTTGGACTATTTTCTGGAAACTATTTCTATTTATTATATATTAAGTATATAAAGCATTATTTTCTATTCTTTTTTAAAAAAATGTAATGAAAATAACGGTTTTTAATTGACTTTTTCGAAAGCTACATTATACATTTACTTGCCAGGCGTTCTAGACATATTCAATTCAGTGGCGACCTCTGCCGACGCCATCGGAAACCTTTAGCGCTAGGTAATAAACATGGCTAGGTGGTTGACTCTGCTAGGTGACCGTTAATCGAGTTACGGCGAATTCAAAAGCAGCAAAGAGAATTTAAAATATTAAAAGGTTTGGGAAAACTTAAAAAATAACTAACTAGGAAATAGTACAAATTATGGTAATTTTCTATTAAAGACACCCCATCCAAACAATTAAAAACAATTTTTTTTAAATTGTTTGGAAGGGGTGGTTTTAATAGAAAATTACCAAAATGAAACATTCTAAAATAAATATAAATTAATGTAATTGAATATTTTGGTGTATTTTTTTTAATACTTTGAAAATATTTATAATATTTACTGCTTATGTTTTGACAATGTTTTTGTTGTTTACACAATATACTCGGTTAATGTTTTTCCCTCTTAAACTTGATAAACATTTTACAATGTGCTTCCCCCACTTTATAAAGTGGACTCCCGATTAGGCTCTACCAAAAAAAAAAAAAAAAAAAAACCAATAAAACTCAACCGATTTCATCAGCTTGCAAAATCCATGGGACTCCCACAATTGGGTGGAATTCCTACCCGCCGATTTGGCCACTTTTTTGTGTTTTATTGGCCTGCTGGCGAACGTTCGAAAATGCGCAAAGATAAGCAGAAAATTGCAAGAAGAGTCTCAAGAGTCTCTCGGGAAAGAAAAACGAAGAAAAAGGCAGAGCCAATTCTGGGAGAATCAAGCCAAAAAGCGCGACAAATGGCCGATTGGTGGCCTTTAATGCGGCGGCGTGTGTACTCAGCTCTTCCGATTGCGGACAGACCCCATTTGATAAGATATGGCAATCATGGCCGATAACGCAGACTAATATTTCAAATGCGCTGACGAATGCAAAATTGAAAACAAACCTGAATCAGGTGAAGAATTCTCGTAAATGATAAATCACAGCGGGACTAACCTGGTAAAGTTTCCTTTTGGGTCGGGAAAGTCTAAAGTCTGCCCAGTTAGTCAGGGAAATATATTCGTTTCGTTTTTGATTCTGAAGTTAGTCTGCCAGACTGCTCGGTTGTTGGGGAATTTTTCCCGCATTCTTTTTCGTTACGTTTTGGCTTGTACCGACTTCATTGCACCGAGAGAAATTTTAAATATGTATTATTAAATTATTGTTTAATATTTTAAAATGTTTCATTAAAATGAATATTATTTTGAAAGGTGCATACTGAAAGACTTTAGAAGTAGCTTAAAGAAACAAATAAGAAATTAAAAGAATAGGATAACTGCATTGGGAAATTTGTATTTAAGCCAAATTATTTAATAAAATATAAATAAAAATGAGTGCCACAAAAATGGCTGTGAACTTAAAATCATTTAAAGTAGTGCCCAGAAGTCGGCAATAATTTCTAACTAAGTTAAAATAAATCTGGGAGGAAAAATATGTTATTGCATACTTTTGGACACCCTTTAAATTGATTTCAAATCCAAAGAGATTCCTGTAGGATTTTTCTTATAATAAAAATAATAATAGAAAGTCTTGGAATTACAAAAAAGGTTAAAACTTATTTATTTAAATTCGAAATGATTTTTATTGAATAGATTTAAGTTTATATTTTAAAAACTCCGATTTTGAAATCGAAATTAATTTTGAGTAGTGTGTAGTGTTATTTCTCGGTGTAGCTCAGACTAATTAAGAATTTATGCCGCCTGCATTTGCACTCTGCAAATAAAGAAAATAAAAACACGTCAGCCGACGCGTCGGCTTAGGAGGCGGAGGAGCTGGCGGAATTATGACAATAATTTGCTGTGGAAAATGCGACACAGAACGGAACCGCTAAGCCCGCGAGAGCAATCTAAATATTAAAAAAAAGGCGAGCACATAAAAAAATTATTATAACTAACTCGCCGGGCAAACAGTTAAAACCTGGCGGCGGCACCTAGAGAGAGAGAGAGAGCTGGAGAGGGGAAAAGTAAATAAGTGCAGAGAGAGCCGCGAGATCGCGAGAGCCGATAATTCTCGCACTTGCTGCATTCAGCAGCATTGTTGCCATTTTAGCTTATTTCAAGCTAGATTTAGCATATTTTAAAATGAAATAGCTTGAAAAATACTTTAAATGCATATAGCTTAAAATCTGGCTTATTTCAAATTTCATTTAGCTAATTTCGGCTTAAAAAATTATTTCGTTGTTGGAACATTTCGAATATGAAAATATTGATGAAATCGTATCCCAATTAGGAAAAATCACCTAATTAATTGGGAAAAAAAGGAACAGACTATAGAGTTTTGGTCAGAAGTTTTGATGTACAAGGATGCTGGCCAAAACAAAGCTTTCGAGCAACTGGCGTTATTTGCTTTGCATATACTTTCACTGCCATGGTAGAATGCTGCGGTTGAGAGGGTATTCAGCCAAATGAACATCGTAAAAACAAAGTTGCGCAACAAAATGTGTTTAAAAAGCTTGAACGCAATATTAAGAATAAGGTTTGTTTTTGAAATTTTAAATTATTTAAAATATACTAAGTATTTTCTTTTTAATGTTATAGATATGGACTGCGAGTTCATGGCAAATGTTGCCATGACTACCAACTTCCAACGAAATACCTCGCTTTAGTTCAATCATCCGCCAAATAAATATATGGAATCTAATGATGAAGTTGATGAAATTATTTCTTTACTATAATAGTTATATAAATATCATATCAATATCGTATCAATAAAAGTAAAAAAATCAACTATTTTAATGTTTTCCATGGTTAGCTTATTTTTAGCCTTTTTTTTTTAATTTGTAGGTTATTCTAGCTTATTTTTTTCTTCAATCTAGCTTATTTTATCTCTCAAAATCTGGCAGCATTGTTCAGCAGCAATTCTCTGCCGCCATTCAGTGCGAATTCAAATGCCCAGGTGAGCGAACGTACCCGTACCTCACCTGCTCTCACCTTCTCTCGCCGATCGTTGCCAATAACGGCATTGCGTATCCGCCGCGTGGGCCACGCTCGAACCCGCGACCTTAAACCAACGAATAATAACGTTAAGAAAAGAGGCAACAATGTAAGTGCCAAAATTGGCAAGTGAATACCTGGAAGGCCAGGGCAGTGAAGCGAAATTTTAAGCGATTATATTGAATTAGTCTGCACGCGCTTACAAAACTGTCTGATTAACACGTGCCCACAAATTATGAAAAGTGCGAAAAACCTGAAAATCAATTCCAAATCATAATTAAGTAAATAAACTTTAAAAAAAGTGACATTTATCACTTTTGGAATTTATTATAAAAGCTTAAAGTATAAATAAGCAAATAAACAAAGATAAAATGACATTTTTAGTGCTTAATTTTGACTCAAATCAAACCTAAAGTAAATAAACAAAGATAAAGTTACATCCCAACTAAAATAGGTTTTCCCTAAATAATTCAAAGTTATATAATAACCAAGTAAATAAACAAGGAAACCATTACAAAAATCCATGAATAACTCCACTTGAACTGAAATCTGTTTTGGAATATACCCAGTATATATACTCGTACTAGCCCGTGTCAGTGACGAGCGTTTTTCCCCACTTTTTAGCCATTATTCTGTTTGCTTTATTCAGCCCATTTGTATCTCTGTAATCGGCTGACTAAACAGTAACAGAGCCGGATAGATGTACACGCACATATAGTAGAACGTAGAACCCCTATTTTGTTAGCTGACTTGGCCTATCATCAAAATGTGGCTCAACCCAAGGTTCCCATCTATCTATTTGGCTTTATTCTCCATCGAATCGATTTGATAAACATCATTTAGATAGGAAACACTCGTAAAAATAGAAAAAACTCCCCGGTTCACGATTACTGGACTTTATTGGTGTGCCCCGGAAATTCCTAGAAGTGGCTTTAAAACCCATTCAAATATGAGAGTGCGATAAACAAGGGGAATGGCATAAAGATAACAAAGTTTATAGACTCCCGATTAGCACCAAATCAATACAACTTTTTCGGTTGCAAGGGGTTAAGGCTTCAACCACAAGGGAACTTGCATGTGACGACGCTAAATGGCCAATTAAGCGGCCATAACCAGTTTGCAGTCAGTCTGTCTATAAATAACGATTGAAAAATCCCCTATAAGCTTCGGAGTTCTATAAGCAGATTAATTCATTATCTGCTCCTTAACTTAAAAGTACAACTTGCGACCTAGGCCTTGAAAGGTAGGGCCATTTAAAGAAAAATTAAACCGCCCCCAATGAATCATTAAAGATAACAATGGTTCTTTTTTTAGTTCGTGGGAAAGCTCTGCCCGTGGAACGGCACTGCTCGATTGTGTCAATAAAGTTGTATAACCCGCACCAATATTGGTTCCCCGATTAGAAGCGAGAGAGCATGTGCAGCTCAACACCTCTTCCATTAGGGTTTACCGGAACTTATCTAACTGGGTCATAAATCAGTCACAATATCTGCGATTTATTGGGAGCCTATTAATGATGGAATTGGGTAGAATAGAGGGTCATCAGACCATTGCATTATTCTATATAAAATTCAAGATCAAACAGATGCCGAACTTGGATCTCTCAGTATATGAGGTACACCTACAGCTAATTAATAACCGAACATCCAAGCCCACGACTCGGAGATTTCCCTGTACCAAAGCCTAAATATATGTTGTATTGAAATGCTAGGCTATTCCGGAATTGAAATGCCGCATTTCAGCGACTTTTGCCACTTTCTTTTGTTCAAGGGAACTTCGTACTTCCTCCTATCAAGTCAGCCAGCAAGCCGTTCACTCTTCATTTGCTTTTTTGTCGTGCCTCATTTGCGGTTTGCGAGCGCTTTGTACTTGTTTTTTGCTCAAATAAAAACAGTTGAAACAACAAAAGCAACGTCACACATAATTAACTATACACAGAATGTGTGACTATGCATATAAAACCTCTGGCTGGCTCTCTCGGTCGCACTCGAAACCGATCTCCGCGAACCTCCGACAACTTGACGTCATTTGTCATAAAAATAACATCTTTCGCTGTCTTTTGGTTTAAATTCTATGCAAATATTTGCAAATATATCTGCATAGAGTAAAAGGGATTATCGTATAAATGAAAGAACTTATAATATAATTAAGAAATAAGGTTAGGGCCATTAACATATAATTTTAAGTAAATTAAAATATCTGCAAACAAGTAGCTTCTTTTAAGCTAATTTATTATAAATAAATGACCAATTTTCCCTCTAAAGCTTCGTGATCTATTAAATTCAACACTTCCCCCTTATAACCTTTGTATTGTTTCAATTTAGCTCCAAGATTACCTTTATTACAAGGTCAATTTTTGGATTTCCTACTTCGCTAATGATTTAATTCCCTTCTCACAATTTGCATTCGCTGGCTGTCCGCCAACCTCCTCCGAAACATGTCTAATTAGTTCTTCACAATCGACTTAAATACTTTATTTATATTTTACTTTTGACGATAAATCGCTTTAATTACAAATTTCTGTTTTTTGCAGCGCAATAAAGCGACGAAATAGGAACCAAAAGGCAACGGAAAAAAGCGCAACAGTTGACGCCAACACACCGAGAGATACGAATACGTGTTGCCACACAAAAAACCGAAAAAAGCGCTGAAAAACAATATAAATAAAAACAAGATAAACATTTTATATACCGCACTTGCTTGACAAAAAAGTAAAACCAAAAGTAAATAGCTGGCCATAAATGTTAAATTCAAGCGGCGGAGCGCCGGGGGAGAACTGAGAACCGAACATTTCGCTCAGTGCGAGTCTCCTCACAGCGGAGAGAGTACCAGTACCAGGCGAAGAACCCCCCGAAGAGAGCCCCCCGAGTGGTGTAACGATAACACTTATCGGAGGCGGACAGACCAAAATGGCCGACGAAGATCTCAGTCCGCTGCCCTTCCGCCGGGAGCGCAATCTCAGCAACCGCAACTTCAACAAGCGCAACTCGCGCCGCCGGATCAGCCAGCAGGCGGCGGAGCAGGAGCGGCATAGCAGCACGCTCGTTAGTAGCCAGCCGGAGTCCGACGACGCCGCACGGAGAGATAGTGTCGCCAGCAGCAGTTCCAGCTCGCTACACATTTCGTGCTCCGTGAATTCCGACACGGAGAGCGCCTTCAATCGCCGCTCCCTGCTCAAGATGCGCGAGGCGACGGAGAACGGGAACGGTGGTGGAGTCGAGGCCAGCCCTTCGGAGGCCCCGCAAACGCCCGATCCCGCCTGGCTGGATGTCCGGCAGAAGGTGCACCGCTTCGAGACCCTCAAGACCAACATTTGTTTCCTGAAGCAGGAGCGGCACAGCCTCAAGTTGCTGGAGAACCGCCGCCATCCCTCCTTCGAGGATTACTCCGGCGATCATGGCACACCGCCAGCCACGCCGCCGCGTCGCCGCCTCCTTGGACTGGGCAGCAGCCGCAGCAGCTCCATACCCAGCATTCCCGCCACCACCAGCATCGACGAGGTGCGTTCCGAGGACGAGGTGGACCAGATCTCTGACTTTGAAACGGATCCGCATGCCGTCGAGGGCGGGGAGTATGTGCTCGATGGCACCACCTCGGAAGTGCTGCCGCCCAGTGAGGCGATCGAGGAGTCCAAGACGCAGCAGGTCCATCGTTCCATCAGTGCGGATCAGTCCAAGGGAGAGCTCCCCTCGCCGCTGAAAATGCGCAACGATTTTCCAAGGTGAGTAAAACACAATCTTTAATTACTGATAAGTGTTATCGGAGTAGACTTGAGTTCAGGTGCAGCAGCGGGTGGTTTTGGCTTCCATTATCTGGAGGGGTTTTCGTGGAAATAACTTACTTAGGGTGGGCCAGGAAAAATTTTCCGGATAAGTTTCTTTAAATATGGCAGATAAAACTATTTATGGAACTATAATTACTATTTATAAATAAAGATAATAAATATTATGGTTTACCATGAAAAGTTTGTGATAATAAGCGAGAGATGTATTTAATTTCTTCGAATTAAAGCACATGGTAATTATTTAATATCTTATTTGTTTATTTATGTATTTATTTATTTATTTATTTCGGATATTTAAATATTACCATACTGGCTGTTTATAAACGTAACTTAAACTAAGTCGTGATTATATAAGTTGAATTCCTTAAGTACTTTCCTCAGCGACTATGATGTTGTTTAAGTGATTTCCATTAAAAGTTTCTATAAAAAACCTCCCTAAATCACTGCATTATCTGACGGCATCCCTATTTATTTTACATTCAAAAAGTGACTCACATTTAAGGGCTGTAATTACAGCAATAATAGTTACCTTTCAAGCAGCTTCTATAGATACATCTTGTTTGTTCTTTATTTATCATTTTACAGTGGACTAATATTGGATTTTGTCGCTCAAATAGTAGACTTTACTTAGCAAAGGGTTGTAAAATATATAAGTATATATTGTTAACCTGGTTTAAATGTAGATTCTTATTTATTTGGTGGATTTCTTTCTTAGTTTTTACTTTTGAATGAGTTTGGCTACGTTCTTATAATCGTAGTGTGACCGTAGTCTTCCTTTTTACTTAATCCTAAATGCAAAATGCTAAATGGCTACACTATACCAAGTAATTATTCAATCAATGCTCCCAATAGAATTGCTACAGCCTTCGTGGTCCAATCCGGGACTAACTAGATTTCGCGGTCGCTCAGCTTCCTTTTCGGTGTCAAAATCAAATTATGCGAGTCTGGCCATAAATATACAGAAAATACCCCAACTACTCACGACACTCGCACTGTCGAAACTTAATTGGCAAAGTGTTAATTGAGTTTTGGAGCACTTTTCGCCAAGCAGGTTTTGCGAGTGAAAAAAAAGCGAGTCAAAGCAGGCATTGTGGAATCTAAGTTGGGGACTAACTAAATATGACTAAAATCGTAAAATGTGTCTCGGGGAATCAGGTTCTGCCTTAAAGCAGTTCCAGTTCCATCCTCGACCATGGATGGTCCCCAGAAAGACAAGGAAGATGAGCAGAAGGAGAAGGAGAAGCGCAGCCGCACAGTTTCGCCGGGACGCCATGTCTCCGAGGAGGAGCTGGTGGAGCGGGAGGAGCGCGTGTGGGTGGGGGTGAAGCCCCCGCCCAGGAAGCAGTCTTATCCACGCAGCGTGTCCGCAGAAGCTGGCACCTCGGATGATCCCTTTCCGCCTCGGCGGAGAAAGCGAAAACTACCACCGCCAGTGCCACCGGATCGACCGACTCGGACTTCCACCGAGGACGTCTCCCAGCCGGAGCAGTCCAGTGTGGACAGTCTGGAGGACATGAAATCGCACCGCTCCATCAGATCCCTCAGCAGTGAACCGCAGGTCTCCACCCGCCAGTTCCAGCGACCGCAGCCGTCGCAACAAACCACAATTACCCGTGCCAATAGCCGCTGGGAAAGCAGCGACTCGTTCGGCGATGATCCCCGCGGAGAGGACAGAGCAGGAAAGAGTCGCGATATCGTGATCAGGCGGGTGGACTACGACACGGAGGAGTTCCTGAAGCAGGAACCACCGCCCGAGACCGTTGATCCGACTGCCTCAGTCCATTGGCGGCTATCGGAGACCTCGCTCACTGGCGAATATCACGAAGGCTTCACCGCCGGGGTCTGTAGCTGTGCTCCTCCTCCTCCCTTTCCCCTGGCCAACGTTGCAAAGTATTCTTTCAGCTCACGGGCTTCATGGTGACCGCCCTGGCCATGTTCCTGCTGATCATGATCTCCTGGTTCGTCATCTCGCAGCTGGAGTTTATTCTGGGCATGGTGACCGATGCGATCAGGATAATCCAGGAGTGCATGGCCATCTTCGGCTCAGATTCCGAACATTCTGCCGAGGATTCGACCGAGGAACCCCCGTGATGAGGCCTTCTTCGCAGCCGGAGTCGTCCCTCTGACTCATTAACCATGCAAACATGTAGGCTCTGACACTATCTCGGCCTTAAAGGTTAAAGTCTTATCAGTTTAGGCCTTCTTGGGCGGCTGACTCACCCGAAAAGCTCCCGCGGGGGTTTATCTGAATAGCTATCACTGCTGCCCTTGTTGTTGTTATTCCTACTTACTGTCTGGGGCTGGGCCTGGGGTTTTGTTATTTTCATTAAGGCGCAGATAAGGAGTATGTAATTTAATGGAAATCTCTGTTTCCTCCCCAGAAACTATCGTTCGACGCCGAGACGAAAGACTGAAATCATTGGCACCACCAACGAGCGTCTCGTGGGCAAGTTTCACTCGGTCTACCAGCCCAAAGATGAGTGAGTATCAGTTTAAACCTCTTAATAACCTTGTAATTAATATTAACCTTTACCAGAGAGGAGGAGGTGGAGATCGAGCTGCGGGACAAGAGCGACAAGTGCGTGCATCCCATTCTGGAGGAGCTGATCAAGACGGAGGAGGCCTACGTGAACAACCTGTACACGGGCATCGAGAACTATGGCAACATCTTCCAGCGCAAGGACCTGCCCTTAGGTCTGCGCGGCAAGAAGTACGATCTGTTTGGCAACATCGAGCAGATTGCCGAGTTCCATCGGGACGAGTTCCTGCCCATGCTGCAGCGCAATCGCAGGGATCTGAAGCGCTTGTTCGACGAGTTCCTGCAGTTCCTGGATGTGAGTGGTTACTGAAAGCTATAGTTACCAAATATTTAGTTACTGACTTGCTCTATTTGAATTCTTTTAGCAAAACTGCTTCTATGGCTATGTGATCTTCACCATGAACAAGCAAAAGTCCCTCAAACTGTGCGATCTCTACAAGAACTACTTCACAGTAAGTTTAAAACTAAACTTTAAATAATATTTAATTTCAAGAAACTATCTAAACTTCAGAGTATTCGCCTGGAACGCGATGACAAGCTGGGCATCAACAGCTTCCTGGTCCAGCCCATCCAGCGCATGGCACGTTATCCCCTGCTCCTCACGCAGTTTATCAATGTAGGTTTTTGCCATACCAGGAATCCTCCCAAGATATCTAACAAATATTTCCCAAACCCCTCGCAGACCTTCTTCAAGAACCGTGACATTGTGATGAAGCCACTGATAGAGTCCTGCTGCCGCTTGGAGAAGCGCCTGCGCTCCCTGCTGACCACCACCAATGAATCGGAGAACATCAACGACATTGTGGACTGCCATGAGGTAGGGCTCCCCTGAGATACATACCTCCCTCCTGCACTTCTAACCACCTTTGCCTATTCCCTTCCAGTTCAATGTCTTCTACCAGGGCAAGTTCCGCAAGGTGAACGAGTTCCAGGTGCTCGATCACAAGCTGAAGCGCAGCTACCGGGCCAAGGTCTTCATTTTCGACAAGTGCATCATCTACACGGAGATCAAGGGCAAGAATCTGCTCTTCCACGGCCGCTATCCGTGCGAGCACATCGGCATCTCGGCCAAGACCAAGTCCTTCACGCTCTACTACGAGCGCCGGAAGCAGCAGGAGTGCGAGTTCACCGCGGATCCCACGCAGATTGCCCTTTGGCTGGACCTAATCCGGGACATGATCAACAACTTTGCCAACGAGGAGCGGGCGAAGCTGCAGGAGCGCTACTCCCGGGAGAACGATCACCTGCACCGGAAGGCGCCCAGCTTTTCGCTATATCGCGACTCGAATCGCTTCAGCTCGGACAGTGGCATCGGCAACATCTGGATAATGCCGAAACCAGACGAGGACACGACCAGCAATCGCTCCACTTGGTATGCGGCCTAGTAGATACCAAAGGAAACTGTCTGGCAACAGATTATGGAAAATCAGCAGTGATAAAAATGAGGGATACCGAAATCCCAGCCCATCCCGGGCTGCCTGTGGCGGCCTCTGTCAGGGCCAGAGTTCGAAATTGCTTCAAATTTCTGCTCAACGCTGTTCGCAAATGGGGAGTGAAGCAGAATCATTTCGATTTGCATGCTAAATCACCAAATATTCTTTGTATTCTAAGCTTAGTTACTTGCTTTAAGTTTATATATTCCTGTATTATTCGTAATTCGTTGAACGTTCTCTCGTGCCCAGCTAGTTAAGTTATTATGTTTTGTGTATATGCCAAGTATAAACTACTAATTAACTAATATATATTTAAAGAGAAAACAATTGTAGAGGAAATATTGTGAATAAAATGGTAAATGCTTTAAAGACAATGTTTTGAGGAGTTTTTGGACTTGAACTAGGTTTAAATCAGTGAATAATGAAATATATTCAAATATATTAAAGTTTAATGACCCACAAATATATATATTTCCTCGTTATAATAAAGAAATTTCCAGAAGGGCTAATATTTAAAGCTGTTCCCCTTTTAATTGATAAAATTCTAGCTCAATAAGGCATTATTTGTATCATTTCCCACAGCTTTTCATAAGAAAATATTTTTTATAAATTATAGAAATATCTGGCACTTGCTTCCACTTTCTGCCAGCGAAATCACACGCTTCACAGCCGTCAAAACAAATGAATCTATCATGAGGAGGTCGCACGCCATCGGCGTTGTCATGAGAGCCAGACGTGAGGCAGCTGTGGTACCTCTCCGTGTGCCTCCATGCCGTCTCCATCCTCCAGCAAATACCTCATCACTCTTAGTACTGTTAATGATACGACACGGAATACTCAGAGCACAGCGAACAACTTGTTTCGTGTGACATCACTAAGAAAACGTATAAAAATAAACAAATGGCGCATATAAATAAATATAGGCAATTATTATTGTTTGCCTGCGGTTTCCTCGCCGATCTCTGCCCATCAATAGCGCCCAGAAGTGCTCGATGTTTATTTATAATTCCCTCTGTGTTCTTTGTTGCCTCATCAGGGAATTCTTTTGATTTCAATTATACGATCCGGGCGATTGTCTAAAAAATCAATTGTACAAATAATAATAAAGCCAATAAAATGTGAGCAATTTTGCATGTGAAATTCGCAAAATGCAAATGACAATTGCCGGTTTTCCGGTGATCTGTATGAGATCATCACCGCAAAAACTCGAAACAATTACTTATTGTTGCTCTTAAACGTTATCGAAGAGGGAAATACATTTAGATTAGGGTAGAAAATCGAGAGAAAAATATATGACACTTGGGAATGTAGCCAAAAAGGGTTTATATCGAAGAAGAATCGAGAACATCGATAAGATATCGATAATATTTAAGATATAGACCAAGCACAGGAGCTAAATAATAAAGGTGAGTTATTAAATAGAATTGAAATAAATACTGACAATTTATATGATTGAAGCATCATAAACTTGCTTTACAAATTATAATTACAATAACACTTCGATTAAATCGATTTATGACAACTTTCGATAAATAACATCGAATTTCGCTTTAAAAATCGATTTGTTGCCATCCCTAACATTTATTTCTGAGGATCTGCCAAAAAAACTATTTGGTTTCTGATTTATTACTCCACTTAGAGTGTGGCAAAGCACACCCAACCAGTTTGCATTCCTCAACCCAAAAACAATCCAAAGTTCGAGGCAAAATCAATGTCTACGCTACTATGTAGTGGCTATAATTACAGTTATTGTCCAGCCATTAGCCAAAAGCCCCCTAATTGATATGCAAATGTGGGATCGTAAACGATTAAATGGCATTATTGCGCCGGCCATAAAGCCATGATGAAAGCAAAAGTGATACAGACTCTGTTGAATTCTATTCCAATGCCAGACACTGAAATCATTTTCACAGTTTCAGATCGCTTTTCGATGTTTACAAACAAAGTGTTCGGCGCGTGGTCAGCCTAGCTTTTTTTAATGTTTTAAATAAAGAAGAGAAACCGAATGAAAGAGAACGATCGCGTTCCGAGAGCTTTTAAAGCTTTTCCCGCTTTGCGAATGCTCAGCGTAGATTTCGCTCAGTCGAGTTTCGCGTTTGATTCGCAGCGGATCGGTTACGGAATCGTGCGTTGGCCATATCTCTTTAATATTAAAAAAAAAACTAGTGCCAGCGATATGCGTCGAATTCGTCGGTGGTTCTGTTAAATGCCCAAAAATCCATATAGAAAAAGCTGTGAAAATAGAAATCAGCGATAATGGAGTTGACGCTGCTGACGTTAAATTGGTTCGATGTGATTTCCGTGGCGCTGACATTTCTTGTGATATTCCTGGTGCAAGTGCTAAACGTATATTTGCATATACTCAACGATAATGCCGATAATGCCAAGTCAGCCGATGTGGTCGACAAGGCGCCCGCGAAGGAATGTCCGATACTGGAGTCGCCCGGCTCACCGATAGCCACCACGCCACCGAAGTCCCCCTCGAGCTCGAATGGCGGCAAGCTGCTGGAGAAGCAGGCCAGTCTGCTGGATACCGATAGGTAGGGCTTAACCCTTTGTTTACACAAGGTGTCCCGCCATCTGACAGCTGTTCATTGTTTTAAACATCGAGTAAACGCCCATTAATGGCATGTCCGACCTTTGGCTGGGCTAACTGTGCGTATACGTGATAAGATAGCGCATACGCCGGAGAATGGGTTATTTTTAAGGCTTTTCACGGTAATTGGTGACACAGGAGTGGCCCAGTTCATGACATGCATTATAAACATGTTAATTTGCACGGCAGATAACAGATAAGAAAAGCTTTTTTTATTTCTAGCAGCGGAAGGAAGTGATTAAAAGATTGCATGAGTTTGTAGAATTTTATAGAGGAAGTAGTCGTGGTCATAATTTGGGTTTCCCTCTGGTTCGATTTGCACTTAATAAATAAGGGGGTTTTCTAAGCATGATATGGGGTTATTTTATATTCTTATCGATAGACTTAGACTTAAGTAAAATCATACAAAAATGTTGTTTTGTGTTTGTTTGTATGTGAGCCCCTTCATATACTCATCGCTTGTTGTTCCTGTGTGTTTCTGTTACATTTGTTTGCAGCGGCATCTCATTGAGTTCCATCAGCGGCACCTGTGCGTCCTCGAACCCATCTCCAACATACCACCGAACCTCACTCAATGGCTTCCACTCGCACACGCTCAGCTTCGAGACCCTGGGCGATGAGTAGTAAGTACACAAAGTCCACACTCACTCGTGTTAGCATATTCCTTCTAATTGGGTTCGGAATTAACCATTATCCCCCACTCTTAACCAGCCACGAGGATGAGGACACCCTCTCGCTGGAGAATCTGTTTCCCTGCGATCAAACCGAGATCTATGCCTCCAAGAAGATTAGCTTTATAATCGACGAGCTCATCCAGACGGAGGTGAACTATGTGAACAATCTGAAGAAGGGGCTGGTGAACTATGGCAAGCTGAAGGATCTGGAGGATGTGCCCGAGGGGCTCAGTGGCGAGGACAAGCAGAAGTTGCTGCTGGGAAATGTCGCGGAGATCCTAGAGCTCCACGAACAGGAGATTCTGCCGCTGATGTTGCGCAATCAGCGGGATCTCAAAGGTCTGTTCGATGAGTTTGCCGTGCACTTTGAGGTGAGTAAACTGGAGGGGATTATAGGAGATAGAGGGGGCTTTGTGTGGGTTGGGTCCATTAGCCAAGTAGCCGTTAGACAGGTTCCGACAGCCAATCGATCAGCGTTCTTTTGTCTTCTTCCGTAGGCACTCCAAGCTAAATTGCTAAAACTCAACCTCAAATATTTACTCACAAAGAAGAGTCGATAAAAGTTTTTTTATTATTTTTTTTTTACTTGACACCTGCGCTTGCTTTAGCGTTGAGTGACGGTTTCTCGTTTCTTCATTAATTTTTTGTGTTTTGTCAAGCATTTTTTCCTCTTTTTGTTTGTTGAATTTTGTAGTATTTTTAGTCCGAGACGAGACTCGTGTAGAAATGCAAATGAAGCCCATGTGGGTTATGCAAGCTGCTTAAAAATTCCAATTGAGCCTCGAAAATAAATGAATTATTTTTATTATATTTAATTCTGTGTAATATTTCTTTGCTCACACCTCGGGACAACCGAGAACCGAGAGATATGTGTCAGCGGAGGTTCATTCATATGCCGCGGCGTGCTTCGTATAAATTAAGTTAATGAAAATGCCAAAAAAAATAAAGAAATAAATATTTAGCAGGGGATGACGAATGGGTGGGCTTAGTGGGAGACCTGATAAGATTGAAATAATCACCAGAACACAATAATTATAAAGAACAACAAAGCCGAACACAGAGACAGAGAGCTCGCACTCAGTTACGAAAATCGGTTAGAAATTGCTAAAGCAAACAGACTTTTTTATGTCTGGGCTTGGGTTTCGTTTGCCGGCTGCCTGACGTCATCGCTTCACGTTGGGAGAGTCGCACATTTAGATATTTTTTATATATATTGTAGCTATATAGAAAATCCTCAAATCAACATGAATTACACTGCCTGCGGATCTCGTTAAAAGTGCTCTGTTGGGAATGATTTTTCGGGGCACTCTCCGAGTGGCCACATGGCCATGTCGAGCCGAGTGTTGACAACGCAAATGATCAATTTAAATTGAAATTGCCAGAGGAGGCGGCCTGTGTGTGTCTGTGGAATTCTTTGGACGCAATTCTCTTATGTCATTCTGCAGTTCCAAGAAGTGCCCAGGCCCAGACCGATAAGGAATAAATTAAGCAAACAAAGTACAGTGGAGACTGTGGCCAAAGCAGGTAACATTCCTGCTGAGCTGCCGCGAGGATTTTGGCATCTTAATGCTCGACAGACATGCTAAGCCCCCAGAGATCTGATTTATATTCTTTTTCTCCTCTCGCAACCACTTTTAACCCAAACATTTCTGACTCACAGGAGCAGAGAGCTAAGGCAATAATTTGGCTAAATATATATCATAAAAATTTGTTCAAAAGATTTGTTTATACATATTTTCACACAAGTTTTTCGCTTATTTTGGCAACATGTTGTATAAACAAAAGACGCACGCACACAACGCGTTGATAAATATATCTAAAATCATGTTTTGAATTTCCCCTCAGACTCGTCGTCGCTTATTAATGAGGCTTTTCACAAGCAATTGCCAAATCGATTAGTTTTGACACGAATTGATGTTGCGGCCGAAGAGGCCTAGTATTGATTAATCTCAGGCCTTGTCCAGTTGGGGATTTTGACTCGAATCCCCGAAGAAACGGACCATAAATAGAGTCGCCTTCATTTATTAATCGGCTTTAAATGGCCAAGAGCAGCCAAGTGACAAGCGTGTCGATTCTATTTGATTTCTCACAGAACACAGGCGCTAGAAATCAATTAAAAGTTTTGGATTTCAGATTGCCAAGGGGTCGGGGATTTTTCAGATTGAAGCAATCGATTTGGAGATCGGAATCGTTGATGTTTGGCTATAAAATAAACAAGCGCAGATGATGCTGAAGGGGATGCCTTCAGCCATATATTGTTTAAGCACGCGGAAAAATAGGAACACTTTTAAATGATTTGTTGAATAATTAATTGGATTTTTTTTTGGTGGTTCTGACTTATGGGCAAGGAAAATAATGATGGCTTACGAATTAGTATTTATCAGATCAGGGAAAATGAATTATTTAAGGTTTTTGATTCGTAAATTAATTTACTTTGAAAACGTTTATTGAAATCATTATTTAAGATGGTTTTCCCTTTTTTTAATATATAGAAATCAGCTTAAAATGCTATAATTTCCATATATAAAACCCATAATTTATAAATAAAGAGCCATTAAAAAATTATTCCCCTATTAACCTTGCTGACATTTTGGCCTGATTTATTGGCAAGAGTGTAAACTATAAATAGGCCACACATAGAATATAATTTTAAATTCCCTTTTTCCGCCCACACCCAGAGACAAATTGCTAAATTAAGGAGAATGCACTGCGGATGGGAATTTCATGTTAATAAAAATGACGCCCACCGAGCAGAATTTCGCAAGATGCAAAAATAGAGACTGTCACCTTTGGCTGCTAGACAACTACGACTCCGACAATTGTTTAATGCAATCATTTGTACGTCCAAATCGCATTAGACATGCAAAACATAGAGAGCTCCGGGCCAGGAACGGGAGATATTATTATGGCTGAAGCCCGCAGAGAGCGAGATGATTATCATATCATCTAAATGCAGAGCTTCGAGTTCTGATTCCGCAGCCGGGCGGAGCTAATGAAATTAAAATGGAAAGGAAATCGTTGGACAGGCAATTTTCTTTGCAGTTTGCACTAGTTTCGGGGTCTCAGAGCTTCGGGTTTTTTGGGAAAACATTTGCATTGGCATTGGCCCCGGTTGGCGACAGGAATTTCAAATTTTGAGCTCTAGCTCTGCCAAGCTTCCCTCGGAGTTACGTGACTTAAATGCTTAAGAAATTATGATTTCGCCAGCAGGCCTGTACCCCAATATATATCTCTCTATATATATACTCGTACACCAACGATGTGCGAACTCGTATGGCTCGGAGACAAAGGCTTGCCAAGTTTGGCTGAGGTTAAGAGGGGTTAAGACCTTGTTTGGGCTTAACTGGGGCTCGTTATGATATGTCTGGCTGAGGATTTAATTAATTTTCTTATAGAATGAGTGCTCATATTATTTAAACTATTTTTTTATAATTAATAACCTTTTCGTTCCCTTAGAAAAACCGCTTCTACTGCTATGTAAGCTTCACCATGGGCAAGAAATCCTCCATGCAGCTGCGACAAGACCATCGAGAGTGGCTGCAGGTTAACATAATTAAATATTATACTATAAATATTATTATTATATTAAATTTATATGTTTTTCAGACCTATCAAACCTCGATAAAAGACAAGCTGGGCATCGACAGCTTCCTAGTTCAGCCCATCCAAAGACTGACCAGATATCCATTGCTACTGCAGCAATTTATATCGGTAGGTTCTTGTTTTTATTTCTTTCACTATACTTAATATTATTATTTTTAATTACTTAAATATTTGTAGGAATTCTACAAGAGTGGAATTAGCTGCAAGCCCGTGCTGACGGCGGTTTGCAAGTTGGAGACGCGAATGCGACGTGCTCTGGATGTGGTCAACCAGGCCGAGGAGATACCCAACATTGAGGAGCTCAATGAGGTAGGTTAAAGATCTATTTTAATTTTAAATATATTATATATTTCGTTCCCCTCCAGCTGGACCTCCTGCAGCTGGGCAACTTCCGCCGCTCGACCGAGTTCGATGCCCAGTACTTTCCGACCCGCAAAAAGTACCGGGCCAAGATCTTCCTCTTCGACCGCAGCCTGGTCTGCACCGAAGTCCGAAAGAAGCGGCTGGCCTTCCGCCAGCACTACCTCTGGGAGAATGTGGAGCTGCAGCGACCCCTGGAGCTGGCCACCTCGAATGCCAACAAGACCATCAATCTGCTGGTAAAGCACCAGGAGGGAGGCAGCTCCAACGGTGCATCGAGTGCCAAGCGGGAGGAGTACTCCTTTGTGGCCTCGGAGGCGGCCGTGGTGAAGCAGTGGCTCCAGGCCACCCACAAGATCATCGAGATCGCGAGGAACGAGCACGCTCGGAGGAACACCTTCAGCCTGCCCATGGATCTGGTCATTGGCGTGGTGGTCTCCATCTGGCTGATATGGCAGTACTTGTAGGCGATATCCCTCCTGTTCCTGGCAACCCAACCCACCCCATCCCATCCCCCATCCCATCTAGATCGTAGATATCTAAGAATAAAGCTAAGTTATTTCGTAGTCCCTGGACTTGTGTGTACTTTCCTCGCTGCTTGTCCGAGCGTAAAATAAGCTTGCTGCAGTCGCTTGACAAATATTTATGATAAATTGCCTTTGCAGTGGCCAATCCCAGTGCTGTCCCCGTCGTCGTCCTTGCAGCAGAATGTAAATAGCTTTTCATCTTCCTCGCCACACGAGTGCAGAGTACAGTGTGTGCTCTGCTTGCGGCAGCCACCGAAAAATTTATGACAAATCTATTTATTTAGAATTTATGACGGGCCCCGCCGCTGCAGGAAGCCAAGTCACGGTCTAAGGAAATCTAATGAACCATGTCCGAGGAGAGATGTGTGGCTATGAACTGCTCGACAAGCCGATGATGATGATGCTGCGAGTGTGTTAAAAATGAGTTGGAAACGGTTTTAAAATGGGACGAACTTCAGATTTGAGGGAAGTATTAAAATGGAAATTTTTATTAGCTTTTGGTTAGTAAACAAAATACTTGTTAAATACTTTAGGGTATTACTGAAGCATTTATGACATTACTTCAAAGTTAGCTTTTGTTAGTTTAGCATTTACTGGTTAGCTGTTCAGTATTTGATTTATTTATGGGTTTTAAATATTTTAAAGAGTGATTTAACTAAAATAAAATACAATAAAATACTTTTAAATGTATTATTTCTTATGTTTATGTTATTTTCTTAAAAGCTTACAAGTTTTGTAGACTTTAAATGGCCAACAAATATGAGTAACAAATATTTAATTTATTTACCTCGTTTACTCCCGAAACTATGATTTATATTTCAAGAAAAACAGCCTAAAAGTTGTCTCCTAAATTTTATTTTCATTTAAATTTTAAAACCCAATTCCCCTGCTTTAAACCCACTGTAAGACACACTCCTCATCTTAAATCAAGAAACTGATTTCCCCCATTAGCTGTCCTGATTATCCGGTCAAGTGATTGTATCAAAAAATCATATTTTCTTCAAGGGAAAATAATAAGCCTTGGAAAATGGCGGGCCCAAGGCCCCTCCGAAGCCTGCAAGAATATAGAAATAAAACCCAAAAGTGCACTAATGAAGTTAAACAGAAGTGGGCGGGGCTGAAGAAGGCGCTAGTAAGGATGTGTGCCATCTGGCCCTATCTGCATTTCCGTGGGTGTTTCGGGGATGTGACAAAATTTGCACAAAAGCAATTTGTTAAGAGGGCGAACAAAAAAATATAAAAAAATACAAATTTACTGACTCCCTTGACATCCCAAGGATATAGGGGGAGGGGAGCCATGTGAGCCATGTCTAAGCAAATTTTTGTTGGTACTTTCCCAGCAAGTCTATGTGCTCACTCGCTGGCTGGCTGGCTGGCTGTTGGTTTATTATATTATGTCATTTATGTTGGCATGCCGCCATCGCATCCGCTTGTCGTTTGCTCGGGGGATAAAGGATGTCGGAATACGGGGATACGGGGATACGGGGCCAAAGGATAATGCCCGTGTTCTTACCAGGCAGCTTAAGTGTATTAATGTCTGTCAAGTAGTTGTCACAAAAGTGACGTGTATGTAAACGATTTGACATTTTTATGAGCCCGAAAAAGTCGCTGAGAAATTACAAAATTTTCCAGCTAACTGCTCTTCCTCATTCTCCCACGCTCCTTGGTCCTGGGTAAATATATTTCAATATTTCTGGGCCATTGGCTCCTCTTTCTATTGTCTATGCCCCTCACGTAGTTGGCCCAACATGCTCCACATGTTTTTTAAACTAAATGCATAATTTCGAACGCAAGAAAAAGCGAAGAAAAGGCAGCATTTTTTGGCAATAGAATTGTCGAATGCCTGGGGGCCATAATTTATTTGAATTTTTTTTCGTCTTCGTCTTCGTCTTCGTTTGCCGGGGACACGTTGCCGGAGGACCGCAGCAAATTTGCCAAGTAATTGCACAAATTATTGCACGTAGGCGGGCAACACATGATGATGGAACAGATGGCACCGGGGAGATATCGGCCTCCTCCTCCTCCCTTTTTCATGCTACATTAAATTAACTTGACATATTCGGGAATGGAAATGGCAATGGGGAATGGGGCCACAACTGTTGCTAATTTTTGCTTAATATGCCCCACACATTGGACTTGTGTGCGTAACCAATTCACGCCCCAGCGCCAGTTGCCGCCTCCTCCTCCTCCTCAAAACCCTCCAAACCCAATCCCATATAGCCAGGATATGCGCCTCCCGATATCTGTGAGGGCTTTATCTGCCCATGTAAATGCAACACAACACTTAGGCACGCATCCAGCACACATCTTCATCCATCCATCCGTCCCAGTCGTCTCTGGATTTGCGAATTCGTTTAGTTCCTTTGCTTTGGGTGCTTGAAAAAGTTCAAATTTCAGCTGCGAAATGGCACGTGAAACAATGTGCTTCCCCCGGCCAGGGGTGGCAGAGACAGTGGGGCGAAAGTGCAGAAAAAGTGAAGCTAAAGTTGGTTAAGAAAAATGTTAAAAATATGGAAAGTTCTGAGGGATTTTATTACTTGAATTTCACACTTAACTTTAGTTGATGTATTTTTTGGAATATTAAACCTTAGTTCCCTAGTTCCCTAAGGGCCGGGTCCTCCCTGTCAAAATTGTGAGGCCATATAAAGTTCCAGTATTGTTCCGGAAAATCTGATTCTCTATCGTGTAAATGTGAGAGCTAACTTTAGCCGAGACCCAGACTCCCTGTAAAATATTTTCCGGCCGAAAAAAAGTATTATTTCCGATAGCCGAAAATAATAAAAAGAGGCGGATAGCTGTTTTGAGTGTTTACGTTTGTTTTAATGATTCAACCCATCCTTTCGGAGATGACAGAAACAGACGTAGGGGTTGCCACTCCTCCACAAACTTTCGCGCTTTTTAGCACTGCTTTTCTTCTTAAGATGATCGTACTTGTTCCTTAACGTTTTCCACATCCCCACAGAGGACAATCTTCCTTCTGGGCCGCTATAGCCAGGAGTGCTGCGAGTACGATAGTGAACTTCATGTTAACTGCTGATTCTTGGGATAGAGACCCAGCTTTATATACGTTCCCTGGGCCCCCTGGAGTATAAACGTATTAGCAACGGCTATGTCTGATTATGAATATCAGAATATGGGTGACATAACGCCACTCCCAAAGATTCGATTTAGCCATGCTCGTTTGTCCGTGTGTCTGTATTGTATTTGTATTTTGTGTATATTATAAATGTCATCCTAACGCTACAAGGTTCAACTTATAGTTTGTACTCAGTTTTAGAGTATTTTTGCATTGGCGTATTTCTTATAGAGCTCCTCTACAAAAGGTACAGAGTCTGGAATTATTAATATCTTTCGATGTAAGCCCGATTTTATGAAATCATGAATCTGACAATGCTGGCGCTTTAATGGACACCTCGAAGCCCCGCCCCGATTGCTCAGTATCATTGTTAAAGATAATATTCGCCATAGCCAAGAAACAAAGGCATCGATCATGATCATATCGAAAAAGTCTCTGTTGTCTTATATGCCCCTTTAAGGGCCGGCTCCTACCCTCCCTGTCAAAATTGTGAGGCCAGATAAAGTTCCGGCTTAGAAAATCTATCGTGTAAATCTGAGAGCTAACTTTAGCCGAGACCCGGACTCCCTGTAAAATATTTTCCGGCCGAAAAAAAGTATTATTTCTGATAACCGAAAATAATAAAAAGAGGCGGATAGCTGTTTTAAGTGTTTGCGTTTGTTTTAATGATTCAACCCATCCTTTCGGAGATGAGAGAAACAGAAGTAGGGGTTGCCACTGCTCCACAAACTTTCCCGCTTTTTGGCACTGCTTTTCTTTTTAAGATGATCGTACATGTGCCTTAACGTCCTCCACATCCCGATATAGGACAATCCTCCTTCTGGTTCGGGTCAGACTTCTTGGTCGGCCCGGCGTTGACGAGGCCAATAGCCAGGAGTGTTACGAGGACGATGGTGAACTTCATGTTAACTGCTGATTCGTGGGATATCCAAAGTCGCTCCAAAAGCTGCTTTAAATACCTTCTGGAGCTCTATAGTATAATCATATTTACAATGGTTCAATATCGAATTGGTTGCCAAGGAGGATTGCGAGGAGAATAATCATCTTAGTAATGGATATGGCCAATTACCGATTCGAGTGTCCTTCACATTCCCTTATAGCTTTATAGGGAATAATGTGTATAATTTTCATTCACTCAAAATTAATCTTGCCCCACTGTGCCCGTTACGGTGGCACAAATCAAGCAGAGCGACAAATGCCCATGCGAATGTGTGAATTTGCCGACGATGACAACTGATAAAAGATCGAATTGCGCATCTGAATCCTGCGAGAGTCCCAGGACACGTTCCGCCTGGCAGGAAGGGGGGAATGGGAATGGGAATGGAGACTGAGACCGAGACCGAGACCCTTAAGACCCCCGGGTTACGCATAATGCCGTATGGCATTAGATAAAAAACAAAGGCATGTAATTTTCGGGGCATGGCCCAGAGCCGCAGCGGAAACGGAAGCGCTCGATAATCGCCCAGAGAGTGCAGCGTCATGTGTGGGCTGAGGGTCCTTGATGCCCGATGCCAGATAATGCGGGGGCGGAAAATCACGTAGGGTTACGGTGGGAGGGAGGAGGCACACCCACTCTCCCCAAATTGATAAATGCTCGCTGTTAAGTGGCATGTTTTTTGGGTTAAATGCGGTGTAAAATGTGCTAGCCCCCTTAACCCCTAATGGCATAATAACCTTGTGTTGGCAAAGGAAAAAAACAGAGCAATTGTTTGGTTACAAAGAGAGCAGGGGTTCTTTGAAAAAAATTAAACAGAAAAGTGTAGGCAACGTTTCACTTGAAGATTCTAGAGGGAAAAATGTTCCATACTGATTAGGAGCCAATAAACTTTTTTAGTTACATTTTTTTCGCCGTGTAATTGAAAGCTGGTAAGAGCTGAGTGACAGTTCAGTTAGCAGTCGAGACAACAAGCACCTTGAAAGCGTCAACCTGGCCGAGTTGACGCATATAAATCGCCCATCGTTCGGGGCCGCACCTGACACTGTCAACATATGCTCTGCAGTTCGGGCGAAAAGGCGAAATGGCGAGAATCCCGGCCTTGTGCATACATCTTGCTTACAGGGCTCCAAATTGAAATTTAAAACGGGAAAACCAATAAAAAACAAGTTACACAGACGCCACCGACGGGCGGCAATACAAATTGCACTGACGACAGCTGAAAGGCCAGGGAACCACCCGGAACCAGCCGGAACCAGCCGAAACCACCCGATCCCAAATGCAATTCGCGCCCGGGACCAGCATACAAATGCCTTTAGCCAAAGGATAATATAATGCACGTTGTTGAAGAATAATGGTCCTGCCAGAAGACAACGTCGCCAGCGTCGTAGCGTCGTCCAAGGGACTAAGCATGTCTGCCATCCTCCCCAAAAGGAGGATGGGGGCAGCCAAGGATCCAACGGATCCACAGAGCGGACAATAACGATGCCGGCAACGGCAATGACAGGCAATTTTAATAGAATCCGCCAAGCAGGGGAAATGGGGATACGGACTTAACTTGGTGCGTGCCTTAACCCCGCCAGAGCCCAGCCAGGACAGCTTCAATTTGCACCACCAGCCTACGAGTCCTCAATGAACTGAGTCTTTTCCCATCCATAGATAGATAGATAGATAGGCAAAGGGGGTGCAGGAGGCTGGGGGATGGGAAGTGTGATTTATTTGCAGCCAAAGTCAACAATCAATATTAAAATTCGTATGAAACCTGTTGAAAGCAATGAATTTTTAAAAATATTTCAGAGATTGGATACCTTGCAGGACATATTGTCTGATTTTTGCAATAAAATGGAAGTTTGTTGGATTTTTAAGAATTTAATACATATTTTTTATTAAATATTCAAAGCAGCAAATGAATTAAAGTCAAATTTCAGAAAATATATTATAAAGCTAAGCAAATAACCACTTGGAAACTTAAACTTAAACTCAATAAGCGGTAAAAATTAATACAGATTCTCCTCAGAGGATAAAGGCAATATTTCTGAGGTTTCAACTTTGTAGCCTAGTTATTTTAAGATCTTTTCTGGACATCCCTCAGTCCGAATCGAACTCCTAGAACTCTGGAACTCCTCCTCTCCTTCCTAGACTTCATTTCCTCACCTTGTAATCCGACCTGAGCTAGGGTTACTTCCCCCCGGCCTGGCCCCCCGGAATCTCTGTGAATAAAATGTTGTATAAATTGTTCCAAGGCATAAAAATGATAATGTCCATTTGTGGTCGAGCCAAATTCATTTATTGCGGCTGCCGAAATATCTTTTGATTAGCCAGCGGAATGGCTCCGGTTGCGGGCCATAAGAATCCAGGTCATGTAGCCCGCATATAAATCCCAGCAAATTCATGCATGACCCATAAAAGCGGGAGGGAGGGAGCCTCGAAGCCTGGCACTTCAGGAAACACGGAACATATTTCCTATTTATGACTGCAACTTTCGGTGGACTCCGGGCGGGGTATAAAAATTTCAACACGCTTACACAAAAATTGCCAATTAAGCGCATTTATGACTGCAGCGCTGCCGGAAGTATGTGTGGCATGCAGCTAGGAGGACGAAAACCCACTCACTCTCCCTCTCCCTCTCCCTCTCCCTGAGGAAACAGTGTCTGGGCCCATAAACATCCTTAATGCGAGAACGTGTGCACTCCGAAGACGCTGGCCAGGATTATTAAGAAACAATGAAGCCGGGACGCCGCTAGAAGCCATAAAAGCGGACACATAACGCCCGGTTTATGGCGCAAGTTAAAACCGGAAACTAAATAGTTGACACCGCGCGCGGACATTGACCAAGGATTACCGGGATGGGATGCAGCAGACTCGTAAAGTTCTCTCTCGGGTCAATGACGAAAACATAATTTGTAATTTGAATTTGCTTCGTGTTCGAGCATAAGCAATGAGCTCTCACTCTGCTGGTCCTTTGCAGGACATAACGCATTCCGTTGGCGTTTCGGCTATATCGGCTATATAATTCATAGGGATAAGAAATTCGGATTTAACAAACTATAATCATGGAATAGACTTTTTATTGGTTTCTTAAGGAAACAGAGAAACTACTACTTAACTCCTTTTTCTGACTTAGCCCAAGGAAAGCCACAATTAACTTGTGCTAAGCCTTGGCTACAGCTTTTGGCCCCGACAATAACGTCGTTGACTGATTTATGCGCTTATCACGCAGGCGTCGCCGTTTTTATGTCCTTGTCGTCGCCGTCTGTCGGCCATAAATGTCCTGGCCGGAGTCCTGGTCGCAAATTTGCCATTTTAATGCTCCTTGGCGCACATACTTGCCCTCGTACCTGCGAGAAATGGCTTAGGCCCATCCTCCGTCGATGTGACAGTTTTTCATTACGCACAAATCCTTCGGGCATACACCGAGTCACATTAAAAAAAAGGATGTTGACTAAAAGCCAAAAAACACACACGAAAAAATATAAAAAGGATCGGGTAAAAGTCGTAAGCAAACACACGAGGACGGGTGCAGTCTTAGGAATTTCATAAAAATCGTTGCCAGCTTATCGCAGCTTTAAGATGTCTGTCCTGGCATGTCCTGTGGGTGGCGGGTGCGGTGGCGTTGGCGGTGTCCTGTGCCCTGCGACACTTTGAAAGTGACATTATGCAACTTTGAGCGGCACAGCGGCGGGAACTGCAGCTATCTAAATTACCCAGAGACATCCGGCATGGCAGGACGTCCTTATATGCTCAAGGATCAACAGGAAGCGCCCCAAGGAGTCTGACTAGCTCCATGTGTTGCATTTTCCTTTTTTTTCTTTTTTTCTCTCCTTCCTTTTTGGCGCTGCAAATTTCATTTGGCACTGGGAGGGCAGGAAGGAAATGTGAGCATGCAAAGCCAAAAAGGGTCCTGCAGAGACACAGATAAGTTAAGCGCAGGAGTCGCCAATTAATGCGTCGTCCTGCACGTGTTAGCGCTCGCCCACTTGAGGTCCTGGCGGCGCCAAGTGGCCGTCTGTCAAGGCCAAAAGTCACGTACTCCTGCCGGGAATTTAAGGAGTGAAAAATTTAGAAACTTCACAGAATAAACTTTCAAAGCAACTTTGAAAAGGGATAATTTAGGACATATCAGTTGATTTATAAATTTTATTTATATAGATATTCACCTATAAAAAATAATAAAAGCAAATGTAAGACAGTAAAAACGAAGGCAATATTTTATTATATATTTTCCGCACGCGGAGGAACACGAGGAAACCTTCCTATCTCGCTGTTCATTATCATTTGCAGCCGCGT
The DNA here is from genome assembly GCA_018153105.1 of Drosophila rufa. Classification (NCBI taxonomy): domain Eukaryota; kingdom Metazoa; phylum Arthropoda; class Insecta; order Diptera; family Drosophilidae; genus Drosophila; species Drosophila rufa. The sequence continues at coordinate 8,484,600 of JAECXS010000002.1, forward strand.
GATCACCGGCACCATCATCTGGAGGCCCAAGTGCTGCTCCAGGGTCTGGGCAATCTCCACCCGAAGCGCCTCCTCCAAGGACTCGCTGACGTTGCGCTTCTCGACGATCTCCACCTCCGGCACCTGCAGCGGATATCTCGCCGGACAGGTGAAGACCAGCTGAAGGGCAAAGCCAACTCGGGCCCCAGATGCGGCGCCACCTCCGCCGTCCAGATAGTTCATGGTGGCCAGCGGAACCTTCAGCTGGAGTCTCGGTCGACGGGCCAGGACCAAGTAGGCCAGGCCCAGATAATGCATCGTTCGCACCTCATTCTCCTGCAAGTCCCCGAAAAACCGAGCCGTCCTCTCCGCATCCCAGTTCTCCGGCAGATCCCTCCTGGCCACACCTCCTCCTCTGCCTCCTCCTCTGCCTCCTCCTCGCGCCCGCTGCGTCATCCTTCGTCGGTAATTTCGAATTTTGTCTACTACTGGTTTTTTTCCCCCGGATTGTAATCTCTGCTCCACCGAAATAATTTGAAATGTAATGCCAGGCCATGTCGGTAAGCCGAGATTTGCATACTCGTAGTGTCGTCGCCCATCGAGGCAATAACAGATGGATGAAGGGGACTTGAGGCCTATCATAAGGCCAGGGATCTCTATGAAGCCTCCCTCGGGATGAATCGGGGCAGAGAGTGTATGGTAAAGTGGATGCTCTGCCCGTAAGGAGTTACAAATTATAAATAATATATTAAGTTATTAACTATTAAGTGTTAACGATATTATGACACATTATTTCTGATTTAAAATAAATTAATTAATTTAATTAATTTACCTAAAGTTCTGGATTTATTAATAGGTTTTAGCTAAGAAAATTTACACTCTTTCTCCGTTGATTATTAAGTTGAAAATACCCACTAAATCATAACCAACCCTGATTTAAAATAAATTAATTTTAAGACCTAAAGTTCTGGATTTATGAATAGGTTTCAGCTAAGGAAATGTACACTCTTTCTCCGTTGATTATTAAGTTGAAAATATAGAAAATAATCACTAAATCATAACCAACCCGATAAACACAGTGTATTCACAATACTTCGAGTATATTTTGCGACTTCCCTGAATATGCTGCCATAAATACCCTCTCACCGCAAATTGAGTTTGTTCGTTTTGGCTGATTTGATTAGCCTAGATTTGCTGGTCTCAGTGCTATGCAAATTAGCTGTGTGATTATCGCGAAAATTGGCAAACACCCGGCACACACACCCGACACACAACCGCCACCACACCCTCCAAAGAAAATTCCCAAGGCAGCGCCCCTTAATAGTTTTCAGCTTCAGACGTGCGTGCGGATTTCCTCTGCACTTGGGAAATCTTCCACGCATATGAGTAACATTTTTATTAGTCCTGCGAAAATTTGCATTTTAAAGCAGTTTTCAGTCACGTGAGCAGCAAGGATTCCCTTTGATTTTACACACCAACGCCCCTGGCTAGTGGTGGCTTTTCTAATGAGCAAGGGGAGGAATTTGTGCCTTAATCAAGAGGGATTGCATACATTTGATTACTCCCTGGAAAAGAGATAAATAAATTAAGGCTTGATTGAATAAATATGAAAAATAAGCAAAGGACTTAGAGTTCTAGCTGGGATATGTGTATTGAATAAAGTTCTTAATTTTTAAGGTCCAAAATGGAGCCATTATTTCCCTCTGGAAGTAGTAATTGTGCTCTTTACCTGACTGTCAATCAACTTTCAATAAGCCAGCCGGCGCTGCTTCAATCTTCATTAGAGTCCTCAGAGCTCAGAGCTCAGAGCTCCAGGATGATGTAAGGCCAAAGCCCTGCCCGGCATCGAACTCACTCAAACATGTTGCATTGCCCCTACAACGGCCGGCGAGTGTGCTCAGATTTTCCACCCACCTTTCCGCCCGGTTTTCCCGAGGCTCCCTTCGGCTAGCTGGCGGTTGGTTGGCTCTTCGCCGGCTCCTAGCCAGCCGGGATGGCAACGCCCCGGAACGTGACCAAATGGCATTCGGGGCGTGCACCCCGAATAATGGGGGAGAGGCATGAATCCTTCTGCCGTTCTGCCTTTCTGAACGGTGCCTCCTTATCCCCGGAGTCCTTGTTCTTGCAGATTTTTCCTCAATCTTGTATTGACTTTTTGCTGTTTGCTCGCTGGGATTTTTCGGTTGCTCCCCCGATTGGCCGGGATGGGAGTTCTTGAGCTTTGTTTTTGAGAGCTGCTTCTGGGGAGCCCCTTCCCGTTTCCGGTTGTTGGAAACTTTCGTGAAGCACTTGTTTACGATTTGAAGTGCATTTGCCGGGGTGGCGGAGGCGGTGGAGTGACTGTCATAATTTGGAGTCCATCGATTGCGATCTCTCCGGCTCGCTGGCAAGTGTGAAAAGTTTTCCACTTGGAGTAGGAAAATCTCAGCTGTTAAGTTCCTTGGTTATGCTAATGAGGCAAACTTTGCCACTTCGATCGGAGGTGGTTTCTTGTCTGCTCGCTGTAATTGAAAGTTTTATTTTTGGTTTGCCAAGTTTGCAGTGCCCTCCGGATGAAGCAAGGTCACTCCAGAGCGGGCAAGACCCACCCAAAAAGACACACCCCGTGTTAAACACGCAAACCCCATCGAATGATAAGATATATCGGAGTTGCCCCGAAGGTTATAAGAGGCCTCGCCTGGAGCATCGCCGGATGAGAAGAGCGATTGCTAGCCCGGCATGAAGTACTCGACTTTGCTTATTCTGGGCCTCATTCTGGCCCTGGCCATCATCAGCGGCGAGACGGCCAAGTCCAAGTCCAAGACCAAGGCGAAGAACAAGCAGAAGCAGCAGGCCCAGAAGGAGGAGGTCCTGCCCCTAGCGGAGCCCTGCAGGGCTGCCAGCTGTAAGCTGCCCGACTGCCGCTGCTCCGATGCCGTGCTGCCCAGGTCCAAGTTTCAGGGCAAGGAGAGCGAGATTCCTCAGGTATATATTAGTACAAAATAAGTCAAGAAAAGTTTGTTAAATTAATAAAATTGCCCTGAATATATCAGTTCGTGACCATCACCTTTGACGATGCCGTGAATGCCGTTAACTACGACCAGTATGAGCTGCTCTTCGAGGGTCTGATCAATCCGGATGGCTGTGTGGCCACCGGAACCTTTTTCCTGTCCCACGAATACACGGACTATGTGCGGGTCAATGCCCTCTATAGGGCGGGTCACGAGATCGCCCTGCACTCGGTGACCCATGGCGATGGCACCGACTACTGGCGCTCGGCGGACGTGGCCACCGTGGAGCGAGAGTTTGGCGCCCAGCTGAAGATGCTGGAGACCTTTGCCAAGGTGAATCCCAAGAGCATTCAGGGCATGCGGCTGCCCTTCCTTCAGATCTCCGGAAACAACACCTTCCAGGCGGCCCGTCGCCTGGGCCTGAGCTACGACAGCTCCTGGCCGACGCAGCAGTTCAAGGACCCGGCCATGTGGCCCTACACCCTGGACTACCAGTCGAAGCAGGATTGCCAGATCGGGCCCTGTCCGGCGGGCTCCATTCCGGGGCTGTGGGTCAACCCGATGGTCACGTGGACGGACACCGAGGGCTACAGCTGCTCCATGATCGATGCCTGCGTCTATCCGCCAGAGGACAAGGTGGACGCGCTGTTCGAGTGGATGCTGGAGAACTTCAACCGGCACTACGAGGGCAGTCGGGCACCCTTCGGGATGTATCTGCATGCAGCTTGGTTTTCGAGGGGACGCAATCATTTTGGGGCCTTCAAGAAGTGAGTTTACTTATTTTCTTTATTTAGGTATTTATTTAATATCTTACCATATTAAAAAGTAAAAATAAAATTAGGAAGAGATGTAGTAGTTTGGTAATTTTCAAAAGGCTAAAAGTATGCAACGACTTATTGTGATGCCATATTTTATTTACATCTGATATATTTGATACTATCGAAATAGTTTCTGTAGGTTTATTAAGTTATTTAAACAAACCCATAATTTTAAATTACTATAATTTATTTAATTTACAATATTAATCTCTTTAAATCCCACAGATTCATTAACCACCTTAACACCTATCCGGATGTTTATCTCACCGGCATTTCGCGGATGCTGGAGTACGTGAAGAAGCCCGTCCTGGGCGCACCCTTCAAGGACTGTCCCGCCCTGCCTGAGGCCGAGTGCCGGGCGGTTCAGTGCCATGTCCAGAAGCTGTCCACCGGCGAGGAGCGTTACCTGAATGTCTGCGACAAGTGTCCCCTCGTCTATCCTTGGCTGGACAATCCCCTGGGCCAGCAGCTGTAAGCCCACAGACCATTTTGCCAATAAAGAGAATACACAGAAAATAACCCAAATGTGTTTGAATTTTCAATGAAAATATTTAACAATTAAAAATCAACTTCAAAGTATTCAAAAGATTTAATTTTAAAAGACATTCCCTCAGGTATATCCTTTTAGAAATTTCGTAGATTTTGACTTTCTCAGCAAAATTCACACAGAAAAGAACCCAAAAGTGTTTTTGAATTTTCCATGAAAATATTTAACAATTGAAAATAAACTTCAAAGTAAAGAACACTTTTAGGTATATCCTTTTAGAAATTTAGTAGATTACTTTCCCTGCAAAATTCACACTTCCCTACTGATAACATCAATGTCATCCGAGTTTTCCCTGTGTGTGTGAGGTGTGTGCCATGTTTTGCGAAAAGGGGTAAGCCGTTGAGTTTGAGTTGACATTTTCCCATCTCTAAGCCAAAATTTACATACGCCGCCGCACGGACCGCGCTGATAAATGAGCTGAAATTATGTTTCTGGCCGTGAGACGCTTAATTAACTCATTCAGCGGAGCAGAGTGCCCCCGAGTGCGGTCATATTTCATGGGGCTCTCGGCTCTCGGTCGAGAATTAATACGCCGGCTTCCGGTGCCACGGCGAGAGTCCTGTTTTAGGGGTCCTGTCAATGCAGCTGCTACCTGTAAATGACGTTCGACCGTCGTCGTCTGGGGCTCCGGGCTCAAACTCTGATGCCTTCGGTTGCATTTTTGTTAATGGACCTCTAACTAATGACAGCCTCCGGGCTGCTGCATATCGGCCAGGAGACGAGACCTGCTCCCGCTCCTGCTCCCGCTCCTGCTCCCGCTCCTGTCCAGCCCCCCCACTTTGCGGTTGCTGTCGCAAATTATGTATGCGGTTAGCCATGGCCAGCTCGTCCCCGGGGTAGCGTTGGGTTAAGGCGGAGGACAGGTTGGACATGGAAACGACCACAACATATTGGTTGATAGTTGACCGAAGGAGCAGCTGGAGGAGAAGGTTGCCTGTAAGGATTCCTGGAAAAATGGGGCTTACTCAAGGCACTTAGAAATACCCACAGAAGCAATATTTATCTGCGGTTAGGTGGAGTGGAAAGTGAGGCAACCAATCAATTAGAGTGTGGGCACAAACACCTTAAAGAATATTCCTTAAAGTTTACATATATTATTTTTGGAATTTAATTCAAGTTTCAGCTAATTTATTCACATTTGCTTGCAACTACACACGTTTGTGACAATGCTTGTTGGCCAGGACATAGCCCTCCGGGCAGTTGGCCGCCAGGATATTGTAGGGCTGCACCTGCATCGATCCGCTGGAGTTCCAAGTTGCCTCCATTTTCATTTTGGCGGGTTCATTCGGTGACCCATCGGTTACGGCTTCCACAACTTCGCTGTCCGTGGCCCGAGCTGCGCTGATTGCCAGGATGCAAAGGACGAGCCAGAAGAGGATGCTGCACGCAGATGCCATGGTGTGCCAGTGATTGCCCAAATTTAACTGAATCAAAATCCCAATTTTCTGCTGACCATTACGACTCGATGTGGCCAAGACAATTGTGAAAGTAGTTAGTGGCTTATAAGGCAACTCGATGCGAGGGCTCTTGAAATATTTTCAGTCCAAGGTTGCCCCAGCCAAATCAGATCTGCTTTGATAGATTTCAATTTGGCATTTCTTGGCGGGAAATAAACAATAAACAATAGGCAAACAATGGCTGGCTGCTGGCTCTGGCTTTTATGGAAATGAAAGAAAATGCTCGAGAAAATCGCAACAAAAAGTGCGCAAATATTTGCTGATTACTTTCCCGAAACTTGCACTGATTAACAGCCGGGCAGAGGACTATTGTCCTGTTTTCTTGCTCCTGATCCCCTCCCCTCCCCTGCAATTAGAGATTTTTCCAACCCCTCTGCTTAGCATAAATTTTGCATTCACTCCTCAGGAGAATAAGGTGGCTGTCATAAATAAATGACTCTACGACCTGCCTCAGCTGTCTGTGACCTAAACAGGCATTATTTTAATGTACTTTTATGCGGTACAGAGCGAAAAAAACAAGGTTCCCGGTATTTAACCCACACACACACACACAGAGGCCAAATGACATTTTTATGTTTCAATTTTCGTTTGCCTTTTCTTTTCACTTCGCGAAAATTATGCCCACCACCCAAGGACAAGCACTTTGATGATGATGACGTGGGTCCCGGGTCCTTAACAATTGGGGAAGCTTCTGGTTCCTGGCTGTGGTTTTTTGCCCCGCCTGACAATAGAATTGTCAAAATTATTCGCTCAAATTGCTGACATTTATTAGGCAGTTTACGGCCTCGGGCTTAGGTTACTTTGTTGAGAGTCACTTAGGGGATGAGATGATATGTGTTTGCCTGGAGAGGGGGAAACTTTTTAATGACTTCCAATCATTACTGGTTTTTAACTTTAGAGTGCTTTTTAATATTGTTGAATGGGAAAAACTTTAATTACAGGTGTAACTATTAATTAATTCTCTTTTAGAGGTGACTTACTCTTTAAAATACTTGTAAATATTTGTTACAACTTTTTAATGCTATTCATAAATTTATTTAAAATATAGTAGAAAATTAATTTCAATTTAAAACTTGTCTGTGAATATTTTCTAAAGCTTTATTCAACTATTCTTTAACTTATTCACTTTCACTCAAAATTCTTGTAAATATTTGTTAAAACTTTTTAATGCTATTTATAAATTTATTTCAAGTATTTTATATATATTATATATAGTATAGTATATATAGAATATTTATTTCAATTTAAAACTTATCTGTGAATATTTTCTGAAGCTTAATTTAATATAAAACTAGATATAAGAGGAACTTCTAGGTCTTGAAGCGTGAGTTATTGCCTTTTTAAGGTGTAACTATTTTATAATTTATTCATTTTTGCAGGTGACTAGCTCTTCAAAATACTTTTTAATGCTATTCATAAATTTATTTAAAATTAATAGATTGTCTGTGAATATTTTGTGAAGCCTTATTCAAAGTAAAATGTGGTAAAGAGTGAGTTATGTGAATAAACTGTGAAGCTTTCAAGACGTTTTTTAATGTATAAATTAAAGACATTTAATAAAGTTCAAGACAATGAATAATTTCCTGGTTTTTACTGACCTATCTCAGCACAAATTAATTCTAAATGAAATCGTTATTAATTCTAAATACTTTAAACTTCCCTTTAAGAAATCCCAGCCTTGAAACATATATTCGCATTGCGAGTGCAGTGGCTTGCGGTTATTCGACCGATTCGCTGATTCGCCGAACTGCTGATTAAAAATGTTAATTATGTAAGAGCTTCTCGGTTGTAGGTAGGCCTTATCTGGGAGCAAACAAGCCCGCACACTTGTGGAACTAACAAGCTAATGACTCGACTCTCTTGGCTCTTGCCTCTCGATCTGAAACTGAAACTGAAACTGAATCTGAGAATGAATCTGAAACAGAAACTCAATCAGAAGCTGAAACAGACAGAGATTCAGTCTCGAGTGCGACACTGGCCAGCGTGAACGTGTTTACTTGGGCTTCAATTGCAAAGCCAACTTTTTACGATTATGCCCCGGCCGGAGCTGCTGTTTCTGCTCATCGGTGTCTGGCTGTGTCTGTCACTGGATCCACATAGTGCGGCTCGAGTGCCCGGCGATCGCTTTGTCTTTCCCTCGGAGTCGCAGCCAAAACTGGAGTCCCGCCTCAGGGAAATCGATCGGGAAATGGCGGAGGTCTCACGGCTAACGAATGTCACGGTTCTGATGATGCCCCAGGAAACCAAGCAGGTAATGCCGAGAACTACCAGCACGGGAAGTGAAAAGCCACCAGCAGTAACTGCACCAGGAAATGGAAATGGAAACCTAACGGAGCCAACGAAAAATCCATCAAAACCGGAGGCTGAATCCAGCGAATCCAAGATAATAACCTTTGGCAGCGATCCAGACTCAAATGGCCCGCGTCCCTGGGAGCTAACAGAGGTCCCGGTGACCGCCAAGCCTAAGGTGGTGCTGGAACCACGGATCACCCTGGAGACCACTCGAATTTGTCCGGAGGGCTTTACCTTGAGTGCCACCCACTGTCGCAAGAATGCCTAGCTGCTGGGTTTACTAAATAAATAAATTATGAATTTGCTAATGAACTTCTAAAGAAATTAGGCTAAAACGTGATTCCAAAGTATGCAAATTGTAGTTTTAAAATGAAATTGCTAACTACTAAAATTTAATGATGTTTATTCAATAAAAATGATGACTAATTAGATCGATTTTCCATTGGTTGTGCAGTAATAAAATACGATTAAGTGATACATTTTCTGCCAGTGTAAGCTAGCACCGATGTTTAAGCTTTGTGATGCAAAAACATTGTTTGGGAGAGCTCAAGAGTTGACTCAAACGTTCAGTCTTGAAAGCTTTGTCAATGGAAAGAAACGTCTGAAGCCATTTTGGTGCCGTAATTTCTTAAATTTAAATATCAACAAGTTGCCTTGCACTTTTACTACAATGTTCAGCCTTTTTTTTTGTAATTTGTTAATGTTTTTGTTTACAGTGTACATGTGTAAAAGCTTGCTTTGTTTACGTTTTATTTATTGAGAGAGCTGGTGTCCGGCTTTTTCACATTAACTTCGCTCACCACCGCGATCTTTTACCTCGATGATTTTTTATTGATTTTAGACAGACAGGTACTGGGAATTTAATGGGGATCTCCAAGATCAGTCTCTAAAGTTTCGTCGCCCAGATATGTCGATCCAACTTAATACTTTGATGCTGTTGCTTCTGGTGATTGTCATCACAGTCGAGGCAAGATCAGTGTCCTCCACTGATGACCAAGGAAGTAAACCCAACTCAAAGATAACTCCTGGACCGATCTCTAGCGGAACCAAGGTACCTTATCCGGGTCCCCTGTACTCATTGATCGAGACTTCGCCGATATGCAAAATGGGCTTCAAGCTGCAGGGAAATCGCTGCCGGAAGCCAGCGTAACTTTTGAAATATTAATGATTTAATAAACTAATAAATTAAATACATTTTTATCTACATTTTTAAATGATTTTCGATGCAGTGTAGCAGACTACGAAAATATCTAAAAGCTTTTTTGCTGCTCGGCTGCTTTGTTTACGTTTTTATTTTGCGGGAGAGCGCAGCTGCCGCTGGCCTGGCTTTTTCCCATCTACTCCGCTCTGCGATCGTGATCTTTATCTGTCTGGCTTTTGGTGGGAATGGGAATGGAACTGACACTGGCAATAACTGACTCTGACTCTGAGTGGGAAGATGATCCGTGTCAGTCTGTAGAGCTTCGTCGCAGCAAACAAACGCGTCTCAGCCCCATGATGTCGACGATCACTCTTAACCCTTTGCTGCTGTGTCTGGGCTCTTTGTGCCTGCTCTTCCTCTCGATTGAGGCCAGAACCCGGCCCTCCGTCGACGATCGCATAGTCTTCCCCAAGGACAGCGATGAGGACGGATTTTCCTCGAAGTTCCTCCTAACCAGTGTCAACTGCACATCAGCAACGGTGGCGGTTTCATCCACCACAAGGAGCTCTGCTCTGTCGACCACGGAGACCACAGAACTCATCTCGAGCGGATCCGAGGAGCAGGACACCGAGAAGCCGGTGGTGGACAATCGGATATTGATCGAGACATCTCCGAAGTGCAGAGCCGGCTTCGAGCTGCGGGCGAACCGGTGCCGCAAGCCGGCTTAGTCTTAAGTCTTGGGTCCCTCAAGAGATTTATGTTAGAGTCAATAAAGTGATATGTTTGAATAGAAATGCTAATGCTGATTGATTTCGGTGATTAGTCAAAAATCTAAGAAAAAACCCCCGCCTCATCAAACACATTTTACATTGGTGGGAGAAACTTTCAGTCCGGGGGAAACTTAATCAACTTTACACAAAGTGCGACAAAGTAATTACATAGTTTGGAGCCCCAAACTCGTGACTCAGTCTCCGCTTATGGCAGCTGTAATTGTTTTTCCCTTCTATCGGAGTCCACATATGAATATATGTGAATATATATAGTAAACCCAATCGAGGGGACGGCTTATCTGATGTCATGAACCTGGCTTATCGGCACCACTCATTCGGAGCCCATTATCTCTTCCAAGATGAGAGCTCTCAGTCTGTTTTGAATATTCGAAGCTGGTGGTTGGTTTCTATTCTGTTTCTGAAATGGCTTCCCAGCTCTTATCTCTGGGGTGTGCTCTGGCACTGATCTTCCTAATCGGCGGTCACTGGACAGACGCACGTCCTCAGAATCCTTACTATGTGGAGCATGGCGGAGCGGGCAGCTTTGGGGGACCCGAAACGTGAGTTTAATATTTAGACAGAGAATTTAGTTGCTTATTTTCCTATCAATTAAACCTTGTTTAAACTAATTTTATTAATTATTTATTTATCTTCCAGGCATCATCATCGCCATCATCACGGACACGGACACGGACACGGGCATGGCCCTGGTTATGGCTCAGACTTCTCTGGTCCTGGATTCTCTGGAGGATTTGGTCCGCAGCCACAGCGTCCAGCCTATGGTCGTTACCCACCGCCTACTTATCCTGGTAATCAACTGCCCAGTGGTTCCTTTGGAGGCCCACAACCTGGCAGCGGTCGCTTTGGAAGTAGACAGCCAGGAAGCTTCTTTGGGGGTCAGCAGCCAGGTCCCAACTTCAGGCCACAGCCGGGTCAGGGAGGATTCCAGCAACCAGGAGGGGACTTCAACAGGGGACAACAGGGAGGAGACTTCAATCGAGGCCAGTCGGCAGGAGGAGATTTCAGCGGAAGGCGACCTGGCTTCCAGCAACCAGAAGGCGACTTCAACCGTGGACAACAGGGTGGTGGCTTCAGACCAGGTCAATCCGGCTTTCAGCAACCTGGCTTCCAGCAACCTGAGCAGCCTCAGCCAGGGAGCGACGAGCTGCCCACCTATCCGCGACCTGGCCCATCGCCCGGAGGATTCCAGCAGCCCGGCAGCGGGGAGAACACCCTGCAGCCACGACCAGGAGCAGGAGGATTCCAGCAGCCCGGCAGCGGTGGGAACACCCTGCAGCACCGGCCAGGAGCAGGAGGATTCCAGCAACCGGGACAGAATCAGGGACGTCAACCTGGAAGCTCCCATAATACCATTCAACCTCGTCCCGGCAACAACGAGGAGGATGACTTCTCGCAGTTTAATTTCCAAACTCCCAACACCTTGCAGCCACGCCCGTTACAGGATCCCGAAGCCGGTGGAGCATCTTCTGTGATCCAGCCCATTCCCGGCCAGACCTCAACCCGCGACAATGTGGGCTCCAATCTGGGTGACCTCTTCAACACCCAAGACTATCTCTCACCCGAACTGAGTCACGGAGCTGCTGCCAGAGCTGGATCCGAGCGAGATCCCAAGTCGGAGGCCGAGGAGGTGAGGCCGGAGTCGGTGAATCAGCGCAACCTGTTCGAGACGGATCCCATCTGCACCAAGGGCACCGAGATGATGGCGGGACGCTGCCGCAAGAAGGCCTAAGAGGTGGCAGGAGGAACTCTTCAAGCTCGAATAAAGAATACTTTATCTGTAAAATGTAAAATTTAATTCTGAAAATAAATGTGTTTCGATTTGAGTAATTTAAAAAAAAACAGGGAATATGTAATTGATCTTTCCTGAATTGATAAAGTTTATTTAGCAAGAAATGCGAGTTCTCTGAATATTGCAAAGAAAAGAATGTAGAAGGAAACCAGGAAATGAGTAAGAGTAATTACTGGAAAAATAAGTGAATTAGTTGTGAAATTTGTAAACATTGGTATAAATAGGTCTTGAATTTCGTAAAAACGAAACTGCACTGACAAGCTATTAAATAATTAAAAACCTAATAAGGAAACATTATATAAAGATTTAACTAAATTATTTTATTCTAATATATCGTCAAGGAATTAATTTCCTTGAAATTCACTTAACCAAAAACTAATATGCCTCTGGCTTCTCCTCAAATGTTACCGAAACGTGTACACTTGAGATTTCTTTAAAACTGTCGAGCTGTCAACGTAAACTGTTAGATCATGTTATGCCCATGATTATGTGATTACATCGCAAATATTCCCCGAACGCAGGCCGATAACGAGAGCATTCCCTGAACCCATTCAGAAATCGAAATCAAAACAAATTAGTTGGCAATCGAGTGTCGAAGAAAACGCATCGAGAAAGTAACCAAAGATGAGGCACAACCTGCGAATATTCATAAATCTGCTTTTTGTGCTGGCCCTGCTTTTATCATTGGAAAACTCTCCTAGTTCGGCCTGTCCCAAAGGCTTCCAGCTGTTTTTACATCGATGCCGAAGGCCAGCCTGATATTATTTGGAAATGTATTTAGTTAATAAGAAATATGTATATTTTTATAAAAATCAACACGTATTTAATTACTTATTTAAACACTTTCATTTTATTTGAAATTAATTATAATATACTACAAATCGCTGCATATAATTAAAAGATTTGCTTTTCAGATTTGTTCGTTTATTTGTTGTATACTTTTGGTGGCAATATAAGCGCAGCTTTAGGCACGTTCCCCTCTCTGGTATTTGGCTGGCCAAATAGCGGCATTATCTCAATGCGATTTGTTGATTCGATGATTACTTAATCTCCTGAAATTCCCGGGTCTCTGCTTAGGCAATGCGATGGCACCTCTTGCCCGTACGAATCTCGCCTTCTCTGCAGCTAGGCCCGATATCGAAGATGCTCTGCACGAGGAATTCCGTGTTGTTAAAACCCGGAGTTGTGGTGAGATCTCCATGGTGGATAACTGCCGGAGTGGCCACCAGTGGAGGACTCCTGGGCATGCTGGTCGCCCAATGCCAGCTCAGCATCAGTAGGCTAGCGATCAGCAGGAGTCTTGATATCAGCTCCATGGTTTATTTTTTCGGTTTTTACAGGTGTGTTGTCGACTTCTGGCCTCGGGCCTGCGTTTCGCGATACTGAATGCGAGCTCAGAAAACTGTTGCAGATTTCTCTGGCCAAAAGCTTTTATCTGGCTTTGAGCTTTCTGTAAGATCGAGAGCAAAAGCTGCCTCACCTGGCTCTCTTGGCCAGGTTTATCACCCTGCTCAGTTGATATTTGTCAATAAACAGAGCGGTGTGCCAATATTAGCCTTGTTTAAATTGAAGTAACTGAATGCTCAGGCCTTTTTAAAATGTTGTCTTCACTTCTTTAGGTTTCTCTCAGATCCCCGAAATAAATCAAGGAGGTGTTTATTATTTTGTTTAAACATTTTCTATTTACTTTTAACAATCAGTACTTTAAATACACAGTCTCTGTAGTTATGTTGGCTTTTTCCAGGTTTTCCACTCCACATTACATCACTTTTCCGCGAAGGCCGCCCGCAGCTGTTCATGTTTGGCTTTGGCAGTGACCTTCGCCTCCTTGGACTCCGCATCCTGGTTGACCGCCTTCCAGCCCAGCCAGCCCATGGTGTGCAGCACCAAGACGGCGATGCCAATCCGGACAGCCGGACCATACTTAAGGGCTCCGTTTTTTTGACTTTCCATGCCAACATATGAAAGAAACAAAACCAAACCGAAGTGGCGGCGTGCAAAAAAACAACTGATAGCACGTGAATAAATAGGAGAGGCAGAGGAAAAGCTCTGAAAAGCTTCTCTCTGAGTTTTTAGGGCTGCGGCATCGGCGATCAATGGTTCCGGTTCCAATTTAATATTTAGTTAAATTTAGTTTGACTTTAATCAAGTCAAAAGTCAGGCAAACGCCCTTTGGCGCCACGCCCTTTGGCGCCTGTCTGCCTCAGCCTGGAAAAGTTTTGCCCAAGTACGAAAAACAAATGCGAAAAAATCAAACGAAAAAGAATAAAAAACTGGGTAAAGCAGGGACTTGGATGGGAGAATAGTAAATGCTCTAATTTTATTTATTTATTTAAAAACAAAATATTAATAAATATGGGAATGTCTTAGTTTCCTTTTACATTTAATCTTTATAAGTTTCGTGATTAATTTTGTATTTTGTTTTGCTACAATAACTAAGTATTTCTTAGCAGAAATTTATTCCCTAATTAAGTTAAAATTAATATCTCTTGTAAGAACTTAATAATGTTTAAATAAAAAGGAATTAACTCGAATGCACAATGAAAATACCTTCTGGCAGAGAATACCAGTCCACACATAGCACAAAGGCAAATGGCAGAAAATAGAGGAAAACTTCAGCATCAAATGGCACACAAAACGCTCGTATTACATAGCCAACGAGTCCTGCGCCAGAAGGAACTCCTGCACGCTGAATGGGACTGGGAATGGCACTGGGAATAGGAGTGGGTGGCGAGGCGACCCTGGGCCAGGTGAAAGATTGAAGCTGCAGGCGCCAGGAATTAGCATGTTATGTTTAACGCATTTTTGCACCTTCGGCATCTCTGTGTGTGAGGTGTGTGAGTGAGTGTGTGTGGTTGCCACTTTTTATGGGGGAGGAGGTGGAGGCGGTGGAGGCCTGGCCCCCAGCGACACATGTGCAAACAAGACGTTGCCTTAACCCATTGTGGCTTATCCGGGCAACAACAGCAGCCAAAACGAAACCGAGAACAAGAGCTCAGCACTTTCCGCACATTTAATCGCATTTTGTTTGGGGAAATTGTTGAAAAGCTCACATGAATTTTAAACTGCGGTTAGAGTTTGGGGTTTTTTTTTGGCTCAGTGGTAAGAGGGTTCTCCTCCGGCGCCTCCTTTGAGCCGCTTACGTGTGAGTGCCATTGAATAATGCAGCTATAGCTCCTGCAAAGCGTGTTTTCGGGAAGCCAAATTAAATTGAATTTTAGCTGCGACATTTAAAAATTTCATGAGCTCTCCTCCAGCTCCAGCCCACACACTCTCGAAGATCCCGAAGAGAGCAAAGCAACCTCTTGCCGGGCAGGCTCATTAAATAGATGCCCGGTACGTGCTTCCATTTTGGGGCACATTTCATTAAGTGCACGTAAACGGCAGGCTGTCAACTAGCTGGGGGCGTGGTCCGTGGTCCGTGGTCCTTAGACCCGTACCCGTACATTCACACATGGGTAATTCCCAACGTAAACACTTTGCGAAAGCATGTCGCAAAGACATCAATTACGGCATCAGCCGCATTGCCATCAGCATCATCATCATCATCATCAGCAGCAGGAGCAGCAGGATCTGTAGTAGCGGCAGCATCATTATCATCATCGATTGGCCCCTCGAAGGATGACGATGATGATGATGTCAATTCCGGCCCCTAAGGTGGCACCGCCTCAACTGCTGTCCTTGCTTTTCCTTTTCCCCAGGCCCTCCTCCTTTTAACCGCATTTCAAATGTGTTTTTATGTAAGCACTCAAAAAATACGAGAAAATGTAAGCAAACTTGAAAGGGAAGTACAGTGGGGGTCACAATTGTATTTTTCTTAATTTGGAAAGATTTCTAAACTTTGGATAAATGAAGAGCAACCGAAATAAATGTTTCTCAAATTTTAAAATTCAAATTCCAGAAATATGCACAAGAAAATATATTGAATGAATTCCCGGAAAAAAGAAAATTTGATCTCTAAAAACACTAGGTTGTTATTAAAAATATAAAGATAAAGATACCTCTCTCCTATAGCCGATAGCCCCCACTGTCCCCAAAATGGCAGGTCGTATTTGCTTTGCTTTGCTTAAATAAATTTTCACTACGTGTTCTGATGTGTTTTGGCAACTGAAATTCCAAAAAGAAGGAAACGAGGCCCCAGAGTGGGTCCAAATGGGACTCGATTCACAAAAACTAGGCAGCACTTAATTGTTGTTGCGTGCAGCAGCAGCAGCAGCAGGAGCAGCAGACAAGCTCCTCAAATATTTATGCATTACGTATACGCAGCAGGAGGCTGGAATATTCACCGAAAACTAACCAAAACACGAACATGGCAAAGTTCTCCAAGGACACACGGAGCACTTAAAGCACTCCCAAGTAGTCCTCATCATCATCCACTAATTGAGATCGTTGCAGCTCTGAATTAAGCCAAAAATCACGCCCCCGCTTGAGGACCATTCATATGCAGCGTTAAGTAATTAGAGGCTCCACCGCCCCCCGGCCATTAGCGAAAATTTTATTACAAATTTGCAGTTTTTTTTTCGACCACTCGACTGCCAAGTCTTGAGCACGAAGCGCACTTGAGGCAACAAAAAAGCGGAAATCTGCTTCCCACTAAAATGTTTTATAATGCACAGTGGGCGGCGCTCGGTCCTGCCCTTCTTCCAGTGTGTCACCTTTAACGGACTGTCAACGTGCAACAAAAACACTCGAAACTGGCAACTGGCAGCGAGCGGAGCGGCAAAAGGGTCGCTGCTCAAGTGTTGTTTTAATTGCTTCACAAAACAACAGCAGCAGTTGCGGCGTTTAGGGCGGGGTGGCAGCAACAATATCTCCGTCAAGGGACCGGAAAGGTTTAGTGCTCTGCGCATTTAATTATGCCTGGGGCAGAATTATTTCACAATCGTATTTAACGATAGCCAAATTAAGAGAAGTATAGTAAAGAAAGTACTTTACATTTTTATAGCCAAATAGTCCTGAAATGTGACACAAAATGTATGAAAACATAACCAAACGTAATTAATATTTTCAATAATAAAATTATTGTTTTTTTTTTTCAAATTAATTTGCATAAAAGGAGCACCACTCAGAATTCGCCCTATCCGTTTACGAACCGAGCGATCATCGAAGCCCTGCGCCCCGAAGGATACGGACGCCGAAGCGCCGCACCACAAAGGGCACTGGGCAAATCCTCACGCTGCCGAATAGGACGATTCAACTCATCAACGCGGGTGCACTTGGCTTTCAGCTAGTGTGAAAGTATGTGAAGACTGACTACAGAAATGATCCTGTGAAGTATAGTCTTAAAGATTGAGTGCCCGACCTGTGGCTCTTGCTGCGGCGCGGGCCAGAACCAGTTGCGAATCGTAAGCGCGCACGCAAGGGAAAAAAGAACAGCAAGAGGGCCGATTAGAACATGCTGTTTGGGAATGTTGTAGCTGCCAGACTTTGGGGGTGGGAATATCTATCTTCTAAAACTTGTTTTTTTTTCGTGGTTCTCGCTTGACAACTGTTGGAAACGATCAGAAATTCTGATTCAGAATAGAATCTATCCTACAGATAGAAAAGAGTGGGAAATAAGAAGAAATAAAAAAGTATCTCATCTTGGCAGCGGTGGGATTCGAACCCACGCCTCCGAGGAGACTGGTGCCTTAAACCAGCGCCTTAGACCGCTCGGCCACGCTACCATCTGACTTCCTCGTGTCAAATACTCATGTAGAGCCACAGGCGAACGCCCGCATGGCGTTCTGACACTCTGAGCGAATCCACGAGATACAGGGGCACATGAGTATCTGGGCGCTGCTGAACTATTTTTACGGCCGCAACACCTTGTCTTTATTTTTGCACCCACACTGCGGCGCATATAAATGCTCTCATTTGGGAAAAGGAAAATGTCAATCAAACGAAATCAATTTCTGCCGCAAGCCTTCTGCCGTTCGCCGTTCGCCGTTCGCCTTTCGCTTTTCTGCTGTATTAAAATGTTTATTATTTGTATTTTGCAAGACTGTCAGCATTTTTCCAGGCGGCGTCAGCTTAGAAATGCGTTTAAAATTCAAATGAAAATGCGAATTTATGCGTGACAGGCGGTGGTCGTGGTCGTCTTCGCTCACACATGCAACCGCAGCAACAATTTCCCATTGTTGCAGGCCATAAACTGAAGCCGGTGGAGCTGGGACCTCAAACTGGCAAAGGAACGGGAACAGGAGCAGGAGCAGGAGATGGAGCCGGCGCTGGCGCTGGGCAGGAGACTCCGCAATGAAATTAGAAAATTGCAATAAAAATCTTTGCACGGGACGACAAGCAAAACAAAAACAAAGTCTGCGGTTGGCATAAGGGTGCTATACAGGGCCGCAGACGAGGGATGGGAAGGGAGCAACGGAGCAACGCAGCATTTGCGGTTTCATTAAAATGCCACCGAAAAAGGGAGCAAAAAGTCAGACGCCGCGTCAGCAGAGGATATACTTGCCACACACGTGAATTTATACAAATTTAAGGGCGACCGGCACGGGAATAATTGTAAAATTGTTCAATTCCCACGCCAGACAGTCGCTGGGAAAACACAAAAAATCACGTACAACCAGAGCGGACCGAGGCTAGCTACCTGGCCGTGGCCAGGTGTAAACGCTAATGGAGTTAATTGTGGGCATTATCAGGAATGTCGGCAGCACGCCGCTATGTCCGATTCAAATTAAATTTCAAACAATTGACAAATTGAAATGCCAAGAACGGAAACTGAACAATAGCTGCATTCCGGGCTGTTTAGAAGAGGTTTAGATAGATGTCCACTTAATATGCCCGCCGGCAAGGAGCTGTAAATGAAATGAATGACTCGACGAAATAGTTTTGGCCAGACTGTCGAGCTGGGAAATTACAAGGAGCAGCCACAATGGAAATAACTGGCAGCAAAGAGATGCTGAAATGCCAGAGACTTCCGAACAAATAGAAGTGGACATTTCGAAGTACAAAATTTCAAGAAGATTCTAACACTCGCCAGACACGGCCACTGCGCAGGCTTCTATATGCGATTTGGCCGCCGGCCGGCATGGGGTAGCGTGGCCGAGCGGTCTAAGGCGCTGGTTTAAGGCACCAGTCTCCTCGGAGGCGTGGGTTCGAATCCCACCGCTGCCAAGATGAGATACTTTTTTCTTTTTATTTTCCATTCTTTTCTATCTGTAGGATAGATTCTATTCTGAATCAGAATTTCTGATCGTTTCCAACAGTTGTCAAGCGAGAACCACGAAAAAAAACAAGTTTTAGAAGATAGATATTCCCACCCCCAAAGTCTGGCAGCAACATTCCCATACAGCGTGTTCTAATCGGCCCTCTTGCTGTTCTTTTTTCCCTTGCGTGCGCGCTTACGATTCGCAACTGGTTCTGGCCCGCGCCGCAGCAAGAGCCACAGGTCGGGCACTCAATCTTTAAGACTATACTTCACAGGATCATTTCTGTAGTCAGTCTTCACATACTTTCACACTAGCTGAAAGCCAAGTGCACCCGCGTTGATGAGTTGAATCGTCCTATTCGGCAGCGTGAGGATTTGCCCAGTGCCCTTTGTGGTGCGGCGCTTCGGCGTCCGTATCCTTCGGGGCGCAGGGCTTCGATGATCGCTCGGTTCGTAAACGGATAGGGCGAATTCTGAGTGGTGCTCCTTTTATGCAAATCAATTTCAAAAATTATTAATAAACTGATTGAATCTTTGTCTTTATCAGTGTAACAATATTTTTACTTCCTCTGCTATTTTTAGAGGTTTTATTATTTTGTAGAATTTACGTAAATGTATTTTTGATAAGAACGTGGTGTTTGTATGCCAGCATATGCGGTGTACGCGAGTTGCTGACAATATTTTTTAGGGTCCAAATTTGTTTGCCCTTCTAGTTGTAAGTTGTAATTTGAGCTATTTATTTGTGCGAAATCTTACCATTTTTATCTGACAAATTAATACTACAGCAGGGACAGGAGGTTGATGTGGTCGTTATCCCTTCTGGAGCGGAGTTCTGGAGTTGCCTCATTCCGTTTGTGCATTGCGGGAAGTGCATTAAAAGTTTGGCCGCTGCCAGGAGAAATGCGTTCTGCGTTCGGGGAGGCAACTCCGCTAACAACGTATTATTGGCAATATTTTATAAGCTTGCCAAGACCACCCTGTACGCCCTTGGAGTACCTATGGCCCCCTGGTCCTTTGAAAAATTGGCATGTCGTTGTAACTTTTGCCCGACTATGAGGAAAAAATATATAAAATCTCTTGGCACATAAGTTTTGTGCACGTTAAGTACTTTTTCATAACCATCGTCGTCGTCGCTGCTGTTGTCTGGCTTTCTGCAGCGAGGGGGCGGGCCGGTGTTTTCCTACGCCTCGGGGGCATAATATGCATATGGAACGATAGAGGGGCAACAAATAATAGAGAATGGCAATAAAAAGTACGATACACATTGAGGGAAAAGCAACAGCAAAAAGGGAAACTTTAAATAGTTCCAGCTACTTTTTCGAGAGTTTGGCAAATGCGGCGGCGGAAGCGCGGCGGAGGGGGCGAGCGCCAATGTTAAATTACTTTTGGCGTAATTTTTTGTTGGGCTTTGCTTATTTTGTATTCCGTTTTGTGTAAAAGTTTCTGGCACTAAATTAAGCGATTACAAATGGCTATTCTTGATACTAGAAATTATAAATTGATATCAAGGAAAGTTTTCCTGGTCTTTGGGTGTCTGTGTAAGTAAAAAATCTGCCAAAAAGAAAATAGAAGAAATAGGAAAAACTTTTTGGAATTCTCCTCACCTGGGACTCGAACCTGCGACCTCATGTTTCGTAGTCGCAAGTCTTAGCAATTAGTCGTGACAGCTAAAGTATGCAACGATTTTCGGACCGAGAGAACCTAACGATTCGATAACTGCTTAAATAGGTTTATTTATTTTCCACTAAAGTTGCCCGTTTTTTGCTGCTGTGAACTTTGCCCCGGCACTCGTCAGGCAGCCGATTGGCTTGCTCTGCACGTAGCGTCATTTTTGACATTTAATTATGGCAACGCTGCCAAAACGGAGGAGTAAGATGTAAACTCGATTTCATGGCCCCGAACTTACAAAAGGTGATTCCATATTTCGTTTCTTGGCAGCCTCCTCTGGCAATGCGTGCTACGTGTGCATCTTGTACCTGTCTATTGTAGTTCCATATGCAAGCCACATGACCTGGCCCTAACTACTACACTGAGCGAAAGAGAAACTATTGAGATAAGGCCTCTTAAATGGGATTATATTTTGTATGGCTCAAAAGAAAGTCTTTTTATAACTAATAATGAAATAAAAAAAATCATTATTTAATAATAATAATTTAGGTAACTAAAAATAATTTCATTGTTTGATAAACATTGTTTTAGCATTTTTATTTTAAGTTCAAACTGGAAATTATGTTTTCAAGATATTTAATATAATAAATATTTAAGCAAATAAATTATCCAATCATATCTATTTTTTTAAGCTTCTACATATTTTTGTTTATTTTCATTTTTTATTATATATTTTTAATAAACATCTTACACATTTTACTTGACTTTCTATATTTCATAAATATTATTCTGAGTGTTCTCTCTTTCTTTCAGGAAGGACGTGCGTTGTCAAAACTGCCGCTTCATTTTTTCCCCATAAAAATGGGGGACTTTCTATCCTTTTCTATTTTTTGGGGGTCAGTTCCCCATCGCATCCTCCCTATGTGTAGCAGCTGGACAACTTTGTGTGTGTCCTGGCGGCGATTTATGAAAAAAAAAATACAGTAAGAAATACAACAAAAAACGGGTGGAGTAGAACGTGGCACGTGATGTGAAATGGCAAAGGATTTGCCGAGGGGAGCGCACTGGACAATGGCGTCTAAATTAATTATCAAGGATAACAGCGTGAAAGGTTCAACGACGCTGCATTGTCTCCTGGCTCCTAATTCAATTACGACAGCTGCTGGCGAGAGTTGGGGGCAAATTAAAAAAGGCTTAGGCCAGAGTTAATACGGACTTAAGCGGGGTAATTAAGAGCCAAAGCTGCAATTGCATTCGGGAAACGTCTTAACTCACAGTGGTGGCTTCTCCATCCCCTTATGCGAGTCCTGGGGCGAATTTTCCCTGCTCCTGCCCCTGCCATTGCCCGTTCCCCGCGACTGCCATAAAATCACGAACTGCAAATCTCTCGAGAATAATTTGATACATAGAACACAGCCAGAAGCCAGGAGCTCGAAATGGAGCTGGAGCTGAAGGAGGAAAGCCAAAAGACGATGCCGCCGAATCCCTTCCACATTAAAATATGATGAGCTCGTGAAGGCAACGGCACAAATGAAAACGAAGTTAATAAAAAAGGTTGTAAAGGGGCGGAAGGGGGCGAGCTCAGCTCAGGTGTCTGGTCGGGCGGCCGGAGGGTGTCCAAAAAATAATCAACATAAAAAAGAAAATTATTTGCAATATTATCAAGGGCCACAAAAGTTACACGGCGCCAGACAATAACAGTGGAAGGCGAGGAAACGCAGAAATGAAAATGTTGAAATGAAAATATGACTGGCGAGGGGCAGGGAAATCGCAATGGAAATGCAGGAAATCAGAAAGGCAGTGGTAAGACTTTTTGGAAAGGTATCAGGAATAGTTGTAGCTATTTTTTGGAGTATGTAATATGGTGTTAATAACTAAAAAGAAGATGCACATATTATATTTGGATTGTTTTAAAAATGTTTAAATATTATATTATATATTACAAATCCGCGATTTCTTGCAGCAGTTTTAATATTGAATAAATTTCAAATTTATAAATAATTGAGTTTCCCAAACACGAACTTCCACTGTGCCAACTGATTCCACTTCTCCACAGAACACTTAAAACTTGGCAACTGCAGTTCCCCCATCGGTTTTCGTAATTGGGGTTAGGTCCGGCAATAAACACCCAGTCCAACGAGTAATAACAACAAAACCGAGTGGGCCAACCAAACAGAGATGCAAATTAAATTTGGTTTTAATCAAGCGTAGCCAGAGCCCGAGCTCCGTTTATTTTCCGTGCGGGGGCCGAAGGACAAGGCCGAGTTCAACAAGCAAATCAATTAAAGGGCTGCGCCCCGAGCGCCCCAAACAAAAGCCAAAAGTCAAGATTTTCGAGCACAAACAAAGTCGAAGCGCATACTCCACGACTCCATATGGGCTGACCTCTAGAGAAGTCATCATCGGCTCGCTACTCCAAGACAATGGGGCGACATGCGATGCATTAGGCGGACAAAAAACAAAAGCCATCACGAAACGTGATCAAGCTTTTCTTTTCCATCAATTAATGGCCTGTGCATCCGAAAATCCAAAAATCCAAAAATCCGGTTCCGAGTCCGCTGGATCCATCGATCAAGTCTTGAGTGAGCGATTGAAGATCAGCCGCAGATCAAGTTCAAAGTCATCCACGGCCAATGTTGCTTCCGTTGCCAAAGAGTCTTGGCCATATAAAAGCCATGGGCGATCTTGGCAACGGTAGCACACATCTTTCGTTGAGCGCAGCCTAAACACTTGAAAATCATGGTGAGTCGTCGTCGGGACTGGAAACTAGAGCAAATCTAGCTCTTATATGATAAAGATATTTATTCATAATTAGAGAGATTTATTCATGAATGAATGAATAATGGTTTAGATATCTGTTATAACTTTTAATAAACCTTCTTTTATTTTTTCCAGAAATTCCTCATCATTGCCGTTGCCTTTTTGGCCTGCGCCTTCGCTGATGTCTCGGAGCTCTCCGGCTATGATTACCAGCAGCCCGCTCCTGCTCCTGCTCCCGTGGAGACCTACATTCCCCCAGCACCGCCCGCCCCCGCACCAGCTCCCGTGGAGACCTACATTCCCCCCGCACCGCCGGCACCAGAGTACATCCCACCCGCACCCGTCCAGGCCGAGGAGCCCATCCTCGAGGAGATCGAGCAGCCGGCCCAGGACGGATACCGCTACAAGACCGTGCGTCGTCGCGTCTTCCGTCACCGCAACTAAGCTGCGTAGTTAATTGTTATTGTTAAATTGTTGACTCGAGTGTGATTTGTAAATAACATCCTCCGACAAGCACTTGAAGAGTAAAAAATGAAGAGAAATTGTAACTGAAAACGAGTTAATTGTCTTGCATTTACTTTGGCTTAAGTCAAAGTTTAGAGAACAGGAAAATATACTTAAAAAACTTTACGCTCGTGATATGATAATCTCTGGAATGTAACAACATTAAGTAATATTCCTTTATCTAACTGGAGTTATGTGAAATTTTTAAATTTAGTCCTCCTTATCAACAGGTTCCAATCAGCCACGTTCAATTTCCAATGTCAGAGACGCCATTCAAATGGCTTTTCCTAGGCTATAACCCCCCCTGCTGATTTTCCACACATCCTCGCAACCCTCTTCAACTGCCGCCAATAACCAATCGACGAATGGCCTAAACAAACCGCTCAAGGCCAAACACATGTTCTCTGGCCAGCCAAAACACAGCAGGGACAGAGGCCCCCCTTTTTTTCCTTTCGAAAGTCTGGCAGTAAAAAGGTCAAACCGACGACTAGACCAATTTGACTTAACCAAAAATTGCTGAAACATTCAATGAGCGGGGACAAAAGGAGGTTCCCAAACCCACTCGCACTCCCACTCGCAGCAATCGATTCAGTCGACTTCAGCCAAAGCAAACAAATCCTCGATTACAAAATCAAACAGAGGACCAAAAAACAAAGGATGGCGAAATGGAAAAAATGTTTGTCCATAATGCAAAATGGGAAAATATGCGAATTCAATAAGCTGCTGCTGCCGCTGCTGTGACATGGACATGTGCCCGGGGAGGCGACCTCCTCCCTTCGACCCTTCGAAAGTCCTTTGGCCAATTGCTGTTGACTTTTCGCTCTAAGGCGAGTTTCCGCTGCGCCATCGAGTTCACATATTTTGCACTTACTTTATGCTGATGACATGCAAGTGGCAAAAATTATTTGCGCTCGTGCATTTGGCGACCAACTACCGGGAACACGGGAACGTCTCCGGACCCGGCCAAAGGCGAATAATGAGCAGCAAACAAGCTGTGGAAATCAGCCAGGGGGCTAGGGTGCTAGACACTGAAAGAAATACTGCAGAAATACGGCAATATTTTTACAAGCTGGTGGATCTACTCAGGACTTAATAACTCTAAATATTTCTGAACTTATTTAAGTTGTAGATTTTTTTATCAGTGTCTGAGAGGGTGTGGGTACGCCGAAGCCAGAGAAGCTAAGGGAAGAAAAAAAATGCCGACCGACAGCAGACAGCTTCCATTGCCATTCCCAGCGCCTTCCTCTTTGTCGTGACATACGGAAAATTCCCCACGGAGTCTATCAACAGTTGATAAAGCAAAATGTGCGTACGGCAGCCGGAGAGCCGGAGGAGAGTCCTTGCTCTGGATGGCATTCTTTTCCTTTTTGGTATGTACATAAGTTTATTATTTTGAAGGTAATTGGATTTGTGTTGCAGCAGCAGCAGCAGCAGAAGTCGACAAGTCGCCACAGCATAATAAGAAAATATATAAACTTTTGCCAGCGAAGGAAGGAGCTACTCCCGCCTCCGCCCACTCCGTGGAAGGACAATGAACCTGGGGCAATCTCAACATATGCTCAATGCCCCGAGGCAGTGCCGCTGGCCAGGGAGTCCGCATCCATCGGACATCGCACACTGGCCATTGTTTGCCCTCGTAATTGTTTTCCTAATGGATAAAGTCTATAAATTTCTGCGTCCGACGCGCGGCCAAATGCGAAATATGTCACGAATGTTAAGCGTTTTATAAACGACTCCGCAGCGAGCGTGGGAGAGTGGCTGGGAATCGAAAGGGGATGGGCAAGGGGGCCAGAAGGCGGAGGATTTATCGATGCTGGCCACTCAGGGAGTCCAATGCCGATGCCGATGCCGATGCACTTGCCAATGACTCGTAAATTAAGATGTATATGGAGTGGAGTCAAAGAGAAAGGTGTCTGCTTTGAAAGGCTTTTTGGCGACAACAAAATATTTATCTTAATTTAACTTTTAGGTTTTTAGCTCTCCTAATTACTTTCACCGTCCAAGTCGCTTACAATATGAATTCCCAGCAATCGGGTCATGTTACCCCTGACAACCTCGGCCCTCGAGGGACCCCCGTTGTGCCTCTGACCCTGAACCCGAACTGCATTCAGTCTCTCGGTGGCCAGGGGGTAAGTGAGACCATCCCCTCGGCTAGTTCGGATGGGAATGGGCCAGAGGTACCACTTATCGCCGAGAACCTCGCGAATATTAAAGCAGCATCCGATGTTGAAGCCGTTCTTGTGCAGGCCGCAGACGAAAAAGTGGGGGGGATGCGCCGCCTCCATGGTGGTGCGATTTATGGCCACGTTCGCCACGCTAACTAGGACCATGATCAGGGTGAATACGTTGAAGATTAGGCACAGCACATCCTGCACAATGGGCAACGCGTGCTCCTCTGTCAGGCTCTCAAAGTCGAACTGGCAGATCAGGTAAAGATCGTAGAGCAGCACGGATAAGAGATAGAGGCAGTAGAGGTGGGCGTAGACCAGGAAGAGTACGAAGTACTTGAGGTTGTGGAAGTGGACGCAGTTCTTCACCCAGGGACAGTGGTGGTCCATCTTCCGGATGCACGTGCGGCAGCTGCGACAGTGGTGGGCCCTGTCCGGCTTTATGATCCAGCAGTAGCGGCAATACCGCACCGTTGCCTCCGGGGTGCACATGCTGATGGGCAGACTCCTAGCGGCATGGGCCACAATTCGATCCTTGGCCTCTGCTCCATCGGCTCGCTTCAGCCTGTCCACATCCTCGGCGGGTATCCTCCACTGGTCGGGCATGGCAACGGGACCCGTGCAGATGCACTGGAACCACGACCACAGGAACATCGACAGCAGCAGATGGTAGAAGAGCAGCAGGAGTACCATGGAGACGTAGTTGTCCACCTTGGAGTAGCAGACTTGGTAGACAAAGATGTGATAGGACCAGGCCAACATGGCCAGGATGAAGATGATGGGCAGCCATCGGGACAGACGGCAGGCGACACTCCGCCTCTCCCCGCTTTCTCTGATCAGGCACATCCTGGCGAGGGCTCCTTCCGTTGAAGCGGAAGTGTCTGGAATTTCATGTTTGTTGTACATTTTCTTGGACATTTTCCAAGCCTACTTCTGTGGATTGAAATGGAAGTAAGTAAGATTAATGGATTTTACTGTGCTCTTCACTATTTATTCACTCTTCATCTCCATAAAACTAACATCGATCTTCGAAACAAAACATTAACAGATGACCTTTGCTGGGGCCTATCACATTGCGACCTAGTTGCGGTGACGGAAGACGCGACGACGCACGGTCTTGTAGCGGTATCCGTCCTGGGCCGGCTGCTCGATCTCCTCGATCACGGGCTCCTCGTGCTGGACGGGTGCGGGCGGGATGTAGGCGGGGGCAGGAGCTGCCGGAGGGGGAACGTAGGCCTCAACGGGGGCTGGAGCGGGTGCGGGCGGAATGTAGGTGTTCTTGGGCGCCGGCGGCGGTGGTGGCGGTGGGGGAGGGATGTAAGCCTTGGCAGGAGCCGCCGGGGGGGGAATGTAGGTGTTCTTTGGTGCTGGCGGTGGAGGAGGCGGCGGAGGGATGTACGTGTTCTTGGGCGCCGCGGGCTGAGGATAATCGTAGCCACCGGATCCCAGCTCGGAGACATCGGCATAGGCGCAGGCCAAGAAGGCGACGGCGATGATCAGGAATTTCTGGGAATTAAAATATTTACTTTTTAGTAATTATATCTCTTCTCCTTAATTAATCAGAATCCTTAGAAGTAATATATCCTTGTACCCACCATCTTGAGAAGACTGGCTTGTTGCTGCTTGGATCACAAGTCAATGTGTGCTGCCGAACTCAAAGTGTGCCTGCGGTTTTTATAGCTCATTGTTTTTCGGTGCTGCGGGTCAACCGCAGCCAAATTAATTGCATGATGAACCCATGATACATGGGGGTCTTCGGCTTTAGCCTCACTCACAAAAGTCGGAAGAGGGCAGCCCAGAAACAGAAACCGAAACTGAGCACACCATACACCATACACCGCCAACGAGCCTCCAATGCCAAGGCAGTTTGACGGGTTTCTTGTTTCGTTTTTGTTGGCTTAGTTTTTAGTTTCCATATTTCCATGCTGAACACAAAAACCGTATTATCTCTGCTTTGACTTGAGTTAACTTTTTGTTTCAGTCTTCAAAAGCTTTTTTTTAATTAGATCAAAACAAACCTTTTGACGGCTGAATAATGGTTTTATTTTGGTTTTATTTCTCGTATGTGATGAATGTTCGTGGGTCACACGCTCCATCGGCCTGGGTTTTGTCTCTTCTTAATTATTTTATTTTAATTTTGCTTGTTTCTGTGCTTTGCTTCGAGAGGGGTTTGGGCAAATTATTAGCAGACCGCCGGGCCTATGGCGTCGTTTCAAGTTTATGCCAAAATTAATTTCAATTTGCTTAGATTATGCTGATCTTGACAATGTCTGGCGGTGGTGTCTCATGTTTTTGTTTTTCCTTTTCAGAGCTTAATTAATTACCCGAGTCCGGACTGGCTTTGTCTTTTTCTCGAACACAAACACCTGGCTTATAAAACAGTTTATTTTTGGGTTGTATCTGATTAAGAGACGGGGAATGCTGGTTCTGATTGAAGTTCTTCGGGGCAGATATTATAATGGTTGTGTCCTTAAATGTATCAGAGTTTAGATTTTATATAGAACCTTGAACAAATATGTAACTAAATCCAGGGATGAGATAAGCTAAAGCTTATATTTAGCCTATTTATTAGGAACTAGGAACCTTTTAGAAACCTCTAAAATTTATTATTATTTTTAGAAAATATTTTATTTTCAGGTGAAAGGGTTTTCCATTTGTTTTCATAAATTTCTTGTTTAAGGCAAGTAGCTCCTAATGATTTCTTTAACACCCAAAAATACCTTTAATCTATTCCTCCAAAAATATAAATTCCACTTTTATGTTTAAAAATCTCTATTCGTTTTATTCTTTGAACTTCTCGCTATCCTCGCGATCCCCCTGAAGGGATCCCCGAAGGAGTTGCACTCTAGTAACGGCGACGGATCACGCGACGACGCACAGTCTTGTAGCGGTAGCCATCGGCGGCCACGGGCTCGATCTCCTCTAGGACGGGCTGGGGAGCCAGGACGGGCACGGGAGCGGGAGCGGGGGCGACCTTGACGGGAGCGGGAACGGCCACGGGTGCGGGGGGAATGTAGGTGTTGACGGGAGCGGGAGCAGGAGCGGGGGCCACCTTCACGGGGGCAGGGATGGCAACTGGAGCCGGTGCGGGGGCGGCAACCTCAACGTGGACAGGTGCGGGAGGGATGTAGGTGTTCACTGGAGCGGGAGCTGGGGCGACCTTCACGGGGGCAGGGATGGCCACTGGAGCTGGTGCGGGGGCGGGAACCTCGATCTGGATGGGGGCTGGTGCAGGTGCGGGCGGGATGTAGGTGTTGACTGGCACGGGTGCCGGGGCCACCTTCACGGGAAGGGGAGCCGGGGCCGGGGCCGGGACGCTCACGGGAGCGTAGTTGTAGCCCGACAGGTGGGAGACATCGGCGTGGGCAACGGCCAGAAGGGCGACGGCGACAACCAGGAATTTCTGCAAATTTAAAGGGCAGTTTTAGATTTGTATTTCCTAGTCCAGTCCACTCAAGACCCTTAAAGATGAGTCGTCTTCCGTACTAACCATTTTGGATGTGTTACTTGGAACGTTGGCGTTTCTAGTATGTCTGGGACGGATCTTTCGGGTTGTATTTATACCAAAACCTGGGCGCGGTGCAGAGGCGAAAGATAAACATTAGACCGAGTGAAGAAGTGCGGATATCATGGTCTCTTAATATGCCAGAAACCAGAATTTTACGAGCCCCGCCAATGGTCAAGCGATGTGCCCTACACAGTCTGCGAGGGGGTTTTCGATGGTAGGGAATATTTTATAAGAAATTATGCTTACATTCAAATAATCGTTATTGATTTGTAGGCCCCATAACTTATCTAACTTTTGAATCCTTTAAAGATGTGATTCTTTAACCTCAGGTTAAAATATAACTTGACATTTTGTTTAACTAGTGCTTTTTCAAGGAGATATATCCCATATTCTGCCTTTCTTTACTAAACCTAAAAGAAATTTTAAAGTTAAGTAAGCTTACAACATTCTAAGTCCATAAATTGATCTAATTTTAAATAGTAGAAGGTATGTCATTATGTTACCTAACCTCAGGTTTTCGATGTTAGGGAATATTTTATAAGAAATTATGCTTACATACCTATAATCGTTATTGATTTGTAGCTCCCATAACTGATCTAACTTTAGAATCCTTTAAAAATTAGATTCTTTAACCTCAGGTTAAATATAACTTGACATTTTGTTTAACTAGTGATTTTTCAAGGAGATATATCCCATATTCTGCCTTTATTTACTAAACCTAAAATAAATTTTAAAGTTAAGTGAAATTTGTAAAAAATGTAATTATACAATCTCTACAAATTCCAAATTAAAGCCCACACATAGCTAATCTGACTGAGTAGAGATCGAAAAACATCTTTAAGCTATAAAGTTATCTACTGCAGCGCCATTCCCAAAGTCCCCCTAGCCGAACCTGCTGATCTCCACTCGTACTTGCTTGTTTTTGCCATTGTCTTCATTTAAATATCATTTGCATAAAAACATTTATGCCTTAGTGTATCAAATTGAACTACCAAACTAAAGCCGCTCGAAAACTGGAAACCCAGTCTGGCTTTGGCTTTTGGCACACAGCAGGCCTACACGCGGGCCACCTAGGCTTTTGGTCTGCAGTCGTCGGCGGTCATTAATCCTCTTGATTGGCTATGATAAGGCGGCCAAAACGAGAGCCTACTGCCTAATTATAGGCAGCCAGAAATTAGAATCAGAAAGCGACTGTCGTCGCTTCGATCGGGTCAAAAGTTGAACATGACGCCAGCTAGACCGACGCCATGTGTCACTGCCAAAGCGGAAAACAAATTAGCCAGACGGGGGGAGGAAGTACAAGGCTTCGCTCTGAAGGACACACCACTTGAAGCGCAGCACTCTCTCTCCCTTTAATTACACAAATTGCTAATGAACAGTTTTTCCGGTCGGTGCCAGAAAAATCCATGGAGACTTGCCGACGCCACTGTGATTTAATTTCCGTTGAATTTGTTTTCCCCAAATAAAAAATACTCGTACCAATAACATGCACATGCGGGGAACGGGACTCGTCGGAGTTGTCAAAAAGCTATGCAAACAAGCACTTAACCCCTTTTATTTTGACAATTCCATTATTTTCGCAGCGCCAATAAACCGAAACTGCAAATGTATTTCGAGCAAATACACAAACACGCTCTAGCGCTGCACTGCCGCCGCCATGCTGGTCATGGAACGCTGCGTATACGTAATTTAGTTGTTTGCCTCTTAATAGTTGACATGCATTCCATGGTGGCGTCATTCGAGGGCGAAAATGGGAAAAATACATAGTTCGTTCCCCTTGAAGGGCTTAATAAAAAACGCAAAAGAGGGAGCCTGAAATAATGGTATTGGAAAATGCCACATGGCAAATAAATATTTTTCCCCCATTCGGATTTTAATAGTTTCGGGCAAAGGGTCAAAGTTGGCTTAGCAAACCGTTAGCAGCCTCTTAAAATGCAGTTTAATTCAATCGTTTAAAAGGGAAGGGTTTTGTTTCAGCAAGTTTAATAAAAGTAAGCCATCAACAAATAATATAAATATTACCCAAAAATAATATACAGTGTAAAATAAATATCCATCTCTGTTAAATCATTACCAAAAAGTTCACTGACCCCTAACAGCTTGGACCTACGTCTGCTTCCAGTCTAATGAATTATATATGTTTTTTTTCAATATATTTATTCGGTCTTTAAGGCATGCGTCGAGATCTGACCAGCAAGATAGCCAGATCCATTTCGCATTCATTCGCAACCGAGATTTGCATAACTATTTTGCATTATTGGTGCAAAAAGTGATTTAATAAATATTCAAAATGCAACAGCCGTTGACTTGGTCAACTCCGAACTCCGAACTCCAAAGTGGAAGTGACAAACTCTCACCAATCGATTTTCGACATTTTTCCCCGGCTCATAAATTCATTCGCCGCGTCGGTATATATCCCCACAAATGTGCACAAGGCTATATATACTCGTATAGCAGTATGTATATATACCTTGGCCAGATAAATCAACGGGCGACAAATTAATGC
This sequence comes from Drosophila rufa, assembly GCA_018153105.1. Taxonomy (NCBI): domain Eukaryota; kingdom Metazoa; phylum Arthropoda; class Insecta; order Diptera; family Drosophilidae; genus Drosophila; species Drosophila rufa. Next base: position 8,516,599 of record JAECXS010000002.1, read on the forward strand.
TGCAAATGAAGTGCAACTGCTGGCATCGAACGGCAGCGAGAGGAATCGAGGACCCACCTGTCCAGGATAACGATTATTTTCGCGCCTCTTGTCCGTGCTGCTCCCATCTTCCCTGCCCTGGCCTGCCCTGACGATGTCGCCCCAATATGCAGTAACAGTAAAAATAAATGAAGGCAGTCAACGTTTGCATATTTCAGTGGCCGCCTTCCGCCCCTTACTGTTTTGTTTTCCGCTTTCAGGCCCCCCCTCCGAAATTCCGAAACTGCTGATATAATTACGTTGATACTGTCAATTTCGCAACGATCCATGTCCCATATCCATGTGCACTCCACTCCGCACGTTCGATTCCGCAGTGTCGCTTTAAAGCCGTAAGCCGTAAGCCAGCCGTCGTCCTGCGACTGGCATTCCGGCGGCTCCTGGCTCGGGATTCGTGGTTCGAGGGACCCATCAATTTTTACGCCCGGTTTATTGAGTAAGCCGGGGTTGAGGGGTATTCTTCTGGGGCGATACGTGCTGGGGTTTATCTAGTAAATATTTAAATTATTTGAATATTTAGCTATTATTTTATTTCTTATATTTATTGTGCAATTTAATTGGAAAAGAGTGTGTAATAATAATAAATATTGCGAATAATTAAATACACATAATTTCCCTTCACAAAACCAAGTAAAAACTGATTAATTAAATACTACAGCCTTTTTACTTAAATAAGTAGTTAGAAGTAGTAGTAGTTAGAACGAAATATTTAACATTTCTTTTAAGATATTTCCTTTTCACCCTAAAACTTTGTTATAGCATCTTGTAGAGGTCATCAGCTCTTCGAATATCAGTTTCATGACTGGGCAGTCTGTTGTTGATGGCGATATTTCCTCTTTTTTTCTTTGTCAGCCACACAATTTTCACTTTTTCGCCGGGACATTTTCTTCTGCATACTTTTAGGCCGGCTGCCTCGTGATTATTTTGTAATCCGCGGCGCCTAAAGCATTGATTACACATTTCAGACCATCTGCCGGACAGGTGGGATTGGGCACCGGAGAGCTTGGGTGGTTTTGGGCGGCGGATGCCTCTCGGGTTTCGGAGCCATAATGCGTGTTAATCAGGCATCATTAACTGCTAATTAAGTGCGGTTGGAAATGCAACCAACTGTCAATTGCTGGGCGTCCGCCTGCCGTCGTACCTGGCTGTTTTTTATTTAAGCGCCCAGCTCTTCTGGCCGACGGAGCCCGAGTGCAATGAGCCTGAAAATTACCCAATGCAGTCCATTTTGCATTGGCACTATTATCGAATTTCAACTAATCGCTGGCGGGGATTAGTTGAACAATTAGTGTGTGAACGATTAGTGTGGTTGTTGGAGGGAGGGACGAAATATCGGGATGGGAATTTAGCGACGTTACTATTGTTTATTAATATAAATAAAATAGAAGCGAAAATATTTTGTATTTTGTATTAAGATATATTTGTTGTGTAATTATACATAATACTTGTCAAATATTTTCATTAACATAAAGATGAAAATAAATAAGTTACTAAAATATAATAATAGTCGATAAGTCGTACTAAAAAGTTTATTTTGTATACTAATATATACATATTTGAAGAATGTTTTGGGTTATACAGACAACGTTAATTTGTAAAATAAATAAAATACACCGCTCTAAGTACGCGTAAGTTCAAATTAATTGTGAAGATCTATAGCTCTACCTAATCATAAATATATTTCTGCAGTCTCTTAGAGCCCTTTAAAATGCTGCAATGTTTTCCACATGTTTTACGCCCTTTTAAAAATAGAAGAAACAAAAAAACAAATCTAGAAATTAATTTACACACCACACAAACTAATCACAGCTGATGGGTGTGCGGTCTGACCGAAAAGTCCCTAAATTGTAATTGCCTGTCAAATAATTTTAGGACTCCCCCTATTCCCGATTCCCCAACATCCCTGCAGCAGGATGCCCTATGCCCTCAAAGCAAAAATGCGTTTTAATTCATTTAATTGAGCTGCCAATATTTGACCAGAATGCAATTAACGAAATAAGCCGGGACAATCAATCCGCTGCGGTTGCTCCGAGGGGCGGTGCAGTGGAAAAAAATGATTTTGTTTTAATTACGCAATTAATTTTAGTAGCTCGGCTGTTTGTTTTTCAGCTTTTTAATTAGTATGCGCAGTGGCAAGTGTAATATGTGGCTCTGCGGTTGTCCCGGAATTCAGACACAAGAGTCTGGGGGTGACTCCAGGGCCCCAAGTCTGCCATGGCCAGACATTTCCCTAATCAAATTGCAGGGGGTTCGAGCTCCGCAGACATTTGTCGTTGCATTTTCTTGTTAATTTTCTGCAGCGTCTATCGTCCGTCGATGTCCTTGCTCCATCGTTTCCATCCTGGCACTTGTTAGCAGCCACAAGTGGTCAGTGGTCGTCTGATGAGGCAAATCCACTCGGCTTCGATTTCGTGTGGGTTGCACACAGAAAAAATATTTTTTTTTTAAATATTACAAAAGCTCCAAAGCTTATTGGAATTTTTGGGGAATTTTCTTTAAAAGTTTAGGCAGAAAATTAAGTTCTTAGTAGGTGAAAATGTTCTCACGCCTAGTTAACCATTTTAATTAAAGAATAAATTACTTTAATTTATAATGATATAAATAGGGGTTTCTTAATTAAAATGTACCGACTTCCTATCTTAGTATTTAACACCTTCTATTAGTTATTTAATGAGACTTTGCCTCAGGGAAATGACTTACCCTTTTTTTTGTAATTCCCCGCAAATGTCTTCCTCTTAAATATGTTTCTTTTTCAGAGCAAATGTATTATTTCTAACCATATTAGTTGTCCCAAATCAATTTGCCATTTTCTGAGTGCAATGGGAAACTTTTGAATCTAACGAGAAAAAATTTCCACATCATCAAAGCTCATTCCAGGCCATAAATTTCGTGATAAATGTGGAGTGGCGGCGGCGGCGACTCTGGTCTTGCAAGAAGGAGCAGCCGGATACCTTGGGGAGTGCTCTGCAACTTGCTTGCAACTCCTTATTATCCCGGCCTCCGCCCACTCCGGCGCTATCTGTCCGATGGCAAGTTGATTTCCTTGGGTTTTCATAAATTTCCCACTTAAATGGCTGGAGAAAACTTGGAGTTTTCCACCTCCTCTCCTGGTGCCCAGTGCCTCATGTGATTTGCTATGATTGGAAAACAATTTGAAGACTTTTCTCTTTTTGTTTAACAAACTCGAAGGCGGTATTTTTTATTGGTATCCCCGAGGGAATTCGTTAGGAAACAGTTTTCGTTAGGCTTTGGTAAGTTTAGAAGCGGTGACGGTAGACGCGACGACGCACGGTCTTGTAGCGGTATCCATCGTTGGACACGGGCTCGATCTCCTCCAGAACCTGGTGGCTGGATGGCTGGTAGACGGGTGCGGGAGCCGGGATGCTGATGGGAGCAGGAGCCGGGATGCTGATGGGAGCAGGAGCCGAGTGGTAGACTGGGGCTGGTGCAGGAGCCGAGTGATAGACTGGAGCTGGTGCAGGAGCCGAGTGGTAGACGGGAGCAGGAGCCGGGATGTGGACTGGTGCAGGGGGCACGTAGGTCCTCACGGGTGCGGGAGCAGGGGCAGAGATCACCACTGGGGCTGGGGCAGGAGCCGGGTGATAGACGGGGGCGGGGGCTGGGATGCTCACGGGAGCGGGGGCAGGGTGATAGACGGGAGCGGGGGCTGGGATGCTCACGGGAATGGGAGCAGGAGCCTCATGGTAGACCGGTGCTGGTGCGGGTGCAGGGGGAATGTAGGTGTTCACGGGAGCTGGTGCAGGGATGCTGATCGGAGCAGGAGCTGGGTGGTAGACGGGTGCTGGAGCTGGTGCAGGGATGCTGATGGGAGCAGGGGCTTCATGGTAGACCGGAGCTGGCGCAGGGATGCTGATCGGAGCAGGGGCTTCATGGTAGACTGGAGCTGGTGCAGGGATGCTGATCGGAGCAGGGGCCGGGTGGTAAACCGGAGCTGGTGCAGGGATGCTGATCGGGGCCGGTGGCGAGTAGTCGTAGCCCAGGTGGGAGACATCGCCATAGGCGCAGGCCAGGACGGCAAAGGCAATAACCAGGAATTTCTGAGAAGGAAAAATGGGAAATCGAATAAGTCACATAATCCTTGATTCTCCTCCGAGGGGCGATGGGATGTATCCTCACCATGATGACAGCTACGATCTGTTACTCCACGAGCGTTTGAGTCGCTTCTGTCTGATCAGATGGAGCCGCTAACTATTTATACCGAGCGCCGGAGACCGAGACCGAGACCGAGACCGAGCCCAAAAATTCTGCAGGCCGCAGAAACTTGAACTCGGGTGAAGATCGACTCATCTGAATATTCAGCGCCAGATGAGGTATATTTTGTTATTTTTCAGCAGGTTTTTTCCCCGCCGAGGGTCGTCAGAATGAAGTGGCATCCGTCTGTCTATGCATTCGAACTTAATCCGTTTATTGGAATTAAGGAGCTAATAGATGGGTTGGGTGTTAAGTGGGGCTGGCTGGCAACACCCAAAGTGACTTTTAGACGACATTAATCTACGATAGCGACTGCTAACGGCATATTTTATGGGCTCTGCAGATTTTATTTGCCAGCTGGATTAATAGATTATTTGTATTTTTAACGCATGCGTCAGGTGTAGCCGGAAATTTGCAATAATGTCTCTGCAAGCGACCGAAACTGGTTGGATGGTCCGCTTTTTACGAGTTTCGCCAAAGGTTAGATGCCATTGTTCTAGATTAAAAGAACCCAAAGATATTCAGCATCTTTGTCGCTTCTTGCAGACCCCTTAATGGATTCTATTGTCCCAGCGAGGCGCCCACAAAAAATATACATTTATGCTAAACCCATTTACGAGAAACAAACAGCTCATAATTTCGTTATCTAACGAACCCTTGGTGGCCAATTAATTGCCACGAAAACCAGTTGATCGCGATTATGGCCATAAAAATAGGTCTGGCTGACGTCTGAGCCTAAAAAATGGATTCGACCAGTCTATTTCAAGGCCCCCTCACTATTTACGGAATACCGTTTTAAACGAGAAAAGGAGAAAAAGACTCAGAGAGCACGTAATTATACGATCCACACCTCAGATAATTGCTTGGACCTCAGCTCATAAAACATCATAGTACAATTTCGTTGATAATTACGACTGCTTCTTCGCTCTTTGGCGGTTTAAATTATTTCCTCATCGTCGCGATGTGTGTGTTTTCATTATTTATCGCTGCCATAATTCGACTCCCGCCTCAGAAATTGCAACTAGTTAATAATTTAATTTGCACACAGGTCAAAAAATCCATCATGTTTGTTTTATGATTCGGACGAGGAGCGGGGACTGTTGGTCTTCCAGTGCAAACACGTTAGCCGGCAGTAGTCATGGCCCGCACCAAGTCAAACATAAAATCACATAAAAAAACGTGTTGTTAAACGTTGTCAGAGCTTAGTTTTAACTACCAGGCATCAAAATCTTCTCTGCATTTGTTTTTATTTCACGTATGTAAATGCCGATCGACGATCGCGTTGGACATGCGAAGATACGGCCCGCCTTTTGTCTGGCATTTGCATGGCAAATGGCTTCCGTTATTGTTTTTACTTGGCCCGCTTTTGTCCGAGTGTATATCAGCGAATCCCAATTAAACCATTGTTTATTCACTTTCAGCGAGTCAGCGATCACAACTGGTTTGGTTATCGATCGAGAGACCGAGAGGCACGCACATTTCTCACTCATCTGCCTCCTGCCCTTGACTTTGGCTGGACCATTTTCTGGCATATGTAAGTCATTATTGCGGGGATTTTTGGAGTTTTTCATCTCTGTTTTCCCGTAATTAAGACGGGCTTGTTAAGTAGCCATGTAAAGGTCGACCGTATGATTTATTAATTAAATTTACATTTCCGACGAGTATTAGCCGGTTTTTTTGATAAGCCAGTGGCGCTGTGCTAATAGGATCTATCGAGTTCTGGCCATAAACAACCTTTGGCTGTCGGAAGAGAAAATTTTTACTAAAAATAAAGGGTGATCTTCTTCTGCTTGGTGGCATGATAAATGGTGGCATCGTTTGGGGTCTCGTTGGAGTTGGAATAAATTTGAATGATATTAAATCTATTTGCTCCCACAATTCTATAAGCATAGTAACCGGTTGTGAGCGCTAATTTTGCGTTGGGCAAATATAATACAGCTTCAGCTCTTGAATCCATAATGCTGTGATTAAATATGCTGATACGTCATTAGCTATCCATAATACATTAATTAAAAGATGATAATGTCGTTGCCCGCAGGCATATGTTTGTAAAAAAGAGGCTGCTCAAACCTGCCTTATAGAAGTGCATATTCAAACACAAATTAAAGAAAACATGCATCCTTGTAACAACAATTTTGTTGTATTTCAAGATGTACACAGAAGGAATGCGAATGAATCAAACATAAAGGAAAAGCCTACGGTTTGTGCATTTACAAAAATAAATGTGATGCATGTGCATAGGCTTGAGCACCTCTGACTTAAGCTAAATGGTTTTTGGGAATATACTTAAATATAGTTTAAATATTCATTAAATTCGCAGTCAAAAGGTTGAAATATTAAGTAAACTTATGTACATTTAATCAAAAATAAACTATGAGCAATAATATTTTATAACACACTCTAAAAGTAATCATAGTTATAAACATATTTTCTAAAGACTTCATTCCTTAAATTCCTCTAAATTAAATATAGTGTTAGCATTTAGCATTTCGCATTTAGTAATGTAAGTTAATATATTGTCGACATTAAGAAAGGTAGGATTAAGTAAAACAAAGACTATCGTCACACTACGAATAAAATAAATCAAAGAAATAAAGAAGAATCTGTATAAAAACTACGATAACAATAGTAACCAAATATATCTTAAAACCATAAATTTCTCAGCCTGCCCTCGCTTGTGGGTGGAGTCAACTAGTTGGCCATCAAACTAGTTATAATATATCTTTCATTTTGACCAGCAAACACATACACAGTAAACAAAGAAGATAAACCCCACCAACAGCTAGTCACACTTAGCCCAGAGTTTCCTCTTTATTCTTTTATTTTATACAGTGGCATATTAATTTGGGTCTGCTTTAACGGAAAATAAAAAAAAGGAAACTAGGAAGAAGAACGTGAAGAGGGGCTGCCAAAAAGGGGGTAGAAGGACGAGTCAAGTTACGAGCAATGCACAAAAGGCAACAACGGAAATGAAATCACGTACCAGGGGCGTTGTCATTCACAATGAGTGTGTGCTTTAGTGTTCAGTTGTTGTTGCTCGCGTTGTTGTCAAAGTTCTGCTCGTTGTTCTTGCTGTTGTTGTTCGAGTTGTCAGCAGTCGCGGCGACGACAGAAGCTACCATGTAAATATATATGAGTACACGGCGAAAAATATCAATTTTGGGGTTTGAAGTCAATTCAAAAGAAGCCCAAAGGTATGCAACAAAGAGTAAAAAAATCGCAAAATATTAATACTAAAGTGTACAAGGCGAGAAATTATTATCAACCTATAAAACCTAAAAAGATAAAATATATTTTATTTAATAAGTTTTGTTGCAGACTCTAAAAACTTTTGTCAAGTTGCCCAAAAGTATTCCCCGAATTTTTCTTTCCTGCTTAAAATGTTCAATATATACACGATCCTATATATATTTCCTTTCTCTGTAAGTGTTTGTGCTCTAAGTATTTGTGTGAACGTCTAATGTCCAATTTCAATTTGGACTGGCTGCCTGACAGAACTTGTCGCCGTCCACCGCAAATGGCAAACAATGTAGAAGGTGTCCTCCACCCCCAAAGGCCCCCTGCCACACATTCACATATCCGCAGAGAGAGAGAGAGGCGACAGAGGGGTGAAGTTGCCAGCTAAGTTTATTTACTTTTAACACGAAATAATAAAGTTTACAAAAAGGAAACGTGCGCTGTGCGCTGTGCTGCACTTCTTAGCGTTATACCATTATGCTCGTGCTCACCGTGCGGTGACTGTACCTCGCGTTTGACAAAGGCCATTTTTACAAATTTAAGCGCACAAAGTGAATTTTTAACGAATTTTTAAGAGGGAAAGAGTGTGTAGAGAGCTTAATTCAAGTGTATAATACTCTTCCGTTACTAGTTTGCAGCTGCATGATAAATAGAAAGTTATATTTAATACACAATTAAGATGCCCTTCATAAATATAGCTTAGACTTTAAAGAAATGAATTAAAAAGAATATTTTTCATGTTGCTAAGGCAAAAGAATTCGTGAAAAATGTTAAGGAAAACGACGTTAAGCCACTTCCTGTTAATCCCGTCTTACCCTTCCCTCGGTAAATCATCCTTCTGAAATTATCCTTCCTTGACCCCTGCCTAAGAAAAACGGAACATTTTCACCAGCGCATTGCAGTGAAGGAAACTTTGTGCCCAAGAGAGCGGGCAAGAGAAGGCGAAAGAAAAAAAAAAAAGGTAGAAAAATTAGCGACATTCTGTGTGACGTGACTTGACTGCATTACGTAGCCGCCCCGTTTACCTTGTCCTGCCAGATGCCTTTGACAGAGCGCGCGGTGGGCATGGACACTCCTCCGGCCCAACGACACAACTAAATTATTTAAAAACTCTCTAAGAGCAAAGAGGCTTTGCGCAATTAAATGCGTTCTCAGCGCGCCACGCACACATGTGACACACGTTCCCTTTCCCGAGTCCGGACTCGGAGTCCGTAGAAGCATCCCTCCTCCGTAATGATAATAATTACGTCGCAGTCCGGACACATGTGCCGGGTTCTCGGCCGGTGCTTGGCTTGTGTGTGCGGCTAATTACAATAAATTTGGCCAATTATTGTCTGGCATTGTTTTGGTCCCGTCGGCTGTAAACTTTAAGTATCTCTCGAAGCCCCGGACCAAGTTTCGCCGCCATCGATACGCTCCCTTGTGGAGTGGAGTGGGCTTCTTCGGATTCCGCTCCCGTATCGAAGGAGCACCTCGTCTGGCTAATTGTCTTCGAAATTATGATAAGAAGAAACTTTGCCAGCTTGGCGAGCGGAAGTGCAGTCACTTAAGAGGGTCAGTCGGGTCAGTTAAGTCGCATACGAGTATGATGATGGCAATGACGACACCACAATGGGAATGGGTAAGTGAGTGCGAAAAGGTTATTATTGAATACGGTATTTATGGAAAGGAGGCTTAAGTGATAATGGATTTAGGGTTGTGCTTCAGGGAGATTCAAGATTCACTTATGGGGGAGTATAAGCTTAATGTTATGAATGGCTTAGAATAAGTATAAACATGTACATTCCAAAAGGAAAGTATTTCGAGTTTTTTAAATATTATAAATCAATTAAAATGTGTCTAAAAGCTCGATTACTCATAGATGTTTAGACTAATATTAGATAAAGTTGCCCTCCCTCTCTTAATGACGTAAAGTTTCCATTTTGTTGACCCCAACAATCGTTGTGTCCCTTATATGTGCATCTCCATTGCCCGATGTCATTGCTGTCTCTCAGATATTTTTAGCAATCATGGCAAATCAAAACAAATGTCAAACGATTTGCTTTATAGCCTTCGCCTCAGACCGAGACTGCAGTGATTTGCCTGGGGAATACACACAGCGAAGAGTCCTTCATTTTTATTATACTATCCTATAAGGCCCCGTCCCATGCCAAGTGTGCAGCAGAAAGGGGTGCAACATATGCGCGCTTCATAAAGTGCCCGCCCCTGACCCACTCCCTTCCGCTGCCCTGCTGCATGCCAAATGCCAAGGAACGAGGATGAGTGCGAGGACGAGATGCAGTCAGGTCGTGCGCCAGCTGAGAGCGCAATTTGGTAGAACAATACGATACGTATACGCCCTGTTGTTCGCTGCCTTCTTTCGGCAATGCACCAAGGGAAAAGTATGATAATTTCGTAAGTTAATATAATAATTTAACTGAATTGATGAAATCTTAATAAAATTAGTATTTTTTAAAGAATAATCCAGACTTGTTATATCTCTAAGCCTATTTTATTCGTGAAATAACTGCTTCTCTCCGTGTAACTGCTACTGGCATTTAGAAACGCCTTTGTCTTGGTTTTGGTCTTGCGCCTGCCTTCCTATCTGCCAAATGCGCCATATACTTGTATTTTTTTAGGTTTATGTCTTCGTTTTCCAGCAAATATTTCCATAGAGTCGGCGAGCGAGACAATAATGCATATGTCGGCTCCCGTTGTCGTTTTGTTTTATTGCATATTTATTTTTTATAGCGAAAGTAGCAAAATATAAATCGTTGTAACGCCGTGTGTGGGCCACAGTTTTTTGGCCCTGTTATATTTCTCTGCCTTTCATCTTTTTTTTCCTCAGGCTTCCGCTTTTTTGGCAAGAGCACAGAGCACACATACAACAGACGTAAGCTCTGCCAATCGCATATGGGCCTCATACAAAGGCACATGGGCAGAGTGTATCCTGTTTGGAATTAAGTCCTCGTTGCGCTTTTTGCCGGAGCCACTGAATCCGAAAGAGTTGGCTGGTGTGGACGGTGGTGGCTGTTGTTGGGCCAACCAGCAGAATTCAATCATGAAAGTTTTTCAATAATCCGCTTTGCCCCGATTGCATTTCAATTTGCCATCATTTTGGCGCAAAAACTTAATTTTCCACCAATTAGTTTTCTCGGGCAGGAGTTGGGGGCTTGTAATTGTTGTGTGTGTGTGAGAGACCCACAAAAAACATTTGCACTTTGAGGAGGCCGAAGTTGCAGCCCCAAAAATAATAGTTTACGATGAAAATGTAAAAGTTTTTGTGGCCATAAATTGCTTTTTGACTTGATTAGTGCTGCCTTGATGTATGATTAAGAATTATTCGAAGTTGAGTCAGGAGTAGGGCAGTTTGTAGGGAAAAAATGATTTCAATTGGCTGTAACAATCAATAATAAATAATAAAAAACTTACAGAAAAAAATTTAATATTTGTCCTTAGTACTCCAGTACATTTTTTAATTTATATTGAATAAGTAAGTAATTATTTTTAAACCCTATAAGTTTCCCTAAAAGTAATGGCTAATCCTCCTTAATCTCAATGACCTCTGCCTCGCCCTGTCTTGGCTGTTATTTTAATGGCCTTTCCGGGCATCATATGGCGCTCAAAAAGTCATTGAGTATTTTTATTGATCCCCCAACGCACACACACTCGCCACACACAACCAACACCCGCCAAAAACACACACAGGCACAGGCACAGACACCTGACGACAGGCGAAGCGGAATGGCCGCCAAAGTGAGCTTCGATAATGCTAATTTTATTCAAAGGTTATGCCATTACAATCCAGTGCTGCAGCCGGGGCCAATAGCTGGCCAGCAGACAGGAGGAGGACCAGGAGAAGGAGCAAGTGGAAGCGGAGATATAGGAGCGACAGGAGCAGAAGATATGGCAATCGCTGGACGAGGAGCGATGAAGATGGAATGCAAGTACGTGAAGAAATTCACGAAAAATTACGGGACTTGCACTGCGCTGAGGCCTGATGCACACAAAATTGCAAATCGTGGCCGGAACGAAGGCGAAGACCACCGCCGCCAGATGAGGCCAGAACGAAGAAGGAGCGACGGATCCGGTCTTGGATTTGGCCAGGAGAAAGCAGAAAGCTGAAGGGAGAAAGGAGAAAGGTGGCACATCCGAAGGGTAAACCTCGCCATGCAGCATTTATTGCCAGCGAAGCGTATTTGGCACATTTGATGCGGCGCATAATGGGGAACGCCATTAAATGTCCATTGACATGGCAGCCCAGGTCCGCTGGCCAGCACAGTGGGGCAAATTGTAATACAGTTGAGCAACAAATAAAAATATTAATAAAAGCCAAACATTTTCTGGCATTCTTTAAAGGGAAAACATTTATATGTATAAGGGAAGCAGACTGTGTAAATTTAGTTGTAGTTCTTTAATTGCTTTACTAGAATGCTTTATAATTATTTTAAGAGCTTATACGGACTTTAAATATTATATTTACTTTTTTTAAACGTTTACAGCTTAGTTCTAAATTTTGTTATCAATTTCCATCACTTCTCCAATGAGTTTTGATCTTTTTAGCCCATTTCGGACCACTGTGCCGGCCGTGTTGGACAGTGGTGCAGCGGTGGCGCATCGCAAATCGCAAATCGAATGCGAAACGAGCGTAAATCGTGACCAGCAAGGATCTGCTTAGTTTTCTTATTAGCTGCGATTACATTTTATGTTTGTTGTTGGGTCAACATGGCGTATACTTCACTTTGCTTGGCTTGGACGGCTGTGTGTGTGTGTGAGCTTTATATACAGTTTGTATGCTTAACCAAAGTCGCAGTTGTTTTTCAGCAGCTGCACTTGTTGGTTTTGCACTTTGCTGGCAACGATTTTTCCCCGCTTCCCTTTTTTTCTCGGTTTTTCTTTTTTTGTATTATTTTCTTATTTTTTTTTTGCTGTACGTGGCCAAGTTGCAAAATGTCGAAAGTCGTCGTCGCATCAAATATGTTGAAAAGCAATTGGCAGGCGTTGCTTTGCCCGCTTTGCCCCGGCTTTCCTCCGCTTTTCCAGCTTGTCTACTAATGCGCTGCTGTTGGAATTTCTTCATTGAGTACGTGCATTAAATTTCAAATCACAAAGAAAAATTCCTGCTCACTGGCTGGCCGAAAATTAAATGCATTTCCAGCCGTTGCATACTTGCAGGCGCGCGCGTTCGACTGTGCGGCAATTTATGTGATTCCAGAGTCTGAGTCGCTCTTCTCGTTTTTCTCCGTTTTAATTGCTCGCCAGATTTGTAAGGGAAATACTCGTATGGTCGCATGATTGCGGAAATCAATTTCCTGAGCTTCCATTGCCAACCGCAATCGGTAGACAAAACAAAGAGACATTCAACTGCAGCAATGCATATCAATTGCCGCTGACAATTTCAAATAGAAAACGTCTCAGCATGCCAAAACAAATGAATGAATAACAACAAGGACGAGCCGGAGGAGCGGAAAACAAGGACACCAAACGCTGCCTGTCATCGACAAGCTGCAAAACAAAGTTTTGCGGACAAAAAAAAGTGGGGAAAGTCAGCAGGACTGGGTTACCGTGTAATACCTCAATGCTAGAGTTCCTGAAATCTTAAAAAATGTAATCTAAAGATAAAAATAATTGCACCCGTTTCTATAATTTATATAATAATAATACAGAATATGGTTCCTACCGCCTGATGTTCTCCGATTTCTATAATTTCATTGAATATTTCATGCGAATATTGCCACAAAATTCCCAGGGTAGCACAACCAACATTGAAATGTAACTGCAATTGAGTTTCGGCTCCCTCCTCCACTTACCAACCAGTTGCTGTCGATTTGCTTTTCTTTTCTATTATTTTTTCCATTGTCAACTGTCAATGAGTTTTCAATTGCCGCCAACTTGCATGTTTGAAGATGTCCCTCCAATGCAGCCAGCGAGCGATTCCGAGTCCTGAGCCGCCAATTGGGTTTGGTTCTTGCTTTTGACAGTCTTCCAGGCTCACTCCCCCTCTGGTGCCTGGTGCCTGCTGCCACACCCACCTAAACCCCCTAAAGACCCTGTCATCGGCAGTCCTTGTAGGAGAGCAGCTAATTCGCTTGTTTGTGGTTGCGATGGCAAAAAGAACAGAGAAAAGATGTCTTTGTTTTGACAGCAGTCGGCGGGGGGGAAAAAAGCACAGGAATAGTAAGGGGGCGTGGCAGCTGTGAGGATTGGATGGTGATGATATGACCAAGCTTCAGTCAACCGCTGATATCGCTTTCCCATCCGCAAGTGTCATCGAATGATAAATGGTCGCGAATTTGTTAGAATATCGCGTGATGGCTGGCAACTCTTTTGAAGTAGGTGTTGAAATAGGGCGTCGGCACGCCCATATCTATTTTAATGTGAAATGGAACCCTGCTGGATAGATGACAAGTGTTTCTGGTTACTTAAGAAAGCCATCTAGGATATAGAAGAGTTTTGAAAGGGGTTTTCTGTGTCCTTTCCTAAATTTCGATAAAATACTCTCAATAACTTGTACGAACTTGCTGCAAATCAATCAGTACTGTAATGGAAAAGGCAAATATTATTGAACATATTTCACCAATGCCTGCGGCATTTACTTACCCCAATTTAGCGGATATTGGCTAAATTTTGCATAGATATTTCCGCAGCAGCTGTGCCAACCTGCGGCCAACATCTGCTCCGTCCAAAAGCAAAAAAACGGATGGAGGCCTGCGCCTGTAACTGCTTATTGTTTGCTGCACTCGCATTTCCAATTCCCATTTCCAAACAAATGAAAGGCTGAACTGAAGAAGGAAACCCGGTGCCGTGCAAAAATTTTCAATTGAAACCCATTGATGAGTCCATATCTTCTTCCTTTTTCCTTTTGCCTTTTTTTGGTTGTGTTTCGCATATGTTTGTGTCAGCAGTGGCAGCGGGTGGCCCCCACCGTTTTCAAAGTGGGGGCCGAACTGCTGCCTTTGTTGACATTCGCGAAACGGACGCCCACGTAGAGGCAATTAATTGGAAAAAATGCGCAAATAGAGTGGCGCTGAATGCAGGACGAGATACGTTCCGCGGTACCAGGTGGCCTCTGTTGACTTAACCTCCATTCTCGCAACCATTTTCATGGGCATTTGCTCGTGGCGAATTTTCATTGCTTAAAGTCTTTCGATGGCTGTCTTCCAAACGACTAAAAAGTTAAATAAAACATGACTTGTCTTTCCGAAATGTCATTTGTTGCTGCTAATAGCCGAACATTTAGCATGTTTTTGTGCTTTTCAGGGGTATAACTTGTTCTTGGAGCAACTTGGGAAGAGCAAGAGGAGCAAGCCACTTAAGTTCCCGATAAGTTTTGTGAATAATCATTACGGGATCGATTGATTTCATCTTAACTATTTTATAATGGCCAAATTCTTACTAATGCACTGGAGGCGGAAGCTTACAACTATCGATGACTCTCGCTATAAAGTGGGGAAAAGGCGATAACTCTAATATAAACTTGAAGAGTTTAGAAAAGTTTTCTTCTTTTAATTAAAATTTAATTCTCAATAAATTAATAAGTGAAGAAGAAATATTCGCATATTCTTTGTTTATTTTAAAGGTTTCCAGCAGGGACCGTTACAGTTATAGTTTTTAACATACAAATTGTAAAATAACAGTTATTTTATGATTAAAAAAAAATTTCAAATTAACTGTTATTTTTGATTTTTATTAAAAAAGATAAAAATAATTATTATTTTTCAATTTTTATGTAAAAGTATAATCATAACTGTTATTTATAATTTTCAAAATAAAAATTACAAATTGAAAATAATTGTTATTTGTAATTTTCAAAATAAAAATTACAAATAACAATTATTTTCAATTTTTATTTATTTTCCAGAGTGATTTTTATAAAGTTTGTCAAAACAAATGTAACATTTTTCATACAATTTTACCTAAAGTACATAATATTTTAAAATGTAAAAAATGTTCTTATTGTAAGCTAATGTAAATTTAAAATACTCAATAAGAAGAATGAGCACTTGATGCCAAATGCCAAAATGTATATATTGTTATTTAATTATAAATAAAACAAACATTTTCTTGAAAATTAATTCGAATTCTAAGGGTATCGGCGCATCCTTGAATGCCCCAATTTTCCGCCATCCCACTCCTTTGGCTAGCGGAATGCAGTTTGCCGATGGGAGTGGGTAAAATTAGCGGGAATGAGGGCGATCCCCGAACTTTTCGTCGCTGTCAATGGCTTTTGTCTCGTGGCGTGCTAAAACTTTTCTAATTAAGTGGCAACGCCGGGCGGCACGAACACATTGGAGTGCCCGGAAGGGAAGGCGGAAAGGGGCCCAGCTGGGTTCAGGGGGCGTGGCCGGGGGTTCTGGCCACTTGTCCAGTTGGCCTACGAGAGCGGTCGCATTACAATAAACTGTTATGGGTGGACTTTTAATGACCAGCTGGCTGTCGCTGTCGCCGCCGCTGCTGCTCCTGCTGCTCCTGCTGCTTTTCCTTCGCTTTTCTCTGGTGCATTTTCCTCGGAGGGCGTTCGGCTAAAGGGGGCGTGTTAATGGTTATCGCTGTTGTTGTTGCGGTTGGCCAGCATTAGTTACAAAATGTCGTTAGCCAAATTATTTGCCATGTTGGCGGAAAAATTTTTATGGTTTTTATCAGAGCAATGCCGGGGATTTGGGGGGCATTTCAGAGCCTTGCACGACTAATTGCAGTTGAAATTTTGTTTTATGCGCACGCGGCACATTAAGTTTTATACATTTGAACGTTGTTGTCGTTGTTGTTGGAGGAAATTTAACTAGCAAACTGTTAAGCCTGATAATTAACTTGAGCCCAGTTACGGTCACCGGAAATATGACATTAGGAAAGTGCTCGAAAAGTGGGCGAATCTTATCACCAGACCCCTTATGATGCATTAAAATGATTTCGGGGGTTGAAATCTGGCTGCGGCCCCTAATAATATTACCTAATGTGTCCTTCATCGATTAATGTCCATTAATTATGCAATTTATTTGCTATCCGGGGGGCCATAGAAACAAATAAAATGATATAATATTTATACATATATAAGTCGCAGAAATTAAACCATAAAATTATTTGAAATAAAAGTAGATCAACTCGTCTGGTGATGCTGATCAATAATATATATACTTTATAAGGTATAATTGAAATAAATTTGAAATAGAAATAGATCAACTCGTCTCATGATGCTGGTATAAAAATAACTTTAAATAATTAAAATTTCGTCCAGTTGAAACCAAGGTGGCAGCACTGCTCAGGTGGCAACTATCAAGCTAAGAAGCAACGACATAAAGCTGAACTTCGTGTTGGCAAGGCCGAAGAAAAAAAATCATTTTTTCGTCGTTTAATGAAAGAGAAAAAATAATGGAATTTCCCGAGAAGCAAAAGGGCATGAAGTCAGTCCAGAGCCAGCAGTAGAAGATGCAGGAGAGCGGCGGCTCCAGCGAAGAAGTCATAGATTCGGTAGAGATCTCTTCCTACCTTAACTATGCTAAGGTACTTTTCTTACGGGCGAAATATTATGACAAAAGCATCCCATTGTCTATAACCATTAACTCTTATAATATTTTTATATTCTTTCATAAATGTATCACCTCGTGGGGTGTAAATCCTTTGGTTTTTAATATAACACTTGGCTCCGCCTGGACTGTCTATCCACCATCGGAATCGGCTTGGATTCGTAAGCCAAAAGCTTTAAATATTTAACCGCTGCTGGATGCGGCTCCCGTTTGCAGGTCCCGCTTTCGGGCTTTTATTGCCGGCGTTCCTGGCTGGCGGAAAACCGCATGCTGTTGTAGATTAAGCCACAAGACTTTGCCAGAAATTCACTCCAATAACAGCAGCACATGCACATGCAGAAGGAGCTCTATTTATAGTTTGATGTTGGATTTTATTTGCAGTGTTTTGGCCTTTTTTTAGCTTCCCCATCCCTCCAAACCTCGATTAAAGCGAAAAGGTCGGACGCTGTGTGTGTGTTGGCTGGAATTTATATTATTGCATGCCGGGGACTGACGCTAACCCGGCTCGAATTTCCCCCGAATATCCAACCTTTTGTGTTTCGGAGGAGCGAACAAATCGCAACATTACAGCTCCATGTTGTATCGGTTTTTTATTGATATTTGCGG
Source organism: Drosophila rufa (assembly GCA_018153105.1). NCBI lineage: Eukaryota > Metazoa > Arthropoda > Insecta > Diptera > Drosophilidae > Drosophila > Drosophila rufa. Next base: position 8,534,190 of record JAECXS010000002.1, read on the forward strand.
CATACAATTGTTGCGCTCTTGGTTGGCTTTTGAGTTTGTGCAGTTACACTTTTTGGCCTTGTTAGTCCTTGGGCTGTGAACTCTGTCTATTCGCTGGCCTTTCGGCATATTTATGCCTTCAGCTCGAAGTAACTTAATTAAGACCCCCGCTCACCTGTCATGGGATCATCCTTCCAAGGGCTCGCTGAAAGCAGTCGGAGAAAAAAAGCACAAACTGCACGAAAGATAAAAGAGATCCTAAAAATATTGCAATAGTTCTTTAATTATTTAAAAAAAAATCCCTATCTCCATTTTTAATAAAGTTCCTACTCTAAATACCTAAATACGAGTATTTACGAGTTTACAATAATAGTTTTTCAAGTGTACGAACAGCAATTTTCAGGCCAGGAAAAACGTGATGCCATTCGATTTTTTGCCAGCTTAAAAAGTCATTCATCAATTAAATCGGCACATTCATCAAAACAATTTCCCCCATGTTGGTGTCAACATGGCTTCACTGTGCCAATCGAGCACGTGTGAGGTTGAGACTACTGTATTGGGTATTTTCCCCCCTTGGCCGTTATGACATATCCATGTATGTATGTGAAACGGGCCTCTGACTTTTGGCATTTCATTAGTCCGACGGCGGATTATGAAGGGCCATGAATGTCGAGTGTCGGAGTGCTCCGAGGTCAACTGTTCTGGGCTTGTCAAAATCGAATTTATTTGATTTCCTTGCCAGAATTGATGGAGAGGTTTGTCGGAGAGAGAGGGTTTCATGGGAACTTATTGAAAGTTTAAGCAGCGGAAAGTACGTGATGTGAAGGAGTACCATTAGCATGCCTCGGATCATTTTTCATTTCGGGGTGTAGGTTCTCTGCGTGTTCTAGACAATGAAAAACTTGTTTTCTTGGCTTTTCCTTCCCTGGGACTCCTTAAGGACTTCACACTTAATTGCTTTTTCACGCCTCTCGCCACCCGGAAGGAATATTTAATACTCCCTGACGTTCCGCCATTGACGGCGGCCACTGACAGCAGCTGTCAGCTCAGTTTGTATTCACGGCGAAGACGCGAGCTGTCCCCCCAGCCACCCAAACACGCCCCCACTGACATCCTTGCCCCCCTCCCGCCTCCCGTCACGTCCATGGCCTGCAAATTGCTCATTTCAAGGCTAATTTGTTAGCATATATAGACACGAGAAGGGACAAAAGGTAGTGGCACAGTGCACTGCGGAAAACAATTGTGGGAAGGCTGCAGTTAAATGTATATGGGAAAACGTGACATACTCTTAGGAGGAACATTCCTATGGCATATGTACATAAAACCCTAATTCCTGTATAATGATAAATCAAATAGTTATAGGGTAACTTTGCTCTGTGTAAACCCCCCCGAAGACAGCGCATAACTTGTCCGCCAAGGTGGGCAAAATTTGTCAGGCAACAGATGCACAGCCACCGCCTTGCACTTAATTACGGCGCAGTGTCAGCCAAATAAATTTATTTACATAATTTTAATTAAACAAGCAAACGGAAACTGTCACCCCAAAAATCAGCCTGTCTGTCAGGGTCAAGCAGGGTCCCCCCGTCACCCCGTCCGACTGTCAGTCACAAGGTGTCGCTGGCAATCCAGGAATCCTGCGACCATCCTGAGGCCTCTCCTTCCGGGGGTGGATCTGATGCCAATTTTGGTGTGCTTAACGATATAATTAGATTGTTTTGTGGATGGCGTTTTTTTTTTGTTTTTTTCCTCTTTGCTGCTGTGATTTTCAATATGGCAGGAAGACAGGTGAATTTCAGCCCCTCCCCTCTCACATCTGATGTTTCCTTTCCCTTTTTTTTTTTCTTTTGGTGTATGTGTGTTTGTGGAAGTTGCGGCAAATTGGGGTGACAAACCTCATTAATTACAAATGACTTCATTTCTTTTGTTTAGCGAGCATTTGGGGGATTCCCATTCAGCGGGACTCTGAGGTGTGAAGTGTGTGTATTGTGGGTGAGTGTGTTGTGACAGCCGAGGAGCAGAGGGCAATGGATATTTTTTCCATGGAAATGGTAGCCAATTATCATGTTGATGGGGAAGTTTAGTTCAGCGACTCCTGGGCAAAAGGTAGCAGAAATGCCTGCACTTTTGGGGATGTTTGCTGGCACAATATCATTAGATTTAACGGGGTCTTTTTGTGGTATTTTTATAAACAACAAAAAAAAATAAAAGAGATTTAAAGGGACATAGGTTTATAATGCTGCCAAAGCTAAATCGGAATTTAATCATGCTACGATTTTGCATTATTGATAAATATCATATTTTAAATAGTATTATTCTGTGAATTTCCTGAGATATTTCTCACTATTCTATGCTTTTTCCATAAACTTTTCTAAGTGCTCAACATTCGTTTTTATTCCGCCAAGCGAATGCCATTTGAAGCTGTCTCCCAAAACGCAACAATTAAATATATAAAATATTTGTATGTCCCAAAAAAGAGCCTGGCAGAGGCGCTTTTTTCCTCCAGGATGGAAGGGAGGAATGGGGGAAGGCTTTTAGCCAAAGTCCCAAGTTGCTTATAAATTGTTCTATGGCCGCCAAACACATTGCAAAATGTGACAAATATGCATTTGGCAACAATAAATTTTACGACCGCAGTCGCCGCCGAAAATATATTTCACACACAGCCCCGGCCGGAGTCTGGAGCTGGAACCAAGGCTTGGCGGCGAGAGTCCGTCGGGGGAATAACTCCATATCCATATAAATATAAATTAGCATATTTTGCGGCGCCAGTGCGGCGACAACTGCAATTTCTCTCCGCGACCAATTGTAATTAAATTGTCGCGAGGCCGTAAAAGTGCATGTAGCTGTACGTACGTGTGCATAAATATAATTGCTAGATTTTATTGCCGCCTTGTTTTTTTGTAATTCAATTTGTCTGATTTATGCCGTCAGCTCAATCACAATTTTAAATGCCAAACGGCCAGCGTTCCGCTGATTTGTCGGCCTTGTTAACGCCAATTTATGGTCGATGCCTGATTATTGCCAATTAGCTGGAATTGTGCTACCTATCCCTACCTATCCCCCGCCCAGCAGCCCAGCAGCCACACCCCCTTGACCCTGGCCCTCGCATTCCCGCCCCTTTCGACAGTTGCATTCATCCCCCATCGGGTTACAAAGTGCAGGCTTCCGCAAAAAGCCAACTAAATTCGAGTGAGCTACTGCCGAAAAAGCGAATGGGAAGGGCGCATGCGCCGCCAAAAACTATCTCAAATGGCTAAAAAAGAAGATTCCTTGAGAGCACCTCCAAAGAATTTGACTCAAGAGCACGCCTTCCATTGTGAGTGGAAATAGAAAGGCTCATCTTGATAGAATTGGCCCAAAGTTATAAGATAAAATAATATCAATTTTCGGATCTCTTGAAGAGGTAAACCCTTATGAACACTTATAACCTAATCTCAATGCAGCGGCTACCAGTTATTTCTGGTTTTCTATTGCCAATTTGAAGACTTCCTTAAGTTCCCAATACATTTTATGGTAAGACCAGCAGCCAATTTTGTTGCTCCTGTATTTGTGGATATGTAGGAAGCCTGATTTTAGATTTACATGAAATGTTAAATCCCCAAGACACTAAAAGAATATCAAGGTTAATAAAATCAGCAGTTAAGCCATAGAGCTCCAAGGAAGGTATTTATAAAAGCATTTTGACCGACTTTAGGTATTCCAAGAGATCAGCATTCAGGATGAAGTTCTTCATCCTCCTCGTCGCTTTCCTCGCACTCCTGGCTATTGCCAACGCCGTGCCTGCGACGAAGAAGTCTGACGGGAAGTCTGACGCAAAGGGTGAACCGAAGTCTGACGGAAAGTCTGGCGGGAAGTCTGACCTAAAGCCTCACAGAAGGTCCGGCTACTATTAGAAATGACAAAATTAACCGATGTCCAGATTCGTAGAAAATACAAATATGATAATTTAAAGAGGCACCTTTTTTTGCATATTAATTTTAGTCAGAGCTTTACTTTGATGAAAAGGCGACAGCTTGAACGGTAAAGCTATAGCCCTGTGTTCGCTATATTTCCGAAGTAAAAGCAACTTCATATTGTAAAATTGGAATTTGAACTGGAGCTCCCAGCACCCAGCACCAGGAGAAGACCAAAGGGTGACCCGAAGTCTAAGGGAAGTCAGGCGGGAAGTCTGACTCAAAGGATGACCCAAAGGGTGACCCGAAGTCTGACGGGAAGCGTGGCGGCAAGTCTGATTGTCCGACTGGAACATGGAGTTGTCATCCTAGTCATATCAGGAATAAACCTTAAAAATTAAAAATATGTTCGCATATGGCACTGTTAACTTTACATTTATTTATCGATTACTCAATTATCGATTACAGTAATAAAAATTGAAAATATGTCGGGGAAAGAAGCCGAAGCCTGGAAAGTTTTGCTCTTAAGATAACTGCCCAGTCAGGAGTACAACGGCCGTGGAAGACGTAAAGGCACAAGTACGATCATCTTAAGAATAAAAGCAGTGCCAAAAAGCGGGAAAATTGGGTGAAATGGAGTGGCAACTTCTGTTTCATCTCCGAAAAGATGGGTTAAATCATTGAAACAAACGCAAACACTCAAAACAGCTGTCCGTCTCTTCCTATTGTTATCGGTTATCGGAAATAAAGATTTGTTTTCCGGTCCGGAAAATATTTTATGGATTGTCAGATTCATGATTTCATAAAATCGGGTTTACATCGAAAGATATTAATAATTCCAGACTCTGTACCTTTTGTATATATACGTATGTATAAGAAATACGAAAGTGCAAACTATAAGTTGAACTTTGTAGCGTTAGGATGACATTTATAATTATTACAAAATACAAATACAACGGACTGACCGTCTATCTGAGACAGAGGGACAGACACACGGACAAACGAGCATGGCTAAATCGACCCTTTAGTAGTGGCATTATGTCACCCCATATTCTGATATTCATATTCAGACATAGCCGTTGCTAATACGATTATACTCCAGGGGACCCAGGGAACGTATTTAAAGCTGGGTCTCCATCCCAAGAATCAGCAGTTAACATGAAGTTCACCATCGTACTCGCAGCACTCCTGGCTATAGCGGCCCAGAAGGAAGATTGTCCTCTGTGGGGATGTGGAAAACGTTAAGGCACAAGTACGATCATCTTAAAAAGAAAAGCAGTGCTAAAAAGCGGGAAAGTTGGTGGAGGAGTGGCAACCCCTACGTCTGTTTCTGTCATCTCCGAAAAGATGGGTTGAATCATTAAAACAAACACAAACACTCAAAACAGCTGTCCGTCTCTTCCTATTGTTATCGGTTATCGGAAATAAAGATTTGTTTTCCGGTCCGGAAAATATTTTACAGGGAGTCTGGGTCTCGGCTAAAGTTAGCTCTCACATTTACACGATAGAGAATCAAATTTTCTAAGCCGGAACTTTATCTGGCCTCACAATTTTGACAGGGAGGGTAGGAACCGGCCCTTAAAGGGGCATACAAGGCAACAGAGATTTTTCCGATATAATCATGATCGATGCCTTTGTTTCTTGGCTATGGCGAATATTATCTTTAACAATGATACTGAGCAATCGGGGCGGGGCTTCGAGGTGTCCATTAAAGCGCCAGCATTGTCAGATTCATGATTTCATAAAATCGGGCCTACATCGAAAGATATTAATAATTCCAGACTCTGTACCTTTTGTAGAGAAGCTCTATAAGAAATACTAAAGTGCTCAGGAGCATACGCCAATGCAAAAATACTCTAAAACTGAGTATAAATTATAAGTTGAACCTTGTAGCGTTGTGATGACATTTATAATAAATAACGTCAAACGAGCATGGCTTAGTCGATACTTTGGGAGTGGCGTTATGTCACCCCATATTCTGATATTCATATTCAGACATAGCCGTTGCTAATACGATTATACTCCAGGGGACCCAGGGAACGTATTTAAAGCTGGGTCTCCATCCCAAGAATCAGCAGTTAACATGAAGTTCACCATCGTACTCGCAGCACTCCTGGCTATAGCGGCCCAGAAGGAAGATTGTCCTCTGTGGGGATGTGGAAAACGTTAAGGCACAAGTACGATCATCTTAAAAAGAAAAGCAGTGCTAAAAAGCGGGAAAGTTTGTGGAGGAGTGGCAACCCCTACTTCTGTTTCTCTCAAGGATGGGTTGAATAATTAAAACAAACGCAAACATTCAAAACAGCTATCCGCCTCTTTTTATTATCTTCGGTTATCGGAAATATTACTTTTTTTCCGGGCCGGAAAATATTTTACAGGGAGTCTGGATCTCGGCTAAAGTTAGCTCTCACATTTACACGATAGAGAATCAGATTTTCTAAGCCGGAACTTTATCTGGCCTCACAATTTTGTCAGGGAGGGTAGGAGCCGGCACTTAAAGGGGCATACAAGACAACAGAGACTTTTTCTATATGATCATGATCTATGCCTTTGTTTCTTGGCTATGGCGAATATTACCTTTAACAATGACACTGAGCCATCGGGGCAGGGTTTGGAGATGTCCATTAAAGCGAAAGCATTGTCAGATTCATGATTTAATAAAATCGGGCTTACATCAGATATTACAGATATTAATAATTCCAGACTCTGTACCTTTTGTAGAGAAGCTCTATAAGAAATACTAAAGTGCTCAGGAGCATACGCCAATGCAAAAATACTCTAAAACTGAGTATAAATTATAAGTTGAACCTTGTAGCGTTGGGATGACATTATAATAAATAACGTCAAACGAGCATGGCTAGATCGACCCTTTAGAAGTGGCATTATGTCACCCCATATTCTGATATTCATATTCAGACATAGCCGTTGCTAATACGATTATACTCCAGGGGACCCAGGGAACGTATTTAAAGCTGGGTCTCCATCCCAAGAATCAGCAGTTAACATGAAGTTCACCATCGTACTCATAGCACTCCTGGCTATTGGCCTCGTCAACGCCCTGCCGACCCAGAAGTCTGACCAGGACGACCATGATTGTCATAATTATTGGGGAGCTGCGGGATGTTAAGGCACAAGTACGATCATCTTAAAAAGAAAAGCAGTGCTGAAAAGCGGGAAAGTTATGGAGGAGTGGCAACCCCTACTTCTGATTCTGTCATTTCCGAAAGGATGGGTTGAATCAATAAAACAAACGAAAACACTCAAAACAGCTATCTGCCTCTTTTTATTATCTTCTTCTTCTACACGATAGAGAATCAGATTTTCTAAGCCGGAACTTTATCTGGCCTCACAATTTTGACAGGGAGGGTAGGAACCGGCCCTTAAAGGGGCATACAAGGCAACAGAGATTTTTCCGATATAATCATGATCGATGCCTTTGTTTCTTGGCTATGGCGAATATTATCTTTAACAATGATACTGAGCAATCGGGGCGGGGCTTCGAGGTGTCCATTAAAGCGCCAGCATTGTCAGATTCATAATTTCATAAAATCGGGCCTACATCGAAAGATATTAATAATTCCAGACTCTGTACCTTTTGTAGAGAAGCTCTATAAGAAATACTAAAGTGCTCAGGAGCATACGCCAATGCAAAAATACTCTAAAACTGAGTATTAATTATAAGTTGAACCTTGTAGCGTTGTGATGACATTTATAATAAATAACGTCAAACGAGCATGGCTTAGTCGATACTTTGGGAGTGGCGTTATGTCACCCCATATTCTGATATTCATATTCAGACATAGCCGTTGCTAATACGATTATACTCCAGGGGACCCAGGGAACGTATTTAAAGCTGGGTCTCCATCCCAAGAATCAGCAGTTAACATGAAGTTCACCATCGTACTCGCAGCACTCCTGGCTATAGCGGCCCAGAAGGAAGATTGTCCTCTGTGGGGATGTGGAAAACGTTAAGGCACAAGTACGATCATCTTAAGAAGAAAAGCAGTGCTAAAAAGCGCGAAAGTTTGTGGAGGAGTGGCAACCCCTACGTCTGTTTCTGTCATCTCCGAAAAGATGGGTTGAATCATTAAAACAAACACAAACACTCAAAACAGCTGTCCGTCTCTTCCTATTGTTATCGGTTATCGGAAATAAAGATTTGTTTTCCGGTCCGGAAAATATTTTACAGGGAGTCTGGGTCTCGGCTAAAGTTAGCTCTCACATTTACACGATAGAGAATCAAATTTTCTAAGCCGGAACTTTATCTGGCCTCACAATTTTGACAGGGAGGGTAGGAACCGGCCCTTAAAGGGGCATACAAGGCAACAGAGATTTTTCCGATATAATCATGATCGATGCCTTTGTTTCTTGGCTATGGCGAATATTATCTTTAACAATGATACTGAGCAATCGGGGCGGGGCTTCGAGGTGTCCATTAAAGCGCCAGCATTGTCGGATTCATGATTTCATAAAATCGGGCCTACATCGAGAGATATTAATAATTCCAGACTCTGTACTTTTTGTAGAGAAGCTCTATAAGAAATACTAAAGTGCTCAGGAGCATACGCCAATGCAAAAATACTCTAAAACTGAGTATAAATTATAAGTTGAACCTTGTAGCGTTGGGATGACATTTATAATAAATAACGTCAAACGAGCATGGCTTAGTCGATACTTTGGGAGTGGCGTTATGTCACCCCATATTCTGATATTCATATTCAGACATAGCCGTTGCTAATACGATTATACTCCAGGGGACCCAGGGAACGTATTTAAAGCTGGGTCTGTATCCCAAGAATCAGCTGTTAACATGAAGTTCGCCATCGTACTCGTAGCACTCCTGGCTATTGGCCTCGTCAACGCCCTGCCGACCCAGAAGTCTGACCAGAAGGACGATTGTTGTGTTTGTCATTGGGGTGCTTCGGGATGTTAAAATTTTTAAATGTTAAATTTTAAATTAGCTCTCACATTTACACGATATGCCCTTAAAGGGGCATACAAGGCAACAGAGACTTTTTCGATAAGCATTAGCGGACAAGTTAATCTAGTCCAACTATCCGTTTCGACCTGATCATGATCATGATCGATGCCTTTGTTTCTTGGCTATGGCGAATTTTGTCTTTAACAATGACACTGAGCCATTGGGGCGGGGCTTCGAGATGCCAATAAAAGCGCCAGAGGTTATGGAGGTTTATTAAACTTTTTCTTTAAACATTCATGATTTTATAAAACAAATATCGGGCTGACATCGCAAGACATCAATAATTCCAAACTTTGTAGAAGGATATGGTCAACGGCTTCCATTTATTGTCCGTATTAGAAACTTTTCGAACCCATTCTCAGCCATTTCTGCTGGAGACCAAACTCGTTTATCCTATAGAAGTACTCTACGAGCCTCAGTGAACCTCAGTGAACCTCAGGGTATTCTACGGTGAGAGATTACCCATCTCACCGTAGAATACCCTGAGGTATGTGACGGGCTTTCGAGCAGAGTTTAGGTCCAACGACAGAGAGTCGTTTTCAGTCGGTTTTAGACGTTCCTGATATAGGGGAAGTCCCTGCCAATTGGGCGTTCAACAAAAAGTTCTTGAAAATGAGTTCACAAGCGGGAGAGGTGCTGGCTTTAAATATATTTTCTTTTATCCAATTCGCATACATTTCCGTGTTTCTTATGGACCAGATTCATAATAAGAATAAGTAAGAAATCTAAAGGCGAGTGTGCTCGACTGTGAGGAAATTTCGGAAAATACAGTAGGAATAATAAATTTAAATAAAAATAATAATTTTAATAAAATTAAAGTTTATTTTTGGATCGCCACAGTTCGAGACTCGACTAATCATCTGCGGCGTGTCTGAGGGTGAGTGCGAGCGAGATGCAGATTTTGTTAAGATTTGTATTCTGTTTAAGAATTCCTAACCATAGGTATACATATTATACGAGCATATGTTTTGTATAATTTTTGTGGGCGTTGGTGGGAGTGGCAAAATGTTGAAACAAACTAGATCTGCGTAGACAGGATAAGAAAGTTGCCACCAAATTTGATAGCTTTGACAGACACAGCTATCTAAATCGTCTCGGCTGATGATCCTGGTAAAGAATATTTATACGTTACATATATTCTCATACCCTTGTACCCTTGGGGAACACAACCTTAACTTTTACAGCCTGAAAAAAATCTATGGGGCTTCCAATTAATGTCCTTGTCTATGGGCATTTTAAAGATTGCCAAATTTCTTATCCCATAAATAAATAAAGAAAGCTATAACTATTTTTGTATGTATTAGTGGAACGGCAGCCTGGTCTTTAATCTATATTACCTGAAATGTTAGATTCCAAGTATACTAAGGAAATGTCAAGAGTGTCAAGGGCAATCAGTTCGATATGCTGCCATAACCATTGCAAACATGATTACACCATAGGGCTCTAGAAGGTATTTAAAGAAGCTTTTGGACCGACTTTAGGTATTCCAAGAGATCAGCATTCAGCATGAAGTTCACCATCCTCCTCGTCGCTTTCCTCGCACTCCTGGCTATTGCCAACGCCATGCCTGGCGACAAGGCTGACCCAAAGGGTGACCCGAAGTCTGATGGGAAGCCTGGCGGCAGGTCTGACATAAAGCCACGAGCGACCAAAAAGTCCGACGCTTCGCCGACCAAGAAGTCAGACAACTAACATTAGTAACATAATTAACAGACTTCCAGACTTCGAAGAGAATCCAACGAATTTTCGTGGAATAAAAATATGAGCATCTACAAAGGTTGTTTTTTTGTTGGGCATGTTACACCCTTGAATTTTAATTTTAGTCAGAACCTTGCAGCGAAGTGAAGAAAACGTTTTCGACTGAACGTTCTCGATATTAGTATTTTCGTACTCAAAAGCAGGCAAAGAACGTAAAGAGAATAGAATAGAAGAATGAGAATCATTGACTTAATACCTTTCCAATAGAACTCAACGCGTTTTTTTTAACAATCAATTGTCTTCTGTCGTAAATGTGTTTTCTGGTGTCCCCCAAGGCAGTCATTTGGGTCCATTACTGTTTGTCCTTTTTATAAACGATCTTCCAAACGTCATGTCTTTTGCCACAACTTTAATGTATGCTGATGACGTAAAAATTTTCCTGTCATACTCCGATCAAATCTCCCACCATCGCCTGCAATCGGATCTAAACGAATTACAGTTATGGTGCTCCATCAATCTGCTTTATCTAAACCATGCGAAATGCAAGTCGATGTCCTTTTATCGAACTTCAGCTCATTTTCAACCTTACTATCTTGGAAATTGTATTCTGGAACGTATTTCCCAAGTCAAAGATCTAGGTGTTTTGTTTAATAGCAATTTATGTTTTAAAAGTCATATCTCCGTTACCATTGGTAAAGCTAGGGGGGTTTTAGCATTCATAAAACGTTGGGCCAAAGAGTTCGACGATCCTTACACAACAAAAACTCTGTATGTTTCCATGGTTCGCCCTATTTTGGAATATTGCTCAAGTATATGGAGCCCTCAATATATTGAGCAACAAAGGTTGATTGAGTCAGTTCAAAAACAGTTTTTATTGTTTGCTCTTCATCAGCTGAATTGGGATCCGACTAGACACTTACCACCCTACGCATCTAGATTAAAACTAATTGAATTACAATCTCTAAAACATCGCAGAATGTGCGGTGGAGTAATTCTTTTACACAAACTTCTTACAGGTGAGGTGGACTCTCCCCTTCTCCTAAGCTACATTGACATCGCTGTCCCTTTGAGATTCACTCGAACTTTTCGCCCAATTCACTTGCCAATATGTAGATCAAACTTTGCCATTCATGAGCCCTTTAGGGTAATGTGTTCAAATTATAATTTGTTATATACTGAGGTTTCTTTCGAAGATTCAATTGTATGCATATCAGGCAAAATTTACTCCTTCCTGGATTCGAATAATTTGTAATAATAATCTCGCTTTGTTAAATTTTTTTATTTTATATACATGTATTTTAGTAATAAGCTATGTTAAGGCAAGTTAGCAGTTCATTGTTAACTATAAACCAAACCAAATACAAATAAAAAGAAGACTTCTCGTTTTCAAAAACGAATCGTTACAAATTAAAACTTAATTACATTAATATTATTAAAATTATATGAGCTATTTTGTAAACATGAGAAACACAGACTTAATTATAGGTTGGATCTGTTATTTAGTACGTTAATATTATATATTATTAAAACACATTTGTAGCGACTTGATCAGCACTCCAGTCCAGCCTTCTACAAAACGCTCTACTCAGGCATAAAAGATGTGTGGCAGTCGCTCAAATATCCTTTCTGCCCATTTTATCCAATGTCTTCTCCTCAGGTCCCTCCTCTAAAAGCTCAAAATTGAGAATGACTTCTTTTCGACTTGAAGATTGCTTCTTTTTGATGAGACAAAATCGAGAACACTTTTGTCTCCAGCTAAAGTGGGATGAAATGTGCTTGAAAAAAAATATTCCCAAATTTTCTGGGTGTTCCAGACCAGCATCAACAGGAGAGTGGATCAAGTCAGTTTCGTAGTTATCTCAATATAACTTTGCAGATAGTCCTCTTTGTATTGCAGTTAGTTCATATATATGGAGCACCATATCTCTTGGCAGTCATAGAACTGATCGAAAGTGTGTAGAAAAGAATCGAAAAGAAATCAATCGAAATCGATCCCATCAATGATTCAATGATTTAAGCTTTAACTCTAATAACAGTTGCCAAGTATCAACTTGTATTTTTACAACCCATTTACTAATTTTTATAACCAAGGGAAATAAACTCCTATTTACCGATATTAGTTTCCCTTCTGATTTTAGATCTATATTAACTGAAATGTTAAATGCCAAAGATATTAGGGGAATACCAAGAGTGTCAAGGTCAACCAGTTCGATATGCTGCCATAACCATTGCAAACATGATTACACCATAGAGCTCTAGAAGGTATTTATAGAAGATTTTGGACCGACTTTAGGTATTCCAAGAAATCAGCATTCAGCATGAAGTTCGCCATCCTCCTCGTCGCTTTCCTCGCACTCCTGGCTATTGCCAACGCCATGCCTGGCGACAAGGCTGACCCAAAGGGTGACCCGAAGTCTGACGGGAAGCCTGGCGGGAAGTCTGACTCAAAGCCACCCAAGTCAGACTACTCAGTGTACTAATCAGTGACAAAATTAATCGATGTCCAGTTTCGTAGAAAATAAAAATTATTTTCTTCAAAACACAAATATGATAATTTACAGAGGCACATTTTTTTTGCATATTAATTTTAGTCAGAGCTTTACAGCGATGAGAAGGCAACAGCTTGAACGGTGAAGCTTTAGCCCTGTGTTCGCTATATTTGCGAAGTAAAAGCAAGTTCATATTGTGAAGTCGGAATTTGAACTGGAGCTCCCAACACCCAGCACCAGGAGAAGACTTTCAAGGTCTCATCCAAGCCGAAGAACTGGCTCCTAACCCTGGGATTACAATTTTAGGGGTATATATGAGATTAGCCAATAATACGATAAATGCCAAAGCTATAAGGGAATGTGAAGGACACTCGAATCGGTAATTGGAGATATCCGTTACTAAGATGATTACTCTCCTCGCAATCCTCCTTGGCAGCCAATTCGATATGCTGCCACAACCTTTGCGAATATGATTATACTATAGAGCTCCAGAAGGTATTTAAAGCAGCTTTTGGAGCGACTTTGGGTGTTCCAAGATATCAGCTTTCAGCATGAAGTTCGCCATCCTTCTTGTCGCAGTCCTGGCTATTGGCCTGGCCAACGCCCAGCCTATTGTTCCACCACCTTAGATCTCCAACACATGAATGGTATGTGATATGGTACATACCATTTCAAAATAAAAGTGAAAGACGTAGAGCAGTGTTTTAATCAGAAATCGATCGCCTAATAGGCCAAGGAGGGGAAGGAATCTGTTTTAATTATTGACTTGAACGAGTAAGAAAATTAAAAGCAAACTGGAACCCAGTGCTCGTGATGTCCGCTTCACACTTTTCTGACTTAAATTTAGATTCAGATTTAGATTTATTTTATTTAAATTGCAATATTAAATCTATTAGTGATCCTTTACAGGACATCCATTGAGCGAGCTACGTTTGATTTATAATCTTTATTATCTAGGAACCTCTCTCCTCTTATTTTCCAAAATTTGAAAATTTTGATACTATCGTAAGACCACAATATTCACTTAATGCAATGTGGATTTCCTTCCAGATTTTCCAAGCATTAACCACCATTTTTACTATAAAGAAAATTATCTTCAGCAGCTAAAATAAAGTATTTAACACTCAATTTTAAATTAAATGAAGCGACATTTATTTAAAGAACATTTCCCAAGGCAGGACAGGTGTATGTGTCAGTGTATGGTCATGTTCTCTTCTTTCTTGAACAGTTCTAGAGCAATGGATAGGAGTGCGACGAGGAGGTTGGCGAACTTCATGGTGACTGATGATTCTTGGGAGAATGATTTGCCTTAAGTACAGCCTCTGGATCTTTATCCAGTAATCATATTAGCAAGGGTTATCGATTCGTGTTCGTGGCAATTTCTTTGCTCTGGTTTTACAAGTTTCTAAGATCTAGCTACGTGGATGTAGTTTCTCTTTTTTATTTTCTAGTATCAAGCGTGTTTAATATTTATTGATTCACATTAAATAGAGCCCTTGACATTTACTTGTTAACTGAGCTACTTACACATACGTAGAGAAATATACAAGGGTGATATAAGATACAACTTCTAATATATAATAACAGTATTTCCAAGTAGTGGAATATATATTCTAGAGTTCAAGTGGGAGACTTCAAACAACATTTATACACCAAGTAAAAAGCATTAGCTAAAACCTAAATTCTCTATAGAGCTGAAATTTTAATATGTCAGAAAATTGATCAATCTCTCAAAGATTGACCCAAAGGATGACCCAAAGGATGACCCGAAGTCTTACGGGAAGACTGGCGGGAAGTCTGACCCAAAGCCACGAGCAACTAAGAAGTCTGGCTACTACTTATTATAAGTGAGAAAATTAACCGATGTCCAGTATAAAATGTAGAAAATACAAATAATTTTCTTGAAAATACAAATATGATCATTTAAAGAGGCACCTTTTTATGCATATTAATTTTTGTCAGAGCTTCGCAGCGATGTAAAGCTATAGCCCTGTGCTCGCTATTTTTGCGAAGTAAAAGCAAGTTCATATTGTGAAGTCGGAATTCGGGGAATGTGAAGGACACTCGAATGGGTAATTGGATATATCCGTTGCTAAGATGATGGCAACCAATTCGATATACTTATTATTATACTATAGAGCTTATATTATACTATAGAGCTTCAGAAGTTATTTAAAGCAGTCTTTGGAGCGACTTTGGGTATTCCAAAAAATCAGCATTCAGCATGAAGTTCGCAATCCTCCTCGTCGCCGTCCTGGCTATTGGCCTGGCCAACGCTCATTGCACAAGGCCTTTTGCCTGGTGCTCCCTCACCTTAAGATAATTAATACCAAACTGGAACCCAGTGCTCGTGATGTTCGTTTCACACTTTTCTGAATTAAATTGCAATATTAAAACTGTTAGTGATCCTTTACAGGAAAACTATTGATAGAGCTACGTTTGATTTGTTTAGGATCTTTATTATCTAAGGACCTCTCTCCGCTTATTTTCCAAAATTTGAAAATTTTGATTCTATCGTAAGACCACAATATTCACTTAATGCAATGTGGATTTCCTTCCAGACATTTTCCAAGCATTAACCTCCATTTTTACTATAAAGAAAATTATCTTCAGCAGCTAAAATAAAGTGTTTAACACTCAATTTTATTTTAAATGAAGCGGGACTCCCATAATGTTTAACAACTGATTAAAATTCATCATATACTTGTATGTAAATAAGATATGCATAAAGATTTATTTGATTTTATCTGAAAATGTTGTTTGGTCCCTATTTTCCTTCCGGAACCTTGGTTGGAACTCCAATTCTTCTTGTTCTGGGCGTTGCAAAAACATTGGGTGATATAGGAGCTGCAAGGACAATGCCCACGAAGGTTAAAAGGTTGATTTCAATAAGAAACCCTTACTATAAGCTGTTCTTAATATATTTTTAATACGGGTATTAAGCGTGTTAAATATTTATTGATTCACATTAAATAGAGCCCTTGACATTTACTTGTTAACTGAGCTACTTATATATAAGATAAAACTTATAATATATAATAACAGTATTTCCAAGTAGTGCAATATATATTCTAGAGTTCAAGTGGGAGACTTCAAAAACCATTTATACACCAAGAAAAAAGTATTAGCTAAAACCTAAAAACTCTATAGATCTGAAATTTTAATAAGTCGGGATTTGACCATTTTAATGGAACACTTTTGTTAATAGACTCTCAATAGTATGAGTCAGTGTGTTAAAAAGGCAATTATTGCTTTTGTTCCCGAACTATGCTCCAGGATATATGTGCACATTTAATGGATTTCCTGCAGTGACTCCTGTTCGAGTACAACTTACACTGGCATAACGAAACTGTTAGGACGCCACGTGCAATAAAATAAAAAGCAAAACGCAATTAAAACTATTTCAGACGTCACCGCCGCTGTAGTGGCGACTGAAGAGCCGCGAGATACATTTTTTTACCTAGAAGTAGGCTACAGATCATAAAAGCTTTAGGCCAAGTTTTTTTTCAGCTCAAAAGCAGACAACATTTTTGGCAACTTTTAAGCCGAGCTTTTAGTGCATGTGCATAAAATTCGTGAGCTGCATTTTTTTGTGGTATTTGCCTGAACAGATTTTAGGGAAAATATAACAGATAGCTCATAGCGGCGCCAGGGAAGATCTGGAAAGCTCTTGTTCCAATTAGGAAATTTTTCGCTGCTGCTAAGCCTGAACCTAGGTCGCTCCACCTATTTCCGTGCTAAACGCTTTTCAAATCGAGATCCGGTGGAGTGCACAAGTATTGGAGTTGCTTCTCGCAGACCAAATCTTAAATGAGAGTTAAGTCCAAGCGGACAGCATACAAATTTGAGTGCGAAGAAATTTAACTTGCCGGAGCTTAAGCAAACTCAAGTCACAGGAAAGTGTCTACGAAGGTTGTAAGGCGACCATCTGGCATCGACCAGTACCCAAGTGAAAGAGGTTATACTTGGGAGACCCCTTAAATTTTCACCGGGGACAATCATCCAGCGGATTGACCCCAGCAAGCAGTTTTTGAGTTCCGGTCCCGAGGAGCACCCCCTAAGCGGGGCATGACGGGCTAGGAAGCCGAAGGAGGGATGAATACCTAACTCTAGTGCAGTTAAATCGGCCACCAGCACGCATGCGCGACATTCTTAAGTGACAATTTTTTTGGTGATGTTTGGCAGGATCGGCAGTTTAAATTGTTTGACCCTGGCATGACCTCTGTGCCTTGCTGCTTTAACCTATATTCGGTGAAGTGATCATAACTAATGGGTAGTCCCGATCAGTAGCCATAGGCAACGTCCGTCGTCCGACCGCTGTGTATGCGCGAATTTAAGGCGAATTAACTGCGCGAATTAAATGTCCAATCTGAAGGATTTTTAATCTTTGGAAAAGATGTGCCCCAGTTTTGTTTTATCCAAACGGTCTTAACCTACATGGCATGGCGTAACGCTTACGTAAGCCTTCTCTGATTTTTTTATGCAAACTTTTGCTGAAACTAGAAGCCAAAAGAAATGAGAGGAACTATCTTTGAAAAATTATGAAGGAAAATTTATTGGAAAATATTTAAGTAATTTTAAAATTTAGGTTTAAGCAAAATTAATTAGTTTTCTTGCTCAAAGCGAAGATTAGGGTAGAGAAATATTTCTTTATTGCTTTTGTTTCTACTAACACGATGAAAGCCAGCCTACTGCTTACACTGGGCCAGGCCAAACAACCATTAATTTCCAGCACACCTTCGAGGGAGATCGATCTTTCGCCGATGGATGAGATGCGTGAGTGTTAATAAAAGAACATTATTTTTAAAAGTTTAAACAAAAGCTAAATAATAAAACATGAAAATTCTACACTATGCTAAAAGTTTACCTTGAATTAAATGTCGCTACAAATTGAATTAATGAATTACTCTAAATTGGAGATCGCAAGAAAATTAAATTAATGAACTATCTCTACTAAAATTTTAACTTTAATTATGGCAATTTATGAAGTAATGAGAAATGAAGTGAACTAATTTAGCCTTTCAAATAAATTCAACTTAGAGCAGCGTTCAAAACAAAAATTTAAATTAATTAAACAAAGAACTATGTTTAAAGATGTTATTTTTAAAATTTTTGAATACTTTAAGAGTATACATATATAGTCTAATTCTCTGTCTGCCTCTAAAAAATGAATTTAAACGTAATGTTAGCCTTAATCAGTACATTTATATTAAATCTTAATGTCTAATGAAATCATGAATTCTTAAATCTCTGTGTTTTTACCGACTCGAATGATGACTCCACGGTCGTAAGAATCAAAAGGGATCACCAGAGCCATGCTCTTGCGGCAGGTGATCGTAGGTAGGGTGGGCAATATGCGAGCGCAACAACATCTGTGTCTCCGCAAAAAAATTTTAGTTTTTTCTCTCTTCTTCTGCCTTTTCTCTAAACTTCCGCTTTTCCTCTATCTCCTATCCTTCAGTGAATTTTGGTTATCATATCTTCCGGTTTAGTCTAGCTTTTATTTTTGTCGCAGCACGCTCAATTCTTGTCTTGTTAGTAATGATGTGTAGTCCGTGTCCGAGGTCTGGGTCAGCAAGACCACCACCCCCAAAGCCGACGAGCTAGAGCCGGAAACCTACAGCGTGCCCCAGCAGCTCAGATCCTCCCAAAGCAGACGAACTTGAACGTTACACACTACAGTTATAATTCATTATTATTAATAAGACAAGTGGCGCTCAACGTGTGGAGCCTTAGTAAAAGAATATTTTTATTAAGACTCGCGGATAAACAAATTCATTCCTGATTATTTAACTCCCTCGTGTCTAAACAATTCTTGGATAACAGTTTTGCGAGTATTGGTATTCCTAACTGGCCAGAGTTTTAACGTGTGTGGATTTATAAAAGATTCTTTTTAATAAAACTCGAGGGTAAATAAATTATTTCTATTTCTACAATTCTATCTTTCTTTCAATTTCTTTCAAGCTTCTATCAAAAAATTTTTTTGTTTTTCTGATAAGTCTTGGAAAACAGTTGAGGTTAATATCTGTATTCCCAACTGGCCAGATTTACAAGGAAGCAAAAGATTTTTTCCTTAACTTAAAAGAGATGACAAGGTGGCTAGTAAAGATGAGGAAAACAGAGGAAGCAATACAGAGCGCTCATCCTCTGTCCCAGTTTATAACACTAAGTCACTGAACTACTCTTAACTATAAACTCAACTACACGGAAAATATAGGCATTTCTTCGAAGTCGTGCCATATCCAGAAAGAGTATATAAAAAACTTCTTTTATTCTTTTACTTTTTCCTTGAAGTTTTAGTTTCTTTCGATCATATTCTGGAATACATGCGTATCTGTCTCTGAACTAATCGCTGTCCGAATTCGAAATAAAGAAAAGAGCTTCCCTCTTTTGAATAGGGCTTAAATCTAATCAAAAGTTTTAACTTTCCAATCTTTAAATTTCCGAGAAAATTGATTTTTTTTAATTATGATTCTTCGAGACGTGTGACATCTAATCAAGAGTTCGGTAAACACATTTTTTGTATATATATATTATATCTTTACTTCTCTATATTTGGCTTTACTTATCGAAAAACAAAACAAAGCAACATTTTCAAAGAAATTTCGATTGCAGTTGATTGGTTAACTGTTGTCGGAACGTCAATAATTTTATTTTTTTTTTTGCATTCAAACCAAATTTTCGTATCTTGTGGGAATGATGGGGTTAGACCGATCTCCGGAAAGAGGAGCTGAATCAAGCCCAAAGGTCGTTTGTCCGTTATGTACAGCAGATATAAATCCTGCTGAGCTTTTTATAACCAGTTGTCAACACGAGTTTCATAAGCGATGTATAGAAGCTCATTGGAAGGATAGCGCACAATGTCCGGTGTGTAAAGTATCTAGTAGACCGGCAATTTCGAAGCCTATAGAGGTATCTGAGAGACAAACCCGAAGTGGGTCAAAAAAACGACAGCCTTTAGATGCAGTTGGTCAGCAAGCATTAGATAATACAGCTTCGACCTCAGGACAAAGTGCACAAGTTAATAACAGTGGGGTTAGCAATTCAAGTGTTCTAACAGCTAATGCTATAACGTTACTGGCTATGGAGCGAAGATTACTCGCTACGCTTTCGGAAAGGATGACCGATTTGATTCAAAATTCAGTAACTGACAGCATAACCAGGGCGTTAGCAAGCACCAGTCGTGGAAGTGACAATTCTGAGAGTGAACATTCGTCGCGTCGATCGCTGGGTAATGATGATGATAGGGTCGAAACTAGGAATGGAACCGGAAGCAGTTCAAGACAAGTCCCCTTGGCACCGGGCTCTCCCGCATCACAAAGAAGCACTACGTCCGAGTTGGTGAACCGACCAGATAAGGTCGTGCATATCCTCAATGGATGGAAGATAAAATATTCAGGAATAGGAGTATCAGTAGATAATTTTATTTATAGAGTAGATACACTAACCCGAGAGACGTTAGGTAGTAATTTCAATCTACTTTGTAAACACGCAAGCGTCCTTTTTGAAGGGAAGGCCAATGAATTTTATTGGCGTTATCATAAAGCGCACGGCGAGATTCTTTGGGACACTTTCTGTTCAGCTTTGCGTCTTCAGTTTCGCCAGAGCAGAGACGATGGCGATATCGAAGAATTAATTAGGAACACTAAACAAAAGCCAAATGAATCTTTTGATTGTTTTTATGATACAATATCTGGCCTAGTCGATCAGCTGGAGCATCCATGGACGTCAAGTAAATTAATTCGAGTTCTTAGAAACAATTTGCGTCCAGAAATTAGACATGAGATCTTGAACATTGATGTTAATACTGTTTCAGATCTAAGACAGATTTGTCGCAGGCGCGAAGCCTTCTTAGCCGATGTTAAGCGGTGCAGTGGCTACGTGCGGAGCACTCCGTTCAGACGAGAAGTGTCTGAATTTAGTCAGGAATGTGAAACTCAGGTAGAATCAGAATCTGAAAGTGAGGCTGATGTCGAAGCGTTTTCCTTATTATGTTGGAATTGTCGAAAGGAAGGGCATAGATATCAGGATTGTGTATCTGAAAGAAGAGTTTTTTGTTACGGTTGTGGAGCTGCAAATACTTACAAACCAAGCTGTAGTAAGTGTTCAAAAAACTCCAAAACCGGCATGTCGAAGTCGCAATTCAGACAGAAGACTTCGAGTGCCTTCCGGAGCCAAGCCACGATGACCGAAGAGTAGTAGATGCAGCAAATGTTACTCAACTTCCATACCCTGACGAACAACAAATACCTGCTAGTCCTTTGCTACATAGCAAAATCCCAATATTAAAGGGAATAACTATACCAGTAGACAACTATCTACATGATTTGCAAAAACATAAGTCTCGCAATTCTACTCGAATAAAATCATTCTGGCAAAATGTCAAGCAATGTAGAATTGGCATCGAGTATATAAATTCACTACCGACAGGACCAAAAGATCCTCGACCCTTTTTGCCAATTCGTGTGCTAGATCGAATAGTTTACGGCCTTTTAGACTCCGGAGCGTCAATTAGTTGTGTGGGAGGTAACTTAGCTCGTGAGGTAATTACCAAAGGAGATTTCAAAGTCATCAAGAGTAGTGCTACAACAGCCGATGGTCGGTCACAGCAGATAACAGGCTTTTTCCAAGCTGAGGTGGAATACGCCGACGTAAAGAATCGGTTAAAAATTTACATAGTGCCCTCACTGAAACAGGATTTATATCTAGGGATAGATTTTTGGAGGCTGTACGATCTTCTTCCCAGAAATTTGAATATAGCTGAATTAGAGTCATCGGAGACTGACTGCAAAGTCAAAGTAGATCAGCACAGACTGTCCGAGATGGATAAAGCTAAACTATCGAATGTGATTAATTGTTTTCCGTCGTTTAGCCAAGAAGGTCTTGGTAAGACCAACCTTATATCACATTCTATTGATGTAGGTATGGCTAAACCAATAAAACAACGCCATTTCCCTGTCTCACCGGCCGTTGAAAAGGCGATGTATGCCGAGATTGACAGGATGATACAACTAGGAGTGATAGAAGAGTCCGACAGCTCATGGTCATCTCCAATTGTTATGGTAACGAAACCTGGAAAGGTCAGAATTTGTTTGGATTGTCGCAAGGTGAACAGTTTCACCGAAAAGGATGCATATCCTCTTCCACAAATTAGTGGCATATTGAGTCGCTTGCCGAAGGCCGAATATATAACAAGCCTTGACCTAAAAGACGCGTACTGGCAAGTACCTTTAGAAATTTCTTCTCGCGACAAGACGGCGTTCACTGTTCCTGGTAGACCCCTCTATCAGTTTAAAGTTATGCCGTTCGGGCTTTGCAATGCCACAAGTACAATGTCTCGATTGATGGACAAAGTGGTGCCAGCTCATCTGAGAAACGAGGTTTTCATTTACCTAGATGATCTGCTGATAGTGTCTTCAAGTTTTGAGAGGCATTTAGAAGTGCTAAGAGAGGTTGCGCTACACATTAGGCGTGCAGGCTTGACTATCAATATTTGCAAAAGTCATTTCTGCATGCTGAGGGTGCGATATTTGGGCCACATAATCGGCGATGGAGGAATCCGAACCGATCCCGAAAAGGTTGCCGCAATCAGGGATTTTCCTTTGCCAAAGACTTTGCGTAATTTGCGAAGTTTTATGGGTCTGTGCGGATGGTATCGCAAGTTTGTTCCCAATTTTGCGTCTCTTGCTGCCCCTTTAACAGATCTGATGACCACGAAAAGAAGATTCAGTTTGACAAAAGCAGCTGTAGAATCTTTTGAGAAGCTAAAGCAATGTCTTAGCGAGGCTCCTGTTTTATGCAGTCCTGATTTTTCGAAGCCGTTCGCAATACATTGCGACGCGAGTAAGACCGGAGTTGGAGCTGTATTAGTCCAAGTTTCGGAAGAAGGAGATGAGCGTCCTATTGCCTTCATTTCGAAGAAATTAAATAAGGCGCAACGAAATTATACCGTCACTGAGCAAGAATGTCTCGCTGCGATCGTGGCTCTTAAAAATTTTAGGGCATATGTGGAAGGACATAGATTCAAAATCATAACCGATCATGCGTCATTAAAATGGTTGATGTCTAACCATGACCTAAATTCGCGTCTAGCTCGATGGGCTTTGGCCTTACAAAGGTATGATTTCGAGATTGAGCATCGCAAAGGTTCGCTTAACGTAGTTCCCGACTCCTTGTCTCGGGTAAACGAAGACGTGATAGCTGCAATAGACTTGCGGGATGGATTTCTCGTAGATCTAAATTCCGATCACTTTAAATCAGCGGAATATACCGAACTCGTGCAGAAAGTGAGTGCAAATCAGACGAATTTTCCGGATCTTAGGACCGATAGCGGTTACATTTATCGAAAGGCGGAGCATTTGACAGGAGAGCAAGTGCACGATGAATATGCCTGGAAGCTCTGGGTGCCGAAGGAACTGGTTCCTGAGATACTTTCTCGCGCTCACGATAGTTCGTTGTCTGCTCATGGTGGGATACACAAGACCATTGAAAGAGTTAGACGTTATTATTTCTGGCCTGGACTCGTGACAGATGTTAAGGCCTATATAAATGCTTGTGAGGTGTGCAAAACCACAAAAGCACCAAATTATGTTTTGCGACCACCCTTAGGAAAAGCACCGGAAAGTCAACGATTTTTCCAAAGACTATTTATAGATTTTCTTGGACCATACCCCAGATCCAGAAGTGGAAATATTGGGATTTTTATCGTTCTCGACCATTTTTCCAAGTATGTTTTTCTTAAACCAGTAAAGAAGATAGATGCAGGTTGCGTTATAAAATATTTGGACGGAGAGTTGTTTATGTCGTACGGCACTCCCGAAACGATAGTGTCTGACAATGGATCTCAATTCCGTTCGCACGCTTTTCAGAAATTAATGCAGCAGTACGGCATTAGGCATACGCTGACTGCTGTGCATTCGCCTCAGGCTAACGCCTCTGAGCGCGTTAACCGGTCTGTTATCTCGGCAATTAGAGCGTATTTGCGGCCTGATCAGAAAGATTGGGACGAATACCTAAATAGGATTAGTTGTGCGTTGAGATCATCCGTACATTCAAGCCTAGGAACATCTCCTTACTACATGGTTTTCGGGCAACACATGATTACTTCTGGCTCCACGTATTCTTTGTTGAGGAAGCTCAACCTATTGGATGACCGATCCCTAAAATTTGACCGTCAAGACTCGTTCGAGATAGTGCGGGAGAAAGCATGCCAACGGATGTTAACGAAGCACTCCGAAAACGAGAAGAAATACAATCTTAGGGCTAGAGTTGTTTCGTATGCAGAAGGGCAAGAAGTATTTCGTAGGAATTTTAAGCAAAGTTGTTTCCAGACAGGATACAATGCTAAATTCGGTCCTTCCTTTGTAAAAGCCAGAGTTCGCAGAAGGTTAGGAAACTCTTACTACGAGCTAGAAGATTTGCAAGGGCAACCATTGGGTACATACCATGCGAAAGATATTCGCCAATGATATGTCTTCAGTCGGCATCAGTCTAGGGTATCAGTAAGATATATACCCTAGCCAGATGTTACCGGGGGGCTTTTGTAGTGGCGACTGAAGAGCCGCGAGATACATTTTTTTACCTAGAAGTAGGCTACAGATCATAAAAGCTTTAGGCCAAGTTTTTTTTCAGCTCAAAAGCAGACAACATTTTTGGCAACTTTTAAGCCGAGCTTTTAGTGCATGTGCATAAAATTCGTGAGCTGCATTTTTTGTGGTATTTGCCTGAACAGATTTTAGGGAAAATATAACAGATAGCTCATAGCGGCGCCAGGGAAGATCTGGAAAGCTCTTGTTCCAATTAGGAAATTTTTCGCTGCTGCTAAGCCTGAACCTAGGTCGCTCCACCTATTTCCGTGCTAAACGCTTTTCAAATCGAGATCCGGTGGAGTGCACAAGTATTGGAGTTGCTTCTCGCAGACCAAATCTTAAATGAGAGTTAAGTCCAAGCGGACAGCATACAAATTTGAGTGCGAAGAAATTTAACTTGCCGGAGCTTAAGCAAACTCAAGTCACAGGAAAGTGTCTACGAAGGTTGTAAGGCGACCATCTGGCATCGACCAGTACCCAAGTGAAAGAGGTTATACTTGGGAGACCCCTTAAATTTTCACCGGGGACAATCATCCAGCGGATTGACCCCAGCAAGCAGTTTTTGAGTTCCGGTCCCGAGGAGCACCCCCTAAGCGGGGCATGACGGGCTAGGAAGCCGAAGGAGGGATGAATACCTAACTCTAGTGCAGTTAAATCGGCCACCAGCACGCATGCGCGACATTCTTAAGTGACAATTTTTTTGGTGATGTTTGGCAGGATCGGCAGTTTAAATTGTTTGACCCTGGCATGACCTCTGTGCCTTGCTGCTTTAACCTATATTCGGTGAAGTGATCATAACTAATGGGTAGTCCCGATCAGTAGCCATAGGCAACGTCCGTCGTCCGACCGCTGTGTATGCGCGAATTTAAGGCGAATTAACTGCGCGAATTAAATGTCCAATCTGAAGGATTTTTAATCTTTGGAAAAGATGTGCCCCAGTTTTGTTTTATCCAAACGGTCTTAACCTACATGGCATGGCGTAACGCTTACGTAAGCCTTCTCTGATTTTTTTATGCAAACTTTTGCTGAAACTAGAAGCCAAAAGAAATGAGAGGAACTATCTTTGAAAAATTATGAAGGAAAATTTATTGGAAAATATTTAAGTAATTTTAAAATTTAGGTTTAAGCAAAATTAATTAGTTTTCTTGCTCAAAGCGAAGATTAGGGTAGAGAAATATTTCTTTATTGCTTTTGTTTCTACTAACACGATGAAAGCCAGCCTACTGCTTACACTGGGCCAGGCCAAACAACCATTAATTTCCAGCACACCTTCGAGGGAGATCGATCTTTCGCCGATGGATGAGATGCGTGAGTGTTAATAAAAGAACATTATTTTTAAAAGTTTAAACAAAAGCTAAATAATAAAACATGAAAATTCTACACTATGCTAAAAGTTTACCTTGAATTAAATGTCGCTACAAATTGAATTAATGAATTACTCTAAATTGGAGATCGCAAGAAAATTAAATTAATGAACTATCTCTACTAAAATTTTAACTTTAATTATGGCAATTTATGAAGTAATGAGAAATGAAGTGAACTAATTTAGCCTTTCAAATAAATTCAACTTAGAGCAGCGTTCAAAACAAAAATTTAAATTAATTAAACAAAGAACTATGTTTAAAGATGTTATTTTTAAAATTTTTGAATACTTTAAGAGTATACATATATAGTCTAATTCTCTGTCTGCCTCTAAAAAATGAATTTAAACGTAATGTTAGCCTTAATCAGTACATTTATATTAAATCTTAATGTCTAATGAAATCATGAATTCTTAAATCTCTGTGTTTTTACCGACTCGAATGATGACTCCACGGTCGTAAGAATCAAAAGGGATCACCAGAGCCATGCTCTTGCGGCAGGTGATCGTAGGTAGGGTGGGCAATATGCGAGCGCAACAACATCTGTGTCTCCGCAAAAAAATTTTAGTTTTTTCTCTCTTCTTCTGCCTTTTCTCTAAACTTCCGCTTTTCCTCTATCTCCTATCCTTCAGTGAATTTTGGTTATCATATCTTCCGGTTTAGTCTAGCTTTTATTTTTGTCGCAGCACGCTCAATTCTTGTCTTGTTAGTAATGATGTGTAGTCCGTGTCCGAGGTCTGGGTCAGCAAGACCACCACCCCCAAAGCCGACGAGCTAGAGCCGGAAACCTACAGCGTGCCCCAGCAGCTCAGATCCTCCCAAAGCAGACGAACTTGAACGTTACACACTACACCGCCGCCAGTGAGACACATGCAGGGCGGCAAATGTTTTGCGTAATTGCAGTTTGGGGCTCATTAAAGACCGGAGCCAGTTTAGCTGACTTTCCTTGGGGGTTTCCCTCGGCTCTCCGGCCGGACACAGCTGGCGTGCGAAAAGTGCCAAGCGGACTTAACAATGCGTTACATTATTGTCCTCCCACTCGCCGAGTCCGAGACCGAGTCGGAGTCCGAGAAAAACATTAAAAATCCATTGCACAAAGCTAGACAAATAGACGCGCACAATCGCTGGGCAGCTGGGCTGGGGGGAACTTCCGCCGCACAGACAGACAGACAATCGGCTGCACTTATACATACATATATAAATAGTCCTGGAGCCGTACATCAGGCGCTCCTCCGGTCCGAGTGGCTTGCTTAATTAATAAATTGATTGGATTGTTTTCACAGCACGCAGTTCGGTTGAATGTGCTATTTTATTTCCCCGTACCCCCACGGAGTTGCTCGGTTTAATCGCGTTTTCTTGTAGATTCTTTTTATGCCTTCTCCTCTGGCATTTGTTTGCTTTTTTTCTTGATTTTCTAGCATGTTTCTGGAGGTCTTTCAGCTGTTGTAGATTTGGGATAATTCATTCGAAGGGTTTCTATGTGTATTTAATATCATTACTCTTAAAACAAAAATATGGGTTTACTACTTGAATGTTAAATTATTTACTAAGCTAATTTTAATATTTAAATGTATATTTGATGAAATATCAATTTGATTCTGAATTTTGAATAATTTTTTTTATTGTTATTTAATTATTATTATTTAACAGAGTGAGAAAGATGTATTTATTTACCTTCTATTTGTTGTTAAATCAACTAAAAGGCATCATCACTACTGCCAATTCATTGCGCTCTCGGAAAAGCCATCCAGTGAGCATCTGGTTAACAAATTAGTGGAATTTATTAACCGAACCAACACTTTTCGAGCGCTTTCATCTCTATCCCTTTGAGATGAACATGCAGACGACTCTCTGGACTGCCCTTTGACCCCGTTGCACCCACTTTTTCACCCGCTTGGCAGCCCTTTTCCTGGTATGCTGTTAACTGCTATTAAGCTAGCCACAAGTTGCTACGCGACAAGCCAACACAAGCCAGCACACAGACACGGACACGGGCACACATGGGAGTCGCCTGGCCGCCTGCCTGCCTTGTTATTATGGCCAACAATTCAACAGTTATCCTTTGGCTTTCCCTCTTCCCTGTTCCCTCTTCCCGCCATCTCGCTTTCCCGTTTTTACGAGCGCCACTTGAACCCGTTTATTTTGCATGTGTGTTTGCCGGTCGGTCTCCCTTTTTGTTTGCCTGTTTTCCTTCGTTGGTGGCAAACACATTTCACATGTCGCCATCGCCGTTCTGCGCACTCATTTCCGCTTCCTGTTTTGTGGCCAAAACTTCAGAGCCACAAAAAAGGTTTGGCCCCCCGATCCCCCTTACCAACCCCCTTTGGCCGTTTTTAGTACAATTTTCATTTGTACGCCACGGCCTCGTAAATCATGCGCTGACATAGCTAGCAAAATTGTCGCTGCAGTTTATAATAAAAAGATAAGAAAAGCCCCGAACGGACGGGCGGCAAAAACACCGAGAAATTCTACAGCATTGGAATTTCCAGCGCAGAATAAAATTAATAAACTTCAGTGAAGACAACCGGCCAGATGGAGAATTATGTGGGGAATTCCACAAGTAATTGAGTTCCGGATTGGGATAAATGCAAGTGGAAACTGGTTATATGAAAGTAAAGGATAAGCATTTCTTACAATATTCTGGAACATATTCTCTTACTATCGCCCTCATTAGCCTGTTTAATTAATTAAGAAACTCAAAATCCGTTGCTCTCCGAAAGTACTCCTCGTTAAGCCATCTCATTTACGTACTCCGATTCGATCCCGTATCCCTTTCGCTGGCAAAACTTTATGCAATGCAGCTTAGCTTTAATTATGCATTGCGACATGAGGCGGCATGTTGAGCCTGCCCCCAGACACTGGCCTTATCCTGTTGGCGGAGCCGGTGGTGCGAAGTCCGCACTAATTAATCCCTTTACGACTGAAACCTATCAAAACACAAGCTTAACTTTTCCAATAAAAATAACGACGACACCGCCACAAAAAAGCCACAAAAAAATAAAACACAAACGAAAAAAAATACCGACGAGTTGCGACCGGGAAAACCGCAAAAAGCAGAAAGCATAAGGAATCGGCTAACTTCCTATGACCAGGAGTTAGCAATACACTGAGGGAAAAGGCATAGGTTAGGGAAATTCGCTTAATCATTTTATAGATTATTTTAAAATTATAATAAATAGGACGTTTTGTAAAAAAAATAATTATGTTTTTTTACTTCTTTACAACATTTCAATATTTTCCTTATGCCTTCATCGCAAGAAGTGTTAAATTAATGTAGGATATTTTTCCAATAAGTGTATCTCACACTGAGATGGCGAAAGAGCAGCAGCAGCCAGCGACTACAAGTCCCCGTCCGTGTGTCCTTGGGTCCTTTCCTGGCTCAAAATGCAGCAAAAGTTGGCGCACTAATTACCAAGGATTAGTTTCATATTTGTTTGTCAACAGCGGCCAAAGCGGAGTCCTTGTGGAGGGAGCGGGTGAGCCCCTGCAACTCGAGCAGCTGCTCGTGGCTAAGACCGGGCAACGGGTAACCGGAGTGCGGGCAAAACCAGACACAGAGAGGGAGAGAGGGACCGGCGAGTGTCCTGTCCGACAAGTTGGCAAGATTATTTATGAGCTCGGCTTTGGCCAAGCGGCGAAAGGGAAATCGTGGCGAAAAGGAGACGGAAGGCCAACGGCGTTTAGCTGCCTTCGTATTCATAATGAAATTAAGTCGATTGAATGCCCTGATTATATTCAAAGCATACACATGCATACCTCTGAGCTCGACAAAAGACCCTCGGCGGCCAGTGCGTAAATCCGTTGCGGACAAAACAAAATAATTCTGCAGCGAAACAAATTAAAGGTGACGCCTGAATACGCTTTGTTTTCCTAAGAATCCTAGAAATATATATTCACCTTACAGAAATATCTGAACAAAGTTTGGTAAGCGATATCTTTCCCTAAAATCGAAGCACTTGACTAGACGCATAAACCATATATTTTCGATACGGCAATGGCATCATAACAAACACATAGTACCTACCTCTGGCATGTTTATTATTCCGGGGAAAACGTATTACTCGGACCCTCCTCCAAGCACATAATCAGATTGCAGAATGCAGAGGGCAACCCCTGGGCAGCGGCAAGGAGTTGGGAAAAGGATAAGAGGCCAGGGCCAGGGCCAGCCACCCCCGAATCGCATGTCTCTAATGTGATTGACCCTTACGCCTCGTTGCCGGCATAATACTTGTGTTATCCCTGCCTGGCAGGGAAGTGCAGGACCACGGCGAGCAACAGAACCAGAACGAGGACCAGGACCAGGACCTTGCCTTTGCTCCCATGTTGGTCATCATGGGCTTCAATAAATTATCACGCCATATAAAGCAATTAATTCCACAGCTACTCCCGACTGCCTCTCTGCCCTCTGCCCCCCCATTTCCTGCTTCCTTCAGCTCAAGGGTTGTTTGTGTAAAGTTTTTCCATATTCCATTTTTTTCCTTGTTTTTTTTTTCGGCCGGAATAAATAAGCTTTTAATAGGGTTTAGCTCTTGTTTGCGCTAATTGATATTTCCTGCGCCATCGTCACTTTCTTCATAATTCGATTTTCAATGTAGTGCAAATTTTTCAATTATTTCTACAGCACTTCTCAGCGTCCCGTCCCCCTGCAAAGTGGCTTGCAAATTACTTTCACCTTCAGTTCGGAGGACTCACACGGTGGGGCTGTGTTACGGGTCCTCGCCTGCAAGCGGTCAGCTTGTAAGTTTGATTGGCTTTTTCTTGCGGTTGTCTGACCGATCTCGATGGCACTGCAGCGTAACAATGTTTGGCTGGAAATTAGGTTTTGTGCTCTAGTTTGCAGGAACATATTCCATGTTTTCTGCTGCAGCTGCAGGATGTAGTGAAAGTTGTTGTTTCTTGGCATGGAAGGCCCCGTAACATGCTCTATTCTTTCTCTTGATTGCACTGGATATTTTAAAGTAACAGTATTTGATCCTCTTAAACATGTTGTATATAAAATATAACATTGTCATTTTTTTATTCATTTTCAAGTCGTATTTGAGTCGAAGCACCTAAAAGCCCAACTTTTATCTTCTCACTCCCAAACACCATTACGCAACCCAGTCCTGTCCCACTTAGGTTCCATCGACATAAGTTCACTGCCATTTGTCGCCGGCCATCAATTTCTCAGACAACATGGATAGACCCGGCGCGCCTTTGCTTAAATTTTGGCAAGACATAATAATTTTCCTACGCAACGCCGTTCCATTATTATTTGGCCTGCCAAAATAAAGGCGTGTGCCGGCCGGCTCTCCTCGGAGAAATGGTTGGCAAACAAAAAAAAACACCCGGGCCCATAAATTATGTTGACAAAATGCATTGAAGTGGGCGTGGTGCCCCCACGCTCCATAATTAGTGCGTTAATATAAGGACAAGAGGGACCGTTGGCAGCGGATGGATAGACAATAGAATCGGATAGTTTTATTTATGTGATTTGCCGGCGCTGCAGCGGAGGCGATCCAATAAAATAGCCCGAAACCGGCTAACGGCTTTGGCTTGTTGTCGCAAACAACGCCATAATAATGTAATGAAATTTATGATGCGCATTTAATGTACTCCTCGCCCAACACTGTGCGACAATAAGCGCCAGACTCGCCGACTCGGACTTCAGCTGGTTATGCGAATAGAAATGTAACTAGCACTGGGAGTACATTCCGAAATAAATCCGCAAATCTTTATATATTCTGAGAGCTATTAAAATAAAATTAAAAGAGTATCTACTTAGTACTTTCTTACTTTATTTATGATAATAAGGCAATCAGGGTGTCACAGAAATCGCCATAGAATCTAATGTGTCTAAAAGTATGCAATAGAATATTTGTAACTTGTATTTCTAAGCCGATTTTGAAGAGATTTAATATTCACAGCTATTTCTGTGACTTCTAGATTAATTTAAAAGAGAAAGAAAATTAATAAATGCCTCAAACTTTAATTCCCTAGTCTATATAATAAAGTTTTTAAAATCCAGTTTGGTTAATTCTCTCAGCCAAATGATATTTAAATTTAACTCAATTACTTTCGAAGTTTTTTCGCTACTTCAAATCCAACCCTATTAATATTTTAGTGTAAAACTGCCTTTGAAGGTCCTCTTCGAACAAAGCCAACACTTAACTGATTTCAAAATTATATTGGTGCGCGCGTGTGAGTGGACTGCTGTCTATGTATGTGTGTGTAATATGGCATATAATTTTATTGCTTATTGTTCGCACTGATCAAGGCGACTTCCCCTGATTGCACCAGCCCCTCTGTCCTGTAATTTGTGCGTTTGTGCGTGATGAGTGGGGAGCCGGACTGTGAAGCGAGACGACAGGGTAAATATTTGTCCTGGCCAAACGTTAGTTGCGGCAATCTAGACACATATCTGTGTATACAATGGGTCCGCGACCCATTCGCCGCTTGTTTGTTTAGTTTTCATAGAGTTTTATTGTCTCAGCGGCATGCATTTATTGGAAAACCGCCGGGAGAAATTGATTGCTGTGCAGTGTCAAGGTTGGGACTAGGGGGTTGGTTACTTTTAATGTCTATATATTGCCTGGAAATTGCTTAAGCAGTAATATATAACCAAACAAATTATGTTCAAGAAATAATAGAAAAACTTAAAAAAAAACATTCCTTTGACCTTTTAGGTTGATTAAGTAATTAGAAGAGCACCTTTTAAGCTGCGAAACCGTTTGAAATCACACCAAATGGCCTATTTAATGACTTGCCTACTTTTACGCGACCATTTCCTGCCTTCGCTATCAAATAAATCGCTGTCAACAATTCGAGCCATGACTCATATTTATCCCCCAATCCGCCGAGCTGGCAGCCATCTATGACAACATCAAGGAGTCCAAGTCCTTTCTTGGCGAGCATTGCGAACATAAAACGGCAATCCACGCAAATAGACAAGTTAATTTTAGTAACTAATTTGGCAACACACACAGCTAAAGGCCAACACACGCCTAAATCGTAAAATAAAATCAGATCCGAAGGAGCCGAGCCACCAACTTTGGGCTGGAGCTTTGAGGAAGTGACTGAGTGACATTGACGTTGGACTGACACGTGATATCAATTCTCGTTTTCGTCCTTGGCGATGATTCAACGGAAACACAAAGGACCCAGGCCGATGATGAGGTGCAAAAGAGTGGGCGTCGAACCCATTCCTGTTGCTCCTTTTCTTTTCATTTCTTTCGGTTTTTTTATTATTTTTTTTTTTCTTGTGTTCGCCTGCGCACTTCCGCAATAATTTTTATCGCATTTATTTCTCTGCGAGCTGCTAGCTGCTTTCTGCTTGCTGCTAGCTGAATTTTTACTGCCGCCTGCCTTTGGCCACATTTCAGTCCGCAAAGGCGGTGGGTTTGCCTAGGCGCCACTTGAACTATGAAAATTTGTCCCGCCTTGCTGGCGCCGTGTTTATCGATCGCGCATGGAAAACACTTTTGCCATTTGCTTTATCTGCCAGCAAACATTGCCCGGCAGAAGGAAAAATATATACCACACCATACCGTATAGGGGAGGGTAGACAGGACCTCGGACTTGGTTCGTTGGTCTTGGTTCGGTTCCATTCCCATTTCCATTCAGGAGTCCCCCAGTCCGCAATTTCGTTTGGCGCATTTTCGCTTTCCCTCGTCGCGTGGTGCGTTCATAAATATTCCGTTTTTGCCGTTGCCTCTCCACGTTCCACGTTCGAGTGTGAGTGTGTATTTTAAGTGTGTTTCTGTTTTTGCAGCAATTTCAGTTTTTATTCCCGTAATTTATATGCCCCACACTTATTGGGGTAGGTTTGGGTAAACGTTTTCCTGGAAGCCACACAAAAAATCAAGCGGCAGGTCTAAGGCTATCAGAGGTTGCCCCTGAGTTGCAATTACCACTTGCAATTTTGCCAGCAACTTTAACAGCAGCGCTCACATTAGTTGATCATTATCGGGGCATTGAATGGGATTTTGAAGTTATATATGGCAGGTACAATGATTCAATCTATGCGTTTATATGTTTAAATAAATAAATATGTGATTAGGAAGCACTAAATCGCTTTAAAATGTTTTAACCAATATAATGCATATTTTTCTCGACTTTTTAATATTTGCCCAAGAAAATTCTTAAAATATTTCATTTTTTTCAGACCTCGGCTCAACCCCTTGTCTCTTACCCAACTCTCTAGCTCAGAGTCAACCCACTTCAAGTGACCCTCATAATTTACGAAAACATTTCATTTTAAATATTAATTTCAAGCATTGCCCCCAAATGGAAAATTTGTTTTAATTGATGATTTACGTTGCCAGTCACGAGCCGGGGAACCCTTCTCCCTAATGAGGACAGTTGTTGTGGGCAAGTGTTAACATGGCAACCCCACTTAGGAGTAGGGAAGCGCTGCTAATCAAGTGCTCAAGGAGGATGCCCGGACAGCTGAGGGCACTTCTCCGTGGGGACCCCTTTTTTGCCTCGTCCTTTTAAATATTTAAGTGGATTTATTCTGGCCGGAAGAAGGGGAAGAGATTCAGACAGACTTGGAGCTGACTTCCTTCTCCATTTTAGAAATTTGCATGCAACTTTTTGCTGCAGTTCGGTTTTTTGTTGCCGTTGCTTTTATTTTTCCACCTGTCGCGTAAAATTTCACACAGCAGCATAAATTTCAGCCCCGACGGCAACCGCAGGTGGGTGGGTAAGCTGGGAGACAGGTGGGAAAACCGCCTGGCCACGCCCACACCCTCAACTTTCGCGGCCCGCAGCTCCGGTTACAGGCGCTTTTCCCTGAGGCGACGCGCCGCATTTGACGCCACATAATTTTGCTGTCGGTGGAACTTTCTGTTAGCCGCTTGTTGTTTTTCGCCCCCGCAGGCCCTCCTCCTCCTCCTCCACATCCTCCCATTTATTTGCGTATTTTTGTTGGACCAGCCACGCCTCCCCCGCCCCCCCATTGGTGAAATTTATTTGGCGACAATAACAAAAGTTTTGCATACTTTCGGTCGGTTTCGGCGGCGGCATTTCATTTACGATTTCGTTTTCGTTTTCGTTTTGTTTGCTAATTAAAAGTAAGTGCTGCTGTCCCCTGTCTCACCTGGCAAGTGGCACCGTGGCTAATGGGTTAATAAATAATTAGTAAATTGAAACATTGATTCCAATTGCAGCTTAAAGTAATTGTAGATAAAATTGTAATTAAGTTCTGGATCTTTCGACCATTGCCCTAAGAGAAACCCAAAAGTATTTTTACTGTTCTCTAAAATTAATATATAGTTTTATATTTGATATATTATTTTATAAATTCTCATGATTAAAAAGTCTTTAACCTAATTACCACTGTCCACGAAGGGTGTCTTAGTCTTTGTAAAAAAGAACCACCTTCTTTGGCTAAATTAATCGCTGAGAATGGGGAAAATTTAAAGAAAAATTTTGGAAAACTGCACAGTTCGCCGGCAGCCCTCCAGCCACGCCCCTTTGAGACGCCATTTTGCACGCGAACTTTTGGCCGCAGCTTGACATTTTGCCGCAAGGAAAAAGCGCCACGAAAAGCGGAAAAACTTGAAAAGAAAGAGAAGCGAGGCGAACATTTAAAACTTTCGCAGTTTTAAATTGTCGCAGAGGCAAGAACGAATGAAAGGAAAGGCTGCAGTTGACTTTGTTTCCCCCACCCGCCACCGTTCTCGGGAAACCTCAACTCGATGCGACTGTCAATTGCAAATGTCACACTGGGAAGGCTCTGAGGGAAAAACCGGACTGCAAGTGGAGTCGGTCTTTCCGCTCGGCTGTCACTAATTCCCCCAGCTCGATTTGCATTTTTCGGTTTCGGTTTTGGTTGGGGTTTGGGTTTGGGTTTGGGTTTTTCTTTTACCGTGTTGCACCCAGAGCCCAGAGGCCAGAGCCCAGTACTTGTTTTTCCTCGTTTTGTGTGTGGCTTTTTTTTTTTTTTGCAGGCCATGTGCTGCGGCGGTTTTTCTAAATAAATTGAACATTTGCTAATATCTTGATCAAATGTCGCTGTTATACGGCTTGATAAATGGAAATTTTCTGTTGTCTGAAGCTTTTTCCGTCTCTTGTTTTTGCTCGAGAGTTTTTCCACGGTTGGCTTGATTTAGTGGGATCGCGGTGGTTCTTGACCAATAAATGGACTACAGTCTTGGTGGTTAAAAAATCATAAGCTTTAAGCTCTGCTAAGAAACCCTTAAACCGAAACAGTCCCCCCTGACAGATACGTTACGGCTGCCTTTCCGCAAAAGTTTCGCTTTTTCGGGCAACAAATTTTACAAGGCACAACAAACTAATAAGAAAGTACGTGCGAATAATTTTACAAATTAGACGGTGGGAGGGAGCCGGGGGAGAGTTGACAGCCCCCATGCCGGGGCATGTAACTAAATACTTCTTGTGCCACTGTTTCGGGGCAATAAAGCCCCAACTAACATGATAAGAGACCAGGGACTCGTGTGGAAACCAGACACGCCTCAAACTTTGCGCCGCAATGCTGTTAAATGCAAACTGTAAACAAGGAGAGATGCCAGCAACTATTTTGCCTGTGACAACACTGGCTATCCCGGGAAACTCAAGGCGCTCGCGGCAACTTCTCCGAGCGATGGCCACACGTCGGATACTCGATATATCGAGGAAAGAAGTCGGAGATTCTGCGAAGACTTAGAAGTTGAAGTAACTATATTCAAAAGCTAATTTGAAATTAGTTTTAAAAAGCTGAAAAGCTGTTTTTTTCAAGCCCAAAAAATATATTATTTAATTTGACCTTAAAGCTATGTTTCTAATCTTTCCAAAATATTTCTCCTGTGACCGAATAAAAGCGATTGCACAGTTTCTCCAACAAACTTAATTTTTCCTGAGCTTTACTAATTTTCCTCGAGCTGGTTCCGTTTTTGGGGCCAAACAAAAAGCAATTAGCCAGCACAAATCCGAGGAAAAACAACATAGAGAGAGAGAGAGAGGAGGAGCGAGAAAAAGAAAAACAGTGAGACCCGGAAAAAGTCCAATAATAAATAAATAAAACTTAAAGCAACTCACATTAATGAGGCCGCTTGGCGCCACTTGGCATGACAAACATGTGGCGCACGTGGCCAGAAACAGCGAACTTGGAGCTCGGACTGCTCCCGGCTTGTTTTTCCGGGGTGAACTATGGGCTGCCAGGGGGTGGTGTGGCTCCAGCACTAATTCCCTAACATGTCACGAATCATATTGAACATGCGGCTGTGCCAAATGATGATGAGCACCGGCCAATGAATGGGAGAAATGAGAGAAATGAGAGAGACAGACAGACAGAGCATAGGAATTAAGCCAAGAGCTGTCTGTTTCCGTTTTGGCGGGACGGCTAACACTTAACTCATTTTCTACATGTGCCGCATACTAAGAGTGCACTGCTCATTTCGGTTCGCAGGCAATTATAATTGGGAGCCGGCGAAGGAAATTGTGTAATTTTTCACAAATTTTCATGCATTCCAACGCATTTCGGCCATTAATTATTATTTTTCTCGCACATTTCGCTGATTTATTGAGTGTCAGCTGGGGGGGCGGAATATATATACTCGCATATTATTTTATTCGGTTTCAGTATTCCCCAACAGCAGCTGCAATCACAGCGGCCTACAAATCTCTCTCTCTCTTACCACAAAACGGGAAAAAAAAAAAACACAAAAATTAAATGCAAATTGCAAATGAAATTACATGCACTTCCACTTGAGAAGAGCGCAGACCGAGAGAGGCAAAGGAAAAAATGAAAATTATTAAACAATCAACAGCTCAAACAGAAGCTGCGGAATACCTAGACGGGAAATATCATCCCCGCCTCCGCCTCTGACTTCCGCCCCTTCCCCCTTGCGATGACGCACATTAAAAGCCTGCAACATTCCGACCGCCATTAAGTCAAATGGATGAGCTTGTGTGTAATAAAATTTTTTATTATCATCTGTCGCTTGCGCTTGAAGCATCGAAATGAAAACAACAACAATAGCAGCGGCAGCAACAAAATGCAAAATGAAACAAGAAGTGAGTGGAAGATGAATATCTGGGGCTTATCATGGGGAATGGTAAATGCCCTTCTGGCACTCGAAAGGGAGCCTGAATAGATCATGCTTTGATGGTTTTAAGAGTCAAGTTCCCAAAAGATTATTATATTAATCGTTTAAGAGTTTAAAACTTTTAAAATCCAATTTTTATTTAGAAATACATATCATATCTTTAAGATTTCACGGGAACTTAGTGAATCTCCCTTATCGAAAGTAGATTAAAGCCAAATTTACAAGAATTCAAAGATTGTTGAACTAAAAGGTGCCTAAAAGTAGGCAGCAATAAGCGCTAAAAGCTAAATGACACATTTCATAGCATACTTTTGTGTAGTTTCTAAGGAGTTTTGTAGAAGCTTTATTTTTTCTAATAAATTTAACTAGATTATATCGATTTCTAAAGCCAATTCATACCTTATACAAAATAAAGGTTTAAGGTTTCACGGGAATTATTGTTTCTCCTTAATCGAAACTAGATTAAATAAAAATTTACAAGAATTCAAAGATTGTTTAACTAAAAGGTGCCTAAAAGTAGGCAGAAATAAAAGTTAAAAGCTAAATGACACATTTCATAGCATACTTTTGTGCGGTTACTAAGGAGTTTTGTATAAGTTTTCTTTTTATATTAAATTGAACTAGATAGCATTGATTTCTAAAGCCAATTCATACCTTATATATTTCTCCAAAACGAGCTATTAAGCCAATTGAACCACTTGGCCTGTTAGGACATTCAGACCACCATTGCCTTGTCTTGGTAAATTCACACAAAACATCACCGGAGCCCGGGAAAGGGGACAAGGGGAAAGGGTGAGCAAGAGAGACATTCGGGCAGACAGCCCAGGCATTCAGAAATGATGGCCAGCAGCAGCAACAGCAACAACCATTGAGGAGTTTCAGGCAACAAACTTTCGAAAAACAATTTTTTCACTTTGCCTGCCGCCGCCCCGGGGAATATATATATTTTTTTTTTTTTTTTTAGTTTTATGGCATTTTAAAAGTAGTACGAGCCCCACCGCCAGCATCCTGGCATTTTACACTCGACTGGCGTGAAAATTCATTAAAAAATTGTGTTTAACATGCCAAACAAAAACAGCAGCAGTGGCAGCGAGAAATAAATGCAAAAAACAAGACGAGCAATTTTTGCGAAATTTTTTATTGCGGTCCAGCGGATGGCAAACGGAATTTTTGTTGGTCCCACGGATATTTCGCATTAATGGCCGCACTTTTGGCGTACTTTTTGACATTTATTTGACGCATGGCAATGATGTTCATAAATTTTCCCCCGACGAAATGCAATTCGCATTGCAGCCGTTGGGGCTTGGGCCGGGAATCTCTAGCTGTGTCTTGACTCCTGGAGCTGAAATGAGGCCTGTCACTGGCAGTTGTCTTTCAATAAGGACCCCCGCGACTACCCCTTGGTAATATGTGGAAAAAACAATTTGTGCTCAGGAAATGCGGGGCAGAATGGGACCAACTGAAACGAACAATGGCACGAGGCCTTGGTGACTTGTCAAAAGGAGCAGAGCGGCCGCCGAGCCGCCCCTCAGCGAAATTCATTTGTTATGCAAGCTACATTTCCGTTTCCGGTTAACACAGTTAGCAGCACGACCCAGGATCGAGCGGCGGCGGGGCCATAACAAGACCAGGAACAAATACTGCAACGTCAAGTCGGAAAAGTAATTTGCATTTGCTCGCTGATTAATTATAGGAGAGTGCAGGCAAGGGGAAAACATTGGGAGGCTAAGTACGAGGAGTTCTAATGAATGAATGACGCTAAATTTGTTACTAAACATAATTAAAAATGGTATATTATATTTTAGAAAATGCATAAAAGAATTACCATATACAAAAAACGAAAACCTAAGATCTATCAGAGTATTTAAGATAGCATTTCGCATACGTAACGCCCATATCGTAAACGCTTTTTGTGTATTTTCCTTATGCAAATGCTTTGAGGAAGCGAAAAGTATTTTCAGCTGATTTGCATTTCTGCAACGAGCGTCGCATTGCGGTCGGAAAAGTCAAACGGAAACGGGCCAAGCTAACGCGGGCAAACAATATCAAATGGAGACCCATCAGCAGCAGGTGACGGAATGGATTCAAAAGGGTTGAAGGCGAGAGGGAGAGACAATGTTTATACCACACGTATTGCCCATAAATTTGCAGCACACTCGCAGACACAAGTGCGCTGGGTATCTATCGAGCACTACATCATTATTTGCCAACTTGAGGTGCGCATTAATAATTATCGCCGGCGATGACAAAGGCATAATTATGAGGCGGATATTTTGGGGAAGTTTGGTGATAGTGCTGGCAAAACCTAAGATCTGGATCGATATTAAAAAATCAAATTGATATCTTCTTTCTTGGGCTTTTAATAGTTGCTCACGCTAAAATAAATTCAAGTGATATATGAAGTGATGAGTCAGCTCTGCTGACATCTCTCATCACTGAGGGACAGCCAGCCTCAGGTCCACCCCTAAGCCACCCTCAGCGGGTTGAATGCTGCAGTGACTGTCAAGTCAAGTTGGCCGCAACACGTTGCCCCTAATGATTTATCATCGCTCATGCTTATACTTATGCTTATGAGTACCGCACGATGATGCTGATGATAATGATGGGGACGAGAGAGAGAGAAATGAGGATGACGAGGACGAGGACGAGGACGAGAATGAGTACGTTACTGAGTGCTCAAGTGGCACATCCTCTGCCATGCTTGGCGTTAATGCCTGCTTAGCTGCACTCTGGCTTTCTGCATTTAAGCCACCTCCAATTTATGCAGAGTGTCTTCCTGCGAGAGAGTTATCTTTGCATTGGCATTAGATGCCATTCAATTAAGCCGGCAACACTTGTGGAGCTTCAGTCCCAGAAATAGTTTGTTCAACCGATAAATTGGCCCTCTATTATGTAGATTAATTCAAATAATTCAGAATCTGCGTTGAGCAAGCTCTACTTTTCCTGTCTTATTCTCTAATTTTGAAGTAAACCTTGAAATACACGTTAAAGCATCAAGGGAAACTCTAGTTACGTAGGAATATATCTTCAACTGTAAGTTTATAGCTCAGTGTTTATGTAACCAATCTTATCCTTGCTCTGTCCAAGTAAACAGAGTTAACCATGGCGGATGGGCGGAATTTCACCATCCCACCATTTCCAGTATCGAGCTCCGAATATGATCCGTCTGCCAGAACCACTGTAATGCCAAACTCCTCTGGGATCTCAACTGCAAGTATCTTGATAACCGGCATTATGCTATCGGTCCAGCTGATCTGGTGCAGATTGCGATCGAAGTTTTTGTCTGTTCCACAAGAGAATGCTCTAGACGTTCCGGAAATACAACAAATACCTGATAACTTGGCTCAAGTGCAGCAAATATGATCTATATTTCCAAATTATCCATTATTATTATGCGTTGAACTCAGATTCATAACTAAATTATTTTTGAAGAAAGAATATTAAGTGTTTTTTTACTGCCACAAATACCTGTGAATGAAGGTAGCTCGTCAAGTTATTGGTTCAAATTAAAAGTCCCCGCTAGACTTTTCATCTTCAAATTAAAGGCAATCAAGCAGGGTCCTGCTGCATGCTTGGCTCCTTGTTCCTTTTTGGCTCCTTGGTCAGCTTCGTTGGCATCTTCTGTCCGGCAATGAAGACATTTTGAATAGCACAAAAACAAACAAGCGGCAACCAAATGCCAGCACTTGCCACCATCACTGCCCCTTGTCCTGGCATTTTCCACCTCTTTTGGCTTTTCTTCGTTCCTGCTTCATCTTCGTTCTGGGGTTTTTCCGGCACGGAGAGAAAAGACTATCGAACGAATTAATATCTAATAGTTTTTAGGAATAAACTTAGAGTTTTGTATAAAAATTATGGAGAGCTGACCCTTGAAGATCAGGGACTAATACTTTATTACCAAAATTGCAAAATAATAATTTTTTTTTGCCGTGTGGCTCGGGGTCTTGGCACAGGTAAAAATAAATTGTAAATAATTCCGTTTATGCGGCATGCGAAGACAAAACACATAAAACTGCCAGCCAGCCAAGCCAACGAGCTGTGAGGCCAGAGGAGAGTGGGTAGCCAGTTGGGGCCAGGTGAAAGTGAGAGGGTGGCCAGAGGTGAACCCCAAGTGCTGTTAGAATTTACTACGCCCGAGGAGGAGGCAGAGCGAGGACGAGGAAGACGACTATGGCGCTGCAGGTCATTTTCATGGCTGCCGTGGCATACGTAATTGAATAGCAGACAGCAGGAAACAGGAGGATAGCGGAAATGGGTCCGAATATACCTCGCACTCGTTGGATTAATTTTTAATGAATTCTCTCCTTTGGCCCGAACTCATCCCTGCTGCGACGTCTTGCATTTAGACCGTCTTTATTTGCGGCAGCCAAGACAAATACACAATAAAGCGACGTGTGTGCGGGCCAGGATATAAAAACTTAAGTGAGCTCAAGAAGAGGATAAGACAAGGCTTGCGGCCGGGGCGGGCGCCAAGGGGATCGCTTTAACAAATTTTGCCATTCAAGTTTGGCGTCAGTCTGCTGCTGCCTCATATGCAAATATTAAAGTGCGGATAGGGGAAGTGAGTTT
The DNA here is from genome assembly GCA_018153105.1 of Drosophila rufa. Classification (NCBI taxonomy): domain Eukaryota; kingdom Metazoa; phylum Arthropoda; class Insecta; order Diptera; family Drosophilidae; genus Drosophila; species Drosophila rufa. The sequence goes on from JAECXS010000002.1 coordinate 8,576,777, forward strand.
GAGGAGCCCCAGGAATTATGAGAAATATGCCAGTTTACAGGGCAAGCAAATATGAAGGGGGCGACGAGGAGCGAAGGCCACTGCATGCACATGCAAGCGGATTAACATTTAAATTAAAAAAGCAAAGGCCGCAAGGAGCCAGGCAAAACAAACAAAAGTGTGAAAGTGAGGCATTGATGAGGCAGCAAGATGACCTGGAAAAATTATATATATTGCTTGCAATAAGTTTCCCTTTCAATGAAAGGTTAATTTAGCAAACTAGATTTGAAAGCAAAAAAAATAATTAAAACGGAAAATATTGTAATAATTATTCCTATATGGCTTTTAGAATATTCTATATATTAATACCAAACTTTACATAAGGGCGAGCATTTTGATTAAGAAGGAAATGAGTCTCATAATAATTAATAATTAATATAATAATTAATTAATATTATTATATTATATTATATTATTTAATTAATATTTAATATTTAAAACTGTTTGCTATTAAGACAAGTTTATTTGTTACTGTCGATGGAATAGTACATATGGAACTCGATTTGTATCGGTTTTACAACATATCAACTATCTGATTTCGTTCAATTGAATTTAATATATTTTGCCCTCAGATCAGATCAGATATGTTCTTAAACTTAGCTGAATATACCCCGTCTATCGTTTGGAAATGCAACCGAAACCGAAGTTGCCTAAAAGCTCGCTCGCTTTTTCTCTCACAGGACTCGCATTCTCTGATGCGGTCCCGCTCTCAGTTGCAAAACAGCTGCTTGTCCTGTGGCATAATTCCGCCTTTGTTGTCCTTTATAATTATTGTTGTGGCAGCTGCTAAAATTTTGGTTTAACCCCTTGAATATTTTTGTGAGCACCAGAGTAGCCTTGTTAGCTTAAAAAGTGTTAAGCATAAGAGGTCCGATAATTGTGTAAGTTGAAGTGAAGTCAACTGAAGTAATTGTAAAAAGTTAAAATAAATTAAGAAGTAATATTTAATTTTTTTTTTGAGAATTATAAATGCATAATTACTAATGTGTTTCTGATTATAAAATAAATGCAAAAGTAGCTGCAAAGCTGCAGTTGCAACAGCCAAGCAGGCAGCTGTGCAGAGCTTTTGGGTCATATGCCAAAGCTTCCGGTGAAAAGCTTCTGGACTGCAGTCTTGGAGCGCAATTTTGCAAAGTTTTGAATTATACAAAATATATAGCAGGACCTGCGAAAATGTCTAGACAATAATGCGAACAAATACCATAAGCTGAAGTCAAAAATAGTTGCTGGGTAAGTCCTTTTTCTGTTTTCATTTCCATTGCTTTCCAGTGCAAATAGAAATTTGATCAACACAAAACGTGCTCGAACTCTGAAGCCAAGGGATTAGATGAGGAAGGGAGTATAGGTGAAAATTTAAACATTTAACTTAAATAAAAACATTGAATTTCTTATGCAGAACATACTATATATTGGCAAGGCTCTGGGATATGTGCCAGTATATATCGAGGCCTGCACTTTCGGCCCAAAAATAAATCAAATATGATTATATGATGGCCATTTCTGTGCCCAATGCTGATACCATGCTCTTCCACTCGTATCTGCAGCCAAATTAGCATTTGTTCAGGCAACAGCGGCAGCTGGCCTCCTCCTTTGGTGGCCGTAAACAAAATGTTGCAGCATTTAGGGCGCAAATAAAAATGGCAACGAGGAAAAACAAGCTCTCCTACGTTCCTTCTCCTTCTGAGCCTTGCCGTTCTTACGCTCTCCTTGCCGCTCTGCTTGCCGCTCTCCTTGCCGCTCTCCTGCCGCTGTTCACATTCTCAGATATTGCATAAATAATTTATGTAGTTATTTTTGTCTTTCGCCCTTCGCCGCCGCCCCTGGCATCTCTCCGCGAAAGTGTTCTTTCCACAAATAGTTTCTCGAATGCGGATTCAATTTGCCATGGCCAAGAAAGGTGTTGGTGGCTCGAGGAGAGCTGCATATTTAAATCAAATAAAATTTCTCGACTCGGAATTAAATGTTTAAAAATTTAAAAACTGACTTTCGCTGACTGGCACCCTCTCTTGCCAGCCATCATCTCACTTGGGCCACCCCCTCGGGGATCGTTAAGTTTTATCACATCCTCCCTTGGTCCTGGGTCGTTGGTCCTCGGTCTTCCTCCCTGCATTCCTTACCAAAAATGCATTGAGCACCAATGGCAGGGCAGGTGTCTGCCCATTTCCTTGAGACGGCATTTCTTATTAAAGCCAAGAGCAAAGGACCCCAAAAGACAGCAAAGGAAGCTCGGGCCGCCGCAATGGATAGAAGATGCAATGGAAATTGGGTGAAGAGTGAGCCAGGAATGCTATTAGGGACTCCTTGGACGAACATTGTGTGCTCTGAAGAAAGCTTAGTGAAATACAAAAATTAGTTAGAAGAAAACCTATTGATCTATAACTAAGACCTCTTGATCTATAATTAAGAGGTTTTCTTCTAGGTAATTTCTTTATTTCACTAAGCTGATCTAAAATATATTTTTAATTACAAGTAATATTATAATATTAGCTAGAAATCAACCTATACGTTGGTTATTTCTTAGTTTTTAACATAACATAACATAAATTTAGACAGAAATCTGAGAAAAATTAAAGCGAACCATTAACTACGCCATAATTAATTTCCTACTTGAGTTTATATATTTATAATATATTTTTTTATTCATCTCATCATATACTTTTGGAATGAGCAAGGACATTCGATGCTACCCCTCATAAATAGAGTAAAATTCGCATTGAGACGCGACATGCATACCTAATGACCGAATCCTCGCCGTCGCTTTCGGCTGCTGCTGTCGGAAAAGTAATAAAGCGTGGCCAACAAAGCGGTCTCAAAGCGAAATTCGTCAGCAAAAGTAATAGAAATTGAAGGCATGGCCCAAAACGAGAAGTTGCAGTCATACCAAAAAAACAAAAACCAAAAAAAAAGCTTAAAAAAAATGAAACCGGAAACCGCAGGCGGGAAAAAGACAAAGATGGCTGCCCGACTCGCTGCGTGACTACTGGCCGTCCTTCTCCAACTATCCGCTGATTATGAATACGGGGAGCTGACCGCAGGCTGCAGTCTGTTAAGGTCCGGAGGTCCTTGCTCCGTGCGAAAACCCGTGTCGCATATGTAAGCAGTCCACGTTGCAGTTCTTTGTTGTAAATTGGCAAATATGCAAATCAGACCCAGACGATCAACAGGAGGCAGGAGACAGGAACAGGAGAAAGGACCTTCGCCTCATCATCATCATCAGCTTGCATTCATTCCGCTTTCAGCTCTCTGTCTTCTGGTTTTGGGTTAGATTTGTGGCCAATTTCGGTGGCGCGCGTGACCTGGAACCTGGTTCCTTAGCCCGGCTGGCGGGCCATAAAAAAATTAAAACCGACAGCCACTTGAAGGCCAAAAGTTGACCGAAAGCTTTTTTGCACTCTCCTTCCTTGAAGTCCTGCTCTAATCGCTGTTACTTTTTCCCCTCTTTTTCCTTTTTTCTTCAAATGCTCGCCGTAATCCTAATTGGCCAAAGTCGGCGGCGAAAGGCTGAGAGTGCTAAAAGTTTGCAGTTGGCAGTTTTTTTAATCATTTGCAAATCCGCCTATGAAGATGCGATAAATATTGGGTTGAGCCTCTAAAAGCTACAAACAGCGGAAATAAAATGTAGTTGGCCGACACTGTGGAACAAAATAATTAAATAGTAAAAGCTGAATAAAGTTTCTGTTGGGAAAAATTGTTAAATGGGGAAAAATAATAGGTTAACCTTAAATGATGAATGCAGAAATATTATGAAAAGTTATTGTTATTATAGAAGCTTTTTTCACTTAAAAAAAAAAGTATTGTATTTAATAATTGTATAAAAAACTTGTATCTCAAGCAAACTAAGTATATACTTGTAAAAGGTAAAAATATTAAAATATCCCAAAAAAAATGAAAACCACTAACATTAGCCCCAATTGGTTAACCAGTGTATGACTTGCCTAAAAACAAGCTCAGCAATCAAAGAAAAAAGAGAACTGAGAACGGAAAAGGCACAGCCGCCACTCGGGCCGCTGCAAAAGTTGTAAAAATATATAAAAATTAAAAAACTTTTAGCCCAAAAATGTCAGCACCATTGCCAGACACCGAAGGCAGAGGCCACAGCAAAACTCAGCAACAAACCAAATGGGATTGGGAATGGGAATGGGAACCAGAACGAGAACGAGACCGAAACCAATAAAGCAAAACAAATCCACTTAAATGTGCCAAGTGACGACGGCCACAGTAGAAAAAAGGAGAAGGGTTCGGGGGCCAGTGGCCAAAGTGACAAAGTTAAATTCGAAACTCATAAATTGGCTTATCCACTTAACTGTTAACGGGTTCTCTCTGGCCAGGACCAAGTTGGCTTGCCAAAAAAAATAACAACGAAGAGAAAATCCCAGGGAAGATGTAAAAACCGTTGGCTAATAATGGCGCCGGCCCAAAAAACGCCACTCGCATCGATCAGGCCAAAAACTCGGACTCTCCGACTCGACCGCTTCATTTGGCAGGAAAACTTTCCACCCCTTGCCCCCGTCGAGGACTTGGCCGCCGCTGAACTTTTCGCATCATACTTCAATCAGCGTTAGTCACTGCCGTCGCATGTCCTTCAACTTTGCCGGTGCAGCGAGCATGAGTCCTTGCCGCCAATTCCCTCGCCGAAGCCATCCTTATGACTTTCTTGTGACTCACACACACACACAGGATGTCATCAATTTGTTTCCTGCCGGAGGCTTTGTTTTATTTCCCATTTTTTCAGGCAATTTTGTAAATCGGACCAAGGCTACGTTGCAGGATTAATTCCATTTCTGAGAGTTGAAGGACATTTGCCACGAAATAATTTGGGTTATTATAAAGTTAAAAATGAGTAAGGAGATAGATATATTATTTTATAAAATATTTTTGTGATTGCTTTCGATTTAAGGCAAAACTGGAAACATAGACTAGTTCCTAGTTCCCTGAGGGATTATTATCTCTTAAAAATCAAATAATGTAATATGGAAACAACTCGAAATATTTAAGTACAAGAGAACCCTTTAGATGGCGACACATGCCAGCGCCTTTTGCTTCGGCTGCCATTTGCAACAAATTGCAGCTCATTAGTTGGAAATATTGCGGAAAAAAGAATAAACGCTGAGACAAAGGCATAAAACAGAAATTGAAAACGCTGGGGAATTTTTCTTTTCGCTTTACATTGCAAATGTCTTGCACTGGCTGTGCACAGTGGAAAAAGTCCAGGAAATAACATATTAACTTTGCTATATCTTTATGCTGAATATATAACAAAAAGAGCGGAAATTTGAATAGCCAATAAAATAAGCAATAAAATAGGGAGATTGCCCCCTTTTCGTATTTAATTTAATACCTTCAACACCTGCACGAGTGCTCCATGGTGTCGGCAGCAACTGCAACTGATGCGAATTTCTTACAAAAATTCCACCAAGACGAGCGGCAAAGAGTTGTGCCAAAAGTTGCAATAAAAATAAAACACACCTGGCGCCATTCGCAGCGGGAAGGAGCACTTTAAGGTGGCCGCAGGCGCAGGCAGGATGGGTTGGCGGAAAAACAAACACAGACCCACCCACTCACACACAGAAATATGCCAGCGCCTTCCGATGTGAATAATATGTTTGCATGTGGAAATGACCGCTCGCACACAGACACGCAAAGGCGCATTTATGGCATAATTAATTAGAAATTATACGCGTTCTGCATGTGTAATTTGCATATTAGTCGACCAGCAGGCGCCGCAAGAGACGGCATGCCACGGTCTAAGAGCTGAGAGCTGAGAGCGGAAAGCTGAAAGCTGGGCGACATTTGCATGCCACAAGCTGGCGCTCCATTGCGGTCATAGAACATTCCATATTTGCTCTCCAGGGCAAGTCCTGGAGCTCTCCTCCTCCCCTTGGACCTCGACCTCGCCCCCTTCTGCTGCTGTCAGCAGTCAATTAAGAAGCATTTTTAAGCGCTGTACCCAGTGAACTCGCCGGCGATTAGAGGTATCTGAGGCAGCTGTTTTATATGCAAAAAAAGATCATAGACAATTTTAAGCCTCAGAAAATTGCTTAAACATAATTTACATCATTTTAAGATTATATAAAACAACTAATTTAATTAAAAAATATCTTTAAAACTTTTAAGGTAAGGATTGTTTATTATTTCCTACGCGGCATAAAAGGATAAACTTCTCTTTCCCAAAACCCTAATCAAAATCCTAATTCGATCTCTTTACAAGACCATTAAAGAGAGTAAAGATCCTAATTAAGAAACAATGATAAGAAAATTATTTAAAAATACGTTACATAGTTTTAAGTTTATACAAAGCATCTGATTTAATTAGAAAATATCTTTAGAGCTTTTTAAGGTAAAAATCCACTATTAACTAATTTTTTCTTTTCAATAAAGTTGTTTAGTTTATAATATTCCAAGCGGTATCAAAGGATACACTTCTTTTTCCCAAAACCCTAAACACAATCCTCATTTGGTCTCCTTTTTGAACACTTTCGAGGACTTAAAAGAGCATTAATAAAATCGTTTGCGGATGATCTAAGTAATTGGCGATGTTGTCTTGCAAGTCGGGTAAGCAACTTGAGTTTTCAGGGTTTGAGGTCTCTTAACTGCTTAACAATCCGAAAATCCGCAATGCAATTTTCCACTTGTTCGCTTCGCTTGTTTGGCATCGCATCGTGGAATTCAGTTTGACATTTTTCGCTTGAATTTAATGCCATTAAATGTTTGTGCTGATTTGGCGGAATCGGTTTCGACTTCGGCTTCGGCTTCGGCTTCTATTATTCATAGATTACCCGCCTGACAAATGTTCTTTGTTTTCGCTGGCCAAAATTTGATACTCTTTAAAGTTCCACAAATAAGTGACAAATGGAGGCTGCATTAAATAATAAAATCCCCCTTGGGGGGTAGGAAACCTCCAAGGAAATGGGTAATAGGGGATGGGGATGTCGCAAGTAAAGTTTATTTGATGGGCGCGTGTTTAATTTTCAACCCTGACACCTTGTTCCATTTTCTCTCATAACTTATTTAACCCGAATGGCCAGAAATAGCATTTGTGCCTAGCATAACCAATTGCTTTAAAGTGAAAGCCGCCCAGGACATCTTGTAAATTCCTGCGGCGTGCCGCAAGCCAGGTAATAGGCACAGGAAAAAAAAAAGAAAAACAAAAAACTTGTTAATGGCCTTTGGTTACAACTGTCAAAGCACGTAGTTCGGGGGGTGGGGACAAATCTAGGCGAGTGGGCGGAAAAGTTTCCATTTTCCAACGCCTCTCGACGACATAAATATATGCCTACCTTGGCCAAGTTCAGCTTAAATCCGCACAATTTCAGCAGCGCCGTTAAGCTCTCAACTATAAATAATTCATAAATCACAATAAAAAATTACAAAATATATATATGACAAATTTGGGTAATTAAATATAATGAAAGCGCCGCGCGATATGGAGGCGAAAATTATTTATTTGCCGCGAAAACTTGCTCGCCAGCTAATGATGATAAAGTGTGTCAGAAACTCACTCTCTCTCACCTGTTCCCCCCCATTCTCCACCTGTCCGAGCGAGACAAAGTTTCAAGTTATCAAAACACGAAACCCACAAAAATTTATTAAGCTGGAGGGGTCTGGGTCTGTGCTTGGGTGTGCGAAGAGCAGTGTCTAGACTGCTTACTTAATAATAATTTGCCAAACAGCAACATCTGACAAACGAACAAACAAGCCAGCAGCACCAAAGGCATCTCATTTGGAGCGTCACAACTAGATGGAGACACGGAGAGAAAAGTCGATGTTTTCTTATAAAATTAAACAAGTGGTAATATTACAAAATACAAAATATTAAAAAAAAAAATATTACAAATTACAAAATATAAATTAAATACAAAAAACCCCACAAGATGTGTGCTTTTTCAAGCTCCACAAAATCTTTAAAAAAATAGATTTATAGTTATATATAGTTCATAATAATTATTTGTAATAATAATTAATTTTAAATATTAAATGAATCTGTGATAAAATACTTAAGAGCTTGATCCTTTTTCCCAGTGCCCTGGCAGAGTGCAAACGTGGCGTATACGCAATATTTGCCGTAATTTACACCAGCTAAAGGCGAGGGCTAAGAAGGGCTGACTGCTTGCTGGGTGCTGAGATGGCACATGGCTAAAAGGCAGCATGTCTTGCATTTAAAAAAAAAACAGAAAGCAGCAACAAACATTGTCTGACAATGTCACCATGTCTGTTTATCTGTGTGTGGGTACTACAAGTTGATCAAATGGCCACCGGATGTTAAGCATAAAGAGCGAGAGGCGGCAACGACGACGACCAGACAACCGGAAGGCAGCTCAAAATACTTTGGCCCAGCTTTTGTCACATTTTTGCAGGTTTTTGCATAAGCCCGGCCAATTTCCATCTGGATTACAATTCATTCCCTGTGGCTAAAGGCCAACTTTAAAGTGCGAGCGACAAAGGCGCACCATCCATCGCCTAGCGCCCAGCGCCTAGCGCCCAGCGAACGCATTAGAATGCCAAGAAGTTTGCCACAGAGACGTGTGCGTGTTTCCCTGGCTTTGCCACTCAAAAACTCCGTATCCGGCCAAAGCAAAACCGGAAAAGATGATTAATTCAAAGTTATTAGAAACATGACTGAAATTTATAATGTGCACAGATCAAGGCGAAAGGAGCCTCGTTCGCAGCCCGCTGGGAGTCCAAGAGCACAAGGTGAGAGGCGAGTCGAAAATAGAGCTAAGGAACAAATGAGTTCTTAACTCAAATTTTCTTGGGTGCAGGTGCAGGCTTTGCGGCGAAAAGTATGCAACACGTCGCGGGAAGGGTTGATATGATCTTGAAGTGCTTTCTTAGATTTCCCAGCAGAATTTGAGGATACACAAAATATATTTATTTATATAAAGAAGGAAGATTAGTAGTGAAAGATCTGGGATATATTATAAATTAGCCTAGGTAACAAATTAATTATATAAATATATATAAATATTATAATATAAACAAAAGAGAAAAGCCGTACATATTTGGAGTTAAAAAGTACTATAAGTTAATGAAAAAAGGACGTATAAAAACAACTAAATTAATTCACCATCTTATAAATAATTGATTTTAATGAATAATTCAATAAATATCTACTTGTACTAAGTTAAACAAATAGTTTATAGGAAAATAACTTTTTAAAAACCTGATGTAATTGTTTTTTTTTTTTTTAAGGGTAAGACAGCATTGCTTAGTTATATGCTTTGCTAAAAATCTCAGCCACTTGGTTATTCATTATTAATTTCGAGGGAGAATATCATTGCATTTTGCTTTAGTTTCCCGCACACACACCACCAGCAAACACACACCAGACACACACACATTGGCTTATCAGCGGGCGAGGCAGCAGCAAGTCGAAAAGGGAGAGAAAAGACCGCAAAATGCGGTTGAGCTGCAGAACCATTAATTTGTTTGTTGCCTGCCTTAACCCCCGGAAAGGTTGCGAGTGCTGGGCGGAGGGAGAGGGAGAGGGAGAGGAGGAGGAGGAGGAGGGATCCTTAGACAATTTGAAATTAATATTTAAATGGCTATGCAAATTCAGTGGCAGCTGAAAATGAGCAAGTGCCTGTGGAAATTGCTGCGGTCGCCAAGGAAGGAAACTATTTTCAACTTCACTGGGCAGCGCTGAATTTTGCGCGTCTTCTTCCGCCTCTTCTCTCTTTCCGTCTTTCTTCTCTTAACATTTTTTACTTATTCCATTTTTTCTATATATTTTTTTGTTTTTTTTTTTTGGTAAGCCATCCAGTCAGAATTTGAATAAATGCTGGGAAACAAGTAAAAGCGAAAGGAAAATGGCTTGCAGTTGGTAAAAGGGAAGGAAGGAAAATAATTAAAAGTGTTTCTTTTAGTTGGATTTTTGGAAAGAGAGATAAAGATAATATTTATGGGGGCTTTTGGAGATATATAATTAGTTTTCTCTAAGTATAGGGTAAAAAGGTTTAATTATATTTTAATTTTTAAGGATTTTAAAATGATTTACCAAATATGAATTAATAATAATAATTTTTCTATTGATTTTCTATCTTTGTAATCCTTAAAAATACATTTATTTCACAACGTCCTGAAATCACAAATTTTCCCCTTTAGAAAAATACTGGGAACAGGCAGCTTGAAAAACTCGCTCAACCACTCAACCGCTCTACTTCATTTCACTCAGCAAGCTCCCCGCCTAAGAGCTTTCTATCAAAAGAGAGTTGAACTGCCGGAGAAGAGAGGCCAGAGAGCTTTACTACACTGGCGAGAGTGTCATAACAGCCGCTCAAGTGCCTGTCCATTTGTTTGTGTTGCTGTTGCACTTTGGGGGTAAACAACATATGGCAAAATATGGAAACAGGCGGCTGAAGCTGAATTGCTCAAATATTGATATTTGCGCGGCGAAAGCCAGTAAAAGTGTAGAGATATTGGAAAACATATAAATTAACACTATCCGGCGTTAGTTTTTGGGTAATTATTGCATAAATATGGGAGCGAAGAAAAAAAAAAGGCTGCGGGCCAGACTCTTTCACTTTCACTTGGCCGCGGTGAGAAGAGAGGAGCCTCTCTCTTGAGCTGGGTTGCACTTCCGTGCCTTGGCTTCCTGCTTTACCAGGTCTGTTGGCTTAACATTTCCTCAAATGTTAGTTCGTGGGAAGATACCGGTATTTCCGAGCCCCCGAATATTTATCAGAGCCGAGGCATTGAGCTAGAACCGAAGCCAGGTTCGTTGAGTGCAAACTGCAGTTCTGCGGCCACTGCGACGCCGACATCGAGTGCAACTATTGGCTTTGGCCTCGTGTCTTCGGCAGCTCGAGTTCTCGTTCTCGCGTTCTTTTTGGGCGACTCAGCTGCAACTAGCAATCCCCAAGAAGCGCACTGCGACTGCAAGTGCCGCCCGCTTCTGCCGCCGCTTACTGCGATAGATATTGCGATTCCAGAGACCGATTCCGATTCCGAGACCGATTCGTAGACCGATTCTGCCTTCAGTCTCCAGCCGACTTCCTCTACGTGCGGTACTCAGTCGTTCCACAAATTCGTAGAATTAGAGTTCGTCGCTAGCCAAGGGCATCGTTGTCGCGCTTGCAGTTTGCAGTTTCGCTCAGCTTCTCTCAGCCGGGATTCAAATACTCACAGTTACCACCATCGCCATCCTTTATCCTTGTCCATAGTCCTTCTCGCTTCTAAGTTGCGCGCGCGTTTTTCCAGCTCGCGATCTTTTGCCCCGATCGGTCCTTGACTATACCAAAAAAAAATCCAAATAAACTCCAAGTGAAAAGAAAAAAGGACTCAGTTCCGGTGGACTTTGTAGTGCAAAAAAGGAAAAATATTAAAGGAAGATTTTGTGTTGACACGCTCGAGAAACTTACAACTTTAAGCTCACCATCCACAGAAAAACTAAGAAAAAAGGTATTAGAAAAATTAGATTGATTTATTTCTTGGATATCGAACAGAGAAATGTAAAAATAAAACATTGCGCAGTGAGGAAAATAAAAACATATGAAGTTTGTAATTTGGATAACATATTTTTAACACATTTTCTTTGTTTAAATAATGTTGAGCTAGAGATTGACTTATAATTTCTTTATGTACATGAATAATCGAAAACAAACATGAAGAAACAACTACAGATTAAAATATTTATTGTATAATTTATTTCATTGCTAAATTTATGATATTTAAGTAACTGTCAGCTCTTATTTAATTTTAAAAATAAACCCTTACAAAGCCTGCACAGATATTTCTAAGATAAAGAACAAATTAAAAATATATATAAAGTTAAAACTTCTATTACAATTTATTTATATTAATCTTGGTTCAATATAATTCTGAAATTTCAAAGCAACTAAACTAAAAATTTTAAAATAAGCAAACCATTCTAACAATTTTCTATTTTTTACCCATGATAAGGGCTTCCAAAATTAAAATATAAGAATTGTTCAACACTCAAAAAACTAATTATAAAAACATTTAATTTTAATTTTTGTTTTGTAAAACTATTTATTATTATTATTATTATTTTATAATTTATTTAACTCTAATTTATTCTATTTTAAAACACTTGAGTATAATTAATTGAAAATAAATAAACAAAGCTATTTTACTCGATGCTAAAATAATAGTTTCCTTTCATCTTAGACAATTGTAAATGTGGACTTTTGGTTCTTTTTAAAAGTTTCCCTGATTAGCCGAGTTGCTTTGAGGCAGCTGAAAATTTGCATTTGGGTTTTGTCTTTAATTTATTGAAAGCTCGGCAACAAAGGAAGTTGCTGCTGCCGTCTCGTTGCCCTCTCGAAACAAATTCCAAACTATGTTGCAGGACACCATCGCCATAATGATTATCCCCCCAGTCATCATCATCATCATCGTCATCATCATCTTGGTCGTGGCGAGGGAGTGTTGGTTGTATTTTGGTACCAAATATCGTAACCGAAACCACAACATTCGACGTCAATCAGCAAAGCAGATTTCAATAGCTGTCCCAGAGTCTCAGAGTTCGTATATAGTTGCAGTTGCTGTTGTCGTCGAATAACACTCGCATTGCCCTCGACCAGATGTTGCTCCACCCCCCCATTTTCCGGCACCCCTCACAGCCTTCTCGGCTCTCGTCTCGGCCACTTCCAGCTGTGCCGAGCTGTTTCCGTTCATTGGCAGTAGTAGATATTGGCCCATAAAGTTGCCAGTTGTTAGTTGCTACTTGCATCTTACCAGTTCCAGTTCCAGTTCCAGTTGCAGTTGCAGCTCCCCTCTGACGGAATTGATGCTAGCCAGAGTCTTGGACTTCTTGCAGCAGCAGATTTGGTCTAAGCAATCAACGTGGCCAAAATTGGGCTTGTCCTGCTGCTCTGGTGTTACTTTTTGTGGTAGAAACTTGATTGATTTAAAGTTTCGAGGCTTGTCTTCATGAATTCTTTATTTTTCAGGCTTGTAGGTATTATTTTTAAGTCTCATTTTATTCGCTGAAGTTAGTATTCGATATATTTTATTCCAGATCTATCTGATAGTTGGTTTCATTGTAAAATCAATAAATTACTTAATAGAGTAGAAAAAGCGATTATTTCATATATTTATATATAATGGGGTATGTTTGTAATAAATTCAATTAATTACACTTCTAAAATTAGATGGAATAGTTATTAGCAGCCTTTGCAGGCTGTGTATAAAGTATAGCTTATTTTTATTACACTTTCTAGCTAAATAATTCCACCTGCACTTCATTAATACAATTTACACCCTCTGAAGTTGATTATTTCCATTTCGTGAAAAATGCCCTTTCATTTCCAAGACAAATTGCTCACCATATAGGCGATACTGCATCCATAAATCGAACAATTTTAATTACAATTTCACACATCGGCGGGAGTTTGCATTTAAACTGTCTGCAGGCTTCTCGGCTTTCGCGAGTGATACGGTGTTCGATTTCTTTTTGGTCTTTTTGCCCCAACAATATCTTACATAAATCTATCCTGTTGAGCGATTTTTTTATGCGGCCTTTAGTCGTGGGCATTAAGTCGTAAATTAAGCCAGCTGAGAAACTGACAGATGACAACGGCGAGAGTTGATAGGAGACCTGTCCCACGTCTCCCTTGGGTATTCATTAATTGCGGACACTAAAATGTTTACGGCGTCGCCGAGCGAAAACTGCCTCACATGTGTCCAGAAAACGTGGCCTGTTGCTCGCAAATTTTGCGTTTGGCCTTTGGCTAAGTTTTAGTGTCGAATATCAAGTGATTTGGGTGTTTATCACACGACTCGTTATTACCGCCCTCCTTTCAGTTCCAGTCGAGGGAAGTGCTCTGGGATCGGGCCCCTCCTGTGCGGTATCTTGATGCGGAAGGTGAAATATGATTCGCACACATGACTTGGCCACCAGCTTGACGACTGGAAAGTGGTTATCATTTTCTCTTTTATTATTTAATCCCTAAAGCGAAAGTGCAACCTAAAGCCAAGTAATGGAATTGTTTAACGATCTTTGCAATAAAATGGAATAACTTACGAACATTTTCCAGTCGTAATGAATTGATTGCCTTAAACAAATAATGGCCAATAAAGTTAACGTGCTTAAAACCAACAAACTAAATTTAAAAAATATAATTATACCGAAATAGATTTATTTATATGGCGGACATAAAAATTTGTATGCTTTTGTTTAAAACCTCTTAGTATTACAACATTGGCAATTAACAACTTAACACAAAACCAATTTTTAACATTAGTTCTGCAGAGTGAAAGATGCCCTTCAAGTTCAGAGAAATTCTAAAAAATGTATGTTTGTAAAGCAATTTTATAGGACCATAAAACATTGAAACATTGAAATATAAGAAATTTGAAAAGGCGTTTCAAGGAATTCGAATGCAGTGTTGCAACAAAGTTTATTATATCGTTATTGGTGTGCCACTTACTTTACATTTCCATTAGCTATTTGGACACCTTGAATATATTCGTGGCTCTCAATAACTGCCACCAATTTGGAACTACTGCTTTTCAGCAAATCATAAATCGATATCTTAATACATTCGGGCTATTGAAGGATTATTTCGCGACATTTAGCCTCGTCATCGGGCCAAACAGTTCCTGTTAATTTATTTTCATAACCGCAACACTCGCCTCGCCGCACGCGCCTCTCAACGGGCGTTAACCGAGGCATTTAGGCCGAATGTACATATAACTGGCAATCTGTCAACGTGTTTACCGATCGACGGCGACTGAAACTGCAACCGAAACAGCCTCAGCCTCAGCCTCGGCGGAGCAGCAGCGGCAGCTAATAGGGAAATAATTAATTTCCACTTTGATGTGTGTTATGCATTTTGAGGCGGGTTGGTAATTAATTCGGCAGTTGCCTGACGGCTTTTGTGCGAAGAGCCTGAGCGAAGAGCTGGTTTTTTCCCCTAATATTCAGAGCCCATTTCCGTATTCTTTTCGATGCTGGCCTAGTTTTCTCGGTGCCGCGAAAGTGTCCCATCTGATGCATCTACTTCTTTACTCTACTTGCAGCTTCCTTTTACGTTCCGCCGCTGCCGCCGCCGCCGACTCTTCGTCCTTCTCTTCTATTGCCCAGGTAAGTTGAACAAAAGTCCCTGATTAGTGGAAAGCATTCATTGGGAAAAGGATGGGGAAAAGCGCAAAAGAAGAGAGTTAAGCTGGGAATGCACTATGCGCTTTTATGATAAATGATTTGTGCGATTTGTGTGCATTCGTTTGAGTTTTATAGACGTTTCATTACCCGTTCAGTCCCCACCCCCCACCCACAATTCCCGTTGGCGCATCGTAAAAAAATGATTCCTCCCCCGTCCCAGATGCAACGCAGAATCAAATGAAACTGCACGGAAAATTGCCATTGAAAGGGTGCAGGATTCCGGATTCAGGATGCTGGTTGCGGGGCGCATTTGCATGGATTTTTAGCACCCGGCGATTTGGCTTTTAATGCATCGCAGAGGTAGGAGGCAGTGCAGAGCACAAAGTTGCCATTCAATCGTCATTGCTGGGATTGATCCTGCAACTTTGCAACATGCAAATTGCCTTTCGATTGCGAATTAAAAGAACTGAAATTGGATTGCGAAATGCGTAAATTCTTAAGAGAAAAAAGTAATAACAAAGGGTAATCTAATTAAGAGTGTTACTTAAATATATTACAAATAAATAACAAAAAAAACCTCGATCGATCGACTTGCTGACCACCTGAGAGGTGTTGACTGCCAACCGAATTCCCCAGCTTCCTCCGCTCGAGCCAAGAAATCAAAAGGTTCTCCAGGGTCCCGGCAAGTGCTTTCACCCCCATGCGGTGTGAGTCCTTCGGCTCGAGCAGGACGCACACAAAAGGGCTTCACAAAGGTGGCTGCTGCTGCACTCTCACTCTCACCCCTGTGAGAAAAATCACGGGACGACAAAGCCGTCACAGCGAGTATCGTGTTATCCTCTTTTGCTAAGGACATGTCTCTGTCCTTTCAATGGCTTTAAAATGCAGCAATTAAACCGCAATTTCTATAAAATACGAAAGAAAACCATCCGATGGGAGAGAGGGCAACAACAATTACGAGATCCATTTAACTTTGGCAGGATGCGAAGAATGCGACACATGTCGCTAAAACTCGACGGGGAGTCAACAAAACTGGCGACACGCCGACTGAACTCATGAGAGGACCGAGGACCAAGGACCGAGGACCGAGCACCGAGGACCCGGGGCACATCCACATTCGCATTCATGTCCTGGCCGCGTTCAAAAGTCAGCAAACACAGGATAAAATAAAATCATATGAAGAGCGGGCAAGGAAACTTTGCTTTCGTCGCTAAAAGCGCACAAGTCTTGCCTTGGCAAGCATTGCAAAATATGAACCAAGAGAACCAAGAGAGATGCACAGGAAGAATTGGCATCAAATAAATTTGGGAGGAGTTTTTTTTTTAAGAAGCAAATTTAAAATAGTTGCCTTGGTCATGGGAGATTTTTTAAAGAATTAAATGCATTTCCAAACAATAACGAAATTTTATCTCTACTCTTATCTCTCAACTAGTACTAGAAACCTGCATATTTTGTTCTCAGTGAGCAAGGACAATCAGCACAGGATGTTTTTGCGCTCATTATGCGCCAGCTGCAGCTGCAGAAAATGTTTGCCTCAGCTCCTGTGTGTCTCTGTATCCTTTTGTTGATCCCTCACATAAACATTGAGCCAAAGAAGCTGCATGAAAGAGGCCACGTTTTATACTCTTTTTAAAGGGAATATACAAGGAAAAGCTGCAACGAATGAGGCTAAATAGATCTAATAAGTTTAAACTTAAAACATGCTTATAGAGTTCAGTCAGTGTACCTGCAGTATATTTTTTTAAATTATATCATAAGCTGAAAATCTTACAAATAAACCAAGAGATATTTCATAGTTCGGACATATCAATTAAAACCAAAAAAGTGATATTACAATGTTGCTAACAAAGTGGTTTTTATTGATTCATCATTTATAAACCAGTCTCGGATCAGATACGAACCGTAAAAACTTGGCTACTGGTGAAATTGGAGTCTGTGATTAAAAAGCTAATAAACTGGAAATCGTATTGATATCGATTTTATATAATTTTTTAAGTGCCCTGCGTATTAAAGGCGAATACAAATAGAGAGCAAGTACCTGCAAGCATTTCCTTATTAAAAAGTAAAATGTACATATTATTTTTTTTTTGAGAAAATCTTGTTGGTGGAGATTCAATTGAGAGTTAGAGTAATTTCGAGAAGAGTATGCAATTTAAGCCCATCCAGAGAGATAAAGATGTCTATTCTGTGCCTTGTGTCGGGAGGAGAGTTTGTAAATAAATAAAAGTGATGTATGTCGCATTCTTTGAGTGTGTTTTATTTGCAGGTACGGGTTAGAGTGCGAGAACGAGTGGGAGGTGTGTGTAATTGAGTTTCACTTGGCGAACAGCCGTCTGACATTGACTTTATTCAGAGCAACGCCTGCTGGCAAGTCAAATAACTGAGACAACAACGACTCCGGCGGGTTTTCGAGAAAGCGATTCAGAGACTCAGAGACTCAGAGAGGGGATGTTCCCGTTTCGCATCTTATTTGCTAAAGTGCAAGCAGAAGTCAAGAGACAAGCCTAATGCACTTACGAATTATGTGAGCCATGACAGGGAAAGGGCAAGGAATTATGTTATAGTTGGGGCTCAAAACATACTTCAAAACTATATAATGGTTCAAGTAACAGATTCTAGTAGCCTTGCATACATTTAGGCACCCTTTTAAAAGACTTAAAACCTCTTAAATATTTAAAAACAAATAATTACTCACTTTATAGATGGTATATTTTGACCTGATCAAATTCCAGAGCAAGTGCCGAGCTATTGTTGATAAAGCCCCGACCATCATTGACATAATTCCTCACCGACATCGACATGCATATTTAGTATCGGCCGCAAATATGACGGGATTAAAAGCATGAAAAGAAGCGCCAGCATAATTGTCAAGTTTTGTGCAGCCAAACAGCAGTCGAATTCGAATGCGATGCACAAACCCACAGCACCCATCAGCACACACACACACATCGGGTGTAGGGAGGAGGTGCTAGAAAAGAGCCACAAAATCCACACAATACCAAACACCATTTGATTCGAGCAGAGGAGGAGCAAATCCAGGCGGGGAGCTGCTATGCATGATGATGAAACATCGGCATTTGCAACAGCAAAATACTGAATAAGTGATTCAATGAAGTGAATCGGTGATTGAATGCTAAGGCAGGGGAGTTCGAACTACGAAGCGGGGAAGCGGGGAAGCCCCGACGGGGTGCAGATCGGGGACTTTTCCGAAACCTTTTGTAACCGATTTGCCTGCGATTATGGGGCTGCCCGAATGCCTTCCATGGAATGCCTGTATTTAGCACTCTTTTGGGCTTTCCTTTTGCCAGGAAATACTCAGGGGATAAAAGGAGCTGGGTGTGCCAGGTAAAATGTTTCGGTTTCTCTTGAAGTTTTCCATGATTGAGCTGCAGCTCTAGCCAGGAAAAATTAAATAAACAAACTGAGAGTCTGGAAGCAAACAATTCGAATACTAACAATACCGAAATAGTAGTATTCTTGAAAACTTTAAATAGTTTTTGACTTATTTTAACTTTAATTTAATTTATTATTTAATTCAGTCAATTTTAATATATTTTTTTGTGTACCCCTTTAAGAGGTAATCTTCCATCGATTCCAATTCCTCTGGAACTGCACTGCCGAGCCGCTTTTGTCTTATTTTTGGTGTTTGGCATTTGATGTTTGGCTTTGGGATTAGTCGCCTTTTTTTGGTGTCGGGCTGTGCCTAATTTCGGAGACCATTTCGCATCGCTAATGCCAGCCACCAGTCGCATGAGTTCGCGCCAGTTGGCAACAGCAGTTCAGGAGTTTTGGCGGGAGTGGCGGGAGTGGCAGCTTGGCCAACATGGCCATGGTCCCTTCGGTCTCCTCTCTGCAGGCCGCTCGCTGTCATGTCGCTGCATTCACTCGTGCATACATGAAAGTCAATTAAGCGTATTAAGTGTGTATGTGTGCATGAACATGCCTCTGTGTGTGTACCCTCCTGCCGCCCAGCCCCCTTTCTATCCCCTTCTCCACTCTCTTTCCCCCGTATCGCGCTTATCATGACATTTCTTGGCATTGCCATCAAACAACAATCTCCTCCTCCTCCTGCTCCCCGATTTTCCCCGTTCCCTTCGTCCTGGACAACTTGCAACCCTTTGCGCAGGACTCTGCCGGGATTGCGGATCTCTGCCGTTTCGGTTTCTGTGTGTGAAATATTTGCGGCTGATTGCGGTTCTTAATTTGCTTAAAGATATACCAGATATATGTACAAAGAGCGGCGAAAGTTTTCGGAAATTTCGAACCGAAAATTAGAGAAAAAAATGGGATTTATCACAGGTTACTGGGACAAGGTATAGATCTAAGCTTTATAAAAAAAAGTGTACTCAAATTTTAAGTGAAAATCTAGAGATTATTGAAACAGGTTCAGTAATTAATTAATATTCGCAGGAATTAAATTTTCATCTTCGCTTCTTGTATGGAATTATCCTTGGATTGGATAATTGATTGGGTTTAAGCTCCGATTGCCAAAATACCTCAATCTTGATCCTTCTTGGCTCTGCCCTGCACTGTGAACAAAAGATTGTTGTGTTGTGCAAATATTTACAAATTCTCATTAGGTTGGTTTGCTTTTCAAACAGCAACTCCATTAACATATCCCACTGGTACTCTTCTTGCATCTCATCCGCCTGCCGTTCCGTTTCCACTGAAGACACAAAATTACGCATACGCAATGTGGTACGGGGGAGTTGCTGGAGCTGGAGCATCAGCAGGACTGTTGCATTCGACAAAGTGCAGAGGATAAGCTGAGCGCACACACACATCCACAAGGAGCAGGAGCATGAGCAGGAGCAGGAGCAGGGCACATACGAGTCTCCTTTTGGAGTGTTAATTGTCGTATGCAAATTTTTGCGCATGCACAAAATGTAACAAAACACGATTTTGAAAGATGCAAATTGGGTGTTGGTGCTGCTGCTGCTCCTGCTACTCCTGCTGGAGTGCGAGGGGGGTGAAGTGTCAAAATAAGCTTTAAATTACGACACCCTTCAGCCGCTCTCCTTCCCGATCCGGCTGCCTGCAGACGTGCGATGTAATTTGCAACTGACAAGAGTGAAAGTTATGCGAAGGGCAGCACAAAAAGTGTCAGGATCTGGACTCATGGAGCGGGTGAGCTCGAGCTGCAATTTGGGGCGGCCCCAGGACCAGTTTGGGGGGTGATTTTCCAGGACATGCAGTGGCTTCGCTTCGGTTGGGTTCGGTTCGGTTCGTTTCGTTTTTGGCTGCCAGGGACAGCCGCATGCGTGATTGTGACATTTGATTAGGTTGCCTTTGTCGAAATGTTAATTTGTCTATTGAAGGAAGGTAAGTCCTGGCCGGTCCCAGCCAGCAGACACGACTCTTGCCGGGGACACATTTATCAAGCCAGAGCCAAGCCGACTGCCGACTGCCGACTACGTCCAAATTGTGGCATATTGTTAGTGGGCAAAGGGGAAAACAATGCCTGCACTTGACTGCTGCAGCTTGGATAATTATCGATTCAAAAGCAGCCCCAAGATCGCATAACTTAGCCAGCCAAAATGGCTGTCAGATTCACCCTGGCGTCAGTTTCAAATTGAGACAAATTTGCCAGCCCTCCCCCATCCGAATTTACATAAGACCGTTCTTCTCACTTATTAAACAATTGACACAAAAGACACAAGCGCCTAATTGCCGTATAATAATCATAATCCCCACAAAGCAAACTGCCAACTTGTCCACTAATTAAGAAGACAAACTCCGGCCACAGTGTGTGGATTTTTGAAGTGAACTATTTGGGCAGGACTTGTGCCAATATACCTAACTTAGTTTCGACGTCTTCTTAATAATGCAAGTCCTCCTCCTCGTCCTAGCCGTGCCTCTGCCTCCTTGTCTCCTTCCTCCTTGTGGCTTTTGGGTAGTCTGAGGACTTCTTCATTTGGTATTCAAATGACTCAGTTGCCTCTAATAGATACCCGGTTATAAGCTGGTTTCTGGGGCTCTGTTTGCGAATGATTAACTGAATTGAAATTAACTGAATGGGAGGGGGCTTAAATTGATATTGGGGCATTAAATTATAATTGGAGCCCATTAGAGATGTAAGAAAATAAATAAAGTGTTTCAATTGGATTTCTTTCAAGATAAAGTTATTACTTATTTGTAGTGGCGACTGAAGAGCCGCGAGATACATTTTTTTACCTAGAAGTAGGCTACAGATCATAAAAGCTTTAGGCCAAGTTTTTTTTTCAGCTCAAAAGCAGACAACATTTTTGGCAACTTTTAAGCCGAGCTTTTAGTGCATGTGCATAAAATTCGTGAGCTGCATTTTTTTGTGGTATTTGCCTGAACAGATTTTAGGGAAAATATAACAGATAGCTCATAGCGGCGCCAGGGAAGATCTGGAAAGCTCTTGTTCCAATTAGGAAATTTTTCGCTGCTGCTAAGCCTGAACCTAGGTCGCTCCACCTATTTCCGTGCTAAACTCTTTTCAAATCGAGATCCGGTGGAGTGCACAAGTATTGGAGTTGCTTCTCGCAGACCAAATCTTAAATGAGAGTTAAGTCCAAGCGGACAGCATACAAATTTGAGTGCGAAGAAATTTAACTTGCCGGAGCTTAAGCAAACTCAAGTGAGTAGGAAAGCTGGCAGTGTCTGTGTGAAGTGCGTAACCCTTTTTGTTGCACAGGTCACAGGAAAGTGTCTACGAAGGTTGTAAGGCGACCATCTGGCATCGACCAGTACCCAAGTGAAAGAGGTTATACTTGGGAGACCCCTTAAATTTTCACCGGGGACAATCATCCAGCGGGTAAATATTTCGAAAAGCGTGTTTCGGTTATTGGTTGCTTATTGTGGTGAATTTAAAATCAACAGATTGACCCCAGCAAGCAGTTTTTGAGTTCCGGTCCCGAGGAGCACCCCTAAGCGGGGCATGACGGGCTAGGAAGCCGAAGGAGGGATGAATACCTAACTCTAGTGCAGTTAAATCGGCCACCAGCACGCATGCGCGACATTCTTAAGTGACAATTTTTTTGGTGATGTTTGGCAGGATCGGCAGTTTAAATTGTTTGACCCTGGCATGACCTCTGTGCCTTGCTGCTTTAACCTATATTCGGTGAAGTGATCATAACTAATGGGTAGTCCCGATCAGTAGCCATAGGCAACGTCCGTCGTCCGACCGCTGTGTATGCGCGAATTTAAGGCGAATTAACTGCGCGAATTAAATGTCCAATCTGAAGGATTTTTAATCTTTGGAAAAGATGTGCCCCAGTTTTGTTTTATCCAAACGGTCTTAACCTACATGGCATGGCGTAACGCTTACGTAAGCCTTCTCTGATTTTTTTATGCAAACTTTTGCTGAAACTAGAAGCCAAAAGAAATGAGAGGAACTATCTTTGAAAAATTATGAAGGAAAATTTATTGGAAAATATTTAAGTAATTTTAAAATTTAGGTTTAAGCAAAATTAATTAGTTTTCTTGCTCAAAGCGAAGATTAGGGTAGAGAAATATTTCTTTATTGCTTTTGTTTCTACTAACACGATGAAAGCCAGCCTACTGCTTACACTGGGCCAGGCCAAACAACCATTAATTTCCAGCACACCTTCGAGGGAGATCGATCTTTCGCCGATGGATGAGATGCGTGAGTGTTAATAAAAGAACATTATTTTTAAAAGTTTAAACAAAAGCTAAATAATAAAACATGAAAATTCTACACTATGCTAAAAGTTTACCTTGAATTAAATGTCGCTACAAATTGAATTAATGAATTACTCTAAATTGGAGATCGCAAGAAAATTAAATTAATGAACTATCTCTACTAAAATTTTAACTTTAATTATGGCAATTTATGAAGTAATGAGAAATGAAGTGAACTAATTTAGCCTTTCAAATAAATTCAACTTAGAGCAGCGTTCAAAACAAAAATTTAAATTAATTAAACAAAGAACTATGTTTAAAGATGTTATTTTTAAAATTTTTGAATACTTTAAGAGTATACATATATAGTCTAATTCTCTGTCTGCCTCTAAAAAATGAATTTAAACGTAATGTTAGCCTTAATCAGTACATTTATATTAAATCTTAATGTCTAATGAAATCATGAATTCTTAAATCTCTGTGTTTTTACCGACTCGAATGATGACTCCACGGTCGTAAGAATCAAAAGGGATCACCAGAGCCATGCTCTTGCGGCAGGTGATCGTAGGTAGGGTGGGCAATATGCGAGCGCAACAACATCTGTGTCTCCGCAAAAAAATTTTAGTTTTTTCTCTCTTCTTCTGCCTTTTCTCTAAACTTCCGCTTTTCCTCTATCTCCTATCCTTCAGTGAATTTTGGTTATCATATCTTCCGGTTTAGTCTAGCTTTTATTTTTGTCGCAGCACGCTCAATTCTTGTCTTGTTAGTAATGATGTGTAGTCCGTGTCCGAGGTCTGGGTCAGCAAGACCACCACCCCCAAAGCCGACGAGCTAGAGCCGGAAACCTACAGCGTGCCCCAGCAGCTCAGATCCTCCCAAAGCAGACGAACTTGAACGTTACACACTACAGTTATAATTCATTATTATTAATAAGAAAAGTGGCGCTCAACGTGTGGAGCCTTAGTAAAAGAATATTTTTATTAAGACTCGCGGATAAACAAATTCATTCCTGATTATTTAACTCCCTCGTGTCTAAACAATTCTTGGATAACAGTTTTGCGAGTATTGGTATTCCTAACTGGCCAGAGTTTTAACGTGTGTGGATTTATAAAAGATTCTTTTTAATAAAACTCGAGGGTAAATAAATTATTTCTATTTCTACAATTCTATCTTTCTTTCAATTTCTTTCAAGCTTCTATCAAAAAAATTTTTTTTGTTTTTCTGATAAGTCTTGGAAAACAGTTGAGGTTAATATCTGTATTCCCAACTGGCCAGATTTACAAGGAAGCAAAAGATTTTTTCCTTAACTTAAAAGAGATGACAAGGTGGCTAGTAAAGATGAGGAAAACAGAGGAAGCAATACAGAGCGCTCATCCTCTGTCCCAGTTTATAACACTAAGTCACTGAACTACTCTTAACTATAAACTCAACTACACGGAAAATATAGGCATTTCTTCGAAGTCGTGCCATATCCAGAAAGAGTATATAAAAAACTTCTTTTATTCTTTTACTTTTTCCTTGAAGTTTTAGTTTCTTTCGATCATATTCTGGAATACATGCGTATCTGTCTCTGAACTAATCGCTGTCCGAATTCGAAATAAAGAAAAAGAGCTTCCCTCTTTTGAATAGGGCTTAAATCTAATCAAAAGTTTTAACTTTCCAATCTTTAAATTTCCGAGAAAATTGATTTTTTTAATTATGATTCTTCGAGACGTGTGACATCTAATCAAGAGTTCGGTAAACACATTTTTGTATATATATATTATATCTTTACTTCTCTATATTTGGCTTTACTTATCGAAAAACAAAACAAAGCAACATTTTCAAAGAAATTTCGATTGCAGTTGATTGGTTAACTGTTGTCGGAACGTCAATAATTTTATTTTTTTTGCATTCAAACCAAATTTTCGTATCTTGTGGGAATGATGGGGTTAGACCGATCTCCGGAAAGAGGAGCTGAATCAAGCCCAAAGGTCGTTTGTCCGTTATGTACAGCAGATATGAATCCTGCTGAGCTTTTTATAACCAGTTGTCAACACGAGTTTCATAAGCGATGTATAGAAGCTCATTGGAAGGATAGCGCACAATGTCCGGTGTGTAAAGTATCTAGTAGACCGGCAATTTCGAAGCCTATAGAGGTATCTGAGAGACAAACCCGAAGTGGGTCAAAAAAACGACAGCCTTTAGATGCAGTTGCTCAGCAAGCATTAGATAATACAGCTTCGACCTCAGGACAAAGTGCACAAGTTAATAACAGTGGGGTTAGCAATTCAAGTGTTCTAACAGCTAATGCTATAACGTTACTGGCTATGGAGCGAAGATTACTCGCTACGCTTTCGGAAAGGATGACCGATTTGATTCAAAATTCAGTAACTGACAGCATAACCAGGGCGTTAGCAAGCACCAGTCGTGAAAGTGACAATTCTGAGAGTGAACATTCGTCGCGTCGATCGCTGGGTAATGATGATGATAGGGTCGAAACTAGGAATGGAACCGGAAGCAGTTCAAGACAAGTCCCCTTGGCACCGGGCTCTCCCGCATCCCAAAGAAGCACTACGTCCGAGTTGGTGAACCGACCAGATAAGGTCGTGCATATCCTCAATGGATGGAAGATAAAATATTCAGGAATAGGAGTATCAGTAGATAATTTTATTTATAGAGTAGATACACTAACCCGAGAGACGTTAGGTAGTAATTTCAATCTACTTTGTAAACACGCAAGCGTCCTTTTTGAAGGGAAGGCCAATGAATTTTATTGGCGTTATCATAAAGCGCACGGCGAGATTCTTTGGGACACTTTCTGTTCAGCTTTGCGTCTTCAGTTTCGCCAGAGCAGAGACGATGGCGATATCGAAGAATTAATTAGGAACACTAAACAAAAGCCAAATGAATCTTTTGATTGTTTTTATGATACAATATCTGGCCTAGTCGATCAGCTGGAGCATCCATGGACGTCAAGTAAATTAATTCGAGTTCTTAGAAACAATTTGCGTTCAGAAATTAGACATGAGATCTTGAACATTGATGTTAATACTGTTTCAGATCTAAGACAGATTTGTCGCAGGCGCGAAGCCTTCTTAGCCGATGTTAAGCGGTGCAGTGGCTACGTGCGGAGCACTCCGTTCAGACGAGAAGTGTCTGAATTTAGTCAGGAATGTGAAACTCAGGTAGAATCAGAATCCGAAAGTGAGGCTGATGTCGAAGCGTTTTCCTTATTATGTTGGAATTGTCGAAAGGAAGGGCATAGATATCAGGATTGTGTATCTGAAAGAAGAGTTTTTTGTTACGGTTGTGGAGCTGCAAATACTTACAAACCAAGCTGTAGTAAGTGTTCAAAAAACTCCAAAACCGGCATGTCGAAGTCGCAATTCAGACAGAAGACTTCGAGTGCCTTCCGGAGCCAAGCCACGATGACCGAAGAGTAGTAGATGCAGCAAATGTTACTCAACTTCCATACCCTGACGAACAACAAATACCTGCTAGTCCTTTGCTACATAGCAAAATCCCAATATTAAAGGGAATAACTATACCAGTAGACAACTATCTACATGATTTGCAAAAACATAAGTCTCGCAATTCTACTCGAATAAAATCATTCTGGCAAAATGTCAAGCAATGTAGAATTGGCATCGAGTATATAAATTCACTACCGACAGGACCAAAAGATCCTCGACCCTTTTTGCCAATTCGTGTACTAGATCGAATAGTTTACGGCCTTTTAGACTCCGGAGCGTCAATTAGTTGTGTGGGAGGTAACTTAGCTCGTGAGGTAATGACCAAAGGAGATTTCAAAGTCATCAAGAGTAGTGCTACAACAGCCGATGGTCGGTCACAGCAGATAACAGGCTTTTTCCAAGCTGAGGTGGAATACGCCGACGTAAAGAATCGGTTAAAAATTTACATAGTGCCCTCACTGAAACAGGATTTATATCTAGGGATAGATTTTTGGAGGCTGTACGATCTTCTTCCCAGAAATTTGAATATAGCTGAATTAGAGTCATCGGAGACTGACTGCAAAGTCAAAGTAGATCAGCACAGACTGTCCGAGATGGATAAAGCTAAACTATCGAATGTGATTAATTGTTTTCCGTCGTTTAGCCAAGAAGGTCTTGGTAAGACCAACCTTATATCACATTCTATTGATGTAGGTATGGCTAAACCAATAAAACAACGCCATTTCCCTGTCTCAACGGCCGTTGAAAAGGCGATGTATGCCGAGATTGACAGGATGATACAACTAGGAGTGATAGAAGAGTCCGACAGCTCATGGTCATCTCCAATTGTTATGGTAACGAAACCTGGAAAGGTCAGAATTTGTTTGGATTGTCGCAAGGTGAACAGTTTCACCGAAAAGGATGCATATCCTCTTCCACAAATTAGTGGCATATTGAGTCGCTTGCCGAAGGCCGAATATATAACAAGCCTTGACCTAAAAGACGCGTACTGGCAAGTACCTTTAGAAATTTCTTCTCGCGACAAGACGGCGTTCACTGTTCCTGGTAGACCCCTCTATCAGTTTAAAGTTATGCCGTTCGGGCTTTGCAATGCCACAAGTACAATGTCTCGATTGATGGACAAAGTGGTGCCAGCTCATCTGAGAAACGAGGTTTTCATTTACCTAGATGATCTGCTGATAGTGTCTTCAAGTTTTGAGAGGCATTTAGAAGTGCTAAGAGAGGTTGCGCTACACATTAGGCGTGCAGGCTTGACTATCAATATTGGCAAAAGTCATTTCTGCATGCTGAGGGTGCGATATTTGGGCCACATAATCGGCGATGGAGGAATCCGAACCGATCCCGAAAAGGTTGCCGCAATCAGGGATTTTCCTTTGCCAAAGACTTTGCGTAATTTGCGAAGTTTTATGGGTCTGTGCGGATGGTATCGCAAGTTTGTTCCCAATTTTGCGTCCCTTGCTGCCCCTTTAACAGATCTGATGACCACGAAAAGAAGATTCAGTTTGACAAAAGCAGCTGTAGAATCTTTTGAGAAGCTAAAGCAATGTCTTAGCGAGGCTCCGGTTTTATGCAGTCCTGATTTTTCGAAGCCGTTCGCAATACATTGCGACGCGAGTAAGACCGGAGTTGGAGCTGTATTAGTCCAAGTTTCGGAAGAAGGAGATGAGCGTCCTATTGCCTTCATTTCGAAGAAATTAAATAAGGCGCAACGAAATTATACCGTCACTGAGCAAGAATGTCTCGCTGCGATCGTGGCTCTTAAAAATTTTAGAGCATATGTGGAAGGACATAGATTCAAAATCATAACCGATCATGCGTCATTAAAATGGTTGATGTCTAACCATGACCTAAATTCGCGTCTAGCTCGATGGGCTTTGGCCTTACAAAGGTATGATTTCGAGATTGAGCATCGCAAAGGTTCGCTTAACGTAGTTCCCGACTCCTTGTCTCGGGTAAACGAAGACGTAATAGCTGCGATAGACTTGCGGGATGGATTTCTCGTAGATCTAAATTCCGATCACTTTAAATCAGCGGAATATACCGAACTCGTGCAGAAAGTGAGTGCAAATCAGACGAATTTTCCGGATCTTAGGACCGATAGCGGTTACATTTATCGAAAGGCGGAGCATTTGACAGGAGAGCAAGTGCACGATGAATATGCCTGGAAGCTCTGGGTGCCGAAGGAACTGGTTCCTGAGATACTTTCTCGCGCTCACGATAGTTCGTTGTCTGCTCATGGTGGGATACACAAGACCATTGAAAGAGTTAGACGTTATTATTTCTGGCCTGGACTCGTGACAGATGTTAAGGCCTATATAAATGCTTGTGAGGTGTGCAAAACCACAAAAGCACCAAATTATGTTTTGCGACCACCCTTAGGAAAAGCACCGGAAAGTCAACGATTTTTCCAAAGACTATTTATAGATTTTCTTGGACCATACCCCAGATCCAGAAGTGGAAATATTGGGATTTTTATCGTTCTCGACCATTTTTCCAAGTATGTTTTTCTTAAACCAGTAAAGAAGATAGATGCAGGTTGCGTTATAAAATATTTGGACGGAGAGTTGTTTATGTCGTACGGCACTCCCGAAACGATAGTGTCTGACAATGGATCTCAATTCCGTTCGCACGCTTTTCAGAAATTAATGCAGCAGTACGGCATTAGGCATACGCTGACTGCTGTGCATTCGCCTCAGGCTAACGCCTCTGAGCGCGTTAACCGGTCTGTTATCTCTGCAATTAGAGCGTATTTGCGGCCTGATCAGAAAGATTGGGACGAATACCTAAATAGGATTAGTTGTGCGTTGAGATCATCCGTACATTCAAGCCTAGGAACATCTCCTTACTACATGGTTTTCGGGCAACACATGATTACTTCTGGCTCCACGTATTCTTTGTTGAGGAAGCTCAACCTATTGGATGACCGATCCCTAAAATTTGACCGTCAAGACTCGTTCGAGATAGTGCGGGAGAAAGCATGCCAACGGATGTTAACGAAGCACTCCGAAAACGAGAAGAAATACAATCTTAGGGCTAGAGTTGTTTCGTATGCAGAAGGGCAAGAAGTATTTCGTAGGAATTTTAAGCAAAGTTGTTTCCAGACAGGATACAATGCTAAATTCGGTCCTTCCTTTGTAAAAGCCAGAGTTCGCAGAAGGTTAGGAAACTCTTACTACGAGCTAGAAGATTTGCAAGGGAAACCATTGGGTACATACCATGCGAAAGATATTCGCCAATAATATGTCTTCAGTCGGCATCAGTCTAGGGTATCAGTAAGATATATACCCTAGCCAGATGTTACCGGGGGGGCTTTTGTAGTGGCGACTGAAGAGCCGCGAGATACATTTTTTTTACCTAGAAGTAGGCTACAGATCATAAAAGCTTTAGGCCAAGTTTTTTTTCAGCTCAAAAGCAGACAACATTTTTGGCAACTTTTAAGCCGAGCTTTTAGTGCATGTGCATAAAATTCGTGAGCTGCATTTTTTTGTGGTATTTGCCTGAACAGATTTTAGGGAAAATATAACAGATAGCTCATAGCGGCGCCAGGGAAGATCTGGAAAGCTCTTGTTCCAATTAGGAAATTTTTCGCTGCTGCTAAGCCTGAACCTAGGTCGCTCCACCTATTTCCGTGCTAAACTCTTTTCAAATCGAGATCCGGTGGAGTGCACAAGTATTGGAGTTGCTTCTCGCAGACCAAATCTTAAATGAGAGTTAAGTCCAAGCGGACAGCATACAAATTTGAGTGCGAAGAAATTTAACTTGCCGGAGCTTAAGCAAACTCAAGTGAGTAGGAAAGCTGGCAGTGTCTGTGTGAAGTGCGTAACCCTTTTTGTTGCACAGGTCACAGGAAAGTGTCTACGAAGGTTGTAAGGCGACCATCTGGCATCGACCAGTACCCAAGTGAAAGAGGTTATACTTGGGAGACCCCTTAAATTTTCACCGGGGACAATCATCCAGCGGGTAAATATTTCGAAAAGCGTGTTTCGGTTATTGGTTGCTTATTGTGGTGAATTTAAAATCAACAGATTGACCCCAGCAAGCAGTTTTTGAGTTCCGGTCCCGAGGAGCACCCCCTAAGCGGGGCATGACGGGCTAGGAAGCCGAAGGAGGGATGAATACCTAACTCTAGTGCAGTTAAATCGGCCACCAGCACGCATGCGCGACATTCTTAAGTGACAATTTTTTTGGTGATGTTTGGCAGGATCGGCAGTTTAAATTGTTTGACCCTGGCATGACCTCTGTGCCTTGCTGCTTTAACCTATATTCGGTGAAGTGATCATAACTAATGGGTAGTCCCGATCAGTAGCCATAGGCAACGTCCGTCGTCCGACCGCTGTGTATGCGCGAATTTAAGGCGAATTAACTGCGCGAATTAAATGTCCAATCTGAAGGATTTTTAATCTTTGGAAAAGATGTGCCCCAGTTTTGTTTTATCCAAACGGTCTTAACCTACATGGCATGGCGTAACGCTTACGTAAGCCTTCTCTGATTTTTTTATGCAAACTTTTGCTGAAACTAGAAGCCAAAAGAAATGAGAGGAACTATCTTTGAAAAATTATGAAGGAAAATTTATTGGAAAATATTTAAGTAATTTTAAAATTTAGGTTTAAGCAAAATTAATTAGTTTTCTTGCTCAAAGCGAAGATTAGGGTAGAGAAATATTTCTTTATTGCTTTTGTTTCTACTAACACGATGAAAGCCAGCCTACTGCTTACACTGGGCCAGGCCAAACAACCATTAATTTCCAGCACACCTTCGAGGGAGATCGATCTTTCGCCGATGGATGAGATGCGTGAGTGTTAATAAAAGAACATTATTTTTAAAAGTTTAAACAAAAGCTAAATAATAAAACATGAAAATTCTACACTATGCTAAAAGTTTACCTTGAATTAAATGTCGCTACAAATTGAATTAATGAATTACTCTAAATTGGAGATCGCAAGAAAATTAAATTAATGAACTATCTCTACTAAAATTTTAACTTTAATTATGGCAATTTATGAAGTAATGAGAAATGAAGTGAACTAATTTAGCCTTTCAAATAAATTCAACTTAGAGCAGCGTTCAAAACAAAAATTTAAATTAATTAAACAAAGAACTATGTTTAAAGATGTTATTTTTAAAATTTTTGAATACTTTAAGAGTATACATATATAGTCTAATTCTCTGTCTGCCTCTAAAAAATGAATTTAAACGTAATGTTAGCCTTAATCAGTACATTTATATTAAATCTTAATGTCTAATGAAATCATGAATTCTTAAATCTCTGTGTTTTTACCGACTCGAATGATGACTCCACGGTCGTAAGAATCAAAAGGGATCACCAGAGCCATGCTCTTGCGGCAGGTGATCGTAGGTAGGG
This sequence comes from Drosophila rufa, assembly GCA_018153105.1. Classification (NCBI taxonomy): domain Eukaryota; kingdom Metazoa; phylum Arthropoda; class Insecta; order Diptera; family Drosophilidae; genus Drosophila; species Drosophila rufa. Next base: position 8,608,305 of record JAECXS010000002.1, read on the forward strand.
TGGGCAATATGCGAGCGCAACAACATCTGTGTCTCCGCAAAAAAATTTTAGTTTTTTCTCTCTTCTTCTGCCTTTTCTCTAAACTTCCGCTTTTCCTCTATCTCCTATCCTTCAGTGAATTTTGGTTATCATATCTTCCGGTTTAGTCTAGCTTTTATTTTTGTCGCAGCACGCTCAATTCTTGTCTTGTTAGTAATGATGTGTAGTCCGTGTCCGAGGTCTGGGTCAGCAAGACCACCACCCCCAAAGCCGACGAGCTAGAGCCGGAAACCTACAGCGTGCCCCAGCAGCTCAGATCCTCCCAAAGCAGACGAACTTGAACGTTACACACTACATATTTTAATGGTAAAACCTCTTAGTAAGGTAGTTATCATAAAATCTAATAAAGTATTTACTTAAAGGGATTCAGCATTAAAACCCAACTTTTAATTTTATTCCGCGTGACTATTATATCCTTACCCCTAATACGTAATCCCTAAATTGATTCGATCATTAAAAGGCTATAAGCTAAGGCATTTAAAATTCGCTGAAATCCCCGGCAGCAAAAACACACCCGTTTATGGCCGATCTCTCTCCGTAAACCCACATATATCTATTTTTTTCTATCTCACACAAAGTGTCAAGTGTTTGAGTGGCATATTCGCTACCCCTTCCCTTGACATGGGAGTCGGACTGGAAAAAAGGGCCAGGAAGCCAAACAGCCGACATTTCTACATGCCAGACAGATTCAAACCGCACACCCTCCGCCCCAGTCCCTTTTACGGGAGCCTCACTGTGCACATTTCCAGCTCAATTGCGCGCTCAATGAATAATTTAGTTGAAATTTTCAGCGCACTTTTTGTCATATTGTGTGCGGGTGTGAGGGTGTGCGGGTGTGGCGAGTGAGTGTGAAACAGAGTGCAGCAAACTCTCCATTCACCCCGCAAAAATCCACAGACCACTCCGGGCCATTCAGTCATAAAATTTATGCGTTTCCCCCACACTTTATATGGCGAGGAAGAAAATAAAAAAGAATCGCCTCGCGCAACAGTTGAACATGTTCTAAACTCAAACCCTCTGGGAGTCCCAAAAAGAGGATTGCACCATGTCTGGGTCGTAAATAAATTTTGTGATATTTTTGCAAAATCATTTTAATAGTTTGTAGTCCCTTCCACGAAATTATTACAGTTTTTCGCTCGGCTTAGTTTGGTTTCTTTGCATGAAGTAATCGTAATCAGCATAATTAGGTATCACATTTTGACAAAGGTGGTGAAAACATACAGGTCCCTGTTAACCAATCCCGATGTCGGATCAATTTGCTTTCATACTGACAGATTGAAAGACGAAGTGTGTGAGATATGGCCTGGGATCTAATGGGAACAATGGCAATACTCATAATTCCGAAATGAAAATGTGGAGAACTCATTTATCAAATGGCCGGAGCCCCGTCTGACCCAAAGGCTTACTTGCCACTGAAAAAAGAAACGAGAGCTGAAAAAAGTGCAACAAAAATTCGGTTGAGGGCGAAGAAAAGCCAAGGCGAATCCGATGAGGACCAAGGGCTGTGGAGGGAACAGGGAACTCATAACCCATAAATCATAAAATTCCAAGCCCGTCGTCGTCATCCATATAATCTTGACCAAGGCTCGTGGCTAGTGAGAGGTATCCGGGCTTTTTCCCGGCTATGATGCTGCAATTTGTAGCTGGTAAAGTGTGAAATTGCGTTGGCAACGCGAATTGTTTTTTCTTTAAAGGGTTTTTCGTTTTATTTTCGTACTTTATATATTTGAAGCCAACTTTAAGTCAAGTAAATCCACAAATAAATCAATTAGGCCCGCTAAAAGACCGAAGTCGACCTGCAGCAAGTGTTGTCCTGTGGCTGAAATGCCAGACGCCTTGGCTAATTGATATAAACGACTGTCCCCTACGGTTCGCATAATACAAAATGCCAACAAATAAGAACAAAAAAATAAAACACACAGTAATGGAAGCGTTTACTGTGAAAAGGACTTGACGCTGTTCTTTTTTTTATTAAAATTTATGCCTGATGCCGGATGAAAGTTTCATCTTTTTTTTTTTTTTATCCAGACTCGGGCACCTTCAAGTGTTTGGTCTAGGAAAATTTTGCACATCTATCCTGTGCCCATAGGAAAGTAGCAGCCAGCAGCCAGCAGCCAGGAGCCAGGAGCCAGGATCCAGACGCCTAATGCAATTCCGCACCATTATTTTCACCTGCCAGGCTGTGGAGGCAGTACCGACCTGGCCAGACTCGATGCGAACCGAAGCCATGAATCGCTCCAACTTTGAAAACCACTGACATGCAACAGAATTTATAATCGCATACGAGGTAACCGTATCCGTATCCCTGTTGCTCCTGCAACTGGCTCCACTTTGTATCATTAGGAAAAGGTGGGGTGACATGCGAAGGCTTTACTACCCTTGCTTTTATAGGATTTTACAGATGAAGCTAAGACAATGCATACTCATGAAGATTATATATATAAATAATTTCAAGATATTTAATGTAGACTAAGCATATTTTTGTCATTACTCTTATAGTTATCCAGGTAATAATATTTGTTTCTATTTAATAGAATTTGGTTCTCGACCTGAACCCCTAGTTAGGGTATTTAAGCTCACAAATTTTGCGTGCGCCAGTTATGAGCATCGTGGATGTCAGCATCGCAAAGTGGGCGTGTCGATTGCATCATCCCGCACAGGCAACCACACTGAAAGAGATAGGGGCTGCAAGCTGGCAAGGAGAGGCAGGATCCCAGCCTGCGCCTGGACATCGTTCACCGGTGTCGGCTGCAAAAGTGCGTGTCTCGATTTCTACATAATTAAACTACGTCAGCTTGCCCCTAGCAGGCAGGCGGCTGTCCACGCCACACCACACCATTCTCGGCACCCCTTCGCGCCAATCCCTTCTCGCTATTTACCACTTCCGGCTTGCAGCAGTTGAAAAACACAGTTTGCCTTGGCTTAGTCGGCCCTTCGGTTCGGTTCAGTTCAGTTCGTTCAGGATCGCATGCGTTTCGCTTTCAGACTCCGCACTCTGCCGGACAACTTTGGCGCCGAAAGTTTTTAATGCACGTGCCCGGGCAAAGGACGTGGGGCGTTGCAGGTTGACTTCGTAACCGATCAGGCGACATAGGCGTCGTAGAGCTAATATCAAAATTAACTTGGGAAATTGAAAGCGGAAAAACGTAGACCGCCTAAAAGTTGACCAAAGGCAATACTTAAGAGAGTTTCGAAAATCCCGAAAGCGACGTTTCTAAAGGGTTTGGGATGTGAGTGTTAAAATTAAGACTAGCCAAAATGCACGAAACCCTAGTAAAAATCTTATGAATTCGAGTAATCATTCCTGGTTATAAGCTATGCATAAAACGCCAATATTTTGTAAAGAAAATCTTAAGTTCCTTAACTGGCTACTTAACTAAAACTAAACATGAATACTTAAAAGGTACTGGTAAAGAGCCTTCTTAATTAAATCCCTAGGGGAGGTTGGGTCCAATCGCATGGAAAGAGGCAAAGTATTAAATTAATTAAATAATTAAAATAATTATAATAATAATAAATAATATCTAAATTCTTTCCCCGAAACTAGAGCTCGATAGTACTATCGATACTATCGGTGGCACTATCGGGAGTTTTATTTTGCTTTATATTCTAACTTTCTCATTAAATACAAATAAAAGTAGGCTTAGAAATATCTCAAAATATATACATAAACATAAAGTATTTAAGGAAAATAAAGATGTATATGTTATTTGTTTTAATCTCTAAATAAATAATACAATTTATTCAAATAAAATTAAGTTTAGGCAAATGAAAAAAGATAATTATGAGTTAAGACTTTTACTTTGATTCGTAAGATGAGGATTTTTTTTAAATTATGAATTTCTAAGGATTAATAATTATTATAAATATTAATATTTCATAATATGGAGCGAAACTATCGATGTTTTCACAGCTCTCCCCGAAACCCCAATTAGACGCATTTGTGAGGTGTGCACTCATAGCCCGGAGTCCCATGTCTTGGTTGTTGTTGTTGGCTGTGTGTAACGGCGGCGTCCGGCTCGTTTGCACGAAAATTTGCTGGAATTATTTCGAGCAGTTCTAAATTTCGCAATAACGAGCCGCATTTGACGGGCATACAAATTGCAATTGCCCCTCTGCAGCCCAGCATCATCTGGGCCTTGGGTCTCTGTGTGTGTGTGTTTGGTGTGTTCAAAGTTGTTCCTTCGATCTGGGATGTTTTCCTTGAAGGATACTACATAATTAAATAGTTGAAGCAGGCCACATGCTAGGCAACAACAAATGGGATTACAACAATTTAAGTTGCGCCATCTTTGGGTAAGATTTGGCCAAACTTAAGTGGGAAAATATTTGTGCAAAGTTCCCTCCCTTTTTATCTCTCTTTATCTTTTGCTTTTCGGTGCTGCTGGCCCTGTCTGTGGCTGTGGGGTTTTCTTCTGCGATTTCCCTCTTTGGCTCTTTTGTTCTGTGCGGTGGCAATCTTTTTGATTTAGCTGCGGAGCCATTAACACGGATTGATTGCCCCCAAGGACAAAAGACGGCAAGTGGCTTAAAGGACAAGCGTCAAGCGTTGCTCTGGGCAAGGACATCGCTCGCTCGGGGGCCAGTGGGTGGTAATTCCCAGAAAGTGGACCAGGAGCTGGCATGGGGTTAGATGGATGGACCGGATGGGGGTGTGTGCGTGCAAAGAAATTGAAAAAGTGGCTGCCTGTCGACGTCTCTCACACGCACTTGCACCCAATTTTTTGCCCTTTGGCTTTCGGCAATTGATTCGAGTTTGATTTTTCCACGTTTTCCACTGGGCTCCTGGCTGTCGCAGCAGATCGGTTTACGGTTTGCCAGTCACTCCGCTGTCTATGGAGATTAATCCCGGATAAAGCCATTAAAAAGGGAAACGGGAAGATCGAACAATATGTCTCGGTTGGGGATCTCAATTTCTTGTTCTTGTAGCTTGGTAATCTCTGGAAATTTAGCCTTTATAAATGTTCATAAATTTGCCAGTTTGATTTTTAACTAACTAATATAGATTTAATCTACACTTATCCCCAACTCTGGTTAACATATGACCCCAAAATAAACATGTTTCATCCTTTTGCTGGCGCCACAATTATAAAGTAAAATGTCTCGTGACTGAAATCGCTTCACAGCTATGCCCTAAAATGGCAACAAATTTTCTAGAAGACGGAGCACAAAATTATCGATTAAACAGCCCCAACCCTCCTCTTTCCCATGCTATTCCCGCTATCTTGGCTCTGCCCCCCCCCGCTGCCCACACATGCTAATAAGAAAAGCTTTGTTGCGCATTTCCTTCCGGTTACGTGGCCAGGACGTTGAGGCGCATTTGCGAAATTGAAGGCGATGTGGCAAGCCTTAAAAACGTAAATTGAAAACTTTGTCGGTCGGTTTGCCGGCCCAAAAGTGTGCTATGCAGTACATACTATATATATACATAAAGAATATATACAGCCGCGTGGGGTGTGCGTGCCATGTCAACATAATTCAGCCGTTGATTGAAGGGGTCTGCAGGCCATAAAAGCGACAGTATACGACATAAAACAAGGCACCGTTTTGTCGCGGAAACTTTTGCTATAGTTTTAAAATCAAATGCCCCATTTGTAGGGCTTACTTCGGAGTGGAAACACCCACGGAGCCCTTGGCGCCCTTGGAGTTCTTAGAACCCGTTGAACCCACAGAGATTAATTCGTTATTGCCATGAGGAGCTGTGTGGAATTTTTAGCGCAGCACTAAAGGTGCAAAGGAATTTAATTAAACGTTCTTCGCATTGCGAAACTTTTGCACAACTGCAGCAGCTCGAACTTCGACTCCTGGATTCCCAGGACAATGCCATCCGGTTGTCAGGCAGCCATTTAGGTGGTCGTCAGAGCCCATTACCCTCCAATAAACTAAACAAATTTGCAGGGAGTCCAGGGGGCCTAGACTCCTTTATCCAATAAGGGACAACAAAGGCAGGGGCGCAGGAGTCCAAACAAAAGTAACTTGTCCTGCTGAAAAAAGAGCTGGCTCACGAATAGTTAAGTACCACTTCTCTATATACGATATAATTGCTCATGGATTATAATTATCCGTCTTAGTATAATTTGCTTTTCCTAATCCCATTAAAAGATTGCCTAAACTACCTCTTAGACTTATTGAAAAACCAGAGTCTGCTGCTAAATCGATGCTTAAAGCATTTGCAAGTTCTTCGGGCAACGATTTGAACTCATTTTCGTTGGGAGGACCTTAAAACGCCGAGCCTCCTCGCCGAGCCACATCCGTCATAATCAAACGAGTACCAGTCCGGCTTTGACCACAAGCCACCGCTTCCTCGATTGTTCCGCCTTCTACTGACGGCCAGACATCGACATCTGCCTGTGCCGTAGCAGCATCCCAGTTTAAAGAGTTCATAATCCAAAATGTACACAAGACCCGTCGGAGGCAGCTCTAGCCCGAGTCCCAGCAGCTAGTAAAACAAACTGATCAATGGCGTATAATACAACTGACGGACAGGCCCCAGACAGACATATAAAATGGACAGCTGGTATGAAAAATTATTTACTGCAAGAAAAATTGCCAGCTATGGGCTGGCCAGAGAAGATTGCGTGCTTTGGGCTATTAACTTCCTACGAATACTTTTGAAAATAATTGTTCAGTGATGTAATGCAATCTAGAATCGTAGAAACCGCATAAATTAATTAATATCTTTGTGATTTATGTCATATATAGTTATTGTGATATATTAGTTATTGAGTGATTTTGTGATTCTTATTTATTATTTGATCTTTCTGATAATCTTGACTCAGTCTAGAATTATCCTTCAATTATGAGCCTCTGCTCGTGTCACGTACTCATCTTCGTGAGCAGAGAAACCCCTTAGGACATAACGAGAGCGGGTTATGTGCACCACCGCCATCCCCATCATCGAAATCCCGATGACCAGCCGCATGATGAAGTTGCCAATGATGATGGTAGCCGGTAGCCGGTAGCTGGAAGCTGGTAGGGGGTTCTGTAGGGGACAAAGGGATGACTGGCGTCCGAGGGCCGAAGCCCAACCGAATGGGAATGCCGATGCCGATGCCGATGAGGATGACTATGCAGGCGACACAATAATGCCGCCATTAATCTTCTGGCACGACTGATTTGTTTGACTCACGGCTCACGGCGACAGGCGGCATTGGGCATTGGGCAGGGTGATGGCTGAGACAGGCCAGCTTTAAGCCAACGCACATTGCAAAATAATTTGTGTAAATCATTTGCGCTTACCCAGTGCATTATATAAGGCATCAGGAAAATCCCCAGAGGAGCCCCAACCATTGGCACTCACCACTCACCGCTCAACACTCAACACTCGAGACTCGGCCTGTTTTGACAGAGCGTCATTCATAATTTGGCTCTGGTTAATGAAAGGCTTTTTTCTACTTTGTTTTCTAAATTTGTTGAGCGCTGAAAGTTGAAAATTTCCAGCGATCAAGCGACACTAAACGAAAAAGTTTGTTACTGGAAACGAAATAAAGAGCAGACGATATTGATTACACTAGTTTACAGCCAAAATATATAAACGTTTAGACCCACTTTTCCCGCCTAATTTTGAGACGCTGAACACGTTGAACTTATTGAAAAAAATCAAATAACCGTTTAACGAGTAATGATTATATAAACAAAAATAAATAAATTTGTAGACTATTGTTATTTAAAAAAAGTGGCTTGGTATACATATATATTATAATAATCCAGGTGGTGTAAAATATGCGTAGATCTGTTTGAGTAGTTAGCACTACAATTCAAAATATGTTTCTAGTCAAGATTTTCTCAAAGATTTAATGTGGAAAATGAAAGAAACATTTTGGAAAATACATAGTAAATGAAAGCTAAAACAAAAAATTAATTTATTAAAAGGCATTACAGACTTCAATATTCCTTTTTTAATATTAAGAAACTTAATAATTAATTTACCCCTGCTTTTGCGGACACTGTTAGTGGCAATTTTCCGATGTTATAAGTTGTAACAAATGTGCGTTTGATGTCTGACCATCATTATGTCACAGACAAGTGTGTTGCGGATATCTGTAGCCGCCGATGAACTATCACTTCGGTCTCTCAATCCCACAGTTTGGGTCTCCGAAATGGACTTGTTCAACTATGCGATTTTCCAGCAAAGGCGAAATGCGAACTGCGAAGAGCGAAGCCAATGCCTGTCTGAAAAGACGACCACAAAGTACTATCCACCTGAGTGCGAAAAATGCAATGAAAAAGTGGGAAAGAAGGGGAAGACCAGAAAAGTCAATAGAGCGATAAGTATTACTTTTAACATTTCTAGTAACAATTATATAAGAAGCCAATGGGCAAAATTATGTCAATATTCTGGGCCTAAGCTAGGATAGATTAAGATTTTAAAATATGCAAGCAAGCCTTTAAAAAATATGTATTTTTATTGCAATTTACGGATAATTATAGATGCACATTAATTACAAAACAATTGATTTATTCCGCCTGCAGCTTTATCGCAAACTCTTCGCATAAACAAAGCCTTTATCGAGTTAGGCTTTTTCTGAAAAAAAAAAAAAAAAAAAAAACAATTTGCTTAGGTATTGTGCAAGCTTTTTCGTTGATTAGAAAAACGCCTACTATTATTCACAGTCCATGTCTCCGAAACAAAGAAACTTCAATGGAGGCAATCTTTTTCTCATTTTCATTGTGTGCGGCGCACAGTGCCAGCAAAATCAGCAAAGGCGGCCGATGGACAGCTGTCCAGCTTGAGCTGAGTGGTCAGGACCAGGAAGCAAATGCCAAAGCCAAAGACAGACCAGACTCGCTCATTTTATCAAGCCAAAATCATACGAAATTTGACAGAAAATTGCACGACTTAATGCCGCCCACTTGGCCGCGCGCGCAAAATCCACAGAAGGAAAAGCGAAATGCAAAAAAATAAGGAAAATAATAATAAAAGTGGGCCCCAGGCCCCAATCGAAATTAGTCAAAAATTTGACTTAGGCTAGACAAATGGCCATCGCGAATTTGCACCGAAAAATAAAGGAAAAGCAAGACTAGTCAGCGGCGATAATTATGAGTAATTTACTTAATGATGATTTGCATTGCGGACATAACGTAAACAACGAAACTGCTGAAAAAGCTGGAAAAACTCTTTTTCACTTGTTTCCATCTACAGTTTTTTTTTGTATTTTTTAATTTTTTTTTTTTTTTTTTGTATTTTTGCAGTGGTTTGCGGCTGCTCCTTGATAATTGCAGTTCATTTGCAGTTGTGGGTCGCTTGATATATGGCCAAAAACTGTGAGTGAGTTTTTCGCCGCTCGTTTGTCGTGCATTTTTTAATGGCGGCCATCAATTAACTTCAACGAACGAGCGCCCCGGAGTTGCAAAAACACACACACGCCACGGCTCAATATTAATAGGCTACCTTCCCACTCTGAGGCAGACACACCTAATAGCCCAAAAAACCGAAAGACGTAAAACTCTTAACGACCCAACAATTGGGGAGACGGAGTCGGAAAGCCAAAGACCAAAGGGCCAAGAAACGCGTAAACAAAGTGCACCGAAATCTGAAGAAAAACCGATGGTTACGGGTCATAGTTAACGCCCATAAAACAGATAACTGGCAAATACATTTTTAGTGCGAAAGTGCGGAAAAGTGAAAGATAAGTGGATAGATTTGCATAACTGATTAACGGATTAAGTTTAGCAACTTTTGGCTATTTGTGGGACTTAGTTATTTGTTTAGAAAATTGAATGGAATCATAATACTTCATAATATTTTCAGTTACAGCAAATAGCTCTTACAGATCTCTCATTTAAATATTAATAACTGCAATTTAAATTAAAAAATGTGATATTCGGAAAGCTGAAACTGTAGACCAAGATTTATATTTATCAAGATATTCATTTTACTATCACCTTGTATATTTAATCTTATCTAAGAAGAAGGGATGCAAGTTCATTGCCTTGTTTTACCATATACTCGTATTTAAATGAAATAAGAAATACAAGACACAATAACTTGACTCCAACTCAAGAGTTAATTTGTTGGGCAATTTATAGTATGGGTCATTTCTTTAAGTTCACATGACACTACCATTTGGCACACAATTGCTTCCTGCTGTTTGTCCTTGAACATGGATAAATATATAAATAGATAAATGGATAAATGAAAAATGTGGGTGAGTATAGAAGGCAAGTTTCAATCAGCCAAGTGCAACCAACTACTAAACAAATAACACAAACAACGAAAAAGATTTCCAGCCTCCATATCTCAGCTCGTTTTAGTGGCTTCCTTTATTTGCTGTTTAGATTTTCCAGCGTTGTTTGCAGAAAATTGAACATTTTCATTAGATTCTCTTTTTCGCATCGACGTGATAGTGGAGTCCTGCCTGCCTGGCTGTCTGGCACATTCAATTGTTATGCCCAGGAGAGTGATTCAATTGAATTTGTTTGTTTCAGCATCCGGTTCATTTATTTGCAACGGCGAATGAATAACAGCACCAGGAACCAGGCAGCAGGCACCAGGCACCAGGCCCCACTTCCCAGCCAAAATCTTTCATGTGTAATTTGAACTTTGCTCAAGTTCCGGTCAAACGGTGACTTTTCCCCCCTCAATAACATATGCCAAGCACTATTGTTCCAATGCAAGTCCAACTAGTTTATATATATATATATGTTTCAGGTGTGGTGTGCCCTCTCTGTACGAGTATGTGAAAGTTTTTCCCTGAAAGTTTTTCCCCGGGGACCTCTTAAGATTTCATTGTGTAAATTTACTGCGGCCTTCTTTGTCCTGCCTGCTGCCGGCACACAAAAAACAATAAGATGCCGGAAAAGAACAAAGCAAGACTATGCAAAATTCAAATCGCGAACTGCTTAGAAATGAACAACAAATGAAATTCCCATTGGTGGCTGAAGTTTGTCGCGTCTGCTGGCGTTTAAATGGCAACCGTGGCGTATACGCAACGTCGCGACGAACAAATCTCTCCTCAGATGCGCCACCGAAAAACTTTTCCACCATCTAGCCCCCCGAAATCCTGAATCCTGCGTGTCGCTGCTCCTGCTCCCTGCTTTCACCTGCTCTTGTGTCTGCGAACGGGCAACATTTAATGTCATGTTTGTAAGTTTCTAGACGATGTCAACATGTTACTTTTAGGGCCCGCCCCGGCGATTCCATCTTCCATCCGAATTTATCCGGGTGGCGGTACAAAGTCACTTTCTTGCATTTTTTAAGGCCGCTTCGCTTCAGCTCCTAATTCGTCATCAAGCAGGGCTCTAAATATAATTAATATGTGGGGGCAAACTTTATTTAAGTAAAAGGTATTTCATTTGTTCAAATGTGACCTTTAAGTGGGTGATATTTCTTCAATTCCATGCAACCTAATCCGCCTTTAGTTCAACATACCAAAGCTATCGAAGAGCGACACATCAAAGCCGACATTACATTATTTCATCCATACGCTCGGAAATTTGCCTGCATTGGCATTATTATAAACAATTCGTAGACATGTGCAAACACCCACGGCCGGGAAGATTATGTCGGAGACAATCGGATTAATATCAGACAAGAACAGCTCAGAGGCAGAGCAAACATCAATTGGACGACAAATTGTAATGAAAATTGATTCTAAGCGGGGCGAGGCGTGTCCGGGAAAAAGGATTGCAATTCTTTTGTTTGCCCGGCTAATAACGTTGATCTGATTAGCCAGAGATGGCAGCGATTTTTGCCGCGAGCAGACTTCACAATTAAATCAGAGGAACGGCTAAGTGACTTCCACACAAATAAGTCGACTTGCTTGCCTTTGCCCTTCTCATTAACTCTGGGCACCCCGTCACCCCACCCAAATATGTGTCAAAAGTTCGCATTTCAAGTAATTACATTTAAATTGAATTCACCCAGCAACTCTGGGCAAAACAGAAAGAAAAAAAAATTAATAAAGGCAGCAAAAGCGGAACGCAGGAAACTTTTTTAATCCTTTGCTCAATTGTTTTTCTTAAGGACTTTTTTTTTTTTTTTTTTTTGGTGCGTAAAGTGGGTGGTTTTGGGATTTTTTCTTTTGGGATTGGCACGAGGTTTCGGTACTCTCGTTCTCTCTTAGCATTTCCGTGTTATTAAAACTTTGAAAGAAAAACTTTACTGCGTAATGGGTTTGAATGGAAGGAAATATGCTGAAATTCAATAAAACTGTTTTATTTAATTATTAAAATGGGGAAAAAATAATGTCATGAGCAGGTTTTCGTACACAATTTAATTAGGGAATGGTATCTGCGGAGTTGCCCTACCTAAAAGTGTATCAGTAGATTTAGTTAATTACAAATCCATCGTTAAAACATTGTAGTGGTAGTATATTAATGCACTCACCATTGCACACAACCTTAACACTTGGCGGAATGGACCAGAGCTCAGTTATCGATGGTCATAAAATGCGAGCGCTCGAAATGAAGCCATAGAATGGTGGTAAATGGCGACAAGACATTTGCGGAAAACGGCAATGGGTTATACGAGTGTCGCCCCCAACTCCTTCGGCCCCGCCAGGCCAGATCCAGCTGTAATCGCTCCCGGTGTAACCATACCGATACCGATGCCGATGCCCCTCCCATTCCATTCCATCCCGGCAATATTCCGCTGTTTTCCATGCCCACTCGCATGTTGCATCCGCTGGCGCATTGACTTTCATGTCGCGCTCGTCAAATGAGTCACAATTAAAACCGATTCGTATCAGAATCGATGTGGAGATAGTCGACACCTCAGATTCCCATTAATTATAGTAAAAAAATAAAGAAAAAGTAACAAAAGAATATACATATTTACTTACTTACTTACCGTTGTACCCTATAAAAAGGTACCGGGTATAAAAAGGTCCCCGACCATGGAATATCATCTCCTTAACTTATTGCATTGGGCTTCTCTCTGGTTTTCTGATAACTATTAACATTATTAAGCAAACACATTAATAAAATAATATTATTGTAATCATAGGGATAGGTATTTCATGAACGAGGCACTTACTTGCTTACTTAAATTCCAGAGAATACTCGTCACTTAAGCAACATGCCCGCTCTGGATAATGGCTAATGGGCAGCGAAAAAGACTTACCTTACTGAAAAGCGAAAGCGAAATTGTTATTGCAACATGCAACCGCAACTACCAAAGCAACAACAGCAACTAAAGCATTAACCACCATGTGGCTGCGTCGTCTCGCAATAATTGTGAGCAAATATTACATGAAAGCGCAGAGTCTGGGCAAGGCGCTGAGGGGGCTGGCGCTGGCCGAGATTGGCGGAGCAAGCGGCAAATTATCGTGGCAGGCGATGACGATAACCACAACAACAGCAACAACATCACAACAACATAATTTTCGACCCGAGCCCCTCGATTTTACCTCAAACCTGTACCTGCCGCCCCGTGGCGTCAATGATGCCAAACTCGCGTTTATTATGTGAATAGAAATACAAGATAAAATATTGAATTCAACTCAGACTGGAGAAGCACAAAAACAAAATTAGTTTGAGGAAAAGCCATCAAGGAAATGGTAAAAAGAGTGTGTGCTGAGTGTGTAGCGCTACTGTGTGTGTTTAAGCAAAAATAAAAGAAACCAAGCAAAAAGCGGCCACAAGAAGCCGATGAAAAAATGTAATATATAACGAATCTTGCTGCTGTTTACAGTGGCTCGTCGGCGGTACATTTTACTTTATTTAGAGCACGTTTCTGCGGCAAAATGTTACGAAATCGGCGCGGAGTTGCAGTCAAACACACAATTCAGGCACATCGAGCCGCAAATGAAACTGCAACAATTATAATGCTCACGGAGGCAGCAAGTTGGCACATTTCAATTGATAATTAACTAATGCGAAATTTGAAGAAATTGTTTCATAGGATTGCACATGCAATTAAATTAAGTGAATCACAACAGCTAATTATTTCCGCTGGCCTTAATGGCTATTTAATAATTTATGTTAACAGTGTGATACCTTGATATCCCCAAGTGAAATACTTTATTGCCAGGTACCCTCGAATAATATTTTATTTTTTGTTGTATATTTTTCTTTTATTTATTGAGACACTATGAGACAACGAGTGTATCAAATCGTATACTAATAACCTAACCTATATGGACATACTTCTGCCAATTTGTACATTGCACTAGACCGTTCCGTTTATGTGGCTCCTCCACCATCTTTTTTGACCTTCACCACTTGACCTTCAGGAGCGGCTACGGCTTTTTGTTTGTGACGCTACTAACGTTCTTGAACTTTGTTGGGGTTTACGTCGGGCTTAGTAGCTTTTAGTACCACTTGCAAGGCCTTGCTACTTTTTAGTTGATAAGTGTCGTCCCGTGGGCTCACGAAGTTTCTACTCATATATGTATTATTAATTATGCACTGGTTTTAATCATATCACTAATATTATTAGTTGATAACTATTTATTTTCCCTATTGACGTCTTTTAGCTTGTCTTCGAATTTTCCAGTATTTTAAACTTTAATTTTGGTCTTTATCCCTTTTTATGCCCGGTGTCCACAGGGTTCAAGAGTATAATAAGAAGGAGGCACCTCCGACTCCATAAAGTATATATGTATATTCTTGATCAGCATCACACATTCATCATAACGAGGATTACGAAGGTTAGGTGAACGCGACTCTTGTAGTGTAGCTTCAATTACAAAAACCGAAAAGGGAGATATGGAAGCTTTGTTGGAATAAAAGTCCAAGCCACACTTGAGATTTCACTAAACCTTGACGGGAAATTGATTTCAGTAATCCATTAGCATTTTTTGGTGTTGGCCGAGAGGTGGCTTTCAGCGGTCACCGCCATTCAATATTTCAAGAATCTATTTCAGGTGTCATTATATAGTTTAATAGTACAACTTGTCATCGTAGCAGCGATATATAAGAGAATGAAAACCGAAATAATGTACATGAATTTGGAATGTTTGGAACTAACAATTTGATGGTCCCCCATGTGGCGGTTGCTTCCTAGTGTTTGCCGGACTTCCTTCCCCTAAAGAATTCGCAAGCAATACAACAATTACCGTGTTGTGTCATTTCAGTGTGATTTTCAGAGAGTTTCCGTGATTCTCCGCGATTTCCAGTGGTCTGTGCAGTGGTCTCGTGTCGGGTGTGGAAAGGTTGACGTAGACGTTGACGGACTACGACTCGATCGGTCGACAGTTCGGGCCGGCGTCGGTCTGCAAGTGCTGCAGCAGCTCGTCCTGCTTGACGGCGGGAGCTCCTTCGTCCTCGGCCTCACACTCGCCCTCGCCCTCAGATTCCGCCTCGGTTTCCGAATCATTTTGATCGTCGTCCTGCACCTCAGATGGATTGTTCTGGCGGTTCCCGAGCTGCTTCATCTCGTGCTTCTGCTTCTGGTTTCGAGCGGCCAATCGGATCTGGCGGAACTTGACCCACATGGCCCTGGTCGCAAAGGCGGCAACAGTGGCCGCGACTAGCCACGGCTGATACATAATCATATTTGCTCCCGCCGTAGTGGTCTCTACGGCCATGGTGGTCGCGGCCTCGGTCGCGGCCGGTGCCTCCTCCGCTGGTGCGGCTGGTGCTCCTGCTGCTGGTGGTGGGGTTACTGCTGGGTCTGCATCATCTAGAAACTTCATCTTGAACTGGAAATGGGAAAAGGGAAACTGTCGATTAGTGGCGAGGTATGTATACTTTTCACACAGTGCCCTCTTGAGCACCTGCCACGAGCCCTCGAGTGCTCTGTGCGAGCATCTCAGTCTTAAGCCCAAGATTGTGAAAATGTTGCTTTTTCGATCGAATTTTGTTTCTTTTTCACTGAACTTTGCTCAAAAATGTTTCGAGACTTTTTACTTACTTATTTAGTAGAAATTCGTTCAGTATATATAATATTCTCTGTGGTGTTACCAGTTGGAGCTATGGCGTTGGAATGATTTCTAGGGCTGACGAGCTCGGCCAAGCTGTGAGCTTTCAAATATTCGGCTTGCTGAGGTCGAAAATAAAAAAGTTCAAAGCAGCTAGTACAATGGGCTAAAACGAGAAACGATTAAATCTAAAGGGTATATATTTATATTTGCTTTTTTCGTGGAATACCTTGGAAATACGTACTGCTGATGTGGTTTCTAGTGCGAGGTGTAGGGTTTCAAAAAGGGTCGACGAGAAAGGATACAACCAAAATCTTGATTAAATTTTACAAACACAATCGTAAAGGTTGCCAATTATACTTTTTACAAGTAGTATTCACTGAATAAATGCAGCCTTTATCAGATTTATTATACTTATAACTATTCACTGAATATATGCAGCCTTTATCAGATTTATTATACTTATAATTATTGAATAAATTCACCCACTGTCCTTTAAGAAAGCCAACTAGGTTGAGCTAAAAAATTCATTTCAAATTATTTAATGCCTGACAATCCACTTGAAGATAAAAATATTGAGGCGAAACAATAACATTATACCGGCCGAATGGCTTAACTATTTGTCCATCTTGGTATCCTGGAAACAAGTAATTTCCTTTAATTTTAATTTTTGTCTCGTTCGATATCAAGATAGTGCTCAATTAAACATTTAAATTTCGCATTGTAATTCCAATATATGCCTTTAGAATCATGCTCTAATAAATTCCACTCCAGAAAGTTTCCTTAACAAACTCATCTCATCTCTCGGTTTGATTGTTATGTGCAGAGGAGTCAAGAATTCAAAGTGCAACATGGCGTATGAAATCCAACTCGACGTGCCACAAATGGTAATGATGATCAGCGTCCATTATGTAGCCTAAAGCGTTTCACCGACCCTGTAAGATAGGAAGCTTTACAATTACTGATTTTGACTAAATCGGAGTTCAGAACGATCACTGTATAGATATGTATCAGGTTATTTAAGCTCGGTGCATGACATCCGCGGATGTCGACTGTCGACGAATGCAGCGTCTGCCGTTCTTGGCCTTGACCCGGCCCAGCCCATAAGTGGGCGACTATGCTAGGCGATTAGCGATTCGTTTTATTTGTATCCATTTTTTTAAAGTGCCTGCATTGTTAGCCTGCTGCCTAATTTCTGGCGATTTTATTGTTGCACAAAGTTTCCAATTGCACTATGAAATTGGTGGGGTGGAAACTCACCCCGAAAACCTTCTGCCCACGCCCCAAAAGTTTTCGGCCTGGAAAATGCATAGAAACATTGCCCAAATGAGAAGGGAATCTGTGGGACAAGACGAAGTTATTACACCCTTGCAAGTGTACATATTATATATTTAAGAAAATTCATATAATTTCATAAAACATATAGACATTTTTCTGAAATCATTGACACATCCTTAAAAAAATCAATAAATAAAATTAAGTCTGATTGCTTCCGTGTCAGCTCGATCGACGAGGCTCTTATAAATTTAAAAACCAACATCTGCTATTAATGTATTGTTTGCAAAATTAATCTATTACTAAATTATGATAATTAATAATATAATATAATATATATATTCATCAGGCACACCTTTCGCAAGGCCATAAAGGCCATAACATTGACATCTAGATTTATACGAGTATATCATTATGCTGGCATTCCGAACAGATAACTTTTTGGGAATTTTCCTTATGAACTTTAGCCTCCCTAATGTCCGTTTGTCCATATATTTTATTGCGTACCATGGCTCGTACTTGCCCTCAAATACGCAGGAACTTTTCGCACGCAGTTTTCCGGATCCAACCGCCCAGCTAGTCTCGTTCTCATTGTAAATACTTTGGTAGTTTCGCCTTGAAAACGCCATAAATCGTTTTATGAGTTTAGGTTCTCCTTGAGCTATGGCTTGATTCACCATTCAAATTTCGCTGTTTGTCCGTGATACTCGAGATCCTGTCACCCCTGGCCGTCAAGCAATTTTCTTAACAAAGATACCCTGGTATCCTTTGGGCATAATG
The DNA here is from genome assembly GCA_018153105.1 of Drosophila rufa. NCBI lineage: Eukaryota > Metazoa > Arthropoda > Insecta > Diptera > Drosophilidae > Drosophila > Drosophila rufa. The sequence goes on from JAECXS010000002.1 coordinate 8,626,202, forward strand.
TGAGGTTTATATTGGGTATAAATATCTAATTACCACAATATAATTACTTATACAAAATTAATTTTAATTAAAATTTATATTTTCAACATTAAGCCGTATTTAATAAAGTGTATTCTTATGGAGAGAGTGAGAGGATCATTTCAAAGCCAGGATAATGCAGCAACCACTTTTACCACATTGAAATACTTTTAGGTCATTTTAAACTTTTTTCCTTGACTGCAACCTGCAAATTCATTAAAAATGTCTAATATTTAAAATAAGGCTAAACCTTAACCTTTTGCTACAGGATATTCGTAGCTTTTATATCTATATTTTTACCCGTTCTTAGCAATTTTCCGCAAATATCTGCGGCAGCACGCAACGCCATTTTGGCGACGAATTCCATGAAAATGAAACATTTACCAAATCACGCGACATGCCTTCCTGACGGGGAAACAAGTAAGAAAGCAACAGTCGAGTGTCCTCGACTGTGAGATACCCGGTAGCCAAACATTCACAAACAGTCTGTCGAATTAGAACAATCGTTAATTAAAAAGTTACGCTTTTTAAACTATTTATAAGCTTAAGCTTCCAAAAACTCGACGACGCAGCAACACTCGCTCGATCGCAGCCCACAAATGATATTTTATAGTGCCTTGCCTTTATTTTAAGGTTTCATGTCGTAAATTCATGGAAACCTTTTCTTAATTTGAGAAAATGTCTCTTATTTTTTTGGCCGATTTTCTTAAATATAGAAAATTCTTTTTATGTTACATACATTCTCGGTTGGCATTAACTTATAATACCCTTATCCCCTATGGGTACCGGGTATAAAAATGGTTCTGGGACGAAAGCCTGGCTGGGAATCCTTTTTGTTTTCTGGTCAAACCCCACCATGCTGGCGCCAATGCTAAAAACAACACTCACTGCCAACTGGCAACTGACAACAAACTTGGCCGTAGAAACTGAGCGCCACAGTTGGTTTGGGTTCGGCATAAGCCAGGCGCCAGCAAAGTTGTAAAATCGGCAATTGGCATATAAAAATCGCTGAAATTGTCATCACAGTTCCTAGCAGGAGTAGGACTCGGATTTAGATTTGCCGAGCGCCAGTCAGACTAGTTTTCAATTCCTCATAAATGCACTTGGTTTGAGGGGAGATTTGAAATTCGCTAGATTAATAAATCGATTTATTTCTATAGAATATAATTAATTCTAAAGCTACCCAACAGCACAGTTTGAAAGAAAGCTAAAAACTATCCGGGCTTAAATAAATACAAAGTTAAATAAAGTATAAAGTTGTCAAATAGGTTATTTTTTTTATTGTTAAAAAAAATGTTCTCGATTTTCTTTAATGCCCTATTGACCCTATACGCGGATATTTTATACAAAAAAGGAAATTAAAAAATGCCTAGCTTAGGGTTAGTAAAGTAAGTAATGATACCACTACTTACACAGAAAAAAAACGTACATGAAAAAGTCAAAAATATTTGGATGGACTTAAGCATGCGATTTCTTGAAAATTTGATTAGGGTTTAAATGGTTGAATTAATCCCGATTCGTGATTAAAATTTGATTTAATCCTACAAATTCTGAAGTGTCTAGCATCCCTGCTACATTTATAAATTGTATGAAATTGACATATCAAATAACATATTACTATTTACACAAAGTGAATAGTACCTTAACAATTAAAATTTATTTCAAATTTTATGGTTTTACGTTCTACTATTGCAGAGTTACACAGCTTGATGTTTTCTTAATACATCTATAATACATCAATCTAAAATTGGTATACTTTTAAAAAATAGATTTATTCCAAAAATCGTTCATATTCCCCATAGTGCATCGTGTGTATCATTAAGGTTCTTTTAATTTCGAAACCAGGGCCCTGTTTAGGACCTTGGCGTTAAAGAGCCATGTAATTAAGGTCAACGTGTGACAAAATGATGGCAGCCTTACTCATCATTTTCCCTTATCCCTCTTTTTTTGGCGGACGTGAAAACTTTTATTAATTGTATGACATAAGCCGAGGTTGCCAGGGAATTTTGTTGAGGACTAAACTGGCACAAATCATTATACACGAGAGCGAGGACATCGCTGACAGCGGCCATTTCCCACACAACAATGCAAATTAGCGTAGCCGTTTTATGCAATGCCATCGAGTCATTAACACATTGACGTACTGTGTCCTGTGCCCTGGATCCTGTGCATGGGTCAAATGTCGCGTGTGCCAGTGTGCGAGCATTAGTGTCATCAGCATTCGTGGCCCGTCACATCAACACCATTTAGGAGTTGGCAGGCAGGCCTTTACATTAATTGAAATTAGCTGCCTGACACAGAAAGGAGTGAAGCAATTAAGGCGGTTTATGGATTTAATGGGTCACCGCGAATACTTCCTGACTTTTGTCCGATTTCTCCACACGAGAGTTTAATTAATCGATATTGAATATGTGGTCACAAAAAGTATCAGTTTAATCTATAAATAATTTGAAAGTATAATAAGACAATAGAGAAAATTGAAAATTAAAATAATTATAATTATAATAGAAGATTATTTGAAATAACGGTCAGCATTAAATTAACAGCAAAAAAAGCATACAAATATCTGAATTTATAGCATACTTTAAAGAGCTCAACTAACTGGAGGACTTTCGGGTCTCTACCTCGCTCTGCGTTCTACTCTGGGACCGGATCGGAATCTCTTTTAGCAACCACAACTGACCCAAATAAATTTCTGGAATGAATCCTGGCCAACCCTAAGCAATCTCAGCAACGTCAGACCGTTACATAATAAACTGCTTTTATTCATTGTGTTACCTATGAAGCTTAGCTTATATTTCTTTAATAAATAAATCAGGGACCGTAAATGATTATTTTTTCATTTTTAGATAAAAAAATCAGACAATTGGAATAGAGTTGGAAAAAAATGAACTGCACCAAAAGATTCATTTTGGCAAAGCTATTCCATTCCGCCAAGGTTTTTATATTTCGGATTTTTACTTTTTAAATTATCGATAATCATTATTTTTAAGTGATTTTTTAAAACTTCGATAGTTATTATTTTTTATAATGATTACGGTCCCTGAAATAAATAGAGGAATCCAGTATCCATTGGAAAATATGTTTACAACTCAGCTTGGGTCCATTTTTCTAAGAGAAAACTCTGTGATAAATTTATTTGAAGTGACCACCAAGCAGGGAATCATTAATCGAGTCCTTGCAACAGCAAAGGGCATATTGGGAGTTAAAACCGCAGTCCTCGAGCTATTGAAAGTCTTTGCCTCCCTGCCTTCAATCGGGACTCTAGCACATCGTCGTCGACATCATCATCATCATCATCATCATCATCATCATCATCATCATCATCATCAGGACTCGAGGATGACAAACGACACAAAATATGGAAAAATGAAAGAAAACCCCCGAAGCGGAGCACCCAGCTGCCATCCATCTAACCATCCGACCAACCAGCCAAGCATCCGAACAACCAGCAGGAGCTTAATACCCAGGATTTGGCATTGCTTTGGATCAGCCAGTACACTGAGTACATATACGGAAAGTGCAGTTCAGGTGGATGTGGATATATTTGATGATAACGACGAGGACGATGATGATTGCGATGGAGGCAAGAACGCTTGACAATGACGCCATTGAAAGCGCTTTTACCTGCATTATGCCGCTCTGTCAATCCGTAGAAGCTAAGGGCAGAATCCTCACGTCGAGCATTGCGGTGCGGATTGCTTTGGAGGCGTTTTTCGGTGGTGGTGGCACCGAGGGCGGAGAGCTGAGCAGTTGCAGCCGTTTTCGGTTTGGCAATCAAAAAGTCATCAAATATGAATTTTACGCTATAATTTTTCACCTGAACACAGGATCATTCTCGAGTCATCCCGCTCCTTCGAGGCTTTTAGCTGCCATTTTTATGGTTTTTCTAGTTTGTGCAAGCCCTTTGGCACGTCTTTCAACAGAATTGCACTTTTGTGCATTTCTCTAAAATCTTCTGTCTCCGATGTCCCAAATATACATATGAACACATATGCATATAGACAGAAACTGGCGGACACATTTGAATTGATGGAAGTGTGTGTCCTGTGGCTTTTCGGCTAAGTATGCAATTCAATATACGCGTGCACATGCCGAGTGTTGATTTATAACGATTGGGAATCCAAGTCATCGGAGAACTTGCGAAGCCTCAATGAAAACTTTACGGACCAAGAATAGGGGGTGGCGATTTTTCAAAGTTTTTTTTTTACTTTTTTGTTTACTTTTGCTTAAATCGGTTTATCAGAGCCTAATTTTAAAGCTAGAGTATATTTATTGACTCCTTTTAAAATTAAAATGAGGTCAGTCTTTAAAATAAGTCTGGAATATTTTTTTTATGAAATTATACATCGCCTTGGATTTTTTTTTTAAAGAACATCTCTCCTCGCGAAAAAGTGAAATGATCTCGAAAAAAATCGCTCTCTTCTTGGTTTATATATACATATACACTATAGATAAACAATTAAAATAAAAATGTGAAATACATTTTACAATGATGTAATATTTTATTTTATAAACTCCCATACGGAATTTCAGAGCAAATGTAAGTTATCCGAGTTTTCTGCTCCTAACTTACAAACTTTCCATTTATTTTGGGTCTACTTTTTGTGCCGCTGCGCAGGCAAACGCTCTGCGTTTGGCAAAAATTAAATCAAAGTTTATGCAAGCGTAACGGCAGTCAGCAAAAATCATTTGCCACAAAATCCACTAAAACCCAATTTTGGGCCAACAAATAAAATGAATCACGCACAAACAGCAACAGCAGCGGCGGTAGCAGTAGCAAAACAGCAACAAAGAGCGTGTCTTGGACGAGCATGTGTATAAGTAACAGGACCAAGAAGGAGCCTCAGCCATCCAAGGACCAGACCAACTGATGCATCCAAGGAAAACGCAGCAAACAAAAAATCAAAAAGAACCCCAGCACAGCACAGCATGAGCAACTAAAGCAGAAATCTGCCTCACGAAGTTGGCAAAGGAAAAGTGTACACTAGCAAGAATTTGTTTTCATTTTTTGGGAAACACAGCGAGCAAAGAATGCCCAGAAAAGAAACGTACAGATGCTAGAGTTTTGGGGAATTTTTCCCCCGAGAATATTACCTCTAGATCGTAACATAAAAACAACTACTGAGCTGGAAATATATTTAAATATGTATATGTATATTTAAGAGAATTCATTAAATTTATGAGCTTCTTCAGACTTACTTTAGATATTTATATTTATTTTACAAATATTGTTAAATAGAAATCAAATAGTTTACATCAGAGCCCCCACCACAGAATACCGCGCATTCATCATGCCTAATACTTCTTATCTCTTTTTATACCCTTTGCAGAGGGTATTATAATTTTGACCAGATGTTTGCAACGCAGTGAAGGAGGCATCTCCGACCCCATAAAGTATATATATTCTTGATCAGCATCACCAGCCGAGTCGATCTGTCGTCTGTCGGTTTCTACGCGAACTAGTCTCAGTTTTTGAGCTATCAAGCTGAAATTTTTAGCATAGTCTTATTTCTTTAGCACGCAGTATATATGTCAGAAAGACCGAAATCGGACTACTATATTCTATTTCGCTGATGACGAAATTAATGTAAAAAAATTTTAACTTCTCTGTTTTTCAACGTATTTCTATAAATTTTGAGAAATAGCATTTTTTCTGCTTCTAGAATTACGGTTTTAATTTCATTAAGATCGGACCACTATATCATATAGCTGCCATAGAAGCGATCGGTCGATTTATATGAAAATGTAAAATTCTACATGTAAAATGTACAAAATTCGATGTTTTTTCAACATTACTAAAATGGTTCGATTTTCAATGATCCAATTGCAGACTGCAAGGGTATACCAACTTCGGTTTACCGAAGTTAGCTTTCTTTCTCGTTGAAGTTAAAGTCGCCTTATAGGGTATAAATTAAAGAACCAAATGTAATATACTTTAAATTATATTTTAATTGATGACAATTATAATTATTAAGGAATACAACTTTTCTCCAGTGCACGGAGGTGAAAGACGGATAGCGATGCGGTTGGCTGGAGTCGGTATTCGGTTTTGTGGTTGTGACGCAGATAAGCAAAAGTTTCCTTCAGTTCTTCAGTTGAAGTTGATGTGGAGATGTGGAAATTCGGACTAAGGAGAGTGCAGAGTGGCAACCGAATCAGAACTGAGAGATCATGCCATTTGACAGCGCTTTTAACGGTAGCCAAACGGTCGGATAATGTACTTCAGTCTTTCAGGGCGGAACTAGACAGTCAAGCACCCAAATAGCATGCGGCTATAATAAAAATGACATACTTAAATTGATGCTAATATTTCCAATACTTTTATAAAGTAACACCACTTTCTTACAGCCCGATATAGTCCGATTTCCCTCTTAATTCTCAGCTCCCTTGGTAATTAAAGACGCCATGGCGCATTTTTCAAATAATTAAATGCTAAACAAGACCAGCAGCAGTCAAAACGAAAGATAGTTCGAAAAAACGGAAGTTGTTGCTTATTTTTGCGCCTCCGATTTGCCAGCAAATGACAATGTTGACGAAAGTCAGTCAAGTCGGTGGCAACTTGACGCCAACTTATCCAGTCAGCCGAAACTGTTTCCCGGCCAAAAAGGTAAGCTACAACGCCAACGCAGATAAGCCTTTATCAAAAGCTGCACACCTCCCCCACTCGGAGGCACTCCTCTCGTGATTATCTTTCCAAGTAAGTTGCCGTAAGGCGACACTTTTAGTGCACTCCCTTCCGTGTGACAGTTCGCAAACGACAATGGCACAAACGAACAAATGGACAAACGGACAGAAAAAAAAACTGGCTTAGGACGAGACTGCTGTCCATCAGCTGCCAGGCTCCACTGCTTTGACATTTGCCACCTGCAACATTTCTTATTCTGTCTTCATGTTTTTTTGGAAAAAGTTTTCACAACTTAACGCCGGCTTCAGCATTAAATATACTTTTTTTTCACGATTTTCACCCAATTTTGCGCTAGAACATTATGCGAGAAGAACATTATATTATTTTAATTCTCAAATATTTCGTTAAAAAGATAGTTCGAAAATGTCTGGTTTTTAATATTTTTGGAATTATAACCCTCAAGAAGCGTCAGAGATATCTACGAGTTACACTTTTTCCGCTTAGCGCTCATCACCATCTCTCTGTATGTTTAGGAATTGATTTCCCTTGCTGCTTGGCAGGAATTGCGCATACGCCACAATGTCCGGCTGTAAAATGCAAGGTTGGATAATTTTTAAATTAAAACTAAAAACCAGGGATCGCAAATAACAGTTATGAAATAAATAAAAATTAGACCCAATAAAATTGACTGCGACGGTAGGAAAATAATGTATACCTTATTTTTGGAAGGACTTTGCAGAAATAGGATAAATTTGTTTATGCAATTTTTATTTTTTTAATCTTGTTTAACTGTTATTTTTAATTTGTATTAAAAAAGTTGAAAATAATTATTATATTTCAATTTTTATATAAAAGTTGAATCATAACTGTTATTTGTAATTTTTATTTTTTAGTAAAAACAACTTTCATCTATGCAATAACTCTGTGTTAGGATACTTTCAAATTGAAATAAACTAAAGCGATTCTTTGATTTTGTTAGAAATCTTTCAGTGGTGCCAGGTGTAAGCACCTAAGTCTAGGAACAGCTTAACACTTTTGTGACAGCCCTCGCCTCGTCATCGAATTGCCGCATTCAAGTATTCTACTCCATTTGACTCATTAAAAGCGGCACACGGGAAGCGTCAGAGGCAATGATGGAATGCTGGCCCAATCAGCGAACCAAACTTAACCAGGGGAAGTGTTACCCCGCCCTCTCCTCACCACTTATTCGTGCGTTTGCACCTTCTCAAGGTATTGACACGCCCGAGAAAAACTCTAGTGTCAGTACCCATATGTACCTGTCCAAGTATCTGTGTGTGTCGGCTGCGTATCTGCATCTGTAGTTGTGCACGGAAATAATATTTATGCAAGTAAATCAATTAAATAAAATCAACAATGTTGAACAAATTTTAGTTAAAATCTTTTAAAAAATAAAATAAAGAGAGAGATTTGAGCAGTTTAGAATCGGCATAAAAATATTCTTCTTTCTCAGGGCTCAGGACTTTTCAAGCGTCTTAATTACGATTTTTACCGCTAATTTGCATTTATTACCGCTACGCCAGCCAAGAAATGCCACACCTCTGACGGAAGCCGATACACCTGGTCATCTTCATAAATTCCCGCATGAAACTAAAAGCGAAATGAACAGCTCCCTTGGTCTATTCAACGCATCGCCAGCCATTGCTTCGCAGCCAGTGGAAGTGCCACAGTTGGTGTCCTTTCGATCAGTGAGTGCTTTTCCCGACAAGGAGCCATGTCCTTACGGCTACGAGTGGTCAAAACACGGGTGCCTCCGGGCCATTTACGATCCCGTTCAAAAACCGGGTAGGATTTACCAAACTTTTGGCTTGGACCTCATCCCCTCCAAAACGCCCAAAGGCAAGCGCACTCCGTACACGCTCCCGCCCTGTAAGGTAGCCGCCGCTCCACAAAACCGCGACGACAACGGTTCGTTTCAGCCAGAACTGCCAGTAAAAGGGAATGGACTCTATGTTAGCGATTTTGGAACTTGGACCGTTAACAAGCCACCCAAACCGAATCCGCAGTCAAAGCCGATGCCCAAAACGGAAGACAGCGAGGCGAAAGTTATTATAATTGGTGATATTAGTGAGGAGACTCCCATGCCGAAATGGGAGCCCAAATGGAAACGCAAGACGAGAGTCCCGAAAAACTATTTCAAGTCCAAACATCAGTGGAACCCCAAAAATTTTTAATACAAGAAATAGGAATGCTTGGAAAGAAACTAAAATTGATCAGCAACCAATTTTATATTTTTGGATAATAAATGACTTGTCTTGCATTTACTGTGGTCGCCAAAGAGCTCTATGAATCTATAACCAGTGGCGCAGGGATTAATTCTTGATCGGAGATCTCAGCGTGCATTCTTGCCACAAAATCCAATTTCTGATGAGCGCTTTAATCAGCATGTCGGACATAAGAGTGTCAAAAATATTGAAACCTTGTATATAAGCAGTTATTATCAGACTTTGCAGTGTAACGAATGCATTAGTTCGGAATAGCTGGGAAAAATAGAGAATGCCTTTGAGGGTTGTTTTGGCCATTCTTGGCTTAACTAAGTCGTTCCATTTTATTTCTAGAGGTTTGCAACAATTGGCAATAGGACTTTACAATATACTTACGGATTAAATAACTTGTTCTAGTCCCATAATATAATATAATAAGTATTCAGTTTCAAAAAAATGACAATACAGGGTATTTATACACTTTGACCTAACATAAGTCCACTTAAAGCTGAGAAAACACGAATTCAACTAATGCCAAACCACTCATTTCATTTTCCATTGCAGGTATGTACGTTCGCTGCTTAAAGGACAACGGGGGAAAGGACACTTGCCAAAACAAATGTCACGTGAGCCACACAAACTTTTCGCTATGCCCCGCCTTCACCCCCTTCATTCTGTGAAAATCTGTCCATAGTTTAGTTTTTTCCCTGCCGATTCTAGTTCATCATTGCCGCGCGCACATAGAAATATTCGGCTAGCATAAATATTTTTTTGTTCGCCTCTCTCGTTTCCTCTGATTTTTTTCGTGCGCTCAACAATTTTCTCTCTACCCGATCCGTGATTTGTCAGCCTGAAATCACGTAAGCCAAAGAAGCAAGCGCCAAGGGGCCGCCGTCATGTGTCTGCGTCTACTTTGCTCTGATTACAAAACCCAACAACAGCTACACTGAGAAAAGTAATACAATTAAAGTAGTTTAACTATATCATTATGATCTCGAAACAAAAGAAAAATACGAAAAATGCTTACATTTTATAAAAACAAATTATCTTGAGAAGCTAATAAATACATACCTTGTTTTTAAACTAAGTAGACTTATCACTAATCAGTAATCATATAGACTGTGGAAATTTTATTTATACATTTTTGAATATAAATGAAATGTGGTTATATGATTATTAAATCTTTAAGTTGATTTAAATACTTACCAATAATAATGTTCATGTCTTGTAAATTTAATTAAGCTTTTATAAAAAATAAATAAACCCCACCAAATCAATTTCGAATAGTTTCAAGGATTAAATACCCAGATTAAATTATAATAAATACATACATACATATGTACCAAGACTTTCCGTGTATTTTGCAAAAACAATTTGGCAGCCGGCTGGCGTGCTTTGTTAACGCCCGAGCACCCTCGGATTCTTTTGAATCGATGTGGATGTCGATGAGGATGGGGATGAGGATGGGGATGCGGATCCGGATGCGAGACGCGAGATGCTGGATGCAGTTCAGCTAGTTTTTTTACTCCTGCACCTCGTCCTGCCTCGGCCTCTATGCCAACTTTGTTTTAAGTGAAAATTGAAACTGAGTTCAGCAACTGTCCGATGGCTTTTTATTTGGTGATTGCTTAGCTGCTCTGCCTCTGCTTTACACCGCCATTCCGCCCATCAAAAAATCGTGTAACTGAAAACTCAAAGCAAACGAAAAATCTACGTGACACCCATGGAATGTCAGAAAATACAAGAAAATGGAAGAAAAACAGAATCTGTGAAAATAACTAGTGAGGGCTTCAGCCTCGATGGGCTTCCTCAAGGTTTGCTTAAAGCAGCTTTCAGGGGGAGCATACATATGTGATCGGATTTAAGGTACCCAAGATTTTCAGGACGAAAACTGGAACTATCCCGTTTTATCATATAATCATTATACTGATTATGTATGTATTATGTATGTATTAAACTTATATTCTCAGGACACTCAACTGACCACGTAGAAATATACAAAATACACCAGATATACATTTCCCAGGACTAAGATATTGTAGATGAAATGTTCGGCCTGGATTAGGGGTAGTGTAGGGATAGTATTGTCAGGAGCTGTCCAGATGGCTTGGTATAGTTGCGAAGGAAGATCAGGCCCCATCACTTCTTGGTCGGCATGAATGACCTCCTTGTGGACCTCCTAGCGATACGACTCTTGAGCTTCCTCATCGCAATCGATGTCTTCGGCTGGCCCTTTAGCTTGTGCTTCTTGCAAGTTTCCGTATCGGGACAGAGGTCCTCGTGGCAAACGGCTAAGCTGCATTTGCCAAAGTTCGAATTTAGATACATCACCTTCGCCTCCGTGTTTTCATTGCACTTTTCCGGCGGCAAGTGACAGATCCGGCTGATGGCAGAAGGCCGCAGGATGTGAGGACGATAGCGTCGTCTGGGAGCGAGGTTTGTCGCCTTTTGTTTCTGCAGTCCCCGCTTCCTGGACTGGCATCTCTTCTTCCCATCTATATTCTATATGTGTGTTATTATATGTTATTATAAGATCTACTAAACACTTCATATAACCTCACCTGTGGCTTGCTCGTGCGACTCATCATGATTTCATGTTTCTTTTAATACGCAAAAATATGATTTTTAATAAATTCTTCAAAAATTATTTACACTAGAAATTTGTTCAATAGTTTCAAAAGATCTGAACGATAAAAAGAACCTAAATATTATGTCAGTTTGTAACTGAAATTATTTAAAACTCAAAGACGGCTTAGTCCAGTTATTTTCTGTTAATAAAGACAATACATTTAAAATGTTGTCGCGCTTTAAACGATTTTCCCCACATTCAGTAACTCGAACTCTCCGAAACTGCCCTTGCCCCGCCAATATTGACTTTAAAGCTCAGTTTACCTTGCCGGTGCTCTATTTGACTTTGAGCTTGGCCAGAACTTGCTGGCCCCGAAGCTGGTGATGCTGCCAAACAGAAGACTTGAGCTGCTTGAACCTCCGTAGCGGAGTTGCCGGGAAAATGTTTTATGCTGTGCACGGTAAAAATTCACATAATTGCAGTTGGAATTCAACAAACAACAGCAGGAGCGTAAATATAAAGCGCAAAGTCAACAGAAAAGCGATAGCGTCGAGAAACGGTAGGAAAAATTCCAAGCTGCAAGGGAAAAGCGCTGGAAAATCAAGTGAGCGGGGAAAATAAAGGAGCTGTGTATAGAATCAGCAACGTCACCGCAACGCAACGCAACAACAGCGGCCAATACAAACAGACAAACTCACCTTCGACCCCTCACTTCAGGTGCGCCAAGTAATTGCAACTGAAACTGAAACTTGGCCAAGTTGCCAGCGAAACGAATTGCAGCTCAAATTGGACCTGAAGCAGCTGGGAAGGGGGCTTCAATATATGTATATATACTATATATATGGGAATAGGGAGTGGGAAAGGGAATAGGAATGGAGAAGCAGGACACTAACTACACACGATGCAGGTCATTGCGGCTAAATGAAAAGAAATCTTCGCCAGATTGTCAGGCAGAGATAACCAACAAAAATTGAGAGGAGCTGCAATAATAGATGCGATGCTGCAACTTGAACTGCTGCCAGCCCATCTGGCTGATTTTAATTAAAATCTTAAAGCTCCTGTTGATTATTAATTGCAATGCCACTGTACCTGTAAGTGTTAAATGCTAACCGGAAAGGATAATGACAAAGGAGTAGGGATAATAACGAGGGTAGGTGAACGCGACTCTTGTAGTGTAGCTTCAATTACAAAAACCGAAATGGGAGATATGGAAGCTTTGTTGGAATAAAAGTCCCAGGAATACCAAGATTTCACTAAACCTTGACGGGACATTGATTTCAGTAATCCACTTTAATATAGCAGCCTTAGTGTCCTCAAAGGACAAACCATTAGCATTTTTATACCCGGTATCCATAGGGTACAAGGGTATTATAAGTTAGTGCCAACCGAGAATGTATGTAACAGGCGGAAGGAGAAATCTCCGACCCTATAAAGTATATATATTCTTGATCAGCGTCACCAGCCAAGTCGATTTAGCCATGTCCGTCTGTCCGTCTGTCCGTCTGTCCGTCCGTGTGAAACAACAGATCTCAGAGACTATAAGAGCTAGAGTTACCAAATTTGGTGACAACTTTGGAATTTGTTGCACGCAGATCAAGATTGTTTTAAAATTTGTCCACGCCCACTTCCGCCCCTGAAAATCATAAAAACGTTATATAGCCATATGCGTGATTTTCGGCTTAAAATGAATAGATACAATAAATTAATAAAATAGAGACGGACGTTTCCTGAAAACTTCAATAAAATCGGATGATAAACATGGGAGATATTAGCAATAAGGTTTGAATTTTAACACACCGCCCTAAGGCACTGCTGTTGCAAGCTGTAGCCGACAGGTGGCGCATTCGAGCCTTGGCCGTGCGATATAATGGCGCCAATGTACATATGTATGTACAATATATGTATGTTCAATTTTAATTTGCCTTTTAGTGTGAACCGCAAACGTTTAAGTACCGGGTATTTCACAGTCGAGCACAGTCTACTGTAGCTTTCTTACTTGTTTGGTGTTGGCCGAGAGGTGGCTTTCAGCGGTCACCGCCATTCAATATTTCAAGAATCTATTGCAGGTGTCATTATATAGTTTAATAGTACAACTTGTCATCGTAGCAGCGATATATAAGAGAATGAAAACCGAAATAATGTACATGAATTTGGAATGTTTGGAACTAACAATTTGATGGTCCCCCATGTGGCGGTTGCTTCCTAGTGTTTGCCGGACTTCCTTCCCCTAAAGAATTCGCAAGCAATACAACAATTACCGTGTTGTGTCATTTCAGTGTGATTTTCAGAGAGTTTCCGTGATTCTCCGCAATTTCCAGTGGTCTGTGCAGTGGTCTCGTGTCGGGTGTGGAAAGGTTGACGTAGACGTTGACGGACTACGACTCGATCGGTCGACAGTTCGGGCCGGCGTCGGTCTGCAAGTGCTGCAGCAGCTCGTCCTGCTTGACGGCGGGAGCTCCTTCGTCCTCGGCCTCACACTCGCCCTCGCCCTCAGATTCCGCCTCGGTTTCCGAATCATTTTGATCGTCGTCCTGCACCTCAGATGGATTGTTCTGGCGGTTCCCGAGCTGATTCATATCGTGCTTCTGCTTCTGGTTTCGAGCGGCCAATCGGATCTGGCGGAACTTGACCCACATGGCCCTGGTCGCAAAGGCGGCAACAGTGGCCGCGACTAGCCACGGCTGATACATAATCATATTTGCTCCCGCCGTAGTGGTCTCTACGGCCATGGTGGTCGCGGCCTCGGTCGCGGCCGGTGCCTCCTCCGCTGGTGCGGCTGGTGCTCCTGCTGCTGGTGGTGGGGTTACTGCTGGGTCTGCATCATCTAGAAACTTCATCTTGAACTGGAAATGGGAAAAGGGAAACTGTCGATTAGTGGCGAGGTATGTATACTTTTCACACAGTGCCCTCTTGAGCACCTGCCACGAGCCCTCGAGTGCTCTGTGCGAGCATCTCAGTCTTAAGCCCAAGATTGTGAAAATGTTGCTTTTTCGATCGAATTTTGTTTCTTTTTCACTGAACTTTGCTCAAAAATGTTTCGAGACTTTTTACTTACTTATTTAGTAGAAATTCGTTCAGTATATATAATATTCTCTGTGGTGTTACCAGTTGGAGCTATGGCGTTGGAATGATTTCTAGGGCTGACGAGCTCGGCCAAGCTGTGAGCTTTCAAATATTCGGCTTGCTGAGGTCGAAAATAAAAAAGTTCAAAGCAGCTAGTACAATGGGCTAAAACGAGAAACGATTAAATCTAAAGGGTATATATTTATATTTGCTTTTTTCGTGGAATACCTTGGAAATACGTACTGCTGATGTGGTTTCTAGTGCGAGGTGTAGGGTTTCAAAAAGGGTCGACGAGAAAGGATACAACCAAAATCTTGATTAAATTTTACAAACACAATCGTAAAGGTTGCCAATTATACTTTTTACAAGTAGTATTCACTGAATAAATGCAGCCTTTATCAGATTTATTATACTTATAACTATTCACTGAATATATGCAGCCTTTATCAGATTTATTATACTTATAATTATTGAATAAATTCACCCACTGTCCTTTAAAAAAGCCAACTGGGTTTAGCTAAAAAACTAATTTCAAATTATTTAATGCATTTAATTAAATAATTAAATAATGAAAATAAAGCATAATTGGAATTTATATGTATTACTCAGACAGTTAATTGATTATCCAAGAATGAAAACATCATCATCTTTAATTATAGAAACACAAAAAAATTGAGGGAACTCACCTGAAAATGAAAGTTACTAAAATGATTTATGTAAATTACGCTGACAGTCACAGAAAAAAGCCCTCTTGAGCAAACTAATTTAGGTAATTTGACAAAAAAAAAAAAAATAATAATAATAAAAAAAGAAAACACAAAAGCCCAAACACAGCATCAGCAAGCCAAGTCCAAACATAAATAAAGCACAAAGTGTCAGGCTGGTGCATGGCGGACGGCGGACGGCGGACTGCGGACGACCAAACAAAGCAAAGAAACAAATAAACAAACAAACAATCGTCCCACACCTGCCACGCGCCCACCGGGCAGGAGGCCTGAGGCAGAGCCAGAGGCTTTAGCCTGCTTTTAAGCTGCCAAATCCGACAATTAAATTATTGCATGACAAAGCATGCGCCGCAAAATATTCAAAGCGCACCAAAAGCAGGATGTAAACAACAATAACGGCAACACGATGATGTTGGGAAAAACAGGGAAAACCACAGAGAACACACACACACCCACACATAGCCAAAAACAGCAACAGCAACTGGCCAAAAACAGAAACACAAAAGACCAGAACCAGAAACGAAAAAAATAATAGAAAAACAGAAAAAATTAAAAACCAAAAAAAAAATCTTCTTCCAACAAAAACTTTTCTGGAAAAGAAACGAATGAAAAGTAGCAAGAAAAAAAAAAAAAAAAAAAAAAAAAAAAGAGATGGGAAAGCGACATATTCCAGGGGCTTCCCCCCCGCTAAACTTTTCCTCCTCGACCAGATATTCCATATACAGCATATAGCTCGTGGCAATAATTCGAAATTCGATTACCATAACCAAGTACTCGGAAAACACAAACAGTGATCGCAGGAAGCCGTACACACGGAGGCGCAAATAAAAAAAGAGAAAAACAGGAAAACTGTGGGAAAACTGGGCTGAGAGTTTGTGGGAGGAAAAGCGACATACTCGTTGCCCAGGGGCTAGAAAAAACTGCAAATGGTGAAAACGTTCGCTAAAAGGTCGCCACATCAGACGGTAAAAAAAAAATAAGAAAAATGCAAAGGAAAACAAAACTGCTGGCCAAAAAGCCAAAACGTGAATATATCCGAATTTTTGGGCAAACAAGGCTCGGCCGACCGACCACAAACTAGAAAAAATGGTCGTCTTTGTGTTCACTGAAAAAGCAAAGCGAAGAACTCAACTTGAAAATGGTCTGTGGCCAAAAGTTGATGAAGTAAGAAGGGCTTTCAGCGAGCTCACTTTAAGATATGTTAACTTATCA
Organism: Drosophila rufa; assembly: GCA_018153105.1. Lineage (NCBI taxonomy): Eukaryota > Metazoa > Arthropoda > Insecta > Diptera > Drosophilidae > Drosophila > Drosophila rufa. The sequence goes on from JAECXS010000002.1 coordinate 8,642,639, forward strand.
AGATGCCTAATAGAAGTCGGCCACATATGTACATATCATCAGCTTGTGCATTTTATATATTACTTCAGTATTTTATTCAGACAAAAAAAAGGGGGTAATTCAGACGGACTGCAAGAGAGCAGTTACTCAGGCTGCAGAGGCAGAGGAGAAGGAAGAAATCGCAGAGCCCATCCCTACTTAACCCATTTTAACTTAACCAAACACTAACCTTTTTTATATGACTACTAATATCTACCAAAATACAAACGATTTCCAGACCCCAGCTTCTTACCAAAACAAGAACAAATACAATGCAAATTCGGGTTTTGAAAAAAGCAAAGCAATCGATATACCGATCAAATCGGACATAGTCCCCCTTAACCAACCCCCCGATCCCCGACCGATTTCAATTACAGCCAATTAAGCGAAAAAGCGACAATGGCAGAGACAAAGAACCTCACTTACAAATTGCAACTGGAAGCCAAAAGATGTTCCGAGTGGCAGTGGCAGCCAGACACACGACCCTGAGGCCGTGGGTGCCACACCTACCCACACGCACACATTTTGCACCTTTGGCGAGGGTAAAAGTTTTTATCCACTTTTCCACTCGCGCCTTCCTCCGCCCCACGCCCGCTGCGAAAATGTTAAAACAAACAAACAAATAAATTAGTGTTCAATCAGCGTAATTTCTTCGAGCATGCAGTCTGGCTGGCACGCCCTTTCGGCTCCTACCGCCCCCATTTTCACCGATTTCCCCACGGGGGGAAAATCCAGGCAAGCATGTTTGGCTTTTGTCTTAGGGCTTGATATGCGATTGTAACTTGGGTTTCAATTGCAAACTTTGCACCCTGCAGTTAGTTGTAAGTAATTAAGCGAAGAAGCACAGGGCTTCACAGAGTGGGGGCTGTTGGTAAAACAAACAACATTTTCGGTAATTTGCTTAATTTGAATTCGAATGGAAGCGCAGCGATAGGAATGGAAAATAAAGCGAAGGCGAAGTTTGAGGCGAACTAAAGAAACAAATTAATCGAAAATAGGTAACAAGGCAAATTTAATTAAAAAGTGCTAAAGGAGTACTACACTCATAAAAAAAACCTCAGAGTCTCCTTAAAATCTAGAAAGATCTTTCTTGAATTTTAGCCAAACGCGACCCCACCTTTGTATTATAACAAGTTAGAAAGCTACAGTCGACTGTGCTCGACTGTGAGATACCGGGTACCTAAACGTTTGCGCTTCACACTAAAAGGCAATTTAAAAATGTACATACACTACATTGTACATACATATGTACATTGGCGCCATTATATCGCACGGCCAAGGCTCGAATGCGCCACCTGTCGGCTACAGCTTGCAACAGCAGTGCCTTAGGGCGGTGTGTTAAAATTCTAACCTTATTGCTAATATCTCCCATGTTCATCATCCGATTTTACTGAAATTTTCAGAAAACGTCCGCTCTATTTTATTAATTTTTGCATTTATTAACTTTTACCCGAAAAAAACGAGTATAGCTTATTTAACGTTTTTTATGATTTTTTGAGGGCGGAAGTGGGCGTGGCCAAATTTTAAAACAAACTTGATCTGCGTGCAACAGATTCCAATGTTGTCACCAAATTTGGTAACTCTAGCTCTTATAGTCTCTGAGATCTGTTGTTTCACACGGACGGACAGACGGTCAGACGGACAGACGGACATGGCTAAATCGACTCGGCTGGTGACACTGATCAAGAATATATATACTTTATGGGGTCGGAGATGCCTCCTTCTGCCTGTTACATACATTCTCGGTTGGCACAAACTTATAATACCCTTGTACCCTATGGGTACCGGGTATAAAAACCACTGACTTGTTTCAATGGTGATTTCCGTCTTGTGTTAAGGAATTTTAATTCTTAAAAGTAGAAAGCTTTTTAAAAAGGCTCCTTTAAAAGAATAACAAATATATCTTGAGCCAAGAAATCAGATTATGGATTTAATGGTGATATCTGTCTTGTTTTTAACAACAATTTTATTTATTAAAACATGCATTTTTTTTGTTCGATACATCGATATATTGTTACAAAAATAATATATTTTTATCGTGATATTGCTTTTGCCTAAATATCAAAAATATGTTTTTTTTTTATTTTTTTTTTATAGCTCTAGGTTGGTCAATGCGATTTTTTTTAAATCAATGAAGAGTAAATATTTCAACTAATTTTTTGTATGCCTGGTGAATAACCAAAAAACAAATTTAAAAAAAATTAATTTTTTTCAAACTTAATATACATAAGTAAGAAATTAAATTAATGCAAGGAAGAAACTAAATTAAATAGGGAAGAAAACATGAAAAAGTAAATATATAGGCATAAGGACTCATTGGAAACTCCTTGAAATTTTGTATTAAGAATGAATTTATATTTTTAATCGCGTTTATTTTAAAAGCAACCAATTTTCTATATATTTTTAAAGGTCGGTTGATTCAAATGCGAGATTTCTAAAATATAGAAAGGAATTTAAATGAGTGTATCTTCTGTAAGTTGCTAAAGTTAAATGGATGTATTTATTATATATAAATTGTATTAAGAATACTCACAACGTTTCTAAACAGACCAATCAGGGTCATAGTCCATTTTTGTAAATTTAACTTAATATTTTACAATAAGGTTTACTGTTGTCTATCAAATAGATCTAGTAAGAAAACAGTAAATAATAAAATCTTTACAAATATAGCATTTTTAGAGATATTATCAAAAGTTTAATAAGAAAATATTCATTTATTTACAATAAAGAAATCACTAGCATTTTTTTCAAAATAAAAATTAAAAAAAGTACAAATAAAAATAAAATAAAAAAACATTCACTTTGGGTTTATAAATATATTTTTCAAAATTGTAAAGTTGTTCATGGAATACTAAGAAAAATACCCCATTAACAGTTTACTCCAAATTCCACTCAAATTACTCACATTGCAACCCCCGTTAAAAGTGGGAACACTTGTGCCGAGACAATCTGGCGCTGCCACACAGTGGCTCAAGAGCAGCCCAGCAGTGTTGGGCTGAGTACAAGATCTCTATATATGGGGAGAACTTTGAGCGGTGCGAATTTCGAGTGAGTCAACTTGAGTGGCGCCCACGCAGTTTCCACGGATCCCATTGTCGCCGCCGCCGGTGCTCTTTGGCAGTTTCGTAAGAGAGCGGCTGACTCAGGTTGCAACTACGTCATGACGATGATCTGATCTGGAATTCAGATCTCCCCCTAGCGCCCTCTCGCTCTATTTGGCTTTAAACTGGTTTGGGTTTCGGCTTTTGGATCGCGAGGTGACTTTTGCTTGATTTATGCCAATTTATATGCATTAGCCGGTCTCTGAAGCGATCGCGTGCGCAGAAATAATAGCGTCTTCTTGTTCTTGCCGTTACTTCTAATTAGATTGGGGTGGGACTTGTTCCTGCTCTGCCGTCTCTCCGTCTCTGTCTCTCTCTCTATCTCCCCGCAAGCCAATCTCCTTCCTTTCCTGCTACTGGCCTACACCCAGTAAATGCAAAAGCCTTGGAACACGGATCAAAATTGGAACGGAATGGAACGGGCAGAAGGAGAACGGAACAAGGAACACGGCGCAAAAGCAAAAGTAAAGCCAATACCAAAAACCACAAAGCAAAAAGCAAAAAGCAAAAGGTGTAGCAGAAACGAGAAGTAAACTCGTTTCGACGCCGGCTCCCCAAACTGATTTACCTACACTAACTTCCACTCCACAGACACTCGAGCGCGGCGGCACTAGGCTCTCGAAGATCCACACTGAGAGAAAAGATTGGGTAAAAAAATAATGTTCAAGAAAATTGGAATACTATTCGCGCACTCTCGATTCCCTTCGTCACTACGTGGACAGCCGTTCGCAGTGATTAAAAAAAAAATTTAAATAAAAAGAAAATTTAAAAAAAAACTCCCTTTATCTAAGGGTTTTTAGTGATAAAAATATAAGAGAAAATAATTAATAATAAAAGTACACCCAAAAAAAAACAAGAGTTTAACTTTTCTACGCGTTGTCTTAAAAGTATACTCAAACAATATAACGAGTTTAGTATAGTTTTAAACTTAACAATTTCAAATGTATACTCCAAAGTTTAGTTTTTATACTCTATAGTTTCAATTGTGTATTTTTGAGTATTATTTTTATACGAACCTACCTACGTTAGCTGGAATTTAGTGCTTTTCTGTTTGTCGCGTTAGTGATTATTATGAAATATTGGTGGAGATGCGTATAAAATGTATACTTTCGTAGTATTAAATTGATAAGCATCTTATTAAGAAATTTTTCATACTCAAGAGTATAGAATTCATGTAACAATCGTATAGGTTCTATGATGATTTGTTTTTGGGTGCAAGGGAATGGGGAGAAGGATAACAGAAAAAGCTGGGAAATTATATATTTATATAAAATTGGAATTATATAAACAAAACGAAAGATAAAGGAAAACTGCTCGATCTTTGACCTTTTTCCTATGCACAAGCTGCTAGCGTTCTCTAACAACTTGGTCACAGAAGCCACTAGTTCGTAACCTTAAATCGTTCTCAAAAACGTTGCTTTTTGTGTACCAGCAGCATCCAGCCGCGATTCCCAAAACCTCAGCTTGGTCAGCGGAGCACCGGAGCAGCAGCGGGATCTCTGTGTGAGCAGCTGAGCGGGGCGCAACTTTTGATTTTATTTTGCCTGGAACCGGTTTTCGCTACGGGCATCTTTCGGCTCGCGCTTTGTATCTGCATCTGCATCTGTATCTGTATCTGTGCTTGTGGAAGAGGCAAAAGCATGCTGCCCACAAGGCTGCTGCTGCCGCCAAGCAGAGACTTCGGGCCAAGCCGAGCCGATAAATGTGTTGTTAATGATGTTTTCAAGAGGCTCCGGTGGGCGTTTTAGGGTACCGAGAAAGAGATGTCATTTCCCGATAGCATCTTCTATAAACAAGAAGATCTATGGCTGTGCTGTCGGTGTAAAAGCTATTTATAAGCTGGAAAATCGAAAATCAAAAATCAAATTTAGGATGAAAATTAAATAAGGGAATTGAAGTACTCTATGGATGCTTTAAACAATATTACACAAGCTAAAGCTAAGGACTTTGATGTTTACGAGTTCTTCAGGGATACCTTCAAGGATCTTTACTTTATTTTTGGCTGACACTTTTGTGCATTTTAATCTAAATTTCCTCAATTTTGAACTGTAGTTTTATATATTTTAAGAGGTTCCAATTTATCCAAAAGGGCCTGATCTTCAAATATACTTAATTACTTATTTAGTTTATATTGTATTTATTACACTCGAATTTCTTACGGTAATTTTCTATTGACGGCGCCCCTTCAAAAAAATTTAAAAGAAAAACCTTAGATATGGGATGCTTCAGCGTACATTTGGGTATACAAATTATGTTGGGGGCGCTCTTAGTTTAGTCACAATCCATCTTTGAAGTTTAGCCTAATTCCCATACAAAATGCGAAGGGGCGCCGTTAATAGAAAATTACCTTTCTTACAACAAAACCCATTTTGTGTCTTTATTGTGGCCAAAACACAACTCATTACTTGCATTATCCACTACCATCGACCACTCCTTCAAATGCCCATTGTTATATTATAAATCATTGCAAGTACTTTATTTGCGGATCGAGAGGAACCTTTCACTTGCCCCTTTACCCTGCCCGGCCCTCCCCGGAATTTTGTTTTATTTCGGGTCACTCTCCTGAAGACTCCACTTTGAAAACGTTTAAAAATAGTGAACTCACACGAACGCCAAAAAGAGGCTTCTAATAATAAGATAGGCCGGGGTAAGAGGTGGCCGAGGAAATATGTATATGGCGATGGAGTGGAGCTAAAAATCATTGCGGGGGCGTTTCTCGATCTGGTCTGGGGTCGCTCTCTCTTTCTCGCCGTCGCCCCTCGATTTTTTTCAACTGGAGAGTGGGTGCAGAGAAAGAAAATTGAGTGGATTTTATATGATTTTTAAACTATATCAATTATGCAATATTATTTTTAGACTTTTTGGGTTTTATCTAAAAATAACATTTTAAGTTCTATGATTATTATGATCATTTTAGACTTTAAAAGTCTATGAAGACAGCATTATTATTATTATAACCTTAGTATATACCTAAGTCGTAATGGGCCAGACCGGACCTCTATATCTTATAGCTGGCATAGGATCAATCGGGTAAAATTAGTCGATTTTTGTTATTTTTTAGATTTCGCAGATTAATACTACATTTTATTTGCATTATTTTTATTTTTATTAATATCTATACTTCGGCTTTTTAAAACCTTCCTTTCTTGCTCTTCTTTTTTAGGCTGTCCCTTAATAAATACCAAAATTAAAAGACATTCGTATTTAATTTCTTCATTCGACTTAAAGCCTCCTTAGAAAGCTATCAATATTATTTCCCGTGTGGCTTTCACATGCCGGTTCTCCTTCGGCTTCATTTCTTGTTCTTGCCATTGCCATCGGCATCGCTTTTTCCATTCACTTTTCATTACAATTAACCTACACACAGCTCTCCACTCACTACTGTCTCAATGGTGGCTGCTCTGCTGATATTTCGATATTTCTCTAATTTTTCCCATATTTTAATTGCTATGTGGGGGGTGGTGTTAACATGTTTCTCGGTTTGTACCCGCCGCTGCTGCTGCCAAAAAAAATTAAATTATAAAAATCCAAAAAACGACGAAACAAATTTATGACATAGAAATGTCAAGAGTTCTCGGCGGTTCGGTGGTTCGGCGGATGCCTGTGTGTGCGTTACATATTTCTATTTCTGGCTCTGGCTCTGCTGGCCCTGCCTGCATTCGGATCTATAGCTATACCGTTATGGATGGGATGCATTTACGTAAATGATTTAGAACATATCGAACGCATTTTGAAGGTGACTTTGACGGAGCCAACCAAAATGTACCCAAGTTTATTTCGATCTTCGTATGGCCAAGAGCCTTCGATTCGGAGGAGAGATATGCACTTATGTTAGCTATAACTTATACTTTGTAAATATGCAAGATAAATGATAGATATGGGCCTTTTCAAAATATATGTATATATAAGACGCTAAGTGAATTAACGCGAACAATTTTCCATTTTTCTTTGTGCTAAGAAAATTTACAAGAATTATAGTATACCACGAAGATAATATAGTGATTATTAAGCTTTAAAGAACAAGTTTCAATAGAATCGGCGGCAAAACCTACTCTTTAAACTAGAAAAAAAAAACTACACTCGACCATGCAATGCCCGGTGCCCTAAGTTTTGTGTCTTGGCCTCGAGAACTCTCTTTTCCAAGGCTTTAACCCTAAACTTTAACTCTGGGAAATCAATAAAAATAAAAATATTGTGGAAAATCAAAATTGGTATAAATTAAGTAATTAATAACTAGAAAACATAAAGTAAAACTATAAATTGCAGCAAAAGCGGAATAATTTGTACAATAAATAATATATGAAGTTTAACAATATATTTAGACGAATAATTAATAAACTGAAACATGAAGCAAAAGAAAATTTTAACAAAAAATAAAATTAAATTTTAATATCCAATTAATAAAATTTAAAAAAAAAAAAAAAAAAAAACGACCAAGCCCCGCGTATTTCTGCTTCTGGCCAAGTTAACCTTTTGGTAACTTTTAATTGATTGTCGACTCGACTTCGTTGAACTCATTTTCCCCCTACCCTACAAAAAACAGCCGCAAAGAAACCCACACAAAAGCACTCAAAATTTACTCTTAATGAGAAATACTCTTATGCTCTGTGGCGCGCCGCTCTCTTCTCTTAGCCACAACAACGAAACGCAAACAACTCCAGTCGGAATAATCCAATAAGCGACCGAGAGAGCGCAAGAGAGGCGATATGAAATGAGTGACGCTCCCACTTTTTCTCACTCGACTCTTTCTCTCTCGGCTAGCTTCGGCTTTTGCTCGCACGGCTCTGTTTGGAATCCTCTCTTCTTATGTTATTCTCTACCACGCGTCGCTGTTGCCTCGCGCAGTGTTGTCAATTTAAGCTATTTTCTCACTAGATCTAGCGTATTTCAAAAGGCATTATTGAATTAGGAAGTAACAGCGAGAGGGAAAGCCACTAACTGGAATGTGGATGATATTAATTATTCTAATATTGCAATGAAGCTTATAATTACTATACAAAAAATTTGTAATAGGCTGTAATTACATTAAAAAATTAAGATTAATAACAATTTATTTCGTTGAGTGCCATAAATAAAGGTTGTAATACAATGATAATAAGTATACAAATGGAAAATATAAAAAAAGAGATAATAAAAAAGCACATAAAATAATACATTAGTACATTTTAGATTTCTGATAGACGGTTTCCCTAAACTCATTTTAGCCACTAAATATGAAAATACATATGAATAATATGAATAATTAATCAATTAAAATTTAAAATATGATATGCCGCATAGGGAACCGTATAGGGTTTTAGAACCGAGGATTTTTTTTAGCTACCAACAAAACCGACAAGTTGGCATCACTGGTCAGCAGCAATTCCCCGTTTCCCAAGTTCCCTGTCGTCATTCGACTTTTGAAACTCGCCACGAACGAACGTGTTTGTTCTCCGCTTTTTCCCTTCGCAAAATTCGCTTCGCTCGTGAAAGTCGAGTTGCGCCTGCCGGAGGAAAAATCAAAAGAAAAACCAAAAGAAAAAAAACAAGAAAACAACTAAAAAAAAGCCACTCTCAGCTAAAGAGCAAACATTTTTGCCCAGTCATCGCAAAAATTAATAAACACAAAGAAACCAAGCATAAACAATTCGCATAATTTTTCTGCAAAATCGCGCTAAAAATTAAAAAAATAAAGGAAACCAAAACTTCTATCGAAATTCGACAATATATCGAAATATCGCGAAAGCACTTATGTGCACGTGTGTGAGTCCAGTGAGCTAGTGTGTGTGTCGTCCGTGTGTGACAGTTAACCAAAAAAAAAGGAGGAAGAAAAGAAGAAGCAGTGTCAAGCGAATTACAAGAAATACAAGAAATATTCAAAGAAATAGTGCAAAAATAAGCCGCAGAGTCAAAAAGTCATTGTTTTTTATTTCGCCGGCATCTTAATGACGTCACGTCGCGGCGCTGCCATCGATAAAAACAACAAGAGCAACACCAACACCAACAACAACAGCTACTTCTTTAATATCGCGCGTGTTTAGCTACACACACAGCAGCATCGACAGCGGGAGCAACAACAACTGAAGAGGTTAAAAATACATTTTTTGACTTACCAACAAAAGGAAGGAAACAACAGCAAATACAGCAGCAGCAGCAAGCAACAACAACAACAAGTCAGCTGGACAACTGAAGGTGTTTATACTAAAAACCAAAAACAAAAACCAAGAAGCACAAAAAAATATCGCTGCTTCTTACTCCCTCTCGTCTCCTCTCTGTTTTGGTTATTTTGTTTTCTCTCCTCTTTCGCCTGCGTCTTGAAGTTAAAGTTATTTTTTGTTGTCTTTTTTTTATCTCCACCTTATTCTGCGGTTTTGTTTGTCTTTTTCTTTTTGTTGTCGAATTTTCGGTGTTAAGTGAAAAGGCGGAAATTCTCTTTTACGACGGGAAAAATTAACTTTTACAGGGAAAGTTATTCAAAAGAAGTTTATAGAAAATATATGAATGCCTTGCTACCAAAGTTAAGTACTATTCCCACAAAGTGCAGAAAACCAATGAAAGTTGCGATAAAACTTAGTGGTAGTGCATGAAAATTAATGCAATTAATGCTAAAACACAGAAAAAAGTAATTTAATTTATGATGAATTTGCCTTCTGATCTGTGTATCTGGCAATTTGATAGTTTATCCAACCTCGAGTTGGATTAAAAAAAAAAGACTAATGAAAAAGTAATATAACTTGTATTACTGTAAAAACTTAGAAAAGTTCCTCAAAAGAACTTGTAGAAATAAAATATAGCCACAGATATTAGGTTTTCAATTGATTCTAAGATATAGAAGAAAGTATAAATATGGAAACATTAGGTTTTACAGCAAATATTATACATTTTATAGGACAGGCATTATTTTTGGCAATATGAAATTATTGGTAAAATATGGAACATATATTGATATTATGATATTTTCCCAAAGATTACACGAAAGGTAATTCCAACTTAATCTTAAAATTAAATACCCAAAACTTTTCGTATTAAATAATAATTTAAATTTAGGAAAAAAAAAAAAAATTAGACACCCACAGAAATATACAAAATTTAGATCAAAAACCCAAGAAAATTGTGAAATCTAAATCTAATAGATTTATTTCTAGCAAACGAAAAATAAAGAAAAATTGTTTAAGAGTATGTAAAATTAAATTCATAGTATTTTGTTAAATTTATACAAGTTTTATAATACGTAAAGTCACTGCTCAGAACGACACAAACAGAACCTTTTTATTTAAATCCGTTCATTAGATATCCTCACAAATATTTAAATAAACTCCTGCTCAGTTCACACCTCCACCAAACAGTTTATTAGCACCAAAAAGTACCTTTGAAAATTCGCATTTGAGCTCGTTCCGCAAAACTTCAATTATTGAACTAGCGCTTAATCCGTTAAAATAAAATATTTCGCTCATTTGGTTCGCTGAAAAGCTTAATGACCGAAAATCAAATTGAAATTGAGGCTAATGAACTGTGAAATAATAATTAAAATTCAACAAATTGCAAACCAAATTTGTCAGAGTGAAAACGGGAATTGTTATTCCACATTATTGGGCGTAAAATATATATTTTCACAAGAGCCTTAAAGATTTATCATTCATTTTTATTATAGGCGGTGATAATTAACTGAAAAAAACAGAGAACACACAGATCAGCGACTTGTGTTGAAATATAATGCAAATGTAGCCATTTTTATTCTAATGCTGAGCAAGGCCTAGGCAAAATAAAGTAAATAGATCTGAGCCAAGCTATTTTTAACAGTGCGTCTCAGCAGTGTTAGGATAATGGCACAAACCCCACATACGTGATTATTTAATAACAGAATTAATGGCCCAACAAAGTAAATGTTTTGAAAGCTTAACTTATTAATGGCAACACAAAACAGACATAATTCTTAAATCTAACGTGATTACATTGCTGAGCAAAACTGATTGAATTTCTTTACTCAAGTCTGTCAGCAATTTAATTAAACGAAATCGATTTTGTTCGAACTCGAAACGAACTCAACTGAAATGCGAGCTGTGAAACGCACTGTACTCGCGCAACATGCAAAATACATAGACTGAAATGTCACGTTTTTTATGTGGTTCTCCACCCAAAAACCCCTTCCTCTTGCCAAGTCGTAAACCATTAAATTTATGTTTATTTCGGTCCGAGTTTCAGTTTCAGTTGCAAAAAAGATTGTTATTATAATTTTTCCGATTTGTTTCGTTTTCCTCCGGTCGCGAGATATGCAAATTGAATTAGCTCTGCCCGCTGGCTGGTTGGCTGGCTGGCAACTAGAAAACAAAGGGCAAAACTTTGACACATTTCACTTTTTTTAAAGCCATCATCATCATCGACAAAAGTGTCAAAAATTTCGTTGCTGTAAAAATGTGAGTCAAAGAAATCGTTTGGAAAATGCCAAAATGAATTGTTATTTCCGTCCATTTGTTCAATACACTCTGACAAGTCATTCACTTTTACTCCGCCACTCGAAAGACTCAAACTCCAACTCAAGCTAAAAGCGCCACGAAAGGTAGTCGTTTTTTTTTTACTCCGGGGGGGACTGGGCTGAAAACTTGAGGACTTTTGGCATGACTAATCGATTCGATTTTTCGCCAAAAGTCATGCGGCATTAAGAAAGATGGCAAGGAAAAAAAAAAACAATAAAAAATAGTCGCTGTGAGAAGTATATGTTTGACTTGTGTAGTACGAGTGTTTTGTGCTTTAAGCTCTTTTCAATAGGTCGTAAATATCGATAGAAACGAACACACACCCACCGAATATCCCCTCCTCCATTCGAATGTCGAAAGTGTGGAAAAATCGCTGTACTTGTTTGGTTGTACGCTTCGCGATTTAAGTTTGATGCGAGATGTCAGCACACGAAAAGGTGTCAGAGTTCAGGCGAAGGGCGCAAAAGGTGCGTTGAAAAAATGAATAAATTCCAATACAATACCGACAATAAAAGATTTTTTTTAATGGAATGTACTTTCATATCCAATAATTAAATTTCAGAATAAAATACTGCAAAACATTATACGATTTTCATAAAGATTGTTAACCCTTTTTAATCAAAACCAAAGATATTATTAAAAATAACTGAAAAAGATATTTAAATAATTTAAATTTTTTGAATAATATATAATGTATCTAATATTGCTTTAAATTTTCCAGAAATCACTTCCAGTCGGTTTCTTTTTTATATCTAGACTTCTTTTTTTCGCATTCATATATGTACACATTTCGTTTGCTTTTCAAAGATCTTTACGTTTTCAGTTTCTTTGGGCTGTTTCCTCGCCTTCTTTCTAGTTTTCATCTTTTTTGATATTTTGAAACATGTGCTCGTGTCTTTTTTTCCTCTTCTAAAAATATCAAAAACTTTTCTTTGCCACCGTTTTTGTTTTTGGCTTTTTCAATAAGCGCTGAGCAGCTGCGACGGTGACTACAACGTCGACAGAGGCAGCAAACAAGTCGAGAAGAAAGAAGAAAACACAAAACAAATATCTATATGTGGTTGTTGTTCTTGGTTGGAAGAATCGTAGGAATAGGGTGACTCACTGCCAGCTGGAGCCCGAAATTCAAACAGTCCTTAGAGATCTGATAATATAGGTTATTTTTCAGATATTTTTGTGAGGAAAGTTTTATTTCTAGCCAATTATTACTTATAAGGCGAAAATCGCATAGTTTTCAATAGATAGAGTTTCAATGCAAAACATACATTGTTTATTTAGAAGTAAGGTATTTTATTATCAAGTTTCAAGTCCGGAAAATTTTCCCAACTTTTAGCAATTCGATTTACCCGTAGTTTCCCTTTTTGGTGGATCTTAAAATATTTGAAAAAATTCCATTTTAATTTATTTCACACTTAATTTGGCGTCCAATACAGATAGCTTCCTCAATTATATGTAAAGAGTTGGCTTACCCTAATATAATTCTCTTACCAAGAACGCAGCCAGAAACAAACCGAGTCGAAAAAGAAATTTTGAACGTGTTTCGTTGGTTGTTGATGTTGTACCTCAGAGCATCCGAGTGGTGGCATCTCCCATAACAAGCGACAGCTGCCGTACATTTTGGATGTATCTTTTTGGATGTATCTGCAGCTGTGCATCCAAACGCACACACACAGCCAGATGAGAAAGCCCCAGCAGCCGAAAAATCCCACCCCCCTTTTTGGCAGCATTTTTGGAAGTGCTGCAAGCAGTCCAAAAATAAGTTCCTTTTATATTTCCCTGCAACGAACTTTTTTTTTTTTTTTTTTTTTTTTTTTTTTTTTGCTGAGAGAGCAAATAACAAAGTTCTTACACTTTTGCATAATGCTGAAAAATAAAATCAGCGTAGAGGTGACAAAAAAATAAGCGATAGTATAGTACGAAGATTTTTGGGGATTGTTTTGTGAGGATTTTGGTATAATTTTTAGAAAACTTTCAGGAAAATCAGGAATCAGGAAAAGTAAATATTTTAAAATGTATGGATATTTGTTATTTGTATTTTGTTTGTCTTTTTGCAAATGAAAATTATAAAAAAGTATTGTAAAAATTAGATTTTATTTTCTGTAATTGATTCATTATTTTCTTAACTGAAGCAGTGTCTTTAATTTTATTTTAACGAATTTTTCAATTAGTTTTTTTTTTTTTTTTTGTTGCCTATACTATCGATTTTGTCGCCAGCTCTATCTCGGCGTGTTTAACCCTTTAACTGGCCCTTGGTCCAACGCACAATTGAGATCAATTGAAGGCAGAATTGATTGTTTAACCTTTTGGGGAAGAGCGAGACACTGTGCGACGTTTCGAGGCGTGTCTGCAATGTGATTATGTGTACACAAATTAGTTCAAAGATTAACTCAATTCTCATTTCTGAATTGTGCATTTTTGAGGAATTTGTAATTTTATAAATATCGCTCTCCCGCTCTCCGGCGTCTATTTTCGGTTCCATCGAGAAAAAAAATTAAAGAAAGGAATAGATGAGAAAATATAAACATTAAATTAATGGGGCACAGAAATCTATGAGAATTTGTTGGGCATTTAGTGGCTCTGCTTTTCTTCCTCTTGCCCAACGCCTCTGTGTTTGCATTAGTATTTGTGTTTGAATTTCAATTTTGTGTGGCGCTCTCGTATTTTCAAGATAAGCAAAAGTTTATGAATATGCCAAAAAATAGTATATGAGAGCGATAGAGAGCAGCGATTTCGGTGGCGCTCTCATTTATGAATTTTTGTTTTTGATTTCCCTCGTTCGCTTTTATTTTTTGGCTTCTTCTTTCGGCGTTATATATACATATATATACATACGTATTATATAGCTTTTCGACCTCTGACGTAATTAGTGATGATCGCGTTTTACGTCTAAAGAAATTGATTTGCTTGTGTGAACGAAAATTTGAATATGAATTCGGTAGGTAGAGAAACGTGACAAAGAGATTTGAATTTGAGTTTAAATAAGTCGAGTTTACTAGGGACTAGGGCAAGGTTTTCAAAGAAAATGAAAGCTTGTGATTTCAAGTTAATGGTTTTCCAATACAACTGATTTCCAAGGTCTTTTTTCTTTGATTTTTGCTTTGAATTAGGTAATTTCCCAACACCACAGTAATGAAAATATTGATCTTTGATCTTTTAAACCGAAGAAATTATGTGTAATGCTTGAAGGCATCGATCTATGAAATCTGATCGCTCTTCTTCCCTATTAAATTCAATTATTCACGCTTTCGGCACGCTTCATTTTCATCCGCTTTCCCATTAGTCATAGCCATAGGACCATATATAGATTAATCTGCAGATCTTTTCAGCACCCATTCGAAAGCTCTGCCAAATTATACACAGACACCAAATAAGGGACGGTAGCCTGATAAATGCAATCCGCAGTGAATATGAATGTGTATTTCTTTTATCTAAGCAAAAACTTTCGAAAGAGATTTCTCAAAAAAAAAAAGGAGAAATATAAAACGCTAATAGCTGTCAATGAAATCAGTCAGCGAGTCAAGAAAGATAAGGAGAGCAGGGAAAAATAAACATTCGCGGCCCACGCATCGTGTACTGCCAAATGAATTAGCCAAGTCAAGATGACTGACAATGAGAATTAATTAGGCAAGTCTCAAAACTCCATTTTTGGAGCAGTTTTTCGGCTGAAAGAATCAAACAGAGCCATCGCTTTTTGTGTCTCCGACCCACCTGCATGACATAATCCCAAGCCAAACGATCATTTAGCCGATTGCCATTTATGGCTGACATTTAAGTCTTACCATCTTTCGACGGTGTTTCGGTTATGGTTCGTTTGTAGATGGGAAAGTTTCCTGTTTCCAAGTGCAGTCTTAATTTCTAAATACCATTTTAGTAACAGTTTTATTTCCGTTTGACTTAGTAATCTTTTGTAAATAATGCCTTGAGACTAGCTATTTTTGCGAAATATATATTTATATTTATGCAAGTTACTCTCTTTGCTATCTTATCACGTTTATTGATAGCAACTTCCCGGTTTTCACCTATTTCTTTCACTTTTATTATGGCCGCATCGTTAACTATATGTGTCACAGCTCTGGGGTGGGCCCTTAGTTTGTTTTATTTTTTTCTCTCCCTGCGGTGTTAGAGGAGCGTTGTATAATGTTGCAGAGCCAACGAGCGGTTACTGACCGATGTTTTGCTACGGCTTCGCTTGCGTAAATGTTTCTTTAAATGCATTAACTTGTCGCCGGCGGGGTGAGAGTTACAAGTCTGCTTTTCGCTTATGTTTTTGGCCCTCGGAGGTAGTCGCAGGCCAACTTGTGCTTTGGCCTTAGTCATAACTTTGCCCCGTACGGGTTAACTTCGTGTGAGTCGGCGGGCGTTCTCGAGTTGATATAGTCATTCGTATAACGATTCTCATGAGTCGCGCATATCTAAAAAAAAAGTATAAAATATATACTGCAAATACAGAATACACAATACGCTTTCACAGCCAACTGTGAACTGGCAACGCTCATATTTGTTGTATTCGTCGTCTTATCAGCGAAACGCTCTCAATTTGGTATGGGTTCTACGTAATGTGGGGCATGTGTGTTGGGAAATGGATGGCTTATAAGTTATTGAAAGCGAATAATTGATTGGGACGGCAGGAATCGATAAAGAGCCGATTTGAGGGTGTCAAAATTATCAAAAATAATTTGGTATATGAATATGCTGCGTTTGTTGCAAAAAAAGATTACTATAATATAATTTGTATGAAAAGAGTTTACAATATTTGATTTTTGACATAAGCACTATTTTTATATAGCGTTCATTTTATAATCTTATCGTATCCAATTATCCTACAATTGTTTTGTATCAATATTTCTACTTTTAAAGTAAATAAACGTGGTCTCTACTTAGCTTCTGGTCAGCAGTAAATTATCTTGTGGATTTAATTAAATGTATTATTTGTATTTGTCAAATATTAAAATTATCGTATTTCTAAGAAGTATGAATGTATTTGTTTCTTTATTTTAGGTCTAAAATAATCAATAAATTTCCTGCACTTTTTTTAAGATACCAAAAGCTAATTTGTCTAAAAATGTAAAATGGAAATAACCCACAAGCGAATGTCAACAAGTTCAATTGCAATTGAGTGTCCCAAAAATTCTGCCGATAGCACAGCTGAATTTTTTCTTGGTGTTGACTCAGCTTGCATAAACAATTGATGAAATGCGAGTGAATGTGAACAAATATTTAGTGGGCCTGCGTTAACAGCTTCGGAAATTAACAGTTTTTCCATCTTCACTCTCTCCTGCTGTCTGGCTGTCTGGCTGCCGGTTTCTCTGATTCTCTACCTTTTTTTCGGCAAGTTTAACCTTCAAAAACACTTTTTGATACGACACCGAAACCAAAGGAAAAAAAACCTGAAACAAGAAGAAAAAAAAAACCTACGGACAAAACTTGTTGAACTTGTTTTTGTCTTTGGGGTATGGGTCCACTTCAATTTGCATCGCTTTTTGTCCGCAGGTTTTATCTTTTATTTCTTCTTCTTAATGATTTTTTAATAACCAAAATGTGAGGGTCCTTATATATTTGGGATCGTCGAAGGTTGATTGTAGGTCGGCGGATGCACCGATCGCCGGATTATACTGTATATAAGTATATCCGCACACAGACAGGAGAACCTTCGATTATTCTTGGCCCAATTTCACGTCTAAACACTATTCGGAAGTTTATTTTCGTGGCGAGTTTTCCACAGCCGCTTCTGGCCATAAATTTCTCGAACTGCGTCAATGACACGGCTGCTAATTTCTGTTTCTGTTTCGATTTCTGCGCCTGAATCTGTATCTGTTGGATATAATGGCTTCTATATATTCTATATAGCCTGATGCCCAGCCACGTACGCTTGTGTGGGCGTTGCGTGTTCTTTTTTTCCCTCACTTTTCGGTGTATAGAGACTTTTCGCTGTAGCTGAAAAAAGTTTTTCAAGAATTATTTTAATACATGCCATAAACATTAGCCCACACACACAAACACGCACTCGTAGATGATGGGGCTTCAATTTCTCAGCTCATAAATTAAGTTAGAATTTATATCTTTGGAAATCAAGTTGAAATACGGAAAAGCAATTTGCAGCTGACATCATGCGGACGTATCAACAAATCCATATACTAACAAAAAATAGATAGATACCCACACATGCCCGGTGTGTGTATACTCTATAAAGAGTATTAATTGTCTTGTGGCCGTCGGTATCTTTTCAAATTGACTTGCCGGAGATAATTTAGTATCAGTGTGTCGGTGTGATATCTTTTGAAATGCCAAATGGCCAGAGATACGAAATTTCGGTGGTATTTTGGGGAATTCTGATTGAACAGAGCGGAAAATGCTTGCGAAAGGTTTTTTGCAGAAATCTTTTTGATTTCCATCAGCATTTGATTTTCTTAACGTCTTTTTAGTAAACAAGTCGGAGAATTTCTTAAGTCAGAAGACTATATTTTATAGCTGTCATTGGAAATGAACTTATATTTATCTTTAAAATTACTTTTGGTTGCCAAATTTGATTTATTAAAGATTTAAAGGTATCAAAAGAAGTTGGTTTGACTGATTTCTCGATTTTATATAATTTAAATAATTGTTTTCTTTTCCACACCTGTTGTTACAATTTCTTCCTTTATTTAAATCCAACTTTAAATTGCGACACTAGCCCCAACAATTTCATAATCGATTTTCATAATTTTCCAAGAACATGCCCAGCCCCAAAATACAAGTAAATAAAGGCAAAGAAGCGTAGTAGGGCGCTGGGGAAGCTTTAATAGATTTCCATTTTCGAAAACTTTGATTCATATGCCGCTGCCGATGATAAGATAAGATTAAAGGCACACACACACATGCGATTGCAACAAGAGCAACAACCATTGCAGGCCCAGCAGGCAAATAAAGATAAAAACAAACTCAAACAAAGTACAATGCAAGGGTGCAAGGGGGAAGGCAAACAAAAACAATCCTCAAATGCTAATAACAACAAAATACAAATATCAAATTGTGTGCCGTCATCGCTGATTGAATCACTTGCTAACTTACAGTAATATTAAAACATTTATTTTCACTCCACTCTATCTCGGCGGCTCTTTTTGTATTTCCCAATGCATTTTAACTCAATAAACTTATATATACAATTTTTTACAGTACTTTATTAATTGAATATAAACCGAAAAAATTAATAAAATATATACCTATTGATCGGTAAGTGCGTTTCACAATATTATTCCATTTGCTATTAAAAGAAATTTACCAATAGTGAATACGTATGCGAGATTAAACTACGATTGACTCTCCCCCTCTCTCTGCGGCGGTGTCTCTCTCTTAGATGTTGCTTTAGCTAAACGATCAAAAAATAAATAAAATATACACCGCTGATCCGCGTCTGGAGATGCCCGCCCGAATATACATATATAAATATGTACATCTCTGCGAACATTAGTGCACTTTAGTTGATAATATTTATTCGTAGTATTAATTTTTATTTGGTCTATGTGCATTGCGCTGAACTGCCTTAGGGGCTAGGCTTAATTTGGCTATTTGGCTGTGGCAATTAGCTCTCGGCTCTTTGGTAATAAATATATTCCTGCGCCCCTGCTCCAGAAAGCTGCAAGCTGGACGCCAATCGCTGCTCACGCTCTATATACTTATAGATACATACACGAATACAAGCAGATATCCGTTCGCGAATGTATATCTGGCGAACTATTTTTAGTGACTATATCATAAGCTGTATGGAACGAGAACGTTTTATTTTTTGCACACCATTCGCTCATTAGCTTAGGAAATCTATCGCAAATAAATACTCTATAATATGGATATGTCTGTCTACCGTCTTTTGTTTATGTCTTTTCATTTAAGCATTGCATTCTGCATAAAACCATAACACCAACGATCTGCGCATTACTAACCCCAAAGAATTTATTTAAAGGATATAAACATGATCAGTTTCCACATCTCACACATTTAAACTTAGAATCGCTCTGTCTCTCAATCTCTCTCTCTATATATATATATATACATATATATAAATATATCTATCTGTCTCTGTCTTTCGCCATTTCTATTTATCTGTCTTGGAGTGTAAACCAAGTTGGTATGATCCTAAAGTTCTATTTCTCTTTTTTACTCTCATTTCAGATAATGTAAAATCAGCTTACACACAAAAAAGCAGTAAAAAATATATTTATATATATAAAAACAAAAATTAACAGCTGCGTCTATCTATAGATATATAAACACCAACACACATCTATATATATTTAAATAAGCGTTCGATTTGAATCAAAATTATATAGCCCAAGCTATCAGCTATCCCCACAAGCTTTGTACTCCACAAAAACGCTAAAGAACTAAAGAAAACCAACTGAAATCATACCATCTACTATAGATCTATATGCTATATGTATACACATAAATAGGTGCTGATCTGTGCTGTTGAATTTAGTGTTTTTTGTGTGTGCGTGCCGCGAGAGGAGCAAATATAAAAAAAAAAACAATCTATAAAACATTTTCTAGTCGCTAGGCTAAACTATATAAACTCCAGCTAACCCAGATCCGTAACCAGATATATATAGTTATATAAATATATAACCCCAAAACACGATGGCCAACGTTGTCAATATGAACAGCCTGCTCAACGGCAAGGACTCGCGCTGGCTGCAACTGGAGGTCTGTCGGGAGTTTCAGCGCAACAAATGCTCGCGCCAGGACACCGAATGCAAGTTCGCCCATCCCCCGGCCAACGTGGAGGTGCAGAACGGCAAGGTCACCGCCTGTTACGACAGCATCAAGGTCAGTATCCCCCTCCCAAGCCGAACCCCTTATAGAAGTAAAAAACCACCCCTTTCCCCCTCTATTGCTTCGTGTGACTCGTAGACCGTAAGCTTCAAGTCTTTTAATTTCTCATCCCACAAAAAAGAATAAATGAATAGAAAAGAATGACAAATAACCAATACCAAAGCCCGAACTTAGGGCCTCAACGAAAACTGATCTTGTCTCGCTTTTGTTGTTTGTGCTTTTGTGCTTTTATAAACTCCATTTTGTTTTTGGTATCTCTGTGCTTCTATATATATAAATACATATATCCTAAATACACACTATATATCTAGTGGCTGTCTCTCTAAGTGCCTACCAAATAAAATAAATTTAGTTAAACGCAGCTGAAGCGCCGAGCTGAGCTTGAGAATTGTGTGTGCGTGAGTTTGCTTGAGTCTTGGGTCCCGAGTAGAAGGCTTTAGCTTTTGGCTTACAAATAAGAGAGCTCCACCACCAATCGAAACCCCACTATAACTTAACTTGAATGAAGCGCAGAGAAAAGCTTTTCTCTGTGTACTATTATAAAGCAAGTGCAATCAACTGAATAACCTAAATCGTTTATCACCGTTCGAGTGATTTTTAGGCCTCGCAACTCTTAGACATGGACAACTTCAAGGTAAAGCTCAATATCATTAAAATATTATATAAAGATTTTAGCTGTAAGAGAATCCCTTTACCCTTACCCCCAAACCGAAGCGAATCCATTGATCTTTTCGTTAATTTCTTGCACTTTGTTACCTGACACAAGCAACCTGCCGAAGGGCAGACAACAAAATCAAAGGCAAAATAGCGGATTCCCTGAAAAAGGCAACGCGGCAAATTAGCAGGGACGAACGAAACAAAGGGGTGAAAGCAGCTCTTTTTTCCGCAGGACAATGGCGGCAACAAAAAATTAAGTTGCCTCTCTTCCTTCGGTGGGTGTGTGTGTGCGTGTTTTTGCGGGTGTTTTTCTTATAAAGCTTTTTGTTTTTTAGCCGCAACAAACAAACAACTGCCAAAGAATGGCAACATAAAGTGGAGTATTTTATGTATACTCTATAATGCTGACAAAATGCCATCATCATCAGCATGGGCGGGCCGTAGCATCACCATCAAATTTGTGACAGCATAAAAAATTACGTTTTGGAAAATTCTGGCTGCCGCTTTTTAGGCGTCGCTAGCAGCAGCTTGTTTGGCCAACGGCCTTTTGTTATTCCAAACAAAAAACCCGAAGCGAGTCAGTCCTTAAAGTTGGGCATAGTTCGTCCTTTTTTTCGCCCCGGCCACCTCAGCGTCCACCCTCTACATTTCGTTCTCGTCGCTCTTGAGTCGAGTGTGCAAACAATAGTTAAAACTGATGTTTGTAAGTAGCTCCTCGGCTCAGAGGTTCCACGCTTATATATATATATATTATATATTATATATAGCCTGTATTTTTTTTTTGTGCATGGGCGTTGAGGAGTCGTTGTTAATTGAGCCACTGGCTGGTCCCTCCCATCTTTTCCTTGTTTGCCTCAATGAATGTATTAGTTATATTATAAAATGTTCTTTGTTCGCTGGCTAGAACGGAAAGAAGTGAGTTGTTGGGCTTGTCTTAACATATATTTTTATCTGTAGGTAATACCTTTTAAAGTGAGTGTTATATTATAATTTATAATCATAGGAGAGCTTAGCTAGAATTTGGAATACAGCACTCCTTGCTTACTAAGTTTTGGAATAAAGTCAGTATTAGCTCAGTTGGTATTTTAATAACTGAAGAAACATCCCTTCGGTTTAGCTTTCTTGCCCCACAATAAAGACTGAATTAAAACCTTCTTCAAAAGTTAAAAATCCATAGTTATGTCGTAATAATTCCCGCACGAACTAAACTCAGCCGTGGCCAATGAATTTCACATTTGATATTCATAATTTCGGTCAAGACTCCAATAGTTATCCGAATATGTAGTCCGAGCCATCATTAATCTAACCTTGCCCAACCGATTCCAATTATCTTTGATGGATCATTAGGACCGGGTCAGCCGTGTGCTTTAGTTGGTTTGTGCCGCCTTTGCCATGAAAATCTCATAAGCCTTTTGGCAATTATCCGAAGCCACAGCTGCGTGATAAGCGAGTTCTGACTGCAGGATCCCCATCATCATCTGTGCGGGGTAGCAGCTGCAAGTTGGATGTGGGTGTGGATGGAGGGGACACACACACACACACACACCCAGTGACCCTTGGGCACTTGTAGTTTTTGCCTGGCTGGGCGGCAAATAAAGCTCAGACATTCATTGCCCACAAATTAATTGTGTTATCCTATTAATTAACTATGCAGTAAAGTTGCCGAGCAATTTCGTTCGCCGAGCGTTTTTTCCCCCGACTCCAGGCTCAGCCTCAGCCTCAGCCCGAGCCTCTCTCCGCATTTTTCCCATTTTCCCCACGTTGTTCTTCGCAGCCTTTAGAGTGCTGTAATTGTAGGCGAGTGTGTTTGCACTCATTTTCACCTCTTTTTGTCCCCACCGAGAGAGTTTTCATGCTCGTATGTATATACCGTACGGCGTACGTATGGGTGTGAGTGTGTGTGCTTGACACACAAAACGAGCTGGGCTTAAATGTTTAACGAACTTAAACGTGGCAAGTAACCAGCACATAATACATACATGTATGTACGTACGAGTGTATGTACAATGGCCGCCAGTTCGAGGACGAAAGGCCTATGTACAAGTTCCCTGATTGTATGCCACGTGTACTACTTGGGTGTGTTTGAACTTTTCTTTCTCGGCGGCCGCGACACTAATTTATTGCTACGTTGCTGCATTGTAGACTTTCAAATGCCATTCGGCGCACAAAGAGCAAGTTAAAGTAGAATTTCAAGGGGAAATTGGGTCAATGCCGGGATTGAGAGGTGCTATCCCGATTTTTAGAGTTGAAACTCAATGATATCTGAGACTGTAACAACCTATTTAAGTACTAGTTTTTATTTTTGAGATCGGTATTCATGTAAAATAGGTACTCTATATTACTAACCTCTTACTGTGGCGACTCCTCAGTTCACTATAAAATATTTACGAAAATCCTTTTCAAAATTGAATTCCTTTTAGCTTAGCCAAGCGCTCCTTTATTTCGCCCAGCGACCTCTGACCCTTTCAGCAAATTGGCATCATTTCATTGGTAATTTCCCCTCAATTTAATTTGACCACAATGAGCCATCTGAAAATTTAAAAGCCACTTGAAAAGCGAGCGTCAGAGCCAGAGCCAGGGCTGAGGAGAATGAAAGTGAGAGCTGCGTGCTGTGAGCTGAGAGAGGAAATAAGAATGGTGGAGAAAAATCGCATAGCCACAACATAAAACATTTTCCGGTTTATAATTTTCTTGTCAACACAATTTTCACGCCATGCTCTGGCGCTGTGCGATGGCGACCTCACTGGGAAAAATGCCCCTCGATTTTCCCCGAGAGTTTTTCTGGGCTGCTGCTACCGCTTGGCTGGTGGCACTTTATCCGGCGCCACTGCCTTCTGTGCCTTCCTCTCGGCGTCCTTTCGCCGCTTCGCGCGCTTTTGCTACTTAACCAACTGTAAAGCTCTCGGCCATATTGTGTGGCACCTTATTTTTCTATTATATTCCGCCTGCCGCTGCAACATATTTTCCGCGTCAGCCTTACCCTTACCCTTACCCTGGTCCTTGCCCACTTTTCGCTTTCGACGGGCCAACAAAAGTCAAGTTCCCATGCCATACAAATTATGGTCGAAAAGAATGAAAGAAAATGGAGGGGCCCGCAAAAGAAAATGAAAACGGCAACTCTTCCGCTCACAAAAAAACAAAAAAAAGAGACAAAGAGCGAGCGAGCAAGATAGGTTGTGGAACAAAGCTTACCACTTTGACATCCTTCGGGGCTTCTGTGCTGTTGTTTATTCCAATTTCGTAGTTGACGCTTGAATTTCCGGTCCGCCTCGGGCGCCGCCTCGGAAATACTTTGGTAATTAAATTTTAAAGACAACAGGAACTCTGGCTCTGACAAAAAACCACTTTTTCCACTTCCCCAACAGTGGCTCTGATTCTGCTCACTCACCCACATATTCAATGTCATCCAATTATTTTTAATTCCATTATATGCCGCTCTGTCCCTCCCTCCCTCTCTCTCTCTCCCTCTTTCTATTCTCTCGATTTCCTTCGCTTGTCCAATTTGCCATGAAAAATCGCTGGACAGCATTGAAATCGATAATAATAATAAGCAGCCGAGCAGAAGAAATGAATGGCAAGAGCAACTTAATGTTCAAAATAAACCAAACGAAAGACGAGAAAAAAAAGAAGCGCAAATCCAATTTAAATAAAAACTTTCCAGAAAATGGGAAATAGAGCGCACACAAATGAGAGGAACTGAAAGCGAAGGAGAATCATCAATAGTTGCTCAAAAAATGAATAGGAAGAAAGGAATGGAAATGCAAAGAAAGGAGCGAAAACTTTGCGGTTGTCATTGAATCAATTTGTAAAAAGCGAGATTTTTTCTGGTAATTGGTAAAGAGGCAACGACTTAACATGTTGGCTTGTTGCCCTGGAAACGTGTTTATTTTTTTCGATAATGATAACCTCTAGAAATATGTGTATGCCCTGAAATATCAATTACCAAACATTCCTTCAAGTCTCTCATCATAAAGCAGAAGAAGTGTGTGTATTCCTAGGATATTCCAAGCATTTAATCCCACACCTTGAGTATGTTTTGGCAAACGCATTTAAATGCCATAAGACTGCATAAATCCCTGGTTGCCTTAAGGCATCACCGAAAATCAGTTTCAAGTGCAGTGTCTGGCCCCCATCAACTGCCATTATATAGCCACCCTAGCACTACCCTTTAGCCCCACCATCACATTATCCTTGCTACATTCTGCTTGCCAGGCGCGCCTAATTTGTTATGCCTTACACACGTTGCACTTGGAAATTCCGCAACAAACTTCAAGTCAATAACTCAGCAGAGCAACTCCTGCAGCCAGCCAGCCAGCCAGGATATTTCTCCCACCAGCACTTAATGCATTATGCAACAGCAAGTTGTGGCATGTCCTTGCACATAGCTGCACACTCACATGTGTGCGAGTGTGCCATTTCGCAGTTGCTGAAACCTACACAATTCATTCGTCCTGTCGCCTTGCAAGAGTCGCCGCCTTCCTCCCACACCCTACTCCCGACTCTTCGGAGTCCCGATTCCGGAACGTGACTGCAAATCGAGCGGGCGATCCAGTGCGCGCATGTCTTAAATAAAATAAATGGCACATTATCAATATAAACAAGAGGACGTCGCCGAAGGAGTCGCGTACGCGAGTTGCAAGCGTAAAGTTGTTAAGTTACTTAAGCCAACAAATGAAGCGAGCCAAGATGGAGCGAGGTGCTCTTCCCACTGCCGGATTCCCAATTCCGGAGCAGCGATTCGCAGCTCCCTGCTCTGCCTGAGCCAGTCACGAGCCTGACAAATTGCACTTGGGCGCCCCCAGACTCTCCGTCCTGCTGCCAGAAACTTTCCCGTTCTGACCAACAAGCAGGTCCCTGCTCGGGCGCCAATTTCTTTTCATATGGTCGAAAGACAAAGGAAAGGCAAAGCAAAAACTAATGCCCGGCCGGGATGAATATAAATGCGAGCGAGGATCTCGATCTCCGCCATTCCGATAGTCCCTTTCAATGAAATATGTCACAAGCTTTCCGCTGCTTTTAATGCAATGTCGACGACAGGACAGCACAGATAGTGGGTAGAGAGTGCATATGAAAATAGAGCCTTCTACAAATAAATATTTTGTACTTTGGACTCTGGACTGGCGCAATTTCATTTCGTCGACACATCGACGAGAGATTATATATTCATACGAGTGTCAATCAGGCGCACGAAGTCCGGACTCCGGGGACAGGTGACTACTCTTTGGGCTGATCAACTCGCCTTTGAGTGGCTGTCTTTGATTATTTGACAGAAGTGAAAGAGTAGGAAAAATATGACGAAGGCTGTTACGTTGCTGATTGAATTTGGATTAACAAAGGAGACTGTGGAAAAATATGTCGCTAAGGCACTGTCTGAGTGACAAGTGGAATTTTAAAGCGAAGTTGCAGAACAGTCGCGGAATTCCACGCCTATTTGCTAGCGGATAATCAATTAAATTAAAATCCAATAATCAAGCAAATCAATCAACGATATGTAAATAATTGCTCTGCACTTCAGAAATAAATTTCCACTTGACATTAAAGGCGTTCCCCGCTTTAAGCCATAGCTCAGACTCTGTTTGCCCGTTTTTTTTTTATTTATTTTTTTTTTACCAATATCTTTCTCTGTTTTTCTCGAACGACAGCTAAGCGTCAAACTAAGTACAGAAAGGAAAAGCAGATACGAAAATCGAGATCAATAAAAACGTCATTCAATTTATTTTCAATTTTTGCGGAACGCGCGAACGAAATGAGACGTGTGTGGAAAAGGAGCAGGACTGAAGTTGGAGGCGAAAGGATGGGGGGCGTGGCGTTAGGGAGGGCCTAACAAATAATGGCAGACAGAGAAAACCCAATAAATTTAAAGAAGAAAAGCCAGCGCGCGGTGGGACTCATGCAATGACTAACTGCAGAGCAGGATGCGGTGTGTGTGTGGTATCCTTGGAAGTGTTCGCAGGGGAGTCCCTGTGTGTATGCCTCTCTCGGTTTGGGTATATCAAATAACTTTGACTTTACACATTATTAAACCGCAATGTCGTCGACGAGTGGTGAAATAAAGCGAGACAAACAAACAAAGCAGCGTCACATTTGTAAGGATTGCAAAAGGACGACCGGGTTTGCCACAATGCTGCTGCTGCTTCTGCAGCTGCAGTACAATCTGCTCCTGTTGCATTTCGCGTCCCACGCTTGACAAACTCGACAAACAATTGTCAGCCTTGTCGGCACTCCATCGCCTTGCTAGGCTGCCAGGCTGCCAGGCGACCAGGATACAAGGATGCCAGGATCCTTGGTCTACCCAGCCTGGCTCCTTTTGTCTTGACTGTTGCATTTTTGAAGAGAAATTGATTAAAGCCGGTCGCTGCAAATTGTTTGCCCAGTAAACTTAAAGCTCCTTCAATGGACCTACTCCTTGCCAACTTCGTCCTTCCACTTCTTGTCCGTCTCCCCAGCTTTCCGTTCCCCTTTCTCTCTGTGCTTTTCTTTTTCCTTCATCTCTGCGCCCGGTCCATTCAGTCGAGTGGCGCATTTTCTTTTGCCTCGGGCGTTGCGGCAAAGTCAATGAGTGGCAATATGCCACCAATAATTCAGGTCACGCGAGATGTCGTCGCTGTCCTTGCCTTGCCGTCTTGGTCCTCGCCGTCTTGGGGCTGGTTTTCTACAGTGGGACGGGTTCTAGAAAAATCTGAATATTTTATAATCGAGTTTTGTTAGCCGAGGGTTCTACATAATTAATACGAGTGATTAAGTTAATTTCGTCCCCAGTCCTTTCTTTGAAATACCTTAGATATATATTATATGCAATATAAATAATGGTTTTCCATTGAGTAATATCTCTAAAAACTCCACAAAAGCTTTATGCCTTTTAATATTTTCTAAAATGCTGCATCTCTCGTTTTTGAGCCATATTTCCGAGTGTTCTTCATCGTCTTCGACTTAGACTCAACGTCATTTGCTGGCTTTAAGCCCACGCTGCCTACCTCCCAGCTCCTGGTCCTCCTCCTCGCTGCGCCTCCCGGCGTTTGGGTGTATTGTGGAATGTTCTATTGCCGTTTCGGTTCCTTTATTTTTTTTTCGCTTTCTTTTTTGTAGTTGTTGTCGCACACATCCGCATTGTGTGCCCCATTGTGTGCTGACGTCGTTAGGCCATCTTGCTGGCACTTCGCCTGCCACCGTCATTGCCCTTAGCCTGCTCCCCTATTTGCAACCCTTTCTCCATCTGCTGGTTGGTTGCTGCAATTTTAATGAAGCTGCGGCATGCGGCAAGCAGCGCCTTCGAGCTGCACGCGCCATGGAGTAACTTGCGCTTTTTATGCTCCAGGATCTGCACAGGAGCTGGGTTGGGGCTAGGGCTGAGGCTGGGCTGATGATGATGCCGCCTCGGTTGCCATTGTTAAATGAGCTTTACATGACAGCTGCCGCTCTGGGTCGAAAACTGCAACTCCATCTCCGTTTTCTACAGGCAGACAAAAAAAAGTTCTGGAAAATCGAGAGATTTCCAGACTGACTATAAATATTTCTGCATTCGATTTGTAAAAATATACATATTTTAGGTAAATTCTGCAAAACTTTATTATGATTACAAAAGCTTTCTAGCCTATAAACTAATCATTTAAACATTTCTTGTTCGTTAAACAATTAGAAATCGCTAAATTTCGAACCAAAAAGTTGAATAACATCTAAAACCCAAATGGAACTTCATTCTCAAACTAGGAGTGCAAAATTTTTCTTAGTGCAGGGTCAGGGCTCCTAACGAGAAATTCAATTTCTCTCTACGGCTGGTCAAATTTCGAGACTGTCTGTCAATTGGGATTGCAAGCTTTTGGTGGGGTCAGGGGCACTCGCTTGCGAGCAGCTAATAAATGAAAATCCACAGAGGATGAGTGGGAGACGGAGAAAGGATAATACTCCCCTTAGACTTCCGGAGCGTTTGCCTTTTGAATAAATGCCATAATTTATGGTCAAAAGTTTGCCTGTGCACACATTTTGCGGCAAACACTTGAAGCGCAGCTATTTAGAAGGCTCCTCTTCCCCTCCATACCCGCCTCGAACCAAACCAAGCATTTCCCTGGTCATTTGATGATGATGATGACTACATGGTATCCATCTCCATTTTCCATCTGCATCCTGGACTCTCACTCCCATTGCAGATTTTGCAGTTCATCTGAAAAGTTTGCTCGGTTACATTTTCGGTGTCCATTAGTGTAATTTAGAACTCAAGTCCGAGTCTCGGATTCGGATTCGGTTGCCTTCGACTTCTATTTTTGGATGAGAGAGAGCATAGAGCAACGAGCATAGGAGAAACATGGAAAAAAAATAAGGGAAAGAATGGAAAAAGGCAAACCAAAAATAGAAAGATATTCAATTTACTTAATAGTTTTGGGATGGGGCATCGGGTCATCAAATTACAGAGGTGCCAGGCCGGACCGGGGCTGAGAGCTGGGCAGGTGCTTATCATATCCCATACTATATACATATTTATATATATTTTCTAGGGGTTGACAAAACGTTTCGGAAAGAAGTTGCCTTTGGCAATTCTTGCTTTGTTTGCTCAACGCCGCTGCCGTCACCGGCGTTTCTCCTGATGAAAATCAAATGAAGCGGAGCGGGAGCGCCTTTTCGGAGTGCGGAGTGGAAAATGCTAATCAACAATGGAATCGATAAATGTTTGAATTGTGTTCGGCCCCAGCCTCGGTATCTGCAAAAAGTGAACAATGAAGGCCTGGCATACACTCGTACTGTCGCTTACACATCGAATTTGCATATTATGAGATAGATATAGTACGAATGGAGGCGGGGCACCGGGGAGTTCATTGGAATTTGTGTTTGGCAAAGGAAATGAAATATTTTCAATGAATAAAACTAAAGGCTGTCGGGGGAGTTGATTCGAGAGCCGGAATGGAGAGATAAAATTAAATTACTTTAAGCCTGAAAGGTGCTTTTCATATTTTAAATACCTTCTATTTGTTTTGGGGCTTGGCTTATTTAAATTCAAGATAGATAAAGGATACATTATGTGGCTCTTTAATTATTACATTGTTTAAAGAGGCATTTATATTTATTCTCTAATCTTTACATACAAATTAATTTACAAATTAATTTATATCTCTTACATAGCATACAATTTTCATTTGTTTGTTAATCATCGCCAGAATGTATTTTTTCTTTTTTTTTTTCCAAAAATCGACCAAACGGCGTGAAAATGTCCTTATTTTTCCCCCGAACAATCAATGGATTACTTCCGTCATTTAGCCTGAGTTTCCCAACACATGCGTGTGCACGCGAAATCAATATCGAAAGCTGGAGCTTAGCCACTCCCCGCCGCCTTCCACCGAACTGACAGCACAATTTAAGTTGCTGCTTGGCCTGGCCAAAATCAACAAA
Organism: Drosophila rufa; assembly: GCA_018153105.1. Lineage (NCBI taxonomy): Eukaryota > Metazoa > Arthropoda > Insecta > Diptera > Drosophilidae > Drosophila > Drosophila rufa. The sequence goes on from JAECXS010000002.1 coordinate 8,673,051, forward strand.
TATCTTTCTCGGGCCATATATATTTAGTCTTTTTTTGCGTGCGAGCGAATAGAAATAGAAAATGCGCAAAGCGCCTGTTTAAGCATTTCAATTGATATCCATCAGCAAAGTGGCGCAACAGCAGCAGCAGGAGCAACAACAATGGAGGGGAAAATAGAAAATAGAAAATCAATTCAATCACGCTTATCAATGAGAGAGGGAGAGGGACTGGAGCTCATCGACAAACGTCATCGGCAGCATCGGAATCGGAATCAAAATCAGTAGTCCGAGAGCCCCGAGGATTGCAGGAAAAAATTACAATTCAAAAAGCATTTCGGTATGTTTACTGCCGCAGCACAAAGTAGGCGAAAAGTCTCTCCTCCCCCAAGAGAAAAATGGCGACAACAATAAAAATCTAAATGGAACTAGTCACCAAAGCTATAGAGCCAGCCGTAATGCACTGGGAGAAATGTAGTCCGGTTTGGCAGGGGTTCGATTGTTTTCTATAATAATAGTATTCAAAAATAGCTTAGTACCCGTCGGGTGTTAAAAGGCTTGCAATCTCTTAATATTACCAAGAAAACTTGTATTCTCAAGTCAGAAATCTTTTATTTCTTGAAGGCGCCAACTTTTTCAGTAACTTTTTATTAATTTCTTTTTAACTAAATATTATTTCAAAGAATAATTTCCCGCCGTGTAAAATTCCATTCGCTATTCGCCATTCGCAGCTGAGAATGATTTACTGTCGTTTGTTTGTTGTCTCTTGCCAGCTAAAAAGAAATACGCTGGGCCAGAGAGATTTTATCCCTTGGATTGGCGAACGTTTTAGACATTTTTACTGTTTATAACTATCCTTACAGCCGCCACCCCGCCGCCACGCCAAAAAGCCACACTCGGCACAGACTTGTGCCATCTATCTGGCGCCGCGTTGTCCTCCATTTGAAAATGGTCGCATATTTATATCACTCAGTGCTCGGGGGTTTTTGTGTGTGGGTGTATGGGGGTGGGTTAAAAAGGCATTAGCTTGGCATTGTTGTTCCTGCAGAGGAGTTGCTACTCGAAACGCTGGCATATTGATTGCTCGAGTGTTGCATCAACAAGCTATTCATGGCTCCGTTGCCTTTTGAGAGGACTGCCACTATTAGCTGGCTGCCATGAGACTGGATAAACATTATTGGATTCGGTCAGATAAGCGATGGAATATGGGTGTGATTACAGGAGTGTCTATCTGATATCTATGACTTGTAGCCATATTTTTTTTGTTTTTATTAAATACACACCTTCCTTGGCAGCAATACGATCTGTAATCCGAGAACACTATTTTCCCCTGCGCGCTTTTTTTTGCAAAGAAGTTTACGCAATATCTTCATGTTTACTCTGCTCAGGCTCGGCCTTTTTCATTAGCTCTCGTTGTCGCAATGGAGACCAACTTTGTTGCCACACTTGTGCCGATAACTGTCCTCGCACTCAGTGGTTATGGTTATCGCCTCTGTGCCCGTTCGCCGGGCGAGAGCAACCTTAATCACATTATCGCTCCGTGGCATATGGAAATATTAACTTGCTGCCATCGTTGGCACACTCGAATGGGTTTCCTCTGCCATTGCTCCTTCTCTCGCTCCCTGCCTGGGTTGGGTTGGGTTGGGTTGGGGACTTATGGCCAACTTTTCCATCACTTTCCAAGCGATTAAACAATCAGCGGGCATTATAATCTCAGCACAAAGTCATGTATCATAGATTGCTTCACTCGGGCTTTTCATCTCTCCATGGGAGAGTGTGTGTTTTCCTTTTGCCTGGCATTTTCATTCGATTTTTTTCTCCCACCCAGCCCCAGCCCCAGCCACAGTGAGTGTGTGCTGTCAAACATGATTTGCATATGCTTTTGAGGTTTGGTTTCTGGCTTGTGTGGATTAACTCGTGGCGATTCCTCTTCCTCGATCGCCTGGCGAATCGATTTGAGATTGGCGACTTAGCCGCTCGCTTTTGGCCATGTTAATACGCTTGTAAGCTTTGTGCGCCCAATTAAAAACAGGCTGTGGTCACAAAACCATTTCCATTTTATCCGGTAATCATAATGTTTGATTACGGTTTATATATAGCTCGAGGTGTCTAACAAAACGATTTCCTGCTAGTGGCACTCCTCTACTACCTTTCGAATCGTATGCCATCTATCAGGCTGACTTATTATAATGAATTCATTTAAATGACATTTATTGTCGCAGGTGCGGTGGTCTTCCTGCTGGAGTGCTGCAAAATAGGCTTAAAAAGCCATTATTGTCAACATTTATAATAGTTTCAAGAGCCTCTCGAAAGGCAAGGAAATGTGTCCTTACCTCAGCCTGCCAGCCTCTGTTCTCGGCTGCCTTTCCCTTATGGCTTACCTTTCTCCGTCGCCTGTTTGTTTACCTGACACTCGAGAAACACAAACACACACACACAGACAGAGAGACCCTTGCATCCTTAGACAGCCTGAAGTGTTTGGGGCCCAGGACGATGAGAGAGCCTTTGTGGCCTACGCTGCGTATGAGTTATGTTTATTAAGCTGCGCCGGCAACGAACAACGAACTTAAAGTGTCTCCTCGAGTGCCTGATGAATTCCCATCATCCCTGGGAGGGTTTAACCCCCCAAACAGAGCCACACTCACTTTTGACAACTTGTGACAATCTGTCTCTCACTCATAATTATTATTATTATTATCATTATCATTATTTTTGGCTTTAATCCTTTCGTTGACAGCCAACAGCTTCCCTTAAGCTTAATGGGAAGCGTCAACGAATTTCAGCTGCTGCCTCGCCTCGTTTCGTTTTAATTTTCACTTCTCTCCATCGTTTTCGGTTTTTATTTCGTTCATTCGCACTTTTTAATTACTTTTCTTTCATTTCGGACAACTCCGGCCACAATTTCTCCTTCACCGTCGCCATCGCACTCGCTCTGTAATTATTTCAGCAGTTTTATTTGATAATTTCTCATTGCGCACTCTCACACACGCGAGGCGAATTTATCATTCTCCAGTGTCACGGAAAGTGTCAGGAGTTCGTTCTGGCGCAAAGAAGATATAGCGACAATTTATGTGACTCGATGGAAAATGATTAGAAATGTGTTTATTGAGGGGGAAACCTAAAGAGAACTTTCGCCGTTGAGTCATGAACTTCAGGGGCGTCGTCAGCTCTATTTAGCTCGGGGCTTCCAAGTAACAGCTTTGCTGAGTTAAAGATTAATGGAATTAATTAAAGTGTGAATGTCAATTTATTTGCAAAAGTGTACGACCCAAGAAGAATATGAAAGAACGATTACTCATTGAAGGTCTGATTATATGGCTTAAAGAAAGGAGTAACCAATTTTTGAGATTTAAGACCCAAAAAGCCACTCGCTTCTCCGAATCATATTGTCCTTATTTCAATTTAATTTCCTTAGGAAAACCTTACGCCACATGTAGAGCATATAAGCTGTTTCTCACATTGAAATATAAAATTCTTGAACCATCGTCACCTAATCAAATAATTTTGATCTTGGAACCCAGATTTCGCCTATTTATAAACACAGTAAGAGCCGTTTACATTTGCTCGAAGGGCCTTAAGGATGTGCACAGCATACTCACACACACACACACACACACCTAACACACAAGGCTAAATAAAATTCAGATATTTTATTTAAAATGAAATTTAATTGTCACATTAAATGCCACGACGTTTTGGGGGCCCGACAAAAAGGAATTAGATGGAGCAGGGCACAAAAACAAATCCCCAAAGACACAAGGATACGAGAGCTCATACACTCTCGCACATGTGTGCGGGAAAAGCCCCAACTGGGAGGAAATTGTTGTTCCGTGGGCCCCGGGCGGGCATTTTCCAAAGAGCTGGGAAGGACTGGGACTGAGAACTTAACCTATTTACACAGTAATTTATTTGCTTATAAACATAAAACCACTTTCGTTTCCCAGAAGGCGATGAGCAAGGAGAGGCCCAGAGCTGAGCCGAGGAGTGGGCACAAGGGGGTTAAACAATGGGCATGGCATATGTTGAAAGCCAGTCTGGAGAAGGGCACTCACTTAATTTAATAATTTTCACATTTATTGAAGCAAAATGAACAAATGCGAAGAGGTCTTGAGGAAGATAGGGAAGCAGAGGGTAGATAGTTGATTGCGGGCTTGCCGGTTTTGGGTGGGGAAATTCTACAGTTGGGCGAATTGTTATAGCAAGGAAAGTTTTTGACATATTTTTGCCCTTTTTTTGGGACTTGCCAAGGTTGGTTTTTGAAGGATTATTACAAATGAGAGTTTTTAATTTATATAAAATCATTTACTGTCAAGAAAACGCTTAAAAGAGTGTCTAAAAGTATGCTGCGAAATATTCAATTAAGGATCAAGGAAATAAAATAAATAATTGCATACTTTTAGGCATATTTTTTTTTTAGAAGTTTCAAATTGTTTTCATAAAATTCGAAGGGTATTCAGAACCAGCATTTCCCTCCTAGTATTATGCTTCATTTGAGTCGGTTTTTAATTTTGCTGCCCTTACTTCATTCCGATGTGTGTGTGTGTGTGGGAGGCAAACACACTTAAAACTCAAATATTTGCATACACTCGAGTTTTGTTTGCATAAAAATACCTTAAAAAAGTAGAAGGACCAAGGAGCAGCAGCAGCAGCATCGAAAAGGCAAACTGAGAAAAGGAGCCCCAGCATGCAATCCCCCAGAAGATTCCCATCCCTTTGGCAGCCTTAGACCAGGGCAAATTTATTATCACACACACAAAAGCGAGCAGGAAGCAGCGCACAATCTATATAAAAAAGGAGAATAAAAAAGAAGCGAAGGGAAAGCGAGCGAAATGCTGCAAAGCCCAGGACAGGCACGAAATCAAACGAAATGAGGCACACACACACACGGACACATAGAGAGGACATGGATCCTGACGCGTGAATAAAGCATTCAGAAAGGGGACGGAAAGGGGGCGGAAAAGCGGGAGCGGCACTAGATTGTAACATTTACTAGAGGTAATGTATGCCAATGCACATGAGACCGAGACCTCGACTCCATTTCGTTACGTTCCATTTCTCCGCCGGCCTCAGTCTCCGGCTCCACCTCCGCCTCGGCCTCGGCAGGTGTGCCGTGCCTCAATTTGCATAGCTTTGTGAATCAGACGTGGCGGTTGGGGGTTTTGGGGCTTTCCGTCCTGGGGAATGCCAAACAAAAACAAGCCACGCCAGCAGAATAAGACCACCATGGGTCGGGGGAAAGCCAGGAAAAACCGGAAAAGCTGCCAGCCAGCCAGCTAAGGAGCAAAGAAGGAAGGCAAAGAAAGCGTTAAGTTTAGCGCAAAATTAAACAATCTTATTGCCCGGATTAGTGACAAAATTATGTAGCATACGACGACGACGGCCCCTCTTGACTGGAGTTTTATGGCACAAAAGCTGGGGGCTGCTGCCAGCCATTTGGCAAGGTAAGCAGCAGGTAAGATGTCACACGCAGACACACAGGACACCGAAATCCAAGGGGATGTCCACATTATGTTTGCCGATAATTGAGTGAGCCGAAGTTGGGCCGTAAGGAAGTTATGGAAATGGGGATTACTCGGGGATGTTGTAAGAATATTGAGTTGGCCTTAGAGGAAGCGTACTAAAAGATGACCATGATTATATAAACTTGAATGTTAAGTACCTAGTAATAGTTGAGCCTAGAGGAAGGATTGCTTTATTGGGTACTACAATCTTGAGTTATTCGAAGAGAGATTATAAATTTATACTATAAATACTCATTTAAGTGAATTTAAGGTGCTGAGAGAGTTACAGTATTTTGATTTATGTCTTGCACTCATAATAAGCCTCAGATTCGCATATAATTTTCTGATCATAGCTTTTACCTTCTCAAGAACCTCTTCTCTCTCCCGTCTTGTCATCCATTTTTGCCCTGCAGCTCGGCAAACAATTTAAACGTTATTGTTCCCTAGCCACACTAATTAAGTTTGCCTCAAATATTGAGGCAGCGAATTTAACGCTCAATTTAACAAGGCCCGCTGAAAAAAAAGCGAAAAGAAAAGCTACCCCACACATACCGGGAAAACCGAAAGGAAACATAATTATGCAAATGAGCAGAGGAAAGAAACAAAGACAGTGCCAGAACCAAAAAAAAAGAACGAAGGAAAGCGGCGAAAAGGAAAACACTGGCACTTCGATAGCATCGTGAGTGCAGCGCTGTCGGAAAAGCGCGTGAGGCGGAAAAGCGCATAAGCTGCACGCTGAAGATTGCGCATACGCCCCGTGTCCGACCGCAGAACATAACTTTGCAAAAACACCAACACCCAGCTCACACATACACTGCGGGAAATCTGGGGGCGAGGAAGGCAGAAACTGTCATCGTCGTCAGTTGCCTGCGGTTTTCATTTCCTGGGCAACCTTTGGCTGCTCGCCGCCGTCTGCTGATTTAGTGGAAAGCATTTTTCTTGATTATTTTAGTATAAGCATACGTATAGTATTTTCCTGGGTCCTTCTTATTTTCCTTCTTGTTACTTGTTTTTGGGTGCCTTGAATGCCCGGAGCTGCTGAGCTGGTGTTTTTTTTTTTTTCTTCTTCCTTTGGTATCTGCAAGGCGCCATTCGACTGCTGCCCCGCCATTCCCGGCACCAGAGACTCCCTTTTTTCTTATTCCTTGGCCAGGAATATGGCGCTTTCCTTGCCGACGTGGCGCTCCAGCTGCGTGAGAAGTCATAAAGCGATTTGTCATATTTATACAAGTTGATAAAATTATAAACAGCAGCATCTCTCGTCTCCGGACGCCGCTGCAAGGACAAGTTGAGTGTTTTTGCTCCTGCGTCTGCCTGTCTGCGTGTCTGGTATCTGTAACTTTTGAATTGAATATACGGCATTTGGTTTATGCAATTTGTAAACCTACACCATGAAATTGAGCCCTAAATTGAAGTTACGGACGGAGCCAGGAATCGATACAAGAATCTTATTATGTCGGTATTTATTCTGTGCTTATGCAAGGCCCCAAAGAAATCGATTATATCTGATTAATTAATTTCCAATTAATACTAATAAGTAATAAATTATCTCTCTAACTTCAAGTAATTATCACGATTTTATGTCAATATTTCCATCTAAATTAAATACTTGAATTGGAGTTGTGTAAACCAATTTCAGACAGACATTTAATAAAACGCTTCGCCAAAATTGGCCTCCGTATAAACGCGGTAATTAATGGGCTTGGCTAACCCTAATGAATACTAATGAACGGAATACTGCAAAACGAAACGAGGCAGAGAGAATCAATCGGTTTAGTTTGTCCACCCAATCCTCGTCGGTGAAATGTCTCTGGAAACATTCAAATTACATGTTCAAATTACTGTCAGGGCGCTTAAAGCATTTGCGAAACGGATCTGTTCGGCTTCCGCCGACCTAACGAATTTTATTTTAATATTTATTGTTTTTCACGGCAAAGGCCGACAAAAGCACAGCCACGTCTTTCCGTTCCAAGCAACATCTCTGTCTCTCCCCCTTTTATTTTTTGGACAGCTGCTGGAGGCAAGATGACGACGACGACGCCGACGACGGCGGCGGCAGGCAAATTGAAAACGAAAGCAATGCCAAATAGAAATGTTTTTTGTGCCGCCCGCGGGGGTGTAAGCGGAGCCAACGACATTGTCAGCATTGTCGGCATTATGTGCCTTCAAATTGGAGTTAACCTGGCAGGAAGAGGGCACGGAGACTGAGCTCCCTGTTTTCTTACTCAAAGCGTAATCATGGTCGTTTGTCGCACGTTTGGCGCCGGAGCGCGGGAAAAGATGCATCCACATGGAACTTATTACTTTCATTTTGGCCCCCTATAAATTCATAACAAATTCATTGCGCGCAGCCAGGCATTTAAGAGAGAAAGAAGAAAAATAGGGAAAGGGAAAGGAAAGGGAAAGCTGAACAGGCAGCGATGCCAGCGTGCGTCTAATTTCTTATTTGCTTAGTCTGTGTCACACGGCGTATGCGTAATCTTGCCGTATCGTCTTTTGTCGTCTCTGCCCTTGTCTCGCTTCGCTGTTTGCCCCATGCAAACTTCACGCAAGCGGCTCACACGCTTTATCCACACTCACAATCCTGAGTTTAGTCCTTATACTGCCTTGCGGGAATTGTCGAGGCATATTTATGAGGGGAGAGGGCAGGCCCGGGCCCGGACCGAAACTTTATTAGGCACTTCACGTTGCCCAGGCCAACTTGGTTTGGTTCTCGCTCAGCTCCCGCTATTGAAAAGTTGCCCCAAATCGAAAGCGGCTGAAACGGTTTGCCCATTATTTGGTTTTATTTACATAATGACATTTAATGATGATGATAATGTCTGGGGCATGACTTAAGGGGGCCCAGCGATTTCCTGTTGAAAGGAATTTCCTTCTGCGGAATGCCCTGAAAGTTTTGCATTGATGGTTTATCGTTTGTATGGAAATTGCTGTGATGAGGGTGATCGAAGAGGTTTTTTGTATGGTCACGTAGGGGATAATACTTGCAGGAAGATTCTCTTACAAAAAGGAAAGAGAAAACTTAAGAAATTAAATAGTTTATATTAGTAATTAATTATAATCAGGAGCTTTGATATTTATTTATTATAGTGGACAATGAAAAAGGGTTCAAGCTCGAGAATAATTGGTTTTTAAATACCTTTTTCTAACCCTAAATAATACCCACTTTGTTTAATCCTTTAATGGTATTTCCCAAATATTCTCCCCTCTCGTAAGCCCCTTTAAAATGACCTCTGCCCTTACCACCTAAATCACTCGCTAAGATCTTTCATATTTATGATGTTTTGCTGCTTTGGAAATTTTCATCTTGTCGGCTTAAGCCAACAGTGTTTCCTCGTTTTTCGAGCGGCATTTAGCCAACACTTAATTTCCTTGAGGGGCCGCGGCGGCGGAAGAGCATTTTCCATCGGGCGATAAGTAGGCAACACTTTTTGGCCATTACTTGCAGCTTTAAGACGCAAATTCATTAAAAGTCCCGGGCGCCCCGAAAAATGCTTAACGCACATTTTGTAAATTGCCAAGAATCCAACCCCAAGACCAACCCTCCTCCTTTCTCCCAAAAAACTTCGCCTGCTGTTGTTTATTATTATCTCTCCCCGCCGCAGACTCTCACTGCCTGCTTCGGCCAAGCGCTTTCTCGCTTGGCGCTAATTTCAAATTACGAAATATTCCATTTACTATTTTTGAAAAATGATTGCAAGCAATTTCATTTCCGTTTCCGTTACGACAGTTACGCCCTGGCCCCTCCGCTCGACATTAGCTAACCGCCCCTGCAGTTTCACCCGTTGGAAAAACTAATTACAAACACATAAAACCCAATGGGTGGCCAAGGATGCTGCAGAGATAGAACAATCCACGGGGGTGTTCGGTTTTTCGGGGGTGGGAGTGATGATGCAACATGTGACGCGGGGCGGGGGCTTAAAACGAAATTGTCGTAGTCTGCGGCACGCCCATCAAACTAAATTACAATTGGGCAAACACACACACACACACACCCAAAACACACCAAACACACACAAAAAAGCAGAGAAAAAAGGGACAGACGTCCAACAAATGTCGATGGACTGACTCTTCCTGCCATGGAAATCTGCTCGTTTGCCTGCCAAGTGACTCCCAAGTTGAAAGTTTCGCATGAATTTCAAGTTCTTCGGTGCGGCATCTTCTCCCTTTTGCGCAGAAACATTAAAACAATACTTGGCCAGGACAGGAGGAGAGCTTAGCCATTTTGTGGCCCTCCTTGCTATGGGTTTCAAGACGCGGTATTCTTTGATTTGAAGGGTATATGCCGCGAATCCAAGACCTTATAAAAGAACAGACTCCTTTTGGTGTCTTAATAAATTAAAAAAAAAAAAAAAAAAAAACTTCAGACTTCAAGATAGATATATCCTTCTCAGAGCTGTAGGGTATTCAATGGGTGTGCACAAATCTCACTAGCCCAAAGTCTCTGCCAAAGTTTTTTGTTGGCATCTGTAGGACATTTTCTTTTAAGACGCCCGATAAAGGAAACATGGAAAATCAAGCTTTGCAAATCTGAAATAAATCTGGCAAGAGAGCAAGGGAAACGCCTCGATTGAAGTTAGATTGAGCGTTATTTCGGGGTGGTGGGGCTATCTGACCTGCAGTGTGACATTAATGAGGGGGAAAACTGGAAGCTAAGAGCTGCGAGCTGGGTTAAAGGACATCTGCCAAGTCAGCTTCTGAGCCACCTTCTTGTTGTAATTGCCGCTGCCGCTTCTGCTTCGTCCTTCTGCTGGTAATGGCTCCTGTAAGAAGTTGTTGCGGCTGCTGCGGTGCCTTTGTAGGTGTTTTGGGGGGGGCCGACATAATGCCGGAATGGCGGAATGGAGGCGGGAAAAGTGGCAAGTGGCAAGTGGCAAGTCCGGGGGTGACCTGAAGCAATTACCAATTTTCTTGTTACATTTTAAAGTACGCGACTGAGACTGCGGGCTGTGCTGCTGATGTCCCAGTTTTGCTTTAGTTTGCGTACCGCTGTGTGTTGCACATTAAGTGCACTTGAGGCATGCAGCTTAAGCTGATGACAGCCGGATGGCAGGATGAAGGAGGGAGCAGCAGAAGCAGAGGCAGAAGCCGCTGAAGTGATGACAATGAAGTGCATAATCTTTGTTGTCGTTTGAGGGCGCCCTGGTTGGCCATTAAATGTTCCAGCAGAGCAGCCGGGAAAGCAGGGGTATTGAAAACCAGGAGTTGTCATTTTACATAAAGTTATTTATATTTTTAATGCTTATAAGAGTGAGAGAGGGAAGAAGCTTTTATTTTAAAGTATATTCTAATGCATTAGGAATATATTTTTACCTTTTTGTTTTTTTAATCTTAATCCTTGCCCCAATCCCCCAAACCAAATCTTTAATTAGCCATACTCAATCCGCTTCTTTTCTTCTATTTACAGGTATGTAAAGTTTGCTCAACGTGCTTTTCCCCTCATTATATATCGTAAGTAAAGCCTAAATAACATGTATCAAGTATACGCCGCATAGGCGCTAGTCGTTGCACCTTGACAAAGAGAAAACAGAAAGGCGAGAAAGATAGAAAAATAGAAACGTTAAAGGGTAGAAGTAGTCGCGTCAAACACTTGCAAAAGATGCTTCATTAAAATAATCAGCTAGAAAACACAGTAAAAGTGACAGAAGGGAAACCCTATAAGGGAAAGCCCGGAAGAGTACACAGAGACAGAGAGAGAGAGAGACGGCGTGAAGAATGCGGTTGATGCATGTGTGTGTCTGAGAGTCCTTTTTATGCCTTTGCCTCGAATGTAAACAGGCGGCTGCCACTACAACACTTTCAACGCTTTTCACCCCCGTTTCTTGACACTCATCAAATGCTTCAGTCGGCCGGCAGCTCCAACTTTGCCGTCGTCTTTCACTTTTATTCTCCGTGTTGTTGTCTGCTATTTTTCACTAATTAATTATGCAGCAACAGCAAACAACTTGAAATGTAAGGAGATTAAAGCGACTTAAAAGGCATTTATGCGACGCCAGGCGGCAGGCTGGAAAGAAGGCACACTGACAAGTGTCAGTCTCCTTCCTGGCCCGCCGCCCATATTTTCCTTTTACAAAACTGCATGACAAGTTGGGAAAATGCCAATGCATGTGAGCGTGTGAATGTGTGTGTGTGTTTGTGTGGGCCTTGTTAAGTCATGTTTACAAGGCTCAAGTCGGCCAGAAGAAGAGCAAAGTGACATCTAAGATTGTACATGAGATATCTTAAATAACTGTCTGGCAAAAATGAAAAGATAAGTAAATAATAATAACAAACTTGAGTAAATTAACAGTGCTAAATGATGTGATTATTAAGATTATATTTTTAGAAGGGATAGGTTATTCTAATTCAGCTTCAACCTTACCTAATTTTCCTAAATGGATTCTATTTCCAAATATTTTTCTTGCCTTAGCTTTGTCTGTATTAATTTTCACTTAATTAAAGGCAGGAACACAGCCAAAAGTTGACACTTCTATTTTTTGTGGCTAAAGGCGGCAGAGGAAAAAAGTTATTTATGTATATGAAAATGCTAATTAAGTTACAAAATGTGCTGGCAAAATGAAAATTATAGACAAAAATGTATACTTACACGCCATAGGGATGTAGGTGTGCGACTTAAGTGGGCTTGAAACGACAGCGTCAGAAACAACAACCAAAATGGCGATGGGGAAAACTCTTTCCCGGCTGTGGAAACAGCCTCTCTGCCTCCTTTTTTTCACCGCACGTGTGTGGCAGGTGCCAAGACAGGGCCAGCCTCTCCCACTCAGCCTTGAAGCCATTTTAATACATATGTATATATATATGCATATATCTCTTACGTATGTACTTGTATATTTTTTGTATTTTGCTGTCACGTTTGTGTACAAAGTGTGTGTTGTTAAGTGTTCCCCTGAACACACTCCCACACCTGCATGTCTATGCCAACGACTTTGTGCTTGCCACTTTTTTCCCTTTTATTTTTTTATGGAGTTTTAAATATAATAATGACAAGGCAGCGGAAAAATAATGTCGCGGGTGGCAGAGTGTACCGTTTCTGGCCCAAGTAAATGTTTTTCCATCGTGACATAAAGTTGCAACAATTGAGCGACAGTTGCTGTTGCATGTTTGTGTAGCTTGCATGTTTCGTGTGTCGTGTGTTGAAGGTTCTTTTGGCAAAGCCAACAAATTACCTGGGGAAATACCAGGAAAAGCAAGGATTTGGGAGGAAATTTTAATGGGAATTTAATAGGAAAAATAAAATAGAGTGAATCTAGATAAATAAATACTTTCCAAGTAACCAATTCCTTTTTGATTTATTTATACAATTTCGTGCAAATCAAATTAAAACCCTGCCAGCATTTGTTAATGCAATATTTAATTATTCAAAGTCCGCTCTTTGTTTGTTTATGCTATTATTATGTATTCTTACGTAGTTTTTGCAGGAGCTTATATATTTTTCACATTCCATTAAGCGGCGCTGGTTTTTTTTTTAAAGTCCATCCAACTTTTATTGACGGATTGCATAAAGTATAACGCGCTTAACCAACAGTTGATGTCTGCTCTCAATTAAATTGAAAACTGAACATTTAAACGTATGAATATTTAAATTATTTAAATACAATCTCCGCTTTGGCGTCGCTCCTGTCAACGTTTTAAAGCGTATACGCAATATCCATATCCTTTGGCTGCCTCCCACAGCTTCGCTCGACTTCCTGTGTGTCCTGAAACACCCGCATGTTTACCCCGGAAAACCCGGAAAAGTATGCAACACTTTAAAGCTCTTTTGCGGTTGCTGCTTTGGCCGCAGCAGCAGGAGCAGCAACAACATTTTCCGAACTACTGTGCGTTTTTATTGCGTTTTTCATGCGTCCCATGTGGTTTATTACAAATTGATTTTATTATTGTTTTTACTCTCCCATTCCCTCTGACCTGTGTAGAGGCCTTTGCTTTGTTTTTTGCCGGGCTTCCTCTGGCTGCTGGCGATTTGAAACCTGATTGCAAACACATGATTATCTGACTGACCAGGTCCCTTGCCATTCCCCTCCACGGCCCAATCGGCACATTTCTCCATTTGAGTGCACAAAGCCACCCGGCGATTGTTTAATTAATTTTATAATGAGTTAATTTTACGCTGGCCAAACGAGAATTTAACATTTTTCGTTCGGCAATTTGGTTTCAGTCTTTTTTCAATTTAATTTGGAACTGAAGTCGAACTGTGGATTCAATTATAAATTCGCTTACATTTGCATCTGTCAATTTCGCTGCAAATGTTGTGTTGCAAATGGTCTATGAACAAAAAACAGCAGTGGCAAAAAAAAAAAATAGACACAAAAAACCACTCAAATATATAAATTCGTGTCAAATTATAGTTCTCGACAGTGTTATTTCGAGTCAAATTCTGTTGGCGAACGGCCAGCGATGCGAGGCGCGGGTTCGGGCTAGGAGGCTGAAATATATTTTTAAAAACACACATTTTTTGTATGACAAACGGAATTAAGATTGTAATCATGTTATAACTAAGTGCATTTTGTGTGCAATCTTTCTTTCCTTTCTTTTTTGGACTTCTTAGGCAATTTAGCATAGGATACAATTAAATCTAAATTGAGAAATAGTGTAGCAACATTTTTATGAATATTGAAAAAAAAAAAATACAAAAAACCATCTGAAAAGGCATATGTATTGGATAAACATCAATAAAGCTATTGTTGGAATAACTGCTTAAATGAATTCCAATCGTCATTACTAGACCACAAAACAGAGGACATAGTTGTCCTGTCTGTCCTTATTGCTGCCATTTTGTTTTCGCTGGGTATTTCTTAAAGAATTTTCGCGATTTTTCATTTAGAGTTTTCTTGTAAATTCCAACTGTCTGCTCGCTCACACCCCGCCGGTTGGATTTTCCGCCTTTGGCATTGCGCGCTTTCGCGCAGCAGAATTCCAGAAGTGGAGAAGAGAGCAGAGCAGGGAAGCCTCGACAAAAGTTGGTCCTTTTCGACGGCGATTAATGCGCCGCAGAATGAAAGTCTTCTGCTGCCAAATTCCCTACAATTCGCTCCTCGGTCCGCAGTCCTGCCTTGTTCCCTGAAATGCCACAAGGTGTAAAATTGAATAATTGAAATGAAGCGAGAGAAAGCGAGGACAAGCCCAAAAAGAAATGCGATAAAGTGAGCAACAAAGTTTTTACTTAATTGTGGTTAATTCTGATGGATTTGTGCATAATTGGTGAGTAATTAAATTTGGCGAATTAGTCCGCGCAACAGGAGAAGGGGATTAGCTCTTAGATTTTTGTGGAAGGAGAAAAGGCTGTAAATAATTATGAAATAATTAACAACATTTGGTGGTGATCATTTTCTTGTAAGCCAAACCCTCCACCGGAGTCCTGCCGCTTTCCTTAATAATAACACCAAGAACAGCTGCCACTCAGCTGATTAGCAATTTCATTCACTCCGTCTGGCATTTAAGAAATCAAGAATATATCCAGCGAGAATCTTTTAGTTTTTGCCCGGCTGCAATTTAATTTCTTTCGTCTTTTCGCCCAATGCAACCCAACCCGCCTTTCCGCCGCTCGCAATCGTTTTCATTTAGCCACAAGGTATGCAACACATTTTCTTTATTAGCCACAAACACTTGCAAGCATTCATGGCTGCCAGCCACCCACAATGCCCGCCCTCTCGGGGATTTCCTCAGAATTCCCAGCGGTTAAACTTTGGTTTTTTTTCTCCAGCCTTTCAGCTCTGCAATGTTGCTTGCTTGCTTGGGGTTTTTTTCTTCTATCTGCCTAATGAAATGTGACATTAAGTGGTGATGCTGTTGTTTCTGCTGCCGTTTCGGCTGCCACGCCCATTTTCGCACCCCGCCCATTTCCCAATGGCCGCCGCAATGCCGAAAGTGGCGCTCAGTGGCGCAATTTTAATTGTTGCAGCAACAGCGGCAACAACAAATCGAGTTTGTTTCCCTGATTACTCTGCTCCATTCTTTTTTTTCTCTGTGTTGCGGTTGTTGAAGCCCCAAAGGCTTTCAGACAAATGCCAGCCAAAAGACGCATAAAAAAATAAAATAAAACTGCAGAGCACTGGGCTTAAAAAAAAAAGCAAGGAAAAAAAGGAGCAAAGCGAAATCTGGAAATGCACGAGAAAAAAAAGGGGGAAGCAGCACAAAAAAAAGTTTTTAATTAAAAAGTTTTTGTTTAAATCTATGGAAAACGTCCGAACTGAGAGTTGAGTTGATGAGGGAAAAGCTCCAGCTTGGCTCTTTTTTGCGAGTTTGGGGATAAGCAATGAATTCTTACAGCTGGCTGCGAATAATTAGCCAAGATTAGCAATTGATGGCGGGAAGTTGCGGCCACTTGTAGGAGACTTCTACAGGCAAACTATAGAAGAGAAATAAAAACAGGTGAAACGGGAACAGGGACTCTTCCTGGTCATATTATGCCGATCCTCCGGCAATGATAATTGAGTTGTTTGTCTTTTATTTATCGGTCCGAAACTACGATGCATATATCCTATATGCATATGTATATTTATGTGTATGCGGTGCAGTGCCAAGAGTCAAACAGCGAGGCATGCAATTTAAATGCAATTGTTTATGCCGCCACCCCACCGATTTACCACCGCTGGGAAAAGGGAGGGATGAGCACGATTAACGTTTGTTTCGCCGCCGCCGCCACCGCTGTGAACAATGCGGCGTATGCGTAATGTGCGAGTGCGAGTGCGTCCGAAGGTGTTGTTCTTGTTGCCGCACATAAATTGCAATAGCAACAAGGAACAAAGCCGGGCTCGCGCTCACGCACTAATAAATTATTAAATGCATGCAATAAATTTCAAATTAATCGCTGATATTTATCTCTCATTGCACGGCCATTGTCCGCCCGAGAGGGACAGGGAGGGATAGTCAGTGAGAGAGCGCAGCATAATTATGTTGGCCTCAAAATTAACCTCCCCTTCTGCGCACTTTAATTTTTTTCGTAATTTAATATTTGGTCTCCCTTTAATTGCCGTCGCTGCCGCCGCTGCTGTTATGACTTCATCTCGCTTTTATTGTTGGCAGTTCATTTTGCATTTCGCCTGTGCGTATATATGCATATATTTTTGCATATTTCTCATTGTTTTTTCCGCCGATTGTTAATTAAATTATATTGCCGCTTTCACGAATATATGTGCTGCGGCATATATCGTATATAAAATTTGTTGTATTTTTATTTATCAAATAAAAACACCTCTTAACGAGGTTAGATTAAAGTGACGATGGCACACTCAACACAAAAAATTTCTGATATCAAATTTTGTGACGATTAATAGTTATATAAACAAAAATATTTAAAAAGTTTTTAATTAGTTTCAAAATCGGCACGCTGCCTATTTTGCCTTTTTAAATTTTTCAGCTAAGTGCCGATTTTGAAACTAATTAAAAACTTTTTAAATATTTTTGTTTATATAACTATTAATCGTCACAAAATTTGATATCAGAAATTTTTTGTGTTGAGTGTGCCATCGTCACTTTAATCTAACCTCGTTAAGAGGTGTTTTTATTTGATATCAGAAGTTTTTTAAATGACTTATGTATGTACATACATAGGTCTTCCATTGTTTTTATAAGTTTTTGTTTGAAACTCAAATGGGAAAAATTAACAAACAAAATTCATATAAGAAGTTAGCTATATGGGAGCATTGCTACTAATTTTGATGAGAAAGCAAATTTTCGGAGATATGTGTTGTACCCCGAAATATCTCAAGGGATATACGGCCGGAAGTTACTATAAAAATCGTGAAAGCTATTTAAAAAAAAATTTTCATCTAAAAAAAATAATTTTTATTCTAAATTCTGAATTATAATATTTAGAAAATTTTTGTCAGGGCAAAGTAATTATCATATCAAAATACTTTTCCAACGACATATAGCACGTTTCTGTAACTTTAGTCGTTCAGAAGTTATGGGCGCGAGAAATTTCCTGTTTTCCCGCCAAAGTAGTGGAAAAAGCAAAAATTATAATAAATTTAAAAAAAAAAATTTCAAACGATTTCTTTTAAATTTAAATGATATTAAATTTTTTTTGATGGCTTTAAATTTTATTGCATTGTGCACGTCTCTAAATGACTCTACATGAGTTTTTACATAAATGTATGTATAGTGCATGTAAAAGGTTAGGTATATGGGATCTTTGCTACTAATTTTAATGAGTAATATCTCGAGAAAGCGAATTTTCCCAGATATGTGTTATATACCAAAAGTTGAGCCATCTCAAGGGCTATATGGCCTTGAGTGAGTATCAAAATCGTTAGAGCCATTTTTAAGAAAACTTCAAAAACTTAAAAAAAAAAATTAATTTTAATTATAAATTCTTAAATATTATATTTATATAAATTATGTCAAGGCAAAGCTATTATCATTTCAAAATACCTTTCAAACGACATAAAGCACGATTCTGTAGCTTTAGTCGTTTAGAAGTTATGGGCGCGGGAAATCTGGCTTTTCTAGCTGTTTTCCCGCCAAACTAGCGGGAAACCCAAAAAGTCGTAGAACAAAAATTATTTAGCTCGAGCTGATTAATAAAACAAAAGTGGTTCCAGGACTTTAAAACAAAAAATACCACAGACAAACAAACAAACAGACAAACAACAGGACAAACGTTTTCATTTCGGAAAGGCCGTTGAAATCTTGTTTATTGAATATCTTTTGAACGGAGTATCGGATCAGGACGATCGAGGTGTCATTCGACGCGTATTTAAAGCTAGATCACAACAACCTTAAAAATTTGGGGGTTTTTGCTCAACCGGCCCCAATTGCTCCAATTTTCAAAATTGTCAATTTCGCACTTTCACTCTCATTTCTCCTAAAGTTATCAGTTTTTGAAAAATCTTAGTATGCAGTTTCAAAGAGGTTTACAATACCTTTCGATCAAGATATAAATGGTTCTGATCGGACTATCGTAGCAGATTTTCAATTCTACGGCTGTATATAGTAGTCTCCTTGCGCACCACAGTCTCGGTGCTCATCGTCACTACGTGGACTGCCGTCCACAGTGATTTACTCATAATTTTGTTTGCTTCGTCAAATTTGAATGGGAATTTTAAGTAGCTTAACTATTTGTGGCGGGACTTTTTTTCTTTGTTTGCCAGTTTTAAATAGAGAGCTTCTGTTGGTAATTAATCAGGTTAAAAAAGAGTCAGTGTTTGGCTTAATTATTTTTAATAATTTCAGTTTATAATCTATTGAACTTTGAATTTGTAAATCCCAAAACACATTCTTTCCCTCCTCATCATGGTTACAATTTCATTTTCTTGTCTAAATCTAAAGGTTTTTGGTATCTTTATTCCGAAAGCCTATGGGACTCCTTTTTTAAAACGACTTAATTAAATTTTACAAACTCAATTTTAGACCCTTCCAAAAAATACTAATGGGAAGGAAAAAGCAGCCAGAGCTGAAATTAAAATGTACTGAAAGGCCAGGCCCCCTGTCCATATTTTCATAATATTCCTAAATTTTTTGCTCCCCCCTCATCGTGTTATTATCGGGACGCAATCATCACAAAGAGCAACCAACAAGCGACAAATATTTCACATTGTTTCTGCCACAGTGGAAACTTTTTTGTCATTTACCATATTGTCCCTGCCCCAAACACACACACACACACACTCGCACATATGGATCCTTACCGTCCTGCTGCCCCTCCTGCATATCAAACTGAAAATTAACACAATAATGGCCAGACAAAGTCAGGCAGGAGACAAAAGGGTAGTAACAAGGGGGGCGGGAGAGATATGCAAATGGCATAGAAATGTGGTCGAGCTTTCGGTTCTGGTTCTGGTTCTGGTCGTGGCCGTGGTCCTGGTCGCAGCCTAGTGTATCTGCCACATTTTTCGGTTGGCCAGAGGGACGAGTTGCAAGCGGATACGGTTGCATATAAATTATAACACCGGCGTGTCTATTAAAATGATTGTATCCGCTCGATTATGCACACAGACGGAGACAGAGCAGCAGCAGCAGGACCTCTCTTTCCCTTTCTTAACCGCTGGACAAACTTTTTGACTTTCCCCACAAACACGCGCCGACAAATGGATATATGTATATATAGTCGTATGTGCGGAGATACAGTTGTATCTGTGGCTTCAAACGAGTCCTTTATGTTGACTTTGCTGGCTTGAGACGAAAGTTTGGCAGAACAAAGAACTGCAGTTACGAGGCTAGAAAAATTAATGAAGTTTTTTTTTCTTAAACCTAAAGATCTAGTTTGTTGAATTTTAAAAGGATCATTTATTTACATATATTTCCCGTGTGAATTAGAGCCTCACATAAGGAAAATTTGATTCTTTAGAGAAAAATACAAAGTTGAATTCTGGATTGGTTAACTCCTAATTAGCTTAGGACATCTAAGTCATGATTTAAATACAAACACGTAAATTTCCACACATTTGTTTCTCTCTCTGCTTTCTCTCAATCCTCTCTTTCCCCGATTTTCCTCTTATTTCCCCCACATTCCGCGGCAGTTGATTTTATGCTATTTTGACAGCTAATTAGTTGCGTGCAAATATGTATGGTTATGTATGGCGCCACCGCGCTACGCGTTGTTGTTAAGCCCCGAATTTATTTGGCCACTTTTTCGGCTGTGGAGGGGTGCCATCAAACGGAAAATGCAAATGCAAATGCCGTTAGACAACTCTATAAACTAAACAAGGCTATAATTAATCCGCACAGCTACAAAGATGCACAGATAACTGGCAATCAGCTTAGATGCAGGTGCAACCGCAGGCGAAGGTGAAGGAGGGGAAGGCTGCCTGAGTTTTCCGAGCTAATAAATTTTCCAGCACACCGCAAAGAGAGAGAGGGAGAGAGATGCCCAAAAGTATGCAAAAGCTGGCAGTGTGCGTGCGTGTTTGAAACGCAATTTAAGCTGGAAATTAATGCAGACTGCCAGACATCCAGCCATGCAGCCATCCAGTCAGCTCTTTCTATTTCTGTCGGCTGACCACAAGTGCATCAGCTAGCCGAAGCTGCCATTCAAAATAAATGAGCTAAATAAGCAGGCTGACATGGCTGCAGAGGCATGGATGCATTAATAAACAAGCCAAGTGCAAAGTTTTCGCCTGTGAGCTTGCTTTAACCATCAATTAAAACGACTCGTTCCTAATTATGTTCGTGTCTATATACCCTCCTCCCTCTTCGTTCTCGCACTTCTCTCATGTGTCAGCCGCAGAGGCCATAACTTTGTTTGACCAAGTTTGTTTTAAGGTTATATTCCTGGTCTATTCCGGCTACCCATTGTCTGCTCTTTGTCTATTGTTAGCCCACTTGCTATCTTCGAAATTAGTCAAATATTTGTTTTTGCCATTGTCTGTGCGTGTCTTTGCCTGGGAACTGATTTATGCCCCTTGTTTCGCTCGGTGTTATTGATGTGCATAAATCAGGCGAAAGCAAAGCACCAGATATAGAGGGGAGCTGCGGAGGGCAGGACTCTTGCCATATGTCAGAATGCCATTCAGCTGAAATGAGTCGATGTCAATAATGACAAAAACTCTCCTCTGCCCTAAAACTCTGGGGCAACTAATTGAGCCTAACTGGGGAATTTTGGATGTATTTTGATGCTGGGTGTTTCCTACCGATATATTATAATTATCGATTATTGCAGGAAAGGTGTTTTCTGTAATCGATATCTAGTCGCTTGTGCTTTCGATTATTTCGATTGTACTAAAAACTGGTGCATTAAATATTTGTATTTGGTCATAACAAATTTTGCATTTATGATAATGCGTATTTCTCTATTAATATATCAAAAACCAATGTGTTATCGATAAATATATATTATTATTATTTTAGGGATTAATTATCGATTAATATATCAAAGCAATATGTTATCGATAAATATATATTTTTATTATTTTATTACTATACCTAGTTATGCCTCACAAACTATAAAAGTCCGACCTATTTTCCCCAGTGACTGACCTATCGATATTAGCCATGCCATTCCAATCGATTACTGCTAAATCGCTTTCCAAAAATTCCCTTTGTAGCCGAATTTTGGCAGCGCCAAACTGCCTGTCAGCAATTTCGACATTTGCATTCGAAAGTCAAACCCAAACAGTTGCCATTATCCCCGTGGCGGGAGAGAGAGCAACTATAACAATTAGAATAATGGCAGCGACAACAACAAGAGCAAATGCAAAAAGCTACCAAAAATTATGTGGAAACGAACTTTTGGCTCCCGAAGCGAGGCAAAAACATGCGTAAATTTATGCTAAACCAAATTGTTATTTAAAACACTAAAACAACGATGCTAGTTTTAGGGGATGGATGCACGTGCGTGTATCTGTCTGTAGTGTCCCAGTGTGTGTGTGAAATATTAATGCACAGCATTTAAATGATTGCAGGGGATGTGGAAAATGTGAGTGTGAGCGAGGGTTGAGAGGGGAAAGTGCGGTTGACTGATGAACTGGCCTCTGCAGCAGAAAGAGGTGGCTGCGATGGCAGACACGCAATGATCTGATTAAACATGGTAATGAAGTAGTCAAAATGTGGTGCAACGTGGCGTATGCGTAATTTCATACACACACGCACACGCTCGGTCGGAGAAGCCATGTGTGGTGTGGCTGCTAATTTAAATTTACGCGCATCGCTCCATTTCCATGAGACCACGAGTCGCAGGACTCCACTCGCAGGACTTGCTGGAGGCCATGGGGCACAAAAAGTAAATCCCAGTTGCATGGATGGAGGGGGGTAATGGCAACAACAAACACACGGCTCACACAAGCAAAATACATACAAACATGGATGGTCCAGCGCTTTCATATATCCCTTGACATGTATGTAAAATACAGAAAGCCGCAGGGATTCTGCCACGACTCATGGTCCTTATCCTTATGGCCAGAGTATTTGGATCTCGGATAGTTTTACAACATTCACAAATAAAGCTGGGTTCTTAATATAATATCATATTTAATATATTTAAACTCCATTTTACGTTTATTAAGACCAATTATGAATTTTGCGTTATTATGATATATTACAAATTATTATGATCAATTATTTCCATTAAGAATATGGCTAACAGCAGTTCTATTACCCAATTTTAATAGTCCCATAAATCTACCCCCAAATCAAACAGTAAGAGATTTAATAGCATATAAAATATACAATAAAAGCAATAAAACAACATACATTTTTCTTTACTTTCTACGGTAATTATTGGAAACCATGTTGGCATTACTGATTGACAGACTGGGCGACATATTAAACTTCAATAAACTGAAATATGGGGAACAAGTACACACAATCGAGTCTTTAAATTTGTATTTACATTCCCCCATGTGGATTTCATTGCTATGCTGCAATTTAATTTTCACACAGCCCAAGCATTACTTCGATATATATGGTACTATATCGATTTTATTGCTTTTACATCAATGCATTTTTAATGTTGCGATGCCGTTTATTTTTCCTCTGTTGCAGTTGTTGCAATTGTTGTTCTGGCAGTTTTTCAGATCGTTTTTCCCTTTATTTATAAACATATAAAAAAGAGAGCATATTGCACGTTATTTGCCGATTTGTTTTAAACCACTTTCAATATTTATTAGCTCCGGACTGCATTGTATTTGCATTCCAGCCGGGCCGAACACGTTCTACACTCATTGCCGCACGGGAATACGGCACGTTATGCCATTATTTGTTTTCGCTGATTGCATTTGATTTTTGGCAAACGCCAGACGACCGACGACCAGCAAAAACACACACGTATATAGTGCCTATATATAGATGATCTGGGCTGGGTGTGCGAAAAAGGAGTGATTCGACTTTGCCGGCCCCGGTTTGTTAGCTAAACAAATACCACACACACACATTGTTCAGCTGGATGGGAATTCAAGTTTCGATTCCAGTTGAGTTATGCAATTTAAATGCCGCTGAAACATAAGAGTTTGGCCAGTTGATTACGGCATTATTAGGGCTAAATGCGATCCACTTGGTAGCCAGCACTTGGCTTTGCCTTTACTTTCGACGAGGGCAAACACTTCTTGGTTACCTCAAAAACCAACTAATTAGGCGGAGCAGCTCTCGGACTTGATTTCGGGTCCGCAAATGTTGACCCAAGTCCTAGTGTGTGTGTGTGTGTGTGTGGCCAAATGACCAAAAGGTCAATAAGTTGCAGAGCAAACTTTTGCACGTGGACGTCGGCAGGACGACGGCTTGGCCATAACCTCAGCCTCAACCTAATCCGCCTCCGCAAAATGCACGTAAACTAGCAATTATTTAGTGCGACACTCGGCAAGGTGTTTCTCGGCTGGCTGACCTTTAATAATCTGGTTAATAAAGGTGGCTACTACAGATGGAGAAAATTTTATACAAACAGCATATTTTATTCATCTAAAAATACTTAACTTTACTTAGTTTCTATATATTTTAGCCAAAGAAATATTCTTAAAATGTTATTATCAAACCCCATGATATCTAAAATCATATTTCTTTTTCTACTTCCAGGTAAGTTTCAATGA
This sequence comes from Drosophila rufa, assembly GCA_018153105.1. Classification (NCBI taxonomy): domain Eukaryota; kingdom Metazoa; phylum Arthropoda; class Insecta; order Diptera; family Drosophilidae; genus Drosophila; species Drosophila rufa. The sequence continues at coordinate 8,696,983 of JAECXS010000002.1, forward strand.
CAAGTCCCACTGCTCTCAGCTTGCTTTTTCCCGTGACCCTTCGTAAGTGGCGAACAGATTTTTGACCTTTTCTTTTCTCCTATTTTTAATATTGTCAAAAACTATTTAATGCATTTTTCTTACCAACTCCGCCCTGAAGTTTTTTTCTCGCTCAAACCAGGGGGTCCCCGAAACATTTTTCATAGACGTCAAGTTTAAACGACTTCACGAAAATCGCTTAAAGCAGCAAAACGACAAGAATAATGATATTTGCCAGGAATTCGAGACCACAGAGCGAGGGTTAAGGCAAAAAAAATATAAAGACGGGACCCGAGCCCGAGGGAAAACTTTGACTGCAGTCTGAGGCGGGGACACACGCATATTGGTTTCGTTTATGTACTACTTGCAGCTAAAACTTTACTCTGATTTTTCGAGCAGTATAACTTATATAAGTATAAATTTCTGTGCTTGCAAGAAAAGAAGTAAAAAAAGGAAGTAGAAAAATGGGCAAAACTTTAAACGGCGCCTCAAGACGATGACGATGACGATGATGATGATGATGATGATGATGCAGAGATGCTGATGAAGGAGGGGAGTTGCCCACACACACACACACACAGGCGCTGTTAAAAAGTTCATAAGCAAAAACTTCTGCAGCACTTTTCCGAAAAAAATGACAGTTGAACTTTTCCCCGACTAACTGCACATTTAGCTTCGCGTTTTCTTTTTTCCCCTCTCAGCTATTTGCTCTTTTGGCCTTTATTTTTTCTCCTTTTCAAATGAAATCAAAGCCCGGCCACATTTGTATAATGTCTTACAGCAGCCATATAACTCATCAATGGGGGATGGCAATGGCAAAGGAGGAACATTTTAATACATTAGGTAAACACAGGTCAATGTGAAAAGTTTTGCAAATATTTTCTGCTTGATTTTGCCAGCTTCAATAATATTCCACCCAGTAAAAGTCGTTTTGTATGCAAGCCGAACAACGTAGCGAAACGGAACGAAGTTTGGGCAAAAGTTTCTTCATTTTAAAAATGCACTTGTTGATTTATTGAAATTAATATTGCCAGACTCTCGCTCTCAGGCACCTGCAGGTGGGCATTGAAACTCCAGCCGGAAACTAATCAAGTTAAGTGTTAAGGGAGAGCCGAACCAAGCCGACGTGCAAACGGGCCAACGGCCAAAGATGTCGGCCTGAAAGTCGTATATCAAAGCCAAATGTAATTGGAAGTTAAAAGCCAGCAAGGGTTACTCGAAACTCGGCCACGGGACTGACTGCCTGCCTGGCTGCCACAAATCGAAGCTAATCCACTTAGGATCCACAGACAAATTGTAAACAATATATGGAGACACTAAGCTGCAGCTAAAACCTAATTCATTTTTGGGAAAATTTCAAAGGAAATATCCATATTTTCACATTCCACAGCGTCTTGGTGGTCCTTGTGTAAAGTTGTCACTTTGAGGGCCAACTTGTAAGCCAATAAAGCTCTACACGCCTCAGCTTCCATCGCAAAAAATAAAAATCTGAAATGCATGACAAACAAAAAGTGCCACACAACAGATTCATTCCTTTGAGTAGCGTAAAATATTATGGTAAATTTTTGATTAATTGCTCTGTCACGCAGCCCGGTCCCTGCTCGAAGTCCAGCTGAATGCTTCAGCTTGAAGCGAGCCAAGCGAGTTGACATTTCAGGAGCAAAAGGAGTATCACGAAGACAACAGTTTGAAAATATTAAAAAAGTTTTCACTTGACATGTTATTGACTTGTTAAAATGTTTGACTCGCTCTCTCTCGCCATAATATCATTTCTATTTTTCCCATTTTCACTCGCCCCATCGAGAGGGTAGTTTCTTTGGCAGTTTTTCCTGTACATTTTTCCCACTTCCTTTTCTTGTTTTTCTCTTGGTCTTTCTTTTTTTTTTTTACTTTGTCGTCGTCGTACTTGGTTTTGGGTGCTTGGGCTGCTTATTTATTTATAATGTGGGACTCACTTGGCTATTCAAGCCACGTTTTTGCCCCATGCACGAAAATTGCATTGGCCGGGCCAAAGGACTTGCTTCCTTAGCCCGTCCCGGGGTTGACGCTTTACCGAACTTGAACGGAACGGAATGGATCAAACTTGTGTATAATTCGCCGAGGGTTGAAAATAATGTCGACTAGACTTTTATTAGACACAAGCTCCGCGGCGCTGCAGCATCTCTTGTTTTTTTTTTTTTTTTTTTTTTTTTTTGTGTCCTGTGTCTTTTCCAAAATTGGCAAGAAAAGGCAAAGCGTTTGGGCGAAACTTTCCGCTATGGAGAGAAAAAAAAACTGGTAACCCAGGCACGAATTTCCATCGTCTAGCCGTTGAAAAAATGTCTCCGGAGTGTGTGGGGCTGCCATGTGCTCTATATGTAGATGCTGTTTATTTGACAAAGCATGAAAAATGCATGTGGATTTTGTGATCAGCGGCTGAGGCTCAATAGGGGATGTGGCTTTTTTCGCTGGCTTTTCCTGTCGCCCCAAAACGATGGCAGGGGGAGCGAAAGGCGAGTGGGGTTCTGGATAGCATAAAAATCCTTTGTTTGGAAAAGGTAAATCATAATGCATATTTTTGGAGTGGGTTCGCCTCTACCAAGTGTTTATTAAATAAATGCAAAGCAGTTTTATAAAATAAATCCTTAATGTCCCACAAATGCTAAGAACTTTTTATAACAAACAATAATCGTGACAGAACAATTGTGTATTTATTTTGTGAATTTATTCGCAAGCAGATATCTCTGAGCCCGTTCTGCATATCTTTCGGCAAATTGTCAAAATATCGCTTAAACCCCTAGTCTTCTGTTTCTCTAACCCCAACCGAATCGCATACCTTGTCACATTCTCTACTCCGTTCTCCCAAGGAAATCGGAAACTCCAGACCCTTGCAGCAGCTTTATGCTTGTCAACATATTTTCTAAGCTGCGCCAACAAAATGGCGCCCGAGCAGGGAAGTAACAAAAGGACGATACCATAACTGTTATCTAAAGCTTTTTGCTTCTTTCGGAAGACAACTGGGGACAGCACAAGGAGGAAAAGTAGAAAAAATGCGCAGAAAAGTAGTAAATTTTACGCGCATTATTTAAATTTACTTGCGTCTAATGTAAATTTACATTTTCTCTTTGCCCGGCAAAGGAATAGAAGGAAATCCCCCAGAGCTGCAGAGTAAGTAAGCTTCCATGTGTGTGCTGGTGGCGCATGGGGTTCAGTTCCAAAAGTGGGAGCCACAGGCGGAATTCGTGCATTGTTGCTGCCACTTTTCCTCGCTGTTTTTTTTTTCAATTTTTTTTTTCCTATTCTCGCAGCAAAGACGCAGTAAACAAGTGCACGAAAACAAAACAAATCTCTTGAGAGCCAGGCAGGAAAAAAGTATAAAAGAAAGGGAATGGAAAGCTGAGAAAGGAATTTATGTGCGAGTGGATGGGATTTTCCACAGGAGCTGACTAAAAACTCTGGCAGAATTTGTGGTTCGGTTTTGGTTCCTGTTGTTGCTGCTTATCGGGAAAATATCGGAAGGCCAGAGCAGCCAAAATAGCAATTCAGCCATTGGGTTTGTTTTTCCTGAAAGTCTGACTGTCTGCTTGTCAGTTAGCCAGTCGCTTGCTGTCATTGTCTGGACGCCGTGAATGTGGATGCGGATGTCCCCGAACCTTGGCTTGACTGATTTTTTTTGTACTCATTTGTCGACTGTCAGTTTTTGGCGCGTTGATTTCTCGCTGTCATTGTTCGGCAGGCCAGTGTTGCACATATTATTTTTTTGAGGGTTTTCTATACTCTACATTGGGAGTTTTCTGCATTTATTGGACACAGCTTTAAATATGCATTTTCTTATACATTAAAAAGAAACCCCGTTTGCTAAGCGGGATTTTATATCTTTAATGAATTATATCTTTTAAATGAAAAATTACCTAATAATATAGCATGGATAGCATGGCAACACTGCACCTTTGACCAACCTACACCTTGCACATGGTCACACTTTTCCTTTGTTTCTGCAAAATGTTTCCACTTTTTCGCGAATCCGCCCGGGAAGTTTAATTTAGCTACTGAGTGGAGCATCTCTATTTAAGTAATTCTACATTTCATTTGTCTTGTTCGGCTTTCAATATTTGTAAAACGCTCGGAAGTTTCTATTTCCCCAAAAAATGTAAAGAAAAAAAATAGAAAAAAACCTGACCAAGCCGAGTTGATTGCTTTTTCGTGTTTTTATTTGGCATATACAATATTGTACTGGCACAGAGAGCTCTTCCAAGTGGAGTAGGTGGAGTAGGTGGAAGGCGAGTTTAAAGCCGACCATTCGTGGCTGGAAAATGTATATAAGAACGTATATACGTATTTGTTTCGACCATTAGCATTTCACGCGCCGTTTGCCGACAGTTTTTGCCAGCAGCTTGCCATAAATTCTAATAACTCAGAGTTTAACATAAATTACCAGAGCGCATAATTAAAATGGCCGAAAAGTGGGAGCACTCTCTTGCCCTTCAGCTGGAGCAGTGCAAATAATTGAAATTAAATGACATAAACATAAACTTTAAACCGAGACGAGACGAGACGAGAAGAAGCAGCAAAAACCAAACAGTTGGCTGTGCGGAATGCAATCCACACAGAGCAAAATAAAAGTAAATTAAACTGTCATATGTTCAGAAGCAGCAGACAACAGGACGAGTGTCCCTTGTCCGGTGTCCACTGTCCTGTCTGCCTTCCACTGACTGTTGGCTCATCTGTCAGTGTGCGAAGATATGTTGAAATACGCCGCGTGTCATGATAAAGTATGTCGAGTGTGGAAGCGGAAGTAAGAGGAAGACTGGGGACGTGTGGCGTGGAGTGTGTGGGAGGAGTGTGCAGATTGGAGTGTGGCAGTGGTAATGAAAGCTGCAACAGCTACAGTGTGGCCAACTAGATTTATAGAGGGGACGGACAGGAGGAAAGAGCGAAAAAAGCGCAGACAACTTTCTGTTGATAATTAAGAATAAATGCGAAAACGTTTCAAGCGCCACACACAAAATAAATAACTGTGAGTGGGCGGCGGAGATCCCTTCCCGCTCTCGCTCTGACTCTCCCTCTCCCGCATTCTTGTTTATAAATCGAGCATGGCAACTTTATATATTGTTTATTAAACAAAAAGCGCTCTTAAAGAGATATTTTTGGACTTGCTGGACTTGTCGTCGCCGCAGCACTCAAAAAAACCAAAAAACAAAATTCTCTTCTGGCTGGCGGCCAAAAAACGAGACACAACAGCTGCAATAACAACAAATAAAATACGAAAGAAAAAAATCAATCTTTTGTGGCATTTGCCAGGAACTAGATTTCCCCCAACGATAGAAGCATTTCATGCGGCAAGACGAACCAAATTTTCGACTCGAACGTTGCAGGAAAAAAATTAGAAAATAAAATGAGGCCTTAGCCAAATAAAACAGGCCATGTGCAGTATTGCGGCATGGCATGGGAGGGAAAACTGAGGGGAAATAAACCGGAAAAGCGGTGGGGGCAGCACAAGGGAGTCATGTAAATTGAGTGGGATGTATTTGCAGTTTAGTCAAGTTTATGCAAATCAGCATTGTTACTGTTAAAGTTGGGCTCTTGTCCTTCAACCGAAAAATTTATTGCGGTAGGATAAGGAACTTCAACTGAGACCAGGATATACGATAGTAGACTTGTGTTTAATGGCTTGTCGTTATCAGAAGAAACAGCTTTAATACAACTTTTAGTTACTCCAAGCTTTAGGTGATCTTAACCTTTATCAAGTTCGAATAATTTAGAAATCTTTACCTTCTCTAGATCATCTTTCGTTTGGTCCCAGAGTTGTTTTCGGTTGCATCCCTTTTCCAACTCACTAGCTGGCTTGTTGCTTCACTTCTTCCCGCTGAAAGCCATTCAAATGAAAGGACCCCCCTTCTTTTTTTTTTTTTTTGGTGGAAACCCCATTCGCCACACCATCCCCCCTACCAGGCCCCACTCCATTTATTGCATACTTTCGTAAGCCAAAAAGTATACTTGACATTTTTTTATTCCGACTGCTTCTCAAAGCGAGAAAATATTTCAAATACGAAGCCTGACCGCAGAAAGTACTTCAGCGGGTGAACTTTTGAAGAACTTCTCGGTTCTCGGCGAACTTGCACAGGGCGTTCGTCCTGGTTCTGGCTCTCTAATAACAGGAATAGAGGAATACATAATAATAAAGCAAAGCGTTTGTGCAAATAAATATGCAGCACTTGAAATTACTTGCGATGAACTGACGATGACGATGAAAGTCCTGAATCAGGACATCTAAATAACGGGGGATGCTGATGACGACGATGACCCAAACGCAATTTTCAACAGCCCGCAACTCAATTGTCAATGAATAAATTTTTCTTTGGCCCGGGCAACGTTCTCTCACTTAAATTGAGTTGAGTTCTCGGCCCGCGTTGGCTTCAGTTTTGGTTTGGTCGGTAGTCCAAATCCATTATCCTTATCGGCGCACGGCCATCGGCGTTCGGTCGCGAAACTTTTGCTGTCCCATTATTTCTACTTGCGTTTCGTTTCGTTTTCATTTCCCACACCACGCCGTTTTCCTTTCAGCTGCGTGTATATCCGACTTTGGCTTTTTTTCCTTTTGGCATTTCCACTTTTGGCTCTTCCTCCCAGCATTTTTTCTCTTTCTCCTTCTTTTTTTTTTGGAAATTAATGACGCAAACGGCCGGAAAATTTAGTAACTTTTAGTCATGGCGTGTGGATGATTCGCTGGCGATACGTTTGGCACTGCTTCCCACCGCTCATCAGCCAGGATAACCATGAAATGTATGCGCGGCGCCACCCAATGAAATCGATATTTATGAGCCTTTTGTCTCTCTCGTGGAGCGTGGTGCGTGTGCGAGTGCCGAAATGGATTGGATGTGTTTTGGGTAGGTAGGTAGGAGGATTGGCATCTTTGAATCTCTGGAGCTTAATAAATTAAGTAAGCGAGAAGTTGTTTTGGTTTTATTAAAAAGTTTTAGCACGCTTGTTCCTCTTTCTGTTGGATTTCTTTTTTTGGCAATGTTTTTGGGGCGCTAGAAATATGGGAAATAAAATCTACAAATCAAGAAAGTGTCCAAGTTGGGGATATAACTATAAATTGGGATAGGAATATGGTAGAAGATTTTTAGGAAGCAGAAAATACAGATAAATATTTGTAGATCTTTCACTTTACCTCCAATGGTATTTTAACTCAGAAACCACGCTTTAAAATAAAATTGATCAATCAATATAGAACCAATCCTTCCTGTTTAGAAATTGAGGACCCCAACGCTTTTCAGCTCCCAATTTTGAAACCACCGCATTGACGACCACTGAATGATGTCGCAGCACGCCTACTGCATCGCTTTTTGGGCCAAACTACGCCTTCACGCCCACACAGGACAATATCAAAAGCCAATTAGCATACATTTTCATGAGCTCACATACAGCTAGAGAGAGATGGGGAGAGCTATAGCGAAAGAGAGAGAAAGAGAGCGAAACGAGGGCAGTTGACAAAATCAAACAACGAACCGAAAAATTTTCACAGCACTTTAAACGTATTCATGGCATCCAGAAGCCCAAGGAGGAGCGTTCAGCATCCCTGATGATGATGATGATGATGATGGCATGTCAACAAGAGAATTTCCCCATTTTATTTGCTCACTCACATCCACATCCATGGAGCAGCCATGGAGCATCCATGGCGGATGGAGTGGACAAGTCAACGGAACTATTTGCTTCACTCCACTCCGGGAACTAGTCCTGGGCTCCTATATCAAATTAACAAAACAAACGGACCAGCAGCAGCAACAGCAGCAGCAGCAGAAGATCCCTCTGCAGGAACTTAGAAACTACTTGAAGCAGCAAAATAAACTAATAAGCAAACTGAATGAATGCCGGGGCAGAAAAGAGAGAATATAGATGATGCCTGCGTGTCCTTGCCGGGTTGCGCCAACAATGGCCAACATTCGGGGCCCAAAACAAGCTGCTCGGCCTCGTCTTAATAAGATAAATAGGCACTTGAGTGCAACTTCTGCTGCTTCTGCTGGAAAAACTTGACTGGCTCTGGTCTGTTCCGGGTCCTGTTCAATATTTTGTTTGTTAATGATGAGCAAAGTTTGCCGCATTTTGGTTTTCACTTTTCTGCCGATCCAGGCAACATTTTCCCCCGACTTTAATGTCGGTAAAGTGGAATATGCCAGTGCTAGCCCCTCTGATTTATGTGGCCATGTTAGTGGTTGGTCTTCAGGGTACCTACAGGGCTTTGGTAAACAAACTACCTTCAATAAATCTTCAAAACTAGTAAACTTGTTTGCTCGAAAAGCAAAATTAGCAAAGCAGCTTTAAGCGTTGGTAATTCAAACCAAAATGTATCGATTCGGGATGAAGCTTTTGTGTAAAACAATTTAAGTTATTGAAGTAACTGAATTATAAGGATCATGTATTATCGGGAATAATACTAAAATAAAGCAACAAATATTTAAAAAGCAAATTCTTTATTTGTATTAACTTTTCAAAGCAGAATTAAGCTATGTTACTTGAGTTTCCTTTTCTAATTTAATGATATTTTTCTTTCTTACCGAGAAAACCTTCTCCTTGATTGGCTTTCCCATTCCCTCTTCGATTCCTGCCTTTTAAATACCGCTTACAGCTTTCTTAGCTGCCGCCGCAGCGGTAAATATCAGCTTGCACATTGACTCCTTGCTCCTTCGACTCGACGACGATTCCAAAGCTTCCCCTCCATTTGGCCGCTGTGTACTCCAATTACGCCGGAGTCGAATGCAACTGCCAGGGAATTGTCATTACTTTGGCACCGTGATTTACACTTCAAAAGCCGCCGCGAATCCTTTGAGAGCATTTCTTACACTCTTGCGCTTTGGCCCCGCTTCGATTTCGCTTTCTCCGTCGGCGTCCTCTTCTCTCGTCAATTGCAATTTTTCAATTTATATGCCAGGGGACGAAGCTGATAGCCCAAGGAAATTCTCGGGGTCCCCGTTGTCTTCTCGACTATTTTTTCTGAGTTTTTTGCTCCGGCAATAAAATCAGCCACGCCGCATTTGATTTGGCAACTTGGGAAAAGCAAAAATAAAAGTGCACTGAGCGTATTATTTAAAATTTGTCAAGATTTTTATTAGAAATCTTTAAGAGTGATTTGAAATCATTTTAAAAATACATGGAGAAGCATTCTTTCCCTGTAAGTGCATGACATACTTTAAGACTGATATTTAGCTTACATTTTTCTACAAACTTACTTAGCTTGCTTAAAAATAAATTAAATTTTTTCCACGTGTATGTGCGGATTGCCACTTGTAAAAATATTGGCATAAATTATGAAGCAGCCTTGGCTCTCGACGCACGAAGCCAAAAGGCGAAATGTTTCCGCTTAATAAGGCTTTCCGTTTCCGCTTCTGGCCGCCGCTTCCTTCCTTCCGCCCCCACACACACCCGCACACATTTATACACTCGAAGTTGCCACTTCTCCGCGCACTCATCCCCACTCTCCTTGATCCTTGGACTCCCCTACTTTGTATGCATCGCAGGCGGTTTTGTGGCCGTCTCTCTTCGGTCGCCTCCATTTATCTGCTCCATTGTTAAGCTCGTTGTCAGCGCTCGGCAATTGATAATGATTATAATGGTCGCTGCCGCCTTCCTACCTCCCTCCCTCCCTTGCTGCAGCAACTACTTACATTACAATGCACTTGCCCGGCGCCACCCACAGACCAGAGTCCCATTCAATGAATAGATGGCAATTTCTTTCAAAGCGCATGCAAATGACTTTGGATTTTAATTAAAAAGCAAGTGGCCTGTGCAGTGCATTTGATGAGCTTGATGTTGGAACGAAGACGATGATGGGTTCTCTGTGTCTCCTGTTTCCCTGCCCGGTTTCTCTCCATCTCTCCCGCAAAAATGTCACTGGGGAAAAATGATTAAAATACTCATTTAGGGCATTCAAGGATTATTTTCAGCACAATGTGTGGGAAATATTAGTTATTTATTATTAGCTTAATATTTATTAAGACATGTTTCTTGATACAACATTTTGCTATATTTTTTGTTTGTAAATTTAAATTCGTTTTCATTTAAAGTAAAAATTTATATTGAATATATATTTTTCTTTCACTGTATATCAGGGAAAAAAAGAAGGACACTGCTGCCTTTGTATTTTCTGCGGACGAGCCTAAAATGCTTTCAAAATAAAGTCAATGATTTCCTCTTCATCTCTCCCTGGCTCTTGTTTCCTTTCTCTTTGCATATTTTTTTTTGTTTTATGAATTATGCTGGCAATTATGCAGGCAAAGGCAACAATAACTAACACACACAGACACACACTGGCACACAGGAAGGACATGACAAAGAGAACGGAGGAGGAAGCAAAAAGGGTTGAGCCACTTCCTTTTGGGGACGGAATTGTGGTCCCAAGTTGCTTTCGGTTTATTGAACCTGTTTAATTAAGCGTAAAATGTCCCCCTTATTTGTCATCTCGCTTACAAAATTTTATGTTTTTCTTCGTTGCTATTTTTTTTGCTTTTGGTTTTTGAAATTTTAATGTGGTTTTCTTGTTGTTGCATAATTAGCAACAGATGGAACAGAAATCTGCCCAAAATGTGGCCGGGCAGCCAATCAAGCGAGAGAAAGGCAATAAAAACAGGGAATTTTCAATTGATTTAAATCAATGGCTATTTGTTGCATGTGGAGCTAAGGGTTCTGGGTATATTTTGAAATAGGAAATACATTATTTAGTAGAAGGGAGTTGCTAAAGTTTAGAATGTGTTGGAAATTAAAGTTAAGAAATCATAAATTATATATATAATTTAAATGCTTTATTAAAATACGCGAATCTCTATTTTACGAGCTATATTTTAAAGAATTTCCTGAATATTTTCCCTTCGATAAAATACGCTCTATAACAAATAAAACTAATAAACCTTTTCCCCTTTTTCTCTCTCATTCCAGGTGAGTTTACGGTTTCAATTCTTTCCATTATTGCGAATTTTCTTCCGCAAATCCCAGAGTAAGTCAGGAGAATAGGTTCTCAACTCGAAGGACTAAGGCTTAGCCCCAAGCTTAATCAGCTAACACTCACACACATGTATGTACGTATGCTAAGACTGACAAAAGAGAAAGAACAATCAGGGAAGTCAAGACGGGCTGTGGGATTTTATTCCTTTCTTTTACTTTCATTTTTTTGTTTTTTTTTTTTTTTTTTTTTTTTTTTTTTGTCGCTGCATTTTATGGCAATGCGACACGCGATGCTGCGGCAACACCAACACACATGCACACTCACACCTCGAGCCAGAAATTTTGCGCCATAAATAAAATTAAAGGTGGTGTGTGTGTGTGGTGTGGTGTATATTTTCTGCTGAGGTGAGCGACTGGCAAAATGTAATTAGAATTGTACAGTGCGGTTAATATTTCCGCCCACTTGAGTGCGAGTGCGAGGACGAGGGCGAGGGCGAGTGAGGGTTATATAAAACAATGCCCACAATGCGGCGAATCCTGGATCCTTGTTTCCTCACCCACCGCCCTTGGTGTTCCCCTGCCCTCTCCTGCTGCGTGTAAAATGCAAACGCGTCGCGTGTCAAACGCTCGTTTTAATGCCAACCTCCTGCCACCTGCCACCTGCCACACACACACAACACCACCCACTTGAGGCCAGACATTTGCAGCATTTCTTTGGGCTTGTTTTACAATAATCAAGACGAGGCCGCCGCCGCCTCCGCCCTGCCTGGTGTATAAAATTAATTTTATTTACCTTTTTTATTTTCTTTATTTTTATGCGAGGTGTAGTCTAAAATTGCAGGGGTCTGTTCTGTTTATAGATTTATTATATAAATTGTAAACAATAATTTCTAGCTTAGACATTTTAGAAAGCATCCAATGAAGTCCTATATATATATTGAAAAAGGATGTATGCAACACATTTTATTTATTTTAGCCAGGAGTACCGGGTATCTGATAGTCGACACACCTGATTCATTCGTTTCTTTCTTTTTATTTATATTCTTTTTATACTTTTTTTTTAGCCTGTGCTGGCTGGGTGCTTGTTTGCAGCCTGGAGCCACTTTCGGGTTGCCCAGTCTCGACCTTCAAGTGGCTACTTTTATTTATTTTTTTTATCCTGCTCTCTTTCTTGGCTTTTCATTCTAGCCAATGTTGTTGTTGCTTTTGTTGTGCTGTGTGTTACGTGCGCATGTAATTAGTGCCATTTCTCGCAGTCTAATTGGAAAATTAACATATGAAGTGTTTGTTTTTGTTGCTTTTGGCCCAGAAGGAAATGCGAGAAACTCGTCCCAAATGGATGTGTAATGGCACTTGAACTTCGATAGCATTCAAGGAAATTACAACTTTAATCTGTAGAAGAGGAGGGGCGAATGATGATGTGGTGCGTGGTGCACATATTTAATGAAAAATATGCGTTGGTAGGCCAATAATCAAACTACCTAGAGGGATTATTAAATTTGTAGCATATTTTTAAGGGTTTATGTAATTCTTTTTGGAGCTCTTGCATTAAATCTTTTTTAAGTAAAATGTGTACTTAAACCCCAACAATGTGAAGTTTAATCTGGAGAGCCTTGCTCTATCCACATTATTTTCGTTAGTTCCCTTCACTGCAAAATTAAAGTCACCTCAGTTTGCCGTATTTTCCACTTCATGTGGCAACTTTAAAAATAACTCACTCGCCGAGGGAAACTAACAAAGCAGCATTCCTTGCTCGCTTGCTCGAAACTGTCAGAGGCAGTCTGCACTGATCCACCAGCCCCGTCATGGCCCCTAAACGCTGAGAGACAGACAAGTTGTAAAATATATAAAAATTTCATAATACTCTTAGTGGAAAAATGTGCCACAACATCTTCCTGTCTTCCGTTTTATTATATATATTTTTTTCCGCCTTCTCCCCTGTTGTTGTCGCTTGGACTCTCTTGTCTGTAAAGATTGTATCTGCCCCCACTTTTCGCCCCGTCGAGTGTTGCTTTTGTTGTTGCGGTTATCATACTTGTTGGCATTTTGGGTTATTGTTGTTTTCTGCTGCTCTTGTTGCGGCTTGTCCACGCCCCGAGACTAACTGCAGCACCCCCGAAGCCCCGAAAAACCATCGCAAGCCACCCGGAGCCAGGAGCGAGGAGTATGTGTAGCATATAAAGCAAATTTTTATGAAGAGTCAGAGAAAGCTGCAACATATTCAGAAATTCCTGCCTTATTTTTTTCCCAAGCTCTACCTCTGGCTGGAAAATTTAATAAGAGCGGGATGGAGAAAAGAAATTTTGCGGCCAGGTCATAAAATTACACATCGGGAGGCGGAGAGTCGGAGAGCTGGCTTCCTCGTAGGTATTTCAGGTATTTATTGGTCTACTAAGTGGGCTCTAAATTTGACTTATGCGCTCGCTTCCTTATTTTTATTTCGTTTCTCAGAGTTAGAGGGGTCGCATAAATTATGCACAAGTCTCGGGGGTCGTAAAAGTGGGCGGCCAGGTCCAGCAGTATTAAGTTCTGCCCAACAGGGCGCAATAAAATCAAATCAACGTGACGACATTTCAGTTTACATCTCTCAGTGGGAAGGAGGACTCTTTGGGTGGGACAATAAAACGCACCAAATTTAAATTAAAAATCAATTGGAACAGTGGGCCCAGGAAATGGGATTTGGTCTTGAAATGGATGTTGGCTAAATTCGAAAGGTAAATACGAAAGAAATTGTTATTGGGAAGGAAAAATGATTTCCTTTAAGATATTTCTCATTGCACTTAGATGGATATATAAAGGGGATTTATGGTTTTAAATTAGATAATTTAGTTCTGTATTAAATCCAATTCGGAGGCATTTTGTAAACTCAACAAACTGGCTTTTATTTCCATTTCAATTTATAAAATGTTCCATTGATATATAAACAATATGCCATTATTTTTTTGTAATTTATATATTTTTAACAAGAGTATATTGTAACTTACCTTTAATTCAGTCTATTTTTAACAACTCTATGTATTCCATTGTCCTTTTCCTTTCTCCCATCTTGCCATTTCTATTTCCGTTTTCCCCCAAAAGTGTCACATTAAATCGCAAATTACAATGTTTGACCAATTCCCCTACCCCCTTGGATTTTCCTTCAGTTTCCTCCCCCTTGACCCAGCATGTCCTTTGGCTCATTGTAGCAACTTTTGCCGTTCGCCATTATTTTTGCTTTTGGCTTGGCTTGCGCTTTGTCAGTTGTTAACCGTTATTTAATGCACATTTAATTTAGTCGTAAATAGAGAGAGAGGTAGAGGGTGCAGAGATAGCCACCCCCTTAAGGGTTCCCTCTCCTCTTTTCTTGATCAAATGATACGCCTGGGAGTGGTTGTTGTTGGTCTTCTTTACGTTCACGGTTGGAGACATACAATTTCTAAAGTCGCCCGCATCTCAATCGCTCTTCAATTCGCTGCGTTTTGATACCCATTGCTTTGGGAGTGTATTGTATTTGGAAAAGGATACTAATACCAAAGAAGGACCTTCTATAAATATATATATATTTGCGTTGAGAACGGCCCTTATAGGTATTGCATATATTTTGTATTAAAGAGTACCGGGTACACCATGGTCCGGATATAGTTTCCTTCCTTTGTTTTATCTCTTCCATTTTGTTGTTGGCCTTCGACAGTAATTAACTAAATACAGCCTTGTAATGCCATCCGTGGGGAGTAGTGGGCGTGGCTGGAGCACGCACATGTGCGGAATAAATCAAAGCTTTGGGTCCACACACAACAAAAAGTGGGGAATGGGTGCCGTTCCCCGTTGATTTTTGCAATTAGAGAGGGATCAGGATCGGGGGAGCGTTGGAGCGCAGCGGAGCGGAGTGGCTTGGGAGGAGGTGGTGGGAGTTCATTAGATGGCTTAGCCTGCTCGGGAAAATCGAGTTGCGGGTCGGGAAAGTGGAAAAGGGAGAATAGAGCGAGAGCTGCCACTGAGTTGCAATCGATGCGTGCAATTAAATGCTGGCCAAAGCAAACATCCTGCAATGCCAGCACCGAAGATTCCCCGGCTAATTGCTAATTGATAACAGTTCCAATTAGGGGAGTTCTCATGCGGAAAACGAACCCAGCCACAAATCAGGAGCTAAGAATGGGAAAGAAAAAAATTGGGGACGGGAAGAACTTTAAAAAATTGGAATGTCTCTAAATTTTACTTGAAAACCTTGAAGTATATAGAGTTTATTTCTAAATAAAAATCCCAACTCGGCTATCAACATTTAAATTGAATTTTTATTTTTTTTACTGCCTAGCAAATTCCTTAGGGCTTGCCCCAAAATCCCGCTTAAATTCACAGAAATTCTGCGGCTTCTCAGGACTTTGCCTTGGCCCACCGAAGGCAGCGAATTCAAGACAGGAGCCAGGACACTCTGCCAGCTGGTGGCAACTGTTGCCGGAAGCGCCGGCGGATGTCCTTCCTAAACCAAATGGCTTCGCCGGGAAATATGCCGCAGCATCAAATTAAAATCCTTGGAAAGGCAAAAAAATATGAGCAGAGACGGAAAAAATAGGGAAATAAGGAAGTGCGCAGGGCAAACACCGAATTTCAGCTGCACGAGAGGTAATCTAAGGCTTACATCGCAACTAAGAGGCTGAAAATTCTTTGTTAATTCTTTTCGGTTGGAAATCAAAAAAGGATTATTAGCTCAAAGCTTTGTGTCGGCTTGGCAGATTTAATATTGGCTGATTATGTGCGTGGCTCTCTGTGTACGAGTGTGTGGGAACTCACACAAGTGACGGAAATTGCTGCATAAAGCGCGCTTGATTGAGTTGACAAGTTGTAATTTCATTGCCGGATCCGCGCTCGCTCACTTCGGGCGCCATTTGGGTGGGAGAGGGCTGTTGCGATGGCTGGCTGGATGGATGGGAAATGGCCTAACAGGGATGCTGTTGCTGGGAAAGAGGAGTAGCAGGAGCGGGAGCAAACAGGAGGTGAAATGCCATGAAATTGACGCAACATCTGCGCAGCCTGCGGGCACAAGTGCTTTTCGTGCGGCTCTCCTCGAACATGGAGCGTCGGTTGGTTTCAATATGGAGCTTGGATGATTGGGTTAGGAATGGATATCATCATGCCGCTCACACACACACACACACACACACACACACACACACACACACACATATCGAAATACATATATATGCTGGCATCACAAGAGGATGGGTAGCCATGGTAAATATATGGCAGGCATAGGCGAGAATCGGTAAATCGCACACGCAGTTCGCTTCATTAAGGTCGGATTTTGAATATATTACCAATAGGCACGAGTTCCATTTGCTGTAATAATATTTAATCGGAAATAATCATCGAAACGAAGTAGCTTAAAGCTGCCAAAGTTGAGAAAGAGTATTTAGTAACTCTTCTGTGACTAAAACAAATATAGCAAACACTTTCCCTTCGTTCCGCTTAGCTCAAACAAAGATAGCATCTATGAAAACACTTTCACTGCTTTTAGCAGGAAATTCCCCCCGGTAGGACCTTTGTTCCTACCTCAAGTTCAATTCCATTATGAATTATCTGCGGCCCGACCCTTTTTCTACCTGCCCTCACCTGCGCAAGGATCAGCAAAACTTTTCCCACGCAACAAACAAAGGACCCTGGAGAACCAAGGACGCATCCTTTGCATAGCTTTGATTTCGCCTCGCTCACGCAATGCCGCAGGACTCGGGGGACTCGTACTCATTCTCCGCCGACAGGATGCACCTGCTCCGACTCGAGTTACGCACAAATCAACACTTTCGCTTTTTGCGAGCCAGCCCAGAGAAGAGGCCAACAAAAGAACTTTCAAAGAAATAAATTGCTCGCGAGTCCTTTTGTCTGGTTTGGGCGGACAATAGAAGGTCCTGGCAATTAGCGAGCAAAGAAATCGAAACCCAAAAAATAGCTGCTGTCAGCCACACGCAGGAAGTCGGTCTTTGGATGGTCTCTGGCCAGGAAGTTGCCGTTCTTCCAAGCGAACTTTAAAGCAAGTTTATTAATGATGTGGCAGCGTCCTCGGTTTCTGGTTAACTAAGCCTATTTAATTAGTCTAAAATTTCACTGCCATCCAAAATGGTTTTAAATTTCTTAGACTACCCCAGGAAAATGTATATATATTTTTTTTCTTTCCGTAACATATGCGAGGCTGAGTCAAAGTTTATGTTAACTTTACGCATGATTTATGCGACCTTACCGCTTCTCCCAAAAAAACGCCCAAGGAGGAGCGAAAAATAACGCCTCAGTCCAAAAAAGAAAACTTTACAACAAACAAAATTAGCAAAACATGTGAAACCATCAGCTTGCGGAAAAGGCAGGCCGACAAAACTTGTGGATATATATATATTTTTTTGCGTCCTTCTTCAGCCATTCTTTTGTGTTATTCTTGCCGAGTATCCCTTCATGTTTAACATACAACCCCCATGTCCTGGAAACTTATTAAATTAAACTTCTACACATGTTTTTCCGGGGGGCCGGATATGTTCAATCTATTGTACACAATTTTATACGCCATTCGGTCCAAAAACGTGGAAAGTGCCCGAGAAAGTTGGGGGTTGACTCTGCGACGGAGACGGAGACGGAGACTCAGTGCGTTTCAAGTTTCTTTTTGGGACCGCTTATCGACATGCCAAATAAATCATTTTCTTCTGGGGGTCCGCCTTTTTTCATTGAAATCTCAAATGTTTTTCTCTCTGATTATTTTGGCAAGCGAAAGCCTTTGATTTCGCCTTGAGATATGGGCGGTAAATCTTGTCAGGAAAAAAGAAAATAAAGAAGAAGAATTTCTTTTATTTCGGGCGGGAAATTATGCCTTTGCATAAAATTTAACTGGCTCACACTCTCTCTACAATATTCACAGCTCATAAACTGAGGCAAGAGCAGCACTCAACACAATTATTTACCACCATTTAGACACAAATATATGTACATACATCCATAAGATACAATTGCCTTTACATATACAGGGAAACCCCAATAAAAAGCGCGTTGGCTTAGGTACACACACAGGGCGTAGTCTCCATGTGTGAGTGTTGCCGAGTATCCTGGCAAAACGGATACAGTCAGAAAAAATCAGGCAGCGACATTATGGCGCCAGTCAGTCACTTTGTCGCTGTCGCTACTAGTTTCCTTTCCCCCCCAAGGGGCAGGGTCGGTGCTTTGGGTGGTTTTTCCTACCACCTCTCAGGAGTCCAGGCCAAAGTCGTTCGCATACGAAATTTTTCGCTTTGTTCTGTTGTGGTCCTTGGTCTCGGGTCAAATGTTTCCTAGAATTGGAGAAAGTAAGGGGTCTGAAAGGGTGGGCTGAAAGTGCGGCAAAAGTGTGGATGAGTGAGGTGAAAGTGGGGTCAAAAGTGTTGAAGTCGACGCAAACAAAGTTGCCTTTTGTTGCTGTTTTGGGGTCTCTGCTGCTTGAATAGATTAGTGAATGATTCTCAATGGGCACATTGATTGGCTTAACGATTACTAGTAATCGATAGGTGAGCGAGAGCCAATCGATTGGGATTTGGAACAAAGGAATTTGGCTTTAAATGAGAGATTTATAGCAGGAGCATTAAGAAGTAACTTGATATCCAATTAAGTTTGCAAATATAGGAATATTTATTTTATGAATTTTAATGAGATCAATCGTTTCAAGGACTGAGGCAACTAAAGTCATCGGCTTTCATGATTAATTCCCCATAAATGTTGGTGTAAATTTGCAAATAAATAAATTACTTTGATTACCGTCATGCCTGGCTTCTCCCAGGGCTTTCCCTGCCACATCAGCTGTTCCTCGCCCCACGGACCTTATTTATGTGAACCGTATCCATTTATACAATTTCATTTTAGCAAGCTAACCTATAATTTGCTGCATTTTTAGCGCCGTGTTTCACCGATTTCTCGTCGTTCTTGTTTTCCACTTTTTTTTATGGCTGTTTCGCCATAGTTGGCCGTTGGCTGTCGGGACACATGGCACACTATATAGTCGAGGTGGGTAATATGGTATGTGCTGGAAGGGAGCCACCGGCACGACCGGTGCCTGTCGCGGAAATGTACCGCAGACATGCAAACAAAACTTTTTTAACCCACTGTAGTGGTAGTTGGCTTCGGTTTTCTCGGCCGCCTGGCACGCGAACTAACGGAGTATTTGCCAGGCACTCTCCCCTGAAGGATCCACCTCCACCTGCTCGAAAAAGGACCTTCTCCAGCCCCTGCCTGCATACTGTTTGCTCTGTTTTTATTATTACTCGTACTTCGCCACGGCGTAATGCAAACTTGTTTATTTACGTGTGGCGTCGTTGTCCTTCTGTCGCCCAATGTCTGCATTGTCCTTTTTTTCTCCCCACTTCTTGTGCTCTGTGCTCGCCCCCATTTGTTTGTTGTTCCTGTATATTATTATTTCGTTGTTGCTGTTGTTGCTTCTCCTCCTTGCTTTTGTTGTGGTTCCCTTGGCCATTTCTTTGTTGCCATTCACAAACCAAAGAGAGAGAGCGAGGTGTGAGTCAAAGTGCTTTTTGTCCGGTCCACCAAACTGAATTATAGTTTAATAAATTCATATATTTATTTTTTTTCCTTTCCTTTTTTTTTTGTGTAAAGAATGCACCGACAAAAAGGAGCAAGCCAACAAATGAGCGGTAGAGCGCCGGCGAGAGTTCATTTAACATATGCCAAAAGGTCGGGGTATAAATAAGGGAAATACTTTGTTGGCTTACCCTTAAATCTGACAAGAATAAATGAAGAAATATTTAATAACTTTAACAAAATAGAAGAGAACAAGGAATACATAATTATTAAGAAGAATTGGAAAACGTAATCCTTTCTATTAAAAGCCTCATTTACTTCCTGAAAAGCATGTAGCTCTGATAAAAAATAATTTAAAAATATTACAAACACTTAGAAACGTCTCAATAAATAGAAACTCATTGGAACAGATAAAAAATGCCTTTAAGTTAAATTTAAGAACCCCAAACACGCTTCAGTCTTACCAAATTAAATCCTACCACTTCTCTTCCTGAGCAGATTTCGTAACATTTCAAGTTCCGCCCACCATTGCCCTGATTTATTCACGCGGCTCCTGTTAATTGCATTTTCACCGCACTTATCTGCTATAAATAAAATTATATAATTACCATGCATTCTTTTAAGGACCAGAAGGGCGGAGAGGTAGCTGGTGGCTTAGAATATTTCCCTTCCAGACACAGACACAGACACAGTCAAATCCACTTAACGTTTTTGTATGTGTGATATTTAACGCGTGTTGCCATGGCAAAGAGTGGCCAAAACAAAAAGCACAAGCTGAAAGCCGAACAAAACAAAGGCAACCAACTAAAATGCGCAAAAAGGTAAAAGGCAAAGAACACTGCCACACAGACAGTGAAGGAGGGTGGGTGTCCTGCCGCTAGATGGCTGGGCTTGGGGTGGCCCATTCCATTTACATGCTCGCAAAAGCGCCTTTCCAGATGTTTATCCTTGTTGTAGGCCGCACCGAAACTCAAAAGGCGCCGCAACAAAGTAGAATTCTTGTATTTTTTCCCCCTCGGTTAATTCGCTCTTTGTGTTCGTGGAATTAGTGCTAGAAGAATTAACCGAAAGTTTGGTTAGGCGTTGGCCAAGAATGCCCAGAGATATCTCATCACTTCAAACCTCAATTACGACGCTTAAAAAGTACGCTAAAGTGTTTGGGAATTTTTTGGGTAATTTTAAGGTTGAATTGGGTAATTCGTGAAAGTTAAAGATTGTCTCGAGATTATGTAAAGCGTTTCCCAATAAATCCTGTAGAGTTTCGCTTGTATAAAGTTAAAGTTACCAATTACCACTTCAAGTAAGTGTGACCTTACTCTACTTAAGGGTTCTGAAACTTTTCTACTTTGGGTACACTAAGAAACCTTAGTCCTATGGCCACTCTACAAACGCTTCTTACAATAATAAAGAATAAAGAAAACCCCACAAAATTACAAAGTGCTAAGAGTCCTTTGATCCATTTAAACCTTAAACTGGAAAAGAACTATGGCCAAGTGCTCGGAGGACCTTTTGCTATCTAAATGATTAAGCTTTTATCTTCGTATGCTCTTTTCTTTTGCTGTATATTCCGTATTATGGTGATTTCCTTGGGGAATCGAAGACATGTGCATAGAGCATAGAACATGGCCACTGACCTCCTTCGTATCCTTGGTATCCTTGGTATCCTGCTTTCCTCCCCTTGCTAAATTATTTATTGCAACATGCACGTTCCACTACCACTCGCAGTCCCACTCCCTCTCCCACTTCTTGTAAATTTTTATGAGAATTTCGTGTTTAGAGCAGAGCGTTTGCGTTGAACTTTAAGTAATTGCAAATTGATTGAAAAAAGGGCAGCTCCGGTATGTGAATGGCGAATTACGCGCTTTATAAATTGTTTACGTTTAATGCTTTCAATTAATTTAATGCATCGCTCCGACTCGCTCTCTTTCGTTTTTCCTTTGGTTTTACCCTCATTTGGCATGTGATAGCGCCTGTGTTGGCCATGTTTAATTGCTTGTAATTTGCACTAATGACGACAGCAACAACACGACCGCATAACAAGTTCTTTTTCCGTCATTAAAAGTGAATTTTATGGCTCCTGGCGGGACTGCCATGGATTAATATAAAAATCAATAGTTACGCCGTTGTGATGGAGACACAATACATAGTTTAATTATGAATCACATCGAAACTGATCCAATACCCACCTGCTTAACTCAATTTAAGCTTTTGCCAAACAAAAAATAAATAAAACTGCAACTAAGCGAACTTTGGTCGAGTGCTTATCTATCTATTCCGCTCTCTCGCCAGTTCTATTTGGCACTTCGAGCTATTTACGCCATTTTTAATTGCAGCATGAAAAAGTAATTACAAATTTGCTTTGTGCCCTCAAACTTCCTTTGGTTTTTCCCCTTATTTTTATTCCCAAAACCAGAGGGGCGGCAGGCGTGGCACTGCAACTCAAACAAAATTATAAGCAAACACGCAAAACTGCCACAAAAACTTGAAAACTGAGAGTTTGCCATCCAACATTACTCCCAAAAAAAAAAAAAAAGGAAGAGGGTGAAAATGTTTACAAAAAAAAAGCGGGAAAATGGGGGGAAAGCGTAGAAAAAACCCCGAAAAAAATATTATATTTTGCAGTCGTTTAGGATTTGAGTTGGGATTGGTATGAAAGCAGAGTTTGGGTTTCGGTTTCGTCGAGGTTTTGGTGGTTTTCCTTTTTTGTTTCTTGTTTGGTTTCTCGCCAGCTTTGTTTGGGTTCTTGTCTACGAACCAGACGGAAAAAGCATTTGTCGCTGCTCCTGGCCGTTTTGGCCAACTTTTCGAGGGAAAAACACATTTGGCAGTGTTGAGCAAATTAATAAAAAGCAATGGCAAACATAGCGGTCACTGTTTTTCGAGGGTATTCCTGTAACTCTAGAGTTGGGAGCAGGATGAAATTCATTTGGTAAATGATGGCTGTGAAAGAATCAAAGGGTTGATGCATTGAAATTATGAATGAAAGAGAGTTTGATGGAAAGGGAATCTTCGATTACTTAAAGTGTAATTGTAGTAGAGGCCGTTTTTTGTTTGTATTCCGAGAGAGCTAGTGCTAAGCTCTCTTAGAGTGCAGCTCTCTCTTTTGCTATTGCTTATTCATGGCAGGCAAAGCGTAAAAGAGAGAGCTAGAGAGAAACCAAATTTATAATGTTGTAAAAGTTTAAAGGTAAACAGATCCTTTTTTATATGTAATTTAAACACAACTTCATCCTAGTATCCTGCTTAAGTATAAATATTTTTGTTTGTAGAACCCGCTTGCATCCTTGCCCAACAAATATCGATATCGATTTCGGGGGGCTTTAGCTCTATGGCCCTCGACAACATATGTTGGCCCATTGCAGACCACTTGCACGTATTGCCCTCTTCGCAATTTGTTTTGTTGATTCTGCTGTTGATTTGCTCCAGTCTTTGCTCCTAAACACATATACACACATAGAGATACCTTTTTATGGCCCAGTGCCGCCCCGCCCACAATTTGGCAGCCTTATCTCTCGGCGAGGGCTTTTGGCCAACAGAGAGAGAGACAGAAGGATGCAGCCTGCCGAGGGTCTTCCCCGCTCCGCTTCGAGTTTAATTTTGCTAATTGAAAAACGTAATAAGCCCGGGGGTTAAGCGATGGTGGACACACGTCGAAAGTTTCTCTCCATTTTTTCCTCCCTGGCCCCGCTTTCACGTTTAGTGCAATGCTATGTTGAGTGCAAGTAAATGCATTACACTGACCAGCTGGGTTTGAGGGCACCGGGCACTTGATTTCGTTATAGGCGAAATTAAATTAAAATAAAATCTTCAACAAAGGCCAACTAAAGAGCGCTTAAAACGAAATCCTGTCTGTCTGCATGTAGCTATTTATGTAACCTCGGAAATCCCTTTTTTTGTACCATATATGTGTGGGGTTGACCTACACTTGGCATTTTAGTTAATTACGAAACCGTCCAAAGGGGGTTTAGTCTTTTTATACCATTTGCTTTGTCTTCTCCTTTTTCGGGCGAAAATTGTCAGCGAATGCAGTTGCAGGGATAAGGGAAAGGGCTTAAGGATATAACCACCATATGAGTCTTCATGCTTAGTTGGTCTAAAGCGGGGAGGAAAAAAGAGAAAAAAGAGACAGTCCTAGCCTCTTCTGTGCATTTTGTTGATTGTGTCTCTACGGCTAATGAGGATGGCTAAGCTGTGCTAAACACGGCAAAAGGGAAATGAGTACAGGTGAACGATTGCTGTCTGGCTAAAAAGGGCAAAAACCGACGGAGGAAAAAAAGGGGGAGAAAGCTGCAAAGAGCTAGTCAATCCATAAAGAACCAATTTAGGCCAATGCACGTGGCTTAGAGCCTTTTTTCTCTCCCCCCCTGATCCCGGCTAATCATTGCCATATTGCCAACTGCAGCTGGTGCTTCCCTTAAAACACACAGAAAGAAAGGTATCTTTAAACAACAGATTTTATTTTCGAAATTTAATGACGTAGAAAATATTATATATCATAAATAAAAATAATAGATGGAATCCTTAAAGCCAATATTTTTGGCTTAGGCAGTTTGTATAATTACTTATAATCGGAATTTCTTCCAGTGCTTTAGAGAGCTTCCCTTTGTTAGCCGTTTTAATAACTTTTATAACTCCGGCTACTGGAGTGATATTAAAATGAGGGAAAAAAAGTTGTATTATTGAAATGATGAGCTTTGGGAGTGCGGACTCGCTTTGACTCGCTCGCCGTTTTTTTATGCACTGACCAAAGTCATGCCTTTGTCCTTGCTAATTAACTTGTTGCGTCGTTTAATTAGCCAAGAGCCGGGCCAGAGATAAGGCCAGCAGGAGAGATAAGGCAGGGAACTTTTCGCTTAACTGGCTACGGCATTTTTTATCTCCTGCATATTCCCTTTTTTACCATTTTTTTTTTTTCGCAGTAGCCGCATTGTAAATTATGAAAATTAAACAAATGCCTGAAAGTTTTTTAATTAACCAGCGGTTAGCGAGTTAGCTCGAAGGTAGGCACTGCCTGACACTAATTGCCAACAAGCGCATGAAATGTTTGCCAAAAATGTCAAAAGCTAAAAGCAGATGCAAATAAATTTAGCATAAATATTTATTATGGCCAACGAGAAACAGCGAGAGAGAGAGCCCTGCACTTTTGGCATTTTTGCTATTCGCAATGACAGCCTGACACTTGGCACATAAATCGAAACAGAAATTATGAGCAGAGGCACAGCGAATTCTTTTTTTAAACCCATTTTTTCGTTTTTCTTCTTTTTTTTTCTTGCTTGAAATTGCATAATTAAATTGCCCAAAAAGTGGAGCGAGTGACGTCACTATTCCCCCTCTCATTCACACCCTCATTCGCGCACTCATTCATTCATTCATGGGGACAGGCGAGAGTCAAGTCGAGTCAACTCAAGTTGTCTTCGTCTCCGTCGTCTCTGGCTCTGGCTCTGGCTGGCACTTCTCTATAAATAATTGCATGCGAATTTGTCAAGCGTGTCAAGGCAGAAGGAATGCAGCAGCATCACCGCGACAGAGACGTCCATAGAGCGCCAGAAAAAGACGGGACGAGAGGTGGAGAGAGGGGTAAAAGGCATCTCGAGGATGCGATTCGCAGTTGCGACAAATTTGCGATGTCTTCGGCATGCAAAGTGCGGCAACTTGAGTGCAAAAGTCGCATCATTATGCCGCTGCCGTATGGGAAGTAGTGGCAGCTTACACATGTGCACTATATATACGGTATGCTATATATCTGAATGATGGGACCAAATAAAAAATGCACACCGACGGCCAATTAAATGGGTCTTGCCCCGATGGGGAAGTCAATTTTAGCCAGGAGTAGTGAGCTTTCAAAGAGCCTTTGATGAGGAGTAATAAATATAGTATATTTTCAGAGATTGAAAGGACAGAAGCAGTAATTAATGAATTATTTCTTAAATCTAAAAACTATTGAAAGTCGTTAAAAGCATTTAATTAAAATAAATAGCGAGTTATAATAGATACATTTCATATATAAATTATAGAGAATAAAAATGAACGTTTAATGGATCAAAGCAGCTTGGCTTAGATATTTTAAGCAAATCCTCAGTGAGATAAAAACATCCAGAAGTATAGAAAACTTAATTCAATTCTAAAGACACAACTCACTCCTCCAAAAAAAACTTCATCTCTCTTACCTATCTAATTTAATTAAACTTTCCCTAGTCTGCCTTACCTTATCAAGCGTTTCAAGTTAAGCCCGCAGTTTTAATTTAATTTTAATACCCAACCCTTCCGTGAAAGTTTTTGCCAAAAATTCCAGAACACATATCATGGCGCAAATATAAAATGATGCAAAACAGGGGGAAACAACAAAAAAAGAAAGAAAAAAACTCACTGTCTCAGTTTTCAGCTAACTTGCGGCTGTCGCAGATTTTGACATGTTGCAGCTCCGGGAAAATCCGAATCTGCCGAGATCCTCAGACTCAAGGCTGTTGCAGGTGGAAAGTTCTGTCTGGTTTTTCCGCGCAAAAAGTTGAGGCGGTAAGCAAGCGGAAAATGTCGCGCCTTTGCCAAAAAGTGTGCACTGTCAATTTATTGCTGCAGTTAATTTGCATGAAATATAAATAAATGTCAAAACAACTTGAGACGCCGCCTCCGTGGACCAGGACTCCTTTTAAACGGGATACTGTCTAAAGCTGCCTGCCAGCTGCAGCTCCTGCAGCAGCTCCTGTTCTCGTGTATCTGATACGTTTCGGTTCTCCTCTGGCTTCTGGCAAGCCAGAATTTAAATTAAATTAGAATTTCTCTGGGTGTGTAATTTAAAACTATTTTGCATAGGAACTAAAGTGCGTCTAACACTCGGCTACCCCCGTGCTCGCTCTCCCCTTCCAGCTGGCTCTCCTTGCTCTTTTTTAGGAGCACGCTCTGCTGCTCTGCTGTGGAACCAACCTAAACTTGTTAAGCTTCGGGGAATTTTTAGCTTCGCATAGCACCGGCTGTAGTCGGGGCCGAAAGGAGATCCGCAAAAAATGCGAGAAAAAAAATGTTACAATATTTAAAACTCAACTTGATATGCGCCTGGGAGCTTACTGCGTCTTCCTGAGCGTGTGTGAGCGTTTGATTTATAGTGAGCTGGGATTAAGCTGTCTTTGTGCTCGGCAAGAATGTTGTAGGAAATTTTTAGTATAATGCAGACGGCGTCGCATTTGACCTGGGGAGAACTTGGCTCCAAGTGCAGATATCGGTCAGGGAATGGGGTTCTCAAGTGGATGGGCTTACTTGTGCCAGACAAATTGATAAATAAAATTGTCCGGAAAATGGGTAAGGAACTGACAGGGTTTTTAACTCCTTTTATTTCAAATTAAGTGATACATTTTCACTTACGAACTAAATGTTGTTAAATGTAAACTAGATTCTGTAGTTTGAGATTATAATAAATTATTTATAAATCGTATACAAACTATTTTTCGTCTATAATTACCAACTGGTTCGAGCCTTAGAATCAGAAGTGTCTGTACTTTATCCCGCATTAAATTTCTATAAATTCTACCTATACCTTAAACAAAGTTCCACATATGTTCTTATCCTAAACCCAATCCTTATAATACCTGCTCGCATAAGGCTTCCGTTATTGCTCACTTAATAACGCAATCATCGATCACAAACTCTTCTGTTTTACTTTTAAGACGAAGCCATATTTTCTAGCATTTCTCGTAGTTCAATGGACTTTAAATCTAATTAGCCAATTGTGAACCTAAATCCCAAAGGGGCATAAGGGAAAAAACCATAAAAATCAATAGGGATAAAAAAAGAATAAAAAAAATAAAAACAAAAACCGTAACAAGAAAACATATGAAAAATGGCGTCGCATAACGGTACATATATTGATATGTACATGTGTAGGTATGTTTGGATATATACTTACGCAGTGATGACGACGACATCGCCATTGTTAATAGGATTACGGAGCAACAATAAGAAGGAGGGGATGGAGGAGAAGGAAAAGCAGGAGAACGAGGCGAGCCAAGAGAACAACGAGAGCAAAGCAAAGCTAACGGCATTAGCAATGGCAGAAAACCCCAAAAGCGAAAAAAATCATTTATAGTAAAATACAACACAAAACGAGAAGCCAAAACAGCAGCAGTAACTGGAAATAGGGGAACGGGGGAAAGAGAGAGAGAGAGATATCGAGCGAGAGGGGCAAACAAAAGTAAATTAGATTGTGTGGCCCATTAAGGCATTAAGATTTCATTGCTATCTCCCCTTCCGCTTGCTCGCTCTCTATCTCTCTCTCTCTCTGTGTAGTGTAGAGTACCCCTACCATATGGGACCTACCGTTAGTTACCCTCGTGACTGAGAAGCGGAGAAACCAACCCCTACCACCATATTCCCTCCCTCTCTGACACACATGCGGCGACACTTAAAGCGTTGCCGTCGCACTTTAAGGGTTTCACTTAAGTCGCTTTCCCACACGGCAAAAAAAATGTCCTTATTATCTCTATTTCATCTTACATCTTATAAAAAAAAAAAAAAAAAAAATGTCCAGAATTCAGGTCCTTGAATTTTATTGCATACTTTTAGACACCTTTTAGGAGATTTCAAAATAATAGTGTTTTCTGTGAATTTCCTTGTAAAGAGAGTTAAAGCTAAATAAAATATAAAATAAATAATAATTTAAATGATTAATACTGCGGACTTAATTAAATTAGTTACCATTTTTATTTATAACAAAGTAACTACTAGCATAAAGGAAACATTCTATGAAATGTTTTTCTTTGCAAAAATGATCCCTGTGCGCTCTTCAGCTTTCTATCTGCTTCCCTTAGCTTTTCCCCGACACCGAACTACATCGCTTCATTTTCATTTTTTCGCACTTGAGCGTTTTTGTGTTGACTTGTTAGGCAGCTCGTCGCATCCTCGAACCCCTGAAAGAATCTCGGGCTACGTGACTTTTTGCGGTTTGCTTGGATTTAGCCGGCGAAAAGTGCTAAAAATTGCCCAATCCGCCGCAATATACCAGCATTTTGTTTAATGACCTTGAAGCAGAAGCGTGAGTCGAAATGTATCTTGTATCTGGCGGATGTCGTTTGCTCGAGTTCCATTCAATGAGCTCCATTCGCCGCTCGCCTCTAGTGGCCGGCTAAATTTAATGGACCGTGCTCGAACACATGGGCGGAGAGGAGGGTGTATTCATTCACTCGCTCTATGTTTGCAGACTTTTAGGCGCTCGTCATTGTTTGGCATTTGACTTAATTTAAAGTGCTGGCATCTAAGTGCAATTGGCTGTGAGATGACAAGTGTTTGGTCTAGAAGGGGGAAAGTGGTCAGGAAACGTGTTGGAAGCGGAAATGCTGGGCTAAACTAAATCAGTAAATTGGGAATTCGAGACCCTATGAATTCTAGATAAAGTAGATACCTTGCACAGCTTACAATGTTGGATATAAATGGATTCAATACCCCTAAGAACCACGTAGAGGCATTGAAAACTTATATTTGTTCGTTTAATATCCAAGAAAATCCAATAAACTAACCAAAACTATTTATCCCTTCTTCTATTTCCAGGTAAATTACACGTTCTTCTCTGACTCTGCCCCCAAAAATGCCTCTGCCTCTGTGAGTAATTTAATAAATAGGAGTATGTTCGAGACTCCTGAAATCCGAGGAGCTTGCGGGGGGGTGAAAGGAGAGTGAGTCGGTCGGTCGAGCAAACATTTCGTAATTTTCAATTATGGGGAAAACATTTCAGGGGCCTTTGTGTCAGCAGCAGCAGCAGCAGCCGCAGCAGCAGAGCACACACATGCTCGTAAAATGTTTTGTTTGCCGGCTAACCGGAATTTCGCATAATCATTTGCATACATAATAAAAATTCCCCAATTCATGGGCTGCTGCTGGAACCTCTGACCAAACTATTTATGCTGATCATCATTAACGAACCTTTCCGCAAGAAAAGCCGAGATTCAACGAACAAGAAAATTAATTTATGTGCCGAAAGGGTTGCGAACTTCATCTTCAGCTTCCAGTCCTTGATTTTTTGAGGGAAAACTAAACTCCTTGGGAGAGGGATGCTGTTTGGGCAGGAATAGAAATCATTAATATGCTGAGCTGTGCATGTGACAAAGGACACTCGCCGCACGGAGACAACAATGCATTATAATGTGCTTATAAATATATTGAGAAGGATGCTCCGGGTCCAGTTTGGTTCGCTTTTTAGACATATCGCCCAAGGGTTGTCCATCTCAGGCACTTTTCTATTATTTTCCCAGGCCCTGGGAACTTGTTTAGATTTTTATTTTGGGAATTTCCGTAGTGGGCTTGGCTTGTTTGATTTTTTGGCGTTGATAACTGGAAGGTCAAACGAAAGTCGTTCACACGTTCCGCAAACACTCACAATTAGCAGCTGGCGTTGAGTGACCATTTGCTCTCTGGCCAGCAGGAAGGCGAAGGCGAAGGCGAAGGTCTACAAGACTCCTAGAAATCGGAAGCCACCCCAGGATGAATCCTTAATAAATTCCGAAATGGGACACGCGCTAGCCACGAACCCTCCTCCGAGTTGTTTATTCGCTGCCTGGCGACATTTTATAGTTTTTTCCCTAGCTGTGTGGATTTCTCGCATTTTATTGAGATGAATTACCAGAATACACACACACACACACTCTGCCCCCAAATGGGGGTCAATGCTTACTGGTCTTTCCCTTACAAGTATTAATGATATGGGATTTGGGCTGATCTACTCCCGTACGGACTCCTGTGCATCAATATTCGGGCTTAACCCGGACCAGAGCGAGACAGGGCTGGCAAAATCAATAGCATTCGCAACAGAGCCGAGCAAACAACAATTTTAATGTCCTCTGTCGGTCGGGGGCGTTCATAAATTTTTATTACGTAATTGAGTTTGTTAGGTTTAGTTCTGGCGAGAGGGTTGCTCTTGCTGTTCCTGTAGCTGTTACTGTTGAGCCATCGCAAATGTCTTTGCATGAAACAATAAAACCAAATGTCGAATTCGCTTGAACCGTGGGGCCGGGCCAACACACCGAAAAACATTATTAATAAATACAAATTCGTTTTGGGGTAAGCGGACGTCAGAGGGTTAAGATGGAAAAGGGATCAATAAATGTTGAGGGAATTGCAATTGCAGAGGGTTAAGTGTGCCGCGGGAACTATGGAAATGAGAGATGAAAATAGTGTTGAAGTGTTGTGAAGGAATAAAATGGAAATAAAGGAGGAAAGCAAGGTTTTGCAGAAGATACTAAAATGTTTAATTTAAAAACCTTACTTGCTTGTAAATCATTTATATATATAATTTAAGTGGAGATAGTTATAGTTATATAAATATTCTTATATGAAAGGTTATTATTTCTACCAATTAGACCTACTTAGTTTTTGATAAATTTACTCTAAAGCAGTTCTAGAGGTTAAAAAAAGCTGGAAGCCCCTTTGCTTATTGAAACCTCAGAAATCAACTCACATCCTTTGGTTAAATTCGTGAATATTCAACAGCGTAAAAGCGATTTCTTATTCATTGCATTCCATTGGCCACAAAAAAATAAAATAAAATAAAATGGTAGCAGAAGGAGCAGAACCAAACATCTGCATTCTCATTATTAATTGATTAAGCTCGCTTTTCGCCCCGCTTTCGCCTTCGGTTGTCCAATATTTTGACAGCAAACACGCGCCGGGGAGACACCAAAAGTGCTCGGGCTCGCCAAAAAAGAAATGCCTGAAAAAGAACAGATAAAGGAACAATAAATTTACATAAATTACCCGCATGAATGCCAAGGAGGCGAACGTAAAGAGAGTGGCAGGGGGCACTCGACAAAAGTGTCCCAAATGGGAAGCGGCAATTCAATAAGGCGGAGTGAAAGGCAAACCCGAATTATGCGGCACGTTCCACACGTAACTGGGCCTCGGATTCGGATACGGTTTCGGGTTCTTCTTCTTTTTTTTTTTGTCTTGGGAGGTGGTGACTCCCTGAAATTCCTCATTCCCAGATATCGGGGTGCTATATATGAAGACGTGTCCCGTGAGCGGAGAATGGCCGCAATTAGCATGCTAAGAGGATATAATGATGTACAAAGGGAAGCGAGCGGCGGCACACGCTCATAAATCACCTCGGGAAGGTGTCCCATAACAGGATAGCTCAAAAGTCTCCGAACCCTTTTTTTTTCGGGACCGAACAATGGGCAAAGGAGAACGAGATCTCTTTGCCCGTGGCGGTGAAAGGTTGAGGTGTCATCGTCCTTTATCCTTATCCCGTTTCCCAATTCGAGTGTCAACAATAAACAAATTTGTTTTACATTCCCCGCGATCCCTTTTTTGTTGTCACTGTTGTTGTATTTTATTTTATTTATTTATTTGGCTGCAGGACACACAGAACCCTTGAGGAGGAGTCCTCGACGTCGCCACCGTCGTCGTCCTGGCAATCATGGTATTTTCTCCACCCCCTTCGGTTTTTGTGTCTTTTTTACTATTATTGTTATTATTGTTTCATTTCGAATTGGGCGCCCGTGTAAATGTTTCTGTTGTCGATGGGCCGGGCTTTTGGCCCTGTCAAATTGCTGTCAACATTTCAAACCAGTTCCAGTTTAATAATGTAAAAGTTTTCCCTCACCTTCTCACCTCGTCCGGGGCTCTGGTCTGGCCGTCTCGTCTCGGCTTTATTCCCCAAAATGTTGTCAATCGTGAGGCAGATAAACTTGGGATTTGTTGCACAAAACTTTTCCGTTCTTGTTAATTAAACTTGAATGTGTGTTTGTGTGCGTGTGTCGGCGGTTTCCACGGGTAATAGAGCCGGAAAGTAGCGCCAAAAAGTAGCAACTCCTAATGAGATTGCGGATCGTTCTAATGGAGTTTTCCCCCGTATAGGATTTTCTGGGGGAAAGCGCCTTAATGCCGCGAAGATGGTCCTTAAATTGGTAAAGATTGAAAGTTGGATTAGGTAAAAAATAACCAGAAATAAAATACATTCTCTATTTTTCTTGAAGCTAAAATAATAGTATATATTATTCTTGAACTTCCTCCTTTTAACGCCCTCCAAAGCTTCAATTGGACTTGTTTTTGCTCCCTTTTATTTCACTTGCTAATTGGATCAAATCAACAAAGTCCCGCCACCTCATTACTCTCTCAACCCCCGTTTGCTCTTTTAATTCCCGCTCAAGAGCACTTTGACTCACAGCCATCACTCAAAGAGAGAATCAAGAGTCCTGGCAACCCTTCTCTTGGCTCTACTCTTTCTCCTGAGAAAGCACTTCCTTTTTCGAGTTGGAAGGACGAAGCCGTTTGCCTTCTCCAATGCAAAAATTCTTATTCTTGGCTTTGATTTGTGCGCTTGACTTCGGATTTGCTTTCGGATTCGGTTTCGGTTTCTGGCTTGGTCTTAGTTTTCCTTTAAGCCCCCTTGTTTCTCCCCATCCCTCGGGGCTTGTGCTAAGCTGACATCATCAACACCGCACAGAGGGTGGACGAAGCATGAGTCACACTCTCTGAGACCACCCCTCGATGCACCACTATCCGATTTCAGGACCGCCCACGTAATTGCTTCCTGCAGATTTTCGGACATTGGGCCGTGTGCATAATTAAGCGCTTTCGGATTGTATTTTGAGGCCACTTAAAAATGTCAGACGGAAGTCGGGCAAAAGCCGAAGGCCCGGGGCAAACACCTGTCAGGTTTTTCCCCTCTCATATCCTGCCCTTCTCCCTCTGGCGTCAGTCGTCTGCCTCCCTCACACATGGAAGGGGGGTCTCTTCTATACGAATATTCCAGCAGGGGGGGGATAGCAGCGCGCCCCCGCTGCGGCATTTGCCAATCAAGCCTTGGGCGGTCTGGCGGTGACACAAGCTGGAAGCAAACTCTTTTGAATCGAGAAGGTGGGCAATCGATAGATTTTCACCGTACCCTGCGTATTTATTGGCATTATATTTATAAATGCCCCAATGTCGATCCCAACTGCCAAGTGGCTTTCTATATATCCTTCCATGTGGCTAGACACACAGAGGAAATTTATAAGTCACTAAGGGTTTGAAATAATATGAAAAGGTGTCTAAAACTAGGCAATGAAATGTTTTTAGTTATTTTGTAGCATACTTTTAGGCATTATTTTTAAATAATTTGAAAACCACAACATATTACATTTTAAATGAACTATAAATGATTTAAATTAAGTTGCGGAATATGTAATTTTTACTGCAATAAAATTCAATTTTAACTAACTAACTTTAGCGTTACACATTTAGATTACTTTATATATTTTATTAAAGTTAGCGACTCCACTATTTTGTACCTTTTTCTGTGCAAATTTTTCCCCTGTGTATTTGTTGCGGGTGAGTTTGTGTGTGTTGCCTGGATGGGCTGTCACTTTTTCGGTTTCCTAAGCAGCAGCAGCAATAACAGCAGTGGGGAAAAACCTCATGACAAATTCATTTGACTTACACATGACTGAGCTCCTGTGGCTAGCCAACAACAAAGGACCTTGGGCGAGAGGTAGGTGGAAATTGGAGAAGAGGAGGCAACACGGCTATGGGGAAGGCTGGAAAATTTGACCTTGGATTGGGGTAGGTGACCCAACGGGGAAGAAATTGCGGAAAATACTGTGATATATGCTGAGCTGGGATAAACAGGCTGGATAAGAGGATTTGGGAAAACTTATGATGTGTTTTTCTTCAGAATCGATAAATATTTGAGGGCTTCAACGATAAATGGATCGATTACCCGTAAACGTTAAGTGGGTGGACTCTGGAAAAGGCTGGGTTTTCAAGGGATTCTTTAGTTAAATAGCTTTATATTAAAACTAAAATAACAAAAGAATGTGGCATGAATATATCCAATGGAAGCTCATTCAATTGTTTCTTAGTAATCACCTCAATTTGGGCTCACTGTCCTGGGCCCAGCCTTCCATCATTTGTCATGCTTATTTAATAATAAATTGTCTTGCCTTTCGTAATAAATTCAATTGGTTGGCTGTGGTAAGTGACTTTCCCTAGACCAGCTATTGATTGAGCAATGAACTATTATTTGCGGTCGAACGTTGTTTTAGCCACAAAACAAGGCTCAAAACTTGGCATAATTGACCATAAACCGTCCATCGACTCATTCGGGCAATCTACTGGCCACCGCCTGCAGTTTTTAATCAACTTTTTGCGAGGGAAAAAGGTCTATCGTTGACATAACTCAGTGGTCGGTCGGTCCTTGGTTCCTCCCGGTCATCGTTAGGCCGAGAACTTTTCCCATAGAGCAGATGTTGTTTCTTTCTAATCGAACAAAACCTCTCGGTCCGGGTCCGAGTTCGAGTCCGAGTTCGAAGTCCATGTCGGAGTAAACTACCCCGTGGAGACCGTTGGCCAAATGTCTCAGCATCTCCTTCGGTGGGCAACCCCTGGTCCTCATTACAAATAAATATCTTTCACTATTTATAATGCCGCAGGGACCTCACCTTCCGTTGCCCTCCCTCTCGGCCATGATTCTGTACAAATTATGCAGATTAGAGGGTCAGTTCACAGCTGCCGGGCTGTCGGGCTGCCGAGCTTGTCTGGAACCTGGCACCTGGATTGGATGGATAAAAAAGGAAAGGTACATTCTTGAACTGCAGCCTCCTGTTGCCCCGGATTTACATAAGAATCGAATTTAATCTTTGGCCGCATAATTTGCCACAATTTATTGGTAAACGGGGGGCCGACTGGCCGCCCTCATTGAATCTAATTTGACGGTGTTTTCTGTGCCAAAAATGCGCCCAAAATGAGTTCATAATAAGATTATCTGGGTCACATGTGTTGAGTACGACTGGTTAACTTTTTTCTCTGTTTTTCTGTTTTTTTTTTTATTTTGGCTAACGAAAATATGGGCCAAACACATGGAGAACGCTGCCAGCTGTGTGGGCGGGCGGACGTTCAATGCCAACAAATGTCACCATTAATTTGTTTTATTTTCGCCGCCTTATCGGTGGATGTTGCCTGTAATTTTAATTGAGTTTTGACTGGTTTTTATAGTTTTTGGCTCCGGAAACTAGAGCCTGCCAGTTACGGCATAAAAATTGTATGGTATATGCCACTCTTATCGGACTGCCGGTGGCTCCTCTATCTCTCTTCAATATGTCAGCTCTAAACAATGGGTCTCCACTCGAAGCGTGAAATGTCAAAGGGAAAAGCTGAAGGGGGAAAAAAAAAGAAAAGCCAATTTCCTGACATATCGCTCGGGCTGCTGGAAAACGCATTCTTAGCCTGTGTATTGGGCAAAACGAAAATAAAGAGTGGAATTCTGAAAATCGAAATGCTTTGTTTTCGCCCAAAAACGAGTGTAGCGAAGTGGAGTGTAGAGTGTTGGGTACGGGTACGGGCGTGTGTGCTGCTTGATTGTAGATAAATATGACAATAAAATAGTCATAGAGCGGGGCCGCAGGAACGCAGCGATGTCAGCTTCAAATAGCGAAAATATTTTCGCTCCACTGCGGTACAGTTGGCTCCAAAAAGCACCAGGCTACGCGCGCGTTTCTGACGTGTGAAGGCGGTGTCAGCGATGCAAGCGCAATTTGGCGCCATCTGTCGGTTGCTCGGTTGGGAATGGGGATGGGGATGGGGGGGTGATAGTGAACCGTATTGGGTGGTTCTTGAAAGGTTTTTCTGTGTAGTAAGGGCAACGCACGTGATAAGCATATGAAATTTTATGGCAACTCTATTTGTAACTTTCACTGGCTGCTCATGTGTGTGGGTGAGCGGGTTTGCCAACAACTTTTGCTTTGAAGTTTGTCTGTCTCTGTCGAACACTCACACACTCAGCTTTTGTGTGTGCGCTGACTTGGAAAATACTTTTTGTGATAACATTTTATGGCTTGACAAGGCAGCCGCCGCATCTCCTAGAAGGAGCAAGAGAGAGGCAAACTCTTCCGAGTTCCTTGCAATTTTTCCTTAACGAAAGAATTATAAAAGAAATGGCTGCAGGAGAATGTGAAACGAGGAAGAGGAGGACTTGAGGCTAATGGCTCTAGTGCAGGGCATCAATTTGCCATATGACAGTTGCCTATAAATAGCCAAAATGACAATGCCAGCTCTGACACTTTCTAGCCGACATTGATGGAAGTGAAAATATTATCTTTTGAAATGTTAAATACTCCACAGACCTAAAAATATCTGTAAAAGAATGAACTTTATATATAAAAGAATTTAAAATTATGATTGAAACACAGAAAATCACAGGTATTTAGCACAAGACTTGGATTAAATATGATAATATTATGCTTAAGGAGTGGTATTCGAAAAGTGTGACCATTCATTGTAAGCTTAGGTCCTTGAATACCCTATAAATTGATTTTAAGTCCAGGGATATTATTTCTAAGTGTCACAGCCAAACACTCCCAAGTTTAAATGCCTGAAAATAAATATTTTGAATTCAACAAAATATTAGGTGCAACTGATTTAGGAAAGTGTGTGTTCCTCTTGTGATAGCCAGCGATGCCGGCAATTACAATTTGTTTGGCATTTAAAGCGGGTTCAAAGCGCGTCAGCGAGCTGGGCGAGGGCGGAAAAAATAAACACGCATGCTTATGAGGTCATTCAACAGTCGTAAAATTTTCGCTTTGTGGCTCCGCAGAGTCCCAAACAGACATTTGTCGCCCCAGCAGCACTCTGTGCCCCCTTTCTGTGCGTGTTTGCACGCTTGTGTTTGTCATTGCCACTTAGCCTTATTAGTATGTGCGGCGGGCAACCGGGCGCCCGCCCGGCTGTCTGACTGTCGGTCGGTCGGGTCGGTTCACCCATTCCATTTTGGCCAAAAGTGGCAATGAAGCTTGCCAAAAAGGATACACGGTGCACTGCACACTCGCAGGCTGGCACTCGCACACTTGCTTGCACTTATTTTATGCTCTCCTTGCAGCGTCATGTAAGCAACGCCAGAAAGTATGCAATATTAAAATATATACGTGCATGTGTGGGAGAGAGGGGGGCTTGGGACATCAGACAGCTGCGCAATAACTGTACATTAAAAGTCATTGCATTCATGATATTATTTTTTATGTATTTTTTTCGCCAGCCCCTGCACCTCTGTTTATATTTGTATACGTATATTTTTTTAACGATTTTTTCTCTCTGTTAGAATTGAAATTTTTTCTCATTTGTTTGCCTGCCCACCGCTGCTCATCATTTGCCCCGTCTGTTTGTTTCTTCTTTTTTTTTTATGGTTTGTTTGCTGCCCTTTGGGGGTCTGACACGCCTACATACACACAGTCCACGAAAATTCACATTCACATTCACCAAGAATGAAAAGCAAAAAACTGCATTGTGAAAGTCCCTAAGCGGGCAAGCGCTAATGCTTTGTTGATGAACAAAAAATGCTGGCAAAAAATTGTGAAAAA
Source organism: Drosophila rufa (assembly GCA_018153105.1). NCBI lineage: Eukaryota > Metazoa > Arthropoda > Insecta > Diptera > Drosophilidae > Drosophila > Drosophila rufa. Next base: position 8,734,743 of record JAECXS010000002.1, read on the forward strand.
AAAATAATAGTGCAATAAAACCCCACAGAATGTGCGCTGAAAATATTCATAATATTTTCAGTTAGACTCAACAGTTGGATTTTGCCCCGCAGAGCAAGCTGCAGCCGAGAAGGCAGTTTAAATAAAATGGAACAAAATAAAATGCAACCGTAGGATGCTGGGAAAAATCCTATTTCTCTCTCTAGAATCGCTTTCGATGAAATAACTGAATTGCTGTCTAATTTAGGCTTATTTTCCAACAATTTCTCCCTTCAATTAAATGCCAATTACTGGCTTTGGCCACACCCAATAAATTTAGCTCAAACAAAAATATTTGTCTAAAAATTACAAAAATTCTTCGACTTGCAGATGAGTTCTCCTTGTGGGCAGTAAGAAAAAAAAAAAAAACTAAAGCTGCAGGACATGAAGTGCAAGCAAGTAAACAGAAATGCCAAGTTTATAATAAATTTGGTCGAAAGAGAAATTGTTGAACAATTCACTCGAGCAGAAAGTTATTTCATAATTTATTTGACACCTGAAAGAAATAGAGAAAATATGGCAAGCCAATAAGCTGTCACAGAGCAGAAATTCTCAAAGCAGCGGCAGCCACAGCAAATTAAATGCAATTCAATTTATAAAATCAAATATCTTCTAGCAGCAGTCTCTATATATATTTATATAAATATATATTTAGTCGGGTATATATATTGTAAGCTAGAAACACATGTTAGACAATCAAAAGAAAAGGAAACCGAAACAAGTTAACCACAAAACGGACAAGCAGGGACTTTGGGGAAAGGGGAAGGGAAAACTAAGGAAAGAAGGACAATTTTCCACTTGCTGGGCTCCCCTTTGGTTTGCTTCGGTTTCCGCAAACACGGCAAAAGATGTTATCCTTTATCCTTTTTATTTTGCGAAAAATTCAATATTTTTCAAACAAACAACAACACTGGGGCCGGGCGGCGACGCACATCGAAGGATAACATATTAAATTTGCCAACAGCAGCCAGAAGGACTGGAAAGGGACAATGCCATAAAGACAAGAAATCAATTTTTTTTCTCGCAGCTCCTTGCGTAACGTAACGTTGTGCGGAGAAAACAATTTTCTAACAATAAAAAATTGGCCGAGCGAGCGATGGAAGGACTCGCACACTCACTTATGTTCTCCGGCCTTTAAAATCGAAAGGAAACGTAGCCGGGTGTGTGGCAAATCATAAAAATCGAACGGGGCGATCATGATGAAGGGGCTGGCTGTGTGGCAAGCCATAAAACGAGGGGAGAGGCAATAAAAAAAATGGGGGGTGAGAAAAAAGCACAAACAAAAAAAATTGAAGGATGGGGTCAGAGATAGAGATCCTGGTCTAAGGACTTGGGATTAGGCGGCTGGCCAAAAGTCGAGACTTTAATTGAGGTGAAAGGAAATGCCTCTGCAACTTTTCTCTGCCTTCTGTCACCGACAACTGTCTCTATATCCCCACACACACGTCCTGCCCCGAACTCGAACTAATAACGAGCCTCATTTTGTGTAAATCGATAAAGTTGTTACATGGCAACATCAGTGGCAAAAAATAAAAGTTTATTTTTGTTAGCAGCAAAGTTTTTCTTCCGTTCGGTGGGGTAATATTATCGCATGTTGCATTTGCCGAGCGTGCTGACAATTGAATTATTTATGTGCCTTTGGGTCTGGTCTTCTTCGTCTGGCCAAGTCCCAGCTCCTATCGACCCGGTCTGCTGGCCTTTTGTTTGCGCATTGATTGAATCCTTTCGATGTCCTGTGGACGCTCGCCCATTGTCAGCCCGTCCTGCTCATATGCGCTTTATGCAGTTTATTGGCGATTACATTCACTCAAGAGCAGAGCAAGGCGGAGCGGAGCGGAGCACCACAACGTCCAATCATTTCGTCCTGGTCCTGGGGTCTTGGCTTTGCCTTTCGTCCTGCGCTCCTTTACTGTGATTGTCATCGTTTGTGGAAATTTGATAAGCGCTTTTTGTGCGCTCGTGCTTGTGTGTGTACTCTTCCTCGGCATCATCCTCTTCCATCTCTGTCGCTAGACATGTTTGTTTGCAAGCGAAACTTTGCTTGTTCGTGTCAGGACTTGGATCTTTTTAATAATGCGGGTTATGTGATGGATTTATTAAAAGCGTGTCCCCATGTCGCTCCGCTCTTTTTGTGTGTTTGTGTTTGCCATAAACTTTCTCCTTGTCTGCTGCCAGAGCTTCCCTTTTCAATTAGTTTGCCGCATTGAAATACTTTGGCATGCCGGTATTGAATGTCAAGTGCTTCATTGCGGCGGAGTTTAGAGAGAGCGAGCAGTTGGGCTTCACAAAAAAACAAAGCAAAAAAGTTGCCAACAATAAGCTGGCGGGCTGGCCCCCATAAGTATGCCATAATAATTGCAACCGAAGCCCTTAGGACAAAACACATATGGGCAATAAAATTTTTTATATTTACCAGCGCCCATTCATTTGACCGCAAGACAAGACCACGCCCATCGGGCCGCACAACCCGTTTTTATTTCTCATTTTACGATCATGCAAATGTCTTTGAGCGGCAGTGGCGCCCATGGAGGCGGCGGCGTCGGCTTTGGCGCCAAAAAGTCGGCAACATATGTCCGACAACATGAAACGAAATCAATTTGCCTGTGTCACGACCTTGGGGGCCGCCAACTCGACCCGGAGGCCAAAGGGGACCCAAATTGTACACTGAAAGAAAGATGCCCAAGGGATTTAATAATGCTTGACTTTATTTTTTGTTAATACCACTGGTTTATAATTAAATAATGGTTTTTTTTTAAGTTTTCAATGATGCAATACGAATACTGCAATAAAAAAAACTCGTATTATCAACGGCATCGCATGGATTCTTTGGAAAAGATAATAATCCAGCTTACATTAAGTTTATAAGTTCTAAGTTATCAGTTCTAAGATAAGTAATTAATATATTTTCGATAATAATTTAAAGGGAAAAATCTGGTATTATCAACGGCATCGAAAGCATAATTTATAAAAGTAGTACGTAACTGCCCTAAATTTTTTTCCTCTGTCGATGGCGCACACACTTCTGCGGCTTGTTATTACGGCATGCGACTAAATTATTATGGGGGCTCGTTAATTTGCGGACACTGCGGACGTCCACAGAAAAGAAATCGCAAATAATCGCATTAAATGGGGCCACGCCTGCGAGGGCAAAAGGCGAAAAAGGGAAAATCGATTAAGCAAGCGAGCTTTCCCCCCTCCCCTCGCTCAGTCATGCCTCACCCCTCACCGTTCGTTGGCCTCTTTTCATATTACATTATGGTGATTATTTTTATCGCCGCGTCACGCGATATTTTCCTGATGTCGCCGCCTTCTGCTAAAATGGCTGAAGGAAACGGAAACGCCACCAAAACGCGTGAGTGTGAGTGTGAGTGCGGTTCCTAGGCAAACATTTGCCATATCTATGCCAGTGTGTGAGCGGTGTGTGTGTGTGCTGTGTAAACGACGCCGCCTTGCAAATGACTGCAGTTAAAAAGTCATCAATGTCTGCCAAAAACGAAGCTCGCCATTAAATGTTGCCGCAGTTTATGCCAATCTCCGTCAAAATGTGCGTGTGTGCGCCCCGAGTATCTATGTGAATGTCGGATAGCGCCCGAGTGAAGTCAAGTCAAGTCAAGTCAATGCGAGACCCCATCCTCAATTATACATCCTCGCTCTTGGCCTTCTCGCCACGTGTGTTGGTAAAAATATGTATGTGAATGTTTGAATATTTATTTCTATCATAAAAAAAGTCAAACAGAACGACGGGAGTAGAGGGAGTGGAGCGAGTGGAAAAGCGGAACAAAGCCCCAAATACCACAGCCTGCTTTTAGGCTTAAAAATGCTTTTAAAGTGGACTTTTTGAAAGGCACCGAAAACGAAAACAAAAAGCTATATACGATTATATATTGTTTGGCACAAATAAAATAACAAATACCCCGAAAAGTCTCTTCATTGATATTCATTTTGGCATGGCTTTTGTGGAACAAATTCAACATACAACACACAAAACGTAGAATAAATAAGTTGCAATACCTTTGCTTGAAAATTGCTCCCAATTGCGCAATAAGACTGCTCCCGAGAGGCCTGCCATTCCCCAGGGGCCTTCTATTCAAACAAAAGCCTGCAGCTAGATACTGCTGCCGATCAAGACTCCTTCCCCCAGATTAATCGGGAATCGCTATGCCAAAGCCCAGTGTCCAGGAGCTCTGCCTTGCAATTTGTAAAGCGGCACATGGCCATGTGGTCAACTCATGGGGAGGCAAAAGGCTTCCAGGGAAAAAATCAATGTGCTACAAACACAAACACGCACAGGCACTGCGAAAAATGGGTTTACTTTTTGATATATTTTAATTAGATATACGAAATTTCGCATTGCAATTGAGATTGTCATCGTTAGCAAAAATTATATAAAACCTACTTTGAAGAAGTGAGATATGCTAGGTTATTTATGGCAGTGTAGGGACCGCAACCCGTGTCGCAGGAGAGTCCCTGCTCGGGCGCCACGGCGTGCATTATGTGGCCATATGTGTGTGTGCGAGTGTGTGTGTGTCGGCTTGTGTACAAATAAACACGGCAATGCAAACCGAAACGGGGCAAAGGGGACACGGCACTGCCACCACGTTGGCCTGCAGGCTGCAGTCGGTTTACGTTTAATGCCCATATATATTGTGTTGCCTACTTTCGGGCGCAGTGGCCAATGGCCTCCAGTTCTGAGCCCGCTTGGCCACTTTTTTAAAGCCCTTTAAATGTGAGCAAACTTTTCCACGTGTGCGCACCGCGCCGCGCCGTTGGGACGTTAGTTAAACGTATGCCTGGCTGGAGGAGGAGCCGGAGGCGAAAGAGTCGGTGCAGAAGGTGCAGGAGAGCATGGCGTTATATGGTTTGTGTATTGAAAATTGGATTTTCAATTGGTTTGCAAAACGGAAATTAATTCGGGGGCGCAACGGAGCCGAAGCCCCGTAACCGGCAGGAGAAAATGAAGCAATGACGTCCACATCGGCGATGATGATGATGATGGGAGCGGAATGACCACTGCCACTGCCACTGCTCCCGGGGTTTGGAGCGTCGAGTGTTTGTGTGCAAAAATAATGTGGAAGTCTCTCCTGCTCTCCTTTCTCACTTTTTTTTCCCCCGTTCATTTCGCTTCGCGAATGGCGCTGCTCTCACTGGCTTTTTATTATTTTTTTTCTGAGCCCTGCGCTCACTCCGTTCCGTTGTGCACTTTAATTAAATTAAGTGAATTTCGAGGCTGATAAGCAGCAAGCGGCGAAACGAGGCGAGGCGAAAGGTGAGGGAAAACAGCTGAAGAGCAGGTTAAATGAGCAAATGAAACGAAAACACGGCAGTGAGATAGAGCCACTACTGAAATCAGAAATTGCCATTTGGCCAACTAAAGTGCGGCACAAAAAAAAAAAAAACGAAAAAACGAATAGAAAAGGCAAGGCAGCACCAACTACAGTTTTTGGGCCAGAACGACAGTTACAACAGCGTTTAGTAGAATTCCATTAACTGAGAGTGCACTCCTCTCCAGTCCGAAGGTAATCCACTTTGCCCGAGTACAGTTGTGCTCGCAAAATTATAGGGCACATTTTTCAATTAACACAAATCCCTGGAATGCAGTTATTCCCCAGGATAATGGTTCAGCCCGGCGGCGGCGACCGGGTACTAAGTTGCCAGTTTAAAATAAAAGCGACTAAGTCAGATTGTCGCTCTGGGGCAAGTGTTTATTGTATCATGTTTTTATAAAGTAAATAAATTTAATAATAACGAAAGGCAATAGGTAAGGTTATAAGTTCAAACTGAGCTATTATTTACCTTTAAATTAAAGGTCTTCCCTCTTACACAAAACTTAAAGAACTGCTGAGAATTCAACTTAAATTTGCGATCTATAAAAGTTCCAGGACACGCAACGCATAAACCCAGTAATAGATGCGAGCCAGATGGCTGGATCCTGCGGGGAATCTGTTGCAAATCCCAAAAGTATGCAACTTCAGTGGCGGGCCTGGCCCCCATTCATTGAATGAATGAATGAGTGAGGAAACGAACGCATGATTGAAAAAAAACATGGCCACAGAAAGTCGAGGCTCGTTCATTGTTTTCCGCACATGCACATGCACAGACCGAGCGAGAGAGAGAGCGAGAGATAGGGAATATAGAAAAAAAGAAAAAATGGAGGGGAAACCCACACACACATGCACGGCCATTTGGCGCTGCATACTTTTAGGAGGAGTTCAGTGACTGCAGATACACACATACATATAGAAAGAGGAGCCGGCTATGTTGCCTTTTGTCTGAGGCAAATCGCTTAACATGCGCCGCTGGTCGTCGGATGTCGGTGTGTCTACCTTGCAATCCCCTTTTCGAATCTAAACCCCCTTCCCGCCTTGGAGCAGGCACCTCTGCTTTTAGCCATTGTTTTGTCCCGAGCCCGGCAAACACTTTTCCCTGGCTCTCGCTCTCTCTCTCTCTCTCCTCTATAGCCGGCAAATATTGACCATTTGCCTTTTGCCAATTTGTTTGCATTTCAGGAAAATATTTTCATTTTCAATGCCCGCTTGCCATATTGAAAATTAAACTGCAAACTACGAGGAGAGTGTGTGTGAGCCTGCGTCTGTGGTACATGGAAAATTGCCTTGATTTCCCTGGCCATGCCTACGGTGAATTGTCATTTTTAATTTATTTTGTTGCCTGGCATTTATACAATAAATATCTCACTGTGTCCACACAGCGCTCGAGTGTCCCGTCCCGTCCTTGTCCCAGGCTCTGACTCTGACTCTGGCTCTGGCTATTTTGAGGCCTGGTTGTTGTTTGCAATTGCTTTTTGATTATCTCTATTTGCCGTTTGTGTTATTGAGCTACGTTCGTTCGTTCTGCTGGCCAAGTGAAAACAAATTGAGTTCTCTCCGTTAAGCGTCGAAAATAGTTTTCAACTCTCTCTCTCTCTCTCTCTCTCTCTCTATCTCTCTCGTGTGTGGGTTCTAAAGTGCTAAAGCTTGTAGTGCCGTTAGTTTGCATTAAATTTGTTGCCAACTGACTCGCTTAAGAACGGTCTGAAAAAGGCGGAGAGTGTCAGGGAATTATGCTTGGCCAAGCTCTAGTTTGTAGTTGTCGCTTTTCTTATTTTTTTTTTCGGCAACATTTTCTGCTTATGTTTTATGTAAAGCCTTAAATGGAGTTTGCACTGCTGCAGGACGATGTGAGCCTGGCAAAAGTTCGGAGGACATGCAATTTGTGTGTTCCAAAGTGGCTTATCATAAGTTTCACTCACTTGCCGCCGGGGGTAGTTGCAGTTGGTAACGCCCCTGCTGCTATTTATGACACACTCTGGAAAAACCAATTTTATTAAATCTTATTTAATATTTTTACAGCGTACAAATAAATCAGTGCAGCTTAAGATCCGTTAAAAGAGAGTTTTTGTGGTCAATAAATTTGTAAGCATATAGATTAACGCATTTCTTTAGTGAAAAGTTCCCAAAAAACACATTTAATGATTATATCAGAGGTTTAAGATCCCATCAAAACATGCCAAAAAGTATGCTACAATAATGTTTTTAATAGATTTTCAAGCATTTTTAATGATTTAAAGATACTAGCTCTACTTCTGTGTCGAAAAAAAACACATTTAAAGATAATCTCTTAGCTCAATTTCTACTTTAAGGCCATTTCTCCTTCTATATCAAAGAAAAGCCAGAAAGCCGAACATATTTCATTCGCATTATTCCAACTCTTTGTCTATTTTCACACAGACGGCAATCGCATTTTTTTGCTTCTTTTAATGCATAGCAAAGTCGAACCACTAAACAGTTTTAAATTTGCATAAAAATCCGTTTTATTAACATTCAAAGGCGATTCCTATCGCCGCTAAATTGAAGAAAAGTAGCTAAAGTTGGCAAAAAAAAACAGAAAAGGGAAAAAATGGAGTTCCAAGCAAACAGAGACCCTGAGCAAACCGAGGGCCAATGCCTGATGGCTGGTGGGAAAATGCCATGTAAATGCTCTCAGGGCAAGCTGGAAGAAAAATTCCTTTGCACTCAACAAAGAAGAAATAAATAACTTTCGAGTCAGATTAGCCAACTTGTCACGAAATGCAAAATGACATTTAATACCCAACGACTTGGACGAGGACGAGGACGTGGACGAGGACATGGACTTGAGTGCTCCTAGCTCTCAGCTCTCCAGCTCTCCTCCCGCTTGATGGGCAGCAGCTGCGTTCGCAGGACAGGATCCCAAGACGCATGTCGACCAAATGGCAATGCGATACGCGACGATATACATGACTGGACCTGACTTGCACTTGGCATGAAAACATGAGAAATTCCTTAGCCAATGGCCCCCTCTATGCTTCCTCCTCCGCCTCCTCCTTTTTTTCTCACTGTGCTCCCCCGGCATGCCAGAATGAATGCTAGACGACAGCGACATTGTTTCGAATGGCCTGGCGCAAAAGAAGAAAAATGGCTCTGAAATGCCATCACTGGCTATATCCCCCCCAAAAAAAATAATAGTAAAAAAAATGAAAGAGGAAAGCGAAAAAGTAATCATTGCAATTTAAAGCGGATAATCTGCATCAGACCGAAGCTGTGAAACAAGAAGCGCTGCGGAAAAAAGGCGAATGCTCTAAAAAGGGTTCCCGTTTCAGTTGCAGGGCGCGAACGTTGGCAATGCAAATATGCTGCGAGTCCCCTCCTGGCCCGCCTTCCACAATTTCCCCTCGCTGCGTGCGTGAGTGGACACCATTTGCAATTTTCGCACTCGCTTTCCACTCACTCTGGCACTCTCACACTCTCCTTTTTTTTTCTGCACGCCCAAGGAGCGAGGCAGTCATGCAGATTACAATCGAAATGACATGAAAATGTTTAGTGTGGCGTGTGGAAAAAAAAGAGAAGGAAAGCGGGCGAAAAAAGGACGAAAATCGCGGTGGCAATGTCAAGCGGCAGCAAGAAAGTGTTGCATATCTACGGGCGCCAGCCACAAGAAGGAAAATGGCCCCGGGTCCGGGCAAAGCGGAATATGAGAGGTGGAAAGAGCCCGCGCGCTTGCCACTCTCAGATAATGTCTGTCCTTCTGCACTGCAGATCTCTCTCCTGGAGCGTAAGAATAATGTCTTATTTGATTGTGGCCAGCAAATGCAATTTACATTTGTCGGCAAGGCTGAATGGTTCCGTCCAAAGGATAAAAAAAAAAGAGGAAGCACACGAAGCCAAATCGATTTATAGATCCATTCAACACACACTGCATTTATGCTGGCAATTCAATTAGCCATTACCTAACTTGATTCGAGGGCCATCAGGAGGCAATTAACCCAGTTGCAAGTGGCAAGTGGCAACAAGTGAGCGCTGTGGAAAAATTGCATTAGTTTTTCATTAAAGCAAATTAGAGTGCAGAGAGTGTCAGAGTCAGCCATTCAAATCGCTGTTGCTGTTGTTAAATAAACTCAATCGAAGCATTAAATTACTGCCAATGGCGCCAATAAGCACAAACAAATGTCCCAAAGTGGCTGTTTGTCCTCGAACGACGACGACGACGACGACAGTTGCTGATTGAAAGTTTTGCTCCGCAGGATGGAGAAAAATATTTGCCTGCCGTCAATAAATGTGTATATTCAGTGCTGCTCTGTGTGTGAGTGTGTATTGATCAAAATTGCGAGTCAACAATGCAAAGTATTTTGCTTTTGGCTCGCCAAATATTTATGCAGCTCTGGTGGTTCCGAAGATGCCGAGGCATCCGACAATTAATTAGCCTAATTTATGGTCCCCGATAGTTTGCAGTTTATTAAAAACTTGCTCCTGCCAGCTCCTAGCCCACATTTGTCAATATGCTAACAAATATAGTGTATATTTGCAAAGCAAATAAAAGTACGCTGAAATGTTGTTCGGCAACAATTATTTGTGAGTTAGCGCCAGTTGTTTGGGGCGCCATAAATCTTGTACAGCTTTCATGGCGTCATAAATTTTAAATGCCATCAGCAGGAGCGGCCAAAAAAAGGAGAAAAAATGTGAAAAAACTGGAAAAACTGAAAAGGGAAACCCAAAGCGAGTTGGCATGTCTCTGGCCCCCTGTTACTGTCGTTGTCCCTGTCTCCGGCTTGCTGCTCTCCTCTTCTCCCCAGGAAAAACAATCAATTTATGCACACACAATTTTACCCTTTTTACATACATATTATATTCGTTTTTTTTCGTCATTTTTCCGCTTATTTTTGCTCAACTTTTGAGTCGAGTCGCTGCTCGGCTCGCCGTATGCAAATATTTGTTAACTCCATTTGCTCTGAATTAAATATAATTTACATGCATATTTGTTTGCCAGCCAGCCAGCCAGTCGGCCTCGTTTCGCCTGGAAATCCCTTTTCCACATGCCATGTTGCATGCATCAGGGCGCATTAGCCCGGTCTCGGCCCCGGCCTTTCTTTCAACCCTTCGGTCATTATAATTATTGTTGACATTTCGGCTTAAAACGAGAGTGAGTCGCCCGCCGTGTGTTAATCCGCGGCCACAATTACACGTGCTAATGAAGTGAAATTTTTACTTTTTCGCAATTAAAAACGAATTTCGATATCGTCCATAGCCTGCGAAAATGTGGCGCCATGTTATGTGTGTTTATCCTGGAATTCCGAGATTTTGGCCTAAAAGAAAATTGCACTTATTCTGCCTTGCATGCAGTTAATTGGTTGGGATTTGTGTGTGTTCCTGCGGCTTGGGGGTAAATGTGTTGACAGCACGAACATGAAGTTATTCAGGGCTTTCAGAGCTCGTAGCTCTTAGCTCTTAGCTCTGAGTCATGCCAAGGATAACAGAAATTACAGGGAGGCCAACTCGATTGCAGGCAGGCTAATTTTTAACTTGCAATTATAACAACTTCAAAGCGGGCTACGATTATACTGCCCAAATGCACGATATTGCTTTAGAAATTACGTCAGGGAAAATTGAAGTAACATTTGGATTCAGCAAGATTACCGAAAGATCCCTACTTAATATTATATTATTATTATAATCCTAAGTGTATTGATCTCATAGAAATCCCTCAATAATATTCTGTTTAAATTAAAGCTCACTAAAAGTATCTTAAACAAATCAAATCTGATAACGATCTGATAGCAGATTTTTGTGTATTTATTTACTCCTGAAAGCATCCAGCCATTAAGGTTAAGCACAACAATTTGTGTTAATCAACATGGCACACACCCGCAGCCGGCAGGAATAGAAAAACATTAACATAAATTCGTTTCGAGTAATTTATTTAGTGCGACAAAAGCACTTCCTGGCTCACTAAATTGCTACAAGGCCACAAATCGAAACTGAATTATGGCCAGCTGCCGTTTAACCCCCTCCTAAGGACTCTTAACCCCTGCCAGCCTGCCTGCCTGTCAGTTGCGGGCAATTTATGAAGCTCTCGCCTCCATATAGTTGAACAATTTGCTAAACATTTTTCGCTCGCCTTCTTTTCTTTCTCCTTGCAGGGCCGCTGTAATCGTGATAAACCGCCGTGCAAATATTTTCATCCACCACAGCATCTGAAGGATCAGTTATTGATAAATGGACGCAATCATCTGGCCCTCAAGAATGCACTGATGCAACAGATGGGAATCGCGCCCGGCCAGCCGGTCATATCGGGCCAAGTGCCAGCCGTGGTAAGTGCCGCGCTTTTTCTAATACTTTAATTGAATTCCCAATCCCCCCGGTTTCCCTCTCCCCAATTTACCATTTTCCACCGGGGCTACCATTTTCGCAAAATATGAATATTTATAAGCGAGCACAGGAGGAGCAAGTTCCACGACCATGAATATCCGAAATACCAAATCCAGAGAGAGAGGGAAAAAAAAGGCGAGTGAGGAATTCAAAGTGCGCGAAAATGAGCCAAGGAGCGTGAGGCAGAGGAATGTTTTATTCATGCAGACGAAGGTCGGGGAGTTTATAACAAATCGAAAATTAATTCTCAAATAATTTGCGACATGGTTTTTGTGGATTTGCAGCTAAACGACAGCCATCATTAGGGCAAGGGGTCCATGTTGATTGTTGAAAAATGCATGAATTTTCATTAGAAACGGCATCGGTGTTGGGGCCCAAAAGGGTTCACGAGTGCGTGCCAGGCATAATTTGTGCCAGGCCAAAAGGGTCACTCCATTGGGCGCCCAGTCCAAATGGGGGGGTGCCGAGCCATTTGATTAAGGGAGTGGGATTCGGGTCATAAATAAAACAGATTTTTTAAAGGGGAGAAGTCAGGATTCAGCTGAAAAAAAAATCAGATTTATTTTTCCAGTTAAAGAATAAATTCAAATTCGTTTTCTTTTTATTTTAAAAATAAATACATCAACCCTAGACCCATTATCCTTCTATAATTACATCCCGCCTGATGAATTATATTGATTAATGACCCATAATGACTGATCACTCTTTACCTCCCTCCCCCATTTAGGCCACAAATCCGTATCTGACTGGCATTCCGGCCAACTCGTACAGTCCGTACTACACAACGGGACACCTGGTGCCCACCTTGCTGGGCCCCGATCCCACGGCCGTAGCCTCCCAGCTGGGACCCGTGGTGCCCCAGACAGTGCAGGTGGCCCAGCAGAAAATACCACGTTCCGACAGATTAGAGGTGAGTTCCGGGCCAATGCCCGAATGCGTCGCCCCCTCCGCGGCTGTATATCTATATATATTTATGTATCCATGGAAGTCAATTTATTGCGATTTAATTTACGCTTACGTTGTGTTTTATACCCTAATTTTGTTATCTAAAAAAAAAAACAAAAAGCAACCGAAAAAAAGAAAGAAATTCTTGATTGTTTTATACGTTTCCATGTTTTTCCTTTCGTGGCATGTCTTTATGTATTTATATTTCTAATTAGAATTAATCTTAAACTACGTATGACAAGTATTGCGAACTAAAAACGAAAAACCGAACAAATTGTACAGAGTTTTGAGTTCTCTTGAGTTTGCCAAAAAGATCTAGCCAAAATCAACTGTATAATTCGCCCAAAAATAACCAGAATTGATTCGAAAACGTTTTTTGACACACATATTCGTATTTGTCTAACACCGCCAAATTGAAACTGAAAACCGAAATAAATCACCAACAACAACCCGATCTTGATGTTCTCTTCATTTTCTCTGATTTTTATCTTGATAATATTATATATTCGAATTCGTAGAGATCGATCCAAGAGTCGATCGCACCCTATAGCGGCTTGGCCTAGCAGCTGCTTTTCAGGAGCTTTTTTATGGAAGCTTTCAAGCCCTGTAAATAGCAAAAAAAAAAAAAATGAAAATGATCAAAATTACAGAATTCTTTGCACTGAAATTTCTTATTCAATTTTTCGACGTAAGGTATTATTTCTTAGCTAAAGGGAAGCTCCCGTTTCATCCCATTCTCCAGACCCCCATAGAGTTATAGCTGACAACTATATAAAGTCAAAAGTATAGTCCGTTGAGGATATTTAGTACCCTAGAGTTGGTAGAGTTTTTAAGCCTTTGATTTTCTTTAGAGATCTTTATACTTTATTTACCTCGATTCAGCTCAGACACCGAAATACTCTCTCAACAAACAGTCCAACCCCCCGAGCTCCCTGTAAAGTCCTTGCGTTCTTGTGTTTACTCTTGATTTTTCGAATAATCCTTGCATTCTCGTTTGTGTTTGTGCTACGTGTTTCTCTTGTGTTTTCTCGTACTCAAAAGTGCACCAACCCTAAAAATAAAATAAAAACAAAAAAATGCAAATTGAAAACTAATCGGCATGAAGCAAAAAAAAAATACAAAAATAATAAAAACACCAAAAATATTAAACAAAATAAAACCAAATTCCAAGAGGCAAGTACAAAACAACACCTAACCTGCAACTGTATCGGCTCTAACCACTAAAAACCTAAAAAATTGCAAACAAAACTTGCCTTCAATTGACTTGGAACGAATCGAAAATATATATACTATATTTTTGCGCAAATACTTAACTTTTCTTTTGATGACAACTAAAAGCTAAAAATAGTAAGAAAAAGAAAAGAAATGAACTTGTTACTGAATATCCTTCCATTATTTCCAAAAACACACACTCCACACACACACACAACCACACACACATACACACACCTACACCTTCTCCGCCTAAACACACACACACACCAACCAAAAAACCAACCAAAAACCAAACCGAAAACACCACTGAAACCACTCTGAACCACAACTGCTGCCACTTTTGCTATCCGCTGCCAACGCTCAACCGAAAACCAACAATCTGCAAATCCACCAAACCGAACCAACGATGCCACTGCGAAATCGATCAATGAATATCGAAATATCGAACTATATATATATATGATGTATGATATGATTATGATGTATGATAATGACAAATATATCCACCGATGATCGGCGTGCGTGTGTGTGTGTGGTTTATATGCCGGCGATGAATCGCGATGATCCGATGATCCGATGATCCGATGATCGATGTGAATCCCAGGTGTGCCGCGAATTCCTGCGCGGCGCCTGCAAGCGGGCGGAGTCGGAGTGCCGGTTTGCCCATCCGCAGGAGAGCGTCGCCAGGCACGACGATGGCTCCATCACGGTTTGCATGGACGCCGTGAAGGGCAGGTGCGCACGCGACCCCTGCCGCTACTTCCATCCCCCCCTGCACCTACAGGCACAATTAAAAGCGGCCCAAACACGCGCCACCGCTGTCGCTGCTGCAGCTGCGGTATGGCTATATACTATATATTTTTCTATACTTTCTCGATACCTTCTCGTTTTTTGCCCAGATTTTTTTTCGTTTTTCCTTTAGTTTTTTTTTTCTTTTCCGTTTTTGATTTCGTTTTCTGAGTGCTGCCTCTTAAATATTTATTTCTCTTATTTGTTTTTCTTGATTTTCCAGCGAAAGTATCTCTTTTTGGTTTGAACATGTTTATGCCTAATAGCCACATTTTCACAAACTGATTTGTTGGATACAGAAAATCTATGAATGTATGGAACATTAAGATTTCTATACAATTATTTAGTAAATTATCAAACTTTAATATATATTTGGAATAAAAAATTTAAATTTTATACAAAGTATCCGGTTAATTCCTTGCCTTTTTAAATAAATATATTGATATTTAAGATAATTTTATTCCCAAAATACCTACTTTTGGGCTTCCAAAATAATTGTTTTCAAATCTCTAGAGGCTTTTAAACCAAATTAATTATAAAATCTCTATCGACCTAAAATTAACCCCAATTATTGAACAATCCGTCAAATCAGTTGGTGAAAATACCGCTCACCAAGCATTTTACCCGTTTGTGTTCTCCAATTTAACCTCAACAGAGAAATACAACACAGAATTTTACTCCTGCACTAACACGCCACACAAATAAATAAATAAACAAATATATATATACTTTATATAGAAACTGTATATATCTAGCCAGGGGATGGCCTTAGGCCAGCCCGCTTAGTTCGAACTATAGTTGATTGAATTTGCTTTAAATTCAAGCGAAATTCTAGAAAATCTCTCTTCATTGGAGTAATGATTTAAAGCAAATTTAATTAGAAGTTAATGCTGCATGCAAACAATTTAATTAACTTTATGCAAACACAAACAACCGCCCTCACACACACGAAATCTCTTTACAAATAACTGTTATTCCACCTAAGAGCCGGCAAAATACAAAAATATAAAATATAAAATACAAAAATGTGTAATCGTACAAATTTGTAAAACACAAAATATGCTATTTACTTATGCTGCATATTCAATGACATTGCCAGTGGCTATGCAATAAACGCTTAAGCGAATTCCGCTTGTCCCTCCCCCTTGACAAAAATATAGAAAAATACAAATCAATGAACCGAATAATTCAGCCCGATGTAACGTGACACATTATGGATTATGCACTCGTAAAGTTTAGATATTGCAGCTCGAATAAGTGATACCATTGCTTAAATAAGAGAAAATAGTAATTAAACACAACCTAATAATATAGCCGTAGCAGCAGTGATAAATACAAATAAATAAGGTTTTCTTTTAAGTAAAAACTTCATTCTCTTAAATAAGCAGCCAGGATATTCCCCATTCGAGCTTTGAGGGTGGCATACAAATTATTATTTTGCGGGTGTCATTGAAATAAAGTCAGTGGACGGATCAAATAAAATTTTATGGTTAATTGAAAATTCATTTGGCTGAACTTAATTATGTTTGTCCAAGGCAAATGAGATGTTCAGCCATCAATCTGGATGGCTCAGCCCCGCCGCTGCCATTTAGATGTTAATTTTGTTTGTAGATCAATAAATATTTATATTTTATAAGTATATGCTGCCCAGACGGAAACCAAACAAACTTTTTTCTCTTTTTTTGACCATAATCCCGCCTGGAGAGAGTGGTGGGAAAATATCCAGGAACACGGAAAGTATGTTGTAGCTCACATAAAACACGCCATAAATGTTGATTTTCGTTGGGCCAAAATTAACATTTATTACAACGCGTTAAAACTTTGAGCACGCAGGTCTGTCGGTCGGTCGGTCGCTCGGTCGGGCAGGGAAAATGCGGAGGAAAAGCCGGGAAAAGCGGGCAGACACACGGCGCACATATGGCCACGTACCGGCGGAGTGTCCTTGTTTGTGTGTGTGTGTGTGTTTGCCGGCGTATCCTGCGTGTCCTATGCGCCGTACTTAATTCGCGACTTAATTGCTTTCTGCTGGAAATTTATTTGACGCAACAAACAACAGCAACAGCGGGCAAAATGGGGCGAAGGGGAGCTGCTGACACACATAATTGCAGCATAATATCGCATAAAGTGAAAAATTGTTGCAGCATTTTAGGCGTAATTCAATCGGGGCGCTCCTCGCGCGCGCAACAAGGGCCGCACGACAAACGTGATTATTGTATGAAAATGTCCTTTGATACGTTCCCAAAAACCCACACATACACAGTCTCCCCCACTCACTCTCTCCAGAGCAGCTGATAATTGTATTTATGGGTCCTCGTTTAATGTGATTATGGTCCTGGTAAAAAGGGAATTAAACGCTTACCTTATTGCACCTGTCTACCATTTTTTTCCTTTTTTATATCGTGAATTATTTTGATATCCCGCAAAATGTTAATGCCATAGCTGGAGGCTATAGAATCGAGGTTATACATACATATAAATTATAATAAAACATAGACATATCATAGCCAACACATTGGAGCTTTATATAGTCAAAGATATAAACCGATGCAGCGCTGCTGGTTGATTTTTAAATATATTGTAACTCCTTTTCTTTACATTTCCCATTATTTCTTTAATATATAATGTAGACTTGTTCCAAGTTAATAAATATATATATATTTCCTACCCATATTTTCGGCTATATCCCATGTATATAATATGAACCAAGACCCGCATGCAAAGTGAAGAGTTTTATGGAAAGAAAAAATCTGGAAAACCTCTTCTCTTTGATTTGTACTCCACCCTGACCTGAAGGATTTCCCCCTCATAACATTAGCTAATTTTTCCCAACTTAATATCGAGTTATATATACCTTGTTATCTCAATATATTATACTGTGTAATCGACAGACTCTACCAGAACCACACACACCACAAAAACAGACCAAACACACAGAAAACTTTGCCTTTGCATATATACTCGTATGTTTGATTTTCCCCATATAATTTCCCTGAGTTCCTGTCGTTGCCGTTTGATAAGCGCTTAAGTTCTGTTTATTATGATTGCTGTTTGGCATTCTGGGTCACCGCAAGACATGTAAAAAAAAGAACACAAACGTTCCCATATGTCAGGCGTCGGAAGGAGAGAAAAAAAAGGGACTTCGATGTGTGTACTTCGACTGCCAAATATGCCACCTGCCGCATCGGAGGATCCCACCCGGACCCCACAAAACTATAATCCCGGCATGTAAGCGTGACAGGAGCCGCACATCTCGTCCTTCCCGGAAGAAAAAAGCCCAGAGGAAAAGTGAAAAGCGAGGGGTGCACACACACGGCAGGAGTCCTGCTTTCGTTCGGCTTTTTTTTTCACCCAACTAACCGAAAATGTAAATGTCAACCTGTACAGGACACGGATACGAGTACGGACCGGGACACGGACACCGAAACGGACACGAACGACATGGATTAGTCGGGGCCGGATAACGTTTGAACCGGAAAATTAACTAAAAGCAGAGATTTCCATGCCAATGAATTGTCTGCGGAGTCTGTGCATCCCGCCTGCTTTTTTATGGACTCGGTGCCGGTGCCCCAGGACACACAGGCATATGTATATGCGCACCCCACGAAGTTGTCGCGCCCAAGCGAATTAATCCATTTGTAGCATTCATTGCCAGTGACACTAGCCCCAGAAAGGGCTCGAAAAAAAACGTACAGGGGGAGCGAAAAAGAGATGATGACCCCCTTTTTGCACCGCCGCCCATTTAAATGCAAATTTGTGCACTCTTTCGTGTGACCTGCGCCCCAAAAGTGTGGCAGGAGCTCCTCTTTTTTTTGGCTTTGCCAGTGTTATGTTTTGGTTTATCTTTATTTTGTGGTTCTTGGTTATTAGGCGCACATGGGGCCCCGGTTGTCCCGTCGTGGAAAATGGTCTAAAGGCAGCGCCCAATTGCGGTGTTAAACGCATTAGCATTGAGCTCTGCCCCCAGAATTTACGACTACGAGAATTGGGGTCGCAACTTTTCTAGGGATTTGAAGCCGTACATGATTTCATTTTAAGCCACACATATTGCCTTAAAAATGTAAGTGGGTCAGAAACTGTTTCATTTCATTTGTTTTTGAGTTGTTTAAAGTTTATGAAACAAATATATACAGCAGCAACGATGCATCGGTAGGTATATCGATATATCCCACTTCCTCAACAAGTCCGCAAATGCGAATGTGTCAAGTCAAAATAAGCGAATCAAATCTGAGTTGTTTATAGAGCTGGAAAAGCGTAAATATTAATCGATATAAAATCGATTTTTGCATTCAAAAGTATCGAAAGTATTTTATTCACCTCTGCAAAAATATCGATGTTAATCGAGTTAAAATCGATTAGAAAACCGCAAAAATGTCGATTATTTTCCATCTCTAGGTGTTTGGTCAACCAAATGATTTTTCTGGCAACTTAAAAGTGTGTAAAATCCACTGAAAGGAAAACCTAAGTTAGTGTGTAAGAATAAGTTATAGAATGTAAGAAAAGAAAAAACAAGGCTTTCACTTTGCTGGCTTTCGCAAGCTTCTTCTTTTTTGAAAAACCAAGGCTTTCCACTTACACCAAAAATAAGGAAAACTAACATGATTTACGCTTCTTTTCGAAATCAAACTAAAACCCCGAATGAATATTAATCGTAACATTTAGCTGGTATTTTCTCTAACGTTTATTTAAGGCACTCTCTTGCAATATCAAATGGAAATCGTGTTTATTTGTATTACCGTTGATTTCTACTTGATTTGTCCATATTTACTCTCACTCTATCTATCTCTTTCTACGAATATAATCTCTATATATACGTACAATTTGATTTTTTCTATTTATTTACTTATCGATATCAAAACACTTCCGTACTCTTCTACTATTATGTATTTTTCATCTGTTCGCCTGTGCCAACAACAACAACAACACCCACACACAACAAAAACACACACACTTGTAACTGCTTCTACGATGGATGGTATCAACACACACCCACTCAATACCCACACACATAAAATGCACAAAATACGAACACAAAACAAAAAACAAACAACACTTTTTGAAACAATTCAAACAAATATTTCCCACCTGCCGGGAAAACAAAAAATAAATCAAAATAAAAATCCAAATTGGACACAATAATTAATAATTCATGAAAAATGCGCAAAAAAAAATTAAACAAACAAAAAAATATCTCAACACCACTGCCGCTTGAATAATTTAAATTGGAATCCCTAAAATATTTAATGGACGCATCATTTAAATGCTTGTATATTTTAATATTTTTGCATATTTATGACGGCTATCTCTCTTTCCCTAAAATTCTTTTTTTTATTGGAATTGGAAAATAAAATATATTTGCTTCTTTGTATGATTAAAATTAAAATTAATCCACAAAAATTTTCAAAATTAAATCTCTATATTTTCGTCTAATTTCTTGATTTGTTTTAAATTGAAAAACAACAAATTCAACAAAATTCTCAATAATGTATCCTATTTTTCCTCGAAACTCTTGGTATAATTTATATTTTTAAAATTTATATTTTGCCCAAAAAATATCAAAATTATAACACATAAAAAAATACAAAAAAAAACACTCGACACGACACACACCTCAGACCTCACCTGTTACGGCACACCATCACCAGCAACAACAACAATTGCAACACCAGCTGAACAACATCAACAACAACAGCAACGCTGGCGCAGCAGCAACATCGACAACAGCAACAACAACCACAAACAACGCCGCTGCCGCTGCCGCCGCCGCTGCTGCCGCCGCTGCCGCCGCTGTCATGGGCCATCACACACTGGAAGTGGGCAAGAAGCGGGCGGCGGACACAACCGACATGTTCCCACTGGTATTTTTTTTCTTTTCCTTCACTTGGTTTTTTTTCGTTTTTCGATTTTCGAATTTTTGAATATTTTTAAAAACATTGTTTTTTTTTTTTTTTCCTAACTCGTTTGAATTACGTTGATTTGCTTTTGGTTCTATTAATTACATAACACGCTTTTGTTGATTGTTGAAAACATTTTGCATTTTTCGTTGCATGCTTTTAGGCGGGCGATGCCCCTAGGGTTCAGATCTAAGGCCACAAATTAGAGCTAAGTTGAAGTAAAAGTTGTACTAAAAAAAGTAGGGGCTTTGGTGTATAAAAGAGTAACATGTAGTTTTGTATGTACAAAAATATGGCATTCAGGGGTGCCACAGAATTTGCACTTTGAAATTAATTGAAAAATGCCCAGAATGAAATTCAGTAAGGTGAAACAATTTGTGTAGCATACTTATGGACACATTTCAATTGGATTTCGACTCGAGAGTGATCTGTGCCACCCCTGAAGAGTTAAAAAATAATTAAATACCTCTTTTGGCTTTTGAGGACCACACCAGAGCCCAACTAAATCAAAACCGCTCGCTCTCGGTAATAACCACTTGAATTATGAACCCTCCACCGTAAACAATCCCAACAAGTCCTTATGGCGCCGTCAAAGGAAATGCTTTCAACTTTCACCTAACCACAGAGCATCGAGGCGGCGCACCTTGTCTGTTATTCAGTCACTCAATCACTCACCCAACCACCCACTCAATCACTCAATCATCCGCCACCCCGCCCACGCAGTTAGTCACTCGCATGCACATCAAAGTGCCATCAATTAACGTTTATTATCCGGGATGCAACCCCCGGCATTTAATTTACAAAATGAAGTCATTATCCGATATATCAAAAGCGCAAACACTCGCACAGCCACACTAATCAATGCACACACACACACACACACCCGCTCCTTGTACAAACACACACACTTTTCGCAACGGCAAGAGCGAGTTTAACCAATTACACGTGGCATATGATAAATCACAATCACAGCACGAGCGAGAGCACATTCGCCCTGCCAGGTGTTAATTAAAATGATTTAACCGATAATTGCCAAGGCTGTAGCTGTAGCTCTGTAGCTATGTTAGTATGTATCTGAAACTGTAAATGTATCTGGGACCGCCGTAAGTTTCTTTCTTTCGCTTCTGCCTCCGCTCCTCCGCTGATTGCATTCGCGAGCTTAATTGTTTAAGTGCTTTTCCTGGTTAATTAGCTGAACATGCACCATGCAGCCGACTTTGTTTATCCCGCTCCGTTTTCCGTACATCGTACATCACATTACATCACACCCACACCGATACACACACACACACTAGGTCTAAGTATCTTGCGAACCGTATCCGTATCCCCCCTCCGATTATGTATATATATATCTGAATAATTTGCCATAATGCCACTCTGTACTGTGCCCAGGATATATCCACTAATTTCATTTGTGTTCTTCTCTCCTCTTCATTTGCTCTCTTCGATTCCATAAACTCTTGCGTTCGTTTCAAACAAAAAAACTCCACCCTACTTCTCTGCTCTACTCACTGTTATCGAAATCGATCAATCGAAATAATAACAACTGCGAATTGTGTGTGCTAATCCCGATCAATCAAACAATGATAACCCCAACAACAATCAACAACAAATCATACACTAACTGCATAATCAACAACAATCGATAAATGCCAAAAAAGATGGATGTTAAAACGGTTGGTTCATTTTACTATGAAAACTTCGTAAGTACTCCAAACTGAATGACAATCGCCACCTACCGTAGTCCGCCAACTATATATACTATATATACACAATAAAGACTACTGCCTGAATAATTATAACTTGCATATATATATCCAGACATGCTACTAACCAGGCCAAGAGCGCATGCATTCAAAATCAACCGAATTCAATCGATAAGTCGATAATTACGCTTATGAAACACGATAACTTATTAAATCGATAACTCAAAAAATTAAATCAAATTTGGGAAACAAACAGAGATGCTTCCAAGGGGAACGAACAACTTTCAAATGCTTCTATGCACACACATTAGACATCAAACTTGATCGGATAAAAATCATAAAAAATACACAAATTCAATGAATATATATCCAATATAAATATATCCAAACCCACCGCCTAGATGTTAAATGCCAAAGCTTTTCCCACTCTTTCCACCGAACTGCACGCACTTTCGATTCCATTCCGTTGCCAAACTATATATACTCCGCCTAAGTTTAGATTTCCTTTTCGATTTTCGTTTGGATTTAGTTTGAAAAAAATCTCTTTCGTTCCGATATTTCGTATGATTTTTGGTAACTCTCTCTCTCTCTTACCCAGACAAATGAGAAAATAGAATAGAAATTGGCCAGAAAAAAAGCAAGCAAAGCGCAAACTCAAAATTAACTAAAAAGCAAGCTCGTTTGTAAGCAATTGTTATTTATATAATGTATATGGTTACCAGTAGACTTTAAGCGGAAAATAAGCCTAGAATTATCCATAAATTTAACTAATTAAAATCTATTTTCTTCTTGTGTTTCTTCCTTGGATCAAAAAAAAAAAAAAAAAAAACAACAAAACAAAAGCAATTCTCTGGCATGGTTCCGTTCAAACGTCCAGCTGCCGAAAAGTCTGGCATTCCAGTTTATCAGCCCGGTGCGACCGCCTATCAGCAGTTAATGCAGCCCTATGTGCCAGTCTCATGTGAGTATCCCCAACAACAACAACAACCACTACAACAACAACAACAACAACAAGTACATCAACAACAACAACTACAACAACAACAAGTACTACAATTAAGTAGCGCCATAACAACAACAACTACAACAGCAACAGCCAGTAATAATATGATTAATAATATTAATAATAAATCTACCATGAACGCTGTAATTGCTAATAATACCAATATAATGCCATTATCATCATCGACAACAACAACAACAGCAGCAACAGCAGCATTATCATCATCTCTAGCAAATACTAATACCAATGAGAGTGATCCCGATCACGATCAAGACCACGATCACGATCACGATCACGATCACGATCCCCGCGATGATAGCGAACAGAATAACGATCAAGAATCAAGTCCCGTAGCCGCCGCTGTCGATGGTGGCGGTGAGTCCAGCGATAATCCCGATCGCAGCGATGTCACTGCCAATCAAGACAGTGACCAGAATCCGAATCAGAACCCAAGTCCCCCAATAACTGATTGTAATGAAACAACACGAACAATCACACCCATAACAGACACGGCAACAGCAGCAGCTGCAGCACAAGACACTAGTGTTCCTGTCGCCTCGGCCACGCCACCGAATGAGGCAACATCGCCGCATCCCAATTGCAATTCCGATGGGGTGGCTTCCGCCTCCGCCGATAGCCTTCTGCCGTTGCCCAATGGCGACAATAACAACTACTTGTCCTATATCAATAACAATCTGACCAATGGCCAGCTCAAGGCGGCCCAATCCGACGAGCAGGGAAACGGCGGCGATGCAGACAGCAGCGGCAGCAACCCGGCAGCCAGCCGGGGTTACAACAAGCACAATGGGGAGAGCGCCTATCAGCGCTACTCGGTGAATGGCCATAGCACTGGGATCCTGCCCACGCCCACCACCTCGGCTCCGGCAGTGTCCTACCAGAACCAGGCTCAGATACAAGCTCAGGCCCAGGCCCAGGCCCAGGCCCAGGCCCAGGCTCAGGTTCAGGCTCAGGCACAGGCTCAGGCACAGGCACAAGCTCAGGCTCAAGCTCAGGCGCAGGCCAACTTGCAGCGTATCAACTATGCAATGCCCGCCTATAGCTATGGCAACCTGTACAATCCCTATGGCGGGGTCACCTCCTCCATGGTGAGCTTGTCCAGCTCTAGTCCCTCCTATGTCCAGGCCCAGATGCAGCAGCAGCAGCAACAGCAGCAGCAGGTGCAGCAACAGCAACAGGTGCAGGCTCAGGTTCAGGCCCAGGCTCAGGCCGCCTATGCCCAACAGGCCTATGCCGCCTACGCTGCGGCTGCAGGATTGGCTCCCCAGGCCTCGGGCGCCGGTGGTGCCAGTGGTTACTACACCGATCCCGCTGCCCTGGCCAAGGAGGTGGCCCAGAAGAACTATGCTCTGAAGGTGGCCAGTGCGGCCGCCAAGCCAGGCGCCTCTTCGGCGGCGGCTGCCTACACAGGGTTGACCCTGAACAAGAGCTATGTGGCCGCGCAAGCGGGCCCGCAGCCAGTTCAAGGACCTCAGCAGCAGGCAGTGTCCATGGCCACCCTGATCCAAATGCAGGCTCAGGCTCAGGCCCAGGCCCAAGCTCAGGCTCAGGCCCAGGCACAAGCCCAGGCCCAGGCTCAGTTGCGTCAAATGACCAGCTCGGGATTGTCCACGCCCGTTCCCGGAACTCCCGTTCGCTCGGCGGCCGCTGGAGCCTCTTCGGTCAGTCAGTATCAGTCCGCTGCCCTGCTGCGGGCACCCTCGCCCATGCAGTATGCCCAGGCCCAGAGTTACTTCTATCCTGGAATGATGCCAACAGCAGCCGCCTATGCCATACCACCGACTCAGGCTGCTGCGGCGCAGCAATACGCAGCAGCTGCTGCGGCCGCTGCAGCAGCAGCCGCCCAGGGAGGCAGCCAGGGTAGTGCCATGGTCCTGAATCCCTACAAGAAGATGAAGACCTCCTAGGAAGTCTAGGCTAGACTAGACTCACGACACGATTGTACTTAAGACACCGGAAGTCACACTTAATTAGATTCGTTAGGGTTAAACACATCGAAGAAGACGTAAGATTATGTGCCTCAGTTTTTCTCGAAGAAAGTAGAAGAAAGAACCTTAGTTGTACCATAGGCCTCATAGCGTTAGGAACGTTCAAAACCAACCATGACACGATAATGGGATCGAAGATCCCTGCAAGCTTCTAACAAATACTAACCACAAATGCCCCAAACTTGCTGACGAAACGACAATTGATGATAGTTTTTGCCATTAAGTTATTCGACAAACGAAACATAACCTCACTGTGACTCAAAAGTGTTGCCATTTTCGCACAAGAAACGAGAAGAACGGAGCTTTCAAAGCGCACGCGAAGGAAGGAGAAGAGAAGCAGACGTTAGCTGATAGTAATACTTAAGTTCCTTTTTTCGGATAGCACATAGTCAACTCTAGTTTATAGTAATCGATAAATTATCGATGACAGAGGGCGGGAAAAGCGAGAGCCGAAGGCACAACGAAGAACTGTGATAGGGAATAAGCTTTGATGCTGCTGGGTACAGTTGTGTATGCTAGCTTGCTGCCTGCATATGCTTGTCTGCCATATCGCCGTCCCTGTTCCCCCGACATGCGAAACTTGCGGAAGTCCGTATAGCCGTCTCTCTCTCTCGCGCTCCCGCTCATCATTCATTTTCCCGCGCTCTCTCTCTATCTCTCTTCTTGTACAACTCTATCGCTGTCTCTGTTTCCTAAAACTAGCTAGCTAGCGTGAATGCTGTTGTAATTGTTTAAAAAATTGTTGAGCAACGAGAAATGCGTAACGAATATTGTCTAGTTTATATAGAATACTTATCGATATACATATACATAAATTTACCTAGCTGTACGTGCTGTATGCTGCTACCCCATAAACGATATACGATATATACACACCCACACCCACACACACACACACACTATGTACTCTTAAGACACGCTCATCCCCCCACCGCCAGACAAAAGGCATAAACATGACCAGGATCGATCTGTAAATCGTATGTCTAGCTTACTAATCAGATATATTACAAGTACAGTCACCACTCACGATCACGTCTCTCTATCCGTTTCACTCTAACACACTATCAAAGACACACACCCAACACCCAACACCCGTACACCTTTTCAGACTGTTAAGCCAGCTAAATTGATTTATGTTAATCTTCTGTTATCTCGAGATTTGACTTTGATGTGTTGACCAGAACTATGTAAAACCGTTTGATTTTTAACGACTCTCTATCTCGCTCTATCAATCTATCAATCTGTCACCCAAATCTATCCTGCCTACCTCCCCTTTCGATGTATTATAAATTGTTTCCTTTTTGTAACCGAAATGTTAAGCAACGAATAAATTCACTGACAAGCAGAATTAAGTTTTTAATGTTAGATCTCGTGTGATTATCATCCGTTTTTTTCCTTACGTTCTTCTCTATGTAATTCTTACGTTGATATTTATATACTTGTATGTTTTATGTACTTATAAACCAAGTTTTTTAGTGTAGTTTATTGTATAATTTTTAACGTGTGTTTCCTTTTTGAAACGATATACGATTGCGAACGAAAAGCAACCAGAGATAAAATTTTGACACTGACTTGCGCACCCCAAGTTTTAGAGTCCCCACCACCCCCATCCCGCCTAAACGCCGCACCCGCTAAAAGCTCCACATCCGAGAACATCCTCCCATTCATACATATTCGATATATACGATAATCTCTGTAAAATTGTTGTTAATTAAAGTACTTCTAATGTCTTACAACGATTTGATGTTTGCCACTAATTCTTATCCTAATTCTAATCCTAATTCTAGTTTAGTTTCGATAGTTTTTATTAATGTTTTATTTGAAATACCGTGTGTTTATCTAAATATATAGTTTACGAACAAACAAATATATATATCTTATTGTGTGTTGGTATTTTACTTTATTTGATTTACTTATTTCGGTATTCACCTGACAATCGTTTTTTCCGTTGTGCCGCTTTCACATCTCTCACTCTCCCGATCTAAATGTACACTCCCCCTGATATCTAGACACATCTGATCCCGATCCAGATCCACCAGACACCAGCATTGCCGAGCGCTTTTGGGCAGAGCACACTATCTCTAAAACGCTCCAATCCTTGAATCCCTGACTTATTATTTGACTTATTCCCGCCACCGCTATCTCTCTCTCTCTCTCACATCCACACGGAAACACTCACATAATCGTAGGACTGCCTGACTTACTATATATACTATTATATATCCCCAAAACTTTCCCCAAGCTTCCCTCATTTGCTTCTTCCCAAAGGGGAACCGGATCCTTCTTCCCCCGAAACTAGCGCCATCTCATCCTATATATGTTTTAGCTCTTAGAATAATGGCAAGCAAAATGAGTACGCTAACGGTAGAGAACTAGTTGTAAAATCCTGAATATACTATTTATCTAAACATAAACTTATATACGCCTATGGCCAGCTAATGCTTGGCTTACTCTATATACTCGATAAGAAAGATGCTTACTAAACATGCAGCGACTTGACTGTGGCAAACGAATACAATATTGAATCAACATATTTAAGCTAATCCAGATAAAAGTATACCTATATCCATCATACATATATCTAAATGTCTTGCCTAAAAGTATGTGTCGTATGGTTACTTTTTTCGTTCAAAATGTAGAACTGTTGCCGTTCCAGCAAACGAAAGCTCTGCGAAAATGTTTAGAAAACGCTCTCGAAACTAAATAAGAACTAAAGCAAAAACCAAAACCAAGAAAAATAAAAACCAAAACACTCACCACTGCATGGCGCCAAGATATAACCAACTTGCATATTTCAGATCTAAGAGCTCATATCTTTTATTCCGCTTCTTTTCCAACTTTGCAATGCACCAGAAAAAAACACAGCAACCAACAGACAGACAACCAGAACAAAATGTTAACATTACAATGCAATAATATAGAATGAATTGTCAGTTGACACTCTAGGATAACATTGATGATGAGTTAGGCTGATTTTCAATATACAAATTAAGAAAATATGAATATATTATCGAAAGAAACCACTTAGAGAGAACCACTCACTATTCCCATATATATCCGAGTGGGTTTCGAGCCTTATTCAACATAGATAGAAGTACAGTACCGTCCAATAGAAGTCTTAGTTTAGTGGAATCCACCTAGTTGCCTCCTTTTGATTTGTAGCCATAACCGGAAATCGAGACACACACGTTACACTGAGAGAAATCGATATAAGGCAAAGCAGGCTCTCTCTCATTTGCTATCCACACTCCCATCGACGAACAGTGAGCGCAAAAAGTATGGCAAATCGATTGCATGTCAAGGACGAGAATAACAGAGCAAGAAGAATATCGAAGAATAAATTATTATGCATAACATTTAAATATATGCCGAAGTACACACACACACAGACACACATCTATACACAAGCAAAACACACTAATGAATATGTTATATCTGTGCTAACATTAGTCGTATTATTATTATTATAAAAACAAACAAATTATATTGAAATTATATTATATACGTTTTATTGTAAAAACCGTAAAACAAGTTGTTGGCTTCTTTACTCGAACCTTGGAAAGTGATCAAACCAAAACTAACATTCTCTCTTTCTCACCCACTACTAATCCATAAACAACAGTTTGCTGTGCGTTGTCTCTCTCTCTCTCTTTCTCTCTATTTGTTGGCTGTTTCGATTAACGATTACCGATTACCGATTATTTCGATTTATGTTTAGTTTGGTGTGTTTATGATTTTACTCCTCAGTTGGTATACTCATTTTGCTGAAGATTTAAGTTAAGACAAGCTTCTTCCATATCGATATTCTTTCCTTAAGCGCTTCTTTAACTAACGAACCTCGGTGGTAACTGTCTAGGCGTGCGTAAACCTCAATGTGCTCTCTGCTCGACTAAAAAACTCTTTCGATTTCGATTTCCTCACACACGAACCCAACACACCCGACACACTCACACACACCGTACACCTGATTTTCTTTGGTAGAACTCTCGATACACACTTGGCTTGCCTGGTTGACCCAGAGAAATATTACCGTATTGTTTAACTAAAGCTGTTCTTGTGTATGGAATTTAATTAAATAT
Source organism: Drosophila rufa (assembly GCA_018153105.1). Taxonomy (NCBI): domain Eukaryota; kingdom Metazoa; phylum Arthropoda; class Insecta; order Diptera; family Drosophilidae; genus Drosophila; species Drosophila rufa. The sequence continues at coordinate 8,764,052 of JAECXS010000002.1, forward strand.
ATATACATATATGTCAATATACCATATACTCACTAGAGTTAAGCGCTTTTTGTAATGTTATCAAAGAAAATGCTTCGAATCATTTTTAGTTTCTGCCAAACATTTTGCTCTATTTTAACCTAAGACTCTCTCTTTCAAGCAAGCAACTTTGAATCTCTATCTTCTAGAATCTAGATGTAACTCTCACAAGCTCAAGATTTTCGGACTTACCATATCTCTGCCCCTAGCATGAAATCTTCAAAATCTACAAAAATCTCCACTCAACTTGAAGCTATTCTTTGAGTTCATTACAAAAAGCGTTTCGAGCGCTGCCAAAGAAACAGTAATAATGTCGTCTCTGTCGAGCAAACATTACCTACCGCACTCTTTCATTTGCCCGTCGAAAGCGCTCGCCTTTCTCTTCTTATCGGGGGAAGGACGCTTGATTATGATAAAAATCGGGGAGATAAATCCGGCATGGCAATAAATATCGATGTCGATCAAAGCGATACATTTTAAATGCTTAAATCGTGGTAATATCGATATAGCAGTTCATTTAATGTTTCGATATACCGATGTCGATATCCATCGATAAATATCGACATTTACTGCCATCCCCAAGTACCTTTTGCTGTTCGACCTGAATTCATGTAATTTCTTTTGTGTTTACCTTCATTTAGTTGGACTTCCTTGCGTTTATCCTTGATTTCCTATCGTTGTACATGATTTTCTTTTTGAGATTCTTTCGATTGGACCGTAATTTGTAATTTTTCAGCATGTGCTCAATGAAACAGAACTTTTTGTAGCAAGTATTCCGATATTGACTATTGAGTATGAAATATCACGCAGTGACGTTGCAAGTGGCTGTCTCTTTCTACCCTCTATATATACGTATCTCTCTCGCTATCGCTCTCGCTCGCTCTCGAGACCGATATTACTACTACTCGTACATTGCGTTTGTTCACATACAACATACTCGTATATAACTCGTGTATGGCTTCTGAGGCATGATATGGTATGATGGTAAAGCTATATTGAAGCACTTCTAAGGTAAGCTGGTGCACCGCCCCCTTAAAAAGAAAAAAACAAGAAAAAATACAACCGAGCTTTTGTTTACTCCTCCCCCAAATAACGGTATTCTTATTATAAAATACGATAACTGATACCTTGCTATATAGATGCTAAGTATGTCACTTTTTTTTTTTGTAGAAATGTTTGTCCTTTACCAGCTTTGATCGGCGGAGCTAAGAAAGATCGGAGATCGTAGTTGCAAAGGGTTATTCTAGCCACATTTAACTGGAACTTTAAGCTTTATAGTGAGATACAATATCCTTATCGATCAGACATCCCATCTGCTTGGCTCGCCGATCCCCACACATACATTATACAATACACTTGTGGCCCAAAAAATGTTATTAACATATGACTTCTGTTTTTGTTTCTTTTTCAAACCAACGTTTTTTCTTTCTTTTTCGTAACAGCAGGATATCAGAAAAGATCCGCAAAATGTAAAATGTTTGACTGTTTGCTGAACATAGAGGGGACCTGGTTTCTCCGTTCAATATTTAACCAACATGCACACTCCACACCACACATACTACACACACACACTTATATATACACCTAAACACACACACACACTTAGTTAGAAAAGTTTTGTAGTGCCAGAGGAGTGCTTTCTAGGTGAAGTTGCTTTTGAAGTCACCGCGAATCGCTTGAGAACGAGAACGTCTAGTGCCAAGTAGAATACCGCTTCAGCGCTGGAGAATCCAGAAGCTATATAGTCCAGAACCACACACACACACCCACAAAGCCCTAAAAACAGCCAAACACACACACACACCCAACCCAAGACACAACAAAGCAAACTGGTAAACCCAAAGAATTTAGTGAAAGTTTTCTTGCGTTTTCTCTTCTGAAATTTTATCAGCTCCCCCTACATGTATTTTTCTATCTACCATATATTTGATTGACTTTTGCAGGCTTGTTTGTGTATATGTACATGTAGTAAGTATTTGCCTTTGTTTCTGTGTGATGATGATGATGATGTCCTTCCTGTGCGGAGCGATTGTCCCTGCTTGATAACCGAACCGAGCTTACCCTGCCTTACCTTACCCTCTCTGATTTTTTTCCTCTCATTTCCAGCATTTACGGCTGCCGCAGTAACAAGTTTGAAATGCGCTTCAGAATATATAATATAGCTCTGCCGCCGCTGCTGCCAAATGAGTTTTAATTTGTTTATTAATTTGTTTACTCATCGTTATTGACTTTTGTGTTCTTTTTTTTCTGCTTTTTCAGTTTCCGCTTGCCATTGGCTTAAGCCTGCGCTTGAATGCTGTTCATATATATTTTAGTTTAAGCCCCGTTTATTTGCAGCGCCGACTAACCCGCCAAATCCCCAATCCGAAACCCGAAACCCGAAAAAGTATGCTACAGTTTTATAATTTGCTAATTTGCCTGCCGCGCTGACGCCGCCATCGAGCTTATAAAACCCCGTAAACCCAGACAGACCGAACCGAACTGAACCCGACTAATCTACGATAGTTTTAAGTGCGTTTTGCCTTTTTGCATATGCGAATAACAGAGTGAAAAAACTTTCCGCCAGCAACAAGTTAATTACGCGACAGGGAAGGGGGCTGAAAGCCGTAATTACAACACGAAAACATTGTTATTTTAATGGGGGAGGCGTGGTGTCACACATTTACATTTATTAACTCGTGTCCTTTGGGGCCCGTTTCCCCAAACTTTTATTTCCCTCAACTCAGCCACCTCTGGACTCGGTTTGTTTTTTTCGAGGCTCTCAACTCTATTTGCATAATTCGAAATCAAGGCGAAAATTACGGACAGTCAACGAGGTGGAAAGTTGGATTCGGTGACCAATTTTTTGGGGGCTCTTGTTTTTCGCATATGCAGCGTCGCTTACGCTTTACTTTTAAGTCTCTTTTTACTGCAAACTAATTAATTTTCATTTCTCTTCAGTGGATTTACGAATACAAATAATTATTTCCTCTAATTTTTCTACATTTTTTTCCACATGCTAACACACTTGCGCAAAAAAAATCAAAAAATCAACAATACAATATAATAATATTAAAAACATGAAAACAATGTTCTCTCACCATATTTGCATGCAATACATATATATGACTTTATATATATTTAATTTATGAATAACAACAATCACGCACGGATTTGGATCAAAAAACAAACGCTGCATGGAAAACCAAACAACAAAAACCGAAATTAAAACTATTATACATTATATTATTCTGTGTTTCACCCACATACCATATATTTTTCTTTCCTATCACACTCCCACACACCTTAAACTATACATATTTTTTGTACAAATATTTATATTGCGACGCATGATTATGTTGGCTTTTTTCGGCCGCGATTAGCGACTCCGAAAATCCCCCTGAACGCCTCCTGTGTCATCTACACGGACGCCAGCGGACAGGTACAGTCTGGCCTGCCCATCGGTGTTCTGTCCCGCATGAGCCCCTGTATATGCTAAGTTTTATTTATTTTTAAACCTTGACTGGAAATAAAACACAAGCTACAATAGAGCAGCAAGTACTCGCGTTAGCTGGGAGAAGGTGCGGGGGCCCGTTGAGTTAATCAAATTAAATGCGCTGCCGCTCCTCGGACTCGGACTCGGACCGGGAGGGAGGGAGGTAGCGAGCAAACAAGCGAATAAACAAACAAACTGGGCCAAAGGCGTGGCCCCGAGACGGTGATGTCAGGAGGAGCTGTGACCTGTGAGGCATGAGACATGAGACATGAGCTGGACACACCTCGGGGTGTCATAGCTGTTAGCAGTTGTTTGTTTACCACAAGACACACACACAACCACACACACACACACATCTCACATACAGAACACCTAAACCCAATTCTAGAGATGTTACCATATATATATAAACTCTGTGTATTCTCTCTATATATATATATTTCGATATCGTGTAGCCCAACCGGAGAGGGGCCTCTTGTACACTCAGTGTCCGATGCTAGTGAACGGCACCTTTTACATAATTAGGTAATTAGGACACATTCCCACTCTCTTAATCCTCGATAATAATTCCCGGCGAAGCTTCTATGGACTTTTGTGTGCTTAGCTTTTGCGCTGGCTTCCAGCTTTGTGCTTCCGTGTGCTTCAGTTTAGCGAGGATCGAAGCTTTGGAGCTTTCACTTTGAGTTTGGCTTTTCGGCAGCTTTTGATTTTCTCCCTCTCTCTCACGCACCGAAACGAGGCCTCCCGCCTCTCGCCTCCCGCCCCCGCCTCGATCTGATGATGGTAAAAAGTATTAACCCCACCTTTTACGATCTCTCTTTCTCTTCTCTCTTCTCTTTTCTTATATTTCTAGTGCCGCCTATTAGGATATGTAATTGTTACCGCCTAGTACAGCCCCAATAGAACCTAAGAAAAGCAATCAGATCAGAGAGCATTTTTGAGTTCCTTAACGAGTGAGTCCATTCCCAGATAGCCATAGCTCTCTCTCTCTCTCTCTCCCCCCACGAGGCGCTTCGCTTTCGAAGCTTTCTTTTTGTTAGCTTTCTTGGCCCAGTTTTCGGTTTGAGTTACAGAGCGAATACTTGCTGCTTCCGCGGTGTGTTTTATTTCGTGGCAAACTTTATTTGTAAGCTAACGTTTCAGTTACCCCCCTCCCCCGAAACACACACCCACACACACACACCATATATGTATATCCCACAGATCAAGAGACAAAGACAGAGATTCAGTGTCCTTTCTTAGCGTTTCATTTGCAAATCTCGCCATATCTTATGATTTACACTCTTCCGCCTTGTTTTAGATTATTTAAGTCAAAGAAAGATGAAGAAACTACTTAGCCTAACATACAAGTATCTATATCTTAAATGTATCATGTGAAACCGATAAGAGACATACCTACTATACCAGCATATCTAGTTAGCTCTATTAACAACGACTAACATCTGGAACTCCTCCACCAACAAACATCAAGCAATTGTAAAACCGAAACCGATACCGATACCGAAACCGTATTTATTCTAACCAACCATTAACCATTCTAGTGAACCATTTCAATATTATAAGATATAACTAATTTGTGCTCTTTTTCTTTTCTTTTTTCTGCTCTTCTCTTTTTTTCGAAACTGAAAACCGATGAAATATATATAAATAAAATCGAAAAAAACAAAAAACAAAAAAAAATCAAATACCGAATCCCCCTCGAATCACACACAAAAACCTACATACTCTTTATGATTTCCTGAATTGGTTTCCGTTTGCATCCCGCCATATCCAAAACCGAAAAAATATGTCTGAAAAACACACAAAACACGACAAACAAAAATCTCATTACCCAATCTATATAGTTACTGGACACCCTCCCGGTGTGCCAAGATTTTAATAGATCTATGTGCAGTCGGTTAAATTGTAGATTCGTTCATTTAACTGAAGGTAAGTGCATGTGCCTAAGTTTCTTCCTTTCCCTCAGTTCACCTTGTACTATCTCTATATATCTCGCTATACTTTCCCCCTTACTTCCTTTAGTCCCACATCTATATCTTAAGACTTACAACGCTTTTAGTGCTTTCTCCTCCTAGACATTGTTGAGATGATTTCCGATTTGATCCTAAGTTGTAGTTAGGAGAACACAACCAAGTATTCTTTTGAGTTTTGCTCAATTGGCTGATGTCTTATTGATTTTTTTAGAACTATAAAACACTTTGATTGATTATTTCCCTTATTTTTTGTTGAATAAATTTGAGTTTTGGCTTTCTGTCAAGATAATTACACACACAAAAATACACAAAAGTATATGATGGAAAGACCGAATATTTGCGAGAGGTTCTTATTCCGGGCAGCAAAGTCTCTAGTTCTCCTCACGTTTCATATATAAGATCTCATGAGATTGTAATTGTCTGAGAGTCAGCTGCTGTAAAGATCACTTTATTATTACCGAAAAATACTTGAACAATTTTTGGAAAAGCTTTCACTGTTTTCTAATGCCAAAAACCAACTTACTAGCCTCCGCCCAGTGCTACCTCTGAGTTACTAACGTGCCGCTCTCTCTCTTCTATCCCCCCGCCTTCCGAAACGCCCGACAGATGACAAGGTCGAGGTGATTGATCAACGTGTTGCTGTCTGCCGCGATCATGCCAACAGCCAGTGCCGCCGCAAGCAGTGTAAATACTACCACATACCTATTGTCCTGCCGCCGGCCAACATCATGGCGGCCATGATCACCAGTCCCAGCGACCAGCAGGTGGCCGCCAATGCCACCAATCCTGCGGCAGCAGCTGCCTACAACGGCGCCAGCAACTTGATCATCATCGAGCCGCATCAGCAGCAGCAGCAGCAGCCGCAACAGCAACAGCAGCCCCTGCCGCAGCAGCAACAGCAGCAGCAGCAGCAATTCAGTTACCACAGCAACAGCAACAATAACAATTACTATCACAGCAACGCCAGCAAGCAGGCAGCACAGCAGCACGCCAGCAACATGTATCAGCAGCAGCAGCAACACGCGCAGCAGCAGCAACATCAGCAGCAGCAGCAGCACACCATCACCTACCACTGCAGCTCCCCCTACTCGCCCTCGTCGGCCTCCTCGTCGTCCTCCTGCTCGATAGCCACCTCGCCCACGCTCTCCTCGGCCACCACGCTGTCCACCACCTCGACGGCCACCATGCCCACGCCCCAGCAGCAGTATCCGCAGCCGGCCACCTTCCTGAAGGCCTCGCCGGCCTACTACACCACGGATGCCACGCCCACCCTGGTGCTGAGCAGCGACTACAACTCCAACTGCATCCCGATCCAGGCGACGCCCTTCATCTCGCTGCAGGCGGCACCGCAGCAGCATCTGCTGAAGTACACCGCCCAGCCGGCGCCGCCGCAGCAGCAGCAGCACGCCTACGTGGGCCACCACTATCCATCCCAGATGGGCACGGTGGTGGCCACCACTGTGGCTGCAATGCCCGCCACCACGATCACTGTGGCGGCGCCGGCAACAGTGGCGGCGCCGTCGACGTGCATCTAGAAGGGGGCTTGGGTGGCCTATTAAGAAGTCCGAGAAGGAGGAGGAGGAGACAGCGCCTCTATTCATTTTCCCAGAAACATCGTATATTAAGTCATAAAAAAAAACAGAAAAATGGTGTGTGTCGTTCGTGAAATCTCCAGAGATTTGAAGGGGAATAATTCAGGCACTCAAAAGTAGGCAATTAAATGCTAAATATGTACTTTATGGAAGAAATAACTAGATATGGTAAAGATCTCTCGACTAAATCAATGTTATGTGTTTTAGCAATCGATTTAAATCTTTGGTGAATTCACAGTAATTCTATTATATGCCATTACCTACTTTTAGACAGCCGAAATAGACGTTTTCAAATCTCCAGCGATTTCCAAACACACACCGCATAGGAGTTTTTTAATTAAACGTTTTCGTCACCTACCTAATTCATTGAAATACTCGTTTTTGTCAACTCCACATCACCTAGATAACTTATATTACATATATATTCCTCACAACCTAAGCCACACGATATGTATACCAATCATAAATACTCCCAATGCGATGCTCCACACTGATATTGGACGAAATCAAAAGGACTTGGCTGAAGGTCTAAAGTCAAGTAAAGGAATAAACTTCAAACAATCACAACAAACAACATTAACACACACACACACAAAAGATACAGCAATTGAAGTTTTTGATGAAAATTAAAGGTTGATACAAACTATTTACAAAAATAAGAACCGAAGTACTAGTTGGGGCTGAGGGATGAAGGCTCTGCAGAACCCTTTCGTACGTATAGCAAGACTTAAAGGTGTAAGCATTCGATTTACACATCAAGTGACATGCATTAGAGGGAAAATATTGAGTGACGACTCTACACAATATTACAAAAACCAAAACAAAAACGAAACAAAAAAAAGAGTGTTGTTAAATGCAAAAAGAAACAAAAAGAAGAAAATTAGCAATTAAAAATTGAACTTAATATTACAAGAGGACAAGAGGAAGAAGAAAGGGAGGAGAGCGCAGTTGCATTAAAATTAGTTACAAACTATTTTAAACTCTAGTGTTCCATATTTCAAAGCAAAAAAAAATTGCAAAATACAAGTGAATAACGGTACATAAAAGTGGATAAACAATTAGTGAGGAGTGTTAATATTAGCTAAGGTTAAGCCTGACAAACAGTTCTCCATGGCAAATAGTCAAAATTAATCAAAAACCAGAATCTACATAGGCCATAGGTAAGCAGCAAGAACAACTAATAATAAATTCATAACAATAACAATAATATCGATAACGATAACGATTACGATAAATATAACGATAGCGATGAGGATGAAGATGAAAAAGTACAGTCACGTCCTATTTTTGCAACAACGATTTACTACAAGCGAGAGGCAAGCGATCCAGATGTGCATACGGAGATTTTATTAAGCAGAAGGCAGAAGGCAGAAAGCATGAAGCAGAAAGCATAAAGCAGAAATCAGATACAGAGTACAGAAACCATAATCCTTTTTTACATTTTATAATAACGATCAAGATAAATCAGAAGCCGAACTACAGCCAGAGAAGCCATATTTTTTATATACAAAAGAAAGCATCAAAAACCAACACTGATAAATCGAACAAAATCGAAAGGGGTAAACAGCCACAAATTGAATCAAATCTAAAGCGATAAGCATTTTTTGCAGCAACAAACAAAGACGGAGACTTTTTTAAAGTGTATCATTTAGCTGAATTCTCTAGTAAATGAAACGAAATCCCGACTCTCTCACACAGAAATCGAAATTGTATCGTACTATTATATCTCTTCCTATGCAAATCGATTTGTAAGCACTATATATTGTATATAGACATTACCCACTACACTATATACTTGAACTTATTTCACATAACGGTTCTGTTGTAATTAAAATATTTGACTCTGTTTTTACTTACTCGAGAAACTGTATTTGGAACACACAGTTACAATAAATTGCAGAACAGAAACTTATTATTATATATACAGAAACAAGCATACGTATATACACACTATATATGTATATATACTACAGTATATTTATGTCTGTACACGTATATATATATACATTAACACAAATATATTGATTATATATATATATATATATATTTACTAAAGGCAACTAAACATGAAATGTGATCTTTTAAAGAAACAAAATGAAAACGAAATCGAATATGAAGGAGGAATAATAATTTAACGAGGGCAGGCAGACGGAATAAGGTCCCTGCGAGCAGGATAGTTAAACGTATTTTTAAATTGGTTCCATCTCGAGGCAAAAGCGTACGAATATCTCCATTCAATAACGGATAACACCAATAATACTCGACATCTAGCTAATAATTGTTCAACAATAACAGATTTATCTACATATACATTTAAGGGCTGGCTATAATATACGGAAATTTGTTTTCATCATCGCTCACTACTATCACTTCTATTAATATCACTATTCATACACCTGGATCCCCATCTCTCTCTCTCTCTTTACCTTAACACCTCTTAACACCTTAAACCTTACCTAATCGTAGTACTCAACTTCAGCTCGCTCTCTTCGAAGCCTCCGCAAAGCAACGTACTTACTCGTACTTCCCGTACTCTCCAAATAAGAATGCCTAATAAGTTTCCGTCCATTATAAGCAGACCTTAATTCTATGTGTGGCGACCGTGGACAGCAAGTGGAACAGTTGTAAACGAATAAATTACAGATAAACGTAAATTAAACTAGCTAACATAAACGTAAAAACAAGTAAAATAAATGATAAATAAACACACATACTCGTAGATTCTTAAACTAAAAACTCGTCGACATTTTAACAGTTACTAACATTTATTATAATAACGACAAATGAGTAATACAATAAGCTGCAAAATGGCAAGCCCAAAAAAAAAAACAATGAAGTTTTGTGTAAAAAATAAACATGTTCTTAAAATAACAAAAAAAAAAATACAAAAATACAAAATAAAATTAAAAAAAAGAAAGAAAAAAAGAAAATCAAATAAGTGGAAATGAGAAATCCTAGTTACTAAGCAAACTAAACTGCATACACATATAGACACTATAGAATCATTGTACCATAAGAGATTTCAGAGGAATTTTGTTCGACTTGACATCTCCCTAGTGTGTGTAGACGCGCATGTAGAATAGCACGAGTTTGTAAACTAGAAACGAAACTTTTATTTGCCTTAACATCAAACCAATATATACACCAATATATATATACATTGATTTCGATGCGATCCTTTCAACGTTCTGAATAGTTTTCACTTGACGCTTGTACATGGCGCCCGAACAGCAAGAAACTATAATTAATGCAAGAGGATATTTCTGAGACAAAGGAACAGAAAGGGAGGAGGGGTTTAATGTAGTTATGTGTAGAGTCTCCTTCATTGTAAGTCATAGTTATTATTGTTAATTTTAATTTATATTTACACATATATATTAGATCATTATGATTATTAATTGTGAATATGATGTGATGTGTTTATTGAAAGAAAAACAAAAACAAAAACGAAACTAAAACAGAAACCGAAACAGAAACAAAACAAAAATACAATTACTGAATGTTGCAACGTAAAAGAAAACTAAATTTATTGTACTACTGAGAGAGTAAGGGAGTAAGAAAATTACCTTATTGAGATCAAGATCAAGGTCAGATGGTAAATCATATTGTGGCATTACACTATGATACACGGCATATGTTTGTACGTACTGTAAGTAGTTATTCATTTTTGTCAGGTGATATCAACGAATTTTTCGCTATGTTCTTCACGCAGAGTTCGAACCCTCTGCCCAACCCCGCCCTCAATTGTCCTATCTATATCTATATCTCGTATCTATATTGTTTTGTAATTGAGTTAAGTTTTTCTAGCTATTATTTCACCGTCTTATGTCGTTTCTTTTCTGTTTGTGATACCCGCTGAAGGAGGAGAAGGAATGAAGAGGGAATAATTGTTGTTCGTTGTTTATTTTTGTGTTCATATATATTTTTGTAGTTTGTTTTATTTTTTATAAATATACATTGTATTAAACATATATTAAATATACATTAATGAACTAGTATATACAACTTAACTATACACATATACAAATAAAGATGAATTGGAATAATAGTTCTTAAGGTACGGAGTTTTTGGCAGGAAGAGTTCCCCAACAAGGACACAGAATAACGAAGAGAACATGTTTCTGACGAACGATAAATGATAGCGATGATACATATACTCCTAAAATAAATATAAAAAATAAAAAAAGAACAAAAACCACACAAAAAAACGAAATTTTTTAAAAATATTTAATAAACAAATCATTATTACCTATTATTATTATTATTATTATATTTATTATTATAATGAGAACAAATTTAGTTATTATTCATGTAAAGAACGAACAAGGAAGGCAAAGCAAAGCGAAAACAAATCTTGCAAAATGCAACAACAACAACGACAGAAGTCGGAGATGAGAGAATTGATGAAAATGAATAAGAGCTGGCAAGTGAGAAGGGTGACGAAGAATGAATTATATTGATAATGAAAATACAACATTTAAAGTTATTTAGCAGTAAATGGGAAAAAAATTAAAAAAACAAAAAAACCAACAAAAAAACAAAACATGAAAACAACAAACATCAATGAACAACAACAAAAACAATGAAATACAATAAAACACAAGAAATAAATTACAAAAAGACTGGACTTTTCTTTATCGGATTTACTTGGGTGGTTAAATTAGGTTACCTTTTCTTCCTTATTGAATTTTTATTCGATAATAAAAGACAGAGGAAACTCACTAAAAGCAAAGCGATAAATATCGATATTCTTCAAGGAGCCGAAAAAACAGCGAAAGCGATAAACATCGATATTCTTCAAGGAGCCGAAAAAACAGCGAAGCAGTAAATATCGATATTCTTTTCTGGAGGCCTAGTTTCAGAGATTCTGAGTATCTCAGATCAAATTTCAGTAAATTATAAATAATGCCTCTAAGTGGGAAAATCGGTAATTCTGTTAAGAAGAAATCAATTCGATGACCGATAAATATCAAGATTCTTCAAGGAGCCGAAAATTTCTTTACACAAAGATTGCGTACGTTAGTTAAATTAAAGGATTCTTTATAAATTTGCATATAAGATATCTTAGGGTTACAAAATTGGAATCTTTAAAGAAGAAATACATCCAAGAATATGCACACATATCCAGATTCTTCCAGGAGATGAATATTTCCATATATTCGTTTTATAAAATGATTTTCGATCGGAGTTTCTGTGAATCTTTTATAGAATTTTTATTCGGTAATAAAAAACAAATACAGAAATAAATTCAAGAGGACTTATCTCAGCGTGTCAACAGTTTTATGAAATGTAACAAAGGTAAAGCATGTGCATCCTGCAATCTGTCATTAGTTGAGATATTGTTGATGGCTCGGGCTAATGTCGGGTGGCCAGGGAATGCATGTGCATATATCTCCGCCTAAGAATGCTCACATCCCACATGCATTATTTCTGCTTAACCGCAGAGAGCCAGAAAACAAAAGGAGGCCAAGCCGACAAAGGGAGCTTGGCTCTCAAATTTGCTTTCCCTTTTCTGCGGGGAAATGGAAAACTAAGCGTATGCATGCACACGTAAATTCCCCAAGTGCCAGTGCAGGAAAACTAGAAAAAAGGACGGAAAAGACGAAAATAAAAGTGGAAAAACCAAAAGGGAAAAGTGCTGGGAAAAGGGATGAGAGCAAACGACATGAACCTGGCACATGGCAGTGAAAAATGTGCAGGAAGAGTGCGGCGAGTGTGTGGGCTGGCGTGGAGGCAAAGAAACTTGCAATTTTCCTCCGCATTTTTCCTTGCAAGTTGGCATCCTCCCACACACTCTCCCACACACACACACACACACACACACACGCACTCACGAGAGTGGCACGTAAGTTGTCTATTTCACACACCAACGCGCGCTGCATCGATGGCAAGGATGCTGGGATGCGAGGTCCTTCGGGGACTCCCCTTTTCGATGACTTGGTGGCCATATGGCGTCGTAACCGTTGCAATTAGTTGGCAGCGGACACAAAATATTGCCCCCCCGACACTCACCAGTGGAGCGGGTCCCTTGACTTCTAACCAAGCGTAATTAATGGGTGCGGATTATTGATATCGAAAAAGGTGAAAATAGTTGGGTTGATAGTGCCACATTGTTGAGAAATGGCCAGAGATTATTACTCAACCGTAAGAGGGTAAGGTAGGAAGCTGAAATGGAAATTCTTTGGGGTTCTGCCAGGTGAGGTTTTGGGCAAGTTTTGAGCCATAAAACTATTGAAAATTTGGTTAGGTGCGGGCGAGCCAGTGTCATTGATAGATTCTTGATTAATTTACGGTTTTTATACCCGGTAACCATAAGGTAAATGGGTATTATATAGGTTAGTGTTTGCTGAAAATATAATAAAGGAAATAAATGAATTATAATAATAATGAATAATAAATAAATTTGTAAAAGGAAAATAAATATACATAATAAAATTAATTTTTATGAAGAATTAATACATTAAATGAATTGTATTACAATTGGATGATAAACATCGGGGTTGTATGACAATAAAGTTGATATTCCTTTTTTATCTCGCTCTTACTCACAATTGCTGTCGTTAGAAGTCGTGGTTTCAAGTCCTGACTAGGGTGATTAAACTTTTACTTTTTTTAATTTAAGTAAAGATCTATTTTATTTTTAAAAATATTTTATTAAATATTTTGTATCTTATATTTTTAATAATTTTAGTTTTGTGTAATTTGTCATTTTAGATACATGGCGAGCACCTGGCTTACCCATTTGCCGACATTTATCTGCCATTCTTGGGGATTATCCCTCATATCGTTGGCTTCAATTGGCCGCTGTATCTGGCCGGAGAACATCCATTAGGGCAAGTGAGGTTACACGGTCATGGCATACAAATTAACACAGAAATTGCTTTATTATCAGGCGGCAGCCCACCCGCCCCTTATCAGCCGGCAATTGACAATGTGTGTGCGATATGGGAAAGAACGTGGGATATATAGTACACTGAGGGGAAAAACATAGAACTAAAATGGTTAGTTAAAATATTTTTTAATAAATTAGGAGAGACAAAAGCTAACTTTTCGATTGCGAGGTAAGCGAAGACCTGAATAGAGATAGGGAGTATATTATTTATATTTAAGTGAGAATCATTGCCTTAAGGATAAATAGAAGATAAAATCCTTTAAGCTCTCGGAATTTTATTTAGAAATATAATATATATTCCACGAAATAATATTATATTCTCTGTGCATTTGTGTATATGGTAGCCAAGCCCAAGCAGGCGGCCACTTTCGCATGATGTTGTTAATGATAATGCCGCTCCAAAGTGTCCTCCCTCGCTGTCAGCGGAGTTTTCCAGCCCTCCAACCCTTTGGTTTTCCTCCATGTCCCCCACACCGCCGTTTTCCCCGTTTTCCAGCCCCACCGAGGATGCTGGCTAGCTGACGTTGATGAGACATGTGGTGCGGTTGTTGTTGCCGCTGCTGCTGGGCATCGTAAAAATCATTTCCTGTCGTACATAACACGTAACGTGGCGTTTATGTTTACGTCTCGTTGTCGCTGACGTTGTCCTTACACCACACACCCACACACACACACTCTTGGCCAGGACATGAAAATTTAATTGTCGCTTAAAGTGAGTTTAAAGCGAGCAGTGAGCAAGGAAGTGGGAGAGCTCATTAAATTAATTTAATCACGTTAATTAAAAATTGCTCCAACTCCAACCGGTGGGTGTGGGCGAGCGGAATCCCTTCGTTTGTTTTTAGTAAAATTTAATAGTGCCAAGCAAAATATTTGCACAGCACGTACACCTTGCTGCCACACCTGCGGGGCAAATGATACAGGACAACAATCCCCAATCCGGAGGCATCCCACACTTGTTGTTGCCGCTGCTGCTGCTGCTGCTCGGGAGCAATTTACGTGTCAATAAATGTCCTTGGGGGAATTAGTAATAATTTAAAGGGTTCAATCCCGAAAGGTTAAGGACACTAAAGCTGAAAGGTTGTTGGGGATCAACAGATAGTTAAGTGTCCTAGGAGGTAATGAATTCGATGTAAAATAAATTGTTGGGTTAACTATAACTGAAACTAACTTAACTTCACCTAAACACCTCTCACTGCCAATGATTCATGGCTTATCTCCCACTGCAGACGCTTTCTATTGCCGCTTAATAAAAATTAACTGGTAATTATGTTTCGAAAATGGCAAGTAAAAGTGCCCAAGTGGCCGGGACCGCCGCCAACTTAATTTCTGCACTAACCAAACGCTTCAATTAACAAGAACAACAAGCTGGGGCCAATGGCCAAGACCAAGACAGGGGCCAAGACCCCCCCCCCCACTCCCACTGCCACCGGCCAGGCACCACTAAATTTTGTTAAGTTTTAGGGAAACTTTTTTGGTAGCACAAACTTATGGGGCAAGAAGTGGGGGCTCATGAAAAATTTAACCAGCCAGCGAAGGGAGTCGGCAAACTTAAATTTTATTGCCTATAAAGACGCATTAACTTATGCCGGCACAAGGATGCAGCAGTGGGGCGGAAGTGGATCTCTCGGCTTAAGCGGAAACGGAAGTGGCCGAGGTGGCGGCGGCAGCGGCGGCTGAGCGCGATGGCGAGCGACAAATGTGCGTGCGTAATTTATTCGCCAGGTGGAAGTCCTCGAGAAATGCCAGGCTCTTCCTCCTGCTCCTGCTCCAGCTCTTGCTCTTGCTCTTGCATAACAGGGACAAATTGAGGGGAAAATGGAGCTGGGACTGGTTGGGTTTTTTAGCCAACGCCTGCAGTTCTTGCGGCATTCATCAGCTTCCCCTTCGCCCTCGCCCTCGTCCTTGCCATTGTTTTGCGGCCAAAATCCAAACTTTTTCCCCATTGATCAGCACAAAAATGTGCTCCTAATTGAAATGTTGCCAAAGTAAATCTTTGCTCCTCCCACCAGGTAGTGCCTTTGTGTGTATTAGGGCAGCGGCTTTCACAACTTTCCGATAGAGCTTATAGTTTGGATTGGGCCAAGCCACTCTACTTAATAAGTTGGACTAAAGTTATACTCAT
Source organism: Drosophila rufa (assembly GCA_018153105.1). NCBI lineage: Eukaryota > Metazoa > Arthropoda > Insecta > Diptera > Drosophilidae > Drosophila > Drosophila rufa. Next base: position 8,780,124 of record JAECXS010000002.1, read on the forward strand.
AAATAGGTAAATGGCTACGGACTTAGCTGTGAGTTTCCATTCGCAGCAGAAGCGATTAGTTTTTACAGAATTTTGTGGGGAAACGTCATAATTTGTGCGGTTTTCTCTCAAGGAGAATGATGGAATTAAGAAATACAAAGAGGGTTCTCTTTTGAAAATGGGACTATGAAAATCTAAACGGAAACCCAATTTTCCGCGAGAGAAATTTAATCATTTTTATGCTGCACCTTGGGGGCACTTTTACTTTTGCCCCGCCACCTAACCTTTGGCCCCTCGGGTCACCTTCTCTCTTCCCCTTTCTGGAAGCCCCCCTTGCAATATATAATTGCTGCCACCGCTTGCAACGTCTACACAACTTTGTCTGACCATAAATTTGCATTCCTGCTCCTTGGTTCCTTTTTCTCGGCTCTTACCTTTTCCAGGGGAAGTAGAAATATGGCCACTTGGTGGGGGGACATAAAGTTTGCTTAGCAAAATTGCACAGGCCGGATGTACATACATTCCACACATATATATATATATACGGGCAAGCAGAGATATATAACAAAAATGCATTACGAATAAACAAGAGGCGTCCGACCGACCGGTGAGTAATGTGGTGTGATATGAAATTGCACTGATTTAGTGCCCCGAATTTGCCAGGCCATTTGTTTTGGCCAACTGTCCCCGCGGACTCGAAGATACCGAAAGGCCAGACATCGGGAAATGCCCCTTAATTGCCGGGGCCTTGAGAAGACCATTTCTCACCTTAAATTTAGCTAATTGCGGGGCCAAACTGCAGCTCAGCCCCAATTATGTATGCATGTGCATAATGCGGGAGTGGAAATGTAGCCAGCGAAGGAAAAGCCAACTTAAATTTTAATCAGCGAACCCCCCGAGCGAATTTTCTGTTGACTTTGTGTGCAATTTTCGCACTGGCAGCGCGTCGCCTGGCGAATATTTCAGCAGCTGAATCAAATGAAACGTAATGCACCCGTCGGAATGCGCGTTCCTCATTCTTCTTTTATTTTATTTTTTTTTGTTAGAGGTTCAGGGGTGGCCGGGGTCAGGTCGCTCGCTGAATTGACTAAATTAACTGGCGCTGGCAAAAAGTTTGTTTGCCCTTCCGACTATGGCTTCACTGCTCCGAATTTCGAACCAGAAAAAATACTAGGAGAAGGGAAGTCGCGGCTCGCGAGTAAAGGTTAGTACGTAGTAGGTGGGCACAAAAGATTCGCGCTCAAATATTTGATTTTTGCTGAAATTATGCAACGCTGCATTAGGCAATCGCCGAAATGCACAAGTTCCCATTCAGCCACAAGGGACTGGAGCTGGAAGGTAACCCAGGGAAATGGAAAAAGGATCCAAGTAAGTGAAGGGGAAATTATTTAGTATTAGTTCGAAGAGCCAGGTAATTTGATTATAAAAGTATTTGGTTTCTTTTTTACTTGAAGGAAATATATATAAATGGCAAGTCTTAAAAGGCAACCATACCACAGTTAGCCTAGACTGGAACCATTGAGATGAGCAAGCAGAACGACGAGTAGAGACAACGAGCGAGTGGCGATGAAGACAACGAGAATAAAGAATGAGCGAGCTAACGACGAGAGAGTTGAGCTCTAGCTAAAATATGATCTTTTTATATTTTAAAACTTACCTATTTTTGAATAATAATATGTATTCAAGAATATTATCATAAATTAAATACAGAATAAATTCATATATATTCTTTACGTACATTACCTTCAAAAAATATAAGAAACCACTCAAGAAACCCACCGAAAAGGGTGACAGGTGCACCAGGACTTCATATATATAAAAAGAAAGGAGGAGCAGAAGGAGGCATAAGCCCAAGGCCAGCAGCCAAGCAGATGCAATGCAACCAAATCCCGCCGACAGTCAATCGGAGCCGCAGGAGGACTCACAGTGATTCATGGGCTTTTCGCAGACTTCATCCCGTCCTTGTCATCCCCCCTTGAAGTTATTGAAACCCGACAGTCGCAGCAGGACAACATTTGGGCAATGCAAAAGGACACGGCGCGCGCTCTCGGAGGCGGAGGACAGTACTTTGCATAAAATATTGAGATTCCGTGTTAAGCGGCACTTAATGCAAATGCGGTCCACAGGCTGTCAGCGGGAGCAGAGGTCGAGAATGCCAGAACAGGGATCAGAAAGGAGGAGCTACGGCTTACTGGGGTTCGATCGGGAATACATAGAGAAAAATCTCTGAGAGAGTAACCTCACCTTTAAGGCGACTAAATTAGCGAATTAATTACCCCTTTGGATCAATGAATAATTTATAAATTTAGAGACAAGGACTGTGGCTAGAGCTCGACACATATTGGAATTCATTTGGATGCCAGACTCTGGGTCAACTGGCAGTGACCTCCGGCGGGAAGTTCGAGAGTCAAGCGCTGGCTCGACTTTCTCGTGTAGCTGGAAAATGAAAACAAGACTTTTGCCTTTCGAACTCTTTCATGTGCAACAACTGCAGCTTGTCAGGCGCACACACACACAGACATAGACTCGGGCACATCCTGGTCCATAAGCAGCAGCTGGTGCATCTGCATTTCTGTAATCTGCATCCTTCGTCTCGTCCTGATTCCAATGCTGATCCTGTTCAGCGGCTGTGGCAAATGTGTTTGCATTTCAGGTGTCAACTGCAAAAACACATCCAGCTTTGTTGCAATAACAAACAAATATAGTGCAGCCAGTCCCTGCCCCGTCGTCCTCCCGCTCCTGCTCCTGCTCCTGCTGGCAGCATTTCAAATACAATGAAAACATTTTACTTAACAGCCAACAAGAAATGCGAAAACGAGCTGCATTTTTGGACACAAAACAAAGCCAACGACGGAGAAGAGGAAAGCAATTTTTGTCAGAGCTTTCGTTTCGTTTCGTGTCGAGAGGTTGAGAGGTCCTCCTCTCTGGTTTGGGCTCACAGATTTGCAAAATCAATGCGAAATGTTTCTCCATTTTACAATTTTCCGTTTTCTCATTTGGCTTCCCCATTGTTCCGAGCAGTTCCCTGTGCTAAGAGGAATCTAAGCCAGAAATCGATGGGTTATTTTTGAAAGAAACAGATTCTTGCTAACTAGATTAAAAATAATCAAATCCAAATTACGGCACAGAGATCTTGTCCCCTCAGTATCCCCGATATAAGTACGGTTTATTTTGCTTTAAAGTGTATTTGCTTTTCAGCGTTTGATCGCATTTTCTCTTAATCAACAAGAAAACCCCAATAAAGCTCTTATAATGCTCCTATAATGATTTGATAAAACGATTTTCAAACCGTGCTAAGCAAACTGAAGTGCAATTATCTGGCCAAACTGTAAACAAAATAAATTCCCCCAGCAGCTGTGACATGCAACAAAATTAATTACCGCCGCCTCTCGGGCGGCCGCCCTCAAGAAAAAGGACTAGGAAGCTGAAGAAGTTGCAGTTGGCGGAAAAAAGGACCTTTGGCAAAAAACAAAATAAAAATCAACTCGAAAATGGCGACAAAATTGCAATGGACGAAAATAAATTTCGGTCTAGGGTCGCCTTGAAGTATGCCATGAATTTGGGCATTAAGCCACCGCCCACTGCGAAGGACTCCCCTTCCTTGACAATTTGAGGCAATCATGCACTCGTTAATCTTGCTCAGGGGCCGAAAATTAATAGTTAACCTGGCCCAGGACTCGCTCTCGCCCCTTCTCTCCCCTTCTCCTCTCGGCTAGAGGAGAAAAATGTGCTGGCGAGCAAATTAAACTCGTTCTAAATACATTACTGGGCAGCGCTTCCAGAAGGGGCGAATGTCCTGTTCAAGGAGCCGGAGCCGCATGGAAAGACAAACAAACAACACAGGAGAAGCCCTGGGTGACAGACTGAGAGACAGACAGAAGAGTCGGGCAGCAGTCGGGCAGTCGGAGAGGCAACAACAAGAGCTAAACAAGATTAATTATACCTGAAAAGCCAAAGTCAGTTTAGACCAAGTCGTGGCCTTTTGACTTTTCGACGCTGACAGAGGCAGCGGCGCCGGGCCGGCGTCGAGTCCTTGTCGTTGCCCTCGAGCGTCATTTAGTGTGGACAGCGCCAGGAAAAAGGGAAAATCGGATGATGCGAAGGCGAATCTGGTCACTTGGCTATTTCCTGAAGAAAAAGGGGAATATTTTGCACGCTTTTAGTTCATGAAAAGTGCATTAATGCTTTTAAGAATATCTCAATATCTTTATTAAAAATTATCACAAATATTTCACTTATCTAAACAGAAGATTTTAATAAGGTTTTGTAACTATATTTTTGAAGACATTTTGTTAATAAGTATAGGATATTGTATACCTTTATGAGAACCATTAGACCCCTAAATATATTTATTTGTTGAGCTTTAAGTTATTATTAACTTTCTTGAATATCTGATTTTATATTCAATGCTTATTATAGCTATTTCTATTAGTGACACCTCCCATTACAAGTTGAAAAACTCGCAGGACACCCGCTGAAGGACGCTGAAGTCCGACTTTTGTTTACTCGCCTGGCTCTTGCTCTTGCCGCTGTTGCTGTTGTTGTTGCTTAAACGCTCGGAAAATCGGAGAGCAGATAAAACGCAGCTGAAGCCGAAGAAGTGTCGTCTGTGTTTGTCCAAAAGGAAGGTTACAGAAAAAGGCGACACTTGAGCCAGGTGAGATGGGCGCAGGACACCGAAGCCAGGACGAGGGATAAAATCGAGTGTTAAAAAACAGGAAATAGAAAGTCGGAGGAGGGAGGCTTGCGGTGCCGCAGCATCAGTATGAATTTGCTTACCTCTCGATTGATTGGGTTAAATTGATATTGAAGGAGCTTACCGATATTCAGGATATTCAACATGAGGATATTCGAAGGATGGATGGGAATTACAGGTTTAGAGAAAGCATGTTACGCATTCAACTAATTATATTTTTATCTTTATTACCTTGTATAAAAATATTTCCTATAAGGCCTTTAACTCCAAATAAAATTCTCATATCCCTTCCATTATCCCCCTCTAATCACCATTTTGCAAACTTACCCCAAGGATATATCTGCATGTTTATTTTCTATCGATTACGATTTGCATCCGGAATCGATTGCTGATTTCCAGTGATATATTTGAAAGTTTGCCAGCGATTCGATTGTCCTCAGCTCAGCTCCTGCTAACGAAGCCTGTCAATCCATTATCCTCACCCCAGACGACACACACACACACGGCCCACTTAACCCCACAATGCCGGCCGGGATTCAGCCCCCGGGCATTGAAACATTCCGCCAGCCGCCTGCCTGCCTGCCTGCCCGTCCCAGGTGGGGAGAGAGACCTGGTCCAAAGTGCGTCAAAACTAATGGCCACCGACAACAAAGTAAATGAAGCATGGCTCCCGGGGCCAGGACAAAACCAACAGGCAACCGACCAGGCCAAAGAGGTCAGGACATGCGAGAGCCGAGGGCCGAGAGCCATGAGCCACGTCCCCTTCTCTTACCCTGCTGTGTGTCCTATCCTGTGATGTCCTGGCTCGTAATAGGCAAAATGAAAAATCTATAGAGTTAAATGAGTGAAAATCAGGAAAATGCATTAATGAATGAATGACAGCAGGCACTGTCAACAGCAGCAGTAGCAGCAGCAGCATCCATCTGGCCATCTGCTTCGCAGTCCCGCTGCCTGGCAGGCTGGCATCCCCTTTTTCCGCAGGACAACGATGCCGCAGGACTTTGAGGACGTATGTGAGTGACTGATCGAGTATGTGTGTGTGTGAGCTCAGCGTTCACGGGGAAGTTTCACTACAAGAAAACTTCTTATTAAATTAGGGAAAGGCCTTCATTAAAATGTTAACAAATCAGTGATTATCGCTATAAAAAATAGGCTTTTTGTACGCGCATAGAATTAAGAATGGGATTTATTTTTAATGGCATTAAATTTACAATTTTCAAGTTTAAAATAATTCAAGAAAGATTCAGGAGTTGCATTAAAAATTGCTGTGGATTTTAAAGCAATTATAATGGGACCCAAAAGTATGCTAAGAAAAATGTAAGTATTGTTTCTCCCTACAAATGTTTATATTTACAAATTATTTCGCTTAACTATAAATTTGTACACATATTTTTTATATTTATATTTATTTTTGACATATATGGCAAATATTGCCTAAAATTATGTAAGGCTAAAACGAAATTTAATCCCACCAATTAATGAAAAGCGTAAGCTAACTCAATTTAGTTAAAGAACAATTCAGAGGTTGCCTTAACAATTGCTGTGGATTTTGAAGCATGCTATGAAAAATAAAACTATTATTTTCATAGAAATCTGAATATTTCGAATTATGTACTATAATTGAAATCATCATCCTTAAAAATGTTTAAGACTAAAACTAAAACAAGATATATGGCATTAATTATTTTTAAAGCTAAATTAAAAACCTTAATAAATATTAGCCACATTTTACAAACTCATTAGTTATTCTCAGTGCTGGTTTGACGGTGGGCTGGGGCCACTTTCGCCCACCTCCTGTTAACCTGGATGGACAGGTCAGGCTGGAGAGGTGCTCCCTGCTGAGGCTGCCTCGTTGGATGTCTTATTTATGAATGCACACACGCGGGGGCGGGATGGGACCGGGTTGGCTATATGGCTATATGGCAATATGTGTATAGTGGGGATCGGAGCTCGGTAATGCTGCTGGGCTTAGCGTGTTCTACAGCAGGTATGATAACCGACGTTCAACACGTACGCAACTGGTCCACGTCCGCTCATCCGGGTCCGTTGTGTTGGCATTCTTAATAGCCCGGCATCCAAACAGTTGCAGCTTCTCTGGGGGATGCGGCATGGGGCATGGGCTTGGTTGGATACGTGGACACATGCAGAGACGCTCCCCACTGACAGTTGATGCACCGCAGTCAGTTGTTACCCTCGTAATGTTCCTATTTTCTGGGGGAAAATACCAATTCTAGACGCTGGCTCGGCTCGCCTTGTATAACTCTCCAATTTCTGGCAAGGCTCTTGGCTCTCTCCCCCTGGTCGAAAACCAATCGAGCATAACTCTAGTGCCTCCTGATTTGCTCCATACTCAGACAGCGTCGCTGGTTATCCAATTGGAGGGACACACACCGATGAACCTGAATTTTGTCTCTGCCTTTGGGAGTACACTTAAATTTAAAATGGAAAAGAAGGGATTTATACGGGTTATTCAAAAATACCTATTTTCATTGGGAAATGGTAAAATCATTATGGTATTGCATACCTTTGGTTACATTTGCTATTGAATTGAAATCTTTTTTTTTTTCTTTGGTTAAATCTCATTATTATTATTAATTTTTAAGCCTTAGCAATATCTGTGACAGCTCCAAATATCTTTAATCATCTTCTGTTTATAATTTCCGAGTTTTAAAAACCCTTTACCTTTGTAAGTTACCGTAATTTCCCCCAGTGTTCGGAGCCCGCAGTGCAGCAAACATTTTTCGCCTATGAAAACGTTGTCGCATATTAACGTAATTAGTTCATGCGCCTCATAGAACTTTGCCCTGGCTGGCTTCAGCTGGCTCCCTGCCTCCTCAACCTCCTCAACCTCCTCAACCCTTTAACCCTTAACCCCTGGCCGGCCCAGCCACCCGTGTTCGTCCCCCATGTGTTTGCGGTGTTTGGGAATTGTGGCCGGAATTATGATGTCCAGGACTCTGGCCATTAAGCCCTGCCCGATGAGCAGCCGTTGCGTGCGTGTTTTACATACGAATATGGCCAGCACCGAATGGCCAGTACAGTGCGGGCCATGGCTGTTAATTGAAACGTGATTGTGTCGTCGTAGGTTTGGGTTTGGGTTTGAGTTTGGACTTTGACCATTGGTTGGCCGTATTTCTGGGGGTTCGTAGGCGCTGTGGCGCTTCCTTTTTTGACACTTGCAATTGCAATTGTCACGGGTCCACTTCCCTGTCCTCGTCCCCGTCCAGTTGGCACAAACCTATATAGTTTAGCATTTAAATTTGCAGCAATATAATTTAGTTTATGATTTTGGGCTTTGGGGAATTGAATTTGCACGCATGCACAATTGAATTTGAATGCAAAGTGGCTTCGATATCGAATGCATTATTAATTTACCACACACGCACAGCCAGATGTCCTTTAGTCGCCATCCTTGGCCGGCTCCACCCCATCTCTCTTCAGCTCTCTCCGCAGGACTCGCACACACACTCGGAAATATGTATGGGTTTTTCACTTTCGCAAAAACCCCCGGACATTGATACTCGTCCGCATCGATGAGGATGTGATACTGGCGCTCAGCCGAAAGAGAATTTTAAATGTCCATTTAATGTGATTAAGCCGGGGGTCTTAGGTCCTCGACAGCCTCAAACGCTCCTGCATTTCCAATTCCCATTTCTTATCGGCGCCTGCACTTGTGGTTGCCTAATTAGAGCTCTCCCTCTCTCTCTCTTGGAATCGGCTTGGGTTTGGGGTCATGCGATTAACGTAAGCCGCAGGAGAAGTGAAGGAATAAACCATAATGGAATTGAGCGCATTAACGTTTTAACCTGAGGTGAGGCTGCAGGCTTCCGAGCAGCGTGTGAGAGAGTTATGGGATATTATTCTCTAGGGGGATTATTCTCTGAACAGTGTCATCAGAGGAGGAATAGCGGAGCTTGAGACAATTGTTTATAATATTTTACCAATTTATCTGCCATAAAATATTTGTTCTAAAAGTGATGGAAAATCGCTGGGGATTTGAAAACAATTCATAGTGGCCCAAAACTTCGATTTGATATCGAAAATCCTGTAAAGTAATCGTTCCTTTAATTAAATAATCGATCTAATTGTCATCACTGTCTTAATAACTTAACAAGCTCTCACTCTTAGCTCTCCTACTTAAAGTAATTTGCTTAGAATCAAAAAATGCAAAAGTCAATAAAATTTCTTTAGAAAATGTTATGTTACAATTAATCGTTTCCCAATTGAAATAATCGATATAATTGCCATCACTCTCTTAATAACTCAATAAGCTCTTAATCGTAGCTTACTTACTTAAAGTAATCCTCCTAATCTTAAAGTAATCTGACTAGACCCATCTTGGTCTAATTAAAACTTTAACAATTACTTGAATTACAGCCAGTTGATCCTTCCGTGCGCGCCAGCCCATAAAATCGATAACACCCTCATTTGCATCCAGGTTTTCCTGAGGCACATCCCAGTATATATGGCGCACACTTTCCAGGCCGTCATGAAATTGAGGTTATGTCATTTGTTTAGTTTGTTGCCTCAATTATTTAGCAGTCAGGCAGGCAGGCGGCAGGCAGACCGAAGCAAACCGAATCCAGGCGAGGCGAGGCAGGACGAAACCTTTCGAGACAGGACACTCACTCGATGTCCTTGCGGTGTTTATGCAATTACATAAATTCTGTGTGACAATTTCGATTTGGATTTTCTTTTATTCAAATTATGCCTTCAAGTCCATCAGGGCAGGACACTCGGGCTCAATGTTATAAAATATTTATTGCCGGCAAATAAATCCCACACACTGACACGACCAGACGTCGTTATGGTAATTAATTTCAATCCAACACGAGACCTGGCATAATCTTATTTATGCGACCTGTGCCTGGGCCAAGGGATTTGGCATTTCTGATTTAGCATTTAGAATTTAGCAATTCTGACTTCTATTTTTCATTTCTACACTCTGTGTTTCTTGCTAATTGATGGGGCTCAAGATGCGTGTCAAGAAAAAGAAGGCACCCCTGAAGGATGTCAGAATCGTTTGTTCCTGGGACAGGATCCCTTCCTTCGTCCCATCGCCCGACCGCAACAAAATCAATTGCCTGTCCAGGATGGCCTGGCCAATATTTGAGCTTGGCCGGGCTCATGCAAAATTTAATTTTAATTTCCAGCAGAGAGCAAGTGTGTTGCAAAAGTGAGAACAAGCCAATTTCCTTTCACAGCACTCTGGGTATACACATTTTAACCACTTGACTGCATTGTGGCTACGGCTCGTCCTTAAATCCTGCCAGAAGTCAAACACTGGTCAACAGAATCGTTCAAGTTTTGGCCACGGCCCCCGCCTCCGTTCTCCAGTCTCCGAAATAGTGTAGTGTGCTTTTGCCAATTGACATGCAGACCTGCCTGGCAGCCGTAAATCGGCATAAATAATTCATTATTGCCGCCTCGTTGCGCATAAATCAAGTAGGCACTGACCATGGCCGGCTCCGAACGCATTTAAAGAGCCAAAAACGGGAAAAACACATGGAAAAAGATAGATTAGCAAAAACAAAAACAAAAAAATAGTACTTGGAGATGCCGGGGATTGAACCCGGGGCCTCTCACATGCAAAGCGAGCGCTCTACCACTGAGCTACATCCCCCTTGCAAATACCTGTGTCCAAATTGCATTTTGCACAGGAAGCACTGGGAATAGGGATGTTTTCAAACTAAAGAGGGCGACAGGAAGCAAGTTTTAATCCTTGCTTGCAGTAAATAGAAAACAGGGTTGTGAATTTATCTGAGTGTGAATAAAAAAACTAACATTTTTGTTTATTAAAAAATATTTATTAATATTTAATTAGTTATTTATTTTTTTTAATTAAAGGATCTATTGAAATGGGGCACCCATGCATTAATAACCTGCATTGTTTCATAATTGCACACAACAGCTATTTTGTTTCTAATTCAAATATTAATAAATATAGGAATATTATAGCCTTTATAAATAAATGATATTACCAAACAATGTAAAAATTCATACAAATTATTTAGATGAACTTCCAAATTTGTGTGTTTTTAATTTATTGTGTTTTCTTTTTAATTAAAATACAATTTCAACTACGTACTCAACTTTTCGTTCGCTCAACAACAAATCCTGAGCACACAAACATTTGCTAAGTGTTGCGACACCATTTCGGTTTCAGCTTGCTTGCCAGCCGACAGTCGTTGGTTTCGTATGGGCATTTAGCGCACCATGCCGACACAGGGGATGTAGCTCAGTGGTAGAGCGCTCGCTTTGCATGTGAGAGGCCCCGGGTTCAATCCCCGGCATCTCCAGTAAACTTTTTTTCTCTTTATTTTTCGGTTTTATTTACAGGGAGCACACGATCGTGTATTTTTTCCACCACTTGATCGCTGACGATCGCTCGTTCAGCGGTGATGCTCTCTGGCGGTACTTTGTGTCGGTCGATTTTAGCTTCGCACTGAAAAAAGCGACACGATCATCTGGCGGTGGTTGAAAATGATTCCGATTCCGAGATCACAAAAATTAAATCGATCGCATATTTTCGCTTCTTCGTAAAATCGATAAAGTGATCCATGTGAATACCAGGCGAGCAGCAATGAGCAGCACACTGCTCGTTCCCCTGCCACTTACCACACGCCCGCATGATCGTTTCAAAACTGTAAAATGCAACCACCACGCGAGCAGAAGGGAGATGGCCAGCTGGCATGGCGAACGTCGAAGCGAGATGGCTGTAAGCAAAGAACCGTGACAATGCAAACACATACATACATATGTACGTCCCCATACATATGCCGGCTAATTACGATTCGCTGCGAGCGTAAAGTTGTGTGTTTATTTTTTATTATTTCTCAGCTGTGCGAGGGATTGAATCGGTTTCGCTGGCCTGCTGCCTCTCCTCGGCGCCTGGTAGCTTGCTTAAGAAGATTGAACGATTTTTGCACGGTTTCTTGGGCACATAAAGTTCATTTGAGTTCCTGCTTGGTAATTTTGTCAAGATTTGAGAGGAATATCAAACAAAAAAGCTTTTTCAATATATTTATCGACGTATTTTAAAGTAGTTTCAGAATAAATTCAACTATATAAAATATTTATACAATTCTTAATTTCCCTAGGTGAACTTTCCCCGTGGATTTCTGTAGATTTTTTGATATTTTTCAGATATCTGTGCAGCTTTCGTTCATTAAGTTTTCTCCTTCATTGCAAATGCAAGTTTAAATCATTTATTACGAAAAGCCCCTGGAGGATTAAGGAAAACTTTTTTTATTGCAGGTGCCGGAAACTTTTGGCCGAATCTCAAGGAGCTCTGCATTCGCACCTTCTTCTTTAACGATTTTTGTTTTTGTTGATTTCCATTCTTTCCTTTTTTCTTTTCTTTTTGTGAATATAAATTTGGTGCCTAATCCGGCGACGTTTTCCCGGGAGTTGCATTTCCTATAAATATTCATGCAAATTGGCAGGGGCTAAGAAGGCGCCGTCGCCCCCAGGAAAAGATAAACAGGAAATCTGGAAAATCGGAAAGCAGAGCAGGTGGCGCCCTTTACTGGGCCTTAATTAAATGTAAAGGAGTCGCGCTTTAAATGCATTCGGCGGACTTATTAGCAATTTCATAATTGCCAGTACACTAGTTTTGTCTAACTATCTGTCTGTCTGCCCCTTCGGTCCCTTTTCCTAATCCGCGGGTTTGTCGGTCCAACTTTTTCAAAAACTAATTAAAGCGATAAGGGCAACCCGAGCAGCGCAGCAGCGAAATGTCGCCACGAAGTCCCTAAAAACATTGAAATATCACTGCGAAAAATTTTACAGTACATGTATTGATCAATAAGTAAATGTTTTTTATTATTTAAAAGAAGTTAACAATCACAGAACATTTTTATAATTTTGACCAGATGTTTGCAACGCAGTGAAGGAGGCATCTCCGACCTCATAAAGTAATATATATTCTTGATCAGCATCACCAGCCGAGTCGATCTAGCCATGTCCGTCTGTCCGTCTGTCGGTTTCTACGCGAACTAGTCTCTCAGTTTTTGAGCTATCGAGCTGAAATTTTCAGCAAATGTATATCGGAATGACCGAAATCGGACTACTCATCCTATAGCTGCCATAGGAATGATGGCGAAATTAATGTAAAAAAAATTTTAACTTCTTTATTTTTCAACGTATTTCTATAAATTGATGATAAATTTCTATAAATTTTGAGATATAGCAGTTTTTTATGGTTCTAGAATTACGGTTTTAATTTCATTAAGATCGGACCACTATATCATATAGCTGCCATAGAAGCGATCGGTCGATTTATATGAAAATGTAAAATTCTACATGTAAAATGTACAAAATTCGATGTTTTTTCAACATTACTAAAGAGGTTCGATTTTCAATGATCCAATTGCAGACTGCAAGGGTATGCTAACTTCGGTTTACCGAAGTTAGCTTTCTTTCTCGTTTTATATTTCAATAGAAAAACAAAAATATTATTTCTTAGCAAATTATCGATTAATTTCAAAACCATATTTTCACTGTAAATAGCTTGGCGCAACTTGGCTAGCTATTCCATTCCCGATACTTATCTAAAGATCGGGCCAAATTTGCATTAGCACATGGCTTTTGTTTGTCTCCAGCACACATGCACTGAAAAAGAGGAGTCGGTGTCGAGGGGCGGCGAAAGTCAATTTACTTCAATGGCCAGGCGGAAATTAAATAAATTCCATGAACACACGTCAGGTGAGGCAGGCCGAAAGTGACACTTGTCAGCTGTCACAGCGGGGCAGAAAAGTACAGTTGACCACCTGTCTATTTGCGATTGCCGTTACGCACCCACCGCCACCCATCGCTCTTCGATTATTAGCCGAGATTCCCCACTCCTTGGTAACGAGTATTTAGCAACATTCGATTATTTTTCACAGGCATCAACACCTCAGAGCTTCTCCATTATTGTTCACCGGATTTGGCTTGCACGGGTTGCAGGAAAAAAAAAGGAATATGCAAATGCAGAATCCGCTTCCCACATCCTGCCCATTGATTTCCATACAGGTGAGGCACTCACTTGGAAACAGCAGCGGTGGACACGGCCGATAAGAGGACAGACAAAGGGCATTAAATCGGCTCGGAATGGAAGACAATGGAGTGAAGGGTTCTGCGGGAGTAATGGGCACGAAAGCGAAACCATTATCTGGACACTGGCTAAAATAATCTGAGCCTAATTCCACCCAGAATGGATTTTCAAGGCACGTACATATGTATGAAATAATCATGTGGATTTTGAGGGTGTTGTTGAAAACGAAAGCATGTGGTGAAAGGATGCATCTACATTCTTTTCATTCTGAAATCCAGATCTAGATCCTTTAAATATAACTATTCAGGTGCAATTATTTTGTAGTTTTTGTAGAAATAATTGTTTTAACCAGGATCAAATAAACATTTGCAGGAAGCAAAAAGGATATGTTGAAATGTATAATTATGTTTTTATATATTTTCAATTTAGAACCTTTTTATTTATTTGTATATTTAGCGAGGATATTCATAGAAATATAAAACAATTTATTACTTTTTAGTTATTTTTGAAATACTTTTGAATATTATAATATTAAGCGGCACACCCCACAAAATCGTCACCAGCGATCGTTTCGATTAGGACTTTAATATTTAAACTGAGATAGGATTTCTAATTTAATTATATAAAATGTATTAATATTATTATCATTAAAAAAGCTTTACTCTAGCAAATTTAGAAATCTTTTTTCTATTTTCTTAAACTTGTATTTTCCACACCCCACAAAACCTTTGCTAGCGATCTCCTTTCCTTCCATTAAAACTCACCACAGTGATCGGCCTTCTCATTCCATTATTTCCAGGGCGCAACCTGAAAGTATGCAACACACAGCGACAGAGATCGGGACTTACCTGGTGGTAAGTGGTGACTGGGGGCCTCGTCGTCTCTCAGTCTCACCTGCCCAAATCAGTTACGATTTGCCCGCGAAAGCGTTAACAACGTGAAACGTTCCAACGGATCTGCAGCGTAATAGCAGGAAAACAACAACGTGTATCGCTCTCTCTCTCTCTCTTTTCGCTCTCCTGTCAACAGTTACTTTCTGCCGATAGACTTTTTCGAGTGTTCGTTTTCGTTCGCCGTTCGTCGCTCGGGTCATTTTGGCTGTTGTTGTTGCTGCTGCAGCTCCTTCATTAAAAGATAAGTAAGGCTTAAACAACAACAATAAGCGCGAGTGTGAGTGACAACCGCGTTTGCATACGAAAAAAGCAAGAGTGTGGCAAAAAAAGATCAACAACTGCAACAACATTTCCAAATCCAGCCGACAACAACAACAACGTAGCAGAAGCGCAAAAAAAAAACAACAACAAAAGCAACACATTTGAAAGGGAATTGGAATTGTTTCGGTTTCTATTTAATTTAGCGGTAAGTCGAGAAATGAAATTTGCAGCCTTGAGACAGTTTGAAATCCACTGAACTTGAGCAGACTTCGCGGCGAGAATATCAATTAAAATCAATTAGTTTGAAAAACGTGCTAAACATAAATGTGCAAAATATATTGTATGTAATTCCCCTGTAAATATCATTGAATCATTTGCCATGATTTAACAAACTTAATAAAAATCCAATTGATTTGTTGGCCAGCCAAATTGAAAGCCATAAAAATTGCATTTTCAATAACTGAAATTAAATAAACAATTTACACACGCAAAGCGGTTCGGATTGTGGAAAGGAGACGGCACTTCCAGGGAGGAAGCGAGAGAAAAGAGAAGCTGCAATCAGACTTAACTGATGCACTGACAAAAATCATGGTTACTTAATTTATATTCCCTTATGGATCCAAATTTACAATTTGAAGTGTGAAAGTAAACCAGTACATATGTATATCCTTTAAATTCTTTATAAGTAACAAAAATGTAATTCCAAAGTTATTTTTTCAGGGTAATATCAATTTTAATAAGAATATGCTTACATTCAATATTTTTAGCCATTTTTTAAATCTACCCATTGTGGGTGCTATCTATTCTTTCCAGTGCCCCCAAGCTGAATCAATAGACTAAATAAACGAAATTAAAATACATTTTTATTGCGTACCGTTAAAACGTGTTGCCCTGCTAACTGTTTTGGCCGCACTAGCGCAAAACACCGCCTTACATAATAATTGTTTTGATTTATTGCCTCCCCCTCTCGCTCGCACCGCCACTTGCCCCCCTCTCTCACTGTTGATCGCATTGCATAAGTGCGAATGCGACATGCATGCGATATTGCTTCTCTCTTACGCGCTCGCTTATCTCGCGGCCTCTCTTTTTGGCGCTATTCATAATTCGCTTTCAGTTCGACGGGTTTTTCACCTCCAACTCCTCTCCTCCTTCTTCTCCACCACCACCACCGCCTCCACCTTCTTCTTCCAGGCACTCCCCAAAATCCACCTCACACCAAGTGTCAACTCCGGTATTCCAGCTATGTTCCAAAGCAGGTTTCTTTGATGGTTTTTTCTGCTCTTTTCTTTGCTTTTTTTCTATGTTTTTGTTTAGACTTTGCTTTTATTTTAGTCCGTCGTTGTTGTAGTTGTTGTTGCTGCAGCTATTAATTCACCGGTTTACTTCACCTGATTTGCTGGTTGTGCATTTTTGTCGCGTGTATTACTGGTTTCTTGCTATGTTTTCTGTGTGTTTTTCAGACTCTTTTTCTGAGTTGTTTTTTTTGTGGACTTACCTGTGCGGCACCTGCAACGATTTAGATCCAATCTTCGGCGTTCTGCGCTTGTCACTGCTATGTATAAAGTGAATACGCTATGCTAATTCGATTAATTATCCCGTCTTCGGTATTTAGCGATCGGGCTTTGCATTTAACACGGTTTCAGAGCGACGCTTTTTGACACATTTCGCGGTTAGAAAAATTTGCGCAAGATCATCGGAAATGGCCGCAATACAACCAGTTTCTGGAAAAAAGGGGGACTGGCCCAGAATCTATGGAATTTCATCAGACAAGCTGGGATTAAGATAGAACTATAAAAACCATGTTATGGAAGAAAGAAGATCTGACATTGGTCTCTAAAAATAGACATCTTATCAAGGAATGTTCATAGAGTAAAAGAGCAATCCGCCTAGAATGTTTAAAATTCATTAAAAATAAAGATGGTATACAAAAATCAAAACCAAATCATCAATTCATTAGAATTTGTTCAGGAAAAATGTTTAATAAATGGTTAAGATAAAAAAAAGATTACCAAGAAAGGTAACACCTTCTTTAGGCATTCCCAGAAGTTGTTAAATAGCAAAATTCAGGGCAAAAAAGAGAGATCTTGATAGATACACCCCTAACCAATCCATTTTAAGCACAAAATTCATACGTAAAGATAAAGATATTTTGATTAATTATGCGATGATGAAGAATAGAGGCAAAGTTCGCAAACTTTTGCTATTTTTTCCACCAAACAGCTGATGATGAAGGCCGAAAGTGATCGTGTCTGGCTTGATCGTATTTTCATATACGTAGCCTTGAATTCGGAATAAGTAAACAATGATAACCCGACGAGCTTCTATAGAATTCGCGAAACTTCAGGCTACTTATCATATTTTAGGCAAAAATCAAGTCGTGACTCATAAGGTTCCCACATCCATTCATTTGCATTTTGACTGGCATGCGAAAACCTTAACAATTGCAGTGTCTATGCACAATGGATGCTACCAAAGCGAATATATAGTAGTATATATTTTTACATGTATTTTTCAGCACTTGCAAAGGCTTTTTTATACCATTAACGTGTTTGTGTGCCTTTCCAACAGCTTGCACACTTGGCCCCACAGTATTGTGTTTGTACATGATTATTATTTCTACTTAAGCTGGCGATCATCGCTTTTTCTAAACGTTAATTCATAATATTCTCAAGGTCTTCGCCTTGCTGAGAAAACATTTGACGCAGTCGATTCGAGAGTATTATATAAAATACAAAAAACAAAAGCTAAACTCTCCCAAAAGCTACAAGTTAATATATCAAATCAAAGCTTAGAAATTTTACTTTTCGCCTTTGATAAACTTTCGAAAAAAGAGGGAAAAAATAAAAAATGGTATAAATTATACAAAATATGTGCCTTATTAAATGGAGGGTTCGAGCCAGCCAGCCAGCCAGCCAGCCAGACAAACGAAAACGAAAGCCCCAATCCCGGCCGGAGTTTCGGGTCTGACTCTGGGATCTCTCACAGAAATGTTTGGCTTTCCTACTACTACTCCATTTTTTGTGTTATTTTTTATTCGGACAAAAGGCCTAAACAAGATTCAAGAGCCGAAGAAACGCCTAAAAACATCAGCAGCAGCAGAGCAGCAGCAACGAAACAAGTACAAAGCCAAAGATATTTCAAAAGGCCAGCACAAAGCAGTTACGGAGAGAAGACCAGACCCGGGCAAAGCCAAAAAACAGGTTCTAGAATCAATTTTTATTTTCTCAAGCTCAACCAAAAAAATAACTACAGAAACAGAATAAAACGAAATCCAAGACGCAACAGGAAAGGAAGTTTTCGAGTTGAGTGGAACGAATCTGAGATGCTCTATAGAGGGGATGCTGTTTTAAGTGGGTTGTAAGAATAATCATCGATAATATTAGATTTTGTTATTGTCAATGTTATTATTATATGAAAAACAGGACAATAGGCGAACATTTTTTACTAGTTATATACTTTCTGGAATAGTTATTATATTAAGACTTTTACACATAATATTATTTTAGATACAAATCCAGCTATGCAGGTATTATTCCTGACTTCAACTCACTTTAACTTAAGTTCTTAAATAACTCTTTGGGGAGGGTATATCGAAAATATTCACCGCCTGAACGCACGAAAAATATTTGAGGCAGCCGCCGCAGCATCAAAATGAATTTGGTTAGGACCAGGTTTCTACAGATACAGAGATACACAGATACTGCTTCTAAGTGGCTCTCCCTCGGTCGCTCGAGCTGCTGCTGCTGCCTGCCCCCTTTCGCCCTGGCATCCCCCAGCTCCCCTCACTTAGGGCGATCTTTATACCTTTTTTCTGTTATTTTTTTCTTTCTTTTTTTGTATTATTATTTTGCGGGTTGCTAAAAAGTTTCTGTACTCGGCCCGCAGTGTCGTCAGCGCTGGCATCCGTATCTGCGGCTGTGTGTACGAGCAGTATCTCTGTGAGCCAAGGCATGTGTGTGTGGTGGTTACGCGGTGCCACATGCACACGTTCTGTCAGATACATTGCGCCTAGAATTTTTCAGCCAAGTTTTATGAGCTTTTTCGTGAGCGAAACAACTCGCTTACATGGCTGACATCCAAAAACAATTTGCTGTTGCATCTGCAGACTTGCTTTGGCAGCGTTTTAATTCCTTCGCATTGACACTTCCTCTTGTCGTGGCGAGTTCTATAATTTTACACGTAATTTCCCCAGCTGGCACAGCCGCAGCTTGGCTGTGGCTTTTTCCTGTTGTTTTGGCGACTCTGCAAATTGCTTATTAAAGTTTTGATTGATTGCTGAGCACGCCCTGAGATCCGTTGTACGAAAACCAGAAACCTGAAACGCCAAGAAATGATATGTGTACCTCCTCTTGGGGTTTCTCTTTCTCCAACTCTTGTCTTTTTTATGCTGGTAATGAAATGTACGAGGCGTAATTGCAAGATTCACTTTTTTTAGCAGTTCAGCTTTAATTTATTACAGACTAGGGACGGATTTTTAAGTAGCATGAATGATACGAAAATTAAAGGAATTTTATTACACTATATCGTATATTTATGTTGGAATTCTAGTCATTAAAAAAGGTTTTCTTATTTGTATTTCTGATCTATGATCACCTCATCGTTTCTAAATAAAGACTTGTCGAGTAATAAGTAAGTTACTCTTTATAGTCTTAGCAATAAACTGAATGCATCTCCAAAGTGGCTTTTCCTAATTAGAAAGAAATAATATAAACAAACCCGTTTCTGACTTTCCCATGTGATCAGTGAAAATAAACCATAAAAATCATCTTATGTTAAACAAAGCAAAACGATGCGTTAAACAAATTGGTAAATGTTGAATTTTAACAAATATTTGAAATGGGCGCGGCTTAATTAGCAAGACAAGGGTTTATAGTCAAGTGCCTTCGCTCACCTGTCCCTGATGGCCTGAATGCACCTGCCTGAGAGCTGGAGACTGAATCGCAAGCCTCAGTTCAAGCCTGAGTTTCTAAGCCAGGGGCCAGACAGGTCACACTCAGAGTCAGAGTCAGATTTACATTCACATTACAGCATTCGCCGTTGTCATTGAATAATAGAAAAAACCACAGCAAGAATGTGAGGTTTTCAGACGATTCGAATAGTATGTATCTGTACTTGAAATAAAAGAGTGACAATAAATACCGTAATTGATAATTTTTTAGTTGTATGCCTAAGTAATTGTTCCTGCCTTGAATGAAATAGTCCCTACAAGGCTCAACCAAAACAAGAATTCCCTAATCCCCCAGCCTGTTACAACCCTCAAGTATCGCCGATAATACCCCTCTCTATGCTCATTAGCAATGGGTATGCAAAGAATAAATAATCATAACCAGTTTCGCAGAGTTTCCCAGCTGTACTCCAAGGTATTTGCTAACAATTCTCAGACGCCCGCGGCGACAGCAACCGAAGACGCATCTTCACTCACATCTCGGATCTTGAATCTTTTGTGCGAGGAGAGAGGCTGCTAATGAATTTTTATGGAGATGTGTGCAAGTGATTCATGGGGCGGCTGTGAAACTGTCACCACTTGTAAATCCCACACTCACACATCACTGTTAGGTGCTAAACGAACCCCAAAGCTGTAGTTTCTATAATCACTTTGGCGTCATCTCCACGAAAAAAGCCTCACATAATTAGCCATGCATATCAGCGAGAGCGGACAAGGGCCATGGGCCAGAAATTCCTTAATTAAAAACCAGGCTGCGATAAGATACGCACGCGAATCTATTAAACCCGTTCACAATATTTGATAAAGTCAAACACAAGAATTAAAATGTGTCTCGGATCGTTAAGATAATGGTGGGCCAAAAACCAAAACAAAAGTCAATTATACGTGTGCCTCCTTAAAATCTCAATGGAATCACTGTGTATTTTTGAAAAATCTCCAATCACGATTCGCCGAGATAGGGAAAGTTCTTCCTGCTATCTGGGCTTTCAGTTTTCTCACTTTATGTTTTATGGCTTGCATAAAAATCTCGGTTGAAGCACTTTAACTCCCAAAGTGAACTCGCAAATGTCGTCAGCCTTTGTTTAATTTATTACGTAGCCTCAAACTTTTAGTCACTTTTATTAACAAACACTGGAATTATCATCATTGCTTCGCCAGCAGTTGTTTGCTTTGCCGCTTGGCAGTGAAATATTATTGCCATAAGTTGATATTTTCATTATTTTAGCTGGCTTTGAGCCAAGGGGGTTACATAATAATTATAAAGAGACGCGAGTCAAGTTTTTCTACTCGCTTAGGTATTTTATGACCAGGCTAATTGACATTTTAGGGTATTTAGAGGAGTTTCGCCACAGATTTGTGCATTAACCCGAGAAGATGGACGTTAGGGAACCGCCCGTAGAACTAATTTGTAAATAATTGCACTAGTTTAATATTTTCTGTATATTTTCGAAAGGAAATTGCCAAGGAGTGAGTCGGCAATATCTGATTACCAAACCGTTCCCATGAATTGATAACTCAAATACCCATGTATGACTCATTGGTTTAGCACTCGCCTCATGAATTTCTCACCTAAGCAGAGACGCTTTCTTATTAAAATTGTATGGCGATAAACCCAGAATAATCCCCCGCCGAATGAGGCATTTTGGCAAATTAATTTTATCTCATTTATTCAACTGTTTTTCCTTTCTATTTCCTCGCACTTATCATCGGCTCCCGAGTCTCTATTGCCTATTTACATGGACTATAATTAAATTCCATTTCGAGAGTGTGCGAAAAGGTAACAATAAACCGAATTTAATTAGAATTAACTTGCAAGTTTGCCGCCTCGATCCGAGAGAGTTCCCGTTGAGAAAATCCCAAGATACCCTGTACTTGGTATAATTTTTTTTCGGGAATATAACGGATGGCACCAGGGCGGAGAATCGGAAAGTCCCTAAGCGAATCGAAATCAACTACCTGTAAGTGCCTAACGGCTAATTTGCTTTAATGATGAGAAACCGCTTAGGTAAACAAACAGCAGGTAACAACAATGGAGGCTGTCCCCATGCGGGCCTACTGAAGGGGCTGTCGAGGGGGCTTTTGGCCAGCAGCAGCAGCATTGTGAATGATAAAACCTGACAGGCTACACGGGAGTGTGTGTGTGTGTGCGTGTGTACTTCATGCTTGATTGCAAATTCAATTAAAGTTTGCGCAGTTCTCGAGGCTCTCGAGAGGCGGAGAACCGGAGAACCGGAGAAGCGTAGAGAATCGAGAGAAAAACACCAAAGGGATAGAGAGCCAACTGGCGAACGGGAAATCGCTTGACAAGGCACAAAAAGCGATTTATGAATTTGCGAAACACTGCCAATTATAGAGCTGGTCAAGCTATAGCCTAGTTTTTAAAGAAAAGAGAGAAAATATGCAAGCAATTTATATGGAAATCTTAAATTGAACTTCCACAGTCTTCTATTAAATTATGTTTATAATAAAAGATTTATCACCAAAAAATGCAACTGATTTTCAATCTTATTTAAGATACAAAACATTATTTACAAGAAAATTCAATAGTTTAAAAACAAAATATGCATGCATTAAAATAAACAAAGTTCTAAGCCACAAAACCCTTCAAATTTGAATGTAATAAACCCATTTATATATTCATAAAAATATAAATTGTTATATATAACAATTCCCAAAGACATTTAACACACCATCGAGTGCGAAACCTTCTTCCAAAACATATAATTAACATTCCTGTTCCAGCCCGATTGCCTTATAATTAGTTACAAATTATCAAAGACAAAAGAAACCCTTGATTAGTTTCCATTATTATTTTATGGCACCATCTTCAATTACGTTTAATTGCAATATTTATAATAATTGGTATACCTTATTAAGCACAAATACGGCATTATGCGAGTATGTTTCGTTTAATTTCCGTCTATCAATTAAACGATTTCTTTGTTCACTTGCCTGTTTGATGATGTTTTGTGACGTTTTTTCCCAAATGCCAGTTCCGCTTCCTAATAGAAATCCAAATCTGGCCGGGTTGAGTGCCATAAACCCACATACATGCGAGTGAAAACAATTATTATTATTATTTTTATTATTATTTCGATCCCACATCCCATGCAAACAAATCCCCCTAGCCCTAGCCCCTGCTCCTCTGGCACCCACAAATAGTCTTATTGTTGGTTCTGAATTGAATTTTTTGCGCCTCATTGTTTACCTTTGTATTGAATTAAAAATCGCTTACAATGGGAGGCTGGAAGCCACAATTGGCGGGTGGGAAAGTCAAGGTCATTATCCACGAGCTCATCTTGTTCCAATAAATTAAGCTCCCCCGAAATTGAGGTGGAGGAGGAGGAGGGAGTGATCGTCAAGAGCTAATGCCAACACTCATAAATCTTACGGCCTCTCCTCTGCTCCTCTGATGATTCAACTTTCAACCCAAAAAAAAAGATCCCAAACAAATCGTAAAAAACACGAAAAACATAAATAAGTACGAAAATAAAAAGCAAACAAATTTCCAAGCCCAGGCGGAACACAAATGCCTTTGTAATTCGCTATACCTGAGACTGCGACTGGAGTTTGTTTTTTCCTCTTTTAATTATTTAAAGTTCAGGGCTTTAAAGCTGCTGCATTCGTTGACTGAAAATTACGGGCAATTAATATCGGAGCGGAGATTTCAATTGTGAGAGCAACGATGACTACAAACGACGTGTGTCTCATGGCTAATTAGCAAGTTTACAAGTCGAATTCCGAATTAAAGTATTGAAGGTCATCGGGAATTTCTAGAATTGTACGGGAAATTAAATTAGAAAGGGATTTATTACTTAGTAAGCATTTTTAGATATTTAAATAAATTTCTTGTAGGGTATTTAGAAATTCTCTGAGCAGTCAAAGGGTTTTAAGAATTAGTTTCATTATAATATAAGTAAGATCACTGATTATAGGGAGCTTTGGAATTAATAGAGCTAATATAGTAAAACTTCTCTAACTCAAATTTGCTTACTCAATTCTAAACCCTAAACACATTATAATAATATTTAATAAATCTCAACGCTTACTATAAAGTAATGCATTTTTTATTTATGTAACTTTAAACGCAATTCCCAAATGAATAATATACACATTATTCTGTGACACATTATGGACTCCATTTAACAAAAATATTTCTATATATTCTGTGACCAAATTTCCAGGAAAATCACGTTCCTTTCCAGAAACTTCTGAGTGTGTGTGTGGGTTGTGAGTGCGATAAGCGGGCGGTACTAAATCAATTTTGACCCATGAGCACATGCTTGGGGAATTTATATTTGGGCATTCGCAGGTCTCCACGGCCAAAAGTGGAACAGCGACGAAAACAAAAGCCAAACTTAAGCACGGCCATAAAGGCTATTTGGCGAGCAATTACACTTATGGCAAGTACTTGGCAGATATGCCCAATTGGAATAAATAGAGGCGAGCAAACACGTAGTACTGGTGAACACTGGACTCTCTGTTAGACCAGGGTCTGCCTGGCATTTGGGGTCAGGTAATGTGGGTCAGTCCAGCATATTGTCAATGTCATAAAGGCAGCCAGCGATAAGGTGGCCGAAAAAGCTGAATGGGCCAGAGGTTCCCATATCTCTCGGTAGTCGCTGATTGCCATAAAAGTATATAGTACGAATGTATACTAAAGTAACCACTGGACTTGTTGGTTGCCCGCCCCTTCTCTGGATAAAACACACAACTTAATATCGAACTTGGCACGATATTGTGACATTTCCATTCCAGACCAGACTCTTGTCTCGCTTTCCAAGGAACAAAACCTCATTATGAAATCTGGCATTTTATCAGTAAATGTTTCAACGGCAAATGAGAAATGTTAGAGGCAAATCGGGGAACACTTCAAATGCGATCGCTTGTTACCCTGCTAAGATTGGATAAATAGGGGATCTATAATTAATTATAGCTAAATTTCAATGGGAGTTTGGAAAGGACATCAAATCGAAATAAAATCCCCCCTGTATTTGACAATCCCTGAGACTTCAAGCTGATTTTTGTAGTTAAATATTATAAAGAGTTCTTTTAAAGGTTTCCAAAAATAAGTAAATTCTTTCAGGCAGCAAATGAATCTTTGCAAAGTCACAAAATAGTCCTAGAAGTTTATATACCCTCCAAGAATATATATTTCTAGGGTATCAACACACAGATACTGGAAAAGTAAATAATTCCAAACAAATTCATATCGCGGTCGCCAATTCAGTGAGCCAAGTCAGTTTGCTGTTAAGCTCTCGTTCTTAACTTAGTCAACATTTGAATAATATCTATATATTTCCCTTATCTCCGCAGAAGTCAAGATGTCCACGCCCACTTCCCCCAAGACGCCCACACCGCCCACTTTGCCGCCGGGCGTGACCAAGACCTGTCACATAGTCAAGCGGCCCGATTTCGATGGCTACGGCTTCAATTTGCACTCGGAGAAGGTGAAGCCGGGACAGTTTATCGGCAAGGTCGATGCCGATTCTCCGGCAGAGTCGGCTGGCCTCAAGGAGGGCGATCGCATCCTGGAGGTCAACGGCGTGTCCATTGGCAGCGAGACTCACAAGCAGGTGGTGGCCCGGATCAAGGCCATTGCCAACGAAGTTCGCTTGCTCCTGATCGATGTGGATGGCAAGGCCATAGAGGTGAAGTCCCCGTCTCCTGCAGCAGCTGCTTCCGCTGCCGCCTGCAATGGCAACGGGAATGGCAATGGAGTCAGCCAGAATGGTTATGAGGGCACCAAGCAGGAGATGCCGGGAGCCAGTGCCAACATCAGCAGCATTAGCATGGTGAGCACCAAGCGATCGTCCAATGCCAGCAGCATCCAGAGTGGCAGCACCATGAATGCCTCCGACTTGGATGTGGTCGACCGGGGACTCCCCTCGCCGCCGGCTCCCGTGGTTAGTCCTCTGCCCGTGCAGCAGCACAACGGAAGCAAACCCTCCTCGCCGATCAACAACAATACGCTGATGAGCACACCGCCGCCACCATCCGCCACCGTGGCCGGGATCAACAACAATGGCAGTGTCTACAACACCAACGGGAATGGCACGAATGGCATGACCACGCCCATAGCGACGCCAACTCCGGCGGCGGGCGGCAATCGAGCGGGCAGCCTGAACTTGCCGCTGACGGCCGCCGAAATGCGAGCCAAGTTGGCCTCCAAGAAGAAGTACGACCCGAAGAACGAGAGCGTGGACCTCAAGAAGAAGTTCGACATCATTCAGAAGCTCTGAGAGGAACGGACCGACACACCATACTTGTTATAATGTCAGGATGAGGAGCTGGAGCTAGGAGCTGGTTCTGTCAGGCATACACCACAAACACAAACACAAACACACACACAATATACAATATATGTTTAGCTAGTAGTACGCAGAGTCACTTATTAACTAAGCAAGTTTTTAATTATTACCCCCTAAGAGCGATGGAACGAACTAAAGGGCGGATGGAGCGAGGAGCGAGCGGAGCACCTCCCCTTGGAGCATCTACATGCAAACGTATTCTTCTCTAAATTCAAATTGGCAATGTTGTTGCGCCTCAACTTTCGTTGATTTTGTACTTAGTTTTGCTTGTATTTTTGTAAAGTAAATAAAGCAAAATGATAAAAGAAGCATGCTATTGCTGGCTAGCAAGTGTTTTTTAATGTGACAGCTGAGCAAACAGGCGGCGAACGGCCTTTAAGATGTGTGTGGAACTAGTTTTGAAGCTGACATTTAGCATTTCATTTGAAGTTTGTGCAAAATCCCCATTGATTCTAGTCAAATTTGATGTCTTTATTCAAAACATCTTGGTTACTTTACAGTATCAAAATATATGCTATACCTACTCGAATTACCAACTAGTTAACGTTTAAACTAATCAAGAGTGAAGCTCCTGCCGCTTGAGGTTGCACAAAGCGGCAGCCACAATTATCATTTCATCGATATAGCCCAGCAGCGACTTTTGCTGAATGGCCGAGTGACCGAGTATTCGGAATTCCCGGAAGTTATCAATCATATCCCGCATTTGGGCCCGGCACGTCTGCTCCTGGACCTTTAACGTGGGCAGTTGAATCGCGGGAGCTCGCTTCGAGGTGAGTGCGCCGTCCACCACGCATAGGGATTGCTGATTCGCCAGCTTTCCGCCCAATTGCTGGGCCTCGAACTTACTGAGCGATCGCTTCGGCTCGTCCGCTGCCGGCAGGTAGTCAAGCTCATCCCCCGAATCGGGGTCTTCTGGTTCAGTCTTCCGGACACGCGGCACGGCCTTGCCTGGCTCGGCGCACAACGTGAGGTACTTGGGTATGATGTCGCGAAATTTGCTGGCCTCGAACAGCTGGAGATCATCGCAGCTGCCGGGATAGGCGCTGGAAACGTAACTGATGACGCCTGAGGGAGGGAGCACAAATTAGGCATCCTCTTTGAATTTAAACTTTGATGTAGCCGCCTTACCATTCGTATTGAAGCACAGTATAAACTTGTAACTGCCGGAACTGTCCCATCGCAGCTCCTCCGCCACATCCGTTTCCACGCACTCGATCATCGAGCGGAGGTGCAGCAGATTTGCGCGGTACTCCAGCGGCGTGTGCTTGAGCCGCTCATGATGGTGCCGGGCATCAGGCCAGCGGATCAGCGGAGCCAGGCAGCGGGCCAGCTTGATGATCGTACGCTTGAACAGTTCCTCCGCATCCCATTCGCTCAGCTCGAAGGTCTGGGCCAGCAAGGCGAATGGTTCGTTCTGACGCAGTTTCCTTAAGGTAATAAAGCAGTCAAGATGTGTGATATTGGCATTCCGGCAAACGAGGCGCTTTAGCAGCGGCAGATGCTCCCCTGCCACGCCCAAATGCAGCATTGTAGACTGCTCCATCAAGCCCAGCGTGAGACTGCGCATGCTCCGCTGCGGCAGCGGGAGATCCCTCTTGATAAAGACAGCTTGGCGCACGGCGGAGGACACTCTGGAGTCCGCCGACACTGTTGGCGTACTTTGCAGCGATGTTGTTCGGCTGCTACTCGGCGTAGATGGTGGCGATGCAGCCGATGAAGATGGCGTTGAGATGACCTGCGGTGAAACAAGCGCTTGCCGCGTTGTAGCCTTAATGATCGTGTTGGGCGGCAACGAACTAATGGCCACGCCCAGACCTTGGGAGTCCCGCCTCCCCTGCCAATGCAGTGAGGATCCACTGGCCTGAATCACATATTTCGGTGTCTTTGGCAGGGAAGCTGCAAATAAGGGAAGTATTTAATATCTCTAGTATTTCGTATGCCTTGCCCCACTGTACCTGCTGATGTCGTTGTAGCAGCACCCGTTGCTCCCATCGCAGTCGCCGTTGCTGCTCTCTTCATGCTGGGCCGTATGACAGCCGGTATTTGATTGAGAACGATGCCGCCCGAGGACACTCTTACAGTGGCATTTCCCGGATCCAACTTTGCAAGGGGTTTCTGTGCAAATAATTGGCAATTTAGTTTCACAAAAGTTTAGATTTCAGCCCTTTGCACATGCTACCAATCAGCTGTTCGTGTTCTGGCCCACTCTCTGTTCGGGTCTGGCAACGCCGTTTGTCAACAAATCAGAAAAAAATTTGTTTACAGCTTGTGCAGATTTTCGTTTACCTTGATTAGTTGCTGGGGATCTATAGTTTTCGGTCGGAAAACCACCCCAGGCTGCATGGGCACCAATCCGCCGCCAGATTTGCGATATTTGGTTATAGTCACTGACATATTCGCGGCTTTAAATCTGTTTTTTTTTTCGCGAGCGAATACAGATTGCAGCGTGACCGCACCAATAATCATAAAAAAATACTTTGAACAAGCGCATAAAAATACCATGAAAATACTATTGGAAAAGCATTTAAGGTGCTTATGATTTTATTTAAAATAAGTTAACAATTTATTCATTTCGCTCTTTCTTCCACATACAAAAATAAAAACCAAGTTTAGATTAGATTAAACTATGATGATTGAACAGCAGCAAATTTCTACTTAATTTCTACATTATATTTAAAACCGGTAAGGGTCATAGATAATTATAATTAAATAGACATCATGAATATATTTTAAATAGAGCGAAAATTGGGGTTTCCCACCTTTCTTACCATTCTTCAAAACCAATTTTGATGTTAGCTGCAAATAAAATTAATACGGGTGCTGCCAGACCGGACGCAGAGATAGCAGAATGTTGAGGTTAGCAGATCTCTGTTAACCGCCGCTGTTAGGGTGGGCGCCAACTTTTGAAAAACTTACGCCATCGAAGTGCAATTAGTGGGGTACTTGATGGGTAATTGCAGTGACTGATGTTGCGAAATGCAACAAAGCAATTTGGCTATGCGCTACGTTTACGTTTTACGTTTACTGCCTCGCCTCCCCCCTGTTCGTGAAAATGAGGCCATTGCTCAGTTGAAGTGGCGATTTGTTTTTAAGTGTCTTTTGTGTTTATTACGATTCAATTGCAAATAGAGCTGAGAAAATGTGCACACACAAAAATTAAGCTGTTTTATTAGGTGTGGCTTTTAATATTAATACTTTATATTAAGCTGGGAAAGCTGAAAAACTCTGAACTTTTTCTTGTAAAGGTTTACCTGTCTGTGATGAATAACTAGACATGTCTTTGATCTTTCAACTTGATAAACTGTTCAAAAATGCTAATTCAAGCCTGCTTTTTGTCTCGTAAGTGCTGGCATCGATCCCAGCCAATTGAGTATGAAAACCCACGTTATTTTCCCATGTGTAGCCATCAATTTTTGGTTGGCAATCTATGCATCAGTATTTGTACCCCTCTCTCTCTCTTCGCTTATGTTTTGCTATTATGACGGGCCCCGCCATAATTGCGAAAATATTGCCAAGTTTTGAGTGGTGTTGTTGGCGGCGAGTGCTTCCTGCAATTAATTTGGCAGTCTGGTGACGCAATCGCCAATCCGATCGGATCGGATCGGATCGCTCCTTGCATAATGAACTGGCCAGAAGAATACACACTGAGCGGCCAGTAAGTGGCAACTGGTTTTCTTTCATTTTCATTCCCATTTTCCGCCATGAGTGTTACGTTACTTGGTTTCTTGGCCATGGCTCGCTGGTCAATTTTCACTTTCACTTCCGCTGCGCCCGCGCACACTCGTGCCCCGACTCCCCGAAAAACCCATTAATTTTCGCCTGGTTTGTCAGTGTTTCTGGTTTCTTTAGCTTATAATTTAAATAGAAATCGTAGGGTCTAACACAATGATAAAAGTACTAACACATTTGGCTTAAAACTGATGCGGAAACCGATTGTTTTTTGTTTTTGGGGGGGTTTTCGGTTTCCGCCAGATCTCGACGGGAGTAGCGAGTTAGTTTGTCCTCTCACTGCTACTCCCTGATGGTACTCCCTCTTCTGCTCTGGCTCTGGAGAAGCGTCTCCTTCTCCTCTTCCTCCTTCTCCTTCTTCTCCTCCCGCTCGTGTCACCCGATCAACGTCCAGCTCAACGTTGCTGCGCGGATGCATCTGAGAGATACAGATGGACTCGCTCGCTGCTCCTCGTGCGCTCTTCTTCCTCCCTGTTCGTTCCTCGGCATCTCTTACTCCTCCTCCTCCTCTTGCTTCCACTTCTTGTGCTCGCGTTCTGTGCTTCTGGCTTCGGTTAATCCCGGGAGATCCCTAGTAGTGTCCGTGGTGGCCATGGCTTTCGTACTCGTCGTGGTGGTCATCATGGTGCTCGTGGTGCTTGAAGATCGGCACCTCGACGTGGTACTTGTGTGGGACGGGGATCTCCTTGTGGATGGGCACCTTCACCTCCGAGTAGACGGGAATTGGCTTCTCGATGGGCACCCTCACCTCATAGGGCACGGGCTTCTCGACGGTGTAGGGAACCTTCTTCTCCACGGTATAGGGCTGAGGCACGGGCACCTTGACATGGACTGGATAGGGTTTCTCAACCTGGCAACGAAATGGATGGAAGAGTTATAGGTTAGTAAGGGGTTTCTTGAGGAGTTTCTATGGAGGTTCTTCCCTAAAGGATATAGTGTTAGATCTCACTCACCTCAACCTTGTAGGGCTTGTCGACTGGCACTTTCACCTCATAGGGCACCTTCTTCTCCACGACCACGGTGTACGGCTTCTCGACCTCCACATCGTAGGGCTTGGGCACTTCCACGTCATAGGGCTTCTCCACCTCGTATTTGACTTCATAGGGCACCTTCTTTATCACTTCGTAGGGCTTGGGAACTGGGACCTCAACCTTAACCTCATGGGGAACTTTCTTGATAACTTCGTAGGGCTGGGGAACTGGAACCTTGACCTCATACGGGATTTTCTTGATGACCTCGTACGGCTGGGGTACGTGCACCTTAACCTCGTAGGGCTTGTCAACTGGCACCTTCACCTCATAGGGAATTTTCTTGATCACCTCGTAAGGCTTGGGGACATGGACAGGGACCTTCACGTACTCCTTGACATGGACGGGCACCTTCTTCTCCACGATGTAAGGCTGGGGCACATCCACTTTCACCTCATAGGGGATCTGGTTTTTGCAAATTATTGAGGGAGGAAAGAGGTTATTGATTGCAAAGCTCTAATTCTTTTATTTTTCACTATATGTTAACTAGTTATGACTATGAAAATAGTAGGATTTTTAATTTTCCAAGACTTTCTTCATTAAGATAAACTATCATTGAAGACTTTTCAAGAAGTTCTTTGAACAACTTTGATCAGTTCAAGGAAGTACCTTTAAGGTACAGCCCCAAAGGACTTTTCCTCTGGAGACCCACAAACTCACCTTCTTCTCGACGGTGTAGGGCACATGCTTGGTGACCGTGTACGGCACCGGTACCTTCTTCTCAATGGTCACCGTCTTGATGTGCTCGTGGTGATGCTCATGATGGGGCTGGTAGTGGTGATAGTCGCCCAGATGGAGGCCCCTCTTCTCCACGGTCTTGCCATCGCCCTCGGCCTTATTCTCCTCGACTGCTCCTCCAAAGTGGGCCAATGCCACGCACACGGCGAGACAAGGAAGTACGAACTGCAATGGAGGATACGGATACGGGCACGGTTCACTCTCTAACTCAAATCTCCGATCACAAATTGGACACTTCAACCACCACTATGTATATATATCAGATCCTCGGGAGGGGCTCGACTTTCGTGGGCATTACCATTCGCATTGTTGAGCTGCTGATTCGACGTCTCACGGGGGAACAATTACTCCACGGTTCGCTGTGCTGCACGGGTAACGAGATCCAAGCTGGGACTGAATCGCTGAGCCACTGCACTCGGCTTATATACACCGAAAAATTGGACTGTCTTGTCTTTCTATATCTCGCAACGGCAAGAGTCGACGGACGGACGAATGGTGTGGCGCATTCGCAACTCTTTTGGTTGCCGTTGCCGTTGCCGCCGTTGTTGTTGTGGATTTTGGCTTAGTAATGAAAAGTCAGTCGGGGGAACGAACCGAACGTTGGTGTTATATGAAAACTTGTTTCGGTTTCAGTTTCAGGCGTCAGCAGGGGCTGCAGGAGCTCGGGATTAACCGGGTCGATATCCTACAGACAATAGCTAGGAAGTGGAAATCTGTGGTTCACAGACCCACATAAAGTCGGCGGCCTCTTTGATTTGTGTGGCTTACTTTATCGAATTGCAGTAGGCCAAAGCTTCCGTTTTCATTGGACCCACACCTGGACATATGATATA
Organism: Drosophila rufa; assembly: GCA_018153105.1. Lineage (NCBI taxonomy): Eukaryota > Metazoa > Arthropoda > Insecta > Diptera > Drosophilidae > Drosophila > Drosophila rufa. The sequence continues at coordinate 8,812,574 of JAECXS010000002.1, forward strand.
TACGATGCGAGACTGGGGACCAAAGATTTGAGATTCGAGATTCGAGAGGCTGGGCCTGGGATTATGCAAATGCCTGCGGCTATCGACTTCGACTCGAATGCGTTGCAAAGCCAAGAGGCCGAAACCCCAAAAATGGCCAAAACAGATACCCGCCGAGTGTGGTAAGTGGCAAGAGACAATAAGAAGGTTAAGCTAAGCACAATGCGTTTTTGATATTTGATATATTTTACATATTTGATCTCGGCTTATAGGGTTTTATGGGGTCATCCGTATCATCGCAAAGCGGTGAGTGGGACCACAAAAGATGAGCACACGAAGAAAATTGTTTAACTCTAAATAATTTTAAAGTGTTTATTTGATTTTAAAGTATTAAAGGATGATTTTTTTTTAATTTAACATATAATTATGGAAAATTTGGAATAATGAACCCAAAAATAACACAAATTTCGGATTGTGGTTTCGAACAAAAATCAATATCGACCAAAAAGGGGCCAAAAAGTATGCAATAAAATAGTATTGATCCTTAAGTCTTTGTATAGCAATTTGTAGCCTTCTTTTGGGCGCCATTTTAATGGACTTCAAATCGAGAGATATTCAACTTTCGTTTTAATTAAACATTCCTTGAAATCAAGAAATAAAATAAATTAATATTTGGTGTTTTTCCACAGTATTACATTTATAAACTAAATTTTATAAGTAAAATCTGTATACATTTTTGAATTTTCCATTTATTTCTTATAAAAATATTCAATAAAATAGAAGCAGTTTTATATTATACTAAATACAATCCATGAATCCATCATGCTTTCATTTTTTTAAAGTCTTTGATTTCTTAGTAATTTTTCTGAGTGCCCTGTTAGCTGGTTGACTGGCCGTTTATTTTGGCATCATTGGAGTAGCGCATTGGGTCAACCTAAATATATATCTTGTATGGGAATAGAGTAGGAGTAGCAGCTAGAGACCACAAACCCCTGACACATGGCTGCTGCCGCAACCGGCAATCCGATCCGATCGTGATTGCTAACCCGGGAGCAGTGCCTGTGGGAACCCACGGCGCTCCGTGACTGGCGTGGGGGCCACCACCGTCTCGGGGTACAGTACATGTGAGCTGGAGTCGCGAGTGCGCATTATGTGATCTATGACTGACTGGCTGCCTGGTTGCCTGGAATTTTGTGCAATCACTGGCAGTCATTAAATTGAAAACATACTTAGCCGCGGAGTTGGCTATTTTAAAATCCATCGTGTGGCAATAGCAACAATTCGACTAAACACACACCAGCGACTAAAACAAAGCCATGTACAATTTATTTTTTGTTTTTTTTCGCAAATGCGCTGAAAAAGGCTGAAAAGCCGAAAACGAAGAAAAAAGCGACAGACGCGGAAGACAGGCCGTAGCATTTACATGCCCATTCTATTTCATAATCAAATGTAGGCTCCGATTTTTGTATTTTTTTTTTTTTGCTCGCTAATTGCCCATTGTCCAGCTTGTGCCCCGTCTAGTCTCCTCCCCGCTGCTTTCCAGCGCCTGGAAATTCGTTACTGCAATTCTTCGTCGCGATTAACGGCTCTTTCTGCCTGATTAACGGGTTCGCCAGTGCGCCTAGCTCGGCCTCTTTCGCGCGCACTGCATTTGGTCAACGACCTTCACTTGTTTTTTGGAGCGGCGTTTTACACTCTCTCTCTCCAGTCTTCTGTCTTCTCTTCTCGCCCCTCCCAAATCTTCAGAGTTTGCATCTGGCGGCACGGCACGTTCGCTTTATCTCCGAAAGAAGGGTAACAACGCAAACGATGGCAACCTTGACCCAATCACCGTTTCTCTTGTTATCTCGCTTGTAACTTGGGGGATTTACAGCCAAGCTCCGAAGAGAGAGACTGCGCCGTGCGTGCGGGGTGTGATTAGATTTTAAGTGGCCATAATTGAACGGTCTCGAAAGCCAGCAATGAATGTGAAAGTGAATATCTCAATTCGTTGCTTATGCAACCAACTTCCTTTAACCCCGTTTTGCATGGTAAACGATTGAGCTGATTTGACTAATGACGATATCCTGATAATTGAGTCCTCATAAAAGACACCTGTTGGCAAATTAATTTGCCATTATTGGAAACTGGAATAAACAAACACGATTTTGAAGCCAGATAACAAGTCGTTATAGATGATATAGTGGCCTATATAAAACACCAATATAAAAGACTGCAAAATGGGTGAATAAAACCGGGTCCTTGAAGTAGCCAACACTTAAACTGGTTAATGACTTGCATAACCATTTATAGGCTTAATGCCAATCATGTCAAATTGGACTTTAAAGCGGGAAGTGCGTTATAAAAAAAGCCAAACAAATTGCATCCCAACTTTTACATTCTCAATGGAGTGCGTTTGTGTGGATCTTGGAGTTATTTTTAAGCCTTAAGTGGAATTAAAGCTTGAGCGGTAAAATTAAAAAAAAATGAAACCTTTGAAGACTTTCTCTCTTTGAAAGAGTTTGTGTTTTTATTGTTTTTCAGTTTAAAAATTAAAAGTTTTGCTTAATAATAATAAATCATTATTGCTGTTCATTATTTTTCTTTAATTATATATTTTTAAAACAATATTGAAAACGATAGATGTGCCGATTTATCATATCGGACTATCGATATACACCCTCATCGCATGATATGACCACCAACCGCAGCTGCAGTATTAAGCCAAAATCCAGTATATCCCGCTTCATAGCCTCCGGTCACACTCCGTGGAGAACCCGTGCAAAAGATTCGGGCGTTTTAAAAATTAATTTGTAACTAAATTAGGGGCCGCAATGCGCGCAGATCACCTGTGAAAAGCTCACCAGGCTTCAGTCGTCGCGGGTGAACAGGTGCAGGGCAGCGCGGACTTCCGCTGATAACGATTGCGGTCAGCGTTTCCGCCAGAGAAAAATCGATTGAGTGATAACAGCAGCAGGGGCTTGCGCTTACGCGTTTTTTTTAAGGCAGAAGCTCTGGTGGAATTGAGTCCGCAACATGAATTTGGACTTTGCGAAGGTGTGCGGCAAGCACATAGGCGTCTACGAGGCCTACTACAAACAGGTGAGGGCGCCGAGGCCGAGGCCTTGGGAAGCCTACGGGAATGCCAGCGAAGCTCTGGAATCCACCCACCAACCAACACCCACCCCCTATTGATTTTTGCAGATTGACCCCAAAGCCACCGGGGCAATCGAGGCCATGACGGCGGCCAAGTTTCTCAAGAAGTCGGGCCTCAGCGACGTCGTCCTGAGCAGGATCTGGGACCTGTCCGATCCCAATGGCAAGGGCTTCCTGGACAAGCCGGGCTTCTTCGTGGCCCTCAAGCTGGTGTCGCTGTCGCAGGCGGGCCAGGTGGCCAACATGAACAACATCTATGTGGACACTGCCAATCCGCCGAAGGTGGTGAGTAATCATCAGCGGACCCGCCGCCTGCCCAAAACGGGAAACTAATCTATTCTGTGTCACCTGACTCGCCGTCGCCGTCGCCAGGGTGAAATACCTAAAACGATGCCGTCGCGCATCCAGACGGTGCCCGTGTCCAGCGGCGGAGTGGCGAACGGGGACTGGTCCATCGGTGTGATTGATCGGCTCAAGTACGAGCAGCTCTTCGAGTCGCTGAACCCGCACAACGGCATGCTGCCGGGCAACAAGGTGAAGGGCGTGCTGATGGACTCCAAGCTGCCGATGAACATCCTGGGCACTATCTGGGATTTGGCCGATCAGGACAAGGACGGCAACCTGGACAAGCACGAGTTCATTGTGGCCATGCACCTCGTCTACCAGACGCTGCAGAAGCGCACCGTTCCCAGCGTGCTGCCGCCCGAGTTGAGGAAGCCTGGCGGCTCAGGCCCACCTCCGCCCAAGCCCGCCATGCCCCCACCACCGGCGGCGGCTGCCATGCCGCGTGCTCCCAGCGGCGAGGGCTTCGGTGATGGCGGCTTTGTGGCCAATTTCCCCAAGGACATTGCACCGCCGGCGGCCATACCACCGCTGCCAGTGGCCGTGCCACCCATGACGCGCATTCCCCCGGTGGGCGCTGTCAGCTCCCAGCCGCTGATCCAAACGGATCCGCTGATACCCATCGGTGCTCCGCCCTCGGCCAACGCCGACTGGGTGGTCACTCCGGCGGAATTGAAGCGCTTCGAGGACATCTTCCGCCAGTCGGACCTCGACAAGGACGGCCTGGTCTCTGGGCTCGAGGTGAAGGACATTTTCATCAAGTCGGGTATACCACAGCGCACCCTGGCGGATATCTGGTGAGGATTACGCGATGCAGAGGATTACGGTTGGAGGAAGCCTCTTTAATCAAAAAATTCCCACATTTCAGGGCTCTGTGCGACACCAATCAGTCGGGCAAGTTGACTGTGGAGCAGTTCGCCCTGGCCATGTGGTTCGTGGAGCGCAAGCAGCGCGGCGTTGATCCGCCGCATGTGCTCAACGCCAACATGGTGCCGCCCTCGATGCGCGCCACCGTCTCTGGTGTGGATATGCAGCCGCAGGAGGTGAAGCCCACCTACTCGAATCCGGAGCTGGAGATGATATCCAAGGAGATCGAGGAGCTGGCACGCGAACGGCGACTGCTGGAGACGGAGATTGCCCAAAAGGAGGCGGATGTGCGCATCAAGAACGGCGAAGTGCGCAGTCTGCAGGTGGGTTTTACCCTTCATTCTATAGAAAGCGAGTTCCCAACGATTTATCTCTCTTTCCCAAAAAACAGAGCGAACTGGACACTCTGACGGCCACGCTGAAGCAGCTGGAGAACCAGCGGGGAGAGGCCCAGAAGCGACTGGACGACCTTCAGGCTCAAGTACTTATTTTGCATGAGAATCTTCTGCGCCACCGCTTGCCCCTTGCTTGCCTTGCCCTTGGGTCTTACGTTTTACTTTATTTTATTTACTTCAACTTAAATTGCATCTTTGGTTTCCTTTCTTTATCATGTTCCCCCAATCAACACTCTGTTAACAATTGGCTAAACCCATACTAAACTGGTGAATGCACTCACACTTACAATTACGAACCCATAAGGTTAGCCACAATACGGCCGTGCTGGCCAATGTAAGTCTTGACATAACGCGCACCAACGACCAGGTTTGTTTCAGTTCCTCATGATTTCTGTATATACTTTGTGCTTTGTGTTCCGTGTGTGTGTGTTGGCCTTAATGTTGTGCGAAGTGCTTGCCTTGCCAGTCCCCTTATCCCAGCATCCGCTTTCTCTTGCAGGTGACCAAGATACGCGACCAATGCCACATGCAGGAGGAGACCATAAACGAGCAGGAGGGCGAGCTGAACGCCAAGCGCTCCGAGCTGCAGAAGCTCAAGGACGAGGAGACGTCGCTGCAGAAGGAGTACGACGACAACAACCGGGAGCTGTCCAAGCTGACCAAGCACCTGCAGAACACTCAGCTGCAGATCAGTTCGGTAAGTTGGGCGAATAGCTCTCGTGTGGCCTCTACTTATCTGTATCCTGCTGTGTGGTTAGCGGGTGAGAATACTACCACAGCCCACCATTGCTTGTCGTGGTGGCTGTGGTTAACACCCAAATCGCGGGTAGGGCCCTCGGGCCCGACTTGGAGTTACGTTATACAACCTGGTGCTGTGACCATTAGATCAGTAGAGATTTTAGATAGATCACGCCCCTTACAAAAGGGAATAGCTTCCAGACACGTGCATTATGTACTCACTTCTGGGTCCATTCGAATGCTGTGGTTGTAATCCCTTCAGTGTGGAACACGCCACATAAAATAAGTGCGAAGGGATCCGATTCTCACTGATCTGTATCCCATTTCTGCCTTGAAGGTCCGCTCGATGGTCACCCAGCTGATGGAGACGCAGCGCCAGATGACCGACGCCCTGCTCATCTGCCGGGCGGCCATGGAGAACCAGAATGCCGAGCTGGTGTCCGAGTACCAGCTGAAGATCGAGCCGGACTTTGACGAGGCGCGCAAGACGATGAACAAGGAGGTGGTGATGCCCAAGGACGATCCCTTCGAGGAGAACAACAGCGGTGCGGCCAATCAGGCCACCAACGGCTTTGCCAGCAGCGATCCCTTCTCGGGTCAGCAGCAGGCCACCAAGCCGGCCATCTCCACCGGCTTCGATGACAGCTTCAACATGAGCTCGGGCTTCGATAGTGGCTTCGATGCCTTCAACCAGAGCGGCCCGGTCACAGGATTTGGTCAGACGCAGCGGGATCCCTTCGGCTCGGATGCCTTTGCCGCTAATAAGAGCAACGCTATCACGCCAGAGGTGAGTCAGGATCGGGGGGATTCAGGCGAGGCTTTGGTTAATTAATACCATTTAATGTATGCAGCCCGGGAAGGATGACTTTGGCAGCGATCCGTTTGCGGCGCTGCATGCGCCGACCGGCCAGGGCCAGGTGCTCAGCCCCAATGCGCATAAATCGGGTCCGCCGCCCAGACCGGAGTCCCCTAGTCCAGCATTGCCGCCAAAGAAGTCGAAGGTGCCGCCTCCGCGACCAGCGCCACCACGAGCATCCCAGGTAAGCCGGAATGGGGCTACTCAAGGGGGAGAGGGGAGAGAGAGTAAACTAACTGAGTCTCTGTTGCAGCCCACAAGCGGATTCGGCGGCAGCGGCGGCGGCGGAGGATTCGCTGACTTTGAGGACTTTGACAATAAGGTTGGTACTTCACAATTCAGTGTCCGCTGGGATCGGTGGTAATGCATGCGCACCGGCACCCGAACCCGCACCCCAAAATCCGTTGTATAACCCCCGGTTTTACGTTTACGATTATCACTAACATTTCCTAAGTTTTCTTGTAGAAATAAACCACTTTGAAAGCACTTTCCCTCAAGAACGTAGACCTTGGGTACTTTTGATTTTGGTTTGATTTGATTTTGTTTGTATAAGCTCTTTGGTTTGCCCCTCGTAGTACGCACAGGTATTGCCCGAGCACTGATCAGTGATCATATCATTTCACCCTGCATTCCCGTAGCTTTTGGTATTGCCTCTGGTGCTGTGAAACTAACCATCTCTCTTTGTCTCTCCGGTCTCTCATCTCTGCAATTCTCTATTTTCAGTGAACATCTTAAGATAACCCCATTCTATATACGATATATATATATACCAAGTACTAACACACATACTCAGTTAATGAATGGCCTCCTCTAGCAGCATAACGAAACAAATCAATTTGAGCGTACAAAGCCACTCGCAGCAGCATCATATATCAGTCCATCAGTCACGGTGCATGGTATATATGTGTAATTACTAGAGGACGCAGCAGCATTATCTATCGTTCATGCCTAATTAGCTAAATGTACTAAATCAATTCAATCGAAACACTCGACCGACTCGAAGGGAAATCAATTTCAAGCGTTACGTATCGTGTTATAAATAAATGTAGTCACAAGTCGGAAGGAAACCCCGTAAACCCTAAACCCAAAACCCAGTCAAACCCAGTTCTAATCGTAATCGTTCGATTCCCCGACCCATTGGGCAGTCAGTATTTGCATTAACTTACTATTATTACTAGTTTGTTTTGTGAGGTGTGTGCGGGGAGGGAACTCTGTAAGGAATTTAATGCAAGTTGTTTGTTGTTTCTGCATATGCGAATACTAAAGTTTAAAGCAATTATACAGCCATACTATACTATATATATTACCAGCATTTTACACACACACGAGCCACACGTATGCATGAGATTAAGGGAAGGAAGGAACTAAGCAGGAGTGCGGACTGTCCTGTCTGTCCACTACTATTTACCGAGAACCCATTAACAATCAATCAGCCCTGTAGCTATGTCATTAAGGCATTGCCTGTCCTCACGCAACTCAAACTATATCAGAAGTAGGAGCAAACATGAATATATGATTGTCAGACCTTGATTATTAGGAGAAACCACACTGAAACCAACAAGCTTCCCGTGCATTGATTTTACCGAGAATAACATATTCCGAGCATATAACATTAACTACATATATTATAGAGAGAACAGAGTTTTAGAGAGAAGCCTAACCGATACAATGGAAAAAATGTAACAAACCAGAAAACCCACAACGTTTTGCATTATTAATAAAGAGATATCTATGTTCGACATCATTCAACGTACGACCTGCGGCTTCTCTGGTTCCTGGTCATGGTCATGGTCCTCCGACACATCCCCGCATCCTCACACATCCTAGGTGGCTGCTTGAACGCTTTAGTTGGCCCCGGTTTTGATTTCGGTTCCCCCCTTGGTTGTCTCTTGATTCCGAGCTTAATTTGATTCCGTTTTAATTTAATTTTGTTTCATTTCACTTCTATTCCCTCAACGATGACGCACCCACAACACCCACCCCACCCACAGCTCCACAACATTCCAAGCACCACCACCACGCCCCTGCCCTCGTTATCACCACCGCCCCCGGTACCGAACTCGATTCCATTCGCGTCTGGAGCGTCGCTGCTCGACAGCTTCTCGTTGTTCGACGATCCCGGCCAGAGGCGCAGCCAGGCTGCCAGCACGCCCACACCCACACCCACACCCCCATCCACAGCCACCCTGCACCCATTGCTCCCGACATCGTCATCCACGCCAGCAGCCTCGACCTCGGTATTAGCATCCGCATCAGTCTCAGCGGCGGCGGGTTTGGGAGCCGTGCCGCCTAGTAGCATCACCACCGCCCCCAGCTCGAATAACCAGCATTTGTCGCGTTCCAATACCCCGCTGCAGAGCTCGACTCTGAGTCTGAGTCTGAGTCAGAGCCAGAGCAGGACGGGATCGAGCGTGTTCGATGCCTTTAGCAGCCAGAAGGCGCCCACGCCCGGCCTCATCACCGGCCCCACCGACTTCAAGGATGATCCCTTCAAGGACTACCGCTACGAGGATCCCTTCAGCATCAAGGATCCCTTTGCGGACGACGAGGAGGGGGATCTCGAAGGCGCCGGCAAGGGATCAGGTCAGAAGAAGAGCTTTGCCGAGGACTTTAGCTCGGAGGGTGAGTAGAACTCTCTGCTATAATGGGATAAAACCTCCTAAATCGATATCCGAACCCGCAGATGAGATGGGAACCGCAACCAAGGCGCTGAGTAACATAATGAACAACAACAACAGCAGCAAACCCAAGGTCCACACGCCCCTCAGCAACGATCTGCTGCAGCAGTTCGACGCCTTCAACCTGAACTCGAGTCCAGCGCCCTCGCACCACTCGAACACATCTTCGCATCACTCCGGCTCCAAGCCCAATCACCAAAAGTCCCAGACGGCGCTGGACGCATTCGCTGACTTCGATGACTTTGCAGCCACTGCAGGCACCGGAACAGGAACAGGAACAGGAACTGGAACTGGATTTGGTGCCTCCACTAAGAGCATAACCACTAGCAATACGAAACTCAACGATTCCTTCTTCGATGCATTTAATGACAACTTTGGTGCGAACCAGAACTCAACGGCTGCATCCATTGGCCTAAACAAGCCCAACGATCAGAAGGCTGCCTTCAATGACAACTTCGACGATAGCTTCAAGGTGGGCCAGCTGGACAACCACAACTTTGCCAAGTTCGATGCCTTCGAGGCGCACAACTTCTCGAATGACTTTGGCAACAGCTCCTTTGGCGAGAAGCAGAACGGGCACAGTAGCAAGGCCAAGAAGAAGGAACAAAAGTCGAGCAAGGACAAGTTCGAGGCGGACTACTCCAAGCCGGAGAGCTTCGATGCCGATCTGGAGGAGGCGCTCAAGCGCAGCATGGTGGACAACTAGGACGAGCGATCTCCGATGACACATGCAATGTTCACCCCCTCTCTCTTTCCCTCTCTCTGTTCGCCCTCGATCCGCTCTTTAGTGTTTAGTGCTTTTGCGTTCTCGCTTCGATCAAATACGGTTACTTTTACTGTGTACTCTTTTTTTCGCGTGCTCAAGGATCCCGGCGAGTAGAGAGTTCCAACGGAGCCACTGCTGGTATTACAAACTACAATCTATATACAGATATACAGATATATATACATACATATATACTCGTAGAGCCTAAAGCATATTACGATTTAACCTGTACCAAAACCCTATGAATAAACGAATGAAATAATAACATCATCGTTAGGGAGAGAGTCTGAAAGTAAGATAAAGAGAGCGCGAGGGCTCCACTCTCACCCACACCAGAGCAACTCGGCACACATATGTGTGTGCGTGGCGTCTCGCTCGCCCCAATCGCAAACTAAAGCAATGTCGCAGTTCTCGGTTTCATTTCTGTTTGCGAGTTTGCGGCGAGCGGTCATAGAAAACTGTGAGTTTCGTGGGTGTTGTGAGCCAACTACTAACATTAAGCGGTGCACTCATGTGTGTGTGTGTGTGTGTGTGTGTGTGTGCACCAGTCTCCACGGGATGCGCGAATTCAGCCAGCCCCCCCATTAAAAACAAACCCACACACCGACGCACAAATTGCTGCATTGGCACTATAAAAACAATTTGCCGGCGACTGTGAACACACACACACACACAGGCAGGCAGGCCCCGTGAGAGAGAGGCGCGATCCGCTAGTGTGTGTGCCGCTAATTACATTTATTTTGTAAACTTAATTTCCAAGTTACGCGGTCTAAGGGGGGGGCGGCGGAACGGAACTTGGAAACAGGAGCGTGACGAAAGGGGGCCAGTAGAGACCCCCATTGCTGTTCCTTCGCTCTGCGGTGGTTGCCATATATTAAGTGGCCTCCTTCCTGATAAGCCCAGCAGTTATCGTGCCATAGATCCGCGGGTTATCTGATATTTCTGTGGGTGCTAGTGTCGGTGTCCGTCCGAGTGGGTTCCGCCTTGGTATGCGTGTAGTCTGGCGTGGTGGTGTTGTGAGTGCGGTTAGTGCTGCTCGGGGATCGGATCGAATCGCGCTTGTTGACACACTGTTTGCGGCGAGGGTAGCTCTGGGAGTTACTGGAAGCGACCGAAAAGCTTAATATTAACTCTGTTGGATACCTTATTACTCCTTAAAGGTCACTGTTAGCATCAGACTTGAGATATCTTTAAGTTCTTACTTGTATCTTTACCTTAGGGGGTCCTTGTAGCTTAACTCCACAGTCGTATATTGGAATCTGATAGATCTCCAGTTAAGTTTTCCTAGAAAATCACCTTAAGAGTTATATCAAGTCACTAAAATTATGTAAATTTTAGATACAGATTAAATATGATAAAGCTAGTGGATTCAGGAGAGATAATAATGGTGAAATATGTGCTAATACCGTTATGCTGTTAGAATCTCACGGAGAATCCTATAAATGGCTGCAGAAATAGCTTTATCCCACGAATATATCTATAACATGTTTTAATTATGACTTTGACTGCATCTAGGATGTACAAAGGGTTGTTTTCTAAGGGAAGAGTTTAAGTTTGTCAACTAAACAGTTATCCTAAGTATTAGCAGCGAGCTTTTCTATAAATTAAAGTGAAGGTTAGCTATCCTTAACCGGAAGTTAAGAATACAAGACCTAAAGGGATTGAATTAGTTTCTTTTTCGTAAATTAAGGAAGAACCAAAACCTTTTTCAGTATCTTTTTTTTATACATTAAAGTGAAGGTTAGATAGCCTTAACCGGAAGTTAAGAATACGAGACCTAAAGGGATTGAATTAGTTTCTTTTTCGTAAATTAAGGAAGAACCAAAACCTTTTTCAGTATCTTTTTCGAGAAAGCCCTCATTATATGGCTGAATATATAATTCAACTCAATTTGACTTCTAAATTATCGAAAGAAAACTTCTTCTAATACCGCTTTTATCCTCCAGATCCAGTGATTCATCCACCATGTCGAAGCCAGCTCTGTATTATGCCACCCTGAGCCCCCCATCCCGTGCCGTTCTGCTCACGGCCAAGGCGATCGGGCTCGACCTTGAACTGAGGTAGGTTCCCACACTGACACAACGTTCGACTTAACTCAATTAACAAGTGTCTCCGTCTCCACACGTACCCAGGCCAATTAACCTGCTGAAGGGTGAGCATCTGACGCCGGAATTCCTCAAGCTGAACCCCCAGCACACGATCCCGACGCTGATCGATGGCGAGGCCACGATCATCGATTCGCACGCCATCTGCTCCTACCTGGTGGAGAAGTACGGCAAGGATCAGCAGCAGCTGTACCCCAAGGACCTGGTGCAGCGCGCCAATGTCGATGCCCGTCTCCACCTGGACTCCGGCCACCTGTTCGCCCGCCTGCGCTTCCTCTACGAGCCGATTCTGTACAACGGATCCACGGACTGTTCGATTGACAAGATCGCCTACATCCAGAAGTGCTGGGAAATCCTCGAGGGCTTCCTCAGGGACCAGCCCTACCTGTGCGGCCCCGAGCTGACCATCGCCGACTTCTGTGCCGTGGCGACCGTGACCTCTGTGAACGAAACGGCCATCATCGACGAGTTCAAGTTCCCCAAGCTGAATGCCTGGCTGAAGCGGCTGGCCGAGCTGCCCTACTACCAGGAAGTGAACGGCGAGGGCGCCGACGAGCTGAAGGCCATCTTCAAGGCCAAGCTGGCCGAGAACCGCGGCAAGTGAGAGGAGCAGCGGCAACAGTATCTCCCAATATTATCCAAACACCCACACACACTATATGTTATCCACGAATAAAGAACTCTAGCTTCGATGTACGATTATAGGCGGTTACAGCGACTTTGATCGATCTTTTATTACTTTAAACTTACATTTAGCAACAATATACTTAGAGGTAATGGAAACGGAAAGCGCTAAAAGGCAGGGCATGGATCCCTCCGCGACCTCCAGCCGGAGCTGGACCCACACGAATGACGGCGGCGAGGGTTTATGTTCTACAACATAGGTTCGCCGGAGGTGCATGTATTTGTGTGGTAACTCGAACCGAAAATACAATAAATGTCTACAAAGAGTACAAAATATAAGCGGGGGTCAATGAACGGGCACTTCAGTGGCGCTGCAGGCGTGTAAAATATAAAATATAAAATATGTATATGGGTAAACAGGCTATCACGACCCAGGTTCATGCACACGCTCCCTCACACACGCATCTCCCATTCACTCTCGCTCATAGTCCGGACTCCGGGCCAGCTCTAGTCGCGGCGCAGCAGGAATCTCTTGATGCTCTCCGGCAGCGGCAGCCCGGTGATCGTGTTCGCAGTGAAGTGTTCCAGGATGACGTTGCGGCAGGCGCTTTGTAGGGACAAAACTGGCGGGGAGAAACGGAAGCAAGTGAGAGAAAGAACGAAAGCTACCGCAGAACGTTGCCACTTACTGCCCTCCAGCTGAATGATTCTTATCTGTTTGGTGGTGCCGTAAACATCGATGACGACGAATAGGGGCGATCTGTTGAGCGGAATGTCGCGAGAGACGGGGCCGTGATCCACCCCGTTGATGATGAAGTGCAGCTCCCCCTTGGAGGCACTGTGAACCGTGGGCACGTAGATGATGCCTATGCGGGAGCCCCTGTCCGTGAGCAGTATGTCCGAGTCGCTGCCATTGCCCATCGAGGGGCGCAGCAGTCTCTTTGGTAGCAGGCCGCGTGGCGTTCGCACGTGCGTCGCATCGCCCAAAAGGTTTCCTAAACAAACAAGGATTCAGTAGAGATTGGGACACCCTGCTCCTGTCAGTAGTTTACTCACTGTGTGGCTGGTCGACCGTCTCCGGCTCAATGATGTCGTTCGGCTCCTGGCGCTGGTTCATCTCGAACTTGGAGATCGGGTAGATCCAGCTGTTGCCCAGATTGGCCAGGTCGGGCAGCGCAAAGTGCGGCAGGCCCTCGCTGCTCGTGCGGATCACATTCGGCGTGAGTTCGGTGAGGCCCAGGCGCATGTGTCCCGACCAGCCGCGCTCTATCTTCTCGATCTCCACCAGGAAGATGTCGCCCGGCGCCAGCGGGCGCTCCGAGAAGGTCAATGCGTCGGCGAAGCTGGCCCGGCGATAGGCGACGGTGGCATCGTCGCCCAGTTGAATGTTGGAGCCATGATACGGATGGAAGCGGCTCAGCTGGCGCTTGCGGCTGCTCAGCGTCGCTCCGCCGTCCCACAGACCCAGGGGGTCCATATCCCGATCCAGATCCTCCTGCTCGGCAGCGACAACAACGTCTGGCGGCGGTACGCGTTTGACCACCAACGCCTGGTCGCAATCCTCGACGGCCTCCATGGGCCTGGTGCTCGGTGCTCCGTTTGGACTGACTGGCTTGCGCCCGCACGTTGCTTATTTACCTTTTTCGTGTATTTTTATTTGTTTCTCGATTTTGTTGTTCCTGACCAGGGTTGGTAAACGGCACAGGACCCAACAGTGTTGGCAAGCGTCTCGATTCGCAACGGCTGGTTCAGTGTTGGTCAACGGTCGTGATGTAACACGACAACAGCTGTTCGGGGCGACTTGGTCTGAATATTACGAGCTGAGAAATGTGAGTGAAACAAACCCCGATTGTGACATAAAACCGAGACTATAGTGATCGTTTGGGCTTCCAGATGAGAGTACCCGGTGCCCTGTATGCCGCCCGTGGCCGAAAGCCCCAGAACGAGGGCGATGTGCCCTTCCAGGAGATTCTGCCGCTGCGGCTAAAGAACACGGTCAGCGGAAAGGCGGACTCCGGCAACGATGTGGCCTGCCTGCAGGAGATGGGCGTGCTCTTCGCCTGCCTGAAGGACAACGAGTTCGTGGAGAAGTACTGCCACAAGGAGATCAGCCAGTTCCAGAACTGCTACAAGTGCTACATGGACCGGAAGTTCGAGGCCAAGAAGACCGTCAACCAGGGCATCGTGCAGCCGGGCAGCAACCTCAACTACAAGCAGCTGAACAAGTACATGCGCCGCTACCCCAATCCCCTCTAGCTTTAAACCTAGTGAAGTCTGTTGAGTCGTTTAATAATACACTAAATATTTACAAAGTCAGCTTGTGCAATCGTCCCTCTCTCTGTCCCGTCGCGTCCTCCTCAGTAGACAACGTCGGCGTCGCCCAGACCGGCCGAGGATTGGCTCACCGGCGAGGGCTGGCTCAGCACAAAGTTGGAGGACATGGCACGCAGGAACTGCGGGTGGGCGTGCGAGAGCGAGTGCTGCTGCGGCTCGTACAGATCGGACAGGAGCGGCAGCGCTGGCGGCGGCTTCTCGCGGACGCGACTCAGAAGGTCGGACATCTGGCGGGGCTTGGAGACGGCGGGCGTCGGCAGGGCCAGGTTGATGTGCAGCGGGTAGCCGCCGTGCTCCCAGGTGTCGGCCAGAATCTGCAGGCTGCGATTCGCCTCCAAGACGCGGGCACGCTGGAAGTTGAGTCGCTCCTGCTGCAGCTCCGACCACTGGTCCTGCAAGGTTATCAAGGAGGTTAACTAAGGATTATCTTGTAATCTTTGAGGAAGCACTCACAAATCTGGTTCCCAGGCGCCCGAAATACTTGATCTGCTCCTGAACGTTGAGCACCTGCTGCATGTACCAGTCCCGCGCCTTCTCCACGCCGTCCAGCCCGAAGAGCAGGAGCTCGCGCTGCTCCTCCAGCTGCTTCATCCGCTTCAGCATGTTGTAGTCGATGCCGTGCTGGAGGGTGTGCCTGCGCGACTCCCGCCGCTTGCTGCTGCTCTTCTTGGGCAGGGCGGGCAGGGCCGCCAGGCTCCAGTCGGTGGCCGAGGCGGAGGTGGACGAGGAGCCGCCATCCGCAGAGCCACGATGCTCGAACTGCTCCCTGCTCGACGGCGGCACCTTCGGCAGCTTGCCCGCGTCCGCCATAAGGTTGAGCTGCCAGTTCTGGAGGGCATGGCGTATGTCGGCCTTACCCAAGGCAGGCGGCGACGTCGCCGTGGGCACCTGTCGCGGTGGCTTGGGCGGCGGTGCCGGCGAGCTGTAGTCCATCTCCGACGTAAGATTCACCTGGGAACGGGGCCGCATCTTCACCTCGCCCAAGGTCTGCTGCTGATTACGGAGCAGGCACAGCTTCAGGCCGGCGCAGAAGCGTTCGAAGGAGAGCAGTCCGCTGGTGGGAGTGACGCGGCGCAGTGAATCCAGCACCCCACGCGGCAGCCCCTTGGAGCCATCGTCCTGCCACCCCTTCTCGATGTCCGTGTAGCGCACATAGCCGCTCTGCTTGTCGTCCAGGATGTCGAAGAGCTTCTTCATGGACAGCACAAACTGCTTGGGCAGGGCGTCCATGTCCAGGGAAGGCGGCTGAGACTGGGTATTGGCCGTGCCTCCTCCTCCGCCGCCGACATCGCTGAGGCTGAGGTTGAGCAGACTGGTGCTGGTGATGTTCTGGCGCAGCATCTTGGTCTGCACAATGGAAAGTGGAGGTGGGATTATGGATAGTGGTCCCACGCTTGCTCCCAATGCATAACTGAATATTCATGGCATCTCATTTGCATGGCAGAGTCAAAAATGGAATGTGTGTGAATTTGGCACGCTGGCTTCTGGGATGGGAGATCTTGGGAGATCCGAGAAGATGTCAAAACGAAAGACTAGGGCCACGAACTCAGGCTGGGTTTTGACTTCTTATTGAGTTGAAATTAACGGACTTCTTATTGCCTTTACTTATTATCATGTTTTGTTTATTAATCAATATTTGGCTTTATCTTTAAATTGTTTAAATACTTTTAACCCAAAAGAAAAGAGTCTTTTTTTGGCTTTGGAAAGCCTTCAGAAGATGAGAAGTTCTTTAATAGCTTAAACATGTTTTTAAATAGTTAAATCACATTAAATGGTTTAATGTAAATACTTTTAAAGTGTTTTCTTTATTTAATCAACAAATTACTCTAGAATTCAACCTTCAAATAAAAACAACAAACTAAATTCTTAAGTTTCTGCTATAACTATGCAATTCTAAGCTGCATCTAAGCTTCATTTCCTCATGCTTTGTTTATAAACAAATACCCTCTTCCCTTTATTATTATTAACAACTCACCCAAGCTATGCGGAAATGTTTAAGTAACTCCTGATATCCAAATCGAATCCAGTTCTTCCGAGCGGTTCTTTGAGGCCGTTCGTCAAGGCTTCTGCGCAAGCTTTGCACCTATTTTGATGGCCCGCGATGCCATCCAATCCCAGCCAGTCCGCTGTGTATGTAATGCAGCTTGGCTCAGTTCCCCGACCGAAACACCCAAACCCAACCAACTGGTTATATTGACTGCACACTAGAGCAGCCGCCGCTCGTGTCTTGGGTCTCGGGTCTCGCACGCATGCGCAACTTGCGCGACTGGTTTCTGTGGCTTTTTCGGTGGATCTTTCAGCGCTCGACCCACACAGATACACACGGGAGAGCGCCAGGAGGAGGCCTAGCCCAAAACCCAGACCCCCAATCCCAGCGAGAGAGTGTTGGGAAAAGAGAGCAGATCTTAGGGAGAAGTATATGTTTATTAGTAGAAATTCAATGCGCTTGGCTTAATCAGTCGAAAGAGGGAGCTAATCGCCTAGGTTAATAATGTATCTGGTAGATGCAGGAACTGCAGACTCTACGTGATCCTCAGGGATCCGCCTCGAGGGGATCACTAGAATGAGCCTTTCCTCTCAATAGCTGTATGCGTGTAACTAAGAGCTAGGATTTAAACTTATTCCAAGGATTCCGCTTGGGTTAGAGCCTCACAAGTCGGCCACCGACTTCCGGCGCACGTACTTGGCGAAGTAGTCCGGACGCCAGCACTTGCAGGAGCCGGGTATGAGGAACCAGTCGTAGTAGAGACGCACCTGGAAGCAGCCCAGCTCATCGTTGCCATCGCAGTGGGCATCCGCTGCCCCCGCCGACGATGCCGAGGCCCCTGAGGAGGTGCCATCGGAGGCGGTGGCCACGCCGGCTCGCTTCTGCAGATACTGCTGGTAGGCCTGGAAGTCCTGCACCGAGGGCGTCTGCGTGGTGGTCGAGCTGAGGGGCACTGTGTCCTCGGCATTGGGATAGAAGATCTCCGCCACGAGCAGGCTGACCCAGCGTGGCGACGACAGGCAGCCGCCGTCCAGGTAGTGACAGCGTGCCTGGATGCAGCGCGTCACCTCCACCGTCTGGGTGAAGTAGCCCTCGTAAGGGATCTGCACCACATAGCGCCAGGCTCCTTGGTAGTTCTTGGCGAACACGGGCGTGGCGTACTCCACCTTGGCTGGGCAGGGCGTGGGCGGACCCTCGTACCGGATGGGACCCACCTCCTCGCGACGCTCTGCCGTGGGCGTGGCGGGTGCAGAATTACCGGTGTCTCCTTGGATGGCCCTGTACAGGGTGCAGAATCTGGCAGAGAAAATATATAGAGATTATTGGAGATGAGAGGAAAGAAATTCGAGGAATGTTGATTCCAGTTTTTCGATTTTTAATTGGATAAATATTAATATTCATAAGAAAATCAATAGAAAGTGAAATGGCAGCCTAGTTGCCTTTCTTTCTGAGTTGGGAATTCTTTGTTTTGTTTCTATGATTAATGATTAATAGCTGACCCCCTTAAGGGCCTTTCTAGAAGCTAAAGATTCAGCAAATTAAGAGCCCAAAATATAATTAATTCCAAGGTTAATAACCGCAAAAAAACCCTTATAAGTGTCATTATCCCCTTTAGGTCATAAGTTTCGACTTACACTCCTCCGCCATCGCAGAACTTTCGTGGCTTCCGCTCCTCGGCCGCCCGGCGCTGCTGTTGCTCCCGCTGGTGATGCTGGTGCTGGTCCTCCTCGTCCAAGGCCGGATCGAAGTAGCTGTACTCGTTGGTCTCTATGCCCTCCGGCTGACTGCGACGGACCCGCGTGGAGCCTCCAGCCGGATACGGCCGATCGATATTGTTGCTGTCCAGCTGCTCCACGGGGTCATCGCGAATGATCTGCGTGACCTTGGGCAGGGTGTC
Source organism: Drosophila rufa (assembly GCA_018153105.1). Lineage (NCBI taxonomy): Eukaryota > Metazoa > Arthropoda > Insecta > Diptera > Drosophilidae > Drosophila > Drosophila rufa. Next base: position 8,831,277 of record JAECXS010000002.1, read on the forward strand.
ATCGGCCTTGAGGACGGGCAGGGTCTTGGACAGGAACTTCAGCGTCTGATTCCGAATGAGCTCACTAAGGAAAGGATTCATTAGAGATACATTTCATTGAGGGAATCCTCGGACTTACAAGGGATAGGGCTCGCCGAGCACACTCTGACCCAGCGGATTCTTGGGTATCTGGCCCTTGTTCAGATCCCCGCAGATGTTGTGCACGGACACGGCCGACTTCTTGCCGGCGGCCACATCCTTGCAGTCGGCATTCACATAGGTGTAGGGCGGCGGCCTGACCTTGGGCGGCACTGCATTGGGGGACTCCACGAAGGCGTAGTAGCCCTCCGGTGGCTGCTCCTCGCCATAGTCCGAGGGCGACTGTTGCTGCTGCTGCTGCTGGGGCTGGGCCAGGCCCAACTGGGCCAACAGCAGAAAGCTGAGAATTTTCTACAGAGGCACGAGAGAAAAGACAAAAAAGATGGTCACGGTGGTGGAGGAGGCATGGCTCGGACCTGCACATGAGTCAGATTAATTGCCCGCATGAATGGCCAGGCATTGTCCGGATTCCGGAGAAAGAAGCGATCTCTTTTTGAACCCGCGAAGCCAGACACTTTTCGATGTTTTGTTGTTTGGCGAAAGCGCGAAAGTTTCCAAGTTTCTGTTTCTGTTTCTGTTTCTGTGGCTGTGGCTGTGAAGATAAACAAACGCAGCAACTGAAACCGAGTCGCCACTTTTGCATCTCTCTGCCCGCTCACTTGACCATTAATTGTTCGTCGGAACTTTCCCTGAAATTCTGGGCAACGAAATCCCCGAATGAAATCAAAAGTACCCCCTCGCAAGAAAGTGCTATTCAGGTCAAGTGGCTCTGCTTGGTGGGCGGATGCAGTGCTGCCGCAGAGGCTGTGGAATTTCTCTCTCTCTCCCTGAGTCTCGGGACTCGTGACATGGTTCACAGCGCAATTTGAATACGCCGCCGAATGGTATCCGAAATTGGGTCACTTGGCGCAGCCCGTTCTTTTGTCTTTCCCCTTCTAATGGGCCCCGAAAAAACGAGTTTGCCCTGCTCCCAAAAAGCGGAGCGATCCCAATTTGCATAGGTAAATATTGGTAGCCCAATTGCAGATTGGAAACCTGGCCAGAAGCGAGCTGGCCAGAACAGAACAGAACATAGAACTCGTTGCGTGCCACACACAGAAGACTGCTAACGGGAAAGTTGCTCGGCTCGGCCTGGGAGCGAGCGGAACGTTAGGCTGCTCCACAGTTAGCTTAATTCATTAGCATGCTCCAGAATCGCACGGAATCGGGTTCAGCTAGTGGGCAACGTAACGGTAGTAAAGAGCCGTGAGTGAGCCGTGATCGCATATTGCAAAACAAAAGACCTGGGCAACGAACTTGACTCGGAGTCGGCACTTAGCACACCCGTAATGATGACATACCAGCACCAGGCGATAATCCATCTCCGCTCCTCTCCTCACCGCTCGACGACGACACGCACACAGCACTTTTATTCTGGGTTCTTCTGCGAGTCTTTGGCTCGGGGACTTGGCCTTCTTCGTTTCTCCTTTCGATCCGTTTGGTGTGGTAATGGTGGGCAAGCGCAGAGAACCAGACGCGTCAAGTGCAGCAACTGAACTGAGACACCAACCGAATCGCTGCAGACGTTGAACCTCCGCCGAGGTCTGCTTTTAAGCCCCGGTCAACCGACCAAGAGCGTGCAGAACGCTGGCGTTGAGAAAGTGGAAAGAAAGAAAGCTCTGCCTTGAATTTTGCATAGCCAAAGAGAGAGCCAAGCTTGGAGGTTGCTATCCTGGTTCAAGGCATACTTTCAGGCGGAAGCAGGTGGAGTTGATTCGGTGTAAAATTACAAAACATCTACGGAAGAAATGAAAAACTAATCGGGGTACTACAAGGGATCAATCTGAGCCTTAACAATAAGGAAGCCAAAGTTTATACATCTTTTTAAATGGAAATAGATCGAAAAAACCTTACTGAAGTGTATAAAACACTTACTTATATAACGACACCGATTAAAGGTTGACAGATTGTGTACAAATTTATTGTGACTATTGAATACATTTTAATTTTTCTTATTAAACTTGTAGCGCTAGGATGTTCATATTAAATAAATATATATATTTCTTATATAGATAAATGAAATACTAAGCGCTCAGAAATAGCAGCTGGTAGAAGCTGTACTCTTCCCCTGACTAAAATATAACAGTTACTTTGGGACTCTCTTGCCTAAAACTGTTATATTAAGTTTAAGGTGAAAATAAGTCATCTGCTATCTAATATTGCTATTCGCCTGGTACATAAATCCCCTTTCAGTGTGTTTATCATCCAATATTTGCACCGATAAGAATGAAATACCAGGCGAAGAAAAATGACAGAAGTTGGTAGACGCTGGACTCTTCTCCTAACTTTATTATAACAGTTATTCTGGGATCTCTCTTGCCTAAAACTGTTATATTAAGTTCAAGCTCAGAAGAAGTCATCCTCTGTTTCTGTTCGCCTGTTACATGAACCCCCATTTCAGGATTTTTTTCCTAAAGTACCAGTCACACATAAATGTCAGTTGGTGGACTCTAAACTCTTCGCCTAGTTAGAATATAACAGTTATTTTGGGATCTGTCTTGCCTAAAACTGTTATATTAAGCTTAAGCGCAGAAGAAGTTATCCTCTATCTAGTATTTCTGTTCGCCTGGTACATGAACCCTATTTAAGCAATTTTCAGTTAAATTTAGAGAATTATTATAACAGTTATTCTGGGCTCTCTCTTGCTTGAAACTGTTATATTTAATTTAAGCGCAGAAGCCTCTATCTACCATTTCTGTTCCCTTGAAAGATTACCAGTAAAAAAGATCTCTTAACAAATCAATCAAGTATGAGCCCTTTTATGCTCGAGTATACAATAAACATCCCTAGCAGACCCTTTATATATTGTTAATCCAACAGAATTTCCCTTTTCCATCAACCAAATCCTCATTTTCTTTACATTTCCTCCATTTAAAAATCACTTTTCATATCCAACAACTTCACGTTTATTTACGAATACACTGTGAACATTTTACACTGTAATAAAGTTCCTTCTCTTCTCAGAAAACAATGTCGTAGAGTCTTTATCAATATAATGTTTTGGTGTAATGCTTCCTCCTACATGTAGAATACATTATTCATAAAGTAATACATATATATATATGTGTATATATGCATATATATATCCGTTTTTGTATATATAGATCAGCATTATAAACGCCCCACAAAACGCAGCCAGACATCGACCGAATTGTGCCAGAATTGTATATGTGGTTGTGGAAAAGTTACACATTGTTTAGCAAATAGATTAAATATATATAGAAATCAAATGGTAATCGTAGTTCGTAGTTCGTAATTAAAGAGAATATACATATACATGGGATCCTAGGTCTAACACTATCCGCATAGATTGTAGTTTGAAACTTGGTTTCGTGTACAAAAAACTAAACTTAGGTATGCCAAGCACTTCATCGTTACGTCAGAAATGGTTTTGAGAACTATACAAGAGGGGTAAAAGCGATGGGGAACTAAATCAAATAAAATTGTACTTATTCCTCACTGTTTTGGCTCAATAAATATCGCGGTTACAAATTATGAAAGCAATGTGTCAAAAAGAAAACGTTTCGTCGTCGAATAAATAATCTTACGGCTTCCTTGCTACTCGAGTTTCGTCTCAGCTTTTCAAACTTAATGCAATATTGCAACTATCGTATATATGAGTACATATCTTAAAGGTAAACAGAGTTGTATAACATCGTCTTCGTCTTCCTCGAAATATCATATAAAGTAAACTTTAGGCTTATAGCTACATAGTGCGTTTTGTGTATCGTTTTTCCATTTCTATCCGCACCTCGGATCCTAATATCGCATCTAATTCTTGGGTGAAACGGTGATCAGTTTGTGTGGCGTCACGGGGGAGATCTGTAATACATAATAAGATAATACGAAATCTTTCCCTCACATCTCAATTCTAAGACTTACCCATAGGGACCTGCCCATGTATGAATCATCATCGTCTTCCATCAGCCCCGCCGGATGGTGGTGGCTCTGCTGGTCAATAAACAGCAGCGTGTCCTTGCTGCACGTGTTCGCCGTCTTGCGCAGCAGCGAGGACAGCGTCTCCGTGTAGTTGGAGCTGGTGGAGAAGGAGTGCCGCAGACTCAGGCTGGCCGCCGCCGCTGCCTGCTGCGTGGCATTCTCCACCGCCGACACGCTGCTCCTGGAGCCATGCCAGTTGTGATTCTGCAAGACCTGCCGCGACAACTGCAGGCTGGAGGAGAGCTGAGGCGTATTGCCGTTGCCATTGAACATGGCCGGCGTATGGCCGTTGAATTTATTTTGCAGCGTGGAGGCTGCTGTGACCGAGGTGGTCAGCGATCGCGGCGAGGAGCGCGACGAGAGCGAGCTCTGGGAGGAGGAGGAGCTCGACGAGGAGCTCACATGGCCATTGGTCTTGGCCTCGGCGGTTAGTTCGCTTTCGGCGGGCGATTCGGCGATCTTGGCCTGCTTCGGTTCGGGCTCCTCCTTCTTCTCCTCCTCCACCAAATCGGCACAGTCCTCGTCCATGGCAAAGATGTGGGTGGCTTCCTCTGCGGCCATCGCTGGGAGTTCATCCTTCACAGCTGCTGGGGCTGCTGCTGCCTCCGCCTTGCTGTTCTCGCTCAAGCTGGTGTCCACATCGTCGTCGGCAAAGGCAATTTCCTCAATAATGAGCTCTCGGGCAGCCGCTGAAGGCTTCTCCTGGGCCGCAGTTGGGGGCTCCTCTTCGGTAACTGAAATATAAGCCAGGCATTGGGTTAAGGGGCTTCCCCTCTATTACCATCTTAAACCCTCTTACCTTCATCTCGTTCCTTGCAGATCTTGGGTATGTCCACGGGCTTGGACTGAGCCTTCTCAGACACTGCTGCCGCTGGCGCTTCGTTAGCCTCGCTGGAGGAGCCCTCCAGCTTCACCGGCTCCTTGTCCTTGCCCGAGGTCGAGGAGGCGGAGGACGAGGGCGCTGGGGCTATGCGCGAGACCCAGTGGTCGCCGGAGTTGGAGCTGGAGCCGGAACACTCGCCGGCGTCCACGCTGCGCCGCTGATAGAAGAGCATGTAGGCCTCGTTGTTGATGATGTCCTGCTCGATGGCGTCCTCGGGCACCTTGCTGACGCGCGTGTCGTCGAACTTGTACCACTGGCGGTCGTAGGGATTCTTGCAGGCGGCCGTGTAGTGGCCCGTCTCCAGGGTGTCGCCCTGGTGGTAGCACACGGCGTACAGGTCGTAGCGCGTGTCCTTCGGATCGCAGCGCGAGTTGAGCGTGGAGGAGCGCGAGTCGCCGGAGCGGGCCCGCTTCCAGGGATTCGAGCCCAGGCCCAGGCCCAGACCCAGACCCGACCCAATGCCCAGCGAGCTGCTGGCGCTCTCGTGGACGCCGCGGGCCAGATGCGGCGACATGTCGAAGGCGGTGAGCGGAAACTTGACCATGGTGGTCAGCTTAGCCGCCTGCGGTCCCTTGGCCTGGTGCTGGCGGAAGCGCTTGAAGTGCACCACCAGGATGTCCGGCAGCGACCACAGCCCCAGCGTCTTCACCACGGGCAAGTACTGCTGGCAGTGCGGGCAGCGCCAGGCGTCCTCGGCGCTCAGCGTCTCCGCCTTGGTGTAGTGCTCCAGGCACTGCTCCAGCGTCAGCGAGGCGGTGTCGCTCGGCTTGCTGGCACTCAGCCGGGCCACGCTCTCGTGCTCCACCACGGCCTCCTCGATGTCCGGCTGCTTGCCGAGGAAGTGATCCTCGGGGGAGCTCCACTCCAGCAGCAGCTTGATGTGCTGCGGCCCCGCCTCCGAGGAGAGCACGGACAGGGCCATGTCGATCATTTCGGTGAGCAGCGGATGCTCCACCGGCTCCAGATAGGTGTCCGGATCGGCGGAGGGGTCCTGCAGGCGTATCCGGAACATCTCGGCCAGCGGCGTGGCGTAGGAGAAGACCTCTGGCTTGAGCAGCGGCGCCATTTCGCGCAGCATCCGCTTCTGCAGGTCCTGGTAGGAGCAGTCGCGCGGCGCCTTCATGCTGAACGGCGCTCCGAAGCGCGTCATATCCTTGCCGTCCTTCGCCCGGTACACGTTGGCCACCAGGAGCAGCAGGTCCGCCTGCGACTGAGCTGCGGCCGGAGCAGGAGCAGCTGCCACTGCGGGAGTCTGCTTATCCGACGTCTCGGCCGGAGTAGAGGACTTGGGCGCAGGCGTCGCCTCCGGCACCTCGATGCAGTAAATGGTCTCGATGCTGGCCAGCGTCTCCACCGGCTGGGTGTCGTAGAAGACGCGCGTGAATCCCTCGGCGTTGAGGTCCACCAGCACCATGCGGGCCCCGTCGATGCCCGTGTCCGTCTGCAGCTGCTCCCGCAGGGCCACAATCGGAGATCCAGCCGGGACTCGCAGGCCCATCCGCACCTGGCGCGGCACTTGCTTCATGTAGACCACCGTGACGAAGATTGTTTGCTGGGTGAGCTGCGGCAGCTGCACGGAGATGCAGTGGAAGGGATCGAAGGTGTTGGACTGCTTCTCGCAGCGCGGGCAGGTGAGCGAGGAGCGGAACTGGGCCTGGAACACGGCCTGGACGAAGCTGTTGTTGCACCGAATGTGATTGGCCAGCGTCTCGGCGGCGATCACCTCGTCCGAGCGGCCGTACGAGTTCTGCGCGGGACAGGGAAGAGAATGCGTTAGGCGCGATCTTGGTATCCAACTTGGTATGGTGCCCACCTTGAGGCTCTTGTAGCGACGCTTGCTGGCCGTGTTTAGGTCCTCGTGCACCTTGTCCAGCAGCCAGAAGAGGAACTCCTGGGCATCGTGCTGCGTGGAGCTGCGGAACTGCGTTCCATAGCGATCCACCACGGCCTTGAAGCTGGTGCTGTGGTCGCTCTCGTTCTTGCAGGTCCACAAAGCCTTCAGCACGTTGGCCAGCTGCTCGGTGAGCTCGCCCTTGGTGCCGAACTTGCGCGAGTTGATCTTGTTGCGGCGCTTGAGGTCAGCCTGAAGGAGAGAGGGAGAGATCAAGGATTAGTAAGGAGCCTCTAGGTATTGAGTGCTATATATATATTCACCTTGTACTGGTCCAGCACAAAGTACTCGGCCAGGATGTCCGTGTGGCTGAGGCATTGGAGCACCGCGTTCATGAAGCACGTATTGCCATGGTTCTTCAGTCCCATCACGCCGGGCGTCTGGTCCGGCGGCCACTGATAGCCGCCAATTGGTGGCACTCGCTCCCCGCCACCTGGAGCTCCTCCTCCTCCATTCGCAGAGGATCCCTGGCCCGAGGCCGGACCATGCTTGTTCGCCTGGGGAGAGCGGAAGGCAGAGAGAACTGTGTTAGTCGCCGGGGAGTACAAATTGGCTGCTCCCAAGTAACTCGTTTCCAGATCGCACCGGAGTCCAGCGGAGTGGACCGGGGGCGCCAATTGGCGATTGGCGATTGGGTTTCAATTTCGTTGCCAATTAAAAATGGTTTAGTGCAGCTCGCCGACATCAATTTGCGATAAATGAAGAAATGTATTTGGAAAGAAAACAAGCCGCAAAAAAGAAAGGCCTGTCTCTGGGTCGAACAACAAAATACTCTCTTAAATACAAAATATGAGTAAATAATAATCGTTTAGCGGATATCTATGATATGCAGATGAGTCAAAGATTTCCGCGATATGTAGTATTTAATGAACCAATTAGGAGGCAGGCGGTCTAAGGAGATGGGTAAACCTGGTCCGGGGTGTGTTGGGTTCAATCGTCTGGAAAATTTCCGTGTTAATCACCAAAGAAATCGAAATTGGCCTAATGGGATGCTTGGAGGAGGTGTGTCTACGAAAAGAAATTCCTCTAGAGCTACAGTACAGAAATTGCCAATAAAAGAAAATAAAAAGAAACAATAATTGGGTACTCGCTGGCGGTGCAATCTCTTGGCCTTTGTGCAATTGGAACACCGTCCAAATGTGAATTTACGATATTATAAACACGCTCTGAAAACACACGAGTGCCTTTAACGGGCTCCGCGTTTGCGTTTAGCAATGAAACTTGGTGGCTTATGAAATTGGCAGCCGCAAAATGATGGATGGAATGGGGCCATTCCCTCGCCGGAGGTCACCACTCTCAATGCTAAGTGGGCTTATACATGTACATTTCCCGATTTCTCTAGGAAATGCAACCAGAAAATGTGGTGACGAAAGCGGACAAGAGATGAGTAAGACTCGGACAAAAAGGTAACGTCATCGTTAGCTAGAAATGAGTGTCTTGTACCAAAAAAAAAAAACCTTACACAAATCAAACAAAAAGCCAGCAAATAATGGATTCAATAGAGCCAACAAAACAAGCGACCGAAAGAAGCGCAAATCGAACACAAAAGCCGGTTTTTTGAAAGCGAAAACCCACGCAGGCTGAGAAACAAACAAAAAACATTAAAAACTGGCAAAGAAATCAGCAGCGGCCAATGCTAAATTGGCCAAAAGGGAAATAAATCTCTGTGTGGGCTGGGGCGTTGGTGGCAGCAGCAGGGCTGGCTCTGCCAGGAGGCTAGCCCACTGATTAGATATTTCCATGTACCTCTTTTCTGCGCCAGCATCCGGTGTAAAATGGCACGATGTCTATGAAGGCGATGCGGTTCGCGGGCGAGTTGTGCTCCTCCGACTGCGATGAAGATGCGGCAATCCGGAAAAGGGGTAGAGAGAGGGGAGTTTTCTGTTAGATGGGGGTTCGTCTCCAGGTGACAGTTAGCACAGATATTCAAGCTGCCACATCATGGGGCAGCACAACACAAAAGTTCCCAAGACATTAGCCGGGATTTCGTTGTCTCATTCGCTTAAGCTTAGTGACACCATCCGTACCGAGACCCATTTCCATTCCCCTACCAGACTTTTCGTTGTTGTTTCAGAACCAGAGAAGACGTCTCTTCTTCTGGGGTAATTGTTGCTTTTGTTGGCCAGCAAATTGACATTGAACTGACGTTGACTGCATCGAACAAATGCCATTTGTATTGTGTTGTTCCTCCTCCGGTTGGGGGAGTAGTGACCATATTGAATGGCGGCCAAGTGCCCGCTCGAGTGCTTGACAATAGAAAGATGCCCTGCAAAGGGCACGAACTTGGCTCTCCCTCCGAAAACTTAAGTTTAAAGCTTTAACCTTGGCTCGCCTAAAGCTGATTTACTTAATAATTACTGGCGCCGCGCTAAGCTAAAAGGGTTTCGAATTTAAGCAGCTCAGCTCATTAGAGACAAACCCAATTAAAATGGGCCCGACCATGATGTAAGCCGAGCCAAAGCGGCGGATTAAAATGGCAAAAGAAAAAAAGAGAGGAGGGTTCCAGGTTCCTCTGGCAGAGCCTCAATGAATAAATTGAGTGGAATTTCTGAACGAACGCATGTCCAGATCTCTGGCTGCTATCTTCTATATATATATGGTACGTATATATATCTCGGCGCTGACCTAATCGCGGTGGTCAGACCGCTATGCCAGGCATTTCTCACACAGCTGGAGACGGAGCCAGCGGAGCAGACTTCGAGACGTTGCGCATACGCCGCGTTCGCCGGCCTTTCCATTCCATTTTTACATACATTTTCCCCAGGCTTTCGGCTGGTTAATTGAGCCAGAAACGCGGAGGCATAGAACACTCTGGCCACTTGTCTCAATTTGCGCTGGCAATTTTATCATCATCGTCGTCATTATTATTTATAAATTTAAGCAAATTTCTCCGCTTTGTTTGTATACGCTCTGCGGGGCCAAGTGGCCCCAAATGTTTTCCTTTCTGTATCAAGTGTCGCCTCCTTCCCATGCGAGGGGTGTCGGCTAGCCAGGCTAGTCCATCCCCCGGGCTTTGTTTACATTAACGTATTCCGCTTAACTTGATGTATCGAATTATTATATGCCCGCCTCTCGAATTCTGGCTGCCTTTTTGTGCTTTATTTTTTCGTTTCGTACCAGGCAGCAGAAAATTCCATTGCAAAATGTGTGTTTATGCGGCCAAAGCTCTTGTGATAAGCCCAGCGGACCAGATAGCTTATAAACAACACTGCACTGCACTCTCAGGTATTTGCTTTTTGCCTTTTACGTAACAACCAGCCACAGATATATCTGTATCTATATCTTGGCGTTGCTGTTTCGCTTGCGTTTTATTAAATAATTGTAAATAATTGAAGATAATTGCTGTGGCCGTTCGCCACGAGGTTGTTATTACCGCCCAGAGATCTTGGCCAGGGCATGAATGAAACTGGCCCACAGATCGGAATTGAGAGTGATCTGAAAGGCTGGATCCCAGAGAGTTCTCCTACCGGTTGGACGGCATTTTATTAATGGGCCACTCGAGTAGACTATTATTAGAGCCCCTCCTATACCTCTATATATATATATTTGATTCGCATTATCGCCAGCCGATTCGCATTATCGATCCCCTGTTGTTAGTCCCAGCTATTTCGAGTCTAAACGCTTCGACCTGCCAAGCGATGATCACGTGACACCTGTGATCGCGTCACCATTATTATCTTTGATTCCAGAGCGCCGCGCCGAGATTTATTTCCCTGGCTGTGCGAGAGATATGAACTTGAATTAGCGCTGTGGCTGGCTTTATGGTTTCCCCCGAGTGGCGTCCAGACGCAATCGCTTTATTGCCGCCTTTAACCAGCTAACTACCAGCACCTCCGCCTCCCAGCAAACTAATTAGATCTATTCTTGTTATGCAATTGCCCAGCGACTCTCGCACGCGGTTAGCACCTCTCACTACTACCATTCGTAAGGGGGCGCGATTACGTGGAGGAGAACGCGCACGAAGCTCTGTCAAGGTTGCGCCCACAATGGGCCCCTAATCAGGCCACCTTGCGATACGAGCAGTCGTCGTCGCCGCTTATCAGATACCTGCGAGTGCTATCTACATATACAGTGCGTGGCGTAAGTGTAACACCTCTGAGATACGAGTAATTAATAGCAAGTGGAACCTTTCGCGATGAGCGAGTGCGGCAGCTCTCATTCATGACATTATTGAATGGCCCTCGTTCAGTCCGGGTGTCGTGATCATTTGATGATTAAATTAACTACGTAACTGAGGTGTTTTTATGGCCAAACTGGACTCTAATGATGATTCATTTGGAGTGATATTTATTCGTTGATTAAGCCTGCAAATCGTTCTCATATTTCAGGTTTTGAGACTTGATTTATCTGCTCACTCTTACACTGCCGATCAGCACTGTTCGGCCCCTATGACTTCTGTCAACTTTAACTGATATCTGACGTTCGGCTTGGACCGGGTATTTTTGGGTGGGCTTTTCTGGCAAGGGCAAAACGCTTGACAGCAGACGAGACCAGCGATTAATTTGCACTTTTCACTTGGAACTGAGTTGTCACATGAATGTATAGTATACATAAGTAGGTACAGATAAAGAAATTCAGCATAATAGTCATGAGTTTTGTGGAAATTCAGAATAATATTAATGAATTCAGTGGGATTTGTCTTGGATTTTTTAAAAGAGTTTAATGTTCTATTCATGGGAACTGAAAGGGAATCGAACTTATTAATCATGGTGTATATTAAGTGAAATATAAAGAATTTATATTAATGAAATATGTAGCCCTGACATTTCTAAAAATTCTTTGAAGAAAATACTACATATTTGAACTGTCAAAAAGTATTAAAAAGAAAATGTTCCCATTCAAATCTTACTTAATTTTATAAGAAAAAAAATAATTATAGATTCTCTATAAGGTTACGACCCTAGGATTCTGTCTTAGAATTTAAGTATTATCTTATTTCAACATATTTTTATGATTTCGAGTTTAAAGCTCCCTAGAAAAGTAACTCTGCTCTAATATTTAAGTTTAAACAACGTTAAAAACACCTATTTTATCTTTTAATCATATTTTGTTTTATAATAAATACCCTTTTATTTATTCTAACACAACTTTCAACTAGTTTTGCCATCAGTTTCTAATTCAATTAAAAACCCATTAGTTTTTCTTGCCGTGTGCCTCATATGGTCAATTTTATGAGTGCGAGGGGAGGCCCCGGTGGACTACTGGACTACTGCTACCACTTGATGACGGTTTTTGGACTCTTTATGTGACTTTATGGCCATATATCATGGCGATGGGGCGATCTGAGAAGCGCGTAATTAACTCCGAATGACGTGGTTCATTTTTTCTCTGCCGTCTGGGAACACAAGCAAACATACACAGATAGGCCAACAAACTAACTAAACAAGAAACAAAAAAGAGTAACGGCCAATTAGACAGCCTAAGAGCGCTGAAAACATAATTTTCCACTCCCTCCAAAGAAAAAACAAGTAAGAAAGCTAAAGTCGACTGTGCTCGACTGTGAGATACCCGGTACCTAAACGTTTGCGCTTCACACAAAAAGGCAATTTAAAATTGTACATACATTATAATAGTCTACTTCGATACTTCTTAAAATAAATCGCCTCTCGAATTAGTTCCCGACCTAAACAATTTAATGTATACTTAAATACGGCATACTTAAATATGAATGATCATTTTATAGGAACACATAAAAACCCGCTCGATCGGCGTCAAAAAATGAATTGTTAATTTTTGTCATTTCTTGCTATATTCTTTTGTTATTTCTTCTGCAGTTGGCGCCATTATATCGCACGGCCAAGGCTCGAATGCGCCACCTGTCGGCTACAGCTTGCAACAGCAGTGCCTTAGGGCGGTGTGTTAAAATTCCAACCTTATTGTTGTATCTCCCATGTTTATCATCCGATTTTACTGAAATTTTCAGGAAACGTCCGGTCTATTTTATTCATTTATTGTATCTATTAACTTTAACCCGAAAATAACGAGTATAGCTTATTTTACGTTTTTTATGATTTTTGAGGGGGCAAGTGGGCGTGGCCAAATTTTAAAACAAACTTGATCTGCGTGCAACAGATTTCAATGTTGTCACCAAATTTGGTAACTCTAGCTTTTATAGTCTCTGAGATCCGTTGTTTCACACGGACGGACAGAAGTTGACACTAACCCATAATACCCTTGTACCCTATGGGTACCGGGTATAAAAAGTGGAATACAATACAATGTACCGGCGCGGCCCCCTTGAAACCGAAATGTTAATTTCAAAATGATTGTTTATGAAAATAAACGTGCCGTCGGCCGCCGCAGCGGGCCGGGCCATGGAAGTACAAAAATAAATGCAAAGGCTAAAAATTCTGAAAAACATTTTTTCAATTAGTTTGATCTCAATTGATTTTACCTTGAAAGCGAATTGAGCGAAAGAGCGAAAGAGAGAGAGACACAGAGAAGCGGTGCGAGGCAATCCCAGCGAAAAAGGCAACAACAATAGTAGCCATAGTATTCGCAATAGAAATAACAACAATTCGCACCGTTGTACAACAGCAAAAAGTTACGTGTGAGCTGTGAGCTGCTACTGGGGCGGAAATACAAAATGCAAAATACAAAAAAATACAACAAAAACGCGAATAGCAAAGCCCAACCCCCCTTGGAGAGCCACCCCTCTTCGTGCACTTGAAATATCATAGAAAATCAGCAAACAGAAGCGAATAAACAGTGACGGAGGTGGCGGTGTGCACAGCGAATGGGGGCTTCTGGAGGGGGCAACTGCAAGCACACGCTGTTACGTACTAATCTTGCCATCAACAAGTGCAACAACAACAACAACAAAAACAGCAGCAGCAGTAGCAACAATATCAGCAGTGACGGCAAAATAAACAACAACAACATGAGCCACAATTTTGCGGGTGGCTAAAAAGCTAAAGCTTACGGAAATAGACAAATATGTATGGGATTGCACAGCGAGAAAAATATGTATTAACAGCTGTTCGTAAAGAGATATATTGGTTTAAGTTCAAACTATTGAGCAGGGTTGGGCACTGAACTTTAAGGGGGAGCCTGGCTAAGGGAAAAATGGGAGATTTGGACATAGACTGATAAGGATAAGCTTAGTTTCTTTGTTTTCCAACAAAATATATTAAATTAATTTTAAGAGCTTTCTAATAAATTCTAGAAAATTCTTTGGCAGTTTCCTGGTATTTCTAATGTTAATTCCACTGAAAAACATATTCAGTTCCTGATACTATTAAATATTTATCATATCATTGTTTATCACCTGGTTAATAATAACATAAGGATAAACTTTCTGTGGAAATTGTATATTATTTTGTTTGGCGGATAAATTGGACCTTTATTTGCTATAGCTGAGTTTTCGTGGAAATGTAATTAAGAAAGTATTTTTCTACAAGTTATTCTAAGCTGTGTAACTTTCGCTTGTATTATAATTTGTTATATTTAAAAAAAAACTCGTTAAAAGCTAAGCTAAAATATTTTAAAAATATAAAGTTTATAAACGATTTCCATTGTATTTTTCTGCGTGTTTATTTCCCAGTGCTTCTTCTCAACATCACGTGTTTTTGTTGTTGTTAAGATCGTCACACACAGAGTGTCACTTCTGACTTTTCCGCCTTCGCTTTTCCTCCTTCCGAGAAAACCCCTGAAAACGACGTTAGCCTTCCTGCCCCTCTCCGCTGGCACTCATTGCCATTCATTTGTTGCCATTTGCAATTTTTGGCATGCAATCTTTAATAAGTCATATTATTGTTGCTGTTGCTGTTTGTTTTTCCCAGTTCTCGCCGTGCGATTTCGTTTTTCTTTTCGCATTTCGCTTTTCCGCTTTTGCGCGCTAGTACATATATTATTTTTCTCGCTTTTGTGTGTGTATTTTAGTTATTCAAAACTGGGCTTTGGAATAAAATCAATGCGAGATGCGAGCTGAAAGCTGCGCGAGAGAGGAAAAGCGCGAGATACAAAATGCCAGCGGCATGAATCATAAATCACAGCAATTGTTTACAATGAGGTAATCGCTGGAAGCGGCAAACAGCATTAACAACAATGCTCAATTGCCACATAATGTCATTAAGAAATTATTCACAGACAGGCAGCGGCAACAGTAGTACGAACTTGTTGATCGGCTTTGCCCCTCTGACTGTTTTCGGCATTCAGTTTTTCATTTTTCGCTTTTCGCTGCCGTTTCGTTTCTTTTGTCGGTGAAAGGTGCCAGAAAAAGACAAAAGGTAGCCCAGAAAGAAACAACAGCCAGTACTATGAGTTGTATTTAGTACAACTACAACTGCACCTGGCAAAAAAAAAAACTAAAGCAGGCAGGCTGGCAATAAATATATAGTAAGCTGAGCTTTCCAATTCTCTCGTTAAAGTGCAGCTTCCCCCGTTTTCGTATCGCAAGCGGGTTTAATTGCAGCCACAACAACAGCTTCGAACACTCACAGTCACTGTGTGTGTGTGTAGTTTTCATTGAGCTTCACGTGCTCCACTCCCCCAATTACCCCAATATCAAACACCACCATTGGCGTGCCGCTTGGCTTTTGAATGAAATTAAAACTGTTTTCGTATGCGGTTATCGTTCTGGAATTCAAAGCGCCAAAAAGGTCAACTGCACTATGTCCGTAAGGTCTTGCCCTCTACAATTAATCAAACCATTACAACAGCAACAGCAATCATGAGGAAACAGTGGAGCTTCTTTAAGGGGGAACTCTAAGAGGAAATATAAAGAAAGAGGCACACTTTGTTTGGAATTTCAAGTAGCTTTTTGGGCCGATAAAGGAATAAAGTAAGCCTTGAACTAAAATTAAAAAAAAATATATACAATAGCAGGCTCTGAATTGGTGTTCATTTGAACACTTTCATACTGAATAATTTGTATTAAACTCTATGCAGAAAATCTTGTCACAGTTAAATAATTCAAGTTAGTGAAGTTTAAGTGTCTATAAAGTGATACGCACACACATGCTGGACACCCACCCCCTGCAAGTATTATTAGATCAAATTGAATTCCAGAAGCCACGAATTGCTTCTCCTATCGCTTCATTGAGTGGAGAGGGATTGGGATTACGATTGCGAGGAAGGAGGAGGTTACGGGCTGTGTCATTGTGCCCTGCACTTGTCTTCGGCAGTTGTAGTTGTAGTCGCTTTTCCCCCGCCCATGAAACGTAAGAAACTGAGACAAAAGCGTGGCACACATTTGTCAGCTTGCGCCTCTCCTTGTCGGGAGCTGGATTCCCCAGTGGCGACGAAGACCTCTGCCTCTGGAGCCCCATCTCTGCCCGAGGCACTCCATCATTAACTGTTGTCTCGCTCCAGCAGCGCACGACCTGAAAAACTCTTGTTTTGTGCTGGCTGCCTTGTTGTTTGTGTTTTTTGTTTGTTTATTATAGCGCGAGCGCGGAGGAGAGCAGCAACAAATGTTGGCAACATTTACACAAAAATTGTTTGAACAATTGCTGTCTGCGAAACAAAAGGCGACCGACCACCTACACCTACCTAGTTACAGTCCCCTTTTTGTCCCTCTGTCCCTCGAAATAACAACAAAAATTATGATAATAATGAGAGGGCAATTGTTTCAAAAATAAAATTAATTTCCATGCGCCGTCCTCGCGGTATGGTAATTGTAAATTTGCCGCCTGAAGAGCAGAGTAGAACATTTGAGATACACTTCAAAAAAGCGCAATCCGATGTATTTATAGTTGTGTAAACAAAGGCCTTTTTATCCGCTGGCGAACAAAGAATGTGGCATGCCATATATATATATCTATATAGATATAGATTACCATACCGAAATTCCATGCTCCCTGCTCCCTGGAAGAAGGCAACCCAGCCAAAGTCCCAATAAGCCGCTTTTCGGCACGATATATAGTATCTCTTATCACCGGACCCGGGCCAGCGGTGACTCAGCACGGAAAGCAAAACAAAAAGCGGAGAGCGAGAATGAGACGTGGCAAAGGGCGATTCGTGCCCAGTTGGGAGTGCTGGGGTGAGTGCTGACTAGTACTATATAGCCTATAGCCCACGAAATCTGAACAGTCAGGGTGAAATGCAGCGCCCACAAAAGAACGGTGCCAAATCGGAGACCAGATGCCGTGACAAAGACCAAAGAGCAGAGACGCACGAGACACGAGCAAAACAAAGCGGCCGATAACGCACTAAACGATGCCTTTCATAAATACCCAGCCAGCTCTCTCCTGATAAGAGCCATTATGGAGCACGGAGCACGGAGCACGGAGCCCGGAATATGGAGTGCCATATACGGAATAGAAGCTGCACTCTAAGCACAGCGAACAAAGAAAGGGAAAGAAAGGTGAAGCACACACGTTGACTGCAACTATGTGAACTACGTTTATGCGCACACTTTAATTGCAAGCAAGGCAGACAGCTTGCAAAAGTACACACTGCATTGTTACGCTTTCTTGTTTGCCTTTAATTTAAGCACAATAACTATTGTTATGCCTGCAAGTAGATTAATCGTTACACAGCCAAATGAATAGAACTGTTTTCCCATTGCAAATACTTTTACTGATTAGGGGGATAGTTTTCTTGGGTTCGTATTAATATCACCTCTGTGAGTTCCTATTTGGCAGTAACTAAATAGGAAATACTATTAAGGATTTTTAGTTATTTTAAGGCATCTTATTGGTTCAAAATAATTGACAATTCAGGTAAGAAAAGGTTTATAGTATTACTTCTGTAGATATTATTATTAAAAATAAAGCTGCTTTCTTCCTGCAATATCTTGTGAAACTCCCAGAAAATATTACTCATTCTTTATTCCTTAAATTCAGGAACTTGACTGCCGCATAAACAGACTCCTTCCTGAAATATCTGGTGAGTTCTTCTAAAAAAAAACCTTTGAATGCTTTTAAAGCATTTAAATGGAACTTACCACAACATTCACCGTGGAGCTCAGATGCTGGGCGATCCGGTTCAGAAACTTCCTGAAGGACGAACGACGCAGGACACGTGTCCTCTTGTTGTTATTATTATTGGCGGTGGTGTTTGCATTGCTGCCACTATTGTTGATGTTGTTGTTATTATTATTGTTGTTGGCATTGATGTTGGCATTGGCGTTGACCGCCGACGGAGCCTCGTAGCTGCTGAGGGAAACAATGCTGCCGGAGCGGCCACGTCCTCCTCCCACGCAGGACGATATGGCCGTATGGCTGCCACGTCGCTCCGCGTTATCCTTGCGGGATCCGGTTGTGCCCGAGTCCTCGCCCAATTCGCCCGTGGCCGTCGATGTTTTGAATTTACGTGACCAGCGAAAGGGATTGCGTGGCAAGGAGAAGGCGCGGCGAATCTTTTTGGCGGCATTCGTGCTCTTTTCCTGCGACGCCGTAGTTGCTGCTGCTGCTGCTGCTGATTCCGTTTTTGTTGTTTCTAGAGTTGCCGTTGTTGTTGCTGCTGCTGCTGTTGTTGTTGTTGTGTGGGTGGCGGCAGCGGCTGTGGCGGCGGCGTCGCCCTCGCTCTGCTCTTTTCGCTCTTTTGTTGTGCCCATATTCCTGCCTCGCCTCGCTGCTCGCTCTCGCTTTCTCTCGCTGTCTCGCTCGCACACTGAACACACCGATTTTCGTCACATATATTTACGATATAAATTGCACAGATGTAGGACGTATGTGTAGGTTGCTGTACTAAACTATAACTAACTCGAATTGACCTTTTTAGCAGTGATTAATGCACTTTATTTCCGATTTTTCGCCTCTGCTTTCTTTGGTTTTTTTTTTTTTTGTGTCTGCCTCCGCCTCTCTGCTTCTTCTTCTTCTTCCTGGTGACCCACTCCCACTCCGCGACGGGTGTTTGTTGTATGCAAATACTTTCACTTTTGGCGGCGGCGTCGACGTCGGCTTGTCACGGATCGGATCGGATCGATCAGCGAGTTTGAACTATTTTTCTATTTTTTAGCCGCTAGCAGGCGGCGGTCGGTCAGAACCAGTGCGGCCAGATGAGAATTTAGCTTTCCTCCTAAAAAATCCAGAAATCATAGATGGTACTACCAATACTACCTATCTTATCGATGGTACTATCGATAATATCCATACTATCGATTAAGAGCCTTTTGGCGGCACTCTCGATGTTTTCCGACAATCACGATATTATAATATTTAGGCTCGGCTGGAAATTCGAATTATATTCAATATAATTCCGGAAATTAGTTTCGCAGTGACTCAGTGCTGCCAGATCTATACAATTACGTTGCTAGCTGACAATGGCTGCCTGCTCTGAATCAAACTTATCAAAAAACGTAACGTAAGTCACAGCCAAAATGTTGCATACTTTTGGGATACATTACAAATATTAAATGTATAAAGTATGTATGATGTAGGTATGCTTTGAATTTTATATTTTTACATGTAGAGTACATTAGGAAAAAAATGGTAAAGATATTTTAACAAATTTTAAATATTAAATGTTTTTTTTGTAGATCACAACTTTATATTTAATTAAAACTGCTTGAAATGTAAGCTTATCATCTCGCCTAGGTCTGTATTCTTGTTTATAACAAACATTATCCCGTGCAATTCCGTTTGACTGCAGCTTATGCTCGTAAAAACTTTTTAGTATTCATGGTTTTGGCATTAACGACAATTATGGCAGCGTTTTATTTTGTTTTCTTTCTCGTGAGCAGCGACGCCGGCAGCGGAGAAAGCAGCGCCAACGGCGGCAGCGGAACAGTTCCGTTAGGCGTGGCTGCTCTGCTGCGAGAAGATGGGAGCACGAAAGTCTCCATGACAACGCCAACGAGAGTCCACCAATCAGCGCCGGGTCTCTTTCCTCCAAGGAGCGGCTGCGCCAAGAGAGCGAGAGAAAAAAAGTCAAAGGGAGAGCACGGAAACCAGTTTATATGCTAAGGAGGGGCGTCGCCAAGGGGGGAGGATGGGATGGGATGGCTGATAAAGATGGCCGTCGGCAGAGAGGAAACAAGAAGAAAGCGAGGCAGGAAAAGCAGCAGAAGCAGAGGCATCGCCTCAAACTCAAAGTCACAATTATGGGGCACTCATTCATTGCGGTGTATGATGCAAACAGCGCCACTTGCCGCCCCTCTTTTCCCCTCTATTTTGCCTTACAGTCGGGCTTCTTTAAATGGAAGATTTTGGAACTTAAAATTAACTTGAAAGGCAATTCTGCTTACTTGTTACATTTTAAAGAGGTTTTTAACTTTTAAAAACACTTGTTTTGCCTTTTTTTTATTTATCGATTTCACAAACTTTAATTATTTTATTACTAGATACTATTACTAGAAACTTAATTGGAATACAAATATTTTATTAAAATCATTTAAATGTTTGTAGTCCTGATGAATTTATTCTGCATTCACAATTTCCCAAATTATTATTATTATTATTTAAGGAATTCGAACATTGTTCGGATAACTTCATGTAGACTTAAAGTAGAAATTCTGTACATTAATAGGAAATATGTAAGTTAAATAATTAATAAGCAAGTGGGTTTATACATATTAAACATAAAGAAATGTTGATAATTTTATGTTTCATTTTTGTAAAAATTTGTTACCGTAAATCTTTTTTTTTCAATATAATATTACAAGTATCGATTCGTTGAGTTTATTATATTATATTATAAGAACTTTCTACATTAAAAAGATGAAATCGCAATAGAAAGTTCAAAAAATATCAAAATCTTTTGTAGATCCATTTAGAATCCCTCTTAATTACTTTATTAAAATAAAGTTAAATATTACTAAGCAAACATACAGTATCGTTTGTCTATCCCAAAGCCTCTGTAATACTATTTTTATGAATAAAAACCTCACAGTTCCAAAAGAAATTACGATTTTGATGAATTTTGATTCCCCATAAATGAATCAATAACTAATACCCTTTTAATCTTCACGTTATAAAAGTAAAGTTGATTATAGTTAAAATTTCTCTATCTCAAATCCCTTGTAACTCCAACTTTCATTAGTTAAAACCTGACACTTGCTACAGAAGCTCGCCTGTGCGTAAATCTTCCTCCTACAATGCGTTTAATCAGAAGCTGTTCCCGCTAACAAAGAGCGGAAAAAGCGGCAGAGGGAGCCCTTCTCCTAGTTGACGAGTTAACAGCAATTAGACGTCGACGCCTCGCGCTGGATTCGCTTTATTGGAGGTTTATTGAGCGGAATCCCGCTCCTCCTGCTGCCTGCCTTTGTAATTGTTTTTCGGGGGTGGCTTTTCGGCGGAAGGAGGGGAGGGTGGTGGTGTGCAGGGTGTCAGTCGAGTTCACCCGCTGACATTAATTGGTTGTGTACGAGCCAATTTGGCGTAAAAGGCGCTAAATTGATTGCCCTGCGGTTTTAATCGATGCGCATTCATTCCAAATCACGCACATTTATCACCCGTTGAGCAGCCACCCACGCATCCTGCTCTCTTTCTGTTTTGGGATACACAGATATGGCAGAGATATCGCAGAGATATAGACGGATATAGATAGAGGCTGTGTGTCGCATCTGCGCCGTTTTATAATTGCCGGCAATTGCTGGCCGCTTCGGGCAATTAACTGAGATACTGAGATACTGAGATTCGGCAACGGAGGCGGCCTTTTCCGGCAGCTTCTGGCTATAAAAACCCGTTATATAACCGGACCTCACTTTGCCGGAATTCGCAAATATGCAATTCCTACCTGGTTATTGTTTTTCTCTACCTTTCCGCTGCTTTTTTACGCCGTTTCCAGCCACTTTTTGCCACTTTTTGTTGCCTCTTGGTTACGCGGAAGTGGTGGCTGTTTTTTAGCCAACGGATTGGCAAGAGGTAAAAAGGATAATGCCGGACTTTCCACGGAAACGCCTTTTCCGTAGGGTTATGAAATTTTACGCAAGCTGCTGCAATGCTACGAAGGACCCGCCGTCAAGGTCTCCGCCTCAACCGGACACAAAGGGGTTCTGCGGGCGCTGAAAGGATTTAGCAGGAAGTTGCAGCGCTGTTTTTTGCATTGCCTCGCAGGATGTCCATAATTGCACGCAATCAACGCATAATCCCCGCATCATCTCCGCAATTTGGCCGAAGAAAAACCTGAGAAGAGGAGAGTTATTGTCTTTAAAAAAAATCGCAGGAAATTCGCCGCTGACTTGTTGACTTTGCAGCATTGACAGCTAGGAGCTGGAAGGCGGCCGACAGGTATGGCTAAAGGATTCGCTAGGCCCGCCCCCGCGCATCCAATCGGGGCAACTTAATTGCCAGAAATTCTCAAAACAAACGAAAACAAACAAATAAACAGAAGGGGGCGACGGGCGATGGGTGAAAGGATTGGAAAGGATTCAGGATTCAATTAGCCCCTTTGCCAGATTGACTTTCTGCGGATCATCTGGGGTAATCGCAGTTAATCCGGTTACTGGACTTGGCCTGGCGAGAGAGCGACGCAGTCAGAGCTGGCTAAAGGATTAGGGGCGGAGCCAGTGCAGAAGTCAGTTGCAAATGCGAAAGGATTAGAGATGAGAGGCGAGTGCAGGTCAGCAGCAGGAGCAGCAGCAGGAGCAGCAGCAGGTCCTCGGCGGTTTCTGCTGCGGGTAACGCCCAGCGAGCACGCCCTAATCCGTTTACGCCTCGAAATTAATGCAAACATTTAGAAGGATTATCGCCCTAAAGGGGTTGACTGGCCCAGATCCAGGTCCCGGTCCCAGTCCCTATCCCGAACCCGATCCTCGTTCAGACGAACTGCGCGGGCAAGAGTTGGGCCCGGCCATAAAAGCATGATAGGATTGCTAATTCGCCGCTACTTGTTGGCCATTCTCCTTCCATTGTCCCGCAGCGGATTTGCCAATCTCGGCTGCCACTTGGCTGCGGTTCGGCCAGGTTTTCAGGTTTTCCTGCCGCCGAAAGAGGTATCTCTCTGCCTCTCTGGGAGCGTATCAAAAGCCGCGGCACAATTATGCGTTTCGGGGAAGTGATTAGCCCGCAGATTAGAGCCAAAGAGTTGACAATATTTTGTGGATTAGTCGCGGACCTGGACCTGGGACAGGTAAGGACCAGAGCCACTGCGAAGCTCAAAGGAATCTCGCGCTTATCATTACTGAGCAGATCCACATCCTGATCCCTAGTTAGTCTAGGGACCCTCTCAAGGACACCAGGAAGTGGCGCGGCACTTCCGCAACTTTGTCCGCAGGACCTGGCCTCAAGTGGCCGCCCAAAAGGATCGCCGCGATCTCAATTAGCAGGCGCCAGTTGCCCCTCGAGGAAGGCCCACCATCAGTCAGACATAAAAAAGATGCTCACAAGGAGCTTGGTGAGAGGTAGGGCAGATACGGATGCAGATACAGATAGATGCACGCAGAGAAATTAGTATGGAGTTTGAGCTGAAGACAGCAGGAAGAAGGGCGAGTTACTCAAGCTAAACCGCACGGAATGCGGCACCATTTACGCTAGCAGAATTTCTGCATCTTCATCTTTGTAATGATTGTAATTTGATTCATTAAATTAATATTATCTTTCAAAATATATATTTAAAGACATATTTATTATATTATTCTTTATATTATTTATTATCTTAATATTAATTCTCAATTCATTAATTTTATTTTATTATTTCATTAAGAAATTGGAGTGAAGTGCAATCTAAAGACAGCAGGAAGAAAGGCGAGTTACTCAAGCTAAACCGCACGGAATGCGGCACCATTTACGCCCGCAGAATGGCCTCATCTTCATCTTTGTATTGATTGTAATTTATTTAATTGATTTAATATTATAGTAGAATATATAGTATAATATACATAAATAGTATATATTTAAATTTTATTAATTGATTAAATATTATCTTATTAAATACATATATATTTACAGACATATTTATTATATTAAAGACGGCAGGAAGACAGCAGAGTTACTTAGCCGATTATCCCCATCTTTATATTAATTATCAATTTATTAATATAATATTATGAATTATTGAAGAAATTGGAGTGAAGTGCTATCTGAAGACAGCAGGAAGATGGCTTTGTAACTTAAGCTTAACCTTACGGAATGCGGCTCCTTTAACTTTAGCAAACTGTCTGCATATTCAACATATTTTATATTAATAGCCTTAAAACATTTTTTTCATTTTATCCTTTAATTACTATTTTTTTAAATATATACTTATTTTATAAAATCCCTTTTTATCCCATTATTTCTCTCTCTGCACCGATACTCTGCCTATATTCTTCAGTTATCCATATGAACATATCTTAAGTGCCTGAGAACTGTGAAGTGAAGCAGCAATTATGTTGTCGTCGCTTTGATCTCCTCCTGCCGCCTCGCCACTTGGAGATACAACGATGTATCTGCGGCCTGCATCTGCGGCCGGGAAGGGACACTCGGAACTCGAAGTCGAAGTCGATTTCCCTGTTTAAGCATTTTTTAATTGTATGCTAATTGATGGCATCCATGGGGTATTTTGGGAACTTCCCCCGCATATCCAGCTGCCAATGGGGATGCTGCCTCTCCCATTCATCGGGTGGCCACCATTTTGCTGGGAAGAGAGCTCTATTAAAAAGTCACAGCTACAGACACAGATACAGATGCAGATGCTTCGAGATGCATTAGGCGAAAAGCGCTTAGTGTTTTATGGAGGATTGAGGGTCATAAAGGTCTAATCCCGCTCGAATTCCGGCTAAGATCGCGCAGATCGGCGATCTCTCGATTTTTATGCATGCAAAAAAAAAAAGGACACGTCGACGAAGGACAGCAGAAGCAGACGCGAATGGCCTGTGAAAAAGATGAACAAAAATCAGACACACAGAAGACCGAGCAGGTCGAAGGTCACTTGGAATGGATCGGTGGTTGTGCTGCTGGTGGGCAGGAGGAGCGCTGGCCTTGGCTGCTCCTTAATCGGCATGACCACGGCCGCAATTAATCCGCCCAATTTGCATGTCAGCCGGCCGGCGGTGGGCTTCAAAGAGAGCCCCGCTAATCGTGTGAATCTTCGGGGGAATTCTCCCGGCGCAAGTAGCTTTGATCTCTCTCTATCTCTGGGATCCTGCCGGTTTCCCCGTATCTGCGGCCGGGATGTGACACATCCCTAACCGAGTCCATTTCCGAGTCCAGGCTAACCTTGTGACTTTGTGACTTAGTTTTTTAGGCCATCCCATAAACCGATTATTTGTAGCCGAAAATGCCCGCTTATTGTTCCGCTTTTTTACGATACAGGATCTAGGGATCTAGGGATCTGGGGAAAGTCAGTTCTAAAAAATATATCGCGCACCGCAGCGAGTCAATTTTTTTACGGCCCTCGAAAGGCAAGGTCAGCGTGTTCTGTTCCGCTTCCGAATTCCGCGAATTGCGAATTTTTTGAAAAATCTGGAAACCTAAAAATCTGAAACTAGAACTAGAATTCCAATGCAGTTTTTTTATGCCGCCTAATTTTTATGGCCTAAAAAACGGACAAAGCCGGCATATAATATCATCTTCTCCGCCGCCATAAAAGCCAAAAACCCAGCGGCAAATCCTGCCGTAGGTAGGGCTAAAAAAGAAACACGGCGAAAAAAAAGGACCTGGGCCTGGGACAGGACAAAGAGTCCTGCTCGAGACGCGACGTGAAATTCGAGAAAAAATGATTTCATTTTTTAGAATCAGTGCGCGAAATGTGAGCAGAGCTCGGAGCGAGAGCGGCTAATGGTGCCGTTCCAGGTCCTGCGGCTTTACGATGGCCATTAAAGCCCCTAAAAAAATAACGCGAAAAAAAACGGGAATTGTAAATCATGAGCGGAGAATGGATGCGGGTCGCGCCGTGGGTCAGAGCGCTCAGGTTCCAGGTTCCAGGCTCTCGAGGGGCAAAGGCAGAGGCAAAGTCAAACCGCAATAAAGTTGACACGTCGTGCGCAGGATCGGAGTCCGGAATCTGTAATCCTCGGCCACATAATGTATAGCAGCAGTCCCAGTCTATGTATCTGGTCCTTGTATCTATCACTATGTGAGAGCACCAGCAGCAGAGGCAGTGTGTGTATCCAGGACATGCGCAGAGGTGCCACTGCCACTGCCAGCAAGGAGTCCACTCGCCACACCAGTGATTGCCGCAATCATTCTAGTTTCATTATCTGGCCTGCAGATTTATGGCCCTATTCCTGGCGCTCCCCCTCTGGTTCCTACTCCTGAAATGACCCGAAACTTGCATCTCTCCCGGCCAGCCACAGCAGATCCATCAGGGTTCGTCCCATTGATTCGGCTACTTTATCCTCGTTTCCAGCATTCAGCAATGCCATTTATTGTGAACCCTGACCAATTGCAGTCCGATCCACCCCCTTGTTAATACAAATCATATGGAAATGTTGGCTAAATAGAGGCCTGCGCCCCCCCAGAAATTTGATTGTCGCGATTATCTGGCCGTTAATATCCATGAAAATGATGAGGCTGCCAGAATGAATTGGCGGCGATCCGATAAACGGCGCATGGTCCGTTAATGGACAGCGTGCAAATTGGCAAACATCCATGGAGACATGGAGACACGACTCATAAATCGGTGGACACATGACGCATGAATATATATGGTATATATATCTCGCACTGGGATGCTGTGTGTGCGTGAAACGTGTGAAATTATTTCAGTGCTGGCATCATCATTTTACAAAGATGTTTATTCATTGCTGGCTGATTGCAAAACCCCGCTACTCCGCCACTCGAGCCTCGTCTATTTGGCAGAATCATAAAACGTTTTCAACTTCGTTTAGCGGCTCCTCTCGCAACGCGGCTTGAGAGTGCAATTATGCTGGGGTACAGGGGGAAAAAATTAGTTATAACTATCTTAAAATTAGTTATAACTCTCTTAAAATAGATGCCACAGAAGGTGTAATACTTCTGCCTAAATTATTAAAATTAAAGTATTATTAAAGATGCCGAACGGCCTAATATTGGCTTTGCAGTATGCCGGCTATTTTTCAGCTGGCAACGAACATAGCTTTCTCCCAGAGCGGGAAAATCGAAAAATATGAGATTTAATGGCTTTGGTTTGAGTGTTGTAGATTTGTTCCATTTGATTTTAAATTGAGAGTGATTTCTGATGCCGTACATTAGGTAAGCAGTATGCAGGCTATTTTTCTGCTGACGCCGAACATTGCGCTCACTCTGCTCGTACAAAGCTGAGAGCGTAAAAATCGAAAAATATATATAATAATTATAATGAATTTGGTAAAATGTAGTAAATCTTTTTCACTTGATTTTAAATTCAAAGTGATTTCTATAGCACCTGTAATTTACCTTAAATGAGGCTCAACTTGATAAAATGTCAGGTCCAGGTGCTTTTTAGGTGTCTGCATGGTTAATTATTTACTTAAATTTTAAAATTCGGCATAAACTTAAAAGCAAAAAGCAGGTATTTTTTTCGACTTGATAAATACATTTTATTTGTAAATATATGTGTTATAAGCAGAGACCGAAAACAATGATTACTTCTATATGATTATATAAAAAAATCACTGACTTGCAATTAAGCTCCGGAGACATAAATTACACCATTATTATTCTTATAAGTTTAAACTTTAAAGTTTAAACTGCACTTTTTCAAGATGCACATCATATTTCTGCTTATTTTATTTTTAATTCTATAATTAAAATTTATATTTCCCCTACTTTTCTTCAAGTGTTCAGCCCAGTGTCCAGCTCTGGGAAGTAGCTCTTTCTCTTGACGGCATTTTAGGGGGTTTTATAACCACATAGAGATCCCTGGCCAACTTCAGCTTCAGATCTTGCCGTTTCCAGAGATCGGAGTCGCAGTCTCTCTCTCTCCGGTCTCTGATGATCACTTTATATTCATTGACAGTTAGTGTGAAATTCATAGCTCATAAATCGATGGAGAGTCCGAATTGCGGTCGTCTTTGGCCACAAAAGCTGCCTTTTGTCGGCTCCGGGTGAACTAACAGCTGGCCAGGAGGAGGAGAGTCGGCCATAAACCCCGTAGTAGAGCCCAGTTCAGAGGTGCTAATTCACTATTAAAAGAAATCAGAGACTGAAACAGAAACCGAAACCGATACCGAAGACGAAGACGAATCCCAGACCAATCCCTCACTCATCACGCCCCAATAAAACTTAATTTTGTTTGCACATCATATGGCAGCCAGAGCCAGAGCCTTGGGCTGTTGAATAATGCATTGTTTTTTCGTGGGAGAACTTGGCATGAAGTGGCAGCCATTCATGGCGGAGATACAGATACACACACGGAGCCATGTATCCAGGGAGACGCACATTGATAGCCCCCATAAACGCTGGCAGAGCTCCTCGGGCGGAGACAATGCCGAATTAGAGGCGAGTGCCTAATTGATAATAATATCGCATTTATTCAGTTAACTCTTTTGAGCAGCTGCTCCCTCTGGCTCTGGCCGAGCCGAAGTGGGAGTGTACCAGTTCCCAGCTGGCCCTCTGCTCCGGGCTAATCCTCTCTATGGCCATTTCGGCATAATTTTGCAATAAACAACTTGATGATTTCTGTATTTCAACACGCCCTGAGCCCTAATCCCCACATGATTAATTGTCAACCTGCCCGAGTCACCACCATCCTGCCGAGATTTTCCTGTTCCTGTTTTGCTATTTTTTAATTTACTCGGGATAGGAGTTACTCTGTATCCAGGGCATTCCCCTGGGCCCCGGCCCTGGTGTGGCGCGTATCTTTATTATCAAATCATAAAATGCTGCCACTTGTGTGCGGGGTGTTGCATCCCCCAAAAGGATACGGACACCAGCCAAGCACCAGCCCGGAAAAGGGGTGCGCCTCCACTTCACGGACCATTTTTTATGCCTCGCCTGGCAAGTGTCAAAACATGTTTTGATGCTCGGGCGTGCGCTCAATTAGATATCAGATACAGGGGTGGCTTCCGTATCTGTGATCCTGTCTTTCTCCTTCCCCGACTGCTGCTGACTTGGGTTTTTTAGCTGCGGGATTATGAGCAATTGACACCCCTTTGAGCCGGGATGAGCAATTGAAACACATGTTTTGGCCCGGCAATTAAATTGGGCTTTAATTCCCAACAGGACCTTGCTTTCCCTATCTCCTGGCTGATGATTTCTCAATTATGACAATCGTTTTGCCAGCAAAAGGAGAAAACAAACATAACATAAGGCCAGGGACAGGGCGCCACGGGTGAGGTGACAATTAATTAGCCGAGCCCAATCCGAGGCCGCTGCCAATTGATTCCCTTCGAAAATGCAACCTGACGCGTGGCAGGGAGTGGGCCTGAGATCCGGACCCAGCGGGAGCTGCTCGATTCGCATTAATATGCCATTGGCTTGTGCCAAACCCCCGTGGATCTCCCCTCATTCCCTGATTGTGGGTGGCCCCGCCGAAGGACACTCGGCACTCGCTCCGATTTGCCACACAGCTTCCCTAGCGAAGGTCACAGCTCAGGGAGAGCAGCTGTCCCTGCCAGGTTTCTCCAGCCAGGTTTATGGTGACTCAGGTAGGAGTAACTCCCACTTCCCAGGTAGAGCAAAGATGTGTCGCATACTTTTCAGATATTTTCGCATTTATTTCTCGTAACTCGTAACTTAATCGCTAAATAGCACTACATTGGGCTAATCTACGGCTGTACAATCTCCGGGAATAAATAGGCAGGGCAGGGACGAGGACTAAGTCTAGTTTGTACAATCTTTGGGGCAACTCCAATCTCTCGGTCATCTCTCGGGCTTACGCCTCAGTCTTGTAGGGCTTGAACAGCTTCGGCTTGGGCTCCGCAATCACCGTGGTCGTGGGCGGCGGCGACATGTCGGAGGCGGGCCTCTTCGCGCTGGCCATCAGCAGTCCTGGGGCGGGCAGCGGGCTGGTGGTGGTCAGGGGGGCGGGCCGGTCGAAGACCTTGGCATGGTCGGAGCCCACCGGCGAGAGGGAGAGCGTGGAGGAGTGCGGCGACGAGGAGGACTGCAGATCCAGCGGCGGTGTCTGCGTCTTGGGCACACTGCCACTGCTCAGTCCCGGATAGCAGGCGGAGGCGGCGGACACGGACACGGAGGTGGGCATGGCTCCCAGCAGGCCGGCGGCAGCGGCTCCCGAGTAGCTGGATCCGGCGGCACTGGAGCCCATCATGTGCGGATGCATATGAGGGCCAGCGGCGGCGGGATGTGGCGGAGCGGGGCGCGACGGGATGTGGTACGGCGTGTAGCGGTACTGTCCGTACGGCGAAGGAGCATGGCCCGCGTGTCCCGGCATGGGCATGCCGCCCATGGCCTGTGACATGGACATCGGAGGCATGCCTCCGCCCAGCATCGGATTCGTGGCGGCAGCGGCGGCTGCAGCGGCAGCGGCGGCGGCGGCCGGGGCATATGGAGGATACGGCATTCCAACGCTATTGGCGGCCGCTTGCAGGATGGAAGCGGCGAAAGCGGGATCCGAGTAGACGGCGGCGTACGGCCAGGCGACGGCGATGCGCTGGCGCTTGTCCTTCATGCGGCGGTTCTGGAACCACACCTTGATGGTGCTCTCGGGCAGGTTGAGCTGGGCGGCCAGCTCGCAGCGCCGGGGCCGGGAGACATAGTTCTCCTTGTAGAACTCCTTCTCCAGGCGGGCCAGCTGGTCGCGGGTGAAGGCAGTGCGGTAGCGACGCACCGAGGGATCGGCGGGAATCTCCGAGCCACGGCTGCCGTTCAGGGAGTTGTCCGGACTGGAGAGGCATTCTGTAAAAGCGGAAGAGAAGAGTTTGGAATTAATTTCTGGCCAAGATTGAGGGAGCTTTCTTTATGACTTACCATTGGGCGAGGGCGGCGGAGTCTGGGGCTTGCCGTACTGGCTGGCCATCAGGTCGACGACCAGCGGCTTCTGGTCCACGGGGCTGCTGTCGTGGTGAGCATGGTGGCTCTCCATGTTGTAGGTTCGGTATCCGTGCATCTTGGCTGCAGAGCGACGTAGGTATCGTAGGGTATCTTTGGGTATCTTTGAGGTTCTCAGAGGCAGTTGACTGTGTTGACTGTGCGGCGGTCACAGCTCGAGTGTGCCGCTCTCAGCCAACCCTCGCCCCTTTATACCTCTCCCGCTCCGGGCAGGCAGCGCGGCAAATGGCCGCCGTCGCCGTTGCCAGCCAATGGCAGGCCAGCAGGGCAGCGGTGCTAATCTCTGCGGTGCTGAGCGGATAATGCTCTCTCTCTGGGCTCTGGCCTGGAGAGAGATTTGGTATTCATAGCGGATGAGCGAATCTTTTGTCTCGCCTGTCCGCAGGCGGCGGCCGCCCCGAGAGCGAGCGGGACGGGCGGGCCCCCTTAATAATGGGATTTTATCGGCTTCATCAAGAATGATATGGCATAATGCCGCTCAGTCGTCGGAGTTTGCCGAGTGTATCCCGGGTACATATATTTATCGATCGCCCTTTGCCAGCGAATTATTTGCGCTTTTATGAAGTCTTAATATTATGCCGCACGTTTAACAGCCTCACACTAGCTTGTTTTCGTATATACTCCTTCCCAGGAGAGGGACCCCGCCATATAACCATTTGGTAGCAGCGAGATAATGGCCAAGTTTCTGGCTCACAGGCCCCAGTTGCTGGGACTTAATTTGAAAAGTTTTCGCTTCGGTTTCGCTGGGCACAAAACATTTATTATGATGATATAATCATGCCCGGCCAGAGGCAACTGTACGTCCTGGAAAAAGAGTCCTTTTCAGCCCCCTGAGGGGGACTGGCGCAAAAAAGGAGCATAGAGCGCTACCTGCTGGAGGGAGGTGGCTTAAAGGGGTTGCAAAAAATGAACCCACCTTCTGCCTGGGTTAGGTATACTATAGGTACATGTCCCAGCTAATCCCTTCGACATCATTATGATGTGTTTTTATGACTTTCTAATGAAATTTGGGCACAGGATCGAGGCTAGCTCGAAGATCTCGGGGATCGGGGTACCAAGTCAAGCCCTCGGCTAATCCCAGCAAACAAACAAACACAAACTGGGTTAGAGCCTGGGCTAGGCCAGGAATCTGCTGACTTCGCAACCCGGTTTTTGGCCTCTAGTCAGGGTCTCCCGTTTTCCGTTTTCCGTTTAATTCCGTTCCTCAATTGAAAGGAAAGTAGAGCACAGAGCACAGCGTGTTGCCCAAACCCCGCTTCGATTGTTCAAGATGCGGCAATAAAATCTAACTCGAAAGTGAAACGGTGCAGGGAAAGGCGGAAAACTAGGTCGCGGCATATGAAAATTGACTAATAATCTGGCCGATGGCTGATGGCAAACGGATTAACACAGAACGGATCGCACACACAGCGAGGAACCTTCCTTTCGATCTGTCGCAGTTCGAGGTGCAGCCATTGTTATGCAGTACCGGGTAACAACGCATCCGCATCCTTCTTGCTCCTGCGAGTTAGTTCAAATTATTGGGTTATATTGCGCCGCAATTTGCATTGGCATTAACTCGCCAGGCTGCGAGGTCCTACCTAGGAACTCCCGCGAGATGACCTGGAAAGGGACCTCGGCTCGGCTCGGCGAGCAAGCCTTCAGGACGAACCCTAGCCGCAAGCAACAACCTTGCCTATTGTGCGCCCAAGGAGCCTTTGTCTTTGACTCGCCGAATGGACCTGGCTTCGCTTGGCTTGGCTTGGGTTAGCGACAGTAAATACCCTTTATGGCGATCGGTTGGGTTAGGCGAAAGTGTCGTCGGAGAGAGGTGGCAGGTAGGCAGGTAACCCAACTCAATCCCAACTCAAAATCCGATCCGCGAACACTTTCAATACTTGGAAGTGCCGTCCCAGCGTTTGTTGCTGCTTTATTGCACATTCTGCACTCACAAAGCGCCGATCTCGCTGATTATGCCCGTCATCATGGGAAGTAAATGGCGAACACACTGCGGCCCACAATAGAAAATGCCAGCGGAGATTCGCAAATGCGAAAAAGGCAGGGAAGGCTCAGAAGGCTCGGAGGCAGTGCAAAAATCTTGGCAATAAAAACGGCAAACGCGAATTATGCTTGATGATTGAGTAATTTCTGTAATAAAACAATTACAACAAAAAGGCCGAGTATTTTATGATGATTGCCTAAGTGAATATAAAGGAGGGAGTCCCTAAAGCTTAGCTTATTCATGGGCAAGATGCCAGGCTGGGGAAAGTATCCTTTCTTGGCAGGGATTTTTCTCGCTTTTTTATCTAGATTTCTGGATATTATGTTATAATTTGCTGGGGAAATATAAAGCGGAAATAAAGAGTTAAGTAGAAATAATTATAACAAATGTGTTTTAAATTTTGCTTCAGTTTCATTGAGAGATTTGAAGACACTAAGTTAATTAATGAGGTTTGCAATATTCAAATTTGTCAGGGCTTCAATAGAGAAAATAGGAGTTAATTAAATTCCAGAAAATACAAAATAAAGCCCTTGATTCCTAGTTCAAAGGGTTTTCAATTGAGGGACAATTTAAACTAGGATTATCGTGAATATACTCTTTTTAACACATTGACTTTTCCTAAGTTTTTTTTAACAAAATCCTTGTACTTTTCACTTCCTGAAAACGCATTCTATATATTGAAGGGTTCTAGCTATAATCTTCTATATACATTTTCTTCTAAATATATATTATATTATTTGCATTTGTGATTTTTGCCTAAAAAGACTAATTTTAAACCAGTAGCTCATTAACTTTATAGTACAAAGTTCTCATACTCTTTACAATTTTTTTTTTTTAACCGTTTCTATATATTCCTTACAATTTCTTTCCTTAAACATATATCCATATATATTTCTTAAGATTCCTCCCCAATTTCCCGCACATTAAACCCAATTTTGTATGCAAGAAGACCCTTTACATCATGGCTTGGAGTTATTTCACAGCATCATCCCCCAGATAAATGTGATGGCTTCCCTCATCCCCTCCACTTAAGCCACAATATTTGCTCCACTCAAAAAGCCATAAAATCTACAAGATGCCCAAACCAACATAAGTATCTTAATTTACTAACAAATACCATTAAACCCCATTTAAAATCAGAGAATATTTTTTAAAGAAATCTCAGGAATTAGTAGCTTTTTGTTAGATCCATAAAAAGTGGCCAGAACATCCAACTTTCTGCTCCAGACTTTAATGGATACTCAGCGCAGCTTGAGTACCAGACATTTTTATGATGGCAACAACCTATATTTATTTTCCCCGAGGGAAAGTACCAATCGAAGAGACTGAGCTGAGAATTTCCAATAATTGCTGTCGGCACAAAAACAAACTAGAATATTTTAAGGACGAGGACAATAAAAATATGAATGCGAATGCATAAAAACGAGAGCAGTCCCAGTTACAGGTAAGTTGAGCCCTGCTAACCTTGTGGAAGGTTGCGAGGACGCGTTTTTCCAGGAGCACAATATAAAAACCCGTGAAGAATTAAAAAATTAGAGCAGTTCGCTGCGTTCGGGGAAAAAAACTAGCGCAGCGAAAAAAGCCAACAATGGGAACAAAAAACGTGATCTACTTTCCTAATACGCCCGTCGAGGGTCCCGTCCTCCTTCGCTGCAGGACACTCTCGCTCTCGTTCCGCGAACTAGATAGCCGCGATCGCCATAAAAATCTGCATATACAGCGGGACAATGGAGCGGGAAATGGGAATGGTAGGGAAACGGGGCCATAAACCATAAAGCATAAAGCGTTTTGGTAAAAGTAAAGCAGAGCAGGGCAAACAACACAAAAAACTGATCTAGTTTTCTAATTTTCTAGTGCCGAGGTCGCCGTCTCCGAGGCTGAGGATCCTTGCGCTGTCCTGCGGTTCCGCCGAAGGTGCACCAATAAAAAGGCGCGTCCGGATGCCCGGATGCTCTGTCCTACCTAGTTTTTTTTCCTCCGTCTTTTGGACCAATTTTTAGTGGAAATGCGAGCGTTTATTACACGCTGTCCGCCTGTCCGTCCGCCTGTCCAGCTGCACGGACAACGACTAACTGCCGTAATTAGGAGGTTTGTAGGGCAGGCAGAGGCACACAGGACCGGACCCGAGGCCCACGGGGAAAAAGTGACAATGGAAAAAACTCATAAAAAGAGCAACAAAGTGGCCCAGAAAGGAAAAAAATTGGCTCGCTTTTTGTCGAACAAAAAGAGGCCACAAAAAGCGTCCACAAGCCGTGAGTGTTCGCTGTCCGCTGCTCACAATCGGGCCAAATAATTAGGTGAGCGATTGTCCGCTCTTTGTGCCTCTCAATGATTAGCGGTTTCTTTTTTAGGACCATCTTTTTTGGGCCACTTTGGGATTTTTACACACTGATTGTTCCGGGGAAACTATGTATCAATGAGCGGTGGCTAGCGGGAGCTGAGAAAAGCCGTCACAGCTCTCATTAGGGTAAAGAGTGATTTTTTAATTAATGATTGATTTAATATTTAATATTTGTATTTACAAATAATTGAACAAGAAGGTATCTAGTAGAGAAAGTGCTAATTATTTATGTTAACATTTTGAAATATATTTGGTTCTTATCTGCTTTTTGCTTGCCTTTTGAATAGTAACCTTTAACTAAGCTTTATTTTGTAAATTCAAGTAAAAAGCTAGTGAGTTTGATAGGTTTTATAAGCACTAATTCATAATACCCTTGTAAACCATTTTAAATAGGACAAAATCCCTTCTTTATCGAAATAATTCATGAAATATGTATTATTAGTTGTATTTAAAATTTAAAAATGTATTTATATTATTTTAACTACATTGTTTTGGCAACCAGAAAAATAGTATAGTATGGGAACACCTTTAATAAATTAAATTATAGACAATTTAGAGTTACAAATAGTGTTTTTTAGTTTTTACTAATTAACTAACTAACTAATTCTTAACTTTATCTTAAAAACTTCCTAAAAACTATTATTAATTTAGTTATTGACATTTGGTTAACAATTAAATTATAAATCAGAGCTTATAAAACCTTTCAAGCACACTGGCTTTTACTTGAAAGTGTTAAAATAGTTGCATGTTTTTATAATCTATTATTTCATATTTTTCCAAAAAAATCTTATTACTTTAATAATCAAAATAATTAAAGGGGTTAAAGAAGGTATTTTAAAATCAATAATCGTAAGAACCAAGGCCTCTCCAATCGTTATACCAATAAAAACCCAATTTAAGTTACTTTTCCCAAGCAAAGGTCACACGTTTTATATCTTCCGAACTAAGAGAGCTGTCAACATAAAAAAAGACGCCGCATTTATGGCCAATTCCAGTGATATTCCCACATGTAAAACTAGCTCTGGTAGATGCAAATTGGTGGAACCCGGGACCGACGACGACTCCCCACAGATGGCCAAATCAATCGGACACGTTTACTATAAATACAGCGCATTGCGGTCTCCGAGGCAATCCAATCCAATGTGAATCTGTGACGAATCCCGAGAGGCGGAGGAGCAGCAGGGGCCCGGGCGCAGATTCGCCAACAAACGCCGCTGGAAAGCCGCAGAATGCAGGGTCAAAGGACACAAGAGGGGACAGGACATAGCAACAGGACCAAGGATGCAGGGGACAGTAGCAGTAGTCCACCGCACTGACGAATCACATCAAAGTGGAACACATAGCCAGCCGAGCCAGGCTCGGGCTCAGGGTCAGGCATCCTGCTAACAGACATGTCAAATCAAGGAAAAACATCGACGACAGAGGGACGAGGTGCCGCCAAAGGAGACACGGACACGGAGACACACCGAAGGAGACCCGGAGAGAAGGAGGAGAGGAAAACGAAGAGGTCCTGAAAACAGCATCGACTTACCGCAGCAAATTCGCGCTGACTGTGCGCGAACAGCGGGACACACCATAATATTTTGGTTGCTCGGCATGCATCCGATACTGAGAGTTCCCTCAGAGCTCGTCCTGGAGCAGGACTCTGGATTCTACATAGTTTCGGAGGAATTCCTCGCTGCCAGCGAGCCTTTATTGATGGGCAATTAGCCACGGTGAGTGGCGGTTTCGAGTGAGCTGCAGGACGCTGGCTACTCCGACTGGAAATTGGGAATTGAGAATTGGTATTGGGAATCAGGATCCTCTTCGCTCGGCGGGAGCAAACCCACAGCTTCAGTGGCGGCGTCGAGATATCCTGCCATGTTTCCATTCCCTGTTCCCTGCTCTCTGTTTTCTGTTTCTGTAAATTTGTGAAAATTAAGTCGTTACGGTTGTGCCCGTTTTTAGGTGGTACTTCTGTAGCAATTTTATTTGTATCGTAGGTGTGGTATTTGTCAACATTTAGCCAGGATCCTGGGCCTCTTTCCTCCTTTCCTCGCTTCAGGCCGAGCCGAGGCAGTGGCACTGGATTAGCCGATTTGTGGGCACGGATTCGAAATGCCTACTGCAGCACTAATTGGGCCGCTCTCTGTGCGAAGGGAAGGGATGATGCGGAATATGGCTGGAATACGGAGGAGGTGGAGGTGGAACTGTATCCGCTCTAAGGATGCGTTTATCTGCGCTGAGGATGTGCTAATTTTTTACCCAGCAGAGCTGCGAGCAGAGAGTGAGCAATAAGTGCACAGGTTGGAGGGCGAAATAGAAGCATGATTGGCAATGAAAAGGTGAATGGATTCCCTTATGGGAATTATGGAAAAAAGGGCAACTTATCCTTGGTCCTTTTGTACAAAAAAGGGAGGGTAATAGATGTATAAGAAAGCTTGAATTAATTTCTGAATTTAAGGGATAGATGGAATACCTTAAGGAATGTAACTTTGCGAACTTTTCTTGTGGATCTTAACAAATTAAAGTTAAGATTAGAAGGACTTCATTTGGTTTGGTTTTTTGTTTTAGATTTATTTTTACATTTTACTGACTACACTTAAGATTTTTAATGTAGTTTTTTAATTAAATTCAAATTAAAAAAAAAATATTAAATATCAATTAATTATTATTCCAAAAATGCAACATCCTTACTGGAATTAATTAAATTGTTATTTTCTATTTATTTTGTATGTTTGATGGCCTGTATTTTGTTATTTTCTATCTTTAAATATTGTTTTTTTTAATTCTCAAGTAAATTCCATGTAGATGCGTTTTAGACACATTCCTTGTAAATTTGACATAGTCAAATTCAGTTACACTAAAAGTATGCAATATTTTTCCTATGAAACGTAAGCGCTTACGTTATGACTCCTTAGTTTCATATCAGCAAACATTTGTCAGTGTGCCAAGGGTAAATATCCTCGCACAGTCTGGCAACTCGAGAAGAATGAACGTAAACATTTTGAATATTTAAATTATTTTATAAAATTGAGACAAACTTTTAGTTTGCAAATGTTAAAAAAAATAGTACTTGGTTTTAAACATTTATATAATGTTTTATTTCTTTAGTGATGTTCCTTCGTAGTCTTAGAATCCATATTTATACAGATTTCCATTAAACTTTTCCTACTTCGAACCGAAAAAATAAGAAAACTAAATTATTATAAATCAATTTATTAAAAACTAAAAACATTTAATAGGGCGTCTTCTTGCGCGACTTTTTGTCCTTCTTAACTTTTAACTTTTCCTTGCTGGCGGCACTTCCGCTCGATTCCTCCGACCAAACGGTGACAATGCCGCTTTCGCCTCCCGTTATCAGTAATCCTCGCTTGGAATCGAAAAGACTGTCCCTCACTATTTGCTTGTTATCCTGGAAATTGGCCAATGGCTGGAGGTTCTTCTTGACGGTAACATTCACAGATCGCAGGATTTCACTGGAAAAAAGAGATTAGTTAGCTTGAAATTACAAGGAAAGAACTTTTGGAAAACTCACCCCTTGTTGAAGTTGGTGCCCGCTAAGAGGAACACCTCGCCATCCTCCTGGTCGTGGGCATTAATGAGGTTGAAGTTTGCGGCATTCTTTCGCCTGATGGCAGCTGTGACATCCGGACGCTCAAAGGAGTTCACCTCGTCGCCCTCCTCGCACTCGTAGCTCTTGAAATCGCTCGTGGTCGTGATGCAGGAGATAATGTCCTTGTCGTAAACGTTTCGATGCCATCTCAGGCGAGCCACGCTACTCTCCGTGTTGATGGTGTTCAGCAGGGCCTCATCCTCGTCGGGCTGCTTTATGTCAAACACATTGATCAGACCCTCAATACTGCCCGTGGTGAGGAGGTCCGGATTCCGAGGATGAAACTGTACCGAAGTGATGTCGTCTTCGTGACTCTCGCAGTAGACGCCCATCTGGCGTCGCTCCCGGACATCGAAGAACACCAGGAACACGTTGCTCATGTGCTGTCTC
The DNA here is from genome assembly GCA_018153105.1 of Drosophila rufa. Taxonomy (NCBI): domain Eukaryota; kingdom Metazoa; phylum Arthropoda; class Insecta; order Diptera; family Drosophilidae; genus Drosophila; species Drosophila rufa. The sequence continues at coordinate 8,870,131 of JAECXS010000002.1, forward strand.
GTGCCACAGCACACGACCCTTCCGTTGGCGTTCCTGTCGAAGGCTGTGAAAGACTTCGGCACCGGCGGCACCTCCTCGGACTGTTGCTCGTAGTGGAACCTCGCCTGCTCGCCCTTCACACGCAGGTCGTAGAGGCGCAGGTATCCATCGGTGGTGCCCACCAGCACGTTGTCCGGTCCCTCGTCCAGGAACTTCACGCCACACGTGCTCACACTATTCTTCCCGTTGGGCGGCAAGAAGCTAAAGTTGGCCAATTTGCCGCCTGCATCCAGGTTATAGATTTGCACAGCAGAGCTCGACAGCCCGGCAGCTATCCTCGAGAATCCCCGATCCGCGTCTAGGCTGAGCACGTATTCCTTATCCAGGGAAACCCCACATTCGTCCAGCGGCTTGTACTTCAGCCGAAACTCGGCGGCTAGCACCTGGTCGTTGCAGGTGTCCGCATCGCCGATGTCCTCCTCTTCCTCATCCTCCGAAATGGGCAGATCCGCTTCAGCAGCCTCTGAAAGTATCGGAATTATAGAGCTTTGCCTGACGGAGATAGAGCTATTTACCTTCGCAATACTTGTTGAAATCACTCATTTCTTGTTTATAAAATTGCCCCACGCGGCTAAGATCGGTGGGAGCGGATTTTCGCCTTCACTGGATCTGGTCATACTAAACAGTTCAAGAAACGGCGCTGCCAGACTGAAGAAAAATATTGATGTTTTAGCGGAAAAAAAATCGATTATAATCGGTGTTTAAAAGAACAATTTATTTCGCCTTTATTTTATTTAGACACCTTTTAAAGTGATTTCAAAACCTAAATGATATCTAGGGGACCCCCGATAATTGTATTCAGAAGCTTTCAAAGCAGTGGGAGCGTCATTTCCGGCTCAATAAAGTATACATACATACGAATATATTGTAAGTAACCGATCACGTCATGGTTAAACTGGTGATCAGTACATCCCATGCAATATCCCGGAACCCGGTGAAATAAGAGACCGATCCTTATCGTTTAATATCGCTCTGTAGTTTTGATTCTTTATACAAAAGTGAATTATTACACAAGAAGCCATTCCGACGAGTACGACATAATTTGTTAGTTTCCTTTTTTACAGTTACCTAAATATCGGTTCAGTTTTGGTGTTGCGTGTTTCGAAATCGTTCGAAATTGAGGTTTCTTGATTGCCTGACTTTGACTCTGTGTGTGTGTGTGTATATTTCGTGTACGGTCATATAAATATATCATATATACATATTTATATAGGTTCTGCTATTTTTAAATTCAACAAAGGACTCAAATTCCTGCGCAGCATCTCTAACAAGAAGAACTCTTCAACAAGCAACTATGTATTCAATAATTAGATATATGCGGGCTACTATATAGATCCTATTCACATGAAGTCGTCGTAGTCGTCGGTGAAGTCGTTGCCGTACTTTTGGTAGCCGTCAATGTCCTGCAAACGATTTGTTTAATTATTGATTTTGATCAAAAATCTTAAGATTTATTCAAGGACTCACGTCGTTCTCGGTGCGGAGCGTCGCCTTGCCCTTGCCCTTGGGAGCGGGCTTCTTGTTCGCCTTCTCCATCTTGAGCTTCTCCGAGTGCAAGATCTCTACGCTCATCTTGACCTTCTTGATGTCAGCGGCGCTCACTTGATAAGGCGGAAAACACACTATCAGATTACGAGCTAAGCTTAAAGCCGATCGATCACTCACGATTCACGCATAGGCCGCGCACCAGATCCTCGATGAATTGCGGGAAATGTGGCGACTCGCGGTACTGGCCGACCTTCCAGCTGAGCGTGGCGCCGAACTCCTTGAACTCCTCTTTGCTTTCCGGATTGAAGGCGTCAAGCCCGCCAGACGTTGTACTCGTCACGCCGAAGGCGTCCAGGGCGTGCTTGAAGTCCGACTCCTCCTGGATCTTTTGCAGGCGCAGCTTCTCGGCCATCTTCTCCTCGGCCGTCATGTTTTCCAGTCGTTTCGCCTCCTCCTCCTCCTCGAGGCGCTGTGTGGAGAATGTCTGTGAGTTATAGCTTGGGCGTGGATATAATAATATGATACACCTACCGCCTGCTCCTCTAGCTTGGCTTTCAGCGCCTTGCTCGGCTTGGGCTTTGCTGGCGGCTCTGTTTTTGTGGGCTTCTCTTCGTCCTTCTTTTCCTCCTCATCCTCCCAGCTCTCCTGCGTTGCGAAATACAAAAGAATTAGTGAATCTGCTCCAAAAGTGAACACGTGTACAGCGAAATGAAAGTGAAAACTAGCGCACGCAAAACAAGTTTCTGGGAGCTGGGAGCAGCTCTCTGGCATTTGTTTGTTGCTGCTAGCTTTGGCTTTCGTCTCGCCGCGACATTGGTATGCGCACCTTGACGTCCTCGTCGTCGTCCTCTCCCTCCCACTTGTTAACGGCATTCGGGCGGATGACCACCTCGCTGTCCGCAGCGGATTCTGCCACATCACGGGAAAAGCACAAGATTGTTATGGTTTCGAAATACGGTTAGCTGCCGCGAATACGGCTAAAAATACGCATCAAGGTTGGTTGCATGGCGCTCCAACGACAGCAGCAGCAGCAACAACAACGACGACGACCACGTTTATTGTCCGCCGCAGATGACGCAGCGCCCGCCCCCGCCACCGCCCAGAGAACACTCACCCCAGTCGTCGGCCATGTCTCGGAATTGGTTGCTATTTGAGGGTTTGTGCTTCGGATCGGCTTTGTGCTAGGTACGACTTCGTTCCAGCCTCAGGTTTCGGGAATTTTCCAAATCAAAACTCTACATCGAGCAGATTTCCACAAGCATTACCTGTAGTGTGACCAGGCTGCGGGTGGCGGTGAAAAGCAGTAGGAAAGCTAAAGTGGACGTTAGAAGAAAGTTATCGGACTCAGGCGACCAGTTTTTCATATTCATTTTAATTGGCCCTTGAATTATTTATTACATGACTTTATTGTTGTTTATTTCATTAACTTGATAGTTGTATACTATTGTTACATTTTAAGAAAACAGAATCTGTCCATGTGAGATTATGATTTTAACCTTTTTCTCCAACAAAGTAGGCTGGATAAAACTGAAGAATTAATAACGAAATGTTAGTAGGATTTGGTTTCATTCATTATACAATTTTGTTTGGAGCCGAGTCGAAAATTATTTTCATTCCAAAATTTTTATTCGTTTTTTGTTTAAGTGTCATGATGAAGTTCAGGATGCCTGTGGTGGAGCTCGCGCGTGGATGGCAATCTGATCTCCCCCATCTCCGACAAATGTAAGCTGTCCTTAGATCGGGTGCCGGACCTGCGTGAGGGTTTGGAGGTGCAGCCGACGAGGCTGGAGCCGAATCATCCAGTACTTTCTGCTGCACATATAACTTTTTCCACGTCATATCCTGCTGTGGTCGGATCTCGTGACTTGCTGTTCCAGGTTGAGCTCTTCGCACGCCACAGCCGGAACAGCAGCGACTATGGCACCAATAAGGAGGAGCGCTGCAATCTGGCCTCCAAGGAGGAGCGGAAGTTTCCCATCTCCTGGCCGGATTTTGAGAAGTAATGGCCATGCTTCTCAAAAATCCGGGCCAACACAACGCCTGGTCGGCGGCGAGATCCTAGGTGTGCCTACCGCGAGGACGCAGTCACCATACTAACGGATCACGACCTGCAGCACCTGCAGATGTGAACCTTTAGCAGCCCCGGACTCTGAACGTCTATATTTGGAGTGAAAAATAAATGCATTTGTTAAGCAGCAACTACTTTTTTACCTAACTTTCATTACAAATCGATCTTGGAGTTTTTAATTTTGTCGGGAAATAGCCAGGTTTTAACCTTTTTCTCGACCACAGTAGTGTGAAAATAATGATATGTTGGTAGGATGTTGTTTCATTCATTTTAAATTTTATTTGGAGCAGAGTCGAACATTATTTTCATTCCTACATTTTTATACGTTTTTTGTTTTTGTGTCATGATGGAGTTCAGGATGCATGTGGTGGAGCTGCGCGTGGATGGCAATCTGGTCTACCCCAACTCCGACAAGTGTAAGCTGTCCTTCGATCGGGTGCCGGAGCTACGCGAAGGTTTGGAGGTGCAGCCGACGAGGCTGGAGCCGAATCTTCCACTACTCTCTGCTGCACGTAGAACTCTTTCCACTTCACATCCTGCTGTGGTCGGATCTCGTTGTGACTCGCTGTTCCAAGTTGAGCTCTTCGCACGCCACAACCGGAACAGCAGCGACCATGGCATCAATAAGCAGAAGCGCTGCAATCTGGCCTCCAAGGACCAGCGGAAGTTTCCCATCTTCTGGCCGGATTTTGAGAAGTAATGGCCATCTTTCTCAAAAGTCCGCGCCAACACTACGCCGTGGGACTGAGCAAGCGCAACGGACCAAAGCAAAGCCTTATCGACAACGAGATCCTAGGTGTGCCTCCCACGAGGACGCAGTCACCATACTCACGGAGCACGACCTGCAGCACCTGCAGATGTGAGCCTTTAGCAGCCCCACCTCCTGGACTCTGTAGGTCTACATTTTAAGTGAAGAATAAATGCATTTGTTAAGCAGCAACTACTTTTTTACCTACCTTTACAAATCGGTTTTTGAGTTTTTAATTTTGTCAGGAAATAGCCAGGAAATAAGAAATTAATACAAAAAGAGACTGAAGCCTAGAAGAAAATTTTGATAACTGTCATTTGGACAAAACACCGACATTCCAAGAAGGAAAAAATACATTTGATTTCGATGACATATTTAGTACTTTTCCTCGTCGCGCGTATGGTCACACTACTCCCATCTTGGCAATCTTAGAACCATCTGCCACATCAGTTTTTCGAAACTTATATTTTGTTTGGGAGAAGAAAACAATGTCAAAGCAAATTAAGAGTGAATTGTGATAAGCAATATCGAAAGTAGCTGTGTGTGTGTCGCCCCAGTCTTCATGTAGAAGACGTCCGCTTGTAACCCTTCCGCCACAGCATCCGATCCGCCGCCAAACGAATATCGAGAGGCAGTGAAACGAATGCGAAGATACATTTATTGTTGGACGCCGGGAGCGGGTTATGACCAAAGAGACGCAGACTGATCCGACGACGTGTCAGTGCGATCCGAACGAACTAACAGCGAATAAAATAATGGCACAGCCCGGCGGAAATATGTCCGGCAACATGCAGGCGCCACAGCAGCCAGGCCAGAGGTTCTCCCTAGACATGCAGGGGTGAGTGATCGATGCACTTAATCTTAACTTGCAGCTTAATCTTAATTTGACATCCTATCATGTAGCCTGAGCAATATGCCCTCGCCCTTGCAATTGATCCAGATGGTGCGCGACTCGCTGCGTCCTTGGATGGTCTTTTTCAACGTCAACAATTTCAAGACTGCCGTCAGTATGCAGCGTCTGAACGGCCGCGTCGTGCGCAACCTCTCCTACTTCCAGGCCAACTACATCTTCATCTTTTTCGTGCTGATGATCTACTGCCTGTAAGTGCTCCCATTTCCCCAGCTCCAGCTCATAGTTAATGCTCTGTAATCCCGTCCAGCATCACAGCGCCTCTCATATTGCTGGTCATGGCGGCCGCTGCCTTTGGCTGCCACAAATTGCGCGTGCGCAACTCCACCATCTCCTTGGGAGGATACCAACTGACGCCCAACCAGCAGATAATCGCCCTCAACGTGGCCACGGCACCCATTCTGTTTCTGGTGGGGGCCGGGGCGCTTCTCTTCTGGACGCTGGGCGCCTCCTTCTTTGTGGTTGGCTTGCACGCCATCTTCTACAACATCGATGCTATTGTGACGGAGGAGAACGATGGATTCCTCGCCCAGGTTGTCTGACCGCCAGCTAGAATATAGACTTGCGGTATTCTGGGATCTGTTCGGATAACCGCCGGCGGGGACTGAAGGGACAGAGAGATATTCGCCACCATGGGGCCTTATTAGTCGATACAGTGTGCAATATGCGAATTACACACATATTTATAACGAATTCTAGTTAAGTTTTAGCTGCAGACATTGAATAAACACCAAGCGATGACAGATTCATAAGTCTATATATTTAAAATTTGGCAAATTAATCGCATTTTGAACCAAGAGGTGGGACGCATTCCGCCGAGAATAAGAGAGATACGACAAGGAATTAAAAGGATCAATATTACAGCTTCCAATTACGAGGATTTGCAGAGTTGAGCCTGAGTTTGTATGTAAGGCCAATATCTAATTCGGTTTCCAAATTCAAGTTCTTTTTTCTGAGTTTGGCCAATAAAATCGTTATAAAAAATGTTAGCTTAGAAATGCTTGCATAAAAACTAATTCCTGTTGCTAGAAGGCTTTCTCTGGGATCTAAATGGTATCCTAGGTACGTATATGGACGCTATTTTAACTCATTTTCAAGGCAAGTGTGTGTAAAAGCTTTTCTCTCCTTAAAGGAAGATGTAAATGTGGTCCTCTCAAAAGAAATACTGGGCCAATGGTAGAATTTCATTAAATAAACTCGAAATCTTTTGCGGAATGGCCCCATGTGTATGTTAAATAGAAACAGAAAACCACAAATCAAGAGTTATACACAGTGCACGAGAGTACAACCAAATCGGTAGTTCAATGAGGTACAGGTAGTTAGAACTAGGAATGCTTTGTTAGCTTGCATAAGTCTTGGTCCTTGCCCAGTTTGGTGGCCTAGGCGTACTGGGCGCTCGCCAGCGTCGTTGTCGCGTCCTGCTCCTCGTCGCTGGCCTGCTGGTCCAGCTTCTCGAATCCGTTCCTATCCCGATCCAGCAGTCCGCCCAGCTTGAAGCCATCGCTCTTTTCCCACGCATGCCGACGGCTCCGTGATCCAAATGGCAGGCAACCTGTGGGATATGTGGGAAGGAGGAGGAAGTTGGTACGATTAACTGGATATAACGATCGCCAAGAGATTCACGGGCACAGAGAAACACTGGACAAATCCCCCGGTAGTTCATGCAAAGATCTGCGATCTGGCGTGCACTGAAACAAACCGAAAACGAAAACGAAAACAGAGCACTTAAAGTTTAACGTAAATTGTGTATGCTTATGTATTTTGTATTAAAGAATCGTATAATATGTACACCGAATGCGACACAAAATTAATTACACCAATATAGAATGGAAAATAATAAGTACAATTTGTGGATGGAAGCGGGAATGTGGCCGGACTGAGGAGATTCCAAGTAAACTTAAAAGGTAAACCACTACAAAATATAGCTATACGTATAAATATATAGGACACATGTGTACGGCGGCACAACACAGGACATTGAGTGATTGGGTGGGTTAGCACTGAGGATTAGCACAGACTCTGGTTGGATGCGGTCAGCTTGCGGTAGACCAGGTCGCTGGGCGGAGCGGCGCTGATCGCTTGGTTACCTCGTTTCCGCCGACGGGCGAATAGCAGAGCCAGAGCGAAGGTCGAGCCGGCGAATAGCAGCATTAGCGAGGCCACCAATATGGCCTTGCCGCTGGGATGGTGGACCGTCTGTGCCGGCGCCTCCGCATCCTGCCCTACAACCGTGCTTATTCCGGTGTTCCCAGAGTCCTTGGTGGCCGACAGAGACAACGGCTTGGTTTGCGATCTGTGCACAAACTTGTGGATGCGCATGGGATTCAACTCTGCCACGTAGATCTCATTGCCGTCGGCGGTGACGGCCACGTCGTGCGGATTCTGGAACTCCAGGTTGTTGGGCCCAAACTTAGAGACCAGCTGCTTGCTGCGCATGCTCAGCACGAAGCCGTGCACCTCGTTATAGTGCTCCGGATGGATACCCAGCTCGGCGGTGGGTCCGTTCACTATGACCAGCTGGCCACCTGTGGCGGAAAAGGGATACATTCAGGGGTGAGAAAACTGCTTCTCAATAATGAACTCTCGAGAAGCAACAGAATTTTATAGGGAGAGATTCTTGTAACACCTCATATACACCGATACCAGGAGAAGATTGATCCACTCACCCGATGCCGGGGTGTAGGCCATGCTGAACAGGCGGTCGCCTATCAGCTGGCTGTGGTACTGCGAGTGAAAGGTGCCGTTGCTGGAGAAGAAGCACTGCACCCGCCCATTCTCGCGGTCCGCCGCACAAAGCAGCTCCAACTCCGGAACGAGGGTCAGGGCGTGGGGAATGGCAAAGTAATTCTGCGGCGCCACGTCGTACGAGACGCCAGAAAAGGAGTTCTGACCCCAATACAGAATCTGTTCGCCGGCCCGCGAATACTTTAGGATGCGAGCATTGCAGTATCCGTCCGCCACAAAGAAGTCGCCATTGTCCAGGACCGCCACAGACGTGGGCTTGCAGAACTTCTTGCCAACACCGGGCTGGAAGGCCGATCCAAGCGTAAGCAACGGTTTTCCGTCGCCGCCGCGGGGCGGAAACTTGAAGACTTGATGCATGGCCACATCCGTCACCCAAACGTTGTCCTCCGGATCCACGGTCAGGCCGTGGGGCATGTAGAAGCTGGAGCGGGAGACGAAATATCGTTTAGTCTATAGTTCATATGTAGGTATTCATTTGTTGAGCTCCTTACAAGTTCTTGCCCCAATCGTATTGCACTGCTCCCGTCGCTGGCTCTAGCGCCAGGATAGTACTCTCCCTGATGGGTCCGAGGTACTTCTCCTGGTAGAGGTTCCTGTTGTCGAAGGTCGACTGTCCCCAGACGCGGTTAACGCGGTGAAAGATCACCACGTTGCCGGCCTTGTCGAAACTCACGGCCGTCACGGCGCCCAGCTTCACATTGTTCGCCGGCCAGGCATTCTGGTATGTATAAGCTGGGAATGGAACGAAGGAGGAGTGTTAGAGATCAATGGCAGGATTCAGCATCCATCACAACAACTCACTGCTATTCAGTTTGGCCAGCTCAGTCTTGACATCGGGTATTGCCTTTTGGGGCGGCTGTGGCCAAATCTGTGCGGGCGCCGCACCGGCTCCCGATCCCTTGAGAATCTGCTGCAATCGCTCGTTATTGCCGTTGTTGATGTCCACATTCTGCAGATAACGTTGCGAACTTTGAGTCTGCAAAGGTGAATACCGAAATTAAGATTAGAGAGGTGAGCAAAAAATGCCACGGAGCACCCGTCCCGACGCACACACACTCGCATTCAAACAAAATCAATATGCAAAACATCTGTGGACACACAACGCAAACATATGTTTCTCGATTCAGGTCGCATGATGCCAACTATTGACACTCTTCGCGTGCGCATCCTAATCAATGGCCGACACGTTGACTCACCTGGGACGCTGCTGGCTGCAGGACAATGGCGAGGAGGAGCAGGCAACAGATTGCCGAGGAGCTGCGGCTGCCCAGGCATTTGGCGCTGTCGGTGGAATGCATCGCTTTGGAATTATCTTCTGGAATAACAGCTGGAGGACTTGGAGATGGAGAGATCAAATTCCGTGCGACTGTGCTCGTAAACAAATGTCTCGTCTCGGAATTACTATTACAATTATGACGCGGCCATCTTTGCTCGCGTCTCTAGCGATTGACTGTTGAATGAGATGTGCGCAAGGGCGTAGGTAGAAGGGATTTTCAGGGGTTCTGTTTTACACACTTCCAGTGTGGCCGTGCAAATGTATTTTATGGTCCTGAATCAAAAATATCTATCGTATTTAGCTGAAATTAAATGTTAGCTCGAAAAACTGGCACTTTATTTGGAGAAATATATCTATATATATTAAAATAATTTGATACTTAAAATCTGAACCCCCTGTTATCACAATACACTACGCCTCTTGCTTGAACAGCTGTTGTGAGGCGTTAGTACATTTTTGAGTCGCTCTTGAACTTTTGTTTACTCTGCGAAAATGTCGAAATCAGACCTGGACAAAAGCATCGAGTTAATTACAAAGACCGAGGAGCTGGCCGACCAGATTCTGGCCAACAAGCAGGAGCTGCAGGCCATGGACAAACGGCGCCAGGAGACGCGACAGGCAATGAGGCAGATAAATAAATCGGAGGACAAGAAAGTTTGGATCACCATTGGCAGCATGCTGGTCAAAATGCAGCGGGAGAAGGCCTTGGAACTACTCAAGAAGGGTGAGCGAAGGTTCCTCATACTATATATCAGGATATCAGCAATTATTTTCCGCAGATCAAGATCAAATTGAGCAGCAAATAAACCTGATTTACTCAGATCAAAAGGTGCTAGTCAACAAACATCGTGATTTGGAGTTCAAATCGCCCTACTCAGGCACTCACTTGAAGGCACTGGAAAGAAAGGAGTTCGATGCACTAAAAGCTAATCTACCATTGCTGTAAAAATTGTTAATTAAGTACAATTTATGTAAAAAAAAAATTTTGTTTTGGTTTGTCAAGCAATGTGACCGCGGGAGTGGCGGCAAAATATGCCAAAGGTAGTTGGGATTCTTTGAGAGAATGGCAAGGATCGAGATATATTGATTTAAGAAATGGTTGTGGATCCGTATTTACGTAGCCACAAGGCAAACAAGTTTGTATCCAAAAAAAATGAAGCATTTCACCAAAATGCAGTGCAGAAATTCGATTATTATCGATTGTTTTTAACTTCGATAACATCCGTCCGATTTTAATAGAACTGAAATTCCTGTCAAACTTTTTGCGACTTTTGAGGCACAGCCTGACGGCAGCCAGCAAAGCAATATTACCTAGCCCCGGGTAAGTCAGAAATTGTAACCAAGAATGCCTTTGCAGCTGATCTGCGTCCCAAACTCTAGGCCTTGTCGAGGACCTTCAAAATGGAAACCCACCAAGAGAATCTGTATGTTTGGATTAACGGCTCAGACCACAGGACCCCGTCAATATCGCTGAACCTGTTCCAGTCGGAGGCAACGGCAACCCACCAATTTTTCGTCAGCAATGTGGGCCAGCTAAAGGATATGGTTCGATCGTCTCCCTTTATGGTCAGGAATTTGCAGTGGAGGATAATGGTCATACCCAACGAATTGGGGTTGAGCTTCTACGTGGAATGCATTGGACGGAATAATTCTCCCAACTGGTCGTGCAACGCCACCATAGAATTGCGGCTATTGACCAACGTGCCAGGCGTAGAGTCCTTTGTCAGGGGACCTATTTCTCACCTGTTTAAGGCGGAGGAAAACGACTTTGGATACAAATACTTTATAAAATGGCAGAAACTTCTTCACATGGCCAACGACTATATAATCTGCAAGGGAATCTTGCTGGAGGCGCAAGTCATTGCGGATGTTCCACAACGCCTGGAGAACTAGAGCTAAGACTCTACAATAATCAGGAAACCATCGAATTCTTATCTAATTCTAAACAATTTTTGTTAATAAGTGTATGCATACTGTGGTTAGTATACAAAATACACTTTGCCCATAACTTCAACGGTTGCCAAATTCCATTTTTAATGGGAAAACTTGAATTTAATTAAACTAGCAATGAAAAGTTGTCGATAGTTTTAAATCGAAGTTTGCGCTGAACGATTGCACGGTGGTGGGAAACCATCGATATATGCGCGTTCCATCTCTAGTCGATACTATCGAGAGCTTTCCACAAGCTCTGGCCAGTGTTCCCAGATCGGGGGTTTTCCCCCTAGATTTAGGGGTTTTTTTATGTCCTAGGGGGAATTTTGCTCTCCCAATTCTTATGCTCTCCCACCCTTTATGGAGACTGTAGTTGTTGTTCTCTGCTGAAATTTCACTTGGCGCGAACAAACGTTAATTTAAATTAACTTATAAAGTGATTAAATTAAGTGATTAAAACCAGTGGCCTTTGGCAGTCTGAGAAAAAAAAAAAAAAAAACATGAATTCGACTGAGTGAGTTAATTAATTTTTATTAATACTAATTATTTTATATTTACATATATAATATAAACTTGATATATAATATATATACCAAAAATTTATATAAAAAAACAACAAAATTCAAAACAAATTTTGAATTTACCGTGTAATTTGTGTTATTGAATTTACTAGTTAAGAAATCCTATTGAGCAAAAAGATGAAAAGAAAAGAAATCACGTGTTGAGTGCAACATGCCAATAAGATTCAAGGACAAATTGGCAACGAAAAGGAGTATAAAGAGGAACCTTGAACGCTCGTTTGTTTGTGTTTGTGAAGTGAAGACAATTGGAACTGTCAACATTATTACATTTTTAATATAAATTTGTTTGTAAACCCAATAAATAATTGAATAAATAATTCAAAGACCTATTTCGATTTAGCATAAATATATTTGTAAATAGCAATTAGTACAAAATAAATAAATTAAATAAATCGAATTTATTGAGTTTTGATTTCATTAACATATTTTTTAAATTTAGGGGGAAGGCTGGATTTTTTAGGGGGAAATAAAGACTATTTGAGATTTTTTAGGGGGAAAGCAAAATTTTCATCTGGCAACACTGGCTCTGGCCAACACATTTGTTGTAGTTCGGTTCGTCGTTGTTGACTTGTTCGGTCCGCCGCCAGATTAAACCGATCTGATTTTGAATTGATTGCATTGATTTCGAAACTCGGACTCTGGGAGAATCGGGAAATAACTCAATATCGCCTGAATCGCTGGCAATATTTCCAACTGGCGAAAACGTGCGCTCTTACGTCGTGAGTGTGTGTGTGGTGAGTTCTCCTCTCCCACTGGCCCCCTCTCTCTCTTTCTCTCGTTTCCTCCTCCCCCCCTTTTTGGCCCACGCTTGGCTCAGCGCGCAAAAGTAAATTTTAGTGCAAATAAATTGCTTTGCTTATCTCAAAGCGCGCGCTCGCATGATGAACATGTGCCTGTGTATATGTCCGAGTGTGTGCGGAGTGAGTGCGAGTGCTGTTAATTAATTTACAAAACATAAGTGCGAAAAGGCAACAGAAAAACAACAACAAACAAGAAACGGTAGTTGCATGTGGGGCAATTCGCCCACCTAAAAGCACCCCCCGCCCCCGTGAACTGCAGCCTGCAGCGAGAAAACGAAAGTTCTTTTACATGTAACAAACAACAACAACAACAAACACACATAAATACTCTGAGAGAGCAGGGAGAGCGCTGCAAAGCTAAGTGAGAGAGGCAGCCAGCCAGAGAGCCACTCGGACACTTGGCCTTGAACTTGTGCGACGGTAAGTTGAATTTGCCTTTCTGTTTTCCTGCCTCCTCTTCTTCGCTTGCACTTCTTGTAACACAGAGTCCAAAGTCGAATGCATTGTTTTTGGCTGCCCACAAGAAAGCAGGTAGAAAAGCGCCTTGTCGCCGCCCCAAAACTCTCTTTTGGTTCCGGTTCAAACACGAAATTCCGACTTAATAGTTTTGTTTTGCATATCAGATCATTTTATCCCAAATGCAGCATAGAGTTAAGTGGCAGTCTCTCTTTTCCTGTCCCCCCCCATTGTCCGTCTCTCTCTTGCAGTCTTGATAAGCCGACAATTGACGGGCATGACGAAGAGAGTCAAAAGAATCAAGAGGCGGGCATTGCCTCCCCCACTTACACTGCGAGAACTTGAGCAACACTTATTAGCGATTATTACCTCAGACACTTGCAATGCACTCGCGTTGTGCGGCTGTGTGAGTACGAGCGAGAAAACCCCAACGAAATGCTGTTACAAAATAACTGCTCGGGTAACTGGGATTTTCTTTCGCTTAATTATTGTAATTATTTTATTTACATGCTAAATGTTTAAAACACACAAAGTTCCCAGTGTGTGCCTGTGGAAAATCTTCAGTTCATCGTTGTCAATGTCGCCAATTACGATATTAACACGATCTAAAGATAAATAGTAGCATTTCATGTTGGGATTATAGTTCCCAGAATATGAATCAATTAAGGCGGGTTTTAATGTTTTGTATAATATAAACGAATTCTGAACTTTAGTTCTTGAGATAAAAAAATGTATTATTTTGTATGAAAGTGCTCTCCATGACATTTTTAAAGTTATTCTTGTCCTCTATTATCTAAAAGTCGAAGATTACATTAACAGCTGTAGAGTAATATTTATTTGTTAAATAATCAATTTTATAAAAGCCTTAGACTTGTTTCACTATTCTGAAGAGTAAGAATAATCAAAATCTGTATTATTTTAACCTTAATTTGATAGTTATTGAGCCCATCCAAAAATGGCTAAAGATATTAAAGAAATTTCATTGAAGATATCAAATAATGTCTTGATTGTGGAATATTTATCATATTTAATCATTATTGAGATATGTTGATGGAAAGTTCCATTAAAGTGTCTGAGACTCTTTTGACTGGCATTTCAATTGTTGCGCCATTATTAAGTCTCGAAATCGAATTTAACAGAAAACCCTTTTCCCCAGTTGGCGCATGCAAACATAGCGCTTATTGAGCTTATTGTCACTTTTTATGCCATAATATAATTGTTCAATAAGCTTACAAGCAATGGGAGGAGAACAAACAAAATGCCAATAAATAAAACAAGTTTTCAAAGTACACGAAAAATTCAGAATTGCCTTTGTTGTTGCTGTCGTCAACTTCTAATACTCCATCGGTGTCTCTGTATTTACTTACACATCTGTGTGTATGTGAGCTTTAATATAATTTGTAAAAATATGCGAATTAATGTTGCGATGGAAGGAAACAAGTTTTAAGCCATTTATTTGTTTGAATTTCGTTTGTGATTAGGAGGAAGTGTGCGATTGAGTCAGCCGAATGGAACGCAGCAAGTGCCAGGGAAATGCACGTGTCACTCGAAAAACAAAGGCAATTTTGATGATAAAACCAAATTGACAAAACGGCAACAAAGTATTAAGGAATTCTGTGCAGATTGTGAGCGCTTTTCCCCCTCACTTTTTTAAGTTAAGGATCTGCGGCAGCTTGAGGAATTTTCGTTTCGTTTTTGTAAAATATTGCCGGCCAGGCCTGATTAATTATGGCTTGTCCGCCGTCGTTGTCGTTGTCGTTGTCGTTCAAAATACTCAACTAGGCGTCGTTCCTCGCTATGTCTAGTGTGCTTGTGTGTTGTGTGTTGTGTTGGGGGGCTTACTGTCTTGTTGTTGTTGTTGTCCACTGGGTGTGTTTGGTGTGTGTATGCGCGAGGGGCGTGCGTCCAGTTGAGTCCGGTTTCGTTTCGTTTGGCAGTTGCAAGTGCACCACGGCGCTTATAAATACCCTGGCAGTGGGTATGATACGCTGGCAGAGACATTAAGGATAGTCGGGGATCTACCAGCTACAAGTCCTCCATACACTTGCTCTGTAAAGCTTTCCGCAGTCTCTTGGGTTTACTCTTTATAGTTGGAATAGAAAAGATCGGTTTTCTAAGCTCATACATACAATTAATTGCAATGTTTGCTATACACCAAAAACAAGAGTTTAACCTTTCTACGCGTTGTCTTAAAAGTATACTCAAGCAGTATAACGAATTTGGTATAAATTTTATACTCCAAAGTTTAGTTTTAATACTCTATAGTTGCAATTGTGTATTTTTGAGTATTATTTTTATACGAACCTACATCGAAAATTCGATAACATATCGCGTTAGCTGGAATTTAGTGCTTTTCTGTTTGTCGCGTTAGTGATTATTATGAAATATTGGTGGAGATGAGTATAAAATGTATACTTTCGTAGTATTAAATTGATAAGCATCTTATTAAGAAATTGTTCATACTCAAGAGTATAGAATTCATGTAACAATCGTATAGGTTCTATGATGATTTTTTTTGGGTGTACTAGAGATTAGTTTAGTTTAGTTTTATTAGAAAATTGGGTCCAATAAAATTTTGCAAAATCAGATTAAATATTGACAATGACATTAAAGATTCAGTGATTATACATTTTCCATTACGTCACGTTTCACGGGAAAATACAATCATGTTTTCGATCTTCATTTATTACAAAAATATCCATACTAGCGGAATTTTATTTAATTTCCTTTCAAATTTAATGTGTTTGGTTTTTGCTTAGAAATTGTTATTTTAAAGGAAGGGGGTAAATTATGACCCTTGATAGGTTTGCAAAACTCACCTTAGCATTCTGAAAAATAAATCAATCAAATAAATTAACCTTAAAGGGTACCCAAGGGGTCGGCTACTAAAGAGAAGCCTATCTTTCTGGTTCCGCGTTGATTTTGATATTGCATTTTTGAAATTTCAGGCACGTTGCAGGTAACAACAATGGTGGCCGGTGTTGTTGTAGTTGTCGCCGATATGTTTGTTGCTCTGCATTTAATTTTTTTGCTATGCGGCGCTTCCACTCTTTTCGCTGTTTACCAAAGATGGCATCTAAAATTTTCCATACACATGTTTTCTTTGCCCCCCTTCCTCTTCCGCTTTCTATTCTTTGTTTGTTTGTGTTAGATTGTTAAATAATATTAAATGAATTTGCTTTAAATCGGACAGCTGATTTGGCAGCAGCTGACTGCGAACGGAGAGGGCAAAAAGAGAGGCAAGAAGAGAGCCAGGGCAAACAAACATATTTGACAGACTAACTGGCGGAATTTGTTTTCTATGCCGGAGTTAGGTGAAAAGGGGGCGGGCGGGGGATGGATCGTTCTATCAATTTTTGCGCCGCACTTTACACATGCGTCACACACACATACAAACGCATGCCCTCGAGAAATTCAATAATAAAACGCAGAATATGATAATCAAGCTGAAAAAGAGGAAAACAAACTCACCACTGACTGTTTATCAAAGAGAGCGAGAGAAGGGGAGAGAGAGCAAGCTTTCTGACACACCGACACATAAAAGCGAATTGAGTTAGGAACTGGCTAGCTCCTCGCCTCATCCCACCCCCTCGTCCAGCCCACTCACAGCTGGGCCACTTGTTGATGAGAGAGAGAGAGAGAGAGAGCAATGCGCGAGAGAGCGAAACTCACCACACTGGGGCATCGATTGTGGTGGCCTTAGCGGCAACAACAAACCAGCAAGCCGCCCTTTTTTCCGCCGCAAAAGAGAGCCAGCTCCTTTGCTGAGTCCTCTCTGGCTCTCTCTCTCCGTGAAACTTATCAAGGTCGTTGGTTGGCTTGGCGTTTCTTTTTTTCGCTGTTGTAAGCGGGTTTTTCTACTTGTCCGCCCTCCCACCTCCCCCTTGCCCGCTCTGCAGGTTTACCATCATCCTTTGGCAAAAAAAATTCTTTTGCTTTTATGTTATTGGGTTTCTCCTGCTTTTTGCTGTTTCGCATGCCTTTGGCTTGTTATTCGTTATTGCGCTGCTTGTTGGCTTGTTGTTGCTCTCCTGCTTCTCCTTGCCGTGCACTCGAAGAAAATGAATAGAGGTCCTGAGAGCCATTTTCATTTTTATCTCTACACCCAAAAAAAAACAAGGATTTAACCTTTCTACGCGTTGTCTTAAAAGTAAAAGTTTAGTATACATTTTATACTTCAAACTATCAAATGTATACTCCAAAGTTTAGTTTTTATACTCTATAGTTTCAATTGTGTATTTTTGAGTATTATTTTTATACGAACCTACATCGAAAATTCGATAACATATCGCGTTAGCTGGAATTTAGTGCTTTTCTGTTCGTCGCGTTAGTGATTATTATGAAATATTGGTGCAGATGAGTATAAAATGTATACTTTCGTAGTATTAAATTGATAAGCATCTTATTAAGAAATTTTTCATACTCAAGAGTATAGAATTCATGTAACAATCGTATAGGTTCTATGATGATTATTTTTTTGGGTGTAGATAATAACAAGACCGATAAGACATTTTTACATAATATTTGATTATGATAATAATAATAATATTATGATTTTATTATTTAACACTTTATCTCTCTTTAGCCGTTCAAAGCCTGGTAACTTTCAAAGCAGTCCTTGGTTTTCCTGCCTGTATTTTGCCTCGTAAGGTGTTCCCACTCCACACTCTTCGCCGCGACGCCCACTGTTGGGCACTTTCAGTTGTTGTTGTTCCTGCTGTTTAATTTACTTCGTTTACCTTGCCCCAGCGTTTATATTGCGCGTGTCCCTGATCCTGGGTTTTCCCTCCTCCCGGCCGGCCTTTCCCCGCAATCCCCTCGCCGCTCTGCTTGTATTTGCTTTATGTAAACAGCATGAAATGCCACTGGAACTTAACTAAATTGTTTGAAATTATGCTCGCTAAAAGTTGTGAGGGAATTGCGGGGAATGCCCTCTTGTTGCTGTTATTGTTGATGGTGCTTCTTCACCAGCTCGTTAGATGCGGCTAAAAAGTTTTAGCCATGAAAATTATGTGCACCAACTTTCAGGTCGCACTTTAAATGAGGGCAACATAATGGAATCTAAGGAAAATGTGGTCAAAGGAATTACAACCATACTCTTGTGTGCATAATAATGAAAAGGATGAAGCTTTGACGGTTGTTAAAGTGAGGTGAGATTGCTTTAATTAAATAAACATTTGGTTTAAGGTTTAATTTAAGGTGTGTGTTAATGTGTTATCCTTTTTTAAAGCATTTATCCTATTTTGAAGCTTCTGGCATTACTTTATTGAGCTGTCCAACAGCTCCTTTTATGCCAAAACTCCCCTTGAATTACTTCACCATCCATTATGTGGCTATATGATATTCCAGTAGGGTTTCCCCCCTCGGAATCATCGGAATTCCTCAATCCCCCAGGTGCCCGAGAATACCAGTTTTATTCCCCGCCTCACACCCATAACTTACAGCTCGTAACTAGTGCAGTAGCATCGTGATTCGCAAGATAACCAGATTGCAGTAGAAGATTGCATGATTGGACCACGGTGCGTATACGTCATAACTGGTGGCCCCCGCCACTTCGTCCCCGAAGCATCTACGTCGGCTTCCACTCCAGCGACACTCTACTGTGCCACAGGTTAGCGCGCTTTAATGCCGCCATCTATTTTTAGCCATTTCTAATGAGCGGTTGCTATTTTTAGGCCAGGTGCTCGTGTTCGAGCTTTCGCCCCGTCGACTCTGCGACTCGAGTTTTGGTTTCGTTTTTCACTGTTCACTGCAGAAGACGCAGGCGGCGAAGATTGGAATTGGCGGGCGGATGGCTCAGATGGGACGACGGGTGGAAGTGGCCACTTGATTGCCGATCTTTGGCTCGGCTTGCTCTCCGTTTTGGGCCGCTCGTATGGTGTGGTGCCTCTGCCCGTTCTTTTTGCCAGATCATTATCATCATTGCTGGGCATTGCAGTTTCGTTTTTTTCCGATCTGTTTTTGGCCAGCGTTGGTAATTGTCTTTTGATGGCATTGATCACTTGAGCCCAGCTAGTTGAACGGGTTTTTGCGGCTCGAAAAGTGGGGGTAGGGTATTACACATTGCTACTGCAAGTTGTTTATGAGGAAGTTTATGTGAAGAAAATTATGTAAAATCATTGTTTTAGCCTTATGTGGGTTTACTGATCATTGGATAAATATAAATGGATTGTGGATTATTTTACCAAGGATTTGGGTCCCTCTTCGGGCGCCATTATATTTCAGAGTAGTTCTTTGGTAAAACTTTTTTTTGTATTACAGGAAGTTAGGATAAAATTAACTAAGGCAAATTATGAAGCTCTTTTTCTGGGACCCTATAATTTGCTTAAACTCAATTAATTTTCTTACTTCCATGTAGAGCATTCACACTTCCAAACTAGCCCAAACATGCCACTTTAAAATAGCCAAAAAAAAAGAAAAAAAAAGAAACCGTCTAAAGGCGAAAAAACAAACTCGAAAAAATACTTCATTTGTTCCACTTGTGGCTTTGAGTGCCAAAAATCGCCAACATCATAATGTTTGATGACTGTGAAAGTTTCCAAATGGTTCATTAAGCCGCTTAAATACGCCACACAGCCAATACACTCTCTGTGTGTGAGTGTGCGTGTGCAGGGTACAGTTTTGTCTGATTCCCAGCGGGAGATCATTAGAATCTGGGCAACGGGAAATGGCCAGAACCCAGACATTAACCAGGCACTAGTTTGGCTAATGGAGCAGTCTGAACTAAAAAATGCCTCCAAAATGATTGCGTTAAGTAGACCACACCGCAAAAAGCCGTGGGCCTGTCTTCGGACCGCGATAAAATGCCACTTTTGACCACCAACTCGTCAACCTTCAAATAGACATTTATGTGTCTAATTTTAGACCGGATAAATATAGGGGGACAATTAGAGACCGAACAATGCACAGTCAAATAGTTCAATTCAAATACGCTGACCAATAAAACGAAATGGAAAAGGAAGGAAAGGTGGTTGGCATAGCTTGGGTGTAGGCTAATGAATTATCTAAATTATGGGTCATCTATAAATGCTTGAGAGCCCAGCAGATGCGCCTAGCTCAGGAAGTGGGAGGGACCCGTTGGGGGAAATCACCTATAATGACACTAACAATGAGCTTCGGGTCCTCTAGCTGGCCAACAATCGTAGGAGTTGACCTTCTCCTTTTAATGGAATATATTATATTTATAACAGTTACGTGGGCAGGGCCTTATCCTTAGAACATGTAAACGACTTTAATAAGTTCGTGTTTAGATATATTTCCCTCAATTAGGAGGTCAAGGCTTAAGTTCTGGTTGCTTTCTTTGATTGCGATTCCAATTAAATTATACTTGTTGTAATGTCAAAGTTTAAAACGATGACATTTCGTAGATATTTTAACTAAATATTTATTTGCATTCATTTTTATTTCCAAATAAGTTAAATGTTTGGTGATTAATTGCTTTAATATTTTGTTATGTTTAGAACCTAATTCTAATAATGCTTAAATAAATATCATTTTGTGACACTTAGGGTAAATAACATCAACCAGAGCCAAGGAGTGACACATGTAAGCCTAAAAGCCATTGTTCCAAGCAAAGTAACTTTATTATTTTTGATTAAGGATTCTATTTACAACATTTGCTCCGCATTAAAAGTTCGTTGTGGGAGAAAAGCTGGTTACCTTTTGCTACTTATTTTTTCGCTGCTGTTTCCCGTCGACAAACATCTTTGAAGTTAAGGGGCAACGAAAAGTTTGCCAGCGAATTCAATTGGTGTAAAAACAAAGCAAAACTTTTTAATCAGGCAAAGTTTAAGCGAATGTAAATGAGCAATAAAGTGATTTAATTCGTGCTGATGCGTAAAAAGCGAAAACATTTGCGGCTGGCATTCCGCAAGACTATTTAAGGAGCCGGGGCACTCGATCAAATCATGAAAATTACAACTCATCCGAGTACTTAGACATTTTGGTTAATAAGTTTCTAGTGAGCTGCGAACACGATTGTTTGGCTAGCCAAAAAATTAAATAAATAAATATTTGTCTTGCCAAAAAGTTCTCTCGCTCTCTCTCTCTCTCTCTCTGCCATAATGGTTGTTTCTTTGTTATGAATTTATAATGAAAAAAATAAAAATTAATAAATAAATAAATAACAATGAAGCAGCTGAAGTATTACCTTGAGATCATTAGCAATTCGATGAGGCCGGAGAGACAGCTAGAGATGCAGATAGAGGCGGTTTGCCACGTCATTCTCTTGTCTCCGCCGAAATCTTTGGCAAGCCGAACTCTTGACGAGCCGGGGCTCGATTTGATTTAATTGCTTTCATTGGGCTAACCATTATTAATGAATAGGAAGAGTTCTCTTTTCTCGCAGCCATTATTTGTGTTTGGCTAACGGGCATCTGTCTGGCCGATAATGAAGATAACAGGGCCTCGAATGAGATAACTATTTTTAGTCCATGTATATTTGGATCCAGCTGAGATTGAGGCTAATCTCTGCTACGTCTAGTTTCTGCTCTCCGCGAGGGTTTCTTCACTTTCCTGACGTCATTGGGGAGTTCTTCAGTCTGGTTGTTTGACAACGCTCCAAAAACTTCTCTAGTTTCAAAAGGCTCTCAAGGGGACTCCAGTGAACAAAGCAAACATTGCAGACTTGAAGTGCGCAAATCGAGAGTTCTTGTCTGCCAGATACCCTGTAAAAGATAGAGCTCTGTCTGGAATGTTAAAGTTATCTAAAAGCGTTTCATTTAACTACTTGGAATTATATGTATACATATATAAGATGCGTTGAAATTAGATAAAAGTTGGGAGAGAGTGTGCTAATTGGCATCAGGGAGGAGTTTACATTCCAGGAATATTTCGAAAAAGATAACGCTTGAATTCAGTTGGCTTTGTGGCCTCTAGTGTGGCTCAGAACTTGATGAAGAAATGTTCTATAAATAAGGGAGTACTACACTCTTTCTGAAATATTTCAAGATGAGAAATTAATTAAATGAAACAAAATATTAACCAGCTTTATATACCCCCAAACATCAAAATACCATGGGTACCATCCCAATTCCAAATGACGCATTGTTCCTAGAGACACACTCACAGCATCGCAAAAAGAGTGGAAATAATACGAAAAATTCTTTGCTTTGACAGCTTTCAAGCCCAGAGACATTGGCTGCTCATCGTGTCCAAGTGATTAAGGTGTCAATTGGGCAAAAAATCGAAGGAGGGAACCGAACATCGCTCGGATGGTGAAAACACACAGTAAACACAGTTAAGCCGACATCGAAATCACATAAGAAATGAGTTTTTAAACAACCGCTTCGGTAGCAGCTAGCTGCTACAGGAAAAAATACAAATAACACGCGGAATAAAGAAACAAAATAAAAATCTTAATCAAATAACAAAAAATGGTTACGCACAAGGTCCCCAACCAGCCAAAAAAAATATAAAAGAGACAGAAAATCGAATTTTTGAGCAGATAGAGAGCTGAGAACGGGAGAAAAGAGGGGCGCGGGCATGATAAAGCAGCTAAGCAAATAAATCAATAATGAAAATATTAGAGGCGACAGGTTCACAAAGTGTTTTATATGATTTGTGGCCTTCTCTTTCGTTCGAAAAAAGAGATATTGAGAATAATAACCAAGAACAACAAATAGGAGGCAACCGGTTCTCAAGAGATTTCACGCGTGAGTCGTTAAACGTCAATTAAAGCTTAATGTGATGCCCGAAAAACGAGCATCCACAGATTCCCGCTCAGCTATGCTTTTTGTTTTATTTATTCTCCTTCTCATAGCTTTGCGTTTGGCACGTGAAGCAGAAAATCGCCGAAAGCTGCGCTTGCCTGTTGATCACTGATCACTGATCGCTGATCACTGATCACTGGTACGCCCTCTCGCTCCCGCAGCCGGCGATCGTGCGTTTAACTGTTAACAAATCGTGCACACGCTGATGTCATATGCCGCCAGCTTTTATCGCACTCCCTCTCTCTCTCGCCGCCTGTCTCCCGCTCGCTCTTATCGCCGATGTGATGTCATTATGCAGCCGCCACCGTCGGCGATGCACAGAGGAAAATACACACACACTCGTATATCATCGGAATTGATCATCAGCCGCGTATTTCTTCATGTCACAATAGATTGTGTTTGTGACTTTTGAACATATTAGATTTATGTTCTCAGACTTTCAAAGTTGATCACTAAAACAAATAAATTTAGCTTAGTTAATTTAGCGGTTCAGTCATTTTTGTTTATTTTTTAAACGAGACACTCAAACATCTTTGCGGTGTATAATTAGTTATTAGTATTTCGCTCAGATTCTTCATGTCCCAATAGATTTTATAGCAGTTTTTTTACTTTAACATGACAGTCCTTCATATGAGAAATTGAAATTGTACACTAAAACATAAAACAATTTAAGAATATAGTGCCCCCAATTGGTATATAAAAAATATTTCATTTGAATACTTTAAAATATATTTTAAATTGATTACCAACTTGTACTTATTTCTAAAGAAAATATAATATGAATTTAGCACTTAAAATATTCGATAATTTAATATTGGAAACAATTTTAATCGATTACAAATTTATTGCGATTTTTCTGCTATTATCGATACTAAACTATAAATAAAAACTCATAAAATGCCTTAAAAAATATACAAATTTTCCCTTTTTCTAGACTACAAAAAAAAAGTAATTTTAAAATGCAAATTTCCAAACATCTTAAAAGCTACATTTTAATTTTACACCAATTTTTCCCAGTGTGATTGCGATTATTGCAGAAACTCAAGCTCGCTCTCCTGGGATCACGCTCTCCGCGTTTCCCGCTCTTTCTGATTCTCCATCTGAGTTTATTCTAATTGGATTGTGTGCGGTTCAAACTGGGAACTGTTGACTTTTTGTCATGTTTGTTTATCACTTTTGAGGCCTGCTCTGCTTTCGTCACAGTGAAGCCTGCCTAAGAGCAACGCTCAAACACTATTCCATCGTGTGAGTAATGCCAGCGAAGTAGCCCTGTGGCCCGTATCACTTTATCCGCTCATTCTAGTTGTCTCGCTGGCAATAAATGCTAATTTACAGCATTTGGAATTTACACGTGACTTTAGTTGGGCATTTGGAAACTTATACCCATGTGTATGTGTTCTTAAGTGTGTGTGTGTGCGTATGGTGTTGATTAAATGAGTTGTTGTTGTGCTGGCTCTGTTTGCCATTATTCTCCTTGTTTGCTCCCTTTGTGTTATTGACTCGAAATATTACGCATACGACGCGTGTGCTGACAAAACAACAATCTCCTAGATGGTGTAATGCAAATATGTGTTACACAATCCAAATAGATATAATTTCTATTAGGCAGGAAATAATAATTACTCTTGGATATATTTATTAAGGGAGTAAACTTGAAACTATGAAATTATCTTTAGAACAATTACTTTACATGTTCGTAAGAATATAAATCCGTTGGTATATATTTTTTCTAACTTTCTTTAAGTTATTTTTGCTGTCTCAGCGTGATACTATTAATATGATCCCTGAATTAATAGCCTTAGGAAAACCTCTTACTTGCTTACTATTTTATAAACCAAAGCCAACCTGAAGTGTCTCGTTTTTTCCACCACTTGTAGCTTGTTCTTATATAATTTCCCTAACCTTTTCCCCACATTGCACAACATTGTTTGTTGGGAATAAGCCATAAACTAATTAAACAGCAAAAAGCGGGTAAAAGGTTGAGGGTTGAGGTTTAAACGTTGTTTATTGTATCACCAAATTAGTTTAGTCTCAGCCCTGTTAGCCTGTTTTCCCCCTGACATAATTGCGGACTTCCCCGAGAGTGTCAATTGTTCTGAGGACTGCATCTGCCCCTGCATATTAGCTGGAAATTGAACAATTTGTGACGTGCTGGCTTTAATTGCTCTGGCTTAGTGTTTTCAATTTTCCTAGCATGTCGAGAACATGCTTTTCCCGCCCCTTCGGCCTCGCTCTCTCTCTTGCCTGTTATATCTTCAAGGTCGCCGCCGACTGTGGGTGCAGAAGATTGCATTGAACTTGAACTACGAGGGGGTGGGTTGGTTGGTCGGTCCGAGGGTCGATTCGCTCAGTGGCTGCCAACTGGGGGCGTGTTCTCTATATATATTCCTTTATTTCTTCTCCCCGTCGTCGAGGTGCGTGGGCACTCACTCATTTGGCTGTGAGTGCACTCACTCGAGAAGTGCGCACAAACAGCTCAAATCTGTGAGCGCCTCTCAAGTATGCTATGGAATTTTCACTTCTCCATGTGTGTTTGTGTGTGGCGGTGGTAATGCATAAATTAAGTGAATATTCAAATATTGCACTTTGTATTTCGTTTTGGTTGTTGTTTTTAGCTAGCCAAACAACTGACGTCAGCGGGGGAAAGTCCATGGCACAGAGGCATCGAAGTCCCCGTCTCAACTTTAAACTTTCCCAGCTATATTTAGCATCTAAAAAAAGAACAAACGAGGGAGAAAGTTTTCTGTTTTTAACAACAGTTCCTTCCACTTCTAGTTTCTATTTGATTTTCTTTTGCGCTTTTGGCAACGTTTCAGCAGACAGAGAAAGTGTTGCATACTTGGTGGCGCTTTTCCTTTGTTTATTGCTGCAGGCATTTTCAGTTTAGAAACAAAACAAAGAACGAAACAAATCGAGAGAGGGAGGATACTTATCATAACAGCCGCAAAAACCAAACGAAAAAGCCGCAAGACAACCAACCACAATTCCCTACCATTTCCTGTGACATTTCCACGGAAACTGCAAGTGAAACTCGAAAATGAAACGCAAAACCTAAAAGTCGAAGCTCATTACGAATGCAAAAGGCATTCCGCCTGCATTTGACGGCATTTACCAGAGGGACAGAAGGTTCTCTTATAGGTTTCGGTACCCTTGAATCGGCCATAGCTAACACTGTGAATTTAGCTCGCAATTTATGGCGAAATTATTCCCTTTGGCGGGAGTCTTGGGTTGCCTTGCCATAGATATGAAGTATAATGATTAAATCAGGAATAAACCAGAGATGTATATTTTTATATTTAAAGTTCACACTGGAAAGTATTGTATTTTTAAATTGTAGGTTCTCTATCCATAAATAAATTACAATTCATATTAATAAACCTCTAAATATATTATGTAGACTTAATTTAATAATATAATTAGCATTTTAAAGGGTTTCCCTACTAAATTTACCCCAAAACAGCTTGAATATAACACACTTATCAACTTTATGGTTACCTTTTCCTGAGAGTATTGCCACTTCAGTGTGCTCCCTACCTGGGCAACCTGTGTTTGTGTTGGCCCCTCAACTTTAGTTATCAATTTGCAACCGCCGCCGCAAATCGAGAATGCAAAACACAAAAGCAAAGTCAAAGTCAGGCTTTGCCACCTGTCAGGGCCAGGGATTGCCATGTTACATACATTCCGCTTCGTCCAATCGCAGTCCCAATCCCAAACCCAAACCCACTCACACTCCCATTCAGCTGGGCATTATGGCCAGCTTGTTGTTTCAAGGACATTTCGTATGCGTCAAATGTCCGTCCTTTCTAAGTTTTTGTTTTGCATTTGCATGCGAAAACCAAACTGGCCGCAGCGAAAGTCTATGGCTATATCACTATATGCCAGCCCCAACTGAACACTGCATTTGCATAGCGAATAGCGAATAGCGAACAGCGAGTCACTACTCCTTTTGTTCTTGCCTAACTGACTGTCGCAGCGGAAATTCTCCAACTCTCTCTACCTTTATTTTTTTGCGCGAATTGATTGACGCCGCACGCAGTTTGAATATTTGATGCCCTGGAAACGGCAAATAAATTGGTTTATCTAACCAAAACACACAGAAAAATGCCCTTTGTTCGACTTGTTTTGGGCCATAAAAATAAATTGCTAATTTTCTTATTGCTTCTGCTGCTCGCTGTGCTGGGTGCTATGCGATTTTCACGCTTCAATTTTCAATCTTCCATCTTCATAAATGGGCAAATTCGATGGGTGCCAAGCACCTGATGGTACTTCAGCATAGAATCGGGTTACCTATCGGCTATATCCCCCCGGTCCGCATATATATATATGTATGCTTTATATCCGTTTTATATATTTTTCTGTGCGGTTTTGACAGGCAATGTAAGTTATTGGTTTTTAATGCGCCTCTCGTGCGCAGGAAAATGCCTGCCAAAAAGGAAGGGGGTGGTGTGTGTGTGTGTTCCTGATGGGCTCATCAATAACGATGATGGGTTACAAAAAACCCGGAGAGGTATCAGGAGCAGCATTATGCAAATATGCAAATTACACGTGAATTACCTCGAAAAAACATATTGAATTATGAATTTCTCAAAATTGAGAGGAAGCCTCCAGCAGCATAAATGTAATTTTAAACGGGAATTCCTGGAAAAAATCCTTTAAAAATCCCTAATGAGGCGGGGAATTCAATAGTTTTGACAGTCCCCGCACAAAATCAGTTGGCAAACCCTGGTACTTGGCTGGATTACTCCTCTGAGTTGGCTTACAAAGGAGTTGCGTGGGGGGTTGAAGGGGACCCGAGTGGGCGGAGCCTAACCCTTTGGGTTTGATACTGTTAATGCTGTCGCAAGCTTCCAGTTCAATAGGGCGCAACGAGAATATTCTCTTCGTATTTAATCATTTAACGCCTCATTAATTCATCACTTTCAATCAAATTTTACGCTTACATACATTTTCCATAGCCGTAAACGCAGGCAGGCAGGCAGGCAGGCGGACAGCTGGGCAGGCAGGTGTGTGAGTGAGAAATCATCGCTTCATTTACCACAGTAACCGCTGGTGAATCCGAGTCCGCGATAAAGGTGGCCTCGCGGCCTCTCCGCCTCTCCAGTCTCTAAGCTCAATGAGTTTTCCCTTTAATTTTTAAACTTTTGCGACAACATTGAACTTAACTTTATCAAGCTCCGTCCTCCGCTCCTAAACGCTTCACAGACCGCACTGCATACTTAAGGGCGCACTTCCTTTGGCTGCATAACCCGTGACTCGGCGGTAACACGTTTTCTGGCCACGTGACTAAACGCCAACGCAATTGGTTTAGGGCTTATGTAAGCCAGGGATTCGCACAGGGAAGCTGTAGAAATTTCGGTGGAATCTTTATGCAATTCACGATGCGATGTGCCTTCTTCCAGGAAAGTGCGCCATTCAAAACTACATACACTCTGCTTTCTTTCACCCTAATGGCTAATGGGCAATGGGTAATGGCTAAAAGGATTCCAAGTCAACTCGAATCGAACATTTGGCATTCGTCGTCGTTGTGTGGCGGATATTCTGCCAACTCAGCAAACACATTTCACTGGCCTGCCGCCTGCCTGCCTTCTGCTGTTTTAAAAATAACTCCTTGTTTTGTGGAATTCCATGGAAATCATGCACATCGGG
Organism: Drosophila rufa; assembly: GCA_018153105.1. Taxonomy (NCBI): domain Eukaryota; kingdom Metazoa; phylum Arthropoda; class Insecta; order Diptera; family Drosophilidae; genus Drosophila; species Drosophila rufa. The sequence continues at coordinate 8,898,530 of JAECXS010000002.1, forward strand.
AAATGTAAAAATATTGATGTTTTCAGTCCCAGTGTGGGCTGCTAATTTTAACTGATACTCTTTGCAAATGGGGAAATAATTAGCCAAAGAGCCCAAAACGGAAACTTGGGGATCGGCGGAGGAGCCTACTACGCATAGTCGGGAGTATATATAATTACCAAGTGAATACTCGTATATTTTTGCGGGTGAGGAGGGAGGCGCTGCCCCTTGGCTTCTTGGCCCCTGGCCGTGGTTATAAAAATAAGTGAAAATTTATTTAAAAATCATCGCACTTCCAATTCCAATGCAGCAGACACGCCGCTGAGGCAGCGCCAGAAACAGATGCTCAGAATTTCCTTTCTTTTAGTTGAAGGAGATCGCCGGTCAAAGCAACAACACAGAACAGAAGGCGACCAAAATACTTGTACAATAACAAAACAAATCAAAACCGAACCGAAAGCGAGTCGAACCCAAAAATAATACAATTTTAAAATATATCTCTCAGTGTGCGGCTGCCTCTCTGCTGTGTGTGCGTGTATGTGTGTTTATTTCGATTTATTTTCGACCGATCGGTCGGAATAAAGAGTTAAGAGGCTTTATTAGCAAGTCGGTTGGGCGCGCGTCGTGTTGGTTGCTCTCCAAATTCATCCGATTATCGATAATTAAAGCCAGTTATCGAGGTGTCTGCTTTGTGTTGGAACTTCAATTGTTATTGAAAATATTTATAAAGTGATTTATTTATAAAGATAATTAGATAATAAGAAAACGCGCGCGTATTTTGTGGGTTCTTATAAAATTCAAACTTATTATCGATAAATAAAATGGTTTTTCGTTGTATATATTACAAATTAAAACTATAATAAATATTTTAAACTTCAAATGCCTCGCGTACTAAGACTTATCGTATATATATAAATAAAAGCCTTTGTAAAACTTCTTCGATTATATCGATAGCTTGCTTATTATCGATATACATTCAAAATGTCATCCAAAGTGGCTTCTGCTCCTTTTTGCTTCTTAGCCAGAACGATTTCTTAGCCATTTAAACGCTTTGCTCGCTTGTTGAATACATAATTGGCCGCTTAATACGATTTCGCTATAATCCGATTAGCTTCTCCTTCTTCTTGTTGGCAAAACATAAAAAGGCAAACAAAGTTTGCATGGTGCAAGCATCCATCTCCTTTTTACTTAACATCCTTGGATGCCACAAGCCGTGGAAAGAAATCCTTTGTGCACACACGCACACACACCCACACTCAGTCACAGGACTCAACGCAACTCAATCACTTCCATGAAAACGCCATTAAAGCGCTTGGAGAGCGCTTAACTCGAAAGCCCATCAAAAAGAGATTCGGTCGAACGAGGGGGAATCCCCTGCGGAGGATTCGGGGCTTGTTCAGTCCAAAGATGATTTGGTCGCCTTGCTGGCACGGGGCATAGGCATTATTATCTTATTTCGGGTTACCTCTAATTTTAAAATGGCTCAAACGCAAACGCAAACAAACAAACAAAGATGAACCGAACTGAACCGTAGAACAGAGCAGAGCAGAGCGGCACAGCACAGAACGGATCCGAGCAAAACGAGAAAACGGAACAGCAGCAGCAGAAGAAACAAAAAGCGTTTTTTATAGAACATTTATTTATAATTATACATTCTCGGTGTATATGCGATTTTCTGCGCCAGTAAAGTGAAGTGTAGGAAATATACACACGGTCTATACCATACCTCCTCCTCGTCGCCCATCCAAACATATATAGATTCTTGTACAATATTTTCATTTCCAATCCCCGATCCGAATCAATCGCATCGCAGCATCGTCCCGTTCGACAATCGAAACAATCGGAATCGATCGATCATCGCGCGCGCTTCCGCCGTCGCTGTCGCCATCGTCGTCGCTGCCAATGAGAAATGAAAATCTGCAAAATGAGAGTGAAAGTGCTAGTTTAACACCCCTCAATCGCATAATTTCCATTCAGCCAAGTGCAAATCTGCTGTCATAAGTCGTGAAATTTCCCAAAATAAAGTGAAAACATCTGTTTTCGGGCAAAGAAAAGGGAAAATATAAAAAAGAGAAAATAAATCAAGAATCGAAAGAGTGCAACATGTTGCTGGCAACAAAAACAGTGATTCGCGCGGGCAACATGCTCTGGACCGCCGCCAGTGTTGTGTCGGTTGGCCGCCAGATGTCGCTTACTGGCCCAACGGCCACCAGATGGCGTTCCTCTCGCGATCGTTGGCTATTTTCCCCATCGCCCCACAGATGGCGCCAGCAGGCCCATCACAGAACGTAAGCAAGCCGAAAAAAATCAAAACATTGCGAAAATCTCGGATAAAAAATAAGAGTAAAGGAAAAAACGCTTGAGGCCTTCGCACCCAAGCGGCTTAGCATGAAAAGCTTATCACCTAAGGCCTCGAGGCTAGACTGGCGACTAAGAAAACAGGCAAAGAACTTGAGATGAAGTGGGATTTCGGGGCCTGTCACTCAGCTCAAAGGGCGAGAGAGCTCTCAAACAATTTCCGTTTCCGCCGGGAAATTCAATATGCCGTCTGGTGCAGACTCCCTCCTCTCCGACGACTCCCCTCTGTCTCTATAATTCGGTTTACTGGCTGCCGACACTCCATTTTATGTGCTCCTCTTCGCATATATCTAAAAATATTCCCTGTCCCCTTTTTTTTCTTGTTTGTTTTGCCTTTTATTTTGTGCAAACTATAATTATCTAGAAATTTGTAGGGTAATGGAATTATAAGTAGCCATAAAAACATAAAACTTCACTTATACTTAACTTAACTTTTCTAATGAAAAAACGTCAAGGATCCATTGTTGAAAACCCTCAAGCTTCAGGTCTGATTTATTATTTTTGAATCAAATTATAAAGCAAACAGTAATATTCCCTGAAATTCCCCCCAAAAATCCTTTAGAGCATTCATATTCCTGTTCAGTTTTTCCCCTCGCATTATTTTTTGTGTATGTTTGACTTTTCGTTCTGTTGTTTTCTAAATTGCAACAAAAAGTTGTTTATTTACGCAGATTTCTGTAGACTTTGGCCCTCGGCCAACAATTGCAAATGCTCGAAAAAAAGGAAAACTGAAAAGCTGAAAACGGCACGGAAAACCAAAGCAATGAGTTGGTTATTTTGCTTGCAAAACCAAAGGGAAAAAAAAAAACAAAAATAATGAGTATTATAATTTGAACTGATTAGAAATCAGCTCGAAGCCCCAGATATAATGCAAAATATTCACCAGAAATTATTTGAAAACTAATCAATAATAATAATGTGTGTGTGTGTAGTGTCCGACTTGAAAAATTATAAAATAAATTTTGACTTTTTGACACAGAAAAGCGCTCTCTTGCTCAGAGTATAGAAAGAATATATAGATATAGGCGGTAGTAGCAGCAGCCGAAGAGGAGTGGGCGTTAGGGAATGTTGAAGGTATAGGAAGATATATGTCATCAATTGGGAAAGAGACGAAGAGACGGCAAGGCGGCGAGCGGCATGAGCAAGCAATAGAACGAGGTGGGAAATGTGTGGAAAAATATTGAGGGGGAAATTTATGAGAGACAACTGCCAGCTGAATCTTTTTGATGTTTACGTTTTTTTTTTTTTTCCTATCTGGGCAATATAGGCTCTTTCAATGCCCTTTATTAAAGGATTTTGGGTGATTAAAATCTGTCAAAACCTCAGAATCCTTTTCTTAGAATAATTGGATCTTTCTTTTAAGATAAATATATAAATAATTTAAAGTCCCAATAAGGAAAACTAGTTATGTTGACTATAAAAAGGGTTTCTTTGAAGTTTGGTCTTTTATAGTAAAATGTATAGAAGAATACTGATTATTCTGTTTATTAATAAGACTGAAAAAACATGATATCTTTATATAACCATAAAAAGATTTAAGATTTGCCAAGTTTGCCTTGAATTTCAATTGCTTAAATTTGATTTCTTAATAAAGGAAGCTTCCCAGGTAAAAATATATTCCCAATATTTCCTATTTTAACAAAATTCTCATCCAAAAAATATATTGACTCTTGTGCAGAACTTACAGAATTTTATTAGCTTCGTCACTTAATCCCTTAATTTCTTTGTAATGTTAGGAAACATAATTAAACAAGTATAGTCCCAATAAGACCAATACTCTTAGGTTTTCAGCCATTAAATTGCACAGTTTTAATGCAAAAAACTTCGGAACATCATTAGTTTTAATTCGCTCTCCTGGCAAGAATTTAGCAATGAAATATTCCTAATTTGACCATAACTTTTAAAGTTCTCATCTCCTCTCTATTTATTTATTTTATTTTTTTTCCCGAGTAGTCCCAAGGGGAGAATTGGCTGAAAGGCAGTCTGAAGCAGTCATAGGTAGCCATTTCATTTGAAATGCCATGGCAACGCAACAAAGGCGGCACCACAAGCACAGCACACACTGCTGTGTGAAGCGCACAGATACAGATACTGGGGGAGACCTATGAGATACAGAAAGCTGATCAAGACTATGGCAACGTAGGTGGACTGGGCGAGAGGGGGATGGGATGCCTCCGATTGTCTGCTGCTGTGTGGCTGTTGCCGTTGTCGCTGAAGCATTTCATTAGCCACCCACGCACTCTGACACTCACAAGCCCACAGATACAGATACGGATACAGATACAGCAACAGCTACAGATACAGATACACAAGCGCAGGAATACTCCGCATCTATGTGGGCGTTTGTTGAGCACAGCACGCGCGCTTTTCCCTCAACGCAAGAGAATCCTGCAAGTGACTATCTGTCACCCAAAACTCCCCCAAAACCCCAAGCCCAACTTCCCAGGAAAACCACTCAGGAAAAGCCCCTACTTGTTGCACTTGTGTAGGCTCAACCCAGCGGGTGCCGCACCAGATACTCCTATACTAACTTGTACTTGTGCAATGATTAATGTCATCTCTCTCTCCGCTTCCTTTGCAGTTATACAACGCGGCAGCATACAAATCTCAGGTGGAAGCGGCAACGTCCACGTCGATGTCAATTCCCGTAAACAGCAAACAATAAGCCCATGTACAAATTCATAATATAGGAGGGGATCTTAAGCAAGTTTTCTAGAACTATACACGGATATTCATTCGCAACAACCTATGATGGCAGCTGAGCTGTGGCCATAGATATATTTTTGGAGAGAAAAACTGCAAGGACAGTTGGCTCCCGAATCAGGTAAGCTAAGGGTTATAATCATAAGTTATATCGGGAAATATAAGGGCATAACTTGGGTATTATAATACAGAGTTTATTGGGTTTAAGGTCTATATATTTATCATTTTATATCTCTTACAAACTTAGGAATATTATATAAATTGTTATTAAGATGTTTAAATAGATGCATTTAAAGTTATTACAGACTTTATGGGGATAATACAAGTATTTAAAATGTTTCAAAGTCTCCCAAAGAAGTAAATATTTTAAAATATGCCTTCTTCTTGAATCTCATGGCTGAGACTGAGTATTTCTCTCCTGACTAGCAAATAAAGATTTCAAACCTTAAAAACTCAGCGTCATAAGAGTGTGAATCATAATTAAAAGTGTTTAATATTACTTTCTAGACCGCAAAGAACTGATCTTTGGGAATACATTGTATTCCCATCATTTCGTACTGCTTCTCGAGCTCACGAGCGGATTCCTTAGCGGTCTGCGGACAAGACCTACAACAACAGCTGCGTATGCGTAATATTCACAACACACTGCACACTCATTCCACACACTCAAACTCACACAATCACACCATTCGCATCTCCAATGGCATTCTGGTTGGGCTTTCAATTAACGTGAAACATTTTTGCCAAAGAATATGCTTTTCTTCTTCCCAGCGAAAGGCGTGGGGAGAATTGTAAAGGCAGGCAGCGCGGCATTGTGTTACATAGTTCCGTGCAGTTATTGATGGTTTTGTATTGCAGGCAGGAGGACCCAGGGCAGGGCCCTTAATGAGCGGCAGCTAATTAAATTTCCGCAGATTTCCTGCGTGTGTCAGAAATTTTCCTTCACTTTTAATATCGACGGACGTCATTGAATGGTGCGCCCAGCCTCTGTGTGCCGCTCTCTCTTGCTGGGATTATATATTCGGGGGATCATCAAGTATTCAAGCACGCGTCTCCCAAATGTGTGTACACATGAGTGTTTATACAAAGGAGGGTAAAAAAGTAGTGCCTAGGCTGGATTGTATAGAGAAATAAATCAAAAGACTATAAAAAACTCAGAGAAATCTTAATAACATAATCAATAATGTTAATTTAAGTGATTTGAAGATGCTATTTTTCATAATTTTATGTTAATACCTAAAACTTAAATTAAAATCCTGTTGTTTTGGCCTGAACCGTAGGTGACGTGTGTATATTATATGTACTCGAGCAGGGGGCCGGATTCGGCCTGCGGAAAAATTCACCTGAAGATGAAATTTGTTTTTCCTCGCTCGGCGTTTTGTTTCATTTTGTTTACGCTCGATAATTGCACTCGACGACCGCAATAAAGGGAAATTAAAGTTTCCCTTTGGCAGCTAAGGTGGACCGCCCTTCCTTCCCCTCCTTCCTGCACTTTCCTGCATTTTCCCCCCTTTGACATTTGTGCAGTTTTGGCTTGACGTCGTCGTCGTCGTAGTCTCGTTCCTTGCCTTTCCTTAACGTTCCCTGTCATTTCATTTGCAGCTTTAAGTATTTTGGCTGCGGGCCAAAATGTTTTTCATGTCTTGTTGTCGCCATGCCGCAGACACGGCACCAATACCACCTCCTATACCGCCTCGCGGAGGAGCAGGAGACACACGGGACAGTTAGTGATTAAGCGTGAAAATATCAGATCCATCCCATCTCCCATCCATGGGGTACAGCAACCGCAGCAGCAACAGCAGCGCCAGCAAAAAGAAAAACAACTTGCAAAAATTTTCTAGTTTTTCTGCAACATTTTCCTGCCGCTCTATGTCTCTGCTTTCTCATTTGCTTCGCCTTTCGGTTTTTTGGCAAATGCTGTTTGCAAATTAAAATTGTTTTAGCGCAGATAAAATGTTGTGTTACAAAGGAGTGAGCCAAGAGAAATGAATTTAATTTGATTTGAAAGATTCAATTTATATGGGCAAACTCAAAAGGAAAGTCGTTTTCTTTGGGGAAACATGACCACTTTGGAAATGCAATTAGGGATTTTTTGGTTGGATTCTAAATTGTATTTTTAATCAAATAAAGACTTATAACATTAGCTTGCCAAAAAGATATGTGCATAGAGTGCGAAATACCCATATACTTTATTAATTTGCCAAAATAAATATTATTGAATGTCTTTTTAGGAAAAGAACGTTAGTAATTCAATATTTCTTTGCATTTTTTGTTCTTCAAATCATTAGAAGGTTGTCCTATTTAATAGGAAATAGACATTAAAATTCTTTAACACGAAGTTAGGCTCTTCTTCATATACTAGATTTATTTTACTGCATTCATCTCTCTTAGCTAAAATAATTATTATTATTTATTAGAACACTCGTTGTCATTGCGTTTAAAGAAGAATGGTGGCTAAGTCCTAGAGGAACTTAAGCTAAAATAAAAGAATTTAGTCTATATGCCAAGCTCTACCTGTTCCTTCCTTCTATATCTTAGCCAAATTAATCCTTAGTCAAAGTCTTGGCCTCACTTCCATAATTCTATAATCCCAAAAGGTATACTAATAATGAACATCTAAAACATCCTATGACTGACGGATTAAAGTTTTTCCGATTACTATATTTCTTCAAAGGAAGTTTAGCCGGAAGAGTGCACCTGAAGATCTTTCAGATCTCTCGTAGATCGCTGACGAAATCGCACTTTGTAGCCATTGTTTCGAGTTTCTGTTGCTTTTGTTTGAAATACCATTTGTTTTTCCCAACCAATATCGCATAGCCCCGGATCGTATATCGATCTGAGGCGCACAAACAATATATATATTCGTATATATACGCTTTACGATTTCCATGTGCTTTTCACTGGCCGGGGATTATCATCCAGCAGCTAGCCAACAGCGAGCCAAGGGGCCAACAATACAGAGGCAGAGACGCTACGAAGATATATACACAGATATTTGTTTATACGGAATGTCAGTACAACAAACACTGGCATCCTCTCGCTCTGTATCTGAATCTCTGCATCTGTGGCTGTGCCTACGGATACAGCTACATGTGTGTATCTGCATCGGCATCTGTATCTGTATCTGTATCTGTATCTGCAGCTGCGCAATTGGCGACGACAGACATCACACTGTTGGCTGTTAGCTGACATGGACAGCAACTGGCAGAGCGGGCAATATAGGATATATATCCTATATGTCCGGGGAGAGCTAGCTCGCAGGGGGAAAAAAGAAGGAGCGCATACCGCATGCTGTTCTTCTTTCGCCCGTATTCTTCTTTCTTCCCCTCCTCGCCCGCCCCCTTTCTGCAAATTACACATAGCGCGGCGCTTTCGTAACGCATTTTGGCAGCACCTGTCTTCTTCAGCCCCTCTCCCGGTCTTCTCACCACACCACACAGAGAAGCGGAAAATTGCAAAATCTAGTGTAGAAAGATTGGAAAATTTCGAAAGAGAATTGCCGAAGAAACTGAAATTTAATCAGCGAACCCATACACGGGCGCTGTGAGCTGTGAGTGTGGGGAAGAAAGGTGAGGGGAAGACACAACCACACACACACACACACACACACACACGGGAGAGGGACCAAAGCAGCGCCGCGTAACAGATCCCAGAGAGACCGAGAAAGAGAGGTGTGTGTAGAATGGGCGGTAAAAGGGGGGCTAGAAACTGGCGATCGAGGCGAGCTCTCTGTCTATATTTAGACCGAAATGCAAATGGCGACCCGCACACACACACACACATTCAGAGACCTGGGGAGAGGTGAAATTCCCCTGAGGTGAATTTTTTCCGATTTTTGCTCATGCGCCGTCTCCCCAAAACGATCGCCATTTTGGATTGAGATACAGAAAAATCGAAAAGAACCAGAAAAACATCAGAAAGAAACCAAGAAAATCAGAACAGAAAAGAGCAAAAAGATTGAATCGAAGAAGAAATCTCTATATAGATTCTTATAGATTCCTTCCTCGCCCATAACTAAATTTAAGAATTTGTTTTGGTTCGCGTTTTAAATTTAACTTGTGAATGAACTGGCCAACAACAGGTCGCCACCCGAACCAGAAATATTATCAATTTTCTGCAAGCGCCAAGTAAACAATCGATTCGAGCTGAAAATGTTATTGGCCCGAGTTTTATTTTTATAGAGACAGCTAGAGATCTCGCGCTGCGGGCACGTGCCGCGGCTAAAATCGTACCGAATGAGATATATAGCCGTCGTCTTTATACATTCATGCATACAGCCTATATAGTTTTTCTTGCCTTTGCATCATCGTGTGTCGGTCGGTCGGTCTCTCTGTCTGGTGGTTCCCATGTTTATACGGATTTTATGTTTGCCTTCGCTATGGGTTTCTATCTAGGTTCCATTATTCTCGGCTGTTTTGCATTCCTTCTGCCCGATGGGTGGTCCAGAAATGCAGACTGACGAGAGCTGCCCACCCAAAAATGGGGATAAATGGAGGCCGGACTGGGTGTTGTTGGGCTTTTGTTTTGACTGCGCCCTTTTTTTGGGGAAAGCATTTTAGATGCTAGAATTTGGATGAGTAATACCAACTATGGTTTCTGAGTTCTTTTCTCGAAATTATTAGTACTTATCTAATGTATTTAATAGTTATTATGCATTTCCAAGGGAAATACCTAACTTCCTATATGTTTTAAAATGTTTTCTAAGAAAATAAATCTAAAACAAGACAAGAAGAGCCTCTCCTGAACCTAGAATTGTTTCGGAAAGTAGTGGCCAGTCTTCTTCATCTCTAATAATCACAGGAATCTCTACGTGATCATCTTAAATAAATCGCAAAATATCAAAGCCATGTTCTATTAGTCAAAGGTATTCCCCGTCTAAATTTAGTAATCCCCCGCCTCTGGGCCAATTGCTTTTCAACTTGATTCCCATTTTCTCCCTTCGGTCTCAGCTGTGTAACCCCAAACCGAAAATGACAAACAGAATTATTGAAAAATTATGATTTCTTGAGCATGTCCCCAGGGCGTGACGACGAAGAACAACAACAGAGGAGGGGACGCACATACATAGGTGAACTGTGGAGGGGGTGTGGCCATGGCTAAAGGATTGTCTGTGCCTCGTCCAGCCCCACTTTTCCTTTCCTTCGCCACGATCCCTAGCCCGAGTGCATTCCACCCTGCTGCCTGGCTTTAGGTATACAGAGTTGCATTCGTGGTCGTACCTTCACGATCCCTACTAAAAAAAAAAAGGAGAAAAATGCCACGTAGAGCACGCGTGGTGTGTGTGTGTGCTTGGTGTGTGTGAGTGAGTGCCGGAGATTTGCTGTGGATTACCCCTCCGGCTGCAGTTCTTGTCGGATATATCTGCCCCGCGCTCAGTTTACTAATTGCTTCCGTTTGCCGATGCTACGGTTGCTGCACAGGAAGAAATTATGGCATAATTTGATAATATTTCATATCAAAATAAAGCTTAAGTGTTAGGTATCAAGTGGATATGAAAAAGTATCACTTGTATCACTTCAGGAATATAAATTTAAGCTTTTATAGTATCTCACATCTTTAGTAATATTCATTTTGATATTTTTTGAATTTTTATATTAAGATAACGTACCTCTTTATATAAACAAAATTATATCAGCTCATATTTGGCCTTATTCTTTTCTTCTTTCAATTTTTTTCCCTGTGTACCATGGGTGCTACGGCTGCCCTGAAGTTTTCAGGGGTCTCGAGACTCGGGACTCATTTTAATTGCATTTCTTTTAACGGTAACATCAGTGGCAGCAGCCCAGCAGGCCCCATCCCTTGGCCCATTCCCAACCCCCAACCCCAGTCCCCAATCCCAACCTCATCCCCTTTGGCTGCCTGTCAGTCTGGGCGACGGTCTGACGGTCTGATGGTCCGATGGCTTGATGGTCTGTTGCTCTGCCACGTCAATAACATTTGCGTATACGCCAGAGATGCGTGTCGGTGAACCTACGGGTGTACACGGGTGTATGGGAGGGGGATTCTGGGGGTCTAATACACATTCTTATGTACATGAACCCCCTTATTCGACGGCGCCGCTGCCTTCTTTTTTGTTGTACTTTCGGGGCAGCCAATAAGTATAAAAAAAATCAAAGGAAACGCTGCGAGTACTTGCACAAATATACAGACGTACAGACATTGTGCGTACTCAGGAAAATTACACAGAGAAAATAGTTTATGGTAATTATAATACTTGGATTTATTGAGTCAATCATAGCTCTCAAGGTTTCTGCAATCCAGATACATTCATCGATATAAAACTATGAATTATGAGGTCTCAACTGATCTGAAATATCAGCAAACATTTCTTGATGTTCCTTGAATGCAAAGTCCTCTAGTAGAGATTTCAGAGACTCTTGTCGTTCAGTGTAGGAAAAACCAAAAGATGTTTCTACATCGCTGCGCCTTATGGCTGCTGCTGCTGCTGCTGCTTCGGCTTCTGCCGCTTCAGTTGGCTTTAGGTGAGAAAGACAACAATAAAATGTGGCTGCAGGCTCCTCTGTACATAGATACAAGCACTCACACTCACACACACAGCGAGGCAAAGAGATATATAGTAGAGGACTCAAGTGGTCCCGGGCTTCCATTCCGATGCAAAGACATTCCCGGCCATAGAATCCGCACTCGACTTGAATGTTATTCTAGATATGCCATTTGACTTTTGCCTCTGCAACTGCTTCGGGAACCCGAACCAGGAAATGGCATCAGCAGCCAAAGGATGCGGCCACTTGAGACTGGGCAAGGCAAGGGAACGGCAACGGAAACCCCCGGGAAATGTGCCTCATTTGGTTTGGGATTTCCTCTAAACTACTAAGTTTGTGCAACAAAACATCTGATCTGAGCAGAGTTTGAGCTGCAGCCGCAGGATAAACATGAAACAGCTGTGGAGGGATCTTAAAGATCCCTGTCAGTGGGAATCCGATAAATACATACTTGATTATAGAAAGCATTTAGTTAATATAATAATAGTTATGTTTATTCTATGATTATCTCTTACTTATTGATTAACTCTTTGGGGCTTGAATACCCAATATATCACCTCTTCCACTGCTTCTGTAACCCCTCTGCAAGCTCAACGACAACGACGTGGTGTGTCACTTGTTGAGTCTTCAGATGGCTCATCTGTTGCTCAACTTCCTACCCTTACCCCCTCTGGTACATCTTTCGGTGCTTTGCGGCTCTGCTGTGGTGGCTTCGGCTTGGCTTTGGACTCTGCCTTGTCTTTGGCGACTGTCGCTTTGCATCAGCTTACAAGATTTATGGTATCCTTTCAACTTTAAACCCGCTCTGCTCACTTGTCGTCTGCAACTCATGCAGCTTCTCCGCCAACTCACTCTTTATATTCTGCTATTTTAATTGCTCTTTTAGGGGTATTTAGTATAGTTCTGTAGAATGAGATATCTTAGAGCTTATTAAAAAATAAATAATATTTAACAAGTAAAATAGCGTTAACAGATAGAGAGCTCTATATCCACTTTTAGTGTTAGTAAGTGCCTAAAGTAATGAATTTTCAGAGCAAAATTAGCAATAAAAATATTGAAAAAAATACAGGCTACAAATCAAAAGGATTTAAGGAACTACTTGATAATTTGGAAACATTTCTATATGATAATAAAGACAACAAGCGCTCTTTGCATACAAAAGGCGATGTTACGAAGCGTTCTTTTGCACATAAAAGGCGCTGTAATAACCATCGAAGAGCTACTTTGCACACTGAAGGCGCTGTTTTGCTAATAAAAGTAGCTGTTATGAACCTTAAAGCCCTGTTATATGCATCAAATGTTCTGTTATCTTCTCAAAAACTGCTGTTGTGTTCCTAGTTTCTTTACGGGAGAGTATTACAACTTCGGCTTACCGAGCCTAGCTTCCCTTTTGCTTTGGCAGGGGGCAATGTCGCACATGTGCGGACCCCGACTTTGCCACCGATTTCTTCTGGGGCTTCTGGGGGGCAACCAGTGAGAGGCAGGCAACTGAGGCAACTAAAACAACAAAGACACACGATGCAGGAGGTTAACGTGGAACGCGTGTGCATTGAACTGAGCGTCATAAATCGCGTGCGACATGAGCGCGTTTTCGGGGCGTTTTTGGCCGCCTCTCAAGCTTCCATTTCCCATTTTCTAATTTCCATTTTCCCTTCTTTTCCGCCTATTTGCAGCGCAATCTTTTGTACCTGTTGTCGGCAAGAAAAAACAAGGTGAGTCCCGCAAGATCCTGTTTTGTTTACGGCTTGCCAAGGAGCTTCTTGGGCAGAACGTGCCACGTATTACGAATTACCAACTTGGCTAACACACACACACACGCGTGCGAGGGTGTGTGTGCACAAGGCAAATATTTACACTCAATGGAACATAATAAAGACATTAGGGAAATATTGTGTTATGTGGGGCATAACTCAAGTTCTGTGGGTGGAAACTGTATAAAACTTATCAGCCTCTGTCTCTGCCCCCCGGTTTTTCCACTTTCCTTCTCAGTTTTTCCTCTCCCGCTGTGTGCCCAAGTGCCAGTGTGTGAGTGTGCGGGACACTTTTCTTTATTGCTCTGCGAGTTGTCAATTTCCGTGTGTCTGCCTGTCTGCTTTTCCTGCCGCCCTTCCACCCTTCCCGCTTTTCCATCCCGTAAAAAAAAAGGTAGTTTGCTTGCGTGAAGTCTAGTGTTTACGTTACACTGAGCATTAAACAACTCGACTGGAATTGTATACAATCTACAGAAAATAAGGGAAATACGTGTCCAACAAGTTTCTAAAAAATCAATATTATAAACAGGATAAAAATGAAGGTTTATAATGTCTTTAATGAGCTGTTTAATAGTTGGTAATATTTTATTTCCTAATTGGAAGAGAGTTTCTTATTTATTTAATTAAAATAATCATTCCAACTTCTTCTATCTTATTCTTAGGATTATAGTAATTATTCGTGGTACCTACCCTTTTCTGTACATATTTACACATTTCCTAATTGCAGAAAGTATTATTTTACAAGTTTAAAACCAGAATCAAGGCCAGCATTAATTTTGCAAGATTATTTATAGCCTACTTTCCGAGTAAAGATACGTCACCAGAAACTGCAGAAACATTAGGAAGTTATTTTTGATGTGAGTAATTCAAGCCGCTTGCCAGGGCCAGGTATTAAAGCCGCCGCCGTCGCGGTTAAGAGCTCATCCCACTCGGATTTGGAGTACATGAATGTTTTAGTGGGCAGCCAAGGATCGGGTATGGGGTATGGGGTATGGGGGCCTGGGGCTCACTGTCAGCTGGGATATATGCATAAATAACATTGATTGATAAGCCACCTACACACAGACTGAAACCGGGGGACGAGGGGCAGATATTCCGCATGATTTCAAAATGATTACCTCACTCACTGTCGCTCCGCCGAATGGTATTTTCCCCTCAATGGACTCGGGAACTTATGAATGAACTTTATGGGGATTTCAATTAGGCTTCTACCTTGATTGTTGGCCATCCGTTTCAATTATAAACCTTTTTGCAGCGCGTCCTTGCCCCGAATAAAAAGGCGAGAAAGAATTTGCATTAAATATGTGCCATTTGTGGCCCCGTTCGAAAGGAAAAGTGTGCGGAAACTGGCTAGAAACTGTTTTTGGTAACAAGGGAAAAATGTTGACAGTTTGCGGATTGTTGTGTAGGCCAGAGCAACTTAAAAGTTTTCTATTTTGTCGAGCAATGCTAATTGCAAGTCAGCTGGAGAGCTGACAGTCAAAGCCAATTAGAGGCAGTTTTCGAATTCTAAGCAAGAGAGAATGGGATTGGGCCGCCGCTTCCCTGGGAACTTATCAGTCATGCAAACAGAGAAATGCTTTCACAGGCCCCCGGATTAGGGAATCCACTTCGCCCCCGCAATGACACACGTGTTAAGGTGGAATTATTCAAGCTGACAGGACAGGACGAAGCTGAGGCAGAAGATCCGCGTGGGCGTCGGGGAAAAATTGATTAGATTTGCCTCTTTTCAGCTGGCATTTAATCACATTTAAATTGCACAAAATTGATTGAGATTTTTATGAATTACCCGCGCAAGTCGGAGGGGCTTAGGCCCGTTTAAGTCGGCCAATTGAAATGTAATTAGGCAATGCTAATGGCGACACCTCCCCAGAGACCTCGTAATTACTAGAGCTTAATTTTGGTAACTTGTCTTCCGCTACGCTTCCTTACTTCTTTTTTGGGAGAAAAGGAAGCTGAGGCATTTGCATAATTGATACCGCCGCCGACATTTTTCAATTTCGAAATCTCGGCAAGCAATTAAAAAGATGTTTTTCCCTGTAATTCCGTATGCTTACAACCCTCCGGATACACCGTGGCTGGTTGAGTCTCAGGCCAGGGCAAAGGCAATTTGAATGAGATTTATGAAATTACCTACGCAGCGTCGAGCGGGGAGAGCGCTCTGTGCTGTGGAGTGGAGTTTCACGTGGTCTTGGCTTGGGGTGTCCGTCTGTGTCTGGGTCTACTGCTGCTGCTGCTGCTGCTGCTTCTCCTTCTCGAAGATCCCCCTGAAGAAACCCCTGCAGGCGGCCGTTAAGTCGGACTCAACACATTGAGGCAAGGCTCGGCTGCAGATGCCGCATGTTGCACATGTGTTGAGTGCATGCAGCATGCAGCATGCAGCAATGCCATGTAGCATTTACCACGGACGGCGCAGGGTCATGCGCAAATCGCCGGGCGGCGTTTATTGAATTAAGACTGTCGACGACTGTTTGCAGTTGGCAGTTGTCGCACCCAGTCGAAGCGTTAAAAGTCACAAGGACACTGGAAACTGGCTACTGAGAACTGGGATCGAGAGATATATGTGTAGTACACACATGCCCCGGGGCAGTCGGTCTGCTGTGCAACATTGTGGCGCCGCTGAGAGGCGAGAGCCATAAAACGGGTAACGTGGTCGCGCTGCACTTGGGCTCGGTTATGCGTGATTTTTACAGAATCCGCTCAGTAATGGAAGGGGATAATGAATATCCGAGGCATCTGGCATTTGCATATTACGCGGGAAGTCACGTTAAAGCTGCAACCATATGACTGAAGCTATAAAGTATTTAAGAAAATTCAGGAACCCTTCAAGTTCTAACCTGATTTTAATATAAAATAGTTTTAGATGATATATATATTACTCTAAAAACCTACTAGTATCCAAACCCTATCCAATATAATCTCTACTAACCCTGTATAAAAAATTCCCCTGTTCTTCCTCCGCAAAAAAAATCGAATTTTATTCTCTATTGAACTCTTATTGAGTTCAAGTGGAGCGGGGGCTTCTCCTTCCCTTCGCCTATTAGTTTGTTATCAGTTATCCTGCGTAACCTGCATAATAGAGCGTGTTTAACATAAATAATATCCTGCTTAGCGGAACAATCGTCAGGGTCTGGGGTCCCAGGACCTGAATCCCACTTAGCTCTGGGTCTATGAGTCGCATTTACAAATTGAATTCAATTTGCCGGCCCCTCTTAAAGCTCCCTCCCACGCATATGCTCCAAGTTCTGGTATATAACTACCTCTGTCTGAATAGGCAATCATCAATCGAGCAGAAACAATGAATGGTTACCGCAGACCCTAGGCTCCAAGGACCTCTAAAGGCCCATCCTCGCTGTTTTGTGTGTGTCTTCCTTTTCTGTTTTTTGTAGCTCATAATGCCTGTGTTTTCTGTATTTATAAAATACCCCATGTGGTGGTGGGGGGGTGAGGGGTATGATGATTTTAGGATTATTTTGGTTGCAATTATTAATTCATTTGGAATTAAAATTAAGGTTATAAAGGCAGTAAGACTTTTTTAAGTAAGAGATAATATTCTAAAGATTTTGTTCTTTTATTTAATATTTATTTATTTTTATTAAATATATAAATAAAATAAATAAATAAATAAAAACTGTATAATTTAAAGCTTTACCTCAGAAAAAGAGATGTACGGGGTATTTAATGGTCGAAGTCAATAAATTTTCTAAGAAAACCAAGTAACCCCCTTTAAGTATGCAACACATTTCACCCTAGGCCGGGTATCTAATGGTCGGAAGCCTCAATTACAGCTACTTCCTTGTTTTTCCTCTGCTGCCAAACGCAGGTCAACAAAGTTTTTATTAAGCTGCGTCAGGAGGCGCCCCCAAATAGTGGGCTGGGCTGGGCGATGGCAAAAGGAGGCCCGAAGAGGACGATACCGTGGCAAGGACAATGTGTTGTCGCACGAGAGCCAAATAAATAAAATACACACAGAGAAAAGCTGGAAAAATAAAGGCGAAGGGGGGTTACAATAAGAAGCGAAACACAAAGGAGGCGGAAACCCAGGGCGACGGGGCGGGGTAATTAGCATTCATGAGCGGGCGCCAGAGCGGGACGCCGAATCGATGGCGGCCGGAATGTAGAATGTAACTGTTGCTGGCTCACGGACGAACGGCTGATTGATCAAGTGTGCGTGCGAGAGGCACAAACAAAAACCATATGTTTCGGCTTCGACTCCCGCACGCACTCACTCGGTTCGGTTACTTACTCACTCATCTATCGCCGCTCCCTCTCGCACTCGGAGTGCGGGTGAGACTTTTGCTTTCGTTGCGAGTTCGCACTCAAAGTCGGCGCCTGCGCTCCGGAGAGCGCTCTCTCCCGCGCTGCCTGTGTGTGTGATATACGGTTACACAAAAAGGCAAAAACAAATGGCGCGGCACCGTTAGAAGGTGCGAGGCGGCGTGCCAGTGTGTGTGTGCGAGTGAGTTCACCACGAAACGAAAATCCTCACCGGGCAGGCAGTCCGTGTATGTGTGTGTGTGTCCGTTCGAGAGAGAGAGCCAGTGTGCAAGTGTATCTGTGTCTGTAGCTGTATCCGTATCCGTGCGGTTCGCGCCTCGCATTACGACGTCAACGTCGGCGTATCCGTCAGTACGTTTGTACGCGTCCGCAGCGCCGCTTCTTCAGTTTTTCGGTTTTCGGGATCTCCGGGATCTGCGATTTAGCGATTTAGCGCGAGTTCGATTTTCAATAGGATTATTCCGATGCAGATGCAGATCCAAGCACACTATAGACACTGAGCCGCCGCCGCCGCTTTCCACGTTCACCGATCGATCGCGAGAATTATGCTGTTGTGGTGCCGCCGCCGCTGCTGTCCGCTGCTCCCGCTCTACGCGCCATAATTTATTTTTACTCCAAACATATAAACAAATTCAAGCAACGTCTATTTCCAAAAATAAATTGCAACAGCAATAGCAACAAGCATAAATAAAAATAAATAAAAATAAAAATAAAACAACAGCCGTCGGACAATTATAAGTTTTTATTTTTAACTTTTATTTGCGCCGCCATCCGCCATCCGCCCTCCGCCATCCCCGGACTTTGTTTATATTTACAAATATCAATTTGATTTGCCTTACAAATATATAAATACGACGAGCGGCGTTATAGATAGAAGAGCAGGCAAACAGGCAAACAAACAAATAAAAAAGCGAGCAAACAGGCTGCGGAAAAAGCACAGGCCGAGGCACGACAAACACATATCACTGACTGCATTTTGCGTGAAATCCAAACAAAGCCCCAAACAAAGTCGGAGAGATCCCCTCGGCGATTTCGGGCAACACTTCAATTTGCATCTGAATATCGGCAGAAGTTTGTGTGAAACATTTGTGCAAACACTCTTCGAGGAACCTGGAGAGGGAGAGATCAGCTCCACACAATAAAGTTCGAAACAAAGTCGGTTTCCATTGATCAGCGTATTTTTCGAGAACATTTTTCGTGAACTTTTGCGAGGAGGAGGAAGCTCTGCTTAAAAGCGATTCACGTAAGTTGCATAATAGTGTGAGATGCGGTTAACAAAATTATTAGGAATTGAGGGAAAATAAAAAGAAAATGAGATATTTTGAATGAAGGAGTCAACCTGAAGAATTTGTGAAATTTAAGCTTATTTGTGGTTAATATTAGGAAAATATATTAGAATCTAAGGGGGAACATTTGTAAAAAAGAGTTAAATATATTAATTTAATTAAATATATCAGTTATCTAATTTAATAAATTGTTTACTTACCTAAATATATTACGCATAATGTACTTAAAGTTTTTTAATTAACATAAGGTATTTATTTTAAGTCTTTAAAGCTAAAATTTGCTTTATTCAACAAGAAATCGTTGCATTTTTTCCTTAAAGAATTGCTTTAAATATCTAAACACATTTTGAAACTTCTGAAAATTAAGTTTGTGTTCTTATTCCTTATTATTTAATATTTTGTTAATATTTCTCTAAAAGATTCCTGCAATTTACAGGTAATATCGAAAGTTTTAGCGGAAATATTGCACAGATACTTTATATATAAGGATCTATTTTTTACTTCAAGTGAAAGGTTGCAACCATATAAAATATTGATCGCTGTGATTTTCTCTTACTCATTCGCATAATTTCTATCAAAACTCCCCATACTGGGACTTTATCAATTATTTACAGATCGTGCATGCGCTGCCGTGCCGTACGTAGGCCGCTCCTTCGATATATTCCCATATTCCGATAGGGCTATTTGATTATCTATAATTTTACAATTACCCAAACACACGCAGCCGGCGAATAGCCCATGGCAGACTGACGTCATCGCTTGGATTCCGCGTAAAAGAGATATCTGCTTGGCTTTTACTTGGTTTCCTTACATAGATATTCCCCCTACTTTTCAATTGATATCGTTCGATGCGTTCCGATGTTTCAATTTCTCCTTTCCGCGGGCGAATTTAATGCTGGAGAGAAGTATGGGCTCCCTCCACGTACATATACGGACTATATGTGCCCGCTCGCTCGACTGATAAGCGCTTTTCGTATCAATTGTGGTAGCAGCGACAGAGAGGAGAGCGGCCGCTTCCAGCGAAGTTCAAATCCATTTTCCTCCGCTATCAGGTTCTTTTGCATGTAGTTTTATGGCCGGACTGAGTGACTAACTGACTAACTGACTGATTGACTAACTGACTGACTGCCTCTCTGGCTGATTGGCGAATTCGCTGATAATTGTCTGCACTTTGTTTCAGCCAGCGAATGCAGAAAAAAAGAGGGAAAGAGTCGGGGGACTTGTAAATTATCGCTCCCTGTTATCGCTTCCCTCTCACTCGCTCCCGGGACATGCGTGCAATGCACTTTGACACCTACACAGCCAGGAGCCAGGTCCAGGGGTGCCAAGGATCACTCTAAGAGCGGGTTCAAACAGCAAACAAAGCCATATAAAACAGCCGAGATAATCGCTTCTGATTTGATGTGGACTTAGCCACGGCGATCATCGATAAACGATAACGATTGCGATTGCTTTGGGGAATATGCAGCGTCGAGATAAGGTTACCTCCCCCCCCAGCACCTATTACCAATCACCATAACCCCCCTGGGAATTTTTAAGTACACTTGAGGCCTAATCACGTTTTGGCCACGTTTCCAATTGAAGTTCTTGGTTGGCATTCTTGAGATATATATATATATATTTTTATATGGGCTTTTGGCCAGGTTTAAATTGACTTTTTTTGTTTTTTTGACTCCCCTTTTCGAAGATCTTTCAATATTTCTAAAAGGTTTCCCTTTAAATTTGATATAATAAATTTAATTTATTACATTACCTTTAGGGTTTCTTACTCCAATTACTCCAATACTCCAATAAGGTAACAGTTTGTTTTCCCTTTTCAATCTGGTCTACTCAAACGACAAACAAAATAGGAATAGTAAAACTAAAAGGTTTCCCTTTAAATTTGGTATAATAAATTCAATTATATCACATTACCTTTAGGGTTTCTTACTCCAATTACACCAATAATCCAATTACTCCAATACTCCAATTAGCTAAAGTTTAACTGTTTGTTTTCCCTTTCCAATCTGATCTACTCAAGCGACAAACAAAATAGGAATTGGAAAACCCAGCCAACCAACCCCTCATCTTATCTGCCAGTCAAAATAATTTGTTGGCAAATTTTTCAACAACAAAAAATACAAAAAAATAGTAGAGTTTAGTTGTTGCTGGTATGCCTTGGCTTGATAAAAATTCGCAATCAAATTTTGTTTTATTTGGCGCTGCGGCTGGCCTGGCTCACTATCTGCGAACGAGAGCGAGAGTCTTTCTTATCACACGTGCGCATGTGGAGGTGCCTTAGTTCACTGTGTTGGTGTGTGGTGCTGGTGTTGGTGTAGTTATTAAAAAATATATAAGTGTTCCCTTTTGCCATTTGCCGTGTTTTTGCGACTCTCGAGTGTCTGTGATAATTATGGTTATTGCCGCCGTAGCTCTCCGTTACTCCTACGAGCCACAATTATAATTATTATTATTATAATGATTTCTTTCTGTTTCTGTTATTGTTTGGCTCTCTTTCGGCAAGCGGGGTGTGTGTGCGAGCGAGTGTGCGAGTTTTTGGGCGCGATAAGATAGAGATACGACGGCTCGGGGCCCGAGAACTCAAATTTGTTCGACTACCTTAACATGAGACGCGTGTTTCGGGGCAAAAAGAACCTTGGATTTCGGTTTCTTTCTTATTTTTTTGCCTCTGCAATTGAAATTGTTGATAAACAGGCTGCAGGAAAAATGCCAGATATGAGGCACAGAGAGGGCTTGAAGACTTGGAAATCGAAGTGTGCAGATATTTTAAGTGTTTTTTTATTCAGAAGAACTGTAAGCCAGATTATATGTTCCCTTCATGATAATTATTTAATACAATAATTAAATATAAATATTTGAAATATAAAGAGGGCTTGCAGACTTGGAAATCGAAGTGTGCAGATATTTGCAGTGTTTTTTTATTCAGAAGAACTGTAAGCAAGATTATATGTTCCCTTTATTATAATTATTTGATATAATAATTAAATATAAATATTTGAAATATAAAGAAGGGCTTTAATAGTTACTTATTAAGTATTATTAAATATTCGAAGGTATTGAAAATGTTTAATAAATATATCAACAATTCCAGAAATTCATACAATAAATTCTTTAAGCTCAAAAAGTGTGTAACTTAAGGTTTTTGGATAGATAAGATTAAAAGTATTACAAGAGAGTTTAAAAAATCCTCAAAAATAAAGTTTCATAAAAAGTTTACATTATTCTGTATTATAATAATATACAAAAATATTCTAGATTTAAATTTTAAAGCCTGAGATGTAATTAATTTTTAACCAAACCATTTAGGAAAGATGATACTATAAAAAAAAATAAGTGAAATTGAAAAACATACAATAGAATAAAACAAATCACAAACTCAATTGAGTAATTATTCAAATATTAAAAATTAAATGTTATAAGACCAAGAAAAATTGAGTTTCAAGTTCAGTTTGTTTGCTCGATAAGATAAATAATTAATACATATTAAACCTATAAGATACTAAATCAGAAAGATTAGCTTAGCCCCTTATCCAATTCCTAACTCATTGTCAAGACAATTAACACTCTCCCCATAATATATCTCATCACTGATGATTACTCCCACATTATATTGATGGCTCCCCTTTCTGCAACTTTGTCAACCGACAATTTACAGTTCTAAACTCCATTTCCGAGCCGAAAGTTCCGCCTCAGTTGCCGCTCCAAATGACGCGTTGGCTGGCGCATCTTAAAGCGCGCGCGTGTCTTTAATTAAGTCGAGATTTATAACCAGAGTCCCAGGAATGCGTTAACTGCGGCAGGGCACATCAACAACCATAAGTCCGGGGACATTGACAGATCTCCCTGGCTAATTAGAAGTGAAAGTGAGGCCAGAGCAGAGCCAGACGGAAGTTCTATCAAAAGGCGCAAAAGTTAAACGGACATTCCTATTACACGCCCGACAGCTCATGATATTACCTTTAAGAATTTATATTATTATAATTATTCAGAGAGAGAGGCAGGTGATAAATTCCGAGTTTCTTAAACTTGAAATGGTTTTGGGCAGCTGCCATAAAACGGAATTTATGAAAGGTCTCTCGGAATCGGCTTCTAATTGGGCTGTGAGGTTGCTGTGAGGCTGCCTGGGAGGAAAGATTGCATTCTGGCGCTGATCTGCTTCATCTCAATCTGGATGAGACACAACTGGTTTGCGCGCAATCGGTTCGGAGTTCATTCCTCCAAAATACGGAAAAGTTTAAAATTTGCATAAATTTAAGAGTGTTGGCAACACAAATGCTAATTGCGAGCAATCGAGGCAGCCGCAGCCGCAGCAACAGCAACAAGTTTTGTGCCCAAAGCCGCAGAGAGTGATTCACTTAAATCAAATCGATAATAATGTCGCCAGCCTTTGTTTTAGGGGGAAAATCTGAAGGGATTCTGGGTAGTCAGCCAGCTGAGAAGCTGAGAAGCTGAGAAACCGAGAGTAGCCAGCTCCCACGCATTGGGACCAGTCGTTCTTGGCCATTTGCCTAATGATGTCGCCTCGGTCTTTGGGCCAATTAAATGGAGAAACGTGAAAACGTGTGGCGGCAGTTTGCTTCGTTTTAATTGCCCGGCCACAAGACAAATGTCTTGACACACATCCTTCCTTCCTGCCTGGCTTCCCTTCACATATATCCTTTTTTCACAACATCCAAGTCCTCTCGAGTGCCTGTGACCCAGTGAAATGTGTGGCTAAGACTGCAGCAGCCACAAATGGTTGATTGTCGCAATGAAAACCGTGTTAAGTTCTTTCTGCCCCCGGGCCACCAATCGTACATCCTTTGTGCCCCAGTGATTAGTCCTTCTTGCCTTTCTCCCCCAGCAATTAGTCAAATATTTGCACATTCTTCTTTATTTTTTTTGCACACCTGCACCACTTGAGGTGGCTTTCGACTAAACAAAAACAGAGACCCATTACTATATTATGTATCCCCCGCGAATGACGTGACCAATTGATTTATAAAGACTTTTTTCGGCAACTCGAAATTCTTGCCCAGATTAGATACTGGGGCGCGGGCGAATGCTTCTGCTTCTCCTTCCTGCCACTGAATGCAGATTTCCGATAACTTTGGACGGTTGAAAGCCTCGAGCGGAGAGGGGTTGATAAGGAGCTGATATGAGGACATAAAGGGGTGCCCTGTAAATGCAGAAAGTAAAGAAAAGATAAATTATATCAAAGAAATTATGAAGATAATATAACTGATTGTTTGATAGGTTTTTTTTTTACCTTTTCTAATACTGTTATTCAGTAATTTAAGTATTTGTAGGGATTTTCCTAAGCTTCAACTTGCTTACTTTAAACCCAAAAGAGAGTTATTTTCATGTGGACTTCATATGCAAGTTCTATGGTATTTAAATTTATCTTGTATAAACTATCTCAATTGCCTTAGTTTTTATTCAAGTATATAATTTGTATCATACAAGTTAATGTAGCCTGCTAAAAATACAACTCCCTAATGTGCTTTTCAAAGCAAAACCCACTATTTATTTAATTATTTCAATCAGTTAGCTCAGTAATCCCCCAAACGTGTGCCCAGTATTTACTTAGTTCCAGGTTTATTTGGTTACTGAATGGTCGCTTTCACTACCAATTTAACTTGCCTGGAAAAACTGACAATTTCCCTTTTATTAGTTTATAAAAGTTAGTCAAAAATAGAAATAAACCCAGGCTCAATACATGTTTATTCAGTTTTATTAGCTTTACTTTAAGCTCAACCTCTTTAGGGCCCCTAAAAACCCTCCATTTGCACGCAGAGGGAGGAGGGAAAGCAGCGGGGGAATAATTCAATTGCAGACGCTGATAAGTATGCTACACAAAAAAAGGACAAATTTGTAATTCAAGCACTTGATGTCCCGCTGCTGCTGTCTGCCACATGGCCTTGTGTCCTTCCCCAGATATCTCTCGCCATATCCCCTTTATGTCCGCCTCCCCCTCACAGCTTGCAATAGCTGCAGATACAGATACAGATACGGATACGGATACACACGCTCAGTGACTTGTGGCTTGATTGAGTCACTCCGCCTTTGCGCCTTTAATTATTCATCTTTCTCGCACTGACGCACTTCGAGTGCCCAGCTTATCGGCGCACACTAAGCATTCGCAATAAAATTAAATAAAGTAAAGCAAAACGAATAAAATAAGAGGCAGCTCAAGTGACTAAAACATGACTTAATGCTGCCAATCTGCGGCTTATTTCCGAGATAATCCTCCATCCCCCAATCGAGCGGAGCGTGCGAGTGTGTGTCCTAAGAGGATTAGGTGTCCCTTAATTACAGGCCAAGTGCTTAGGCCCAAACACAAACACAAAGGCCCCGCAATTTGTCCTGTCAGCTGTGGGCTTTTTACCCCAAAAACAACAGCAAAAAAAATCTAATATTGATTACTAAACGGATAATTATTGATTTAGTTTGAGCGCGTGCTAGACCTCCATCCTGGGAGCAACACTTGTCCCTGGTCATGCCATTAAATCCGAAATCCCCCAATGGAAGGTTTTATTCGAGGAGTATCTCCTGGTTTGTGGCCCATCAAATGGTAGCGTCATCAATATCATTATCGATTCATTTCTTATGCCCAGTCTCAGTCGTTCCTTTTCCATATCAATAATGAATGCTCAAGTCACCGAATACAAAACTCACGCATAATCATGGCCCCCGAACTGTGAACTGCGAGGAAAAGGCAGGAAAATGTATCGAATTTGTTGAGTGTGTCCTCGCTGAGTCAGTGTGTGTGTGTGTGTGTGTTCTGGGCTGGCTGTCACACATATTCGTCAAGGCTAGGACCCCTTCTCTCAGTCCTGTCACAACCCATTTGCCCAGCCCCGCGCTCACCCGCTGGCCGGGCTCAAAGCTGAAGCATATTGCGTAGGTCGCTGCGTGAGTCGTGCCGGAGGGGGGGGGAGGGAAAAAGGAAAAGCGAGCAGGCATTTCCCAGCGTTGCCAAGGCATTCGCTTTTTGCTTTTGTTGCTGTTGTTATTGTCCCGAGTCCTGGCCGGAGGACAAGGCAGCAGCACAGACGCAGGCCAAGAAGGAAGAAATGAAATTTATCCGACTCGATTTCCGCTGCCAAAGGCACTGGGGGAAAATTTGAATAATATACAGAAATTAGCTTGAGCTTAGCTTATTAATTATATAAAAATGTAGCGATTATTTTTAAACTATTAATCTATTAGAAACCTTTGCTTACATTTTTTTTCACGAATATTTATATTTAAATCACAACTTTCCTCTCAAAATTCATCTCAGTGCCGAAACTTTTCCCAGCTTAAAGCAGCAGTGAGAGAGAGGTTTCCAGGATGTTTTTGCTGGCTCGCGTTTGCCAGCCACGTGCCGCTGCGGCAGAAGGAAAACCAGGGAAAACCAAGGGGAAAAGCGGGGAAAGCAACAAAGAGAGAGATGCCTCAGCTTCCGTCGATGATGTTGAGTGTTTGCCGTAGCCGTTGCCCGGGGCAAAGTGGGGAATGGGAAACGGGATCTCTGGAGTGCCGCTTCCGTTTCCGCTTTAAAACTTGCCTGGCGCTTCCTTATTGATTCGGTGCGTGTGCTCGTGTTGGCAGGACATCAAAGCGATTGAGTTCTAGGGGGCAGCATCAGGAGGAGCAGAGCAGAGCGCGAATCTAATCATGCGTGGGGTCAATCGCAATTAACCGAAGCCAACCGATGAAGTGGGTCACCATATCCCTGCTCCTGCGTCCCCTTCATTAGCGGTGCATTGAACTTTCAGCGCCAGTGGAGCGACAATGGAGCAAGTTGACCGCAAAGCTGTTTGAAGTCGAGCTTGCTCTATAAGTGGGTTAAATGGTCAGCCTCTGCGATGCTGCTTGGGTTAATTACTCCCGCCCATTGAGCCAGTCAATCACTCATTGTCTCTCCATCTCTCCATCTTCTCGTTGCAGTTACCTGAGGACACTTTATATATGGAAACCCAATTATATAACGTAGTATATACACACGCCTCCATATACAAGGAGCATTTGCCGTTTTGACAAGCCGTCCACTTATACAAAACCAAACCAAACCAAACACAAAACACAATAAGGGAAAGAGAGAATATATCCTTAACTATGCCGAAGGAGCAGAGGAGCCACTAACTGAGAGAGAGAGAGCATCCAGCGAGTAACGAGCCACACACAGCAGCAGGAGGATCCAGGAGGAGCATCCATCAACTCCGTAATAGTCGCAGGAGGAGCAGCCAGGAGCAGAACACACTGTTGCCATGGGTCGCAAGAAAATTCAAATATCACGCATCACCGACGAACGCAATCGGCAGGTGAGTGTCGTCCTCCGTCCTCCGTCCTCCTATCAATATGTCATAATATTAATGATACGGCAGGAAGCAACAATTGTTTGCACTGCAGGAAACTGGAGACCCACCCAGGAGAGCCTTGAATTGGCATTCATTCCTTAGCGTCTTTTGCCATGGCAATGCAGGGCAATTCTACGTTAATTAAGACCAGGTTAAGGGCCACCATAAGGTGAATCGTTTTACGGCCATTAAGCCGTAATCGAAGCCCTGTCGAGATAGCATTTCCTCATTAAATTCGCGCCATCGGCTGCTCGTTGAATTAGTTTCTTTTGGATTCGGCAAGCTAATTGGTTAACTGATTAACTCGGAGGCTAGGAAAAGGAGTTCTGGGATTTATTTTAAATATTAATTAAATTTTAAGGAAAGTCTGTACTTTTTTGTATTTAAAAGGTTTTGAAGGTTTTTTTCCAGCGTTTAATTAAAGTATCCCTTAGATATTAATTAAATTTCAAGTACTAAATACTTATTTAGCTTTTAAAAAGTTTTTTAAGGTTTCTTTTCGACTTTTAAGCAAAGTATCCCTTAGATATTAATTAAATTTCAAGTTATAAATACTGTTTTAGCTTTTTTACAAGCTTTAATTGGGCTTCTTTCAATTAAGGATCCTTTCCCCAATTAGACAAGGTCAAGAGCCAAAAGTTTAAACCTATTAAACAGAAAAAAAAAAAGAAAACAACTGAATCAATTATGAAAAAACTAAAAGCGGACTTTCCCAGCTGTTACTCAGTATACATATATTTTTTTCCACTCGGAAATTGTTTCCTTTCCACCAAACCCCTTACCATTTTGGAGCCGGCAACACGCTCGCCGTCGTGTCATCGCAAGGCTTTCGTTTTCTGGCTAAGGCGATGTCTTGGCCCGGCCATAAACGCGTCATCACACGGCAGTAAAGGCAGCAACGAGCCACGCAGGAGCAGCAGTAACAACTTGTTTATTGTGCTGCCCCTTTGGCCTTGACGCCGGCCATAATCGATTCATTACCAACTAGCCGGGGTTCGGGCTGGGCCAGTGTGCCTCTAATTACATTTTCGAAGCGCATAAATATTTGAACAGGGGCAACGTAATTGAACAGTGCTTCCACTTCCGCAGCCACTACCTCTGCCACTGCCTTTACCACTTCCGCTAACGGATCCGTTTCCGGTGTTTGCCTCGTTCTCCCTCCCTCCCCGCAGGTGACCTTCAACAAGCGCAAGTTCGGCGTGATGAAGAAGGCCTACGAGCTGTCCGTGCTCTGCGACTGCGAGATCGCCCTGATCATCTTCTCGTCGAGCAACAAGCTCTACCAGTATGCCAGCACCGACATGGACCGCGTCCTGCTCAAGTACACCGAGTACAATGAGCCGCACGAGTCCCTCACCAACAAGAACATCATTGAGGTAAGTTTTCTTTTGGCACTTAACATTAAGAGAGGAAAATTGTAGGAAAAGCCGGGAGAAAGAGAGAGCGCGCCATTATGCAAATTCAAGTGAGAGGTGAAAAGTTGGGGGGAATATAGGAGAGCAGAAAGCAAGGGGTGGTCATGTATAGGAAAATTAAATAAGAAATAATCTTAGGGGTTTCAAAGGGAGATATATTATTTCTGGGTAGAGCAAGCAGGTAACTCCTAGCTGTGACTTTAAGGCCTAGAAAGATTTCCTTAAGGGTTAGAGTTCATAATAGAGTTTATAAAAGTCAGAGGATTAGCTTTATATCTATTTTGTGTTTAGTTGTCTTTACTATTTGAGGTATTGTGTCCTCAAATTGGTATTAAATATTATAGAAAAGTTATATAAAGGCGATTTTTAAACACTTTTACCAACTTAAGCTATAAATACACCTTCAAAACACACCAAAACTACTTTTTAGTAAGCTAAAGTACTTACAAATTTTAAAAACAAAAACAATAACAGCCACTGCAGCAGCAGCCGAAACATTTAGCTTTGAGGGAAAGGCCCTAGAAGCGGGGAAAAGCGGGGAAAACGCGGGAAACACCCCGGCAAATTGGAGGGGAAAATGTCGCCAAAGTATTTTGCATTTCTAATGCGGCGTCGCTGTCTCAGCTCGCGTAAATGGTTTTGTAATGTTAATGCCGGCCGGGCAAGGGGAGTGGCGGCCTAGGACCAGATTTGCATTTACATAATTTAGCGGAACAAAGCGTCAAGTGGGGCGAAAGCAAGGCCTTGGGCAATTATCACCTCAGTCACCCGGAACTCACCCACTCTCCTGCTCTCTCTCCCTCCTAAAACAGAAGGAGAACAAGAACGGCGTGATGTCGCCGGACTCACCGGAAGCCGAAACGGACTACACCCTGACACCGCGAACGGAGGCCAAGTACAACAAGATCGACGAGGAGTTCCAGAACATGATGCAGCGCAATCAGATGGCCATTGGCGGGGCGGGTGCACCGCGTCAGCTGCCGAATAGCAGCTACACGCTGCCCGTCTCCGTACCGGTGCCGGGCTCCTATGGCGACAATCTGCTGCAGGCCAGCCCCCAGATGTCGCACACCATCAGCCCACGTCCATCGAGTTCGGAGACGGATTCAGGTGGGATGTCCCTGATAAGTTAGTACGGTGTCTCGGGTGCACACACACATTTCTATCTATTCTGTTCTTGTTATTGGTTCTTTTTTCTCTGAGTTTTCTGATTGCATGCTTGCCTCCTAACTCTTGATTCTTAACCCCTAACTTCAGCTTTAACCCAAGTTCTGTTCTGATTTCTGACTTCTAACACTCTCACCGCCATCTAACAGAGTTCTGTGTAGCATTTAGTTATATGTTTACGTATCGACCCCTCACTCAATATTCTTATCTTCTCTTTGGACCATCAGTCTATCCATCGGGTTCCATGCTGGAGATGTCGAACGGCTATCCGCATTCACACTCGCCGCTTGTGGGATCACCGAGTCCGGGTCCCAGTCCTGGCATAGGTGGGCATAAACTCCATTACTCTCCATTACCTCCTGTCCTCCTACTTCCTTAACCTGAATTATCATTCGCTTTGAGGGACTTGTTCTAACCTTATTGAGTTATCCTTGCAGCCCACCACTTGTCCATCAAGCAGCAGTCGCCGGGCAGCCAGAATGGACGAGCTTCCAACCTAAGGGTAGTCATACCGCCGACCATAGCTCCCCTACAGACCAACATGTCCGCGCCCGACGACGTAGCCTATGATGTGAGTTAAAGATTATTCCTTGAATAAGTTTATCTTGAACTTTAACTCTATGCAGCGGCAGCAGAGCCAGACATCGCTGAACACGCCCGTGGTCACGCTGCAGACGCCGATACCCGCCCTCACGAGCTACTCCTTTGGGGCGCAGGACTTCTCCTCCTCGGGCGTCATGAACAGCGCGGACATAATGAGCCTCAACAACTGGCATCAGGGCCTGGTGCCGCACTCTAGGTAAGAGTCGATCTAGAAGAAGTTAGGATATCCCTAATAATAATCCTGATTTTTCTCTCCTATTTAACAGTCTCTCGCACCTGGCTGTCTCGAATAGCACGCCGCCGCCCGCCACCTCACCCGTCTCCATCAAGGTGAAGGCGGAGCCGCAGTCGCCGCCGCGCGATCTCTCCTCCAGTGGCCATCAGCAGAACAGCAATGGATCCACGGGCAGCGGCGGCTCCAGCAGCAGCACCAGCAGCAATGCCTCGGCCAGCGGCGGCGGCGGGGGAGGTGGCAATTCGGGGGCTGCCAATGTCATAACGCACTTGAACAATGTCAGTGTCCTAGCTGGGGGTCCCTCGGGACCGGGTGGCGGCGGAGGCGGTGGAGGATCTGGCGGCAGCAATGGCAACGTCGAGCAGGCCACCAATCTGAGCGTGCTGAGTCACGCGCAACAGCAGCACCTGGTCATGCCCAACTCGCGGCCCTCGTCCACGGGCCACATCACACCCACACCAGGTAGGCGTCCACTTTCCACACCTCTTTTTTCCGCACCTTCTTTTCCTCCTTCCTCCTTGATTTTTTTGTCGAAGGATTTCCGCTTGAAAATTGCTGCCGTTTTGTTTACTAATTTGTTTAAAGAATTTATTGAAAAATATCTACAGTTGCGGCATGTGCCTCTCTCCTATTTGTTGTAATAAAGCAGAGTCCCTCGGGGCGTATGCTTAATCTGCGACATTACGCATACGCCGCGTGGGGAGATAGTTTCGTTTTCTTGCAACCTACTTTACTTACAATTCCCTCTGCCAATCTAATATTTGTTACTACTACTTACCATATATAATACGATTGTGTCTTCTTTTTGCATTAACCCACAACGAAACGACAACAAACGACAACCACAACCAACAAATAATAATAGGGCATGATAAGTATGAAGGATATCAGTACCGCGCGCTAATGGGACATAATCCTAGATGGAATTTTGCCGGTAAATTGGCCAAAAAACAAACAGAACATACACATCACACCTCACACCTCACACACACACACATGCATACCAACACCTATAAATACGCATACAAATACATACTGGAAAGAAAAAATAGAAGAAAATCTAGCAAAATTCTCTGAAAGTCAGCTGGGGGACATGAAAGCCTTTTTCGATTGAGTTTCTCTCTTTTGTTTACTGTTTACTGTTTAAGGGGGGGGCTTTTTCGAGCTCTGTGATTTTTCGTATTGCCTGGCCATTGTTTTCGATTTTTCTCTCCACTAACCCAGCCACAAAACGATGCGATTTCCCTGCTAACCCAAAAAGAAAAACACTCACAAGAAACACAAACACACGCTCACCAACAGTCACACTCACACACGGGCCCGGACACCGAATGTCCTTGTGTCCCGGCCCGCCCTCGCCTGAATGCCCAACTAAGAAACCCGTAACCAGCCTGCCGCCTGCCTTTGTCATACACACGCGACCTTTGGGCAAATCAAACTAATAGCTTAACAGACTTCATTATCCTTAATGCAGGTGCGCCGAGCAGCGACCAGGATGTGCGTCTCGCAGCCGTGGCCGTGCAGCAGCAGCAGCAGCAACAACAGCAGCAGCAGCAGCAGCAGCAACACCAGCAACAGCAGCAACAGCAGCAGCAGCAGCAGATGGGCGACTACGATGCACCCAACCACAAACGGCCGAGAATATCGGGCGGATGGGGCACATAGCCGGCACGTGGTGTCGGCAGCAGCAGCCACTACAAGCCACATCACAACAACAACAACCAGAGCAGCAGCTGCAGCGCCACCAGCAGCAACAAGAAGCCAGCGGACTGCGACGACCTGGTCATGATGCCGCCACCGCCGCGCAAGGAGCTGCTGCATTCGCGTAACAGCAGCTCCTACGGCCTCCTGCAGCCCACGGGCTACGACTGTTACGGCCAGCAGCTGGCCGTGGCCTACGGAGCCCAGCAACATCCGTAGCAACGCAGCCTGAGCCCCAACCCCAACGCCATCCCCAACCCAGACCCACACCCAGACCCAGTCAAGTGCAATAGTTAGCTGGGAGAAGGAGGAGGTGGATGAGGCCAGGAGGAGCTTTGTTTTGTTTTCGGTTTAAGCGAACAGTGACAGTGTCATATCTATAGTTATTGTAACTTAAATGAATTACGATTACACACACACACCACACAACACACACACCTACGGTAATAGTTATAATTTTAACTTATAAAATGCAAAAGAAGGGACACTGAGGAGCTTGCATAAGTTGTTTAGAGTGTTGAGCTGATTTAGTTTAGTTACAATTACAAAGTACACTTACGCAAGTACGGTTAAAGTTTAATGTTAAATCTAATCTTAATGAAAAAAGCTACAGACAAAAACAAAACAAAACAAAAACATGATTAACGAGCTCTTTATGCTGTAAATATTTGATTTTAGTGTCATAAGTTTTAAACCTAGTTCGTAAGACATTACGGAGATACGTAAACCGAGCAAGTCATACTATGAAATTGAGGAGGATTTCGAAGCCAGCATAAACCACAAACACAGTACTCAGTGTTCGATCATAATTTGTTTGTAATTTCGTGCAATTTTTATCGTTTTTCTTCTTTATTTTTCCCTCTTTTAGCTAGCAAGTACATTGTGCAAGTACATATTTACACTTTACGATTATGATTTAGCTTTGATTTAAGGCGATTATTTAAGATTACCTTCTTCTCTTCATCTCTTAAGCGAAACGAAGTCATAATTTGTAATTTACGTTTAAAGTGGATTTCTATTCAATTTGAAAAGTGCTTCAAATTCTATTGTGCCTAAGTTCTTTTGTATTTTTTACAATCTTATCTTAAAATGCAGTTTGTAAAACAACAACAATCGCAACAACAACAACAACAACAACTCAACAAAAATATAATTTAAATAAAATTATTCAAGAAATTTTCTGTTTTCTTATTTTTAATATTATTTATTTGTTTTCTGTATATATTTTTGTTTAAATATTTAAACAGGCCTCGAAGGGGGCGTGGCGTGTCTGTGTCAATGTCAATTGCCCAATATTCTCAATATTTAACCAAGAAAGGTGAATGAATGCACCTGGGGGCGCAAATATTTGCACTGGCCATTATTATGACCTGTTGCACTTTGTAAAGCGATAAAAAAAAAGAATAAAATATTTATGTATATTTGTATTTGATACGCCGATCAGCTGTGCATATTTAGAGACACAGAAACAGTTGCCGTTGCTGAGCGAGCATAAACAATAAGCAAACTTACACTCTACAGGTTTCCCCATTGAACAAGCTTTACAAGAAAAACACACACCTACATATATATTTAAGCAGATCGAAGCGGAACGAGGCGAGAGCGAAATGATACATGTCTACCACATAGAGAGCAGCACCGGAACGATGAGCGATGAACGATGATATTTTCTAGCCATATATAGGATATAGACTAAGCTAAGCATCCTCGTTGGTTATATGTAATGTAAATACATGTTGAATGTGAATATTTGTGGGTATATTCGTTGCACAATTGGATGTTGTGACCTCCCCCAACTGATTTTCATATGATTTGCTAAAGAAACTTTCGAATTTTCCCAAGTTATCACACTTTTGTTAGAGCCTCGTTTGGTTGATTGTACATTGATCCTGGTATATAACTTCACTGTGTAGTGTTGCCTTAAAAACAGTGCCTCTTTTTGATGATGACGTTGAACAAACAAGTACATGAAGATATAACCGAGAGTAGATAAATTGCAAATGATAATGATAACGAACAACTTGATGGTGAAAAATTTCAATACAGGTGTTAATTGTGCTATTTAATTAAGCGTAGATAAACTTATACCTAAACCTAATCGAAAACCCCTAAAAGCAGCACGTAATGTACAAAAGGAAAAGCTGAGTACCAAATTTCAATTGGCATGGCAAGAGGATAACCCCCTATAGCATATAGCATATAGGATAGCATGTAGAGTATATATTTGATTGACGCACTGTACAGTTGACTGTCTCCAAGACGTCCTACGGTCACAGGGACCACTCACAGCACAGACAGAAGTCGGCCTCGGTTGGGACGTGTAAATTCGTATTCGTATTCGCTGTACCTCTAGCATAATATACATACATACTATACAGATGGTATATATTTACCTAGATAAGGATAAAGGATAAGGAATGTTAAACCTCAAGCACTGTTGTAATGGATTTATGTGGCACGGCACACTCCCTCCACGCGCATCATACAAATAGTTATTCAAAGACTTACACTCACGACATAGATAATACTGATTGATAATTATGGGACGCCAGTTCCGCGTTCAGCTAGCGCTAGCTAAGCCCCTAGATAGGATCGGGGGAGTGACACTGACTCGAGTCGAGGATCTGCACGGCTACCTAATAGGTGTATCCATCGATGTGTCTGTTCAAATAAATATATACACAAGCGTAAATCGTAACTCTAGGCTAAGGACCTGCAACCATTTTGGTGAAAAACAAGTTAGTACATTGTACACAGGCATCTGTGTGTGAATTACTATATATATACAGTTAGATATATGTAAAGAGAAACAAGTTTTATCCGTGCACTGAATATGAAAGGTTTTGGACAAATTGTGGATTCAATATTTACCTATTAAGTTGGTGTTTTAAACAGAGAAAGCAAGCGCGAAACCGAACAAATGATAGTAGAACATTTTAAATAAAACCTTTTTGGCAAACTGAACGATCTCCGGACTTTCTCTCTATCATTTTTATTGCAACTTTTGGCTTAAGTTCCGATGCACAATCTCGATTTTACAAACTAATGAAATGCAATTGCGGTACACGATCAGGACCTCCCAGGTTTACATGCCATTGTAGGCGGGACCGCCGCCTCCCTCGGGCACCACCCAGTTGATGTTCTGCTTGGGATCCTTGATATCACAGGTCTTGCAGTGGATGCAGTTCTGGGCATTGATCTGCAGCTTCAGGTTGCCGCCCTCCTCATTCGGCACGTACTCGTAGACGCCGGCGGGACAGAAGCGCTGCTCGGGCCCCTCGTACAGCGCCAGGTTGTGGTCCACGGGTATGCGGTCGTCCTTGAGCGTCAGATGGGCGGGCTGGTCGCCCTCGTGGTTCGTGCCTGTGAGCGCCACCGACGAGAGCAGATCGAAGGAGATCTTGCCATCGGGCTTGGGGTACACAATGGGTTGGCTGGAGCTGGCCGGCTGCAGGGACTCGTGATCCTGGGGGCCGTGCTTCAGGGTCCAGGGCTCGCGGCCGCCCATGAAGATGGAGAAGCCGCTGAGGACCAGGCCGCCGTACAGGCCCAGGGGGTTGTGGAACGAGGGGTGGACGTTGCGCACGCTGTACAGGTCCTTCCACACAAAGGAGTCCTTGATTCTGCAATATACAAGCTTGGTTACTATATATGTGTTGATTCTACACGATTTTAAACTCACTTCTCCGCATAGCTGGTGGGTTCCACGCCCGCCGTGGACTGTGCGTCCGCATTGATGGCCTCAAAGGCACTCTCCGCGGCCAGCATGCCGCTCTTCATGGCGTAGTGGGAGCCCTTGATGCGGGGCACGTTGAGGAAGCCAGCGCTGCAGCCCACCAGGCAGCCGCCGGGGAAGGACAGCTTCTGGGGCAGGCTCTGGAAGCCGCCCTCGTTGATGGCACGGGCTCCATAGGCAATGCGGGTGGCGCCCTCAAAGACATGGCGCACCTTGGGATGCGTCTTGAAGCGCTGGAACTCCTGGAAGGGACTGAGCCAGGGATTCTTGTAGTTCAGGCCAACCACAAAGCCCACGGCGATGGTGGGCGTGGGCTCGTTCAAATGGTACAGGAAGGAGCCGCCATAGGTGAAGCGGTCCATGGGCCAGCCAATGGTGTGCTCCACCAAGCCTGGTCTGTGAATAGTGGATAGTAAAGATGGTTTCCTTGATCCTTAACGGTAACTACTCACTGGTGCTTCTCGGCGTCAATCTCCCAGACCTCTTTCAGACCGATTCCATAGGCCTGTGGCTCGCTGCCTTCGTTTAGTCCGAACTTCTGCATGATCTGCTTGGTCAGGTGACCGCGGCAGCCCTCGGCGAAGATGGTGGTCTTGGCATGCAGCTCCATGCCGCGTGCAAAGGTGTCCTTGGGCGCTCCGCTCTTGGCAATGCCGACATCGTTGGTGGCGATACCTTTCACGCTGCCATCCTCGTGGAACAGCACCTCGGATGCAGCGCAACCGGGATAGATCTCCACGCCCAAGGCCTCGGCCTGATCTCCAAGCCACTTGACCAGGTGACCCAAGCGGACCACATAGTTGCCGTGGTTGTCCATGGGCCAGCCCTTGAAGATGGGAATGGAGATGCGCCCGCTGCCGGTGAGGAAGGAGAAGGTGTCCTTGGTCACGGGCGTGTTCAGCGGAGCACCCTGCTCCTGCCAGTCGGGGATAAGTTCGTTCAGGGAGATGGGATCGATGACGGCGCCGGAGAGAATGTGTCCGCCCACCTCGGCGGATTTTTCCACAACACAGACGCGGATTTCCTTAAAAGTGAGCCCGTATTAATCGGACTTGGGAATGGAGATGTGGCCACCGCTCACCTGATCCTTTTCCGCAGCCAGCTGCTTGGCGCGAATGGCCGCCGACATGCCAGCCGGTCCGCCGCCCACAATGACCAGATCCACCTCCTCTATGCACCGCTCCATGTCCACCTCCTTCCAGCGCTCATCCTTCTCTCGGGGATTCAGCGTGTAGTGTGTGGTGATCCTGGGATATTTGGCGGCCTCCGAGACGCTGCGCACCAAGGCGGGCGTGAAGAGCCGCTGGACTGAGATCGGGAGATCATATTAAGTAATCATTAGCAGGGGTCAGGGCTAGCTTTATCTCCGCCGCCAGATTCTTTTATTGGACAGTCTCGGCATCCATCAGAGCGGTTATGTAATCCCCAAAATGGGGATTTAATGGGTTCGAACTCGGCGCCTTCAAGGAACTCACCTCTCTGCATTTTCAACAGCGCCGACATTTTCCTTTTGGCCAAAAATAACCGCTTTTTGTAGAGCAGAAAAAGTGCACAAATCTGGTTTATATATAATTATATGTATACGTGTTGTTTGTGTTTACTCTGCTTCACCAAACACAACACAAACACAAGATCGATGCAACAAGTTGGACTTTATACCCCGTGCCAGCTGATGACGTAGCGCCGTCCAAAGTTCGTTCGCAATGTTTACCGGCGGCAAATCAATAACTTTCCACTCGAGATAATAAACTACGATCGGAATAATCAGATAAAACTGCAATATAAAAGCTGATCCACAAGTAGCGGCTTATCGGTCTCAGCTGGCAAAACATCGACTCCCACACTTGTTATCAGCGTGGAACGATAACGATAAAAAATACTAACGGCCCAAAAATAATTACCAAAATCTCTCATTTTAGTCTGAAGGAATACCATTGAAACATCAATAAAGGTGTATTAGGTGTATATTTCTTATTTAAACGAATCCTACAATATAGGAACAATTTTAATTATTGTTTTAATAAATCAATATTTTCTAATGCAAGTTTAAACGGAAATGGCGCGAAAAAAAAAAACTTTCTCCTCCTCGGCACCTGGTCTCTCTTAAATCGTTAACAAAAAGCTCATAACAAAAGCTTTACTGTGGAAAGCATGGTTCACGCCCATGCTTTTGCATTGCCTCTTTCTCAATTAGTTCAACTGCTTTTTAAAAAGTCAACTGATTTTTAAAACGTTGGAAAGTGTTTTAGCCATTTTTCCGAAAAATAAATTTGTTTAAAAAACAAATATATCTTCTTCTCAGAAACAAAAAAGCTGCATAAATCCTGAAATATATGTACATAGCCTAGAATTAGAAAGTAAATAGATAAATACTATTAGTATAATAATTAGTTTGATGTTAAGGGTTATCACCCTGAGTATAATTATATGATAAACCTGTTATTAGAATTATTATAAGTATAATAAAGTTTCAATCTTGGCACACGCATTCGATTCAAAAGGTTAAACGGGTAAATTAACCCGGCTAGTGCGATAGGAAACACCTTTA
Source organism: Drosophila rufa (assembly GCA_018153105.1). Lineage (NCBI taxonomy): Eukaryota > Metazoa > Arthropoda > Insecta > Diptera > Drosophilidae > Drosophila > Drosophila rufa. The sequence continues at coordinate 8,937,117 of JAECXS010000002.1, forward strand.
TAAATTGTTTTTTGCCTATATAGTTAATAAAAAAATAGTCTTATTGTTATAGTTGCGATTATAGAGCAACTAGATGGATAGAATAAATTAACTTTGCAATAATCTTTAATGTAAAATAAAAATGCAATTCCTGAAAACGTGGCTTCAACTTACCATTGCGCAATATTTATTCCATTTCAAAACAAAAACCCCAGCTTACCATAGAGCAATCTTTATTTGGAAACTTGGCAATTAGAGTTTTTTTTTCACACCGTTTTGTTCAATGCATTTCGTTTTACACTAAGTATACACATATTTATAGATAAAGTTCGATTTTTTGGTATGATCAGATCAAAGCGTGGTGAATTTTTAATCCAGCCCCATTAAAAATTCATAATCTATCAGGAGTTCGTGTGGGGAGGAAGTAGTATACGTATATCAATTACAAGTCGTGTGTCCATCAAGATCTTCTATTTACAAGGATACGCCGCAGCCTCAAGGACCCATTATTTTACTGGCCAAAGAACTGATCCTGCTCTGCGCTGCCCTCATCCGTCGAAGTCGAGGTCTGTTCGCCGCTTTTCACCTGGTCCTGCTTCTTGAACAGCTCTGACACGGCCTTGTCCACGGAACTATTCTCGCCTGCCTGTCCCGACTTCATGTCCTTGGACTCGTGAGCAGCGGGCTTCAGCTGCGGGGGAGCAGATCGTCCAAATCGCATAAAGTTATCGGGGCGTCCGAATCGCATAAAGTCCTGCTTCACACTGCGCAGCTCCTCCTGGGGATGGGGATTGCGTCCGAAGCGAATGAAGTTGTCCGGGCGCCCGAATCTCATGAAATCCTCTGCCGGAGAGCGACCAAACCGCATGAAATCCTGCTTGGGATCCCGGCCGAACCTCATAAAGTCCGAGGGATTGCGTCCGAAGCGCATAAAGTCCTGCTTGGGATCCCTCCCAAACCGCATAAAGTCCTGCTTGGGATCCCTCCCAAACCGCATAAAGTCCTGCTTGGGATCCCTCCCGAAACGCATAAAGTCCTGCTTGGGATCTCTGCCATATCGATCCATGGCCGACCGCTTTGCCATGGGCTCGTGCTCATCGGAGGAACCGTAGCTACCTTCGGGAGGCAGCTGCTCCGCTTGCCGCTTCCCAAAGTGCATGAAATTGTCGGCCAAGGACCTACGCTTGGCCTCCAGCTCCGGATCGAACTTGTAGCGCGGCTTCCGGAAGCGCAGGAGCACCGCATTCTTGGTGTAATCGATGCCGATCACCGAGATGGGATGCCGGAACTCCAGCTCCGCCTTCTCCGGCTGATCACTGCTCAGCACTGCATTCATTAGGTCATTGTCCTGCGGTGCCTGCGGAGGATTAAGTCCCGAATCCCCGTCCGATTCCAGCAGCGCGTTGCCACCGTACGACGGCGTCTCAATGATCTCGCTGTGGATGGCCGACTGCATCTGGTACAGGGCCAGGAGGAACATCAAGGCAATGCCCATCTGCAAGGAAACGAGGAATAATTATGAGATGCCGCCGCCTCGCATTATCTATGGCCAGTTTTAATCACATTAACGCGTTCATTTTACTTAGGGTAACAGTAGACTTGGCTTGGCTTGGCCTGGCCTTTTCCTCAACCCGCCCTGCCCTGCCTTGGACCGCAGACAAAGTGTCCTGCTAATTAACCATCATGATATTTATGGGCGAATCCGGGCAGAACAGCGCGTAAAAAGTTAACCAACCGCATTAAGGCGGCCACGGCAATAGCAACAGGAACCACGAGCTGCACTTGGAAAAATTAGTTATACAATTTTGCCACAAACCGTTTTATTGCCCTTACCCTAGAAAAAATTTAACAAGCAAAATTATGAAGTATAAAATATTAAAAATTATATAATTAGCTTAATTTCCCAGCATTCTTGCATGAAATTTTTTTGAAAAGAAATTGTTACGGATTGGAAATCAAATAATATTATGCCCCAAAGTATGCAATGTTAAGAGTAAGCTCTCAAAATCATAGCAAATTTATGTTAATTTTGAGACTTTATCAACATTTTATCTGAAATCATTGCTTGGTAAAAAATAAAACCTTTTCCACAAAAAATATAACTAAATCCTAATCATTAAGAGACAGAAAAAATTAAAAAATACCAAACAAATGAACTTGTTAAAGGGTATTTTTGAAATTGGAACTTGAAATTGGTTTTTATTTTATTTATCTAAACTTTTTAAATAATATTATATAAATAATTGAAGAAAGGGGATTGCAAAAAAAAGATCCCTTTATTTCAGCTTCAACTTTAATTTAGTTCATATTCCTAACTTCTTTAAAAATCTTTCGAAACCCAAACCTCTTCGAAAGAGTTCAATGTCCTCAAACAATTTAAGACCATTAAAATTTATGGAATTCTAGGGCCTTAGGACAAATGGTTCTCTACGTGCAGCCACCCACACCCACGTGGCCACATAACCCAAACAGCAGCCAGGTTTACAGGCATTAACACTTGTTCAAGGCGCTGAGGCCGGAGTGGGCGTGGGATGGGGGCAGTTGATGTATGATGTCCGGAGTACGGCGACGACGACGACGACGACGACACAGCAGCACCATTAGAGATGCAAATGATTATGGCTTTTGGATACGGTGACGATGCCGTTGGTGGGTTCTTGGTGCTCAGTTCTGGCCTGAGCAGCCTGCTTATGGCACTCTGATCCGCTGCCTGAGCAGCTGCAACAGGTTGCAGGGGAGCTAGCATCGTCAATCAGGGATTTCTCCAAAGTGGCAAACAGTGGCGAATTAGCACTTCTTGGCCGAAGTTTTTGAGCGGAATGGATGGGGAAAAAATTCAAAACTTGCCCAGACAACTCACGACAAAAACTTGACCTCCAAGACTGATGAAGTCGCTCATCGGCTTGGACTTCGCAACCGCCGAGCATTAACATACATTCGGCGGTACTCGCTTAATTTGATGTCGCGGGCAATCAGGGCTTCCATTCAAAAAGTGTGAATTTGTCTCTGAATTTGAATACAAAATCCGAGAGTTTAATGGCTCTGTGAGCGGTGTTTGTGCAGTTTTTAGTGGTTGCATCTAGCTGGGAAATTGCAACATGCGGAATGCATTTGGGGACTCAAGGGTCCCCATAAAGAGGCAGCTTCGTTTAATTTATGGGCTCCAACTGGAAATGTTGCAATGGCCCCGCACTTCTGGGGAATTATGACAGCCGAGAGACGAGACTCTCCAGCTGGAGCCAGGAGTCAGCGGATCTGAAGTGGGCAGACAACAATTGCCAAATGCCTGATTGATTTGCGATGCCGAAATGTGCATTTTAAATTCACAAATATGAGTACAAGCGAGTGTGGTACGAGCCTTGTGTATTTCGGGCTCGAAGAGGGGCTGCCAGGCTGCCAGGGGCGGTATCAATAACACACTCGTTAATTCGCTTAGCCAACGCAGCAGGCGTTGAGAGCGTTGGGAGATGATGATGAGGCCCCTGAAATTCGGGACAGAGAGTAACCTGATTTGCATATGCGATATGTTTGATACGTTTGAAGTAGCTGCTGCTCCCCTGGCAACAGCTCCTCCTGGATTATCCTCCGCTCGCTGGGCATTTAAATATCATTTGTCAGAGGTCGAGAAGAGGTGAGACCCAGAGACTATTCCAGAGACAAATGATGGCGCGAGGCATTTCGCTTGTCCGGGAAATGGAGCCATAGCCATTGTCAGCGATAAATCATAAATGCCTTCTCCTGAGCACCTGCCGTCGACACCTGAGAGTGTCCAACTGCCGTGTGCGTTTTCCACTGAATGCAAATGAAAATCTAGCGCCGCCGCTCTGTTCCCTTTCCCTCGACCCCAGAAGTGCCGTCATAAATATTTCAATTTGCCTTCATTAACCGAAATGGCGGTTCCGTATGTGTCGGGGAAAACTATTTCCTCGTTGGTTTTTCGCCCGGGCTTAAGCGAACACTATTTTGTGGGAGTGGCGAAAAGTTGACAAATCCGAATTAGTTGCTTTTGGCTTGCAAGTGTGTGATTTTAGCCAATTAAAAATTACCACAATTGCGGGATTACAAAGCATATTTAAGTTGGAGGTTTACCAGGAAATTATATGATTAACATGTAAGCGGGGCGTACTACTTATTAATTAATTTTTATAAAACAGTAAATGTTACAACGGAAAGGGAGTGAAAGTGCTGAATTTAAATGATATTTTTAAGTACAACCCATAACAGAAGTATGTTAGTAAATGGATATTTTTCCTACTCTTCCTTATCACTTTTTAAGGTAAAAGTAATCCCGAAATTGTTATTAAAGTTTCACTATTTCTTTTAAGATAAAAATGCAAATGAAACGGGAACATTAAATTGTAGATCTGATCACTGTTGTTGCAAAGTTTAAACTTGTTTTAAAGTTAAATAATAACATAGGCCTGCAAATAAATCTCCTGGAAATAAATCTCAGTAATGGCTAATTAGCCATTTGGTTTTACTTTAAATTACACAAAAAACTGAAGTGCAGGTACAGGATCTATAAGAATCTATAAGACAAAATCTATAAGAATCACCTCGGAATGTTCTTGTAACTTAACCATGCAGGCCTGTGTAATTCTGTGTAATTCTATTATGACAGAAATATCTAAAGATTTGAAATTAAATAAAAGAATATCCAAAAGTATGCATTGATATGATATTTAGGTACCATGGAGTGCATAAATTTTCACTGACATTGTATAGCATACTTTTAGACACGATTTAAGTTAGTATCAAATCGAGAGCAGATTCTTATAATACTCTTTCATATTATATTTTAGCCATCTCTCGGAATAAACTAAACAAATTTGGAAATAATTTATTTTACTAACAATTAAATAAGATTAACACTGTCTTAGTTTATTATTTTTGGTATCAGCTGTATATTTTACATTTTCCAACACCATTTTCCAAAAGCTTTAAAAGAATCCCAAGACTTCTTGGGGTTTGACAATCTGTTCTGAACTTTTACTTAAATGGAGTCAAACTTTTGTAATTTATTGTCTACCAATAAGCACATTTTTTATAAAAACTTCATATTAAGAAATAATAGTAATTTGAGTTGCAGAAATTCGACAAAAACTTGAATATTTCACACCTTGTGTAAACATTTATTCCATATTGGAAACTCTAACTACATTTTTGCCATTAATCAAACACTAGCTGTTGACTGACAACTTTTCCGGAGAATTGTCCCCTTCTCTGGTGGCATTTCTTGGCAAAATTTTTAATCAAATTTCTAGGCCACACTCACCTTGGGAAACTTTGGGATCTAGGATGAAAGTCGGGATAAACAGTTTTCGGGGCGTCCTCGCCGCTCGCACGCTCAACTTTGGCTCACACACTTGTTGCCCGGGCGAATGTGAAATGGTTCTGGGCGAATGTTTGCCGAAACATCCTGTTTTATACGCTGTCCTTTTGTGGCAACAATGGCAAGTGACGCCAAACCTCTGCCGCAGCCGCTGCTGCTGCTGCTGCTGCTGCTGCTGTTGCGCCTTTCCTGTGGCATCCGTGTGGGCGCGCGCAACAAGTGCTGCAGCAACATGTTGCCGCTCGGGCATTGTCTGAATTGGACTGCTGGCTTTGCTTTCGGCTTTGTGTTTCCCACTGCAGTTTTTCCGTATTTAAGCTGCTAGTCCAGGGCCTTAGATTAACAGAGCTCAAAACACATAAAAAAGCAGAGAAAATAAACCTTGACACTGGTCAGTCTGACTGCTGGCCGCTGATAGGCTTGTCACAGCCGCTGTCAGCGGGACAAAAGGAGCCCGCTATTCATGTTGGCTTATTAGACGGCCCACAAAGCAACACTAGTGACGTGGCAACATTTCGTCGCCAGCTTGCTGGCCACTCGAGCACCAAATTGTATGCAAATCGCCCACAATTGTTATGCTACGCCCACTTTTAAGCCGCAGCCAGGAGCCAGGAGGCAGGAGCCAGGAGGCAGGAGCAGGAGCCAGGAGCAGGAGGAGGCAGTCATCCTGGCCGGGCACGTCCAATTAGCCGGCGGCAAGTGGATCGACTACGTGTCCGTATGCGTTATAATTTGCCCTTGCCTTGTCGCGGGCAAGGCGTTTATGGCGCTTTATGGCCCTGTAACCTGTAACGGGATACCTTGTGGCGCCTCTGGCGTCTCATCAACACCCATGCCCCAGTCCCTGCCCCATCACCATCTCCTCCAGCTTCTTCAGAGCCTCGCCTCTTGGGTGGGGCTGCGAAACTGTTCAAAGGCGGAAGTCTGTAATTACGGCCCCGACAAAAGGCCAAAGTTTTTGGAGAGACGGAGGCCAGTCTCGAACGGACTCCATCAATGGGCCAGCACGCATGACTGGGCAGAAATGTGTCAGTTTGCCGAGTCACTCGACTTGGCTCGTTGTCGCCAAGTTTATAGTGTCGGATGCGCTCTTAACGATCGCCCAAAATCAATATAAACACGTTCGATCGGCTTGGTGGCTCCATTTGCATAAATAGCTACAGAAACAGCTGAGAAAGATGAGCTGTGATGAGGCCAGCTCAAGTTCAAAGCGGTTGGGGTTTATTGACCAGGCCAAGAGACTCGAGACGTGTGCCAGTCCCAGCCCAGTTACAAATGGTTGGGGTTTGGGGTATTTTAAAGCCATAGACCATTGACTGGACCATAAAGCGATATGATCTGGGCTAGGTTGGGTCTGTGGCTCGTTCCAGACTCTGTGAATCTATGATTTTGTGATAATAAGCCGCCTTTATCATGCTAAGTTTGGAATTTAAATTCATTTCTATTCTTGAAGTTGAGCTATCTTAATAAATATGAAGCTTAAATGAACTATGTTAGAGAATTTTTCATTAGGCATAATGGTTATGCTAGGCATTTCTAGGGTTTTTTGCAGCTGCAGTTGAAGCGCAACTGGCAGGAGGAGGCCCAAAAGGAGGTCAACGATCACGCAGATCACACGCAGAGCTCTAGATTAATTTTTGCCAAACTTCAAGCAGAGGGTCACGCGAGATGGGCAGAGGTCAGTTCAGCGACTGCTGATGCTACTGTTGCTCCTCCTCTATTCCTCCTCCGCTCTCATCTTGGCCAGAGTTCGATTAGCTGCAGCCCTGGCCAAAAATAAAGCCAGAGAGCCAATAAAGTAACTGCTCCGACTGCTGTTTCGATGTCAATGCCATTGTCAAATTGTCGCTAGCTCCTCTGTCCGCGTCCAAGCTTCGTCGATGCGACTCCGACTCCGACTCCGATTCGGATTCGGATTCAAATTCATCCGCTGGCCAACAACTGTAACTAACAAGGTTCGTCTGCGTCTAATTAATGGCCAGCGCGCAATGGGGATTTATGTGTGCCATAAAGCAGGCTTGCTCTTCCACTTTTCGCCGTTACACCCACCAACCCACCCACCTACCCATTCCCCGATCCGGTTCGGTGGCATTAATGGCAGGGCACTCGCTGGCTGATTTCCCTAATGCGGGCACACAGTGCGTATGCGCAACGCAAGTGAATTGAAGTGAATTTGAGGAAGCAGCAGCAATTGCAGTTGCACTTGCAGTGGCAGTTGCATCACGTTCTGAGTGCAGGCGGATGCCTAGCGTCTCTGAGATGAGCTGGTAAAACAGGTGAGCAAATCTAAGCGGAGATCGTTTACTTAGAGCCAAGTGAGAACCGCAAACGCGTCGCACAGTAGTAGTTCAACCCCTGACCGTTGCCTCGCCGGGGTTAAGCGGGGAACCCCGCTCATTGCAGGCCAGGTTTTGGCCCGGGTTCGTGTGTGGTGTGTCACTGCTCGAGTCTCGCTCTCCCAGCTGCGCTGGCTCAGCAGTTAGTTGCTAGAGAGATCTCTCGGATCCCAACTAGCCGATGCGATATACATAGTTTGGCCTGAAGTCGTTTTCGTTTTATTTTCCATTAGGTTTGTTTTCAGTTTGCGGGCCTCTTTTCGTTAGTTCCGCAGCCAGGTCCGATCAGTTTGTGTTTAGCATTCGGTGAGCGCGGGTCAGTACCAAAAGTATCTGTGGCTCGACAAACTATCCAAGTGTATATCTCCGACTGCCTGCGAAAGGGTCCGCCGCTGTTGCCAAGTGAAGGTGCGAAAAATAGCCAATATGTTTAGTAATTAATTAAAACAGAAGCTCGAAAAGCGAATGAGCGTTTAGTGTGCCACTAAAATTAGTTAACAGTTGGTCAATGAAGCAAGCCCATCCATTTGATTAAGAGCCAGTCCAAGGCTCTTCGCCCATGTTTATGGATTTATTATAATCAGCTTAAAGTCGATGAAGCGTTGGAGACTCAAGGAAAAGTCCTTGGTATTTGTGTCGATGGATTTTGCAACCCGAATACCACCTCGACGTACGAGTTCGTGACTATTTTCTTAGCTTAATGCACTCCTTGATTTTATTATCGCATCGTTGACATCTGTGCCTGCTGCAAACTGGTTAGGCTCCGGGAGAAGCAAAGCCACTCATGCAAACGGCTCCACCGAGCAGAAGGCATTTCCAAATTGGGAAATTGGGAAACTGGGAAATCCAGGCTCCGCCCGTTCCCCCATTCTTCCCCAGCGAGTGGAGTGCAGCTGTCGCCAGGCATGCAATCTCGGCGTCAAGTGCCTTATAAATTGGGGTTCCCATGACTGGCAGCTGGCCGGGAATCGTTTTATCGCTTAGGAAAGTTTCGATGCTGGAGCCGATCTCGAATTGGCCATAATTGCCGCTCACCGAGCGAGTGTGCTGCTGTTCGGCCGCCCAAGATAAGCGGGTCAACGGGCTAAGCTGGACTGTGAGGCAATCTCCCGGCCGGGTTAACACATGTCTGCCCTGCCGTGCCAGATTCAGAGTTTTCACTTTCAAAAATCACGTTCGCTGCCGCAGTCTTTGGTATCAACATTATTTTATAGACTTTCAGCAATGAACTAGGCTTAATGGCGCCGATCTTGGCCGCAGGCTCTCCATTCTTGTGCCAATGCTAAAGCGATTAGCGCTTTTAATTTGGGCCCAGCGACATTCAGCCACCGTTTGTTGGCCATAAAAAGTACACAGAGAAAATGACAGAAGTCTTAAAAAAAAGGTTGCAGTTTAGGAATTTTTTTAATCTGATTTTTAATCTGAATTTTATAAGTAAGAACGGCTTAAACATTTTCATTAAGAGAGCTTTGTTTATTAATAAGACTTCTATTTTAAAATTTATAAATAAGAATGTTTACATAAGAATGCCGATAATCGACTTAATCGATAAACGACTTAATATGGATTTTGCATACATCAACTCGATTAGTATATCGATATTTTGCATACATCAGATAACTTTTGTATTCTTTTCCTGCTCTAGCGTTCAGGGAAGTATTTTGGAGAACCATAAAAATCAGGTAATAGTCAGTAAAACGTCTTGGAATTTTAGTACGTGCTTAGAAAATGATTAAGTTAAAACTTAGAGTGCATTAGCATTCCAAATTGTGATTTCCCTTGATCTCGAAATCTTGATGTACTCAGCTCTTCAAGATAATATAAGCTATTAATTTCCTGCCATTAAATTGTATTCTATAAAAGTTGAATTATACAAATCTGAAACAAAGACGACTCTATCTATTATTTCCACTATAAATGAAAACCAGCTAATTATGCAGTTCAAGAACTGACTGCTTTTTCCCCAGTGTATAATTATAGTCGCACTTTGATGTCTAGTTTTTATGGCCAAACGGCGGACTACGATTTCAGTTTCATTTGTCGCCTGATATCATAGCTCCGTCAGCCAGAAGATTATAGGTGGCAATCCAGCTGGTTAACCCCGGTCCAAGTCCACGCCTTCTAATAAGCCAGGCTTGTTCGTTGGATGCGGGTCAATGTGTCAGCGGACTAACGGCTTTCGATCAGGTTTACGTCTGTGTTGGCGGAGTAGGAACTGGACCTGGACCTGGACCTGGCTGTAACCGAAACTGAAGGACACCGAGACACCGATCGGGTGCGTTGGGCATGCTCCAGTGCTCGCAGCAAGCTCATGGCGAGAAATCCAAGACACGGGGCTCGGACGCGGATTTTGCAATTTTTTAATTGGTGCCGTAACTCAAAATTGGTGTCGCTCCGCTTGCCCACTCGACGCGATGGTCACTGCGTTGACACTCAGAAACCCAGTCAGCCAGTTGGTTGCCAGTCGGCCAAAACGTGGCCTAATACGATCTGCAATTGTCGCTCCGCGGGCCAACTGGTACTGGTTACCCGGTTGCCTCACATGTGGCTCGGACAACTTTACGACCAAGATCAAATGAAATTAAAAGTGCACTTGGCGGCGGCGACGGCGACGGCCGTTACGTGCTTGCACCATAAGTGCTCAGGCGAAAATCGTAACAATGTCAACACTAGAAATCATTTTTTACTGACAGATTTAATGCTTAATCACAGGTGGAAGATGGTAAATAAACGGGGGAGTACTAAAAGCCTTTAGTCATTCGAATTATTCGAGTCATTCCCTTGCAAAAACCGTTAGTTCTCAACAGGTTCTGACTCGGAACGGGAAAATAATCGAAATTTCTATGTTTTTATGCAAAAATCGATTGAAACATCGATTAAGAACGAGATCTTCCAGCTCTTACATTTCTTAAATACATTTCAAAACCTTTTTAGGAAATAAACTTTATAACAAGTTAGATTCCTGAAATATTTTCTCATGTTTGAATTAAATGTTAATTGCTTACATATGTGTTTAATTGCTAAACTTCTCATAAAGTTAATTAATATACAATTTTTCCTGCATCTCCAGAAACCATCAGAGATGACCGCCAAGCCAAAGTTCGTTTATGAAAAGGATGACCTGGGCACCATAGGCGAGGTGGACGACAATGAGGTGGATCGGATTGCGGAGTGCTTCAAGGGACGCAGCCTGTTCATCACCGGCGGCACTGGATTCCTGGGCAAGGTCCTGGTCGAGAAGCTGCTACGGTGAGTGGGCGAAGCCAAGCTGGGTTGGGGTGGGCGCTAGCCAGCTGGTCCGTACGTGGCCCCCATTAATCCCAATTGACCCTTCGCTTATGCAATATTATTAATTCGTGCAGGTCGTGTGGCGGCCTTAAGCGCATTTATCTGCTAATTCGCCCCAAGAAGGGCAAGGATCCGCAGGAGCGCATCAAGGATATATTCCAGAATGTGGTAAGCGGGGGGAGTTTTGGAATTATGAGAATTATGAGAACTTATGGCTCGGCTTACAAAATTAATGAACGCGTGTGGGTCTCTAGCTTTTCGACCAGGTGAAGCAGCTGCGCGGCGAGGAGAACATCCTGCAGCAGGTGGTGGCCATAGCCGGTGATGTACTTTCCCCGGGTCTGGGCATCTCCGAGAAGGATCTGGAGACTCTGCGCCAAGAGGTCTCCATTGTTTACCATTGCGCAGCCACCGTGCGGTAAGTTATAATATTTAATCCATACAAAAACGATTCTTTATTGCAAACTTAAGTTCGATAAAAAAGATATCGATACCACATACCGATATCGATAGACAGTATGCATATGTTGATATTGCATACTTTTAGGCAGCCTCAAATGTAATTAATTTATTTATTTATTATTTTAACTCCCCTAAGCTTCGACGAACCCCTCCGGAACGCCGTGTTCATGAACACTCGCGGCACCAAGTACATGCTGGATCTGGCCCTGACTCTGAAGCGCCTGGACTTCTTCGCTTACTGCTCGACGGCCTATTGCCACCTGCACGTGAAGACGCTATACGAGAAGCCCTACGATCCCCCGGCAAATCCGCACAAGGTGATGCAGGCCTGCGAGTGGCTGTCGGACGACGAGGTGGCCACCATTGAGCGCAAGGTGCTAGGTGATATACCCAACACGTACGCCTACACCAAGTCACTGGCCGAGGCCCTGGTGGTGGAGAAGTTCGACCAGCTGCCGGCCGTGATCCTGCGGCCCTCGATCGTGATCCCCATCTGGAAGGAGCCCATTCCCGGCTGGACGGACAACATCAACGGACCCACCGGACTGCTGATCGGAGCCGGAAAGGGTGTCATCCGCACCATGTACTGCAACTCCTCGGGCTACGGCGACTTCCTGCCCGTGGACGTGGCCGTGAACGGCATCCTGGTGGCCAGCTGGCGGAACATCACGTCGGGCACCGATACCACCAATAGGGTGGCTCACATGACCTCCTCGAACGACATCAAGGTGTCGTGGGCGGAGATCATCGAGCTGGGTCGCTGGGTGATCGAGAACAAGGTGCCGCTGAACGGTGTGGCCTGGTATCCGGGTGGCTCCATGAAGTCCAACTACTGGGTGCACTACGTCTGCATGGTGCTGTTCCAATGGATGCCGGCCCTCTTTGTGGACGCCCTGCTCTGGCTGCTCCGATATCCGCCCGTCTTGTGCCGCGTCCAGAACAGGATCTTCAAGGGATTCGAGGTGTTCGAGTACTATGCGAACAACGTGTGGAACTTCGACAACACGGAGGCGGTGAAGATGCGCAAGCTGATGAACAACAAGGAGCGGCGCACCTACGTGATCGAGAAGATCGAACTCGACCTGATCGACTACTTCACCAACTGTGTCCTCTGCGCACGTCGCTTAATCCTGAAGGAGTCGGACGAGTCCATTCCGGCAGCCAGGAGGCACATGAAGGTGTAAGTATTTTTTTTTTTTAGGAATATCTATCAAAGAAACTCTAGTGCTGATTCCCATCCCTCTTTATTCCAGCATGTGGGTCGTGGACAAGGTGTACAAGGGCATCTGGATCTTCGGTATCCTCTATATGCTGTACAGGTGCTTCTTCGCTGGCTAGGATCCACCAGATCCGGATGCCTTTAGTTAAGTGCTTGACACCAAAAGATGCGCCCTGCCCCAAGCCGTAGTTTGTAGCCGTTATTTAGAGCTAAGTCTTCTAGTTTTTAGTTGGTGCTGTTGATTAGAAGCCTATTGCATGTGTTTTGAAAGGCAGCGAATAAATCATTGGTTTATGTATTGGAATGAGTTTTAATATATAATGGTATAATATATAATGGTAAATATAATCTGAAATAGCTAATCTAATACTAAGTGAAAGCATTAAGCAAAAAGCTTAACTCTAATTTTTTGGGACAAATCAAAGCTAAAAATAATCATAACTAAGCCAAAACAGCCTTAATTTCAATTCGGAAAGCTTTTCAATGATAGTTATTATTTGTTTAACTATTCTGCAAACTAATTTAAGAAATAATAATAAAAAAAAAATTGTGCCAATTTTTGACAATTTTAATGATGTAACCCCTTATAAAATTGTCGAAATCGACCAAAATTTTTTTTCCAAATTTTTGTAATATTTTATTTTTAAATAATTGAGATTTTTATGGCGAATCCAAAAATATACGGCATTTGGCTATCATTTAATTTTTGGCCATAATATGAGCTCAGGAAAAGCTGAAATATGGCATATTTTAGGCTTATTATTTTATAAAAGTTATCGTGCAGATCAGCGTATCGGTCTACTGCTTGCTGTTGGCCTGTTACCCGAAATGTACTCTCTTTTCCCGTTTTCCATGTTGCTCATATTTTATTAATTTCATTATCACTTAATTTTATTTTCTGATTAATTTATATTTAGCGTCATCGATAAGTTCAAAAGATCCTATTGCGATAATAAGGAATCTTTAAACATTAAATTCATTAATTGAAGAACAATTATAATATTATAAAGATAACATAATTGTAAAATTAAAAATAATAATTGTAATTGAGCTTTTTTACTGGGTATAAAAACATAAAATATATCGATAAAAACAATCGATGTGCCGGTCAGCGCCAAAGCCAGACCATCGGTGTTATCGATAGTGCCAGCCATCGATGGTTGGGCAGCTCTAGAATCGCTTTGTTTTGCAAAATTCAAGCTGAGCTGAGGCCCAGAGACTGATTGTGGGGCGAGTTCGTGGAGCAGCATTGCGTCATCACCCACTCCTGGCCAGGGATTGCTCCTGGAACGAGGCACGCGCACGCCAGCGACACGGAACGCTCCCGGCGACGAAGACGAGGACGAAGGCGACGTGGTCAGAGGAACGGAGGAGGAGGAGACCGTGGCGGAGTCGCGGGATTTGGAGGAGATGGCCAGCACCACTGGCAGTGCGCCCAGCCTGGCAGGTGGCAGCGTGAGTGGAGGTGCTGCTGGGCCCAGTGCCAGCGCCGGCACGCTGGAGGGCACGCTGAGCAAATGGACCAACGTGATGAAGGGCTGGCAGTACCGATTCTTTGTGCTGGACGAGAACGCCGGCCTGCTGTCCTACTACACGGTAAGTGGGTGCAGTGCCTCCATTACTAACTCCCCCTTATCGCACCCAGCGACGGCCTTATCTTATCTGCGCCAGCTAGATACATTCGGATACGGATACACACACGCAGGCACACTTGTTGGTAGTTGGTGGGTCGTCGCCTTTATTTCGAGATTGTGTTGGCTCGGTTGGGTGTCGTTAGACTCTTGTGGCGCTTGCTGCTCTGGTAGGAGGTCGTGTAGAAGTCGTAGAAGCCGTAGAACATGGCCACGATGACGGCGGTGTAGTAGTAAAGCACGAAGCGCGGAATGCCGCACAGCACCAGCTGGAACACCACCTGGGCGAGGATGAAGGCGAACTGTGTCATCTGCATCACCGTGATGCTCTTCTTGACGGGCGTCAGGGCCCGCACGGTGTCCTTGTCGCCCACCGCCGCCACGAAGTAGTACGTGTACATGCAGATGTGGACAATGGAGTTGAGGAAGACGCAGAAGTAGGCGGCGGTGCCTGTGGGTGGATCAGTTGCAAATGAATACACGGTCAGGCCTCCGGATCCGCTCACCATTCTCATTGTAGTGCCTCAGTATGTAGATTAGCGTCACCGTGGAGAAGTGGTGGAAGATGTGCAGCTTGGACACCTGGTTCTGTTTCTTGCGCAGCACAAAGATCACAGTTTCTATTAGCTCGGAGAGCTTCAGCCAGAAGAGGAAGTGCGACAGCTCGAAGTGGCGCCGCATGTGCTCGCTACTCTTGCCGAAGTCCCGGCACTCCCAAAAGTAGTGCACCGCGTTGTCCGTAATGAAGAACACCTGACAATCGGGAGAAGGGATTGGTAGATAGATAGATGCTCCCCTTAAGTCTCAGCCTACCAACCTCATTGAGTACGTAGATGCAAGACACCACCTGGATGAGGTTATGCGCCAGTATAAGCTTCTTGAGCTCGTAGGCCTTCCGAAATTCCATGAATCTGTAAGTGAGCGAGCGGGATTAAAGGTGGCCGAGCGACGGGGAGCGCCGCCGCTGAATTGCTAATGCGGCTCCAATTTGTAGGCGCAAACGAGGTTCGTTGACTTACTGTGGACCCACCACGGTGACGAAGTACAGATAGAGGCCCAGCACGGCGAGCATGAACCAGGGATCGGACATCAGGGCGGGATGCTCCACCGCAGGCACTCGACTTGCACCTGCAATTCGAATTGAGACATGGGTCCGATCTCAATCAAAGGAGCCTCACTTGTTGCCGCCTCCATGTTGCTCCTTTTGGGTTTCTTTGCTTTCTCCGGTCTCTCAGCTCCAGGGCTCGGCTGGTTGTGACCCTCCGGACCGCTGGCACAGTTCTAAACGTGAATCGTAGCCCGAGCATTGCTTTTATTCGGCAACCGGCATTGATTTAAATTCATTAATTGAAGTGTGGGCTCGATCGCATTTCTCACTATCTCCCTCTGTCTTTCTGCCTCTGTGTGTTCCAGTCCAAGGAGAAGATGATGAAGGGCGTGAGGCGGGGCTGTGTGCGCCTGAAGGATGCCCTGATCGGAATAGATGACCAGGAGGACAACACGTTCACCATCACCGTGGACCACAAGACCTTCCACTTTCAGGTGAGCTGGATTTAAACTGAATTCTGCTAAATACAAACTAAATAATCTAGTCGTCACGTGCCCGAAGACAAGTCTGAGTCCATTCGCATTAAATTTAATTTAAATATAAAGTATACAATGGGAGGTTAGCCCAAGCTTAAGCAATACTTTGTGTGTACTTTTTGCAAGTCAAAATATCTTTCCTACTACTTCCGAAATGAAAACAAAATAGAACTCAAATCAAACATAATCAAAGACAGAGTCCAACTAGTTCTTGATTTAATTACAAGTTACCTAATTACCTAAACCATTTAGCTGACTTTTTTTACAATGTATGCGAGGAGTCCTGACCTCGAGCCCATGAGCGGGGCGCCTGATAGGAAGGGTATCCGGCCAGCGACCCAGAAAGCTCTGTCTGGCCCTCACGTTCCTTCCTTTTGTTTGACTTTGTGACTGTGCCTGTGCCTTTGCCTTGATGTAACGATAAAACTTTTTTCCCAATACCAACTCACCAGAAACTTGCCAACTTTCTCTGAACATTTGCAGGCGCGGCACAGCGAGGAGCGAGAGCAGTGGGTTCGCCGCCTGGAGGACACCATACGACGCCACGCGAATCGCTCGCGACTGTGGGACAGCCAGAGCGCCTTCTACCTTGCGGCGGGAGGGGGAGCAGGAACCGGGGGCGGCGGCAGGCGACCCAACCACCTGGAGCTGCTGGCGCGCCGCGTTTCCGAGGCGGACGCCTACCTCCAGCTGATGATTGAGCAGACGGACGTGAGTAATGCTGGCTTGGCTGGGCTGACGTATTATGCAACTTCGCTCTCTGATTTATTTTTAGTTGCTGGACAAACGAATCGCGGAGCTGACCGATCCGGCGGAGCAGGCCAAGTGCAAGGCGCTGCAGGACAACGCGAGTGTGAGTATGCTAGTTAGGTGTTAGTTCGAGGCCCTGGGCTCCGTGAGCCCGATCTCCAGGTGCAGCTCGTCGCGGAACTGGTTGGAGATCCGCTCCATCTCGCTGCACGGCAGGCGCCAGAAGTTGGAGTCCACGGCCATGAAGCGACCCGTGTCCTGGCAGTGGCTAATCTGGCGAACGCCTACCACGGCGGCGGCCCGGACAGCGGCGTCTCTGCCGCACAGACACACGGTGGCGTTCAGCACCCGGTCACTGGGCGTGACCAGCCAGATGACGAAGACCTCATCCTGATGGCTATCCCCCCGCTTGAGTTCCGTGCCATTGTGGCCGGCGAGAGCCGCTGTCCGGCAGATGAGCACCACCACCGGGATGTGGGTGGCCAGGTGCGAGTGCTGGTCGGGCAGAAAGGCGTTGTAGATCGTCCGCCGGCACTGGGTCACCACAAACTGCTGCTCCAGCTGGCCGCCGTAGGCCAGGAGGCCCAGTACCTTGTTGACCCGAAAGGCGCAGCTCAGCGGCTGGAAGGAGAGCACCACGCGCTCGCCCTCCACCAGCGACAGGCAGTACGAGTCCGGCTGGTTGTGGTCGCAGAGGTAGTGCAGCAGCAGCAGCTGGTTGTCCACGAGCCGCTGGCAGCCCTGGTAGACGCACCGGCTCACCTTGCTGCCGACCACCAGCAGAGGTTCCTTGTCCTTGTCTTCTTGATGGGTAGAAGCTGCCTGCTCCGGTGGAGCCGGCTCAATGGCGTTGAGCTCCCTTTGCTGCCGCTGGCGCTGGCGCTCCTGCTGCCTCTCCAGACTCTCCAACCCCTCCCGCAGGGTCTCCAGCCCCGTGTTGAGCTCCTCAAAGTCCGCATCTATGTTCAAGCCCCTCAGCTGGTTCTCGAGCTGCAGCTGCTCCTCCCGGCGGCGCTTCTTGTAGGCCTCGAACTGGGCACTCATCTCGTCGATGTCGTGCACCTTCGAGGAGTCGAGGAGAGCCCTGACGGTGTCCTGCTTATCTTTGTCCTCCATGGGAAACGGCACAAGAACAGGCACAATATGAAAAGCGAGAAATTTAGAGGGTCTATCTATCTGATGTGCTCCCAACGGAGTTTGTGCCCAGCTCGAATCGAATTCCCAGGCACACTTTGACGGCCACCCAGCCATATCGATTTCCAATGCAAGTTCAGGGTTAGCCACCGTCGGTGCCCAGCAGATGCAAGAGCCTGAGAGAATGCCACTCGCCCGGCAGCTGACTCAAGAAGCGGCGGCGCCAGCGGCAGCTGCTCACTTCCTCAGGCAACTTCGGCGAGGCCATGTCGAAGGTCTCTCGGTAAACCATCCCCGTTCCCGTTCCCATTCCCATTTCAGGCCATGCTGGATCACATCAAGCACTCGATTGTCAGCCTGCAGATTGCCAAGAACATGGCCCATCCCATCAATGGTATCTACAACGGGCCGCCGGCCACTGCCTCGACCAGTTCCTCGGCCAGCGGAGGAGCTGCCACCACGGGCAGCAACAACAACCTGCAGCAGGCAGGTGGACTGAAGGTGCCTCTGGAGGGCCATGGAAAGGGCGAGCCGGGCGACGACGAGGACGATTCGGCCACTGAGAACGGTAAGTGCTCTCGGCGGCAATTCAGGGTCAGGAGGCTAATCGAATTCGATTTCCCCTCTAATCTCGGCATGTATCTTGACAGCCACCACCGCTCCTCTGGGCCTGGTTGTGCCGGAGACCTCCTACTCGAGCAGCGAGGGCGAGGAGGACTTCTACGATGCCTACGACGATCCCTTCACCAGCCTTGGCAGCTCCCCGATTGGCTGGTGAGTGGACCACTTACACTTGCATCTAAGCAGAGGCAGGCCACTTGACCAAGTGTCCCGGCTGGCCATTAATCACAGATGCTATGCGACAGCCGGCAAGCGTGCTGGCCGTGTGCTAAAATTACGCATTCATTGCCCCCCAGTCCCCACCACCGATGCCGATGCCGATGCCTCCTCCTCCTCCTAGGCCTCATCCTCCTGCTGGGCTCGAGAGGCGCATGCGCCTGGGCAGCGCATGCAAAATGCAATGCCCGAAGTTCGTCGCAGTCGCAGTTTCGGGGCAGCCAGTAATTTCGGCCAAGTCGCGTGTAAATAATAAATACAGGACCTCCGCCGCCTGCCCCGGCTCCCAGGGAGGCACTAGCTGGCACAGCTGACACGGCGCTGTCGTTGTCGTCGTCGTCATCGGCGCTCGCCTCGTCGTCGTCCGTCGTCCTAGTCGTAGTTTCGGTCGCCATTGTGTGTGCCTGTCAGTTGTAGTTTCGTTCGTCATCGGCTCGCAGTGTCGGAGCGCTCTTTAGGGTGCACAGTGGCCCCCAGCCCACCCCACGTCTGGCGTTTTCAGTAGTTTTTCTTGTTATTTTTTTTTCGAGCTCACAACAGCGCGGCTTTTGTCCACTTCCGGTGCTGGAGTTATGCAGCTGCGTGAAGCGCCACTCTCCCAGTGAAGCTGCATCCGGCCAGCATCGCACGCCATGTTCAAGAAGTGGGTGCGACGCGTGAGCCTGAGGTGAGGAGGTGTACATATGCGTCTCTATGTGTGTGTGGGCCAGGTCGTCGTAAGTGTTTCCTTCATAAATTGTAAATGAAGCAAGCAACAGTGAGTGAGGAAAGCTCGCAGCTGTGAGGGGGAGGAGGAGGCTGAGGAGGCATAGGAGGCTGTTGGTCCCCAGTGACGCACACGGGCTGACATCACACTGGAGGAGGATTTATGTTGGGCCATTACTTATGCCCAGACATCGCCCGAATCCTAATCCTAATCAACAAGTCTTGATTTCTCCTCCATTCTCGCAGTGCCACGCGCGGCTTCGCGGAAACCACCTCGCCCACCCACGAGAAGGGACCGGATGGCTTCGCCCATGCCGAGGCCTTGCCACCGGCCGAATCAATTGCCCCCCAGTCGCTGCTGCCCGAGATCGAGGAGAGCCTGGCCGACGCGGATGCCAGCATTAAGACAGCCCGAACCGCGGCGAGCTCCCGCAGTGCCAGCTACGACAATGGCATCGACTACGATGCTCTGTACGAGGAGGAGGAGGACACGGACCTCAGCATGGAGGCGCACGGCTCGATGATCACCCATCTGCTGTCGCAGGTGAAGATTGGCATGGACCTGACCAAGGTGGTGCTGCCCACCTTCATCCTGGAGCGCCGTTCGCTGCTGGAGATGTACGCCGACTACTTTGCCCATCCGGACCTGTTTGTCAAGTGGGTATTACTTTGGCGCTGCCCAGAATCGAACTAATGGCAGCTCTTGATCCCCCCACAGAATCTCGGAGTTGGATGATCCGCGCGATAGAATCGTCCAGGTCTGCCGCTGGTATATGAGTGCCTATCATGCGGGCCGCAAGAGTGCGGTGGCCAAGAAGCCCTACAATCCCATTCTGGGCGAGGTCTTTCAGTGCCATTGGGACCTGCCGGGTGAGCCCTGAGAGAGTGCCTTAAGAGAGTGATTTTTTATAGTATCTTGAACTCTAGGGGAGACCCAGGATTCTCAGGAGGTGCGCGATGGCCCCGTGCCCTGGTGCCGCCGGGATCAGCTCACCTTCTTAGCGGAGCAGGTGTCCCACCATCCGCCAAGTAAGGAAAATCAGCCCTCAAAGCGCGGGAGTGACTCATTCTTTGCCTCGTTTCAGTTTCTGCCTTCTACGCGGAACACTACAACAAGAAGATCACGTTTGCCGCCCACGTCTGGACCAAATCCAAGTTCTTGGGCCTCTCGATTGGCGTGCACAACATTGGCGAGGGCGTTGTCACCCTGGTGGATCGCAGCGAGGAGTACATAGTGACCTTCCCGAATGGTTATGGCAGGTGGGGATAAAGCTAACGAATTTTAATCTTTAAAACAGTGGTCGGCACGGCCCTATCCCGCGGGATAGGATTTTTCTCAGTCGGCGTCGATGCCGCTCACGCACAGTATGCACAAAAGAGAACAGAAGAAGAAGTACGCACAAAAAAAAACAAAAGAAGAAGTATGCTCAAAAGAGAACAGAAGAATCAGTGCAGACTAATTGAAATTGCGTGGCTAGATTTAGCCTTTTTTAGCGTTAAATAGCTAGTTTTTAGATTATAGCTATTATTGTTTGCCATATTACAGAATATTTTAGCTCTTATTTTCTCATATCTAGTCATAGAGTGTTAAAGTTTCACTCTTACAAATGCAATGTTGGCATTTGCTCTAAAAGTAATCCTTAAATGTTTTAGGTCCATTTTAACGGTGCCTTGGATTGAGCTGGGCGGCTCGGTGGAGATCAAGTGCCCGCAGACGGGCTACTATGCCAACGTGGAGTTCCTCACGAAGCCCTTCTATGGCGGCAAGCGCAACAAGGTCTCGGCAGAGGTGAGTGACTGCTACAAGCTCTTTTTAAGGAATGATAACCGACTCTGATAACTCCCTAGGTTTATGCGCCCAGCGAGAAGAAGCCATTTGTCTCGATTGCCGGCGAGTGGAGCGGCCTGATGGAGGCCAAGTGGCACGACAAGAATGTAAGTAACCCTCGTTGCTTTTACTAATTCCTAGGTAGTTAATGTTACCGTAAATCGTAAATGTTGAACCTTTTCGTGTACTTCTTCCTCTTTCGCATACCTCCGAACGCCCGAACGCTGCAACAAACAACCCCACGAGTTGGCAGCCACATCCTCAAACACAACATCCCCAACCAACCAACACCTCAACCTCTCTCTACTTACTATCCACGATTCTTCTGCTTTTCTCTTAAATAGTTTTGGGAGCATTTCCTCTGTGTGTTTACTTTGTTTGTCTAGAAAATCGAACCCACCAAAGAACTAACTAACCCGTTTGCCTGCTATCTGTACATTATAAATGTTACTATATGTAATATATTGATTGATTGTTGTGCGTTGTGAATTAGACCCCAACCCCAATACCAAATCCAAATCCAAAACGACATCAGCTTGACCAGAATGAATCTCTTGAATTTTCTAGAAAACCGAAGTATTCGTCGACGTAAATCGCATACCCATATTTAAGAAACAAGTTCGACCAATCGTTGAGCAGGATGAGTACGAATCGCGACGAGTTTGGAAGGAAGTGACGGCGGGACTCAAGTAAACAGCTCACCAATCTGACCTCACACACTTATCGCTGCTAACCTCACGGATTAATCTGATCTTTCTCTGTTCGTTGCTCTCCCCCAGGTTCAACGACATCGAGCGCGCCACCAATGCCAAGTTTGTGGTGGAGCAGCATCAGCGCGACCAGGCGAAGGTGCGCAAGGAGTACGACCTGGCCTGGGAGCACAAGGTAATTCTAATTCGTACTGTATACATAGTCTAACTGATTCCCCTAAAGCACTTTAAGCCCGTGGGCGACAACTGGATCTACGCCAAGCCGCTGAGCCAGCGCATGTATCTGCAGGAGAAGGAGGCCAAGAGATAATGCCAGCGACCGTCTATCAATATGGAATCTGCGCAAGCGAAGACGTCTTATCTATGGATCATATCAAGAACGAGCCTCAACTATATGTTTATTAATTCCACAAGTGCGCAAACCTCTGAACGTAACGAATGCAGGAAACGGAAACGGAAGAGGATACAGGCGACAGCGTCCCGTTTATTAACTGTAAATAATACACACACACGAATACCCAGGAGGAAAGGAATGCTCTGCTCATAAGGTTGCAACGCGAGTCCGGCAGGCAGCAGACAACACTCACAGTTTCTACACACAATTAACAATGATGATTATTATTATTTACTTCTAAGTACTAGTGTGTTTCAAAGGCAATCGCAGTAAGCTGCAAAAACAACACAAGAGGACACCTATTCAATATACCTTTTACATAACTAACACATCTAAACTAAAGCTAAACAAAGAGAAACAGAAACAGAACACATAATGGGATATATCAAAAGATTGTAGATTACGAAACGATAGTGATTTAAGGATAGAAATTCTATTTTTGAAATAAAAGACTCTGCTATAGACGAAATACAATACCGACACGCGCGTATCTGATCGGATGGATACTGCCTTTAAGCCTGTTCCCGACACTCCAAGACAGGGACAAGACACACACACGGTGCACAATGATTTTCTTAAAGCAAATACGATTAAACACGATTTACCCTTAGTATTATGTTTCGAATTCCACAAATGTCACAAACGATGAATAAAGCTTTACTAACACTCTCCGCTAAAGGTCCCACAAGAACACAAATACTATACTATACTTCTGTAATAAAACACAAACCTTGAAGCCAATCAAAGATGTAGCCTTCACATTTAGTTAACAATATACAAGCGAAGACAGCCAACAACAAATACACTCCAGACACACTCAAACTCCCACTGCAAAGCTACCACAATACTCTCTCAAAGTTAACGCAAATGAAACGAAAGAAAGTAAATACGCTTCGATATTTATTTAAAGTAAATATTTAACGAACTAAATAACCCGTAGACTAAACAGAAATAGAATTCCCGGAGACATGTAGAACTTGTATATATTTTTTCGAATTCCTTTTTAACCAACGTGTTAAACGAGAAATAGAGCAAAATACCCTAACAAATTGATTGTAATGGAGCCCAGATAAGATTATTGCAAAAATAAAGCGATTTGTTCTTACAGCAATGTTATGTATTATAAATTAATTCATTTAATAAATATAAACTTCTTCAAACTCGATTTCTATTTTCCTGCCTCTGAATTCAAATTCAAATCCCAACCACCGTTTATCGAAATCGATTAATCTGAGTCCGATAACCACCACCCTCAAATCGATAGATCGCCCACAAAATCCCACTTTTTAAACCCATTGACACGGTCTGGTCACTCCAATTGACGTGGCCTCAAAATTTCTTGTTCTCTGAAAATGCAAAAAAGTTTGCATTTCTTAATAATATAATTAACAACACATAAAACCCGCCACAGAACCGCCCCTACAACCAGGCACGGTCCGGAGCACGCGAAGAGCGCCAGAGACGAAAGTTAGGGACACAAGTTCGGGCCGGAGAGAGTGACGAAAAGTGCTGTGAAAATCGTTTAATTCGCGTTTGCAAAGCAATTTACGTGCAAGGGATTGGAAACAATCCCAAGGAAAAGTGTCCAGCCAGCAGATCCCGCAGCTCGCGCGTGCATTTCCACCAAGGGAAAAGCGGAAAAGCCTACAGTCAGCGTGCGCCCGCAGCAAAATCGCCAATCAAGGGCGGAAGAAGAAGAGCAACTACAAAGTGCAAGTGCTCGGTGGTCGGTCAAGAGCTACTCACAGTGTACATGCCACTGGAAACTGCTCCGAAAGGTGATAAGTGATTATTTGATATGGCCTAATAGCCACTAATTCGAGTCAGTGGGGGGAGGATGGCAGGAGTCGTGCTAGGGCTGGGTCTCCCCGACAACGTCATCAAAAATTCGCTTTGTTATCTGGGGGGGGGCCTGAGTCAGCGGCAGCAGTTCCTTCCTGCTTCCGCAGCCAACTGGGTCAAAGGCACCCCCGCCCAGTTGGCCTCTCTGGCCTCACCTATTAGCGATCGCTGCTGACGAGGTCAAGCACATCGCACGCACATACACACACACGGGCCGCATCACATAACACAGTCTGTGCTCCGGAGGTCTTGGAGCAACGCTGAGCCCACCAATTGGCTGCTGTCGAAGCTGTTTAAACAGCCGAATGTGATACAATTCCAGCTTATTTCCGACTTACTGTTGACGTAGACAACGGCGCACACACTTCTGTAAACATTTGCCCGACATATTTACATATGTACAATGGTCGGCTTGCTCAGCGATAGCTTCCACATTCCACTGCACTCTGGTATCACTTGATACCAGTGCAATTACCTGCCTCCGGCTCCACTTGGGGCGGGGTTATCAGTTGCACGTTCGGCTCAACGCCTTCCACGGGGCGTCGCGCATGTAACTCGTATTTCGGCATTGAACGATAAGATAAAACTTTAATTTCTAGTGTCGGGGGCAACCTTCGGGTGATAAGATAGCGTCTAACCTAAACCTTACTCTCCGTCTTTCCAGAACGCGAACATATGAATTAGCAGCATGTCGGCATACAATCCAAACTTCGTGCCTCCCGCCCATGCTCCGGTGCCCCTGAACGGCAACAATATGGTGAACGGTCAGCAGCAGCAAGCACCTCCGCCAGCGGCGCAGCAATTCCTCGCGCAGAAGCAGCCACAGCAGTTCCAGCCGGCGGCTCCCCCGGCAGGAGCTTACCCGGGGGCAGCAGGTAACATCGCCAACAAGTACTTGCCGCCCACGTCCGCTCCTCTCCAGCTGCCGCCCACCACGGCGCCGTCGTATCTGCCGCCAAGCACGTTGCCGCCCCATCTGCGTCCGCCGCCACCCACCAATGCCAACGGACCCATCACCAATGGCAGCAATGGGGCGCAATCCAGCGCCAACTCCTCGCGCACCGCCTCCCCGCGGCCAATGGGAGCTCCGCCCCAACATCCACCATATGGCCAAGGACCCATCGCTGCAGCGTTAAGCAGCCCGCCTCCAGCGTCGGGCCTGCGTCCGTCTCCCCTACCAGGCAGCCAACAACAACAACAACAACAATCAGCCGTGGCCAACCTGACGAGCAATCTGCAGAACCTGAACTTGAACCCGAACCGGACTAATGGAGGTGCCTCTGCCTCCGTCACGCCCGCGCCGCCTCCTCAACAACAGTTCGCGCCCCTGGCGCAGAAGGATTACAGGGGCGTGGCCACGGCCCAGACGGGTCCGTCTCCGTTCAGCGATGCCAACAGCTTGGTGGCGGCCAAGGGATCGGCCACTGCAATAGCCCCGAACGTCATGCCCTCGCCATTCAGTGGCCAGAAGCCGCCCAACTTGGGTCCGCAGCCCTCGAAGATGTTTGGAACTGCGGCGGCGCCTGGCAGACCTGCGCCCCCGCAACCTGGCCAGAGGCTGCCCTACGGAGTGCCGCCCCCGACTAACACCGAGCAGCAGAACCAGCAGAACAACAACCTGCAGCAGAGAGCGGCGCCGCCTCCGGGAGCAGCCTGGCCAGCTCAGCCTCCAACGCAGCAGGCCCAGCAGCCGTTCCCCTATGCCCAGGCGTACCCTCCCCCTCCGCAGCAGCAGCAGCAGCAGCCACCGCCTCCTGGAGTGCAGCCCCCGCCGCCGGGAATGTTCGGTACGCAGCCCACAGGAGCACCACTGCAGTATCAAGGCCAGGCGCCGCCCCAGGCCTATGGTCAGCAGCCGCAGGCCGCGGGACCACCCAACTTTGGCTCTCCCGCACCGCTGAACGTGGCCCAGCAGGGATTCAGCCGGCTTTGGGGTCAGGACACCATCGACCTGATGCAGAACCGGCACATCCTGTCGCCGGCCACGCTGCCGCCGCCCAAGGTGGTGCTGCACAACCAGTTCCACGAGTCCATCAACTGCAGCCCGAGCATCATGCGCTGCACGCTCACCAAGATCCCCGAGAGCAACTCGCTGCTGCAGAAGTCGCGCCTGCCGCTGGGCATTGTGATTCATCCCTTCCGCGATGTGAATGTGAGTGCTGGCTACTAGATATTCCTCTGAATCTTTCGCTAATGCCTCGATCGATCTCCCACAGAGCCTGCCCGTGATTCAGTGCATCAACATTGTGCGCTGCCGCCTGTGCCGCACCTACATCAATCCCTTTGTCTACTTTGTGGACAGCAAGATGTGGAAGTGCAATCTGTGCTATCGCGTCAACGAATGTGAGTTGCGGGAGTCGGTAGCCTTGACTAGGATCAACTAATGGATAATTTCCTCCTAATATTTACAGTGCCCGATGATTTCCAATTCGATCCGGCCACGAAGACGTACGGCGACGTGACCCGCCGGCCCGAGGTGCGCTCCAGCACCATCGAGTTCATTGCCCCCTCGGAGTACATGCTGCGTCCGCCGCAGCCGGCCATGTACCTGTTCCTCTTCGACGTCTCGATCATAGCGCAGCAGAGCGGCTACCTGGAGGCCGCCTGTTCGGTGCTCAACCGGCACCTGGACGAGATGCCGGGCGACGCCCGTACCCAGGTGGGCTTCATCTGCTTCGACAGCTTCGTGCACTTCTACAGCATGGCCGAGGGGCTCAACCAGCCGCACGAGATGACGCTGCTGGACATCGAGGACCCCTTCCTGCCGCGTCCCGACAGCCTGCTGGTGAACCTGAAGGAGTGCAAGGAGCTGGTGCGGGACCTGCTCAAGCAGCTGCCCAAGCGCTTTGCCCACACCCACGATCCGGGCTCCGCCCTGGGCGCTGCCCTGCAGGTGGCCTTCAAGCTGATGGTGAGTGGTAGGCATAGGAAAAGAGTAGCTAACGCAGAAGTTCCCACCCTTGCAGCAAGCATCTGGCGGTCGGATCACCGTCTTTCAATCGTGCCTTCCCAACAAGGGACCCGGCGCCCTGGAGCCGCGCGAGGATCCCAACAACCGTTCGGCCAAGGACGTGGCCCACCTGAATCCGGCCACCGACTTCTACAAGCGGTTCGCCCTCGAGTGCTCCGGCTACCAGATAGCCTGCGACCTCTTCCTGATGAACCAGCAGTACAGCGACATGGCCACGATTTGTGAGTACTCCCTGGTTCCTGTAGAGCCATCCTTACCTTATCCCTCCTGCAGCTGGCATCAGCAAGCACAGCGGCGGCTGTGTGCACCACTTCCCGCTCTACCAGAAGACCAAGCCCCACATGGTGGACTCGTTCCGGACGTGCTTCAAGCGCTACCTCACCCGCAAGATCGGCTTCGAGGCGGTGATGCGCATCCGCTGCACGCGCGGCCTGCAGGTGCACACATTCCACGGCAACTTCTTCGTGCGCTCCACGGACCTGCTCTCGCTGCCGAACGTCAATCCGGATGCGGGCTATGGCATGCAGATCTCGTACGACGAGAGCCTGACGGACGTCAAGACGATCTGCTTCCAGGCGGCGTTGCTGTACACCAACAGCGAGGGCGAGCGCAGGATTAGGGTGCACACGGTGTGCCTTCCGGTCACTGCGTCCCTGCCCGAGGTTATGCACTCGGCGGATACGGAGGCCATTGTCGGCTTGCTCTCCAAAATGGCCGTGGACCGTTCGGTGGCGTCCAACCTGTCGGATGCACGGGACGCCTTCATCAACGCCACGATCGACGTGTTCAACTCGTTTAAGATCGCACAAAATCTGCCCTCCGGCCAGTCGGGCCAGCTGATAGCCCCGCGCAGTCTGGCGCTGCTGCCCCTCTACATCCTCGGGCTGCTCAAGCATGTGAGTTCAGTCCAGACTTTCCACTTTATAATATAAAATATAAACTATCCTTCCTCCAGCCCGCATTCCGCGTGGGTACTAGTACGCGATTGGATGATCGGGTCTTTGCCATGGACTGCATGAAGACGCTGCCGCTGGACCAGCTGATGAAGTACGTCTACCCGGAGCTGTACAAGATCGATGCCCTGATCTACCATGCCCGCAACTCGAACGGCAGTGCGACGCAGGACGACGACGAGGAGGAGGACGAGCCGTTGCCGGAACTGCCGCGCCTGCAGCTATCCGCGGAGCAGTAAGTTTGGGTCGGATTAGGTCTCGTTTTGGTTAACTTAATCATTTCCTTTGCAGCTTGGACTCCCGATCCATATTCCTGATGGACTGCGGCACCCTAATAATGCTCTATGTGGGACTCAATGTGCCCCAGGATGTCTTGGAGACGGTGCTGGGTAAGGAGGCTGGATCTCTGGTATATTTAGATTTTCAAACTGAATTTCCAACCCTTTTTAGGCATCAGCTCCACCGCAGAGCTGGGCGACTATGTATACGGTTTGCCAAATGTTGTGAGCAACGAGAACGATGTGCTGAAGCGCTTTATTTTGCGACTCAACTACGATAAGCCCTACTCGGCCCTGGTGCAGATAATAAGGTGAGCTGAAAGGAGCTTTGATATAAGGTTTAACTTCTTATATACATTTTTAAACCCGCAGAGACACGAGCACGGCCAAGGGCCAGTTCATCGAGAGATTATCCGACGATCGCAGTGAATCTAGTTTATCATACTATGAATTTTTGCAACACATTCGGGCTCAGGTTAAATAGTACATAAGCAGGGAATCCTACCACTATTGTATGCAGCATAAATATGAGTTTCTCAGAACCTAGATAGCTCTCAGAGACTCTGGTGACTAATAGCAGGAAGCGAACACAATGGAGACCGCGACGGAAACGGAAACGGAGGCAAGCATGGGACTCCATACCCCCTATCCCTTTACCCTTTACCCTTACCCTACCCCCACTCTACTCTCGGCTTAGGTAGTAATTTTAAAGTGCATGTATTTATTTATTTGTTGATTTGTTGCACTAAAAATAAAACTAAATCAATTAAAGAAGGCAGATGGGAAATGGCGAGAGAGAGAGAGAGTTGTCACAAGCGAAACTAGTAAGGATTGCGCGGAGAACACCTTAGTCAAAGTCCAGCTAACCAACCAGTCAGTAGAGCTCCCCAGCAAGCGGATTGCACTGTTATTTATTATAGATATGTTATATGCAATAAACTAAACGAAACCCGCACTATTGTAAATTATAATTTAAAGCGATCTTTTCTTTCGTTCCAACCGCTGCTAAAAAGAAACATTCTGCAAACTCTCAGACATTGTTATCGCTTGCCCCCCTCCCTTTATATTTTGCTGTTATCCGTAGTATTTATTTCCAGAAACACATTCGCAGTAGTCTATTATTTGTAATGTAGCTAGCGAACTTATTTCAAACGAATGTGTACGGGAACAGACTTGGTATTGTGTATTGCATTGATCGGACGGACGGACTGCTTGAAAGTGAATGTCTTAAGCTTAGAAGGATTATTGTACTGTATCAATAAAGAGACCCCAGACGCGGGCTAACTAATCGAAAAAAGAAAACCATATACATATACTGTACTATACTTTATACACATACGAGAGTGCATCAAGATATAAAGCGAAATACATTTTAATTAACTCATAAGGCACTGAGTTTTATTTACACGTTTCTTGAGCTGCCGGAGAATCACTCAGTGATCAGCCTCCGACATATGGCTAATGCTGGGTGGCACTTCTTAGTATCAGTTGGGTACATAATAATACAATAATCTTAGAGGGTATTCCTTGATAATTCCTTTACCACAATATACAGGGTATTCCTTGCTAATTCCTCTACCACAATACAGGGTATTCCTTGCTAATTCCTCTACCACAATGCAGGGTATTCCTTGCTAAGTTCTCTACCACCGTACAGGGTATTCCTTGCTTATTTCTCTACCAAAACGTATTATCTCCATCCAGGCAAAGATCTCTGGAAAAAGGATAAGCTTATATTTAGGGAAAAACCCACACTCATCTAAACTCACGGATTGAAGAAGGGAGAGCGCGGTGGATACTTCCTCTTGGGCGGTGGACACAAGATGGCATTATACTCATCCTCGCTGGTTAAGTCCACATATCTGTTGGGGGGCTTCTCGCCCACCGAAAACATCTCCGCGGGACGGTAACCCTCGCTCGAGTGCTCGATCTTTACATGGACATTGAGGTAGTCCTGCAGCAGGAACACCTTATCACACAGCTCGCAATGGAAGTGGCCATCATCGGTGCTCGTCACATGGGCCTCGTGGTACCGATTGTAGTGTTGGTGCAGCTCCAGCGGCGATCGCATACCCCGCCCGCAGATGTCGCAGGTGTGGCTGCGGGACACCTGCGGCTGCGGAAAGTGGATTATCAGGTGATCCTGCAGCTTGTCCGCAGAGTCAAAGGTCTGTTCGCACAGCAGGCAGGACAGGCTAATCCAGGAGAACTCGGACAGTCCAGAGTCCATTTCTGGCGGCTGAAAGAGAGCAAAAAAAAAACGGTATGGGCTTAGTAACTGGGAAACTATAGATTTTAAGTACAGCTTTAAGTGAAAATAAATTAACAAAATATTTGTGGGGCCCGGAAACGATGTGTGCACGCTTAAAACATTAAACACTCAATTATATAAAAACTGTAAGTTATTTATAATTCGTTAGAGCCCTAAGAGCACAAATCTTTCAACATTACAGTTTTTAATTATTTCACAATATCGATCTTGCACTTTATAAATTTTACCGTATTGTTTAACTTGTGTGTATTGCACAGTATGCACATACACACACTATATATTAATCGTTTAATGCATTTACAAAAAAATAATAGCTACCATTATTTTTCAATAAATTCCTGTTTTGTGACGTCTTCAGTTAATTCTCCCGTTCTTTTTAAGGCAGATGAGAAAATATACACCCTCGCACAACAACCGTCTTCGACTTTTTAACTTACTTTTTAGAGGGAAGAACGGTTTAATAGAAATACAATACTTTGCTTGTTCTTTTTGCGTTCTTGCTCTCTCTCTCACTCGCTCCTCTATGCTCTCCGCTCTCATCGGGTTTTCCCTCTCTGTTGGTGATCTTCGATTGCGTGAGAGAAAGAGAAAGAGGGAGAGACAAATTGAGAGAGCGGAGGATCAGTGATGCTCTTTTAGCCGCATTTCAGGTATTATTTCGAGGGTTGAAATTTCAGAATAACGAGTACCTGCTTTATTCGGCAATGGTTTGTGGTACTTATGTAATCACTGATAACATGGTGGACGGGGTCGAAAATGAGCAACATTACACTCTCGAACAGGTAGTTGGGTTTCAATATCTAGGGGTGAGGTCATAAATGTTCATAAAAACAATTAAAAACATGTTAATGTCTTCTCTTCTTCTCTCAATACCTTATGCTGCTGTCTAGAAATGCTAATAGCTCTAAAGGAAAATGTGTCAAACCTTTATATCTAACTTTTTCATCAAAATTGTGACATTTTTTTAACTGGTGTTCACTATAAGATTTAACAAACTTCTACCACATATTCATACAAACACGCAAGGTAGCATCATAGGTTTTTATAGATTAAGGAAAATTCCTCCTTATGAATTTTTAACTTAATTATTTGAAATGTTTATACCCTTTCAGGGTATTATCATTATTTCGAGAAGTTTGCAACGCAGTGAAGGAAGCATTTCCCACGCCATTCTTGATCCACCACTGGTGATTCACCATACGAGTGGACCATGTGTGTCTCTGTCCGTCTCCGCCATGTTGAAAACAGTTTCAACATATTTATTGCTTCTTTATTACGTAATCACTTTTTTTGATGATTTTTTACCCACTCCACCCCTATGCAATCAAGAGTAATCATTGCACAAACCGCCTCCCTTATGATTACGTAATAATAATAATAAAGAATTTCTTAAGTATATAATCAATTTTACTGGTATTTGTTGTTTTTTAATTTGATCCTTAAATTGTTCTAACAAAGAATTCTTTTACGCCCAGGGTGATGTAACCCCTTAATCTAAGCGAAACTAGGAACCCTGGGTAAGCATTTATACATATAAATACCAAAAATAAAATAATATAAATAGACTATACAGGGTTGAAAACATTTACATTTCAATGCAACGAGTACAAACGGTCTAAAATCAGGAGATCCCCAGATTTTTGGAAATATATGTAAACGTATTATCTGTGGTCCTATATAAACAGTCCAAAATAGTCCATATGTTTTCAAGTTGTTTGCGTTCCTTTTATTTAAATAGAAGAACGCCATTGTCACTATTTTCGCTGTATGTATAGTTTCCTAGAGATAAGAACACATGTGTGGGACAAATGTCTGGAAGGGACTTCACCAGCTCCGCGGGGGATCACTTAATATTTCGAGTGCTAAATGTAAGCTGAGATTGCCGATGTGAAGTACCATAGTCTCGTAAGTATAGAAAATACCCAAATAAAAAGGACTTGCTGCTTGGTTGACTGTACGCCATTATCTTTATTCTCATTCGCAACGATTCTTAGCCCCTACATACATATTAACATATACACGAACCCGAGCTATCGACCGCTCGAATTTCTTTGCTGCGCTCAGCGAAAATCGGTTGTTTACTGTGTCGTAAACATTATAGCCATCGCTCGATCGCGGGGTTCGAATTCGAGATCCAAAGTGCTGAGGCGACTGAAAAATTTCCTTACGAAGCTGAATGTGGCACCCATGAAACTATATACATGAAGGGTTGATTGCACATTCTCGGCACTCCCATTTAATTGTGAAATCTTCTGGCAAGCGGACAGCTCGGCTGACATCCGCTGAAAGACGACGCTGATCTCATCCTGAATATTATATATTCCCAGATAGGAGACCCAGTAGCTCCCTAGAAGTAGGCATCGCAGTCCAGCCAGAGATCGCTGGAAAATAGAGAGAGAATGGAAGTCAGTGGGCCGTGCCGGCTGATAAGGCTTATCGGGAGACTTACGGATTGAAGAACGGCGAGCGCATCGGGTACACTCGCTTCGGCTTTGCCGCGAACTCGGACTCCAGCTCCTCGGACTGCTGACGTGGCGCATTCACATACTTGGCCGCCGGCTCGGTGGCCGGATTGTAGCTGGCTGCAGCGACCGCGTTGAAGACTTTCGTGCTCCACACCTCCCGCACTCCCTCCTCGGACGGCGTTGGCGACGTTGGGGGTTCCGGCGAGTCTGGAGACTCGGCTAGAGCCTCGGCGGATGATTCAACTTCGACTTCGGGATTCATTGCATCGGCGGCAGCTTCGATTCCATGGATCCCGTGCTTGATCTTCATGTGCATCAGCAGGAAGGTGCAACGCTTGTAGCGCTTCTTGCAGATGCCGCACTTGAAGTTCTTCGGCACGTTTTTGCCGATCTTGTAGGAGGGGGGATCGTCCATTTGGTGGAACCTACTCTGATGGTACCTCACCGACTGGCGGGAGCTCAGCTTCTTGCCGCACCACGCGCACTGGAACTGACCCCGCATTGAGGGAAAGTGCAGCAGCTCGGTTGGATGCTCCTTTGGCGGCGAAACCGACAGTCGCTGCTCCTTCTCTGGCGACTGAGGTTCAGGCTGCTCCACTGGGAAATTGAGTTCTCTGGCTTCGATTGGTGATTGAACCGGCTGTTGTTGAGGCTTCTGCAGAACTATACGCTGAAACTCCACTGGCGGTGGTATTGTCGGTGCCTGCTGGAAGGATAACTGATGCTCCAGCCTTTTTTCGGGGGAGTGAGGTGCTTGCTCCAGGGGGAAATGTGGATTACTGGCCTCGACCGGTGATTGAAGGGGCTGCTGGGGCTTCTGGAGCACTATACGTTGCAGCTCCACTGGCGGTGGTCGTTTCTGGAAGGTTAACTGATGCTCCAGCCTTTTTTCGGGGGAGTGAGGTGCCTGCTCCAGGGGGAAATGTCGATTACTCGCTTCGATCGGTGATTGAAGGGGTTGCTGGGGCTTCTGGAGCACTATACGTTGCAGCTCCACTGGCGGTGGTCGTTTCTGGAAGGTTAACTGATGCCCCTGCATTTTTTCTGGAGAGTGAGGTGCCTGCTTCATCGGGTAAGGTCGACTACTGGCTGCAATCGGTGATTGAGCGGGTGGTTGGGGCTTCTGGAGAACTATACGCTGAAGCTCCATTGACGGGGGCATCCGCAGTCGCGCTTCCATGGGTAAGTGATCCTTCAGATTTTTTTCTGGAAGTTGTGGCTGTTGATCCCTGGCTTCTCTTGGCTTCTGAAGATGTATACGCTGAAGCTCTACTGGAGCCGGGGCCGGGTGCTGCATCATGAAATGAGGGTTGGGCTGAAGCTGCATAGGCTGATGATGTAACGGTGGAGGTGGAGGAATTGCCCGCATCTTCTGCAAGCCAAATTGATTTTCCATCATTTCCAGCGGCGATTGAGGGGTCCGAGGCAGTGATCTGTGCAGCTGTTGATGGGCGGAAAACTCCATTTGCTGTGGCTGATGAGCAGGACAATGTCCTGGATACTCCGGAGGAGGAGGCGGTACCCCCATCAGGTGGTGTGGCCGTTGCATGGGAAACGGCATTGGTGGCATGGGAAACGCCATTTGTGGTTGACCCGGACCCGGAATCGAGACCATGGATGGCTGTTGCTGGGGTAACTGCACAGGCGGGTTATACGGCCCGGCTGGATGACCCACGGGCTGTCCGATGGGCTGAAGGAAAGGCTGGAACATCGGCTGAATGGGTGGCTCCTGCGGCAGCTGCTCCCGCGCCGTCTGCCAAGCGTGTATCTCCGTCGCGTGCTGCGTCAGGTGCTCCTTGAAGGTTTCGATGTCGTTGAAGGGTTGCTTGCACAGAAAGCACGGGATGCAGAGCACGAATCCCGGCGGAACGTTGAGGTGCACGTTGCGGGTCAGTAGATCCGTGACCAGAGGCATCGCTGCGGGCTGATTTGGTTGCCAGCCTTCATCCGTGGGCGACTGCGGGGGTGTGGCCAGCGCCGACGGGATCTGCGCGTACATCCTGCGCGGATCCAGGCAGTTATCCATGGACTTCGATGAAGATAGCTTCACGTCGCTATCCGCCAGATATGCGTTCTTCGGTTTCGCGAGAATATTCGTGGTGCTGTCGGTTTCTGCCGAGGCCAAGTGCCGTTCGGTTTTATTCTAAAAAAAAAACAAGTGCGAAAGGGATGGGGCTAGCGACGGAAAGAGAGCGTGTGCGAGTGCCGTTAATTGCTTTTCTCTCCCCTCGCTTATTTGACCGATCCTTTTTTCTTCTTTTTCCAACCTTAACGATCGTGTGTGTGCGTGTGCGCGCGGACTGTTGTTGTTTACTCTACGACTTCCATCGCGCGACTGGAAAATATTGGGACTTTGCGGGCGATCTAGAAGCGATCTGTCTGCCTTGAGAGATAAGGCGGGATTAAAGAGGTCTGTTTATTTTCATAGGGCTATTAGGAGCAGTCTTCTCGCCATTTTCCGCAATGATTTATTATTGCTGAGCGAGCGCAGTTTTCGCAGATAAGAAGTGAGCCGCGATTAAACCTTAATTGCTTTGAGTATGTACATAATTTATTATTATATACATACATACGCATAGATTATATTACCGATCAGGTAAGTTTTTAGAACTTTAAAAATTGTAGAAAGGCCATTTTATGGCCTGGGTTATCTCAGAACAGGTAAAAAGGGACCCTCTTAGGAGAAAAGGATACTCCATATGTCTAGTCTTAAAGTCATAAGCCATAAAAGTGTCACGTTTTAAGGGTGACAAAAATTAAGGGTGCCAGAAAAAGGCCCTATTAATTAGGGGTTATAAAGAACAAAAGTTAAAAAATCCTGTTTTTTGAATTCAAAAATTTGTATAGATACCTAGAACCAAAAAGAACAATATAATCTCTAAGATGCCGAACGGCCATATATTGGTTTTGCAGTATGCAGCTATATTTTAGCTGGCAACGAAACTCGCTCTCTGTCCGCTCGCTCAAAGTTGAGAGCGAATACTTGTATTCTAGAACCCCTAAAACGCCTAAAATTTCATAGAACATTTTTCGCTTTGCAAAGAATTTCTTGACCAACTGTAGAGATCCTTTTTCTCCGCATCCCTGGATTCTCAGTCCTTTTTAATTGTGGCATTGTAACCTTTTCAGGTTTTTTCAGGTTCTCGGCGGGAAGCCCTAGAAATAAAGGATCCTTTTTCCCAACAGGCCTTTATCTTCTCCGCCATTTCGGATGTGCCATTTATTTAACCTTGTTCGGGTGTTTGACTTTGACTTTTACTAAAAATAACTGTAGCTAATCGCCGAGCATCCGGACGCTCGAAGTAATTAATTCGTCATTAAGACACTTCTTATCTCCGGGCTACTATGATTTTCTTAAATAATTTAGATTTTATATTTCGCTTATCAGCGAGTTCAGTTCCCAATCCCGAAATAAAACAGATTTGTATGGTTTTTTCCTTAAAAGTGTATACTTTAATTGTATATAATTTATTGCCCCGGAATTTATTAGTTGCTAAACACATCGCCAATTTCGCTTGGATCAGTTGTATTGGCCAAATATCAATCTACCAAATTTTTGATTGTTTGCAGTCTTTCTTTTTTCTTCTTTTTTTTGTCGCTTCCGATAGGCGATAGCATTCGATTGGGATTAACAAAAAAACACAAACTCGATAATAGAATAATGCTGTTTTGCAGATATTAGTTTAAAAATAATAGTTAGGCTGTAATATTCAGTAGATGCTGAGGGTGCTCACAATATTTCATCCAATTTGTTACTCGACTAACTAACTAAGAATAGGATTAAGAGTAAAACCTACGGCTGATTATACAGATACAGACTATGCACTTATTCAATGGCCGGTGCTTATCTATATTTACAGTTCATATATAAAATACATATATATTTAAATATCCCAACGGCAGGCACACTCCTCGCACTCGATGCCTGAGATAATATCTATTTACATCAGCGTTGGGCGCGCCCTGGCTCAATTTGCTCACCCTGCTCAAACCGTTATATTTTTCGGGAGGCGCCAGCAAATCGTCGCAGACGGGTCGCGGCTGGCGTTCAGCGATCCGTGAAGAAAACCAAAAACAATGCTACAGAGCTTGTGCGCAGGTAGCAAGCTCATCGCCGCGGTCCCGAGTTTTGCAACAAAAAAATACATTGGCTGGGTCTCGCACATTCTTTAAGGCGCGTGGCTGCGGCGCTCCGCGACGGTGGTGGTTGTTGTTGTTTTTTTTGGTCTGGCCTACCTGCTACCCAAACCGTTAGATCTCGTGCCCAACGCTGATTTACATTATCGGATCTGAGGGAGCACTTCTTCGAGTGCGATTGCGAGTGCCTCTCCGTCTGCTTTGTAATGAAACCTAAAATACCAGAACTAGAGCCTAACTACGAGCTAGTGCTAGTGTCCTGGCAGCGTATCCTGGCCGGCCACTGGCCCCAACCCGCTTACATGTAAAAAGTAAATGATCTCTGTAATGTTATGACTTGGTGTGTGCCTGTGAGAGTGTGCAGTATATCTACAAATCGGTGTGGCGGCGTGGTGTCCTTCCGATCCTGCCCAATAGGAACATGAACACGGGGGAATTATCTACTAGCCGATCTGAGCTCGGTTCAGGATGGGAGCGGCATGCTGTAGTGTGTGTGTGTGCGGTGAGTGCGGGGTGAGCGTTATTTAAATTAAAGATGGTTTTCAGTCAGTATCAGTTCACCCAGTGCCCCGTCATAGCTCTGAGTGCGCAGCATAACTTCTAGGATCGGCTGGTATTATGGATTTGCTTGCTGCTGAGCCGTGGATTCCTCTGAAATATACAAAAATAACACTAATTAGTTGGGGGTTTTACTGAGCAAATAAACATGTAAAGACACAGCAAGCAATGAAGAACTGGCAACGATGTTAGGGCCGAGCAACTGAGATTAGTTTATGGAACGCACGCAGGAACGGAACGAGGAAACACAGATGGACCCAAAAGTCGCACAATTTTGAGCTTTCCACCTACCGGAAGCTGGGCGCCAAAAAGATATTCAGTTTTCAGTATTCACTTATGTATCTGTGTTCAGATTCGTGTGTACGAGCGATCGCCCAGGGCAATGTCAGAGCACATGACCAGGCAGTCCGAGTTGAAGGACTCAACGTCCTTTTGCCCCCCGCTGCCCGGGTCGCCTGACGATCGTGCCTGGGTTTCCTGGTTGCCTGCCAAGATCAAACGGGAGAGGGGTGAGCCAAAGAGTAACCGATCAAATTTATAGGTGACTTAACACCTGACGCCCTCAAATGACTTTTCTACCACTGCCTGAGGCAGGTGACGATTTCACCTGCCCGAGCTAAGATGCTTAGCTACTAATAAAGGTAATAAATATTGAATCCACCCCTAAATATTGAAATATCCCCTAAGATTCTAGCACCTTTTGATCATTTGAACATTTACAAGGGTAAATAGATCGGTAGATAGGAAGAAAGTTGGTCGCTACATTCAATAGAGACTTACCTTGAAGTCCTCGCGTGGCATTGTACTTGTCCTTGATGATGAAGCAGGCCGTGATCATGAAGAAGATGCCGCCCAGGACCTCCACAAAGCTGGTGGAGAACAAAGCATACTGCAGTCCCTCGAATTTCTCCGGATCCGTGTACTGGAAATGGCAAATAAAAGGGTTTGATGAAGTAGTTTACAAGCTAAAACATATCAGGAGTATATTTACCTCGTCGGATGCCTTTTCGATGACGCTGGAAATGGTGCGACTGATCACATCCGTGGCATTACCGATCGTCGTCTCCGCCACTTGGGACATGCTCTGCATTTCGGTGGTCAGTCCGGAATCGCTGGGATTGTTGTGCAGATGCTTCATGATGGCCTCGGATATCTATTTCGGTATTTATATATTAAATATATCGTTATTATTTCGATATTATATCGATTACTTACCGCTCCCACCAAATAGGGACTGCCGGCATCGCCCAGCGCATGCGAGATGAGGATCTGGAAGGCTTCAGCTGTAGAGCGACGCGTCGGAACCACCACATACTGCATAATAAATTAAAAGGGTTAATTTTAATCTAAAGACATAATAAATTAGCGTTAAAAGTGCAACAGCAAAGCCAAATCAAAAGCGGCGCCACAACCGATTATTAAGCTACGACTATCGATTACTCCAAGCTACCGATATACCTTCCTTTGGCGCTCCTCCAAGGGATAGTTAATCCCCTTAGATTGCCCCTCCGGAAAGTATTCTACAGCTTTAATTCTTAAACAATTAACATACATAAATACACATAAAAAACGATAAATGCGTGTGTGCGTGCTAGCTTGTGTAGGTGTACTTTTGTGTGTGGGTGTGTGCCTGTAGCCTATTTAAATTCGCCAAAAGCTCGCCAAAGATGGAGCCACTCAAGAATTTAGGGACAAAGAACCGTTCCCCCCACCAAAAGATGAAAAGTCAACACAGCATTGCGCGCTCTCGGGTTCGTGTCCAAACCAAAAATGGGAACAGCTGGCGGCGAGCCTGCCTGGGAACAGTTTGCTAGCGTTGGCGGCGGGCGGAACCTTGATTTTCAAGTTACTCTTTTTTGGCTTCGTTTTGAATTTGAATTTAAAAACTTTAAATGTGCCAATTGGTTGCTGAACTACTGAACTTTTGGGGCCACACATTAAGTTTTTACTGTTATAACTACAGGTGATTAGATGGGTGTAGTGTGTGTGTGTGTGTGTGTCGGGTGTTGAGTGTTGTGTGGCAGAAATTACGCAAAGCATTTATGATATTACACCAAGCATTTCCACATACCATTTCCCCATAGCCTAGGTCACCACGAATACTAACTGTAAGGCCCCCGATAAAGGCTATCTCTAATCACGGTCGCTTATCGCCGGCCAGCAATTAATATAGCGCCATCCGAAAGGTGCCTCTCCCCCCTCTCTTTTCGGGTTAGATAACCGCTCGCCGAACTGCGATTGCTTATTTCTGTCACGAAATCGCTTTTTGCAATGGCAAGACACTCACAAATGGCAACAAAAAATAGAAGCACACGCAAATCAAGTGCGTGGTAAAAGCAGAAAACGGAATACAGAAAATAAAAACTAAAAGAGGCGACAAATAAATAACACAAGGCAAGAGAGTAATGCATTGGGCCACGACGACTACGTCTATATGTACCGCCTGGTCTCTGACGTACTGCCAAATATAGAACAGGCCACCCGAAATACGTAGGCGAACGGAAGACCTACGTCCACGGCATGGATTATATGTCATATCCATTATATCGGGCCCATTAACTTTTATAAACAGCCTTCTAGATCCATTCATGGAATAATATACATCTTATCTATATATTTAATATGATATTTCGTTAATAACTGCATTTTATTCAGCTTTCTGGATATATTTATGGGATGTGTCTAGAGGGTTTCGTCATATCGTATTCCTTTAAATTGATTCCATAATAACTGCATTTTATTCACCCTTCTAGTTCCGTTTACTTGATATATATCTCATATAGAGGGTTTAACCCATACGTAGTACTTAGATATGCATTTTATTCACACCCATTCAAGGGATATATCTTATCTAGAGGGGTTAACCCAGTCTCATTGCTTTATAATTGTGTCTATTACATCACTCGGTGCATACCTGATGCTCTTTTGCCTTTGAATAAGGTCGCTTTATCAAACTAGGTTACTTTATCATAGAGGAAAATATGCATTTACAAAATAAGACCCATATAGGTCTACGATGTCTACGAGCTGACTCATATAACAATGTAAAGTGATCTGAAACCATTAACTCAATAGACTGCAAACTCAAGTTGTCGCAGATCCTAAACTAGAAAGGTAATTGGAGTCCCTGGGTTTGGAAACAGAGGTCTATAATATCACTTAGGATATTACCCAAAATCTTTCCCACACTGCCTAAAGGGACGCCCAGCAGGAAGTCAGGAAGGACTAGAATAAGAACCTCAGCTACCTGAGTGAGGACTTTTAAAAAATAAAAGCAGTTTACAATTTGAAGTAAACAAAGATAGTCTTTTCATCTTCGATTGGTCACGGTGTAGTTAAAAAAAAAAAAAAAAAACTAACACACCATGAACAACAAGTTTTCAGGTAGTTTTGCGATTTGATAACAGTTT
The DNA here is from genome assembly GCA_018153105.1 of Drosophila rufa. Lineage (NCBI taxonomy): Eukaryota > Metazoa > Arthropoda > Insecta > Diptera > Drosophilidae > Drosophila > Drosophila rufa. Next base: position 8,978,192 of record JAECXS010000002.1, read on the forward strand.
TTGAAGTTCATTCCAAGGAATCAAAACAAAATCCGCTATACTACGCCATGAGTCACTATTCTCTCCCCACTTTCTTGTCTTATAATACTCGGACTCGGGCTTATCTTTCCAAAAGCGAATAAAGGTGAATCCCCTTGAATCCCATATATGTAAATACAATTATTTCGACACCTTTAGCTATGGGGGGAATATGGAACGTGGGCCTTAATAGGGTTATGTATATTCGACACCCACAAAGGGGGTAGAGTGTTGAAATTTTGGCACGCTGGGGGTTGGACACTCCCCTAGTTCCCCATAATAACCAGGGAGCAGAGGGATGAAAGTTACAGGGAGTAGTTGAAGCTCTACGTTGATTACATTTACAAAAATAAAAGTAATAAAAAGAAATGAGAGGGGGTAGTAAGAATAAATTGTAAGTAATGGTTAAAGAGGAAGTATCTATGAAGACTCAGAACCTTAAGGCAGAAGTTCCACTTTAAGAACCAACTGCCTTCAAGTTCCGACTCCAACTAAGTGAAAAACCACTCCCAAAATTAAATGAAAACAACCACAACATGGAATATCCGTTGGCCACCACCAGTAAGAGATGCGGGTAAGAACAACACAAGAGGTTAAAGGTTAGAATGCGTGTGCAGGGTGTGTGTGTCTCTGGTTTTGTGCAGAGTATGTTGTGTGTGTGTAATCGTTATAACAGCAAAAAGTTAATATGCTTAAGCTAGGATTTCGGTGTGTTTAATTACAATAGATACTCAAACAATACGTGGGTGCAAGAATTACAAAAGCATAGTTAAGTAGAGAACTCAGCGCAACTTGGCTTACCAGCAGGATGTCCGCAACAATTGCCCAATTCAAATTTAAAGCTAACTGCCCGAAAAAGATGAGCGTATAGGTTCCCGCCGTGCTACTGTTCACCAGAAGGCAGGCTCCCGTCAGCAGCGGAGCACTCACAAGCAGGCCGAAGGCGCAGATCATGGGATCTGCCGTGGGATACCGCTTGATCAGGTACTGGGACGCGAACGAACCCAACGGCACGCCCAGCAGGCCGGCCACCATGGTGATTAGTCCGAAGTTGAACGCAACACTGATTTGGAATTTCACAGGGGGGTACATTCGGTTAGTTAATGCCAAAAAGCTTAAGGAAACCCCGGTCTGGAGGGCAACCTATTCGATCTAATCTCTAATCTAATAATAGATCATGATCACCAAATAGGTTTCCCTGCAGTCCGGGGTTATAACAAAATTTAACGAGCTTGGGGGTTAGGGCGAGACTTGGGGCTTAACTAGAGACGGCACAATTTTCGAACGAGTGTCGCGATTGTTCGATGAAAGTGCTATCGATAATCGATTGGCTGTGGCTCTAAGCTTCTGATTCTGCTGCTGCTGCTGCTGCTTCTTAATCTCTGAATGCTCCATCTTACCAGCAGGATATCGGCCACAATGGACCAGCACAGGTTGAGAGCCACCTGGGCCACGAACACGAAGAAGAAGCACAGGATCTCTGGGCTCGTCTGGGCAACAATGAGAGCAGCAAACACCATGGGTGCCGATACGAAGAGTCCTCCCGCACAGATGTAGGGATCACAGTTCTCGTAGTGTCCTCGCAGTCGCTGGGCCAAAATGGAGCCCATGGGCACTCCGATGAGGCCCGCCAACATGGCCACAATACCGAACTTGTACGAGATGCTTAACGTGGACGGATCAGAAACCATAGTAGGTAAGGCGCACAGCTCGATTTCTTCGATTCGGGGATTAATTATGGGGTCGGGGTTCAGGGGAGGCAATAAGCCACATTTTCACGAACTGAAGCTGAGGCTAAGATTAATATATTTAAGGATCTAAACCTCTAGAAACTGCTGAGGTTCTTGAATGTATAATTTCTCGGCTAAGTTCGTGAAAATGAGACTTTAAAAAACCAATATTAGCACACTTACTCGTCCTGGTCGAGGTTCTCGTTGCCGGGCTGCATCTTCAGGCCTAGAAAGATGAAGGAAGGTCCCCACCAGGCCAACGCTCCGGCCACAAACGCCACGCACGTGAATCCCGCCGTGGAGAGCATGAAGGAGCGGTTCTTGAGCAGGGCCTTGATGTCCTGCTTGTAGGTAGTGGCCTCCAGGTTGTGCGATCCCTCGCTGTGACCCCGCGGCGGATCCTTGATGAGTACGATCAGGAGGACGGCCACAACGCCCAGAATGGGTGTGACCCTCAGAGCCCAGCGCCAGTTGTTGGCCAGGTGAGCGGTCTTGGATCCCACGATATATCTGGAAAAGAAGAGGCGGAGGGTCATTGATGATTGACTCTTGGCTCCGCGCTGCATTGGCGGCCAATTGTGCGTTGCATAAATGCCAATCAACCCCCCAATTGACCCAGCACTCCCCTAATTCAATTAGAGGAGCCGTCAATTGCGGCATTCCGAAACCAAATCAATTTCAATTCCGCCCCGAGCAAAGTCACGTGACTCTTCTCACGCTTCTCGAGCGAGAAGCGCTGATTAGCATCCGAGCCTCCCAGCATCGCAGCCTCAAACTTTGGCCCCATCGCCTGTTGTCAGCGCTTGATAAGACAATGTTGCAGACTCAGCCTCAGACCCAGAGATAGGGGCTATCTCCCGGATGCTTTACTGATCACCGATCTGAACATTGATCCCAGAACGCGATGTCTTGTTCAACTCACCCCAGGCCGGAACCCACGGGAATGGCAAAGTAGAACAGGGCCAGCATCTTGGAGCGCATGTCGTGGATGAACAAATCGGAGATGATCGTCGGCGCGATCGTGCTGTACGAGGCCTCTCCAATGCCCACCAGCGCCCGGAAGGTGATGAACCAGCCAAACTCCTTCATGAACGAGCCCAGCAGCGTGGTGGTGCTCCACAGGCCCACTCCGACCGCCATGATCCAGGGGCGGGAGTAGCGATCGCCCAAATAACCAAAGATCGGGGCGCACACCATGTACGAGATAACGAACACGGTTTGGAGAAGTCCGGCACTGTCATTTCCGATATCGAAATCTTTAGTCACGTCCGGCAGTACTCCTGGATAATATAGAAAAGGGAACAGGGATTAGCCAATAGGTTACAAAATACAACTTAAGGGGGAAATAACTCTTTAGTCACTAACAAACCCCCAATTTCATAATTTCGATCAAATTTGAAACATTTCGTGTCAAAATTTGATAATTAGGCTAAACTATACTTATTAAGAAAAGTAATACTGTGAAAACGAGGCAGATAAAAGCCCGCTGATATTATGTTTTTTTTTTTTATTGCTGAATATGCGGAATGCGCGTGATGTGATGTGTGATATATGAACGTATATATGGTACAGCAGCTACAAACATACATATATCAGACCATCCCCAGCAGGGGCTGCTAATTGCCCAAACAAATAAATGGTTAATACCAATCTGCCAATAGTCGAGTGTTTTTTACGTAAGCCCGTTTTTATGGGGTCGTTGGGGGGAGTTGTCTCTATAATTAGCACTCGGCACACACCAGTCATGGAAGCTCGCGGTGACTGAGGAAAAATTCCGGAAATATGCAGAGTATTTATGGCTCATCATATTTTCCCAAAAAAAAGCCAATTAATTAACCCATTGATATCTTTTATACAGCAGCATAGACTAAAAGATAAAAGGAATTTGCGTGGATTGATCATACAACCCAAAATATTGATACAACGCATATCTTGGGCCTTACTTTTTCAAATGTCGATAGCTGGTCACCGATAAACGATAACAACCGCTGTATAAACTGGTGCATCTCCAGCCTCATCGATATCTATCTACCGCAATCTGTGTCATGACTTGAATTTGAATTTTCGTTCAACGCGATCACCTTCGCACACATTTTCTCAGCTATTTCCTGCACGTCTTCGCCGGATCGTTTAAAAGTTAATTAAAAATCTGATGTGCAACCCAGCGAATTAATGGCCAAAACGACCTCATCATCAATAATAACTGTTTGTTTGTCGTCTAACGCTACTTCCTACATTCTACATGCAGCTCTAAAAAAAAAAAAAAGAAGCTTTTAAGCACCGTCACGTCCAAAAGTCTGTCTTTCTTCGTACATTGGCCTTTGCAAGTGGTTTAAAAACACAACAATAACAATAAATAGAAAAATACTTAAAGTGCTTGAGCACCCGAAAATAAACAACGGCCCAAAAATCAACTAGGCGAGGGCAGGGGGTCTCCCCGGCGAGTGGAGCAAAGAGAGAGTGAGAGCGGGATCAGAAGCCGGCAAATGCTGCAGCAGCAACAACAACAAACGGAAAGCTCAACAAGTTGTGCCGCAAAGAGAGAGAGCGCCAGCGAAAGAGCCGATCCCCCACGAACTGAGCCGAAGCGAAGCGAGACGTGGCACGAAGTGCTGCCTGCAGTGAATCAGCGTTTGCTTTTAATTATTCCATTTTCTGGGTCTTTTTGCTCATTTCGCTTTTGAGAAATTTATCGTACGATGTTTTCGACCAATCAGCGCGTTTGTTTGCTTGCCCAGTGACGTAACGGTTGGAGGACGCCACGCGATATGTGCGCGTGTGTGTGCGCTGCATTGCGATTGTGGGCTGGTTTGGGTGAGGCATCTCGGCTGCCAGTATGTATGTGTGTATAAATATTGCTATCTGGTTCCGCCGCGCAAGGAATTCCGATTGTTTATGGGCATTCTCGGCCCCCAGTGCCAAAAAAAATAAAATAAATAAAAAGAAATAAGAAAAGCGTCTATAACTACATGTGCTATACTATAGAGACCCTACCGCAATCCCCCTTTTGGTTGCCAATTCGCAGGGGAGTTCCGTCAACGTATTTTCTTTTAGCCGGTTGCCGCAATTTTAGAACCTGTTTGGGGCTCTCTTTCAGTTGGCTCTCTCTCTCTCTCTCTCTTGGGTTGTTCTCTCTCTGGTATTGGGCACATGACAGTGCGATTCGAAGATGTAGGGGCGAAATCAGCTGATAGCTGTACTATATGATATTGTACGAACTTGAAAGTTCAATTTCTCCGAATCGAATCTCCCTGAGAGGCTTTTTCTGGTTCACATCAAATGTTAAGTGGTAATAACTCAATAGGCTTTAACTTTTGCCAATGAAGCAAAGTACAATTAGACCTAATTGTTTATCTGCTAAAATAAGTATCCTAATGGATACTGGAAATTATACAGCCTTTGTTAGGGAATTCTAAGGTTTTGCTATAAATAAGAATTTTGCTTCAAGAAAACAGCTGATTTTTGTTTTGATACAAAAGGTAAATAAACAAATAATAAAAAACAAGTAAGAAAGCTACAGTCGACTGTGCTCGACTGTGAGATACCCGGTACCTAGACGTTTGCGCTTCACACTAAAAGGCAAATTAAAATTGTACATACATACATTGGCGCCATTATATCGCACGGCCAAGGCTCGACTGCGCCACCTGTCGGCTACAGCTTGCAACAGCAGTGCCTTAGGGCGGTGTGTTAAAATTCAAACCTTATTGCTAATATCTCCCATGTTTATCATCCGATTTTATTGAAGTTTTCAGGAAACGTCCGTCTCTATTTTATTAATTTATTGTATCTATTAACTTTAAGTCGAAAATCACGCATTTTTAAAACAAACTTGATCTACGTGCAACAAATTCCAATGTTGTCACCAAATTTGGTAACTCTAGCTCTTATAGTCTCTGAGATCTGTTGTTTCACACGGACAGACAGACGGACAGACGGACATGGCTAAATCGACTCGGCTGGTGACGCTGATTAAGAATATATATACTTTATAGGGTCGGAGATTTCTCCTTCTGCCTGTTACATACATTCTCGGTTGGCACTAACTTATAATACCCTTGTACCCTATATACCTTGTACCGGGTATAAAAATGTTGCTGAGAACAGTTTAATTATATAGTGGCTAATGGCATTTCCACAAAAATGCAAAAATGCTGAATGTAGTTCCTATAGAAAAGAGTGACCTTACACTCCCCAAACGCACTGTACTATACCGATACGGGAAACCTCCAGAACGTTGCTACGTTGAGAACCAGCCAATACTTATAGCCGGGCAACTGCAAAAAGGAAGCAACAACAAAAGCCGGACTGACGCTCATTACCATGAATGAAAAAGTTGATTTTGACCGAAAGTGACACTAACTGAACCGAGTGTTCTCAGTCTGGGATATTCTGCATCTCTCTCTTGCGCTCAGTTGCGTCTGGTGACGTTGGCCTTGAAATATCGCGCGATATGAGTGCGATGTGCAAAGCTTTAAAATCGGACGATGATTATATATCCGAGACCAGAGGCTGTGACTTTCGCTTTGGAATGCGCAGCATTTGAATGCCGAGCACTCGAATTGTTTCGGGGGAAAACTTTCTTTTTTGTGGCGCCATGTGGAAATCAATTGTGAAAGCCATTGCCCAGCAGAAAACTAGGGAAAAAGAGCTCCAGACATTCCCTACCCCAACCTTTGTTTACTATTCCACGCCTCGCGATGTTTCTTTCCTCTGGTTAATTCAATTTGTTTGAGCAAAAAGAATGTGCATGCACTTTGCGTAGGTCGTTGACATGGAAATGCATGCAAGATATACCCAGCAAGGAAATGAAAAATAGAAAAGAAATAGAACAAAATGACGTTTAAATGGCATGCAAAAAAAGCTTGCGAAATTAAGATAATGATATGCTAAGCGTGAGGCTTTTAATATGTATTGGAAGCGTCTGGGTTACCTCTAACCCGAACTTTAACAGGAACTTAGACCTGAATTTGTGACAATACTTTGTTTAAAATAAAGCTACTTTGTGTCATTTTATATTTTTCCTTCAAAGTATCTATTTGTATATTTTCCAGTTTGTAAGGGTCTGAAAATATTCCCTTCTTTGAACTTTAACAGGAACTTAGACTTAAAACTACTCGCATTTGTGACAATACTTTGTTTCAAGTTAGGTAATTTTGGAACAAGCATTAGGACTATATAAATGCATGATTTTGTATATTTTCTTGTTTTTAAGGGTCTTTAAATATTCCCTTTTTTTATTTTTGAATTGTTTCAGTTGTCTCTGCCATTACTCATAGGATATTACATTTTTAAGTCGCCCAAAATTGGCACTACTTTTTGTTATAAAAATCCATTTCAAGGGTATTGGCCATTTCGGTGTGTCAAGGCTGCTCATGTTTTTATCTCTTCTGTTTATTTATTATTTCTTTCTTCAGCTGTGTGTGATGGCAACAAAATGGAAAGTTTTTCGTGTATCTCTCAATATTTTTGGATGAGAAAACATTTCAAGCGGAAATAAAACCACACTCGGCGACTTTTAACAAATGCAAAATATGCACAAAAGCCAAGTCAACACCATTAGGCAAGAAAAGCAAATAATGTGATTACATTGGGTTGCCAAACACGATCACATAAAGGCCAAATTAGAGATTCGGGGCGAAAATGTTGCCACCAAAGTCTGTTTTCAATCAATGGACATATAGACACAATTATTCAGATCTCTCGCGTTTGGAAGGGGGCCAAGAAAATTACGTCGGAAGCACCGAGCAGATCGGAATCTTCTGGGTATATATAGTATAACACGCCTTCTTCATTCAGTTCACATATCTATATATCTTTTGACCAAAATAACTAAGCTTCGGCGTTCAAAGTTCGCTGGCAGTGCAGAAAGCAATTTACAGTCAACAACAACCGCCCAGAACAACATCAACAGAGATCGCCATCATGAATGAAACGGGTCTTATGGCATATGGTAGTATACATTTAACATCAGGCCATCGTCAGCAAAAGCTCCAAAAAAAAGACAACAAAGAAAGAGAAAAAAAAGTATGCCAAAATTGAAAATTCAGCAAAGTCGGAGGTCGAAGCCAAAGGCCAAGACGCACTTAAACTTATAATGAAATGCCATGATATTAGGGTGGGCAGACATCGGGCGATACGTCTGCGACTGAAATACTATATATGCCACGTTTACAGTTGCTCGTGTGTCGAAATTCCCCTGAAAAAAGAGACGGCCAGGCCAAAACCAAATCAAAACAAAAATGGCAAAGGCAATCTAATCACAGCAAAATAGTCGCAAAAAAAAAGGCCCACTTTTAACCACACGTGTTGTCGTCCACACCTGTGTGTGATCCAATGCAATTTGCTGTGCAGCGACTCTAGTTTCAGTTTATTTCAAGATAAGACCTTAAAGTTGGCCAAAGTGATGATAACATTGCCACTGGAAAATGGCCGGCAACCTTGAGGGCCAATTGTGTTTATTTTAGTTTTCATTTCGGCCTGCCTTGCCGTATGCTAAAATTCTCTAAATAAACACACACAAGTTTTCCACAATTAATTAGACGCACATGGATAATTATGAATTTTCGCGCAAGGCCCTGAGGGTAACGCCAGCGAATTTAATTAAACAAAATCCAGGCTGGCATTGACTGATTCACTGGCCATCAGTTGGATTGTTGGTTTGCAATGTAAGTGTTATCGCCCCCTTTTTCAGTGAGTAATTCCTTTTCCTGCCTGATTAAAACTCGTATAATGTTTCTGGGCTTTTTCCGCTGTGCATTTCGGTAATTAGGGGCTTTCGAATAGCTCAAATAAAGTGTGCATAATCGAATTCTAATTGACTCGGCTCACCCAGAGGCTTTCGGCAGTCTTGAATAATGATATGTGTGTCGGTGCAGCCCATTATCATTGCAAAATATTCGCAAGCCAGTCCAATATATCATCATCGCGAATAGTTAATTTCGCTGACTAGGGCCAAGATTAACTGCACAAGTTCAGTACCTGCTAATTATATAAATCTTTTATGGTTTATGCATGTAAATTAACAGGTGTCAGCGCGTGTGTGTCGGCTCGTTTTACCCATTTCAACTGCATCGGGAGACAGTACTTTTCCACCCTGTAACTTGCGCCGCACAAACAAGTTTCCGTTTAATTTACACACTGGGGTTTTGTGTAACGGAATGTGATACAACCAGACGCAATCTGAAGTCCACTTCTCCATTTCTAGATAGGAGTAAGTATCAATTCGAGGCGTAGAAGCTGCCCCCAGACTTTATAAAGTGTCCAATTGAAGAAGCCCGCATGCATGTACGCGGGAAACTCGGTAAATTAAGACCCATTTCGCCGCTAATGCCATTAACAAATAAATACTAATGAAATGGGAATTGGAGTCACTTCAAGTGGGTTTATTTATAGGCCGTAGCATGCGATTACCCGGTAATTGTCACGCGGGCGGGTACAACTGATCAGCGATCACCCAATCGCCGATCACAGGAGCCCCCCGTAAGCTCAGCCAGGCAACAGGTCAGGTGCTGGCGTCGCCGCTCTATTATTATTATTATTATAACGTTTTATCGCACTTTAGTGCTAGGAATATTCGCGAAATGGGCTTGATTGATTGCCCACCCCAGTACCCAGTAGAGCCCAGTGGAAATGTCCCGAGTTGAGTGCACAAAAAAAGAGGAAGCAGATTCCTTTATCGCCGCATTAGTAAACGATAAAAAATTGTCTCTGTCTCTGTTTGAATATTTTTGGATCGCTTGATTCAATTGTAAAGCCGATTAGTCATTCAATATAGTCAGATAAATACCACGATTATATACGCAATCTTTATGGTACATTTTGTAAACAACAAATCCCGCAACGTAAGCGATGATGATGATGAGTTCTGTTATTCGGCAATGATTAAGTCACAACAACTACTACTGATTATAGTTTTGGTATACAAATTAAAAGGGAAGGAAGTTGATAGAAGACATTTTTAGTTATTTTTCTTTGCAGTCTTACAGTTCCTTAAGTACTCCTAACGCTCAAAGAACTTGGATTCATTAAAGAATACTGAAATATATATTATTATCGACCTTTTTTGTGCTGGTACTCATTAAAATACTATCCAAATATTGTCTGTGTGCTAAAGCCATTCTAATCTGTAGCAATCGGCTTCCCCAATGTCAACACATTTGCTTATCTGATGCGGAAACAGGTACCAACTTGACGTCAGAGTTGGAGAGCTCTTTCGGATGCATTATCTCCGAGTTGTGGAACCATTTTCGATCAAATATGCGGGCTACCCCCGAAAGAGAGGCTATATCTTCCATAGAACAAAAATTATAGAACCTAGGTAGCCACGTACGGTCGAGATTTTTGGGAGAAACCTTTCAAAAACAAAAATTACTCATCTCAGCACGCTTAGGATTACAAAAACAAAACAAACAGAGACCAGAGCGCAGAACGCACGCCCAGAATGGTTCTTGTTGACACTTTTGGTTCCCGGGCTCCCGACGTGGGAATTCGGTGCCCAACCCTGCACTAGGACTTACCGGCGATCGTAAAGCGGTCCATGTAGTTGATGAGGTTGACAAAGCAGAGCACCGTGACCGTGAACCACTGTGACCTTCCGACGGCGGCGAGGCGCGTGGGAACGGCGGACTGGAGTCCCGGGATGTTGGGGTCACCGGTGTACTGGTGGGGCCGCAGGCGGTGTCGCTCCTCCTCCATGCTGTCAGAATCCGAGGGCATCAGCTGCTGTGACGAGTATGTCGCAGGCAATCCAATGGGCGACAGATTGGCCAGGTTGGCCACATCCTCCCGGCTGCTGCCGTTGCTGCTGCCGCTGCTGCTGCTCTGGACCATCGCTGGATTATCCATGGCTGCCGCTGTGGGGAGCGGTTGGTAGGAGGGTTTCTGGTGTTTCAGCGACATTCACCCGACGATCCTCTTCTCGCGTCCTCCTCTTTGGTTCGAAATTCGCCGAAGATCTGAATAATGGCAACGCGGCAAAAATTATTTGCACACTCCCTCTGCCTCTCTCTCTCTCTCTCTTTCACAAACACACACTTAGCTAGCGCACACACACACAAAGAGCGCACAGCCCACAGCGGAACACGCGATGAAAGCGACTGCAAAAGAATGTGTGTTGTTGCGGCACAGTTCCCTTTTTATCACTCCAATCTCTCCACTTTCAACTAGCTTGTCTAATCGCGATTGGGCCTCAAATAGCCGCTGCAGTTGAGGTGCTTCTTTATTTATTTCACTTTTCCGCGATTTTCCGTTTTCCCAGCGGTACGGATGTGGCGTTACGTTTTGTAAGTTTTGTTAAGTTTCGCTCTGCACTTGTATTTATAGGCATCATCAGAAAAGCTCTCTCAAAAGCTCTCTCTAGAGGTGGCAAGCTATCGATGGCACTATCGATTATATCGATGGTTCGTGTTCAGCTTGCTCTATCGATAGTTCGAAAACAATGACGATAGTATTGTATAGGTCGATTCGAAATTTTCGAAAAAGGTTGATAACTTTGATGAAATGGTGAGAAACTTTGCTCTGAGCTTGAAAATTTAAATATTTCATTTGTGATGTGAAAAATGTCGTTTAATTTGAATGCAGATAAAGTAAATGCTGTCAAAGCCGGGCTAAATCCCTAATCAATGTCGATTTCATCCAAGCGTCCTCGCACACGATTCTTGCGCTTATGCTTTTTTGTGGGCGGCGGCAGAAAGCTCTCGAGGAATTCAATGGTGGTCAGAATAGTTTCCGAACTGACGTTGCCGATGTAGTTCTTGTCGAAGTAGACCACTGGTGCCTCCGTGGAAAGCAGCTTGTTGCAGTTGCAGCGCTGTGCTTGGATCTTGGCGTCCAAGGTTTCCACCTCCGCCTCCGCGTAGGTGGTATTTGATTTATCTGGGAAAAGGGGGATCAATGGGTTATTAAGGGAGCTCTAGGGATAGGCAGGCTGCACCCACCGAATATGGGGCGAAAGCACTCCTTGACCTGTATCCACTTTGTGCAGAATTGCTTGATGAAACTGTCGTTCTGGTTGAAAAAACTGCGCGCCGCATTGTCCACGCGGTATTTCATGAATCCAGGGACATATGGCCACTTGCCCTTGGCGGCGTAGAAGCAGATGATGTCTGGAACGATTCGAGAAAGGAACTTGATTAAAGATTAATATATTTATTGTGCATGACTGACTGGCGAGTCAGAATTTAAGTAATTTAGTGGGAAATATCTTTAATATCTTTAATTAAACTTTTAGCTTTGTAGCTTTTAACGTTAAACTCTTTCCACCGAATATATGGCGGTTGCTAGGGCCTTCGGCCGGAAGGTAATCATTGAATTCTGGAAACTCTCAATGAAGTTGTGCAGGTGTGCATTGGGCCAGATTGGGTGACACCTTCAAGGGACGCGGAGCCCTTATAAAAGGCCCTCCAAGCCCCAAGGCGTCCAGTAATATTTCCAACTCGAGATGAACTACTTGCTGATACTGATCGCCTGCTTGTCCTGTTCGAGTGCCCTTGTGCACTACGTGAAGCTGGAAAAGGGAGGTAGGTATCCTGGAATGATTTTCTCAGACCAAACAAAAACAGAAACCAAATTTTTAGCGGCAGGCTGCAAGACGGCGAAAGGTAAAGAACTTAAAGTGGCCGAATATGATCAGGATGAAGAAGTGTGCGGCATCGTTCACTGCCAGACCTTGGAAGGCGACGCCCTGATCCTCTAGTGAGTAATCAAAGGATAAAAGTTCGATTTATCACTGAGATAACCTGAGAAAATATTTGGCCTTGAGACAACCTTTTCCTTTTATTTTATTATGATGTATACTTCTTTCTTTTAGTTGTCAGAGACCAGCTCCTTGGGCTCAATGTGGGAGAACCCTTGATAAGTTGGGCGTGTTAACAACGATGGACTTTCCCCAATGCTGCTGGACCTGCGTTACATATGTGATTTGTCCTGAACCCCCAAATCCCCCAAATGCACAAGGAGGAGGAAACTAGTGACATAAAAAATGATTACAAGCATATGAAAATAAATAAATTTATCAGATGCAAAGGTTTGCATGTTAATACAACCTGCAGTTCGCTGTATTTAATTTATAGCATACTTTTGGGCAGCTCTAAGCGGGCAAAAACTTACAATTTTCTTTATATTGAAGGGGAAATAAAATAAATATCATTTGCTGAGGAAAAGAGATTAATATCGGTTCAAGTAACCCTTTGAGGCTCTCCAACAAAGCCTAAAAGAATGGTAAAACGTAACACATTCTTCACTTTGAGCTCGATTTTCTCAATAATTTTCTTGAGATCGATTTAGATGCGAGACACCCAGATAGCCCAATCAAGTCCGCTCTTTTTTGGAAAACCAACTCACACGGCACATGGAAAAGATGGAGAAAGGTGCGCTGATGATCCAGACTTGAGATCAGGTGAATGCCACTTGATCGACGGCTGCCAATCGAGGCCTGCTTGCCGGCAAATGGAATCTCCTCCACGCGGACACTCTTCAGATACGCCTCGCCCACGGTGAGCAGGAAGCCCATCATGAACAATGGCAAAATATGGAGGGCGAATTTCCGACGCAACTCCATGATGTCTGAACCGTTCACTCGGCAATGACGAATGCAACTGAAGCATGTCCTGCAGGACCCCCGCCGTCCTGCATGATTTTATTGATTTTAATTGGTCGGGCGTTGACATAAACCCTAGCTACTGACCACCTTTGCATGAGCCAACCTAATTTGTGGCGTGGAAAATGACAAAAGAAAAAAAAAAGGAAAAGGACACACTGGAACATGGGTTCATTGAACTCTGTCCTGGAATGGAGAAGTTCCTTAATATTTCTAGAAAACTCTTTTGTAATAAATTAAACCAGACAGATAATATGCAAGTGCTAAGGCAATTAACTTACATATAGTATTACTCAATATGCCGGGCAACTAGTTAATTGGTCTGTGAATAATCAACCGATTTGCAAACACAATCCCAACTATTTGCGGAAGAAACTGTTTCCCATTGCCGCCGCCGGCACATGGCGTATACTTAATGAGCCGGCGGAAAACCTGCTTGCATTTCACACACATTTCCCCCTTGGAAATGCCACCACGTCTAGCCATAAATCCACGTGTTGCTAATTTTACTTTCCAGCTTATCAAGTTTGGCACACTTTGAATGCGAAAAATGCAAAACAAACAAAAAAAGCAGAGCCCGGCATTTGAAAAGCAAATTGAAGTGAAGGTAATTAGCGATTATAATTATCTAACCCCTTAAAGTGGACAAACAAATGTAATTAATTATTATACCTGGTGTTCAGATGGTAGAAGGTATTAGGTGGGTATTATTTGGGTATTATTTGGTTATTATTTGATTGATATTTGGGTATTCTTTTTGTATTATTTGGGTATTTTTTTGATATTGTTTTGGTATTAATTGGGTATTATTTGGGTTTAATTTTGATATTATTAGGGTATTATTTGAGTATTATTTGGGTATTATTTAAGTATAATTGGATGACAATCATAAGAGATAAAAATTAGACGAAGTGTGGCTAAACATGTTCTTAGAAACATTTACCTGGCAACATTTTCCTGGACATTCCGCCATGTTAAATTTAACTTTCCATAATCGGAACGAAATAAACTAACGCACAATTTGACAATATAATTTTGGTTCTTTTAATATAAACCAGAAGGTTGGGGAAAGTGACGAGTATCTCACACTCGGAGCATCCCCTAAGCAAAGACCATTATACAAGTATTAGTGACTATATTGGTCTGTGCTCTAGGGTAACTTTCTGTCTAGATTTTCACTTTATATTAATAAATTAAATAAACAAGAACATATATTCAATTTTTCCATCATTATTTAAGTGGGGTACATAGCTTTCTTACTTGATTATTACCTTATAAAACCCCCAAAAATTAGACAAACAAATTTAATCACAAACTTGTAGCTTTACTAATTTGTATAACTTTAAGTTTATTTTCTTACAACATTATCTGTGGCTCTCCTCCTATAAACTACTCATTTCAGTGGCAAATATTTATAGGGATTATAATCAATAAATCTAGCTAATTTCCTCACTCCTCATTGAGTATACTGGACCACAGTCTGACTCTGTTCGTTTGGAACTCGCTGGCCACGTTAATCTCAAAGCCTTTGGCAGGGGCAGGTGCATTGGCGAATTCCTGGTAATCGCAAATGCCGTTGGGACGTGACTGGAGCAGCTCGGTGGTGCACGGGGTCAGTGACTCGGCATTCCGTGGTTTCCTATTGATTTATATGCAAAAATATATACAAATAATTTAAACAAAAAACCGAAACTCACCCAGTCTTGGCAAAGTGCACGAAGTAGTCCACAAACGAGTGAATGACCTTGGCCTCCGTGGAGTTGCGTTGAAAGTCTGGGAAAATCAAGGGGCTACGGAACAGATACAGGAGATCATCGCAGTGGACAGCGCCGTATTTTCCCGTGACATTGGCGGATGTGTAGGCGGAGGCGTAGCTCAGAGGACCTCGATACCTGAAGCTGTACAGGTAGACAGGACCCGATCCGAGGCAGACATCCTGGCGCAGGGTATTGTACAAGGGCTGCTTGAAGCCCCTGTCCGTAATGAGCTGTAGTAAATAAAACATTAAGTATATATTAAGTATTAAGTATAAATAATGTATAAATAATACATAAAGGTCGCATAAATCAAGTAAGAAGCAGTTTCATTAATTAAAAGCTCGTTAGGTTGAGTAATCGGCAATTAATTCGATGAGTTAATTAGTTTCCGTTGCATCGATTAGCACTTACATCCATAAATCCCTGCGCCGTTGCCTCGTTCACCTGGTGCTGCCCCTGGAAGTACTCCTCCACCAGGAGCTTCGTGCTCTGGTTGAGCCATTCCCGGCTTAAATAAGGCGGGAACTCCATGAGCTCCTGGAGCAGCTCATCGAAGCGGAAGTTGAAGCTCTGGCGGAGCGTCTCATTGCCCTGGATGTTCACCACGCGCACTGCGCCCTCACCTGGCACGGTGCCCAGGAGCAGGGGGATCGGCGGACGCTTTCCCTGAGCCAAGATATCCCTGGGATGCTCGCTGAAGAAGGCTTCAGCGGCCCCACCCTGCTCCACCACCGGCCGGAAGTTGGTCAAGTGATCCACATCCCAGAACTTGAGCCCGTCGCCGGCATTCAGGAGTTGCCGGGCATCCACACGTCGCAGGGCTCGGGCTAACTTGGCCGTGCTCAGGCTGCGGGCATCCTGCACCTCAGCGAACTCGGCCAGGAGACGAGCCTGCTCCAGGGGCTCCTCGGCGATGGCAAAGGGCACATTGGCCGTGCCGCTCATGGCGATCACCCGCTGGAAGAGTCCCCGGGACCTGGGACTCAGGAGGTGCATGTGAGCGGCCACGCCGCCGGCACTCTGTCCGAAGAGCGTAACCTGCTGGGGATCGCCGCCAAAGAAGCGAATGTTGCGTTGGACCCAACGCAAGGCCAGGTTCTGGTCCTTCAAACCGAAGTTTCCCGGCATGGCAGCATCCTGGGTGGACAGGAATCCTGCCCAGAACAAGATTATACATCTTCAGTAGAACGAAGGCAGAACCACTCACCGAAGGGCCCCAGGCGGTAGGCCATGGTCACCAGGATCACCTCGCCCGTGTCCATGAAGTACTCGGGACCTGTCAATCCAGGCCCCGCTGAGCCGCCAAAGAAACCGCCGCCATGGAGGTAAACCAGCACGGGGAGTAAGGATTTCCGAACCTAAAGGGTAAGAGTGAGCTGGGAATGAAGCAAGGATTCCGAAGGACTCACCTCCGGCCTGTAGACATTGAGGTAAAGGCAGTCCTCTTCACCATAGATAACCGGAGTGGGCAGCAGATAGTTCTTCTGGATGCAGTCCATCTTGGGCGCGGTGGCATTGTAGAGATCCAGCAGCTTGGGCATGACCTTGGGGTTCTGGACAAAGGGATGGAGAGTGATCCCATAGAGACTCCTATCGCGGAAGGAAACTCACACTAAACCGCAGCTCTCCGAGGGGCGGCAGGGCGTAGGGTATGCCCATGTAGGCCTCGAACCGCTCCGACTGATAACCCTTGAGGTGGACGCCCTTCACACAGCCCACGCTCGGCGGGCACACGGTGAGCTTGTCCAGCGTGGCCAGGGCCATGACGGCGGAGCGGGGTTCATGGCCAGCGAAGAGCAGCAGCAGCATCGTCAGCGC
Source organism: Drosophila rufa (assembly GCA_018153105.1). Classification (NCBI taxonomy): domain Eukaryota; kingdom Metazoa; phylum Arthropoda; class Insecta; order Diptera; family Drosophilidae; genus Drosophila; species Drosophila rufa. Next base: position 8,995,114 of record JAECXS010000002.1, read on the forward strand.
CAGAAGCAGCCGTTGAGTCACCATCATCGAAAGCTAATGCCGATCGTGCAGATCATTATAATGCTTCATTAATTATGCATATCGAAATCCGAGTTATTTATGATCCATTTCTGGGGACTTGCCTGTTAATATATATTTATTTAAATCTAATTTATAGCTCCAACTCCTGATGTCAGAGAACCCAAAGGGAAATCTCTCGCAGAACCTTCCGCTACGAGGGCCCAAATCGATCTGACCGCTTTCGAGGGCGCGCCTTCACTTTAATCGTGCGGGAAAAACTTTGCTCCGCCTCGCTCTGGCTGTCTATCCGATCCGAGACTGAAACTGGCCAGTGGAAAATTTATACAGAGAGCGGGGCGAACGGAGCTACGGTCGGAGCGACTTGCTCGGTTCACACGGCGTATGCTTGATACCAATTGATCTGGAACTGCATCTGGCTTCTGGCTCTGGCAGGGTCTAGATCTGGTCTGAGAGGTAATTTGAAACACGCGCCAGAACCTGAAGAGGAAAGTGTCTGGCTTCGACTGGGTTTGTCTGGGCTGGGAACTTTCGCTTTTATCCTGAAGCTGCCGTGAAGTTTGCATTTTCTGACAGAGAGAAAGAGAGTGTTAAGTCTGCCAGCGAGGGCTTCCTCTGGGAGCAAGAAAAAGGGTCGCCCTTAGCTGTACCCTCAAATAAAGAGTTTTTCTGTTAATTCTCCTAAAAAGATAATAATAGTAGCTATCAGGAACCGTAATTATTATAAGCTTTATTATAAAAATCAAGCAATATAAGTTACTATTTTATTTTATATAAAATACTGAATTAGAACTCTTAAAAATGATGTATTATTTTAATTAGTTAAGAATAAATAATAAAGAGAATTAGTATGCTTGTTTTCTATTCTTAAGAAAAGCTTCGTTAATAAGGTTTTGATTCTTTGCAAGTTATCACACCTTCGACACCTTACTTTGGAACATTTTTATGGATAAATCAAACAATTTTTATATTATTATTATTAATTTTATTATACTTTTATTATTATTATCAATTTATTTTCTTCTTTTATTATTATTATTATTCATTTATTTTCTTCTTTTATTATTATTATCAATTTATATTCTTCTATATATTTTTACCGAATAATTTTAGGTATTATCTCAGCTAAAAGACCCCTAAAACCATCGGTATCCATCTGAGATCTGCGACCTTCACAGCTACTCTGTTACGCCTTCAACCCCGCCATAAAACGTCACGCTTTTCACTCTCACTTGGCGCATGCCTCCTCCGTACCCCGAAGATTACAAAAGTCTCCATTCAAGATTAAATTTATTACTCCCTGGATCGAGGGCTATCTTATCTCCGCCTTTCATTCGCTCTTAATCTGGTTTCTTGCACTTTCTGCATATTGTGGAAGTGACCTTCGAATGACAATTGGCTGGAGCCGGAGAGAGATTCCCCCTCCAGACCTTTATGTAAATGGAGCAGCAGCTCTTTGCTTGCACTTCAAGCGACCCCATTCCCAGATCCGCTCCATTTAAGGCTATTATATTTACTATTAAATTAAGTTTAATAAAAGGGAATTAAATTTATAGAAACAACTTTTGCCAAAGGGCAAAGGCAGTCAGTTTGAAGGTGTTTCTTATGTCTTCCTGGCATTTCCCACCAGAGCCAGAGAAATGCAAATAGTTGCACATTTTAGAATCCTCAAAATCTGACCTTTGACAAGAGGAACCTTCATGGAATAACCTATTGAAAAATATATTAAAAGATATACAAGATAACTCTGGTATTCTCCCTTAAAACTCACCCCGTTTTGGCAAAGTCCGTCATCAGCGAAGTCATTCTCTGGGTCACCCTGGCATCCTCGGAGTCCTTGGGGAAATCCTCAAAGAGTATGGGTATCCTTATGGTATGTATGCCATCATCCATGTGAGCTGCTCCCACGCCGCACTCCTCGCAGGAGCCACTAAACATCTTTGTCACCGAGTGCAGACCTCGGAACTCAAAGATATACACGGACAGGGGATTCTCCTCGAGATTGGCATAGCCCGCATAGGAGGAAACTGTCTGGTAGAGCGGATAGTAAAAGCTAAAGTCGCCCGAGATCTCCGCCAGAGCCAGCATGGTGTCGTTGTTCAGGCTCTCCTCGCCCTGAAAATCATAGGCAGCCAAGATATCCCTAACTATCTCCGAGGGAGTTCCCTCGGGGAGACAGAGAACCAAGGCCATGTGCTCCAGGAATTTCTCATTGAAGTCTGCCCTCCGCTTCTCATCCGTAAAGGCACGCAGGAGGGACAGGGAACCCTCGCCAGCCCGGGAGTTGACGCCCAGCAGCCAAGGCACCTGGTTGATGCGACCCGCCAAGTGTGCCTTTAGCGGATCCTCTACCAAGAAGGCATCCGGCGAGCCCACAGACTCCACAACAGGCAAACTGTTGAGATGCGGCAGGTTGTCCCAGACCTTCAGGCTGTCCACGCTCTTGAGCAGCTTGATGGGACAGGCCTCGCGGAGAGCTTGGGCCAGGTCGTGGCTGCTAAGACTCTCCGCCTGGTCAATGCCCACCACTTGGGCCAGCTGCCTGGCCTGAGCCAAGGGATCCTTGAGGATCTTAATGGCCGCCATGAACATGGTGCCAGTCAGGGACATGGCTCGCTGGAAGAGACCCTTTGAGCTGGGACTCAGCATGTGCAGATGAGCGGAGATGCCACCGGCACTGTGCCCGAAGATGGTCACCAACTGGGGATCCCCGCCGAAGGCTGCTATGTGCTGCTGCACCCACTGCAGGGCCAGGCGCTGATCCTTGAAGCCAAAGTTACCCGGCATGTGGTCATCGCCAGTGCTCAGGAAACCTGGAAGGAGTTTTCTTGGGATCTTAGCTTAAGGATGTCAGAGAACACTCACCGAAAGGACCCAGGCGATAGGCAATGGTGACCATGATCACCTTGCCTGTGTCCATCAAATACTCGGGTCCACTGGCCACGGGATGAGCAGTGCCGCTGAAGAAGCCACCCGAGTGGATGTAGACCATTACAGGCAGGGGATTTCCCTCCCTTTCCTTGAGCAGAATGAGATTCAGAGTGGGGATCTATTTAGGATTCTAGATACCTCGTATACCTTTGGCCTGTAGACGTTCAGGTAGAGGCAATCCTCCAGGCCTCGTATATCCCACTCATCCGAAAAGTAGCTCCTTTGCAGACAGCCATCCTTGGCTGTGCCAGCATCTAGTACTCCCTCCCAGGCAGCAGCTGGCACAGGATTCTAAAAGGAGTAACCTTAATCCTCAGCAAGGTTTCCTTGGTTAATTAGCATAAATCCCACCTTCAGGCGCAGATCACCCAGTGGCGGCTGGGCAAAGGGAATGCCCAGGAAGGCCTCGAACTCTGCGCTTTGATATCCTGGCATCAGGGTGCCCCTCAGGCAGCCCAGATCCTTGAGGCACACATCCAGGGAATCTCCAGCAGCAGCGACAGATGCAAATAGCAGAACCCCGAAGCCCATGAAGTTCATCTTGTTAGTATTACAGTTTGGCCTAGGTTAGTCCCCTTTATATACTCCAAAGTTAAACTTCAATTAGAAATAAAACCCGCAATTCTCGAATCCTAAGGATGTAATTTCTGTATTTAAAGTACAAAAGCGCAGGTACGCTGCCAACCGCATCGCATGAGATGATATGATACATCGGAAGAGAGAGCGAAGGTGACGCCTATTTAGCCTAAACACGCATTCAAACCGAACTTAGCGACTAAGAGGTGCAATTACACAGTATGTCTATATATAACTTCAGATCGAACAATGAACGATACGATGAGGGGAAATTGATCTAAATTACAGGCCTAGGAACCGGAACCGTTTAGCAAAGCCAAACATCAGATGGGCGACAAGCTGCCACGCTGGGCGGGAGTCAGGTCCGGGTGCCACATATCCAGGATGAGCACCAGGCGGGCCTGGCTGCCATTGTGCCACACCTCGTGCTCGAAGCTGTCGTCGAAGATGAATAGTTCGCCCTCACGCCAGGTTCTGCAAGGGATTCCAAGCTTTAAAGATATTTCAGAGGAAGACCTTTGCTCACCTTTCCCGCTCGGCCACGCGCAAGGAGGTCCTCTCCGGCTCGGGCGCCACCAGCGTGAGGTGCGCCCTCAGGCGGCAGTTGGTGGGTCCGCAGTGTGGCCACACATGCGTCTGGGCCTGCATCACACTGAACTTCACCTGGCCCCGACGACAGCCCGCTGAGGCGGGAAACTGCTGCAGGAGGTTACAGGTGATAGGCGCCCTGCGGCAGTTGTCCCTCACCTGGCGACCCTGGGCGTACAGCTCGTACTGCTGCCACACGCCCTTGTCGCGCAGCTTCTCCGCTTCATCCGCGAAGTAACTGCCACTCCTGTCCATTAGGGCCAAGGCCTCATCCCGAATGGAGCGCCAGTTGAGCTGCAGTTGCTCCAGCTGCCTTTCGTAGCCCGTCTCCTGGGGCTGCCAGAAGGGTTGGGCTTTTAGCCCGGGCTCATTGTACAGCGATCTCTGATAGAGGCTGGCAAAGAAGCCCTTGGCCACTCCCTTTCTGTAAACCTCGAGGGCCTCCGCTTGGCGGGACAGCCGCTGTAGGCTTTCGCCTAATGAGATATAGAAGTACGGCTCCTGGGTGCCCTCTGCCTGGGAATCCACAGCATATTGGAGATAGGACTGAGCCTGGGCATAGTCACTGCGGAGGTGCATCAGAGCCAGGCCGTAGTGGAGCTGAGCCACTGCATCGGCTGGCCAAAGTTTCAGGGTTTCAGCTGCCACCTTTTCCAGCTGGCGGAGGCTAAGAAGGAGAGGCAATCATTAGGTTTCTGGGAAGAGTAAGGAGCCCCTTTGCCTTACCTACTTATTGGCCATGAGGTGGGTGAGCGAGAGTTGGTTCCGCATCTGGGGATCCCCGGGCAGGCGCTCGATGAGCAGCTCGTGGATGTTGACTGCCTGCTGCAAGTAACCTGGTCGAGATAGGACATCCTTTAAGCTAAGAAGTGGAATAAGAATTAGAATGACTCACCCATAAACCTCAAGTGCTCGATGCAGCTATTCCCGGCAGCTTTAAACTCCTGATCGCTGGTCACCAGCTCGCCAAAGGCCAGGTATCGCTTGTAGGCCTCGATGGCCTCCAGAACGCGCTGATTGCTGCGCTCCTCCTTGGCCAGTAGCTCCAGCAGGCGGGCTCTGCCCAGATGGGCCAGGGGCTCGTGGGCATAGTGTTGGGTGAGCGTGTTAAAGGAACGCAGGGCTTGGGCATAGTTCTTTTTTGTTTGTTTTTTTTTTTTGTGGAGGATTAGTTCGCGGTTCGCCAGCCAAAACACAAAGAAGGGGGGGTTAGCGACAAAGTTCACGAAACATGCAATTAGTATAAAATCGTCTTCATCATTCTCTCAGTTAAGCGAAAGGCAGTTGTCAGGGGATTAAAGGATAAGCCCTTGACCAGGCACTCTGCCAGTGGGTGTGTCTTGTTGGCAGGACCCGATCAAGAGCTGATCCTGTCTAAAAACCCCCTGAGAAGGGCATTTCTACGAGTCTCTAGCCTAAGGTTAAGTTCTATTTGATTAAATGTGTAGAAAATATTGTAATTATATATTATTTAAATTAAACCATAAGCAGAACAAAAACTAAAGCCATGAAATGAGTTGTGTGTGTTTGTTTTTCTTTTTTTGTTCTTTAGTGATTGTTGAGCTGCAGATATACACATCGGAGTTCCTCGGTTCAGTAATCTTCGTTAAGCGGCAGCGGCTGCCATCGATATGGAACCTACCTCCCTGATCATCTCCTCGTGGGCCTTGCGCAGCTCCTGCTCGAAGGGATCCTCCTTCTCGGCAGCCGGAGCAGCGGCGGGAGTCTCTTTGGGTTTGATTTCTGTTCGGGGAATAGCAGGATTAGTACTTGGTTCGTTTAGAGGCTACAGAGTGAAATTTTGAACGGTTCAAAGGCCTAGAAAGAGCTCCACCTTAAAGATAATATGGGAGGTGCTAACACTTACGATCTGCTTGTGTCGTGTGTCTTAAAGTAGTGATAACTTAAGTGATCGATCGATAGTATGTCGTTTATGGAGAGAATGGAGTCGCTGTTTGTTTTTGTTTTTAGTAATTACGTGTCCAGCTGGGGTCGTCGGAGTCGGGATCGCTTTCGTACTCCTTGGAGGGCAGGCGGCCGTACTTGGCCTCCAGGCGGCTCATCAGATCGGTGTCATCCACGTCCGATATCTCGTCCTCCTCGTCGGTGATCTCCTCATCACTGTCTCCCCCGTCGTGTTCGTAGTCCTCGATGGCGCCGTCCTCGTATTCCACATAGATGTCGCTGGGACCGGCCTGGGGTTCCGGTTCCCTTTCTTTTTCCTGCTGCTTTTCCTTTTCTTTATCCTTTTCCTTCTGCTTCTCCTTCTCTTTATCCTTATCCTTATCCTTTTCCCCTTGCTTGCTTTCCTTGGCTGGCTCTTGGGCATACTTGTACAAAGCACTCAGTTGCTCGAAGGTCTCGGGCACATAACTGGCCATGGAGGCCACATTATCATCGCTATCGTGTACGGCATCCTCCTCCTCATCAATGTCGCTGATCTCCACCTCGATTTCCTCCTCGATTTCGATTTCCTCCTCGGAGTATTCTTTGGTAAACAACACAATCACTTAAATTAACTCTTCCAAACTTAAAACAAGGCTTAAAAGGCTTTCAAATCAGTTTTTTCATAAAAATGATTCAAAAGCAACCTCGGCAGGCCGAAGTTTAGGTAATAGATAAGCTCGCCAACCATCGTCCAGCGGGGGCAGCTCCTCCACATCGTCCGGTATGTGATCCTCGGCGGTGGCAATGGTCAATCTCCGTCGCATCACAGCCTCCGGTGCGGGCTCCTCATCTGCTGTGTGCACATTCGCCACGGGAGATTCCAACATTAATCGGGTTCATGGTTTTTGTTTCATCATAGGGAATAATATTATTCGAGCAAGAACAAAGCCATACAATAATTTCCATACATACATACATTGGTGGAATAAGTTAAACAAAGCTGTGACTACAATCGGAGATCCAAGAAATGATAATAATAATAATAAATCATAATAAGCTAACTGAAGAAAGTGCAAAGATAATGCTTGGTTTGTTTTTAGTTTCTGTTAAGAGACCACGAATAGAGCACAAGACATGGATATACTTTATCTTTGAGACGGGTTAGCTGGAAAGCGGCGCTTAGTAGAGACTCCCTTCATATTAAGGATCATTCGTTAGGCATTAACAACATATTTATCTGGCGTGCTTTGGCGGATATATAGATAGATATATTTAGATATAGAGATCAGAGAGCAGAGAGCGGAGAGCGGAGTTTTGGGGATGGCAGAGCAGATCAGATCAGCTTTTGAAGACTCACTTGTATTTGGACTTTTCCGTATCAATACAAGGCGTGAGACTAAGGCAAGTGCAACGCCAACGCCAAATTTAACGGCAACTGTAAATGAGTCAGGTTTTAGTATTCAGAAAAACAAAAACAAATGCCTTTTGCACTTTCTTGTACAATCTTCGGTTTACAGAGTTCTTTGTGTTTTCTTTTTCTTTTTTTTGTCCTAAGGTGGAGCAGTTCTTAGGGTTCTAGGCCTGCGAGATCCGTTAACCGTTCAATCGTTTCCACAACCCTCTCCATACTTACGTGATGCCAGCCAAGAGGAGCCCTCGTCTTTGGGCTCCTCCTCATCGTCTTGATCTTGCTCCTTGTCCTCCTGGCTGTCTAGCTTTTTCGCTGGCTGCACCTCCTCGGGATCTTCATTCTCAAATTGCTGATCGAGGGACTCAAAGTCGTCCTCGTCGTCATCATCGTCCTTGTTGTCTTGATCCTTTAGTGAAGCATAATATGAGTCAGGTTCTTATAGTTGGAATAATTAGACTTACATCCTCATCATCGTTGTCATCTAAGGGTGCACTCTGAGCTGCTGATTGGGATTTTGGGGGCTCTACAGACTCTTCCACCTCCTGTTCCTCATCGTCGTCCTCCTCCTGTGGGAAATATTTATATATATTATAGATAAATTCCCCATTTTTCACATATTTGAAGATCCTACCTCATCAGCTGCTGAAGGAGGTGCTTCCTCATCCTCCTCTTCCTGCAAAAATCAAGGAAATTAATCAAATAAATTTAAGTTAACTAGAAACGATAGAACTTACCTCATCAGCTGCTGACTGAGGTCCTTCCGTGGAGTCTACAACATTGTTATCGCCACCAGCTTCATCATCATCCTCATCATCCTCCTCGTCAGCTTCGTATTCGGCGGTGGCCTCCGTGGTGGCTTCCACAGTGGCCTCCACAGTGCGTTCTTCCACGTCCTCGTCCTCATCTTCGTCCTCTGCATCCTCGGCGGTTATGTTTTCGCCGGCATTGTTTTCATCTTCATCTTCCTCTTCTGTCATAAAAATAAAAGGAATTATACCCAATTTTAAGCATATTTCAAGACTTACCTTCGTCTTCTTCATCTACATCCTGGCTGGCTGCCGGCTCCTCATCTTCGTCCTCGGCATGGTCATCCTCCTCCTCTTCTAATTCCTTAGAGAGAGGCTCCTCTGAAAATGGGATTCAAGTGATTGAAGATTGATTATAGCAAGATAAATACGATTAACTCACCTTCCTCTTCATGCTCATCATGGTCGTCATACTCATCATGGTCGTCGTGATCGTCATGATCGTCCAAAGCCTCGCCCGAAGGCTCATGCGCATCGTGGCCCTCATGCTCCACGCGATGCTCATCCACCCAGCCGTCAAAGACGTTCGAGAAACGTGACTCGGACAAAGGGGTATCCACTGGGAGATAAAGATACAGAGGCTCTGTGAAATAATCCCTTTTTTTCAAGAGCCACAAACACTCACAATCCTCCAGGCCGCGGTTCTCCATGATGATCAGACCCACCAGTCCCAGGAGCACGGCCATCAGGGCGAAGAATATGATCTTGGCGCACCAGTGACCGCCAGTTCCGTGCTCGTGCTGCACATGCAGGTGCACATCTTCGTTTCCCATCTTTGTAATGTGAACGCCGTGCGAAGATTCATCGTCATCTGAGATCGTTGGCCGTTCGGGATGATAATGAATAATAAACACATGTGATTACAAATCTGTTTAATTGAATACACCTTCAAATGGCGTGGGGATGGATTTATATGCACATAGATTTAGTGGCAGCGCGAGACTTTAAATTAGTTCAGCAGAGCGTTCTCGGGGGGCTTTCGGGAAGTGGGAGTGGAAGTGGGTGTGGAAACATAAAAGTTCGGTTGGGGATCACACATTTGTGTTTTTTTTCTACCTTGAAAGCTGGACTGGCGCAGAACAGTCACATCGCCATCGGACTTCCGATCATCTAGACAAAAGGTTAGTTACAATGAGACAAATACAAATAATTATACAGAGGAGGGGGCTTTCTAAGAAGTGTTGATATCTCAGGATTCATAAGTAATATAGAGATGAAATTTGGTATGTAGAGCCTTATGAAAAACACTCATAGAAAGACAATGAGATTTTTAAGATCCTACAAAATAATAAGAGAACAAAACAGATGAAAATCAATATCTCTGGAACTAAAAGAGATTGAGATTTGAAACTTGGTATACGGACACCTATGAGAAAATCATAGTAAAATAATAGTTTCCTGAAGATAGGTAATTAGTACCATCATATATTTATAATTAATCAATAAATATGTAGTTTGTTTTGCCGTATTTATGGAGTAATAAGAAACTAAAAAGATTTCTTTATGAAAATGGATATCTCGGGAAGTAAAAGAACTGCAAATAGGAAATATCTATTCATATCTCGGGAATCCTAAGACCTAGAGATGTGAAATTTGGTATACTGAACCTTAGGGAGAAAACATAGTAAATCCGTAGTTTTCTAACACTATCATTGTAATTTCTGCACACATTCCAGATATTAACAAGATCAAAAGACATGTTTTACGGTTTACCGGCATTACAAAACTGATAAGAGGGCAAGAGAATTTGTTTATGGCTAAATATGCGCAATAATAAACAAAGAAACGAACCAAAGAGGCGAGTCATGCTCTTGGGCAGATGGCCAAGTGAAAATAAATGGCTTTACATATAATCATGGCTACTTTTCGGTGGGTGTAATGGCCCCAGACGCTGCACGGAAGCATCTTTCAGACTCGGATCCGTTGCATTGGAATTAAATTGCCGTCGAGGTGAGATGTGTTCCCCACCTCTCGCGCCTCTCTCCAGATGCCCAGCAAAGAGATAAGCGGAGAGAGATAAGAGGATATATTCCCAGGGAGAACACACAGTTGTCTGCCTCGAATTTACTTATTTAAAAGCAAACTAAACGAATTTCTCGACTTGTAACATTATGCACAGCAGCAACAGCAGCAGCGGCAACAGCAGCAGCAGCAGCGGCAGCGATTCAATGCCCTTCTGCAGGCCCCGATCGAAATTTGTACGATTCTTGGACCCCCGCACACGTCATGCATATATTTTCCTGCTCTGTGGCGATCATCTGCGGCGGCGGCACACGCATAGCGACAGAAAACAGGCGAGAGATGTATAATTTTATATAATAGGGCAAGTTATTTTTAAAGGCACTCGACAATATTATTATGCTAATAAAAGAAATGCTCGTGGCGGCGGCCGAAAAAACGGTTTTCAACCATCAGCAACCGAACACGGTAAAGTAACGGTCTATCCGAGAGAGAGAGAGAGAGAGAGAGAGCGGTAGTTGGGCGAAGGACTTACCGCGTTTTCTGCGCTTATCCTTTCGCTTTCGCGGCTGCACATCGCCCGACATTTTGCTCGGCTCGGCACTAAATTTATGCCAATTCGTTGGAGGTGGTGTTTGTTTTTTTTATTTTTTATCTCCCGAACGCACCGGAAAGACTGGCGATCTTGATCAGCAAACGGCACGTTACTAAATGGGAAAATTATTTATAAAGTGCGCGGTGACAGCTATCGCCATGCAACCCTGGGCCGATTCTATCTGCTAGAGATGGGTGTGCGTGATGTCTCTTTCGTGACACATTCACGAAGCAATAAACGATTATTGTTGACTTCTTGCATTAAAAATATAATATTTTAGCTTTATTTCTCCTAATATTCGCAGATCTTTATATTTCGTTTGACACACAAGAGGTTGGTCATGAGCTTAGACCAAATAAAGGCATTCTTAGGTACAAGAGGTAACGCACAATACTCGCGATATGGTCGTAAAACGCAGATAACCACTAATTATACAGATATTATAATACTTTTCCTAAATTATATTAATAAAACCGCCACAGAATCAGCAAATTGAATATTTTTTATTATATTGTTGACAAAAATCAAATTCGCGCCGTGTTTTCCACGCATGTCGTGCTCGTGCGCGATAGGTGCCTCACGCGCCCATCGCTAACCAGAACCAACCCCGAGCCCGAAGAAAAAAACACAAGAAAATAATACACAATTGGCGACGGTGCAGCAGGTTCGCAGCGTGTTCTGATCCCAGGCTAATCCTCCGGGAGTTATGGCCGGCGACATGTCCATCGGCTGTGCGGCTCTAAAGCGTTCCAGCAAGCTGAGGTCCTGCACCAGCGCCGCCGACACGGACTCGATGCATTTGCCCAGCGACCACAAGGAGAACGGCAACCTGGTGAAAACGCCTCCAGTTCCGCCCCAGAACATGCGGGGCGGCCTGCGAGTCTACAAGATCGTCATCCTCGGCGACGGGGGCGTGGGCAAGTCAGGTGAGTGTTCCGGAACTCCAAATGGCGAGTCCCGAGTCCACGGGAAAAGTGCGTAAGGTCGCGCAGGTCGGCGACTGTGGGAGTTATCACTGCGCACTTTGATTGTGGCTGCGAAAAATCAATAAATTATCTCAATTTCTTTTACGCTTTGTTTTGGCCCGCCACCCAACGCCCCGCCCACCATTCGCCGCCCATCCATCGCCTCTGAAAACGACGACCTTCGCTCGGCAAACCCGAACAGCTGTGACCCTGCAGTTCGTGAGCCACAGTTTCCTGGACTACCACGACCCGACAATTGGTGAGTGAGTCGCCGCCGCCTGCCAAAGTGCCCCCCCTCTAATGTGTGTGCCGCCGCCGACGGCTCTCCCTTTCACTCTGCCCACAGAGGACTCCTACCAGCAACAGGCGGTCATCGACAACGAGGCCGCTCTCCTCGATATCCTTGATACCGCCGGCCAGGTGGAGTTCACGGCCATGCGGGACCAATACATGCGCTGTGGCGAAGGTTTCATCATTTGCTACTCGGTCACCGACCGCCACAGCTTCCAGGAGGCATCCGAGTACCGAAAGCTTATCACCCGGGTGCGTCTCTCGGAGGACATTCCGCTGGTACTGATCGCCAACAAGGTGGACCTGGAGTCGCAGCGTCGCGTGACCACCGAGGAGGGCAAGAACCTGGCCAACCAGTTCGGATGTCCCTTCTTCGAGACATCGGCCGCACTGCGTCACTACATCGACGAGGCGTTCTACACGCTGGTCCGCGAGATCCGGCGCAAAGAGATGCAGAAGGCGCTGGGCACGGACTCCAGCTCGGAGAAGATCCATACGCGCCACCGCAGCCGCTGGTGGCGCATCCGCTCCATCTTCGCCCTGGTGTTCCGTCGCCGGCGAAACCTCAACTAGGCCAAGGTGTCCAGACTTCTTATTGAACGAGTGCAATATTATATTTTTTTTCTCGCTGTATCCGCACGGCCAACGTGTGTGTGTGGCACGCTTTTTAAAGATACACGACCTACAAGAATTTACCGAACCGATCGAGGAGGAGCACAACTCTAATTGTTATGGCCACCGGACACCGGCGGCGGTCAGTCAGTGGTTTATTTATTATTTGTTACAACTATTTAACGTACTTGTTGTTGGACAGGATAGATAGCGAGTGAGTAAGTGGAAGTGGAAGTGGCAGAGCGTCAGAGCAGCGATAGAGTATATCAATATGTTTAAGCACCGATCCAAAAGAGATACATATTTAACAATGCACGTACATATGTTTATGTAGTAAATATTACTAACGTTGATTCCTAAGCGAGAGCGAACGAAAGGCAGGAGATTCGGCAATTGGCGGAAGCTCAAGAGAATTTCCATTTAAACTCAGCCAGATCCGATTAATAGCAGAGAGGGTATACCATAAGTCAGGGTGTTTTACTCGATTTAATTCACATTTTTACAGCCAATATTATCAGCAGAACCTTGTGGGTTCCCATCCGAACGCCAATTGCCACGAGGGATGTAGAGGGATGATTTTTAAACTTATGTATGTACGTATTTACCCAGAAGACACAAACACGCGACGCGCAAATGACATACGACAAGCAACACATTAAACTAATCGAATAAATGTTGAATTTAATGTATACTTATATATTATAAATCGATCGATCGACCTAAGTACGTATGTAAAACGAGAAAGTGAGCAAGGAAGAAGTTTGTTCAGATCCCAAATTGATAATTTGTAAGCCAACGACAGCCGATGCATTTGTTGTTTAAGTTTGAGAAATGTTTATTGTTTATACTGTTAAGGACACGTGTTACGCCTAAGTTTATTTATTATTAGTTTAACCAATCTGTTAATTACTTTTTACACAAAAACAAACAAGCAAAGCAATGCACACACACATCACGTTCTCTAAGCATTCACCATGAGTTCCTCTCATCAATGTTAACTGCATCACCACAAACGAAGTACTAAAGACGGCTTTAATTACCTTGTTTGTTACACGATCCCCAGAAACAGTTGCTCTACCATAATTACAAGTAATTCATTGTTATTGCCAATCCTTTCATGCAACAGTTCAAGCCAACCGATCGACTAACGAAAGCAGCAACTAAACGAGAATCAAGTAATCAAATGCGGGTAGAAGTTAATAGGAAGGAAAGCTAACGCGATTATAATAATACGTTTTAAGATAAAAGTCTTGGGAACCATATGTATATGTTCAACGCATTCTCTTGTGTCCATGTCGTTTCGAAAACGACAGACTAGTTCGGGAGCGATGCCAATAATAATCTAATCGAAAAACGAAAAAAAAAAACCAAATCAACATTTTGATTCATAATGTTATGTACATTTTAAATGTAAAACAAAAAAAAAACAAAGAATGAAATATTAAAGCACAAAATAAACAAAAACAAACCCCTCAATAAAGATTTTTTTGGAACCCCCGTTAAGAGGTGTGTTTTTTATGGCAAAGGGAGGTTATATTTGGAGAATGATTCAGGTGGTTCGATGGGTTTGCGTTGGGATATTCCAGGTTCATAGGAGAGACCACCCATATCCGATATACTGAAGGATTATCTTAGATCCCGTTGGATTTGACGATGATCTCTCCATGTTGTATCCTCTCTAAGCCAGTGGTCGGCACGGCCCTATCCCGTGGGATAGGATTTTTCGCTGTCGCTCACGCACAGTATGCACAAAAGAGAACAGAAGAAGTATGCATAAAGGAGAACAGAAGAAGTATGCATAAAGGAGAACAGAAGAATCAGTGCAGACAAATTGAAATTGTGTGGCTAGATTTAGCCCTTTTTAGCGTTAAATAGCTAATTGTTAGGTTATAGTTTTTTTGCCATATTACAATAAATGTTAGCTTTATTTTCACATACATATCTAGCCATAGAGTGTTCAATTTTTACTCATACAAATGCAATGTTGGCATTTGACTGTAGTGGTGCAGATCACTGCTCTAAACACATCTGTATCTCGAGGGCTTAGGATGGATTCAGCTCCAGATTTCCAGTAAGATCATCTTATATCCTGCTGGTTTTAATGATAATTTCTCCATGTTGAAACCTCCCCAAACCTTCAAGATGTTGTATAGGTCAGGTATTCCTTAAAGACCCATCCTTATTCCTATTTCCCCCTGAAGAACCCGCCCCAAATAAAACATAAAACTTAAACCAAGAGTAGATCAAATGTACTGTTTATTCATAAGTATAATATAGTTTGGTTGTATCTGATGCATCTGCCGAGTTTTTCAACTTCTGTGTGAGAATTACACGATTGACGACGGTACAAAATACAAAAAAGAGACATACACACATTCATATGTACTGTATAGTATAGTTATATGTATATTCGTATTTTATAAAATCATAAAATACCCATCATATAGTTTGGTTGTTTGTTTGTTTTGTAGTATCTTTTTTTTATGCTTTCCACTCGTTTTAATGCAAAGTACAAATATTAAAAACTCGCTTAATGCGCTCGAAATAGTTTCACTTCATCAAAAATGTTCATCTCCCCTTTTTTATAGCATCTCTCCCACGCGAAAACTGAATGCATCTCATTTGTGGCTTACGTTTAGTTTAAATAAACATTTATCTTTTTTTTTCCTTTTTGTTTTTGTTTTTTGTGTTTAGTTCGGTTGTTGTAATGTAGTTTCTTTCACTTGCATCGACTATTGGCGGCCTGGTCTCTCTCTCTGATAGATTTTAAGGGAACATTACTCTCATCAACTTGATCCTAATTCCTCGCTCCTAACGTCGCCTTAGCTTGGGAGTCCAACTGATTCTGATTCCACTGATCCACTTCACCTGCCTCACCACCCTCACATGCGCACACAATCCCATCCTGCCACAGCTGCTGGGGCCGGCTGACTACACTTGACAACAAAGAAAGACACTCACGAAACACTTACATTGAGTACGAGTACGAGTACGAGTACGAGTAGGAGGAGTAGGAGGGTTGGACAGAAACGGACACAACTTGAATATGTTTACATATATCGATATATATTTGCTTGCAGCGGCTGACTGATCGATCTGCTCTCTGCCCTAGGGTTATACAAATAATAATGCCATAGTTATTACTGTTGTTTACTTCGGTTTATAACTACACTAGACTGTATATAAAATCAAATTCGCATGCGCATTTGACATTCTCCCGGGGCTCTCATCCTACCGTGCTGCTGCTCCCTCCACCACCGACCGATCTTGTGTGCGGTTCTTGTTCTGTTTCTGCTACTGCTTATGCTTATGCTCTTTTGTTGTTGTTTGTTGTTTTGTTTGTTGTTGTTTGTTGGGTGGTGCAGCTTCGTGTATCCGATGTTGTTGAGTGGTTCTTCAGCTCGTTATTGTTGTAAAAGGTGTGTGTGTGTGTTGTGTGAGTGTGTGTGGGTGTGTATGCTGTTGTTTTGCTGTGTGTGGTAAAGATTTTCATGTTGATTTGCTCTTTTAGAGCAAAAGGCATCTGGTCTTCTTCCTCTTTTTGACTTGCAGCGCGGCCCTAGTTGCCGTCTCGAAAACATCTCGCACACCCTCCTTGGACTTGGCCGAGCACTCCAAATAGGCAAAGGCATTAATCTTCTCGGCCATGGCGCGACCCTCCTGCGGCTTCACCGGCTCCTGCTTCATCTTTGCCAGATCCTGTGGGAGCAGAATAACACTTGATTAGATTACACTTTTCTTTGGTGGGCCAACGGTGCGTATACTTACCCTAATTGTGTTGGGATCATTTCGCAAATCTTTCTTATTTCCTACCAAAATGATTGGAACATTTGGACAAAAGTGTTTGACCTGCAAGGGATTGAAGAGGGATTAGTTGAGTTTTATGATAGATTTCGGTAATGCAGGTGGAATATCTTTAAACTGTGATCTTTTAGATACAAAATTGCACAGTTTCTTATGGAATTAAATAGTTTGGAGTCTCACTTAAGCCTAAGTTACATCCAAATTCCTAAATTCCTTTTCGCAACAATATTTATAAGCAAATTTATTATAGATGCCTTGCATAGATACAGTAAAGGTTCAAAGTAAAGTTTAAACTGAAGTTACCAGATACTAGATAACCTAAACAAATATCTGTTAGGACGGCACACGAGTAGGCCTTGTCTAGGACTTCTCTAATAGGCCCAGAAATGAAGTTATAACTCGGAATTAATTTTGAGATACGAAGCAAAGTGCTAGACATAAATAGTTATATTCCTTTGAAGTGCAAGTGTTTGCTATACAAGTTAAGTTACGAAACCCGATTAAGCCTGAAGCTCTCCTTCCTGTTTACTGTTCCAGGTAATTATACTCACCTCTGGGGTCCATTTCTCAGGAATATTTTCTAGCGAATCGGGTGAATCCACTGAGAAACACATCAGTATGACGTCAGTGTCGGGATAGCTCAGCGGTCGTAGTCTGTCGTAGTCCTCCTGCCCGGCCGTATCCCACAGGGCCAGCTCCACCTGGTGATTCAGATTGGGATTGAGATAGTGATTAGGATTTAGGTTTAGCTTAATAATCCGCGCCTAGGTGTGCGTGCCGTCATCATATTGCATTTGTTGGGGAGGGTTGTAGTTAGGGGAAGAACTTGAGAGTTGCAAGATAGCGAGAGCTTGCTGGAGAGCTGGGGAATGCGAGAGTGAGCAAGGAACTTGGCGGAAATGCCAAGCGAATTAATCACATCGAAGCGAGCCAAAGCGAAGTAGAATGACGTGAACGAGAGTCGGACAGAGGCAGAGGCAGCCAGCATATGTATGTAAACGCTATCCAAACAGAAACACAAACAGAAACGGGCAGAGGAACAGGCACAGGCACAGGCGAAGAAACCCCGCCATATTGCGCAGCAAAGGCAAACACAGTGTTTATTTCGAAAAAAGCGCCTGAAAAATATTGGGAATCGGAATCGAACATATAGCCAAATCATGACTTAATGCCCTCGGAAATCGCGCACACAAACCGCTGCCGCTCATTACATTTAGTAGAGAGAGAGTGGGAGCACGGGAGCACGGGAGCACGGGAGAGAGTACAGGTAGAGAGAGAGAAAAAACGCGAGCGGGGGGCGGCGCAACGCACAAAACTGTATGTGCGCAACGGACTTGTATAAGACAAATACAAAATAAAAAGAAAAGAAAACGAGCGGAAGGAAGGGAGCCCCGCTAGCATGGTATTGGTGCTGCCAACTCTCTGTTTGCCATCCATGCTAGTGTGTGTGTGTGCTCCAGTGTGACTGTGGGGGAAATGTGGCCAAGTGTGACTTAATCACTGCTATCAAGAGTTGTCTGAGGGATTCTTCAAAAGAAAATATCTGTAAAATTTGCACTCTTCCAAGATCGTGGAAAAACAGTTTCCTTGCACCTCTGCGCCTCCTGCTTTGGGGTGTGTGTGTGTGTTTATGGAATCGTTCGATATTGACTCACAGCACAGTTTTTTATTTTTTCCATTTTACAAGGAGGGGTTGCAGGTGTGGGTGTGGGGGTGAAGTTGTGGGTGGCACAAACAAGAGAACAATAAAAACACACACACACAGTAGAAGAGACAATACACGGGGAGAGAAAGAGAGTGTAAGGAGGATACGCGCACTTGAATTCGTCTGAATTGAATGCACGAATTATAAAACGAGATCATCTGATTATCTCCTCCACTCGGGCGGGGTTATCACGGGGGGGCGGGGGTCTCGAAAGGGAGGGGGATTTTAAAAAAAAACTTACCTGTTTGCCGTCCACCTCGATGTCGGCCACATAATTCTCAAACACGGTGGGCACATAGACCTCGGGGAACTGATCTTTGCTGAAGACAATCAGAAGGCAAGTTTTACCGCAGGCACCGTCGCCGACAATTACCAATTTCTTGCGAATCGTCGTCATTGGAAGTTCTGCAAAGCAAAGGGAAAGGCACATTGGTGGGGTGAAGGATGCAAATAATGCAATGTACTGCTGTTGGTACTGTTGCTGCTGCTGCACAGAGTCCGCTCGTTTGTTCTGTTTAATTTATTCGCGAAAACTGCGAGCTGTTCGAAATTATCGAAATGAAAAAGCCACACACAGCCAAGGCACACACACAAACGGTCTCTCTCTCTCTCTCGGTAGCCCTCTCCCGCTCGCACACACACTTAGTCATACTCGCGGCTGGACGGGACGACGACGGCGATCTAATAGTCGAAAAGTGTGGGGTTCTTTCTTTTCTTTCTGACCCATTGTCCATTGTCCGTTCTCGCCGCATTCATCTGCTGTTTTTCCCCGTTTTACGCTTTGCGCTTTTCGGTTTTCGTTTTTTCGCGTCTCGCCATTCGCATTTTTCCTGAGGCCAGCTCCAGTCGCGTCATAGGGCCGAAAAAATCAACTCCTCTCCTCGTCCCGCTCGCTTTATTCCATTCCAAAAACATCTCATCATCCACTCGCGCTCCGCTGTCCGTGTCCGACGACGTCGCTGTATGCGTGCGGCTGGGCGTGCGTGTGTGCGTGTCTGTGTGGAATTTTTTCACTGCCTTTCAGCCACTTACAATTTATGGTGATTTCACAACACTCAGCACGAATTCGACACTTAATTTGCTTACAAAATGGCACAAATTTGTTGATTCTTATGCGTCTACCGTTCAGCTATATCGTTTAAAAGTTAATGCAATTACAAAGATTCGAATTGAACTCGACGATTTTTCCCCATGCAAAATGACGATGAACAATGTTCATCCGTTTCGTTTCTCGGTAGCGCGATGAACGTTCGATGACCAACCAACGCCTTCAAGCGCAGGGCTGTATTGCGGCGGTTATCGATGGCAACTCTGCGGTGTTATTATCCTCGGCGATGGCTGGTCACACTAGGGCGCTGGAGTACTAATGTCAAATTTTAAGGAAATCCTAAATGGAAAACGGGAAAATATATTAGTATACCTGCAAACAAAAATAATTAAAAAGTTAAAACTACTTTAAACGGGTGTTTTTAATTTATTAAAGTTTGCTGTTTTCGTCGTACTATTCCGATAGTCCCTGCACGATTTAATCGACTTATCGGTATGTTTCTGCTTCTTCTTCCAACTGCGGTCGCATGGCCCGGCAATTGTTGCTTTAATTTTTGTCGATTCTTAAAAAAATGACAAGAAATAGACTAAAGCCTCACATACTAAAAGAAATGCAGCTTAGTTTTCAGCTCACCGAAGAGCGCGAGATGGCCTCCGGCCGGAAGAGACCAGGGAATCCAGTTCCTCCACTTGTGACTTCAAAACAGAAGGCGGTTCCAAGAGTTTCCAGACCCAAAAAGCAGAAAATAGATGTGGAATCTCCCCAGGAATTAAAGAAGGAAAAGCCGAACGTCCAGAAACCGAAGAGACCTCTTCCCATAGAAGATATTAAGTCTGAGACTTATCCGTCCAAAAAGAAGGCAAAGAAGGGTGACGCTTTTCCTCAGGCGGATTGGATTGCTCAATCTGCTAAAGGAAAAGCAGGAAAAACATCTAAAAAGAAGGCAAAGAAGGATATCGAATCAAGTCCAAAGGATTTTAAATCTAAAAAGGCTTGGATTACTCATTCTGATAATGCAAAGTCAGCAAAATCTAATAACAATACTGACAATTTACGAGCTAAAAAACAAACAGTTAACTCAGGGAAATCCAAGGATTCCGCACTAAAAGCAAATAAAAAACAAGATATACAAGTTCCTAAGGATGGTGGTATGATATACTTAATTGTTTTTATATAGAAAATGTAACAATTTTTAAATATTTTCTTTCAGAACAAACGGCTGTTAAGACTAAAAAGTTGAATAACTCCAAAGTTACAAAAGTACAAATTGTAAAAGAAAAACCTAAGAAAGTAAAGGATTCCAAAGCACAGGTTCCGAGCGTGCCCATTCTAAATGGTATTGTACATAGAAACATAATAATCTGAACGTAATTTAACCAATATTTATATGAATAGGCTTTGCAGAGCATACTTCCTCCTACTCCTCCCCTGAGGATTCAGAAGAAGAGATGGAGGTGAAAATGGAAAAAGAAGACCATTTTGGGAGTTATTCAGAGGACGACATGGTTGAAGAAGAAAGCAGTAAGAACCCCTTTTATAGCATCTAATTGTACTTGATTCAAAAATACTCTCCACTCAACAGGTGGTGAGGAATTCAATGGCTTTGAGGGTGAAGACGACGATTTCTTCAGAGTGCCTATTATTTTCAAAGTGCCCAAAAAGGATCAGGGCAAGGGACCACGATTGCCAGCTCCCTTTGAAGAACCTGAAAAAAGTACTGCGCACCATTTGAAAGGAGATTTCAAGGGAACCGTTCGAAAGATATTGGTTTTCGAGTCAAATGCACTGGCCGAAATAGACAACGAAGAAACGGATGATGAGTACGTCCCTCGAAACAGCGAAGACATTGAATCGGAAGATTTTGACAGTGAAGATTCAGATAGCGAGGACAGCGATGAGTTCGAATATGAAGTCACAGACAGTGATGAAAGTGAAGTCACAGACAGTGACGATTTCGGCATCGATATCTTTGGCAGCGACGACCTGGACTCTACCTATGAACCTCCTATAATTGATGGTTTCCTTGATGATACACCGCCGCACTTGCAGAAGGAGCCGCTGATTATAGAAGAAATCTTTGATGAACCACCTGTGGCACAAAAACAAAAAGAACTTGTCAAGTATAAGCCCAAGGAGAAGGAGATTGTGAAGGAGAAGATTGTAGAGGAGTCTATCATTACAAACGAGGCGGCTGAAGTCACCGTAGCAGCTGAAGTCACTGAAGAAGCTGAAGTCATTGTCGCTGAAGAATCACAAACAGACAATCCTATAACAGAACAGAGCCAGATTCCCCACACAAATGATACACCATTCTATAGAAATCCGCAAGCCACTCCCACCGAGCTTAGCGTCTTCGAGAACAGCCCTAAGAGCAACTACGTGCTGGCCGTGATTAAGGAGAACATGGAGTTCTATGGAACATTAGTGCTCACTCTGCTAAGTGGCCAGATCTCAGTGAATGGTTACAAAGCACGCAGGGGGGAAGGACTCGCCATCTACTCACTAAAGGGTCTTCCTTGGGTGTCCATTTCGCCGAACAAAACCAAGAAGCCAGCCAAGGATGAGGTGGATTGGGAGGTGCTCAATGAGGACTTTACCCTAGCGCAGCTCGACAAGATTAAGGGTAGCTTCCAGCGCCAGACAGACGCCATTGTGCTGTTCAAGCGAAATTATGGCGCCCAGCGTCTCACGGAGACCTTCGGCAAGCACATGGCCCAGAACGTGTTCCCGCTGCTAAACGCCTCCAATCGCCCGTACCATCAGAGCGAGTCCCTGCTGCACTGCCTCATCCAAAACTCGGATTTGAGTCGCACGCTGCAAGTGCCGCAGGTTTGGAACAAGCTGAAGATAAAGGCCAGCAGTCGGGTGATGATTGCAGGTGGAAAGGGAGTGGGAAAGTCCAGCTTGCTGCGTTACCTCATCAACCGCAATCTGGGTCAGTTCCCGTCTCTCCTGCTCATCGATTTGGACATTGGGCAGCCGGAGGTCTTTGTTCCCCAGACTGTGTCGTGTACTGTCATCGATGAACCGCTCTTGGGACCGGGATTCCTGAGGAACAAGCAACCGGATCACGCCTATGTCGTGGGCCACACCAACATAGTCATGTGCGCGGAACAGTATGCCAAGGCAGTCATCCAGTTGATTGAGGATGTCCGGAAGGATTCACAGTACGCCTATATTCCCTGGCTAGTCAACACGATGGGCTACAACAAGGGCTTTGGAGCTGAACTGATGGCCCTGCTGGTGGACCGCATACGACCCACGGACTTGATACAGATTGCCAGTCCAATTGCGATCAACAACTTTGATTCCCCGCTAGAGTGGAGCAGTGTCACGCAGACCAAACCCATTATTTATGCGGCGGAGGAGTTTTGGGTTAAGGAAACTCCAAAATACACGCTCCACATGCTTCAGAGTGCTGTGCCGCCAAAGGAGCGGGGAACGTGGAGCCTGAGTGCCAAGGATATGCGGTACTCCAACCTTTTGGCACGCCTTAGTGAGTGTCTCACGACAAACTCCAAGTCCCTGGCAGACTGTCAGACCCTTGGAGTGCCTTTGGACGCCCTGAAGATCCAGCATCCCACCAGTGAGGATTACACGCGCGAAGAGCTGATTCACGGCATGGATGCCAATGTGGTGTATCTGTGTCACCAGGAAGCGGCTGGCCTGCCTCAGTGTTTGGGAATAGGTGAGTTTATATGCTCCGATCCATGTGAACTAGGTTAATTCCCTTTTTTTTTTTCCAGGAGTTGTCCGCGCCATTGACTATGAGATACAGCGACTGTTCCTTGTCCCAGCCATGCCCCTGCAGCGTATGGCTCTTGTGAACTGTCTCTTACCCGGTGGAGAACTGACCTTGCCACAGGGATACTTCCGGGATCAGGGTCAAGGAGTTTCCAGCACAGTACCTTTTGTATTCATCCTAGACGATTCCAAGTCATCGAAGAGCATACAGCAGATCTACCATCGAGCCCCAGCCTTCCTGGGAGTGCCAGCAAATCAGAGGAACGGAAACTGAGCCGGCGACCGGCAACATCTAGCTATTAGTATAGTGTAGATAGTTACATTGTTATGTAAATAAAGGAAGGTTTATTAAATCAACAAGAGGCTAATGTGACAGGTCGTGGCGACCCTTGAGTATTCTGCGCATCAGCACGCGCCGTCCCTCGGGCGTGGACATCCTTGTATCCCAGCCGTGGACATTGATTCTCTTTACTTCCATGGGTTTTGGGAAATGGCAGCGAACTTTCGGCTTTAGCAGCGCCCGGTTGAAGGCGTGCTTCTCCCGCACGAGCAGAGTTTGAGCGGTGTTGGCCACCGCCAGGCAGGTCCTGTAAAGGAATAAATTCGAAGTTATTCATACATTAAATCCTTGTTTATCCTCGATTTATTTACCTTTGAATCAATCCTTGCAGCATGTTAAGTAATTTCCAGCCAGTGTGACCAAGTCTTCAGCTTAAAATACCACAAGAATATTCAAGCTGAACATATGTGAGTTCAAAAAATTCAAACTAGAGATGAACTTTGCTAAAATTGAAGCTGATAATTAAGCTTTTACACAATTATTTAAGAAAATTGATAAATTTGGAAAGCTTTTTAAATTTAATTAATTAATTAAAACTTGAACAATAAAAATTAAGTGTAGAAATTATTGTTGTAAATAGATTTACTCTTCTAAATTTCATTTAAATTTAAATTTATTAATGTGAATATTATTATGGACTTCCCTAAATTAGCAATACTTAAAAAATTTATTCACAATAAAGCACGATTACGCTCATCTCTAGCACTTTGCAGCCCCAACAGCTGTGGCAGCCAAATTGCAGTATATTTTCCGCAGTGGTATATTCCGTCGCCTTAGTCGCGGTCACACTCCTCTGCCAACAACAACTCGCTGCGGTTTTTCGGTCGAGTTTGTTTTCTGCTCCCAATTCCGCTGCAAAAAAAGTGAAAAGCCAGCAAAAAAATATGCAGCATGTGAGGCATCGCCAGTTGCATTTATAGTCCAAACGTTGCAATCGAAAAAAAGTCGCGGAAAGCGCGTGCGAGTCGCGGGTGAACGTGTGACCGAAAAAAAGTGCTGCAAGTGAAGAGAAACATTGCTGCAGCCAGCAGTGAGTGAGTAAGAGTGAGTGAGTAAGTGAGTGTCGCATCTCTGTCGCTCTCTCTGGACGCGATTTCCGTGGCCCAAAGAGATTTCGCCCAAAGGAGATTCCCGAATCCGGAGCAACCGAAATAGCGCAACGAGGTGAGTGCAAACTGCAACTGCAACTGGCGACGGCCGCAGAAAAATGCAACACCAATTAGCCCTGTCTGCCGCGGGCCGAAACAAAAAAAAAAAGAGAAGAACGGCAACAAATATACAACAAGAAAATCGATTTTCCTGAACTTACAATTTTCTCCGCCTCACTGGGCTCCACAAATGGGGGAGCCGGCTGCGGCACCATAAAGTATACATAAATTGAATTTCGAAACACGGAAGCGAACGAAGGATGAGCAGGGGTATGGGGGGGGACGTAGAATGGGAGGCTGCACACTGCTGTTGTTGTACTTGTTCGTTTTGCTGGTGTGTTGATGCCGACGATGCCGACAATGATGATGATGGAAGAACGTGCATATGTGTGTGGCAGCTGCCAGAGGGAGACGGGAAAATCGAGGCTGGAAATCTGACCAGCAGGACTCCAGTTGTCATGGCCACCGCACTTAACAAATGATTTTAGCGGACACTTTTTCTGGCTGCGTCTGTTGGGCAGCTGCCAGTTTACGCTCCCTCCTTTTCATTCTCCACCTTTCTCCTCATTCTCCCTCTGCAAGCGGCTGACTTCATCTGTCTGCCCCTTTCTATCTTTCTCTTTCCCCGGCCTGAGTGTATGCGTACTCTGATGACGGCACTCAGTTTCCGCCCGCACTGTGATTTTCGGTCATATACGGCACCAATACACCAGCACAGTGGAACCTGGAATGGGAGGGATGGAACCCAGTTGAGACTCAATAAGGTGAACCTCCTGGGGTCTGGAAAGACTTCACACAATATGATTTGTATAACTTAAATATCACCTAAAATATATTTAATTTGGTTCCCTTGCTCAAAGCAAAAGACGAAAAGTTTCCACTTCTACCGAGTGCCCACTGTGGTAAATCCCCGGCATTACCACTCTGTTTTTGGCACTCTTTTGCGGATGCTGCGTACGCAAAAAGGGGACGACGGCTGTTTTAAGAGCTCTAGTGTTTCCTTTTTCGCTTCCGCCTGCACCCCTAAATAATGTGTGTGTGTGCGGCCGAGAGCTCTAGTCTGCGTGAGTGGCGTTTTCCGCGTGCGTGTGTCTCTCTCTGTGTGAGTGTTTGGGGCAACAAAATTACTTTTACGAGCATTTAGCATAGGTTGTCCCTTCCCCCCTGACCACCAGTTAGTTTTATTTTGATGCGTTTTTAATCAGATTGCGTCAATTTGTTGCTTGCCTAACGATGAGGGCGGTAGGTCGGTCGGGCGTTTGGTCCCTGGGTAATGGGTTGGGGGAAGTGGTTATGTGGGGGAGTGAGCCACCGCTGTCCCGGATTGCGTGTCAAGTGCAGAGACCCTTTTTGCGCCCGCTGTTTCCCTAATTAAAAAAGAGAGATGCCTGCTTCGCATTTGGAAGTTGGAGGGTCTTTTCCCTTCCAGTCCGTTAAACGGGCACCCTATATTTTACTCTCTCCCCCCAACACTTTCTTTCTTTTCTTTTTTTCATATGCTTACTTCCATGATCGATAACTTTTCTCGGCAATCGACAATCCTTCCCTGAAGTCATTCACCTTCCACTGGAAGGCTGCCTAAACCTTTTTCGCTTGCAACCACCGCACATACACCTTTATAACTTCCATGATCGATAACTTTTCTGTACCGAATAATATTTTTTGTAGGGTGTAGAAACTTCGTTGCCGTTTCTTTTTTTCTGTTTTCGGTGGCTGTTCTTTTTGGCCTGTGCTTCTCCATGGCCCGTTAAAGTACAAAAATACTTGGGCCAGGCCAGCCGGAATACGAGTATCTATCTATCTTGGCGGCAGCTGTCCAATTCCAACCCGCCGGCAATGGATCGGTGTTGTTGTTGCTGTAGTTGTTGTTGTATCTGCTGTCGTCTTCATAAACGCCTCTGTGTGTGCGTGCCAGTAAGTAAGTGCGAGTGAGAGGTTTGAACTTTAATGCATTGCGTTTTGTGTTTGTTTTTAGCATTTGCTTATGTTGTTGTTTTTGTTCTTACTGTAAGCACACACAATTTTACGAAACACCGGCGACAGCAGGCAGAAATACACAGCACAGACGGGCATCGTCATTATGCATGCAAGAGATCTTTGGAGCGCATTTGATCGCAACTCTTGGCAACTCTGCCCATGGCTCCCAAGAGCAACAACAACTGCTGCAACTCCAACGCCACCGCCGCCATTTGGCCAACATGGCGGCTGCCTGATGCCTGTCCCCCTCCAGTTTGTGTGCCCAGCCCTTCCTTGCGCCCAGGTCTCCAAACGTCTTCCAGTCTTCAAGTCCCCGCGAGTATCAAGTATTATTACCAGACGTCGTTGGCCCCACGCAAAAATATTTTTGCTGTGACTCCACAAACTTGATGCACTGCAAATAAAGTCGTTTGTGGCAAGGGAAAACACTTAAACTCCTTAAACTGGAAGTTATTTTGGTAAAAAAGAGCTTAATTACCGTGCTCCGAGCTTAAAAATCGGTGCCCCACCATGTTTTGTGATAATAAAAAGCAGTTTTTGATTAAATTTGTATTTCATTATCCTGGAAAATGTTTAAAGTGTTCTTTAACTAAAAAAATTTAGATAAAATACTGTTTCCTTCAGACTCCCATCTTAAAATTTGCTACCTAACCTTGTTTTATAATATTACAGACCAGATTTGACCTATTTTAAATATTATTCTACTAAAACTAATTAAGGTACAATACTTACATATGTATGAATTGTGTATACTTATGGGAGAAAACCAAGAAAATGAATACAAAATGGTATATTAAACCATTTCTGGTATTACCTTTTATTAAAAGTTGTTTAGGTTTTGCGTACATTTCCAAAAAAATCTCTAGCTTCCATAAAGACACTTCATAAACTTAATTTATTAATTATTTACGTACAAAGTTGGTCATAAGTGGTTAGAAGAGAATTGCCTTTAACAAAATTAGATTTTTAAAGCTCTTACACTTCAGTCAAAGTACTTAACATTACCAACAATTAGTAATACAATTTGAGTAGCATTTAAGAACAAATTGTCTTTTTATATATATTAAAAAAATGTTGCTTTATGGTTCTTTCCCCCAGTGTATTGCAATATACTGGGTCGCGGAGCATTGCCCCGTCCCACTGGCTTCTCCATGCTCCTTGCTCCCTTCGCCTCTGCTCCGCATACTTTAAGTTCTGAGAACTTCTCCAGTTTCTCCAGCTCAGGCGATAATTGCCACGTGATTTCTAATCAAATTATATTAGAGCACAATTACTGCGACTTTGTTCGCATTTAGTTGTTATCCAATTTAGGCGTCGTTTTGTCATGGTTTGTTTGTCTTAATTGGAAATCGGATTGCAGCCCACTTCAATTATGCATATCACCAAATTGGTCTTCATCATCGTCGTCGGCGTCGTCGTCATACCCTAATTACACCCAATTAAACTCTATGAATAACCGATATATATGGGCGCATCTGTGTCAGCGAGTGCAGCCGCCATGGCAACCCCCTTTTTTTGTGTGCTGTGCGCTTATTGTCCCCCAGTGCATCGTGTGTGCTCCACTCACGTCGCCGGGATTTCGGATCGGCTTAACACCTTTTTTGGCGCTTTCCCAACGCTTACCACGGATCATTGGGCTCTTGGGCAATGTGCCGGAAATTGGGTTACACCTCAGCTACCTCGGTCTCGGGCTACCTTCTTTTTTTACCGGCTTATCTGATATGCATATCAGCCAACTGCCTAACCGTAACTGTTATCATATCTCAATTTTTTGTGAGCGACAGAAACACTATCTGAGAAAGCCATGCTAATGCTGGCCATGTGTCGCACTTTCCTTCCAGCTCATTCTTCAGCTTTGTTGTGTTTTGTGTGTGTACACAGAAGAAACGTCTAAAGAAGACTGGAAAATAAAGTCATAAGATCCCAGAGACATATGACATCATGAGGGCATTCCGAAATTGTGTACATTACGCAAAAATAAAAGTATTCTTCACAAGGAACGGGAAGATTAAGTAATGAATTCTTGTAGATAAATATTTCTGTTAAATCTTAGATATTTTAAAACAAAATACATATCAAAGCTACCAAAAAAAGGCTGCATAAACTATTGTATAATTTCTTCTATAGTGTAATGAACTAGTAAATAAATCAGTCTTTCTTTTACGAGTAGTCCCAAATACTTTTGTTTGCCTATAAATCCAAAGAATCAACAAACAACTTTTTGGAAAACGCTTTTCCAATACGTTTTTCTTTTCATTTAGGTTTCCCCCTCACAACTTTTTTGCTGAAGTCATTATAAAATGTTTTTTTTCTTGCTGGAGTGTTGGATTTTTTATTATTTTTGAAAGCCAGAATGCGACACGCCTTTCGTGACCAGCCCAAATATCCCAGTGCAGGCAGGGCCGGACCCAAAAGATACTCAAAGCTGATGCGTGGCGCTGATTGAGGAGAGCCGAGAGACTTTTGGGGCTATTTTTGGTAATTGCATGGCCTGCTTTCCACTGAATAGAGTTTTGTTTTACGAACTCACTCCCCCCTTCGTTCCCTGCCCGATTTTTCAGTTTCCAGTTCACTGACGATGCGTGCAACAAAGCATATTTTCAATAAGACTATTTCCAACGACAAGATATTGTGGGTCAAACGCCGGCGAGCGAGCATATGTACATAAAATTCGTACTCACATGTGTGTGCACAGCACAGAGTCCAGAGCGGAGCAGAGTGTGTGTATAACAATTTTTCAATCGGCCAGCATCGTAAACAAAATACAAGCGGCAAACAATCCATTAGTCCAGGGCTGGCCATCCCAACCCCAAAGACTTCGTCGCCGTCGTTGCCGTCGTCGTCGTGGTGGCTCCATCGTTTTCATCGTTGGAATTGTGCGCCCAGTGCGGCGAATCAAATTAATTAAAGCTGCCCCGAATAGGGGGTTCCCTGTGGGGCGCACTGGAGGAGAAGGGGTGCTTGAACTGGTGGCGAAAGAAAGCACACGGAAGACCAGAGAAAGAAGAGCATATGGAACAATTGTGGTTTATTATTTCTGAAGAAAACCAACCGAATTAATACGTGAAAAGATGGAAAAACATACACAGAAGACAACATTGAAAGCTAATTGAAGATGAAATACTCTTATTGTTCCAGAGAGAAGCATACTAAAATTATAGAGAGCCGGCTTATGATTTGAGTCATCTGCGGCTCCACAGACAAGAGATATGATCTGAAGAGAGTTCTCAGAAAATGTACAGACCATGAAAGATTTATTTGCAGTCTAGCTTTCATGTCAAACTAATTTATCAATGGTTTAGGAGTTTCTTGATTATGCTGGGAAGTCAGAGTTCTCTTAAGTATTTATATTAATATTATGCCAGCCCATAAATGTACTTAAATAACCCAAATAAGACCAGTTTTGACCGCGTTATGGGTTCGGAAATAGACCTGTTGTTATCTTATCTTGATAGGGACTATTGCCCTAGGCCTCAAGTGCTTTCAATTCCAAAAGATCGTAAATTAAGTGAATGGCAAACTGGCAAACTTTTTATGTATTCACCAACATTTTGCATTCGAATCACGCCTCGGCAGCGGAAAGTTCTTGTTCGGCTTCAGTGCCAAAAAAATGTATAAAAAAAGAAGTTTGGATCGGCAAATAAATACATGCAAGCCGGATACATATATTCCCGTATATCTCTGCCAGTCTGGGTGCAGTGAAAATGAAAATAAATTTGTTTATGCGGTCGCTGCATTCTGCGATGAAAGAATTTCTTTGTTGCAACTGCCGCCGCTGCAGAATCAACATCTTTGGTGTCACGTAGTCGGGAAAGCAGAAAGCGGAGGAGATGAAGACGGAGATGGAGCTGGAGCTGGTGTTGGAGCCACCTTGTGTGTATTTAAAGGCCCAATATTGTGTCTGTATGTATGTTAACCAAGGCTAAATGAACTGAACCGAGCTGGGGGCAACCTCTGAGATAATTAATTGCCCGCGGGAAGAGGCGAAATGAGTGGCGCAGAGATAGGCGAAGGCACCGCAAAGTGCTGCCGGCTCTAAATGTAGGCCTCTCTCTAATCACATTAATACTGCGACTGGGACTGGGACTGCGACTATGAAAGGCTATATATAAAGGCGGCCCACTTGAAAAGCCCTCAATGCGTGGGCGAAGTGGCATCGCACTGGAAGAAAGGGTTTTCGTACGTGAGAATATATTATGGAGATGGGTTAGAACAAGTTTTGGTTGTATTTAGTAGAGGAATCAGGAAATAACAGCATTTTAGAGAGCTTACAGATATATGTTTCCATAATCAAAAATGGTATATCTGTTTACAATTTAAGAATGAAGTTTGAAGCCCTCTTAAGAGTCTTTAAATGTCTTTTACAACCGTCTTTCCTTTATAACTTAGCATTACTTATTCCTAAATCCCTTTAAACTTAGACTTTTTGAATAATAATTGTCCTATACTTATTTATTAATTATAATATTATTTTATTTGTAGAGTTCTGCCTCTCAATTGATTCATTCCTTCATTGCCCATACTCAATTATGTTTTATGATGCGCATTTCAAGATTGAAACAATCTTGATTTATGGCCTAAGGCTGAATTCTAAGCAAGATAAGGTTTTTGTTAATAATAACCCATTATCTAATTATGTTCGATTTTTGGTGTTTGCTATGATGCAACCTTTGTGGGCTCAGTGCAGCCTAACCACCAAGCTCATCTACTCATCATCGTGGCGGTTTTCTATATTGTTCTTGTACCTTTATTAGTTTGCCTTTGTGTCGGCTCAATTTATGAGCTGACCCTCAACCCCAGCAGAGGAGAGGCGGCACCAGTGAACCACCATGGCTCCATGGCTCCATGACTCCAATGACTCCCAGCCAGCTGTGGTGTGGTCCCGGCTCTTGTATCTGAACCGATGCATTCAGA
The DNA here is from genome assembly GCA_018153105.1 of Drosophila rufa. Lineage (NCBI taxonomy): Eukaryota > Metazoa > Arthropoda > Insecta > Diptera > Drosophilidae > Drosophila > Drosophila rufa. Next base: position 9,026,433 of record JAECXS010000002.1, read on the forward strand.
GGCAGAACAGAAAAACTTGTTTTGTGCTCTGCCTGCTAAGTTATGTTCTCTCATTTCTCCCGGCACCCACTGCCTGTCTCTGGCTCTTTGGTTTTTGCATTTGGCGCAATGCTAATTCATTTGCATAGCCAACAAATACGCATACTGGTCGGTCGGTCCGAGCCTCATTCTCATTCTCATTCATGCCAAAGAGCAAGGAAAAAGGAAGGGGCTGGGGCTGGGGTGTGAGCTGTTCATGGGGTATAACGAACGACTGATGGCCCCGGCATGCTTGGCTGCATTTTAAGTTCATATACGCCGGCACATATCGGTGGCCTGACACTTGGGCTCCGTCGCCTCCTTTTCCCATTTCTCATTTGCTATTCCAGCTGGGTCTCCACGGAGACGACGGAGGTCTTCAATTAAATTTAACTAGAAAGCAGGGAGCACACAAATAACCAATAACAAATAAATACAAATACAGGCGATGGCAAAACAAATGATATTTTAGTTGCGCATGCATAAGCAATTATATTTTCCATTATTTATGGCATTCAATAACTCCTATCGCCTCCGTCTGTTCCATGTGATGGAATTTCCGCAGAAGAAGGCATTCCTTTGATATCGATTTCCAGCGTTGCTGCTTTGTCGCACATTTAATGTCTCAATTAAAGGCATTCCCATGCGCCTCATTTCCCTCTGCGCGCGCTCTTTTTTTTTAATATTTTTTATTGCAAGTCACAAACGTTAACCCCATTCGGCCCCGGAATGCTGCAACTTGTGCAATTGTGCTCCAATTTCTCTGTCCCCCGACGCACTCAGCTCTCCGGCTCATTTGACCGGCTGACAAGGGTTGGCGATGTTCGGGCGATAATGCCCGCGTTGAATGATTATCGGGGAGTTATTTGGGGAGTGGCTGAGAGCTATAAATAGCAACGCAGCGGCGATGATAAGCCTTTCCCCGAGCAGCGGAAAAAGTGGGGATGCCATATAATGCCCAATGAGGGATTAACAAATTTATGGGAATTATTCTCTGTGAAGAGATGAAAGGGGCAGCTCGACTGATTCAAAATCGATGTTCATTCAGTTCTCAGCGGCATTGAGTGCATTGTTCTGTCTCGGTAATTGAAAGGGTGATTGGGCAATGGGAAAGAGGCTCTAATTGTATCATTATTAATTCAAATAAATAAGCAATTAGGCTCTGAAAATTAGACTAAATAATTCATAATCAAATGGCAATTGTCTAGCCAAGTTTTCTCTTTCACTTATCAGCCTTAATTAATGCTGGGACTTTCCCAATTTCCATCGTTCGGCTTGGGTGTCGGTCGGTGTCTCTCTCCAATTACCAAAAAGATCATGTGCATCACGTTAATCAAGCGTTAATTTTCCCCCCAAATACAGGAAAAACAACAACACTTAACAGTTGTTTATGTTAATTACTGCTTGGAGGAGAGAAAAAGTTGCAGCAAACATAAACACATCGGTTCGAAGCGCGCCCAGCTCGAATTGGGGTTTGGGTCACCGAACTCGGGCTACAATTAATTAGCATAGGCCATATCCCTCCCCCTGGAACCTTGTGCCATAAAATATGTTTAATAATTCCCACAATTTCCACTACTTGCAGATGGTGAAGGCGATGACGACAACGAAGGCGCTGCTAACGAAGCAGATGATGTAAACGCTGCCAGACGCTGCCACAGCCATATCCCCTTTCTCTTCTGTGCCTCCCTCTCTCTCTGTCTGTATAACTCCAAAAACGAAAGCGAAAACCCAGGAGGGAAACTCAACCAAAGCCCACGACTGCCGCCGCATTGGATTTCGTTTCGACTGAAACCGAAACTGCATTCTTTACGCCGCCGCATTCATACTTAAAACTGACACATATCGGGCAGCGTTCGTATCGAACATGAGACTGCCACGGTGCCTAGAGAACCTGACGGTGCTCCTGCTCCTGCTGGCCATCACAGCCCTGGTGCTCGCCGAGCGGGACTTCAATGTGAACGACTCCCAGGTGAGTAATCAGATCTCCCAGCTGGGTCAGCCTGCGTCTGGTCATTTTTGATTGATGATGCATGGCATTTTTCATTTGAATTGTACAGAGATTAGATTGCCGCCGCGATAAGTTAATGCTTGGCGAGCAGGCATGATTTTCCCTAAATCTATTTATATATTGTTTTTGCATTGTTTTCTAGAGGAGACCAGCGCCAAATAGGTTTCAAGTACAGAAATAAACATAACAAAAGGCTTTTAGATGGGCCATAATTTCTATTGTATTTTCGGAAATACATTCTAAAATATATAGACAATCAGGAAAACCTATAAATAAGACTTTCTTTTACAAACTTAACTATTTCTTTAAGAATATGTTTATCTAGCAACGAAATAAGTATTCTATGACTAGAAACTAATTGTTTTCAGTTTGTATTCTACCTTTTAATCAATATCAAAATCTCCTCTTCTAGGTTCCCGTCATTGAGCCCAAGGATGTGCCCGCCTACAAGCAGGATCCATATGTCACGGAATTAATGAGCTGCCAAAATACACACAGCGAAATCGTGCTCTCGCTGCTGTTGAAGAAGCACGACTGGAGCGAGCTGACGGCCACCAAGCGAGCCCATGTCCAGGCCAAGTTGGCCAAGTTCTTTGCCATCCCAAAGGTAAGTCTGGCAATGCTGAGCCCAAAAAAAATGTCTTAAATGTTTTCTTTTTAGGAATTCATTTCCCTGGACTCGGTGTCGAAGCGTGAGCTGAGGATCATGCACAAGCTGGCCATGCGCAAGGGCGGTAAGGGCAACAAGAGTATCGAGACCCTGAATCGCCGTCTAGGACGCGCCAGTTTCATGGTTTGTATTTGCATTCTTTTCGCTTATATTAATATGATTTTAATTGGTAGCCGAAAGCCACAGCAGCTATGGCTGATACTTATTCTGTATCTTAGTTTGTAATTAATCATATAGTGTAAATTTTAATTGGTATGGTTTTTATTTTGCAGATTGGCTGTGGTCCCAGCTATTTTGTGATGGGCGAACCGATTGCCAAGCAGATTGCCCACCAGGTGAAGGATGGCACTATTGGCGCTTTGACGGAGGAGAACTTTGGACTTTGGTTTATTTGGCGAAAGGAATTGAAGTCGAGGTGAGGAAAGGATTAAATATATATTAAGGTAGAATTAATCAGAGAGTTGTGAAGGATGTTTTGATTAATATTTAATTAAATTTAAGTTTTAAATATATTTTTACAAGTAAAATTGATTAAAGTATTTTAATACTATTTAATACTATTAAATTATTTTTTAATTTTTATTATTTAAGCGAAAATAGGGTTTAAAAATTGAATGTTTCTAGTAATTGTCGGTTATTTTTATAAAAACGTTAAGAAGATTAAATTTAATTGGAAATATACCATTTTAGTTAAGTTTCTTTGATATAATACAGAGTGTAATGGTATTATAGATTTATATTATTGTTGATAAAAACATTTTCTTGAAGTTTCCCCTACCGGAAACATAAATATTTATAAATATTCTTGTAAATTCTGCGATAAATATAGATAGAAAGAAAGCAATTAAATGCTAACAACTCCCTTGAGCATAGAGATAACGCCAATCGTTCCTTCAACTTCCAGATCGAACCGCAAACGACGCCAGTCTGAGGGCTCTGGAGCCGACGAGGATGACTATGACTACGGGGATGACGAAGAGGAAGTTTCGTAAGTGTTTTAGTCACTCCTTTAGGCTGAATTGATCACTAATACTTCATATATTATATATATTTAGGGAGCCCAGTACGGAAGTGCCGGCGGTGACCACGCATGCGCATCGGCATCATCATGGAGCGGTGAGTGTTGTTCTTTTCCATTCAGTTACTCCACCATATATATATATTTGTTTCGGTTCTTCTCTGGGTGTTTTTCTTTATCTGATACATACGTTTAAATGAGAAATACCTGCGGTTCATACTTGTTGGTTAACCACACATGCTGACATCTGTATGTATTACCTGTGTATGGATCTGTATGGATCGCGCGACTAGATCGCGCGTCGTTATCGTTTTTGATTTCCGGAAAGGCCTTTGGTTCTCTGTTTGTTTACTGCACTTTGTTAATAACCGCAAATTGGATATTATACTATATCTATACCATATATAACATGCCACACACCACCACAGTCCACACATGCATTTAAATGGAACAAACACACAGCCACAACCCCCCATTCAAGACAATATATAACTATAATTCATCATACGGTGTTTACGTATTTTCTCTTCTCTTTTTGCTATCTTCCCTCCGTTCTCTCACCCCCCTGTCTGTGTATATCGATCGGTATCGATCCATCGATCGATCGATCCTCATTGTGTTAATGTAATCAACCGAAAAACATTGTGTAATATGTGTGTAAACCCCCATCGAAATCGACTCGACTCATTCCACCAACTAACCCCAAAAGTCGGAGGTATCGCCCGAGGCCGTCTCCTCGTCCGCGGTGCCCCTGGTGCCGAATGTCCAGGAGGAGATCGAGGAGAGCGTGTCCAAGCTGGAGTCTGTGATCAGCAAGACCATCGAGAACACGAAGAATATCAAGGAGTTGCCCGTGCTGGGCGTTGCCGAGGACGGCGAGGACGAGGAAGATGTGGAGCTGCAGCAGTTGGGCGTGCCGCTGGCCGTGGAGTTGCCGTCGCCGGAGGAGACCACCAGCAGGGCAGCCACGACAACGTCGTCGTCGTCGTCGTCGGACATGGTAAAGCCCAGTTACTTGGACCCAGAGAATGCCAATCAGGTGGACGCGGCCGCTCTAGATGTGGAGCAGCCCACGCTGGCGCCTCCCTCGGTTGAAACAGAGCATAGGCAGCCCTTCTCGCCCTATGATGCCACCTCCTCGGTGTCGTCGTCGTCGTCGTCGTCCATAGCTGCTGGCGAGGCTTTGTCCTCCTCCTCCTCCTCACCCACAGCCACGCCCACAGAGCTAGACAGCCAAACAACCTCCTCAGCTGCTGCTGCATCATCCTCATCCCCATCTCCGCCTACATCTCCCTTCGCCCCATCATCATCTGCATCCCCATCCCCATCCACATCTCCATCCCAAGCCACTCAACCTACAACAACAACTACATCAACAAGCACAACAGCAACAATCGCAACTACAACATCAGCAACATCAACAGCAACAACAACAACCACGACACTGTCTGAATCGCCAAAGGTAATGATGTCGCTTCTGTGTGTGTGAGTGTACGAACGAGTGTCCTTCCGCCTTCTTCTCTCTCTCTTTGTGTGTGTGTCCTTGTCTCCTGTCTCCTGTCTGTCGTTGTCACATGTAAAACGTTCTCTCACCTCAGGAGTTAGCTTAGCTTTATATCTCCGACTCTGTGTATATATTCTGTATATTGATATTGTGTTTTTTATTGGCTTTTGTCCTGTGTAAATGTAGCAACTCGTAAAAAGCCAGCTCCGGACTCCACAGAATGTTTGTAAGAGACTTTTAGTGGAGTTTGGCAGAGACATAAATGTTAGATAAATAGTTTGTAAAGATAAGTGTGTACATATACTTAAAGTTATTTTTGTAAAGGCAGCTTAGGTGTATATAAATCCTGAGGGTGTAGAAAACTGTAAACCTTAAGAGTTAACATTAGATGTATTTAATATAACAAAGCGTACTTGTAACGAGTAAAAAGGATTAAAGGGTTAGATCCTTTAATAACATGAAGCATATAGTGTCCACATATTTGTATTGCAGTATGCAAGCCATTTTTATGCTGGCTACCACAAAGCCCAAAGTTGAGAGCTTAAAAATAAAAAATATTTAATATATTTATTTTTTTATATATATATTTTATATTTTCACGCTGAAAAATGGCTTGCATATTGCAAATCAAATGTTTAGACGTACTTGTAACTCGTAGGAAGGAATTAAGGGTTAAAGCAAAAACCCTTTAGTTACCAGATGCATAATGTCCATATATTTGTTTTGCAATATGCCAGCAATTTTTCTGCTGGCTACCACAAAGCCCAAAGTTGAGAGCGTAAAAATATAAAATATATAAAACCTTTATTTATTTAGATATATATTTTATATTTTTACGCTTTTAGGCAGCAGAAAAATGGCTTGCATATTGCATTACAAATATATGAAAGTTATAAGGTTTTTAAATAGAAGTAGCCTAGGGACTCAGTGACCCGCTTTCCACCTAAGCCCTCGCCCTCTTCCCCCCCTCAAATAAGAGCACCCACTTATATCTGTTACCCAATTAAACACCAAAAAAAGCAGCCAAATACCATGCTTAACGAGTTCGCTGTGCCTGAGCTGAGCACCCTGCTGCCCCTTGAGGATATGGAGGGCATGGCAGGAGCAGCAGCAGCCACGCCAACTGCCGCCACAGTAGAAGGAGCAGCTGCAGCAACCGCCGCCACGTCAGCAGCAGCAGAAGCAACAAGCGAAAGCGAAAGCGAGTTTCATGTCGAGTCCACCACGCACCGCACGATTAGCTCGAAGGTGAAATCTCGCTAAGCGCCACATACCTAGATTTGCACCTCTCTCTCTCTCTCCAAAAACCAAAACCAAAACTAGAAACCCTCGAAACCTCCGGCTCCGATTGTGTCTCACCGATTATGCATTTTCCCGAATCCAATTAGGGGAAATTGCTTTCCAGCCAAATGCACTTAGCATGTACATAAGGGCAGGCAATTAGCGAACAGGCAGTGCTGCTGCCTCCTCCTGCATGAGGTCCCTTGGTAATTGCATGTCCACTCTCGCATCGTATCCGTATCCGTATTTGTTGTGCTAACACTAACACCCTAACAACACACCCACCCAATCTTTGCCTGCCTCTCCCTAGCCGATGACTTTGCAGCATGACACTTAGCCAGAGCCATCTGTCGCCAATTAGCCATCTCACTGTTAATGATTTCCCTGTAATTCCCAGGACGGAGAAACCGACAGCATCGCGAGCAACTCCAGCATTGGATTGGCCAATAACGAGGTAACCATAGCCTTATTACCCAGGCAACGTTCGGAAAGCATTTAAATCCCTTTTGTTTCAGCTGTCCACGCCGGCCACGCCCACTTCCTCGGTGGCCACCACCACAGCGACCTCACCGGAGTCGAGTAGCAGCGGGAGCTTCGTCTCCCCGGACTATGTGGAGCCGCAGACGGAGGAGAACAGTCCGCCGATTATTAAGACGCGCCTCCAGAAGCTGGCGGTGACCTCGGGCAAGGCCTTCAACTTCCACGTGCTGCCCGATACCTTCGTCGATGCCGAGGATCAGGGTAATCTAAGGCTGGCTCTTACGGACAAGGATGGCCATGAGCTGAAGGCCACATCCTGGCTGCAGTTCAATGCCGACAAACAGGAGCTATACGGGCTGTGAGTAGAAGGGAACTGCATTCCTTGTGCTTTTGATTCAACTCTCCCCTTACAGACCGCTCGACGATGCCGTGTCCCGTTGGCAGTACCGCCTCTCGGCCACGGATTCGGGCAATGCCAGCGTCACCGAGACCGTGGAGATCAGTGTGCAGCAGCATCGGGCAGTGCGTACAATCAATCACGAGATTAGCATCGTCGTCAGGATCAACGAGAAGCAGCACGGCCACAACATCGACTGGCAGCTGAAGCTGATCAATGCCGTGGCCAGGACCCTGGATGACTCCAGCAACGCGGCCTTGGTGGTGCGCGACATCCGCCAGACGGCGCAGGATCCCCACAGCGCCACCTTTGTGTACTTCAACGAGACGCTGCCAACCAGCGAGTGTCCCGAGAAGGAGCTGCACGACATTATCGCGCGGCTGGATGCCCAGCGTTTGAGTGACTTGGTGGAGCCCACCCTGGGCATCAAGTCCATAACGGGACAGCTTATAGGATCCTGCCAAAAGGACCTCACCCGCGTGAAGCCCACCCAGCACATGGCCAAGAATGTGCCGCCCATGCCGCGTAACCAAGTAGATCGTGTTAATGCCAGCGTCGGGCAGCTGCTGGTGTTCAAGGTGCCTGCGGACACCTTCTACGATGCGAATGACAATCAACTGACGCTCACGCTGAAGACCAAGGACCACAAGGAGCTGGGCACGCGCCACTGGCTGCAGTTCGACTCGAAGAACGAGGAGTTCTACGGCATTCCCAAGGGCGGCGACATCGGCTCCGAGGAGTACCTGCTGGTGGCCGAGGACAGCGGCGGCCTGAGCGCCCATGATGCGCTCGTTGTGGTCGTGAATCATGCCCCCAAGAAGGAGTTTGCGGGCTACTTCAAGGCCTACCTGGCCATCAGGCACGAGAACTTCAACGCCGAGCTGCAGCGCAAGTTCGTGGAGCGTGTGGCCAAGCTGCATGGCGATGCCAACACCAATCAGATACAGATTCGCTCGATCAACATGCACCACGACTCGGACGGGACCATTGTGAACTTCTACAACACGTCGCTGTACAAGTCGCACAACCGGTGTCCGGAGAAGGAGTTGGTAGCCACCAGGAGCGTCTACCTGAACAGCGACATGAGCCTGAAGGAGGCTGTGAAGCGGGCTCTGGGTCCGGAGTTGAATCTGACCAACTTTTCGGCGGTGCCAGGCACTAACTGTCATCGTAAGCACTCCTAAGTTCCTCTGGGAGAATTCCCTTTGAGTTAACTCCTTTTTTTTTAGATCCCGAGATCATAGACATCCACCACAATGAGTATGTTCCCTCGCGCCCCGAGGAGCCCAGCTCAAAGTCCACTTTTAGCGACGAGTACTTGGCCAACATTGTGCTGCCTGGAGTGATTATCATAGTGATGATTATAGTGGCCTCCATCATAGCCTGCTGCCTGCACAGGCGTCGCCACAAGAGCGGCAAAATGGAGCTGGGTAAGCCCAATAGATTTCCTTTGCAAACTCCCAGGCTTTTAGTTCAAAATAATAACGGAGGATGGCTTTTATCTGAATAACTTTTTTCTTTTTCTCGATCCGAAACGTGTCGATCGTTCTTTTTTTAAAAAATCTAGCTTAATTCTATGCGTTAGCACTATTATCGATAACATACCAACTGGTCACTAATGTTAAGCCTAGTACTCAGACAGAAAAACTGTTCGCAACCCGAAAAAGATTTAATATTTTTCAAGTGTGACCGCTTCTAAAAACGCACTTTGGCATTTTTGGGAGGTAAATGGTGCGGTCATACCAATCTTAAATCAGCTGTTTTATATTTACAATTATTTATTTTATATTTGAAAGACAATTCGCATAGACTTGTAGTTTCGTTTTGGAATAGCTTATTTGCGCACAATGACCACCAACGCCGTCGCCCAGATTCTCTCGACCATGCACAACCGCCTCTTTTTCTCCCTATTACTTGTCCAACATTCTTTCCTGGATCGACGACCAGGACAAGGGCTACTCTACCGGCTGCTGCTGGTGATTCTGTTCTTACCAAGTGGAATTAACTACCATCTGGGTGGTGGCGGTGGTTGCCGCAGCTACTCCTGCTGCCACCAAATTGTTTGACTGGTGAAATGATTCAAAGTTACTTCGTTCTTGATGGATGCGAGACTCTGAGATCCTTGCTGGCATACATTTGGTTAGAGTTGGTACTCCTCCTGCGCCCGGTTCTGTCCATTGCTGTACATGTTCTTTTCCAGCTTGGCAATGAAGGATATGTCCACCCAGATACTGCTCTCAGCAGCTGCGGCCTCTGAATGTCCTTCTCGAGTTTGGCAATGAAGGATTTGTCCAGCCAGACACTGCTCTAAGCAGCAGCGGGCGGTGACCGTCGCCTCTGACGCCTTCATCTCAGAAATCGAACGTGACATCTCATAGTGCTCATCAAAGTCATAACCAAATATCGAGGGACCTATTTCCTTCCAGGCCTTTATTTATGCAAATGTTTAATATTGCCCAAATCCCTTATCATTGAATTGGCCTCTACCAATTTAATTATTATAACTTTATCTGCTCTTCTAAACGCCTGGACTGGGCTTTTGAAAACATTATTGTGTTTGGCGGGATCTATATTTTTGAATTGTGTGAAGAAACAGTAAGAGAGAGTGAGATGCCAACAGTTGAGAACAGGTCGTTTTATTAAATTTTTGATTCTCCCCCTCCCCCCGTTCTGGAAATACCGAAAGTCTCCCTTCGCGCCACCTGGTATTTTTCTGGTATGTTTCTGGTATTTCGTTCGTTCGTCTGCGTACCGGCCTTTAAAACAGCGCTGCCGAACACCGTTTCCCGACTATTCACCTCTCGCTCTCTCTCACTGCTTAGAAACGCTGTTCGCGTGTCTGAGTACTAGGCTTGACCGTGTAATACAAAATGAGGTGTTTACACCTTTTATTTAATTCAGACTCATATCTCTCTTTATGCTTTTCAGGCGACGAAGAGGAGCGCAAATCCTTCCGTGCCAAGGGCATACCCGTCATTTTCCAGGACGAGTACGAGGAGAAGCCCGAGATCGGCAACAAGAGCCCCGTCATACTGAAAGACGAAAAGCCGCCGCTGCTGCCACCGTCCTACAATACCTCAAACATGAATGGTAGGTACTCAGACCCATACATTCCTTCAGAGATTAAACCCTTCTCTACTTCCAGGCGACAACGATGTGGACGACTATGTGCCGCCGCCATCCGTTGTCGTGGGCGGCCGGGAGGTGCGAGGGAAATCACCGGCCACGCCCTCCTACCGCAAGCCACCGCCATATGTGTCGCCATAAATCTATATTTCAGTGTCAAGTAAAGAGGAGAGCGAGTAACGAGTAACGAGAAGAAACAGCAACAATAATAACAATCGCATCGTATTAACCACACAATCTATATATAGATATATATACATATATATATATTTAACCGATTCGGCACAAGTTATATGCAACTAAGCAAACTCTTTTGTATATATCAAAGTGCAAATTGGTTTCTTGGGACATTGTACTCGAATTGAACGGGAAAGGGAAACCCAGTATTCGCCAATGGAGTTTTTTGAAAGCCGGACAACGTTTTTGTATTAGCCCGAAAGGAACGGAGAGAAAACAATCAATTAACACACACCCTAAGCTTATCCGAGAAACTCACACACACGACAAAACGATGATGAACTATGCTGCATATTATTTATTTAGTATGTACTCTTAATTTATATATATAAATATGTATACCACGCGAGAACACACAAAACACATCAGAAAAGGAGTTAGCAAGCATTTAGGAGCTTGAAAAGCACACACAAAACACACACACACGAGCCCATTTAAAGCATAGCATTTACAACTATTTGTACTAATTAAGTTGTGAGCGAGGAGTGTCCTTTGTCCGGGTTTTAGTGCAGGACTTTCTGCTTGATTCTAATTTTAAGCTGAATTGTTTGCAAGTTTTTTGAGGAAATTTCGAGCAAAGGACACGCAGGGAACCACCAAGTCAAGTCCAGGTACTTGCCTGCTGGTTGGTTTGCCATTTTACTTATTTTTTTGGACAATCGCATGAGGAGGGACAAAGGACAGATTATGTTTAGTTTCTAAGAAGCAATCAGACCCACAATAGAGCTGCCAATAGTCTAGTTACGTTAGCCCATTTAAATAAAAACAACAAACAATCAATTCCTAATTGCCCACAAGTGCTTCCCACAGAAACAAACCAACAAACAACAAACCATATCCACCAAACACAAAACACAAACACAACTCACACAAATATTTATACGAAAAATGGATTACTTAAAGTAGAAACCTAGTTTTAAATGATTTTTACACGCTCCCTTTGGATTATTCTACATGAAATTTTTACCAATTACCATTAGTTTTTAGCTGCTAGCTGTAGGTCGGTACTTACTACACTTGACTACACCCGTCCCCCCTTGGAGTAACCCCTAGTGAGTTGTAGTAGCAAGTCCAGGCCCCAAAAAAGGATAATACCCAAGAGCAATAATTGCCGGAGGAGAATTACTGAAGAATTACTTTACGCAAATGCAAATGCAGATTTTTTGTCGTGTAAAAACGTATACGCAAGTGTTACGTAATTGCCTATTAAACTAAGTATAATTAACTAATTTGTGTAATTTGCCTAAGCTCAACCGCTGAATTATTTACATTTTGTACTTTGTAATAGCGCAAAACAACAGCAATAACAACCACAAACAAACATGAACGGTATCAATTTATTTTGAATAAAAAAATGCCAAAGATACGCAATTTTTGTTTTATTTTTAATTTTTATTACCGCAACCACACACACAGCCACACAACCACACAAGAGTAAGTAAATGAGCAGAAATTAAATAAAAATGGAATTCCAGCTAAACCAAATAAATGAATAATTGTGCAAGCAAATCGAAGTTAATTAATATATTCAACAAATAAGCGAAACTACTGTATATTTAAATGCAGGCATGCATAAACATGCACACGTTCGAGTGCATGGACTATCGATTACTGTAAATGCAAATCTGTTTGCCATTTTGATTGGCTGAAATTGACCGAGACACACACACACACGGCTACAATAATTATAATAATTATTGAGGATAACTAAACGTGAATATATATATATAGCTATATGTCCGTATAGGATGTATGCATGTACGGGATTCTAATAAACATTTATATATATTTTGATACAAAAAATAACGGCAACAGATGAGTTTCATTTTTAATTGCTTGCGTTGCGAGTTGCCCTTCTCGACTTCCCTGTGTTCCATTAGGGCTATATAATTTGGGAAAAAATTCAATTTATGGAAATTCCTTGGCAAATTATGGAATCAAAGGGAGCCCGGGCCATGGCGGGGGGGAGAAAGGGAAGTGGGTCTGCCTGTGCATGAGGGAAAAAAGTCAAATCAAAAGCATTGCCATAATGAAGTAATACAAATTTGTTTTTCTTGTCGCTCTTTGCCGCCTAATAAAGACATCCGGCCCCCGCCTGCTCCCGCCCCCTGCTCCTCTGCCAAGCTATTGATTCCCGTTACTTTGACAACCAATACAGGCCGGATGTTGGCACACACACATACACAGTGAGCACATGGCGAAAGCACATATTTGCTTGGCTTCGTTGACGCCAGCGGAATATTGTCATGTCATGTGTGTGTTTGTGCTGATCCACAGAGAGAAATTAGGGTTTAATTTTCGTGATCAGATGAGGTAAAGATAACTCAGGGGTGCCCACACAGAGCCACGAGGTGAAGCAAGGCAACTGAGGTTTAGGTTTTGTCGCTCTGCTAAAAGTAGAATAAAAAAATGCTTGCTAATAGTTAGTCGAGCTTAAAGAATTTAATTTACCATTAAATTTATATTGTTATTACTGAATTTAAGTCAAAAAACAGGGAGGCCCACTCAGAACAACAAGGAGCTCCGAGAAAACAGAAGATCAGCGAAAATCACACTTTGTCTCTCTACTAAAAGTGGTAAATAAAAAAAAAGGCAATAATTCTTAGTAGCGTTTTGACGAGCTTGAAAAGTTTTACTTTAGCATTATTTTTATTGTTATCTCTAACTCATAACTCATTTATGTCACAAAACAGGGGTGGCCACATAGAGCATCGAGGAGCTCAGAATCAACCGGAGTTCAGCGGAAAGCATGCTTTGTATCTCTGCTAAAAGTTTAAATAAACTATTATTTTTGTAGTTATTAGGTAAAATTTAAGTGATTTGAGATTTAATAAACAGGGTTAAATATTAAAATAGAGCTGAAGTTTTGTAGTATTTCAAAATCAGAGCTACCAACACAGAGCACCGAAGAGATCCAAGATGCCTTGTGCCTTGTCCTTCTGCTAAAAGTAGAAAATAAAGAGTAAAGCCTCGAAGTTCTTAGAACTATTTTCACTAAAGCTTTTCCTTAGCTTAGTTATAAAAATCCTGAGGTGACTCCAAGAATACTTATTTCAAAGAACTCAGTAAAGACAGTTTTTTTCCCAGAATAATCCCTATTATAAATTGTGAAAAACTCATAGCTTTTTTTTTCTCCCTGTAAGGGACATATTGCGAAGGTGGCTGCCATTGTTGTTGTTGCCCCTTACGGTTATTGTTATTATTATGTAATGCAGTCATTTAATTGGTAACAAATTGTATTGTTTGGCTTGTCCGGGGACTGCGAACGGAACGACAGTTCTGGCTTGTTTCGTTTGTACGCTTTTACGACTTTCCTAGGAAACGTAAATAGCATCCTCCTTCTCGACCACCATGTGTGTGACTTTCGTATAGCTTTAATGCCACCCCCAGGACAACACACTCACACCTGCTCGCGAAGGTGAAAACAAAGAACTTTTGCTTATACCTGGCGAGTGTGTGTGTGTGAGTTTTGGTTTTTAAACTTTCGCCTGCGGCTGGCGTCCGAGTTCTGGAAAAGCATAAAGCGTATTATGCTTTTTCAGAATATGAGCTGTAATTAAAAAGTCAAACCAGCGAAAAAACAACATTTGTATGCTTAATAAAATGCACAATTCTGCATAACTAGATTGGTTAAATTTGCGCAAAACATCATTGTTATGCTTTGTCTGCTGGGTTTTGTTGAGGTTGCGGCTAATGAAGTTGATTGTTGTCTTCTTTTTCTAAAAAAGGTATTTTAGTGTGGAATTTAGAGAAGTGAAAGTCTTATTTAGCTGACCAACAAGGCGGATGAGTGTTATTTTAAAGTTGTTAGAGGGTGCTAACTTTGCTTGTATTTTCCTTAAATTTTTATTTGTGTTTCATCTATATATATCAGTTATATGTGATACAAAGTATACATGAATTTATTTAAATACTATACGTAATATTATTTTAAATTCCTAGCTGTCCAGGCTTAGAGGCTGAGGAGAACGTCTTTTTTGCGGGCCAACAAGGCGGATGATTGATATTTTGAAGGTTTTTTAGACTCAGCTAATTCGGCTTGTATTTTTCTTTAATTATTATCTGTGATTCAGCAACTAAAAACAATTACTTCCCCTTTTCTTACCATCTATATATATCACTTAGCTTTCAAACAAAGAATTAATGCATCTATTTAAATACGTAATATATATTATGCCATGTTACGTGTCTGTAATTGTAATTACACAATTTGATTGCATAACTAGATTCGCTTTCATTTGCTGGAATTCGCTGCCGTCCTGGTGGGCAGGCGAGGTCGCAGGATTTTATCACTGGCCGAACAGCTGCTGTCACCGGAGAGTCCTGAGTCCTTTTCCTTTGGCCACGGGCGTTGCCATAACGCTCACTACCGCTGCCACCGCCGACGCCGCCAACTAACTCTGTCATCGCTGACAGAGGCGCCTTTGGTCCAAGTTGCGACACTGGCCATAATCACTTTCGGCCACTTGCCCACTTGCCCACTTTGGCCCTTTTGCGTTTTAAGTTACCAAACAAACAACAAAGCGTATAATTAACTTATAATCTTACATGCTGCCAGGACAGATGCTACTCCCGCTCCCAGTCCCACTCCCTGGCCAGTGGCCACCCTTGATGTTTGTTATAATAAATCTCGGCGACACAAAAGATGGGAGAGATTCCTATTGAAGCGGCGGCCACGACGCACACACGTGCATGGGATTGCCATAGTTTTGTTTGGAGAGAAAAATCCAGCAGAGCTCCCATGGAATATGCAATTTAAGTTGGCTTTTGTCCGAAACAATAGGTGTTGGCCACGCCCCCCGCTTTGTTTGTTCCAGTGAAAGGATTGTAGGCGCACCTCTGCCTCTCCTGAATCTTTGATATTTCCCTCGCTGTGCTCCCCCATGTTCAAGTTTGAATTACATCAAATGTTTTCGCTTCTTGGAAGTGAAATCCACGCCCACTCCTCCTCCTCAGACCCCGTCGTCGTCGTGTAAACAACCAATCCGGATTCCGAGCTGAAGATGCGGCATCAGGCAAATTGAGATTAATCACAAAACAAACCCGGGAGCCAGGAGAGCTCAAAAGGTGACAAATGCCGGAAAATACATACCAGCAGCAGCAGGAGCAGTTACAAATCGATGTGAAATATTTGTGTCGACCATGATTTGTATATGTGTCCGTCCGTCCGTCTGTCCATCCACATGTAGCTACATTTACCATTTACCGGGGGATACATTTAAGTTTCCTGCAACAGCACAGGATGAGGACCATGCGGAAATCGTTTGAGAGCGGGACACAAATCAATTATGTTGCCACGGGACAAAGGCGGGCGGCGAGCGTCGAAAAAATAATGGCAATACAAAATAAATACGAGACGAGGGCCGAGAGCGTAAAAAGGAACAATGGGCAACATTGGCAACCTGCTGCGCTAATGCCGGTCTCAGACAAACAAAACCCCTCGGATACCCACTGCCCCGGATGGAGCTTCAAATAGATCAGCACTGGGAGAAAATAAAGGGTTTATTTGAAAGATTAAATGTTTTAC
Organism: Drosophila rufa; assembly: GCA_018153105.1. Lineage (NCBI taxonomy): Eukaryota > Metazoa > Arthropoda > Insecta > Diptera > Drosophilidae > Drosophila > Drosophila rufa. Next base: position 9,042,702 of record JAECXS010000002.1, read on the forward strand.
AATTGGGTATAAATCCATAAGGTACTAGGACAGGTAGTTTCCCTGAACAAATTAGTAATGGTAATAATAATATTTAATTTCATTTTATTTACACCTTAATAAATAGAGTTATGTATCCTGGTCTAAGGATTCTTTAATTTTAAAACATCCTTTTACTTTCACATTGATAAATATAACTGTGGAAGTTTAGGTACAAATCCTGGTCTAAGGATTCTTTGTTTTCTAACTCTTTAAAGGAAATCAGTGTTCATTTTCCATTATTTTTTATATTTTTAATTTTTTAACGAGAAAAAAACTTATTTATGTCAGAGAATACACAAATAACTTGTCAAGGATTAGCTATAAAGTCTTTTCTCAGTTTTTCTGTTACTTATTTACATATATTTGAGAGAAATACAATATTATAGAGGGATATGTTATAGAGGGATATAATATTTTATTCCTCTCAAAAATATATAAATAAGTAACTGCTGGCTTACAAATAGTCTTATAAATAAAGAATCTTAAGTTTTAAGATGTTAAACTCATCGCAATTGGACATCCCTTAGGGTTAGTTTATAAAACATTGTTAAGATATATGTTATTAATGATATATGACCTTAAGTGCGTCTTGTAAAACCAAAATATAATATTTTACAACATAAAAAAATGCATATAAATAGTGATATCAATAAAGACTATTAATAATAGTTATATTAGCTTTAAAATAATATTTGTTTGGGAATCATACTTATATTGTTGTAAAGAAAACCCTCTTTTTTTTAACAGTGCCCACACTGAGGCACACGTATGGTGACACGCAGGAGGCGAGCTCAAAGGAGTCCAAGCAGCTGGCTGCGTCAACCAATTGAAAGGGCACTTGGTCGGGAGCAGGGACGTGGACAGGGGAACGGATATGCCGGGCCACTCTATTGGGGGCTTTAGGTAAATTGCTTTTATTGCACACAGTTCGTGTCGGCGTTCGAATTGCACTTAATTTCAATCAGGCGCCCGCTGCTAAGCCACTTCGGCTAATTGTTTGGCTTTCTTAGGGCCCACAGCTCCCCCTCGGCAGCCTCTGCGGCTGCTCCTCCTGTGTGCTTTTCGGGAGTCCCGTCCCTCCTCTCCACTCGAAAGCCGAATCACACGAGTCACGAATCTGGGATCTTGACTCTCGAGACGAGAGTGTGGAAGCCGAGGCTAATTTGCAAATGCTGTGCAAGCTGCTAGGTAACCGCCTCGTCCTCCAAGCGCTCGAGTGGAACTCCTGCAGCCTGCTCAGCGCGACTTAAGCTGGCTTAAAAATCAACTAGGCGAGGTCGGAGCTGGGCCAGGGATTGCGTGCCATCCTGCAATGCTCCCCAAATTAATTGTAGTGGCTGCTGCGCACTTTATAATTTCAGTTCAGCCGCCGTCGCCGCCGCGCGGTTGTATATCATTAGCCCAGGGAACATTCCGTCTAATCCCCGGCTCTGGCTTCAGCTTCAGCATCAGCTCGGTCTCGTCGAGAGTCAATATGCTGCGGCGGCGGGGCTAATGGAACTTGCTTGTTTTGCGGGCATCCTAAGCCCCCGCCGCCGCCATTATAGTTGCATACTTGAGGGCGCGCGTGGCCTGGCAACGCATCAATAATGCGTATCCGCCCCGTATTCAGATTACGTCCTCCTGAAATCCAAAACGCGACAAAAAGCGAGCTCTCTGTCACTCCTTTCGTCGGATGCGGCGACGGAGCTTCAAAGGCCAAGACCGAACACGGCCCGAGCCCGGGAACAATTCCCATATGGCTGGCGAACTGTGACCTCATTTTCCAAATCGAAAACTCAGCCAGCGCAAAGCCCCAAAGGAAGCTCGATCAACTTGGATTTAATAAAGTTACGGAACCCAGGGACCAACCAGGCAGCCAAGCCAGCATATGGAGACGGGTTTGGGGGCCAGTCTGGTCCTGGTCCTGGCCCTTACTCTGGTGTTTTTTCTAGTCCTTTCGAGTTGCCATTTCCACTTCCAGGTTGCCATTGAAGCGGCAACAATAAGTAAATTAAAACTAGAGCTGGCTGCATGCCGCACGCGCTTTGAATACATTTAAAAGGCAAGTAAATTAAAATGAAGCATGGCGGAATGATTTTTACACTTGCCACCCCCTTCGAAAGGGCGCAGGAGCGGTAGAGGGAGTAGGATGTGGATGTGGTCCTGGGGTCACAGTCACATCCACTTGTCGTTCACGCATCCGCACGCACAGCTGGCTGGGCAGCAGACTGGCGCCAAAATTGTGGCTGACTTCACAGATTTCCCGCGACGATGACGGCTAAGCTGTGGCTCTGACTTCAGTTCAGACACTTGGATAAAAAATATGGGAGAGAAATGGATTCAAAATCTCTGAAACTTAACATATATGTGAGAAGGTAAAAAATGATTAAGAAAACATATTTGAGGTGTTACCGGCTTTACTTTGTATAAATTAGGTGGCAACGTCAAGCGAAAAGAAAAGAAAATTAAGTCAATTGAAGCAGGAATAGTAGAATTTTCTGAAAACTCACGTAGACTCGAAAAGAGTCTTTTGGATTAATGTCCGAAGTCAAAGAGTTTAAGTTCATTTGTGGTTTCTTCATATTTTCCTTGCTTACTAATAGTGTGACCTAATTACAAGTGTGGCATCCTTGCAAATATCAGAGGGATTTATTTTAGTTTCAAATATTCAAGAATTCGGGAAGTATTTGGCTTAAACAATGCTTAGAAGCTAAATTTTAATTGGAGTTTTTCCATATATTGCTTGTTTACTAATAGTGTGACCTAATTACAAGTCTGGCTTCTCTGCAAATATCAGAAGGATTTATTTTAGTTTCAAGTACTGAAGAGTTTAGGAATTTTAAAGCTTAAATATAGTATTTACTTTTAAATAAATAGCTTAAAGAGATATGTCTTTTTTATAAAATTTAGATATTGAAAATAAGAAGGCAAATTCAATTAATTAATCTATATATTCTGAGAACAAAGCAATTAATCAAGACTCGCCTTCAAGCATTTTATCCATTAACTAAGTATAATTTTGTAGTTAGTTGGTTTAGTAAGTTGGTTAAAAATTCCAAATAATTATATATTCAAATAATAAATAAACTTTTCCAAGTGCAGGATCAGGACAGAGGCGACAGGATTAGGAGTACTGAGAAGGCAACTGGAACCCGGCTGGCTGGACGTTCGGGCTCGTTAAAGCCGCCAGAATGCCGCAGGCCCAGCTTCAGCTCCTGCTCCTCCTTCTGCTCCTGCTCCACTTCCAGCTCCAGCTCACCTCCATCGACATCTCAGGCTGTGACCCACTGTGCGGCGCGGAGCAATGTCTGCATGTGTGGGTGACACGTCCCTGTCCTCTGCGCTGACACGCCGTCGTCCTCATCGGCGCCAGCTCATCAACTAGTCCTGGCAAGCCCCACTCCACAGGACGAAGCCAGCGTCCTCCCTCTATATCCCTGCCATGGCAACGCGCTGATCCTTGGGGAGTTAGCCGCGGGAGGTGGCTGAGGGTCCTGCCAAGTGTCGTTCGGGGGTTGCTGTTTTGTTTTTACTTGTCGCCGCATTAAAAAATAGAGAGAAAGCCAACACAGCAACTCGCTCCATATGGAAGCTTTGGGGCGACACAGCGCCAGGCCAGCCCAAGCCAGGACCCATGTCACGGGGTTGGGCGGACGAAGGATGCGATGTACACGACAGACGCTGCTTGTGCCACCGCCCGCTGCTCAGAGCTCCGCTCGTTTTCATAATCGGGCGGTAATTGTACACCAATTTGACTTATGAATATAAATTAACTGTGAAACGTGCGACAAAGAGACATGTGCGCCTGCATGTCGGCCATGTCGGGCATGTCGGGCATGTCGGGGGTGGAATGAATAAAACCGACTGAATGGGACTCACAGTAGTGTGTGGACGGGCCAGGACAGCGCTGTGTGTAGATATTGTGGACAATTGAGATTATTGCCCTTTGACAGCGGGAAGTATTAAAAAGGCGAAATCCCTTGCACGGACCGGAGATAAAAAACTTCATTGAAAGCGCGATGAATGAATGAAAGCGGAAAAGAAAGAATTAAGTCAGTCAAAGCGCCGGGAAATAGGATTGCCAATTATGAGTGGCAGTCCTTTGACATTAGATGTTGAGCAGGTATTAGTAGGAGGATGTTATATTTATATAAAGAAAGGATTAAAAAACATTTAAAATGCAAGTATGCATAGGTTTCTAAGGCAATTATATTTTATATTAATTTAATTTCTCAATTAATTTATTAACAATTTAAAAACACGCCAATAAACTGACTTTTAATGTGAAATCACTGAAAATGCTGCCTAAAAGTGTGCAACAAAATGTTAAACCTTACAAATATGGAAGCTAACATATTTTATAGCATACTTTCGGACACTTTTGTTAAATTAATTAAAAGCCCTGATTTAAACCATAATTATAATTGTATTGTCTGGGTAAAAGTCACAGTCAACCATCAATCGATTCAATTAATTTAAAATATAATTACTAGACTAAAAAAATTGCTTAGGATTTGAAATCGCTAAAAAAATCTGCCTAAAAGTATGCTACAAAATGTTAAACTTTACAAATAGGAGACCTAAAATATTTTATTGCATACTTTCAGAAACCTTTTAAAAATATTTAAAATCCCTGTTATTACCCATGATTATTATGATCAAATCTGGTTAAAAATCACAGTCATCCATCAATCAATCTCCATTATTATTAATCCCTTTCCTGGATCTTCACATACAACGCTGTTATGTTGAACGTTTTCCCTCTAATTTTTCCTTTTTCTTACCTAAATCCATTACGTATACGCCAGGAGTCGAAAAAAAACCTCAGAATGTAATTTACATTCGTTCAGTTGTCCATTTCTACTAGGGAACTACTCGTATCTGTGCGGGATAACACATCTAATTGCCTCAAATTGTCACACTGTCCAGCCAGCCAGTGGAGTGCGCTCTTAGCCAGCTTTATCCTCTGCCCTCGGTTTTGGCCAAAAAGACAATGGCGTGGAAAAGGAAAAGTGCAAAAGCGGAAGAGGACACACCGAGAGATTTGCATTCGTAACTCGATTTGCGGCGGCCGGCTCTCATCGCCACTCTCACTCGCCAGGATCCTGTGGCATTTGCATGGCATGGCATGACAGCATCCCAGGATCCCAGGGAGGTGAAAGCAGCTCGGTCACAGGACACGGAGACATATGTCTCTGTGGAGAAAAAAATGAGAAGGAGAAGGGGCTGTGTCAGCTTCGAATAAATCAAGAAAGCCAATTTATATTTGGTATATGGCCCATTAAATGAAATCTTACGAAGTTCGGATGACAATTACATGAATAATTACATGAAAGGGTAGACGCGCTGCCTTAGATTTCCAGCGCCGCCCACACAAGGACACAAGGAGGACACATGGTGTGAGACATGAGACAAGGGCTGGGACCAAGTGGCAGTCTGAGCCCGAGTCTGGCTTTCTTTATTATTTATGTCGCGCACACGCATACCGCAGCCACCGAGCCCGAGCCGGGATATACAATTGCACTTAAAGCCTGCTCCATATGTGGCGGCACATAGCACACAAGCGCCTTTGCTCCGGACACGAGCTGTAACTCAATCCGGGATGGGCGGAGTTAGGGGGCTGGAAGGCAGGAAACTGCTAGCTTGTCAGCATTGCCAGCTTCAGCTTCAGGTTCAGAGCCTCAGAAACCCAGCCACATAGCCGCAGGAGCAGCTCCCAGCTCCCAGCTCCCAGCTCCCAGCCCCGGTGTTCCGGTGTCCTTCTATTCCGGCAGAACCAGCAGCATTTCAAGTGCGTTTCATTTACAATTTCCTTCCTCGCTTTATGCCTCCGCTGTGCCCCAGACAATGGCATACAAAGTGCACGAGCGGAGTGCTCCCTTTGGCCCTAGTGCCATTGTTATATGCTTATTGTGTGTGTGCCCCCTTCTGCGTTGGCCTTTTGCCTTTTAGCCAACATTTTTTCAACTCTGCTCGGTGAGGTTGCCAGAGCGTCGCCAGCGTTAAAATCGTTTGGCTGCAATCGCAATCGAATCACGGCGGCCGTAAAAAGATGCAAATGGCAGCTAACGAAACCAAATGCACCCACCTAGACGGGAGTCACCTCACCTCAACGGCTTGGTAACATTCGCATCCGCAGCAACGCCTTATGGTGCTTGCTTTGGCTTTGGATCCATCTGCATATCGAATCGGTTCAGAGAAGCCTGGGGTGGCACTGAGAAAATTGCTAAATATTTAAGGCCATGTTTAAAAACTAGAATACAAACTGATTTACTGATCACTATAATTAAAAGATTTCTTGGAAATAAATAAATTCCAAGATAAATCCTTTATCGTTCACTTGACTTCCTCTAAAATTATTTTATGCGACGTAGTGCATTCATCCTAATTAATGATTTTGTTTAAAAACTTGAATTATTATTTTATTAATTAACAACCTCGAAAGCTCTTTCATGCGCCATAGTGCATTCATCCCAAATGATAATGTTTGCTTTCCTGCATCATTACTTCAAACAAAAGCCTGCCAAAACATATTCTGCCCTTAGGAAAAATTCCATCTATCCAATTTTAATTGCTTACACCCTTAAATTTCTTCCCCTCATGTTCTCCCAGTGTATGCATAACAGAGCAGCCGGAGAAGCGAACGCCAAAGAGGAGCAGCTGTTGCCAGATGGGCGTGTAAATGTGTTTAACGCCAGACAGAGGGCTGCGCTGCCGCGGGATTTCCCCTCACTGACGACTCCTCCTGCGAGCAGGAATCGCGTCATAAACAAAGGGGGTTGTTGGGCCAAGTTGGGTGGCAGGAAAGTCGGCGGCGGCGGCGACACAAAAGTAGGCCAAACACTCACAGAGACGCACACATGCAGCAGCAGCAGCTGCTGCTCCAGTCTCTGCCTTCCCTTCGGCGGCTTGTTGCCTGTTGCCTGTTGTTGTCTGTGCTTTGTCCGCCGCCTCAACAAGTTTATTTAATTTTTCCTGCGGCTCCGGCCCAGGATTTGATTTATGATTGTGTTGAAGATTACCGAAAAGTCTTTCGACTGTTGCAACGTCGTGAGTCCTTGGAGAGAAGAAAGGAATAAGCCAGAAGACTTGCTCAGATGGGAAACTGGAGGCTATTCCTTCTAGAGAAGGTTTGTCTTGAATGTAGTAAGGAAACATTAGAAGGCAAGAGTTAATAAATATTTGTGGAGCTTAGATATAATATTGAGCGAAAAGGGGAGGTAAATCTGTAGAAGATAAATTAAGAAGGGAATAAATATAAAAATATCAAAAGAAGTAAAAGAAGTAAATATAAAATAGTAATTTCGTTATATATTTCTTCGAGTGTCGCGACTCCTGAGTCTGATCAAAAGACCAGGAAAAATAGGAGAAAAAACACGAAGAAAAATAGGAAAAAAAAGAAAGAACTGCTAACAGGTGTAAGGATAATAAGATAACCTGTGCTTGAACTTCGATATTCCCTAGAGTGAGAGCAGAAAAATGGGATAACGAGATATGATGGCAAAAGATAATTTTGTTTTTTCTTTTTTTTATCTAAAAAACCTGTAAAAAAATGCAATCAAGAAATTTGAAAAGCAATCTATTTAACGCGAAAAGGATCGCTAAAGGTTAATTGATCGGAGGTAATTATGCTTTTAGAACTTTTCCTGCCGCTGCCGCTGCTGCATCTCTGCAACTTTCAACCCACTCCTGCAGCGGGCTAATTGCTTTTGCCGCAATTTCTTTTGCCACTCTATTTCACAGATCTGCAGCTAGCAAACACTCCACTAACCACGAACCAAGCTCCTCCAAGCTCCCAGCTCCCACTTCATGCTCCCAGCTCCCACTTCCAGCCACAAGTTGCGGCAAATTAAAGTCGCTTAGCAAACTTCGATAACTTTGGCAGCAACAAGTTCCGCAAGGACTCCACTGCCACTCCGCAAAACTAAACTCATTCCCGGGCTTAGTGAGTGGTGTGAGCTGCTATATATGTCCCTGTTCCTGCTTCCTGCTTCCTGGTCGGAAAGTTATGCAGACTCGCCTCCCAAGCAGGCACAAACAATTGACTTTTGAGCATCGACTCTGTCGTCGTTGCCGCCGCCTCAGTCTGTCCTGTCTCCGTCTTCTTTTCTTCTTTTCTTCTTATTTTTTCCTTTATTTTTGTTGAGGTCCTTGTAGCCGAGGTCCTTGGCTAAGTAAAAGGCAGGGAGCTCAACATATGAGACATACTTGTTACTTCCTATACCTCAAAGTCTCGCCTTCTCCACTCCTTGTACTTGCCACACAACATACTCGAGGAGAGGCAGACACGAGGCAGGTATCAACTTTAAATGCCAGCTCCGCCCGCGTAGTCCTTGGATTTTTTCTTGTTTTTATATATATTGTATATATATTGCTACAGCAGCTCCTTTAAACTAAAGCAAACCGAGAAAAACAACGAGCATGATTTAATGGCTTTGGATAACGAAGCCGGGAATACTCTAATGGATTAATATTTGTATTTGTAAGAGTATGTGACATTTGGGGTGATTTTGTGACTACAGTGAGAATAATAGGAATAGGGAACTATATTTTTAAGGGAATTATTTTAACTTACTTGAGTTTTTGAGCTGCTTTAAATTTTAAATGCAACTGTCACTGTGTTGGAGTTGCCAGACTACGATAAGATATTTCTAGAAGATGCATACGGGCACACTAACCGAGAGACTGAGGAAACAAGAGTCTATCACATTAAATATTTAAAATAGGTATAAAAACCATGAATTTAGTTCAAAACAGAGTTAACTTATTTTCAATTCATTTAAAACGGAGAAGGATCCTATAAGATTGAATGGTAATGATCAATTCGGAGCCATGGATTTAGCGTCAGAAAATGATTAATTAATTTTTTATTAGCTACAAGGTATTTATTAATTTTTTCCCCTATTGTTAAGTCAGTTTTTAATATTATATTGATAATTTTTTTGGATCTTTTATTTATTTTGTTACATTAATAATGCTTTCTGAACATTTTAAAGCACATTAATAAATATTTTCAAGACATTTTATTCAATTTAAATCCCATATCAATTTATTTCTGATAAAAAGAAAGACAAACTCCCGTTAAAAGCTAAACTACCCCCAACTAGGGCATAATTAAGCATAATAATAAGTAGACGAGCGGCGACCAAAGCTTCTAACAGCTCGGAACACAGCCACAGCCGCAGCCAAAGCCAAAGCCAAGCTCCTGGCTCCAGCTTCAGTTGCTCCTCGGCACTCCTCCGGCGCTTCGCCTTGGCAGGGAGTAAGAAGCTATGCTATGCTGGAGTAGAGGAGGAAAAAAAAGCGCCGCCAGCTGCCCAAGTATATTCCGTATTTATTATTGCTCGCACTCGCAATCGCAGTGCCCTCGTCTCGCTCGCACCCAGGTGGCTTTGCTTTTTTGCCTTTGCAATTTCCCTGCCACTTCTGCTTTTTCCTTTCCTGCTGGGCTGCTGCTGTTGCTTTTCCCGCTGTTGCTGCTGCTGCTTGTTGCTTCACTTGTTGGCGGGCATCGCGCATGCGCCCTGTGGGCCCCCAGCGGCGGCGGCAATAACAAGCGGCGAATGGGATCCACATGCCACACACACAGATACCACGCACACCCGCACACACACAGCACTAAAAGTGAGTGTGCGTTACAGGTGGGTGGCATTCGGGCCTGCAACAAATGCAGGCGGCTCTGGCTATGCTTTTTTACGCCTTGCAGGAGGTCAAGTGCTGGCCCCCCGCCTCCACCGGGGCCGCCATCAACTGGTTGCCGCTGTGGATTCCATTTTGCGGAGGCAGCGGCAGCGACTGCGACTGAGGCAGCGACCGAGGCAGCAGCCTCAACAGGCTGAAAACGCTTTTCATCCCTTTTCTGGTGAACCGTCACCGCGCCCAAGTAACCATAGATACCAAGTGGGGAGCTCCGGCGCCCCCACACACTGCCAACCCCTCGGCAGAGGCGACGGCGGCAGAGGCCGTGGCAGCGGCGGGCTACCAGCGTTACCTAGACTTGCTGCCCGATAAATTATCAAACTTCATAACAGTCACAGTCTGACTGCCAACGGTTCTGGTTCCGCTCCTCCGGCGCAAAGGACGCAAAGGAGCGGTGGTGTTTGCATTTAGAACGAGGTCTAGTCGCTGACTAATTCCTCCTGCCCAAAAGTTGCCAAAGTTTCCAAGTTCGCACGTTCCCACACATTTTTTCCCAGAGTTACCGAGTGATAACGTGGCGTATACGCAACGCCTGTCACAAGCCATATGGCTGGGAGAGAGCGCAGCGGCGGAAGCCGGCTAGGCGACGGACGGGTCTGGAGGCCACCATATGGTCGGGTAAGTAGATAGTACTCTCGTTATTGCCACAGCTTTTATCGTATTAAATATTAAATGTGAGAGCCCGCTTATCACACCTCGCATCGCCAGGAAGCGGAAGTGTCGGAGGGGTTTGTGCCTGGGTGTGGGTTTGGGTTTGGGCAAAGGCCAGCATATGGTAGCGGGAATTTACGACACTCCTCCGTCCTCGTGTCAGTGCATGTGTGTGTGAGAGTGAAAACCCAAAAAGCCAAACAAATCAAGCTGCAAATTGAATTGCAGACAACCTGGCCAGAAGCAATTTGCCATGGTCATGTCTCGTCCTCCGCCTCCTCCTCTGCCTCACTGGCCTTCGTGTGTGATTGATCATGGTGATATATCGCCGACTGGCAGTGCTAACACCTAAACGTCAACTTTAATTAATGTCCCCCCGAGCGCCACAGGCAGGGCAGGCACAGGCACAAGGATTGCTCTCTTTGTCCCTGAGACATGGGTTATGGTCGAATTTAATTTCGTTTAAATTAAAAACACCAGCAAGCACACACACAGGGCCGAGGACGCGGCAGGGGGTGTTGGTTTAGTGACAGATAAAGCCATAAACAAGGAATTGAAAGCCAACACCTGTTGATGATAACCCAAGCGACGGCCGGGCCTCGTCGGCCTCATTAATTGCGCTAAACAAACAGGCGAGCGCAGGCAATGAATGGAGGAGCCACCAAGGAGGCGGAGGAGCAGGAGCAGCAGGAGAAGGTGTTCGAGCAGCCAGTTACTGGGTGCAGCAGTGGCAGTCTCGGAAATTTATGACCAGCTCATATGCAACCGGATGGCAAGGACAGAGTCAGAGTCTCCAAGCAGGAGCAGGAGCTGGAGCTGGCAAACTGCAGCAGATATTGACTTTTTATGCTGACTGCAGGGCAATAAAAAGAGGGAAATTATTTACCTCTCGGCTTATGCCACAGACAGCAAACACACATCCCTGCCCGGGCTTACATACATATACGTATGCAGTATATAGGCGAGGCCGGGATGGGAGCCCGGAAACGAGGACGAGTCGAATCTAATCCCAAAATACAGCTTAGCCTTAATGGTCTCAAATTTAAATATTTGAGCAGCCAGCCAGGAAGGGATTCCTCGCAGCTATAAAAAGCGAGGAAATTGTCTACGATGGATCCATAATTTGCAATTGAACTGATGGTAAGTGATAGGAATCGCTCTTACGTGACGGCAACTTGAGGCTGGCTTTAGGTTCGAGGTAAAATTATAAGAGGTTATCTTCAATGGCCACTCAAAACAGGACTTTGTAAATACAGGTATTTCAGGTACTTTGAAAAGGTCTGAAAAGGTCAGTTTAAAAATATAAAGTAATTAGTTACTTACCAAATTTTTGTGTATAACTTTTACATTTGTAAATATCCCTGGTTTTAATTTAGTATTTAATTAATTAATTTATTTAACTTCCGGTATAGTGTGCCCATATGATTATTTTTAAAAAACGCCTTAAAGTAGTTTTTTATCACAGTGTGGCAACTCTTAAGCTTTGTACAGTTGGCACCTTCTTTTGCTTTTTGAATTCATTAAATATTTGCATCTTAAATACTTACAAATACTTAAAAAACGCAAGAAACTATCACAAAGCCACTTGAAACTAAATACTGCAGCATTTTGTGCATTTGCTCTTTTAATTAAAGCCACATATGCAGCTTAGTAACAATTAAAAGTTTCACTTTCGATGGCCAGGCCATCTTGCTATAAATTCGTAAGCCTTTTCTACTTAAATAAATACTTTATTTGCTACTTTAAATACAAATTCAATGAACAACTTGGGAAATATAAACAACCTCAAGCTTTTTTGACAAATTAAAATGAAAATCAAATACATAGGTGTATTTAATATATGAAATATTTTCACCAATTCCATAATCTGATTAAATCATTAGTAACAAAATAGCCAAATGGAATTAGAGGGAAAATACAATAAAACTCAATTAAATGCCAGCCTCTCGGCGTGTAATAATTCCCCAAAAATTGCCATTCCCAATTAACTTCGCATTTCGGGATATGCAATCTTTTCACAACTTTTCTCCTCGACAGCTAGACATTTATTTCCATACAGGACTCAGGACTCTAAGATGGTGGCCACGCTGCGTATGCTTAATCCGGCCAAATCCCCGCCCCGGAAGGCGAAGTAAGTAAGTCCCAGGCGCCGCTCCGGGTAAGTATCCGCCAGAGATTATGGCTTATAAATACATAGCGATATATATGGCCATATATAGCAATATCAATATCTATAAAGCCATCGATAGTTACTTTTTTCAACTTTCAATGACATGTGAAAACATCAAAAATGTTTCAAAAAGGCAAAAGTAAAGTCGGAGGGCACAGCGCGTAACATTAAATGCCTTTAAGTGCCAATTAATGTTTGACTTACGCACAAAGGGAGCGGCGAAACATGAGCTCGGGGTAGGTTCACCGCCTCCTCGTCCTGCCTCCTCATCCTGGTCCATGGGTAATGTTCCAGCTGCCGGACTTATGGCAAAAGTATGTAGTATATCGCCTGCGGCTCTATATTGTTAGCACATACTTATCGTAACTTTGAAAGCGTCGGGCAGAGGAGACTTTTTAAACATCAATTATATTTACTTATTGGAGCGCAGAGCGTATATTAATGCCTTCGTATCCTGGGCAATGCGGGGGCTTAGTGGGCCACACCTGCTCCCGGACTGATAAGTTCCCCCTGGTCTTGTGGGGGAATTTACTAACCATTTATGAGTGAAACTAATTAAACAAAGCCCGTAGTCCATTCACATGCGAGTGAGTCCTTTTGGCACTTCGTTAGCCTTGCCACTCACAGAAATTGACAGGCGGCGGCGGCGGTGGCGGAGAAGGAGCTTAATTTGCTTACACTTGTTGTCGGCTCCTGCTCCTGGCCCCAGTCTTGCTCGGCTCCAGTTTCAGTTTCAGTTTCGCTGACATCTCTGGTAATTAAAAAAGAGTCGGCGACGAGGGCTGAAAGAACAAACTCTTGATTAAGTGGGTGCAAAGTGTCAACAAATTATTCATTTGCTCGGGCTACAGTCAAAAAAGCAGAAAAAACGCAGGAAATGCGTCACAACAGGAAGGGGCGACAAAGATAACATTGAAAGGATAGTGCCGAAAGGAGGCGGGGCCGGTGTCTGACGCAGCTTTGAATGGAGTTTTAATTAACAAACGCCCTGCGACAGTTGCAGACAAAGGGATTAAGTTTAAATCTCCCCTTTAGTGTCTGTGATTTCCATTTTAAAAAATCGCACATCCATTATAAGGGCAATCAAAGGACGAAACTATGAAGGAAGGTCCAAAATATTTATAGGAAATGATCAAAAATTCACTCTGAAGACCCTTGACATGCGTGTACATACGCATTTTCCATTTTCCAACCCCGAAAACCAAACAAAATCAAAGTTCCTTTCTTTCTTTTCTGCCTTTTTTGCATACTTTGTTTACTTTGCCCGCCTTCTCTCTCTGTTTTTTTTTTTTTTTGTTATTGGAAATTCGCTATTCGCCAGTCGCCAGTTGCTATTTCCCCGTTATTGTTGTGGCAACAATTTTCTGTTTGCATAAATAAATTTGGAATGAAATCATGTGTCACATTAGCAGCGGGCTGTATGCGCCGCTGTTTTCCATCTATCCCCGGATTCCGGATCGATGGGGCAGCTGCCAGTCACCACTGCATATGATTAACATGTGTCCTTCTAATGAAATGTCCTGTCCAGCGGGTTATTTGATTACAAATTACAAATCACACATAAAAAATATTGCAGAGCGAGAAAGTGCATATTTTCCGGGCGGGAGCTTCGCTTAATTAAGTTCAGCAAATGATTTTTCAATTAACACTGGCCGGGAAGAAATGGAAACGGAATGAAAATATTTTTATTTATACAACGGAGCGGAAGAATAAGGCGGCGAGGGTCCACTTGCAGTCCAAGGAGGAGAAGAGCAGCCGGCAGCCAGCGAGGCAGGCAGGAAGGATGCGCCGCTGTCAATGTTGGCACAAATTGTTTGTCACGCAGTGCAAATACTTCGTGCTGTTGCTCTGGTATGCGGTATTATGCGCGATTTATTTCTCCCAACCAATGCGAGTGAGTGTGTGTCTCGTGGCTCCTGGCATCCTCTGTCTGTTTTTCCGGCACAACAAGGAGCAACACAACGAAGACAGCGGAGGCAACATCACCGAACCATTGCCCCGCGGCGGCAACAGAGAACAAATTTGATATTTGTTGATTTTTCCGTTTTCCTACGCATTTTCGCCCTCCCTAAATCCCCCGTATCCAGTCGCAATTAAAGCCGGAAAAATGTGTAATATTAGACTTAAATGGTGAATAATGTTATAAGCTCCGTCGGCGTCGGAGGCGGCTGTCAGCTTATTAACTCAACTTTTACCTGCTTTGCCGCTGCCGCAGAACTTTTAATGCATTTTTATGAAGTTTTACGGGCGTTGGGCGACTTAATTTTATTTACATTTTGCATTTCCCCTATTTTACCTATTTTCCCCATTTTGCAGCAGCTCTAAAGTTGCCAAAGTAGTTGATTGGCTTTGCCTGCCACCAAATTGCAAAATAATTGCCGAAGGTGGTGAGGGAGAACGATTGCGAAACAAGCTATGTAATTTCATTGAAAGTGATGCTCGTTTGTGGCCTTTCTTTGCCCTTTTTCCCTGCTTCTTTGGGGGTGGTTTCCAGTTCGTCCTGCTCTCCCTGCAGTTGCAACAAAAAAGAAGAAAGAAAAAAAGAGCAAGCGCCCAGCGATGACAGCAAGTTTGTGTAATGTAATTAATTAATTACGGTGAAACAACGTAGTTACATGTACAGTTATGGAGGACACCAGCGGAGCTCCCGGATCCTTCGGTTTTATTAGCCAGCTAAAGAACCCTTTCCCTTCCCCGTTCCCCGCCAGCAGGCCAGCATTCCAGCGCGCATAGTTTCGTGTTTGCCACCGAGCCAACTTAATTACAAATTATAGTGCAATTAATTCTGCGGCTCGGGCATTATTAGGCGCAGAAAAGGAGCTCTCTCAAGCTCCGCTGGGTAAGTAGATGGAAATTAAATGGAATATCGGATTGCGGCCAGTGAAAGTGCCAGCATACGCGTATAAGCAATCTCCAATGGCCACGTGTATGCTCGTAGCTATAACCTGATATCCGAAATGTTATTGCTTGAGAATACACGTAGTTCAGCGAGATTCGTTCAGCAATCAAAACGGAAATCGAAAGCGTGGAAGCTGTAAAATCACAGCTCCTGGAACGACTTGAATTAACTGGAAAGAAAGTCATCCCATAAAGTGTGTCTTACGGAAAAGGTAAGCTTGTCTTGGTTATTGTAATTACTTATTCAATTAAGAGTGTTGCCCTGGAATTTATTTCAGTTGCTTAAGTTTGAATGATGCTTTTGTGAACGTTTTCCTTAACGTATTTAAATTGAAAGTAAGTGTTTTAGAAAGTAATAAAAATGGGGAGATTTATGTGATTTATATAGGAAAATGTTCTTAAAATTAAAGGAAAATTGGAGGACAAATATGAAAATTATTATACAATATAGTAGCGCTATATTGCAGCTAGCTAGCTATATTTTTGCCTAAAAACATTTTCGGGTGCATGCCTCATTTGTTATATTTAAGTTTTTATGCCTGAATCTCCGGTAAATAACAGTATATTTAGACTATGTGATTAAGTCATGTCAAACTGTCTTAAATTAAAGCTTAAGGTACCAAGTAAGTCTCAGAGATGAGCCAAAGACAATACAACAATAAGATGCGTAACGCCCTTACATTATTATATTGTCTTTGGTCGAGCACAGTCGTTTGTAGTTTTCTAATATGTATTACTAATTAATCTATTTGTATTTTAGGTTATTTACTTTATAAAGAATACGTCTTATGCTTTATATCTTAAAAAATAAACAACACAAAATGTGATAATTATAAAAAGAAACACTTAAACACAGAAAATGGGGCCTAAGATTTTCAATGTTTTAGGTTTAATTTAGATCAGCTTTTACAGCTGCCCGTGCTTGATATAAAGTCTCATAATAATAAATTTCCGGCTAATAATAAACTTTACCTCGAATTGTCCTAAATTGTCATTCGACTGAAAATATGAGATTACAATGGAAAAATGCTCCCCATTATATCATATTGATTGAGTCCTTTGTAAGCATACACACACACTCCTCTGTTGAATTCCATAAGCCTTTGCCCATGGCACACACGGGTTCACTGAATAGTATTTTGGCAAATTTGAAAAATAAATTCCGTTGCATATAAATACATACATAAGTGTGGCCTTGCCAGGGAATTCTCCCTTTTAAGAGGAACAAAAATACACTGACGGGGCTATTACTTTGAACAGTGCCCTGTAGTTTTTGTTTATTGTATTTATGCAATTTCAATTACGATTCCCGGATATTTCAACGCGCCCCGCGGGCTCTTCTACCGAAAATAACTAACATATCATTCACATGCGTGGGCTGTTTGGAGGATATTTTCGGAGGGCTTAAGCCTTTATGTGTTTGCCTTTGAGCCATGTTTGCTGGGGAAACATATAAAGAGCCAATTAAAATGTTTTGCTTGTAATCACAGCTCGAAAGTAGGCACCACTTTGTTTGACTTCTGATTAACAGCATCCTTCGGGGGTTTCCCGGGATGGGAGTCAGAGGTTGGGCTTTGAGCGTGGAAGAGATTCCGCCGCGGGGTTGGATGGGTCTTGACAAGCCTTTTAAAATACACACCCACACAGAACGGGGGGCGGGGGAGGTATAGCTATATGTGTGTGTGTGATTTGCATTAATGAGATGCAAATGATTTGTTTATTTTCTTTTTTTCCCCCTTGCTGTCAGTTGCCAGCTTCTTCTTTTATTGAAAAGTTGCCTTAGCTCCTCCCCTTCCTGATGAAATGAGCAAATAATAAGAAAATATTGATAAAGATGTTAATCAAAGGAAGCTCACGTTGCTCATATAGGCAGTCGTCGAGTACTTGCGACATAATAAATATGTATATCCTCCCCAACTCCTCCTCCTACTCCTCCGACGACCATCGGCATCTCTTGATGGGATCTCGCCGGAATGCTCCGGCTGTCACGGGCTGTCTGGCCCGGAACACCTCCACTCCGTCATCGTCCTGGCGAGGCGATGGATGTCCCCGCTCCTGTCTGCCAGTTGCTCAACACGGAACATACGACGACGACGACGACGACCCGCTGTTTATTATTGTAAGTTACTTGGCGTGCTCACATCAGCGAGCTGGAAGAAATGCGCACTGACAGCACAAGTTGCTACAGGCAGGAGCATCATCAGGAGGAGCAGCCACAGCAGAAGGAGCAGCAGGAGGAGCAGCAGGAGCAACAGGAGCATCAGCAGTCGCTACTCTCCAAATTTGCTTTGTTTTATTTACATATTTTTGAGGCAAACTTTTGGGAGAAGGAAGAAAACATACCTATAGCCATCAATAATGGTGATGATGGCACAGGGATGTGTCGAAGATATTTCTGTAAAGATTTTCAATACTCTTGGCTTTTTTTTTTAGAAAATTATAAAGCCTAGAATAGGGATACTTAAGTAAGGAAACATTTTTAAATACTGTTTCCTTTATATTTATTAAATGCTTAAACTTTGTCACAGAAATCGATACACATTTAAATTCAATTATTTTTGCGCCTGAAAGTATGCAATGACATATGTTGCCACATTTTGTAGCATACTTTTGTGCTGTCAATGAAGTGATATTAAAGCCACGATTTCTGTGGCAGTCCTGACGGGAAAAAGTTGAATAAAATACATTAAACAGAAAAATTCTACAAAAAATCACTTAAGAACTTTAAAAATTACAGAAACATTACGTAATGTTAAAATTGTATGCCTTCTATTAAAGTTCAAGCTGAAAATGCACCCATTAGGAATGCTCTCCCTTTAATTTATATTCAACCCTCATGGCATCATTAAAATCTATATCCGAGCAATATCTATCAGCACTTACAACCCTGAAAAACGAATTGGTTTCGCTCGGTTAGTTTATAAGGCGGAAATATGCAAATCAAGCCTCAATTTTTAGATGGAGGGCATAATTTGTTTGTGTGCCAGTCAAAAATTAAATTGCCAGCGAGGCCCATTAACATTTATGCAAATAACTTAACCATTTTCAGTTTCATTAGAGACCCAAGCCACCGTCCAGCTGGCCTGGTTCCATCATCCTCCAACAACCCAACAATAATTATTACAGCATTATGGACATTGATTTGTGTCGTATATTTATGTTTATACACAGTTAGTTAGAAATAACATTTTTTTGATGTAGTTTAGCAATAGCAAATAGACATAGCTACTAGTATAAGTTTCGGGTGTAAAGTTAAGAATTATAAAGCCGATCTCTCGGGCATTCATTGCTTATTGGATTAGTCCTAGAAACATGTTGTAGTCACTCGCACTAACTTAACATAAAAATAAACGCAAACCAACGATTATTGAACATTCCCTTTAGCTTTGACTCCAACCGGAGGTCAATAGTGGTTATTGCTATCCCTTTTTTTTACAAACATTCAACGATATTTATTCATGAATATTCACAGTGTTTCCTTTGTGGCTTTTTGCATGACATAATTTTTTTTTAAACGAAAAAAACCTTCGAAAATTATATATTACAATTGACAAATGGCATTTCATAAAGTTAATGGTAAAAAGCGCTTAGCCAGAGAGGAGCAGGGGCAGGCGGCGCAGCATCGGCATGGTTATCGGCCGGAAGAGCTCCCGGCTGTTTGTCCGTCCGGGTTGGCGGGCTACGAGGAGCTGGGTCCGGGCAAAAAGGCAGCTCGAAAGTTAATTAAAAATTTCCAACGCATTTTTCTCAATAAAATAAAAAAAGAAGGGGCAAACAAAAGATGGGGAAAAAAGAGTAAAGTTAAGTTTAAAAAGCGACTAGCTTGCGGTGTGCATGTTTGTGTTTTTTATGTTTGTATATATCCGTATCCATATCCGTATCCGCATCCGTATCCGTACATGTGCTGCGGCTTCTCACGTATTTGGCTAATTAAAAAGGCGAGCAACATTATTATTAATATATATCCTGACGCTGCCCGCAAGTGCAAGCAGGTCAACTACGCGCTCCTCTCAGTCCGTGCTCAAAACACGTTCCCGACTCATCGCCCATTCATCCATGCATCCATCCATCCATCCATCCATCCATTCCCCCAATCCCATCCAGATACACACATACATACGACCTGGGCGGAGCGGGGCGGTGCCAGGAGCTGTGGCTGATCTCCGGACATAAGTACACCAGACGAATTATCTAAAAATTTACTAGCTCTTTCGTGTATAACATCTTGCTATGTGGCTTTTTGCTTTCGTTTTTTTTCGGGATTCCATGGGTGCTGGGTTGGGGTTGGGGTTTGGGTTTGGATTGGGTTCACTTTCGGGTCGGGGGCCTGGCCACTAATGCCTGGGCTTATTCTGTTGCCGTTTCTGCTGTTGCTGCTGCTGCTGTTGTCACTTGGCTTGATGTATGTTGTGAAGTTTTCATTAGCTGCTGCTGCTGCTGCTCCTGCCCCAGTGCTCCTAGCTTGTGGTTTGTGCCAACATTGAGTTGGCAATTTGCTGCCGACGTTGGGCTGTCGCCTTCTATAAAATCAACTGTTTGCCTGTCATCCATCATTGGCCCGGCTGCTGTAGCTGCTGCTCCTACCTCTGCCGCTCCAGGCACCAAGGATTGTTTTGACATGGCAGCTGCTGATGTTGTTGCCGCTGTCGCGTCCTCATCGTCGGCCTCGGCCTCGTCCTCGTCCTCGTCCTCGTCCTGTTTGTTTTCCTGCCGCCGCTGCTGGTCATTCATAATAATGCTGTGCGCTGGCAGCAGCAGTGGGCAGCTTTGCTTTTCACCTGATGATGCTTTCAGCAACTCTGGCAAATTATTTTCTAATTGCCTCGCCTTTGGCTGGCCATGATGGACACTGGCGTGGGTGTGGATCAGGGTTGCTCCGACTCCTGCTGCACCCGTAGTTTTATCCGACATATTTATAATATCCGCCGCAACGGAATTTGGATTTTCCAGCGTCTTGGACACGCCAGCCTCTCCATCCTGCTGCTGCTTCTTGGGCTCCACCTTGAGCTCTAGCTTCAGCTCCATCTCCAGCTCCTGACCGGACTTGTCTTGAGCTGCTTCCGCTCCCTTGGCTGCTTCTCCTGCCCCTCCTCCGGCTGCTGCTGCATCATTTATGCCCGTTGTCGGCTGCTTGCGTCCCTGATTTGTTTCGACATCTGAAATATGCAGAGAATTTCGAGGGCAGAGTGAAAATAAAACAGGAAATGACAAGCGAAACATTTACAGTGAATATTTTCCTGCGAATTGAGAAATAATTTCATGCATATTACGATTATTGTATACAGACAGTCAGACAGACACAGACAGCCGTAAGGAGCAGCTTTGGGTCCTCGGCTATTGAATGTTCTTCTCTCTCCGAAAATTGAGGGCTTCCTTGGGGTTCCCCCTTAGCCTTACCATACCCCATCCACTTCCTGTTCCCTTTCCTGCCATCCTCCCATCCTGCAGAGCTCTCGCTCGCTGGCATTTATTGCCACTGAATCTGTTATTTGTATTGCTTGTTTGGTTGTTACCAACTCACACACGGCGGCCAAGGGGATTGGCCCCGTTTGTCGAGTGGAATTCAAATTTGAATTTATCTTCCAAACGATTTCACACACACACAGGCGACTCCAAAAAAAAAAAGGAAGAGGCGGAGGACTTCATGGCAACGAAATCTGGCTCCAACGGGATAAAAATTCAAGTGGCCAGGACCAAGGCGAAGTTTGAATGTTCTAATATAGTTCGGAGGGAGAGAATTAACTTGGACAGTTGTCTGTCTTTTTTTAAAGGGAAAGTTCCAATAGGAAGGCTAAAATCAGCATGAAACTCAACTCATTTCTAGGGGATAACATTTTCGTGAGCTCATAAACTAAACAAATACCTTCTTTCTACTATATATTTTTATTTTTTTAGGAGAAAAAGGCTTAGAAACTGCATTGAAGATCTAGTTCAACCTCACGGAATGCTGCATCGTGCAGTGTGACCTTATAGTTCAAAGGTTTGGTAAAGATAAATAAATTTCTTGGGTGATAAATTTCAATGGTTATACCCTGAGCTCAAAAATAAAGCAAACATATTTTAATTCAAATAAAAATAAAGCCCTTAGACTTGGATCCTTTAATAAAAGGGAAGATTTAACTTATACAAGTGGCAGTCTTGTTTTTTAAGAGAAAATCCCTATTAAAATCCCCCTATTAAGCTCTAGCTCAACCGCACGGAATGCGCCACCTTGCAGTGTGACCTTAAATTTTAAAAGAACAGATTGAATTGCTAGGAATTCCCTGAGCTCATAAATAAAGCAAAAGCCTTTGAAGCCTATATAAAAATATATTCTATAACTGCAATCCTTTTGATACAAGGCCTTTCGACCCCGGAAAGGGTATGCAAATGGTGGCCGCAAAAGTTAAGAGCTTAAGCCCTCTCAATGTGAAAGGCAATGAAGTGTGCCGGCCCCACTCAATTAAGGCCAGGAATGTCGCCAAAGCTCACCTGCTGCTGCTGCTGATGCTGCAGGCGATGATCCTATGGCTGTGGCATCGCCACTGGCGCCGCTGGGTTCATCAGACCTGGCCTGCTCTACCCGCTGGCCGGCTCCTGTTCCGGCTCCTGTTCCCGCTCCTGGTCCCGTTCCGGCTGCCGCCATGGCCGCAGTTATGTGATTGCGCAAGCCTTGGATATCCTGCATGTCGGCCACATTGATGCGTTGCAGGTGGACCTGCATCAGCCGCCCGTTGCCGCCGTGTCCCAGGAAGACGCGACGCACAGTGGCGAACTGCTCGCGGCCCTGCAGCCACTGTCCCACCACGGGCAGACGTCTCAGGTTGGCCAAGGCCACGCCCACGGCGTAAGTGGGTCCAGGTGCACGCTGCTGCTGCTGCTGCTGCTGCTCCGGCTGCTGCTGTTGCTGCTGCTGGCGCTGTGCTGCCAGTTGGCTGAAGAGTCGGGTCACGATGAGGCGGGCACGTTGCATGGACGCCTGCTGGCCAACGACGGGTGCTGGCGCTCCTGGTGCCCCCGGTGCTGCGCCACCTGGAGCTCCTGGTCCTCCGGCAGCCGGCGCCGCCCCACCCCGCGCTGCAGCCGCTGCTGCTGCTGCTGCCCCCTGGTTGCGTGTGATGATGAAGACCTGGTGCTGGGCCATGATGGCTGGCAGTTCGTAGCGATGAAAGAAGAACACCATCGAGTGCTGCATGGGGGAAAAGCCAGAAAAAAGAGAAAAGGAGGAGCAGAGTTCAGACAGATATATGGGAGAGCTTGGCAGCCCGAGAGGATGAGAGGTTATGCCACGGGTTGGCCGGGCACGTGAGCCGGCTCCCGGTCTGCACGTGAGCCGGAGCTCGCCTGGTCCCCGGCTGGAAACAATGCCACAATGGCAATGGGAATGGCGGCGGATCGGAGCAGCCAGCCAGTAGAATGGCAATTTGTCATGCACTTGACAGGCGTAAACATGGCCGGAGTTCGTTTCCATCATTGTCGCAGCGCCGTTGCATAACGCATTCATTATTCGCCATGGTTACGCCATGGCCATGAGACCACACACACACACTCACCTGGGTGAAGAGGTACGAGGAGAGCAGGGCCAGCGTCCTGTACTGTCCACTGAAGCGGTAGTGATACGCATAGAACGCGAAGTGGTACAGGTAGAAGAATCTGCGAATGAACGGGGGAAAAAGAGTTAGGTTGGATTCGAGGCTTATGTTCAGACAATTGTCACGCGAATGCTGGCCGGGATGATGAGATGCCAAGCTGCCTGCCAGAGTCACTTGGCAGTCAATTGTCAGGTTTGGTCATGGGATTGAAGGATGAAGGGTTCAGGCTTCGGGTTTGGTGGAATATTAGGGCTTTACCAGAGTGGAATTTCTACTTTAATAGAATGATATTAATCCTGTAGTTATGATTTTTAGGAGTTAGTTTCTTATACCAAATGTTGCTTAATTATTAGTGTGGATTTTAATGAAAACTATTCAGATTTTAAAGGATCTTAATCTTATAACTATGAAGCAAGTACTTTGTAAGGTCTTTTTATATCCGGGAGCTTTAAAATCCTCATCTGTATCTCAATCAAGACTCTGTGTTCATCATTCTAAAACCTCTAACTAAGTGATTCATGTTTCCCCCTCCCCAGCTGTCTCACAAGTGTCAAAACCACTTAAGAACGAGAAGAAGCAATCTAGGAAAACCCAAACACTTTCACCATAAGCAATCTTTTCACTTTCTCCCCTGGCTTTAAAGCTGCCAAAAATTCATGGCTGAGGCCACGAAGAAACCCTCATCAAACATGGGCTGATGGGGCGGCTATCATGATTACCATTCGACAAAATGGTATTTAGCTGACAGAAATAAAAAGCGAAAACATATTGGTTTCTGTTTTTCTATTTTTCTATTTTTTTCTGTTTTTCGGGGGGGCTGGGAGTGGGCTGCGGAGAAATGGGTCAGACGGGAGCACACGGGCCATGACATAAGAGTAACAAGTAACCGTAGCCGGTCCGGGGCGGACAAATATCAAAACTGCCAAGACAACAGCGCGCGGCTAGAAACGGAAACAACAATAGCCCAAGGAGCGGAGGAAGGACGCCGGAAAAAACACTCAAGAGGATTTAATAATATAAATAATTGCTGGCGCTGTTAGTTGAATTGTTGCTCGCCAAAGACAACAAATAAAAAACACAATGGATGGCCGTAACAACAACAGAAGCAACAATAATGACAGCCATTGATAAGCAATGGCCAAGCGGACACAAGGACGGACACGTCCTGACAACCGGACAGAGGTCGGTCCCTTGGTTAGCGGAATTGAACTTTAATTTATTTTTAGAGCGCCGGGGCTCTGCTTTTCGGGGGCCACCCATGATTGAGTTATGTTATTGAATTTAATTCGAGTTGATTGTGCACACACAACGCACACGCCCGCACACTCCAGGACATCAATATCAACGGCGACAAATGAAGACACACGACACTTATTTAGCAAGCCTTTCCAGGGCATTGCGCAAGCCGGGCTGCGAGCATTGAGCATTATGGACACATCACATCCCTCCCGCCCGGCAAACGCTTGCCAGCAATTTCCTCAATTTCCCCTGCTCCGCCACTCGGAGTCCTCGGAGTCATGGGGAAACGGATGTGGAAGTGGAAGTGCGAGCTGCAGACACGTAGACAACACTTATCGCCCGTTCGTTTCCGTTTCATTCGCTTTCCTAATGTAGCGTAGCGTTGACAAGCAGCAGCAACAGCGCCTCGGTTGTTGCCGCATCCTTTACCCTTTCATCCCAGCCACCACACATACCACATTACACTACATCGCCTTGCAACGCCTCGAGGGCACAGTGCACTGACAGCGAAGGAATCCCTATTTGACAGGCTGCATTATCTTAGGGTTACTCTCTGGCAGCGGCTCTGACGAACGGCTCTTCCTCTTAGAGCAGGGAAGTCCTTGAAGCGGACAACTTCGTAAAGCGGACAATGCTTTACAACGGACATAACACTTCCTTAAGAGGACACCTACCTTAGTCCGACATAATAGGGATACACTCTGGCCGAGACTTTGACTAACATATCTTCTTCTAGAGACAAGCCCTTAAAGCGGACAACTCTTTAAAGCGGGCAACACCTTAAAGCAGACAACTCCCTTAAGCGGACATAACACTTCCTTAAAAGGACATCTA
The DNA here is from genome assembly GCA_018153105.1 of Drosophila rufa. Lineage (NCBI taxonomy): Eukaryota > Metazoa > Arthropoda > Insecta > Diptera > Drosophilidae > Drosophila > Drosophila rufa. The sequence continues at coordinate 9,067,767 of JAECXS010000002.1, forward strand.
CCTTAAACAGACATTATAGGGATACTCTCTGGCCGAGACTTTGAATACCATATATTTTTTTTTAGAACGAACAAGCCCTTAAAGCGGACATCTCGTTATAACGAACAAATTCTTACAACGGACACACTCCCTTAAGCGGACACTCCCTTAAGCGGACACTCCCTTAAGCGGACAACTTTTTTGGGAGGGCAGCTTCCCTAAACAGACAAATGCTCTTTAAAATTTCTTTAATGTAAAATTAAAGATAGATCTTATTTTACATTATAAATATAATATATTTTTAAAAAAGAGTATAGTGAGTGTACGAAAAATAAGGGAATCTGAGAAGGAGCTTCAGAAACTTTGCCCAAGAATTTTTAACTAAAAGGAAACGTTTCCTATTAATCAAATAGATTTCTTGGTATTAGAAGCACTTTAATCCAGAAAGTAATCTGGAGAGAACACAGGTCTTAAAGTTGAAATACAGTATTCTTGAGCCTTGGAGACCTTAATCCCTAATCCCTGCCTCCTAGATATTATAAAATTATTCATTATTTCATTCATTATTATTCGGCAGGGACTTATTCCCATTAAAGTCAAACTAAAATGCAATAAGCTATATCAAACCTTTCCTTCTAAGGAAAATCAGATTTTTCCACGAAACCTTTGACCTAGTTTTAATTAAAAATATTCCCATATCCCACAAAGCTATCACTGCTGCAATATCTCAATCAGCTTCGCAGGCATCCTAGAACCAATGTGCCACGGATGGCAGGACGGATGTGCGCCAAGCAAATACTGTTGGCTTTCATATCCTTCGACCCGGGAGAGGGGCGGAAGAGAGAGAGAGGGCGGAAGTGGGCGGATGGCATGGCAAATAGGACAACTGTTGCATGTGTCTGTGGGTATTGAGACTGGGTCGGAGGAGCGCAGTTAAGTAAGCACCTCGGCTCAACCTGCTGTGTTGATTCTGACGGCTCCTCCGACGACGGTGTGTGATCCGATCTGCGTCATAAGTGTTTATTTGTTGCGAGCAAACAGGACAGGGCTGGGACAGGGAGAAGGACGAGTGGTAATAGTTAAAGTGCTCAATGAGCTTGTAAGCACTTTTGCTGGTGTAGCTGCTTTTAATAGGATTTGCATATGGGATCGCATATCTTTGCTGTGAGTGGCGTTATGAGTTCGATTAGGAGGGGGAATGCAACTCGAAACTTAATTGAAATATCACAAAAACGTGAAGTATTTGAACGGCAAACACAGCGTGTCCAGTGCCGGCTCCCTCTAAATGCGTGAAAACGACCCATTTTCATGCATAAATTGGAGCAGAGCAGAGCTGCCTGCCGCATACATATGCAAACAGCGGCAAGGAGACAAAGGCACGTTGCGCATACGCCATGTTGGCAAACAAACAACAAGCTGAAACTGAAACAAGCGGCGAGGCACAAACACACACACACAAGTTGACAGGAGGCAGAGCAGCAGGGAGTAGCAGCGTATAACAATGAAGCGATTTTGCCTCGTTATGAACACTCATCAACTGCACCTTTGAACAACACCCACCAGGTTCGGATACGCCCAGGATGCCACCCTCTAAACGTCACCCCGTCCTCCTCCTTGGGGGTGGCGGCCACTTCTGCTCGAAGCTCGACGCTCGGCGCGGTTGGACAAAAGTTATGGCAGAAAAACAAACTTGACGCAATTATACTTTGCGTAACATGATCTCAATCAACACGAAAACAGCCAAAGGAGTGCAAAGCGTAAGGAAAATGCCACCCCCCGGATCCGTCCCCGGTCCCGGCTTTCCCGGGTTCCATTGCCTTCACCATGGTTCCCAATGCCGATGCCGAGCCATTGACGTTGAGGCTAACCCGCCGACACCGTGGCCACCTTTGAGCACCGAGCAGCGGCAACAATGGCAAGCGCACAAATATATTATATGGTCTTTTGGTCCCTATATATATATATATATATATATATATATAGCACAGCTATGGCCCGTGTGTTTGTTAGCGTAACAAGCGTGTAAACAACAGGACGAAAGCGGAGACGAAGGCAGCTACTTGATGCGCGCTACTGTAACCGACGACCCGACCCCTTTTCACCCTTCCCAACCCGAGGAGTTGTGCCTGGCATTTTGCTCTTTGATGCCGCCAAGACGGTGTCCTGGCAGTGCCCGGCAGTGTTGTCAACTCGTCCTGATTCTGGATGGATTTTGTAGAGTTACTGTGAGGGGTTTTAGCCGGAAAGTGTGTCAACTTTGGTAATATGAGCTTGTTTGTGTCACATTTTTAAGAGAAGTTGGTATTTTTATTAAATATGTAAAGCTAAGATTTGATACTGCATTTTAAGCGGATTTAAAAGATATTGTTAAGTAAATATTTAATATTTGTAAGCACCTCGTAAAGCTTTAAAGCATAATATTTTTATATTATTAACTTTAATTAATATTTATGGGACTAACTAAAATACTCTAGAAAGCAATTATTGAAAGGGGCGAGTAGGTGAGCAAGTAAAATGACGAGTAAAGACAACGAGTACGAAAGCATTAACAAGGTAACGATAACGAGAAGAGGACAATCAAGAAACCGAGTACCGACAACGAGTGAGGACGACGAGTAAAGGCATCGAATAAAGAGAACGACGAAGAACGACGAGGAAAATCGACAAGTAAGGATGACCAGTAAGCACGACTAGTAAGCACGAGAAACATATTTCATATAATCTGTATATCAAATAAAAACCTTTTTTATAAATCAATAAATAAAATAAATTTAAAACAAATTTATAGGAAAAATAATATTTTGTGCTTTTAGTAATATTTTCTGTATAAAAAAGGTGATATAAAGCCCATCTGTACGACATCAGTTTTTAACTTAAGAAAAAATTTTAATACAACTAAATCTAAGAACGATTTTCCAACATCTAATACCCTTTACCCTCCACTTTCCCCGATCTATTCTGTCTAATGAAATAAGCTATTGACAGCACTGGTCCTTTGGCCTCAGCGACAGCTTCCTCGCCAGCTTCTCGGCGCGACAAACAATCTGCGCAGGACTCAAGTCGGATTCGTAGCCAGCGGGCAAGGAGGAGGAAGCAGAGCTGCCGGAAAGGCAGGCGGCAGGCGGCAGGCAGGCAGGTGTTTCTTTTAGCTTTTTCCTGTGCGTTTGCAGCTCATTTAATACGTGTCGTCTGCCCCGTGCCTGGCAACCAGATTTAAGCACAAAAGAAGCATTACGCGCCGCAAGAAGCCACAGGGCAAAATAAGAAGCTGGCGCGAACAGAAAGGGCTGCTGGGCTGCTGGGATGGGGTGAGAGTTGGGTGTCAAGGGCTTATTATACTCCTCCCTCCCGGCCGTATGGAAGCCGGTAGTTAGGGGATGGCTTGGCGGCCTCGTTAAACGGCGATTAAGAGGAGCCGAGCCAGGCAGGCGCTCCTTTGATGACTTTAAAGTCCCTTAAAAGTCAATTAGAATGAATTGAAGGCAATTGACAAGGTTAGGTTAGTTGGCTAAAAGCAGAGGCTGCTAGAGTTGGAGATGGAGCCTGGGCTGGGAGGCTTTGTTGCCCCGTTCGACGGGCCACTTGACAGTTTTAAGCTTCCATTTGCCGTCTGCAATTCAACCATTTGCAATTCACGTTGATTGCAACTTTTAGCAAAGTTTAAGTACACAAATTAGTCTATGCAATGAAATTAATACCCGGCTTGGGGGCACCAAGCTGGCGGGGATCGGGTGGCTGGGACGCAGCTAAAAAGCGAAAAGCGCCGCCAGCCTGTTTGTCTTGTATGCTAACTTCAATGCCAGCCGGCCTGGGCTCGGGCTTGGGCTTGGGCCTGGCCTGCCTTCCGCAGACCAAGTTAACCGCAAAAACAAGCGAAGCAAATACGGAAGCAGGAGCTGAAGGATCACGAGAAGGAGCAAGCAGGCAGGCAGCCAGGCAGGAAGGAAGTCAGGAAGGAAGCAGCAGAACAAGCAATCCCGGCCCTGTAACCCATAACCGCAGGACCAACAACAGCAGCGCCAAACCAGAAGCTAGCAAGAGGCCAGGATTCATATTTAGAAAACCGAAGTCTTACATACCCAGCCAGGGTTGAGGAGTTAAAGAGTTAAGGAATTCCCTGCCAGTTTTGGCAATAGCAAAAATGGCTAATAAACTTAACAACTTTCCAAGAGAAAGGGAAGTACCTTCTACTCCTTGTTTTCCTTTGGAATCCCACTTAATGTAGGTGCAAAAATGTAGGCAAGTGCCAAAAACTTCAAGAACTTAGCAACTTAGCAAATGTAGCATACTTTTAGGAAGTAGTAAAGAGATTTCACTTTTGTAAAGCTAAATGTAAGTCAATTATTAAGTTAAAACATTATAATAATAACTATTAGCTCATAAACTAAATCATTTCTAAAGACTAACGTCAAAATAAGGTTAAAAGTAAGGTATTAAAATACTTAAAACTTAAAGAAAAATTTGTAAAGTAATCTTATATATAGATTGAAGATTTATATGGATCCCAGTGGATCATGTAAGAGCTCATTCTGAGTTTTACAGTTCACTATTAAGAGAAATTTGCTTAAAAAAACTCGAGATACTTGCATAAACTGAATAAAAACTAATATAAATAAATTACATTACAATTCCCTCCACCAACCCATAATACCCTCTGCAAAAGAGCATAGAAAAACAGCACCGGAAACCCCTTTCGCCGCCTGGGGCAGTCAATAACAGCAAAATTAAACCGTACGAAAGCACACACACACTTCCCCTTTTCCCCACACACTCGCACAAAACACACCCTGCAGACACACTCAGATGCCTGCATTTATGGTTCCGGCAGAGTGTCCTGTCCATATGGCACACACATGCTCGTGGATAGCCGAGACCCTTCGCTGAATTAATTTCACTTAAAGCGAGGACCCAGCAGCTGCCCCAGGAGGAGATCCCCTTCTTGGAGCGCCCATTGCAAGTCTCCATCTTTGGCTACCTAGCAGAGGAAATGCGAAACATCGAATATTGTTTGCCATTCAATTGCACAGAAAAGGATTCTCGACGCACACACACACACACACACACACATTGCAATCGGATATTTTTTCATTCAAAACTTTTGCCTCACAAAAAGTTTGACAATCTCTGGGCGAGCAAATGATGAGTTATGCGAAACTCCAAGGGCCGGCAGACACAAAAGATACTTTCCTTTTGGCCAAGAGCACGTCAGACTGCTGGCAGTCAGCCCCCCAGATTAGTAGTCTCTGTGCGTATGGAAACTATCAGTGGCATCCGGAAACAGGACTGCCTTTTCATCTCTGCCAGAGATATTTGAGAGCCAAAGGAGAGATGCCCAATGAAGGCTCCTTGTCCCGCTCATAAATGCTTAATTTGTGTCCCACATACATCGAGCGAAGGCTACATCGTCTGGCCATTTCCATAACAATCCCGCGGACAAGCTCTGGGCAAACACAAGCCCCAAGCATTTAAAATCATTCGCGTCGATGAATCTTTAATGAATATAAATACGGCGACGACAAGTGGTCTTCAAGGAGAGGCACCCAGCCTCGCGTTCAGGGAGCACTGATAGCCATTTAATTCGGCGCAAATTACGCAAAATCAACACCGCAAGGCAGCGGCGGAGGCCAGTGATTGAGGACGGATGCATGCACATGAATTCATAATCAAGGCCCACGAAAAGGGAATTTTCGAGTGTCTTTTTGAATTATTGATGCTCCCTCTCCTTCGCGAGTTGCCGAAATAAAAAAGTAAAAATAATTTCTTTGCGGCGGCCGCTGCTCAATTATGCAAAGTGCGCGCAATAAACCGCAAAGTAGCTACGCTTCTGCCGGGGGAAGCGATGGGGTTGTCCTGTTGTCCGCTCCTGACGTGCATGGTCATTAATGTCGATCGAACGGGAATGAGCCGGGCTCTAAATTTCCTTTGCTTTTCCGCAAAGTTCCCTCTACCCTGCCCGCTCTTTTTTTTTTGTGTTATGAAGAAGCGAGTTTATTTAAATGTTTGCTAATGGCGCGGCTCAGTTGGTTGGGAGCTACATGGCTGGGGAACCGGCGCGGCTTGGCGCTTGGGTTACGCTTGTTGACTTAAGTGATGAAATTCTCTGTTTGCCGGTGTCTGTGTGTGTGTGTGGGTGCCAGCCCCAACCCCAAGGCGAAGGGGATGGCCACTGGTCGATTTGTTCCTGGCCCCGGGGGAGGCTTGCGCAAGCCAAGTTAATTTTCAAATAACAACCGGGACTCCGGCTGGTCAGGGGCGAAAGGAGAGTGTAAACTACGCTGGAGAAGGAAAATATGCGAAACCGAACGAAATGAACTGTTAAGTGCTGATGACGGGAGGATGATGGGTCTAGGGGGGCCCAAGATGCCGGCTGAATGCTATTATCTATGGCCGGACGCTAGCAACATACATACATAGATGCTGGAAAGGATTGCAGACTTAATGTAATTGAATTTGTCATTTGTTCGGGCCACGGACGATTTCACCGGAGGGAAAAAAATCATGGATGGATGTGGATGGTACGCACCTGAGCCAATGACGCTTGGTGATGCTCGTGTGGCAACAGATGGCGTCGTATTGATCCGCTATCCACACAATCAGTATGATGTAGAAGGCCGTCGTGGTGTCGTTGAAGAATTCCGACATGATGGCCTCCATTCCTGCAGCAGAGAGAGCCAGAGATAGCACATGGTTAATGGCCAAGCAAATTAATTAGTCGCAAGGGTTCGCACTCACCTACGAGCGCCAGAATGACGGTTAGCAAGGGAGCTATGGGAAACCGAGCGGAGACATTGTACTCCAGCATTTGCAGCAGGTCCACTATAAGGATAGAGAAGAGATGTTCAAGGGATATCGATTATCCAAGATCTAGCAGAGTAACTACCTATAAAGACAAATATCTGGTGATGCGAGTACCGCAGCAGCATGGATACCGAAAAGGTCTGTAAGAGAGGAGAGCTTAAATTAGTATCTGAAATTTATTTATCAATAAAAAAGTTCACTCACAAACAGAAGCATCACACAAAAGGCAGCGGGATAGCTGCTCCAGGCTGCCCACCACATGGACACGAAGCGATAGTGCTCGCCGGTGATCACATTACGCAGATAGCCCTTGTTCTCCTCCTTCTCGGCAATGGTTCGCACCGAGGCCATCAGTAAGTCATCGTAGCTATACAAAAAAAGAGGTTTTAATTTAAGGAAACAGATTAAAGGGAAAGCAAAGGCCCTACCCCAGCAGCCGCTTCAAAAGATAGCGCGTCAGGGCATCACCGAAGCACTTGTTCGTATTGGGATCCAGCTGGACAGTGAGCACGGGGATCTGCAGGCGCTTTCTGGTGGCAGAAGACAAGCGCAAGTGGCCATACTCCAGCGAGTACTCCACAATGTACTGCTCTTCTGCAAATATAAGCGAGCAAATGCTTTAGTTACTATAAAAATATACCCTTAATCATGGGCCCACCATCATCCTCTTCGTTCTTGAGCTGTATGGCATTGGGATGGTCGTAGGTGTCCAGTATGTTGATGGCATCAAAGTAGTAGTACAGCGATTCGTTGCTGTAGGCAAAGGTGGGGCGCACGGGCAGGCCCAGTCTGCCCAGGATCGATTCGTAACGCTTCAGCTGGTTGTGATTCTCGTGGGTTTGCGGGCCAATGCCATAATAACTGAGAAGTAGAAGTCTAAGCATGAGTTTTAATCCTTTATTAGAGCCTAAGAGTACTTACTAAGAGTCCTTTAAGGAGCGCACTATATGCTGGTCCCTCTTAATGCCCTGCCAAATGGCCCGCTTCTCCGCCAGATGCGGAATAATCTCCACTCTGCCAGGAATAATTACAAATTATTACCCATAAAGATTAACTAAGGATTCACAATTAACTCTTTACCTGATGACTCCCTCGCGCGGCCAGTTCTGCACCTCCTGCAGGCAGGAGCACGGATTCTTGATAAACGCATTGTGCACGTAGATGAGGGTGAAGAAGAACAGCAGCGCCTTGGCCAGCAGCAGGAACTCAATGGTCAGCTGGACCTTCCTGAAAGTGCAGCAGAGATAGTGATAAGGGAGCGCCAAGTGATAAGAAGGGGGGGCAACGACACTCACCGTGGAACCAGCTCTGCGTAGGCAGCCGCTGCCCGAAAGTAAATGGCGTGAAACAGGCGATCCCGCATGTTCATCATGTTGTTCTGCAAGTCAAGACAGGGCCCAGATAGATAAGGGTGCTGGCTAAAAGCCGTGTCATGTGTGTGTGTGTTTGTGCACTCACCTGGCCGCCACCCCCTAATCCGCCTCCAGCGCCGCCGCCGCCGCCACCGCCCGCCAGCACCCGATTGCGTCCATTTCCATTTGCATTATTCCCGTTGATGTTATTGATTGCGTTGGCCACCGCAATTTCGGCCGCGTTCTCCGGCAGCACCGCGGCCATGGCTGGTGGCGAGTTGTGCTTTGGTTACTACTTCCGCGTCTGGTGGTCAGGCCGCTCTTCCGCAATCCGCGAATCAAATCAAAACTCCGTTTTTGTCTCTTTCGTATCTTGAATTTCGGAGAGTTGGCCAAAAAAAATTCACTTGGCAATGTTGTTGTTGTTTATGTGGTTGTTGCTGTTGTTGGTCGCAGCTTTTTCAGTGTGACCGTTGGCGGAATATGCCAAAATACATCGAAACTATCGGATTGATAGGGCTCGATAGGTTTGTTAAATTTTAAAATATGTATAAAAATAATTAATATTCCGTTAAATATATCTCTAAAACGTAAAATTCGAATTTAAGTTTAATTTTTTCGGCTTATATTGGTTGAGGGGAAGAGAAATGAATGAGAGATAATAAATTTTTTACATATGAGAAATTAAGCCGATTATGCCCTCGAGTTAGCTAGAATCCTTCCCAAGAAAGAAAAACGAAGAGGTTGCTTAAACATAAATATTTTATAACTTTATTTATTTTAAAATAAGGTATTTTAAAGAATTTTCCCACAATTAAAAAAACTTACCTTATAGAAGAAACAGTGTTGAAAAACGTACACAGATATCACCGGGCAACTGAATCCATCACCACGAACCGGCGGAACCAGTTCCCGATCCAACAGTTAACCGCCAATTACAACCGAATTTCAAAATGCAAAACGGCAGCTTTTAGAATCTTTTTATCTTTATTTTCTGCAAACCAATGTACGAAATTAAATATTCTCAATGCCTTCGCCGACTTGCGTCTTTTCCGTTTCGTCGTATAAATAAGCTACATTGAATGTCGTTTAATTTAGTTTTACATTGATTGGTGGTTGTGATTTCTTTATTCATTTTTTACGCCATTGTTTCTATAGTTTTTTGTTCTCATAGTCATATATGTATATGTAGTTACGCATATGTGTTTATGATGTATATATATAACTACATACGTGGTTTATCTCATTAAGCTACAAAATTATATACTCATAAGACGAATACAAACGTTGTTTCTCTCCGGATCTCGTTTCTTCGTTTTTTCGTTTTATATTTTGTTTTATTTTTACCATACTTTGTTAGCTTTCGTTTTACAATTGTTACAACAGGCTAGTCGCGGATTAGTTGTTTGTTTGTTTCGCTTCATTTAAAAATTTCGCTATTGGGATTGTTAAATTGCTTTGCTTTCGTTTTCGTTTTGGTTTCCATTAGCTAGTTTGTTGTTGTTCTTGTCTCTGTTTATTTGTTTGTTGTTTGTGGTGTGTTCCTTGGTGTGTTTGTAGTATAAATTGTTAAAAATCGCTCCAGTGGTGTTTGGTGTGTGTTTCCTTACGTATGTCTTAAGTATCTTTGGTGTCTTTAGTATCTCTTACGATTTGTTAATTGATATAAAAGTTTATATAGGCAGGCGTGTGTGTGTTTTGTGTGTGTTTGTGTCGCTTGTGTTGTGTGTGAGTGTGTGCCGACTTACGAGCTAGTACACGCTACACATTTATTAACTTACCACGTAATATGTTTGTTCCGTTCTCCCTAACATCCCTCGCTTTCCGCTCTTTGATTCGTTCGATTTTTTTTTGCTTTGGACACTGGACCTTCCAAGAAGCGCCAAATAGTGCTGAATGTACAGTTATACAGTTTACAGTTCATATAGTTTAAGGTACAGCAATGCGAAAAACGAAAGGATTGCCAATATTTGCATTTGTAACCGTGTTTTAGGTGTGTGTGTTGTGTTGTGGCTGTGTGTGTGATACAAAAAGATGGCAGCTTTGCGTGTAAAAGCGTAACGGTTCGTTCAAAAAAAAGCGACCACACACTAAAGTATCGCTATCGATATTTAATTTCGTTTATCGCCGATCGTTAATCGTTAATCGTTAGTTGTTAATCGCTAATCGCGCCAAATGGACAGCTCGGTTACAGCGATTACCGATTTTACTTTCGTTTCGTATTCTATATGCCTTGCACGCGCCTTCGATATATAAATCCTTTTGCTAAAGTTATATATAAACTATTCCGTTCTGAAGTATTGACAGTCACAGGCTCTATTCGAAGCGTGCCCTCTTGTTTTTGGATCTGCTTTCCTCTGCTTTTAAATATATATATATATATATCTATGTGTATGCCTTTGTATATACTCAATATGCTTGTATATAATATGTAGTATGTTTCCCTTCTAGATAGTATCTGCTCCATGTCCATCCTCGTCTCCATTTCCGTTTCCTGGTGTAAAAAAATGCTCCTCCTGTAATCCTTTCTTGTTTTAAAAGCGTATTTGTACAAACACAAACCGACAAAGGACATTTGTGTGGCTAACATAACATTTAAACTAGTCGATATCAAAAGTCTTGAGGCGTGCGTGCGGTACAGCGTTTCATAGGAGGCCCGTCTCCACGTTGTGCTCCGTTCCCAGCGTGTTGGGATCGAAGTTAAGCTTCATCTCGCCGGCCAGCACGATCTCCGAGATGCAGCCGACGATGCCGCTGAAGTAGCGTTGGTGCGTGAAGTAGCCCACATCGGGCATGCCACCTATTAATGAGTGAATCCTTGTAGTCTCTGGAAGAGGGTTTCGTAATCTAAGGAGTACTTACCCACATACAGGCCCGTGTCCGTGTTGAGCTGGCGGAGCTTGCCCGGCGCTCGAAGGGTGGCTGTCTTCCGGCCATCCACCTCGAGATAGCCCTCTTGGGAGTTCCTGGAAAGATATTACAAGAGTTTATACTATTTTCGGGAGAATAAAGAATATTATTGCTTACCTTATGGCTCTCACTCGGTGCCACAGGCCATCGCTGACCTTGGTGCCATTGAAGCGTATGTCCACCTCACCAGATCCCAAATCATAGCGGAAGTGCAAGTATCTAGGGATCGGAAATATAAATAGATTTGATCCTGAAAGAGAACCCAATCCCTTAACTCACCCCTGCTCTATGCCCAAGGACAGATAGTCGTCGTGCTCCTCCGTCGTGCCCTGGCGCCCCGTCCACAGGATCACGCCGTTCTCCGAGTGCGTCTTGATGCGCAGATTGAGGTCGATGCTGTAGCTGATCACCTGGCTCATGGTGTCCGCGTCGTTGTAGTGAAAGTAGCTGTCGCTGCCGGCGAAGCAGGCCCCGAAGTTCTTGCGGACGCCCTGCACCTGCGACTGGTGCTCGGCGGACAGGTCGAACTTCTTCAGCAGGCTCCAGTCGGTGTGGGTTTGCGGTGTGCTGGAGGCATGCTGATCCTGCAGCTTGATGGTATCCCCGCCAGCCTGCATCACGGGGGTCAGGAGCTCATCGTCGTTGTAATCATCGCTGTACTGCGACTGCGAGGCGTCTTCGTTGGGTGAGCCGGCAAACTGGACGGGACTGGGCTGGAAGGGGGCCTGGACCTCGGACTTCTTGTGGCTGGAGTGCGTGTTGGAGTTGGACATGATGCGCTTCATGTCCTGGGCCAGCTGCTTGCGCTGGTACTCCTCCGTGCCGTCGGAGGCGTCGAACAGCGTCTCGTCGAACACAAAGGCGTTCTCATCCTCCTCGTCGTTGTCATCACTGGGCTTGGGGGTCTGGCTGGATGCCGCCATGGCATCCGCGTACTCCTGCTGCTGCAGGCTGGCCACCCAGTCGTTGCTGTCCTCGAAGGTGAGGATGTCGCTGTCGGGGTTCGTCTGGAAACTTTCGTAGTGGGTGGGCAGGCGGCTCAGCTTGCGGGCGAAGGCCGCGTTGGGCTTCTGGTGGTGCTCGTGCTTGCTGGCAAGGTGTTTCCCGGCGAGCTTGGGCCTGGGCTTGGGTTGGGCTGTGGTGGTGGATGTCTGGTGATGCTCCTTGAGCTCCTTCTGCTGCTGCTGTTGCTGCACAAAGCGGAATATGATATCATCTTCGATTTCCTCGTTGCTCAGCGCCCCCGCTGTGGCTGCCTCATTCATCTCAGGAGCTGCGGTCGTCGTGCTGGTCGAGGTGGTTGACGTGGTGGAGGTGGAGGTGGAGGCACTCGTACTCGTGCTCGTGCTCGCGGCAGGGGTTGGCTTATGCAAATTCCTGTGCTTCTTGGAATGCTTCTTGTGCGGCAGGCCAGCCACCTTCTTCGGTGCTTGGGCCTCGCCATTGTCCTTCGTCTCGAGGACCTTGGACTTGTGGATGCCCAACTCCGGCAGCTGCTCGGGCGGCACTTCGGCGGCCTTGTTGCAGCGCTCGTTGTGGATGCTGCAGCGGCACTCGTAGGTCTCCATCTGGGGAACGCACTCCGCCAGCGGGCCGCAGGGCCGGGCCACACAGGCGTGGGGGCAGTTCCCGATGTTGCTGCCCCCCAGTGCCTCCGCCACAATGCCCAGCGAGTGGCCATTGATTTCAATCTGTAAGTGGCGAACAAAGGAGCATAGAGGCAAGTCAAGACGGCACACACACTCACCTTCTGGATGCAGCCGACGAAGAAAGGCTTGTACTTGAGGTCCAGGGGGAGCCGGTCCACGTGGTTGACGCCGCCCACAAAGAGATTCTGGTCCAGCGACAAGTGCCAGAAGCCGTTCGACGAGATGGTCATCACCTCCTGGTACTGATCCACCTGAGGGGTTCGCAATCAAATTCAAAATCAAAAGGTAATTCAAGGATGTCAGAGGGCCATGTTGAGATTTCGCACCTTGAGCACGGCCAGGCGAGCCGTTCGAGAGATCCTGATGGTGTGCCATTGACCCAGACTGAGGGAATGCTCACTCCTGTGAAGGGATATGGGAAGTTTAGTTGGAGAATCCTTTGAATAAGGCAGTCCTTACTCACCTCACTAAAGCCGGACCACTGCCCAGGTCAAAGGCAAACTCCACAAAGCCTTCGTTGAGGTAAAGGGCTATGAAATCGCCTCTGTTTTCCGGTCCCGAGTACAGGATCAGGCCATCAGACTGCTCGGGCTTCAGGGTAACCTTCAGCTCCAGCCAGATGAGGGCACTGTCACCCAGCGGGGCATAGCGCAGGAACGAAGAGCCATTGAAGGCGGGGACCTGGAAAAGAGGTATTCTATTAATAGAATGCTTAAGGTAGACTCTGAAGAAGAAACCCACCTGTAAATCCATGCGAATCTCACACAGATCGCCCACAAAGCCTATGGGACACAGGCAGATGGCGCCCTGATCCGAGGGCAGGCACTTGCCGCCATGCTGGCAGGGATACCTCACACACTTGTCCGTGGAGCAGTCCTCTGTTTTCATAATTAAATATTAGCAACAATTATTATGAGGGAAATCTCCACAACTCACGTATATCGAATCCATTGATGACATCGCCCAGGGGATGCTCGGTGAACTTGTAGTCATGCTCGTTGGCCACAAAGCGACGTATGCAGCCGGCAAAGCCCTCGGCCAGAGGCAGGCGCTTGGCCAGGCCCGTGATGTTGCCAATACCTCCTAAAAAGACAGGCTCCCTAAAGGTAATCCTTGAGAATAAACCCTGAAAAGGGATGTAAGCAATCAGGAAACTATGTTTAAATAGCAGAATTATAGAAAACCTTACATTCGACCTCCCCTGCACCTTGGTGCCATGGTTGAGCACCAGCCAGGCATCCCAGCGATGGCGATAGATGATCACCGAATTCCATTCGTTCAGCAGGATGGTCTCCCTGGATCGCACGCTGCCCACGCCGGAGCCGCAGTCGAACCAGAACTCCACGAAGCCCTTGTTCAGCAGGAGAGCCATGAAGTCGCCGGTCAGGTCGTCTCGCTCGCCGCTCAGCAGGATGATGCCGTCGAAGGACTCTGGACGGAACTCGATGCGCAGCTGGACGTGCTTGTAGGCGCCGTGGAGGGCCGGGAAGGCCAGCCAGGATCGCTTGGCAAAGCGCGGTACATGGGCACGTAGATCTGTATGGGGATTACAGAGATAAGCCTTAAAGGATTTCATAAAAGAGAGGGGGATTGAGCTCACCTTCCTGGCAGCCCGGACCCGTCTTGCCAAAGGGACACAGACAGCGGGAGCTGGCGGCGGTGGCCTCCAAGGCACAGATGCCATCGGTGCCACAGTCCAGGCTGCAGCTCGGACCGCTGCAAATGAAGTAAAGTTGGAATAACTACGGAAATAGTTGGCTCTTTGTGCCAAATATTGGTTTATTAGATTAAGGTGCTCTCGGAATGTGTACACACTCCATACTTGTGCTGCACAAATGCCCCACAAGGGGGAACGAGAAGCCCTTGACAACGTTTTCGAAAGGACCCTGCCTCCTCGTCTTGGGATGAATATGTATAAAGGAATTTTGGCCACGCTCCCAATCCCCCTTTTATAACCCACCTGTCTGTTGGCATGGCCACGTCCACCGTCGTCCCTGGCCCTGATATGTTGTCCCTCGTGATATGCATTTGGACCTTATTGCTGCTAATGTTATTGTTCCTCCTCCGGTTCTTGGCGTTGCTATTCGTATTGCTTGTCTGCTGATATGTTTGCGATTTGCTGCTGCTGCTGCGTCTTAAGTTTAATTGATTATTGTTGACGTCGTCGTAGACGGACATGTCCGACTTGTAGCTGTAGCTATAGTCGTCTCCGTCGCCGTCGCCATAATCCGCGTCCATCTGGCTCTGGGCTGCCGTGGGCAATCTCCGCGTGGTCGTGGTAGTGCTGGCCCTTGTGGTCGACGACGACGGCGGCGGCGGCGCTGTGGACGGGGGCGCGGTGCTGGCCGCCTTGAAGTCGGCCACATCCGGCTCCTGGACTCCCTCGGACTCCGAGTTAAAGTTGATGCTCTCGGCTGATATGTAGTAATCGTTAGAATTGACTTTCTGTTGCTGCTGCTGCTGCTGCTCCTGCTGCTTGCGCTGCTCCTGTGCGTCCTCTAGCTCGCCGTAATCGTAGCTATCGCCCTCCGATCCGGACTCGTCCTCGCTGTTGCCCTCCGGCTGCGAGCCGGACTGCTGAGCAGATCCCCCAAACTCCGGCGACTTGGCCAGCGACTTGCCGTCGTCGTTGGCCAACTTGGCGCTGAAGGAGGCGCCCTTCTGGTAGAGCACATCCTCGTCGGACTTGCCACGCCCCTCCGAGCCATTGGCAGTGGCATTAATTACTGAAAAATCAGATTTAGATACAGTTACGCCTGGCTCTTAGCTTTTATTATTAATTAAAACTTGGGTATGGACAGCAGGGAAGGCTTAGGCATGGTGAAAAATATTTTTATTCAATTAAAACTATCAGAAAAACTAAAAAGTACCTTTCAAAATGGCCCAGGAAGGCTGGCAGCTTTCAATTGGAATTAAAACTTAAAAGTTTATACTCTTACAAAGAAGTTACAAGCTTTTTTTATGCAAAAATTGCTCTGTAACTATTTATTAATTAAAAATAACAAACTCTTCTTCATATATAAACACATAATATGCAATATAAACAAGTGTAAATACAAAATAAACATTTAAAATAACATAATTTAGGATAAAACCTTCCAAATAAACTCCTTTAATAAAGGATTCTCCCTCTATAGCAGGGTATGACTTTTAGGGAAATACTAGTTAGTTGGACATGTAATTTTTTCGACACATTGCCAAAAATGCACAAATTAAATGCAAAACGCATACAGCACAGCCACACAAAGTAAACCCCGAATAACAACACAAAAATATCAATTTGCCGACTTGCCAAAGGCAGGCAGCATCGTCGAAGCGAGCAACAATCACAAAATAATAATAATTTCCCAGAACGAACATAAATAATAACACAGCGTGGCGGCGCCGCATGCAAATGTAATCGGGGGGCTAATGCCAGACTCTAAGCCCTGTCCATTACAGCCTGATTTCCAAATAATGGCCAAAACGAAACGAGAACGAGAACGAGACGAGATGAAATGAAGTGAAATGGCAAATTGCAAATCAATTTTGTGGCCACTGGAATCTGCATGCTTGTAGCCTCACAGCCCATCATCATGACCATATTCATTTAGGCATCCCAAACGCACCTTGACAGCTGTAACCGTTCTTGTTCAGCTCGTAGCCCTCGATGCAGTCGCACTCGTACATGCCATCGTGGATCTCGTAGCAGAGCTGCTCGCAGGGGCTGGTGTGTCCGCAGTGACCTGTGTGGGCGATCAGAGGGTTGGGTTGGGGTAAGAGGGTTGCTCCCATATAGATGGACGATAAGGACTAAAGGGAAAATAGTCCGTTTGGGTTTGGCCCTGTTTCTGGCGGTGGGTTCATAATTTCAGTTCAGTTCACTTGAGTTTAGTTGAGTGTCCTGCGTGTCTACGTCGGTTTCAGTCCAGTCCTGACCCGGCCTGGCCTAGCCTGGCGCCGAGTGTGTGTGTTCCTGGGTGTGACCGACGTGTCCGCAATAAATTCTAATAAGCTTTAAGGACTTTGGGCCTGGTCTGGTCTGGTCTGGTCTGGTCTGGTCTGGTTTGTTCTGTCCTGTTCCCCGGTCTCTGACTGTGGCATACGCTTTTGGTAATTTACGGCTGGCCATGGCAGCACCTGACCACCCACAAATTCATAATGACTACTTAAATAACTCCTCAGCTGGGCGATGGTTCGTTCCGTTGTTGAAAACTTTCCCCGTTCAATGGCAATTTAAATGCAAATTTCTCATAGGCAAATCAAAGCCTTTTATGCAATGCATTCAGCGCCACTTGACACCGAAATGGTGCCACTGAGGCACCAGGCAGGGGAAATAAGTGTAAGAAAAGTAAAACATTACAAGCATTACGCATACGCCCGAGTGGCACCCGGGCCCGGCACTTACGTCACACATTGTATTAAATGGAACGAGAACACACACAGGAGGCACCACTTTCTGAGCCCGAGCTAAGGCTGAAGATGGAAACGGAGACACGAACACGTCAGCTACTCTGTTAAAGTGCCATCAAAAGGGCGGGCAGGAAGAGGGAGCTGCTCCTGCATGCATGCATGCCGGCGCTTGCTAGTTGATTAAGCAACTGTGGAGGACGATTAAAGTGCAGTGGACAAGCAGAGGAATCCATTTGCATATGCACACACAAGAGCCGGTGCTGTTGCTGTTGCTGTTGCTGCTGCTGGTGTCCTGTATGTGTGCCGCCGGCTGTGCATTGCGTATTCAAATTGAAATTGAAAAATCGCATTTTGTATGCAATTGAAATCGAAGTGTCAGCAGCACACATCAGCATCGTCGTCGTCGTCGTTGCCAGTGACAGATTCAACCCCACGGGTCCTGAAAATTCGACAACCAGCCGCTGTGTTTGACTCCCGATCCCAGGCTGCTCTTTGGTCTCTGGTTTTCTGGTTTTGGGCTACTCTCACGCATAATTAAGTCGCTCATTAACGTCAAAGGCTTGTTTCGGTCACACAATAGGGCGTAGTCGTCGCCGTCGTCGCTTATTGATATGTCAAGGGGGTCGGTGACTCTTCAAAAAAAGGGGGGGTGGAAATGCCAGGACCAAATACCCGAAATTTCCACAATTAGGCACCTGGCCAGGGGCGGTGGGTGGATGGGCCACAGTTACAGTCACATATGTCAAACGCACCTTGAAAGGCCGCCTCCTCTGGCTCCGCTATCGCACTCACTGCGGCGCTGGCCGACGAGAGCACGAGGAGGAGCCACACGCAGCCGGCTCGGTAATGGTGATGCTGACGCTGATGCTTTGAAGTTGACATGCTGCACTCTGTCCACAGGTGTGCGGCGCAATGGGGCGTATGCTTGATGCGGGAAGGGCTCCTCGTCGATAGCTCCTCGTTCGGCGCTCGATTCAATTGTCCCGATTCCGATTCCAATTCCAATTCCAACTTTGGCCATCAGCCAGCGGCGAGCATGGAGCGTGCATGCGTCTCGACGTTGCCTCCGCGACTGTTGCTCCTTCGGTTCTTTGGGGCTCCTTCAGCTCCTGCCAGCTGCTACTGCTCCTGCTCGTGCTCCTGCTGCTACTGCTCCTGCTACTGCTACTGGCTCTGCTCCTGCCTGAAAGGACATACACAAGCGCGCAATTAGTAGGCGGCAAAAGCAAAGGCAAGAGAGCTCAAGCCGACGCGAACGCAAATCAAGTGGTCATTATAATATAACCGCAAATTGCTAAACACGCAATAGCCAAATGGAGCCTCTCCGGTGAGGCGCTATGTGTAAGTGTGTGTGTGTGTGAGGTTGAAGGGTGCGGGGTGAACAAGGTGAGCATTAGGCAAACACTGGAAAAATAAAGTAACACTCATTTACAACTTGGTGTGGAGTATAGAATCACTTAAATAGAGTAATGCGAACTACTGAATAAAGTAGTATAGAAATAATAATACAAAAATTTTTGAAATCTATTAAAAATGTGCACTAAAGTATGCAACGAAATATTTTAAGCTTCATAAATAATTATTGTAGCATACCTTTGGGCACCAATTTTAATAGAAATCGAATTTAAGGCGATCTGGGTAGCCCCGATAATATTTTGTGGATTTTACTAAATTGGTGTGGATTTTATATAAATAGTTTGACTGTCTAAAAGTATGCTATCAATATTTTGTTATGAAATCTCTAAACTCCTTAGACTCAACTCATATATAACAAAGTCTTTAAAGGACTTCCAGCTTATATAATTTATTTGTAAGCTTTTGGAAACTGTTAGGAGAAGTATTTTACCCCACGAACCTCTTAAAATACTAAAACCCAAGTAATTAAACGAAAAACTCATAGAAAACCTTCAATAACGCCCACAATTTTGTTACTTTTGACTTATTTTTAGACCAACTTCTTTCCTCGAGTGTGGGCCTGAACATAGGCTTGAGCTCTGGCATGATTCATGGCGTTTCGTGGCGTTGGTAAAATCAATAGGAGCCGCCATGGCAACGCCGCCACAACAAATAGACAAGACCCCCATCAAGGGTGGCCACTCCCATTACCCTCACCGCCCCCCATCTAGCCCACCCGAAACCCAAAAACCCAAACCAAATTCCACTTTGCCACCTGCCACCGCCTGGCGTGGCGTCCTACCTTAAGCCAAATACTGTGTGTGGCCGAGTAATTAGAAATCAATACGGACACAATTCGGCAAAGTGTGTACACTGGAGGCGAAGGCAAACAGGCGGGCGCGCTGGGAGACCCCCAGATAGTAACAGTAGTTGATGGAAAAATCGAAGAAGGAAAAACCGAAAATTTTCATTGGTCCGTTTTTTGTTTTTTAGGGCCCTTTCCGCTGGCCAATTCGAAATTGAAATGTCAAATGTCTCGAAGATGGAAGGAAACGGCGTGCAAATGTTGTTAAGCCTTGGTTGAAAAGGAAAACAACAAAAACAAAACACACACATCTCTTCTATATCTCTCTCCCTCTCTCTCTCTGGCTCATCTCTATCTGCGCTGTCTCTTTCTTTCTCTCTTGCTGGCCCGGCACTTAACCCGTGCTCGAGAAATGTGTAGCATACTTACTGGGGCAAACATTGCAGCCGCAGCATGAAATCGCTTCTCCGCCGCTTCAGCATGCCTCTTCCTGTCCCTCTGCCCTTCCTTCTCCCATCCGCCCTTTCTTCCCTTCTGGTTTTTTGTTTTTGCTGCCTTATTTATTTATACTCTTCGGTGCCCCAGCGGAGTACACATCAGAGCCTGGACCAGGAAGTCCCCCAGACGACCGGATGTTTGATTTGATTAATTAAGCTAAACCAACTGGAAGTTGCTTCTGTTAACTGTTTTGCGCTGATGTTGCCATATTTTTTTGGGTTGTTTCAATCGTGTAAAATGCAACTTTGCAAAAGCGCTGATCAAACTATAAATAGATGAGCACAAAAATGGTAAAAAAGCGAAGCAATGTAACCTTTTTGGGCCATATTTTAAAGCGAATTTCTCGGGTTTATAAATCATTTTGTAATTGGCAGTTACCAAGTACTTCTTTTATAATTTTCTATCAGCATTTGGATAATATATTCCTGAGGCTAAGTTTACTTTATTTTAAGGGATCTTTAAACTACACAAATTGCCTCAACTAATATGTTCAACTTAGACTTCTTTATATCTCGAAACACAAGATCTACCCTATATGGTAAACCTTCTATCTCCAGTATGCAGGACATAACCCTTCTCAAAGTCCCATTACCCCCTCATCAAATGTTAAGTTAGTGTATGCAATCGTTGTTGGAGCAGCCTCGCTGCACGCGTACTATATATATTTTTATGGCAATTTTCATATGCCTGCGCTTAAAATCGCGCTGACTGCCTACGGCCTCGGGCTGGTTTTCCCCCCGTTTTTCACTTTCCCCCCGCCACCATGTCTGCACATGTGTGTGCCGCTCGCGCTGGTTGTGCGTGCAAAAAGAAAAGTTCTCGTTTTTTATAAGTTTGACGTAAGGGGCTAAAAAACCCATCGCCATTCCGCAGTGTCTCAAGTTGAGTCAGTTGAGGTTTCTCCTTATTTTTTTTGTTGCTGGCGCTCTTTCCCGTTTTTGGGGGGCGACCAAATGTTGCCGTATTCATTTATATCGATTTTTCCACCTTGGCTATTTACACACACAGCCCCGCACACTCACTATGCACACACACTACACAACGGCAGACGGGAGACTAAGGGGGAAACGGTTGACATACTAGCCACATACTTCTTTTTGTCCGTTTGTATTTGCGCACTCTGCACGTTATATTTTCGCATTTCTTTCATTCGGGATTTCGTTTTTCTTCTCTACTCCCCCCGCGCAGCCCCTGCCCCAGCCAACCCCTTTTTGTTGTATTTTTCGTTTTTTTTTTTTTTGCATTTTTATTGCGTTTTTAATGGCATTTCTTTCCGGTACGACGCCTCCGAATGGCCAGCTATGTAGATGGCTGAAGCCTGTCGTCCTGTCGCTTGGAGTATGCTTTGTGCGGATGAATGTTTGGGGGATTCCCCCTTTAAGCTACCCCCCGACAAAAATGCATGTGGGGGAAAACTCATTATTCAGGTAAGCTGCTGCCAGCAGGAAAAACGTGCGCTCATTTGGATGGAAAATACTGATGTGCCGTGGCCTCAGAAACTAATTAGAAAGCATCGGTTTCGAAATTAATAGGCAGAGTCCCAACTTGATTCCTAGGACTGGGGGTCTCTTCCCCTCTCGATTTTCGGCATTCGGCGGAAAGTTGATCAACCTAATTAGCCGGCTAATGGAGAAAAATGAAGGCTCCAAGTGGCTGTGATTTAATTATACAATTAAGAGCTCATTGGGCAGCGATATCTGATGGCTGATATTGGATAGTTGGCTGCTGGCTGGCTGACTGAATCCATATTATTCTGTCACTGGGCGGCGCCATTCATTTATCACAGATTACCCAGCGACTTTTTATTTGAGTTGAGTGAAAGCCCCGGGATAAAGTTTATGCATCGTAAATCGTAAACTCAAAACTTTCCCCGCACCAGAGATACTTGATACGTGACCACAGAGTGGAATTTTTCGCCGGAATGCCTGGCATCGAGGGCCGGGCCCTGGAGTTCTGACCATAACAAATGATCAAATTGCTCGGGAGAGCCGGAAACTTTTGTGCCAGAGATATGCCACGAAAAACTATGGGTTCAGTGTTCAGTGTTCTCAGTGAAAGTGAGCCGGATAAGTGGTAACCGAATTATTTGCATTGCACATATCTCTTCTCCTTTTATCCGATAATCGCTCTTGGAGTGGAGTGGAGAGTGGCCAGCTTTTCGGGGCGAAACTTCCCAGTAAATGGGGGGCTAAGCCTCGGCTGCTTTTCAATTATTTAGGAGCCTGCTCTCGATTCCATGGCTAGTTTATTGATTCAAAAGCAAAAGGCAAAAGGCAAACAAGGCCAAACAAAATGGCAGCTAGCAGCCAGCAGCAGAATTATATCCCATATCCACGGCTGCTATTCCTGCGGCTGATGTCACGCAAAAACTTTCTATACCGAAAGAAGGCCAATGGGGGCAGGTCCCGGGGAAAGCGGAAAAGTTAAGTTGCAAAGAAACAAAACAAAGCGAAACTAAAAGCGGCCAAAAGAAATGAAACAGAAGCAGTGGCAGAAACGGAAAACAGCAAACAGAAAACCAAAACCGAAAACAGAGGCTGATGATGGTGAATCTGAAGCACAAAGGGAAACCGTTAGGGCAGCAATAAATTGTGTTTTTATAAGGCAGGTAAATAGAGCACCAAATCCGTGGAGAGCCAATTGGGTGGCCAGCAACCACAAAATACACACAAAAACAATATGGGGCTCGCACTTGGGCACTTGGGGATGATGGCTTCCAGAAGCGGCGGGGAGGCGGGTCTCCTCGAATCAACTCGATTCACGCATGCCAGACTTCTGACTCCCCGAGAAGCTGGCCAAAGTGACAAGCGGGAGACAAGCGAGCCGAGGCGACCACAGTGGAGACCCGTTAATAGGGCTAATCTGCCCCACCTTCCATCCATCGTACCATCCATTCATCGTCATTAAAGTGGCTCCCCTCGGAAGCCTTAAATTTTGCAAGGAATTTTCGAGGGTGCGAGGGAAAACTAAATTACTTTGTAGCTGCATTCAAGCACGAAATCTGATAAACGTATGACCTTTCCTTCAAGGCTGTTTCATGTTTGATTTAATTGAGAGCACGATAATAACTATAGCCCTTCAGCCAAGGTTGCCTCAGTTGTTAATTGAATGCAAAATATAGAGCAAGGAAAAAAGTCCCCCCACCTTCTGTTCACTTTTTTTAGTAATTAGCGCATGCAGGGAAGGTAATTAAAACAATTTTTGTGCAGTGGCCATCAGAGTATACATTTATAAACCAATTTGCAGGGAGTTCTTGGTATATAGTAAGCGGAA
This sequence comes from Drosophila rufa, assembly GCA_018153105.1. NCBI lineage: Eukaryota > Metazoa > Arthropoda > Insecta > Diptera > Drosophilidae > Drosophila > Drosophila rufa. The sequence continues at coordinate 9,090,818 of JAECXS010000002.1, forward strand.
CACTATACTGTTTTTGTAGCATACTTTTTGACGCCTCCATATAACTAGAGATTTAAAACCGCTAGCCAATTTTATTGAAATTTGAGGGAAATGGATTCACCTTAAAACTCCTGAAATATGGGTATACAATGGCCAATTATTTTTCTTGCTCCCTCTGCGGAGTACGATCAAAATGTGAATCGATACAATCGTACTATAAGGAATTGTAAAGGAATCGGGCAATGCTATACAGTAGAGATGGAAAACCACCGATGGTAATCGATCTAAGTTCAGTTATCTTAAAGTAAGGCTTATTATTGTCCCTACTCTCTGTGGAAATGTAATAAAAATGTGAATGGGATTAAGAGAAATATAATCGGAGTCCCAAAATCTGGCTACACTATAAAATACAGATGGTTAACATCAATCATAATCGATTTAAAATCGATTTTTGCATACAAAAATATGATTCTATTCCCGCTCTACTATGAAACCTTTTTCAACCTCATGATTGAATTGGAACTGTGCACCGAAACCTTTCTCTCATAGTTCCAACGATTTCAGTAATTAGTTCCTTATAGGCCACACTGTAGCTGCCTTGAGGTTTGGCGCGTTTTTCTTGCGGCTTATCCCTGCCTGGGCCTTGAGTGCCAGGACATCGCACTAAATATATATATATCCTCCTATATGCGGGACGCGGGCCTAATTTATGGCGAATTCGCAGGTGCGCGCGCCTTACTTGAAAGCTGTCAAAGACCGCATTCCTTTCGCCAACAACAACTACAACGGAGGCGGCCAACAACAAAGTAATTTCCCAGCAAGGACCTCAGGACTAAAACAAAAGCAAAACCCACACAAGCCCACCGCACACACATACACACACAGCTTGAGGGGGAGCAGAACGTGACGTCTGTGTGTGGGTGCTTTTTGGCGAGTGTGCGTGTGTGTTGGTACAAGTGGGCGGAGGAAACTCTGTAGTGCAGCGAAAAGGGGGAACTCCCGAACGCTCGAAAGGACTTTTGAACTGGTTGGCAGTGGCGGCGATGTGAACGAACTGGTAATTATCAACATCATCGTTGCAACTTTAGTTTGACCCAAAAATCACAATAAATAAAAGTGGCGGATGTGTGTGTGTACATGTGTATTGGTGGGGGATACACGTACACTTGTGAGTGTGTGTGGAGTGGCCACTTGAAGTGCGCTTTTCCTCTTCTTACTCGGCCCCCTGCCTTACTGGCCACATAAATTTCCATTATTTCATTTCGCATTTTTTCGTCTCCGTAAACTACACACAAATACACGCACACTAACAGAGAATACAAGTACAAATCCTTACGGTTTCTGTTTCTGTTGCTGTTGCTGTTGCTGTTGCTGTTGCTTTTGCTGCTGCTGCTGCTCTTCTTCTTCTCCTTTTGGCTGCCTCTGGCCAAGTACCGTTACTCTGCGTGGTCTTCGCTGATTTCTGCTTCTGCTTTCGCTTCTGCCTCCGCCTCCGCCTCCTCCTTCGCCTTGTGCTTTATTTTTCGGCTTTCAGCGATTTTCGTGGTATTTACATTTACACACTCCCGCACACTCGCACACTCTCACTCACTGGGACACATTCAGCTGTCGTATAAGCTGACTTTCACATTGCACTTGCACGAATTTTCAATCGGAGCACAAGCACTCGCCGTGTACAATATACAATTACCGTGGATTTCCACGTTTGGCTAGTTTCCTGCTCTGCTATGGCTCTACCTTGGATTCGTTGTCGAGCATCGTTGTGCGGCTGTGGCTATGGCTACGGCTACGGCTATGGCTGCGGCTGTGTGTATATATATGTGTTATTTTGGTTGTATCCTGCGAGCGGATGTCTGATGACGACGGATACGGATGATTTCTGGCGTTCGAGCGATTCCGTTTGTTTTTCGGGGAGCGTAACGTTTTTACACTCTAATTGACGGGAGACTACTGAGCGTATGAGTATCGAAACGGAATGGAAGTGCCACTTGGCAGGGCGACAGAGAGGATGGGAGAGAGAGAGCCATGAAATGTAGCCGGAGGAGGAACACAAACCCTCGGAGAGAGAGCAGCACCAGCCGGAGCCAGAGAGTCCTTGGTTCTTGTGCCTTGCTGTTATTGTAATATCCGTTCGGACGATTATCCGGCCATGAAAAGAGGCGCCAATTCAATTCGCACAGTTAGCCTGGCTAATAGGGTTGCCAGGGTGCCGATGCTAATTGATTAGGTTTAAATTTGTAATTTTCCAAGTCAAAATTTAGAATAAGATGTATCGTTGCATATTTGAAGGCCCCATTTATAGTGATTTATTGGCCATAAGTAGTGTTTTAAGTATTTCGATCAATTTTCAGTATATTTTTTTCTTATACTTCTTTATATAAAGTATTGCATTCTTGCTAGAAAAATTGTAAGGCAGACTTTTGAGGAACCCTACGGATATCATTTTCGAAAATAGACAGTCAACCAATAAGTAAACAACGAACACCTGGCTACCCTGAACTTTCACCCATATCCACCCTCTCTCCCCCTATCTCTCACCTCGCTCTCTCCCAGCTGCTTCTATACTCTCCCACGCACGCATGCGCCCCCAGAGAGAGCGACAAAACATTCCGGGCTCGCAGTACAACAACAGACAGGCGAGAGTGTCAAAGGACATCAGAGAGTGGCGGAGAGCGAATGTTAATCAACAGTGTTGCGCTGCCAGCGAGTTAACAGTTAACAGCACAATAAACACCTACGGAGAGCCACCGACACTTTAAGGGACATAAGCCCATAATGAACTCGGCGACACGCGTGGACAAAAACAACACGAGACGCCTTGGAAGGGGGGACTGGGCGATGGGGCGGGCAAAGGGTACTGTGTGTGTGTGTGTGTGCAGTGGCCAGTAAGTCAGCTGATCGGGTTGCAAGGGTTGTTGAAGGGTTGTTGTGTTTGCCTGCCAAAAGAAATGGATAAAAAAAACACTCACATATAGGCGACAGGAGCAGGAATGTCCAGGCCAGGACCTCCGCCTCCTCCTACAATGGTAACCGAGACTTGGCAAGTCTGCGGCATTGCTGTTGCTGTTGTTGTTGTTCTTGTCGTCGGCGTTGTTGCTGCATTGACAAGTCAACGTTACTAATGACCCGGCGCTATTCATGACCCCCGACAAAGGCAACGACATATAGTACAGCATGCTGGTGTATTTGTGTATGACAGCACTGGGAGAAAAACTATCTGCAGGATTTACTTTTACAGAAATTCAGAATAGGCCGAATCGATTTTATTTCGTTTTAATTTTCGGACAAGGTAGGAGCCTGATAGAAAATGCGAGGAAAGCAAAACCTAAATGTGTATGTTTTGTGTTTGTAATCCCCAAAGTGCGGTGCATCAATGTTTGTCTCAGTGTTTGTCCTTTGTCGAAGGCTTAGTGGGTGCATTGCCCCACTCCTTGACAAACGGCCACCCCTTGGAGTTGCAGCAAATGAGGCATTAATATCCAGCCGGGGACCCACCGAGCCCAGAAGCAGGACCTCTTCCCTTTCGCAGGCCCTCGGGCTTCTCTGCTTGCACCCCGGCTCGGCTGGCTTCCAAAGCCATGTTTTCGAGTATGTCAGGGCAAATATTAGTATTCCACTTCAGTGTGAGCATTTTGTAATGGAAAGTGTTGTTGTCGTCGTCGTCGTCGTCGTAGCTGTCGTCCCGCTGCATATCCATCAGAGGAGCAGCCAAGCGCAAGTAATGTGTCACATTACAAATGTTGTTCCCCATCCCAAGTCCCGGCCCCGATGCAGTTGAAAAACAAAAGTATTAACCACTCAACTAGCTGGAATCGACACAACCGTAGAAGCAATAAGCGGCACTTTATTAACTTATCAAGCAGAAGCGAAAATCATGGCGATTATTGGGGAATTGGGGCGGGAGATGGGTGGATTTAGTGCAGCAGCAGCAGGGCATTAGTATAGAAGACCAAGGCCAGATCGCTTATGTGCTGACTATCGCTGTCATCAGCCAATATTTTATCCTTTGGCGGGTCCTCCCCCCCAGCCAGCCAGCTGCCAATTTCCATTACATTGCGCCAGTTGACAAACTCATTGTACCCAAACAGCCCGCAGATGGTGGCTGCGGTGGCATACAGGCAGAGATATGTGTCAGCGATATAAGCAAGGATAAGTGTCTGACTCACCTTGCTCCAGATACAGATCGCGATAAGCCGTAGGCAGCCCCAGGCTCCGGATGGCGTTCTGCTCACGCTCCACCTCGTTGCATTGAATCCTCGCCAGCAGCTCGTACACCTTCTGGGGGCTCAGGTGTGGGGCACATGTCTGGTGCTGCAGCACGTACAGCAGCAGGACTCTGGGAGGTGATGGTTAAAGGATTGGGCTTATGCTGGTTTAATTCTTGACTCACTGGTGAGTCCTCTGGTATCCGTAGGCGGGAGCATCGCTGGTCAGCAGCTCCAGACACTTGCCGGAGAGCAGCTTGCAGTTCGGCGGCTTCAGGTTAACAATGTCCCGCAGGCAGAAATCTGTGTCGATATAGAAAGGATTTAAGGTCTTAGCATTTATTTATTTATTAAATATTTCGCAGAGGGACTCACCCGACAACGTCCTGTTAAGCTGTCCCTCGTTCACCACCTTCGCATAGATCTCCGCCAGCTGCTCGTACTCTCCGTTGGCATCCAATTCCCCCAGTTTCAAAGAGGGTGGCAGCAGCAGGACATTCCTTTGAAAGGCAATGCTGAGGACTGCACAAAAATGGATGTGAGTGCACATTTAAATTAATTGCTGGTGCAGCGAAAACGCCTTACTTTCACCGTGGATGCCCTGCTGCGGCTCAGCACCACCCGATCTCTCCCGGATGTGCTCCATCCGGTGCAGCAGATGGTAGTAGAGTTGGCGTTCGTATCGCGTGGGCGCCACGTAGCGCAGCTTCTCTGGAATCGACATGGACAGGGCATAAATAAACAGGAACATCCGTCATCCGTATCGCGAGTGCACGGTTCATTAGGCTCACGTTTTATCAGGAACTGCGAGAGCAGCAGGGCGAACGTGGAGCTGGCGCTGAGCCCGTGGCCGCAGGAGAGCCCGTCCAGGAGCCGGTAGATGCGATGCGGCAGCTCCTGGTCGGTGTCCCCGAGAATCGGGATCAGGCAGCAGCATCCGCTAATGGCCAGTATCAGGCTGAAGAGTTTCAGGTCCACGAGCAACATGTTGTCGGCTTACCAGTCCGGAGGCTTCTATGCATCGGTCTCGTCCCGGCCACATCGAAGTCACATCGGACGCGTCTTTGATTTCGCCACTTCATGAAGATTAATCGAGACGCATTTGTTCCGGTCGCCCAGCGCGGGGGCGAGCCAGTCGGCTGCCCGGCTCTCTTATTCGTCCCCGGGGGTGCGAGATATAAAGTTTCTCATATTAATCACAATTTACAACTTGAATACATTACGCAGATTGAAGGATTCGCTTTCAGTTTTGAATGGAAGTTAGCTATGGTATTTATGGTAGTCATATATTTATAAACAGCAGGCCCGAAAAAATCGCGTAGGACTTGAAATCAATTCATTAAATGTAAATAAAGTAATTTAATGGACAACAAAGGAGGAATCTATAGGATATAGATGTCTATTTCCGGAACAGAAAAATATGGAGCCTTGAAATTCGAACTATTTAAGGGACTACAAAATTAAGCTCTTTCGGATTTGTAAATGCTTTGCATACAATTTCATCGATGTTTATAGCTTCTTTATGATTTTCATACGATTTTTGCGTATACGTAACATATGTAGATTTTTCTTTAAAATATCCTTACAAATTTCTTAAAAGTAACGATATAACGATCCATTGTAACGCTGAATTTTAGTAATAATTGTTTTGAATCGGAAGCATTAAAAAAAATTTGTACATTTTTCTTGCAAATGACCTTTAAAATAATTCAGATCCAACAGATTTGACGGGAAAAAAGCGAGTCTGGCAACACTGGATAACGTACAAAGTACATATTTTCTACATGGTGAAATGTAAATTATACGTAATATTACATGGACAATCTGTTTTCTACGTGCAGAAATCTTACGATAGTCTAAAAACAATCGATAGTGACTTCGTTTTATAGCTCCGTACTCAGCCACACGAAAAGTGTTTCTAAGCACTTAGATCTTCACGTTTTTGTTCACTTACGTTGTAGATCGTTACGTTTTTGTTCCGAGCTGCTCTCAGCTCTCTTGCTCTCCCAATTTTTATGCTCTCCCACCCTTTATGGTGACTGTAGTTGTGTTCCCTTTATTGCTGAAATTCCACTTGGCGCGAACAAACGTTAATTTAAATTAACTTGAAGTGATTAAATTAAGTGATTAAAACCACTGGCCTTTGGAAGTCTGAGAAAAAAAACCAACCATGAATTCGACTGAGTGAGTTAATTAATTTTTATTAATACTAATTATATTACATTTAATTAATATAAACTTGATACATAATATATATACTAAATATTTATTTAAAAAAAACAACAAAATTCAAAAGAAATTTTTAATTTACCGTGTTATTTGTGTGGTTGAATTTATTAGTTAAGAAATCCTAGTGAGAAAAAAAGATGAAAAGAAAAGAAATCACAAGTGTTGAGTGCAAAATGCAAATAAGATTCAAGGATAAATTGGCAACGAAGAGGAGTTTAAAGAGGAGCCTTGAACGCTCGTTTTTTTGTGTTTGTGAAGTGAAGACAATTTCAACTGTCAACATTATTAAGACCTATTTTGTTTTAGCATAAATATATTTCTAAATAGCAATTAATACAAAATAAATAAATCGAATTTATTGAGTTTTGATTTCATTATCATATTTTTTAAATTTAGGGGGAAGACTGGATTTTTTAGGGCGAAATAATGACTATTTGAGATTTTTTAGGGGGAAAGCAAAATTTTAATCTGGCAACACTGCTGTCACCTCTATTTGATAAATTTTCTTTGTGTAATTTTTTGTAGTGAAACAGCACAGTTAAAATACAGTTAATCGGCTAAAATCAGAGACCCACAAGCGTTTCCAATGTCGGAGAACAAGGAAGAGACACTGGCCAGCTTCCAGGTAAGGCCTTTCAGGTGCCAGCGGGCGGAAGTCTTTCAATTTCGCTGCGCACATTGCGCTGCGTTGCGATGTGCTGGCTGTGTGGGTGACTTTGGAAGAAAAACTCCAATATCGAACTAAATATTTTCTTCGCTCTGGCCTGGTACCCTCCGCAGAATATCACGGGCATCGACGACGTCGGCGAGGCCTTCTCCCACCTGGAGGCCGTCAACTGGAACCTGGTGGTGAGTGGGCAGTGTTCCTTTGTTCGATCGTATCCGCACATGCGTGGTCAAAATTGCTAATTGCGTTTTCCCTTGCCCCCTGGCAGGATGCCCTGAGTCGGGTGATGCCGCACGATGATCAGCCGCTGGTCAGTCCCATCCAGCTGCCGGAGCCGCCGGCCAGGAGCAGTGTTTCCGTGGAGAGCACCAACGGCTTTCGTCCGCCTGGCTACGACGAGCTGCCCGGGCCGTCCAACGCTGGATTCTTTGCGGCCGCCCTGCAGAACCGGAACCAGAACCTGACCATGCACCAGCCGCAGCCGCAGCAGAGATTCCCCAGTGAGTTAACGAGATTGCGCCGCTTTCGTGCCTTGACTTGAAATGTATCTACTATAGCGTCACAATTGCTAGCCCAGCTCACGTCGAGCATCAACCTGGACCCCGCGTCCAGCCACAACAACAACCAGAATGTGATCGCATTCAACATCCACTTCAATCAGCAGCTCTACCGCATCCGCTTGTCCTCGGAGGCCACAGTTGGTAAGGCTCTCGCCTAATGCGATTCCCACGAAGATTGCCACCTAATCCCGATGAATGCCCTTTGCAGAGCAACTTAAGCGCAAGATCTTCGATGTGACCAGTGTGCCTGTGTGCCGTCAAGCCATCCGGGGCTGGCCGCCGTCCAAGGCCAGCGAGGCCCAACAGCCAGACATGCGCATCGGTAACCTGGACCTCGCACCGGAGAACGAACTTATCCTGGTGGATCTCACCGACGACGGCTTCATGGACACCGAGCAGTGAGTCCTTACCTCTGAGCATTCTTCTAGAAAAATACCTCAATAATAACTCGGTAAACTCTTGCAGGGACGACGTGACGCAACGGGCGGACAAGATATTCACCATTCACATTCAGTTCGAGTCGGAGGCGCTCACCCTGAGCCTGCCGGGCAGCACGACGATGCAGGCGCTCAAGATGAACGTGTTCGACATACAGAGCATACCAGTGCGGCACCAGGAGTGGACCGGCTGGCCCAACGGTTGTGACAACGAAACCACACTGGCTGTAGGTCGAACAGAGTCTTTAATCCGATCCAGGCTTAACTAATGGTCCCTTTGTTTTAAGCAATCTGGCATTGAGCTGTCCCACAGCTTCGCCGTGCGGAGTACAGCGGGTGCGGCTCAGAATTCCACTTCCAACCAGCACAACAACACCTTTGAGGTGGTCAACGTGGACAGCGAGAGCTCGGCGGATGAGTTCGAGGATGCCACGGACTTTAACAATGCCGAGTACATATTCACCGACTCACCGCCCACTCAGCCGCTTAACAGACACTTAAGTGAGCTGAGATTGAAAGAAACTTTCCTTGCAGAATTTTAAACGAGTTCCTACTTTCTAGTACCAAACAACACAGACGACGAGACAAGTGGTTCCACCCAGTTCGTGGAAAACTACAAAACCCTGTACGGAGAGCCATATCCAGAGTTCTTTGTGGGTAGTTTAGAAAGCGCCAAGCAGCTGGCCTGCCTTAAATCAGCGAAGGAGGTAATTGTCGGCAGCTTTTAGCAGTTTTTAGCAGTTAATCATCATGCTCTCTGTTTTTCTTTCAGCGAAAACTTCTTGCCATTTACTTACACCACGGCAAGAGCATTCTCACCAACGTTTTCTGTGATCAACTGATGAAACATGAGAGCATTATCCAGACCTTCAAGGAGAAGTTCGTCCTTTATGGCTGGGACATGACCTACGAAAGCAACAAGGACATGTGAGCTACTACTCAGATACGCGCCACAAAGCTTTCCATTTACTAATGTTTCCCGAAACGTATTCCTTAGGTTTCTCTCCTCGCTGACTGCTTGCATTAGCAGCAACGCCTCGCTGACGGCCAGGAACATCAAGCTGGACAAGCTGCCAGCCATCATGCTGGTGGGCAAGAGCCGTCAGCTGGGCAGCAACTGCGAGGTTTTATCTGTGATTCACGGTAGGTCTAGGGGAATCCCTCAACCTCTGGGATTTCTACATTTTACTCTTTTTTTTTTTCTTTCCAGGTAACATTGGACTGGATGACTTGCTAACGAGGCTCATTGACACCTGCGACATGTTCGAGGAGCAGCTGCAGGTGGAGATCCGACAGGAGGACGAGCGCGCCGCTCGGGATCAGGTGAAGGCGGAGCAGGACATGGCCTACGAGATGACCCTGCAAGCCGACATGGCCAAGGATGCTGCAAAACGCCAAAAGGAAGCTGCCCAGTTGGCAGAGCGCAAGCGCATGGAGTCCGAACGAGCCGAGGAAGATGCTAGACGCGAGTCCATAAGATTAGTTGTAAGTTATAGGATTTCTCTTATTTTTTAAGGAATCATTTCAAGGAATATGTTTCCCCGCAGGCTCAACAATCGCTACCTCAGGAGCCGTCCGAGCTGGAGGCGGGCACTTCCAAGATTCGCGTGCGCAAGCCCACCGGCGATTTCCTGGAGCGTCGCTTCTTCGTCAGCAATAGCCTGCAGGTAAGTGGAGATAGTTCCCAATGACCAAGATGGCCACTAACTTGAGTATCTGATCTTTCAGGATCTTCTCAACTTTGTGACCGCCCACGGCTTCCTCATCGAAGAGTACAAACTGATTAGCAGCTGGCCGCGGCGCGATCTCACCGCGATCGAGGGCAGCCAATCGCTGGAGACGCTCAAGCTGTATCCGCAGGAGACGGTCATCCTGGAGGAGCGATGATTCCGCTCGTTACCTTAAGGCAATTTCGTTCGATTGGGTTTAGTTCTCGCATTATTAATATTTGAAAACTGTAGAGTTATCTATCATTTACTACGTACTCTTATTGCGCGGAGCTGGCAACAAGGCTACAAAGAAGCATACACACTCCCACACACACACACACACCAACAAACCAACACAAACATATATACCTATATCTATAACGATAATGATAACTGATACTGATTAGCGGCAGTTAGGCGTAAATGTTTTATACAACAACCTACATATAAACATAAATAAACATAGGGATCCAGCATAATCCAATCGAGCAGCACGTCGTCACCCACATAATATGCATACAGCAGAGGAGGAGGAGTGGCGGAAAATGGCAGCGAATAAGAGAGAAAAACAAAATTACTGCATTTATGTTGGCTTGTTTTACTTTATTAATAATAAATTATATAACATGTACTGAACGCTCCGCCCCAAGTTACACTTGCGCCTAATTACACATAACAACACAACGCTGAGAATGGGGGGGGAAAAAGAGAGAGTGGGGCGTGGCAGGGCAGAGCCGTAGGGCGGATGGGGTTAAAAACAGGGAGCACACAGAACAGATACGAGTATTGGGAGGAGGTGGGGGTGGGCGACAGGTTACGCATCCAGATTCGGCGCCTAGGACTTGCCCAGGAACTGTTCGATGGGCGCCAGCACCACCAGCAGGATCAGCACCGCTACGAACAGGACCAGCACCACGGCGTACACTCCCAGCAAACCCTTGCGCATGCCCGCGTACTGAAAAAAGAAGGGGAATATCCGGATTATAAGGATAATGTCAGGAAAGTTGTTAACAAATTCTATAAAGTTAATTTACATTTAATAAATTAGCTGTTTGAGACTTCCTTACAAGATTTTTCGATAGATTTCAAAAAGATGAATAAACAAATTTAAAATTCTTTAAATTTCTGAGATTTAATAAATCAATTAAAGCTTTTTAATGATATTTGTAATCAAAATAAATGCTGAATATATTCCAGAATCCCGTCGATAAAGCTCTACTTACCGGCGCATCCATTTTCCTTTCCATGCTCATGCCATTCCGCATGGCATGCTGATGGTGGTGGGACAGGTCACCCATTTGGAAGTTGTTCGCCCGCTGGCTCAGGTGGCGCTCGGAGGCCATGCCCGCGACCTGCCAATGATTCAAGCACAAGCCGATCTGCACATTAATGGACGTAGCCACCGGTTCTCGGTTGGATGATGGATGACAGATGAATTAGTACAGAATGAATGAGCTTTTAGGGACACAACTAGAACCACTGTACAGGCAGGCGATGCAGGGTCTACTCTTTGTACACTTTGAGGACACATGAGACAGGGGCTAAGCCAAGCAAGCACCCAGAAGAGAGACAAACTTACGGAGAATATCAGGTGAACGAGGACGTGGACAACCACAAAGCTGACCAGGATCCAGTCCATCCACTCGGGCAACTCGGCCTTGGGCAGTTTCACGGAGAAGAAGATGGTCACAACTGGAAGTTAGAAAGGGTTTATGTGTCAATATAAAGATCAAACTGATCAAAAATCATCTTAGAAACCTACTTCCCAGAATGTGGGCCAGGTTACCGCCCAGCCAGTGGCCCCAGTTGAAGTACGGACGCTTCTTGTCGTTCGGTCCCGGTCGGAACAAAGCTCCGATGGGTTGGAGGAAGCACAGGATCACCGTGATCAGGCCGATGATCGAGTGGGCGTGCCACACGGCCCGCTTCAGCTCCACCCAGATGAGCACGTAGGCGGCAATAGTGAGCGACCAGGTGGTGACCATGAGCAGGCGATGCCAGGCGAACCACTGGTCCTTGCCGCAGCTCTGGCTGCCCACCCACGTCTGCTTGAAGTAGCGCGCAAAGATGATGCCCAGCGAGGTGGTGCCGATCCAGGCGGCGATCATGAAGGCGCCGTGCAGCTGCACCAGCAGCTTGCTGGATCCGCTCAGGTCCTGCACCTCCGCCAGATTGATGGCCTTGGCCGAGGGCAGGCGTCCGATGTCGTGGTAGCCCACGCTGTTCTCCTTCAGGCTGCTGCCAGAGGCCACCAGCAGATGGTACTTGCCATTGCGCAGGTCGAAGGTCTTTCCCTGGACAGTGGTCACCGCATCCCGCTGCACCCGGCAGTAGATGACGCCGTCCACGATGGAGGCGTCCAGCAGGCGGGCAGAGTTCTGACCCTGAAATGTTGAAATTTGAAAGCAATTAGCAATTATTCAGAATTTAATTAGCAATTAGGAAAAGATATTAACTTTTAATGGAGTCTAAAACCTTCTCCCAGTATCCAGACTTACCACAACTGATCGCGTAGCCGCATAGGGCGTGGCCGAGGTGTAGGATGAGTAAAGGTTGACCCTGCCGTTCTCGGGCACACACTCGGAGGTCAGATCCTCACCCATTTTGGCATCCTCGGAGAGACCGACAGCCACATAGGCGGCGTTGGTGCCTGTAATCCCAAGAAGTTATGATCAAAAGAGCTCTTTCCACCTCCTGGAAAGCCAGGTGACTCACCTTTGCCGGACTGGATCTCGAACTCGTAGACATCGCCGCGCACTGTCACCACCGTGATGGAGGTGCAGGTCTTGGATGACACACAGCCGTCGGGGAAGCCGAAGCAGTTCTTGCTCTGGCCGCACCCGTTATAGATGGGATCCGAGGTGGCTGCGGCCACATTGTTGGGCGCCACATAGTTGGGCGGGACATAGGGAGCACGGGTGGTTCCCAAGGAGGCGGGAGGACCCGCGGTGGGCAGTGGAACCGCGGCCGACACGTCACGACGGACTATCTGCACGGGCTGGGAGGGGACACCCACCCAGAATTCGTTGTAGGATTGAGCAATTGTGGCGCTGAGAAGGATATTTAAGTTAATTTTTCGGCAGGATTATGATATGTAAAGATGACTCACTTGAAGACCACCTGGCCGAGGAAATCCACCGGGGACTGCCACTCGAGGAGGACCTGCTGCTTGGCTCCGGCATTGCTGTGCGTCGCCGAGTTATTCACCGAGTTCTCGCAGTTCATCAGCTTGATGGTTCCATCCCGGGCAGCGCCAAACTGGCCCACGATCTGGTAGGGTGGATTTCTGTTGCGCGCCTGGATCATGTAGCCGCCAAAGCTGAGGCCCGCCGGCACACCCGTGAGATCCACACGAATCGTCTGGCCTTGGCCGACCGTCGAGGAGGAGGTCTCCACGCTGAAGGGCGACACGCTGCTCTGGGGCAGCACACTGCCGCCGGAGTGGAACGGCAGCATGGTGTCGCACACGGTTTCCGGAGCACCTTGCGGGAGACTCTGGCCCGGATCCGGCCAGGTGGCCACCGCCAGCAGCGCCGTTGCCAGCGCCAGCCAGCCGCGCATCGTCAGCGGCCGCGTCATCGTGTAGCACCTGTCGCGGCGGAGCAGAGACAATGCGAAACTATGAGTTGGAATCGAATCGGAATGGAGTGATCAGAAGCGAACCGTGTCCCGGCTTCCGTTGCCCCCGAGTTCCCTGCTCTTCTACAAACAATCTGTAACCATCGTCAGACATTCGTCATTTCCATCTTCTGTCGTCTGCCGTCTGTCGTCTGTTTAATTACCATGGCATAAATAATTGCCACCCGGTTATCGGGGGCACGTTTCCAGCGAACCCGAGCAGACATGGGAGTGCGGGGAGTGTGTGTATCTGCACTATATATCTACATGCTCGATAGCAATCAAAGTATTGACGGACGGGTTCTATATATGGAACCTTTTCTGGGGTGGTTCTATGACTTACGGGTCTAGAATTGGCTGAGTTTGTCTTAAATTATCCCAGAAAAACCCATCCAACTACGTTTTTTACTTAGGATTAATTTCTTTAGGTATTATATATTATATTATTATTATAACATGGTGTAAATATCATTATTTCCCTGCCAAAACCATCTTCTTAATAAGAGCAATTCATATGTCTCTAAAATCTATAGAATATCGTACTTTTACGTTTGTTTAATTAAGGTTTTAAACATTAATTACTCTAAAATACAAAGCTAAAGTTGTACTTCCTGAAAAACTGATGAATACCTCTCATTCTAGTAGTTATATCGCTGAAATATCTTTATAATTGTATTAACTACTAAAGATATGTTAGGGCTAGCCTTGAAGTGTCTTAAGAAACGCATGTTAAGCCTCGACTTGAGATGCTCCAAAACATATATATTTCCTGAAACAAGACCTGCTTGATAACTCTCAACCGAGAAAAGCGAATAAAACACTTAATTTACTTCGCTGTTCACCCTAAATCAGGCTGCACTCATTTAATTACGAATGCTGCTGCCACCCGATATCGGCGGAGATTGTTTCCCCGCGATAGGGCTATATTTAGAGGGGCGGCGACGGATGTAACGCTTAACACCGTTTAGCTTTCAGGCGCTGGCCACTCGGCGCTTATCACCTCGTCGCTCCTGGTCGTCAGGCACCGCTGCGTATGCGTAATTTTTGTAATGAGTGCAAAATTAATACGAATATTAGAATAATAAATCGAGTTAATGGCCTGGCGGTTAGCTAATTACCCGCACCGCTAGTGGGGCCATAAATTAAGCGTTAACTGTGCTTAGGCAAATCGCCACCCGGCTGTCAAGGGAGTTTTTTACGGGGGCCACCACTTTTTAATTTTCACTCGCCACCGAATTGTTGATGTTGATACTAAATCGCAGGTGATCGCCACATTAACGAGGTCAGTTCCCTCGTGAGTCAGAACATGACTTTTGCTTTCGTCCACAAGAGCTCGGATTCGGATCAATGAGGAAGTGAGTGGGCAGAATACATATATTATGTTAGCTGGCTGGTATTTTCCCATGCGGTGTCGTGGAATACAGATGAAGGTGATTCATCGACAAGGCTCTACTCTGCGGGACTGGGTTTCCTCCAAGCTCCCCGCTCCGTGCCGAGAATGCGAATTGAACTTGAATTTGAAAGCGTTTACGATTAACCTTGAGCTGTTTCGTATCTGCGCCATATGTGTATATTTTTTATTCATTTGCCTTTCTGTGAAATGCCAGCCAAATGCTAATTAAAGCTCGGCTTTAACCCGATACACACTCATTGTTTTGGGCCTTATTTTTGGCATTTTAATAAAGCTTCGGACACATAAGAACCGCACAATGGGCGAGGCCTTGAAAGTCAGAGTTATATTGATTGCGAGTGATTTATCTAAAGAGCATTCACATTCACCCAGACCTTCGCGGTGGAGCTATCTATCTTTCGGAAGGTGCATACACATGTTTCTCTTCTGGTATGTAGTATGTAGTAGCTCCCCAGAAGGCAAAGTGAAAACACCGAAAATTTCACCGACTGCCACCACAACAACAATAACGATAAATGCTTTCCATTAAATTCTTGGCACATTAATAAGTGTTTCGCAGCCATATAGCCGTTGGCCCCCATTGAGGGGCTACGACTCCGAGTGCGACTTGGACTTGTGGCTTTTGTTTTTGAACGTGAGACAAAACTGATTAGCGACTTTTCCACACCAACAATGAGCCATTATGTGGGCCCGGGCCCGAGCACTTGACTCTAACATGTTCATTGTGTGGGCCATATAGCCTTATATATTTACATTTATATATATATTGTACATATAGATATATGTGCACACATAGACCTGGTCATGCCCTTGTTAAAAAGCCAGTTTTGAAACCCGTACAGCAACGAATAATCGCAATTTGAATGCTGTCCGTGTGTGTCTCTCCGACTATAGCCACTCGAACGTATTTGACAGCCCAACTCTAATTGCTCCGATCAACGTTTAGGCTTGGCTTGAGTTGGCCAAATTGGAAAGGTATGTAGATCGCAGCCAAAAGGTAAACGACTCCGATTGCTGCCGAATCATCCATCCACTTCACGGCTGGCGTCAGGTGGTTCTCTCTCGAGTGCTGCGGTTTTATGCTCACATAATTGGCAATCGTAATGTAAGTTGATAAGATTGGACTTGACTTTGGTTAGTCCTAGTTTTTGTCACCTAATCACTTGAATCACTAGCAGAACAAGCCTATATCTCCGTGTATTTTTACCCCCTTTATCAGCCATTAAGCGTGTGTCGTCGTCTGGGTAATTCTGGGTAATTTTGTAGCACACGACAGCAACTATTGGCTTTTGACCCCAAGCCCAAAAGAGTTGGATCGGGAGGGGTAGTGGTCAAGGTGGTTCCTTTGCCAGGGCAATCTTGGCCGGACATCGCGTGCCAGCAATTGTGTAAACTGGGTTAGCACGTCGTCACTGTTGTGCCTTCCTTTTTCCAGGTATCCAAGGAGCTGACCCTTCCACCAACCGAATTAACCAAAGGAGCCCTCCGATTGGGGTTGCTTCTATATAATTTCCCGTAGTGTTTGGGTTTCTTGCATACGGAAAAAGATTGATCAACATTTGCTCAATCAACTGGACTGGCATGTGTCAAAAGGGTCCTAAATTAACGCTTAGTCTATTGGCGGAAAACATGACAGAAAATTGCTTTTTTAGACCCTTGCCCTTCCATTAACGTGCAGCTCCTAGTTGATAGAATATATTAAGGAGTCTTTGGGTATTCCAATTTGGTTCAAGGAATATTATGTTGAGTAATTTCAACAGTTGTATAGTATGTAAGATCTTCAAAAGTAGTACAACCTCCAAAAGAGGTCGCTAAATAAATTCCAATCCATGTATTTTGGCGTTTATTAATTACTTTGCTAAAATTCCTTTAAAATAAGTTCACTGTCGTCGTCAGGTAAGTACGAATTAATAGTCTGAGATCCGAGCAGGTGTGCGGCGCTGTAAAGCCTCGGAAAATGCGGTGAGAAAAGCGGTCTGAACAAGTCGTTTATTGATTCGAAATATGCACATAAAATCGCCATTAGATGACATCACGGAACGTAAGGCCGATCGGCTGGAGCTTGTTCGAGGAAATCATCAGAGGAGTGCTCCAGAGTGCAAAAAATAAAAACAGAAACTGTAACAATTGTGGAGCACCGTCGCTAATTATAGCTGCCCGGAGTGGAGCAGCAAGTACGAGCGTAGAAAGTGACTCTGTCACAGTTGATTTATCAGCAACAGCAGCAAGTGCAGTTGCAGTTGCGTAAGGCCCTAAACGCGTGGCCCCGAGTGTGTGGGTCTGTGCTCAATCCCGAATAGGGACGAAGGCACGTTCCAAGATAACACCGAGTGTCCGCGAATTTAGCTAGCTCCGCCTTGTTTACATCACCATCTTCGCGCAGGCGCAACGTGATGCGACGCTTGACATCACTCACTACTCACAACAAACTTGCTTAATTAATGATATACCCTGCCTTTGTGCTAGAAGAAGACATGCATTGCGTCTTGCCATTGAAATGTTTGTGCGCAAAAAAAACAAAATAAATCTATGCAATCGCTGAAAGAGGGAGTGGGAATGGGAAAGAGGGGGCCTGTGATCTCAGCATCATTAAAATCTGAACTGAAACCGGTTTCACTGTACATGCGACATAGTTGAAGTGGAAAGAAACAACAACGGCGCGGCTCTTTTTTATTTTTTATTAGCCCGCAGTAACTTTGGAATTTTTACGCGCTGATTAGGGGATCTGTTTCAAGTTTATCACCATCTCCTATTGACACCAAGATCAAGCCGTGGCTTAAGTTCACTTTCGGTGGCCTGCTGCCATTGCTGCTTGTTATTGCACACGGCATGTGGCACTTTTTTAGAGGCACTGGCACACCTGCGCCCTGGTAGAACCCATTCATTGCGAATAACTCAGGCTCGAGACTGGAAACCCGTTTGTCAAGGCGCACGCACTAACCTAAAATCGCTGTCAACAATGTTCGAAAATCACCGCGTTAGCGAGCTGCGTTAGCTCTTTTTTGTTGCTGTTTTGTTCAATGGACACCGGACCGATGGAGCTTCGAGAGAAGCTAACCGAACGCCACGAATTGCCGCCAACGACTGAATCAAGTAAGTCGCGGAGAGCGCGAAAAAGAGCTGAGAAAAATCCGAACGCAGGTGTCTCGGCCAGGTATCGATAGTTTGGACTAGTGGGGGTTAGCATTATGGTTTTAAAAAAGTTAGTTTGGAATTTTGAATATAGTGTAAGCGTGAAGTTTAAAACAATTATTGGTTTAACTTCCGAAAGAGACCAACGCCATTATATTTCCAAATTTCAGAACATATTTATTAAAACAATGGAGCTGGGGGGAATCTGGTGTGAAGTTCTTCATTCTTTAACTTCACACCCGATATCTGTGACTCTATTAGAGAATTAAAAGATCCACAATTTAATTCGAATTGTTAACGGATTTATGATACGTAGGTATATAAGGTAGTCTCATCGAGAGAGCTGCCTTCTCTTGAGTGACAGTGTTTTCACTTTCTAGCATGTCTCTCTGAGAGCGAAGGCGGACTTACCACTGGCGTTCCACTATAATTCCCAACGAGTTCTAGCTGTCAACAAGTGGTAAGCACGCTGAATACTAAGGAGGGACTCATCTTTTTTCCTCTTCCTCTCACCTATTATTTATTATTATATTATTTGACAGTGCTTCTCCTATCTAGCATGTCTATCTGAAATCTGAGAGAGCTAAAATTGTATCGTCCCCGTCAAAGCAGTTGAAACTACCTCATATAATTGTATCATGAACGGATTGAAATACTAAATACTTTTAAATACTAATCGCTTCAAATAAAAATACTACATTTTCGAACATTAAAAATACCAAATATCCATGAAAAAGCTTTTTCTGGAGAACAAGAACGGGCACATTAACTGCTGACAATTGGATGAAAATTTTCAAGGAAAGAACTTAATTGACAGAAAATGTGGTTAAAGTGTGTTGTTTTCGCGGCGCTGATAGCCCTGGGCAGCTGCGAGGTGGTCATCGGCCAGGACGAGCTGGTAGACGAGGTCTCCGGCCTGTACACCATCGAGGGTCGTGTCTCGCCGCCAGACACCATCATTCCGAGAGGTCCTGGCTCGCCTGTGAATAAGGAGGCCTCCAAATGGCAGACCGAAGTCACCGTTTCCATCAACGACGGCGAGTTCAAGGGATTCGTGCGCGAAGACGGCCAGTTCCTGATCAGCGGAGTGCCCTCCGGCAGCTATATCCTGGATGTCCACCACCCTGACGTGTTCTACGAGCCGGTGAGTGGCGAGGACTCTTCCTAAATGTGGTATACTTGACTCTTGTTCGTTTTAAGGTGCGCGTTGAGATCAATCCGAAGGGAAAGTTCCGTGCCCGCAAAGTGAACTTTGTCCAGCCGGCGCAAATCATGCAGGTGCCTTATCCGCTGCGAATGAAGCCACTGATGCCCTTCAAGTACTTCCAGACCAGGGAGCAGTGGAAGGTACGTAATCCTCATAGCTTAAGTATTTTGGAAATCTCTGGTAACTCCCTTTGTTGCGTTTCTTAGATCACCGACTTCCTGTTCAGCCCCATGGTGCTGATGATGGTTCTGCCCCTGCTGCTCATGCTGGTGCTGCCCAAAATGATCAACGATCCCGAGACCAAGAAGGAGATCGACAACCTGCAGTTCCCCAAGGTGAGTCCAACGAATGTTCTAGATAAATTTAACAATATTAATGCTTAATTTCCCATGCTCCACAGATGGGCAACGACATGCCCGAGATCAGCGAAATGCTGACTTCTTTGCTGACGGGCAAGCAGCCGGAGCCCAAGGAGAAGAAGCCGGCTCCGGCCACCAGGCAGACGAAGAAGCGCAAAGAGCAGTAGCAGGGTGACAGCTGTAGCAGATAGCAGTTAGCCATAAGCCTAAAGAGAGCAGAGTGGTGCTCAGAGTCAGTCAGTTGTTGGAGTAAATAGTACATTTTCACAATAAGCCAACAGCAGTTTTATTTAAGAAAGCCAACCGTCTTGGGCCGCTTGGGCCCTACGCGCTCCTGCTCCTGCTTTAGCATCTTGGCGAGCTGAGTGTCCAGGTGCTCGCCAATGGACAGGCCCAGTTCGATGCAGTTGCGCATGGTGTCCCGGTGCATTGCGCCGCCGCCCGTCAGGTGGGTGCCCGATAGGAATGCCTCGCCATTGCGCATGGATACAGACACAACCATGCTGACGGTGCTGCACACCTCTTCTTCGGCCGATGGATCCACGAGGCAGATGTCGCCGATCTTGCATACGGTGACCAGAAGGGGCACATTGTCGATCCCGATGCGGGTGCAGTCGTACGGATTGTCCGATATGATGAGGTCTGTGATGCCTGCGTCCAGCAGCGATGCCGTCACTCGGGGCAGCTTCGTGTTGAACAGAGCTGCCTTGGCGGCCAGAGAAACGGCATCGTGAAGGTTGCCGCCGCACTCCAAAATCTACAGGACCACAGGTCAGTAAAACTGAACAAAGGGCAATTTAAGCGCCTTACCAATATGTCTATGTAGAGCTTCCAGCACTGCTGTCCCGGGATAAGGCACAAGGTGCGATAGTCAAACGCCAGCGGTGATTGGTAGGCGTTCTGCAGAGACAGCACCAGTTCCTGGGCCAAGTCCGAGCCTCCGCGGCCCTCAAACTCCGGCGTGGCATTAGCCGAGCTGTAAAGAGTGCGGAAGTGAGGAGTATGCGAGACATAGGCCCACCCGTTCTCTTTACCAGTCCACGAAGAACTCTAGCTTTCCGAACTCCGGCGTTAGCGGATCGGGCACATCAATTTCCGTTTTTACGCCCACCAGGATGTCTGTGTTGGCCAGTCGGAGGCGGGCCGAGCCACTAGCATTGCTCACCAGTCCTGTCTCCAGCTCCATGGGTCGGTAATCCCGCCGAGATCGTCCGTCGCATCGAAAGTCCTCCTAAAAACGCATTAGTCAAGGAATATGCAGGTTGTTCGAGCAGCTCACCTCCACGCCATGCAGGATGAAGGTCTTCTCCGCCTCGCTCAGCGCCACATATGCCATGTTCCAATTGTTTTAATTAACAAAAATTATTCCAAAACAAATTGTTGCTCGTGTTGGTTGTTGTTGTTGTTTAAGAAATAGTGTGCGAGCTGTTTTAGTGTGACCAGCTGCTGCAAAATTTAAAAAACCTTGCGATTTATTAAAATTTGAAATACAATTTAAGTTGAGCTTTTTAACTGAACGTTGCTTTTAAAAATTACCTCAATATCAGATGCCTTGAAACTCATATTCAAACAGTTTTACATTTGAAAAACAAAAATTGTACTTTAAATTGAATTGTAAATTGTAAATTGAAAATGGATCCCGACTTCGACTTTATCCAAGGGCCCATAAGCACCGGCGTGAGTATTGGAGCAAGAATCAAGTCATAAACATCACCATATATCCTGCGCTTCAGACCACCATTATGGCTGTCGAGTTTGACGGAGGAGTCGTGATTGGAGCGGATTCCCGCACCAGTGCCGGTGCCTATGTGTCGAATCGAGTCACCGACAAGCTGACCCGCATCACGGATAAAATCTACTGCTGCCGCAGTGGTTCCGCCGCCGATACCCAGGCCATCGCCGACATCGTTTCCTACTCGCTGAACTACCATGAAAACCGGACTGACAAGGAGGCTCTGGTACTGGAGGCCGCCTCAGAGTTTCGCAACTTTTGCTATAACTATCGCGATTCCCTGGTCGCCGGCATCATTGTGGCGGGATGGGATGAGCAGAACGGCGGCCAGGTGTACAGCGTTCCGCTGGGCGGTATGCTGACCCGCGATCCTTGCACGATTGGTGGCTCCGGATCGAGCTTCATCTACGGCTTTGTGCGGGAACATTACAAACCCAACATGGAGCAGGAAGAATGTGTCGAGTTTGTTAAAAAGGGTAGGTTGCACCTTGCAGATTCTCTAGAATGGATTTCATAAATTGTTTGCTGATATAAATGCGGTATTCTGTATCCTCCAAAGCTGTCCAGCACGCCATTTATCATGATGGAAGTTCCGGCGGAGTGGTGCGCATCGGCATTATCAACAAGGACGGCTTCGAGCGCCGTCTGTTTTACAACACAGAAAGTGGTGAATCCACGGTCTCGGGCACTCAAAGTTTTATCAGGGAACAAGTAATGGATTTAGCCAATTAAGATATGATATTTCTACCAAAATCGTAGTAAATTTTGTTTTAGTAAATGAGTAAAAGTTTTCAAATCAACCGCTGTCGAGTTGCCAGACTGCCGGTAGAAAATCGAGCCTCAAAATTATCGGCATCGATAGTGACATCTTATCGTTGTTGTTGCAGTTCCCAGATCAGGGGTTTTCCCCCTAGATTTAGGGTTTTTTTGATGTCCTAGGGGGAATTTTGCTCTCGCAATTTTTATGCCCTTTATGGTGGCTGTAGTTGTTGTTCTCTTTATTGCTGAAAGTCCACTTGGCGCGAACAAACGTTAATTTAAATTAACTTATAAAGTGATTTAATTAAGTGATTAAAACCAGTGGCCTTTGAAAGTCTGAGAAAAAAAAACAACCATGAATTCGACTGAGTGAATAATTTTTATTAATACTAATTATATTATATTTATATAAAATAAACTTGATATATAATATATATACTTAATATTTATTTAAAAAAAAAAAAAAAAAAAAAAAAAAAAAAAAAATTGAATTTGCCGTGTTATTTGTGTTATTGAATTCATTAGTTAAGAAATCATAGTGAGAAAAAAAGTTGAAAAGAAAAGAAATCACAAGTGTTGAGTGCAACATGCAAATAAGATTCAAGGACAAATTGGCAACGAAAAGGAGTTTAAAGAGGAGCTTTGAACGCTCATTTTTTTGTGTTTGTGAAGTGAAGACAATTGGAACTGTCAACATTACATTTTTAATATAAATTTGTTTGTAAATCCAATTAATAATTTAATAAATAATTCAAAGACCTATTTCGTTTTAGCATAAATATATTTGTAAATAGCAATTAATACAAAATAAATAAATAGAATTTATTGAGTTTGGATTTCATTAACATATTTTTTAAATTTAGGGGGAAGACTGGATTTTTTAGGGGGAAATAATGACTATTTGAGATTTTTTAGGGGGAAGCAAAATTTTCATCTGGCAACACTGTAGCATTGGTTTTTATTTCATAATTCGGAAAGAAAAAATCAGGTATTTACAAAATGGAGCTTTCTGAGGGAGTCAAGGAGCGTCTGGGAGTCGTCGTCGGCGCCGTGCAGACTACATTCCACTGGGGATTCGTGCCTCTTGTCCTTTATTTGGGTGAGTTGCTTCTCTTGTTTTTCTTGTGCCCGCACGCGGCCGGGAAGAAGAAGCACTTGCATGCATTTGTTGTGGATAATAATTCTAATGATATTATCAATCTCCGCAGGCTTCAGGAAGGGAGCTGAGCCCGGCATGCCCGCCTTGACCATTTTGAGTCTATTGTGGCAATAGAAAATTACCCCCGACCGAAACACCATGTGAAATTCACGATGTGCACCCCGCATTTTTGTTATGATTGGATTCCCGGGCACTTTCGTAGTACCTGCAGTTGTAGGAAATAAACTTATGTTAGAACAAATGTTAAATTGTATCTTGTATCCTGAAATGAAGAGATTTTCTGTTGAAAAAGCAAGTTCGTCGTAACGTAATCTTCGTGACGTAAACGAATTGCGTAGCAGCTGTCAGCGTTGCCAGACATTGCCCATCAAAGTGGTGATGCCAGACTGCTCGGGGAAAATTGCGCTCATCAACTGCGGTCACACTCGCACAGGTGCGGCCACACTGCAAATCCACACACACAAACGCGGATTTTTCGCTGCACAAAATTTGTATATTTAACATAAAATAAAGGCAATTAATACAAACAAACGGGCGGACAAGACACCTCGCAGTGCCGGCCACCGCGCTGAATACGAAATTATTGCAAATCGGCGGACACTCCGGCTGAAATCACGTGATGAAAATCCGCCTGAAAAGTCGCCCTCGCCTCGTCCGTGAAATGTGAAGCAGTTTTTCCATCCAATTTGGGCGGAGTGGAAGTGAAGTTCTAGTTCTAGTTTCTGTGGGCCAAGTACCCCGCTCGAGTCTGGTAAAACATATGAAAAGCAAAGCAGAGATGCCCCCGCAAAATGTGAGAATCGGCGGGCGCGTGTCCTACGCGATAAATGCGCAATTCGTTTCCAATTAGTGGCTGTCTGCGGTCCTCTCCCGCCTCCTGCTCCTTCTCCTGTTGCGGCAGCTCCTGCTGCTGCTCCTTCCGCGAAAATCGAGTGAAATCCGCGGCCCACAGACTTTGAACTTGCGCCGCGCTCTGTTTATGTCCATGTGTGTGCGTGTGCGTGCGATCGTGGAAAACAAAAGAAAAGCCCCAAAGCAGCAAACAATAACAATAGGCACACAGCGCTCGAGTCGCACTATCGATGCGCGCACAAAACATGTTATCTGTGCACCGGCTAATCTTCCTGGGCGTTCTGCTCGTCGCCGCCGTCTCCTCCGTCGTCGGTGAGTTGTGCTTCACATTCCTCTTTCCCCAACAAAAAAAAAAATCCCTCCCAAACACCAAAGCAGGTGTGAAACTAACCTAAATTCCCAAAAAATTAATCTCTCCAACGCAGCCTCCCCAATCGAATGGGTGATGGACACCAGCCAGAATGGCTCGCGGACAGCCGAACCCGCCGTTGCATCCCGCGCCAGCAAATGGCAGCCGACCAGGGCGCCAGCGGTGAGAGCGGCGAACGGAACAGCTGGCCAGGCTTATCAGTCGCCATCGTCGTCGCTGTCCGCTGATAACAGGAGCCATGACAACAACAATAACAGCAACAATAGCAGCAGCGCTGTGGCCATGCTGCTGCCGCAAGACGGCGACGGACCTGGAGCTCTTGCTACGTCCGCTGCCACCCAGCTGCCCCTCTACGTAGCCCAGCCCATCGCCAAGAAGCCAGAAAGTAAGTCTAGAGCAGAGCACACTCGCAGAAAGTAACTTAAAGTTTGTAAAATTCCCCAAAATAGGATTATTTATTTTTAAAGAACTATAAGGTTTATATTACAATTATGATTGGTTTTTAAAGTTCAGTTATTTCTTTAATTA
Source organism: Drosophila rufa (assembly GCA_018153105.1). Taxonomy (NCBI): domain Eukaryota; kingdom Metazoa; phylum Arthropoda; class Insecta; order Diptera; family Drosophilidae; genus Drosophila; species Drosophila rufa. Next base: position 9,115,731 of record JAECXS010000002.1, read on the forward strand.
ATACCAATTCGTAGGACCTTCTTTAACATTTTTTCTGAGTGCATCTCGCGTGACTGTAACACCTCTAAGACTCTGAATACTCCTAAAAGGCCTTCTCCATCTCCGTCTCCGATTCCATTTCCATCTCGTGACGTCAGCTCGACGCGGTGTCAATGAGCTGAGCCAGACAGCTCTCGTGGCCCACTCCAACGCTGCCTTGCCAGCAGACACCCCCACGTCTGGATGCATTTGCTCGTTGCACTTGCAACTGCAGTCGGCGCAAAAAAAAAAAAATACTAAGCACCGAGTCCGGAGCCCGGGGTTCCGGGGGTAAGGGAAAACTGGTCGCATTGTCTGGCCCTCCACTTTGCACTTGTCTTCTCCGCGTCTGCTTTGTTAATGCTAAATGGTTTTGTTTTTGTTTCATCACGCTCTCGGCGGTGTCGGTGGATGTGGCTATGGCTATGGCTTTGGCGCTGTCTGTCTGCGGGGCCAGCGTGTGCCCGTCCAGGTGCCCCGTGGGCATGGTTATGGCAAATCCGCGCTTGTGGCCAGCGCCGAAGGAGATGCCAATCAGCGAGCGTGTGATTTATGGAGCTCTTCGTTCTCTAATTAGTTAATTTTCTGCCAGCACCTAATTGATTGATTTGCCTCAATCGGATTTGCTGAATCCGAGAAGATGTGTTTCGCCAAACGGTGGGGTTGAATGGAGTCTAGATGATTTCAAAGATGTTTGATTTAAATGAGAAACTTAAATTAAACACATTCAAATGCCTCGGCTAGGGTTCTTTCAGTCTGGATCTTTGAAATGAGTACAAAATCTGCCAGAAACAAGAAATATAAACCTTAAAATGAGCAGATGGCTTAATGTAATCTTGTGTATTTCTTTTGAAATTAAATCATTATTTGTGCTAATTAATATTTACACCAAACTCTGTTCAATTTGAAGGCTCAGTTTCATCACTCTCAGAAAAATGTTAACCAAATATTTATGATTTGCACTTGTGTATTAATTAATTTCTAGGGAATATTCTGTTGGTTTCAGCTTGTAATACGATTAGGATATTTATTAACAAATATGCAATTAATAAGTCTAATAAATGGGGATTTATTTTCATGATTTTCTTTACTGTATCAATAAGGAATTAACATTTTAATCACCTTCTTTACAATATCAACTTTCCCTTTCTCTATGCTCCTCAGAACTTATCAAGTGCCACTGCGACATCTGCAAGGAGACGAACCACATATGCGAGACGGATGGCTTCTGCTTCACGTCGGTGGAGAAGAACTCGGACGGCAACATCGACTTCAGTTTCAGGTGAGTTCCGCCCCCGTTGCGTAGGTTAGCACTTTACCCTCGAGAGCAGCAGCCCCATGTGAATGTGTCTTTATGATCTGCGGCGCGCGGTGCAGATGCCTGAACATGTCGCAGAGCTTTCCGCCGGGCCGCTTCATCTGGTGCAATGAGGGCAGGAATGGCGGACCCACCGCCCGTCCCATAGCCCGACGTGGCGGACATGCGTGCTGCAACGACCGCGACTTCTGCAATCGGGACCTGCAGCCCCTGATCAAGAGGAGCAAGCCCACCAGGCTCGACCCGTCCCATATCGAGTTCGAGGACGGGCGGCAGTCGGTGACCGTCGAAGGTGCGTGCGCGCTTCTGCACGTGTTTCGCTCCTCCAAAACCCCCCTTCTCTGACCAACCACCAACCCTCTGTCTCCCTCTCTCTCTCTCTGTCTGTTCACTCGCACGTCGTTCGCAACAAATTAAACAAAAACAAAGAAACAAACAAAGAGTTGCCCAGTTTGATCGTTCCTTGGACTGCCTTCCACCCAGTTTTGCCCGTTGAGTTGAAGTTTTTTGAAATGATCGTAACCCGCAAATGCAGAGCACTACTAATGAATACCTTCTGAGAACCAGAGCGGCGTTTTATGATTCGTTTTAGATATAATTATAATACTTTTATTGCTACTAACCAGACTGAAATCTCAATTAGCAACACAAGCCGAAAGACACCAAACGTCCACCGACAGAGCGGCAGCAGAAGCAGCAGCCAAAACCAGCCAACAACCAATGCCAAGCAATACTAATTTGTTTTTTAATTGTTATATTTTCTCTGTATCTCCCCGCCCGCCGCTCACCCCCCTTCGCTACCCTTCGCGGCCCCATAAATTCGAAAATCCTTCTCGCTCCTTGAAATGATTGCAAATAGATGCATGGAGATGAAATACGATATGCGGCGTATTCCCTTCGAGTGCCTCACCAGTAGCCTCAAGTACGATACGTATAGGATTGAGTGTTGTAAGAATGATTTCTGCAATAAGAATGAGATAATGAAGAGGCTATTTGAAACAGGTACAGCAACATTCAAGTAACAACAACCAACAACACACAACAACCAACAACAATACAATTTCTCTCCTTAGTTTGCACTTCTCTTTCTCTAAACAACCAACCACTCTCTGCCTAATTATGTGCACTGCATCTGCAATATAAAAACAATAATTAATCAAGTAATCCGTAATAATATACTTAATTTTTTTTTTTTGGTTTAGACTAGTCTGTTTTTATTTCTATTCCTCGTAGGCGCCGAGTTTTCTATTTACCTTAACTATTTGCACTTTTTTTATTCGCTTTTCGGGCCATCTTCTCCACCTTTGTTCTCCTCTTGTACTCCTTTCCTTTTGTTTCCTTTTTATTACCTTTCACTTTACTCTTTGCTTTCCCTGTGGAACACCCACACACACCCACACGCCCTACGGAATCCAGCTTACACCTTATCCTAATAAATTACACGTAACTTTCTGCATGCCCAAGTATCTTTGCCTATTCGAATCGAATGTTTGTAGTTTGTAGATAAATATGTATAGTATTTCTCTGACTTTCCACTTAGGGGGCGTTATTTCTTCGATTTTCCCCTCTGGCAAGGTCTTTTGCTCTGTTTTCACTCGTTTTTCACTCTTTTATACATATCTGAAGTTATTAAAGTGACAATGTGCTCTATCTGTCTCGAAGTTCTATTCAAATCTTACAGAGAGTAAGGATTACTGAGGATAACTGAAGAATTTCGCCGTTAAGCTGTGTTTCCCTTGGCCCATAGTTCGTTGTCCTAATCAATTAGCCTTGAAACTCGTCGAAAGTTAAGCAACGAACTGACCTGGTTATCTGGCATAGAAGTAACTCCCACCTCTCCCGCATTTGGCAGTGGTTCCCTCCCCCAACATGCTCCCGGGTTTTGTGATATCCCAACAGACTCTGCTTATTGCCTCTGCACTCAAAAAACACTATGGAATCCACCTGCTGCAGCCCCTACCCCCCACCCCCTACCCTCTACCCCTGGCTGAAAGTGTTTGCTAAATCTTAGCTTGTAAGTGGTAACCAAAAGCTGCTTCGCAACAACTGCACTCCACAACCGCAACAAACAACCAACAACAACAGCAACAAGAACAACTCCAAGTGCTAATCTTAATCCCCAAAATCCTAGAACGTAACTTAGATGTAGTACTAAACCCAACACCAGCAACAAGCAACCCAGTAGTTAAACGCAAACCCCAACCAACTAAATATTATGTATGTAGATGCCTGCACGCAGGCCACTTGCCACCCGAAGATCCGACCTCGTGCAAAGTCAATTCGCTGACAGCCGCCACAAAGTGCTGCAACACAGATATGTGCAATACGCGTGAGAGTTACAGTGGTGTCCTACCAGGTGAGATCAGCAATGCACCACCAGCACCACCAAAACACCACCCGAAACCACCTAAAAAAAAATACAAAAAATATCCAACCACCATCGAAGCGCAGCCACGCCCATGCCACCATTGCACCACCTCATTTGCGTAGTCTTTGTCCTTTTTTTTTTTTTTTTTTTTTGGTATACTCAAATTTGTAACACATTGAAATCATACAAGAACGGAACATACATACGCATAAGCATACCTACCTGGCTGACACACACACACGTTTCAACACACACACACACCCACCCACTCGCTTTCAGCGCCCACCTGTCCCCCCAGCCACAACTGCCCCTTCGCTCGTCCACGTCCACGTCCTTGTTCGTCCTTCGAGAGGGGAGACTAGGTATAATAAGAATATGCCCTGTTCCCGAGTGCCATTCCGTTGGAGTTTTCGTTGCGATTTTAAATTTAAATTATTTAATGGAATGCATTTTCAGATCTAAAATCTTAATATTCTTATTATATTGGACTTCAAAGTGTTTTCTCACTTATTTTATAATCTTTAAGCATTTAAAAATAATAATTTTGTTTAAATATTTAGGTAATTGTAATTGTCAATATAAATAATAGGCATTTAAAAACGAACTTAAATGCTCGAAGGACCAAATGCTTAAACATATTTTTTTAACGGATTAGTTCTGTTTATTTTATTAGTAAATTAATTTTTCAATGAAAAATAGAAAGGATGAGACTTCACTAGAAACTCCTTATTTCAAAATTCAACTGGTAAGGAAATCGGGAACAAGGCTATAATTCCGCTCATTTTATATCTCTGTTTCGTTGTTTTTCCCCTCGTTTTGTACGTCGACTTTTCTTTGGCACATCTCATGTGTATTACACGCACCGCATTGTTACCTTGTCTGTGGCCTCGTCTGCTGGCCCGCCAACCCACCAACCCACCAACGCCACCTTTCACCTGTCGACTGCTCTGGCTCCTGGCTCTGGCTGCACCGTCTTGTGGGCTTGTCTGCTGACCTGACCTTTTGAGTCATCATCATCGCCATCGCATTGACTTGTTAAAACGCATTTTGAGAAGGAAGTAAGCAAGGCATTCAGCGTGGCAACAACAAACCTGTCTCAAGGGCCGCCACCGCCGCCGCCGGCAGCAACAGCAACAGCAACAGCAATGGGAGAAGAGGGGTTGCCTTTGTGGCCCCCGCTCCTGCCCCTTTATTCGCCCACTCCCTTAATTGTCTGTGTGTGAGTGTGTATCTGTGTCTGCCCTTTTTGTGTTTATGCAGTTTGCCATTCGCCATTCATTCATGTGCAATGCCGCTGCCAAAGCTGCAGTTGCAGTTGCAGCCGCAGCAGCAGCAGCAGTCGCAGTCGCAGTCAACGTTCTCTCATTTCATTCATTAATGGCCGCATTTTTGCCTCGCCGTCTGCCGCTTTTTCATACTTATTGCCCTCGCAGAAGTTCCATTGGAACTCATGTTGGGTTTCCAGATTTGTCAATTTATTCAATATTTAAAAAATATATTTTTGAAACATATTTTATTTTTTTTAGAGACACTCTTAATTTTTTTTAGATATTTTAAATACATTTTTTCTGAGTTTCTATAGTAAACCCATTATTTAAACGTAAACTCTTAAACATTTACAAGAAATATAAATTCTCCTTTAAGACCTTTCAAACCTTTCTATAATTTTAAAATTCGTCTAAAAGTATGCATTAAAAATTCCCACAAGGAAACCCCGATCTATTTATTAAAATATTGCATACTTTTAGGCATATTTTGTTTTGATTTTAAATCTCTATTTAAATTTCTTTAACTTCTGTGAGGGCATCTAAGTTTCGATCCAGCGTCGTTGCTCACATTGTTTCTCGTAGTGGTATCCCTCATTTCCATTGCACTTTTGTGTTTGTTCAGTGGGAGGTTTGTACGTGTATGTATGAGTTTGTTCGTCTGCGGAATATCTCTGTTCGGAATTGGGTTTGGATTCGGTAAACAGCCAAAAAAGTTAACAAAGGGAATATCCTTTGCTTTCTTTTTTATTTAGTTTGGTAAAGTTTCGTACATTAGCTCGTAGCTTTGAAGTAGTTTTTAAGCTCGTGCCGTGCCATGCCAAGGTTTGTAAATAACTCGAAATAATTATGTGCAGGTCAGTGCTGTTTTTTGTACATAAATTTAAGTTGTACTAATCGCTACTAAGGTTTGGAATGAGCTTTTGGTTTCGGATTTATTTCGTTTCGTTTTGCACCTTGATTTCTACCTGTTATCACGCACATTTACCTGTTAACGGCTTCCACTGCATGCCACTTCCGATTGATTGACTAACATTCTGCATACTCTTTGTATTTATTTTCCATTAATTCTCACACATCTACATGGAGTGTCTTTTGCGGACCGAAACACTAATGCTGCTTCCTCCGATCCCCGCAGATCTTATGCCCTCGCGCCACCTGAGCAGCTGGGAGCTGGTGGGCATCATCGTGGGCATCACGCTCTTCATTTGCGTCTCGGGCACCAGCTCCTGGTACTACTGTCAGCGCCGCAAGCGCTTGGCCAGCGGCAGGCCGTTTGCCAAGGAGGATTCGGTGTACGATCCCATACTGAATGGGACCACGACCATACACGACATTATCGAGATGACGACATCCGGTTCGGGTTCGGGTGAGTTCCATGGAGGGGCCCTGTCAAGCCCACATCCTTCGTCGGATGCTAATTCTATGTGCTCCCTTTCAGCTGGCCTGCCTCTGCTGGTGCAGCGTTCCATAGCACGCCAGGTGCAGCTCTGTCACGTGATTGGAAAGGGACGCTTTGGCGAGGTCTGGCGTGGACGCTGGCGCGGTGAGAATGTGGCGGTCAAGATCTTTTCCAGTCGCGAGGAGTGCTCCTGGTTCCGCGAGGCGGAGATCTATCAGACGGTAATGCTTCGGCACGAGAACATTCTGGGCTTCATAGCTGCGGACAACAAGGGTGAGCCTATCAGCCTGACTCTGGGGGAATTTCTTAAATACTTATGCTTAATTTTCAACATTATTTCCCGCAGACAACGGAACCTGGACCCAGCTGTGGTTGGTTACCGACTACCACGAGAACGGCTCGCTCTTTGACTACCTTACCACCCACACGGTGGACACCAACACCATGCTGAACATGTCGCTGAGCATTGCCACGGGTCTGGCCCATCTGCACATGGATATTGTGGGCACGCGCGGCAAACCCGCCATTGCCCACCGCGATCTCAAGTCCAAGAACATTCTGGTCAAGTCCAATCTGAGCTGTGCCATTGGCGATCTGGGTCTGGCCGTGCGCCACGTGGAAAAGGATGACTCGGTGGACATACCCTCGACGCATCGCGTCGGCACCAAGCGATATATGGCCCCCGAGGTGCTGGACGAGAGCATGAATGCCCAGCACTTTGACTCTTACAAGCGGGCGGATGTGTACGCCTTTGGCCTGATCCTCTGGGAGATAGCACGTCGCTGCAACATGGGCATGATCTACGACGAGTACCAGTTGCCCTACTACGACGCCGTGCAGCCGGATCCCAGCATTGAGGAGATGAAGAAGGTAAGTCCTTAAAGCTCTTAATAAATATAATAGATTTCTATATTTATTATTCATTCCCTTACAGGTCGTTTGCATTGAAAAGAGCCGCCCGAATATCCCGAATCGCTGGCACGCCTCCGATGTGCTCCACAACATGGCCAAGGTGATGAAGGAGTGCTGGTACCCCAATCCCGTGGCCCGCCTGACGGCGCTGCGCATCAAAAAGACACTGGCCAGCATTAGTGTGGAGGACAAGGTCAAGAACTGATTGTGGCTCTAGTTCGACGAGGATCGAGCCGGAGGATCGGAAGGAAGCGTACATTAGTAACCTGTAACCTGGCCCCGTGTTACCTTAAATGTCCTGGCAGCGCCTGCGAAGCAGTTCCAGCAACCCGTTAAGAAACAAGAAACAAGAAATACAAAGAAATTTGTAAATATTAAGTGCTAACTCATCCTTAACCACGTTTCCCGCGCTTTGCTTTGTTCCTGCGCATCCTGATCTATTGTACATAACCTTCGTTGACATTTCCCCCGAGATTCGCTCGTTTCCGGGCAGCGTGAGCAGGGCGGCGCACCAAAGGAAACTGCCGCACTGCCATTAAAGGTACCAATTAGGGCCTAGTTGTATGCCATCAAGCAAACATTTTATATAAACACTCGTATGTATATTTTTTATAAACCCACTTCGCGATCTAGAGAGAATCCAGAAATACAAAACGAAAAAATACAGCAAGACTTTGTCAAGACTGAGCAGCAGTGGAAGCAGAACCAAGCCCAATATGCAGATAGAAAATAAACAGAGATAAACAGCCACAACCAGGAACATCACTTAAGAGAGAGATTTAAAAATTGTAGATCTTAAAACCAACAGAAAACGTTGACAAACACTCAGGAAATCGTAACGTAAAATAAAGAATAAAGCATAAAGCATAAAAATTAAAATATTCACTTTGGTGCGCCGCCTGCTCACGTCAGCTTGCCCAGGCCCAGGCCCAGGCCGCTTTTGCTGCTGCTGTGCCTCCCTAAGCTTAGCATATGTATATCGAGCACTATGCCCATAAATGTACACAAACACGTATGTCGATTGAGCAGAGCTTACCTTTTGTTATCCTAAGTTACAACTATATTCTAAAATGTCTACATCGCAACTCTCAACCATCGACAGCTTCCTCACCTTCATGCATGCCTATTATTTTTGTTATTTCATCTAACATTCACTTCACCTACTCACCTACTCAACGATTTGTTTCTTGTTCTTTTATAACCAAAGCTTGTTCTTCCTATTTTATTTTAGTCGTAAAATAAAGCAAATTAAACAAAACTCTAAGATTATCGCGAGAAAAGTATATAGCGTATTTATATATGAATTGTAAACTATATTTGCTTCGTTTGTAAATTCTAAGGAACTAAATGTTTCATGAACAAACACCTAAACAGCTAATTTAAGTCGAAAAACACACACACCACACACGCCACACACACAGTTCGGTGAGTTACACCATAAATATGTTTAATTTGTCATATCAAATGCCATAAAGCTAAATGAGTCCATTGTCAAACCATAACCAGGATGCAATAGTAGTTTCCACACAACACACATTTCCTCAACCACACACACACCCACACAACACACACACGCCAGCTGAGAGATTAAAGTAAACATTAATTAACATTTTAATCATTTCGATGTAAGCTACACGAGTAAGCGTTTGTATGATCAGTGCATGCCAGATTGTAATTAGGATTATGAATCAATTTTAGCAACTACATCTAGTTACCATATTGTTACCTTTCGGCCTGCGAAATTTACGTTTTCCTATTTTAATTTAGGCTTACCGAAGTTAATCACTTCCTCTACGATCGATTTCTTTGGGAAACAAAAACAAAAATCTAAACTAATTTTTTGTTAGCTATATTCACATACGTACGTATATTTAGTTTTTGAAACTATTCCTGTAATTGTAAAATCTGTAAATAGTCTGTGCAGTCCGTGGGTGCGAGTCAAACACGAAAATCGATCAATGTTTGACTGTGTTCCAAGCTAACTTTAAGCCGAAAGTTGTTTTTTAAGATGAAAAACCCAAAAAAAAAGAGAAAAAAAGAAAAAGCCCCCCATGCGGGGTATTTCCTAAAGCCCACAGCCCTAGCCCTCGATCCAAACCAAAAACAACTTACATTGAACTGAGTTTAAGATTCAATTAAAACCGAAGAACACAAAAGTGAAAAGGAAAATGAAATGAAAAACAAAACAAAAGACTTGAACAATGCGCAAAAACATGAAAAAAGAATTAATTTTACACAAAGAATAAATCCTATTTTGCTGGCAAAAACATAATTTTGGTTCGGAAATTTCCAAGATTTTTAATGAACTAAAACGATGAACTTTGTGCGTCTTATGTTAGGCTCAAGTAAGGCACTTTTGTAATGTGTATTAATCGTAAAAAACGGATTGGATTGGATCACGAGAGATATTTAGAGACAGACCGAGTGGAATGGAATGGAAAGGATAATGAGAAGGAGAGAGGAATGATTTACTTGGGTGTAATGTTAAAAACAAAAGCGTTAAAAGTGTAAACAGAGTCTAACTTTTAGCTTTAAGCTGCGTTTTTACTGGCACTTTAAATAAAAATACAAATATGAAACCAACCGAAAAATATTTGTAAAAATAAAAGTAATTGTTTTTATTTAATCTGGTATTTAGGGAATAATATTTAATAAATAAAGTATAAATTTTATTGAGAAGCATCACCAGGAGGACCGATTTAGCCATGTCCATCTCAGAGTCTATGAGAGCTAGAGATACACAATTTGGTGACAACATTCTTTTAAAATTATAAAATTTGGCAACGCTCACAAAAAGCATAAAAATGGTTCTTTAAAACTTTAACCTCGACTGCCTAAGGCCATTTGGCTTTGAATTAAATGCAAGAAGCTTTGGGTTCCGGGTATCCCACAGTCGGGGACTGGAGCTTCCTTACTTCGTTTAGGTATAATTTATTTCGCCCTGGGCCTTGGGATTCCTTGAGTGTTTTCCCAGCACACAAGTCACAAGACCAACAAAAAAACCAAAATGAATATATGTGTTCGCCTTATGCCGTGTGTGCTCGCATATTTTATTACGCGTCCATGAGTGGGAAAAGCGGGGAAAGCTTTTATTTAAATTTCTTTCCTGGATACCTTTGCCTGGGGAATGCAATGTTGATCTGTCCCCTACTGTTTGCTTTCTGGGAAATCTGCATTATTTACCGAGCAACAGGTACAGCTGTAACAACGAGTCTGTTAAGTGGAAATCAAAAGGCACATCTTTGCTAGGTTCATTTATTGTATTCGATTTACATTTAGACGTGAAACGATTTAATTGTTGCTTGAATATGGTAAAGAATCATTGGATTACTCATCTTGCTGTTAATAACATTGAATGCCTCAGTCAGTATATTTGGAGTTTCTACTAAAAACACATTTAGATATCTAAGTTCGATTGAGTGAGTAAACTTTGTACGCGAATAAGTATTCATATGGTGATTATTTAATTGTGATTGCTCTAGGCTACAGCAACCGTAAGATTGATATGTATTCGTTTAACAATTTGATATGCTTGCAATATTGTAATAATTCCCCGGAAACGCTCATATATCGGTCTCATATATATCATTCATATTTCGATTGTTTAGCAGCTGGCCCATATCCGGTTTGGATTCGTTTTGTCGCTATCATTTGCAGGACTCTGGCTTTAAGTGCGATGGTGCTACAGTAGGAAAGAAAATGATTAAATTAATTATATTTAATATGTATAATTACCAACCTCTTTGCCGACCATATCCACACAGTCGAAGGCATCGCGAAAGTAGCCACAGGTTAGCTTGATGGCAGCCCGATGATTCAACTTCTGCTGCTGGCAGCACATGCCACTGCAAGGTAAACCATGAATATGTTTAAGGATCCTATAACCTGGCTAGTCCTGAACTTACTTAATCACCTGGCAGTCGCTGCTGCTGCTGCACTCGCTCCCCAATGGCTGTTTCGGCCTCACACCGAAAATGTCCTCCAGGAGCGATGTGGGCTCTCCTGCTTCCGCTTCCATCTCGCAGCGCCAGACACCCTCCTGGGGGGCCAGCATGCAGGCGCTGCCCTGTGGACAGTCCGAGTGCCGCTGGCACAAATCTCGCTGCCTTCCGAACACGTAAACGCATTTTCCCTCTGGAAAATAAGGTAAGTACACTGGCCGTTAAAAACTTTTCCATAAAAAATAAACTTTTGTAGAGGAAAAATATATTTTTGCTTATATTTTGTAACATTTAATATATTATTTATAATTAGGAATTTTTTTAAGGGTAAATTTTGAAGTTCCTTTAAACTAAAATGTATTATTAATATTGTAGACCCTTTTTTGTTAAAGTGTATCGTGTAGCAACGGATGGGCATTGCAATTAGGCCAACTTACCGCCATATGTGTTGACGCAGACCCCGGAGGGACAGCAGTCGTCGTTGAGCAGACAGGCGCGGTCCGCGCAGGGCGTGTCCTCAATCAGCGGCTCCACAATTCCATAGACCTCGGTCTGCTGGCGTAGCTGTGGGGATGGTGGGCAAAGGCGGTGGCAATTAGAGGACCATTTGTCTCGACCTGTCGGTATGCGGTGCGTATGCGTTATATTTGCACTCTTCCCTGCCTCGCCCAACGGGTGCAGTTATCAATAACTGCTGACACTTGTCGTTCGTTAATTAATTTGAGCATCGCCGTGAACTCTGAACTTTTGCTGCTGATTGCCTACACCAGCGAGAGCAAACCGAGCTCCAATTTCAATTTGCTGCAAAGCACTGCGGCAAATGCCTATGGCTATTTGTGCGGCGGCAATACTGCGTATACGCATTGGAGTTGGTATACATGTGAGGTTCAGTTAAAAAGGCACTTTTTGGGAAATAATTTCAAATGTATTTCCAACTCAAATAACCCAGAGCATGCAAAAAAAAAAGGAGCTTATCCAAAAAGCATATGCAAATATTTGAAAGCACGGCTTCCATATTCACTTTATTTAATGTAAAACCGTGTTATTTTATGGCTACTTGATTATGGCCTCACAAACTGCTTGTTTTTATGACCAAAAATGTGTTCAGGGTATTGCCAGAATATGCAGGGATTTTACACACTAATATTTTATGTATTTGTTCTTAAATATTTTTGTTTAAAGAGGTATTTCCCATAATAATACTATTTAAAGGCTATCATAGGAAAATGGGTAACTAAAAATGTAGCATTAATAATAAAAGCCCTACGAAATTCTGTTTTAATTACACATTTTAATTAGAATTATTTTAAAAAGTCTAAAATAAATTACTAACTAAACTTACCTACTTTTAACTCTCCATCAAACACTTAATATAATATAAAACCCTCCTGAAAGTAACAACTCATTACCAAGAATAATCACCACTCCCTTTATTATCCCCATAAAATTTTCAAAGGAAATCTAATTATTTTCTCGCTGCATGCAATCTGAATCAATCTCTGCCATCGGCTGCACGCCCTCTGGAGTTCCCCCGTGCAATTACTTCCGATTACTGCCACTTGCCACCTACTCACTCACCTGCTGCGGCTGCGGGAGCGGTTGGTGCTCCTCCCTCAGTGCCCGCTGCTCCTGCTGATCCATGGCTCCAAACGAGCCAAGGTAATCATTGAGGCCACCATCTCCGGCGGCGGGAAAGCGGGCTCGGCGGTGCATCATGTTGCGGGAATCGCGTCCAAACAGCGCCCGCTGCCAGGCATTACCAGGGGCGAACGAGGAGGGGCCCGTGGCCAGCGAGGGGTCCAGCTGCTGGGCCAGGCCGAGAAGGAGCAGCAGGGCTGCCCCCCACCTCGGAATGTTGCTCATTGCAGTCGCTTTAGTACGTCATTGCCAGTGGAATTGCCCGTTTCCAGTTGCCTGTTGCCTTTGCCTTTGGCCCGTTTCCCGGTGAACTGTGGAAATGGAAAGAGAGGAGCAAGCGGAGTGTATTCGCTTAATTAAAACGTATGCATGTCCCGGAGTCAATTGCTGCCCTCCGGGATGAGCGAATAACCGTGAACATGCGCTCGAATGGAGCGCCCGAATGTGGCAGCGATTCATAGCTGAAGCGCCTCCTCCTGGCCGTATCCTTGTCAGGCGGAGCGGCTCATTAAAATTGTCGGCTTGCCTTTAGTGTTATTACCGGCAGTGCCTTAATTTATGTATTCCCAGACTCCCGCCTCGATCTCCGCTTTTATGGCCAACATAAATCGTTGTGTGCCCATGTTGGCCGTGGTTAACAGTTCATATGTCGGGTTATGGCATTTCGCTTATTTGCCAAGTTTAAAGGCTAACCGACTGTTGACCGAAAAACACAATTAAGCCGAGAATATATTGCCAATAAACGGGAGACAACAATTTCCGGAAAATTAAGTATACGCCAAGTGGTACGTTCTATTTTCGACTGCTAAAGGTCAGGCCAGCAGGGATAAGTAGCAAGCCTGAATTGTCCTACTAATTTCACTTAAAGCCAATCATTCAAGTATAAAACGCCATCCTAAGTGAATTAACATTGGCGGCTAAGAATAAAACTTCCAAGTTGTGTGCTCCGCCGCCCTCGGGGAAATGAGAAAAACTCAAAGGGAAGTTTTTCTTTCATTTTGAAAATGTATGTTAATTGACTTGAGTTTCATAATGCCTTCCCCTAGGAAAGGTAATTAAAATATTTCATGCTAGAAGCCTTCTAACAAATGAAGTTAAGGCTACAACATTGTATTTTAATTATTTATTTACAGAGTCAAAAAATAAGCTAAAACAGGAACATTTATTTATGGTAATTTCTTAACTGGAAACGTTAAAAATGCTTCGCTTTCTTCTATCTAATGGTTTGTGATATATATTCCACAATCTTCAAGGTTATTGAGCTTATTCTTGGTTTTAAACTTAGAGGTAAAAGGTTGACTATAATAGCCAGTTATTTCTTCGTTCGATTTTAAATCGATTGAAATAATTCCAAATAATTTGGTTTAAATATAGACTGAGCCGAAAGGTTAAATATAATGATTGCCTACTTATATGCGCAGTTAGCTAAATTATTTGCAAGGTGCACCTTGAGGGTTCCTTCACCTGGGAGTATCTGACTTCGGCCAATTGGCAACAGTTGTTACCGCTCTTCCATTAATAAGTAAGCGAATGAAAGGCTGTTGACACGCTCAAGGCAAACGAAAACATTTGCCCGGCTGTCACACGAATTTCTTTCCGTTTTCAGTCTCTCGGCGTGGGAGTGCAATTCCATTAATGCGTCTGGAGGTGGCTCAGGCAAATGTTGTAACGCCAAGATAGAGTCCTTTCTGGCCTGCCCTTAGCATTTCCTTAATTACTTTTTGCCAGAATTTCGCCGGCAAAGAGGGGCGTGTCAAACGGGATTTTTACCTTGTTTTTCCCTCGAACTTTGCTGGCCAGTTGCCAGTTGCCAGGCGACTTGTCCCTTTTCAGCCGCGGAAGACGACACTAATTACAATTAACCAGCCAGAGGAGGTTATCAAATCTCGACTAATTGCGTAGGAATATTGAAATTGATACATTGTGCGTTTCTCAATTAACCAAAGTGCCGCTGACGCATCGCCGGAAAGGGAGTCCTTATCGGGGACGAAAGTGTCAAACTGCTATTTGCGAGTGATGGCTAAACTTGTGTCCGAGTTGTGGCTAATTGCTTTGGGCCAGTTTAAAAGTTTCGCAATTAGTTAGTTTCCCTTTTGTAGTTTAGTAAAGTTTGCCAATGATTAGAAGGTGAGATGGACTGGGATGCGCTTAAGCGATGAGTTGATAAAAGTTTCTTAATTGAGCAGCCTCAGCTGCCGGCAGCAAGAAGTTGACCTTTGGCGAGAAATATGTTTCGTGTGCACTTTGATAACTTGGAATTGGTTTTCGCATTGCCTTTTTTAGTAGTTCTTTTAATAGAGTTTATTATTGGAAGTATAAATAGCAAATAGCAAATACAACGAAGGTATAATCTAGGATATATATTGAAGTATTAAACATCGAAGTTTACTTTTTAGTTAATAATTATAGCAAGCTAGAACAATCATTGGGTTCCGATAATCTCACAGTTTCTAACAGTTTCTTATTCATTTTTTAAAGAAAAACATAAGACAATGATATTTCTTATATTAATATTTCCTATATTAACAAATGTTATAAAAATAAAATGAAATCACGACAAAGTATACTAAAATCTAAACTTATAAATCTTTTATAAGTCCCGAAAACCTTTCCTGTTTTCTCCATTTCCCTGAAGGCAATACACACTTAAGTTTCCGAATTTAAATAAGCTAAATCTGAACATCTTTAAATAAAAATCTTACAAAATATACCCCCTTTCTTCAGTGTAATTGATAGCACTTAAGTTGTAATTGCGTGAAAGGCACTCAACTTACCGCAATATAATCTTAGGGCCTACCAAATAAAAGAAGGCCCAAAATGGGGTGTGAAACCCTCACGAAATTAGCTTATAATTACACACTTATTCGGTAATGGTTTTCGTTTACGTGGAGCCGGATCCTATTCCTCGAATTTAAGTCAGGACTCCGGGGAGAAATTGGATCAAATGCTGACGAGTATTTGACAAGCACCACCACAACGTTTTTCCCATCATGCTTATGAGACCCAAGGAACATTGTATTCCGCCAGGCCCTTGTACAGACTTAATGGCGACACGCCCGCAGATGCACTTAGAGTGCAGAGCGTCTTGTCGCCGCACCCGACCGCCCTTTACACGTGTGTGTCCTGCGGATACACTTTCACTTTCACGGCACGCGGAACGGGGACTCGGCGGGGATCGGGATCTCTCTCCGTGGCACATACCTGCTGTCTGCTCGTCCTGTCGGCTACTGACTGCCTGCCTAGCTTGGCTCAAACAACACCTGTCGGCTAGCTGCCGCCGAGGAGCTTTCGGCTGGCAGAGCTTTCCCTCGCATTTTTATGAATTAAGTGTGTTTGTGGCGCAGCCAAAGCTCCTAGGAATCAATTTTCATTGCGGCGGCTTTACTCTCGTATTTATTTGCCTCTTGATTCTCATTCTCCGGCCATGACGTCACTGTCATCACAGATTTGTGGCCGCCGCAGCAGCAGTGCAAATTTAATGAGCCCGCTAATGCGGGCAACAAGGATCCTTGGCTGGCAACTATGTGGCAGGTCCTGCAGGCAAATCTGTACGACGCAAAACACGCAGTTTCGTTGCCCAAAATTGTGATGAAAGAGCTCTGCCCTTGAGGACATTTTCTGCATCAGGATAATGAGGATTGTGTGGCCCAACAGAGGGCCCACACTGCCATCGTCCAGAAATCCAGATCCCTTGGCACTGAATATTCAATATGCAAATTATTTGAACCACTCTCAGCATTTGGGTTTCATTTCAATGAGAGACGCACACTGGCGAAAGTCTTGAAATAAATTTAAATAGTTAATGCTAAGCATTAAAGTGTACTTATAATTAAATTTTTTTTTGTTTAGTAATCTTCGAACACATAGATTAATATTTATTATTATATAATAAATATCCATTATAAACATGAAAGTTATTAAACAATAAATTGAGCACTCCACCATTTAGACTTAAGTTTTTATATCACTCAAGAGAGCATAATAAGGTAAAGTTCACCTTTTTCTTAAGTAAATGCACAAAGCTTTGCGTACCGGGTATTACATAGTCGAGGACACTCGCTTGTAGCTTTCTTTTTCTGTTTGTTTCTTAATAAGCGAGGCTAAACTTTTATTTTCCTGTGTAGAAATGCCTAAACCTATAGTATAAGTAACAAATTGCTGTTATTTGTGAGACAAGCTTGCATTATACCCAAGTAAATATGACCCTTGGAAATTGCTGCTGGTTGAGCAAAGCCTGCGCCTTGAATTTTCCAACATTTTCATAGTTATTTCCTACAGTAATCCAATTAAGTGCACTCACAGAGGGTTTTAAATCAGCAAATACAGAACATGATTTTAATTCAACTCAAAACTGAGTAAACAAAATTGAGTTAACATAATTTAAGTTTTTAACCCATCTATAGTTTGCAATATTTTCTGAAAACTTTAAGGCTTAATCTGGGACAGCAGAGATGCAAAGCGAGGAGGAGGCAGGCAGCCGGCTAAGAGGGTTAACCTTGTTTTCAGTTTACCGACAGCGCTGGCATCTGGGGAAGCTGAAGCAGCCCGAGAACCCATTGAATATTCCGAGTGGGAAGGGAGGCGGCTCTGGCTGAGTGCACTGGCATTTCCAATGGCTGCCAGCAGAGAGAAGCAAAGGGAGCTGTCGGACGGAAATTGCATCATGGCAGCTCGGCGGTGTCCGTGTATATATGGAATTCTATTGCTTTTGTTTGATTTCAGCGAAATTGACGCGGGCATCATAAAGTGTGCTCCCCCATGTTACTTACTCGGCGAATCCTTCACAGTTGAAAACATCTGGAAATCGAAAATTAAATTCTTTAATAATTTCTACTAATATTTATGTCGTTTATTTCGATTCTCCTCTCGCTTCGATTCGTGTTCGTTCGCTTAACAATTAACATAAAACGTAATTAAATAAAAAATTAATAATATAAATCGATAAATTAGTAAATTCAATTGAACTAAAAACATTTGCTCTCGCTTTCATTTGAACATAACAACAATTTGCCTATGAAAATAACAATTTTTTAGTTGAATCAAACGCACAAATCGTTTCGTTTCGTCTCTCATAAATAAATAAATAGGCTTAGAACTAGAATAAATATGTCTTAAGGTTACGGCTTGCAATTAGCGTAATTCTCATTCAGACTCTACAAGTGTTAGGCACGCGTACTCAAAAAAACGGAGACTGCAGCCAGCTCAAACCGAGTATTTGAATCTCGCTGATTATCTGTTTCTGTTTCTGGGGAATCCCCCGATGCAATTTTCAATTAAGCTAATGGAATGGATGGTAGCCTGGATGGAGGAGGGGTTGCTTGCGGGTGAGGATTGCGGATTGCGGGTTGCGGGTTGAGCCACGACTCTTACAACTCTACGTTCTATTTACACTTGTTGCTCCCAGCTCCTGGCCAAGGACGAGCTGGAGGAGGCCATCGCCTTACTTCACGCCCGTTATGCTGCGCAGCCACGGCTTGTAGAAGGTGGTCCGCATATAGACACCGGGCAGGTAGGGCGCCGCGCACTTGATGCCGTGCGACACGGTTCCGGCCAACTCGTAGCGTCCGTCGGGACGCTGCAGCACCAGGGGTCCGCCACTGTCACCCTGGAGGAGAGCGGAGATTAAAGATTAAAGGAGATGGATTAAAGATTATACTAGTTATTTCTTAGTTATTATGGAGAATTTTATCTAAACCTTCATTAAATCAAATTATTCTATAATTTGTATACCTATCGATAATTATAGATAAGGATAGGGATAAAGCTTCGTATTGAGACACGCGAAAAGTGTTCCTAAGCAATAAGTAAAAACGAGCGGTCAATAGTCACCCTCTCGCTCTATCGTACTGCTTAGGAACACTTTTCGCGAATCTGAGTACGTAGCTTAAGGACTTGTTCGATATATTGATTGTTGGCTATCGATTTATGGCCATCCCTAGTGACTTAAATATAAGCTTGGCAACCCTGAATATTCTGAAATGTAACCTAAAATTGAATTCAAGCTCTTAAGGATTCTCGAACTCACCTCGCAGGAGTCCTTCTGCCCATTGGCATAGCCGGCGCACAGGAAGGAGGTGAGAATCTTCTTGTTATGGCCCGCAGTGTGGAACATCTCCTGGCAAACACTGTTCTCGATAATCGGCACCTAATCAGAGGAAGAGGATAAGCCGGGGTTAGTTTATTTTTAACTCTGAAGTTCTAGCAGCTGCTTACCTGAACCTCTTGCAGAACGGAGGGCACTCCGCCGCCGTACTTGAGGCGTCCCCAGCCGGTGACGGTGGCCATGCGACCCGTGAAGTCCGCCACGTCGTTGGGCATGCAAATGGGCACTAAGGAGGAGGAAATGGAAATAAAATATGTAATAACTGAACTGAACAAGGGTAATGGAAGGTTTAAGTTTTATAAATTTATTTAATATTTATGGAACTAAGTTTATTTTAGATCTCTACACTCACCTATGTGGGTATCGAATTGCACTGGACTGTCCAGCTCCAGCAGGGCCAGATCGTTCTCGAAGGTGGCCGGATCGTATTGCCGGTGGACAATGACGCGCTTCACGTTCTTGGTCACGGATCGCTTGCTCTCCAGATCGCCGGAGATGTCGAACTCGCCCATTACGGCCACCAGAGAGGCCAGGAAGCTGTGGAAATCAGAGACCAAAGATTAAAGATCATTCGGGACATGGTAATGGGTAGACTTACCCCGGCTGACAATGGGCCGCAGTGATCACGTAGCGACTGGTGATGAGGACGCCGCCGCACTTGTTCTTGGTGAACAGGCCCAGCCAGGTGGACTCCCGGACGAGCACCTGCCAGGGGAAGGCGCCGAAGGTGGAGCCCTTGCCGCCGACGATGCGGCCCGACTTGACATGGGGCCGCACTC
Source organism: Drosophila rufa (assembly GCA_018153105.1). Taxonomy (NCBI): domain Eukaryota; kingdom Metazoa; phylum Arthropoda; class Insecta; order Diptera; family Drosophilidae; genus Drosophila; species Drosophila rufa. Next base: position 9,135,475 of record JAECXS010000002.1, read on the forward strand.
CGCACTCTGTTGATGGGGAGTGAAATGCGAGGTTAGGAGTGGGGAGTGTTCGAGAGTCGAGTCTGAGAAGAGTCGGGGAAGCATGGAGCTACATGGATCGAGGGTGGGAGAGGGACTTGGACTGGGGTGGGACCACTAGAGCTAGGAGGGGAGACTAGGGTGATTCTAGGTGGATTTCTTCTTCTGGTTTCGCCTCTTGTGCTTGCGACGAGCTAGATGCGGGAATCGATTCGGGATCGAAAATGCAGGGGATGTTGGAGATGGAGGAAGCGTTGGGTTAGATGCGTGATTAGCGGTTAGGCGGGAGCAGGTGAGGGGCAGGTGAGAGAACAAGAAATAGAGAGAGAAAGACAGTTGTTTCGGGTCCATGCTAGGCCATGCTACGTTCACACTTACGGATCTTGCGCCCGTTGCTGCCGCCGTAGGAGCTCAGGGTGGCGCCCTGGTCGATCTCGTTGTCGCTGGGATTCGGGTTCACATCCTCCTCGTCCTCCTCGTCCACGATCTCATCGTCCGCCGGCCGGGCCGAGCTCACTGTCGTGGTCTTCACGGTGCTGCTCACCCGGCGGGTGGGCTTCTTGGTCGCCGGCTTCCTGGTGGTCACAGAAGTGGCCACTGTAGTCCTCCGATTCACTGGCTTCTTGGTGGTTGTGCTCGTCGCGGAGGTCTTCTTGTTGGGAGCCTTGGTGGAGACCCGAGTTACTGGCTTCTTGGTGGTCACCTTGGGTCTGGCCGTGCTGGCCACTCTCACGGGCTTGCGGGTGGTCACCCGCGTGGGCTTGGCGCCTGATCCCGCTTGGTAGGTGGCCACCGTCTTGTTCCTGCCCGGCTCCTCGATCATGTCGGCCAGGGCCTCGAAGTTGCCCTGCAGGGAGGCCACCAGCTTGTGGACCAGCGTGTGCATCTTGTCCTTCAGCACAACGTCCTCCACGAAGGCGGGCGTGGACAGCTCTAGGTCACTGGTTACCGCACTGGAGGCGGCCGACATGTTGAGGTTGGGGTTCCTCACCGGCGGGAAGTTGACAAAGTCGTTGGGCGACGTGTAGGTCTCCTCCATGAGGTTCTGGCCAACCTTCTCGCCCGGCACCGAGAAGGCGGGATACGAGGGCGTGGGTCCGAAGTAGCCGGGGAACGCCGGCTTGTCGTCCGAGGGCACGGCATAGATGGCCTCGGTGGTGGACTGGGTGAAGGCCACGTGCATGGGGCTGCCGCCAAAGTAGCCGGGATCCTCGAAGTCGTTGGAGCTCACTCCCTGCTGTCCCTGCTGTCCGGCATAGGCACCCGTGCTGGAGGCCAGCTTGTTGCTGTCGTCGCCCAGCGAGCTGTAGGTCACCAGGTTGATGGCCGTGGGCTTGGGTGTGATCAGGACGGTGGGTCTCGGTGGCTTGGGTGTGCCCTGGGTGATCTGCACGAAGCCGGGCTTCTTGTGGCCGCCATAGACGCTGCTGACCGTGGGCCGGTGGGCGTAGATGGGCGTCGAGGCGGTGGCCACCAGCGGGGGCTGGTAGTTGCCCGGCGTGGAGCCCACAATGTTCTCCGCCGTGCTCTGGATGAAGGCGTCCAGCTTGTCGTCGGCCATGAACAGGGGCGGCACATTGTCGTAGTGGTAGTCCACGGTGGCAGGCGGACGGGGAGTGCTGGGTCCCGTCACGTAGCTGGTGGAGATGGGCTTGGACGTCGAGGGTCGCCTGCCCGGCGAGCTGGCCACGTTCTCCTCGTTGTAGTTCAGGGAGGGCACCGGCGCCGGCTGATCGTAGCCCGAGGATGGGGCCGAGGGCTGGTCGTACTGGCTTCCGGGGGCATCTGGCTTGTCGTAGTTGAGGGACGGAGAAGGAGCAGCTGCTGCCGTAGTCTGTTCGTATCCTCCGCTGACGGCTGCTGGTCTGGGGTAGCCCGTCTGCTCCTGCTCCTTGTGGTGATTGCTGGCCGCCGGCTTCTTGATCTGAATGTGCGTGATGGGCGACTCCTGGACATCGCCGCCGTAGCCATTGGACGCGGGCCTCCTGGTGCTGTGCTCGCTGACCTTCTCCTGGTTGTAGCTGGCACTGGGCTGGGGCTTCGTCTTGGTGTTCTCTCCGCTGATGGGTCTCTTGATAGCAGGTCGCTTGGTATTGGGCTTGGGTCGTGGTCGGGGGGCAGCAGTGACCAGGACAGGTCGCTCCGAGGATACATCATCGTACTGGGGTCGCTGAGGGGCAGGAGGAGCTGCCGTGGGCGAGGACACATAACCAGAGGTTGTCTCCGAGGGCTGGTAGCCACTGGAGGACTCGTCGTACTGCTCCTGCACCTTGGTGGTGTGCGAGGACACGGACACCTCGGCGGGCAGCTGGGCCTGGTAGTCGCCGCCTCCCGGCTGGGGGCTGTAGTGCTGCATGGTCACCATGCCGATGTAGGAGGCCACCGGGCGGTTCTGCTTGTTCACATTGGTGGTGGGCCGGACGTAGGTGGGCACCGGCTGCGGCGGCTCCGTCTGCGGGATGGTGGAGAGCTTCTGGTAGCTGGACTCGGTGCTGGCCTCGTAGGAGTCGCCGCTGCTGACCTGGGCCTGGCCATAGCCGGCTGCCGTGGCCGGCAGGCTCTCCTCCTCCTCCATGTAGGACATGTCCACGGGGTAGGCAATGCCCATCACGGGCATCTTGTTGAACTGAGAGGTATGGGGAGGAGCGGGTGCCTCTGCATCGTGGTAGCCGTTGGCAGGCATGGTGTGATCCTCCAGAACGGCGGACACATCCTCGCCGTAGCCAGGACGAGCGGTGGGCATCTCCGCGGACTGGCTGGCGCCGACCGAGGCATCCTGCTCATCCGAGACCTTGTCGTACTGCGCCTCGTAGTTGACCGTGGTGGTGTAGCCGTACTCCGGCTGCTGCTCCTGCTCCTGGACCTTCTCCACCTCGTCGGCCTGGTAGAAGTTCGGAGGCTGGGTGGCCGCTGGCTCCGGCACTCCTGGGTAGCCGTACGAGGGCGTCTGCTGGCTCACCACGTTGTAGCTGGGACCGTGGCTGGTGTTGTTCAGCTGCAGGATGATCGACTCGATGGAGTCCACGTGGGTGGTGATGGAGGAGACCGTGGTGGGGCTGTTGGGTCGCTTGGCACTGGTGCTGGAGGAGATGTAGCTCTGCTCCGCAGGCGGCTGCTGCTGCTGCTCCTTCGGGGGATCCGCGTAGACAGGCTGCGGGCCGTAGCCGGTGGAGAACTGCAGATCCTCCACGAGATCGGCATCTGCTCCCGGGTGCGTGATGTCGCTGTGCGTGAACTCTCCCCGTCCAGGATCAAGTGGTTGTGGTGATGCACATTGGCCGCCGCAGCTGGCTTCGGACTCGGCTTGGCCTGTGGCTTCTGCTGCTGTATGGGTCGCTTCATGCTCTCGGCCAGCTGGGGCACCGGCTTGGGCTTGGGCTTCGCGGTGACCTTCTGGGTGGGCTTGGGCTTCGGTTTCTGGGTGGCTGCTGGGGTGGAGGAAACCTCCTCGAAGGAGCTGGACTCGGAGCTGGTCTGATCCTGCAAACCGCTGGCTATCTTCGTGGGCACCTCGGTGGTGAAGACAATGTGATGATCGTCGGCATGCTCCGGCGGCAGGGTGCTGAGCACCTGCATCACAAAGTCATCGTTCTGGGGCGGCGACGATGGCGAGTTGATGGTCACGGAGTGCTTGTGGACATGGAAGTTGGGCGGCTGGACGGGCTTAGGGGGCTGCACCTTCTTCTCATCGGAGGCCTCGACCGGCTGCTGCTCGAACTCCACGCTGGCGGAGGAGGACTGCGAGTGGGTGGCCTCCGTGGAGGAGCTGCTGCTGGAGTAGGCAGGCTCATCCCTAACGGGCTGTGGCTCCTCCTGCTGCTGCTGTGGCTCCTCTCCTCCATAATTATTGCTAGGTGGGCTAATGCTGCTGGTGCTGCTTAATTGCTGGTACACCTTGTCCAGGTTCTGCTGGTCCTGGTACTCCTCGCTGACCGACTGCTGAGCCTGGCCATAGGAGCTCTCGAAGGAGGACTGAACGACGGCCGCCTGGTGCAGCTTCTGCTGCTGCTGGTGCTGCTGGAAGTAGGCGTTCTGGGCCTCGTTGATCAGCGTGCTGGCCAGCTCGTGCGTGGGCGGGATCTGGCAGCAGGCTCCAAACAAGAAGCCATCCATGCAGGCTCCCACCACCTCGCCGCCCCTCTGAGCACACTCGTGGTTGAACATGCAGATGGTGGGTCCATTGGCACGGGGATCAGAGCTTGGAAGCGTCTTCGTAGCCCGGCAGTGCTTGGGGGTGATGCGGTAGCCTCCAAACAGCTTGCGACCTCCTGGAAGGATAAGAAAAGGGGTTATTAAGGAGGGTTTCTTTTTAAAGGATTTTATTATATTTATATTATACATTCGACTCCCAATTAAACCCATTTCCATGACGATTTCGCTCTTGCCAATATCACCCGTGGCCAAAAAGCTCAATTAACATGCCATTCAGGCGCTCAACTGTACCTGATTGGATTATAGCCGGCGGGCGTAGTGAAAATGTGGGAAATTCCTTAAATGAAAGTGACAAATGCCGTCTCTGAAAATTGCCCTCTTCAGTGCTAATTGTGGCCAACAGCCTTGGGCAAACACCAGCATCTCCCTCCAGCTCAGACTGTATATAAACTCAATTAACGGCGCGACGTGGCAGCCATATTTCCCCTTGGTTCTGTGGCCAGTCAACCCATCCGAAAGCCACTCTAAAACCGCCAAGTGAAAGTGCACCGCCGCCGCCGCCGCCACCGCCACTTGCCGGGTCAGAGTTCAGCCGGGGCCCAGGTGTGGGCAATGCACTTGAGAGCTTTTCCAGCTCATTGAAGCCAAGAGGGAGCTTGGCTTCCTGACACCCTCTCTCTGTATTTATTTCCAACTCTCTTGAAGTCAAGAATTTACCCGACTTGTTTTTAATTTTTAAACAAAAAGTGATTTATTTTTCTGAAAATATTTTATTTTTAAATTAATTTCCTGTCTAAAATCCCCCAAAAATATACCCAAAGCCAGTGTAAGTAGCACTGCTGTTGACATTTGGAACGAAATTGATTTTGACAGCAATTAAACCAGAAGTGGGAAAGCAGGGGCCGCCTGACGGGTTTATGCTGGCAAATTAACACCTCGCCGTCCCACTTGCTCCACTTGCTCCGCCGAAATGCTGGCCCCAATCCGCCGCGCGGACTATGTCAATGTTTGGTCGTGAAATTGGAGCAACCGCAGCCAGAACCCAATGCAAACGAACTAGATTCTCAGATCGGCGGAGGCTTAGCGGCAATTAGTTCGCTGCTAATTAAATGAAAATCGGAAGGTAACGAAACCGAAATCGCAGGGAATGGCCCGCAGAGTTCGAGTCCGAGTCGTGTCTTGGGCCAATTGAGAGTATGCCGGACACGTAGCGCCAGTGAAAGTAAAGTGGCCGAGAGTCGAGAGTTGAGTTGAGAGTCAAGTGCTTATTCGGGCCAAAAGTAGTGCAGAAATGGCCATTAGAATAGCAGTCAAAATATCTTCATACATACATAATTGAGAAAAAGTGATAGTGTTTTTTTTTTTTTGGCTTCTCTCTTTCTTTTCATTCATCTCTGAAAGCGATTTCGTTTTTTATTTACCTTTTTTAAGCGGCGTCTACTAATAAAATAACAATAATTTCCTTGGCAGACATTTGGCGTTTTTTTACGATTAGACACTCAAGTGCTCTCAAGTATTCTTCCGCAAATCGTTAAAAAAGCAAAGACGTCGGCGAAGAGACGTGAGAAATGGCCGCCGGCGGAGGGAGTTGCGCGAAAACAAAGCCCAGAAAGAGCCGATTAAGAGAACTACCAGGGGCTGGTGTAACCACAGTAGTTGCTTGGAACGAACTCCACTCAAATCCCAGCCAGAGCCGCGGAGTCAATGAATTAATTACGGACCCGGGGCCGACTTAATGGAGTATGGCAGGCGGCGGCACGACCCGCCAGCGATAATTATGCAGTTTAACATAATTTATTTGATTTAGCCCGAGCAAATTGAATGTTGTATCTGGTACAGCAGCAGCAGCAGACACGAAAGGGTCCGTGATTAGGCAGTTTGAAAGTTAACTGAAAAATATTGGCTTAAACACACGAAGCCTTTACAGTGGAGCAGGTCGGTGGAGGAATTGACCTTAGCTTTATATGGATTTTTATTTATAATGAAATTCAAGGTTTAAGAGTGCGATTTTATAGTTACATTTACGCAAGAAAATTGCTAAAACGATTTAAAAATATATTTTCCTAGGATATTGATACATTTTTAAAAGTAAATCCCCTTTTGAGTTAAAGAATATATTTTATTTGATGCTAAAATAATTCCGAATAGACTTGCAAGTTTATTTTAATTATTAATACAATTCAAGGCTTAAGAGTGCGATTTTATGGTTCAATTTACGCAAGAAAATTGCTAAAACGATTCTAAAGTATATTTTTCAAGAATATTGATATATTTTTAAAAGTATCCCCTTTTGTGTTCAATAATAATTTTCATTTAAAGCTCTCTAAGCTATTATCATAATGTTGTTACAAACATTGCTTAGTTTTTATTTTACGGAATTAAATTAATAAAACATACTTTTTTAAAGTTCAGCTCTCAATTCTTAATATTATTAAAAACTCCCAGACAAAAGATATTATCAAACCCCTTCAGATTTTCACTTGGAAAGGCCTTATTTGAATCCCATTTACATAAACTTTGTTTGGATGAATTTATTAGCAAACAATGCTCGCATTTTCTTTGTTATAATAATAAATGCAGCACTTTATTTATGAGATTTACTAATTAATTAAAAAACTTCGTAAGAAATAGTTATGAAATAATATTTTTCAGAGCATTTATAAGGTTTCTCCCCACAGAACTTCCACTGTCAAACCTGCCATGTTTAGATTTAGACCCTTGTTCAGCCACACTCTTTGAGTGCCAAGAATGCTTGTCACAGGCACGCCTCGAACCCAGGAGAGAATCAAGAGGAGACCAGCTGCCACATGTCACAAAGATATCCAAAGACTGCGAGCGTGAGCCTGCTGGCGGATAAGCGATTACGTTCTGCCAATCCTCTGACCCTAATTGGTGGATCGGATCGAGAAATCCAAGTCAATGGTAATCGCAGGCGACACGCATGCAAAATAGGTTACAGCATCGCAGCACCTGACTGGGAGCCATATCGGGCAGGGGAAAAAATCCAAGAAAAAAACCTGAGTGCCGAACGAAAGTGTGTCAAACGCCTGAATAATTTCGCGCCGCTTTAAAGCATTTTTCGGTGTTTAATATAAGGGGAAGATCACAAGAGCTGCGAACGGAGGAAGCAGCTGCAAAATGAGATAACAAGTTTGGCTGAGACCCAGAGCTCGGTGGCAGTACCATTAATCAAGCCAGAAAATTGGCCCAATAGCCGAGCATTCTGTGGCATGCCCCGAACCTCGGAACCTCGATTTTTGGTAGCTGCCAGTAGTATGTCACTTGGCCCTTGGGGCTTCTCTGGATTCTATATACTAAAGGTATATTATATATCTTTGTTTTTTGGCCAGGCCAACGGAACAGTTATCGGCCAGCCGTGCAGTGAAATTTATGCGCACGGCCAGGGAATGGAAATTAATTAAATCATGAGTATGAGCATGAGGCTGGCCAAGATCGGGAGAAGGCGCAGAAGAGCGGACGCTCGGCTTGGCTCGGCTCTTCTCAGAGATTTCGTAGAACTCGTTTTCTTCTCTCGCTTCTTTCTCGCCGAAGAATGTAAACAAACGAGGCGCTTTAACGGTAAAATGGAAAATTATTATCGATCAATTAGCCCAAGACTGCAAAAAAAATATAAGAAAAAAAAACTTTCTTACCCAGCCTCCAACCAACATGCAACTCCACGTGTCTCCCAGTGGGATCTCTGTGATCTTGGCCAGTTTTGCATTTAACGAATCTTGCTCTAATTGCGTTGTGAAAGTGTTAAATATTCTTGGACTACATTTGTTCAAGTTATTAGCCGATTTCTGGTAGTGTCAGCCAAGTGAAATCGTACAGTAATATCACACAATATTTATTAAGAGATATTAAAGCCTTCAAAAATGTATACAAAATTATATAGATATAGTAGAGAATATAACAAGTCAGCTTACATTTTTAATATGATTATTTGAAAAGCCTTTTATAGTAAGATCTATAAATAACCAACAGATTAAAACTCCTGTTAAAGAGACCCCTTTCAACCCACTGAGAATATAAGAAATATACAATTTACCAAGCTCTTAGCCATTTCACAATATTTTTTCTAAGAAATTTTAGCATCAAAAATGTACAAAAAAATTATATATATATTTTAGAGAATATGAAAAATCAGCTTACATTTTTAATATAATTATTTGATAAGTAAAATCAATAACACAACATTTCTTGAAAGAAGGAATAACCAACAGCTTATAACCCCTGTAAAAGAACCCCCTTTCAACCCACTAAGAATATAGAAAATACACATTTTCCCAAGCTTTTAGCCATTTCCCTGGAACAATTAATTAGAGAAACTCTTGCGATCGATAGAAAAAAAAAAGAAAAAGACAATTCCCAAACGATTTATTGGCTGCAGAAATGCGGCATCTAATGGCCAGCGGACACACCGGAGAAGAGGGAAAAATAACCAAATGTCACTTTTCAGGGAATTAACATAAAAAATCGTTACGTTCATCTCGGAGACTTAATTTCACTTTTCCTAGACAAAAGCGAAGGAAAACTGTTTACCTTTCATGAATCGCTTGATTTGGGCTACTAATTATGACCGTGGAACGGCGAGAAGCGAGAGTGCCGATTGCAGTTTTTGTTGGTTTTAGTTTCTGCTCGGATTTGCTTCTTTGCTTTACGATGGCTTTTTATTAATTTTAATGGGCTTTACGTGCGGCTGTGCGTCTGGTACTCGTACTCCTCGCATCTCTCTTGGTTCCGCGATGTCATCACGCAAGAAGATTTCCCGCTTTGCGTGAGAGAAATGGAAAGTTTTGCCTCGCCACCGCTCGGGTCTTGACCTTTTGCGGCTTAAACAGCATATTTGGATATCGGATACCACTGGAGATGTGGGGATGTGGTGGAGATGCCACTCCACATGGCCGGCGATCCGCAACGGAACAGGCATACCATCGCATCTCCATTAATCGCATTGTAATTGAATTGTTCAGGTATCAGCATCAGCATAAACATAACCCGCTGCACGCTCTACTACTCGCCACGCGAATTGGACTGTTACGGTGTGCCATATAGCTGGATAACTATATGGCCAGGCAGTGTGCCGGCTATAAGCGATTTGCACGCAAGAGCTGGAGCTCTGGGATCCAGATGGAGCTAGGCTCTAGCTCCACCTTGAATTACATAAAATTGGATTTGAAAGTCGCAGCAAGTTCAGCCGCTCCAGCGAGCGATCCAAATGCCCATCTACAATTTCCATCGATTTGCCGCGATCCGCTCCAGCTGGGCATCGGGTGACGCTGTGGCGAATTGGGCACAGCCTCCGAAGAGACCGAGTATCTTCCCACTGGTCGGTGGCCAGTGCTTCCTCGTCCGCCGTCGCAGCGGTGTAAATTGTAACAGTGACCCAAATAAAATTGCGGCGACGCGACCGAAAAGACCGGTAAGCTAACAGTGAATGTGCAAGTGCCAGGCTGTCTGTCTCTCTCCGCACACACACCTTAGACTGGTGTGTGTGTGCTCCCAGGTGGAGGTATGAATTTTACGCATGCAATTCTAATGGAGACCGTAATTTTCCACTGGCCAAACCAGAAACAAATCTCAAGTCAAGCTGATATTAGAGATGAGCAAGTGACAAAAGTGGTTACATATCGCTATACAGTTTAAAATATTTATTAAAATATATTCTTTTTTTTACTAAAAACTTAAAAATGATGTAATAGTATATATTCTGAATTTATCCTATCATAAAAGTGCTTTATGTTATGAGAAACAGAGAAAATGTTGCATTGATGCATTAAGACAGCTCTACATACATTCTTGTTTAAAATGCAAAAAACCACAAAGACCAAAGAAATTAAATTTAAATTAATTGAATATTTAACAAACTTATAACATTCATAAGTGTATTTTATAAATATTTGTTTAAATATCATGTAAGTAACCAAGCATTTAATCTGTAAAAGTTTTGTAGCCATTATAATTTTTGCGGTTTGGCTTTGGAACTATTATTATTATTAGTTAACCAATTTGTTTGTTCAACCAACTGGCCAAATGTGGTCAGTTAAATGACCACAAAGTCTAAACTACTAACTGCGGTAGGCTTAAGAATTAAGAATATGAATTTGATCCGAAAAAAATCTCTAGTTCAGCTAAACCCTTCACCAGAAGTTAAAAGGTCGCTAAAAACATATAAGTAACTCTAAAAAACACATTAAATAAATATATTTAAATATAATTACTTTAAAATGTTATTTTTTTCTTTTTTTTAGCAAACTTCTCACGTGATCATCTCTGGAAAATGTGCTTTTGAATCGCTTTGGTGCCCGTAATAAGAAAGGTAATCACACGGTGTCAACCACGAGTCCAGCTCCACCTGGAACTGGTTCGGCCAGGTATGCTAGCTGCCTTCCCCCTCGACATTGGGCAAGAAGACTTGCCACCCAGAAAAAGAGTGGTAAGCAGGCAGTTAGTACCATTTTGGCCAACGACTCAGCTTTTTGTTTTCATTACCATTATTGTTCTCTCTCTAGACGGTCACTTTTTTTGCCAGGTCATGATGCTCCACAATGCCAAACAATGGCTGGCTTGCCGCCCGGAAAACATTCAATTTGGTGAAAATTCCGCACAATGGCACATTTATTATTGAACACTCGGTGGAGGTGACAAAAGCTGAGTGGCAATGATAAATCAAATAAAGTTCACACAAAATGGAAACGTTTTGCCAACAAATTTGCTGCTGAAAATCATATCAAATGCGGTGATGAGCTGCTGTAAAAATAAAATAATAAAAAGGCGGCGTGAATGAGCAGTGAAAGTTGCCTTGCTTGGCCGCAATAAATGACATCATTTTTGGCAATAGCCTCGATTCCGATTCCGATCCCGATCGATACCTAAAGCAATGAGTGCAGAAACTACCGCGAACTGAGGATTTTATGGATGCCACAGAAGAAGTAAAATGCGTTTTGTTCATTTCCATGCGAAAACAAAGGCCCAAAGAATGTGTTTTGTCATGCAGCGGAAGCCGGACAGCTCGCCAGCTCACCAGCTCATCGCGGAGAATTTCACTTTCACCGCCAAACATGTCAAAACAAATTCGAAGTTTGCCGTGTATTTCCTGTTAGACGACGCGCATCCCATAACATCACACAGAGATCTTTCTTTCTCATTGGATCTTTGCTTCCAGTGAGTGTTGACAGCCCGATAATTTGTAACTGCTCCGGTGTCGATATAAGGCAGTGGCACTCGAAACACCGATGCCGATGCCGATGAGCCTAAACGATAAGCCAGCAGACAACAAATGGGTGCGAGTACCACGACCAAGTCTTTCCAATTGAGTAGCTTCTGTTTCCAGCGCCATTCACATGCACTCGCAGACAGTGAGGACTTTAAAAGATGAACTAATATTTTGTGTAGCTTCAAACTAAGTTAAATAATATTTGGGAGTGGTTTAAGGTCACAGAAGATGTAAAAACTAAACCTTTATTGGATTATTAGTTTGAAAAGTACTTAATTAATTTTAAGCTTGATTTTACAAAGTGAAATCTATTTTTGTTTATGGTTTTAATTGATTAAGTTTAAGTAAAAATTCAACATCAATTAATAATAATCTGCTTAGAACTTGGAAAGCTTGTTAAGTTCAATTAGCTATACTTTCTAAAAGATAATAATAAAATGTATTTTGAAACCAGAATAAATATTTGACTCTGGTAATTATTAGAGTCTTAACTTAAATATGAAATAACAAATATTTAGAAAATAAAATTCTGCTTTCCTTAAGTAAAATGTAGAATTGTTAAGCTTTATGATAGAAGCACCTTAAATATTAAATATAAATTATTTAAAAATATAATTCAGCTTTCCTCAACTAAAATGTAGAATTATTTAGCTTTATGATAAGAAGCCTCTCAAATATTTTCATTGACATCTTGCCTCAAACAATCCCCACTGTAGTTTCACTCCCAAACCCCCGTTGTGTTAGGAAGTGCAATCCATACTGGGACGAGGTGAAATGCTCTCTGCCGGCACGGCACTCGATGTTCATGATCTGTCACAGTTTTAATGCGATTGCGTTAAGTTTATGAAGTGTAAAATGGCTGTGGGAAAATGGCAGCGGCCCTGAAGAGCCAGAGCGGGCCCAGAAGAAAGTCAAATGTCGCTTTCACATTAATTGCATGTCGCTGTGGATTTTTAGGGGGGAACTTAAAAAGCGAACGAAAAATACTCGTATGTGGGGAATTATGGAATTTGTAATTTGCATAAACCGAGAATCTCGAGTGTGTGTGCGTCCGTAACGGTACGACAATTAGCCAAACGAGAAGAAAAGAGTTATGAATTGATTTTTAAGTAGCTAACTGGGGGCTGGCAGAGCCCCCGGCTCGGCGATCGACATGGCGAGAGATCTATGTGGAGCAACAATTGAGCAGCGAACGGGCAGCGGTAAAAACGTGATCTTGGAATTACATCGCTGTCGAACATCGAACACTGTCCATCCATCAGCCTGGCTGTTGGCCCCCAGTCTCAGCCTGCTCTCAAATTACCGCAAAGACAAGTGCAACGGCAGCAGCCGAGTCTTGGCCATGGCTTAAACCACAACTGCAAGGCGACGAGCAAACGACTGACAGCGACAGCAACAGCGACAGCGACAGAAAGCCGCAAACTGGCACACGCTTCCATCAGAATCGCTGCGGTTTCTTGGGCTGGCCAAGACATTTTCATTTCGCACACGCGCTTTTCCTGAACTGAACCGAGCTGAACTGCTTTCCTGCTTTTCTTTCTGTTCAAACAACGCTTGAATAGAAATTGAAAATTGTTTTACGTGTTTCGTACTAATGATCAGGTGTGTATGTACACGATGTCCGATGATTGGCATTTGCCGACTTCCACCTCGCTGACGCAGCACAGTTCTGCGATTGCTGGCTGTCCGGCAAACGGAAGTATTGATTTTCTTTTCCTTGGTTTTTCCAAACCTTTTTTCCAAAAGGGTACATAGGTGGCAGGTAGCGGCCCAAGAAATGGGGGAAAACGTTGGGAAAATCAAAGGCGGAGAAAAGCAAATGGAGCCCAGAGAAGTTGGTTTAATGGTGGGATTCAATTTGTTTGAACAATTCTAAGCAAGCATCTTTTTATTATTTCTTTATTTGTAGTTAAACTCCCTTTATAATAATTTAATTTTTAAGGAAAGTGTGCTTTTCAAGTTCCCTTTCATTTCGTTTTCAAGGGTACAACCCACTTCGATGACTCTTTTTATTTATTCAAGAAAAAGTGTTTATTGAAGGATTTCGGCCAGCAGGCTGCAGGCTGTTTTTGCAGAGTAAGCTGTACAAATAAAAGATTCACTTTATGAAGAAACCCAGCAGACTCTCGTCTCCCTCTGAACTTGAAAAAAAACACTGATTGCAGAGGCTTTCAGGTCTTCAGAGCCCTAAAGTCTTAACGACATACTTATGAATGTTTTCACCAATTTTACGATGTTAGAAGAAATGAAAATGCCATGTGAGAAATTTCACATATCCGAAATATAAGAAACACCAACAGATTTTCATTGTTCGGCGTGAATCTCTAATGTGGCCACAAATTGTGCTGCCGATTATCACAAATGGTTTGTGTGTGGAGTTGGCACCTCGGCCTGAACTAAATCTATATTGAATGGAAGGAATGTGCTAATAACCAGGTACTCCAGATATATTTGTTTCACTTTTTAAGCCAAAGCCAGAGCCAGGTGACCTCGAGAGGCTGCTGCTCAGTCGTAAAAACTGTCACAAGGAAAGTCGCGACTGGCGATGGCCAAGTAAGTCTGCACATCGACGGAGGGGTCTCTTTTGTGACTGCTTTGTGGCCGTAATGTAGCATAAAACGAACCAAATAATTGCCAGGTGCGTGGAGTGTGGAAAGTCACTCAGTCGCCAAGCAGCGTCGCTAAAACTCTTTAGTTTTCTGTGCCAGAGTTTTTCTGATTCATTTATTGACACAAAGGCATAGTTTGTGCTTTTTTTTTTTGCGCATTGTCAACTTGGCCATTGAGTGAAAGCCCCCTCCGATGGATGGGCCAAATCCAGAAGTGAGGCAGCAAAAGCCACTGACACGATTCGATTTGCAGCAACGGCAGCGGCCACGACATGAGCTTGCAATTTGGCAAATTGATTTTCTTTGCCATAATTCTACATTTTTATTGTCTGTGCTAAACTTTCTTTCTGTGCTGTGCCGTGCCTTTCATCTATTCAATGAGGTAAATTGTCTGTCACTTACCGCCATTCGTTTCAATTGATCTAAATCCACTTGTTGTCGTCGGCACAACCGATGCGACTATTATTATTAAACTTGTTAAAGCGATGGAAAGTAGTTGTGGTTTTGCCGCCGTTCTCGTCGCTCTTGCTGTTCTCGTTGTTGTCGTTGTTTCTGCTTCTGGCGCTGTGCAGCGGGACAACTCCGCCGCCGAGGCCGGCGTAACCCACTTAAACATGTTTGGAGTTTTGGCTGGACACTTGCGGGGAGTTCTGTTCTCGGCCCAGACCGTCTGGCAGCAGAAACGAGCTTCTGAATGTGAGCCCCAGCCCTGCGCGGGATTTCGAAATCGGCGGAAGCGAGTGTGCGAAAAAAACACAAAACACAAGTAGCAGCAGCAGGCAGTGTTGTAATGTTGTTGCGCGCGAACAAAACGAAAGACTTGGGCGACGAACGCGAGGCGGCCAAGTGAGTTGTCACTGATTGCCCGATTCTGGTATCTGATATCTGATATCTGATTTCGATTCCGATTTAATTGCGGCCACCGCACTTTCTTTGGTCAGCCGCGAATTTACAGTTGCTGGCACCGAATAAACACCACTAACACACTGCACCACATCTAAATAGTATCTCGGATCTTGTCGGTTGGTAGCTTGTATCTTGTATCTTGTATCTTGTAACAACGTTCCCTCGACCAAGCGTCCGGTCAACTGTTCGCCTGAACGCTCCGCGTGTGTCTGACTGTCTGATTGCGAGCTTGCCCGAGCCAGCGGCCAAGATAACGGACCTTCGCCACTTTTGTGTGGAAAACTTTCACTTTAACTCAGTCGGAGAGCGTTGGAGAGCGGGAAGCTATGCCAGAAGAGAGCTAGCCCGGAGAGCGCGCGGCGGTACGTGAGAGTATTTCTATTAGGCGTCGCTTAAATGGTAAACATTTCTAATTCGGCGTCGGCTTCTTCAGCTGCTGTTGCTTCTGTAGCGATTCCTGTTTTCTTCCGCCGCCTGCTTTCTTTCTTCTCTCTCTTTTTTTGACTCTCTCTTGTGGCTCTCTTGGCGTCCGCACGCGTGCGCGTTTGAAACTAAACTGAAGCGGCTAACAGCGCGGCTTCGTGGTTAAGAGGAATCCGTCGCTCAGTTAAGAGTGATCTCGTTAACAGAGGCGGTTCTGTAGGCGACCTGCAGCCGCCGTTGATGTCACCCGAGGAGGCGGAAATGGAGCGGGAGATGGAGCTAGAGATGGAGCTTAAGATGCATCACGATATAAAGCAGGAGATGCAGCTCGAGATGGGGCTGGAAGAAAAGCACATAACTGCATAGACCAAGGCCATCGATATGCATTGTACAAATCGCTAATCTCCATTAACCTAACCCGAATATTCTAACAAATTCTTAATAAGAATCTCTAACATAATGAGGATATAACTATGTGGTTAAATATCATGTAAAGTTTGTAATACAAACCCTTAGAATATTTCCTTAAAATTATATTAAAAGATTACCTGGGGGAACCTTTTCTATTAATTATAATTTTAGTAAAGTTGTAGATTAATATAATGCAAGATTTATATTCTTGTTTATTATTTAATTGTATTCCTTGGACAGCAAACTATCAGATGTGAGAAAAAGTGGTTTATAATATGTAATAGTTTTCCATCAAAATACTCTTTATATTTTTAGTCTTTCTTAATTTTGAATGACTTTTCAATATAAGGGGTGTGAATTTATGCCCAAATACATCGTGTAAATCCGCTAATTAGTTCCCTCGATGCCAAAAGCAACCCATACATAAATCCAAATGAAACTCGACGGTTTAAGAAAGGTCATTCCTCCCGCGAGCCTGGCAATTTGTGGCTCTGAAAACACCGACAAAAGTGGCCAACTAATAATGGTCATCGGTGGACCGCCGAGTCGGCATCGTCCACATGTGGCATCCACTGCGGCAGCGGCGAGGAGGTGCCACCTGCCGATTGGCATTTCCTTGACCCAAATTTCACTGGAAAATCCGGCGGCGCCAGCGGTGTGTTATTGTTTTGCTTTCTTGCCTGAACTGGGCTTGGCTTGACTTTGGCCCGGCCTGGCCCGGACCGCTCCGAGTCGCGGGGGTAAACGCCTGACCAGGCTGGCACTTGTGGCTGCCCAAGCGTGGACTCCGCTCCGCTCCACCATCACGATCTTTTTGTAGAATTTCACTTTCGTTATTGTTGTCGCAGTTTGCTTTTTTTTTTTTCGTTGGTTTGTCCACTTAATGATTTTCTGTTCACTTTTTCTGTGCATTTCTCGGGCTCACTCGTATTTGTTTTTTGTATTTATTTTCTCGTGGTCAGAGCAGCGAAATGGAAAACGCCGCGACGGTCTCCAGCCGATTGGGCATGCCGGGCACGTGGGTGGTGCGGCGGTGGCCACAGCCTGGCCAGAACCAGTCGCCGCTGGAGCCGATGGCTTTCTCAGGGCACAGTGATTCATTAGATGCGGTATTACGACACCAGAGAGCCACGAATGAGGCGAATTATGAACGATTTTAAACGATTTTAGCATAATCAACGGTATGGTGCCTAAGACAAAGACCCCTGACTTTCTCTCCGTCTCCAGTCTGCAGTCTACGGTCTATAGTCTTCATCGTCCCGGACAATGGGAAGCTCGCCCAAGAAGGTGCCAAAATAAAGCGATAACCCAAGCTCGGAGCGAACTCCAAACAAATAGCAACGGGGCGAACCCGGCGATCCGCACACCAAACGATGAAATATTCGAGGCCATTCTTCGAACGCATCTGTTTAAGATGCCGCCGCCAAATTGACCAGCGAATGGATAATGGCTAATATTGGGTTACACAACCGCTACAAGGGAGTTTGGGAAACAAAAAGGGGGATTATAAATCAAATGACCTGCAATATATCTTAAGCGGTACACGGAAAGAACTAGCCTTTGAAAGTGGTTTGAAGTGGTTTCATTTGAAGCAAGTTCTTGGATTTCATTCATGAAATTTCAGATTTGTATACCAGCATCTGGTGGGATACAAAGGTATTATAACTAAGTTTCTACCGTAGTTAAATTTGTAGAGCTGAATTTCTGTAAAAAGTAAATATATGTATTATTTATTACATTTAAGTTCAGATATATTTGAGTACAGTTATTAAATAATTCATGTTTTAAGAATGCTAAACATGTTCTTAGCAGCACTTCCTAGCAACCTTTACTTAGCAACATTTTCTAGCGCATTCCGACATGCTAAATATAATTTTTCACATAATAAATTAGATAAAAATTAGGCAATGTGGCTTAGCCTTGTTAATTTTGACTCAAAATATAACGCATAAGGCTTTGTGTACCGGGTATTTCAGAGTCGAGAACTTTCGATTGTAGCTTTCTTTCTTTTTAACACATACCATTCCTAATTTCCATGCATAAACTTTATTGTAGCGCAACACGGATTTAGTTTTAAAAGATTTAAAGAATAAAAGAAGAATACATTTAAATATTTTTAATTTTAATTTATTTTTAACAATTTAAGACATCCCATAATATTTCTCTGAGTGCCAACCATAATTACAATGCTCACTTGACTTGAGTTTTGCATATCTGCCGCTGATGCTGCTGCCGCTGCCGCTGCCACAGATGAGCCGTCAAAATTTCTATTTCACAGCTGGCCAAATAATTTGCAAACTAAGCAGCCATATCGACAGGGGGCTGGGCGATCGATGAAAACATCAAATCAGCATAATGATCCCGGCGAGCTGAGTGAGCGACAAGTGTGAGAAATTCAATTTCGAAGAGGGGTCCAGAAAGTGAAGGTTCCAAATCGATTTTGTCCAACACACGAGTATTCGATTCGATTATCGGGGATGTTTCCCTGTCGACGACGCCTACCAAATTGCCAATTTTCCGTCTGTGTTCCGATCCCCTCTCGGGGCTAACAGTTTTTTAACTGGCATTAATTCGCTTTCAACGAAACCGAAAGCCATCAAGTTCACAAAGGCGGCCTGTTGTGCGCGCCCCTCAATGGTGGTCAATGGTCTCCGCTCGGTCTGGGAGTCGTTGTTTGGACTAAGGCCCAATTAATCAAAAATGAGGCGTCGACACGAATTTTGATTTATTGCCTGCAAAATCGAACTAAAAACTCCATCATTAACGCATCTTTGAGGCAGCCCTAAGCATACTTTCCATTTCGCAGCTCCGAAAAGGGTTCCGAAGTGGAGTTCAGTAGCCCATCGATTCGGCGGGATCTGTGACTAATTGAAAAGGCAATAATTTCACTTTTAGCAAGTTGCGAGCCGTGTTTACCCCGCTAAAGCCAAACAAGCCGGGGCCAGAAAAGAAACTTCGGTTCGGCATAATAAATGAAAGTGAGTACCGGCCGAGTGCCAACAGCAGCAAGTACAAATGACATACAGACCATCATTGTTAGGCTGATGTATGACACGTTTGCCAACACATCCTCCGGCTAACTAAATAAAGGTTTCTTTTTCCACAAACAAAAAAGTAAACAAAATTGACAACAAATCACGCATACGCCACCGGTGACAACTTGCGCTTTCAATTACCGCGCGCGTGTCAACGGCCCCCGTGAAAAAGGGTCTCCAGATGGTACACCTATGATTTAATTTCGGTTTCTTTTCGCACACTTTTAATTACGCAAATGTTATTCAATAAACCCGTAAACGAGTCGAGTCGCGGGGCCCGGTCGCGATTAGAGAAATGGGCGAAACTTTTTGGCAAGAGAGTGTTGAGGTTTCTTATGAGGTTTCTTAGCTATATTAAGAGGTTGGCAGCTTACTTGTATTTACTATAATTGCATAGAAAAATATTCTAGCTTAATTATAACTTCCTTCCTTATAGTAGCTTAAAAATACACATTTGCATGTTTTATTTTAGTTATTAAATTAATTTGTTAGATGTTCTAGATGGACTTTTGTTTCCTTGGGCTGTTATTCATAAAGTTTACCAACTAGGAATAAATACGGATAAAAAGGAAAACTATCCCTGCTTTAGAAATTAATGTTAAGACCTGGAAAAATATGCAATAAGCTAGATCGACCTCAAGAAATAAATGTGATTAAATTAAGAAATTTAAAATATAATGAAGAAAAATAAATGAAAAGTATGCTTTCATAAAAGAAGCTTAAGTTAACACCGGTAATAAGCTTTAAAACTATAAAATGAACATAAAGTTCTCAACATTAAATTAATTTGTAATAAAATAAATAAATAAACAAATAAAAGACATCTTTCCAGTTAACATAACCGGAAATAATCATAATATTTAGTCTCTAAAATTTCTAAAATAAAAGAGCATCTAACAGCAACTCTGCAAATATTTTCTTTACCCATTTCTTTTGGCTCTGGCTTTGTTGGTGGTCGCATTGGCCTCCTCGCCGGCCAGCTAGGGCCCCAAGCTAATTGCACTATTATTTCATTTTGATGCCATTTTAATTTAATTCCATTTGCGCAACGACTTTCGTCTTCATTAGGCGCGTTTTTCTGCACATTGTTTGCTTGGGACGGGACGCTCTCCATAAAAATTTTGCACCTTTCACAGAATCCATTTGACTTCCGTCATCGCTTTTTTATTCCTCAGCAGCTCTGTTAGGTGTGTGTATTTTCTTTTCTCACTTTTTATTTAGTTATTTATTTGGTTGGTAATCAAGGTTTGATTGTGTGGCCGTTTAATTGGCGAAAATTAAAAAGGGAAAACGTTTTTACATCGCAGACCGTCTTTCTTGTGTATAGTGTGTGGGCGTCCACCGCGGCTAATGCAATTAATTAGAAAGCGAAACTAAAAAATTCATTTAGATTATGCGCGGGGGGAAATTCATAATTTTTCCCTGATAAATGTTTGGCCGAACAGAAATATATATTTCTTACAATTGCCTTCACTTTTTGTTCGATGATGTCCGAAGGGCAAAGGCCAGAAAAAGGCATACACTTTTCGAAAGGGAAGCCTGGGGCCACAGGTAAATGATTTACTCTGACTGCCGGTGAAATGGAGAAGTCTTTGGCTTCGATGGTGGGAGAGAAAAGTTTCCCCCGGACGGAGTTTAACGAGATCGCAATTCTCCCTGGGATCACCATTTTTGACGCCCTTATTTAGACATTCGACACACCGCCACCTGAGAAAGAGCTCGAAGATCTATCGCAGCCCGGTGGCGGTGTGAAGACGCTGGTTGCATCCGAAATACATTTTGTGGTGGATCCCGACGATCGATCTATCAAGATTTGAAGCAGACCCCAGACCAATAATTACCGGATGAGAAGTAATTTCCTACGGGTTACGTTTCAAATGGGCTGCCAGGCCATCGCCATCGCCATCAAATTAATGATCATGTCGGCCTCAGTGTGCGATTTCATTAAGCGATATCGACGGAGACGACTCTTCTGAGAACGGTGGCGTTTCCCAGCAGCAGCAGCAGCAGCCTCTTTGAAGAAAGGGAAAACAATGTCCAGGCACAAGTACTTTTCAATTGTTTCCCCCAGATGGGCCTATAAATTGTGTAAAGAAAAAGATCTTAAATATATTATTGTGGAAGCAGCAGCAGCAGCACTTGGACTTTCGTTTTTTGTTTGCTTCTCAAGTGGCACGCTGCGACGACTGTTCCTATAAATCTTTTTGCCCAGAAAAATAAGAAATTTCCATTGTCCGCCTTGGGAAAGTCTAAGAGTCGTCATTGTGCATTCGGTTCGGGTAGCTGAGTAGTTGGATGTTTGATAGTAACTTGTGGCTGGTGGTCATCTCTCTGGCAGTGGAAACCCCATGCTGATCTCTGGCTGACATCTCTCAGCCTCGCCCCCTCACTCGTTGCGGTCGTGTGTGCGGCTTTTGATGGGGCCTCTTCAGGCGCTTTAATTGTGCAACATTTCTTTAGAAATTAAATGCAAGCCCCTTGAGTTACTTCATAGCTTTCGTTTTCCCTGGGAATGCTCTGAATTTGATTTGAACACTGCCAAAAAATGAGCACTACAATAGTACAATTTGGCACCCATTCGTTATGCAAGCAATTTCACTCGGTTACACAAGGCATACTCCATAAATTCAGCCATCGAATGTCATAAATCGGCCATCGGTTGACGAATCCATTCAAATGGAGCACACAGCCTGACCAAACTTAGATTTAATCGACGTCCGGGCCAAGTATCGGGTTTTCACTTTCGCTAGGCGCTAGCTAGGGTTTTTTGCCTATTACTTTGATTCGGTTAGCGGCAATCGCAGTCGGAGGATCTCCGCCCCGACCGACAAATAATCCCCTAATCTGACGCCCATTAGTGGCACGAATGTGCGCATGTGAAAGTTCATGTGGCAACCCAAGCCGCTAAGGACCGGCGCGATCCGGCGGTCGTGATCGCAGCCGTTGATAATCCGGACGCATGACCCCCGTCCAAGTACGTGATATCCGTACAAATTATGATAGGCCCGCCGCCACCGAAGATCTCCAAATATCAAGATCTCGAGCCGTGGCCACGACATGCACTTGCAACGCACTCGGGGCTCGGCTCCCACACGCCATAAACAATGCCCAGAGAATGGAGGAGCACTCGGCGCTGTCATATGCAAATGACCAGCAACTCTGGGTATGAGCCATTAACCGAGAGCGAAAGTTCCACGACAAACACAGGTCGGAAATTGCGGGGCATTCGTAAGAAACTCCGTAATATTATATTTAATTTATATTTAACTGTTGTAATCAAAAATATTTACTACTATTTATCTGACTGGCAAATCTTGTCTAGAGGAGCTCTAGTTAAAATTGGTCAGTCACATAAACAATAACACGAATGTGGGCGACTTGATTATTTAAAGTATTTAAGGCGTGATAGCTTTATTCAAAAAGTTGAACTCTTTAAAACCCATTGTTCCCAAATTCAAATTTCTTTGGACAAATCAAAGTTTAAAATAATAATAAATCGTATACTCTAAAAGCATACTTTTAAGGTTTGCTTTTAATTCCTATGAATATAAAAACGCATATTTTAGGCTGAAACGATGTCCAGCAGGCGAATACTTTTGTGGTTACTCATCAAATAATTGTGCATCTTCTAGGCTAAAGTAAGTAAATGGCGAAAATGAAAAACGTAGCATACTTTTAGGCTGGTTATAACAAGTAAAGTATATAAAATACCAGATCTTTTACAGAAGCTGGTCATTTACGGCCGGCAGTGCCTGATCCTCTCCAGAAACTGGTCATTTACTGTTTGGCTGGTTTTTTTCGTTATAACCAGCCTAAATGTATGCTGCATTTTTCATTTTCGCCTTTTACTTTTACTCAGCCAAAAAGATGCACAATTATTTGAGCATTATCTGAAATGCCTCAAAGTATGCAATTTAGTTGACTTTTCGGCTAAGCCGATCTTTTGTCTCTTTGTAACATAAAGATTAACAATATTTAAGGTCTTTCTGAGAGAATATTATGGGCAAAATTCAAATGAAAACTAAGTTCCGTATATTTTCGGAATCGTCATTAAAATCTCAATTAATTTAAATAATAATACATTACAAAAAAAAAAAAAAAAAAAATGGATTTTTTTAAATTTGATAAGGGGTTACATCATTAAAATTATCAAAAATAAAAAAAAAAAAATTTTTTTTATAATTTCTAAATTTTATTTGCAGATTAATTACCCAAATAAAAACTAACTTAGAAAAGTTTTCCGAATTAAAATTAAGGATGTTTTGGCGAAGTTATGATTATTTTAAGCTTTGATTTGTCTAAAAAATTTGAAACTCTGGGAATAATGGTTTTAAATATAAAATAAAATGCTTTGCCGCTTTAAATACTTGAAGTAATCAAGACGTCCAAATTTGTATCTAGAGCTATCCAAAGCTAGATTATTTTGTGGTTTTTATATGATTAAAATGATTATGATTTAAAGGGTTTGAATTTTGGTTATCTTATGACTTGTGATAACATATTGCCGAGCGAGAGAAACATCCAGTGCCTTGTTTTATTTTTCTTGCATTGAACTCAACTGAGTTCAGTTTCTTCCGGCTGTGCGTGTTAATCGCTGACAACATGTTTCGCATAATTTATAACTTTATAGTATATGCAAAACAAACGTTGGACATTTTTCTATTTATTTGAGTCGTGCGCCCGCCCTCCCGGCAAAGAAAGTTTGTGAGTTTGGCTCCCAATGGCACCTGCCAAATAACGTTTAAGTTGCCAAGCTCGACGTTGTCTCATGCATTGGGAATTCAAGAGTTGCGATGCGTTGCGGGTTGAATCGAGGAGCGGATCGAAGTTAATGTTTCATATGGGAAAAAAAGTTTACTTATTTTGTAAATACGGACCTATACTTAAAGTCATTCACTAACTAACTTTTCACTAACTAACTTTAGTTAGTGAATGACTTTAAGTATAGGTTTTTTTTCCATATTCTAACCATAAAAATAAATTTAAATTTATATACATTTATGGCAACTATAAAATTAGTGTTCCCAAGTCAGGCATTTTCCTACTAGATCTAGAGTTTTTGATTGATAAATGCGGGATAAATTGGAAAATAGCGGCTAGCGGGAATTACAGCCGTTTTTCAAGACAAAATATCTAGAAAATAGCTTAAAATAGCTAAAAACAGCTAAACATGCATGAATTAATTTCTTGGCTAAATAAAGATTGAAAACTTGGCTTAAAGGAGCTACGAGAAAGCAGTGCAAATGTAGGTTGGAAACTTCGGTTGCTACAAATTTTGAGAAAGCAGGTCAAGTAACCTACCACAGTTTCCAACCTTTTGCACTGCTTGCCAAGTGCTCTTTGTATCCAAGTTTTTAACTTTTTTTCACAGGGTGTTTCCGTTTTATTATTCAATTTTAAGTTTTAATGTAAAAATTTAATTTTTAATTTTCCTTCCCTGCTTAGCCCAAAAACTATGGAAAATACTTCATTTTCATCCAGTTTCTAACTGATTTTCCCACTAATAGAAAAACACCCGACTTTTGTTTGTTTTAAACATTTTAATTGAATTAATTTTGTCGTGCATGAGCTGCTATAAATAAATAATTACAGTACGTTATAAGGTAAAATTACAATAGCTTCTGCCGCATGGATCGCGCGATTCGAGGATTCGAGGAGAAGCGACTTACGTGATAAGAGCCCTACCAAAGAATTAAATTAATATTGTGTAAAGTAGGAGCTAAAGCTACGTGTAAATGTTATGCAATAATTTAGAAAATTATGTACAGCAAATGGGAATAAGTTAGGTTGGTCCAATCGATGCTTGAGCTGTGACTGCTTAGTATGCCGATTAATCACATTCACTAACTAGTGGTTAAGATTACGATTACGATCAGTGGGCGGGTGGAGGAGGTAAGTGGTGAGCGGTGAGCGGTGAGTGGAGCAACTGGAATCGTTGCTCGGGTTATGGCCGGTGCGCCGATCTCTCGATCTCGCCATAACCGGAGCACGAGTCCGAGTTTCAGTTGGATTCCGGCGGAGTTGGTTTGCTGGGCATTCGCTAAGGAGGTCTCTCTGCCCCCGATCCAGTCTAGAACTGCAGTATCTGGTTGATCCAGTCCCGGAACTCGGAGATGCGCGTGTACACGCCCGGCTGGTTGGCCTCCGCGCAACCAATGCCCCATGAGATGACGCCTCCGAGGTGGAAGCGCTTGTCTGATTCCCTTTGGAGTACCATGGGGCCACCAGAGTCGCCTAGGGATGAGGATAATCAGAATTATTGATTCCCAATTAATTAATTAGCTACTTACCCTCGCAGGAGTCGTAGCCGCCCTTCTTCCAGCCGGCGCAGATGAATATGTGCGGGATGTGCTCGATGTAGCCCGCCGAGCGGTACATGGACTCGCAGATGGTGTTGTTGATCACCGGCACGGCCACCTCCTGGAGCACGCTGGGCAGGGGTCCGTCCTCGTACAGGCGGCCCCAGCCCGTGACGAAGGCCGTCTGCCCGATGAAGTTCTCGTCGTTGTCCGGCACACACACGGGTATGATGTTGGGCTGGAAGACCACGGGCTCGTAGAATCTGTTGGGAAAGGAATCGGATTAGTTAGTTATAAAACCAAGATCAGGCACAGGTTCAAAACTCACCTCAGCAAAGCCAGATCGTACTCAAAGGTGCGCGGATCAAACTGGGGATGCGAGGCCACGATCTGGACGCGGCGCTCCTGATAGCCATAGGGCTCCTCCTCCTCGGCCAGGTCGTACTCGCCCAGGCGCAGCAGCAGATCGGAGGGCGGCACGCTGCAAGCAGGGACACACGCGTGAGGCTGGGAGATGGGAGTCACTAAGAGATATTACTCACTTGTCCACACAATGGGCCGCCGTGATCGCCCAGTTCTCGTTGAGTAAAGCCGCTCCGCACTTGTGCAGGTAGGTGGAGGTGCGCCACTGGCGCAGGGAGATCTGCCAGGGCCAGCGACCGAAGGCGGCGTTGGCTCCGCCGACGATGCGGGGCTCGGGGAACATGCGGCGGCCGCAGACTGGGGACAGGATAAAAAGCGAGATCTTGGTTAATAGGCCTGCGTCGGGGTCACAATTAAAGTAATGGGCCCGCCGGTCCCTTAAACATTTTAATCACTCCGCCAGGCACTCAGTCATCTTGCCCCCAAATGTAATGTGCTTTGGCCACCACACGGCCCAGTCCTTGACTTTGGCCATCCGCAAGGCAGGCAGTCAACGGCCTACTTTATGGCCAGCAGAACTTGTTGGTAAGTTGGCCCGAACCGCAGCAGCGTCGCAGCGACTCGTTTCGATTCGTGCATCAAGATTGCTTTTGCCAGCCGCAAATCGGTCAACGGGCTGAGGACCAAGAGAGGACTCGCGAGGGGATCGCATTGGATTGGCTCCTTTTCTTGGCCGGCACTGGACTCTGCAGACGACGTGACCCAAGCGGCACAATGACCGAGGCGATCCCATACACGATGCAGTCATTATGGTAAATGATTGCTGTAAAAATTGTTGCGGACTGTGTCTAGCAGAAGATGCAGCTTAGGAGTGTTCTTACACCGCAAAAAATACTAATTAAATGGGATTAAGTACATCAATTAATTCCATTTAAAATTAAGCAAGGGATAAAGGAGATATTTCGCTCCTTTAAGGCCTATAAAAATCAAATTTAAATCCCACTATCAAAGCTATTCTTTCCTTTCCTTTCTCCCTGTGCAACCATTTATGAGCTGGCCCCAGGACTGTGCATCTCGGAAGATGTCTCCGCTTCTTGGTCTTGGCCAGCTCTCAAGGCCAGCGTTTAGCCTTCAAATTGAATTTAATGGCCACGCACACACGTTGGCTTTGTCTTATGGCCAAAGTGAGCCGAGTGATCCGAGTGAGCCAAGTGAGCTGCGAGTGTATTAATAGATTTCTCCCCGCAGGAAACAAGTTTTCCCTCGGCCCGATCACTCACCTTCCTTGTAATCGACGCCCTCCAGAGCATTGGCGGGTGCCACGGTGGTGCTGCCAGTGGCCTCGATGGTCGTGGTGTTCGGTTCTTCGCCGCTATAATCGGTGGTTTCACCAGCAGATGTGGTTTCGGGACTGCTGGTGGTGCTGCCACTGATAGTACTGATGCTGCTGCTGCTGCTGGATGCCACCTCGCTGCTTAGCTCCACGGAGGATGATGTAGATGAGGCCAATTCCACGCTGCTCGATGGTGCCTCGGTGGTTTTCACTGTGGTAGGGGCTGCCGTCGTCGTCGTCGTCGTTGTCGTCGATGTGGTAGTTGTTGTTGGGGGTTTTGGCGTGCTTGTGGCTTTTGGGGGCTTCGTGGTCTTGTGCGGCTTGGCCGTGCCATGCGTCTCCACCTCACTGACACTGGTGGCCACCGAGATGACCACTTTGTCGGTGGCACTGGGAGGGGCTGTAAATAGAAGGGTAAGTATAGGTTTCAGGGGAAAAGTATAAATAAGAAAATATAGAAATTATCGATGTTTTTATTGGTAAATATCGATGTTCTTGCTTCTCTAGAAGAAGTGCTTGAATCTATTAAAGGTTCCTTAGGAATTTCTCTCCCATCTTGTCAAAGTTATATTTTATAAACATTTCATTTCCTCATATTAATACCCCCTTCTTAGGTGTATAATCTCACCTGTAGTAGCCCCCGTTTTGTTGGCCGCCTCTGGGATTGGGGTGGCCAGTGGCATCCAATTGGGAGGCGGTGCGGGCTGCCAGTCATTGGAAATGCTGGCATTCGTGGGCGGCTCAGCCTCCACATCTGTCCAGGTAATCAGACCAGGTTTCTTGGTCACAGGATCACTCGAGGGTGCCTCCGTGGTGAGCAGAGGCTTCACTGTGGTTGTTGTGCTTGGTTTACTGGTTGTTTTTGTAGTTGTTGTAGGGGTTGTTGTGGTTGTCAAGGGCTTTGGGGTCGTTGTGGTTGGAGCTTTGGTCGTGGTCCGACGGGTGGGCTTCGGTGTGCTGGTAGTGGTTGTTGTTCCGGCAGTGGTCGTGCTCGGCTTCTTTCTGGTGACCAGGAGAGGAGTCGTGCTACTGGGCGAGGTCTTGGGAGGATTACTGCTGCTGCTGCTGCTAATGCTGCTGCTGGTCTCCGCCACAGTCGTGGATTGCCCGATAGGTTCCGCCAGGAGAGCTGGCACCTTCACAATTTCCCCAGTGGGCTTGGGCTTGGGACGCGGCGCCTGAGTGGTGCGTTCCGGCACCTTGATGGTTGTCCGGTTGTGGCCCAGCTCGTCCTTGAAGGATGTGCTGCTTGTGGTCGAGCTGGAGGAGGTACTGCTGACACTGCTGCTCGTGTGGATCACTGGCCTGCGGGCCGGCACTGTAGTTGCTGTATTGTTACTCGAAGTGGTGGTGCTGCTGCTTGTGGCCAGGCTGTCTATGGGTTTCCTCGTGGACTGCGAGGATCCACTGGATGTGGTGGTTGTCGATGAACCCACTGGCTTCTTGGGAGGTGCAGGTCTCCGGCTGGAATGAGTTTTGTGGGGCTTGGGTGTAGTGGTACGGAGTGGCGGCGTGGGACGTTGGTTGGTCACAGGGACTCTGGTGCTTGGAGTGGTGGGTGCCGGAGTTGTTGTCGTTGTTGTCGTGGTGCTGCTAGTGGTTGTTGTTGTCCTGCTGGTCGTCCTGCTGGCCGCTGAACTGCTCGACGTCGGTCTGGAAATAGAGTTGGAAAAAGGTAAGCAAATAAGGTATTATCATTTATATACAAGTAAGCGATTATTAGAAGAAAAATATTTGTTGTTAACTTAGTTCTTCAATTTTTTCGCGTTTATTTATCTATTTACTGTCTGAATCTATTTTCAGCATCCTTTTCCAATATTGGAACAATGAGAATGGAACATAAATGCGAAAATGCAATACTAATTCGATAAATGTTAACAATAAATCATATCGATAAAAGCAAACGATAAAAAGGTACATAAATTAACATTAATATAAGTGAGAATTTGTATTAAGTTTTGTTTTGGCTTAAAATGATTTTTAATTTATTTTATTGATTTTATTTCTGTAAGTTCTATATTTTCTCTGTATAAATCGGAAGTGTTTGTCTTCTTCTAAATCTTATCGATAAAAGTAAACGATAAATTCTAACATACTAGCTTCACTTCTTAATCGAATTTCTAAGGAAATGCTTTTTAAATAAGTTTCTCAGATTGAACATAAATATATTATCAAAGCTCTACCTGGTATGCCTTCTGGTGGGTGCTGCCGTTGTCGTGATCTCCTGCTGACGGGTGGGTTCCGTCACTGGCGGCGTCGTGGTCTCCACAATTTGGAAGGTCACAAACTTGGTGGGCACCGAGGTGGTTTCAATCCGCTGCTCCTGCACCACCGGAGCTGTGGTCAGCACAGGCTTGGCCGTGGTGGTGCGTCGGCGAGGCGGCTTAACTGTTGGCGGCGGCGTCGCCGTCGTAGTCGTCGTCGAGGGAGAAGGAGCAGCAGCAGGTGCTCCAGTAGGCTTGAAAGTGGTCCGAACCACAAAGTGCGAGTTCTTGTGGGTGGTGTGGGCCAGCGGTGGGCGGCGGGTGGTGGAGAGAACACCTGGCTTGGCGGTGCTCAGGTAGGACTGGGTCACGTTCTTGAGCAGCTCGTTGGTGGATGACTGATGGCTCTGATGGTGGGTGGTGGACAGGCTGCTCTCGGTGGTCAGCTTGAAGAGGGCACTGGTGGGCAGTGTGGTGGACTCGTGGGCAAAGTGCGAAATGGTGTTCTGGTCGATGCTATTGTCGTTGATCTCCGGCGCAAAGAGCGAGGCCTCCTCCTGTGGGAAAGGAAATTAAATTAGCTTAATCTGGAGCGGATTTAGGGGATTGAACACTCACCTTCAGGGCACAGCAAGAGCCAAAGTAGAAGCGATCGATGCAGGTGCCCAGGTGGGTGCCATTCTGCTTGATGCAATCGATGGCAAACATGCAAACACCCGACCTGCCCGACTTTCGAACAATGCAGGGCAGATGGCGGATATTTCGACCAGATTGGACTAAAAAAATATATCAAAGGTAAATAAAATAAAATTAATATGAGCCCGAGATTTTATAGAAGGCTTGGAATCTTAAAAGTATCATATATTTACACTATAAAACATATTTAGTAACCATTAACTAATACCTAAAATCACTATTTAATTATTTACAATGTTAAAAATGTAATATAATTGATACTCAGATAAAAATTATCATTTCTTAGCTCCTGTCCAGAAATACAACCATCATAATCAGTAATAATAGCTCCCATAATGATAATAATGATGATGATGACAACAGGGGAGGCACATACGATTCCTATTCCTATTCTGGATCCACCGATTCGAATCGGCTGCTCCACACCATTTCCGTTTGCCGGGCCGATTAACGCCTTCGAATTTGTACGCCAATTTGAGCCCGGCCTTTACCGTTAGGCAAACAGTTAACACAAGTGAAAATGAAGTGGCAACAAACGAAGACGAACACGAACACAAGCAGACGAACATGAACCCAAAGCCCCGGCCAAAACACGCGGAGAACCCATAAAAGCCGCAAGATCGCTGAAGGGCGTCATCATCATCGCATATAAGACCGCCCGATGAGGCAACAGTAGCCCATCCGCATTATTGTTATTTATTTATGATTTCTGCTTTTCTGCGGCCATGCGGCCATACGGCCACCTCTCTGCGAGCTGCCCCCAGAACCGCCAGCATCGTCATCATCATCATCAGCGGATGGCTGTCGACATTGTGTAATCGAGCCGAGAATTATCCGAGCTCGAGCTTTGAACTTATATAATTGCACAGGCCCCAGCACGGGGCCAAGAGTTTCGTGTGGGTTTAACATTTGTTTCTGCTGTTTTTTTTGTATTTTTGGCCAGGGACGATGCAAGCCCTGTTGGCGGTCCTGATTCCCCCTTTTGGCCATAAATTTAGTTAACAAGCCGACGGAGCGCTTAAAATACTCGCAAATAAATAACGCACTTTGCATGCTCCTGCTGCTAAATGGAGAGAAAACAAAGCAGACTGGCTTAAATACCTTTTTGGAAAGCCTTATAGAAGGTGCGAAAAATGCTTTCTTTTGGAATTTTATTTACCTCATAAATGGGAATAGTTGAAAAATGGAAGAGAGGAATTTATAAACAATAAAAGAATCATGTCAAGGTACATTTATAGCACATTCTTTATATAATGTCTTGAGCGGGAAATTAAATATTCATCTTCTAGGCATAAAATGCAAATTTTAAAGAAGAAAAAAGTTGGTCTGTCAAAAGTTGATTTATTTCTTTGAGGTTTTTGTTTTAAACTTATATTTGTGACAGTAAAAGTCAGCTTAACAACACAGTTATTCTTTTATCTAATTTGTGATTAAAAGCTTTTAGATTAGTTTTAAGAAATAGATAACAGGACCTTAAATGAGGGAATTTCTAAAATATTTAATTAACTTGTTAAATTTATTAAAAAATGCTAAAGGGGTACGTAACATTTTTTTACACAAATTACATTTTATTTCAGAAATAACCCATATTCCCCCTCTTTCCAAGGGTATTCGAATAAATACTGCCAACCACCTTTTTGGCGTTTTGCGTTTATTGAACTTTGGCCGTTAAGTGTCGCGCATTTCTTATGCAATTAACACGAAGCTCTGTCATGAGCGGTGGCCAGCGCATTTAAGTTCCCGAAAACAGACCCAGAAAACAGATGACTCAAGGCACGAACTTGGGCAGCCGAAAGAGAAGAATCAATCGAAACGAAACGAAACGAAATGAAATCCATCGAAAAGTGGATTCAGCACCGAGAGACACGGTCACGTTCCATAGATCGTGGCCAGAGGCAGAGCCAGAGCCGGCAGCGGTTCTGTTTCTGTTTGCATTTCGTTTTGTGGCTTTTTGGGTCAACAGCTTAGCATATGTTTCGCTAGCCACTCGCCTTGCCTACCAAATAGCCAGGCCAAGAAGCCTCGAAGAGAGGCACGGACCCGCATTGCAATGCGGGAAATTCGTTGTTGTTCTTCGCTTTTCGTTTTTGGCTTGCGAATGCGGCACCGCATTTTCGTGGCCCAATTGCGGGTGAGTGAGTGGCGGCCTAAGTGGGTCAAAGAACCGAAGAATGCCTCGGTTCGATCTCCGGCCCTGGCTGGCTTTATTTCCCTTTCACTTGCCATCAAATTTACTTTCCGCTTTCTGCAGCCGCCCGCCCCGCTCGTAAGTGTGTGTGTGTGTGTATCCATATTATTTATATTTTCTTTGTTGCCGCTGCGGTCCAGTCATAAACATGAAATGCTCGCCGGCGCACACTTTCTTGCCAAGTACGATTCCGAATCCGATTCCCTGTCCGATCTGGTGTCCAAGTCGGACTGGCCCGACTGGCGGCGGCGGTTGCTTATTTTATGGCAACATTCTTTGATGGCTGACCTCAATTGCTTTTGCTCGCTGACGTTTGCGCTCGGTTTATATACTATATATGAAAGTTTCGTAGTTTTATTTTCATCTCTGCTCACCGCGCTCAAAGGCTGCGCTTTGTTGTCTTTCGGCAGACAAATTGGCAGCTGAGTGGGGCCGCTGGGGAGGAAGTGCTAATAGCGTATAAATTTGACTCTTAATGGCTGTGACCCAATTAATCTTCGTTCTTCGTTCCCGGCAACGCCTGTCTCTATTGTCATTAATTTTGATTACTTTCATTAGAAATGCTCTGGCTCGGGCTCTACCTTTGCTTTGCTGTTCTCAATTCTCGCGACGAGTTCGTCGCTTAAGTCTTTCGTTTCTATTGCCGAGTTTAAGTCGTTCTTTTTGGCAATAAAGTTTATTGGTGGCAGCAGCTGCTACCAGCGAAGGAAGTTAATCGTTAAACATAATTTTCTGGGCATTAAGTTAAATGCTAAGCAAGTTAATTAATTTAAAGCAATTATTTTCTGGGAAATAATATATTAAAATAGGAATGAAGATAATAAACTAATTTTTATTAAAATTAAAAGCCATTCATATATAATATTATTTTATTCCATTAAATTCAGTAAGTTATTGATGCTTTGATGCTTTTAATTTCTATATTTTACCTTATATTCTCTTGCAATTTATAAACCTTTCAGTTTTGTAATAAATTTCGCTTTCATTTTTAATAAGCCAACAAATTAATTAATTTAAATTATACAAATTCCTAAGAAATTCTACTTTCAAGTTTGTTATGAATCACTCCTTTGAATTATTACTTCATTCATTTGGTTTCTGTATTATTTCATTCACTTCCCTGCGCTGTCTTCCCATCTCATACCCATATTACTTATTTTGGAACGTGCTTATTATGCTTTCTCAAGACTTTTGGCTTCTGACTGAACTGATGGATCTGTTACTTTGCTTTTTGACTCCATTGTAATCACTGTGGATGCTCTCCTTCCCGAAAAGAAACTTTTAATTGTCTACGTGAGAGAAAGTGCTGGAGTTCTTGGGAAACCAATGCCGCATCCGTATCTGAATCTGTATCTGAATCTGCATCTGGGTAATTCCAGGTAAGTGAGAGCGGTAATTGTCTGACACCCATGGCTTGATGGGGCCGATGATTCAATCAGGAAAGGCGAGGTGAGAGAGTGACCACTTACACTGTGCTAAGCTGGGATTATCCACAAAGACGGGCGTGGCGTCTATCGTGAGCAGCAGCAGGCTGGCCACTGTGAGGAGCCTGAGGACGAGGCTGGGACGTGGCATCCTGGACGGGGTATGCGATGTGGCTGCTCTGCTCTTCGTTGCTGCTGTGTACGTATAGGTGTCGGTATCCGTGTGTTGGGCACCCATCTGCAAAAATAATAAATAAAGCCAGAGCTTATTAGTTTTTAGTTTTCTTCGACGGGTGAGTCATGTGAAATGTGAAACGTTTTTACGACCTTATTCAAATTAATCACTAAACATATGGGATTTCTACGCCAAAGCAAGGGGCACGGCCCAAAGTCAGTGGCGGATTTAGAGAGGTTTACCCTTATTGAGAAATATGGGAAATAAAGTTTATTAATATAACTTCTTTTAAATCTACCAAGTAAACTTTATAATAAGCAGCTTAAATCATAAAATTCTTTCCGAATTAACGACCAATCTTTATTACTTAAAGCCCCCTCTGTGAATATTTTCTGGCTCCGCCTCTGGCAAAAGTAGAAGCGGGCGCGGCAGAGGAAGCAGCAAGTGCGTAGCGGCCGCTGACTCAAGTAGGTGAAAGTCTGTCTCCGGTGACTTGCATATGCAAAAACCGGGGAACAAATGGAACAAAAACAACGCCGGGCGACAGAAACAGAAACAGAAACCGATCGCAGCTGAATTTTGCGGCGGGCGAGGCACCCAGGGCGTATGTGTAATATTCCAAGGCGATGTGTGTTTGTTTAGTCATGCCTAAAATGCCCCAAATGGAAAGCAAAAGTAGTGTGTGCGCATAGAAAGCGACCCGAGCCGAACGGAACCGGGAACCACTTAACTGATTGTATAATCTGGCCAGCGTTTATATAACTGTTCGGAAATGCATTTAACTCCGGTCCAAATCCGATTCCCATTCCCAGGCTAGTTCTCATCTGGGGTTCAACAGTCGCCTAATTGAGCCGGAGCTGGTTCGATCGACAAAGAAAGTTCGCTGGGAGATGTACAGAAATGATGACATAAACCGGAGCAATCAAAGAAAGCGAACCACAAACGATGATGAGTTGGCTAGAGCTAACTGGACCTGCTCCGGGATCCGATGACAATGCGTCTCCATGCCTCACACATGGCCATAGTTATGGCCAGGCCCGCAGGCATCTTGCGGTGACAACTCACAAAGATACAGACACCCATTGATCGAGCGTTCTGTTCTGTTTGGCTTGGTCTTTCTTTTAGTCACGATTCTGCAGCGTTGAGAAACGAACAAATTAGCCGCGAGTAACTCTCATTGTGTGTTGCGTAATACGGTCGTTGAACTTGGCCAAGAGATGGAGAGAGAGCAGGAGTAGGAGGCGGAGACCCTGGACCGCAGGTAAATCGCTTTAATTAGGCCCGAATGCTAAATCCGCATCTCGGAGGGAAACGAGAACGGAAGCCATAAAACATATGCAGGCTGATAGCCACAATTAGGCGCTAGAATTAATAGCACGATCTCAAGTCCAGTTCCACGCGATTGTTTGGCTTTTCGCAGCCTCAAAAATGTTGGCCAGCTATTCGTGTATTTGGGTCACGTTCAGGCCACATCGGTGTATATGCGTATCTGTATAATTGTGTTGGCGTTGCCGCCGCTCTCGGTGTGTGCAAATTAACATGAATTTCTGAGCGATAACCAGAATCCGAATGCGAATACGATGAGATGGGGGCCGGATCTGGGTCACAGCCAGCGGATGATTTGCATGATTTCCAGCGAGCATCCCGCCGGGACAGTCCCTCCATCTCGCTTTATGGGCAATTAAGTAATTTCCACTCTCAGCTCAGCTCTCAGTGGCGACTCGATACAAGTGACAATTCCGTTGGCTCGTTAAAAGTGAAATTACAATTTGTTTTGTTTGTTATTAAAAATACATTTTGGTCGGCATGCCGCGCAGTATGTGTGTGCTGTGCCTGGCCCTGGGTAAAAAGCGAAAGCCAACGAATTTCTTTGTGGCTTCTTTTAGTATTTACCTAAAAGAAAAGTGAAATGCCAGCAGCTTGTAATTTCAAATGCTGAACAAAAGAATTATGCCATTTGCCGTGGAGCGGCCGCAGTCCGTCAAAAGAAACCACATACACACATCCACTAAGCGCGTTTCTAGTGTAATCAAATAAGAAGTGCGTCTCGCTTGGCGCTGCTTTCATTTCTGCTTACCAAAAGCGGAGCTTGGAGAAATTTTGTTTGTATTTTTTCTCGTCTTTTTTTTTCGTTGTCGTTATTTTTATACTTTTCCGTATGGGATGCGGGCTGCTGCCGCCACGGCCCAGTGGCTCGCTGGCTCTGGGCTACCTGTTCCCCGGTCAGACCACTTTGATTGGCTCCAAACGAAAGACTCAGGGCACAAACTTGATGGGGGCCGGCTAATTGTTTCGGCAGCTGCCACCACTGCAGGTTCATTGCAACCATCAACGGCAATTTCTCAATTGCAAATGCCGAATGCAAATTACAATAATTACTGCCAACCATTCCGTGCCACTCCACGCAGAATCAGCCCGGGACCCGAGCCTATCATCCCATCATCATCTTCCTGGCAGGAGAGGAGATCTCTGCCCCGGCAAACCTGTATAAACCAGAGCGAACGTGAACGTGATCGTGAATGTGAATGTGAACGTGAACGTGAAATGCAAATAACGCAAGAGGCATCCTACTGCCAGATCATCTGTGGCCGCAAGCCAAACGGGCTGCGCCCTCCTCCACTCCCTGCCCCTGTCGAGTGCGTTTTAGACCAAAGACAGGCGGACTGGCACGGCTTTAACAATAAGGAAGAGCCTCGTGTGTGGCGGCGGCTAAGTCGACCAACAGATACTCAGCTAATTTAGTGAATAAATAATATATTTCCTTAGATATCCCTTAGGCAGAGGGTTAACTTGTATTAGGATAGAAATTAATGGCATAAAATAAGGGCGTATTCTAATATCCGTCTTGGATTTGTTGGCGAAGCCTTGCTTTTACTTTTATTATTTTAAGATTTTAACAAATAATAATTCAAAGATCTTTGAGCGATAACAGGGACCTAGATCCAATTTTGTGTAATACCTAAACACTCTCTAAAATGTAATTATTATTTAGATAATAGGTTGTTTTAAGGGAGGTTCCTTAAAGCTTTACATTGGCTGAGTGATTTATTTTGTTAAATTAATAAGTTGTCTGTTTGCTTTTTTTAGAATTTATTTATAAAGAATCTTCCTCTGAAAACCCACTCTCTCATCTTCTGTTTTGTATTCCATCTAACCCAATATACCCTGGCCTGGGCATTGGCATAACCACTATCAGACCAGTTCTTTAAACCGAAAAGCAAAAATCGTTTGCCAAGGTGCAG
Organism: Drosophila rufa; assembly: GCA_018153105.1. NCBI lineage: Eukaryota > Metazoa > Arthropoda > Insecta > Diptera > Drosophilidae > Drosophila > Drosophila rufa. The sequence continues at coordinate 9,172,172 of JAECXS010000002.1, forward strand.
CCGCCAGAAGGAGAGCAGGAGCGGCTCGGCGGATGAAGAAGAGGTGGCTGCCGCAGAGGACAAGCTGGAAGCTGGAGAAGGCAAAGTTCTGCAGCCGCAGACTCAGAAGCAGAAGCAGAAGCAGCGGCAGTCGCAATTGAAACACTTGTACTGAGAGGCTGGGCTGCCGCTGTGGCTTGAACGTATTTTACAGGAATTTCAATAAAATTTACAGCAGGAGCAGCAGCGCAGCAGCGACTTTTGCTTTGGACTCGTTTTTGAGCTTTGGCCGTGTTTGCGGCGCTTGAACTTGTTGCTCTTGTTTTGCTGGCGATGCTGCTGCTGCTGCTGCTTTGGCTGCCGATGCCGATGCAGTTAGTTGCAGTTATGCGCATCTATCGGCTGCGCATCTGTCTCTGTATCTGTATCTGAATCTTGGTATCTGTATCTGTTTCTGTTTCTGTTTCTTTGGGCATTGTGAGTTGGCGCTTAATTGAATTGTACGCGGTAGAAAGTGCACTGGCACACACACATTTTTATTATGATTATGTTCTTTTGATATTAGTCCCGAGTTTGGGGTTGGCCTTTAGTAACTCTTAACCACGATTGTTATGATTCCTCTTGCTCAACTTCTGGGCCTGTTCTGAGCTTTGTTTTATGAGTTTCTTCACTTTTGGCTCTTTTAGGTTTTTTGACACTCGTTTCGCTTGCTAGCTACCTTTTGTTTTAGGCCAGGCCGCTGCCGTCGGAGACGAAGAAAAAAATCACACAAAGCACTGTTAGCCGGATAATTGCTGGCACTGGGAAAATCTCCGGTCTTTCCCGAGATTCTCTTCCTCGTCTCGGTTTTCTTTATTTTTTTCCTTCTTTTCTTTTGGACGCACTTGAACTTGCCGCGGCGGGACTTTGGGTCAGGCCAATTATATTATTTCACCGACGGACACACGCACGAACACTCGTTTGCCCCAGCACACTCACACACACACACTCGCGCGCTTGGCTTGGCCAGAAGACGAAGGAGAAGAAGCGGCAGGCAGCAGCAGAAGACCAAGTTAAGAGCGCGACAAGTTGCGCACGTCTGCGGAGTAGCGCTCGCACAAAAGATCCACACACCGGGCAAAACTGAAGCGGACCGAAGTCGCTGCCTCTGCCGCTGCCGCTGTCGGCTCGGTCGCTGCCTGCGTCGGCTGAGATTTGGCGACGCCGGCAGAGCTGAAGAACCACAAAGCGAAATTGTTGCACTGAGAGAAAACCTGTTCTAGGTATAAGATTCTAGATTTGGAAGATATTCTTTTAAAGTTTTTCTTCTTGGTTTTAGAGATTATATTCGGTTTAAATTATATATTTTATATTAATTAATATTTTTTTAAATATTTTATTGTTCCTTTTTTTTATTACCTATTTACTTTTAATAATATATTATTTCTGTTTGCATTAATTATAATTATATTTATATAAAATCTTAGCTAAGTTAGTTTCCCAAATATTTCGCCACAGTGTACCTGCCCCTTCTCCCTCCCACCCTTGCCCATCTATCCCGAAGTCCCCAACATGTGCGCATGCGTGCAGTCGACGGCTGCGGCAGCGGCTACGCGCATAACGGTTTACATTAAGGCCAGCAGCGAGAACGGCCAAAAGCTAGGCGCTATTTCTTATTCAAATGAACTTCACACTCCCTCTCGCACACTCGCACACTCACACCTGGACACACGGCGCTCTCTCCCTGGCTTTGCCTCTCTCCTTCTCTCTGTGTTTCCACCTCTCTCTTTTCGGGGCGGCACAGCTGATTGGCGGCAAAAGGTGTTTGGCGGGGTGGGGCGGAGGTGGGCAGGAGGTAGGGGTATACGGTTTGGGGTTAACAGCGCTTTCACATTAAAATAGCAAGAAGCAGAAGACAACAGAGAAGCAACCGAAGACACAAACACACACACACACACACGGACTCGGTGGCTTTTTCTTTTAATATTTTTGTGGTGCAAATGAGTTTGTTTTTGCTTTGCCATTCTTTGTCACCTGGGTTTTAGTGTGTGTGTGTGTTAGGTGTGTGCTCAGGTGTGTGTGTGTGCCGCAGTTTGTTTGTGTTTTAATTTATGCACGTCTTCAGGTTAAGAAAGTCAATCTTTATTATCGCCCGCTTCTGCCTGGGAAGCTCTTGAGCTTACATCCAAACCTGTTCGCTGATAAGAATTGCATGGAGCCATCTCTCGAGTAATTCCTTGAAAAATAAATGAATGGAGTTTGCTTTTTGGGGAAAATTAAAAGTTCTTCCGTTGATTTATTATTATTTTAAAGGGCCATTTATGCACTTTTTTCGTATTTTTTATTAATTTTTTTAGGCTGAAAAATGTAAATACTCCTCATTAAATATAATGAACTTCTAATGACCTGTTTTTATTTCAAGAAATTCACGTGTGTTTCCTCCTCTAAAATAAAATTTACAAGCTGACCCCTTTTACACAAACAGCTCTTAAGATTTTAGTTTAAAGAAAAACATTTAAAGTATAAATTACCCAGCTTTCAGATCACTTTTAATATTTCCACAATATTCGTAGACACGCCTCCGTTTTTGTGTATATTTCCTCTTCGAACTGCACTTCTTGCCTCAAGCTTTACGCATTTTTCCAAGCTACCACAAAACACCACTCATCAACAGATCATTAAGCTTTATGGAAAACCATTTGGTTGCGAACGGAGCGACCAATTATGAGACATAGAACAACACAGAGAAGAGTCCGGAGAGCGCGATGAAAAAGACCAGTGTTTAATGGACAAAACGCACAATTAACTATTAACCACTGACTGAATGACTGAATGGGCGATGACGCGTGTCTTCGGCCGTTTCTTGAACTCGAGGGAGACCTTGACACTGGCGCTGCTCCACGGCGACTGAAGACTGGAAGCCTCAGCGATGCCAGCCAGCGATTCTTCCCAGATTCTGTTTTGGTCAACACACTGACTCGCAGAAGAATCAGTGGATGCCAAGTGTGTGGATCCCAAGAGCGATGGGAGAGAGGGAATAGGGAGAGAGCGCGTGAGAGCTGATAAGCTTATCTCCTGCGATAATATCTCTTTTCTCGATTCTTATTATTGAATGCGGATCCCTGCTGATGTTGTTTGGACTCCAGCGGAAGTTGGCTCATTACAAATTCAGTTCAGGCACCGCATGTGGCACCTGTTGCACGCTACTTGTCTCTCCGCTCTCCTCAAAGACTGTTCTCTGGGTCGTCATCGCATCTATCTCAGCTCCCTTAGATACCTCTGTTTATAGTGCGTGTCTTTTGTGCATTTGTGGCATCTGTCCGCCGCCTTTGTTTGCCTTTTATTTGTTGTTTGTCTTTCAAGATAAACACAGATTCCAAAGTGTTTCGAAAGGTTTATTTTGGAGTCAGTCATCAGGCTCGCAAAAGTATGCAATGGATTTTTTCCTTAGTCTAGACACAAACCACAAAGTGTAAAATTATTCTCTTATGTAAAAAATCAAAGAATAATAAATTCACAGACATTTTAAATTCATAATTAATTGGGCCTTATGTTGGACTCTCTAATTAAAAATGTTATTAACAAACATATTCCCAAAATATTTCTAAAATGGTTTTGATCCTTTTTATGAATATAAACTATTTAAGCTATGTGAATGAAATATTATAAATTTATGGAAATGCGATCGTAATCTCTTAATAGAGATATTTAGGTGTAAATATCAATAATATCTATCCCATGATTTCAAATCAAATAAATCGCTGTCCAAAAGTAGGCTAAAAAATGTTTGTTTATAAAATTCTTACTTTAATTCAGAAATCCCTTTATTTAAAATCCCTCTAATTCACTTTTTAAATTATTTTTATTAAATTTATAAATAAGAATGTTATAATAGTAGGTGTAAGTGTGGATCTCAAGTGTAGGAATCTTTTCGTTGAGCAGTGTAATAAATATCGAAAACTTAAACCGAATATCGAAAACTTATTTTGAATGCAATGAGAAACGAACGAGGACCGAAAGGATCAACCGAAGTGAGCTGGTTTCGAGGGCGCTTGGGGGATCCCCTTGGAGTGGAATATAGTTAAAATAAATACAATAAATTACACACTAGCAACCCCGAGTCGTAGAGGAATCACATGGCCTGGCTGGGCTGGAGCTCCGTCTCCAGCTCCCCAGCGGACGCACACGACTGCAGAACTCCTCGAGCGGTGACTGCAGTCTTCCACAGGTTTGTGGCTCAGTGATGATGATGATGATGCTGATGCAGTGGCCGCCAGGACTACGCCTTGTCGTTGGCCATCACCTTGTTGATCCAGGGCACGAACCGCTGGATGTTCGTGTAGACACCAGGCAAGTGCTCCCGCCCGCAGCCAATGCCCCACGACACGAGGCCGATCAGGGTCTTCCTCCCGTCCATGGTCAGCGTTAGCGGCCCGCCGCTGTCGCCTTGGCACGAGTCTCGTCCGCCCTCCTTGTAGCCGGCGCACAGGAACACCTGGAAGGGGGGGAAGGTGTCAATATGCAGGACTAAAAGGCTTCTTTTTGGAAAACTCACATCGTGAATGGCTTCTCTTCGTCCTGCCGCTCGGAACCAGCGCTGGCAGCGATCGTTGGAGATCACCTCCACGTCCACCTCTTGGAGCACAGAGGGCACAGTGCTCTGGCCATGGCGCGTCCGTCCCCAGCCCGCCACGGTGGCCATCTTGCCCGTGAGCTTGGTGGCGGGCGGAGGAAGACACACAGGGATGATGTGCTGCTTGTAGACCACATTCCTGTCCAGCCGGATCAGGGCCACGTCGTTCTTAAAGTCGGCGGGATTGTAGTGGGGATGCACCTCCTTGCGCTCGATGCCGTACTCCTCGTGGTTGAGCCGCTCCTCCTGCGCCCGGACATCCCATTCGCCCAGGCGAATCTTCATGTTGGAGTTGGTGGTGCTAAAAAGACATTAAAAGTTATTAATTAAAGAACTTTAATATCTTTCAGAGCATACTTACGTGGCCACACAATGGGCGGCTGTGACCACCCATCTGTTGGAGATCAGGGCTCCCCCACAGCTGAGCTTGCGGGTGAGGAATCCGGACTTGATCAGGGCCACCTGCCAGGGGTGCGACCCAAAGCCAGTGGAGTGACCGCCCACAATCCTATTGGACCGAGTGTAGACCTCGCCGCAGCCTGGGAACGAGAGAGTTAAGAGAAGAAGCTCATTAAATGGGGAACCCCACAGATATCCTTAGAAGTAGATAAAGAAAGAGCTAGAGAATCCAGGAAGAATCCCAGTGAGTGTGGTGACAGTGTAGGTGAGAGTGGTGATGAGGTGCAGCTTAGAGAAAAGTCGGTGCCAGAGAGGAGAGATTGTGAGATTGCTTTGTACCCGGCACTGGACGAAAGCTGGCATCGTGGTAGCCGCCGCCGCTCTGGTACTCATCGGCCGCCTCGCCGGCATTCAAATCCAGGACATTGCCCACCGCAAAGGCCTGGGCATTGGGCAGCGGCTCATGGGGCGGTGGCCCCGATCCCACTCCGGCTGAATCCAACGGCGGCGGGGCATCCGCATCGAAGAAGCTGTCCAGATGATTGGTGATCCCATTGATGGCATGCCCGCCGGACTCGTGCTCCCAGCTATTCAGATTGGATGCTGAGGCGGAGGAAGGTCGACTGGAGGATCCTGGCTTGTAGGGATTAGAGCCGCTGTACAAGGTGGGTCGCTTGGTGCTGTAGTGCCCATAGCTGGGGTAAGCCGGCCGCGCCGAGGAGGATGCGGTGGATGTGGTGGATGAGGCCGCTGACAGGCCGTTGCCACCACTGTGGTGGTGCAGATGGTGCTGCGGCTTATTGGCATTCATCGACAGGTCGGGATAAATGTCATGCAAGTGTATAATGTCACCTGTGTGTGAGAATTCGGGGATTCAGGATGATGCTCTGACTGGTGAGTGACCAGCAGTGGGAGGTACCTTCTTAGAGGATTTAAACCCTAACTTGGTAAGTCCCTTTTGAGCTTTGTCTGTGATCCTTACAATTTTGTATCTCCTTAAAAAATAACCCTTAAAAACACCTAGTTATAGGTAAAGACGTCTTCCCTTATAAGTATTTTCCTGAAGTTCAATTTCTTGTAAATTTTCCTCTTGTGAAACAGACAGTTGACAGCTCAGAGGTCACTTTCCGGAGTCGCTGTCAGACTTTCCCCCAACTAAACCGAACTGGTAGTCATAACAAAAAATAAAGAAAAAGAGCCCCAGACACGACCGCGGTTATGTCAGCAGAAGATGGCCAACGGAGGGGCCAGTTTGGGCATTAAGTCCGGGCTGGCGGAGACACTTTGGCGGGCCGACCGATTCGCACGTAATTCAAACCAATCCAAAAGCCATTTCGGGGGAGACACAGAACGGCGGCGTCATGACTTGATTAACACTTTCGGCGGGGCCACAACTATGCCGTAACTCTGGCTCTGTGATTTTTCCCACATTTGAAAGCAAACAAAATAATAATAAAGGCACCCCAACAGGGCTCGGGCTCAGCCGAATTGAAACAAAGAAAGAAAACCGAAAATTTCACTTTTAAATGCGAAAACGTTCACCTTCGTTTATTTCCGCAAGTGGGTTTTGCTTATTTCGGGTTTTTTTTTTGGCTTTATCATTGTCGCCAGACGTCTTGGGAAAACTTTACACACCACTGCCAACTGGTAGCTGGCAACTGGCAACTGGCAAAGAAAGCCCACAGAACCCGCTTCTTAATGGGCTTCAAGGAAATGGTTTGAAAAAACTCTCCAAATTAAGTTGAATTGCGGCAAGAGAAAAGGTTGCCGGAGCCAAGATTGATGTGCGTTGGAAAGGTTGGAAAATTTTCCACTAAGAATTATTCATAACATGTTGTAATGCCTTGTTATTGTTCAGGTTGCTTTTGGGCTTTTGTCTGCTCGCAACTTGGTCCGTCGAAAAAGAAGGCACAAATCTAGAAAATTAAACAGAGCACAACAAAATAGCTGCGGAACAGCTGAAGAGGGAAAATACACAAAAATAAAACACATTCGGTAACTAAATAAACAAAAACTGATGCGTGTGTGGCATAATATATATATATAGTAAGTGGCTATGTGCCTCTGGTCCTAGGTATATATTCTTGCTGCTGGTATTGCCGAAATTGGTAATTGGTTTTGCTATTCGATTACGTTATAGCCAATGCACTTGATGGCAAGCCAATTGATTCAAAAACAAGCTTCGACGGAATGTGAATGTACAAGGGAGGTATATACGATGTGATGAGTTCGGATTGAATTTCCTCAAAGAAACTTTATAGACTTTAAAGAAATATTAATTTAAAATAAAAAAGTAAGTCCGTTGAATATTAAAAATTATTCTACCTTACTTTTCTGATTATTCTTTGCTTATATTTTGCATTCATGACAAGAATTGAGTAGCTTATGGGTTTTAACAAGATTTATTTACAGTTTTAAATTATTAAAATGGTGATTGAAGCGAATAAAAGGATAATGTTTAGGGTAAGTAATTTAATTTATTTTAAATCAATGTAATATTATCTATGTTTGTTAGTTTCTCTAATAACTTAGAAATATAATTGTCAGGAAAATAAATATATATCATATTTCTATTGATATCTTTATCTTGTTTACCATAGTAAGAAAATATTTACTTAATCAACTCTGAATACAGATATAAATATGTATTTACTTTTAAATTAAAAGTTTTAATTTTAAACATTGTCAAACTTTCTGACAGTTCAAAGAGTTATGTATCTTCTGGAGTTAAGAACATAAAGTGCACTTAATATTCTCTCCAATAACCTTCTAAATCCATGACTAAACTACTAAATATCAGTTTATTTTCCTCCACTCTGGATAACTCCTTCTACAATATAAAGTCTTTTCTTTGTACTCTGCCCAAAGGCCTGTGTCTGTGTGCTTAAGCGGAGAGCAATTTGTTGTCATTTTCGAAATGCAAGCTAATTTATTGCTCTATTATACGAATCCGAGTTGCATAACTCGAAGCGCAGCAATTTGCGACTCGAAGCTCGGAGGGTGGAAAGCAGGAGGCGAAATGTCTTTCAGAATAAACTGTTCGCTGGCTTTCGGGATCAGGGAACTAAAGCGTTTGAAGCGATACTCACTCGTGTTGTTGACCGGAGCTGCATGCGGACTCTCCTCGGCGTCGAGATCTTTGTCCACGCAACACGACCAGATCATGCCGCCGGAGCAGAGATCCAGCGGCTTGCCGCCGCCCAAGACACATGAGATGGACAGGCCGCACTCGAACTTGTGGCCACGAAAGCGGCACGACTGCGGTATCACTGCAAAGACAGAGATTAGTCTGGAGCTAAGGGGGGATAAGAGAAGAGAGGGGGGGAGTCAGGTCAAATTGGTCGAAGGAACTAAGTACTTCGGGAAAGCATCTCCATGACGCTGTTCTCGCCATAGTAGCCGGTTCCACTGCGCCGCGACAGGGCGTCCAGGATGAGCATGTCGTGCTCCTGCTGGGCACTGGGATAGCCCAGGCCCTGGGCCTCTCTAATGGCCAGAAAGGAGGCTAGTACTCCCAGTAAGCCCAGCCGCAGCCAGGTGTCCTTGGAGTGTCGCGGCAGAGACATGGTCAGCTAGCGCCAAAGAGGACTTTCGAGCGGACTTTCACTTTCCACGGGGTAGTTGCACTTTCGCTTTCGGACTTATGATTATGGCTTCACTGCAAGTGGATCGATCTCGCGGAGCTGCAGTCCTGCCACTGATTCACAAGGATTTCACTTTTATTTTCATTGGCCCGCGCGGTTCACGCTTGCTCGGCTCTGGCTCTGGCTCTGGCTCGAAAAAAGAAAATCAGAAAATCTTCACTTTGGCGCCCCACTGGAATTATCTTTCTTTACGCATGCGCACACACACCCGAGAGCGAGCGAGCGAGTAAATAAAAAAGCGACCGCGCGTCGGGAAAATCGGCTCAGAACTAAGCCAAGCTCTGGCGGCCGCCAAGCCGAGAGCCGAGTCCGAAGATCGGGCCTTCGCCGCATTTCGCCATTTCACTAGCGGAGCAACTCCGAAAGAGAGGCGGCCTTCGTTTGTTGCCAAGACTTGTTACCAAGAAATGTTGCCAAGACATGGCCACATGTTGCTGATGCCGCCGGTCCGATCGATTTGCTCGACTTCAATTGGATTTTGTCGTCTTTTTTGGCCAAGGTTTTTGCTTACATAAAAGGCCAGGCCAAATAATCTATAATCTTTTGGGGAAAATGGCCGACTCACGGCGACTGCGTTGCGGTTAACACTTTCCAATGCTGACTGGCTGCCTGGCTGGCTGCGAGTGTGCAATTGAAGTTAATTGCAGTTGATTTTCCTGTCTGCGTGTATCTGTATCTGGAAACACTTTTGCTTTTCTGCTTTTCTCATATATCTCGTATTACATATATCCGCTGCCATTGAACTTGTGCAGCCAGCGATTCGCCTTCGCCTGCTCGGATTTATAAGAAATATTTCGCCGGGCTGGCCAACAGCGGGTTGGTCATTCACAGCACAGAAACTTGGATAAAATTCGGTGCTTTCTTTACGACCCGGCCCTGAGATGAGATTCATCTGCATGTTGGATGTGTGTAATCACCTTTAAGCCCCGGCTAATTGGTTTTCGTGTGGGTCTTTCTCTTGGAAAGTCCCCCCATTAAGCTCGAGACGAATGAAGGGCGCCCCCAGAACTTGGCAACTTTCGCTTGGCCAGAGAAACTCTTCCCGGGTTTGGGTTTTTAGGGTTTTTGGGGAATTGGGTACGAACTTGACACCCAATCGATGGGCGGCAGCCAGCGAAGATCAAGGTTAAGCATGGCGTGTTAACTAATATGCAAATTGTGCAAGGCGAAACGAAAGACTTAGGCAACGAACTCGATTTGACTTGACTGGAGAGGGGGTTTGTATCGATGGGGATACTCACAGTCCAGCTCATCGAAGAACTTGGCCTCCTTGGGCAGCTCCTTATTGATGGCCTGTTTCAGCTCCGGCGGGATCACATCGTTGTAGACCGAATTGTAGCTGCTCTGGCCAGCGGAGGCAGCGCTGGCTGCCACTGTTGCAAGCAGCAGCGCTGCCGCCAGTGCTGGATTTGGCATTTTGCAATACTTTCGTCGTTGCTGTTGCTGCTGCTGTTGCTGCTGCTGTCACTGTGATTTCTGCAATTGTGTTTCACTTAATTCACGTAGCGGCGCGAGTTTTTGATTGAATAATCGCACCTCGTTTGCATAGCAGGCCGACCCAGTATATATATTTTTTTTATTACATTAAATTCACAATTTTCTCCACTCTTATAGTATGTGGTGTATCTTTAATATTTTACACTTTGTTTTCTTCGTTTTCTGGGCTGCCTTTTCCTCACTTTGCTGCCAAATGCAGTCGCCGTTCGCGAACAGTTTGCCGCCGCGTCGAAACACTTAATAAACAGTTGGCGGTCGGCTGACAAATTCAAAATCAAAATGCCATCAACACACGGCAACGCGGAGCGGAGTGCGCGACTATTGAGTAATAGTCACCAAAGAGCGCAGACAGAGACGGCAGCTGGGGAGGCGGAGGGAGATGGAGATGGAGGGAGAGGCGGCAGACAGAGAGAGCGAAAGAGACGCGGGCACTGAAAACGAAAGTGAAAAGAAGAAGAGTGGCCAAGGCAACGAGTTTTGTCGCTCAACCTGGCAATTGCATGTGGCTGCGGCGGCTGTTGCGGCTGCTGTTGCTGTTGCGGACCAAGTTTACTCTAGTTTATGCTGGGAAGTTCATGAATTTGTGAGTTTGGTAAATGAAATTAGGAATTAACTGAACAGAAACAGTTGAATTCATGAAATGCAACTTTTAGTTCCTTGATTTAGAAGCTTTTTAGTTACCTTTGTTGTCCCTTAAGACCTCTTAATGTTTAAGGTTTAGTAAACCCAAAAAAAAAAATCGTCATAGAAACTTTACTAAACTTACTTATACTTACTTCTGCTTTATGTTTTTAGTATTAAAGTTTACTTAATAAGAAATTTTTAAATTTAATACTACGAAAGAATTAAAATAATACTAAACTGCACCAAGCCTTGAGAAAAATCACTAACGCGATAAACAGAAAAGCACTAAAGTCCAGTTAACGCGAAACGTTACCGAATTTTCGATTTAGGTTTGTATAAAAATAATCTAAATACAGAATTCAAACAATAGAGTATAAAAACTATACTACTACTTAGTTTACATTTGATATTCTGAAGTATAAAGTCTATACTAAACTCGTACTAATGCATGTTAAATATTTTTAAGACAGCACGTATTAAATGTAAGCTCTTGTTTTATTTTTTGCTGTAATGGAAGCTTTTGAATTTTATATTCCTATTATATTACTAAATCTTATTATATTGTATTCATATATTTAACGAAATATAATTCGTGAGACATATTTATGCTTTGATATCCATTATTCCATATATTTTTTCAATCAAAGACTCATCCACACTTTTATTAAAAATTTAATCACTTAATTTATTATGCCCTCAGCAACATTTTCTTAGAATGAGTTCACAAAATCTTGTTTTCACAACTTCTTCAGCGCATAAACCCCGTAATTGCCGCTATGACTAATCTGCAATTTCTTTGCCTCTCTCTCTCCCTTGACAAACATAAACACGGCGAAACAAAGAGGAAGTCGCGTTTTCCCTCACACAAATTGGTGTTTTAGCAAAACCAACAATTGCCGTACAAATTGCAGCAGGAAAAGCGCCAACGGGCTTCATCTCAAGCGTGGCATTTGCGCGAATACGAACGCGAACGCGAAGAGGAGACTTCCACTTAGCCAGCCAATTGCTGGCCAATGTTGGCCACAACCCCAGTACTCAATGACACACATTTCCGATTTCAATGCCACCGGACATCGATAGCGACAGCGACATATACTTTGTATAGATAGTACTCTCTGTTCCTCCGTTGCAGTGCAGCAATCCCCGACAGAAATTGCACTGCGCAACCAATTGGGCAACTCGGTTTCGGCCGGGCCTAATGTGCCTAATGTACAAATTACCGCCAGCAGTTAGGGATTGTGCCATTTGTGGCACTCCACCAAATAGGCCAGCGGCAGTGACATAACCCGAGCCACAACAAGGCGCTCCGATTGTCTTTGCTTTTCACTTTGGGGGCGGGTGGCCTTCAAGGTCGCCTTCCAAGCTCAAGTCAAACAATTAGCTAATTGTAATTGTTATGTTTATTAAATCTAATAAATATTGTGTCTTTTGCGGCGGATTGCACAGTTCCATTGCCTAATAATGCTACGAGCCGTAAACTAATGAGATGGGTTGCACTTCGAGATGGGGAGGGATGCCAGGGGAGGATCTGCTACGACTCGTTGCGCGCCACCACGTCCTGAATCCACCTCACAGTCTTCTGAACGTTGTGGTAGATGCCTAGAAGAGGATGTGGGCTTGAGTTCTGGGAATTCGGGAGATTAATGAGGGTATCCTACCCGGCTGATGATCCACTCCACAGCCAAAGCCCGCACTGGTTATGCCCACGAGCACAAAGCGTCCGCGCTCCTTGACCACCAGGGGTCCGCCGGAATCGCCTAGAAGGGATAAATAAAATAAATGGAAAATTTAGGGAATGGACCTTGTAAACCTTATATATAAAATATGTTTTTTAGTCTATTTTTAATCATTTTATTAAGTAATTTGTGCAGCTTTAAAGGAATATTTGTTGACCCAAATTTTATATTCTCCAAATGCTCAGTATTTTGTTTTAAATTCTTATAAAATCATTTAGACTTTATATTCATAGAGTAAGTATTTTAAGTATAAACTTCATAATGATTAATAAATATATATTCATTTAAATTAAACCGTAACAATAAATTCCTTTTAAATAATTGTTTTGAGCCACCACTTTACTTCGTAAACATTCTATAATTCTTAGATTTTTATAATCTTCCTTCAAGTTTTAGCATATGAATTTCTTTACAGAAGTAATTTTAGAGTTGATAAGATAAATAATTGTAATAAGAGGTATTTTAAAAAATTAATTTCTTAATAATTTAATATTAGTAACATTCTTTCAGATAAAAAAAGTAAAAAAAGCAGCTAAACTTTGAATTTAACAGACAACTTTGTAAGTGGCGCCTAAAAGTATGCCTTCTTATTATCTTATTATTATTTGTTGGTAACTGCTTGAAGTTAAGCAACCTTTGACTTTTGTGGTAAAAACCAAGAGTCTCTTTAAAAACCGGGTTCTGCCCTTCAAGCCATTTAAAACCAACAACGTACTTAAGAAAATATACAAAATAGGTCGAACTAAAGGCTAAATAATTATTATTTAAAGAAAATTAAATTAATTATAATTATTGTAGGGTAATTTTTTGACTTTCTGTAATAGGATTTCATTTCCATTTGCCCATGAAATATATTAAAAATATAAACTCACCCAAACACGCATCCATATGGCCATCGGAGTGGCCGGCACAGAACATCTCCGCCTTGATCTCCACATTGATCTGCTTGCTCTCGTGCCACCGAATGCAGTCCAAGGTGGCTAAAATCTAGAGTAGTGAATTCCTGGCAAGAATTAAGTCCCGGGAACTCACTTATGATGGGCACACTGGCCACCTGCAGCATGTTGGTGCCCGCATGGCCCATGTGCGCCTCCGTCTTGCCCCAGCCGGCGATGAGTCCCTTGCGTCCTATGAGCCGGATGGGGTATTGGGGCAGGCAGATGGGCAAGATGTGCTCCGTGAAGGTCGTCGGCTGGGCCAGCTTCAGCAGAGCCAGATCGTAGCGATCCGGCTGTGTCATGCGAAAGTTGAAGCGCGGATGTATGATCTTCTGCAGCACACTGTGCTTCTCCACGGGCAGGGGCTCGTGAATGTGCCCCAAATCCTGGGTGTCCAGCTCGCCCAGATATACGGTGATGTCCGGCAGCTGGGCCTGCTGGATGCAGTGAGCGGCGGTGGCCACCATGTTGGCCGAGATGAGCACGCCGCCGCACTGGTACTCGGCAATCCGGATGTGGGCCTGCCACGGATACTCGGCGAACTGGGCCGGACGACCGCCGATGATGCGCTTCTGGAGGGTATTCTGAGCCGTGCGCGGGACTCCGCACTCGGGCTGGAAAGTATTTGTTGCTCTGATTATTTTTTAATATTTTATTATAATTATCTTTGCCTAGAAAAGGGTAGGAACTAGTTGGAGAAATATCACAGAAAGACCAAGCGTTATTCCCTTGAGACACCTGCTACTTCTCGGCAATTTTCCCATTAAATAAGATCCCAGGATGTGGAATGGCTCAATCAAGCTCCCCACTTACCTTGAGACTCAGCAGTTCGTTGTCGTCGCGCCGTCGCAGCATGATCCGCTTGGGCAGGCCATTCAGGTTGAGATTCAGCTTCAGCTTGCCATAGTCCACGAGGTTGGCCAGCGGCGAGGAGGACTGCTGCTGGCTCTGGTGGTGCAGCAGGTGCTGGTGGTGCGGCTCGGCCACGCAGCAGCTGAAGAGCCACTTGTTGCTGCCACAGCCCTTGGCATGCTTGCCGCCTTGCAGCCAGCAGGAGAAGCTCAGCTTGCAGGGCCAAACGCCGCTCTGGTGGACGCACTCCGCGGGCACGCCCAGCAGGGTGTTCAAGATGTCTAAGGGGGATCCCTAATAATATATTATATTATAAATTAAATTAATCAACTCACTGGCTTGGCTGTGGCTAAAATGGCAGGAGAACAGGAGCACTACAAACAGCCACAGGAGCAGCTGCATCTTAGAGTTATTTGTTATTATTATTCGCACTTAACTATACCCCGACGCGAGGATCACTTCAGAAACCCCATTAAGAAATGGGTTTGCGTTGCCAATGAAAGCATCACAGTTTCTTATTCACTTTTTAAGCTGCCACGGGCTCTTTTCTTCTTACATTTCCTATTATTGCTGCTCCACTTTTACTAGAAGCCGCCGCTGTTTATGGGCCTCGACTGGTACGAGGTGACTCACCACCGCACCGAAAGAGATCTGTGTCCTTGATAGGAACGAGAACGAGTTCTGGGGGTCGGCTAATGCACTTTTATATAACAATCATAATGGGAACTGGGCCAGCCAGAGAATTGGCACAGTTTTGAGTCAGTTTTCCGGAGACTCACACATTTTCACAGAGAAGCGGGAATCGAGAACTGAGAAAGAACTGAAAGATGGTACAAGTTGGAGACACAACCGCACGCGCCGCTGGCCAAGCTCAAACTAATATCACGCAGCAACAGGTTGATCTTGGTTCTTGTTTGGGTCTCCGCTCGGGTTCGGGTTCGGGCTCGCTCTCCAGCTGCTCTGCCACTCTTTGATGATCTTCCTCATCTTCACTAATTATTACGAAATGCTGATGACGCCGCCAGCGGCGCAGGAAATGTTCTCCCCAGTCTCTGTTATAATTATTTTATGCGACATAATTGCAACAACCGCTGGCATCTCGGCAGCTGGCACCGGAATGGGAACAGTTCTTCTCTCTTTTTGGGTTAGGCCATCACCCAACCATCCATCCATCCGCACAAAGGAGAGCCACTCACCGAAATGGGGGCCACACATTTATTTATGTAACTTTCTAATTTGTCGCCGGCTTAGAGGTGAGATTAGCATACTAAAGAGGGTTACTAAAAGTGAGAACTAATTTGTAACACTTTAAAAAGAGATAATAAAAGCGATGATTGGCAAAACTAATCGGATGGATACACGTATTAATTTACTTTCTTTGAGATTTCCAGCAGAAGTCAGTTCTGGTATGAGTTTTGAGACTACTTGGTATCTAGTTATATTTTGTAATATTTAAGGTCCAAGCATGCCCTGCTCTCTGACCCCCCCAAGTGTCACCTGGCTTGTTACCTGCCCGACTCTCACTCACATCGATGTTGGCAACCGAGAACACAACACAGAAAAACAGCAGACACCCGAAAAAAGTCGGAACCCAAGTAAAACCGGCAGAGCCCGGCAAGTCGTACGTTAAGTTGACTCCCAACGAACGGTGAACATGGGGCCCCACGATGGATCGCATCCGCGCACCACCTCGGCAGCCGCCTTGGCCATGACCTCGGGCATCTCCTATGTGCAGTGCCAGAACCTCAAGTACAATGTCATCATCATGGGCTGGCTCGGTGTGATCTTCTCGAGCGTCTTCCTGGGCAGCTCGGCTCTGACCATGCACCTGCAGCCGGACTTCGAGCTGCTGCTCGCTCAATGGCCCCTCAACATGGTCCCGGTGTCGGAGCAGCAGTTACTGATTAAATGTGAGTTCCTTATTTATTTATTATAAATGTATTATTTATTAATTTACTACCTGGTTGCTTAGTGTTGGACATCTTTAGCTCCTTGGCGTACGGGCTGTCGTTGATCAACATGGGCGTCAGTCTGCTGCTGCTCATTGGTATCGCTCGGGTGAGGTCCCTCTAGAGCTTTATTTTACTCTTACATATTTTATTTATAATTTGTAATCCCTTCTAAAGGACTCTAGTTGCTTAATGTATCCCTGGTTGATCTATCATGGCGTTAGTTTTGGCTTTAGTCTATATTTGGGTGTTTTCTATGCCACCGCTGGCTTGTTTATAGACCTTTCTACCTTTTTAATGTGTCTCTTGGTGTTTACCCTTGTGCTGGGTGAGTTTTACAAAATATATATATATCCGTTTCCCTTAATTTATTAAGATCCTTCCCCTCTCCGCTCTTAGTCATTTACTACAAGATCTACCACGAGGTCTTCACCCTATTCCGCGTGATGGAGCAGCAGCTCAAGGACGGTGCTTTGGGTGCTGGGGGCAGTGTCTTCTACCAGGATGCGGAGAATGCCTGGTCCACGGCCGGGGTGCCCTATCAGCAGCTCTATCTGCCGCGTCTGCCACTCAAACAGTAAACCCATTCCGCAGCAGCGGCAACAACCGATGGTTGTATAAATTTTCCAAGACGTTTGTTCTGGTTAATAAACGTTTTTTGACGTGTTTCCCCAAGAGTTCATTTCAACATTTGTATAATTTATTTACACACGAAATATGTAGTTCATAAATAGTTTTTAAAATTACATAACAGCGCATATGACTAAGTAAATTTAACCGTAGGCTATCATTAATTTAAGGCTTTTAGTTTAGGCTTTTAGTATTTAGTGTTTTTGCAATAATATCGCACACGTGTGGGTCTTGCAGACGCACACAGCCAATCCTAAACGCTAAGTTGTACTGCGCTAATTTGTTCAATTACATAATTATTATTTATATATTATTTATATGTCTTAAGTCGGCGCCGAGTTCCGAGTGTTCCGAATCAGAAGCAGAATGAAGTGAGTTATGTACAAAACAATCCGTGGCCCACTTGGCGGGCAGGTGCGAATGCTGATGGATGAGAATAAATAAGCCATTCCGTTCCTTTTCCCTCCTCTCCTCTACTCTCCTATCCTCTCCTCTCCTATCCTCTCCTCTATCCTTTCCTAGATGTTCATCGTCAGTCCAACGACGTAGGACACCCAATCCACGGTCTTGCTCACGCTGTGGTAGATGCCCGGCTGGCCCCGCGAGGCGCAGGAGTAGCCGGCAGAGACCACGCCTGGAGGGGATGCAAATTAAAGGTATTAGCCATGATCATGGTTAGAAAAAATCTCTGATATGAAGCTCTTACCTATCAAGTACCAGCGCCCGTTCTTGTCGTGCATCAGCGGTCCTCCTGAGTCGCCCTGGCACGAGTCCTTGCCGCCATTGCGATAGCCTGCGCACAGCATCTCCTGGTAGATGACCACATTGATGCCGTTCTGCCGGTGCCAGCGCTCACAGATACGGTTTTCTATAACTGGAACATCCACAGCCTGCAGGGTCTTGGGCCTTAGCCGAGAGCCTGGATTCAAGGCGCCCCAGCCTGCAGCCCAGCCAAATTTGCCCAAGAAGTCCTCATTTTTCTCTGGCAGGCAAATGGGAGCTGTAAAAATATAAATATAATTATAGTAAATTTAATTTTATTTAATCTACAAACAAAAAACCCACCTATGTGTGGCATAAAGTGCACGGTACGTTCCAGCGTCAGCACTGAGATGTCAAAGCGATCCGCCTGCGGCGTGAACTTGAAGTAAGGATGCACATCGATCCGCCGGACGCCAAAGGTATAGGCAGGCAAAGGCTCCACAGCAGAGTTGATCACGTAGTCGCCCAGGGTGACATGGACCTGGCGGGGAGTGGCCCTGGCCACACAATGTCCAGCGGTGACTACATGTCGCCGCGAGATCAAGGAACCGCCGCACCTGAAAAGGCAGAAAATAAGTACAGGAAGCTCCCACTAACCCCTAAAAAAAGAACTCACCTAGAGGAGCCTATGCGGATGTAGGCCTGCCAGGGAAAGGAGCCAAAGCCGGCATCATCGCCGCCCACAATGCGTCGCTGGGCAGTCTGCTTGGCCAGCGAGATTCCGCAGCCTAAAACAACAGCAAAAGCAGAGGGAATTAGTCTCACATAAATCCTTAATGGAGTTGGCCGCTTCTGGGATGGGAAGGAGGGATCTCTGGGTTCGGTTTTTGGATTAGTGAAGCATTAACAACGAGGTGACCACACAAAGCAAGCGATTAACAAGCTCAGCTTTCTAGTTTCTGTCTCGTCTCGGGGGGGATTGGGATGGGTTTTTTTGGGGTCAGAGTCGGAGTCGTGGTCGGAGTCGGGGGTCTTTTGGCGGGTCCATCGTGTTGGACATGGAGCGTAATGCCGTTAAGCTATGTGTAATATATGGCTTAATTATCATTAGCGTGCTGTGGTAATTAACATGCTCATGCCGGGCAATTAAACTAATATATATTTTTTTCCTTGCAGCCTTTCTTTCCAGTCGCAGTCCTCCTTCGCGGGTGGCTTAGTAGCGTGTGTTTTAGGCATCCATATCGCCGATAGCTGGCTTAATTAGGCACTGAAAACTACCCAAGAGTGTAACAATAACAAATGCGAATTACGAGTGCATAACTACATAACAACAACTAAAAAAAGTAACTAAAACTATGAAGAAAACAAGAAAACAAAACGAACTACAAACTATACGTAAATGGTTAGGGGAGGTGGCATGCAAATTATTTCTCAACTATTTCGTTGAACCGCTTTTTGTTTTATTTATAACATTTTTTTTTGGGTTTAGTGTGCACGTGCTTGGAGTTGTTTTTGTTTGGTTTTTGGTTGGAATTTTTGGTTTATTTGATTTGCATTCGAGGCTGAGGCTGCCTGCCACACTCACTGGGTTCGTTGTTGACCGGTCCAAAGTTCTTTTGCGGTAGATCGGTCAGATCTACGGCATTGCCGACGAAGTCCGAGCTGCCCAGATTGGCCGACTTGGCCGTGCGGTGGCAGCAGCCCCGCAGGAGTCCGTCGCAGGTGCCCTGAATGAGGCCGCCGGAGAGCCAGCAGCCCAGAAAGAACTCGCAGGTGCCGCCGCGGTGCTGGCACTCCGTGTCCGTTGTGATGTCGACTGTCGGAATGGTGGGGGAGTTGAGTTGCGAGTTGCATTCTGTGGGGGGTTGTTCTGTGTGTGTTTTTGTGGCTATTTCTGCGTTCTGGGGGTTACTCGGGGGTGGCCTAGTGCAAGCAGTGTCCCAGCGGCTGACCTAAGCCCTACCAAATGCGGGGACCAGGGATCGGGTTCGGGTTGGATCGCAGGATCGCAGGCACTTACCTTTCTCCTTGAATGTGCTGGCCGATTGAGGACTGCTGGTGGCCTCCGAGGCGCTGTCCAGGTCCTGCAGGCTGTAGTCGTTGCGCACATCCTGCACGGCGGACAGCTCGTTGATGCCAAAGTTCTGGTCCCTGTTTTTAGAGGGATTTATTTTAATTAAAAATAAAAAATAAATTCAAATAAGTAACTTACCTAAAAGCTATATTATCGCTGAAGTAAACTCCATTGCCTGAGGGTCCACTGGCGCCAGCGGGTCCACTGGGTCCCGTGGTGCCCACATTGTCGTTGGCGGGAAACACCACCCTGGGGCTCCGCGACGACTTGTAGGGGTAGTACCTGCTCTTCCGCGAACCCTGGTACTCCCCCGGAGCCACATACTCCTGGAAGTTCTTCTGCGGCCCAAACTGGCGTATGGGCGCCGGCGGCCCCGTCCTGAACTCCGTGTCGCCAAAGTAGAAGCCGCGCTGAGGCCTCTGCTGCGGCAAGGCGGTGATGGGTCCATTGATGTCCCCGAACTTGGTCACATCATCCCGATAGATCTTGAGGCCATGCGGCTTGGAGTTGCTCACCAGGCCGGGGAACTCGAAGCTGGAGGAGGAGGCGGGGTCCGAGTCAAAGTACAGCTGGCGGGTGTGCCGCGTCTCGTGCTGCTCGTACTGCGTGGGCGGCGGAGCAGGTGGCCCATCCTCGCTGTATGGCTGCGGGTCGTAGCCACCGCCGCTGCCAGCCTCACCGAAGATGGGATTATCCTCGCGATAGGCCTGCGGATGGAAGGGACTGGCCGGCTTCAGGCTGTAGCTGGGAAACTGGAAGCCCACCCGGCGACTGGTGTTCTCCTGCGGCTCCGCGTACTCCAGCTTGTCCGTGGAGCTGGCCGAGGCCAGGAGATCACTGCGCTCCGTGCGCTCCGGATCGAGTTCCAGCTCAAGGGGTTGCTGCTCGGGACTGCCCTGGGTGGCCAGTTCCGAGGCAAACTCATGGGCCACCGCTGCCACGCCATCGGCAGGAGGACCCAGAGCCGACAAAGTGGCATTCCTGCTGGGACGCAGCTGGAGGAGGGCCCCCGAGCTGCCAGAGGCCTCGCCCCCCGTTTGGAGGGGGATGTACATGTAGTTGCGCCTCCTGCCCTGCCGCGTCACATTCTCCGGCAGCGTGGGCACCAGCTGCTTGGGCACCGTGATGAGTTCGCTCTGGGGCAGTTCCACCGAGGGAGCGGGTATGATCTCCACGTCGGAGCGCCGCTGGGCCATGCCTCCGTTCATCTGCCGGGCGGTGCGGTAGGAACCAAAGGACTGGTAGACTGTGCCATCGCTGCGCTGGCGCACATCCTTGAAGCTGATGTCGTCCTGCTGGCTAAAGCTCTGGTAGGGAGCGTACAGATTCCGGGCAGTGGCGGGCGTGGTGAAGGGCGAGCTGGAGGTGGCCGCCGCCGCCGTTTGCCAGGGCAGCAGCTGGTGACCCGTCAGCAGAGCAGCCGTCGTCAAGGTGGTGGGCGTGGCGCTAGAGGAGGAGGAGGAGGAGGCACTGGCTGCGGAGCAGTAGGCGAGCAGATTAATGGCCCAGGTGAGTTGGCTCCATCTCCAGGTGTTGCGTGTGCTGGCCACTAACATCTTACATCGAGCAGGATGAGCGGCGCGTGAGTGAGTGGCGTTTGGTCGGTGGTAATGACACTGGCTCTGGCTCTGGCTGTGGCTCTGGCTTTGGCTCCAATTAAGGTGCAGCCGCTCCACTTCCTGCTTGGCGCCGCCTGAACTTGAACGATGGCCGCCCAAGCCGCCGCTGAGCTGCTTCGCTTTTCCTACGCTCCGCTGAGCTTCGCTTGGGTACTGAAAAGTGGATACCGAACGCTGTCAGCTGCGTGCCGCGTTCATTGATCTCCTGCTCACTGCTGGTTTTTGGCCTGCTCTTGGTCTGGGTCTGGGTACTGGTCTTTGGTTCGGTCTTGGGATTTTCCGGCGCAATTGAGCTTGATTTGCAGTGCCTGCCGCCGATGGCTCGTGTGGCGGGTTTCGTTCGGATCGGATTGGATCGGATCGGATTGGGTGCCGGGTGCCGGGAGCCGGGATGGGATTGGGTGACGGACGGGTGTGTTCGCTGGCTGCTGGCTGCTGGTCCAGCGGTTATTGGACTGTGTGTGCGCTGCTCCAATGGCAATTATGGCAATTGCTGTTGACGCTTTAACAGCCACGTTCCACGTTCCACGTTTCGAGCGGTTTCATGCGGCTTGCATGCTGCACTGCATCGCGACTCTGGCCGCGAATTACTTCCTTAATTGCCTGCAACAGATATAAACAGATACATTATATTCGTTGTATTCGTGTTTTGTGGAGAAACCCGTTTTTCGGCCAGTGTCCGGGAGTGTGTGGGAGTGAAGCTCATAAATGCCATGCCCAAATGGACATTTTCCTCGGTTAGTCGAGGTAATCTCCGCTTTGCGCATTAAATTCCCATTAATACCGCCGCAAATTAATTTAAAATCATCAATTTAAGCGAAAAACCCGTCGCAAGCCTGCCAACTTGCAACTGCAACACGCGTTTCCTCGGTCACGGGTTTTTTCGTTTTTTTTTTTTTTGTATTTTTTGGGAAACCTGTCGCCGCGATAAAAGCATCTGGGAAAACTGGAAAAACCGTCATCAAGCCGCTGTTTTTATTTAATTTCCCTTTTTACCTTTTTTGTACTTTTTTTTTGTGACTTTTTTTGCGAGTTTTTTTAGTTTTTACGTTTCACGATAGAAGGAAATGAATGAATGTGTGGAAAATGCAAAGGCAAACATGCATAGGAGGTGTGCCTCAGTACCCTAACGAAGCTCTAGAGGCATATTGGTTTTTTAGCAAAGTTCTTAATTTTTTAAGAGAATTGTATATTTTTATTTTATTTATTTAAATATTTGAGTTGAGAGCCTGTTAAGATCCCATTAATAATTCTTATTAAAGTCACTTTTAACTAGTTCTATATTTCATTTATTTATTTTTATATCTAAGCTGACTTCAACTAAAGTCTCAATAAATTGAGGTATTAATTTAAGGTTTATTTTAGTACTCAAAGAATAACGATTATTTTTTGATAATAAGCATTATTTTCTGATTTTTATTTTAAAACTCTTAATGATTACATTCCCTGGTATTAAAGTAAAAATTATTTTATTGATACAAATTTAAGCTAGGAAAATACTATTATTGTATTTATTGTAAAATGAAGCTTGCTACTGACCTAAAAATGTCTCATAAACTTGTTATTTATCTGACAACCCAAAAACAACTCAATTTCTTTAAAATCTTAATAAAAAACACATATAAATTAAACAGAACCATTAAAGTACACTGAAAGTGAATGGTTTTAAGCTAAAGTGTACATAATATGTAGTAATAAACGTCGGAATCCTTTCTAAATGTGGAAATTTCTTTAAAATAAAAGCTTTAAGCGGCACTGCCGTTCTCCTTACTCAAGCAAGCATACCAGCAGAGTCTTAAAAACCTTTTAATTAGCACATTAAAACTTAATTGATTAATTAGGAGAGTAAGACTCTTGCAAAATGTTCACATTAACACGAAAACTTTAAGAAAGCCCATGAAAAGAGATGCAGACAGTAGTTATTATTAAACAATTATAGCTAGTTAGATTTTTAGTGCGATTTCTTGGGGAAATTGTGCTTCTATGCTCAGAACCGACTTGTCAAAGTGTTTGCCGAATGCCTGGTCAGCCGAGCAGCAAAAACAATTGCCTGGAAAGTAAGAGTTTGCTTTTTTTGTTGCTATTTTCTTTGCTTTTTTCTCGCTCTGCTCGGCAGCGTTGCAGCCGGCGCTCCGTCGTCTTTTCACTTTCATTTCGAGTTCAAGCACCAGCGGAGCAGCTGGTCGGCGATTTTTTTGCAGCTTGTGCGCCGCTCCGGCGATTGCTTCCTTTAACTTGGCTCAAACTTGACATTTTGAACTTGATTTTGTCCGGGAAACTAGGAAGAGAGCTCGTGAGGAGCTTGGGAAGCTGTGGACGCTGCCCCCAAGAAACGTGACTCGGCGCTTCGACAGCTTTTGCATAATAGTTAACACATTTTGCGGACACTTTATGTATAGATGAATTTTCGTTATGAAATATTGAGTGTTTATTTTTCTTTTTTTGCAACTCAACTGGTTTTGCCAGCTTTTTTTTTTTTTGCTTTCCACGCACCGTGATGCAACTGGCGCTGGCCAAGACTCAATTTACATTTTGGCCAGTTGCAGGCGAGGTCCGTCCGGGCTAATCCGGGATCGGACTCGGATCGGGTTACGTAAGCCTGCACTCTGCTGACAGCTGCCCCATCATCATCATCATCATAATCATCATCAGCAGCATTATGACCATCATTGGGCAGCTGCAACAATGCGTCTGCGCCTGCGTGCCGCTTCCATTTCGAAACGGCCTTGAGTGAAGGACGCCGGAAACTGGCTTTCGGCCATTTCTCTTTCACTCTCTTCACGCCATGCATAATTTACAATCGTTTTGTTGCTCTGCCCGCTTTCAGTTTATTTGTTTTAATTAACAATACTCTGCCTGGGATTTGTATGTTTTTTCTCTTCTCTTTTCTGATCTGTTTTTTTTTCGGTTATTTTTAGAGGAACCCTTTCAGCCGTTCCCGCCCGCAACTTGATTGCTTTTGTTTTAGTTTTGCGCTGGCAGTGAAAGTTTTTTTGCTGCCGCAAACAATGCGTCGTTCATTTCGTTTCGTTTCGTTTTCATTTCGCTGCAAACAAGCGATTTTGTTGCTTTTTCAGCTCGTAATTGAGATAAATGCATTTTAAATGCGCCAACCCCAGCTGCGCTCAGCATCAGCATCATCAGCAACTGGTTGCAGTTGCAGTTGGCCTGGCCATTGCGTATGCAGATGCGTTGTAGCATCGGAGACTCGGAGACTCGATTGTGCGTCACAAATCTTGAAGACTTTCCTCCACGCATAATTCAGGCAAATGAATTCTCCGCAAAGACAATGGCAATAGCCACCAGCTGAAGCCGCAACCAACAATGGCAACACACAAAAGCTCAGCCAAAAGTTGTCATTTTCGTTCGGCTTGATGAGTTGCGCATTAAATAAATGCGACACAGGCCGGCTCAAGGAAATTTTTATGCATTTTGTTGAATTTCGGAGGGGAAAATGCTTAAATTATGGAGGAGGCAACCCGACGCTTGCCTAATAAATTAAGTAAACCAAAAAAAGAGAAGCCAGAGACAAGCAGAAAATCTCTTTTCACAAAAGATCCAAGCTCTGCCTCTTTCAACTGGGAAAACTTAAGGCCGGCTAACAATGCCTTTTGGAACAATTGTTAACAAATGTATCTTCCTTTTATGTTTCACGAAATAAAAAGAAATTAACACGCATATCAATGGATCTTTAAGGCTGGAGATAACAAAAGATCAAAGGTCTTTCTTTGGCTGTCTTAAGAAATATTTTGTTATTCTTTTATCAAGGCAAATTATTAAAAAAGAAATCGTATTCATAATTGTTTCATAAATCTGTAATACGAATTAATCGAAGACATCAAAATTCCTTTTATTTTGCTCCCCCCAAAACGCTCGTAAACATCTCTACTTAATTTCCCCAACTTTTCCCTGGTTAACCGTGGCATTTTCCCATTTATTTAGGCAGGCAATCAAAAGACAATCACCGCCAGCAACCGCAATCACAAAATTGATGGCCCCTCCTCGCCTTGCCCGACTCCCACTCCCAGTTTCGGCGCTTCGTCGGTTGTCTTCTTGGCCGGAGTTGGAATTAAAATAGATTTACTCAATTATTTTGAATTGCTACCATTCGCAATTACGGATTGTTTGCACAAGCCGAAAGGTTAAAGCCATTTGACTTTCCCACCACCCCAAGTGGGTCAAACAGCTGCGCTCTCGTCTTGGCCTGTCCATAGCCAAATTAAGTGGAAATTGGTGTCATGCCATTGGCACAAAAACAGACAGAGAGAGAGAGAGACGCCAAACATATATTAGAGCCGCTGCCGGGCTGGGCTGGTGTTGGGTAAGGTAAGTGCCGTTGTAAACCGCAGCCAAGAGCGTTTCAACACGCCCGGCCACATAATCAATCGTTGGCCGAAAGATGGCACCTGTGACGTCTCCGCTCCACACTCGCACACACTCTCACACACACTCCCTGGCTGTGTGTTAATTAGTATTCAATACGCAAGGCTGCTGCGCAATTGTTACGAATGTGTTAAGTCGGACGAGTGCTAAGAAGTAGCGGTAGCAACAGTAGCCATAAAGCTGATATATATGTAGCAAGGCATGCAAATCGTTGATAGCGGCGATGATTATGCAATTAGCGCCGGCGCACACACGGCGTATGGGCAATATTAATCAATAGATAGTGTGCGCCTTGGGCCTCTGGATTAGCTAAGCGCAATAAACTCATGGCAGTCCTCTTGCTAATATCTCGTGGCGTGCTGTAAGAGTTTAGGAAAAAAAGAAGATAAACAAAAGACTCAGGCAACAAACTTGGCAAGTCAGAAGACTTGAGCTATTTGCCAGCTCAATTACCTCTTTAAAGAAAACCTGGCGCATGAGCAATATTAATCACCAGATAGTGTGAGCTTAAAGTCTCTAAACTTTCCGGGAACCTGGCGCTAATGACTCGTGAGGTGCTGTAAGAGCTCGCAAGAGAAAGGTCGATAAACAAAAGACTCAGGCAACGAACTCAACACTCTCTCAGGCGCCGAGCTTGGAACGCTCGGCTATACCAATAATTAGCTGACCCATAGCCAGTAGCCACTGGTCACCTCCCCCGCCCCGCCCACACAGCGCCCAATTAACAACAGCAAGCTGATAAACAAACAACCCGAATGCATAATCAATTGGACTCGAAACGGAAAGAAGGGAAAAGGGAAAAAGAGTGAAAAATGATGAAAACAAAAAAAATTGAGAAATCATTTGCATAAAGCCAGCAACAATTTTCGAGTGCTTCGATTGGCTTACATAAGACTGAAGCTGCTGCGGCTGATGCTCCTGCTGCTGCTGCTGCCGAAAAAGCACAATGCACAAAGAAGGCGAGAGAAAGAAAAATATTTACATAAAGCATTAAAAAAAGAAAATAAAAGCAAGGCAAATGAAGCCAAGAAATCCATTGCCATGGTCACAATTTGGCGGAACTTGTTTTTCAGCCGCCACGGGCCTCGTATATATCGTCGTATATTTTGGATTTTATTACACGATGAAAAAGGGTCTCAGCCCCAAAAACCCAAAATCCCCCCTGAAGCTGAACCGGACTTGAGGAGCTACCAGAAATTAAGTAATTTGCTGGAAAGAAAGTTCTCAGTCACAACAAAAATGCGTGATATATGCATATAAGTGTATATATATTTGCCATCTATATATATAGCATGCTCCAGAGAGCAGCCGCCAAGCAATATGAGTTTCTCCGCTTATGCAATAAGCCAGCCCTAAATTGAAAAAGCAAAATAAAATAAAACCACTTCAGGAAAACGGAAAAAAAGTAAAGAGATGTTACCAAAAAAAGAAGAAAAATAAAAATAAAAATAAAGAGACGGCGTCGGCGTTGCTGATAATGAAGTTCATGTCATACTCTGAGTGTGTGTGTGTGTATGTATATATTGTGAAGTCAACACCAGACATCGACGGAGCCATAAAAACGTTGCCAAATAATTTGTGGCCCAAGCTGCAGTTAACCAAATTGAGGCTAAGACGCCGCGGCGATGCGGCTCCCGGCTCCCCCTTCCTTAACTTGGCTTTTGACTCATTTCCCATTTCGTTTGCCCTTCTTTTACGCACTCCGGTGTGCGAGTGTCTCAGTATTTATGTTTTCCGGTTCGTTGTTTCTTTCCTTTTTGCATTTCGTTTGCTTTTATTTGCTTTATTGGCGACTTGACATGGTTTCTTCTTTTGTTTTTAGTTTTCTTCTTCTTCATTTTTTCTTTTAAAGCCAACCTATTTATTATTCCAAGTCTGCTGCGTCGGTTATGTAATAATTATCAAGTCGTTAATGTGGAAATACATTGAATAATCGCGGCCCCAATGGTTAGCATTGTTTCATTTGGCATGACAAGTTATTGGGTCACAAGCGGATGACGTTTTGAAGTTCAAACGAAAGAAATAAATATAATAAATGATAAAACAATAGTTTGTAGAAGAAGAAGAAGGGTCTTAGAGCTTAGTGGATGAAAACTTAGTGCATTTCTACACCCAAAAAAAAATCATCATAGAACCTATACGATTGTTACATGAATTCAATTTAATACTACGAAAGTATACATTTTATACTCATCTGCACCAATATTTCATAATAATCACTAACGCGACAAATAGAAAAGCACTAAATTCCAGCTAACGCGTTATGTTATCGAATTTTCGATGTAGGTTCGTATAAAAATAATACTCAAAAATACACAATTTAACCTATAGAGTATAAAAACTAAACTTTGGAGTATACATTTGATAGTTTGAAGTATAAAATTTATACTAAACTCGTTATACTGCTTGAGTATACTTTTAAGACAACGCGTAGAAAGGTTAAACTCTTGTTTTTTTTTTGGGTGTAGGTCAAAATATATAACAGAGTTAAAGATTTTTGAATTGGCTTTTAGTAAACATTTTTCCCTGAGTTCTG
This sequence comes from Drosophila rufa, assembly GCA_018153105.1. NCBI lineage: Eukaryota > Metazoa > Arthropoda > Insecta > Diptera > Drosophilidae > Drosophila > Drosophila rufa. Next base: position 9,200,346 of record JAECXS010000002.1, read on the forward strand.
AGGTGATTTTGTAACTAACTTTGTAGGCTTCATTGAAATTTTAAACTGTTTTTAAAATATTTAAGTAACTAAAAGCATAGAGTAATATTTATGAAACCCTAAGACTCTAATCCAGATAAATTAAAGCTGTTTGTGATGTCAATACTGGTTGTCAAAAATCTACAAAAAATCCCCAAAAAATACTTAATTAAATTTACTGTCAAGCCACCTGTGTGCTCTACTTAAGATTTACATGTTTCGAGTTCCAGTTAATATAACTACCCCCGTTATTCTGGTGGACTCAAATCCAAATACTGGATTGACTTCTCCTCCACAGGTGTTATAAGTTTACATAAATAATATATGTAGTCTTGGCTACTAACGGGATTTAGCCCCGACACATCGCCTGCGTCGGATTATGTGTCCAGGCATTTTGCAAGCATTTAACGGCGAATACTTTCCACATTTTGCAAGAGACCACGAGACCACGCCATGAGGTTTGCGTTTTATGCATTTGCAGAGCAAATACGTATACGTACGTATATCTCATGCATATATATATGGCAAGATTTATTAGATAATGACGCTTTACTTTTGCACCATAACTAACTATGGAGTTTCTTTTTTTGCGGTTCGATGTGCGAATGTTGCAATGTTCAAATGATTTAATCGCCGCTGTCGATGATTATGGCGGCGCTTAATTAGAAAACTTAATGCCTCACCTCTCTCTGGATCTGGAGCAGACTGTGTGTGGAAATCCGCTGAGAATTAATCCAATTTGCTTTGTTTATCTGTTTGGTTTGGGTTTGTTTTTTATCTAAGCACAAGTACTGAAAACGACAGAGAGAAACGGCATTAGGATCCCGGTTACAAATTGCTTGCAATTTATGCTGTGGCTGTTTTCATTGCACTTTTCTTTATTGTTTCGCCGTGTTTTGTTTCGAGAGTAATAACAAAAATATGAAATGCCTCGGATCCGATCGGATCGGATCGCTGCGGAACGTACAAGCAGAAATATTGTTCAAAGTCCCAGAGACTCGACTCCAATTGCAAAATCAAATCACTTTCACTGTCAGGAGCAGATCGGTGGGCGGCAGGGAGGGGTTTTTAGCTGCCAGTTGCACTCTCCGGCTCTCCCTCTCTCTCGCTGTAATTGGCGCTCTGTATCGCCCCAAGTCCTGGGCGCTTTACCGTTATCTCTTAATCCTTGTGGGCACACTCACACTGCTCGCGATCACGAGGCCGCCTAACTGCACTGTTACGAGCGCGAGCCGAAGTCAAAGTCGAAGACGAAGCCGATGTCGAAGTCGGAGCCGAAGTTGAACGTGGCGATGCGCGAACACGACCTTTTCGAGCGGACTGCCGAAGAAGTCTGAACGCTCTGCTCTGCGCAGCCGCCAAAGCTGAGTGCGAGCTTTTTTCCTCCACTGGCTGCGCAGTCGCAGCGCTGCCGCCTGCCTGCCTCTGCCTGCGAAGCAGCGAGGGAAAGAGGAACTGGCCAAATCAGCTGTCTGTCGATTAGGCAACAACAATAAGTGCACAGACAGGCGTAAAAGATGCGAGAAGAGGGGTAGCCAGGGGCGGAGGCAGGGAGGGGGCTGCAGTACTGTAACAGTAACAGCCACCGCATTGTACAAATAATACAAATTATTGCCTAATGCCCGGGCAGAGGAGCGTACACCGAAAAAATTATATATTAATAATTATTTAGTCACATATTTAATCAAATTTGTGTTTGTTTAATAATAGCTGTGAGGAATCGAAAGTAATTACCTAATTATGGGGTGAAATATCATTAAAAACTAATCAGTAATCATGGATTTTTTAAGATTAAAGAGGATTAGAGATAATTAAAATCGTAAGCCATATGCTAAACTGCAATTAAACATATTTAACATATTAGGTACACTTTTGTACCTTGAACGTACCTATTTACCATTGATTAACCAACTTTCATTTCCCTGTTGCATATTTTAAATTAAATTAAATATATTATACCAATTTTCTTTCTGCGTAAGCTTCCCTCTGAGCCACCCATCAGCCTCCATCCCTTTTGTTGCCTGCAATTATGATATAAAGTCGTAAGGCATCATTGGCCGCCATGGTCAATAGTAAGCACCATCGTTTTATATTGCTTTTTTTTTTTCATTTTTTGTTGGCGGCCGAAAAAAACATGACAGCCACCAATTAAACATTTTCAGTTCATATTTTCCCCAATGCCTTACGGCCGCTAAAAGCCAAGAAAAACAGAACCCGCAATCCACGAGAGCGCCTCGCAACATTTAATGCCTTTTGACAGACTGTGGCAGGCTGTGACTCCGCAGTGACTCGGCTGTGACAGCTAATTGCAGTTGATTTGATTGAAATGTACACACACACACTCGTCCATCAGCGTGTGCGCCTTGTCCAACTGACACCGACTTGCTGGCCAATGGGGACTACCAAATAAACCCAGTTAAGTCTCAAGCGTATCACAAGGGTGCGCCCTCAAGTCCATGGTCGGTAAGATAAATCTAATTGGATTTCGGAGAACCATGAAAATGTTACAGAAATTAGGCATAAACATATCTCGGGATTTTTGGGGAAAAGCGTTAAGGAATTGGGTTTCAATTGATTTATAAGTTACTCGAAAAACATGAAAAAAATCTTTAATATCTGGAAAAATATAATAAACCTTACCTTAACTTATAAACTAATATACATATATAAAACTAATAATATATATAAAACTAATATACAAAATGTATAATAATATTGATTAAAATAAATTTTATATTCAGGTATTTTTCCATTAATATTAAGAACACTTATTCTCTCTTACCTTAAAAATTGAATTACAATTGCAATGTGATGTCCTATTATGGTTTAATCACTTAAATTTAAATTTAGAAAAATCTTACGCTTACAAATTAAATATTTATGATTAATGCGCTTGGATTTGTATTAAGAAGAACGATTGGATCTTTCTTAAAAAATATTCTTCTGCCACAAGAAAGTTCAAAGCACTTTGAAACCAAAGATTTTAAGATGCTTAACCTGATATCTTATTTAGTTTCCTAGGTAATCCCATTACCAGTTGACAGACCTTCTGCAGCTGCCCACAATTACACCGCCAAGCGGAGTTCAATAGCTGAAGTCTGACAACTTACTTACGGCCTGAATAGCTCGTCTGTTATCTGCTTTTTTTTTTTTGGCCACTCGAGCGTTCAAGCCCGGTACAGTGAATACCTAATACTTAACAATTCAACGTCAAGGCTGGCACCTCAGCCAGGGAAGCCTTGATCTTAAAACGGGGTGGTACGGATACGAGTTTGGGTTTTGCCCGCAATCAGCATCTGCGACGGATGGTTCGAGTATCTGTATCTGCGATGCTGTGACTTTTGTGTCGCCCAAGCGGCGACAGTGGAGTGGCCTTTGGGAAACCACGAGAGGCGGCGGTCAACACACAGCATCCGCTACCGCTGCCGCTGCCGCTGCCGCTTTCAGATAGATGATTCATCCGGCATCGGCTTTTTTGGCGGATTTCTTCTACTTACTCGAACTTTTGATTGCTGCCCCTTGCTGTTGCTATTTAGCGGAGCTAAAAGTCCGTTTTGCTCTCTATTCGCACACGAATCGAAAGTGAAAGGAGCAGCAGCAGCGGCAGCAGCAGCAGTGGCAGCATTTCTTCATCTGTATCTGCAGTTGCTGCCATGAAGCAACTACACAGGAAAGAAAAACTAGGATTTAAGGTTTATATTTTTATTTATGATTTTAAAATATTTTTACAATTTATTAAAATGCTGATACTAGGCCGGAAACCCTACTAGAAGTAATGATTAAGCTTATAGACTTGAAAGAAAATATCTAGAAAATATTATTTAATAGTTGAGGCTTTAATTTTAAGTATAATGACTTAAATATTCCTGAAAATAAAATTTACTTGAAATCTAATTAGTTTAATATCATACTAAAAAATCCCTTAAAAATATAAAAGAATAAACAAATAATTTTTAAGATCTTCTAAATTCTAAACACCCTCAATTATAGTCTCTGTGTACTGCTGCTGCGGGGCTTGGGCATCGGCAATGGCATTGGGATTGGGATTGGGTTGAAGTTGGAGCTGGAGTTGGAGTTGGGGCTTCAAGCATTGGGGACTGAGTACTCGGATTGAGATTGGTGCGGGTGCTGCTCCAGCTCGAGCGAATCAACTCCAACGCCAGCTGCTGGCGGATGCTTGCGACAGTTGGAAAGTGTTTGCCGCTTTGCTTTTTTTGTTGTTGATGTTTTGCTTTTGCTTTTGCCACTTTTGTGCTTTTTTGTTTTTGCTTTTTGCTTTTTGCGGCCAGGGCAAATATTTGCATACACTGCTGCTGGCAAAGTGGCAACCTGGCAACCGCAAAGTCGAGTAGCAATTGCTCTTAATTTCGCATGGCACAATTTCCAAAGGGGCAGCTGGGGCCTGTCCGCAATTATGAATATTCATTAATCGATGACAGGCATTTCGGTTTTGGCGCTCGGCGCTCGGCGTTTGGAATGCGCCGACGCGATTTCTCTCCATGTCTCTAACAGAAATCGGCAGCGGCAACTGAAGCATCGCAAAAAGGCAGGCAACTGCAATGAGGAAGTCGAAGCGTTTCGTTTTTCCACACACCTCTCCAGTGGCAGCTCCAGCTCGGCTCCAGCGTTGCAAAAGGCGGCGAAAATCGATAATTGAAAAAAAATATTTGCTGCGCGCGGCATTAGCATATATTTGCCCCCCAGCAGCGGCGAGACAACAGGGTGTTTGCGGGGCGTATTCGCGGACGGGTGTGTGTGCGGAGAGCACACCCTGTGCGCCACATACAGGAAAATATATTCGCAAACGAGTATCGGGGGGCGCAGGCGCAGGCGCAGGCCTCGCCTGCCTGATGGCCATGCCATCATCACTTTCACCCAGAGGTGATATAATGGACGCAGCCGCAGCCCAGCGAGCCCCCGACAGCGTCACCAATGCCAGCAAGGGGTCTCCTCTTCCTGAGATATCAGTGGGGAATCCCCCTGATCTTCCTTTCATCTTTTTCAGTAATCTATTTTATTTAAAATAAGTTATAACAAAAAGCTTATTAAGAATTATCCTCACTTCCTTTTAATATTGAACCAATTAATAAATGTAGGAATTTTTTCTGTAGTAACTATTACCTTAATTTCCTCACTGTTCTTCCCTTCAAAGTTCCCGTTTGCGGTTTTTCCCCAACTCGTGATCCATTTTAGCACCCCCAATTCCCTTGGCCAGATCCAAGAACCGCCGGGATCTGTTTCTTTTGTTTATGCGAACTTAGCACCAGCACACGATCGTTGCTAACGATTATCGAAAACACCTCCTAATTCGATTAGCAAAGCTTGACAAATTTCCAATATTTAGTAAGCCAATTAGCAGATGTCAGTTGGCGATAAATAATCAAAATGCCAGAACAGAGCGGCCGAGTAACTGAATGCAGCTACGTTAATATGCCAGCAGCCATGACAAGGGGGAAAAAGAGCGACCTCAAGACGCGTGGCTAGGATATTAAAAACTTTCCATTCCTGTGTCTCGAAAACAGATCTGAACTGTCAGTCTCACAAGATATATATCAATGGTTTTAGGGTCTGTGCCACGAGCCAAACTTGATCGCAAAATTCGCGGCAATTAGTGAGCTGCTGTGTAAAAAAATCACCACCAAAGCAATAATAATTAACAACCAACCATTAAACGAAAAAGGGAATACTCTGAAAAATTGCTAAAACCTGATTATAACTGGTTAAAAATGATCAAACTACTATCAAAATGTGTCTAAAAAATTAAATAATTCAAATTCAATTGAAATCAACAAGAAAACAAACAAAAAATCGATCAATTAAACAAAAATATCTTATTTTTTTATATATAAATACAATTTTTAATGTACATAAGATGTTTTAATATGTAAATAATTTTCTACAATAAATAATTTGTTTAAGAGGTTACGAAAATGCTTTAAACAAAAGTTTCCTTAAGCTTCCCAGGCAGAACAAAATTTATTTCTTTGTAAAATCATTATACGTGGGCTGCTATATATATTTCTGGCCTAGGCAACACTAAGTGTTGTTAGGTGGAATCTGACATTTCCATTGAAAAGTTCGACATTTTTAAGCATAAACGTACTCAGAACGGTTTGACGTACGACTATCATTTGTGTTGTTTACAGTTACTTAAAAAAATCAATTTCGCAAAAAAATGGAATTAACTCGTGAACATTTTCGTGCGATCATTTTTCACAACTTTCGGCGTGGATTATCACGACAAGAGTGCAGCGATGAACTTAAATCTTTGTATGACTATGAAGCACCATCCTATAGCACTGTGAAAAACTGGTACAACGAATTCAATCGTGGCCGACGCTCCCTCAAAGACGAATTCCGCGAAGGTCGTCCAAAAACAGCCGTTGTGCCAGAAAACATCGATGGCGTACGTGAACTAATAATGCAAGACCGTCATGTGACATACCGTGAGATAGAGGCATCCCTAGGCATTTCTTCCACCAGCATACATTCGATATAGCATGAGCACCTGGCTGTAAAAAAGGTTTGTTCTCGTTGGATCCCGCACAATTTGACAATCGCTCAAAAGAAGGCTCGTGTGGATTGGTGTAAAGAAATGCTGAAAAAATACGATCGCGGTGCTTCAAAAGACGTTTATAAGATCGTCACAGGTGACGAATCATGGATCTATGCGTATGAGCCCGAAACAAAACAGCAATCGACCGTGTGGGTCTTCCAAGACGAGCCAAATCCAACGAAAGTTGTTCGTGGAAGAAGCACTTCGAAGCAAATGGTCGCCTGTTTCTTCGCAAAAACTGGTCATGTGGCTACTGTTCCTCTTGAGCAACGTAGGACGGTCAATTCTGATTGGTACACCACCATTTGTTTGCCTGAAGTCTTCGGTGAAATTCGAAAAACGAACAAGGGAAGACGAATCATTGTGCACCATGACAATGCGAGCTCTCACACATCGGCTCAAACCAGCGCCTTTTTGACTGGCCAAAACGTCGAATTGATGGGTCATCCGCCGTACAGTCCTGACTTGGCACCAAATGACTTCTTTTTATTCCCTCACATCAAGAAGAAAATGCGTGGTCAACGATTTTCGTCGCCAGAAGATGCTGTTGAAGCATTCAAAAACCATGTTTTTGAGGTGTGTCAATCAGAGTGGAAAAAGTGCTTCGAAAATTGGTTTGAGCGCATGCAAAAGTGTGTAAATCTTGATGGAGAATATTTTGAAAAACAATAAAACTATTTTCCTTAATAAATATTCGTATTTTCATTATTAGGCCAGAAATATATGTAGCAGCCTACGTATAAATACAATATTTAATGTAAATCACTTTTTTTCATATGTAAATAATTTTCTACAATAAATAATTAGTTTAAAAGGTGAAACAAATGCCCCAAACAAAAGCTTCCCAGGCAGAACAAAATTTATTTCTTTGTAAAATCAACCAAGACCCATTGTCACACTTTTCATACTTCCCCCATCTGACATAATACCCTTCCCGAAGAGCAGCCCAATATTAAGCCGCACAAATCTCATAAATCAATTTCTGAGGCGGCTGTCGAGAAGGTGAAGAGGAAGCCAAAGGCAAAGCCAAAGCCAAAGCTCCAGGTGAAGAGAAAAGAGATGCCTCCTTGATTGGAAGATTACCGAATGCCATCTGCAGATCGTAGAGCTGGAAATATGGCCGTTTAGATCTTTTTGTCTCTCGTTTTTCTTTTCATTTTTTCATTTCGCTAATTACACAATTGTCTCTTGGCGGTGTTTCTTCTTTCTTCAACGACACATTTTCTTGTCATGTGCGGGAAGACAGACCTCGCATGGGCTTATACAACGCGCTGGAGGGAGCATGCGTAACCCTGCGGAGGGTGTTTTCCCTTTGAAATATGACAAGAAATATGACGGAGATGGAGGCTTTGCTGGCTGCGCTCGCTGAGCAGGCTAAAAAGCCCATAAAAGTTAAGTGCAAGAAATTATGTTGAGTAAATGTAATTGCCTGGAAGAGATGGGCCCCGATCCCAGATATATGTATATAGTAGGTATATATGCACAATGATATATGCAAAGGCATGTGGAAATGCGTTTAATTTGCACATTAGTGCGTGGGAGAGATTTGACGGGCAAATTACGCATGCATTTCGTAAGCAAAGGATACACAGAGAGAAATAGTTAAGAAAAAGGATTTTAAAAATGCCCAAATTTAAAGGAATTCATGTTCATTTTGTTTGTTGTTGAAAGGGAATTATTTAAGCAATTTATAATAAGAATTCGCTGGGAAAAGTATAAGAAAAACGAAAGGTTTTTGTTTATTATTTTATAATCAAATATATAGTGAGAGACATATTAGTTTTATATCATTTAAAGGTCATTTAATGTATAACGAAAATTTATTATAAAACGAAGAGTTTTAATATCAAATCAGAATTAAATCTATGTAAAAAGATTGAACATTTTAAGTACAATTATTTTCTTTCACTTTAAACTCTTATATGCCTCTAAGCGACCTAGAAAATTGCCCCATCCGCTGCTCACATGACAGTGCAAGACATTTCATAAGGCGGCAGCCACCGAAATTGGCAATAAAATTGGCCCGCTTATTGTCGCAATCGTCACAATCTTCGAGCAAACAACCGTTTCTGGCAGCGGGCCAGGAAATTGACTTTTGGCCTATTAAAATACGATTTGAAAACGGGCAACAGAGCGGCTGTTGAATTGACTTTCATTGATGGCCGATTTCATCCGAGGAGATTTTCATAAACTGACAGATTTCCTTATTGCAACAGCCGCTCACTTCGATCGATCCATCAGTCGATAGATCGGTTAGTCAGTTGGCTTTCAGTTAGGCACTGCTAATGCCTCCACTTAACGGCAGGCAGATTGGAAAATTAATCCTACCGGAGGCCAAACGGAACCCATCTGTCTCCGGAAAATCAAAGTGCAATCAGCCCCGCTCAAGTGGCACAAGCCAAAAATAAATAGCCGAGGAGATGGGGTTTCATGTTGGCAAATAAAAAACTTAAAACACAAATACAAAATATTCATTAAAAAGTAAAAGAAGCCGGCCAGCAAAAATGAAAGTAAAATTAATTTTTTGTTCAAGAGGCGCCCGCTGCCTGATCGCCGCCAGTGGGCTTCAGCGGCTTCGCTCGCTTCTTGGTGAAGTTTTTGGCCATTTTTTGGCGATGATGTCAACATAATTTCTCCACCTACACAGCGGGCCATCCGAGTCACCTCTCCGCATCCAATCTTTCTCTCGCTCTCTGCTCTCGCGCGCGGCCTGACCCCCTGCGTGATTGCGGCTGTGGAGTTTAATTTAAGGCGAGCACGCGCTTACGTAAGCTGCGACCCCGTATCTGTTGGCGGGGTTCGTGCCTTCAGTCTTTTGTTTTTGCGGCATTCGCCACGCCAGGAAGCAACTGCGAGCTGCTTCATTTCCATGATAAATACTCGTACATTCTGACCGGCGTGCGATGCGGATAATGATCCCCAAGAGCAGCCAGAGCCCCAAAAAGAGATGCAGCAAATGATAATTATCATGGCATTATCATGGCAGTCGCCGCGAAGAAAGGTTAAGCCGCCAGCAGGGCGTCCGCCGTCCATCGGTGCGTATACATAATGCTCGCTCGCAGACGGACATTCGCATTTGTTGCTGTAACATTTTATTGCTTTTTATTCGACGGCGGCGCTGCCATCATCACAGCGCGCGTCATAATATACATAATTTCTTAATTGCTCGGGGTCAGCTCGCGGATGGCTGGATGGACTGACTGATGCTCGCAATGGTCGGTTATGGCTGATTGCTTCTGCTGTGCTTTTTTTATGCTTTTCGGTTTTCCCTCTTCTCCTATTTAGCTTCAGTGTTTCTTGGGGCGCCACTCTGCGGCAGCTGGCATAAGAGTCAGCATGAGGTTTCGTCAAATCAAATATAATCAAACAAAAACACCTCTTCATAAGGTAAGAAAGAAGTGGCGATTGCAGCTTTCTGTTGTTTGATTTAGTGACGAAATGTAACTCTATTTAGTTGTTAAGAATAATTGTGTGAACAAAGAAATATTTTTGCATATTGTTTATAACGAAATCTAATTCTATTTAGAATTTGGCACAAAATCTGTATTCATAAAATTGTCCATAACAAATAATCGTTTTAACAAAAAGTAAATAAATCTTTCGTCACTAAAACATGAAAATATTTAAATTTAAAAGTATTTAATAAAATTTATTTTTGAACTTTATTGCATTTTTATCTAACTAATGTTTTTTGTTTAAATAATCTCTTAGTTCGCCATATTTTCTAATTCTTCCTTAGTTACCTTTTTTTTTTTAGAATATTTGTATTTTTAAATTGAATTTATACGGAGACTTCTTCTTCCGAGGTCTTGCGGTAACCTTCGTCACTACGTGTCGCCACATAAGTCAAATACTGTTTATTGAATTTATGAAATTCCCTTAACTGTTGGTCTGATATTTGCCATATTTATTGATTACAATATTAACATTAGGAAAAATGATTCAATAACCCATAAGCCTTAGCTAACTTTCCCTGAATTAATGAAACTAAGAATCTCCTCTTACTCTAAAGATAATTATCAACCAAACGCAAATATTAAGTAAGAGGAATTCGAAGTGAATTGACAATATTGCTGATTAATAAATAAATATTAAATAATGAAAAAATAAATAAGTAAATAAATAAAATGAGCCTTGACTAGCCTTTTTCTGGATCTCATGCTTCTCTTTGTAATATTTCTATCGAGAACTAAGGCCCTTCCCCCTTGTGCTCCAATGATTATCAGAAGGACTTTTAAGCATTTAAAGTAAAACTTATTTTATAATTAAGACTTACTTCACCCGCCTCTGATTAAAATATTAACCCAATTAGTATACCAAAACCCCGATAGTTATACCATTTCCATGACCGTATGGCGTGCACCGATTTCACCAATTCTTCTGCCACAGATCCTCCTCATAAGCTGGCCATAAACGATCTATTGTGTTGACTTTTTGTGTATCTGAACTTGACAATGGTCGCACGTAACAAAACCATTTCGGGGACTTATTCCCGCCATATGCTAAAGCTCCTATCCACCTCTCTGATTGTGCCCGAGACTTGAGCCGAATTTCGTTTGTATTTACTCGCTGGCCGTCCGTCCGTTTGTTGTTCGCTAAACGTTAAAATATTTGCCGCGAACGTGCCTGATGAATATGTAAACAAGGCGAAAAATTCGCATATATGGGCTTTACTTTTTGGGTTAATGTTAATGCGAATGCGAATGCGAATGCATCTGCGGATTGGATGGGCAATTTAAAAAAGTTCACCAAATTGTCTGACATCGACATGCAAATTTCATTTAACTTGTTTTCCCTTTGCGGTTTCCGTTTATTTTCTCCATCCGACATCTCCAAGCCCATATCTGCATATATGTAGTATACGACTATATATGCCCGTATATCTATGCATAATTTGAACACTTAAGTCTTCATACTCTCGCTCAAAGGTTGTGCGAATTTGGGCAAGTGGCTTGCAAAAATATGGTGGGAAGTGGCTTTCATTAGGATTTTTTTTTATTTATACAATTATATTTCTTTCATTAGCATAAATAGAAATAATAAAATGAAGTCCTTATATCATGCAAAGGTTTCACATGAAATTGAGACCCTTTTAACTGAGACTAATTTCATGGGAAATTTGTTTAAATGTTTATTACTTAAGCCCTAAAAATCTGGAGTTTTATGAACAACAATCATAATTATTTTATTACCTAACGATTGCTGAAAATAATGTAACCAACACATAATTATTTTATTATCCTTAGAATGCTGAAATTAATTTAATTTAAAAGGAAAAACTTAAGTGAAGTTCACAAAAATACTATAACTGTATTTAGTTAATATTTAAATCTTAAAAAAAAAAAAAAAAAAAAAATATTATCATTACATATATTTAAAGATTAAACTCCTATAAATAAAATAAACTTATCCTTTACTTAATACACTCTTAAGTCCAATTTCCTTATTATTACTTTTATATTATTAATAAATCTTAAAGATCTTAAACTTTAAAAAACCTTTTAGAAGTACAAAATGCTTAATTTCAATTTGAAAATGTAAACTAAAATTGAGATGATTTTAAATCCAAGTAGGTTTTATCCGTTCTTTTAAATATCTGTCAAAGCATACTACTTTTCCTTCCATTTCTTAGGGCATCGTAAGTGTCGGCTGTCCGTTCTGGTTTGTTTTTTTCGTAACAGCTTGCATAAAAGCCAGAAAGAAAATACCTGGATGACGGCGTGGGTGCCTTTCACTCAGCTGAGCCCAGCTCAACGGGCGGCGTGCCGTGTCAAAGTTGGATTCGAGCCGAGTGGCCAGTGAGTTTGTGGCTTTTGCTTCTGCTGCAGCCTGAGCTTCAGCTTCAGCTTCAGCTGCAGCTTCAACTTCAGCTGGAAATGATTCAATTTCACGGCCATTCATTCCGCTGCGAGTGCTCGGCCACCGCAATTTGGCGCAATTAGCAGCACGCAGACCTGCAGCTTGCAGCTTGCAACTTGCAGCTTGCAGCCGAGAGTCTGGCAGCTAGCACGCCCCCACTGGAAAGCGAAAAAGGAAATCCCAAATGGGGGAAATGCACTCGTCCGGCTAAATGAGCAACGCCCCTGCGACCAGAAGTGGGAGTGGAGAGAAGAGGAGGCGTTCCACCGACCTTGCCGCCACGAATGCTCCACAAATCGGTGGGCCTGGGCCTCTGGAGGAGGCTTTGTCTCTCTTGGCTAATGACCGCATGGACATGAGCACGGCCAGAATCGCTGACCTTTCGCCAAGCCATCGAGCAACTGAAGCGTGCCACCGGCTGTGACGTGGACATGGACACATCGGCGAGTGTCTCTGTCGGATGTGGATGTGGCCACCGGCCAGTGGATGCAATCAAGCGGTGAAGGCGGTGCGCTTCGATGGACCCCAAACCGGAGGACAGTCTCGGATTGCGACACTTCCAACTTGGAGTCTCCGCAACGCGGTCATTGTGGTCAAGCGAAGAGGAAAACTAAGGGAAAAACTCAAAAAAGTCACAGCTGCCCACAGCCGGAACACATAATTTCCAGATGGCTGCCAAGGCAAAATTGCAAAATTCTCAGAACTGATTTGAGGACAAGAAAATTATTTGTAGATTTATATTTTTAAAATTTTGTTTATTAAACTTATTTTTATTTGAATTTAAATTTAAATCCAGTTTTTTTGCGCGCCTCATAGTAGTCTCCTTTCATCTCATTCTAGCACAGGCATACACATAGCTAAGCAAAAGCATACAAATTGAAGTGAGTGCGAGAGGAATGGCCAGGGCTTAGAGAACTGGTTCGTAGTATGGAACCAATACGTAATAGTGTTGTAAAAAGCTCACTTGCAAACCGTTACAAGTTCAAAATTTGGAGTATCAAACAAATTTTTTTATTTTTTGTGGTTTTTTCTTGAATACATAGTTTTTTGTAAATATTTGTGAACAATTTCATATACAGCTGCCTTTAATGGTTGCTTGCTGGCGCCAAAGAAGCTCTCAAACAATCTCTGTAAATAAAAAATTAAATAAATAAGGTAAGTAAAAGGAAATGAGATTCTTAATGATGATTGCTCTTTAAACTTGACTTATTTACATGAAAAATCATCTATAATTTCGTTAGAAACAAAAACCAATATGAAATTCCCTTAATTTTCCTGTAATTTTCCTTAAAATAAATAAAATAAATAAATAAATAAACTTACTCTTCTTGTTGGGCGTCCAGCCAATCCTGGAATTGGCATCCTTATTGTACTTCTTGAGCCAATCCAACACAGGCTGATAGTACTCCAAAAGGGCCAGGCTGCTTAGGCCTGTGTTATTAGGCAGAATTTTGCCAACAACCTCCTTCCAGGGCTTCTTAGAGCCCAAGGACATCATGGTTCTGAGAACAAAAACTTGTTAAGAGAATACATAATATTAGAAAAATTAAGAAACCCACTTCAGATCATTTCCCACGGCATAGCTGCCATAGAAATCGCAATTGTGCAGCGGCCCGCGGCTGAGACTCTTCTTGCAGAACTGCCGATAGAACTGATAGCCCAGAATTTCGGAGATAAATTTCCTGAAATATTAAAGTTAATTTCTATAAGTTTTCTGCTATATTTATAATTTTACTCACTGAGTTTGGAAGCTCTGATCAATGTTCACATAGAACTTGTAGGGGAAATCAATGGCGCCTTCGGCACGATCCGAGGGAGGCTCAATGCCCGCATGCTGCTCCAAGAGCCGCCAATAGTGTCGGTTTACGGTGTCCATGTCCACCGTATCACTCAGGAGATCATGCATGACCTTGGTGTGGACGTAGTACTGGGGAATGCTGAGAATGGTGTGGATGGCCTGGAAATATACGGTTTTAATGAAGTTATACAAAGTTTGAATGAATATTTGTACCATTCGGAAGAGCCTGTTCATCAAGGCCTGCTCGCTGAGCACTCCATTGGCGGAGAGGCGACCCGTGAGATGGGAGGGAGCAGAGGCAGACAGGACGACGGCCTCGCCCACGGCAAACTCCAGGTTGTAGGCCTTAAAGTAATACGAGGGCAGGCGGCGCTTCTGGTGGGCATAGTACACCCTCGCCATGTGGCTGTGGTACTGCATCAGCTTCCGGAAGGAAGTGTTCTCGCAGTACATGAGATAGACGTGGGGAGTGAGGTCAAAGATCGAGGGCCGACAGTCGTCGTTGGGCCTGTCCTCGTTCGGCTCCTTCAGCTGGTTCTTGTGGAACTCGGCGGAGAGCGGCTCGAAGCCCAGCGAGGTGTAGAAGCTCTCCGACTCATTGACCATCGCCTTGGCGCTCAAGTGGCTCACAAACTGATCAAACTCCGGCAGCTGGGCCCTCGGATAGTACTTCTCCAGGATGCTGCCCCCTGCCCAGGCCTGCTCCAGGACCTGCTGGAACAGATGGTCCGGAATGGGTCCATTGGGGTCCACCACATCGCCACCGTACTTCGCATGCAGCTCGCGGCGCACGAAGGCGTGCAGCTCCTGGTAGGCAGGACGCAGCTCCGCCATGGCCTGTTCCATCTGCTGGAGCATCTCCTGGCTGTCGGAACGATACCAGAGTCGGTGGACCGGCACCTCCAGGATCTTGGCTGCCCGCTGATAGGACTGGACAATGGTGTAAAAATTTAAAGAAGCCCACAACTGGTTCTTCTCCCGCCACGCCTCCCAGTAGTACTTGAGCTCGTCCGCATCCCGGCTGGTCTGCACAATCTTCTGGATGTCGGGATAGTAGGCCAGCGGACTGTCGTCCTCGTCGGGCATCTTGGCCCCGCCCAAGTACGGCTCAATGTCCTTGTCTGTGGACAGGGTCTGCAGGGCAGCCAGGTTCATCTGCACGGAGGAGAAGTAGTCGTCGCCCAGGACAAAGAGATCGCCCACACTGCGCAGCTCCTGCAGGGCATGCTTGGTCTCCGGGTCACGTATCCTGTCCAGCTGGAAGCCACCCGCCTGCCGCGATATGCTCACCAGCTCCTCGGCAATGCGCTTGACGTTGTTCAGCTTGGAGAAGAGGGCATCGAAGTCATCCTCGTTGTTCGCCGAATACGTTTCGGCGGCAATCTCATTGTAGAATCTGTAGTAGCGATCGCTGGACTGATTCACAAACGTCTTGGCCTCCAGGTCAAGATTGGCAGCCGCAGTGGTGCACTGGAGATTAGGCGGTAAATAATATAGTATTTTGGATGGAATTGAATTCGGAACTGAGGTAGTTTTAAGGCCAAAGTTCAGACAAGAATTTTTAGAATAAAATAAACATTATAAATATATATTTAAAGAAATATAAATAAGTTCTGTATTTATTTATTTGAAAACACAGGTTTGAAACTGCGTAAAAAATTACAAAATAATACTTTCTTTGAAATCTGAAAAGATTAAACTAAATTTTGGTTATTTCATAATAAATTTCCCTTGCGAAAAAAGGAAATAACTTAAGGGTTTTAATCAGTAAACCATTCTTTGATCTTTAAAGTCTTTTCTAAGTCTAAATTGCATCCAAAGCTTAAGAGTTTTACTTTTTTGTTTAATGTATAAAGGTTATTCCCACTTTTAAATTCAGACAATAATATTGAGAATAAAATAAACATTCTAAATCTATATTTAAAAGGAAATAATGAAGTTCTGCCTTATATTATTTGAAAACAAAGGCTTAAAACTATGTAAATAATTAAGTAAAAGTTGCATCCTTCGAAGGTTGACTTTTTCATTATAAATTTTTACTTGATTTTACACCTTAAAGGTAAAAAACTTCTTTAACTTTGATCTTTAAAGTCATTTATAAGTTCAAATATTATGCAAAGCTCAAAACTTTTACTTTTTCTTCACAAAAAATAGAATTTCCACATTTAAAAACACAAAACGCAATAAGTTGAGCTTAAATTAGCTTTTAAAATACACTTTCTGTATGACATCTCTGCCCGAAATCAAAGATTATTATTAAATAATCTCTGGAATGCTTACGCCAATGCCTGCTATCAGCAGCAGCAGCAGCGGGCTCATCTCCTCAAGAATCAAGAATCGGAAGCTTATAAAGATTCAATTTCACTTTCGCACTCAACACCGGATCTCTGCTCACTGAACTGGGTTTTGCTCAGGGAGCAGGCTTTTAAAGCTTCCCCTGTCTGGTGATAAGACGTGTAATCTCTATGAGGGAGAGGCCGAGCAACCCATAATAATTGAGCACAAAAGTGGCTGCGTGTGGAATGCCTTGGTGTCTTGTTTATTAAGCGGCTCAATAAAGATGCAATAGATTGCTAAGAGTTATAGGGTCGTATATCTAGAAGAAGGTCGTTGCATTAAGGTCAGGGTGGGGATGCAGTCGGTGGCTCGGGTGGGATGCGATCTAACGGGTCTGGCGCTGGACAGTGCGGTTCTCATGGCGAACGGTCACGTCCACGATGCTCATGTTGGGCGTGAGGAAGTTGACCAGGCGATCGGCGCCAGTGCGGGGCAGGCGGTCGAAGGGGAAGCCCATGGCCTGGCGATCGGGATAGAGGCGATCCCGGACACCGCAGTACGAGGCGGCATCGCTGCATTGACCCTGCAGTTGCTGGTCAATCTGGAAAGGATTAGGAAGAGCGGAATTAGCAGAGAAAATATTAAATTAAATTAAATTAAATTACCCTATCGTTCTCGTAGTTGGAGACCATGATGAACAGATCGCAGCGCAGGCCCTCGGGCAGACCCTTGGGCACCAGCATGTGGTTGGGCCAGCCGCAGCCGCAGAAGTTGAACTCCAGCTCACCCGCGGAGCCGGCAGCCGGGCGATTGGCATCCAAGTTGCGGAAGGTCCTCTCGAACGGAATGGTCACACTCGACTCCGTGGACCTCCTGCGAATGGTGTTCTGTCCCGGATTCAAAGCGGCCACAAACTTGTCCAGCTCAATCATCATCAGCCGCTGCTCGCGGAGCAGCATGGGCTGACCACGTTCGTCGTTCTTGGGGGCCAAGAAGATGCGCACATAGCCAAACCTCTGGGCGCCACTGTCGTTGTTCACATTGATGGTGTAGGTGAAGGGCAGGTGCTGCAGGTGACTAAAGCGAGCGAAGACATTGCCGCGCGGCAGGAAGTCAAAGCCACGCGATAGATCCACATCGGACTCCTGCCAGAAGGTGCTCAGCGTGTTGGCCTGGCCCCCGTTGGTGGCCACCTCGATGCCCGTGATGGAAATGCCCGTGTAGTTGAGCTGCGGCTCGGTGTAGGCCGGCAGGCGGGACTTGTGCTCCTGGAAGATGCGGTCGATGTACGAGTGCCACTTGTAGAAGACCGGATCACGCATGGCGGTGGACACGTCGCCCATCACGGCAAAGGATTCCAGATGCTTGTTGGCCGGATCGTGCGCGTACGAGATGAAGGTGTGGCCATTGTTATGGAGGTCACCATACTGAAGGAAGAGAAAGAAGTTTCTTTAAAGGTTTGAAAACTCTTGAAAATGTGACCAAAAGTATGCCATAAATAATTTTCTGATCAATTTCCTTTGGAGCATACTTTTAGGGCTATTGAAAAATGGTGTCAAATCCCTAATTAAAATTAAAGGAATTTATATATATATATATATATTTTAGAGGTTTGAAAACTCTTGAAAATGTCACCAAAGGTATGCCATAAAATATTTTAAGGGTTTGTTTTTAATAAATATCTTTTGTAGCATACTTTTTGGGCTATTTAAAAATGTTGTCAAATCCCTAATTAAAATTAAAGGAATTTATATATGTATATTTTTTTTGAGAGGTTTGATAACTCTTGAAAATGTCACCAAAGGTATGCCATAAAATATTTTAAGGGTTTGTTTTAATAAATTTCTTTTGTGGCCTACTTGTGGGGATATTTTAAAGTGATTTCAAATCCTTAATTCAAATTAAAGGAACTTATAGCTTACCAGCGTGCGATTGGGCGACAGAATGGAGGCCTCAATCATATTGCCCAAGTGATCGATGCCCTTAGTCTCATCCAGAGCAATCCGGTTGCCACGCTCCTGGAAATAAATATGAAAATAAAATAAAAAGCAACTTCAAAGAGCAAATAATACCCACATCCATGACAAAGCCCTGGTGAATGGCCTCATAAATCCTATCCCGCCAGCGCTCCAGATCGCCAATCTCCACATTGAGCTGGTCAGCCTCGCGATTGAGATCGCTCAGCTTGGTATTCTCGAAGCGCGGCGGCCAGGCGCGACTGGCCACCAGGGAGTCCATCTTGGGGAAGTAGCCCTCGGCAATGGGCTCCCGCAGATTGTTGAAGGGCTGCACCCGGGCCAGGTTGTTGCTGAACCGCTCCGCGTTGTACCGGGCGATCACCTGCTGGTGCATGTAGTAGAAGAGCTCTCCCCGCCGATCCTTGTCCACGATGCTGCGGTCCGAGGCCTCGAAGGGGTAAACCAAATGCCAGTGCCAGTGATGGAGATTAATGCCCAGATCCTCTCGGAAGTACCACAGTCGGTGCTCCTGATCCAAGTCAGAGGCGGTGTAGTCCCGGGGAATGGTAATCGGGATCCGGGAGCCAGGCTGCACCACAAAGGACTCCTCGCGCAGCTTCCTCATCACCTGCGAGTCGATGAAGCGATCGGGGAAGCTCTGCATGAAGGAGGGCAGGTCCAATCCCTGAGTGTCTGGACGATGGAGCAGAGCCACCGACAAAGCATAGTTGAAGAGCACTGGATTCAGGCGATCCCGGGAATAGACAGCAATGCTCTGGAGGTCATCCACGGAGCGCATGTTCATGAAGATATCGATCAGACGGCCGGCCACCCTACGGTGCTTGGGCAGGAAGAGCGAGAACTTCTCGTCCCGACCCAGGGACATGGGGATCCTCAGGTCTGGGATGGAAATCTCCCTGACCGGGATGCGCTGCTCCACCTTGTCGCCGACACGGCTCTGGACCTCGTTGCTGATGGGCTTGTAGCGATCGGTGAGGAAGGAGTCGGGCACATCGAACACGGTCACCCGCTTGCCCTTGTCCATGAAGACGGGCTCCGTGGGATGATCGAACAGCAGCAGGAGATTCTTCTTGTCGGCCATGGTTGCTGATGTTCGGGAGTTCTCTAAGGGATCTCAAGGGAAACGTTAAAACTCAAACGAACTCAGAGGAAACTCTGGAGGGAAATGTCACTAGAAGCGCTGAGACTTCACAACTGTGACTAACCAAGGTTCGGAGTGGGGTTTATATACCCAAAGTTTGAGGGTTTATCACCAGAAACCACATGGGAAAGTAACCCCTGCTGATAAGGGCAGGAAAACCGCAATGTTTGCTTTTTGCATACTTCTAAAATACATTCTTTATTATTTCAGATACTTTTTCTTTGGTATATTGCATAGGCTTATCTACACACATGTACTATTTGGGAATGAAATTTGTCGGTTTCGGTTATCTCTGCTGTCAAAATCAAAACCCCTCTAAACAATTAGTTATATGTTTATATATATATATGTCACTACATGCACAATATATGGTAATAATAATAATTCCAATTCGGCTATAATCGTTCAACAGTTTTTCCCTAATATATAATTATCTATATAGCGCTAGAGAAATAGAGAGATACAAGGAGATATTTTCTTTCTTTTTTTTTTTGGCGAGTGAGAACATGAGGAATATATCATCGGCGCAATAAGCAGAGAGCTCTCTCTGTACAGAGAGTGTGTATATACAAAGGGTCTGTAGAAATTGTTCCGGTCCTCGGTCCTTGTGTAAAAAGCGATAGTTGTAAAAAGTATCTTAGAAAAGCCCGTGTCCCCGTTTACCTTGGCCATGATATGTTGTGTTTAAGCTCTTAGAGTACAAAGTATATATAGAATGGGGGGTCTTCAGCAGCTCTGGGTGGAGTCCCCGAACCGGGTCCAGTAAGAAGAGTGACAGA
The DNA here is from genome assembly GCA_018153105.1 of Drosophila rufa. Taxonomy (NCBI): domain Eukaryota; kingdom Metazoa; phylum Arthropoda; class Insecta; order Diptera; family Drosophilidae; genus Drosophila; species Drosophila rufa. The sequence continues at coordinate 9,220,753 of JAECXS010000002.1, forward strand.
GGGATAGATCGAGAGAGAGAGTGTGTAAAATGTAGACTTTAATCACATCCAAAAATGCATACACATGTATTTACATAATATATCGTGCAGTATATATATAAATCAGGGGTTGTACAAAAATATATATAGCTTTGTGTATAATATAATAATATTCATAAAAGAATTCAGTGCCGTTTAACAACTCAAAACTGTTGTTTGTTCAAATCGATGTGTGTCCTTAGGGGCCGGTCCTGATAGCTCTCCGTAAGGATAATCGGTTTTCTGTTTTCCTAAAAATTATCTGAACCTATAGAGCGATAGAAACCGGCCCCAAGTGGGGAATATAGGTATTTGATGTTTCGCTCGACTTTTGCTTTTGCTTTGATTTTCGAGTTTTGGTTTTCATTTGGTTTTAAGCATCGATTAAGCCATTATCTACTCCTGTATACGTATATATACTTATATAAAACGTTGAAATATGATCCGGTAACGATATTACATACATATTACATACATAGTTACAAATAGTTGTTGTTTCGGTATAATACTTGTTTCGATTTCGATTTGTTTTGATTCGGGTTTGCGTTGTGTATATTGGTGCCCAAATAGTTTCCAGACTACGCTAAAGCTACGGATAACATCTAGTTCTAGGTTGGTTTTCCCTTTTACTCATTTTAGTTTAATTTCTGGGATGAATGGCATCAAAAAGTACATTTATCGAGGAACTTTCACTACTGCAACTCGGTACGGAGGAAATAAGGACAGCTATCCGGTGCACATGTATATATAGTATGGAGTTAATGCCCGGCCTTTGTACTGAGGTTCGCCCGTATCACCTTGCCACAACACTCGGACTCTTAAGGGCTAGTACCTGGTACTAGCCCCCAGTGCCACCTACTACTTACTTACGCAGATACATTGAACGTCTGGGACTCAGGTACACACGTTTCCTTCGATGCGATGCGGTGCAGAAATCAAAAGTCGAAAAAACCCAAAAAATAAATACAAAAAAAATGCAGGGGGAATCCCATCCCCTCTACCCAAGCATTCACTTCCGTTTCCTGCTCCCTTCCGGACCTTAGTTGGCTGTGGCATTCTGGAACTCCTGCCGGCAATAGCCCATCACGATATCCGCCCGGCAATCGTCGCCCATTAGTCCTGGCAACAGGACCGCCGCCCCTAGGATGGTCACCAGGGCACCAAAGACCACCAGGCCCAAAGCGGGCAGCTTCTCGCGGCTCAGCAGGGCGTGCGGCTCCATCTGGATGTAGGCCAGCCCGGGCAGGATGTACGCCAGAGGGATGGCGGCAAGGAGACCCTGAAATGGATGGAAGCAGAGCATAAATTTGCATGGAAAATATAGGGGGGAAGGAGAGTAGGGATCCAGACCCAGAATGTGGCCAATACCCGTGACCAGAATGCAAGGGCCAAAACGATAATAAACTTGCCCATAAGGTTCCCAGTCCCTCATCCCAAAGGGTCTTTCTTTCTCTGTGAATTAGTCTCAGATGTATTTGATGAAGTATTTTAAAAATTCACAGATTCCCTGTTAGCATTAGGAAGAAATGCGTTGAAAGGCAGTCAATTTGCCTACTTTATGGGCTTTTGGGAGGGAATCGAATGGGAAAATGAACAAAGGACTTGGAACTTTTCACTTATAGTTATTAGAGACCCTTTAAAAAATACTTTCAAGTATATTTAAACAAAGTTTAACCCTTTTTTGAACAAATAAATAATTGAAAAGCAAAGAATTTAAGGTCTGGTCAAGGATACTCACATTCAGCTCCAGCACCGAGCCCAGGCAGTCGGTCATGGGCGAGATGACAAAGGCGCTGAACACGATGGCCATGGTAATGGCTTTCGAGTACTCATCGATCTCGGCGCCCTTCTCCAGGCTGGGGTCCTTGTCCTGCGTAAACTCGCTGATGGGCTCCTTCAGCACGAACCGATGGACCAGAGCGCGCACAATCTAGGGGTAATAATATATGCAAAAAAATAGAGAACGAGTCCAAAGCCCAAACCAACCTCCCGGGAAACGAAGCACTCGATGGGAAAGGTCAGCAGGATGGACACCGAGAAGAGCACCCGGGAGAAGTTCATCAGGTCGTCATCCCAGCAATAGTTCTCCAGCAGGTCGCCTGCGAGGAAAGACGGCAAACAAACAAATCCCATCAGCAAATAAATGTAGTTGAGCCCGAGACCCCGAAAAGACAGAGGCAGGAAATTGCCTGTCACTGCAATTAAATGCAATTTGTGTCAATCCCTGTCTCGTCTCGTCCCGCCTCACCTTGGGATAAGGCGCGGAAGGTGGAGTAGCCGGCGATGCCGAACAGGGCCGCCACCGTCCAGGCGAATCCAATCGAGATGTGGGTGACCTTCTCCCAGCGCTCCATGGTCGCCTCGCGCATCGATTGATAAACGAGGAAGGTATTGTGATGACACATGAAAGCTGTCCCAGAAAAAGACAGGATGATGTATCGATAAAGGCACTTGGAAAATACAAATTAAGACCTTCTTGGAAGGAAATTCCATTAATCTGTCGAGCATTTTGAACTACTAAAACTAATTAAAGCAATTAAATAGTAAAGAGAACTAAAGGCAATGCAAACTAGAGTATATATTATTTTTAAACAAACTTAAATTTAATTGGAATATATATTTGTTATAAAAGAAATACTTTGATTTATATTAAAACGATTTTAAATAAATACTAGATAAAATTTCCCATATATTGAACATATGTTTGTATAATATTTTAATAAAATAGTAAACAGAACTTAAGACAATAAAACCATGAGTATTCATTTTTTACAAAAATACTTAAAAAGCATAAATATATATTTGTTTGTAAAATAAATACTTTGTTTTCTATTTAAGCGATTTAAAATAAATACTAGAAACAATTTCCCAAATATTACAAATATTTTTTGTATAATATTTCTGTTTTCCAGTCATATTTCTTAAACTTTTCTTCAACCCAAGTGTACGCAAGATGACTGGGAAAATTCCTTTTCCAACTCACCAAAAACCATGATGCCCGTGGCCGGGATAAGATCCGAGTTAGCAAAGCGCCATGACTCCGCCGTGTCCGTTCTGTAAATAAATCAACAAGCAAAGGGACGTTAGATAGCAGAATGGAAAGGTTTTATTTTCTTTACTCCCGGAAAACATTAGACAAAAGTTAACACCAAATTAACATTTCGTGGCTGCCCGGGGAAATGTGAATTATTCGCATAAAAAATGAGTAAAAAACAAAAGGTGCGCGGACCGCGCCAGATAAGGGATGTGAAGAAAAGAATAAGGCAAGCCGCAAGCTGCAAATTGGAAATTTATTTAAATTTTATGCCAAGTCGCAGCAGCCTTCAAGGGCTGTGTCTCCTTGGATTCCCTGGGCTACCCATCGCCATCCCAGATCCCCCAGTGACCCTGAGACTGCAAGGGAAAGTGTTGCCTTGTCCCCCGGCTCATGTGTATATATGCATGCAACTTAGTTGCCACTGCAGCGGACTCGAACTCGACAAAAACTCAGCTCGACTCGACTCGCCTAATGAAAAGCCATAAAAGGCAAACAAGTGGCACACTAAATTTTATGAGCTCTGCGCTCCCCAGCAGCTTTTGCAGCACCAGAGGAGCGGGAGCCAAAGCCATAGTATCAGGAAGCAGAAGCAGGAGCGGGAGCAGGAACAGTAGCGGGAGCAGCGCCGCCCTGGGCAGTTGCCACAGATTTGAAAGCACTAAAGCGGCACTTAGCACTAAAACCCGGTAGCCACCCCCAAGCACCACCCAGAAACCACCCAGAAACCACCCAGGACCCACCGCAGAGCCCGAGCTCCTCCCATTCCCCAGCCCAGGTCCAACTGGTTGCAACTTTGTTGGCGGTTAGGGGGAATCGTGGCCAAGTACACAATTTGTAATTAAAATGCAAATAAATCTTTACGCGTTTACCCAGCAATATTTATGTTTTTTTTGGGTAATTTTTATAAATTGCTTTTCGCGGACGAGAAGTTCCTGGCCAAGTCTACTTCCCACCTTAAATTTTTAAGGCAACAAATTAAACAAAAAAATATGAAAATAAAAAGAAAAACTCCCGTAAGGATAAAGTGAGAGTTTGGTCTATGGAAAATAACTCAGTTGCCTTCAGTGGACTGGATTATATTAAGTAGTCTCCTAGGAAACCTCTTAGTAACCAATAGAACTTTAAAGAAAAAGTTTTAAGATTTGCTTGCATCTTAAAGTTTTTAATATTTAATGGTAATTTAAAAGAAAATAAGCAATTGATCGATAAAGTTAAATGTCATTTACCTTTGTTTTTATCAAACTTATATATAAAACCTTATAACTAGTTTTTATTGCACAAAATTTGTAATTAAAATGAAAATAAAACCTTTCGCTGTGGCACAGCAATTATTATCCTTTTGTGTTGACAGTTTCTATAAACTTTTTTCGGCGCAAAGGAAAATCCATTAAGAAGTACTTTTAATAAAATATTTTTCTCAGTTCTAAGCTGCTTAAGAACTAATAATTGCTCCCCATAAATAAGCAGCTAATTGAATAATTAAAAATGGCGAATTTAATCCTTAAAATAATGAAATGGGATATTCTAGTCATTAATTGAAATCGCTAAGCTCTCAATGCATATTAAATAGTTTTCAAAATCCGATTAGCTAAGCATCATCGTCTGCTAAAATCTCTTAATGGTTTATCTATGTGGGTCAGCCTTCACTTGGCAACGTAGTAAGGTAATTGATTAGCTTAATTAAAGCCTAAATTACACTTAATTTCAAACATAAAACGTTTGGTTTAGATCTTTGTGAATTTCAATAGCTTTTTATTAAAACTGTACACCTTTAATGGTTGCATTGAATCAGTTACCCCTTCTATTTTTGAAACATAAAAATACTTTTTAGAAAGAAAGGCAAGTCATGTAGATGTGATTTAAATCAAATGGATTTCCTGTGAGATTTCAAGTGCTAAAAAAATATATATATACTTACACTTTGTAGTCGCCCGACATGAGCTTTATGATGACCGCAAACAGGATGAAGACCACGCAGGCCAGGCTAACGAAGCTGGCTCTGGCCAGCCGGGACACATTCTTGTAGAGACACAGGGGCATCACCACGCCCACGTTCACAAAGAAGACCACGCCCAGCCGGACGGCGCCCATGGAACCGCCCCACGAGGGAAAGAAGCGGACCAGCACCTTGGAGAGGGTATCGCCCACGACAACGTTGTAGGATATCATGGCTGCGAAAAGGACACACACAAGAGATGAATGTGTCATCAAAGCTGGTTATCAAATCGAAGTGGGTTCTAAAAAATGTCATTTCAAAGGTCAAAAATGGATTCTAAAATTAAGAAAATCATAAAGATAAAGATCAAGGGCATTAACATTATTAGCGACTTCATATTGTTATTACCAATGAAAAGATAAGAGTCTCCAATATTTAAATTTAATTTTAGACATTTTTGTTTAATTTTTAAATTTTATTTTAAAGAGCTGATTTATTTTAAATTAGATTGTTAGAATTCCCCTCTTGCAAGCTCTACTCACCCAGAAAAGGATACATGAACTGCAGGAGCGAGAGCAGGTAATAGCCGTATTTTCCGTAGGCCGCCTCCATGATGCCCGGATAGCTGAACCGGCCGCAGATGTGACCGCATCTGACCTGCAAATGAAATGGGGCTTTAACAGCTAACCAGGCAATCAGCTAACACGCCGCACACTCCCTCGCCAATGTGTCCGCTCGTTAATTATGCAAAAATGTGCCAGTCGCCAAATCAAACGGAAATGCGTTTTGCCTGTGACTTTGGACATCACAACGTACCCGGACCTGTGTGGTCAATTGGCCACTTTAAACCGATTTTCGGGGCAAGCATCGATGCCAGGGCAATTTCCGTGCTTCATTTCGGGATTGGTTTACACAGAGAAAATATTTTGGAGTGAATAAACGGACTATATAAGCCTGTCGAAGTATTTTCTTTGAAGATAATCAATTTTCGTGTATTTCTTATTTTATTAATAATTATTTTGTAGTTTTTTTATGTCGGTTTAATATTAAAAATGCCAATTTAAATTTGTTTGATCTTGACTAATCCAAATTTCTTAGTTTTTCATGAAATTATATCAATTTTACTTTCTTAAAGATGAAATTATATCAATTTTACTTTCTTAAAGATGAAATTATATAAATTGAAAACTATTAAAGATGAAAATATATACATTTTACTTTCTTATAGATGAAAATATATACATTTTACTTTCTTATAGATGAAAATATATACATTTTATATATTTAAAGATGAAAATATATTCATTAATTATTATCCAAAATTTAATTTATATTTTTTCACATTAATTAGATATTTATCTGATATCTACACTTTATTTTCATCTTAAAAAAATTAAAATAAACCCCTGAATTTATGTAAATTTAAGTTCCTGTGCAGCGTTCGTGACTTACCATTAGGATGAGCGAGTAGTCGGTGATGTAGGCCACCAGGATGAGCAGGGCCAGTCCGAGGCCAAAGCCGGCACGGTGGAGGGCGTAGGGTATGCCGATGACGCCGCTGCCCACAATGGAGTTGATGTAGTTGAACGAGGCCTGTGGCAGCGAGGACAACGTGTCGCCCAGTCCGGCATCCTGCTGTGGTTGCTGCTGCTGCTGCGAAGGATGATGCTGCTGCTGCTGCTGCCGCTGCTGTTGCTGTTGCTGCTGCGAAGGATGTTGCTGCTGCTGCTGCTGCTGTAGCTGCTGTTGGCCCTGTTGCTGATGTGTCTGATGGTTGTTCTAGGACGACAACGAAAGGTTAGCAACTGGTCGGTCTCCCTGCTGCTCTCCATTACTGCACGTTGATTGGGATAAGAGCGCAAAATTGCCTCGAGTGCCTCTTTACATCAAAAGCAAAACCAACAGGACCCCCGCCCAGCATCGCCTCCATCTCATCTTGTCCCATCTACATCCTTTCCCCATCCATCTCAACAGGCACCCCCGGCTAGCCAATGTGGCGTATACGCAATATTCAGGTAGAGGTAAAAGACAAAGGCAGCTCGTATCGTATCCGTATCGTAAATTGCGGTTGTGTCGAGAATCCTTCTCCTGCCCCTCTCTCTATCTGTCTGGTGTGTGTGCGTGTGCACTGAGCAAAAGGATATTTCCGGGAAAAAATTATTGACAGGAGAATAGGGGTTAATATGGAACAGGCTGGGTTTTATTGGAAAAATTCAGTTTCCTGGAACTGAAACTTAAGTTATACTTGGCCAAGGCTCAGTTTTGTGGGCTTTAACTTTATTTTTTTATCGAGAAAAAATACGAATTAATATGAAAAAGCATTCAGAAACTAATTAATATACCTCAACACAGAAGCTTAAATTTATTTCAAATTCTGACAGCAGTTTTATCTAAATTTTTAAAGTTATAGCTTCAGAATTTTCCTCGCTGTGCCTGTGCTTGTGTCGGCGGTATTACGAGCACCCCGCCCCCTGGTCGCCTGCCATAAAAGACAATTTTATATCAAGAGCTCTCACATAAACATAAATAAAATTCCTCAGCCACGTCATAAAGTCACGAAAAGCGGGCCAATGTTGTAGCCCGCATTTACAGCATGGCAACTAAAAAAAAAAAAAAAACACCGAAAATAAACGAGTAAAAATAATAAAAGCCGAGAAGGGATAAGGCCAAATTGGAGAGAAACTTTCGCCAGCTGGCTGGCAATTAAAGAAGTTTTCGCAACTAAACTTCGAGGCAAACAAACAGTTCTCCAGAGCTGTGAGCACTGGAAACAGCAAACAGCAAACAAACACTGGAAAAGTTTGCTCTGGCTCCGGATCTGGCTCTGGCTTTACCCCCGAACGCCCTTTAAAAAAGTCAACATTATCCAGGAACTACTTTAAAATTGTTTCCCGGAGGTGTCCGGGTCAGGCGATGGCGTAATGAACATTTTCCGAAAAGGCAAATTACGCGCAAGTTGAGTTGAGTTTTCAATTCAATTAAGTGGCGCCAAAGGTCGCAGCGAGGTGTTTTTTCGGAGGCCGATTCTCCTTCGTCGAGTATCAAAGAAAATGGCTAATTATGGGGCACACACACACAACCCACACACACACACAGACAGGCAAACACAAAAACCCGGCCAAAGTCAAAGCGAAAGTTTCAGTGCCAAGGCTGAGCCACCAGGACAAGGTTACGACAGCTGCGGCCCAATAAAATTACAGAGTGTCCTGTCCGTTGTCTCCAGTTCGCCATTCCGCAGTCCTTGGTCCTTTGGTCCTCGACTAGGGGGAGGGGAGGGGGTGAGATACAAAAAACGAGAAACAAATTGCGCCGTCGAAGGCAAATGGGGCAACGTTAATCTCTAGCCGGGGGAGCAAGCCCTTGAAGGCTGCGAAAATGCCACACACTCTTAACTGGATAATTTATAGCCAGCGGCTTTGATTAGTTTATCGTGTTAAACATTAAAGTGAGCCCCACTTGTCGTCCTTGGATGGGTTAAAGTTTCAACCCGAGCGCATCAGAAATCATAAATAAATGCCTGAATAAATAATTGCAATGAATGAATAACTTTGCTTCCGCTGCTCAATCGAGCGTTATTTCGGGTCTACATGTGTAAACAGCACGAATTAAATTGGATATTCGCCGGTTAAATGCTTGCTTTTGGTAATATGATGAAAATTGCTCTTATAAATGTTTAACCAGAAAGGGAATATTATATATTTTTAATGACAGTATATTGCAAAATGGGAGTAAGAAGAAACTGATTGAATATTTGATACTGAAAGTGGGAAAGTTGGGAAATACTTGAAATTTCACATCGATAATCATTAAATTTTATCATTCTCATTTTATCATTTTTATCATTAAATTTTAAAAGAAATCATTCATTTTATTTCATAGTGTTATGACACTATATTGTTGCTATGATAGATTAGGGGTTTTTTTAAAACCAAAAGATGACAACATATTTTCTTTTTGCTTGACTTTTTTTTAAATAAGGAAAGCAAGGTCACACTTGCCATTGCTTTTTGCTTGACCTTTTTTAAGTAAAGGGAGTCAGGTCACACTTGCTTGTTTAATTCAGTGTCATTACCTTATAAGTGATGAAATATTGAATAAATTCTAATTTTAATTATATATAAGACCCTTATAAAACTTCCCACTAATATTTTTTTAGAAGATTTTACGTTTCTTTAATTCAGTGTCATAACCTCAGAATCAATGTTAAGTTGCATAAGCTTTAATTTTAAACATTCAATAGGGAAAGCATGGCCACACTGTTATAAACTCAGTGTCATAGCCCCATAAGTTGAGTAAATTTGCATAAATTGTAGTTTTAAACATTATTCTCTATAACTTAAAGCTTTATAAAGCCCCACACCCATTTTTCTTTCCGTGTAAATGTTTTTGCCTGAATTGTAACCACCGGATGTCTCACATATTGATGAGTGCTTCTTGTCAAGTGACACACACATTAAAGTTCCCTTGAATTTCCAACTCAAATTCTCATAAATAATTTGCCCCGAATGCCCGTGTCAGCAATTAAATGTTACAAATCCAATTAATGTACAAAGAGGAAAATGAAAGACCAGACCAAGAACACGAAAAAGAATCCCAGTTGAAACTCAATTGAGCCAAAGGCGTGTGAAACGGGAAAAGCGGCGGAAAAAAAAGTACCGAAATCGTGCGGAGGGCAAAACAAGAGATGAAAATTGTTCGGGGGCTTCTCAGGTGCTTACCCATACACGCACGTGCTCACACAAGCCATCCCAATACCTGGAAGCCCACCCAAATCCCCGGCCGGAGTCTACAAGTCCACCTGTCCAAGAGAACGCTTCTAATAAAAGACAAACATTGTCGAAGGCAAATACAAACTCAAACACAAATACGAGCAGCAAGCAACGCCAAACACGAAAGGCAATCTGCATTGGCAGAGGGACTCCGGTAACCGGTCGGTCCATGGCCTCCGCATCCACATCCACATCCACATGCTCCTCCTAATGGCAAACAAAGCATTTTATGCACTGCACGATTTTAATTAATAACACTCATGTCTCGGGGCCACCACCCTTTCTGGGCTGCCAACTCCTATTTCCCGCACCAAGTTGGGCCCGTGTTCCGCAATAATGGTATTAAAAATACCCTTTTGGTTATATAAATATGGGAAAAGCTTATGGGGTTTTTCTGAAAGGCAGGAAAGGAAATTTACAAGGCTTATTTTACTGTGTGTCGTAAAATACCCATAAATATCTAACTTACAAAGGGCACACAACGCGTAAGGAGGTATATGATGGGTCTTGAAATAACCACGGAAATGTTACCGAACTTTAACTTTTTGTGAAGCCTTTGAGGAAGTTGGAGAAGGTAGAGTAAACATAATTCATTGTATAAATATGTGAAAAAAAGTCGAAATGAGTATTTTTCTTTACTTTTCATTTGAATTGTATTTTTTTAAGGAAGAATATACATTTTTCTTGGAAAATTTGAGAATTTTTTTTTACCTTTTATTTGATTTGTGTTTTTTTAGGGAAGAATATACGTATTTCCTGTATTGTAAGAATCTACTGTTTACTTAATATTTATAAGCAAACTGGTTTAAAATTCGCAAACACATTTTCTGTATTAAATATGAAGTTTGGAAAACCTCATATTTAATACAGAAAATGTGTTTGCGAATTTTAAACCAGTTTGGAAAACCTCAAGGAGAATTAATCGAAAACAATTAAATTGTATGTAACATCCACAAAAACTCCAACTACAACCCTGCAACACTCCCATATCACTGGGGATAAATGTAACCCGTACTTGGCATAATAAAGGGAGCAAACAATTTGTTTTGCCAAATGCCAGCCCCATGTGTTTGGTTTCCCCTAATGAAATTAGAGAGCAGCACAATGGGAGCAACAATTTGCACTTTAATGGAAGCGTTTTGGTTAACACAATGTGGTCGCAAAATAGGTCCTGGGCCGGGCAAAAAACAATTAACAAGGGAACCGAAATTATGCGCATGTCAAAATGGCAAAACTGGCTGGCAAACTGCTAACCTCTGCAGGTTGTCGCTGAAATTGCAGCGTTTTTGCATTTCGTGCATTTTGCGCGCCGCTGAACTATTGACACAGCCGTGTCGGCATTGTTGTCATTTCAGTTTCAGGCGTTGCCGGGGCTGCCGCCGAAAGACAAACAGAGCCTACCACCCCTCCAGCCTAGTGGCAGGATATGGGGCAGGGGAAAACACAAACATGCAAGGCAGCCAAATGGTTCTAGGGTCAGGTCCTACCTGGGTTCAGACAAAAAAAGGAAGAACGTGTTTGACCTTCTGCGGATAAAAATTCCAGTTCTAGGTGAATTTAAATATAAAATTAAATAATCATAAATGCTTATACAGTTTTGTGAAGCCTTTGATTATTTTTATTAAGAAAATTAAATATTTGGTAAAGATCCTTTTTTAATTTAATTTACCAAGTCTTTTATCTACTTTTCTCGGAGTGCTTTTGTGCGCTGACACTCTGCCCTGCGAATTTCGTGTTTAATTTAATTTTTGCAGTTCCCTTTCATTGCAATTAATGAGTAGTCTTCGTCGCCATCGCCATCGCCGCCAAGAGCTGCTGCTCCACTTTCCGCTGGAACTAACCTAATTGAGCAACAGCACCGAGAGTGTCTCAACTATTGGCAATTTGCCTTTGAGCCGGCTCCCTCTCTCGGCTGTGGCCATTAGTTGTGCAAACAATCAGGGCCGACACCCCCTAGTTAATGCTTGCCCCTCGTCTTTTTTTTATTTTGGCTATTTTAGCCTTGGCTGCCTAATGGCTTTGCCAACAACGAAACTTTCGGTGCCGAGGCCTAAGAAAACAACAAAGGGCCCAAAAAAAAACACACACTCACTCATACAGCACACAAAGGGATGCGAATGGAATTCCTTACTTATGCATGGTAATGCATCAAATATTACACAATGTTCCCTTCAAGTTCTAGGCCAAACACTCGCCGCCTTCACTTCCGCTCTAAGCCCTCGTCCTGCCAGCCATGTTCGAGTGTATGTATGGGAAATCCTTTCTGTGCTTTGGCCGACAGGCATTCCCTGGTATTAGTTGTCGGGATTAGCTTCGGCTTAAAGCCAAGTCAGCTTGCAATACTCCTTTTGTACTCTTTCTTTTTTTATCCCTCCTCCAGGTGGCGTTTAATAAGCTGTAAGCCAGATGGATGGCTAAATTCCTTGTGAGAGCTGAGGTAAATTCCATAACTCAACTGTTGGGGATTAGAGTCTTTAAAGTTTGTATATTGATTGCATTCCTTTTAATGAAAATTCATTACTGTTTAGGTCAGGGGTTTCCTTGGTTTTAAAGAGTTTAATTTTATTTCATTGCTTTACATGTAAATAAAGATTATTTATAGGCCAAGGATATACTTATATAGGTCTTTAATATCTTTTACCCACTTTGTCCAAGAATTCAAGCTTTAATATTTAGCGGAGAGAATTTTACGTGCCTCTAACTAAGCTTTATAGTTTTTTCTGCAGCTAAAAAAGCACTTTCAAGCTAAAGTCACAACGAATGACAAAGGAGACTGCACTCTTGCTTTTTTCCTCTTATACAACGGAATCCAAAATAAGTTTAAATTAGGTTTTCTTATTAAATTTAATGCAATTTACGCTGCCCATTGTGTTTCTTGTTCATAATGAACCCCTTTATGATTTCTTCCTAATGCAATATTTAATAAAGCGCCTGCTAGAGCAGCTGACAAGTCTGGGAAATATTTCTTAATAAGAAAATTCTTTTGATGTCCAGAGACCAAAAGCAATTTGCACTCTTACCACCCCCACCCAGAAAGACCTCGCAAAGGTCGCGGCCAGAATGCCAGAGATTCCCAGCCTCAGCCTGTCTCTATCTGTCTCTATCTGGGCGAGCTCTCCATCTCTTTCAACGTAGGCGTTACTCGGAATTTAATGAATGTGAAGAGGGGACTCTAGAATGTGAATACGACTACGACTCGCAATTCGCCTCGAGTCGGAATGCAAGTGCAAGTGGAATGTGGGTCAAAGTTCGTACCTTCATTAAATTGTTGAAGTCATCGAATGCATACGCCTCGGCAACGGAGACATCGCTGCCCTGATGGATGAACCAAAAGAATCAGAAGTCAGAATTCAGAATTCAGAATTGTTAACCATTAAATCGAGTTCACCCAGCACAGTGAGTGATTCGCTTAAAACATAAACATAAAATCCATATCAAATCAAGCCAACACACATGCATGTATCTGGTACGTATTGTGCACTGCATACTGAAATCGAGGAGGAATCATATCGCAACCAAAAATAAGAAGAAAAAAGATTCCAATTTATTCGCATGCCAAATATATATATATGTATTCTATCTGTGTATGTGTGGATAGGGGGGGGGTTTATATACAAATGTGTGTGTGTGCACATATCTTTATGGAACACGTGTTTTTATATATCGCTTGGGGGAAATGCGCGCGCGAGAGTTCAGCGGTTCGCTGATGTTTTTCCTCTGTTTTTGTACCCTTGAAGAGGGTCCTTTAATTTAGTTAAAAAATAATCGGCATTTAGTATAATATCAAGAGCTGTTAAGTGAGCAAGAGGCGCTGTTATATATATAGATTTAATATAAATATTTAATTCGCCTTTCAAAAGCTATAACTTTTTTTTCTTAACTTGCTTAAAGAATTCCTCATTACTCCATATTTTCTGACACTTTCCTTTAATTTAATTTCCCAATAAAACTCACCAAAAGAGTATTTAAACTTCGTCCTGCCCGATTTCCTCACTTTTTTATCGTTTTGCCCGTCAATTTCGGAGATACGGACGCGTTTGCTTTTATTGTTTTGCCCACAATGGGTGTGTTGAGCGGCGTCTGAATCCGTCAGGGCGGAAATCGAAGCCATTTAAGACACCCACTTGCGAGAAGCCGGGAGTTGGACTTAGAGCGCCTTTGCAGGCGCCAGGACCAGGTCTCGAAGGGGATTTGGCGATTCACCTTGATTGCCTGCGAGCCAGCGAGCCAGCGAGCTGTGTGCAACAGTTATTGCATAACTGGCGCGGTGGCGTATGCGTGATGTGATGCATGTTGCTCGTACGCCCTGTGTGCTAGGCAAACACTCAACGCTCCACTCACCCACTTAGTCCCCCGAGCGGCGCCTGTCACACCCAGGACAATGTTAACGACCATCAATGGCCATTGCCTTTCAAATTTATTTAAATTGGGTTTTCCGCTTTACGACTTTCCCCACCTCCCGAACAATGTTTGATTTAATTGGGTCAATTGGCATCGGGATTGAGTTAAGCGTTTGAGCATCCGACGATTTGGATTTCCAATGCAAACTTAATTGTCCGGGCTTGAGTTTTCCCCAGTTGCGAGTGCATCGGGCTGCGTCTGACATTGATTTCTGTCACCGCGCAGGAGGGTGCTGCGGCTGCTGCTGCTGCTGTTGCTGGCATTCTTATTTGATGCCTCAGCTGGCACAGCAGTTGCGGCGGGGATTTCTCCCCCTCCAAAGGAGCAGGCTGGCCAAGGCCAGACGAGACGAGGCGTTGCCGCCGCCTGACCTGCATACTAAGCGACGATTAAGTGGATGTGGCCATAGATATAGAGCTGAGAGCAGGACTCATAAATCCGGAAATCCTTCGCGGGCGCACGTAAGTGTGTGTACGGGTTTCGGGGTTGTGTAATTAAAGGTCGTGATTGCCGCTTATTGATTTTCTTATCAAGGGGCGAGCTTAATTAAGTCTTGAAGGATCTCAGAGACAAATTTTCACGCCCGCCAAGGGTCGGCCCCCGGCGATTCGTCGTTAATCATAGCCTGTTGTGAATTGTGATTTGGATAATCGCTCAATCAAGACACGATTCGATGATTCTAATGTGTCATTGTCTGCCACTGAGGGGCGGAGTCTACGCGTCCCACTGGGGGCTCTGTGCCAGGGCCAGTGCCAGTCCCATTGCCAGGGGGTGTTGAAAACAAATTGATTTAACAGTCTTTTTCACAGGACGAGTTGCGAGCTGCGAGTTACGAGCTTGAGCTCCAGTATGTGTGTGTGCAGACAGAGAGACACGCAAGCCAATTCCAATTCCAACAGTTGAGCGATATGGTATGGGATTCATAACGAGCTTAAGGGATTATCGAGCATAACCCATGCACCCGGACGGGCATCCTGCCGACTGGTGCCTGCCGGGCATCCTTTGGCGGTTGAAATTCCCTCGGCCAGATTCATATGCAAATATCTGCGGGCCAAAGGCATTTATTAAGCCATGATTGATTGACGGGGCCTTTGGTTTATTAACAATTCATCGGCTCAGGCTCAGAGCCCCAAAATGCGCTCATGAAAATGTGTCATTAAATCTATTGCGGCTTTTCGGGCTGGCAAAAATTTAATTTTCCTCTCTGCCCCAAAAACGTTGACAATGCCCGAAATTGATTGCTTCTTGGCTGACTTATGACAGCCACATTTGCCACACATAAAAGGAAGTTTAAATTTGGAAATGCATATCAACCAAAATATCAATGTTTGATGCGTGAAAGAAAATTTAAATGAGGTAAATAAATATTATAAGCAATGCAATTATAAAAAAATATATAATATTACCGTTTTTTTTTTAAACATCAGAGATATTTTACTGAATATTTATTATATCTTCCTATTTATTATTAACATTTCAACCTCAAAATGTATTTTAATTATTTTATTTCCCTTTCAAACACGGATGTACTAAAAATATATTAAATATTCTATTTATTTCAATAATAATTTTCTATAACCACCGTTTTCCTTATTAAAATATATTAAATCATACTTTTTAGCAAGGTTTTGAGAGGTCTTACAACTTCATATTTCATTGCATACTTTTGGACACATAAAGTAATGATTTCAAACCACTAAGGAGGCAAGATGACATTCCTGATTAATGATCTGCGAACCTGACTAATGATGCAAGTAAGGTCTTCTAAGTAAAAGCAAGTATTGATTTATAAATTGCCAAAATGCAGGGAAATACTAATTTGCTTAAGAGCCACTAGCTCCAACTACTGAGGTCTAATTTTGGGGGGGAAAAACAATTAGGTGAAGACTCTAAAATGGCCATATGGAAGGTAGAAGGAGTGTACGAGTGCCGAGAAGCCCCGACATTTTTGCCATATGGACGGTAGTCGGTCGGTGGCCACCGAGCATTATGCACTCAGCGTTTGAACAATCGGTCGGTTCGTGTGGGTGCAATTAGTCGGAGTTCCTGCGGCCGGGATGCGGTGTGCAATTAGGTGCTGCAAAGGAAGTGCTTTTCGAGGATTTCGGTGGCAAGGACTCGCAGAAAAATAAAACTAGCGCTTCTCAGGCCAAGTGCATATAATTACGGAGCGGACTCTCACCTGGCGCTGCAGTATATAACTGAATTCCGTGGCCGTGTTCCGTCGACTGTCGTTCATTTTGCTTGATATTCTCTATATTTTGTTGGTCTAACTTTTGGTAATAGTAAAAGTTGGTAACTGCTTCTGGCTTCTGGCTTCAATTTGAGTTTTTAGTTCGTTTACTTAGTTGAGTTTAGGTCTAGTTTTTTGGTTGTTGCAGTTCAGTTTTAGGTGGGTTTCGTTGAATGTAGTTTGGGGAATGTACACACATTCGAGGAAGCAGCAGCCGCCTGCAAGCAGATAAACAAATTTGCAACTGAAATAAGATAAAAGAACAACTTTGGTCGAAAGTTGAGCCCATTTTGCCGCAGGCTTCTCCGTCTTATTTTTCTTATTTTTCTCACTTTTAAAGTCTAGTTAATTATAAAGTTCTGCGAAGGCGAAAGTTATACAAGAACTGGCAGCAGGCACTCTCACTTTTGACTCGGAATAGCCAGGAACTATCAGCTAACTAGGTTTTACGTTTTTTATATCTTCGCTTATCTTGCAGGCTATTCTTGTAGAGGTTATTTTTATGGGTTTGTTTTTTTGTTTTTTGTTTTTGCTTTTTATTAGTGTTGCATGGCTAACCGATTTATCGAGTGTTCGATGCGATTTGGTTGCTTCGACGCTTTCGATGAGACTGCTGCAATAAAAATATATTGCGAAACTCTCAACAAGGATACCGTTCACGTTGTCCCGTCGACGTCGGCGTCGCGTTGCGTCGCCTCGCTGCCTTGCGCTCGTCGTGTCCTGTCCCGTTAGACGCTGAAGTTCTGCCGCTGCTGCTTCTGTTGCTCTCTCCGCAGTTTCTGTTTTCTCTCTTCAAGCGCTTGTTGTTGTTGCTGTTTGACTTTGAAATCGCCAACAATAATGCACACACACACACACGCATTCGCACACACTCTCGCTCGCGCTCACACAATAACAAAGCAAAAGAAGCCGGAAACGAAAGCGAAAGTTGCCAGACTGTCAGCTCAGCTGTTTGGCCCTGGAAGCTCGCTCTCAAGCCAAGCTTTCTCTCATACTGCCGCGTAGAGTTTGAACCATCTGGCAGCCCTGCGCCGATTCATTCATATTTTTAACGAGAGAGAGAGAGAAAGCGAGCACGTGGTGGCAAAGCTCTCCCGCTGCAACAGTGTTGCCAGCCCAGCTTTTATAGCCAAAACTAGCTTTTTTCTTCGAATAGAATTTATTTCAACAATTAATTCGAGTTTTTCAACCAAAACGTTAAACTACCGCCAGGGTATCACGCGGTACTCATCCAGGGCCTCATCATAGGTATAGCTAATGTCCACCTCGTTTTGCAGCACCACCTTGGCGTCCAGCAGCCGTCGCACAATGTTGGCAGTGGCGGCATCGAAATTGTTGCCATAAAGGGTTAACAGCTCCAGCTTGCAGCGCTTCCTTCGAGAAGTCAGGATCAGGTTAACGGCCTCGGCGCCAATGTCGTTGTTGGTCAGGTACAGATTCCGCAGCAAGGTGCACGCACTGAGGTACTTGGCCACCCACTCGCCGCCATGGGTGCCGATGGAGTTGCTGCTGATGTCCAGCAGCTCCAGGAGCCCGCCACCATCGACCATGCCGCGCATCAGGAAGAGGACTCCGTCCGGACCGATCTTGTTGCTGGCCAGTCGCAGGTGCAGCATGGTCGACTTGCTGCGGGCCAAGTGCTCGGCAATGGGTAACATGTCCTGGGCGGTCAGCTCGCAGAGCTCCAGGCACAGGCTCACCAGGCGATTCTGCATCAGCAGCGAGCCCACCACCGACATTATCTTCTCCGTGTCCAGACTGAGGCTGCTGCCGCCTAGCAGCCTATTGGCGGACAGGTCCTTCACCTTCTCCGACTTGTACACCCCGTCGGCGATCAGGGCGAAGTTGAACTGCGTCAGGCTGCAGTGGGACACGGAGAGGCGGCGGAGCGTCTTGGTGACCAGCAGGAACTCCCGCAGGAGACGCACATCCTCGTCGCTGAGCGGTGTGCCATCCAAACATAGATCAATCACATCCATAATGTCCGCATTGAGGCACAGCATCGCAAAGAATTCGCGGGGCAGCCGCATCAGCCTCAGGGAGATGTACGCCACGGGCCAAAGGGAGCGCACAAAGTCCTTGAGCAGGTTTGCATCCCAATTGCTGATCACCACGCCCACCATGGTCACCGAGCGCTGCCGCTTGCGTAGCAGATAGTTCACTATGACCCGCAAGTCCCGGATGCAGTGATACTGCCGCTGCATCCGGTCCTCGAACTCCAGTCGCTTGAACTGGAAGTTCCGGAAGGGCTTCTTGTCGTACTCTCGCTGCCAGCACCTCAGGAGCAGGATGGTGAACAATGGCGTGTGACCCTCATCGGTTGACGCCTTGGGCCAGTACTGGCAGGGCAGCAGCACTTGGCACATTTCGATGCACTTGCTCGGGCTCTACCTGGGGATATGTGTGAAGAAAGCGTGTGGAAACGTGGAAAGTATCAGTTGTGAACGAATTTGTGACAATTTAGTCAGGGAAATACATATATGGAATTTAGTTTGTAGAGAACGATTTTTAGGAATATTCTTTGCATACTTTTAAGCTGAAGCAGAGAGTAAAATCCGGAGTAAAATTGCTGTAAATAAAGTATTAGGTATTATATTTACATAAATATAGGTAAAATATTTTAATACTATATATCTAAAATTTAAAAAATAAGTGTTGATCACATCTCTTCAATATTTATAGATTTTATTGCTTAATTGCATTTTAAGTTCCTTGCCAAGGATATATCTCCATCAATGTTGATTAATACTCATACAAATACTTAGTCAGTTCCTTTTTTCTGTTAAATATGGCCATAAAACTAACAAAATGCACTTTCAGGCCTCAAATAGCAAACAAAAGCCCCTCGATCTCCACCAATTTCTGCCACATTCTATAAATAGCTCTTGCACACACTGCCAGGCTAAATTAAAAATAAAGAAAATCCGTTTACAGGATTCCGTTTCTCCGAACCGAATGAAGTGTTGCAACTCTATAAGGCTGCTTCCTCATTTTCGTCATAGTCCCTGCCAAGGAATTCCACCAGACGCTCTCATTAGCATAGTTAGCAGCGACAGGCCTAGTACCAACTTTGTTGCACGGAATTACCATAAACGCCATTTCATTCATTTATATGTCCTGCCCCGCAATGGGAACCCATTGTCGACCACGTGGACTCTCTGCCCAAGTTGCGGCCTCCTGGCGTGCCGGCACGCGCCGTCCCCGTCCTATAAATAAGCTCTGTCAAGCCAAAACCGATATCAGCCAGGAGCAGCACGTAGTCGATGGGGAATCCAGGGGTATGAATGGTATTCACGCCATTTATGGTCAGGTTGCATCTTCATTTAGTTGATTGCTATTGACAGGGCTTGAGCAATTAGCCTTTATTATTCGGAAATTTTTGCAGTCAGATGTAGGCAGAGGGAGGACCTTATTAATAGATAAATAATAAATAAATAAATAAGATATAAATATAATAAATAAATAAAATAATATCAAGTTAATGCCTAAATGTCCTTGAAAAGTAAATCAAATCATTTAAAAACACACTTAATCTCTCTTTCTATATACCTTGCCATCTCTGTTCCTAGGGAAACCCATTCCCCATTCTCTGAATGGACTGCTCCCTAGCTCCCGATGACAGGTGCCCAATCTATGGGCCCAATGACGTCTGACAGCCGTCGGCTGGAAATCGTTTTTCACTTTTACTACCGCACACTAAGATTGCATGTCTTGCCTTGGCCTGGCGATTGGACATGGCCATGGAGCTTCTTGTTTGCTGGTCGAATCTGCATTAATTTACGGTCATTGCTGGCCAGACAAACAGACAGCCGGGAGCCGGGACAAGAGGTTAGTCATCCTGCTCCGGCTCCTGCTCCCGCTCTTGCTGACCAAAGGCAATTAACAGCGGCGACAATTCGGAGGCTGCCTTCGGGGCCTCAAAATTGAAATTCGAAAAGTGGCAGCTCCGCCGCTCCAGCTCCAGCTCCGCGCCGATGCTTATCTGTGCTTAGAAAAAAAGCGCGATAATTAAAAATATTGTAAAATGCCAGACGGCCAGACGCTCATAATTGCTGGCAAAGGCAAAGGCAAAGGCACTGGTAAAATCGCAGACGACGAGAGAATCAGTCGAAGTCTCAGTTTACAGCTACCAGACAAGGCGACGCGACGCGACGGACGCAGCGGAGGAGCGGATGAGCGGATGAGCGGAGGAGCAGAGGAGCACTGCATGTGCATATCATTTAAATAACTTTCCGCAGCGCAGCACAAAGTGTGAAACTGCAGCAACTATCCGCCGTCGCGGCCCAGCTTGGCCTGGCTGGGCCCGGCTGGGCTTCACCTGCTCCAGCTCTCCTCTTCCAGCCAGAACCGACCATGGTCCATATTTGGATGCAGCACAACGACAGCGCATCTGCATCACTTAAGGACAGTGGCAGTGGCAACAACATGGAGTATGGAGAGTATGGAGAGTATGGAGTGTCTGCGATGGCCTCCAGACAAACTGCAGACGCGAGACATGCACTTGTCTCCGGCTGGCTGGGTCAGGCCCCCCAACTCCTGTTCCGTCTGCATCCCCGGTTCTGTTCCCTGCTCCCTGCCCCATGCCCCATTCCCCCATCCTCAGGCGAACGCATTCATTGTCAATTTTGACAATCAACAAGATGCGGCTACACACACGCCTGCTTAAATGCCCCAGCATCAAGTACACGCGGATAAATTGGAGTCCCCTTTCAGGGAACTTTATTTCTAGACCTTTAAAATATTATTGTAATAATTAAAAGACTAAATTAAGCTCTGGCTTCCTCTCTCCGTTTTTCTAATGCGAACAAACGTATGCTCTCACATATTTCAGATTTATTTATATTATTTTTAGATATTTATTATTTTTCCCCATGCATCTACTTCAGCCACAGCCTCTGCGACGGTCTGTCTGGCTCTCGGGGTCTCGGTCGTGGTCTCCGCCTCCTTCTCGTTCTCCTCCTCCTTCGCCGTCTCGGTCTCGTTCTGCTTCATCGTCTGCTGGGATCTGGATCTGGCTGGAAGAGGCTGGGCCCAAAACAAAACGCCAACAGAAGCCAAACGACGGCACGCGAAAGTCCTAAAAACCGAAAATGAAAATGCGAAAAAAATTAATAACAATCAAGCCTCGGGCTGAAAGGGGCACCACGAATAGTAAATACCCTAAAGTGATCTCTAGTTCGTTTTCGGAAATATTAACCAACATTTCCAAAACAATTGGCACAAAATGTTAATTAAATTGGATTTATCTTTATCTTTCTATTTATTCCTTAAAACAAATGCCAGAATTCTATTTAAAATCATAATAAAATATCTTAAATTATATTCTTTTAGATTTTATACAAAACCATATTTAAATTTCACACATAAATATAAATTTCTCTCCATTTGTGAAAGACCACATGTCGTATGAGTGATGGCTATACCCTAAGGAAGGGTATACCCAAAACAGCAGCCAACGGCAGCGGCAGCAGAAGGAGGAGGGGCGACTGCAAGTGAACAGTAGCACCGGTAGCCGGTAGCCGGTAGCCGGCAGAAGGCAGAAGGCAGACAACAGCGCAATAACAAATTGGCTTCTGGTCTTTGCATTCCACATGCAATCTGAGACTACAATCACGACAACTGCATTCGGCACCCGGCACCAGGAGCGAGCACCGACATGGTAACACCCTCGGTACCTGGACAACCAGAACCTGGAACCGGCTAACTAACCAGCACCAGCACCAGCACCAGCACCTATGGCTCCCGTCTGGGGCTGCGTCTGGTTATGGAAGGCTACTCCGCCTGCGACTGGGTCTGGACCTGGGACTGACGAACATCGTGTACTTTTAATAGAATGGCACCAACACCAACCCACTGGACCTAACCGCAGGCAGTCTCCCACCCCTGTCTGGCTGCTACTGAGCCAAAATATTAAAATAAATTGAAAAAATTGTAGGGAAATATAGAGCTAATAATAAATAAAACCCAATATTTATTTTAAAATA
This sequence comes from Drosophila rufa, assembly GCA_018153105.1. Taxonomy (NCBI): domain Eukaryota; kingdom Metazoa; phylum Arthropoda; class Insecta; order Diptera; family Drosophilidae; genus Drosophila; species Drosophila rufa. The sequence goes on from JAECXS010000002.1 coordinate 9,243,131, forward strand.
ATATTTTACTGACAGCCTAGTAAAAATATTTAATATTCTTTGTCTAATCTGACAGTAAATTTCCCTCTGTGTACTCTTCAATTCTGCTGATTGTTCCAGAGAGGTGGCGGCTCCCAAGGATCCATCTTGCATCGACCAGCTCGTGTGGAGTGAGGGATAATTAAGTTAACTACGTGTTTATGGTTAAATAATTTACCCCGGGTACGGGTACTTGCATATTTAATGACCCTCAAAATAAATGTGAGAGATTGCCTTAAACTGTCCAAAATTTGAGTTATTCCATCGCCTGGTGAAATCTTGGCCAATTTGAAGGTCAAATCAGGCACCACCGCTCTCTGATATTTATAGTTTCATTAGTTGTGTCTATGACTGCTCAATAAACTTTATGTTAGAGCCTCACAATCCGCTCAGATAAGAGTTTCCTACTATTATTTCCACACTATAAACTCACAAAGTGTCATAACAATTCGATAAGCTATTAGTTTGGTTTCCCATGACAGTTCCAAAGGTATTTACTATTTTGATGTTTTTTGTATTTACTAACACTTCGATTGCGCCACGATCAGATTGCTTCTTTTGAGTGAGTGTCAAGTCATTGACAATACATAGACTTTGAGTTTTATTTAATTTATGAACTAGGAACTATTTGAGGGATACTCTACTCGAGATACCTCTACCTTTACTGATCTTAAAGTTAATGTACTTGGGAAGAACTTTATTAAAACAATCTCAATGTACTTGGGAAGAATTTTATTAAAACAATCTTAACTTAAAGTAAAACATATTAATAAATTTACATTTTAAACTTTTACATTTTATACTGGTTTATTTATGTATTAAAGATATCTTAGATAAATAAAAAAATCCTCTAACTTGCTTTTACTGAACAAAATACTGAAACAATTGTTTTTCTGCATTTTCAGTTAAGGTAAAGTTTAAGTTAGTTTATTTAAAAATAAAAAACCTAATATCCAGAGAGCATTCCCCTAGTCAATAGAACCCAAAATCGCTCTATTTCTTCAGTTATAATCAGGCTAAGCCGATAAGCAGGTAGTCCTAAAACATGGCCTTATCAGTTTTATGGCCCCCCATTATTTGGGATTGATGCTATGGCTAAATATAGCATAGCAGTTAGCAGTTGTATCCAGCCAGGAAAACACTCCTAATAGCAAATGGCTAACAACAATTAGGAAACAATCGGCACCGGCAATCGGCCAAGGGAACAGCCAGATGTTTTCTAGCCAGGTGGCGATGGAGGCGATGATGGCGACGGTGATATGGAGGTGCCGGTGGTGCTACCGGTCTTTGGCGGGTCCCTCACGTGCCGCCACCCAGCTGGACGGAATTGTTGCTCATTGGCGGCAATTGCCGGCTACCGTTTAAAATTAAGCCGCACAAATTGGCACGAGCGTGAGGCATACCAGTACGTACGGATTTGTCAGAAAATTGCTTTCAAAAATAACCGCGACGACATCTCTCAAGATCAAAGGAGCAAAACTAAAACTATTTAGATTCTTTATTTTTGGATTTAGCCAATTATGGGTCTGATGCGGGCGGGTCGAGGGGGGCGCTGGCTCCACGCGAGCGAAAAGCCTTGAAAAGTTAATGAAATATCAAAAAAATCAAACTGAGACCGACTGCTTTCTTAATTTTGACTTGACTCATTTCGCATTCCAATTGTCTAGATACATTTACACGGAGAGAAAAATATTCATGGTAAAGGGAATTGTTAGGAATTGACTGCTTTAAAGATTTTTAAGGAAGGAAAAGGCCTTAAAAATTGTATTTTAATATAATTTAAATTAAATATTTGTAGTTTTGATTATATTAAACAGTTTTTAAATATGTAAAATAAGGTATAACTCGGAAGAAATAATAAATAATAGGAATTAAGTATTATATTTATTTATAGAACTAATAAATTACATATGTCAAAATGTATTAGGTGTATTAAATGAATATTCATTTATTTTTAATATAGTTTAATAAAATATAATTAATTTTCTTCAGCTTTTGGTTGATATATTAAGTAAAAATGTAATACAGCATTTCGTTCTAAGGGTTTGTTTTAGTTTTAAGAATGTTTTGGTCATTCCAAGATGAATAATTAAAGAATTTACCAACACAGACAAAGTGGTTTATATTAAAATAAATTAATTAAATAGCTTTTATTACTATTTCGAATTATTTTAGGGAAGAACAAATTCTCCTTACCCATTTCACATATTAAATAAGTTATATTGGAATATTCCTGATCGAAATTCTTCAGTTTTCTCTCAGTGCCCCTGTCTGCATCCCCTGTCTGACTATTTATTTTCGTTCTTGACTCTCTTTTCTGTTGTTGCTGACGTCCACATTGTCCACAAAGTGGGACAAATTCTATGCGAGCGCTCAAATAAACAAACATTATTATATAAACTTCTGCGACAAGAGGCGCTGATTGCGTCCTACATATATATCCATACGAGTAAATATATGTGCATATATTTGTTATATGTTGTTTTCATTTTACCCTCCTGTGTGGACAGGGCGGGGGTTATGGGTCCCGGGCATTTGATGCGATTGCAATTTTACATAACAGCCGCCGTCTGGAAGTCTCTATTCAGAGCTTAAACGGTGTGTAGACATATCAGATGAATGGACAGCCGGAGAGATCCGGGACAGAGGTGCGAAGTGAGAAATCCAGACTTTATAAAGTGCTCCGAATTATACAATCATTTTGAAATTCAATTTTCGGTCCCCAGACAGGGATCGCAATGGCGATGATGGCGATGGGAAAGATGCTGATGCGGCGATGATGATGATGTTTAGATGTTTTGATGGTGCAGCGGCTGCGGATGAGTAAATAAATAAATCAAGAACGTCCTTGAAGTCTGGCTCTTTTGGATTTCCGTATGCGAATTGAATGAATAACAACCAGGGAACTGTTTTGGTATGCCAAAGGCGTCTCAAACCCCCAAAAGGATGGGCTTTCTGGGGTTAAAGCAGTGCCAGGCACCGGCTCTAATAGGATATATCCGCCCCATTCTCCTTTCAATTGATGAACTACGCACTTTCTAGGCCTATCTTCTTCTCGCCTTGATTAATCCGCACGCACAAATCCCGCAGCAGACAACTGAAAGTCAAAAGCAACCACACTCGGCCTTTTCAATTTTTTGTGCCCCCCAAAAAATAAGAAATAAAATCACACACCTAGGCACAACAGCACCGATAACAGATAACACGCGTAGCAGTCGCGTATCAAAACAATTTGATTAAGTCACACTAATTGTCATGGAATCACTCCAGGTTAATCTAATCACCCACGCACATACTATAATAATAGGAATTGCGAGAACTATGACTACTTGTTCGAATGTTTGGGGACATTTCTGGGCTTTTGGTGGGTGCAAAATCGTTCAAGAGATTGATGCCTGGCTTGTTTGCTCCACTCAAGTGGTGTTTGACGTATCGCATGTCCACCGATTGGGGTTCCCGGTAATGATTAGTAATTCAAGGAACAGCCCTTGGCTGCCTGCATCTCCCTTGGCAAGATTGTCTCGATAAAGATACACACCCATACAGATGCGGCTGCAGATACAGTATCTCACGCACATTCACTATGCCTACCTACGCCAACTTCAGCTGCGCGCCGGCAGATCCTCAAGCGCCGTTGATTGGTCGGCGAACACGGAGCCGAGCCGACCCGAGAGCCGCACGAGCGAACTGCCGAAGTTCGTCAGCGATACACTGAAAACTAGGAATGAGTTTGAAAGGGTGGCAGTGGTAAATAAGCATGGAAAATAATTATAATAAAAATAAAATTAGAGACCAAGAATGAGTGTAAATGAAATGAATATGAATAATATCAATTAATATAGCATTATTTCTATGATTATCTCTGCAAGTTCAAGAAATATAATTTAATTCCAAGTAAAGTAAAATGTATTTCATTAAATAAATAAAAGAGAAATTAAGAATTAAACTTAAGGCCTTACTTTGGTATATTTTAATTTAATAAATTCCAGAGGTACAATTTTTAAATTCATAAATATTCTCTATTAACCAAATCAATAAACCGTATTAGAAAGAATAATAAAATATTATATAAAAAATATATCAAATAATATAAAAAATAAAATATAAACTGAAATTTTGTCAAATAAATATTTTCCCTAAAATTTCTAATGATATATTAAGCAATTGAAAATATAATTATTTGCATATCTAAACGCAGTACATTTAAATTAAAGCAGAAAGCTAACAAACACTTTTAGTCAAAACTCAAAGATTTTATATTTTCTCGCAGTGCCGGCAGCAACGCAGCGTTTACGACCATAACAAAGTAGATATGCCCAGGCACAACCAAATTTTTTCTTATTTAAGACTAAAAAACCGACTGGCGCAAATCACTTCATACTTGGTTCTTAGAGCGAACACATCGAGAAGCTGAACCCCAGCGAGAACGCAGAAAACCCCAATATTTAAATCCAACATAGACATTGAAATTCTTTGAAACTGAGGAAAACTAACAAGTTTATTTGTGGCAGAGATGCAGTTCCAGTGAAAAATGTGCACAAAAAACACGATCTAATTGCTGCTAATTAGAAAAGACCACTCAAGAAGCCAGTGAAAATATTTAATTTAATTTAAAAACTAAACAAGAACAAAAACAAGAACAGCAAGATGGCAAGTGCTGAGTGTTGTGAGAAGTGCTTGAGGAGATGGATCCTGGTCCTGGTGGTGGTCCTGGCCTCGATGTCCAGCCACTCGCAGGCCTCGCCCTTCGATCCCTCCTTCTTCCCCGAGGGCGTGCAGTCGGTGGTGGTGAATCCCTTCAACCGCACCATCCTGAACCGCTTCAACCTGACCGAGGAGCAGATCCTGAGCATCCAGAACCGGAGCAACCCGAACATGAGGAACGACACGAGCACGGTGACCAACCAGCAGCACCTGCAGCGGGCCACAGAGCGGTAAGTGGGATCGAGTGCCTCGAAAGTGTCCAAACAATCACTGTCAATCAATCACCGGCAGTCGTCTGTCCTCTTAAAATAGATGTCTATTTACCGAAAATAGAAATCTAAATAAAAGACGCCCCCTGACCGGCAAAAAAAAAAGAATATAAAAAGTGTAGAACAAATTGTTGCTGCCTACATTTTGTATACAAAAAGAAAGCAGAAAACATTCCGAAACAATGCACTTTGCTTTAATTTGTAAACACACATTTTCCGCTGTCGGAAAATTCTAAAATATTTCCCAAAAGTATTCTTAAGTGCGAGATTTGTCCAAAAACCGCTGGCCAATTTCACTCAAGGCTAAGAACATTTGTGCAACCCGCAAATGTGGTCAAGCACCCCCGAAAAAGTATATCTCGGATCGGACGAGGTATATTTATAAAAGTACATTGTACATGCTGTGCTTCACTTCATTTTCAACACGATTTAGCCGAATGCAAACCGATTCGAAGAATGAATTCAATTAAAACGTTTAAATCAATACGTTTTCGAAATGTTTTCCCTCACTCGTGTGCACTCTCGATTTTCATTTAAATTTATTTATTGATTGAACGCTTCGGTAATTGCATGATGTTCTTACAGAGAGTCATAAATGTAATGGCGCTCGCTTTTTGGCAGACTGGAACGTGGGGCCCATTAACACGGGTTTATCTATATACGAAAAGTGTGCCTCCTAATTGCGTCTTTTCGTTTTGAGATTATCAGGAACATTCGATGATTTTATGGCCATTAGTGGGTTGTGTTTTTGTATTAATTATTTATGGACTTTCTAAATTGTAACTTAATGCTTAAACTTGAATGAAATATTTTATTCAATAGGTTAACACTGTGAATAAATTCAAAGTAGAACCTTTGCTTGCCATACAAGAGAGAAGTTAATTAAAAATATTTGATATAATATCGAAAATAAAAATATTCTTTATTTGAACTATTTTCTTTATTATAAAGAAATGTTTAAAAGTGCTTAGAGTTTAAGTATCGAGAATAAATTTAAAATTTATTAAAATATATTTAAATTATAATTATATCTTGCACTTAATACATTTTAAATATATTTCCGATAACTACAATCCTTAGGCACATATTTCTAAATCATTTTTCTATATCATTTTCCTATATCCAAAAATCCAATAAAAACGAAATATGACCTCATAAATACGTCTAAGGTTTCTAAGCCTGAAAAATAGCAATTGCCTTACAATTACCAGATCCCAGATATGAACTTCAAAGGCCTCAAAGCCATTACTGTGTCCCTAATCCATCAATGGTGTCTGTTGTATCCATCAGATACTGTAGTGCAACTGTCGCGACGACGACGGCGACGCCGCTGCATAATGCACTGGCGACCTCTGTATTTGTATCTGTATCTTTGTATCTTTGTGTGCCCGCGGATGTCTGGCGAGTGTCTGGGAGCAGTCTGGGCCATGTCTAGCTATACGTCTCCGTCACCGTCACCGTCTCCGTCTCCTGGTCTCCGGTAATGAACTTTTTGTAGGTCGTTGCTATGCGAGACGGCAAAACGGGCTTGCATTCGTGGGGCCAACAGCTGATACTCTCGACTCGTATCTAAATCGTTTCATCTTATTTGATTGCTTTGGCAGAGTTCCGCACAGACGGCACAAAATAGAAAAAAAGGAGAGGAGGAAAACAGCGCCAACCTATGACGTATGAGTAATATTGCAGTGCAAACAGTTGTAGGCGTCTGCAGTTTCGACTCTGTGGCTTGTTTCTTGTTGGCTGTTCCTCGCATGATAATGAAGTGCAGCCCGGCGAGACACTGTCTAGCCGCTGTTGCTGCTGTGCTGCTACTGTAGCAATTGTTGCTGCGGCCAAGGGAATGTCTGCCACTGCAAACCGCAGACGCAGACACACAGGCGATGCATTCAGGCAATGTCGTCTGCCTTAATGGCAAATGGAGGCCAGCAAGGAATTTCCTCCATGCCCCCTTCCCCCCCTAGAGAGCACCTGCATCGGTTCCCCAGTCACAAACGCGTTGATTCCAGCCTCTGCGCATGCGTGACTCATGGCTTGGCCTGCTAAAAGGTATCTACAGCAGCAGCAGCCAGAGAGCACTGAGAGAAAATATCTAAAAAAATTAATTACCAAATATTGTAGGAACTACAATGATTTCATTTAGGTTTTTCAAGTCCCTAATGGGTATGTGAGTCTAATGAGCTATAAAAAATACAAATAATATGAAACCGCATTCTTAAAAATTGTGAAGGGTATATACATCAATTTTCCATCCAATCTAGCAACTGTAAACCTGATTACATTTTAAAGAATAATAATTATTATGAAATACAAATTGAACTGCCAATATTACCCCTTTGATCTCAGCTTCTAATAGTTTGATCTATAAATTCATACAGTAATATTTAAATATAAAACAAAATCAATGCAACCCAAAAGGATCTGCCTCTGCTTGAGGTCCCTTTCCCTTGAATTTTTGTCACGGTGCAGCATCTACAGCTCTAGGCAGACCCAGACAGGCAGTCAGTTCAGAGTAGCGAGCAAACAACCAGCGGACGGAGACGGAGGAGAACGGAGTTGGACGGACTGACAATATGTCTAGACGGGTTTTCAAGTTCATGCCACACATCGATTCGCCTCGACTTGGTTCAGTTTCGGCAAAGTGCAGACAGACAGCGACCGTGTTTTATAATAATAATTATTTCGGTTTTTTTCGCATTTTGTTCGTTTATTTTTGGCTAGACAAACTACGCCGCGGGCCGCACCAAAAAGCCAATACAATTAATCAGTTATTTCGCTTGATCTTTTTGTGCATCTCATGGGGCTAAATAAACGAAAGCGAAGCGTCAAGCGCGTCTCAATTGCCGATCCAGACATCCAGCACACAATTGTCCAATTTTCTGTCGAGCTGGGAGTGAGTGTGGTCAGATTAGATCATAGCTAACTAACTATTGTTGTCTTCGGAGGAGCCAACGATGATAGTGCACTGGGAAAAAGTTCGAAGTTTAAAGCTAAATGTTATAAAAAGAAGGTATCATATTGGACAAGGCTTGTATTAAATATTACACATTACGACATTTTACGCAAAAAGTTATAAGAAAAAGGTTTAATTTATAACAAGGCGGCTAAATTTTATCTAACGATTTGAAATCTCTTGACATTCCGCCCGATTTTCCGTCTGCTCCTCTTCTCCGATAATGCTGCATTTAGAAAAATATTAGCATTAAACGTCAAAAATTATAAAAACACATATTATCTAAGACAAAGCTGCAAAAAAATATTTACCGATTTGAAATCTCTTGAAATGACTCCCAAAAGTATGCAATGATCATATTTAAATAACTAATTTTATTTTCACTACTCCTCTAATGATGAAGCACTTAGAGAAAAAAAAAAGGGCTGTATCACCTATATCTAAGGCTTCTAAAAAATAACTAGCGCTTTTAAATCTCTTGAATTTCCCCCTAAAATTAGGCAATAATATGATTAAAATGTTTTTCAGTAAGTTTTTCATTAAAGTATTAATTTTGTATGCTTTACGTATAAATAATTAAGCTGATTATGACCTCGAATTAGCTAGATTCCCTCAATAAGAAATAAGAGGTCGCTCAAAAACATAAATATTCCATAAATTTATTTCAAAATTCATTTATCCTTATACACCGTAGGCAGAGTCACATTTTTTTGCCACCGTGCACTGTCCCACACTCACAGCGGCAGAGATCCGTCTCGATCTCAATGGGTTTTTAAGTGACACGGGTCTGGGGAGCTGGAGCAGCTCCACTATGCGCGCTTAGCTCATAATCAAGTTTAGGAAATATCCGCGACGAGCGACGAATCATGTGAAGGCATTTAATCAGCGCAAGTGTCGCGTTCCAGCACTAAATAGTTAAGTAGCAGTTAGGTCGGACGACAGCGTCTTAAGATAGAGTTTCCTAACCAATCTGGGCCCTTGATTAGCCTGGCATGACAATCTGCGGTCAGCAGATTTCATTTTCCAACCACTTGGCATAGTTTATTTTGACAAACTCGAGGCTCGTAGAGATTTCGCACTATTTCAAGAACTCCCACAATCTCTGATTGCGAGTCCAAAGTTGTGAGATTATCTGCGAACCCCAGAAAAACGTGGCCTATCGATCGATAGTCTTAAAATAAATCACAATTCGTATCGGGAATTAGTTTTACGGTCATGAAGAGCACTGAACCTCGGCTACGTCACAAATCATTAGGGTTTTCTGAGGCATTTACCAGATTGGCTTCTATGGAAAATTATTGCCTCATTATGTGTGGCGGGGTGGTTCCCTAATTATAGGTTTTGCCAGTGGGCGATAAGAACTACAATACATAGTTTGCTCGCGTCTAGTGTCTAGTGTGCCTGCCTAAATTGAATAAAATGTTATAAATTCTCGCCAAACGGCGGCGGGCACGTTTCGGAGCTCTTCTATTGTGGATGTCTGTAACGCTGACCGCGCTCAAATGTCAATTAAGTGAGCCTTACATAAACACTTGAACTAAATTCGCCGAGTACCAGAGCGTTGGGCATACAAATGGCTGTGAGATGAGCCTTTCTTCCACGAAATGATGCTAGTTGGCATTCATTTTTGGTATTGAAGGGTATATTAGGCTCTACTTTCTAATTATATAATTTTATGAGATTTCTAAGGGTTTTTAATTTTTAAAGTATGATTTGCTTGAGATTTTCATCTAAAAATATTTTATTGCATACATTTAGACACTCTATTAACTGATTTGAAATCCCCACAGATTTTTTGGTTTACTTATATTTTTTATTTGTAGACATATAGCAGCATATCTTTTTTCCTACCAAATTAAACATAATTTTTCTATTAAATTTCCCTTTACAGCCTCAACGACATCATCCAGCGCGTCCACAAGGCCATCTCGAACGAGGCCAACTTGGCCAAGGAGAAGGCCGGCTTTCCCATCTGCAATGCGGACACCACCAGTCCGGCGGATTGGCAAAATGGCAACAACTTGACGCTTCAGTTTGCCCACAGCGTCTTTATACCCACGAATGACTACGACCGCCTGAACAGTGCCCTGCTCCGCCTGTACAAGACCAATCCCGGCCAGAGCCGCGATCAATACCCAGGTCAGGGTCCAGTGCAGCCGGTGAGCACCGAGCAGCCAGCCAGCCCGTCGCCGCAGTGCGCAGAGCCAGTGGGTCCCCAGATACGGGTCACCGTCTCCATTGTCCACCAGCTGAGGAAGAAACGTAAGTTTAGCCTTACAGTTTATCCTGGAAATGGGATAAGAAACCATATTTTTTCCTCCTCTAACCCACAGTGCGCAAGAAGCGCACCTGCAACACCGTCATGATGAGCAGCACCTCCACCGGCTGGGTGGAGATCGACGTCAAGTGCGCATTGGCCTACTGGGAGCAGCAGTACCGCCAGGAGGAGCACCGACAGGAGCGCCAGTCCCATCCCAGGCAGCTGCAGTCTGCCGTCATTGGAGTCCTGGTGATTGAGGTGCACGACGACGAGGAGAATCCGCTGAGGCCGGGCCTCTACTTCGAGCCGCCCACTTGCGATCAGGCAGGTAAGCGTGTTGTTTGCCAAGCTTAACTAACTGCCCCAGGAACGGAGAACGGAGTCTCCTCCAGTCATCGCCAGTCATTCTCTCTCTATCTCTCGCCCTTCCCCACACACACACACATTCATCTCGGTTGGCGGGCGACAGGCCCCTTTCGCAGGTCCAGATTGCGTCGGTTTAAATTTATTTACATTATTGCCCGCGAAAGGTCATTAGTCAGACGATTAGGGGGGCCGGACACCACCGCAGCGTAATTTAAGCTGAGCCAATTCTAGAGGCAGACTTCGAAGACTCGCCCAGACCGAAACGGAAATCGAATTTCATAAGACGTAATCCAAAAAATACCTTGTTGTCCGATCGCGGCGCCAAGTCAGCGAATGTTATGGGGCTCAATTTTCAATTTGCGGCGGGCACGTTTTCTACAATCGAAAAACAAACCTCTGTATTGCGTTCGAAATATTTGAATTTCATGAGGCGGCGGGGGTGGCTCCCAAATGTGGAAATGTGGAGCGGAAGTAGCGAAAGTCTCTGATTGGGATTCGTTCAGGTTTTTCATTCAAAGTTATCGCCCTCGGATTGGTAAGGTTCAATAAAGCGCGCAGTCGGCGAAGGTTCAACTCAAGAGTTGCTCTTACTACTAATTGATATCGCTCATACGCACCGTTGTGCGTAATGCTCGGCTTTATTTGTTGTTTAATTTGTTGCGCTTGAAAGGCGCTAATGTCGTTGCTGTTGCTATTGTTGTTGCCATTTTATTAGCATGTTTATCATTTGCCCGATTTCCTAATTGCATTTGCATGATCTGTGGTAATTCCATAATTCGATTTTAATTATGAATTATTAAATGTATTTTACAGCGGCCGCTCTCCCATGGAACACTTACGGAACAGAATCGCTTAGCACTTATTTGGAGGGTCGGGCAGTGCCAAGGTAAGTGCTTTAACCTATTTAAATCGATAAAAAATAACGTTTAGATTTCCATTTAAATGTATTTCTCCGGACACTGCTTATCAAAACTGCTTTGATACACTGCTTGTGCAAACTGCTTGGTGTAACTGCTTTAACATAACAGAGCTCTGTTAAGTTAGAGGAGTTGATAAATTATGTTAAAAATTCGGAGGCTACATTTAATCATTTAATTAAATGAATTTCAGGGGGAATAATATTCTTTTCATAGAAAAATAAACTCAATTTGTTAAGGCAGCTAATAAAGTAATTATTATATTCAACCTGAACCTGAAATACCAAATCCAGAAAAGTAAATCCCCTATTAAGAAACACATTCCACTCAAGTAAAAGTTAATTACAAATGGAATTTGTGTGGCATAACGAAAGAAATGTAGACTAATAAAAAAATGAAGTTAAAACTTAACAGGTGGCATATGTAAGCAATAAACCATTTTTAATATCACAAATATTTTTAAGCCAAGTGGTAAAAGTAATAAAACTCGTAATTAGAATTCCTATAGAACTTAAAGCAGTTCAAATTGCAAGCAGTTGAAATGTAAAGCAGTAAACAACAATCCTAAACTTTTTTAAGTTACTTATCTTATTTATTTAATTTTAAACCCTTTTAGAAAGCCACGGCTAGACCTCAAGTTCAATGGCAGCAACTCCCTGAAGAGGCTCTGCAACTCAGCCAAGCTACCGAGCAGAGCGGCGTTCACTGGCATCGAATCCACCACATCCAACTCACCGACCATTGACAACCAGCTGCTGGACGAGACCAGCGAGACGGAGAGCCAGCCGCGACCCAGCCACCACAGGCGCCACCACAGCTCCGAGGTCGAGGCCGAGATCGAGGCAGATGTGGCTGCGGAGGCAGAGGCCGAGGAGCTGCTGTCCTCGGCGAGCAACAGCGAGCAGGAGATGGAGCCCATCTCGAATCACCATCGGCGTCGGACTGGCCACCATCACCATCATCATCATCATCCGCACGAGCTGCAGCAGCACCATCATCATCAGCGCCACCACCACAAGCACCACATTATTCCGCACCCGGAGGAGTAGATGTCCCCTGATCCTTGATCCCTGAGACCCTTCCATCTCTCACCCCCTCACCACCTTTAAACAATTCTTGTTTTATATTTGTATAACTTTAGGGCCAGTCGACTTAATTAGTTTTTAGTTCAGCGGTTCCCTCGCCCGGGTAACCTTATTTAAATTATATATTTTACGATTTTACGATTTAGAATTCGCTGTAAGTCGAAGTCTGTAATTATTTTTAAAATCTCTCTCTTATATTAGAAGCCTGTGATTTAGATGTGGGTTGAATTCGCACACATTTTTATTATACTTTTTTTTTTACTAAAATTGTTGGAAAAAAACCCGGAAAACATTTATATACGAATTTACATAATACTTAGATTGTTGCCATGGCCAGAGGCGATAATCCAAAAAATTAATCAATGCCTTATCGAAACATTACAATCCCAGACTTCTGCACAATCCACTCGAAAGCCGGCGACAGCCCAAGGACGACGAGCCTGAAGCAATCAAGGATTTTCGTCCGTTGGCTGAGTTGCTGAAAGCATTTTACAGTTTTGCTATATACATAAGTCACTAGGTTTAAACGTGCCTTCCTAAGAGCAGCTCTAAATCTCAAATTCCCCAAGTTCTGTTTTCGTTTTTAAGATCTTTCTAAGAACCATCAAACGCGCACATTTTCATCAAGAGTCAAGCACACCACACACACTCTCCACACACACATCCTAACTAAGTGCATTTGTAAATCGATTGCAAGTATGAATAACATATACAAAATAAATATATTAATAATATATAGTAAGAACCTACCGATTTGGCTTGTATTATCCCCTTTTCTGATCCGACAGGAGGGGCTCGCCGATAAGATATGTTTCGATTCCTCAGAACTTCGATTAGATATCTCGTTCAACTTTGCACTTGCGATTTTCGGCTACTCGCTTATTTATTGCCCAATCAGTGGTGGCATCCACCTAATCGCCGGGACCTCTAGTCATGGGCGAGTGAGTCCCCTTTATCGCAATCAGATTTAGATTCCTCAAACGTCACCCTTATCGCCAGCAATCCACGGAGAGTTATATGGCACCCCCTGGATGTTATCTCGCACAAATATCGACATGGAAAGCCTGCCGAGCACGAGCACCTCTCCTCAGCCTTATAACCGGCTGATAAAACACTTTACATGTCATCCCAATTGCCTATTTGACTCCCATACTCCCGTACTGCCTGGGCAGATGTGTTCAGGTGAATCGGAGAGGTGTACTGAGAGAAAATATGATTGAATAATATTTGTTTTCCTAGAAGTATACCTTAAAAGATGCAAGAATTTAAAATATATTCAGACACAAAACAAATTAAGCAAAGATCAAAAGGTTTTACTCTTCATAACAATCCAAAATTTGATATACTATACATAGACAAAAAATAATAATATTTCCTTTAATATTTTAGCCAGAAAAGCTACACCCAGAAAAAATTATGGACTAAAAAGCTGCCAAATTGCCTATTAAACAAATATTTGTTTAATGAGTATTTCTCTGTGTGTAGTTTAAGCATATAAGCGACATCTATAAAAATTCCCTCCTAATTGAAAATAAATTGAGTTGAGACTGATACGTACTCATTACAAATAAAAAGTAAGGAGCTTATTTCAGTCAAAAGAATAAAAATACTCAGCCAAAAATGTATATTGAATTTTCTGACTTTTGGATACTCATTTCTTTTGGTACCCAGGAAAAAAGCAGTTTATACAGCATTCAGATTCTCTAAAAAAATCTTTTAAAATTTTAGAACATTCAAACTTAAACATGTAATCATTTTTCCAGCTTGAAGCACACAATGTATTTTATATAATTTTGTTTTTGCAAAAGCAAATGAATCAAAAGCAAAAAGCTTATAAACAATTTGATGAAATTATTCCACTTGAACTCCATTTGCTATATATATACAGACAACAAGGCAGCGTACAAATAAAATACTACGAATTATAATTAGAGAAGTAATAAAGCAAACTAAACAAGCCAAGTATACCCGCTATGCCTCTTATCAATAACAGGGTAATCGGGTTCGGGTTCGTTCTTTATAAAACGACCTGCTGAAGTTTGGCGAACTTAGTCTTACCGCGACTTTCAATCAGCTACGATGGCAGCCGTGCGCAGTTAGCCAGATTTATTAACCCGCTAAGCAGATGCAACCACTAATCACTACTTAGTATTCGGATTACGCAGCGAGTGTGACGACGGCTTTCAATAACCCGTTTGGTGGCACACACAACGAGCCTAAATAACACTCATTAAGTCCAAAGCGAAAACAAATAAATATAAAAAGGTGAATAGACTTGCGTCGCACGAAATCAAGGCAATACACCTCTGGCTTTGCATACAAAAAACACAACAAAATAATTTATAGTGATATTTGCACAAGTGAATCAAGCTGAAGTTTTACTCCAGTTTAAAGTGTAGAAAAAAGCATCTGTGACACACTGCAAAAATATGTATTAAAGTGCTTTTATGCCGGGATATACCTACAATATATAACCCTGTTATTCCCGATTCGGGCGATTATGATTTGGTCGATTAACGTTCACGAGTTCTGGCCAAATACCATTCAGATAGTGCTATCAACACGGTTTCAAGGCGAAAGCCCCATTAAAAGAACTCCCAACGGGGAAATATATACTAGATTGTATGGGATTTACAGCCCAAATATATCACTATAACCACTTCAAGTGCCTTATTTACAATCCCTGGGCGTGCGTAGTTTACAGCCGATTATCGGAACCCTTCAGTATTTCTTTATTAGCCGGAAACCCGTGTGTGTCAGCTTTCCACGTGCTGGTCAGCCAAAGATGTCATTGGCATTGGAGATCCGTGAATGCCAAGTGCAATGGCCAAGTGCCAGTCCACGAGGATTTTACAAGGCGGCTTTTCCCCGTGGGTTTATCGCTGGTTTCAAGTGGTCGCAAGTCGTCCAGCTTGTCGGGTCTTGATTTAGTTGGCCAAAAAGTGACTTATCTTAGGCCGTTGGACACTTGTCATATCTGCCCACTCGATGGTGGTAACCATTTGATACAGATTAGGCTAAGATTGCGATTCCAGCGATAGACCTACAGTGGGTAACAAACTATACTGGGTTATTTCGAAACTATGAGTAAATCTGGAAGATTCTACTAAATAACAGGGTTTCTCAATGTTCGGTTAAGGCTAACTCTCACAATACTACGGAAAACCGGGTTTCTCAATGACCGGTTAAGGCAAACTCTCACTATACACTTAATTAAAGTATATTAAGTATTATAATGAACCAAAACGATGAGTTACAAGGTTGACGAATCTATAAACTGATAAGCTCCCATTGCATAGACCTTTATTAAGTTAAATCCGAACGTTAACCTTAACCGGAAGATATGGACCTAAAAAGATTTAATATTTAATTTTTATATGCTTATATTAATAAAATTAATAAATTGGTTTCTTTTAGATGTCAGACGACTCTTCGAAGGGGGTCATGAACAATGGCTACGAAATGGATCACGTAAGTTGAACTTAAGCTTAAAAATTATCCTGATACTTATTCTTAATCTTAAATCCATATTCGCAGAAGGAGCTGGACATTCTAGACTCTGATCAGTTTAAGGAACTGCCCTTGGAAAATGTCAAGAATAAGGTCGAGGAAAAGAGTTATTTGGAGAAGAATCCAAAAGTGGCGCGTATTGTGAAAATCTCGATTTATGTACTCATTCACCTGGTTGTTGTGGGTTACTTTTCCTATGCCACCTATCACTATCATGACATCAGTAAGTGAGCCTGAAAAATACCTATAAAATATTTATTAATTGATCCCTTTCCATAGCTAATTACGAATGCATATGGTATATAAACGTTAATCCATTGTGCGGCATTAACTTTTGCACGGGTTATGGAATGCTCCTACTCCTGTTGGGTTTCATTTATCTGTGTCTGTTCTACTATTATGTATTCAAACCGACGGTGGGCCTCAAGATCCACAGAAACTTCCTGAAACCCTGGTCCAAGAGGTGGCACGCTTTTAGCAGGACCAGGTGGGTTTCAATAATTAATTCCAGAGGTTTTGTAATGATTAATTAAAAACCTCTTTGAAAGGTTACTTCTCTTACCAAATTTTCTATAATAACCAGCTGTTCCTTCTCTCCTTCCCCAGGGTCGTCTCGCTGGTTAGCATTGCCATACTCCTGGCCCTTTTGGCCATTTTCGTGTACTTCGAGACCCGGGACCATCCGCAAAAGCTGATGTCACTGGTGGCGCCCTGCTTCTTCATCCTGTGCGGTTACGTTTTCTCCACGAAGCGCAGCGCCATCAAGTGGCGCATCGTGATCACCGGGATCACGTGCCAGTTCCTGCTCGGCATCTTCTGCATCCGCTGGGAGGTGGGCCGCCAGATCTTTGAGTGCCTGGGCAACAAGGTGGCCACCTTCCTGGGCTACGCCACCGACGGAGCTCTCTTCGTCTTCGGCGAATACCTGGTGGGCGCGGATGTGTTCGCCTTCGCCATCCTGCCGGTGATCTTCTTCTTCAGCTTCTTCATCTCCATACTGTACTACATGGGCGCGATGCAGTGGGTCGTGATCAAGCTGGGCTGGATCCTGCAGCAGATCCTGGGCACCACCGTCTGCGAGAGCGTGACGGCGGCGGCCAACATATTCCTGGGCATGTCCGAGAGCCCGCTGCTCATCCGGCCGTACATCAACAAGCTGACCAAGAGCGAGATCCACAGCATCATGGTCTCGGGCTTCGCAACGGTGTCGGGAACCGTGCTGGCAGCCTACCTGTCCTTCGGGGCCTCGGCCGCCCACTTGATCACGTCCTCGGTGATGGCTGCCCCCGCCACGCTGGCCATCTCCAAGCTGTACATGCCGGAGACGGAGGAGAGCCAGACCACGTCCGAGTCCATCGAGCTGGAGAAGTCGTAAGTGTTCATAGTTTAAAGTGGAATTAATAAACTTACAGTTCCTCTGTAAATCTCTCTCTGCAGCCAGGACTCCTCCCTGTTGGATGCCGCATCTAGTGGAGCCAGCAATGCGGTGCCCATTGTCCTGGGCATCATTGCCAACATAGTGGCCTTTGTGGCCTTTGTCGCCTTCCTCAATGGCCTGGTCAGCTGGTTTGGCTATCTGGTGGGTCTGGAGAACGTCGATTTCGAGTGGATCTTCTCCAAGCTCTTCATCCCGCTCGTCTGGGCGATGGGAGTGCCCAAGGAAGACGTCGATATCATTGCGAAGGTGGTGGCCACCAAGACCATCATAAATGAGTTTGTGGCCTACGAGCGCCTGGGCCAATATATAACCGACGAGAAGATCACTGTAAGTCATCTTAGGGCTGAGAGGAGCTTGGAATTTATTTAAAATCCATCTTAAATTACAGGCCCGCAGCGCTGGCATTGCCACCTTTGCCATCTGCGGCTTCGCCAATCCCAGTTCCTTGGGCATCCTCATCGGATCCCTCAGTGCCATGGCGCCCCACCGGCGTTCCACCATCACACAAGTGGCCTTCAGAGCCTTTGTCGTGGGCAGCATCGTCTGCTTTGTGTCGGCCAGCTTTGCAGGCATCCTCCTGCAGGAAGAGGATGAGCGGGCGAGCTACCAAAGGATTTTCGAGAAGTTGGGTCAGAGAAATGGTACACTGTTAAAAGCAGGCAGCTTAAGAAACAGATAATATTAATTCTGAACCATTTAAGGAAAATAATAAACATATTATTTATTAAATATAAAATGGGGCTCGGGTTTGCCTGGATGTACAAGCAAAGCAGCAACTCTGTAGCAAACGGGAGATAGTTTATTTTTAGCAGCACCCTGAGAGAGAGCCAGCTGGCGTTAGTCATCTTTTTATTAGTTTATATTCCTCTAGCCCTGAGATGTTTGTCATAATATACAAATTCAATCCACACTAAAAATGGGAGATCCGCCGCCAGAAGAAGAAGAGGAAGAGAAGCCGCAGCGATCGAAGGCGAGGAGGATTACCTATATTGTACTGCACGTGCTCTTCCATGTCGTATTTATTGCGTACTTTTCAGCGGCCACCACTTTTTACATTCTCTACGGTAAGTGTCCTGCTATAGGAGTTTGGAATGTGATCTGATAGATTGAAGCCAAGCCAGATCAGGAGTCCAATGAGTGCTTTCCACCAAAGAGTTCCGCCCCGGAGGAGCCGGTTAATGAAACCGATACCACAACCATCGAAGAACCATCGAAGGAGTTCGTGCCCAACATTCTGTGCAGGATAAATTTGTGTCACGGCTATGGCTTCCTGATCATATTGTTTTGTGTGTTCTATATACTTTGGTTCTACTACTGGGTGTTCAAGCCCTTTGTGGGACTTAAGTTTTATAACAATTACCTGGAGGGCTGGATCGATGGTTGGATTAGGTTCAGCCGCAAAATGTGAGTGGAGCTGGGTCAGGCCCAAGGATTACTGAAACATTCTCTTAGCTTTAATTTTAATTCATGAACTTCGCGCCTTGTTTAGGGTAGTCTCCGGCATAATGTTGGCCTCGGTTGTGGTCCTGGCCTTGGCCTATCTCGGATACGAGTGTCGCGACAGCGCTGCCAAGGCGTATGGGCTGCTTGGACCAGTGACCTTCATACTGGTCGGATTCGCGTTGTCCAAGCACCACAAGCGAGTCCAGTGGCGGATCGTTACGCATGGCCTGCTTGGACAGTTGCTGCTCGCGATCTTCTGCCTGCGCCTCGATGCCGGGCGTGCCATCTTCGAGTGCGCCGGCGACAAGGTGTCCAAGTTCTTGTCTTACGCCCGGCATGGCGCCCTCTTTGTGTACGGCGAGCGTATCTGCGATGACTTCGTCTTCGCCTTCGCCCTACTGGCGGTGGTTTTCTTCTTCAGCGTGATCGCCTCCATAGCATACTACCTGGGCTGGATGCAGTTCGTTCTGAATGCCCTCGGTTTCCTGTTGCAGGCCACCGTCGGCACCACCGTCTGCGAGAGCGTGAATGCGGCCGGCAATATCTTTCTGGGCATGTCCGAGAGTCCGCTGCTCATCCGGCCATACATCTACCTGCTGACCCTGAGCGAATTGCACAGCATCTGCACCTCGGGCTATGCCTCTGTGTCGGGCACTGTGTTCGGGGCCTTTGTGGCCTTCGGCGCTTCGCCCGCTTACCTGATCACGGCCAGCGTGATGGCCGCTCCGGGCGGATTGGCCTTCTCCAAACTCTTATATCCGGAGACGGAGGAGTCGCTCACCCGAGTCGATAATATCGAAATGGAAAAAACGTAGGTTTAGCACCAATTTCAAATGAATTATAATTCAAGATAATTAATTCTGGTCCTCAGGGATGACAGTTCAATTTTGGATGCGATTGCCAGTGGAGCAGCGGCAGGGCTGATGATTGTGCTCGGCATCGTCTCGAACATCATCGCCATTCTGTCCATTTTCTTCTTCCTGGACTCGGTGACAGAATGGTTGTTCGAGCTGCTCGGACTGAAGGGCATTACCATGCTGTATTTGCTCTCGCAGGCCTTTGTGCCGCTGGTGTTCATCATGGGAGTACCGTACTATGACTGTCAGGACATTGCCATGGTGGTGGCGGAGAAGACGCTGATCAACGAGTTTGTCGGCTACAGGCACCTGGGAGAGTTGATGGAAGATAACAAGGTTGATGTGAGTTTCGCTGATCCTTCTCAAAAGTAAATCAATTTTCATATTATTTTGTACAGGCCCGGAGTGCAGCAATCGCCACGTTTGCACTCTGCGGGTTCGCCAATCCTGGATCCTTGGGCATCCTTGTCGCTTCGCTTACTGCGATGGCGCCCACTAGGCGATCGGACATAGGCCGAATGGCTGTCCGGGCCTTTATTGCCGGCAGCTTTGTCAGTTTCACTTCGGCTTCTTTGGCTGGTGAGTTTGCTCTACACATTATACATTATTTTTCTGTTTATTTAACTTAATTATTATCTGTATTAGGTATTCTCATTGATGACAAGTATAAGGACGGCAGTTCCCCTAAATTTTTAGTCGCAGAGAAAGAGTTAAACTTCCTAGATCATGTTATAATTAATGTTTAGCATAGTCACTATATAAAGAAAACATGTTTTAATAAAGCTACGTACTCAGACACGCCACAAAGGTTCCTAAGCATTGAGTCAAAACGACTCGCGCTGCTTAGGAACACTCTTCGCGTGTCTGAGTACGTAACCTAAGTTGTAGACACCTCATTTTGTATTACACGGTCACATTAGTGACCAGTTGGTATAATGTTATCCATAATAGTCCTAACGCATAAAACTAAGCTAAATTTTTAAGAAAAGAACATACGGTCACTTTGGTTTGGCGAATAAGAACGATCAGCAAGTGAAAAATGGAGAATAAACTGAATCATTAGAAATAAAATCAATCCACCGTTGTTAATTTGAAATAAAAGCCTGGGAGTTTACAAGTCAAAGTCTTGGTAATAAACTGCTCAAATTGGCCATAACCTTTCTGTGCAGTTCAATTTCGGCGGCATCGAAGGTGTCCCTGCTGCATTGGCTTAACTTAAGGGAGCCCTCGTACAGGTCTTGCAGAATCTGCTTGGGTATACGTTCTTCTCCTCTCTTACGCTTCAGGCTAGCTTCCGGCTGGCATTTGTGCTCCGCCTTGCGGCAGTAACTCGATTTATCTAGCTCCTGGCAAGTGGGATCTATAGAGGAGTCCAGAATCTGGGGTTTCCCTAGCATAGCCTCCAAGAGAGGCTGCACTTCTTCGCTGATGCAGTGACGCGCACTGAATGCTCGCAGTTGGGCATCGTTGCTGGATTTGCAGGCGGCAAGGAACTTCTGCCGCTGCCAGTTGGTACAGCCAGTAACTAGAGCGAGGCCTCGTAACACCAGCAATTGGGTGGCAGGATCCACAGTTGACAGCAGCCTAAAGTAGGAACTCACAAAGGTGGAGCTCTTGTCAAGGCTCATCAGTTTCTTGGCCATGTCAGTTGTACGTTTCAGCCACTGGCCACAGTCGGTCTGACCTAGTTGCGCCAGAAGGTTGAGAACAGCAACCTGTAAGTAGATCGAAGGTTAAAGAAGAGTTCTTTGATTAAGGGGTATACTTACGATTTCGTAGTAGTTGCCTATGTTTGTTGGCACATCAGATGTAATGTCGTCCAGGTGCTTCAGTAGCTTCCTTCCTATTTGAGCACTGGAACCAGCCACCGCCGTAAGTTGGCGGAAGTTCCGGAAGCTTAAAGTGGGAAGTTTCTCCCTTCCCATGCAGTGGAAGTACTTGAGGAAACGCTGCACATGCCATTGGCTTGGGTTGTGGGAGAACAAAGCGTAAGAGTTGTTGCACTTATTCCAGAAACTGACAGCCTGCTCGATGGCATTGCTCTCCCAGCCTTTGTTCACTTCTCTCAGGCTGTAAATTAAGCATTAAATATGGCATAAATAATAGGAGAACAACTACTAACCGAAAACAGACCATTAGGACATCAGCACACGCCTGAGATATGACTATATCCCTTTGAAATAAGCCAGCATAAAAGTAGTTATGTAGGATTTCGTTTTCTAGCAAATACAAAAGACTGCCAAAGGCCTCAATTACTCGCTCATAGTTCTCGGCATGGACAAAGTTGGAGGCATCTGGGGGATAGTCAAGGGCTTGATTGAATGCCATAATAATGTATTTTTTGGATGTTCTCACCGCTAAACAAATACTCAAATATTTTCTGCAGCAATTGGTAAGTATTTGGCGTGACATCCGTGCCGTCTATGCATACCACAGTGACAAAATCCAAGCAAAGGTCAAAGGCATCCTCTTCCGTATCCAGAATATAAGAAACATACTAACAAAAAAATGTATAGTTGCATTAAGATCAAATCAATCAAAGGAATAAAGGCAATTCTTACCGTTTGAAAGTCATCTAAAAAATAAACAAGCTCAAAGAGATTGAGTACATACGGCTTAACATATGTGGATAGAAGCTGTTGAATATCTTTACCCAGATCCTGATCAAATCCTCTAAAAGAGATATTTAGAGATTAGTATTTGGTTATTCCTTGTGCTTCAACTTACGTTTCAGTGAATAATTCCACGAGGCGAGCGTTAACAAGTTCGTCAAGTGGCATCGCACCACCGACTCTGAATATCTCTAGTAGATTTAGCAGGTAAGTTCGTGTGACCTTTAGATACTCCTCAATCTTTTCCAACGGAACAGCGACGGTTTCCTGAAAGTAACCATTATTTGTTAGCTAAAAGTAATGCTTAAAATAATGCTGATATTACGAACTTTCTTGTGAACCGTCTCCAATTGACTGCAAACCGAGTCACAAAGATGTACTAGAGTGTCCTTCAACCACTCGGGCATCTCCTTCTCCTTCTCGGGCTGCTGCTTTATTAACTCCAAGTAGTGAACGCACATAAAGGTCATCGTCTCACTTGTCTTTATGGATGCTTGCAAATAGGTAATTCTTTCTCCCAAAAATTCGGCAATGGCACTCATTCCTTGTATCACTGGAAAGCGTAAATGGGAGAGGTTAACATGCGTTAGAAATATTTATAACGAAAAAGTAACTTACGGGGAATAATGCGAAAGTTGACAGCTTTCGATTCCGCGGTGTTGTCTTTTAGAAACGAGAGCACAATCAAATGCAGTTCGACGCAGATCTTTAGGACACTTCTGTAAGTGGATACAAGATTAGCCAAATGGATCTGGACCTCTTGGTGTACATAAGTATGTATCTTACCGATCGCTGCAAAATTTATTGATCATGGTAAAGAAGAAAAAGGCCAGGCTATGTACCAGACGTTCGCCGCCCTTCAGTATTTGATCCTTATAGGTTGTTGCAAAGTTAAGAGCCTCTGTCGAGATGGCAAGACGATCGTATTTCGGATCATCTGCAACCTGAAGATGTCAAGTTAAAATAAACTGAACTAAAAGTAATTATGCAATACCAACCATTCCCAGCCAGGACCACATTTCCTTGATCGCATTGACGCAGCACACCGCTTCATCCAAATAGGCTCTTAACAACTTATTTAACCATAAAAGCAAAAGATCCGCTGGATTCGCGGAATCGTTTGTCAGAGATTCATTGCAGGTCCTGATGGCCGTTTGCACGTCCACCAGAATGATGATATCTTCTTGGTCTATAGCCTGCAGCTCGCTGAAGGATACCAATATAGCTTCTGCCGACATTTTAGCGGTAGGTGTAGAGTTTGGTTTAGTTTAAATGTAGTTTTTGTATTTCTTATAAAAATATTGCGCCATTTCAAACTAGTGCTGCCAACTCAGGTACTTTTTTGTGTCAGATCTACCGAATGGGGCTGCCAACCTGATGTAAAGCAGTATGCTAAACCATCATCTGGCAACACTGGCTCTAGTGCACGTTGTTTTCATTTGTTGTATTTCGTCGTATTTTTATTTTTAAAAATGCAGCGAAAGGAGGTGAATCCTTTCCAGGCACTGGGCCTGCGACCCTGGCTAGTGAAGCAGCTGACCAAGCTGGGTAATGTCAAGAAACCTTTCTACAGGAAAAGTATATTAATTATTTACTGCATTTTAGGCCTGAAAGGAGCGACTCCCATCCAGCAAAACTGCATTCCGGCGATCTTGTCGGGCCAGGATTGCATCGGAGCAGCCAAGACAGGATCGGGAAAGACCTTCGCCTTTGCGCTGCCCATTTTGGAGCGACTGAGCGAGGAGCCCGTGAGCCACTTCGCCCTAGTGCTGACTCCGACGCACGAGTTGGCCTATCAGATATCCGAGCAGTTTCTAGTGGCCGGACAGGCGATGGGTGTACGCGTGTGTGTCGTTTCCGGCGGCACTGACCAGATGATCGAGAGCCAGAAGCTCATGCAGCGGCCGCACATCGTCGTGGCCATGCCCGGTCGCCTGGCGGATCATCTTACCGGCTGCGACACCTTCTCCTTCGACAATCTTAAATACTTGGTGGTGGATGAGGCCGATCGCATGCTGAACGGTGACTTTGACGAGAGCCTGTCCATCATCGAACGGTGTTTGCCCAAGACGAGGCAGAACTTGTTCTTCTCCGCCACCATGAAGGACTTTATGAAAGAGTCCAGCATATTTCCCATCGCCAAAGATGTGAGTTTATTGGTAAGGATGTTATAGACCCCCGTTGACTAACCTCCGTCTGTGTAGTGTATGGAGTGGTCGCAGGACTCTGATGTGGCAACGGTGGACACGCTGGATCAGCGTTATCTGCTGTGCGCTGACTACGATCGCGACATGGTGCTGATTGAATCGCTGAGGAAATACCGCGAGGAGAACGAAAACGCCAATGTGATGATATTTACAAACACAAAAAAGTAAGTGCCTGTTTCATTAGAAGCAAAATCCGTGTAATAAACACTTTATTAATACTTTCAGATACTGTCAGCTGCTATCGATGACCCTAAAGAGCATGGACATTGACAATGTATGCCTGCATGGCTTCATGCGGCAAAAGGAGCGCGTGGCTGCTCTGAGTCGCTTCAAGTCGAACCATATTCGCACTCTGATAGCCACAGATGTGGCTGCCCGAGGCCTGGACATACCCAGCGTCCAGCTGGTTATCAATCATATGCTGCCACGCACACCCAAGGAATACATCCATCGTGTGGGCCGGACAGCCAGGGCGGGGCGCAAGGGCATGTCCATTTCCATATTCCGCTTTCCCCGTGACCTTGAGCTGCTGGGCGCCATCGAGGAGGAGATCAACACAAAGCTTACCGAGCATCCCATCGACCGTGAGCTCTCTTACTAATTTGGCAAATAATTTTTTGATTAAATCATACTTTGTATCCTTTTAGAGCGCATGGTGGAGCGCATTTTCATGCAGGTGAATGTCACACGCCGCGAGTCCGAGATGCAGTTGGACAACAACGACTTCGACGAGCGCGCTCAAAACTACAGGCGCAAGACGTGGATAATGGAGGGCAAGGATCCGGATGAAATGGAAGCGCTGTAAGCTTTCTAAATCAGCCTTTCCCTTGAATTATATTAACTTGTCTTATGCTTCTTACAGCTATCGTAAAAAGCAGAAGGATAAGTTGAAGGAGATACGAAGGAAACGTAAACTGCAGCAGGCAGAGTCGGCAGCTAGCGAAGAGGGCAAGGCTCTGCTGCAGGATGAGCGCTTCAAGTCGGTGGACAGCGCTCGCTTTGAGAAGAAGGGCAAGGGACGAAGGCAAGCCCCCAAAGCTGAGACCGATAAGAAGCCACTGAAGCGGCTCAACAAGGGCAAACCCGCTGCACCAAGTGGCAAGAAGAAACAGAAAACACAAGTCAAAGGGAAGCTTAAGTAGTGATTTTTAAATATACGTTTATGTTATAGCAAAATAACTTTTGAGCTTACACTGCTAAGTAGTTGCAAAATGCACACTTAAATAATTTCCAAAATTCGGACATGCCAGGGCTAGGATCACTGGATTCGTCAGTCGTCAGTCTAGGGCGATTGTCAGCAGGGCATCCTCGGGATGGACCTCCAGCAAGGCTTTGGCGCCGTCATTGAAGGGATACATAATGCTGCCATCTATTACCAGGTCTGTGGAGAAAGACAATTCCATGTAAATCATTCCTCGCAAGCTGGTATTTCCTATACTCACTGGCATCGAGGCAGTGTGACTTGACGAACACACTCTGGACAAAGTCGCGCTCCTTGAAGGACTTCGGCATGGGCCATACTCCCACGCAAATCTGCTCCCGGATCGAATAGCAGAGCCTTGGATCATCGGGCGCAAAGAGCAGGTTCCTGTTATACCGCTGGGCGATCTCTTCCGCGTTCTCCAGCAGACTCTTCACTTCCTTCGAACTACCGTTGGGCAGCGACTGCAAAAGATCCTCCACGTACTGTCTGGTGATGCGATTGATGCTGGTGTGCCACGACGTTGAGCCCGTGCCCGTGCTCACGCATAGCCCCGAGCACTTGGTCTTGTTCACCACATCCTGGTGGTCCAGCACCAGCTGCAAGTGGGAAACTCGGGCTGAGAGGTGTTCCCCGATGAAGACCTGTGGCAAGACACAGTTTGAAGTTAGGAAAATATAAGGTTATTGGGGTAATCACCTCATTGAGAGCCAAGTAGGGAATAATGCGCTTCATTTTGGCCTTGTACTTGCGAGCCATGTTCTCGTCCAGCATCTCAGGTCTGGTGGTCACCTGCTCCATCTTAACCTCGGTGTGCCGAAAGAGGTCCATAGATTCCGGGATCTCGCCGTTGTTACCCAGCAGCGTGGTGCGCACCCTCGAGCGATGCATCCACTTGAAGTCGCCCTGTCAGGGATTCAAAAAATTGTTCAGGAAATATTTTAACTAGAAGGTACTGAGGAACTTACGCTCTTGATGCGAGACACCGCATCGGCGGGATTGTCCGAGTAGTGTTTGGGCAGCATGAGCCGTCCCTCCGAGTGCAGCGGATCCGAATTGAATCCCACGATCGGCGTCTTCTGCTGGCTGAGCGCGAACAGTGGACTGGCGCGGCCGGCGGATAGAAGGAACGTGCCATCGCCGCCCACCGGCACGATGACGTCCGCCCATCTCATGACATCCTTGCTCAACGAGCTTCTAAATTCAAGTCTGCTCGTTTAGTAAAGTCAACACAACGGGCGGATTGGTGGCATGGGAGGAGACGCGCAAGAGTGTGGTTTGGTGAAGATCATTTGTAGCGGGTAGTAGTCACAGATCGGAGATACATATAAAGTATAGTATGTAATGTGTATGCGACGAGGCGACAAGACTTGCAACACAACAATGGGAGCAGTGATGGGAGGAAACTATTTAGTACATTTTCTGAGCCTCGTTATTTTAATTTTTTTTTTATCTTTTCAGCCTTGACAATTAAATAGAGAAATAAATAAATGAAAAAGGACAAGGCAACTATGCTTTTTTTCTAAGAAATTTCTTGAGAATTCTTTAAATTCGTTATTATATTCGAATGAAATAAATCTAAAATTCTTCCTAGAAAACCTCAATTTAAGGTCGAATAAAAATGACTAAATATAAATAAAATTAATTTTTTTTAAGTAAACAATTTCATTAAAAAACAAGTAAGAAAGCTACAGTCGACTGTGCTCGACTGTCAGATACCCGGTACCTAAACGTTTGCGCTTCACACTAAAAGGCAAATTAAACATACATACATTGGCGCCATTATATCGCACGGCCAAGGCTCGAATGCGCCACCTGTCGGCTACAGCTTGCAACAGCAGTGCCTTAGGGCGGTGTGTTAAAATTCAAACCTTATTGCTAATATCTCCCATGTTTATCATCCGATTTTATTGAAATTTTCAGGAAACGTCCGTCTCTATTTTATTAATTTATTGTATCTATTAACTTTAAGCCGAAAATCACGCATATAGCTAATATAACGTTTTTATGATTTTCAGGGGCTGAAGTGGGCGTGGCCAAATTTTAAAACAAACTTGATCTGCGTGCAACAGATTCCAATGTTGTCACCAAATTTGGTAACGCTAGCTCTTATAGCCTCTGAGATCTGTTGTTTCACACGGACAGACAGACGGACAGACGGACATGGCTACATCGACTCGGCTGGTGACGCTGATCAAGAATATATATACTTTATAGGGTCGGAGATTTCTCCTTCTGCCTGTTACATACATTCTCGGTTGGCACTAACTTATAATTCCCTTGTACCCTATGGTTACCGGGTATAAAAATACAACTTAAAAAGACCGTGTACCCTTTTTGATGTGAAGTACCTTGCACCATCCCTAGGCTAAGAAAGAACTGTACCCTTCCCATCACTGATTATGCGGACGCAGTGGGTTTGGCTTTACGCACCTGCTGGCCAGCTTCACCTCGCAGCCCACGTTCTCGAAGCTTTGGACGACACGCCGCTCAAAGTCCTTGTGCAGGTTGTGAAGGTACAGGACCATCTCCACGTCGGTGCCACGATCGCGCAGCTTCTGCTCCAGCTGCTGCCGCGAAAGCTGCGGATTGCGCAGTTGTTCGAACTCATAGCGCGACAACTTGGTGACCACCAGAGCCCGTTTAAGCTTGAAGTTGGTCGGCGTGAAATTGGCACTATCTGCAAAAGTCCAAAGGGAAGAATTTAGTTAGTTGGATCTTTGTGAGGCACCGGTGGCAGGCAATTTACTCAACCCCTTTGATAGAAGCCTCCTGGAAGCCATAAACATTTTATGCAAAGAAAAAAAATGCAAAACAAATCGATTGGAAAAACCCGGAACAGCTGATGCCCAGCACAGTGGGCACAAAAAGTATTCCGATTGCTGTCATTCTTCACTGACAAAAACAAATTCGGAGAAGCTGCTGTTTATGTCAATTTTCCCTAGAATATAGAAAACTACGAGTACACATAATATGTACAAGTCTGAATAATCACAAAAAGATAGATACAAAATAATTGAATTTGAATTTACAAGTCCACAAAGCCCTTTACTTTAATTTGTCATATGGATTTAGCAAAATAGCAGTATCATCACAACTTTTCATTTTCGTTTTGGAAATCTAAAGGAATAACAACACTGGAACCATATGCACACAGTTCAAGGTCCAATCATACTTTTTGGCCGAATACTTTTGCCCAGCACTGTATCCAGAGAAAGTTCATCGCAACAAAGAATTTGGCGAATAAAAAATATTACTGATTATCTGCGGCTTGGCCGGCCGTCAGCGGCGATTAAGGCCTGTCAAGGCGAGCCTACGGGGTGGTGATATAGGATTATGTTTATTCCCGCACATGCCTATAGCTGATAATAAAAGCGGCAACGAAAACACTGATAGATAGGTGGTGATGTGTGTAATTAATGTACAATCATAAGTACATAAGCAGAAATTGCGCCTTTTCAGCCACTTCACTCCGATCCGATCCTTACCTTTGGCAAATTGTCGCAGAAACTGCTTCGACTTCAACATGCTTGGCACTACTGGCGAAGACGAAGAACAACGAACATTTAGGAAACTTATTGAATTTTATTTCGTATTCTTTGGATGAAATCAACTAAGCTCTACAAGTAACTAAAAGAGATGTTTCGGTGCTTCCTTTTCTTAGCTGTAGCTGCGCCTTTCGGCCTTTAACCAATAATAACAAAATAACAAAATTGCCCTCCGTGAGGCGTTGTTCTACATTCGATAAAGCACATACACATTTAAATATGTGTGTTAATAAGTTGAGGTTAATGTTTAGAACGATCCGGAGTTACGATCACTGCTCACTATCCCGCTAGCCGTTCGTTCCCGTCCAGCATTTTCACGTCCACGTTCCGACTGCTTGGCAGATTTACTGATTGATTATTACTCTGTTTCTTTTTGGTGCTCTTCCATCGGCACCTCGCTTATGTATGAAAAATCGCCTTCGCTGTAAATTTATCGCCGTTTGTTTCTATTTTCGTCCGCTTTCGCTTCTCACATCTCGCCCGTCCGTGTGTACTTTTTGTTGTGCATTGCTGATAAGCGGCTGCCCAGCCTGCTCTTATCAGCCGAAATACGTATTGTATATAGTAGCCTCCTCCCTCCGTCGACAACTTCATGCGGTGCCATTCACCACCAGCCTCAGCACCATCTTCTTCTTACCCCACGGCGGCGCACAATTCACACAAGATAAGCTTTCCGCCAAAACTTAATTCAAATTTGAACCCGTCGTTCGAATTAAACTTAAAGTAACTTATAATAAATTGACTCTCTAGGTCAGAATATCTGTCGTCGGCTCAATTAATCGGCTCCGTTCATCGCTTTCTTATTCTAGAATAAAGGTACAGTTATAGGAGATTTGCTTAAAACAGCTAATTTAATGATTTTACCTTGAAGAATTCCGGAGTAGCTTGAGTGTCGTTGTTGCGCACAGCGCTCATCATCAACATGATATGGCGAGCCACCTGTCGGGCGGAGCAGTCTTCCGGAGCGGGCCCATCCACATCTATTGGATTGGATGCACCTCCAGCAACATTTGCATCGATCAACAATGGCATTGTGGTTTGGTAGCGAGCGTACGATCTATCAAAGGAGCGGTTGTCCGTAAGATTGGAGACCGAGTCAATCATGGAGGTGATGGTGTTTGAGAAACCCATGTTGTTGCGCATTGCCGGAGGATTTTGTGGAATAGTCTGTACATTATGGTTCATTGGTACGTTGGCTGCTGACTGATCCAAATTGGTATTGTCCCTGAAGGAGTTATATGCGGAGCGCATGCGTTGCTCCATGCTCGTGTTGCGCCCCTGCTGCTGGCCACGATTCTGGTTAACACCCGGCTTATTATAATTCCCATTGTGGTTGCGATTCCAATTGGGCTTCTTGGGCCAATTTCTTTTCTGCCAACGGTTTTTGCAGCCGAGATCCAGTCGCGACTTCACGTTGGACTTTTGTCCAGCATTGGGCTGCGGTCGGTTGCCGTTATGGCGCCACTGTTGGGAGCTGGAGCTATCGCCCTTCCACGGCGACGACTCGTCGCAGTACGTCCTATTGAAGTCAGCCATCTCGTAATTAATCTGGCTGACGTTCGAATTGTAGTCGCTTTCGGCGCTGCCCTTCGGAGAATTCGTCACCGAGTCGGCCACTACAACTACCTCATCTTCGTCATCGTCACTGTCTCCTAGGTCTTTGTAAGACCTCAGGTGGCCTGCTTGGCGGTGGCCCACCTGCCGATGGACTGCTTGTCTAGCCTGGCGGTGGCCATCCGGGCGGCGGCTTTTGCCACTCGAATATCTCGCCGGTATGAGCGGCTTCGGATCAACACAGTCGGTATAATAGTCGTCTGTCGGTGCAGAAAACACAATTAGACGGACATTCGCGTATATAATTACCTAGTAACCCACCCAATGACATAATCGATGCTACGGCGTTGAAAGTTGTCATTTTGTTGCCCAATCACTCTTCCTACTCCGTCAATAAAACCAGAAATCTGCAAATTAAAACACTCAGTTTGTCAGAGAAAGCCTTCGCAGAAAACAGTTAGAATTGTCGCGCTGATTAGTGCTGGGTCGACCGTTGGTAAATGTATCGATACATCGAGTGTATGCGTGAGCTTTTTTTTGTGGGATCACACTGGCCCCGTGTTCATACGGATCCATTCTTGTATTTATGTATAAATGTAGCATTCCTGATGTGGAGCCCTAACAATAAAAGCTAATCTTAAAAATATATAAAGCAAGTATCATTTTAAAATGATAATATC
This sequence comes from Drosophila rufa, assembly GCA_018153105.1. NCBI lineage: Eukaryota > Metazoa > Arthropoda > Insecta > Diptera > Drosophilidae > Drosophila > Drosophila rufa. The sequence goes on from JAECXS010000002.1 coordinate 9,274,750, forward strand.
GTTTTATTTAAAATAAGTATCATTTTATTTATTACATTTTAATTTTTAAATATTAAGTTGAAATAAGGTACATTTCTTAAAAATATGTATGTGCTTTATAAGCCACAATCCACAAATCTCTTCACAAAAACAACATTATTTACATGAGCGAAATACTCGAAATACAACTAATAAGATGGGTTGATTTTCACTCCAATTTTATTTACTTATTTAAATTTTTAGTTGCAAAGCTAATCATATACATGTTTTTTTAATATATCGCCATATTGTCAAGAATAGAGCTGTGTGTTCCATCAAGACTATTACGATACTATCGCTCCATAAAAAACATCGCTCCAAAACATCGATAGTGCAGCCGAAAGGCATCCCATCTCTAATATCGATATTGCAATCGATTTTTTCCCGGCTCTACTCTACAGCAGCCAACTTAACTCGTGTCACTTTTGAAAAAACGTGGAGCGAACATCTTCGTTCCCAAAATAGGCGAACTAAAAATGTAAGTACATAGTATTAAATAAACCAAATAGCCGGCGATTGCAGCGATTATAACTGCGAATAGAGTTCGATTGGCTTGTTTGCAGAACTCAATGTTGCAAGATTAAGTTGTGGTGCGCAGGGCAATGCTCTTTACCGATTGCAACTCAAATTGCTGTCACGTGGTTCAGGATGCTCTGCAGCCTCGACAAATAACTAAATAATAGAAACCATAGCTAAATTATACGTTTGGTTTTATTACAGGTGATGCAGATATCTTGGGGTGCTGCGTCCATGTGCCGGCAATATGTGAAATGGTAAGTCAAAAGCACACTTAACTACATAATGATTCCTACGCGCGAACACGAGTCGCTGGTGTAAAGAAACTCCACTTTAGCTAGTGCTTTTTTACTTGTTCGTAGATAAAATGTACTTTGCCCAAGCATAACCCAAATTTGAAATTCCTTAATTTGCGGTGCATATTTTTTTCGTGAAGCCGACATTTTAATTATCATAAATACAGTTTTTTTTTTTTTTCCATTTCTTGTGGAGATACTTATGTACACCTTTTTTTTTACAGAAACAAAATGGAGGTTTTCTTCCCAACACGTGCGCCCTGAAAATATGTTTTCTATAAAGGTATGTATACTAATTAGATCTTTTTTGAAGTCAAGGGATCTTGTGATGAATTAAACTTTCACCATCTTTCGACTGAAAAAATGTTTTGATGCTATATAAGTTTTCACTGATTTAATGCTGTCATTTTAAGTTTTTTTTTTTTTTTTCGTATCTCGAATTTTTAACAAGATTAGCTTATTTTGGGATTTAATAAATTAAACTAATATATTTTTCCAGAAACCAAAACAAAATGGAGATGTGTTCTGCATTTGCTTCTTGAATCAGACTGATTAAAAGGTATGTATTTTTTAATTTAGACTGAAAGGCCTGGCAGCGCTTGTGATGAATGAAACTTTCACCATCTTTCGACTGAAAAAATTTATTGATGCTATATAAGTTTTCACTGACTGTGCCGCCAATTCAAGTCTATATTTTGTAAGCCCATTAAAAAACACGATGTAACACATTATTTTCTATATTATATAGCAGGAATAGCAGGTGCAGCATGTATAAACTCGAGATGTTAAATATCCGATAAATAGATCAGAAAAGGTAATTAACAATTTAATATTTATAAAAAAGAAACAGCCATACTATGATGATCTTATAATCTATTTTCTGACATCTCTAATGAACCGTTGTGATTCAAAACAGTTATAATTATTTACTGAAGTCTTTTAAAAAATTTTAGTATTCAATTTGTGTTAGACAAAACTGATGAGAACTTTCCTCATTTACAGATATATTGGTGAACTAACTGGGAATGGAATGCCGCCGTGGAGACTGAACGTATTTAAAGAAAGGTAATTTATTGTTTAATTTATACATTACCTCGAATTTCAATGATGCCTATAAACTTTCTGACATCTCTAATGAACCGTTGTGATTCAAACTATTTAAATATATTTTACTGATGATTTTTACATCAGTCTTGAAGAATATATCATATTGAGTCAACTAATTGTACGATTTCATTTTTTCTAGGGGCTCGGCATGCAGATGTTACCAGTTATATCATGGATCAGGAGCATAACCGATCTAGGTTAGTACTCAAATGGTTTATTTTTCCTAATTCCAACTCAATGATGATCACTTAAACCATTCACAGACACCATATAAAAGTCAAGCGCTGACAAGCTTCTCCAATATTTTTTTGGAGATAGGGAGTCTTGCTTGGCCGGTTATGGGCCCTGGTTAAAAACTTGGCACTGAGTCTTAAAATATATTTAGAAAATATTCAAGCTTCCTGGCCAGTTTACTAATCGTTGTTTTTCCTATCTTTGCAGATTCGACGCGGAAGCCCAGAGTCCTCGGATTCAACTTGAAACATCTAAATATATTAAATAAAAATAAACTTTCTTGCAAATGTTAAAAATCGTTTTTTACTAAATTTGCGCGCTCTCGAAGGGCCAGCTCCTGGTCCTGCTTGGCGATCATGCGATCGCCCTTGGACTTCTTGCCTATGCCCAACTTGGGGAGGCCACGGTTCAGGCCCTCGAGGAGAACGCACGCCTTGCAAGGCTGCTGCGACGAGACGAAACTGCACCGAGTGCATATTCCGCGCACGGGCTTCTTAACGGTGTCCTTGAAGCGCAGCTGCTCGCCGGAGTAAATGATATCCATAATCACGGCGGGTCGCACCTTCTCCAGATCCTTGAGGAAGGCTCGGGCATGGCCACGATATGCGTTGGGGGCAAAGACGCACTCCGTCGAGAAATACACCAGCTTCTTGTAGTGGGCGTACATCACGATCTCCTTCTCGTAACTGTATTTGAGTGGCTTCACCCGGGGTATGGAGTCCTCGCCGCCCCCGGTCCGAATGTCCGTGCAGCGCCTCAGGCGAGCAGTGTCTCCGCGGAGCACGTTCATCAGCACCGTCTCTGCGATATCATCGGCATTATGGCCCGTGGCTATGCTGTCCACGCCCAGCAGCTTGGCTCCGCGATCCAGCGCCTGTCGCCGGAACACGCCACAAAACGTGCAGTTGTTGGAGCGCCCGATCTGCGCCACAATGCGGTCCATTGTCCAACCATACAGCTCCTCGTAGGAGAGGATCTTCAGGGGCATCTGGTAGTCGTCGCGATTCTGTTTGACCGTCTCCAGACTGTCGTCCCGATAGCCAGTGATGCCCTCATCTATAGAGAGCAGCACCAGGTCCAGGCCGTAGTCATGACGCTCGTTCAGCAGTTTCAAGCTAGAACAAAAGGGATTACGGCGATTAGGGGTGAAGAATGGGGGCAAACCGGCTACTTACACATGCGCCAGGACTGTGGAATCCTTGCCTCCACTGGCCGCCACGGCCACCTTCTCGCCACGCCGGAACAAATTGCTGGAGGAGATCGTGTGATGGATCTCGGCCTCGAAGGCGGCAAAGAAGCATTCCTTGCACAGCGCATCGCCGGTTTTGGGGCGCTTAAAAAACACAGGAAATTACCAGGAGTTACTTCGGGATGTAGTCAAGGACTCACCTTTAAGGCAGCTCGATTGCCGCACTGGGATTTGCAGTTTATGGGCATTTTAAATTACATTAATTTCACAATTTATTTACTATCGTGGTTTTGTTGCAGCTGTTTGACCCCTTTCAACACTGATTTTCTGCACACATTTTGCAGCACTAAACGAACAAATAAAAACCAAAAACATAAACATTACACGCAATGAGTGCCGCAAAGGAGTTAAAGGCCCTTCTTAAGGACATCCGGGAGACTATCAAGCTGGGCAAGCATGCCGAGGCCATACCCAAGTGCCAGGTGACATCACCGCTACAGGGTATCTGGTATTCTGTCATTTCAAAGGCGATTTTCATTGCAGCGCCTGCTGAAAGAGGATCCGAAAAACGCCATGGGCTACCTGTTGCTGGGCGCCGCCTACCAGAATCTGGACAAAGCGGAGGCGGCCAAGAACCTAAGGAAGTGCATAGAGTACACGGAAGGACCTCCCACTGCGGCGCTCCTGGGACTGGCCAACTGCGCGCCCAGCGGCGAGCTACCGGAGATCTATGATCAGCTGGCGGATCTGCAACCGTAAGGAACAGTGGGATAGTGAAGCTCTATTTTATCTTTAATTTGTAGAGAGCAATCCTTGGACTTTCTGGAGAAGCTTTTCACCCTGGCCTCCGATGCTAGTGTGGCCCCCTCTTGCTTTGCTGTGCTGAAAAAGAGATCTCGGAACAAAGAGGACAAGAACTATGCCAAAATCCAGGAGTACCTGGGCCGCATTTGGTTCGCAAATGATTTGGAAATCAGCCCAGAGGACACGCAACTAGTAAGTTAAGACCGACTGCTAAATATGTACCTTTAATACAATATTATTCCCATCCCAAGTACAAAGCAACGATGGAAGCTCTGCTGGTTACCTCGGAGCCAAGTGCTCAGAGTGTGGTCTACAAGCGCTACCTGAAATGGCTGTACAAGGAGAAGGATTACACGTCCTGTGTGCGCCACGCCTGCAACATGACAGCATCGCATCCCAAGGACGTCTACGGCTACGAGTGGATATGCAAGACGTACTGCGAGAACCACGACCAGCCCAACAGAGATCTCTGGCAGCAGGAACTGAAGCATCCCATCCAGGTGTACGTCGAGCAGTTGCTGGAACTGAATCCCAACTCCAATTTGGCTCTACTGATCCGGGCTCTGGATCTCTTTGCTGAGGGACAATTCGTCACCGCCAGACAGTTGGTGCTGCGGGCCCAGCAAAGTCATCCCACCTACAAGGAAACGCTGGAGCTGCTGGCGCGCATTCACATGGAGCTGGGTGCCCATAAGTTAGCCCTGCAGCTTTGGCAGCAACTTGGCCAGGAACACGCTGCTCATGCCGAGTGCTTATCCCATGAAAAGGAGCCATCCAAGCTGAGGGAAGCGGTTAGGATGCTCGGAACACTCAAAAAGTGCGAAGGGAATGTCAAAGCTTTGGCTCGGTGAGATAAAGGGATAATACTGGTTTTAGTTCAGGAATTATCAATGAATTTCCCCCTACAGATGCTACTTTAAGCTGGGTGAGAAGGAGCTGCTACAGGATATACCATTGGATGAAGTCTCCAAGGCAGAATTTCTACTGTGAGTAAGGATCAGCTGCCTTAAAGGTATCTTATAACTCCCTTCTGTAGATCCTCCACTGAAGCTGTTCAGGCCATTGCCAGCCACGAATCCTTTGACGCCCACTTGCTCTGTGGCAAGCTGCACTTGGAGCTGAAGAACTACACAGATGGCCTAAACCGCATACTGAAGGCCACTCGACTGCGTCCGCACTACGCCGAGTGCTTCGACTATCTGGGCAGGCTGTATCCGCTGGCCACGGGCGACTTGGCCCGAGCCCGGAAGTGCTACGAGAAGTGCATTAGCCTCAACGGCCTGGCTGAGGAGGCGGTGGATGCCCTGAGCTTCATCTACCAGGAGCTGGGCGAGGAGGAGCTGAACGAGACGTTGCTGCTGAACACCCTGCGGCACCTGAGCAGTGGGGAATCCATACGCCTGCAGTATAAGCTGGGACTGCACTTCCTGCAAGTGAAGAAGTGGGATAATGTAAGTGATTAGCTAGGGATCTGTAAGGGAAAGTTCTTTTAAAGTTGTATTGCAGGCAATCCAATGCTTTCGCATTGCCATTAAGCACGATTCCCTCTGCATTGTCTACTGGGAGTCGCTGGGGGATGCCTATGCGGCGCGTGGATCCTACAACTCGGCCATTCGGGTCTTCCAGAAGATACTCGAGCTGTGCGCGGACAACAGCTATGCCCTGCTCCAGATAGCCTCCATCAAAACGGTGAGGAGAAAGCAAATGTAACTCTATTTTATTCATTTAAATCTGAATTTAAACTTGCAGACTATTCGCATGTATACCGAGGCCATTGAGGACTTCGACACGCTTTTGAAAAAGAATCCAACTTACCTGCCAGGACTACGAGGCGCTGCCGAGGCACACATTGGCATGGCCAACAGTCTGAAGACTCAGAACTTGTACGGGAGGGCCAAGGAGCATTTCCAGTTGGCAGTGGGTCATCTTCAAGGGTTCGTCATGGCTAGGCCTCGCTCAAAATGAATTAATTAAAATGTTTAATATATTTACAGCGCCTTCCTTCAGCCTGAGGCTCAGGGCATGATCTGGCTGTGGCGTCTCTCGGCCAGCGTGTTCGTTCAGACTGCCCAACTGCCTCTATCCCTGGCCAACTTGGATGTGGCCGGCAGCCTGGCCAAGCGCGAGGAGTCCATTGCTTATCTCTCGCGCAAGGATCTCCTGCTGCTGGCCCAGCGCTTCTATTTATGCGCCCTGAAGCTGAAGCAGAACACCTACTTGTGGTACGAACTGGCGCTGGCCAGCTACCACAGTGCCATCTTCATTCCCGAGGAGGCCAAGAGCCACTTGGAGACGGCGGAGAAGGTGTGCAAGATGGCCATCAAGGAGCGCGGCAATCGCTGGCAGAATTGGAACCTCCTCGGCGTGATCAACATGCATCCGGAGCACGAGAGCCTGCCGCAGGCCCAGCACTGTTTCATCCAGGCGGTGGACCTGGAAAGGAAGTGTTACACGGCCTGGACCAATCTCGGGGTTCTCTACGTCAAGTTGAACGAAATAAGGCTGGCCAACGAGGCCTTTACCCGGGCCCAGCAGTCCAGTCCCATGTACGCCAACGCCTGGATAGGTCAGGCCATGGTGGCGGAGACAATCGGCGATCGCGAGGAGGCTTTCGATCTGTTCCGGCATTGCCAGCAGTTCGAGTACCACCCGGAGGCGGCACTGGGATTCGCTCACTGGGTGTGCGAGGTGCTCTCGGATCCCGAGTCGCGGACCAAGCCGCACATCAGGCACGCCATCGAGCACATGTATGCGGATGTCTACGCCCTGGACGCCATCAACTGGTACGTGCAAAATGAGGAGGCGGAGGCCACCATTGCCTCGCTCACGTTCCAGGGATTTCTGTGCGCCCGCCAAAAGCTGTACGTCCAAGCAGTCGAGGCCTTCAGCCGGGCCTGCAAGCTGTGCGAGCCCGGAGCGAATCGGGATAAGCTGTACACCAATCTGGGTTACCTCTACCTGAAGCTCGATCAGCCGGATCAGGCGGTGAACGCCCTGAACACAGTGGCCCACGCCACATTCAAGCCGATAATAGGACTGGCCCAGGCTTACTACCGCTCGGGTCAGCTGCAGGAATCCTACTCGATCTACAACTCAGTGCTGGGCAACGTGGTGGGTCAGGATGATGACAAGGCGGCCACCATCTTGGTGGCAATGGCCTCCATGATCTACGCATTCCAGGGCGAGACGGATACCAAGACCCTGCTCTATCAGTGGTGGGTATCGCATAGTTTTTTTACAAGTAGTTTATATATTTTGTTAATTAATGTAATCTTCAGTATCCTGTTGAAGGGAGTCCCCATTCAGGCGTTATACTCATCCTACGCCTTGGGCATACTCCACCGGGATAACGAGTTGAGTCGGACGATCATGACGGAGCTGAGGGCGTACGCTTTTAAAGAGGAGCACTGCGCCAATGTGTCCTACCTAACCGCCCACTATATTCTGATAAATGTAATAGAAACTAAATATGATCTTTGTGTGAATCTCATCCAAATAATTATTTCAGGAGGGAGCCAGGAAAGCCTTGTCTTATCTGCAGACCCGTGTCCGCATGTTTCCCCATTCTTCGGGTCTTCGCAAGGTCTTCCTCAAGTTTCTTCTGGACTATTTCGTGGAGGATCAGTTCTACCAACTGGCCACCTCAAATATGGCTCTAATAGCTCTCAAGCTGCGGCACACCAATCTGCAGAATGGGTAAGATTGATACATTTGTGTAAAATAAGCATTTTACACATTTTCTGTTCTCTTAGCATTACGGCCAGTGAAGAGGCGGAGACGACAATCTATGCCAGCCAAGCGGTTAGTTCAGTGGACAAGGCCTGCTCTCTGAAGTTGGTTCAGAGCGCCATCCGACTGAACCCCACAGATCAGAAAGCCAGACAAATTCTCTCCTCCATAACTGCCCATTAAAACTGTGTTAGATTCTAAGAATAAAAAGAAAAAAAGATTTTAAATTAAAAAAAAAGTTGTAATTTAACAATTTTTAATTTAAAAACATTTTAATTAAAAAAAAGTTAAAAAGAAAATCAAAACAAAAAATCCTTCGAGCCGGATTTGAACCAGCGACCTATGGATTTCTATTGCTTGTTTTGCCAACTACAGTCCACCGCTCTACCAACTGAGCTATCGAAGGTGTGAGAGAGGAATCGACAAATGCCTTGATAACCTATGGAGACAGCTTGTTTGGTTAAATACACCATAAAGTTTACTAAATTACTTTAATGCACTTACAGTTCTATATGTATGAATCAATTCCATTTATTTCTTATAAAATGAAATTGTTTTTACCGTAAACGGCTCTAGTACTGAAAAGCAACGGCAGTTTGCATTCAACAAATTGCAGTGTTGCGAAATATCCAAAGCCAGTGTGACCACAAGCATTAACGGCGCGGCCACACTGCGTCGGGGGTGAAGCCAAGTTGAAGAGAAAGAAAACCGAACAAAAAGCAGAAAATGTGTGTGAAATAGTGAAAATACAAACTAAATAGCAGCGCTAGCGATCGAAAGAGACAATGTTCCGAGCCATTAGCCGAAGATACTGCCCCAAATCGCTGTGAGAGTAGCGGAGCACCCGATGCGTGCACCGCCCTGCTTACCTGCATATGAAAACCTGCTGCTGCGGCCGTAATTACAGTTAGACACTAAAATAGCTGCACAGTCAGGTTGGGATTTGTGGTTGTTTGGGGAGTAGGGAGAAGGGGGAACCTGAGCGGGGATTGCCCACGCACGCTCGCCAATTGCAATGGAAAACGAATCCGTCAAGTCGGAACATAGTGGACGCTCCAGACGCTCGCGGAATCACAACAACAACGGCGGAGGGGGAGGAGGCGGCAACGGAGGTGGTGGTGGTGGTGGAGGCGGCAGCGTAAATAACGGCTACCACAGGGAACGCGACCGTTCGCGTCACTCACACCGCAGCACGCACTCGTCCAAGTCCGGGAAGGGATTCCAGCGCGGCGACATGGCGCCGTACCAGACCAGCGTGAATATGACAGGTTAGTTGCATGGTTTTGGCGCTCATTTAAGTGTAAACTTACCAATAATTACCCTACTAGATGACAGCCGCGATGGCCAGGAGGTCATAGAGGTTCAAATCCTGCCGCAGGACGAGAACTGGGGCGAGAACACCACGGCCGTCACGGGCAACACCTCCGAGCAGAGCATCTCAATGGAGGACATCAACAACATGTGGCACCGCGAGAACGACAAGGGCTTTGGCTTCGCCTGCCGCCGCTACGTGGAGTCCAGCTTCTACTTTCTGCTCGGCTGCGCCGCCTTCTTCTCGCCGGTGGCCATGGTGGTGATGCCGCACGTGGGCTTCTTCCCATCGGCCTTCGATCATACGGAACTGACGCAGACCGTGCGCACCCAGCTGCTGGCCTGCAGCGAGAAGTGCAAGGGCCAGCTGGTCTCGCTGGCAGCCCGACTGCTGCTCCTGGCCATCGGCCTGTGGGCGGTGTTCATGCGACGCACCTCGGCCAGCATGCCGCGCATTTTCCTGTACCGCGCCCTAGTGCTCCTGCTGGTCACCATCTGCACGTTCGCCTACTGGCTCTTCTACATCGTGCAGGTCACGAACGGGGCCAAGATCGTGGTGGAGACTGGCGGCGATCGCGTGGACTACAAGTCCCTGGTGGGCTATGCCACCAACTTCGTGGACACGCTGCTGTTCATCCACTATGTGGCCGTGGTATTGCTGGAGCTGCGCCATCAGCAGCCCTGCTACTACGTCAAGATCATCCGCTCCCCGGACGGAGTGTCGCGCTCCTACATGCTGGGCCAGCTGAGCATCCAGCGGGCGGCCGTGTGGGTGCTGCAGCACTACTACGTGGACTTCCCCATCTTCAACCCCTATCTGGAGCGCATACCCATCTCCGTCTCCAAATCGCAGCGCAACAAGATATCCAACAGCTTCAAGTACTACGAAGTGGACGGGGTGAGCAACTCGCAGCAGCAGAGCCAGAGCCGGGCCGTGCTGGCGGCCAATGCCCGTCGACGGGATTCCTCCCACAACGAGCGTTTCTACGAGGAGCACGAGTACGAGAGGCGGGTGAAGAAGCGTCGCGCTCGCCTCATTACCGCAGCCGAGGAGGCCTTCACCCACATCAAGCGTATCCACAACGAACCCGCTCCGGCCCTGCCGCTCGATCCGCAGGAGGCTGCCTCCGCCGTATTCCCCTCGATGGCCAGGGCCCTGCAGAAGTATCTGAGGGTAACGCGTCAGCAGCCACGGCACACCTTTGAGAGCATCCTGAAGCATCTGGCCCATTGCCTGAAGCATGATCTGTCGCCACGCGCCTTCCTGGAACCCTATCTGACCGAGTCGCCGGTGATGCAGAGCGAAAAGGAGCGCCGCTGGGTGCAGTCGTGGTCGCTGATCTGCGATGAGATCGTCTCTCGGCCCATTAGCAACGAGTGCACGTTCCAGCTGATCCAGAACGATGTCTCGCTTATGGTCACCGTCCATAAGCTGCCGCACTTCAACCTGGCCGAAGAGGTCGTCGATCCCAAGAGCAACAAGTTTGTGCTCAAGCTGAACTCGGAGACGTCCGTATGACACCACCACCACCAGCAGAACCACAACGGTCCGCCGATAATAACGCCCACGCACAGCAACCAGACGCAGTCCTCCTACCTGCATGTGTTTGTCTGATGACCCAGTTTCCCTTCTCACCACATTTCCAGCCTCATTCCCCCTTTTATTTCGATTTCAAAGGTTCTTATTAATCAAAATCAATCAAATTTTACAATCAAAATCCATTTTTAATCCAAAAATCCGAGAGGAGACATTTTATAAATCAAAAAACAATCGAGAACCTTGAAATCAAATATCATTAGAGGCCCCCCTACTTGTTTCCAAGCGAAACTAAAGATTATCAGTACTTATCAGCTATAAACTCGAACTAATTGCCAGTATATCAATGCTCAAGAGCCCAGTGTATCATCCTAAACCGACTCGAACACATATCACACGACCCTTTAATAAGCAAACATGACTTACAAGTTCCCAAAGTATTAATTATAAGAATGATGATGATCACCAGATATCGAACTCTTCAATGCAGCTCTTTTATACAAGTTTTTATTTTAGGAAATATATATTACATATAGGATAAAGTAGGGCTTAATCGTTTCGAAAAATATCCAAAATTATTCGTCACGCTTAAGCCCCAATCAGCGTAGCGTTAGGAGAGCGAGAGATATATGTATATTCCAGATGGAATTTTAATAGGTAGGACTCGGACTTGCGCCAAAAGTGGAGCATCATCCTCCACTCTGGGCGCGACTCGATCGGATTTTACAGACAGACGCACAGCAGATTTTTACAAGCCGAACTAACTGAGGAGCGACTCAACTACAACTCGAATGCAACTGATGACAAATACATACTTTAAGCAAAGACTGCCTGAGAAATATGCATTTTATACACAACAAAAGTTGCCAACAGCCACTAGCATAGCAACCACTTATATACTTATATATACAGAAGGTCGTGTATTTTTAGAAACAAAATTCTAGTGATAAGGACCCCCCGAATTCGTATTCCCAATCTAAACCTATTTACACAAACTACTTACTTAGCGAACTTTTGCTTGAGGTTTGAGTTTACTTTCGTTTCTAGCTAAATGCTTTTCGACAAAGCACACTCTTTTTACATAAATTATAATACAATCCTGTAGCAATTACCTAAAGCAATTGGAGAGCCAACCACACATACCATATTTATTATTATATTAACTTTCAAACTAAGCTGTAACTGTTGTAACTGTAATTAATGCTTATGAAACCAACCGTATATGCCGTAAAAATAAATTGAGCCCACTTTTTTAACAGCTTTATATACGAATGTGTTTTGTTTGTTTTTTTTTCCGTTCTATGATGACGCAAAGTGTGGGGCACGCACGTAATTAATTCATTAATTAAAGCGCCGCCCGATGCTGACCTTATCAGCTATTGATTAACCAGTTCCTGACGACTGCTGATAGCCCAGAATCGGCTGATTTACCATATGTATATAGCCTATAAGAACCATAAATGGGGGACTTGATTTAATCGCTCATCAATCAATCGGTCGGCCGAGTGGATTTAGATTCATCAATATCGCTGACACTCGAGTTCCCCAGATAACACTAACAAAGGCAATTAATTCAAGTGTGGTTCCGCCACACCCCATGTCCCATTCTCCCATTTCATCACCAGATAATGAGACTTGTGCAACTCGAGCGATTCTGGGTAGCTGGTGCGCCTGGTGAATGGTAGTAGGTAGCATTCGATTTATTTACATGCCTTTCTTTTTCATAAATAGTTGTCTATATTCTAAGTAGAGTATAGTAGTAACATATCGAATATATCGGCTAATGGCTAGGAGTCAACGGCTTGCGCAGCTCGCAGCTGTTGCTTTTTGGCTTGTGCGTCAGTGCTGTTGGTTGGTTATATGAGAACTAATAATTTTAGCCAGGTCAACACATGTTCAATGCATCGTCATAATTTTGAAAGAGCTTCTTGCCCCGCTCCAGGCCCCTCTCCAGATTAGTCCTTCTTGCGCTGCAGCCCGTTCTTGTCGGGCTCATAGAACTCCTCGACAATGGCCTCCACCATGGTGTGCATAGTACTGGTCAGCTTGGCCCAGTTCTTCTCGTCCGGCTTGCCGCACATCTCGGCGTAGTACTTCATCTTCGGCTCGGTGCCGCTGGTGCGGAGAGTGACCACCAGGCCGTTCTTGAAGGTGAACGTGATCATCTGGGAGCTGGAGCTGGTCGGCAACGTGGCCTTCTTGTCGCCACTGCTGCTGTCGTAGCCCGTGGTCAGATCGCGAACGCTCTCGATCTCGTACTCGCCGTTCATGATGCTGGTCGGATAGGTGTCGGCCTTGCCCTCGTCCCAGGTGCGCAGGCGCTCAAAGATTCGCTCGATTACCGGCGGACAACGGCAGATGACGTAGGAACAGATGGTCGTGTGGAAGCCGTAGGTCTCGTACAAGTCACGCAGCTTCTCCTGCAGCGTCATGCACATCTTGCAGCGCAGATAGTTTGCCATGGTGGCCACGTGGGCGGCAGCGCTGACTCCGTCCTTGTCCAGCACGGCCGTGCCGACCATGAAGCCGATGGCCTCCTCGAAGGCAAACAGTACCGTCTTGCCAGCCGCCTGCTGCTCAATGGCCTTGTTGCCCATCCACTTGAAGCCAGTCAGGGTCTCAAAGAACTGGAAGCCCTCCCGCTCGGCCATGGCCCTCAGAATCTTCGAGCTGACCGTGCTGGCTATCATCACGAGGTTGCTCACGTCACAGTCGGGATTACGCATCTTGTGCAGCTCCAATGCCCACCATCCCAGCAGGGCGCCCACTTCGTTGCCGGTGAAGAGCTTGTAGCAGCCATCCTCCTTCACTTCGGCCACTGCCAGGCGGTCGGCGTCCGGATCGTTGGCCAGAATAATTTGGCTGCCGTTGGTCGTAGCCGTCCTGATGGACAGGTCCAGGGAGGTCTTGCCCTCCTCCGGATTGGGCATGGGCGTGGTGGGGAACTCCGGGTCGGGCTCCTGTTGCTCGCACACCGAAATGAACGGCTTGAGATTGACCCGGCCGAAGGCCTGCTTCACGAACTCATAGCCCACGCCATGCATGGCCGTGTAGGTGTAGGAGATCGGGCACCTGCCGTTGACTTCCAGCAGGGTGCAGGGCAAGGTCTTTTTGAGGGCGTCGAAGTAAGGCGGCACCACGATGTCGTACGGATCGAGGAGCATGGAGTTACCGCACATCGCCGAGTCGTCCCACGAGGAGGCCTTGGGCTCCAGATTGTTCATGATCGACTCCTGGATGCCCTCGTCATGCGGCGGTATGATCTGGGCTCCATTGCTCCAGTACACCTTGTAGCCATTGTCCTCCTTGGGGTTGTGGGAGGCGGTCACCATGACGCCGGCCAGACACTGCAGCCGCATAATGGCGTACGGCACCATGGGCGTGGCCACGTACCGCTTGTACTGCCACACCTTGAAGTCGTTGTTCAGAAAGACAATGGCCGACAGCTCGGCGAAACGGTGGCTATTGTACCGACCGTCGTACCCAAAGACAATGCCCCGCTCGGCCCAGGCCTCGGGATCCGGATACTGCTCCTTGATGTACTCGCACAGCCCCTGAGCCGTCCTGGAATGGGATTCGGTTAAGACACGCCCTTAAAGGATGCTCACTGGACACACTTACTGGATGACCACTAGTTCGTTCATCGAATCGAAGCCCGCCCGCATGACGGCTCGCAATCCTGCCGTGCCGAAGGTGATCCGGTTGCACAGTCTCTTGCGGAGCCTGTTCAAGGAACATAGTTAGCCAGATATTCGCGGAATTTGGGAGATTAGCTAGCTTACGTGTCCCAGTCGTGGGCACGGACGGCGTCCATGATCTGGCAGGCGGTGCTGGGGCACTTGTCCCACCGGATCCATTTGCGGATCTGGTCATCCAGCTCCTGGTCGCCCGAAAGCTGCATGTTCTTGATCTCGCACATCATCTGGCCCACAGGTTGACACATGGCGGCTAAGTGTTATTGACCGAAAGATCGCGCACTGCGGAAAATGTGTGTTTATTTCGAATTTTGAGTACGATGAGTGCCAAAAGAAATGAGGAAAAAAGGGAAAGGCAGGCAGGCAGCTGCTTTCTGACAGTGATGTCACAGCCCGGCGGCAACGAGGAAAAACACACGGAACTGAGGCTGCTGTTGGAGCGGCGATTACCGAGCGACTGCTGGGGGTGATCTACGGATTGATAACGTTCTGTGGCGGCCACATACACACAAGCTACAGCTACCACGCCCCCTTTCTCGTACGGCAAAATTTTAACAAGCACGCCCGGCAGTTTTGGGAAGCGTGTTAGAGATGGCAAACGAGATGGCGGCTCCAGCGCGATAGTTACTATCGAATGGAACTATATATCGCAAAAATTCAATTTGGAATGTTCTCAATTAGTTTTATTTAATTACTCCAAGCTTACAATTTCTACATTTAAATTCTTCTGCATATTTCCATTATTATGTGGAAGTTTTATTTAGCTTTTAAAGATTTTCGAAACACCATTGCCAGTGTGTATTTATTGGTCAACACTAGATCTAGCTCATCCTGGTTATTTGGCTTCAATCAGCTGATTTTGTTAATATTATCGCTCGGCTTCGCCACCTAATTAAACACCGTTTTAGGTATTGAGGCCGAATCAACTATTGCGAGTTATGTGATATAAAATGGTGTTTAAGCCTAGTACTCAGACAGAAAAACTGTTCGCAACCCGAAAAAGATTTAATATTTTTCAAGTGTGACCGCTTCTAAAAACGCACTTTGGCATTTTTGGGAGGTAAATGGTGCGGTCATACCAATCTTAAATCAGCTGTTTTATATTTACAATTATTTATTTTATATTTGAAAGACAATTCGCATAGACTTGTAGTTTCGTTTTGGAATAGCTTATTTGCGCACAATGACCACCAACGCCGTCGCCCAGATTCTCTCGACCATGCACAACCGCCTCTTTTTCTCCCTATTACTTGTCCAACATTCTTTCCTGGATCGACGACCAGGACAAGGGCTACTCTACCGGCTGCTGCTGGTGATTCTGTTCTTACCAAGTGGAATTAACTACCATCTGGGTGGTGGCGGTGGTTGCCGCAGCTACTCCTGCTGCCACCAAATTGTTTGACTGGTGAAATGATTCAAAGTTACTTCGTTCTTGATGGATGCGAGACTCTGAGATCCTTGCTGGCATACATTTGGTTAGAGTTGGTACTCCTCCTGCGCCCGGTTCTGTCCATTGCTGTACATGTTCTTTTCCAGCTTGGCAATGAAGGATATGTCCACCCAGATACTGCTCTCAGCAGCTGCGGCCTCTGAATGTCCTTCTCGAGTTTGGCAATGAAGGATTTGTCCAGCCAGACACTGCTCTAAGCAGCAGCGGGCGGTGACCGTCGCCTCTGACGCCTTCATCTCAGAAATCGAACGTGACATCTCATAGTGCTCATCAAAGTCATAACCAAATATCGAGGGACCTATTTCCTTCCAGGCCTTTATTTATGCAAATGTTTAATATTGCCCAAATCCCTTATCATTGAATTGGCCTCTACCAATTTAATTATTATAACTTTATCTGCTCTTCTAAACGCCTGGACTGGGCTTTTGAAAACATTATTGTGTTTGGCGGGATCTATATTTTTGAATTGTGTGAAGAAACAGTAAGAGAGAGTGAGATGCCAACAGTTGAGAACAGGTCGTTTTATTAAATTTTTTATTCTCCCCCTCCCCCGTTCTGGAAATACCGAAAGTCTCCCTTCGCGCCACCTGGTATTTTTCTGGTATGTTTCTGGTATTTCGTTCGTTCGTCTGCGTACCGGCCTTTAAAACAGCGCTGCCGAACACCGTTTCCCGACTATTCACCTCTCGCTCTCTCTCACTGCTTAGAAACGCTGTTCGCGTGTCTGAGTACTAGGCTTTATGAAACACACTTTTTTTTTCTTAAATTCATGAAATGCATGCATGAATTCGGCTCCGCATAAACTCAGAAAAAATAAAACGATGTATCGGGTCTTCCAAAAACATAAACTATCGATAGTGACATCGGTGATTTTGCAGCTCTACTGGCCAGACGCGAAAAGAAAAAAAATAAAACAATTTGATTCCGGTGCCCAAGTTGTATTATTAATCCCAAAAATGGCCGATGTGTTGGACATAGACAATGCTGAGGAGTTCGAGGTCGACGAGGACGGCGACCGTAAGTATACACAGTGATAATTGCCTTCCTGCCGGTCTCATGCTTTCTTTTCCCTCCCACGCCGCAACTCTGCGCCGTGCACCCTACACCGCATACAGAGGGCATAGTGCGCCTGAAGGAGAAGGCAAAGCACCGCAAGGGCCGCGGTTTCGGCAGCGACAGCAACACGCGCGAGGCAATCCACAGTTACGAGCGGGTCCGGAACGAGGACGACGATGAGCTGGAGCCAGGCCCACAGCGCTCTGTGGAGGGCTGGATTCTGTTCGTGACTTCCATACACGAGGAGGCGCAGGAGGATGAGATCCAGGAGAAGTTCTGCGACTACGGCGAGATCAAGAATATCCACCTTAACCTGGATCGCCGGACGGGCTTCTCCAAGGGCTATGCCCTCGTGGAGTACGAGACACACAAGCAGGCACTCGCCGCCAAGGAGGCGTTGAACGGTGCCGAAATAATGGGACAGACCATCCAGGTGGACTGGTGCTTCGTCAAGGGGCCCAAGCGGGTGAAGAAGTCCGACAAGCGCCGCAGATAGATAGACCCCGCAGAACTCCCGGCCAAACGAATACATTTTTAATTAGTTTAATGCATAGGCAACCGTACAAAGTTTGTATGAATGGAAATAAAGGTAACTAAGATCCTAAAAACTCTCCTTTTATTACAATCAATAGGTTACAAATTGTATAAAATAGCTCTTACATTAGTTTTTATTTAAACCACATTTACATATGTGCATGTAATGGACTTCTTGGGCTACTACTTCATCTTCTTCTGATGCAGGAGATGCTTCCTAAGCGCCTGCTGCTTGTCCTTGAAGCTCTTCTTCACCTTGGAGCGCGCCTTGTGCCGCAGCATGCCAAAGTTCTTGGTCTTGCGCTTCTCGCTATTCGTCTTGGAGCAGTGCTCGTTCACGCGCCCATCCTTCCAGCCGAAGCGCTCACGATCCTGCCGGCCCGCCTGCACAGTCTCCAGGCGCGACTCCTTGTCGTGCTTGCGCTTCTTGTAGATCATCTCGATGTTGTTCAGCTTGACGAACTCGGCCCGATCCTGCTCCAGCGGTCGCTTGCGGGCACTGGTCACGGTCTTCTTCAGATTGGCCGCATTGATCCGCTTGAAATCCTCGTCCGTGAAGATGCGGGTAAGGGCGAGTTCTTGGGCAGCCTCCTTTTGGTTGAGGATTTTCGCATTCTTCTTCTCCTTTTTCGCTTTAACCGACTCTTCTCCGCTCTCCACGCCCTCGTCTGAGTTTTCTCCATTCTCCTCTTCGTCGTCGCTGTTGTCCTCGTCTTCATCCTCATCCTCATCGTCGTCGTCTTCTTCATCCTCCTCCTCTTCGTCGTCCTCATCAGCGCCGCCTCCCTCGCCATCGCTGTGCGCGACATTGACCCATTCCCCGTCGTTGGAATCGGTGTCTTCGTCGCTGTCGATGTCAATGGTCTTGGAGTCCTTGAGCAGAGCCTCGGCACCCAGCACAGTGTCGTGAACTTCGCGATCTCCGTAGGCACGAACCTTGCGTTCGGCCTGGGCCTCCGTCTGCCTGCCGCGGTCCTTCTTGTGCAGCAATTTCGGCAGCTGTTCGCGGTAGAGTGTGATCAGCGAACGGGCCGCCATCATTACGGACTTCTCCTTGTACGTTTTGTACATGGCCAGGTCCTGCAGCAGATCCTCGCCCATGGCCAGCGGGCAGCGCATGCAAATCTCACGCGTGGCATTCAGACCGATGGCCATCACATCGCTGGAGTTGCGCTCTGTGATAAAGTTATTGGCGATTGTCTTCAGAATGGGCTCAATGATGTCACCGGGCACCAGTTCGTGGGACGCTTGAGCGGCGAACTGGAGCACGCGGGTCACCTGCCGCTGGTGGGGCTGCAGGAAGCGCGTTATGTACGGATAGAAACCGAATAGAAACAGATCGTGGATGCCGATCAGGCGAGAAATCACGTCCAGGTGCATCAGCTTAACCTCGAACCGCTCGTTGCTGCCCTGCAGCTGCTTGAAGAGGCCCTCGGCCATGCCCTGCGGATTGTGAACCAGGTGAATGCCCGAGAAATTGAATGCTGGCGCATTCTTTTTCTTCTTCTGCGCCTTCACAGCCTGCTTCTTGATTTGCGCCAGCTGCTTCTGACGCTTCTTGGTCTTCTTGTTGACCCGATTGGCCATCAGAGCTCCCTTCAGATCTATCTCATTTTCGCTGTCAGAGTCTGAATCCTCGTCCTCTTCGTCGTGGCCAAGGAAGAACTTCAGGGAGGTGACCAGAACCTTGGTCACCTTGGAGAAGCAGCCAACGGTGGCAATAACGTTAACCGTCTTGGTATCGTTCCAGATGTTCTTCTTGTACAGCTCTATCATGATATCGGCGGACATCTTGGCGGCCTTGGGATTGGCGTCCTTCAGCATGGAGTACATAAAGGCTTGCAGGCTCTATAAGGACATAAGAGATATACTAATGAGTCCTACATGGAATCTTAAATTATTTCTTACCGAATTAAGCTTCATATCCTTGTGCTTGGCATTCATGTTCTTTATGTCCGTTACGATGTGCGTCTGCAGGAAGGTACGCAGATTCTTGTCCGGACACCGCAGCAGCTGAAAGAAGAGCTCCAGTATGTCCAGTGCGGGCACCAAGTTCTTATTTCTCAGCAAGATCAAGGCTTTGACGAAGCAATTCCTCATGGCCGGATCCAGCACTGTGGCGTAGTTCTTCAGCAGATCGGACAAGCGCTTGGGGAACTGCTCGCACACAACCGGATAGCACTGGGCCACCTGGGCAATGAACATGACGATGTCATCCAGGGATTTGTTTTCCTCGCTGGGATTGAGGGCGAAAACCTCCAGCAGGCTGAGGAAGTGCTGGTACTGGATGTGAAACTCATCGCTGTACGACTCCGGATCCCGCTTGATCAGGTTCTGCAGCTGCGGCAGGTTCTCCGGCAGCTGGTTGTTGTTGGGCCGCACCATGGTGAGCCGTGAAATCTATATAGAATCTACTACGATCTTTTCCAACCACGTTCGAGGAAACATAAAATGCACGTGTGGTGTGTGACCAATGGTGGATGCAGTGGAAATACCCTACTTAATTTTAAAAAAATACTTTGCACACAGGAAATCAAATATTTCAGCTTGTAAATATCTGAAATGGTATGGTTTTTACTTCAGCTAACATAACTAGAGGTGTTTAAAAAATAAAAACAATTGTTTAATATCCAGGGTTTTTCGCTTTTAAAAATCCCGATTCAATAAACAGGTAAGGTTACATTAACCGCGCAGTGTTGCACAAACAGCTGTTGGCGCTGCGCTTTGGGCGTTTTCCAGCACATCCACGACAAGGCAACTACCAACGAAGAGTTAATTTTCTCTCGTCTGACGACAAAATGATGGAACTGCACTCGAACGACGTTGACCTGGAAGACGGCGAGGTAACCAATCGCTACCTATCGATCCCTTAGTAATCCGCCTTCCGTGCCCTGATTAGCTCTCGGATAGCGATGATGATGGCGTTTATACGCCATTGCAGCGTCCCGCAGGTGCCGAAAAAGTCACCAGCCCCCTTACCACCTGCCACCAGATCCAGACGGCGCTGGAGGACGAGTCCCAGACCAACAGCGACTCCTCCTCGGCCGAGTCCTCCGAGGATGGCTGCATCAAGAAGATCCGAACGGACTCCACCGGAGGCAGAGGTAGCGGCAGCCATAAGAAGCGGAAAAAGCGCATCCAGCGCACGGTGATGCGGCGAGTGCCGCCCACGGACGCCGAAATGCAGCCTAATCGTACCCGCTTCAAGAAGTACAACGTGTGGACGGCAGCGTTGCAGGAGGACGCTCTTAGCGAGAATATGCGTGGGTGCGATGTCACAAGGAGCGGCAGGGATCGGAATGTGGAGAACTACGATTTCTCGCTCCGGTATCGGCTCAACGGTGAAAATACGCTGAAGCGCCGGCTCTCGAACTCATCGGACGACGGTGGGGAGTCCTCGCATCCGGCTCATAAGCGCGGACGTCCTTCCAGTCGCCCCACAGAGGAATATCCACAGCGCGGGGCGGTTAAAAGCCGACTGGGCCACAGATCGCGGAGAGGCACATCCTCGGCCAGTGGCTCTTCGGACTCTTGCGAGGCGAGGCACATCCTAGATCTAAGAGATGTGGCCGGACGCGATCCCTCAGATGTGGCCACTGAGATGGCTAGCAAGCTGTTCGAGGAGAAAGACGAATTACTGGGTGAGTTATAAGTTAACTAGGCTTCTAATGCTCTCTAATCGATTTGGATTTATTTCCAGTTCGGGTGGTGGAAGTGCTTGGCATGGATTTGCCCCTGGAACTATATAAAGAAACTCAGCGCATCGAAGCCGATGGCGGCATGATGATCAAAGTGAGAGTAGCTTAGCACAGGAGAAAATATATTATCTATCGATTTGATTCCTTCACAGAATGGCAAACGGAGACGTACACCGGGCGGTGTATTTCTGTTCCTGCTGAAGCACCACAATAATATCTCACAGGAGCAGCAAAAGTCAATTTTCAACGAGGAACGCCACAGCGTGATCAAGTCGCGGAAGCAGATTGAAACGCTGATGCGGGACCGGAAAGTGGAGGAGCTGAAGAAGTGCCTGAGCAAGCAGAGCACCGAGCTGCCAACGCTGAGCCAACGGAAAGAGCACTATATGCAGGGCGACGAGCGGAGCCCCGAGAGTCAGCCGGGAAATTGTAAGGGATTCAGAGTTGAAAATCCTTCTGTAATTAATTGCCCCCTTCTCTTCACAGTGTCGAATCCGCCGCCATCACCTGTCGGAGCTGGGCAGGAGCAGGACAGTCCAGAGTATAAGACACACGAGATCAATATTAATCTGGTAGACAACTCGGATTTACCATCCACATCGAAGGCTGCGGCAGCGGCTCAAGGAGCCGTGGCACTCAAGGAGTTAATTAGCTACGACGACGACTTTCTGGATGTTAATTGCGGGGAAATGGACTTCTTCTAGGCCAACGCCAAGCGCTGAGCCCCCTTTTATACCACACACGCATAGTTAGACCCATATTTGTACAATTAAATAAATGCCTAGCGAATTAGGACTCTGATATTGTAACGTATAAATTATAAACAAATGCAAGCGTTAGGGTGTTTTTCCGTGAACTGCTTGGCAGCTCTGGTCATCGATTGTTTGGAAACGCTAGTGTTTACCAACACTACGCTGGGTACACTGGTCACTACAAGCGGAGACGCCGCGTTAAATATTTTTTGTTGTGCTTGCGAACGTTAAAAAAACCGCGGAAGTTTATTGTTTTTATGTGCCCTCGAGTCCGCAACTGCTTTGCTGACTGCGCAACGCCGTAAGGATAGAAAATAACAGTAATGCGAAAGACCCGCTCGCAGACGGCTCGCACGCAGGCGGAAAATGCCGCTACTTCTACGGGGCCCGGACAGCAATCAGCAGCGTTGGTGCCGACAGCAGTGAACACCTTTGATGCGGGCAAATACAAGGTGCGTTTCCCCCTCTCCCTTTAATTCAGCAGTTTGTCATATAAAACAATTTTCCTTAAATATGGGTTGATTGATAAGCAGAGTGACCGCAGGAAAACCAGTGTGACCTGGTGGCCGCGGGGCGAGGGCAACCCAGGCGAAAAATAGAAGCCTACGGTCGCTTTGCAACACTGTTATCCGCCATATTTCTTCAGACCGTGCGGACAAAACAAAATTTGTGGGACAAAAAAAAGGCATTTGTGCGGTCGTTTGTTATACGGGTCTGTCGAAAAAAAAGCTGCCTTATCGCGCAAACCTGTCGTCCTTAACATTATCTGTGAGCCGTTGTAATTAGCCATTAGAAGCGGATCGGTAACCTGAAATGAGGCACTTTCCTTAAACGCCATGTTTGCCCAGCTAGGTAATGATTTGGTGGCATGCGACAGATTCGAACCTGTCAGGTCCCTGACAGAAGCGAATTTTGTGTAGTAGCAAATTTTCGCAGTCTTTCAAAGATCACAGTCCCGGCTAGGTGGAAGCACATTCTCGCAGGATGGGACTTTTAATAACGCCGGACGCCCTTTCGCAGAGTACAATGGTACATACACAAGCGTCGCGTAAATATGTGCGAAAACGCGTACTGTTTTGCACGGTGTATTTGCACACATTTGTGTAAGCGCGCGCTTGTGTGTGTGTGTGAATGGGCGCTTGGTGTGAAGTCCCGCTATTCCGACACGGACAACTAACCAATTTTCGTTCGTTTTCTCCGCCATTTTTGCAGGAATGTGAGCAAATGGTGCAGATGCTACGTGTGGTAGAGCTGCAAAAAATCTTGTCGTTTCTGAACATCTCCTTCGCTGGACGAAAAACCGATCTGCAGAGCCGCATCCTGTCCTTTCTGCGCACCAACTTGGAACTGCTCGCCCCGAAGGTCCAGGAAGTCTACGCTCAGTCTGTGCAAGAACAATCTGCCACGCTGCAGTACCTAGACGCAACAACAAGGATGTACTCGCACATCCAGCTGCCGCCCGCCGTGCAGCAGAACCAGATGGGACTGGTGGGCGGCGGGCCCGGCGGCCAGGTGCCGGGTGGCCAAATGCCCGTTGTCGGCGGCGCGCCCTTCCTGCCCACGCACAGCATTAACAACACGCTGCCCATCCATCCGGACGTTCGGCTGAAAAAGCTTGCCTTCTACGATGTGCTCGGCACACTGATCAAGCCATCGACGCTGGTGCCTCGCAACACGCAACGGGTCCAAGAGGTACCCTTTTATTTCACTTTAACGCCACAGCAGGCAACCGAGATTGCCTCTAATAGGGATATCAGAAACAGCTCCAAGGTAGAGCACGCTATCCAGGTTCAACTGCGCTTCTGCCTGGTGGAGACCTCGTGCGACCAGGAGGACTGCTTTCCGCCGAATGTCAACGTGAAGGTTAACAACAAGCTGTGCCAGCTGCCTGTGAGTATCCATCGCCCTCTCCAACCGCCCAGAGTAACAACTAGCTCGTGTTTTTACAGAATGTCATTCCTACAAACCGACCAAATGTGGAGCCGAAGCGCCCGCCGCGTCCCGTCAACGTCACCTCCAACGTGAAGCTGTCGCCGACCGTCACCAACACCATCATGGTGCAGTGGTGCCCGGACTACACGCGCAGCTACTGCCTGGCTGTCTACTTGGTGAAAAAACTCACATCGGCACAGCTATTGCAGCGAATGAAGACAAAGGGAGTCAAGCCGGTAGACTACACACGGGCCCTGAGTAGGTTTCCCTTTCCCAAATAGTGTATGATGCATAAGTAATGAATGATTCCACAATTCCTGCAGTCAAGGAGAAGCTGACGGAGGATGCAGACTGCGAGATCGCCACAACAATGCTTAAGGTATCCCTCAACTGCCCGTTGGGTAAGATGAAGATGCTGCTGCCGTGCCGTGCCTCCACCTGCTCGCACCTGCAGTGCTTCGACGCAAGTTTATACCTGCAAATGAACGAGCGCAAGCCCACCTGGAACTGTCCCGTCTGCGACAAGCCGGCCATTTACGACAATCTGGTCATAGATGGGTAAGACAGAGGGCGCTGCCCAATCATGTACCAGGTGAACGGTGCTGACCTAATCCTTCCATCGCAGGTATTTCCAGGAGGTGTTGAACTCGACGCTGCTCAAGAGCGATGACACCGAGATCCAGCTGCACCAGGATGGTTCCTGGAGCACACCAGGGTTGCGTAGCGAGGCGCAGATCCTAGATACTCCATCAAAGCCAGTTCAAAAAGTTGAAGTCATATCGGACGATATAGGTGGGAGTACTCAAGTCGATTTATGTATTTGGTTACTAACTAGGTTATCCTTTCCTTGCAGAACTCATCACGGATGATGCCAAGCCAGTGAAGAGCGACTTGTCCCCGGCCCCGGACGAACAGCCAACGTCCACGTCGAACAGTGAAACTGTAAGTTGTGAGCCCAAGTGTGCGAGTTTGCTTACTCTTACTTATTGCCTTTGATCATCAATGCAACAGGTTGATCTGACGTTGAGCGATTCCGACGACGACATGCCGCTGGCCAAGCGTCGTCCACCTGCCAAGCAAGCCGTCGCCAGTTCCACGTCGAACGGCAGCGGTGGCGGCCAACGTGCTTATACGCCGGCACAGCAGCCGCAGCAATCTGGTACGTTGGATCCATTTATGCAATAAGTAAATCATAATACTGTATAGCCAAGAATCCCTTATATTTATATATATTTACAAAGTGCTGATTGTAGACCTTAGGTTTAACGTAGATTAAGGAACCATACACACATCCCACATCCCACATCCCAAGCACTCACACCCGCACCGCAAACTCCTCACTCACGCATTAAGCATTTCAAACAGAGAGAAACTGAATCCTTCCTCCCAGGTTTTGATGCAGAAAACACTTTAATTGTGAAGTCCGTGAGGTGTTTAAAATTGTTTTAAACTTAACATTGAAAACAAGGTTCTATTAGTTAGGATTTACCATTTCCTCGTCACACATTTTGTGTTTTCGAATATTCTTAGCTCCTAATTTTAGCTAGCTTCCTTTTTTGGGTTTTTAAACGATTCCCAGTTCAAAATAGTCCCATTTTAAGCTTGTTAGCATTTTAATCGAGAAAGATGTTAGAGATGCCTTTCCTTAATTTGATTGTAGGCTAAGTAGACAAAGAGTTCGCTCCCAGGGCTAGGAGAAGAGCTTGATTTGTTTTATTGTCTCCGCTTTCTTTGCTTGCATTGTAGATGTGAATGTTTTTAAGGCACCCTCCAAAGCGGAGTTGATTTACCAACGTGTAGATAGGCATTACTTGGACAAATGGCTCCGATCACGGTAGGTTTATTCCCCATCAGAGGATCAGAGGCGCCCGTCCCCATACTGTAATCCCCGAACATTCTTGCAGAAAACCCAAGCCCGACAGCTGCAGGCGCCCCAAGGTGGGATGAGCAGCGCAGCTAACTCTTTTTGGTTGACTCCAACAATCCCGAATTTTTGTCACACGCGTTCCTCTCATGTTTCTTTTATTGTCAATGATTATTCCAAATATTATGCCATGCAATGTACACCCGTATTTATGTGAAAATCTTAATAAATCAAAACGTAGCTCATTAGTCGAGGCCTATTTTTTTTTCGTTGGATTGCTGTTGTGTTAACCTCTCATGCTGATATGATGATGATTATTATTGAACTAACTGAAGTAACTTGTGCATTTATTTGTCTTTTCTCTTTCTCCCTTCTTCTCTTCTTCCCCTGCTCTCTCTTTTTGTGTGTCCTTGCCGCCGATGAAACTCGTAGAGTCCCCAGACCTGCAGCAGGCCCGCCACCAATCGCCGTCAGAGATGCAGCAAGTCTTAGACCAGCAACTGCAACTGCAGCAGCTGCAGCAGCAGCAGCAGCAACAGCTCGAACAGCCGGGAACGGCAGCAGCCGTTCATGCCTCCCTCCTGGAATCGTTGGCTGCTGCGGTCGCGGATCAAAAGCATTTCCAACTGTTGGATCTGGCTGCGGTTGCGGCTGCTGCAGCTGCCACGGCCTCCGCGTCCTCCTCCTCCGGCCAGAGTCAGAATGGCGGTCCCTAGGCAGGACCATCCTACACATCCTACCACGCATCCATCGCACATCTCACAGCCTGCACTCCACTCTCACGGCCATTAAGTCTTTGATTTGGTTAACCCCACTTCCGTTATCGTTCGCTCTCCTTCTCCGCCGGCTGGCCCACGACCAGACCTTACCTCAGAGGCTATAGCTATGCTGGCGTTCCATTCCATCACTCTCTCATACGCTCTCACTCGCGATCCATCGCAAACAACCAACTGATGCTCGTAATTCTTGTGTGTTGCAGGACGCAGGCAGAACAGACAGGCTTTATAGGAGTGGGTCCAGTGGGCCCCAGTTCCAGTTCCCCAGTGGCAGGTACCGATCGGCCAGATCATTGTTACTGCCGCTCCCTCTCAGTTGCCTTACCCACTACTCTGTTTATGTTTTGTGTTTTGTCATTTCTGTGTCGTCTCGAGTATTTATGTTACGATTTCCCCGGGGTTTTCTCCGCAAAAACCAACACACACAACACAACAAACCCACAAAACAAGCATAAACAAACTGAAATAATTTTAGGAATTGTACCAACTAGCAGCAGCATTCATTAGTAATTTACCAATAGGAAACGCAATTAATTTATTTTATTTCGCAAGTCGCAGCGGGCAATTGCAAGGAGTCAAGCCCCCGCAAGAAATTACTCGCCCTACGCACTAACACTATTATTAAGAGATGAATCCCTAAACCGGATGTTAGGCTTAAGTCCTGCCAATGCACAGTGTGGGCGTTTTTCGTATTCCTAACCACGAAGCGAAGAGAGGAGACAGCAGGAGACAGGCTGCCGCCAGTCGCCGCCACACACCGACATTTACTTTTAATTAAGTTATTATTATTGTTTAACTACGGCTACGGAATACGGAAACCAGAATGAAGTAGAGCGGAGACGAGCATTGTGGCATTGTGGAGTGCATGCGATGTTGTTGAAATATTCCCATTAAAAATCCGTGTGTATTGGCAGCAACATAACCGAGTTTTTATTGGATTAAAATCGAATGGATTAAGTATAAATTATATAGTTATCAAGCAAGGGAAGCTCTTTTATTTAAGCTCAAACCGGACTACGGACTTATAAAATATTCTAAGATAGCCTTGAATGAGAGCAGAATTAATGATTTTCTTGATTTTGTTTAATGCCAAAACCTATTCCCTTCGATCGGACGAACAAAATTGAAATCAATGTACAAGGAGGAAGAGGAGATGTGTGTGTACTTTAACTATATTATTATTATAATTATTATTATTAAACAATTTTCAACCAAAAGGGCCTGCTGTTGTTTCATTTCGGGGGTTACTTTCTTCATTTGTTAAGTTTATAAACACCTTTTAATTTGGAATCCTGTTTTTAATTGAGCCCAACCGAACCCTTTTCTTTACTTGCAGACGATAAGGACGGTATTGTAGCGGCTAAGAGCAAAGAGGATTCCGTAATTGATCTTCTTGATTCGCCCTAGCAGGCCGACGCTGCCGCCGCTCGTTAGAGTCTCCTTGGCGATCCCAAAGAATTAGAATTGTACTTTAGCCTGCACCCACAATTCGTTGACTAGCTTGTAGCAACCTAAGCCTGTTACATGTTCAAGTAGTATTCGTTAAGCTAGAGAAAAGATGCGAGTACGCACAGCCCTAGACGTAAGCACCTGCACCGAATAAAGTTGCAAAGATGCATCTGTTGGCCTTTTTGAATTTCCCGCGCTGTCAGCATTCTGCCGGTGAAGAGATTTCGACGAGTTGGCAGCCCTGCGCACTCGTACTTTTACTCGTTGGTCATGGGCGCTGGCCGGAAATATTTCTGTGGGGGCTTAAGGCAACTAAGAAGTAACGATTTTTTGGAAATGGTTGCATCTCCTTTCTCTCCTTGTATCTTAAAAGCCCTTTCATTAGCTACCTAGTAGCGGCTGAGCATTTTCGATGTGAAAGTTAATTTGATTCATTCTCCCTTTGCTACGTCCATGCCTTTGGTAGCTGGCTGACCTTGATCGCCATTTGTTTCTTGAATTCTTTCGGAGAATGTCGTCGAAACCAACGTTGTATTACGCCCTCTTCAGCCCTCCGGCTAGAGCCTGCATCCTTACGGCCAAGCTTATTGGCCTGGATCTGGAGCTCAAGTAAGTAGGACCAGCAGCATCCGCCAGTCCAAATACATTCCTCCTTTTCTCAATCGCCAGACCCGTTGACTTTGCCAAGAAGGAGCACTTGAGCGAGGAGTTCATCAAGGTTTGTGGGAAGGAATATCCTTCAAGTACTTCTGTGTCCTAATCCTGTTTCCTCACACAGCTGAATCCCCAGCACCAGATTCCCGTGTTTGTGGACACCGATGCCGAGGTTTATGTGGACAGCCACGCCATCGTGTGCTTCCTGGTGGCCAAGTACGCCAAGAACGACCAGCTGTATCCGCAGGATCTGAAGAGGAGAGCCCACGTCGACCATCGCATGCATTACGAGAACGGCGTGCTCTTTCAGGTGATCAAAGACATTGTGGCGCGGAATATCTACGGCGGCGAGGGTGAGTTCAATCAGCGATCGCTGACCCTTTGCCACAATGCCTACGCCGACTTGGAGCACTTCCTGGAGAGCGGTACTTTTGTGGTGGGCAACGAACTGAGCGTGGCCGATGTCTCCATCCACACCACACTGGTTACCTTGGACTTACTCATCCCTGTGGAGCGGGAGAAGTATCCCAAGATCAGTGCCTGGCTGGAGCGCATGGAGAAGCTGTTGCCGGAGAACGAGGAGATCAACCTGAAGGGAGCCAGGGCACTGCAGACACGCATCCTTAACTGCATGGCCGAGAATAAGGCCAAATAAGAAGAGATCTGGATGGATTAGGCGTCTTCCAAGGTTCATTATAACAGATATTAGAATATCGGCATAAAACTTATTTTAAAATCAATTTCCATTGAAGTCCAGTTTATTTTTGCATCTTTTATTGGTAATTTGTTAGGCTAATTGGCTTAAATTCTTGCTACTTTATATAATATATATTCTCGAGTGTCTTTTTGATTTGGAAGTCCAGTGTACAATATATGTAAGTTAGTGAGAGTTCCGGATTCAAGCAAATTCGTACAACTTGCCACTAAACTGTTATATACACAAACAAGCGCTTTAATTTGATCCTTTGAATGAACAGGCCACTGAATAAAACTAACTGACTAACTGGTAGACATACATAGTGTTCGAGGGAATAGGGTTTATGTTATTTTACTGTCAACGGTCTCGTCTCGTACGTAGTACCCTGGATTCTTTATGCTTCCGCCTATCTCCTAGCTATTTACAACACAATTTATCAATCACACTTATTTTGGTATCATATTTCCAGCTGGTTGTGTCCTTTCCATCCTCCTCCTCCTTCGTTCTCCTCTCTAGTCGAATGTTGTCCAGTTGTTTATGCCCTTGCCGGTCGTGAGCTGCTCCTGCTTCTCCGCCGCGGCGCCATTGAGGCTGAACTGGTCCAGCCCGTACTTGCGCAGCAGCTCAAAGTCATCGTCCGGCTTGGCCGCAATGGTGTTCCGCTGGATCTGCGGCGGCGGGTGCATTACTGGGGGAGGCCTGCCCGTCACCGCAGCCACGGTGGCCATGTGCTTGGGCGCAAAGTACGGATACAGCGGATTATTGACGCTTCCGGCTGCCACCACGCAGCTGTTGACGCCCGCCGGCAAGGTGCTGGACTTCTTGCCGAACGCCTTGCTCAGCGGCGGCAGCGGGCGGGCATTCTGGTTTAGCGGATCGAAGTCCTCCAGGTCGAAGCTGGTGTTGTTGCTATCGTCCAGCGATATCAGATCGTTCATGCTGTCCTCCAGTTTGGATTGGTGCTGCTGCTGAGGCTGAGGGTTGGGGAGGTTTTCGGGTGGTTAGAAAGCTTTGGGCTTGGAGTGGCTGGGTTCTACGGTTGAGCTTAAAGCAACTTGTGCAAAATGTACATGAAATCGTACTTAATTAAGGTTAAAGCGTTCACAACAATCATCTAACTACAGGTGCTGGCTACTACTAATGGGTGCAAGTTGATTAAATGATGAAGAGCGAAATGAAAATGAAATTTTACAAGAATAAATAATGCTAATTAGGCCTCTGGAATAATAGGTTAGCGGACTTCCTTCACTTAATAATGCTTAATAGCTGTTAGTGGCTACAATTATAGTTAAAAACCTTGGATAAGTCAGATAATAGTAATTAGTTTTCAAAAGAAAAATTCTCTACAAGTAGAGTTAGGTTCCGAAACCTAACGGTAAGAGCTCTGGGAGCTGATAGAGCCACTAGGTGTCTATTCGGCTTTTAACCAGCGGTCGGCACGGCCCTATCCCGTGGGATAGGATTTTTCTCAGTATGCACAAAAGAGAACAGAAGAATCAGTGCAGGCAAATTGTAATTGTGTGGCTAAACTTAGCCTTTTTTAGCGCTAAATAGCTGGTTTTTAGGTTATAGCTATTTTGTGCCATATTACAATATATTTTAGCTTTTTTTTCTTCTCATCTCTAGCCATAGAGTGTTAAATTTTTACTCAAACAAATGCAATATTGGCATTTGACTGTAGTGGTTTGGACCACTGCTATAAACCAATAACTAAGCTACTTGGAACAAGGAAGAAATTAAGGATTTTAAGGGATAAATGTTACGCTTTCTGGGAAAGAATTTGGTAATAGGTAAGAGAGACTTAACCTACTGGGGGTCAAACTGATCAAGAAACAAATGAAATAAGTGATCCTTCAGCTTCAGATCAGCTTAGATAATGCATATGGGTTTTGGTTTTTAAGGGGGAGTCTACATGAGGGCCCTTGATGTGTGTTAGTGTGCGCGTTCGAGTTGGGGACCACAACCAGAATGGGCTTAGTTAAATTACGTCGCTGCTGGTGTACCTCTCTCTTGGCCCGCGGCGTCGGAACGGGCGGATCGGAGACGTTCAAGTGCGAGAATGTCGAGGCGGCCGTCACGAAGGAAGCGCCCGACGAGCAGGATGACAGGGTCGCCGACGACGACGAGGATGCGTTGGAGTTGCGTATTGACTCGTTGTTGTTCCCGTTGGTGGGCGGCTCGTCTCGCCAGCAATTACGCTCCAGCTTGCTGATCTCCGCACAGACGGCAGCGGCCGTGGCGGCCACCAAGGTATTCGAGCTGCCCTGCCTCCGGGGCGGTATCGGTGGCGATTGGATGTCCGGCGGACTGTCGAAGCTGCTGGAGTCGGCATGGGGCAGTGGCTGGCGCGGCCGGGTTGGCGTGGAGGTGTGTCGCGGCGGCTTGGTCTCCACATGCGGATGCGCGGCGGCATACGGATGGTTGTAGTAGGAGGCGGGCTGCGTGGGCTGCGGAGGCGGCGGCCGTGCCGGCGGTGCTCCTCCTCGCTTGTGCTCTGCGTTTGGCTTAAGCTGCTCGGGCCGATGGCGATGGCGGTGGATGACGGGAATGAAGGTCGGATCGGTGGGGTAGGTGCAAATGTAGTTCGTATGATTCAGTGTGTGTGTGAAGTGGTGTGGAGTGTTCGACATGGCATGAGGCAGACGATCGATCGATGAGGGGACACAGACACGACACAGACACGGAAACAAAAACAAGAACAAGAAGAGCATGAAGAGAACAACATAAATTCACAGCACATCTAGATGAGGGGTGGAGTTAGCTTTGCGGCAAGCAGGTGAACGGCTCAACTGGAGCTCCTCGAGCTGCTGCAGCCGGAGCTCGTATGCACGCACCAGACTACTTACACTGCGGTCCACGGCCGGGGTCTTGAACAGCGGATGGTTCTGCAGCTCCTGCGACAGGTTCATCTCCGACGATGAGCCGACCGAGCTCGCCGAGCTAACAGCAGGAGACGCACCGAGGTGATGACCGTAATGAGGAGCAGCACCCGAGCCGTACGCATGGCCGTTCGGCTGAATGTGGCTGCTCGAGCTAGACATGGCCAGCGGTATGGGGCCGCGTCGCTGGAACTCTCTCGGCTCCCGGCTGGCAGAGCCGCCACTGCTGCTGCCCCCGGTGACGGTGGGCGTGATGATGCCATCGAGCCGCTTGCTCGTCACTGGCGAACTCGGCGCCGAGTGGTGTGACGCTCCAATGGCCTTGCCGCTGCGCGAGTATCCGCTGCTGGCGCCGTCCGGCCGATCCGAGTGATTCGGCGATCCCAGGCCAAAGTGGAAGTGCGTGCCGCCGAACTGGTTGCCGTTCTCACGGAACTTGGTCTTCAGGCCCTTGTAGGCGGTCTTCATGCCCTTCGAGCCCTCCTTGACCTAATCAGAGGGGGTTGGAAAAAGAAAATAAACAGTTATTAGGACTTTCCACCGCTTAAACATATTCCTTAAAGCTTAGAGGGAAACAACACAGTTTGGGGGCGGACCACTCACCGATTTGACGGCAGACTTTACAGCCGGATTAGTCTGCAATGGTTAGACGCATGTTTTTGGATCAGAAAACGATTTTTTGTTTGGTCACAACCGTCGCGAGGGCAGAAAGCACAGAGGAGGAGCAGCGCGTGTGTGGAGGATGAGCGATCCAAGCGGCAGATATATATATATGGAAGAGAGACGCACAAAGATACGGGCGAGATACCGTGTGAGAATGAGATGCACAAAACGACCAGTGGGTTATATAGGCTATGGCTATGGCTATAGGCTAACTACGCTTAATGGCTACGATGACAATGCTGATATGGGTAATGGGATGGGTTAGGACTGGGGGGATCACTGGGGCAATGGGGCTTGACATGGCGATCAAAGAGTGCCTTCCGGTACGATACAATATATCACAGCTTAGGGCCATGAAATCGCAGTTGCAAAGGTTAGTGTGTTAATAGATTAGTCAAAAAGCCAGCTACAGGATGTAAGGATTTCTGTCTTATGATTTATGCAATCTGATCATTAGTAGAAGGTTTAATCAGTCTGCAATGTTTGTGTGTTTTTTAAGAGGATAGAAAAGAGATATCCTTTTACCAGAGCTAACCCATGACAGTAGATAGTTTTTCTTTGTTTTAAAATAACTCTCATTCTCCTTTAAAAAGCAACTCGCTTGAGCGTTTACTTAGTGAAAGTCTAAGCTTTGTGAGAGTGAGCGTGAGAGAGACCATTTTCTTTTCTTGCTCACCAGCTGACTCTCAGTGTGCGAGCGCTCACCAAATTGCTCTTAATAGAGGGTTAGTGAAAGAGCGTAAGAGGAAAAGTTCAACTGAGAAGGGATTTTTCGGTTATTTTTATCATAAATCGCAAAGGATAAATGGTCAACTGTTAATTTACGAGCCCTGTTGTTTTACCCACCCCTTGGTTATATAGAAACTTATTGAAAGATAGAGGAAACCATCCAAAACGTTAGTATAAAAGCCTAAATTTATAGTAAACCCGTAGCCAATTTTTCAAGGATTAATTGTCTTGTCAGTCTGAAGTGGTAAATAAATATCAAAACGTTTCACTTGAGAGAGCTTGTTTAGGTTTTTTATAAATAAAAAAAGACAAAAAAAAAAGAAGATAAGATAAGATAAAAAACAATTGAACAACTAAAACATTGAGCTACTACACATTATCAAATATTAATTGAGAATGCGTCGGGACAAACATTTAGACGGTTTTTGTAATTGTTTAGTTTTTGCCAACATGAATCATTTAGTGCGGTTGTTGCTTGTTAAAACGTTATTGTTGTTTTTGCATTAAAAAATAAAAGGAAATCATGGTAACTAACATTGCAAATAAGGTGTGTGGGAAGAGTTACATTCTACTCGGTTTCTATATTGGTTTTTTGGTTTTTGGTGGATAGATTTGGCTTGGTTGGCACAGTCTAAACATATTTCTTGGTAAACAACCGCGACATATTGTAGTGGTACTGTGGAATAGATCAAATCAAATCAGATAAAGAATATCATAAGGTGGGCACAGGTGGTAAAGGTAACTTAAGAGTATAAGAGGTTAGATTATCAGCGCTGAGAGAGAGAGAGAGGCGGTTACGAAATGCAAGCCCCAGCAGTGCCTTCTCCAACTGAGTGAGGATGATGTGGTGGGAGCGGATGTGTCACCATGATGGGTTACGCTAACAGCATTGGGCCAGTGGCAGTGACTTCTCAGCTCCTCGGCTCACCTTGTCCTTGAAGTTCTTGATGATGTTGTTGCGTCGCTTCTTCTTCTCCGCATAGCGCACCGTCTCCAGCTCGAACTCGTCGGAGAAGCCGAGCCCGCTGTTGAGCATCTTCAGGCGATCGTCGATGAACTGAGCGAATATCTGCAGCTCCATCATTTTGGCAAGAAACGGACGCAGGTGCGCCGGTCGAGATTCGATGAACTTTTCGTTATTAAAGGTTTTGCTACTCTCGTGGTATTCCACGGCGTCCCGATAGCCGCCGATCAGCTGGACCAGAGCGTTGAGGAAGATCTTCGAGATGCGGTCGCCGATGTGATCCTGCGTGTGATTCAAATGCTTCTTCAGCTGCGAAACAATCTCCGCCGGCAGGTTGTGGACATCGTTGAAGGGGCTCTTGAATATTCTCGTATCACAGTCCAAGATCACAACTTCGCCGAGCTCATCGTTGGTTACCTTAGGGAGGGGAGAGAGTCAGGAGAGGTCACAGAGCTTTAATAGTTAGAGTTACTTACAGTTTCGAGCACTGGCTCTGGCACACCAATCAGATATGGCATGGGGGCACCCAGATAGTCTTTGAACTCCAGAGGCAGCACCGGTATGAATATATGCTGCCAGACCATGGGATATAGGAATGCATTGGCCGCCTGGATGCACGACGATAGCCGGTCCAGGTTGCGCGAGGTGAAGATAATGCGACGCTCGGCCAGCATGGCCGCGAATACTGCAATCATCTCCTTGGGCTCCACGAAGCTGTAATACAAGGCCAGGTTGTGCTAAGGGAAGGGAAGTCTTTAAAATACTTTCTCAATCTTTGCAAGAACTGGCAGCTTACATTTTTGGGGATGCTGGGCAACTGGAACTGCAGCGGGCGCTCAAAGACAAATTGCTATTTGGAGAGAAATAAATCCAACTAATTATAAATTATTATAAGAAATAAAGTAAGAATCCCTTACACTCTGACCGCTGTTGTAGAAGACCTTCAGGCTGCCGCCGGAATCGGGTATTCCCTGATTGTAGGCCTCGGAGAGGAAGGCCCTGAATCCGCTGGCATCCGTACGCTTCAGTTCGGCCAGTATGGGCAGCAGCTTGAGGAAGGTGTCGTGCCAGGGCAGGTAGGTGATCAGCACCATGGCCGTGTTCGCCTTGGGATCTTGCCGGCAGAAGCCGAAACGCCATTTCGAGTCGCCGGTGGTGTGGACAAAGGAGTACGTCTGCACCGATGTGCTGTGTGTTTTATGGCAACCACAAGAGATAAGCAAAAATATAAATTACATATTGGGAAAATACAAGACTAAAACAAAGGCTCTGTGCGTGTTCGCAGTTCGTCCAAAGTAAAAGTCGCTCCGCCTGCGCATTGGATGGCCTTGCTCATCATCACAAGCGTTGCCCAATGTTATGCTTGATGGAATTGTGGAGGCTTTGGCTTTGGCAACGGATAAACAAAGCTATATTTACTTGCAAGTACATTGTATTTATACGAATTACTATTTATGGAAGCAATAAAATATGGGAAATACCAAGGTAATATCTTTAAGAGTTCTATAAAGCCAAAGTAGGTCATCCTCATAGTTCCATCCTCCATGAGTAATACTCCCGAGTTTATTCGCCTTAGGTTTCCCCCCTTAACCCAAATATATGCACGACTTATAAGCTTCCAAGTCGTTAAGTGACGAAACAAGCAATACATAATGAATTCAGCGTTAATTATAAACGCATACAAATCACTCGGATTTTTATTATTCTTTCCGCTCGGCTTTCAGCGATCTTTTCCAGATGGTACCTTGTGGAATACTCTACCTCTGCCTCTAAGCGTTATTTCCCAGGCAATAGTAAACAACTTGTTTTCATATTTCGATTACAAAATATTGTTTTAACGGGGCCCAGTCATTGTTGAGGTGTAGAGTCCCATTGATAATCGATACCACTCGTCTTTCAGTGATTCAACTTTATTTAATAACATTATTTGAGTGCTAAAGTATGGAATTTAATTTCAAAACACTTGAGGCGAAATGCTTGTCGTGTAGCTTTTTAATAAGCCATGACATATGTCCGTAGTTTTGCTTTCTTTCCGTTTGTTTTTCTTTATTTTCCTCTTCGACTTTCGGCTTTTATGCGAAGCGATGTCCGCATTAATTATATTGTGTTGAAATCGCATTTAACAATTTAAATAAATCGCAATTTTCGCAACAACATCCACGGAGCGACAATGACGGCGGCGCAGTCTCATTACCCGGGCGGCACGTTTCCCTTTGTCCGCCGATTTTGCATATTGCTCTCTTTTTCGCTTCGCGGGGCGGTGGTGGCTTACATAAAGTCGTTAGATCTAAGTGTTTCTTTCGGATCGTGTCATTACTCAATTTAATATGCAAAGTCAGGCGGCGGCAGGCAGAGACCGACCATGCGGGTGCTCGAGGAAATGGGACTATATGGCTATGGCTATCTTGGGACGGTTGGGACGTTGACTTGGATTTGACTTTCTTTATCGCTGGCTCTCTGGGTCCACACATGCAGTGGCGGTCAAGATAATAGCCACTGGGCCCTTGAAAATTAATTGCTTTATCTATTTATTGAGCTTTTACAAACATGTTCTTTATTTTATCGCTGAGCTTTAACAAATACACGTATTGCTGTAAATCTCAGGCTTGACATAGGTTGGGTCTTTATTGTGGTTTTATAGAAACCTAAACAATTATGACCCTGAGGAAAAATACTTGTAAATAAATAAGTTAGAAATGTGTTATATTTCTATTGAAATTAAATAGAAACTTCGAATTTATTGAATTAGGGTTGGAAATGCATTTCAGTACTAGTTTTGGTGTCTGATCCGGGCTCAACCCTTTGCTTAGTTACACAGCAGTTTGTCGCTGAATTGGTACTTGGGAATTTTAGGCTTTATGGTTAAATTTAACTATTAACCTTTTAAAGAGAAGATAATAGGCTCAAATCTACCTTCAGGTGTTTAATCCTTACTAAATTGATTAGTTTCACGATCCCCAATTCCAGGCACACCCTTTTATTTTTTGAGTTATCTCCAGGTCCTATTTTATTGACCTCAACTATGTTCAGATTTGTGTGCGAAAGAAAATCTCCGCTTAAATATGAACAACGGTAGGCGACGGCGCAGTTTCCAAGTAAATCCCGATAAGCTACTACATTCGTATGCCACATAATATATATGGGGTCAAACTGCTGCTCAACGCTGGCTAAATTAATCGCTCGAGCAAACTTTGGAATTCCGAAATACCGAAACAATTAATTGCTCTTATGTTTTCCCCCCCAGCCAATCGGTTTATCGCGCGATGAGTTAGCGGGTGTAGCACAGACAGCTGCAGAGATAAGCCGCGGAGGATGGGCTCCCCATGAGCCCATGACTCCCATTCTGGGTGCGAGTGACTAACCAGGTGGCAGCGGCGGCTGCGGTGGCCAAGAAGCCAATTGATACAGTTCCATGCCGCTCCAGGAAATGCTAAAGCGAGTTGCGTCGAACAATGCCCATTGAATAATACCCGCGAACGGGCAAGAGCAGTTCATTACGCGAACTCGCGCTGTGTAAACAAACACCGAAACAGCACAACAGGTTATTCGTTTCATGGACAAGCTATCTCTGTTGCTGCTTGGTTTGGCTGGCTGGCTGGCTGGCTGGGTGGAAGTGGTCGGGTCGGTGACTCATCGGCGGAACCCTCCGCCTGTCTATGCCCGTCCCCGATCGCAGGTCTTGAGCAAAGTCGGCCAGCGTCTGCTGCTATTGCATATTATTTATAAGACACACACACATTGCCCCGCTGACTAATGGCAAGTGACCGGAAGCGAGCGAGCAGGATGGAGTGGGATGGATACGCACCTCGCTAGATCGCAGGGGAAGGCGAACGCTGGGATGCCGGCGAGCACCTCCTTGTCACGGAATCCCTCGGGAAAGCTCTCCACGATCACGCCAGCTGGTGAGGCGGGGCCGCCGCTCCTCGCACTGATGCCCCTTTCCAGTGTCGGGGTCGGTGAGACCTCGCACCAGAACTCGAAGAGCTTCTTCACGTCATTTCTGCGGGAGGGGGATGTGTGATGTGACTCGTGGGAGCAATGGGGGCACTCTACTCCGCCGACGGGCAGCGAAGCGGAACGCCCACTGCAGCCGCAATCTCGGACGGAATACTTACTTGATACGCGATCCCATTTCGGGGCCTAGCACATGTTTCGGTCAGTATATGTTTGTACGTTTGACTTCTGTGTGTGTGTGTTCAATCCAGGCTCGGGCTGTCCGACGCACGGATAATACTGATTACGCACGGGGAATTGGAATGGGGAAGAGACACGGACACGGGTACGGATACGCAATACGGGCCACCACTTTCCTCCTCTTTCGCTTCTTTGTCGTTTCGAATTCGCGACGTCACTGATTCATTTTCGCCGTCCGCGGTGTTGGCGCACTTGCTTGTCCCGGGACTTGGACTGGGGCCACTGATCACTGATTTTCGGGCATTTTTTGGCCGCAATTATTGATAATTCACTTGGCACCCGCAGTTTTATGCAAGCAAATAGAACAAAAACACTTTTACAACAAATTCGCCAGCAGTGTGACCGCGTCGAGACGTTGGAATATGCCCATCTTGGTTTTTGGCGGAGATCTTAGCTAAGAAAACAGATGGGCGCAAATTTAAGCGAGGACTCAAACCAAGCAGGCGTCATTAATATTTTTCTAAGATTTTGAAATCACTATTTGTTTTTCTTCTTTGGAGAGCTTTTACTGGCATAATTTATTAAAAATAAACCTATCTGCTTGCGGGTGTGAATATTTACAACTTACAACTTAGTTTTAGGAATGCGTTCACCACAAATATCGTAAGTAGCTGATCACCGATCAGGTTGTGCTGCTGAACGAAACGGTGCATGCAATTTTACCGAAACTGTTGGGGGGGTCACACTTACACTCGGAAAGTTTGATATTGCGTTTCAGGTATTGCCGCTAGTTTTTAGGATAGATTTTTCTGCGTAGTTGCATTCATAATCTCCATTGTCAAGTGTTTGCTTGTTGAATCTCAGATTCATTCACAAGATGGAAGATAACCCAGTTAATGGTTATTATTGTAAATCGGAGAGGACCAAGAAAAGTGTAGAAGTGCTCATCAACAAAATGGGTAATTTGAAAATATTTGATTCAAGTCAATATAACTGTAAGTTAATTCTTAAAATAGGTGAAAATACATTGAATTTGCATTATTTTGCAGCATGTATACCACTACCGGGTTTCCTGGAATATATCATTCAAGATCACAACTATTCCACGCAATCGCCGTCTGCACTGCCAATTGCGAGATCCCAGGGAACTTTCCGAAAGAGGATTATTCTCCATAGCCTTCAAAAACGTTCTAAAAAAGGTGTTTTCGGAAAATTTCGTTTTCGTGGTTACAAAGTACTGGCCATGGCTGTGTTTTGTTTAACTTGATTTCTTGTTTCCGAAGATACTTGTTGTGTTCATTGTTAATGGCTATGAATAGAAATTAATAAAGTTAAACTGTAATCTAAGGTCAAAAATACTTGGTTCTTATATTTATCCAAAATATATAAGTACTTTTAGTTTATAGTCAAAAGAACGTGCAACGACTTGCCGGAGAATGACTTAATGGATTTGGGGTTTCAGAGAAATATAACAAACCAAAGATTCTTTTATAATAAGTAAAGTTAAGAATTTTTTAATTTCATATTTGAAATTAGACAGTTCCGCGAAAAGTGCACCAATCACCCATTTTTGCAGGAAATATAATTGGTCACACTACGACTGCACTCGATAATTTTGATTTGGCGTCCCACGGTTTCTTGTGTTTATTTATTTGGTAGTGTGCTTCCCCAACGCTTCTTCAGAGTTTATTTGCATCAAAGACGTTTCGTTCAAGGTTCCTCTACCCCTGGCCGCCAAAAAAATGCATATTTTTTATAAGATTACATAAGTGCGTGTAACGAAAATAAAAACCGCTTGCCACCGAAAAGTTCCTGTACTTGGCCTACGAATTACAGAAAGTAAGCGAGGGACGCGCGAGCATCATATATAGTAGCTTCACCTCCGTCATAGTTGGCACGATAATTACCTGCATTAGCCGCCGAACCAAACCGAACCGAACGAATCAATAGTCACCACCACCCACCCACTCGCACTCCCCATTGATTTTGTTGCTGCTCCTGCTACACGCGATGACGCCGATGAGAAGGAGTCCTCGACCCGGGGTCAGCCCGAAACCTATATAGATAGGATCTGTACGGGCCGCGGGCTCAGTTTCGATTTGTGTCACACTAGGCCGGTCAGGTCACAGGCTTTGTCTCCGAACTCTCTCACTTGTCCAAAATTTCTATTACTTACTCTTTTATTTTCACCCACTTTTTCAAGGTAAGCAACTAAATTTGTGGAACGTTATGCCAGGAAGCAAAATTGGACGAAACCCATTGATTGTAGCACACTTAGGCCGCACCACACCGCCGCACCATCGCGGTCCCAATCGCTAGACTCGTTGTCGCGTTAGTTTAGAATTCCCGCCATGCTGTGCGCCCTTGTCCGCGGTCCCGTCCACAAGGCGGCCATCTACCGCAGCCTGTCCGAGCTCCTCAGCCCGGCCGCGGCTTCGGGTCACGATGTCCGCTGCCGCTGCCGCTGCCTGTCCGCCGGAAGAGGCGTCTGTAAGCAGCAGCCGCCGCTCCCAACGCTGGCCCAACCGACCCACCGACAAGATCTTCTGTGAGTGAGCGATAAGCGCTGATATACCTGTTCCGTACCCACAACCGTAACCGTAACCGATCCCGCCTGCACCCATGCGGGCCGTGTGTGCCGTCTGCGACGACCACTCACTCAGTCGCTCAATCAGAGTCTATGTGCATACATTAGCGCGACGCGATTAGATAGCCACCTTGTATTCGCACTTATTAACCCGAAATAGCCCCGCCCGCCGGCGATTTCATTCATACTGCCATACCGCCAGCTATATCAGGCTAACACCACAATTCGCTATAAATCATTCCAATTGTGACCGTTCTGGTGGCTCTTTCAGCTCGCGTTCCCGTACCCGGGCAGAGAGTTGGTCGAAATTACCAGTGCGATCTATACACTCGGAGCACGACGCCATGTTCTACTCGATGTACGCGTACCTGTCCAACCTGCCGCGCCTCCATGTCCTGGGCATAGCGGTGGTGGCCTATGTCGTATATTACCTAATCCAGGTGGTCAAGGTGAGAGTGTAAAGGCGAGCAGCAGCTCGGTGATTGCATCACCGCCTGGCGCGTGACTAATGCCTTTAACTTTTAACTGCGTTTCCAATTACAGCGACCGATTATCGCTTGCTCGGAGGGGCCGTTCAAGCAGTACCTGATCCGCCAGGTGCCGACGCTGGAGAACAAGTACTGGCCCACCTTCTGGTGCGTGGAGAGTCGAGCCCAGACCGTTCTTGCGAGCCTGCTGCGCTCCAAGAGTCTGCCGCGCGTCAACTACCGCCGCGAGATCCTCTCGCTGAAGGACGGCGGCGAGGTGGCGCTCGACTGGATGGAGGAGGGCTGCGATGAGCATGCGCCTTGTATTCTCATTCTGCCGGGCCTAACCGGCGAGTCGCAGGCGGAGTATATCAAGTGCCTGGTCCTTGCCGCCCAGCAGGCGGGCATGCGGGTGGTGGTGTTCAATAATCGCGGCCTCGGCGGCATCGAGCTGAAGACGCCGCGCCTCTACTGTGCCGCCAACTGTGAGGATCTGTGCGAGGTGATCCAGCATGTGCGTCGCAGCCTGCCGGCTCAGTGCAAATTGGGGGCCACGGGCATCTCCATGGGCGGCTTGATACTCGGAAACTACCTGGCCCGCAAGAGCGACGAGGCCAGGAGCATTCTGTCGGCGGCAAAGATTATCTCGGTGCCGTGGGACGTGCACAAGGGCAGTGCCAGCATCGAGAAGCCGGTGATCAACAGCCTGCTGGGACGCCATCTGGCCGGCAGCCTGTGCCGCACCTTGCGCAACCACCTGGACATCTACCGGGACATCTACCAGGACTCGGACATCGACATTCAGCGCATTCTCCGCTGCACGACCATCAAGGAGTTCGACGAGCTGTTCACGGCCAAGCAGTTCGGCTACGCCCATGTCAACGACTACTACTCGGACGCCACCCTGCACAACAAGCTGGACCACATCTCGGTGCCGCTGCTCTGCCTGAGCGCCGCCGATGATCCGTTCCAGCCGCTGGACGCCATACCCATTAAGGCGGCCAACCAGTGCACTCATGTGGCAATTGTGATCACGGCCCGCGGTGGCCACATCGGTTTCCTAGAGGGCTGGTGGCCCTCGACCAAGGACCAGTACATGGGACGCCTCTTCACCGAGTACTTCAC
Organism: Drosophila rufa; assembly: GCA_018153105.1. Taxonomy (NCBI): domain Eukaryota; kingdom Metazoa; phylum Arthropoda; class Insecta; order Diptera; family Drosophilidae; genus Drosophila; species Drosophila rufa. Next base: position 9,317,596 of record JAECXS010000002.1, read on the forward strand.
CAAGGCTCTGTTCGACGAGGACGGCGAGTTCCAGCACACGTCCAACAAGATGCACGAGCGCTTCTTGGCCAAGCAGACGGTGGCTCTTGCCTCCTCCCCCTCGTCGTCGCCCTTGCTGCTCAACAAGAAGCTGGAGGCCGTGCCGCTGGACCACAAGGTGAAGCTTATGTAGATATCCGCTTAGTCTAGACCAAAAATACATAGTTATGCGCGGCGCGTATGTATTCCGATAGAATTCCGCGAAACACACTTGTGATATAATGAAACGCTGATCAAAAATTCAAATCCAAAGTGTATACTCTCTAGGGCAGCGAAACAGGGCCACTCAGCAACAGTGTTGCCAACTTTACAGTTCCAAAAAAAGCTGTTTTTAGTGGGAAGAAGATTAAAAAAAAGCTGAAAATTAAGAAAAAAAATCCGGAAATAAAGCTGAAAATGTGTAGTAAACATTTTTTCAAATATTTTCTATATTTTTTATAATATTATCAATTTCAAGGCAATTAGTGTCTTGATTTTGGTACGATTCCGATGTGCCAACTAATTTCATGTATTTTTGGGGTAGAATGTAATCAAAGCAGCATTTGTTTGACCTACGTAATCCATATCTGTAACAAAAGTATCGTCATTATTTAATGTAGAATACAAATTATATTATTTCTACCTAATGCACAAAATTGAGTTGAGCATATCGAGATTGATTCGATTTCTAATTTTTGTCTTAACCAAGTTAACTTGACTAAAGACTCGCTCAACTTCTGCATTAGACCACGGTAAGGACAGCAACGAGATAGCAAAACTTGCTAATTCCTCAAATTTGTTGTTGCCTCCGGAATCCTTATAAGTCAATACTTCTGCCCAAAACTTTTCGTTATTATTATTGTTGATCCAATTGACCAAATGAATACTATTGTATTGCGGCTCAATTTTTTCAATATGTTTGGCTTTGAAGTACTCCAAAACTGGCAAAATACTGTCTTTCTTCGTGCGCAAAATATTGTTGCACGAAAACAAGTTCATATTTTTTAAAACTTGGTAGTTATCCGGTAATCTAAAAAACAAATGAAAGTTTTTTGAATACATATTTCAATACTCATAAATAATTATTTACCTTATGTTAAAATCGATAGACATTTTTTCTTATCGATATAATAACTAAACAAATATGTTAAGTCACTAAAAAGAACATATTTTCGATTTTTAAAAAAGCGTAAAAAAAGCTTAATGGTTTTCAAAAAAAGCCAGAATTCCCGCTGCCCGCTGTTTTCGTTTTTTTCCCGCATTTGGACTTTAAAAAAAGCCAGATTTGACGGGAAAAAAGCTGTTCTGGCAACACTGCTCAGCAAGTCAGCAGCAAATAGATGCTTAAATTCCTAAATCTTAGTACGTGACATTAGCGACATATCAAGTTGAAATAGCGAAAAAGCTTTACGATTCGTAGTGGTAAATTCAAGTACATATAGTAATCTATATATGTATATGACACAATGCAATAATCTATATATTTTTACAAGTTCCGTATATTTATAACTAATAAAAATACAACGCTTAATAAAGAGAGAATAATAAAACACACTTTCCACTGCATTACACATAGTAGATTTGACAAGCGAGACGATGTACTGGGGTACTTCTACTCCCCGGATCGATTTGAAGGCTCTGTTCTGGGATTACGGTTACCCCCTCGATAAAACCATGTTCCTACAGCTAAAATACCAACAGCCAGCGAGCAGTGCCTAAATGGGCTTGTACAGCAGCGTGGTCACATACTTCTTGCGATACCTATGCGTGGCACTCAGCACCATGACTCCATCCTTGATGGATAGCGCGTACAGGTGGTTCAGCATCACATGGTTGGGTTCCGGCAGCAATGTGGGTTCGCACTACGAAAGAATCTAAGTTAAATCCGGTGTTTAGGCGAAATATTAACCAACAAACCCACCGAGAGAGGTGTGTCCTTGTTGAGTATGACCTGCAGCAGGTGTGGAGGCAGCACTGGTGGCCCGGATACCTTCTCCCAGGGCTTCACCTGCGGCACCTCTTGCGAGTACTCCTTCTCCGCATAGTTGGTCACATTCTCACTGTCCTTGGCCAGGGCCTGGAAGACCTCGAAGTCGGAAGCCCGCACGGATACCAGGTTATTCTTTTGTCCCTCGTCGTTGTCAACGCTTTTCTGTAATTGAGCGATAATATCAAATTGGTGTAATTATAGTCGGGCAAACACAAAGTGACGTCAGGAATAATTCATAAGCTCTATTTTTTGCGTGCAATTATTGTTGGGCGGGAAATCGATACGTAATTGTGGGCTATCAATGAGAGTCGGGTTCAATAAAAGTGATGAAATTCAATGACGGGCTTTGTTTACAGAAAGGAATTTGGTTTACAAAAGAGCTTGGGGTATTTGTTTATCTAGTTATGCGGTGAAATAACAGCCAGTAGGGTTTTAAATCATTTTTAATCTTGGATTGAAAACTTGATCTCACTTCTAGCTATTGTTTTCTTAAGATTTATGTTTTCTATCTTGCGGAAAAAGCTCTGCGGCAGCTCTCCCTATTCAAGCCTAGTATTGTATATATTTATGTGGAGAAAAAACATTCAAGAGGGTTTTAAATCATTTTTAATCTTGGATTGAACTCTTGATCTAAACTTGTAGCTATTGTTTTCTCAAGATGTATCTTTCCTATCTTGTGGAAAAGGCAGCTGAGGCAGCTCTTCTATCATAAGCCTTGTATGTGTGAATTTATTTGTCCCTCACACAAAGAAAATGCAATTTAAACCTTGATTAAGGCACTCTACACATTTCTTTGCTTTATAAATTGCATAAATTCACTTAGTTATATATAGTAAGAATGGCATCTTATCAACATGTTTTTCCCATTCACGCCTTTTTCGGCACTTGAGTTAATTTATCTTTCAAGTTGCTGCTTTTGTTGGTCGAATTCTAATCTCACTTTTTGTGCTCGTGATAAAACCGCTCGCTCGAAGGCTAACAATAACCCCTTCGCCCCGACACTAGCCAGCTGAGCATCTCTGAACCCAATTGAAATCCACTGCTGATTACTGGGAGAGACTTGGCGTTTCGCTTTTTGTTTACGACGATTACACAACGCCAGCGAAAATCGGTAACTGCGTCATTCGGGCCGCCCCGAATTGAAAAAACATCTGAACACAGCTAAGGGAAATGGGTCATATTGATTTTCCACTCAACTGACCAGCTTGGGATCGTGCTTCCACTCGCCGTCCACGCAGAACTTGTACTGATGGTCGCCCTCGGGCAGATCGATGATGGTCACAAAGTTGCCGTGACTCCGCACCATCGTGATGGGCTTCCAGTTGGAGAAGGTGCCCGAAATGGTCACGTTCTTGCCTCCGCCATCCCATCTTAGCACCGTGGGCAGTGCCGTCTTTCGGTCCTCGTCGTCCAGAGAGGGGATCCCAGGGAGGACATCCGACAATGGGCCGCCGGCCAAGAGTTCGTCGTCGTTGTCCATGCTGGAGTGCTCTCCGCTTCCGCTGCGCAGAACAGCTGTTGAATCGCCGCCGCTATCAGCTGTGCGCCTGGTGCTGCCGCCCGTGCCAGTGCCCGCTCCCGTGTAGTACGGGTCGTCGTCTTCTTGCGACGAGCCCTCGTTCAAGACTGCCGTATGTTTTTTGTCGAACGAGAAAGCTTGGCCTCCCGCTCCGGATCCGCCCAGAGCCGCTGCTGCTGCGCCAGCACTGCTCCCGCCGCCGTGGCCCCCGCCACTGCCTGCGCCCGCACTCGCTCCTCCTCCTCCAGCGACTGCAACCGAGTCGCGGAAATGTGCGGGAGAGCTCGGCGTGGAGAGGTCGGTCGACTTGTGGCGCTCTCGCTGCATGTGCACGGTGGAGCTGCCCGCGTTGCCCATGTTTACGTGCTGTTATTGCCGTTCTCGCTGGCTCGCTGGCAGGTCACGGCCCGACGGTTGGGGAAGGGGATTATGGGGTTTGTTCTCTCCTCAGTGTTCTTCCTGCTGTTTCGTTTAGGCTGCGTTGTTGTCTTGGCACTTGTTTTACTCGCGTTTTTTGTTGTCCCCCGTCTCGACACTTTCGCGGCGCGCAGTCTGGATGGAAATTTTGGCATTTAATAAGCAGAAAACTGCATTATTTAATCGTTTGTTTCGTAGAAAAATTGCTAATTATAAACAATTTACATATATACAATTCGCTACAACAGCAGCAGTGTTGCCAACTCAGCTAATTACTGGCCAGATCTGGCTATTTTGCGTGAACTAAAACTGAAACAGGCTGGAGCCTGTTGCTATTTCAATAAAATAATTTTGACTTATTTAGCTGTTTTAAATAATTTATTGATCTAAAAATTGTCTTATATTTTATATTTGCAATGCCAATTTGTAACCAAGTTTTTACTTTGTTATTTATTAAGATCTAGCTATTTTTGACAGTGAACCTGTGCCCGCTAGATCTTCCGTTTACTTATTCGTCAGTAAAAGGGCGGATTTCCTCCTCAACGGCAACTGGTCACACTTACATAAATAAACCGTAATAAAACTACGTAAGTGAACAAAAACGTAACGATTTTGACGTAAGTGATCAGCACCTGTTGATTCACGATAGTTCCTTTTGGAACTGCCACTCGTTTCGAATTGTTATTTTAGCGCGTATGGCGTTGAACATTTTATTAAGGTACGGAAACTTTATAGCCAAATCTAATCTTTATAACCAATTAAAAGATTAAGGTTGTCTACGTTTTGTTTTTATGGACTTTCAGTAGCCAAGTCAGTCAGTTCTTAAAATAAATGGCACACGCATTTAAATTAGGTCAATGAATCACTTTATTTATCATTTATCTAGTAGTATCAGATTTAAATGGAATTCACAAGTGACTGAACTCAGCGTATTTGGGTGGATCATTCAGATTTTTCCACTGAAAGCAAAGAGTATCCACCAAGTCGCCTATCCCATGTAAATGCGTAAATAGACATTACAACTCAGAAAAACTGAAGGGTCCAAAGTCCAGAGCAATCAACGTGCATCGGAGCACAACAAAAAACCGATGATAGAGGGCAGGGAAAAGCGTCGAGAGGCGGAGGCAAAATAAAGAGAGACAAAGAGCAAGGGCGGAAGTTTGTTGGCAAGGCTGCAGCTGCTCTAGCTCTGTGATGAAACAGGTAGAACACGGATTTGATGGCCAAAACAAATGCAGCCAAAAATAATGTATCGTCGGACAAATCACAGAAGAGAAGCGACGATCAAAACAAACTAGAAAAACCGCCTGGGAAAACCAGGTACCAATACCAGCAGACCAGACGGCTTCCAGACGACACAGGAAACACCCGAAGAAACTCGTGGAAAATACGCATGTGTGCGTATACACTGAAAAAAAAAAAACATTTAAGGAGGAGTGTTATAGCTTTAGATAAAAAATAGTATTTTATCATATAATTTTTACAAGCCACTTGATAAGTTTGTAACTCTTAATTTTAAAAAATTCTAAATAAATTTAAAAAATAAACTTGGAAAAATAGTTGATTTTTTCAGTGCATGAGTGATGCCTGTATGGGTGCCTGCGTGGTAGACACGCACACCACTGCAGCATACGACGACGCCTTCGCATTTAAAATTGATTAAAACTAAATGCCGTGCCTCGTTTCGTTTTCAGTGCGATCGCAGACATTGTGCAAAACGGTTCGTTCACAGTTCTCTCCGCTCTCTCACCGCGTACTGGAAGTGATCGTTGTTTTTGTGGCAGTGCACTGGAAGAATCCGGGAAAATTGTGTCAAATTAATTGGAAGCGGAGCCCAGAGTCCCGTCACAAGTCACCACCGAGTCGCAAGCTTTTGAGGCAGGTCAGTGTTTGCTGCCTTGCTGGCGAGGTCAATTCGCTATCTCAGGCGAGTTATTTCCAACTCCCTTATCACTACCATTAACTCCAAGGCCTCCACGCCCGACTAACTTACTAAACTTAACCAAAAACGCAAAACCCAAACAATTTGACTCAAGTTCCCATGGCTCCCGCGGGCGGCGCGTGTTCCGGCGCTTTTGTGACTAGATTATCAGCTCAGCCAGTGAACTTTATTGAACTGCTAATTGATAATATGTATGCGGCAACACCTATATATTTAGATTCGAATAGAATCTAGAACTACGACGCACTTGCCACTAGCTTGCCATATAATTATATCGAACTCTGTTTGATCAGCCCAAGTGTGTTTAAAAATCCACTTTGTTATGCACACTCTCTCCCCTGCGGCGAACAAAGACCGCACTCCAATCGGTTAAAGCAAACAGAAACCTCCAAGATGGCCACCCCACCTGGAGCGAAGATACGATAATACCACAATAAATGTATACTAAGGCCTTATCAATACACTCGACTTGTTTACCCCAAACTGCACCTCAAATTAATTCAATTTAGATCGTACGACAACACCCAAAAAAAGAAAAAGAAAGGTCCCATCCCCCACTTGGAAACAACTTGGCTGCGGGGCACGAGCCCACCAAAAAACAAGATTTCAGTCAAAATAAATAAATTATTGTGTATATTGTATATGTATTTTTAGCTTTATCAATTTCGGGCGTTTCTTCGGAGGCTCGACACATACACACACACACACCCAGACCAATCGGAACGAGATCCGCAGCGAGGGTCGCTCGAGCACCAACCATGGATAGCGTCAAGTCTTTCTTCGCCGGTGCCACCAAAGATGGAAACCTGACCAACAGCAGCCGCCAGTCGAATGTGCCGGGGAATGCCGTCAGCAGCCGCTGGGGCCGCAGCTGGAGCACCAGCTCCCAGCACACGGACCCCGAACCCGGATCCTCCACTCCGGGGGCCAGCAAGAGCGGAAATCCCTGCGATGTGAAGCGCAAGGACAGTGATAACTACTTTTACATCATGTAAGTGGGAGTTTCTTCTAGAAATTAATTTGGGAAGGGGGAGAATATAGGTTTTCAAGGGGTAGAGAAGATAAGATAGGGTCCATTTTGTTTTCTCTTTTCCAAAGAGATACATACAACATGTTTTTCACGATATTTTCTCACTAGTACAGTACTACTTCCGTTTTAACTATGGTCTAGTTTCTCATTTTAGAGTTAAAATTGGTAGAAATCCATTAACTAAGAACCATTACCATACTAGATAAAAAGTTTTTCTTATATCGAAGTGAGACTACGATAGTTTAGGGTATTAAATAGAGTAAATTTATAAAAAGAAAGTTTAATACCTTGAAGGTAAGAGATTCTGGAAGCTAATTGATAAATCCATATCTAGGTACTCCCTAAATAAATAAAAACATATCATAAGCTCTTGCTGAATTTAACATAGTTCCCCCAGGAATAAAACTACCCAGACTCCTACTTCGTTTCAAGGATTCTTATAAGTACAAGAAAATAATAGATAAGATAGTTGAACTGATAGAGCAACGACCCATCAATGAACAGTCAACACCAGACAGCTTTATTAAAGCATAAATATAACGATATCTTTGTGTGTTTTCCCATTCCCCGTCTTTATCATACTTTGAATATTACCCAAGGCGTGTTTTGTTAAGAGGGTTTTTATTTCCTGAACTGGTTTCTGGTTTTTATTACGGTGTTTACTTGGTACTACGAAATATTTCAATTATCTGGACGTCCCTTATCAGTCCACCCTATGAGCACATGAATCGATCCGCGAGCTGCAGTAATTTCGGGCCAGCGATAAACGTTCAATGGCTGCAATTGACGTCGGTTACAACAGGGGTTAAGCCAGATCGAAATGATTAATTAAATGCCAAAAGACCGTAACTGAACGTTCTCTAGAGGCGGCTGGCGATCCAAACCAGTTTGTGCGGTCATAGATTCGAGAGCTCACCTTGAACGCCCGACTTTTGAGTGGTGTTTAGCTTTGTGGCTCAGAGTTCTGAGCGAAATCGAGATACGGATGGATATGGGATATGGGGAGGGGATCTGGACTGGAACTGCATAACCAGTCGGCGGGGGCTCAGTTGCGAATCAACAGCCGCTGCGAGCAGCTGAGAAAAGTCCCGTATTTAGAAAGTGAGTGGACGGGGATAGCCCCGAAAATAACACAACTGGGCGTGGGCCTTGGCTGGTCAGACGTATAAAGTGCGTGATTCAGCGGAGCAGCTGCGACAGTAACCATTGGGCTCTCCGACCTCCAGCACGCTGTAAGATCCGCGGACGCTTTAGCTTTAAGCCAACCCAAAACCAACCACAACTCATCCATTAACTTACATCGTTTCCCTTTGTTGCAGGTGGCGCGCTTGAAGATTACCAGACGAGTGTGGATCCTGAGCAGCAGTTTGAGCCGCCAGCATAGCCATTTCGTCGTCGTCGTGATCCATAATATCTAAAGTGACCTGCAGGAGTATCTGTAACGCTCTATTAGGAACATCGGAGCGCTAGCGGCAACAACAGCCTATTGCCTTGTTGCCCCATCTCTCTCTCCATTGGCAGCCGAGTCCGGTGTTTAGTGATACTAGTTATTTAATTACAATTTTAAACAAGACATTCATCTACACCTCATCGTCCGATCGATCCCATCACCCTCCTATATGGACGCCCTCACCATCCTGGGCTTGGTCTACTGGCTGATCTGCATGATTCTGTTCGGCCCGTTGATGTTCTTTGTCTGCGTTTACCTGCCCGAGGTTCCGGTGCGATATGTGAAGAGTCTGAGGCAGCAGACCTGAGTGCCTTTCGAAACCAACTTGACCACTAATTAGCCAAGTCCATGGTACATAGATTATTCAAGCCATAGTTGACATGATATTGATGTACAATCGATCGATTTTTAATAAAACTACTCAAAAATGCATTGAAATTAATGAAAGAGTTTGTGACTTTGTGAATTTGGAGTGAGAAATTTTAAAGAGAGGTAAGGATGTGTATTTAAATTCAGATTATCAGTTCTCTGGGTTTCGTCTTAAGTCCTGAGAGCTTCCTAAAAGAAAGCCTTGGAGTTTTTCGGAAAGGAAGTACAAAAACGAAAGCCTACATATCGTCGGAGACAAGCACGACTTCCTATGCTCTGCTGGGATATTCTGTGTGGCTTGTTTTGACGGGCTCCCATCTTCTCATTCAGTGCCCGACCCTGCTTTTCTTAAATTAACTGCAATCCAATGGTTTTCTTAATTTTATTTATGTGAAACATTCCATACAAAGCTAAAACTTCGGAATAATGAGTGCCACCATAGCATATTGCGCTGATTTTTTCAAAAAATATTACTTTGGTTGGTTGGAATTTTGGATCTACCATCAGTTGACTGCCAACCGAACCGAACTTGAGCGAACGAAATCAAGTAAATTCAAAAAATGATTTAATAAACAATATCAAAGTATACCACTGTGTTTTAACTGGTTTGTCTACGACAGCGGATAAAGCGTGGGACTGACTATATGCTCCTTTCGTTTATTTGTTAAATCACATTCCTAGTTGATGTACCGCTTGATAGATTGCCAAAGGAATTAGTGCCTTGTTGATCTCTCCTTCTCGCTTCGAACTAAAATTTTGGCTTAACAATATTGATTATTTAATTAAAACAAAACGTTTGGGGTTTAGGGGGGTTGAATATGCAGGACAGTGGAGATTTCGATACCGCTTCGATTTAGTTGGACCAGGACAGCAGTTGCTTCATGTCTGGATCATCTGGGATCGGGGGGAAATGGTATTAAAATCCAGTATGGGAAGACGCTGGTAAAAAAACTCACCATCATCGGCTGCAGTCGTCGTGGCAGGTGCCGCCTTCTTCTTCTCCTTGGCCTTCTCGGGCAAATCCTCTGTGGGCGCTTCTGGCAATGTGGGCGCCGGCTCAGGAATGCCAATAATTTCCTTATCAAAGTTCTCCTGCTCCAGCTCATCGAGTTCCCGCTCGAGATCCTCGTCGTCGAGATCAGCCCCAAAGGCCACCGGATTGGAAATGGCATCGGATATCTCGCGGGCCACGTCCTGCTGCTCGGCAATGTCGTCCATCATGTCGTGCACCTTGTCCACATCCCTGTAAATGCAGAAACGAGTAAGAGTAAGGTCTTTGATCAAATTTGTCCAGCTTTTGCGTGACTCACATGTTCTGGTGGGCATGCTTGAGGGCATCGGCGGCGCTCTTCATGTTGGACAAGACGGCAGTGTTCGTGTTGGCGCTCTCCAGGGCCTCGCGCTGCATCTCAATGGTGGACAGGGTGCCATCGATCTGCTGCAGCTGCTTCTCCAGGCGCTTCTTCTTTTTGAGCGCTTGCAGGGCCACTGAAAAAGTGCCAAGGTGGCGGATTAGTGAGCTTCAAAAAGGCAAAGGCAAAGGCAAAAGCGCTTGCTATTCTATGGTGATATGGCCAATTTTGCAATGCGTGGATTCGAATTACTCTACGGCATGGCGAGTGTTTGTTTTGATATCAAAAGGAATGTTTATATTACGTTCTTAGCGTTTGCGGACACGTCCAGGCATCGAATGGTATGCGGATGAGAAGGGCGAAGAAATACAATTGTTTTATTGAGTTTTCTATTTGCTGTGACGGGCAAAGGCTGATTAAGTGGGAAGGCCTCATCGGCCGCAACAAAAACAAAGCAACAATGAGTCATATTTTCCATGGTCCATGGAGGACGGGTCCATGCTGGGGCGGCTCCTGGGGACTCTGCAGGACGCGCACATACATACCTCTTTTGTTTTTGGACGCATTCTTGCGAGCTATGTTCAGCTCGTCCTCGATCTTGGCCTCGAGGAACTCCTGCTTCTTGATCAGCATATTCTCTGTCTCGCGCAGCTTCTGTATCGCCTCGCCGGTGGTGGGGGCCACCTCCTTCTTGCCGCCGAACATCTTCCCGAAGAAACTCATCGTGGCTGGTCTGCTTTTTCACTCCCTAATCTGCTGGATGTAGCCAATAAAATATGTTTTTTTCTGCTATTGCGTTTCCTCCCGTCTGCGAGCTGTTTTGTTCGTATGCGTCACCCGATACCGATAGGTGTGCGACTATCGAGTTATCGCATTTATGTATGCTTTCAGTATTTTTTTTGTTTTGCAAGTGAAGTATTTGACAAACATCGAGTTGGTCACTCTGTCTCGCGGACGCCGAAAATAAATAAATATTGCATTTAATTTGTGACAATTTTTGCATTTCTGTGGCCAGGATAACCACCAAATCGCTCGGTCCTTACGGATGTAGTGGTGATCTAAGCGTGCACACAAGAAATAAACCAGAGCTAGTCCAAGATGGCCAATCGCACAGTGAAGGAGGCGAAAAACGTGCACGGCACCAATCCGCAGTACCTCATCGAGAAAATCATCCGCTCCCGCATTTACGACTCCAAGTACTGGAAGGAACAGTGCTTCGCCCTCACAGCGGAACTGCTGGTGGACAAGGCCATGGAGCTTCGGTTTGTTGGCGGCGTCTACGGGGGCAACATCAAGCCCACCCAGTTCCTCTGCCTCACGCTCAAGATGCTGCAAATCCAGCCGGAGAAGGACATTGTGGTCGAGTTCATCAAGAACGAGGAGTTTAAGTACGTAAGAGCCCTGGGTGCCTTCTATCTGCGCCTCACGGGAGCCGCTCTCGACTGCTACAAGTATCTGGAACCGCTCTACATCGACAATCGGAAGCTGCGCCGCCAGAATCGCGCTGGCCAGTTCGAGATCGTCTACATGGATGAGTACATCGACGAGCTGCTGCGAAACGATCGCGTCTGCGACATCATACTGCCACGCATCCAGAAGCGCTCGATTCTGGAGGAGAACAACGAGATCGAGCCGAAGGTATCGGTGCTGGACGAAGATCTGGACGACGAGCTGCCCAGCGACGAGGAGAAGGCGGCGGACGACCGGGATGCCAATCGGCCCAAGGAGAACTCATCGTCCGGGGTGAGACGTCCGCGGAGAGCACGCTCCAAGTCCAGGTCGCGCAGCCGAGAGCGCGACAGGAGAGCTGGCCAAAGCAACAACAACCGATCCCGAGACTACTACGACGAACTGGAGGAGTACGACCGCCAGCGGAATCGCGTCCGCCATCGGGAGCCCCAAAGCGAGGACTACGACAGGCGGCAAACAACGAATGGACGACAGGATCGGGAGCGAGAGCGAGAGCGTGAACGCCAGGATCGGGACAGGATGCGGGAGCGAGACAGGTACGGTGAGAGGGATCGGCGGGATCGCGAGCGGGAAAGGGAACGCGACCGCGGTGGCCGACACGAGCAGCGGGATAGAGATTCGCGGGGAGATCGCGATCGGCGTCGCTACTAAAATAATTGTAATTTAAATTGTAATAAAATTTCGAAAACAAAAATTAAAAGCCGTTGGTATTTTTATTTCCACCGAGTTGGCAGCACCGCCCACCAATCAGTGGTAAACACAATCAGCTGTTGCGTCTGTTGCTGTTGTTTTAGAAAGTTTATTTTTCATAACAATTTTTATTTGTTGCTGGCAAAAAATCCACCCAACTGTGTTCGTCAATATAATAATTATATATCGTGGCATTTCGGTTTAACTGGGTAGTTACGCATACCGCCGATAAACCGCGGACATCGCCACCAACTAGCAGCAGCAGCAGCAGCTGGTGGAGCCTCTCAGTATCTCGATTCCCTCCGTCGCGCTTGGAGGTCTGTGGAAACTGCGCTGCAATTCTGACGAATGAATTGCTAATTCCATTATCTGCGGTAGTCGTCAGCCAGACTGCCAATTTCCGCGCGAGATATCCCACAACAGACTAAGACGCGAACGGGTGACAACGGACGGAGAAAAATGCCTCGCAACGATACGGAAGCCCTGGTGGACGAGGAGGCTGGCGAAGATGAGGCGCCACGCATTCTGGACGCCAGCTCGCCGGTGAGCAATGTGGACCCTAAGCCGCCCCCTGCCCCGCATGATCTCAGCAGCTATCGCTGGTTCATCCTGGAGCCCGCAGTTTTCCTCATATTCTTCGCCAGATATCTAATTGGTAATGAACCCCAAATCTCTGGCTGCTGCATCATTTAACTTGGAGTTCGTGTGTGTTTTCAGGGGCGGTTTATCAGAATCAGATTCTCTACCAGACCTGCGTCACCATCATGAAATTTAATGCCACGGAATGCGAGCCGTTGCGGGGCATCGATCGCGGATCGGAGGCGGATAAAGTAAGTAAAGCCGACTAACTACAGTTAGGTATACTATATAGTATATATTATAATGAGCTTGAAAAGTTTTTATCTCGATACGAATTGTTTTTGCCGCTTCGCGGGGCGTTTCGGTCTGACAAAAATACACTTGCGGTGGTGATAAAAGCTTTGTTTTATTACTTTTTGTAGCTACTGTAAAATATTAAGCTTTATTTGTGTTATATATGGGTTAAGCTTAGCCATTTTCATCTACTTTTTTCCCTAAATACAAAAATATTTTATTTAAGACTGTTTATGGATTTATATTCAGTATCCATTGGATGCTAGACCCTTTTGGGCATTCTAGCCACAAAATAAATATTTTCTTTAAGTTTTACATTAAATTAGACATTAAATCACACATATTCCATTATAAAAATTGCAAAAATTCAAAAGAGCAGACTTTCAGTTCCTATTCCCTTGACCACAGCTGTTTAACTAGTAAGTACATGTACATGTGGCACACAGAGATTAATACACATATTATTTTCGCTAGAAGTGACCCACATAATCTAACTGCAACTTCGGCCGAGACAAAGCAGAATCCATCAAGCAAATCAGATCAAAGTACTATTGAAATATTTAAGTAGTTTCATTGTTCCAAGCTTAGAGATAAGGTTTCGCCAGGGCTTATCAGCTCAGCTAGCAAAACAGCAGTAGACAAAAACCTTTATGACTAAGTTTCGGGGTAGAATCGAACTCCAGTAAGGCGTTAAAATTGCAATTATAGATACAACCCGCATAGGTATGGGGCAATGAATCATGCAAAACGTGATGTCCATTTAATTTTACGGTTTAACTTGTTTGTTTCACAGAAAATCGAGGTTATAGTACAAACTTATTCGGCCAACATCATGATGACAACCTCCTTGTTGGAGAGCATAATACCAGCCTTTGCGAGTCTCTTCCTGGGTCCCTGGTCCGACAAGTTTGGCAGGCGTCCCATACTTCTTACGACGTTTACGGGTTTGTAACTACTCTCTAGAGTATTTTATACCCTCTCTTATATTTTCTATAATATCTTTATTAAAGGTTACCTCACTGGCGCCATTATACTGATAGTTATAACCAGAATAACCATGTCCACAAATATAAGCCCCTGGTGGTTCCTCCTTTCCTCAGTGCCTTCGGTTTTAAGTGGAGGAACTTGTGCCTTAATCACGGGAATCTATTGCTACATATCAGATGTGGCCAAGGAGAGGAAAAGGGCTTTAAGGTGAGTCTAGAATAAAGTATTATCCCAAGTAAACTTTATATATGCTTTCATTTCAGAATGGTCCTCAATGAGGCCTCCCTCTGCACTGGCATGATGGTGGGCAATGTGGCCAGTGGTTATATCTATGCCGCCACAAATGCTTTGACTCTCTTTGCCGTTGCGGGCTTCCTGATGACGCTGGCCTTGATGTTTGTGTTCTTCTTTGTGCCTGAGAGCTTGAATCCTGCAGATATACACACAGGAGTAGGTTTTTTGGTCAGAAAACCAATCAACAAGCTTACTTATCTCATATATTTTCCCAGTCACGAATACGAGAGTTCTTCCGCTTTGACCTGGTCAAGGATCTGGTTCGCACCTGCTTCCAGAGGCGGCCCAACTTTGATCGCGCCATTATTTGGCTAACTATGGTGGCCCTGACCATAGCCATCTTCGATATGGGTAACTGCTTGAACTCTATTAGCACCATCAGAAAGGCTAATTGAATTCTGGGGTTGCAGAGGGCGAGGGCACTGTGAACTACATGTTCATGCAGGAGCAGTTCAACTGGACCATCAAGGACTTCAGCCTGTTCAACGCCTCCCGCATTGTGATCCAGATCGTGGGCAGCATCGTCGGCATGGTGGTGCTGCGCCGTGTCTTCAAGCTCTCGATTGTAACCATGGCCATGCTCTCCCTCGCCTGCTGCGTCCTGGAGAGCACAGTGCGAGCCACGGCCGTGTACTGGCAGGAGATGTACCTGGGCATGACGCTGGGCATGATGCGCGGTGTCATGGGCCCCATGTGCCGGGCCATTCTGTCGCACGTGGCGCCCAGCACGGAAGTTGGTAAGTAACAGAGCGTGTGGGATCCCACGATTAACTAAAATTCCATGTCGTACGTATGTATCTCTAGGCAAGATCTTTGCTCTGACCACATCGATGGAATCGGTCTCGCCGCTGGGAGCGGCTCCCCTCTACACGACCGTCTACAAGGCCACCGTGGAGTCTTATCCCGGAGCTTTCAACTTCATCAGCGCGGCCCTCTATTTCGTTTGCTACATTCTGATTGCGTGAGTTTCCGCCACATGGCTTTGTAGTTCTTGGGAGTGGATAAACAGGCTTTCATTTTAATTACAGCGTGATTTTCGGCATCCAGAAGTCGATGGGCAGCAGCACTACGTACCAGGCCATTGGCAGTTAGCCTGGCTCGTCCGCCCTAGCTGAATGTATCTCATAGATTGAATTCCATTCTAACTATTTTTGTATATTGAACCCTCGTCCTTGTATTTGTGCAAGTATTACTCGTGTAATAATGATTTTTATCTGTGTATCTGGACTGTGTTTTGCATGTGCAAGCACTGTAAAGTTAGGATAAATATATCGTCTGTTTGCGGTTGTTCTGACAATATAAACTGTGACGGACGCCAAAACATTATCTTGTTATCATTACGTTTGGGGAGAGACACTCGAAGGAGTGGGAGAGCGCTTTTTGGGGAGCGTTTCGTGATAGGGGCGCAGCTAGAGCGCTCAAATTGGCGATCGCTCACTTCGTTTGTTTACGTCGTCAAGTTCCCAGCTGCTCCCAGGCTGGCAGCGTTAGTGTATCGCTAGAGTTCGGCGCGCGCGGAGGTCCCCCACTCGCTCCCGCTACGATATATTGGCTTCTCTGAATGAATTGCTAATTCCTTTGTCCGAGCGATAATTGCTGCGATCACTGAGGCGCATTGTTTTGGAAAAGTTAAGCGATTAGAGTACCGTGACCTTCAGTTCTGCAAAAATGCCTAGAGACGATGAGGCGCCCATTATGGACAGCGACGATGAGGCGCTGGAAACCGGTGTCGTAACCCCGCCCACCAACCGCTCGCTCTTCAAGTGGCTTACACGACCCCGCTCCCTGCTGCTGGAGCCCGCCGTCTTTCTGGCTTTCTTCGGTCGATTCCTAACAGGTGTGTGTGTTCGCGGCTTCCCCGATTAGCAGTAGGTAATAAATAAATCTGTTGTGTGCTTCCGCCAGATGCGGTCTATCAGAACCAGATACTCTACCAAACCTGCGTCACGGTCATGGAATACAATGCCACCGAGTGTGAGCCGTTTCTCGGCACGAATCGTGCCTCCGATGAGGTTAAGGCAAGTTGAAACATCGGCCCACGGGCCGTATACGTAATTTTATTCATAAAATGCAAGCAATTATAGAAAGATTATATGAGTGAATTGGAAAATACTATAGGCAAAGGGTTGAAAAGTTAATTAAATTAAAGAATCTAACATATTTAACTAACTAACTTAACTAACTAGTATTTTCTATTTGTTTTTATAATTAAGTTACATTTTAAGCTGAAAGACAGCTATAACTATGTATTAAATTAAATTTCCTTAGCTGTTATCCACTACGCATATGTATTATGGCTCCCACCTGTGCTCCTATGGCTTATCAGTTGACCAAAACAAAAGAAACGCCAAAAGTTTATGACTAATAGGCTTGACTTATCACAAAAGGTTATCGACAACAGTACACAAATTGGTTATAGATATGTCAAGTGCATGTGTTGGGAGATAGTTAAGCTATGAAAATGCCCCTAGTGAGTCATGGAAATGTGACGCCAACTTTAGGGGCTTATCATTGTTAGAGAATCCCCTGGTGCATTCAGTAATCAGTGTCATCCCCTTGCAGAAGATCGAAGGGGAAGTTCAGGAATATGCCTCCACCATCACCATGGTGAGTTCTATTCTCGAGGCCACTGTACCCGCTATAGTGAGTCTTTTCCTGGGACCCTGGTCGGATAAGTTCGGACGTCGCCCCATCTTGCTGTCCACTTTTACAGGTAAGTTTTACTCTCCCAAATCTCACAATTATTATTATAAATGTTCTCTCTTCCAGGCTATCTGGCAAGTGCTATTATTCTCATAGTTCTCACCCAAATAACGACGGCCACCAACATCAGTCCCTGGTGGTTCCTGCTGTCCTCCGTTCCCTCCGTGTTCAGTGGCGGCACCTGTGCCCTCATCACCATCCTGTACTGCTATGTGGGTGATGTGGCCAGCGAGGAAAGGCGACCTATGAGGTGGGTCTGGGATTTTAATAAGTTTTCCTTCTGTTTAATGATATTTATTAATTACCTCCTTTTAGAATGGTTACAATGGAAGCTGCTCTGGGTCTGGGCATGATGGGCGGCGGTGTGGCTAGTGGTTATATCTATGCCGCCACGGGTGCGTCCGTACTCTTCATCCTTGTAGCCTCCATTATCTCCTTGGCGCTAATCTATGTGTACTTCTTTGTGAAGGAGAGTCTCAAGCCGGAGAGCTTACAAGAGGGGGTGAGTTTGGGATAAATATAATATATCTTAATCTTTTCACTAACAAATTTCAATAGTCCCGCATTAGAGAGTTCTTCCGCTTGGACCTGGTGAAGGTTCTCGTTAAGACCTGCATTAAAAAGCGCGAGAATTACGATCGTGCCATTATTTGGATGGTGATGATGTCGCTGACGCTGTGTGTCTTTGCCATGGGTGAGTACTCTACCTCCTCTGTCTAAAATTCACAAATTAATCCTTCTTTCGTTTCCTTAGAGGGCGAGAACACCGTGAACTACATGTTTATGCGAAAGCAGTTCGACTACACCGTCCAGGACTACAGCGTGTTTAATGCGGCCAGGGCCGTCATTCAGTTGGTGGGCAGTACCATCGCTATGGTCCTTCTACGCCGTCTGCTTGGAGTTTCTACGATAATGATGACTCTACTGGCCTTCGCCTGCTGTGTCCTCGAGAGCACAGTGAGGGCCACCGCGGTTTATGGAAGTGAGATGTATCTAGCCCTGATCCTTGGAATGATGCGAGGCGTGATGTCGCCCATGTGCAAGGCCATTCTTTCTACGGTGACTCCCAGCTCTGAATTGGGTGAGTTGAAGGGACTTTAAAGACCTCTTAAGCCTAGGAGTTGGGCTATTCATCCTGTTCAAATATCTTTAAGGAACTTAGGCTGAAGAATATCGAACTTTTTGTATCTTTTTAGGTAAAATATTCTCCCTTACCACCTCCCTGCAATCGATCTCACCCCTGGGCGCAGCTCCACTCTATACGGCCGTGTACCAGGCCACCGTTCAGTTTTATCCCGGCATCTTCAACTTCATCAGCGTCGGACTCTATTTCTCGTGCTACATCATGTCAGCGTGAGTATCTATAGAGTACTTCCTAGATCTCCTGAAATAATACAAATAATCCCCTTGCAGAACCTTGTTTGGCATCCAAAAATCAATGGGTAACAGTGTCTACCAGGCTATCGGAAGTTGATCTCTGAAGGTGATGAGAGAGAGGAACAAAAATACAGTGTGAATTTGCCATTCATAAGCCATCGTACGAAGAAACTTTATTATACGCATATATAAGTATTATTGTAAATATTTGCTAAAACAATTAGCTTAGGACTAGTAAAAAGCTCTAGGGTAGGATTTCATAGAAAAATCATACAAAAATTGACCAAAGACTAAGGCCTAATATATGTAAATGTGTTTAAATATCTATATTTTTTCATACAAAGTTGAATTATTAAATTGGTTTTACTTCCACATGGTATAGTAATTTCTTGGGTTGAATGATGTCAATATAGTCATCGACATTTGTAAAGGGACTTATTGGTTAATTGGAAAAGGATAATAATCAAAGTAAATAATTTATTTTCCAATTCAAATGATGAGGACTGAGATGACTTTGAAACTGTCTAAGACCACCGAGAGGTGCATATGCCAATTATCACTCTTGGATGGAAATTCAAGTTAAAGAAACATGTTCTGTGATCTGTTTTCATATCACTGTGGACGGCAGTCCACGTAGTGACGATGAGCACCGAGACTGTGGTGCGCAAGGAGACTACTATATACAGCTGTAGAATTGAAAATCTGCTACGATAGTCCGATCAAAACCATTTATATCTTGATCGAAAGGTATTGTAAACCTCTTTGAAACTGCATACTACGATTTTTCAAAACGGATTAGTTTAGGAGAAATGGGAGTGAAAGTGCGAAATTGAACATTTTGAAAATTGGAGCTATTCGGGCCGGTGGAGCAAAAATCCCAAAATTTTTAATGTTGTTGTGATCTAGCTTTAAATACGCGTCGAATGACACCTCGATCATCCTGATCCGATACTCCGTTCAAAAGATTTTCTATAAACAAGATTTTAACGGCCTTTCCGAAATGAAAACGTTTGTCCTGTTGTTTGTCTGTGTGTCTGTCTGTCGATTTTTTTGTTTTAGAGTCCTGGAACTTCATTTATTTTAATTAACTGCTCGAGCTGAACATTTTTTGTTCTACGACTTTTTGGGTTTCCCGCTAGTTTGGCGGGAAAACAGCTAAAAAAGCCAGATTTCCCGCGCCCATAACTTCTAAACGACTAAAGCTACAGAAACGTGCTATATGTCGTTTGAAAGGTATTTTGAAATGATAAAAGCTTTGCCTTGACATAATTTATCTAAATATAATATTTAAGAATTTATAATTGAAATAAATTTTTTTTTTAAGTTTTTGAAGTTTTTTTAAAAATGGCTCTAACGATTTTGATAGTCACTCAAGGCCATATAGCCCTTGAGATTGCTCAACTTTTGGTATATAAAACATATCTGGGAAAATTCGCGTTCTCGAGATATTACTCATTAAAATTAGTAGCAAAAATCCCATATACCTAACCTTTTACATGCACTAGACATAGATTTATGTAAAAAATCATGTAGAGTCATATAGAGACGTGCACAATGCAATAAAATTGAAAACCATCGAAGGAAATCTAATTTAAATTTAAAAGAAATCGTTAAATTTTTTTTTTTAATTTAATCTAATTTTTGCGTTTTTCACTACTTTGGCGGGGAAAAAGGAAATTTCTCGTGCCCATAACTTCTAAACGACTAAAGCTAAAGAAACGTGCTATATGTCGTTGGAAAAGTATTTTGATATGATAATTAATTTGCCCTGACAACATTTTTCTAAATATTATAATTAAGAATTTAGAATTAAAATTAATTTTTTTTTTAAAGATTTTTTTGTTTAATGGCTTTTACGATTTTTATGATCACTTCAGGTCGTATAGCCCTTGAGATATTTCGGGGTACAAACCATATCTCCGAAATTTCGTTTTCTTATCAAAATTAGTATCAATTATCCCATATATGCATTTTTTTATGAATTTTCCCATTTGAGTTTCAAACAAAAACTTATAACAACAATGGGAGACCTATGTATGTACATACATGTCATTAAAAAAACTTCTGATATCAAATAAATACACCTCTTAACGAGGTGAGATTAAAGTGACGATGGCACATTCAACCCAACAAATTTCTGATACCAAAATTTTGTGACGATTAATATTTGTTTAAACAAAAATATTTAAAAAGTTTTTAATTAGTTTCCAAATCGGCACGCTGCCTGTTTTGCCTTTTTAAATTTTTCAGTTAAGTGCCGATTTTGAAACTAATTAAAAACTTTTTAAATATTTTTTTTTAAATAACTATTAATCGTCACAAAATTTGGTATCAGAAATTTGTTGGGTTGAATGGGCCATCTTCACTTTAATCTCACCTCGTTAAGAGGTGTTTTTATTTGATAAATATTTAGTCTATGATACCCTTCAAAAAAAATTATCTAAGCCTTAAGCAGCTTTTGTAAGCCACTTAACCCTTTAAAAATTTACAACTGATTTCCAATTACGACCCGACAGATTTGGGAACCCAGCAGCTTACATGGAACCCCATAAATTGGCGCCGCCAAATCAATTTCATCTTTCGCAGAGATTACCATAAAAGCCGCTTTCCATCGATATCTGGAACGGCCATCGGTATTTGGTTTTCAGTGCTCGGTTCTCGGTTCTGAGTTTTGAGTTTTCGGGCCACGTTCGATGTGGCTATAAGCCCCAGAGTTCAATGGTCGAAACAGTCGCCGCCGTCGCATCCAATGAACTGATTAGACGAACAATTAATTTCGGCCAATTATGGTGGTGGCGACGTTGCCTCGGCCGAGAACTGGACTGAAACTGGAAACCACTTGTGCGCGATTTGATTGAAAAGCTTAAAAGGAACACCGCCTCCTCCTTCAGCCCCATGGCTCCTGGCTTTTTCCAACCCTCGGGCACCCAAGCCGCCACCCCTCCTGGCATTGCGTGGCGCATGGCCCCAACAATTTGACATAAATCTAAACAAAACAAGGCAAGCAGCCGGGGCAGCACCCGTAGTCCTGTCCTAGTCCTGTCCTAGTCCTGTCGCAGTCCTCTGTCCGTTCAGCTGTTGTTGTAATTGTCGTAGGGTGCCATGTCCTTCGAGGGGGTATTATCATTCCCACAGGAGACTTGAGTTTAAATCGTGGTCAAGTTCTTTAAATTCTGTTTATTTTACTTGAGTTAAAACCTTTAATAGCGTAAAGTAAACCAATATCAATGTTCTCCCTTATTCAGTTTGTAAAAGCTGCTTAAATAAATAAACAAAGTACAATAATTTAACTAAAAATATGCCCACAGCTGTCATAAGAAAACAATCGTGTGGTTCTTACAGAATTTTACTATTTATTTTTATTTGGAATATTTAAGTGTGTTTGTCCACAATCCCGGCATATCCTGCGCTACCCTTTCCTTAGCCTTTGCTATTGTTTTTGTTTCCCGGATTGCTCCAGGCGACGGCCGCAGGACGACTCCACTGCAACATGCCTCCGAGAGACATTTAAGTCCAAGATGTTTGAAAATAATTAGAGCGTTTACTGTTCCCCGCCTCCCACTAAATCTCCGATTTTGCCAATGTTGAAAGCAAAGACAAATCAAGATGGAGACATAACTAGACGGTAATAAGAAGCTCAGGCATGTTTAATGGCTGCGGAGAAGTGATAGTGTTGAATTCTGTCAGTATTTAGGTCCATTACACTTACATTTACAGGATTTCAATGCATATTAAATCTGTTACATTAACTTATACTTAAATAAATGGATCAATTATTGGTATTTAATAAATTCAATATGATAACTTAGAGGAAAAACTATTCTAGTTCTGTTAAAAATCAAACAAAAACACCTCTTAACGAGGTGAGGTAAAAGTGACGATGGCACATTCAACTCAAAAAATGATACCAAAATCTGATACCAAATTTTGTGACAATTAATAATTATTTAAACAAAAATATTTAAAAATTTTTGAATTAGTTTCAAAATCGGCACGCTGCCTGTTTTGCCTTTTTAAATTTTTCAGCTAAGTGCCGATTTTGAAACTGCATTTTTTTTTCACCGATGATTTTTTTCATCGATGAATTTTTTCACCAGTCAATTTTTTCACCGATGAATTTTTTTACCAGTGAAAAATGTTCACCAGTGAAAAATTTTCCTCGAGGAATCATCAGAGGAATCATCGGAGGTTTTCAATATCGGCACTTAGCTGAAATATTTAAAAAGGCAAAACAGGCAACGTGTCGATTTTGAAACTAATTAAAAAATTTTTAAATAGTTTTGTTTGGCGGGGGCGGAACAGCTCAGTGTCGTCCAGGATTCGCTGCAAACAATTTATATTTGTTGGCGCTGTGCCAAAATAAGAACTCCGGGGCTTAGATCTCACTAATGTAAATACATATTTTAAATGGGACTTTCACCTCTTTTCCACCACTCCTGCCCTAAGCGGGGCACAAGACGCCCTATCTCTAACAATTAGTGCACGCCCGACTCGCCGGCCAACGCCGTCTGGGTGATCACACCGCGCTTACGCTCCGCTTGGACTGCTGCCTCCTCCGCTGCCCTCCGCTGCCCTCCGCTGCCCTCCTCTGCGGCCACTGCTACAAAACTCCCCAACAGACTGCCCCGCCTCGCTCTTGTATACCCCCCTGCAGCTGCCATTCAGCAGCTCTCTCTCCCGCCAAAACTTCTTTCTCTCAATTTCTCCGCTTTCACTCCATCTCTCATACTTCGTTCTATACTATACTATAATTCCCAACTGGTTCTAGCAACTGCTGACCTATAATAGTGACTAATTTCCTCGGAAATTCCTCCGATGATTCCTCCGATGACTCCTCCGATGATTCCTCCGATGATTCCTCCGATGATTCCTCCGATGATTCCTCCGATGATTCCTCCGATGATTCTTCCGCTGATTCCTCCGATGATTCCTCCGATGATTCCAGGATTCCTGGATCGAGGAATCCTCGATCCAGGAATCCTCGATCCAGGAATCCTCGATCCAGGAATCCTCGAGGAATCCTCGATCCAGGAATCCTCGATCCAGGAATCCCCGATCCAGGAATCCTCGAGGAATCCTCGATCCAGGAATCCTCGATCCAGGAATCCTCGATCCAGGAATCCTCGATCCAGGAATCCTCGAGGAATCCTCGAGGAATCCTCGAGGAATCCTCGATCCGGGAATCCTCGAGGAATCCTCGATCCAGGAATCCTCGATCCAGGAATCCTCGAGGAATCCTCGATCCAGGAATCCTCGATCCAGGAATCCTCGATCCAGGAATCCTCGATCCAGGAATCCTCGATCCAGGAATCCTCGAGGAATCCTCGATCCAGGAATCCTCGATCCAGGAATCCTCGAGGAATCATCGAGGAATCCTCGATCGAGGAATCCTCGATCGAGGAATCCTCGATCCAGGAATCCTCGAGGAATCCTCGATCCAGGAATCCTCGATCCAGGAATCCTCGAGGAATCCTCGATCCAGGAATCCTCGATCCAGGAATCCTCGATCCAGGAATCCTCGATCCAGGAATCCTCGAGGAATCCTCGAGGAATCCTCGAGGAATCCTCGATCCAGTGAATCCTCGATCCAGGAATCCTCGAGGAATCCTCGATCCAGGAATCCTCGATCCAGGAATCCTCGATCCAGGAATCCTCGATCCAGGAATCCTCGAGGAATCCTCGATCGAGGAATCCTCGATCCAGGAATCCTCGAGGAATCCTCGATCCAGGAATCCTCGAGGAATCCTCGATCCAGGAATCCTCGATCCAGGAATCCTCGAGGAATCCTCGATCCAGGAATCCTCGATCCAGGAATCCTCGAGGAATCCTCGATCCAGGAATCCTCGATCCAGGAATCCTCGAGGAATCCTCGATCCAGGAATCCTCGAGGAATCCTCGATCCAGGAATCCTCGATCCAGGAATCCTCGAGGAATCCTCGATCCAGGAATCCTCGATCCAGGAATCCTCGATCCAGGAATCCTCGATCCAGGAATCCTCGATCCAGGAATCCTCGATCCAGGAATCCTCGAGGAATCCTCGAGGAATCCTCGATCCGGGAATCCTCGAGGAATCCTCGATCCAGGAATCCTCGATCCAGGAATCCTCGAGGAATCCTTGATCCAGGAATCCTCGATCCAGGAATCCTCGATCCAGGAATCCTCGAGGAATCCTCGATCCAGGAATCCTCGAGGAATCCTCGATCCAGGAATCCTCGATCCAGGAATCCTCGAGGAATCATCGAGGAATCCTCGATCGAGGAATCCTCGATCCAGGAATCCTCGATCCAGGAATCCTCGAGGAATCCTCGATCCAGGAATCCTCGATCCAGGAATCCTCGAGGAATCCTCGATCCAGGAATCCTCGATCCAGGAATCCTCGATCCAGGAATCCTCGATCCAGGAATCCTCGATCCAGGAATCCTCGATCCAGGAATCCTCGATCCAGGAATCCTCGAGGAATCCTTGATCCAGGAATCCTCGATCCAGGAATCCTCGATCCAGGAATCCTCGAGGAATCCTCGATCCAGGAATCCTCGAGGAATCCTCGATCGAGGAATCCTCGATCCAGGAATCCTCGAGGAATCCTCGATCCAGGAATCCTCGATCCAGGAATCCTCGATCCAGGAATCCTCGATCCAGGAATCCTCGATCCAGGAATCCTCGATCCAGGAATCCTCGATCCAGGAATCCTCGATCCAGGAATCCTCGAGGAATCCTCGAGGAATCCTCGAGGAATCCTCGAGGAATCATCGAGGAATCCTCGATCGAGGAATCCTCGATCCAGGAATCCTCGAGGAATCCTCGATCCAGGAATCCTCGAGGAATCCTCGATCCAGGAATCCTCGAGGAATCCTCGATCCAGGAATCCTCGATCCAGGAATCCTCGAGGAATCCTCGATCCAGGAATCCTCGAGGAATCCTCGATCCAGGAATCCTCGATCCAGGAATCCTCGATCCAGGAATCCTCGAGGAATCCTCGATCCAGGAATCCTCGATCCAGGAATCCTCGAGGAATCCTCGATCCAGGAATCCTCGATCCAGGAATCCTCGATCCAGGAATCCTCGATCCAGGAATCCTCGAGGAATCCTCGATCCAGGAATCCTCGATCCAGGAATCCTCGAGGAATCCTCGAGGAATCCTCGATCCAGGAATCCTCGAGGAATCCTCGATCCTGGAATCCTCGAGGAATGAATCCTCGATCCAGGAATCCTCGATCCAGGAATCCTCGAGGAATCCTCGAGGAATCCTCGAGGAATCCTCGAGGAATCCTCGATCCAGGAATCCTCGAGGAATCCTCGAGGAATCCTCGAGGAATCCTCGATCCAGGAATCCTCGATCCGGGAATCCTCGATCCAGGAATCCTCGATCCAGGAATCCTCGAGGAATCCTCGAGGAATCCCCGATCCAGGAATCCTCGAGGAATCCTCGATCCAGGAATCCTCGATCCAGGAATCCTCGATCCAGGAATCCTCGAGGAATCCTCGATCCAGGAATCCTCGATCCAGGAATCCTCGAGGAATCCTCGAGGAATCCTCGATCCAGGAATCCTCGAGGAATCCTCGATCCAGGAATCCTCGAGGAATCCTCGATCCAGGAATCCTCGATCCAGGAATCCTCGATCCAGGAATCATCGATCCAGGAATCCTCGAGGAATCGTCGAGGAATCCTCGATCCAGGAATCCTCGATCCAGGAATCCTCGAGGAATCCTCGATCCAGGAATCCTCGATCCAGGAATCCTCGATCCAGGAATCCTCGATCCAGGAATCCTCGATCCAGGAATCCTCGATCCAGGAATCCTCGAGGAATCCTCGATCCAGGAATCCTCGATCCAGGAATCCTCGAGGAATCCTCGAGGAATCCTCGATCCAGGAATCCTCGAGGAATCCTCGATCCAGGAATCCTCGATCGAGGAATCCTCGAGGAATCCTCGAGGAATCCTCGATCCGGGAATCCTCGATCCAGGAATCCTCGAGGAATCCTCGAGGAATCCTCGATCCAGGAATCCTCCAGGAATCCTCGAGGAATCCTCGATCCAGGAATCCTCGATCCAGGAATCCTCGATCCAGGAATCCTCGATCCAGGAATCCTCGATCCAGGAATCCTCGAGGAATCCTCGAGGAATCCTCGAGGAATCCTCGAGGAATCCTCGATCCAGGAATCCTCGAGGAATCCTCGATCCAGGAATCCTCGAGGAATCCTCGAGGAATCCTCGATCCAGGAATCCTCGATCCAGGAATCCTCGATCCAGGAATCCTCGAGGAATCCTGGAATCATCGGAGGAATCATCGGAAGAATCATCGGAAGAATCATCGGAGGAATCATCGGAGGAATCATCGGAGGAATCATCGGAGGAATCATCGGAGGAATCATCGGAGGAGTCATCGGAGGAATCATCGGAGGAATTTCCGAGGAAATTAGTCACTATTATAGGTCAGCAGTTGCTAGAACCAGTTGGGAATTATAGTATAGTATAGAACGAAGTATGAGAGATGGAGTGGAGAAATTGAGAGAAATTGCGGAGAAATTGAGAGAAGCGGAGAAATTGAGAGAAAGAAGTTTTGGCGGGAGAGAGAGCTGCTGAATGGCAGCTGCAGGGGGGTATACAAGAGCGAGGCGGGGCAGTCTGTTGGGGAGTTTTGTAGCAGTGGCCGCAGAGGAGGGCAGCGGAGGGCAGCGGAGGGCAGCGGAGGGCAGCGGAGGGCAGCGGAGGGCAGCGGAGGAGGCAGCAGTCCAAGCGGAGCGTAAGCGCGGCGTGATCACCCAGACGGCGTTGGCCGGCGAGTCGGGCGTGCACTAATTGTTAGAGATAGGGCGTCTTGTGCCCCGCTTAGGGCAGGAGTGGTGGAAAAGAGGTGAAAGTCCCATTTAAAATATGTATTTACATTAGTGAGATCTAAGCCCCGGAGTTCATATTTTGGCACAGCGCCAACAAATATAAATTGTTTGCAGCGAATCCTGGACGAGACTGAGCTGTTCCGCCCCCGCCAAACAAAACTATTTAAAAATTTTTTAATTAGTTTCAAAATCGACATGTTGCCTGTTTTGCCTTTTTAAATATTTCAGCTAAGTGCCGATTTTGAAACTAATAAAAAAATTTTTTAATAAAAATCACAAAATTTGGCATCAGAATTTTTTTAAGTTGAATGTGTCATCGTCACTTTTATCTCACCTCGTTAAGAGGTGTTTTTGTTTGATTTATTAAAGGTCTGAAGTCAGACCCTCGTGGGCGCCAAGTAAATTTAAACCACCTAAATTGACTAAAGATTTACTATCCTTCCAAAAGTAGCTGAAGGTTTGATAAAGCGTGTAATCGAGCACCTTCAAAGTACATTTTCCTCCTTATATAAATACTGCATCATCTAATTGCGATATATTTTATATACTTTGAATGTGACTGAATAAACTTTCTAAGTTTACCAAAAAAATTAATACGGACACGATCAAGGATAGGTTCAATAACCAAATGATAGCGCTGAACTACCCAATTCCAAGCTTTAGCGACATTGGCGTATCCCGAGGCTTTCGCCACCATTTTTTGGCCAAGTTCTTGAGCTAGGTCAGTGCCCAACCGGTCACTCTATAGCACTTTGAAGTACTTGTCACGTAACACCGATAAATAGCACCCTTGAACCAGAGACTTCCGCTTAGTTTTATGGGTTATTAGTGCTGAAAACGATGCGGATTATTAATATTTAAATGCTACGAGGCTCCTCAAGTTATTTCTAATCATTAAATACCAAGCTGTTTACAAAAAAAATAATAGAGAATTTACCTATTTGGCAAACATATGTTTGAAGCAGCTGCGGACAAGGTATTTCAGTAAAAATAACACTAATTGTTAGTGAGAAGAAAATTAAGAGTTTGTAGAATGGAAGAAAACGTAATGTGAGCTCTATTTGGGTTCCACTGAGGCAACTTGTGATGGGAAATACCGCTTGAGGTCTAGATAAATAATATAATAAAGATGTCTTTTGAATCATAACAATTTAATTGGTCTAGGTAGGACTCTTCTAGCTTAAAACCTAAAACATATTCCTTACACTAATAGGCTAACATAAATAAACAAGTCCAAGGCGATACACATTCGCTCCAAACTGGTGACCGATGCTGATCCCGCACTCGGTTAAAGGCTCGTTTTCCGGATTCGCATCTTTAAATTCGCTGCACTTGTAAATGTTTATTGCTTGGTTTGGGGTGATCACATGTTAATTTGGCCACAGATCCGCCGCAGTCCCAGTTGGCGACGCCGCCTCACTTCAGAACCTTGGCGTAGTGCTGCTTGTGCCTGTATTTGATGCGCAAGACGTACCTGGAGGAGATGGGGTGTGAGATGGCTTAATTAGCGGGTTCGGAGAGGGGCTTTCCTCTCCCAGCTGCCGGCTTTGAGCTTACCCGATGAACACGAACGAGAGCAGGTACAGGAACGAGCTGACGAAGTTGAACAGACCCGGGTACGTGGTGAGCGATCGCTTGTAGATCAGCGTGTAGAGGGGGGCGGCGACTGCAATTAGCGTTAAAGGAGTCAATAAAACAATTAACAATCAAACGGAACTAGCTGGGGATCAGCTTACCGAAGGGTGCGAACGACTGCAGCACATTCTTGATGGAGAAAATCTTGCCTGCGGAGGAGGAGAGTGGGTTTGATTGCCAATTGTTTTGCGTCAGAAACAGCTGCGTCTCAAATGTAAGGTATACCTAGAAAAAATGCAACAACTCACCCAGATCCGATGGCGGCACTATATTGGAAACGATGGTGCGGCACATGGGCCCGGAAATGGAACGGAAGACGCCCAGGGCCACCGACAGGTACATGTGCCAGGGCATTGTGGCAAAACCCTTGGCCATGTTGTTCAATATCTCCGAGAAGAAGGCGAGCAGGGCCAAGGTAACCACCGATAAGCGGAAGACCTAGTAGGGGAGTTTGTCATCAGGGTATCCTTAAAGCAAACTCGAAGAACCCACCTTCCGCAGCACTAGGAATCCTATGAGAGCCCCTATCATGGGCACCAGGTGGCTAACTGTCTCAAAGAACGTGTAATCCCTCACCGTCCAGTGGAACTTCTCGCGCACAAACAGATACATTACCGTCATCACGCCATCTGCGGACAAGTCATTACATAAGCTCTGGTAATAGGTGACAGCGACAGTAACTCACCAAAGACAAAGATGGACAGGAACATGGCCAGGGTGACGAGCCAGATGATGGCGCGCGCGTGATGCTCGCGCCGCTTGAAGCAGGTGCTAACCATGTCTCGGATGTGGACCATGCTGAACAGGCCCGCCTTCTTCACGATCTCCTCGGCCTCCCTTCGCTTGCGCTCCTCCGCCTTCTGGGGCAGCCGCTCCACGTACTTGGCCAGCAGGTCCTCGTCGAAGCTCATGGCCGGAGTGGCCGGCGTGGGCAGCTCGCAGGTAACCGGTGGCCTTCCATTCTCCAACTGATTTGCCTTCTTCTCCGCCTCTTCCTCGTCCATGAGGTTCGGGGGACAGTCAATGCCCAGGCGGTCCACCTGGAGATCACAGGCTGTTATGGGCACCTCCTTCTCCTTGCAATCCTTCTCTACACCCGTCTCTAAAGCTTTCTTGGCGTCCTGCGACTGCCGGTAGTGCAGGCTCTCCGGCACAAAGAAGACCACGAAGAAAGTGGCGAAGGTCACTATGCAGCCGGAGAGGCCGATGGTGGCCGCTGAACCCACTGCCGCATACACGAAGCTGGAGAGCAGGGAGCCGCTGGTCAGGCCGATGAAGAAGAGCGACTCCATGAAGATCATGCGATAGGGCCGCGACTTGCAGTCCGTGATGTCCGAGATGAAGCAGAAGGCGGCCACCGAGAAGACGCAGTTGCCGCCGAGCAGAGAATGCGGGACGGCTGCCAGGATGTACCACCAGGGATTGACCATGTAGTAGCTGGAGAGCTCGCAGATGGCGGCCATCATGAGGAAGGAGGCAGAGAATCCTGCGGGGGATTACGAGAAAGGTTTGCATATTGAGAAAATGTCCAAGAGATTCAAGTCTAAATGTAATTTCTTTTTATTTCTTTCTGTAATTAAAGGAAAGGTAAGCTCCTCAGTTTGGAAGAGGGAATACCTCAGTGAAAGCTCTGGAAGACTCACCTATCATGGACACAATCAGCAGAGGCTTGCGCCCATAGTGATCCGACCAGGAGCCGATGAACAGGCCACAGAAGGCTGGGACTATGCTCTCCAGCAAGGTGCGGGTGAGGAACAGGTTGGCCACATACGGCTGCAGCTCTGTCTCAATGGCCTGCAAGGCAAAATAGGAGGACTAAGGTCACGATCAGGCTCAGAAATCCTAATAGAGCAAACCCACATTGATCTCCGCGCTGGCGTTCTTCACGTCCAGCTGCTTGCAATCGGACTCATTGTAGTGAAAGATGACCGTGCACGTCTGGTAGATGACCTGGTTGCGCTGGATGGTGCCTGGCCAAATGGTAATCTAGTGACTAGTTTCGGGGGTCTGGTGGATGCGGGGGTCACTCACCCGACAGCGTGTGCGAGAACAGCAGCATGAAGACAACCGGTTCTATGTAGAACATATGAAACACTTTTTGCCATTGCAGATTGCGCAGCTTTTCCAGCGTGAACGCATTCGAGGCCTTCTCCACCATGTTGGCTTTGGTTTTTGCGTTTAAGTTCGATGGCTATGGCCAAATTCTTGAACCCACTTCAATGTCTCTCCTCCAGTCAGAGGGGCATTGCAACACTGGTCACGTAACAGGCACTGGGAACTGGGAACCGATCAGATTTATGGGCTAACTAATGTGTAATTCGATGATTATTATTCAAGCGCTTGATTGCCGCGATATCGGGGGAACACGAAAGCAGATTCAATCCGGCGACGACTGGCAATTAGAGTTTCGTTCTCGAAATGAGCGGCTGCCGCGAAATCCGTGCGTTTATATAGGAGAGCCAGAGCCGGAGCCGGAGCTGGAGCTAGAGCCGAAGCAGGCAACACAAACATATAGGCACAGGTGACCAGTTGTTCATCTAGGGCTCCGACTAAACAGTTCTAGCTTCGCTTGATTCACCTGGAATTGCAATCGCCGAGCGAACAATATATGCAGGGTCTGACTTCTCTCTCTGTTCAAACTAATTTAAGTTTAGATTTTGGTCCGAAGTCTCTGATTCGTTCGTTTGTTTATATGTTTTCTTTTCTTTCTTCTCAACGGATCAATTCGCAGTGATTTTGCTTATTTTTGGATTGTGCAAATGAGTAGCACGAGCCAGACCCATGGGAGTCGTCTGCCCAAAGCTGTTTAGTAATCCCGCACAGATTGAAACTCGAAAAATCCAGAGAGACTTTCGTTGGAGATCTTAAAATAGTGATACACCTTTGGGAATGCTAATTGGCTTGAAATGAAGTGAAATGGAAGGGAAGAAAGGGTTTGGCCTTGCGGCGACCTCTAGGTTCACAATGGATATAATACAGGGTTAGGTTGTATACAAATAATTATTAATTATTTATTTTTAAGACTTTAAGTAGGGGATTCCATTCAATAACCTCAATTTGCCTAAGTTTATGATCGTTTTATCGTTTTTTAATTACTGAAATTAAATTTCTCTGTAATTCCCAGTTGTCAATAGCAAGTCTTACCAGCTCTTAAGTTATGATTTATATTTAAATCTCCTAATTATTAAATCGATTTCCCTAAGTTTATTTATGGATTTTTTCATTACGAAAACTA
Organism: Drosophila rufa; assembly: GCA_018153105.1. Lineage (NCBI taxonomy): Eukaryota > Metazoa > Arthropoda > Insecta > Diptera > Drosophilidae > Drosophila > Drosophila rufa. Next base: position 9,349,784 of record JAECXS010000002.1, read on the forward strand.
AAGATCTCTGTAATTCCCAGAAGTAAATTTACCAGCTTATTTGTTTTAATTTATATGTATTTTTTAGTTATAATATACAATATTTTAATTATTATTTTAATATGAAATACGAGAGCTCTCAGCTTTAGTTTATGATCGTTTTATGGTTATATGATTTCAAAATCTAAAGTTATCTATAAATCTAAGTTGCAAACCTTACCTAAAAAAATTATAAACTCTTATTATATTTTTATTCCGTTTAATTAATTTATTATATAATATTTCAATTATTGTGTATCATCAACTAAATTCTCAGATTTTGAAATTAAACCTTACAAGCTTCGAGAACACACGAGTATTAAATAGTTTTTGATTTACTTCTGATAATCAGGTAGGGTGAATTATTTTATATTGCTTTTAATTGGCCCCGTTGACGGATGACAATTCATGCGATATGGTCTGATACAAAAAAGAAAAAACAATCCAGGTAGAATTCCAGGGATTTCGTTCTGCTCTGTTGGGGCATTAAATTCATGCGTAAATTGAGTTCCATTCGGTTTTGATTGTTTATAGAGGCGCCCGGACCCGAGCCCCGATCTCGATCAAGGGTGTAAAAAACCTGGCGACTAATTCAAAACTCGAGAATTAGCAAGTGGAATTAGCGTTGGCTCAAATCTGGAGTTTAGCACCAATCATTACTTTATTATTTATTTGGCTTATATAGATATATGTATATTCCGTAAGATCTGTCAAGTGACTGCGCACACGCCGCCTGGCCTGCAGCAATAATAACCCATATTATTGTTAATGAGAAAATATTTCGACTTCTGTAATTAGACAAAAAATTTAACCCGAAGGGGGAGAGAGATGACAAGAGATTCCTCAATACGAGTATGTAAATAGGTTGGAGATGATGTATGGTTGAGTGGATCTCGAGCTGAGGCTAAGGGGAGTTCCCGATGGCGCCAGGCCATTAACTTAATTGATATGCAAAAGCTGGCAGCTCTCCGAGCGTCTTCTCTAGTCGGACTCTGGGCCATAATCACCTGAAAACCGGGTCATAGTACACTCGATTCTTGGACTTTTCGAGCCAAACAATGCTGAGGAATTAGGTAAACAAATCAGGCTAAAAGCTATAAAGTTAGGCCGGAAATACTTACCCCAGAAGAATCATGCCCAGACCATAGAGAAAGGTGCTGAATAAATTGAAAGTGCCCGGATCACTGTCCAAAGTCTTTGTGTAGATGGCATAATACAAGCTTGAAGATACCAAAGGGGAGAGATTTTGCACCACGCCGAGGAGGGAAAAGATTTTACCTGGAAATGGAAACCACAGAGATTTAATAAGAAACATAAATATAATAGATATTAAAGATCTATAGACTCACCCCTCTCATCGGCCGGCAGCAGATTGGTGATCATGGTGCGACACATGGGATTAACCAGGGACTTGAACACGCCCAGACCAATGGCCACATAAATCTGCCAACTTACCATGGCGAAGGCCTTCATCAAGCTGCTGGAGGAATGGCTCAGCAGGGAGACCAGGGCTAGCCACAGCACAGCCGAGTTGGTGCACTGTGAACCACAGAGATCAGGAGTTTAGGAAGGTTCCAGAGTAATTGTTAATAAAAACCACCTTCCTGAGGGACCAGATGAACAGCACTCCGCCAGATCCTGCCACAGCTGGAACCAAGATGCTGACAGACTCGTACTCCGTGAACTGCTTCACGCTCCAATGGAACTTGGCCCTCATGAATAGGTAAAACACCGAGTTGCTGCCATCTGGAGAAAGGGAAACAATGGGAATTTATTAATAATTTATTAATTAAATACCCAAAAAGATTACAAACTCACCTGCCACAAAGGCAGTTAACAGCAAAACCACCATTATGGTTAGCATAATCGAGCGATTATAGTGTTCCCGGGGCTTGCTGCAGCTGTTCCACATGTCCCTCAGCAGAGAGATCACACTTCTGTCGCTCGTTGGAGTCGTTGCAGATCTCACCCTCTTGGGAAGACTCTCCGGGAGCAGGGCTGACATCAGGAAGAGAGCTGCCAGTATAGAGCCCGCCGATATGCTCAGCACGACATACGCATCGGTGGCCTCGTAGGCGAAACCAGAGCCAAAGCTGCCCAGGAGCAGGCCCACATAGATGGCCAGTTCGTAGGCAATCAGTCTGAGATTAAAGAGGGATCAGTTACCTTTCTTGAGCTAGAGATGACTCCTTACCTATAAGAACGCACTTTGCCCTCGGAGACATCGCCAATGAAGCAAACGGCGGCCACGGAGTAGGTGACACTGCTGCCCAGGCAGGAGAGCGGCACAATGGAGAGAACATACCACCAGGGACTGACCAGGCCGTGAGTCTGAATGGCACAGTAGGCGATGGCAGCTGAAATCAGATACTGCAGGCCATAGCCTGCTTAGGAGATTAGGAACCTGAGGACGAGGAGCGCTACCAAGAACCCACCTAGGAAGGAGCACATGAGCAGCGGCCTGCGTCCATAACGATCTGCCCAGGCGCCAGCAAAGAGTCCACAGAATGCCGGAATGAAGCACTCCACCATTCGCATGACCAAAGTGACCCGGGCAGCATATGGTTGCACTTCCTCCTCAATGCGCTGCAAAAATAATAAATAATTAATTAATTCTTAACTAAATTAAAGATTATCTCCCCACCTTTGTCTCGTTCGTGGCATTCTTGGTGCCCAGCAGCCTGCAAATGTTATCTGGATAACCAAAACCAGCCGTGCAGCTCTGGTAGATGACTTCGTTTTTCAAAACTGTGGCTGAAATTCAAGGGGAAACCCCGTAAAATAAAGATAATATCAAGGTAGCATCAACGGACTTACAGGAAAAGTTGTAGGCAAAGAGAAGTATCAATATAAAGGGTTCAAGCAAATATATCCTCCAGGATTGCTGGATCACTGCAGGAGTCTCTGGCGGATGTTCATTCCTAGCAATAACTGGCACCACGGAACTAACGCTTCCACCCAGACTTTCCTCACTACTGGTGCTGCCCGTTTCGGGATCCCTGTGACCTGGTCGCCGGGCCTTGGCCACCAGCGTTTCGTGGGCATGCGGTTCTTCGTTCATCTCCGACACTCAACTGAGTCTGAAATTGATTCAGTGCCTCCGACGAGCACGGATACGATGGCAGATAAAGACTCATACACTTATGTGTGGGAGTTGCTCTCTTGGCTGGGATTTCCATGCGGATGTCATGTACATAAAGTAAGCGCTCCTTCAATGAGCTTATCATCACTTAAAGAATATAAACATAATGAATTTCAGAGTATGCTTGTAATTGTTGCCATTTCTTACTTCCTCTAAACATACAGTGCTTATCGAAAGTGTAAAGCTAATGTTTGTTATGATTAATGATCAATTAACATTGACTTTAATGGGCGTGCACTGTATTTGTGTTGTGATCCCCGTACGTGAGTCAGTTTTCAACTTGGCATTTGCTCTTTGGGGACTTTTCTTATTGACAAGACGTGCCTTATCTAAATTAAGAGTTAAACTGTGTTTAACAAAGATATACACTCATTAATATGCATGTTACGAGGCGACAAAATAATAAAATTAAACAGTGATCGATTCGATATAGGTTTTTAATTAATTTTATTTGTCTTATTGTTCTTTTTCTACCGTGGCACTGTGTTTGATGTTTATTAATATATATTTACATTATATTCTTTAAAATTCAAATTACCCGCCATTCCATCCATAAGTTATCGAACTTAAGCAACAATCGTGATCGCTAATCCGAAAATCGAAATCGAATTCATAAGCCAAATAATAACAAAAGCAAAAAGGCGCGTAAAATGGATCTTAGAAATAGGATTTTGCAAACTTCTACGGGCCAGCAGCTGTCGGAATATCAACTAAACTTGCTTAGTAAAAACAATATTGAAACACTGCTCGATTTACACGAGACAAGTGAGAAGAAACTCCACGAACTGCTGGCCATCAAAGTGGAAGCTGTGCTTGATCTTAAGAAGGAGCTGGCACATCTTTGGCTGAAGGAATGTCAAGAGGAAAGCCCTCCCGAAGTGGAATATGGCACGGGCATGGAAGAGTAAGACCTCAGCCATATTTTCATAGGATTATGATGCACAGTTTTACATCCCGATCAGGTTGGACATGTTGCTGAACTCCGTGGAGCAGCCATTCAAGAGCGGCCGAGTCTGGGAGCTGTGTGGCGAGCCTGGAGTGGGAAAGACCCAATTGATGTACACCTTGGCGCTGAATTTTGTGTGGAAACATTCCCTGCAAGTACTCTTCATTGATCCCAAGGGGGAATTCTCCTGCAAAAGGATACAAGACATGCTGCTGGCAAGGAATTTAGATGCGGCCACCTGTGAGAAAGCCATGCGGGCCATTCATGTGGTTCCGGCTCCAACAGATTCGGATTTAATTGATGTGCTAAGGACCCTTGATGGGCAACTGACCGCCAAGGTTAAAGAGGCCTTGGAAACTAAGCTGGTTGTAATTGATTCCCTGGTGCCTTGCTATGTTCACTATCGCGGCGATAGGATGCTCAAGCACAGGCAATTCTTGGTGACCGAGCTGGCTTGCAGAGTCCGTAAGCTAGCTGTACGCGGAGTGGCCTTTATCATCGGCAACGTGTCCTTTCTTGGCAAGGATGAAGGTGAACACAGCGTACTTTAAGCTTTGAATCTATTTACTACTTTTGTCTTAACAGATAATTGTATTGATGACGGCGAGGATGATGGCAACAGTGATGAGAAGGCTGCGCAGGAACAGGACGGGCCCATGTTGGGGGCCTACTGGGCATCGGTGTGTACACTGACCCTGTCCCTGGAAGTGCCTGAGAGTTTGGATGGAGAGGAAAGCCACGACCGCTTGGGGGAAGCCACCTCCTCTAGCCATGACGATGGCCTGCGCCTGGTGAATGTCCTCTCAAACAACTATGGCCCCGAAGGCGACAACTGTCTGCTGCGCATCACAGAGGCTGGCGTGGTTTAGCGACGGGCAAAGGGATTGTTCGGATTGTTTTGCTGCTTGTACGACTTCATCACCCGCTTGCCAGGCTCCAGGGCATCCCCCAGCCCGGGTCGCTTGCGCTTCGTGGAGCTCCCCGCCGCTACGGCTTCCTTGACGGGTTCAGCTGTTACTGGCGGATCTGCTGTACCTGGAGCTCCCGCATCATCTACCGACAAGTCGGAATCGTGGGCATACTGGCAGCTAGTGCCAAAGCGACAGCGTCCTCTCCGGAAGTTCCAACAGATCTTGCGTCCGTTCTTCAGCTGCAGATGCGTATCGTTGCTGACCATCTTCACGTGCCTCTCAAGGGAGGCGGTCTTGTGCAGCTCCGCCTCCAGGAAGGGATTACTAAACACATCGCCCTTGCCCGCTCCGGGGGCGAGAACTTGGCTGGCACTGGGCAACTTTGGCGGCGGCTTCTCCGCTGGCGGTGGCCTAAGACAAACGAAAGTTAATTATATATTTGGTTATATTTAAGCAAAAGGTGACAGCATACGGATTGAGCTCCTCGCTGGTGGAGGAATCGGAGCTGCTCTCGTCGTCGGACTCGGACTCGGTATCGCTATAATCAGCTACCAGCGACATTTTTATTTTGTTTACTTTGCGAAAAACAGCTGGACTGGAAATATGTATTATAAATACCCTAACGCGTTTTCATAACAAAAAAATACTGAAAATATACTGTCATCAAAAATACCCTAGAAAATGGAAGTTTACTCGAACTTTTGAAAGGAAAAAACAGTTAAAATTTATCAGATTTAATTTAACAATTAAAAACCCACTCGTAATTCATTTTTAATGAATCGGCTTTATTCCATAATATGTATAATCACTTTATGCATGCTTTAGTTAGGTTGTTTACGTTGTGTGTTAAACTATTTGCTAATTATTTATACAAATCTTCTCTTTTATAAATATAAAAAATGAAACTTTGATACAGTTTTAATAATAATATGTTCCGGCTGCGCCTGCCACATCCACGCTACGTACAGTTGGCTGCGAGTGTGTAAAAAATATGCAAAAGTTTAATACAATAATTGGGATTTGGGTGAAACCCGTGCAAGTCCGTGTCCGTGTCGGTGTCCAGGTGTCAGATTCCGTGGCAATCGAAGGCTTCAGATGCCAGCCCCAGCCTTAGCTTTGGTCCGGCGGGGAATAATTCGCTAGTCGATGGCTGCCGGACGGGCCGAAGGATCGTCGCGATCGATGGGCGGCGGCGAGGTGAGAACCTCCACGCTTTGCGCGGGTCCCGCCGTGAGGTAGCCAGCCGTGGGATTGACGCCTTAAAAAGGGGAAGGAATAAGGAAACTGAAAGCCAGCAGGGGTAAGTAAACCTACCCGTCAGATAGCCACGTATGTTGGTGTCGGCGATGAACAGATCGTGGCGCTGATCCTTGAACTCGGCCCACACGGGATGCTTGAGCAAGATTTGCGTTACGCGGTCGCCGTAGTTGAGGTTGTGCGTCATGCCCTTGAGTGCCGCCACAATTTGGGCTTTCACAGCGGAAGGATTGTCTACAAACTCCAGGCGGCTGTCTAACAGTCCCAGCATAAACGGTATGAGACCCACCTCTAGCGATTGGCTAATCAGGGAATCCTATGGAAAGGCAACAGGAATTTCCATTAAAAAAGGGATTCAAGTGAAACTAAAGACACAACTCACATGCTGGTGCTTGAACAGGCGACTCAGAGTCTCGCAGGCCTTCTCAATGCAGTCCCTGTTGTGCTCCATGCACTTCTTCAGCGGCGCCACACACTCCGTCTGCGAAATGGCACTCACACAGAACTGCAAAGGAGATAATTATAAGGATTCTGTATCTCTAAGGACCTACAAGAGCCCACCTCAGATAGCGATAGCTGATGTAATACTGATAGCGTGTTCTTTGGCTGCACCGACAGCAGATTGAACAGCTTCGGTATGTGTCCCAGCACGGGGATATCGTCCGAGAGGTTGGGCTGCGAGCGCAGCAGCTCCACCAGCGCTGTGGTGGACAGGTCCAGGACATCCTGCTCGGAGGAGCTCTTGCTTATCTGCTCCACGACAAAGTCCAGGAGATCGGAGAGGAACTGCTTGGGCTTGCGCAGCGTCCAGGCGGGATTGCTCACAAACAGACGGAGGTAGACGCCGGCCACAACAATCTCGTTGGAAACAATGTCTTTAAGTATTTCCGGATCCTTCCACACATGGCGGGGATTCGTCTTCTGCAGCTGATAGAATCTGTGGAGAAGGAGATGTTACCTAAAAAGCTAACCAACGTGGAATTCTCATCAGTTTACCTTTCACAAGACTCTGACACCGCATCACAGACCGTCGCTCTTGTGTTGTCGTTCCATATCAGCTCCGGGTGCTCGTGTATGGACTCGAAGAGCTGCACGGATGTGGGCGGCGACTCCACCATGGCATCGATGAACAGGGTGGGCAGGAATTTGGAGACGGTAATCCGCACCTTGGGCCCACTCAGTCGGTCGGCCGTCATCTTGGCCAGAATCTCGGCGCACATCTCACGGATCTGCGGATTCCGCGAATTGCAGAACATGTCCAGCAGATAGATGGCCGCGCCCTTGGCCTGCGCCTCCTTGATCATCTCCTGCACGTTCATCAGGCCTGAGAGGGTCTCCAGCACCTTCACCTGGCTGGCTCGCAGTTCGGGGTCCTTGAGGGCCACCAGATAGTTGCCCAGGATCTCGCAGGCGGCCACCTCCGACACGCACTCCTTGTTGCGCGACACCAGAGCCACCACTTCCAGGGCCACCGCCTTAACTGTGGAGTTCTGGGGGGGATTAAGAGTCTTATTAAGTGATTTAAAGCTTTCCTAGGCGGTATCCCTTACGTCCTTGAATATGTTGCTGGCCAGGAAGCCGAAGATCATGTCAAAGTTGCCTATGCACTGGATCTCCACCTCGGCATTGGTCTTGATCACCGCAATCAGCGCCTTGAGCACCATGGTGATGTGCAGCTCCAGCTGCCCGTCGCTGGCAAAGTCATACTTGCTCTGCTGCAGGGCCAGGTGCTGCTCCGCCTGGGCGTCCGTCTCCAGCTTCTTGCGGCTCTTGGAGCGATTGTAGGCGTTGAGGACCTCATCGAAGGTGGTGCCCGGCTTGCTGCCCGTAGCCGCCGCCTGAAGCTGCGGATGATTGGGCGCCAGAGTGGGTGTCAGTATGCCATCGCTGCCCATTTTGGGAGCTGCCACGGCTGCAGTGGGATTCTTTTTGAACTGCAGAAACTGATAGGCGTGCTTTAAGTACTCCAGCAGATCCATGATGAAGAGCTTGGGCTGGGCTATCGGGTAGGTGGGCATGTCGTTGTAGATGCGTATGAATATCCCGCCAATCTGCAACTCGTCTCTGCGAAAGAAAACGTAAAGATTAAAGGGAAATCATTCCCGATCCCCTCAATGCTCCCACTTACTTGTGAGCATCAAACTCGAAGCTGGAGACCAGCTCGTACACCTGGGCTATGTCCTCGTGCGTCTCCTTGGCCGAGGCCGTGCGCTGTTGCTCGAGGAAGTCCTTGAGCTGGGCCCGGGTCCCGTTGTCCCAGATGAGGTAAGGATTACGCGTGTTGGCCGTTAGCAGCTTGAGCACCTCGCTGTCGCGTCCCGTGGCCAGCTGGTTGGCTATGTAGCGGGTGAGCAGGCGGTCCAGGACCTGCTTGATCAGGCTGTTCCTCGCCTCGCCCGTCACAATGTACTTCTGCTGGATGGCACTGGGACTGCTCCGCGCTGGCTGCTGCTGCTGCTCACTTTCGGTGGGCGTGGAGCTGGAGGTGTCACTGCTGCCGGACGAGGTGTCCGGCTCCCTCTCCTTGCTGGTGCCACTGGTGATGGCCAGCTGCTTGCTCTGCAGCGGATTGTGAGCGTTCTGGGTGTACGCAGAGTTGGACCCGGCGGGCACCGTGGGCTTGGGTTTGATGGGCGGTGGCGGCTTGGCCGCCGGGGAATTCGCCTCGCTGCCCGTGATGGGCTTCTGGCGAAGCTCCATGCTGTAGCCCGCCAGGGAGATGCAGCCGAGAACGGCCATCTTGGCCAGGTTGTTGGCCAGCTGCTGCTGGTTGGACTTGTCGCTCACCTCCACCCCGCTCTCGTCCAGCGTGTAGTCGTACTCGAAGATGAAGAGCAGCAGGGACCACAAAACGCCATTCCTGGACAGATTGCACTGCAGATCGTAGTTGTTGGCCGCCAGGCTGGTCACCAGGCTCACCGAGAGCGTGTGCTTGAAGTACACCACCCGGCAGACGTCCGACAGCAGCTGCGGCAGCTGGATGATCTTCTGCTTGCACTTCTCGAAGTTGCAGGCCACCTCGAAGCAGCGCGTCACGTTCGATATGACCTGGTAGTGCAGCGAGTCCGGCTTGGAGTCCACCCCGAGGATGGATACGCAGCGCGTGTAGGCCTCCAGCAGAGCCTCGATGCCCTCCTCGCGGCGCAGCTCCTCGGCATTCAGGGCGGAGCAGTGCACCGTGTGGTAGCACAGCTCGGAGGCGGCGGTCAGCAGCTGGGCCTCCTTGGAGAAGAGCTCGTCGTCGCGGGTCTCCAGGCGGATGGTCTTGATGAGCTGCGGGTAGCCGGCGTACTTGTAGGGTCGCAGGACTGCCAGGAAGGTGAGTAAAGTTAATTAGAACACAGAAAAGCCTACTTACCATCCGGATAACGCTCGAAGAGAATGCTCTGGGTGCGCAGGATGAGCACAATGTTGTTGGGATCCGGTCCGCCCGAGCTCCACACGTTGCGCGAGCACAGGAACTCGTAGGCCTGGTTCACCTTCTCGAAGATCTCGCGGCCATTCGGGTTCTTGTCGGGATGGTACATCTGGGCCAGCTTGTAGTAGCTCTTGCGTATCATAGACTCGTCCGGCTTCGGGGTCTTGGTGAGGTCAATGCCCAGGTCCTGGTAGGCCTGCTGGATGGTCATCTGGGGCGGCTTCTTCTCCACCTCCTTGCGCCAGGCGTCGAGCGTGTGCTTCAGCAGCTGCACCGGGTCCGAGATGGGCCAGTTGGGGAACTTGTGCGTGTCGCACAGATGCCGCAGGTAGTAGATGTGGCAGAACAGCTCGTTCTCCAGCTGCGGATAGCTGATCACGGGGATGGCCAGGTACGGATACCGGGCCATCGTATGGCCCCTAAGGCGCGGCGTGAAGTCCGCAATGTGCGCGGCGATCTTCTCGATCAGCAGGCGCCGCATCTCCGAGCTCCAGATCACCTCCGGCGTGTCGAACTCGCCCAGGAAGATCTCCGCAAACTTCTCGGCACTATAGTTCTCCAGGAAGCAGACCATGGCCTCGGGGAGGAGCTGACCCAGGATACTGCGGTGCATGATGCCCGACTGGGAGGTCTCCTCGCTGCGGAAGCCCTGCTTCATGTGCGTCATTTTCAAGAACCTAGTGATGGGCAGGATGTTGCTGCCCGTGTACATGAGCATGAAGTAGAAGACCCCGGTGAGATACACCTTGGACATCTCCGGGTTGTCCTCCATTATCTGATAGAGCAGCGTGGCCACCCGCTCCAGCAGTCCCGGGTCGTGGGTGAGGCACACCTGCACCACATGCGGCAAGCAGATGAACTCGGAAAGCTTCCGCGAGAGCTTCGGCCCCGGGATGAGCACAGCCACCCCGTTTTGGGTGCGGCTCGGGAAGAAGCTGGTGCACTTGATCAGTATGTCCAGGATCTTGGAGGAGAGCTCCGTCTCGTCGTAGAGCGGCTGGCCCTTGGCGATGAGGCACCACTTGAGCTGTGGGATTTGCTGCAACGAGCGCCAGCCATCCATGCCGATGGCCCAGCAGCGAGTCTTCGGCGTGATCAGTCCCTTCTGCCAGAGCTCCTTGAGCTCCGAGTAGGTGATGGGTCCCTGGCGCTCCGGCTTCTGGCCATCCTTCTCGATGTTGTAGTACCAGTCCTTCTCCTCGTACGCGGCCATATTCGGTCCTGCCTCAATCACATTCGTTTTGGTATTGAGCTGGGCCCGTCCCTTGTGCAGGTGGGCCAGGGTGATCAGGTCCACCAGGCACTGGACATGGTCGATCAGAGCCCGGCAGTTGGACTTTTCCAGCACCAGGCACGATATGAGGTTGATCAGGGCATCGCGCATGGAGGGGGAGAGGCACTAAGGCAAGGAAAATCATGTAAACACCTTATTAGTGACCAGTTGGTATAATGGTATCGATAATAGTCCTAACGCATAGAATTAAGCTAGACTTTTAAGAAAAGAATATACGGTCACTTTGGGTTTGGCAAAAGAGCGATCGACACGTTTCGGATCGAAAAAAAGAAAAGTTATCAAAAAATTACAGCCATCCTCCGATATTATTTAGAAATAAAAGCCTGGGAGTTTACATACTCAGAAAGCTTTAAATATGAATTGGTTGTGGGCAACCTCAAAACTCACCCTATCGCTGAGCTGCAGGATGTAGGACATGTCGTTGAACTTGCCTATCTCCTTGTGGTAGCGCCTGTACACCTTGGCCAGGGCCTGCAGGGAGAACACGGTCATCTGGTCATCGTTGACACGCTGCCGGCACAGAACGCGTCGGTACAAGGCATTGAAGAGCTCAATCCTGCAAGTAGAGATACCCTTTGAGGCTCCTAGAAATTATGAGATATAAAAGCTTAAACTCACGGATCCTTGACCAGATTCTGCGGCCAGTCATCCTTCTCCAGTATCAGGCGTATGTAGTAGTCGCCAATTTTGATCTCATCGGCCAGACACTGGTAGGCCACCTCGAATTCCTGATAGTTCCAGGCCACAATCATCTGGCCAGCCAGGTCGCGATCGCTAAGGAACTGCCGCAGCTCGTTCTCCAGGCAACTGCGCAGCTCTTCGCGAGTCTGTGAGGGGAAAGCCTCTCAATTACGAACAGGAATAAGGTGAAAAAACCCCAATTACCTTATGATTCCAGATAAGATTTGGCAGACTGTGATCCTTGGCAAAGCTGTAGAAGAAGTAGGGCAGATTAACCACCGCATCCGAGGTCTTCTTCTTCTGCCGTCGATTCCTTAGCACAACCGGACGATTCTTTAAGGCCTGAGCAGCCCCGTCCTGCTGCTCGATGAGGTTCATTCCCCAGTGCTTGATGCCTTGCAAATGCTTCTCTATCACATTTTTGCGAGTCTTGTGGGAATGTTGGATTGCAAACTTGAGATTGTCACGGAAATTCAGCTTGTCCTCCTCCACGTCCGTCTCAGGGACCTCCTCCTCAGACTCCAGGAAGGTCAGCAGACCCGCGGGCTGCAAGTACATTAATGGGTGAAATTCGGTTAGAATTTCAACTAATAAGGACTCACGAAGATGCGCTTGAACAGCTCCATGGCCTCGTCGCTGTCCGTCAGCCAGAGTCCAATCAGATGTCGCGACAACTGGCGATGCGTGGTCTGGGTGGGGTCGTTGGAGGGCGTGTACAGGGCCACCAGCAAGTGGCGACACAGCGCCGCCTCGTCCAAGGCCAGGGCCTGCATCTGCTGCGCCACATGCAGCTCTCCCTCCTCGATGATGGCTCGTAAAACCAGGCCAGCGCCCTTCACAATGGCCAGCGAGGGATGCTGGAACAGCTTGTAGAGGTAGCGACCACGATCGGCGACCAGTTCCAGCAGAATATCGAACTGCTTGCCGTCGGTGGTCTCGCTGTAAGGCACGCACAAGGCAAAGGTCATAAAGTCCAGCATGGCTGAGAGTACCAGGGCGCCGCTGCCATGGCTCTGCAAGAGGGAAGGAAGCCGGTGAAAGCTGAGTTCCTTAAGACAAGACTAACTTCCGAATTACCACATGGTTGGTCCACATGTTCAGCAGGGTTTCCAGAAACGATTTGGAGGACAGAATGGATGACTTGTTCAACTGCTCCTGCTTCAGGTCGTGGTCAGAGTTCACCGAATGCATCAGGGAGTTGATCATGTCAATGGCCGAGTACGTCACAGCCAGATCCTTGCGCCTCAAAGCGGCCACTACCTTGGTACCGATGATCTCACGAAATCTGAGGAGGATTCAAGAATAAAAGCATATTTTCATTGATAAGAAAGCAAGATTCCTCACCCCGGGAGATTGGTAAAGGCTGCGTAGCCCACTTTGCTGGCCAGGAGTCGCGTTAGGGCGTGGAATATGGCCTCCAGCTCCATGTTGCTCAGCTGTGCTGTGGGACTGTCTAGCTCCTTTTGGGCCAAAGCCTGCAGGGCACTCAGAATGAGCTTCTCTTTGTTTTCGGCAAATAAGCTCTGGAATTTAAACTCTCGTTAGGATCGCTTGAATAATACTTTTAAGAGTAAGCCTACATCCTGCGTCACACTGTAGTTGAGGCCACTGTGCGGCACATTGGCATTGAAGCGCTCCAGGATCTCGTAGCGCCTCAGGGGATTCTGGAAATTGTTGATGACCAGCCGCATCAGGTTCGCCTCCGTCTCCTCGTCCACCGAACTGCTCAGCGGCACGTAACGCTTTCCCCGGGGCGTGTTGCCTATACGAATGTGCACATCCTGGTTGCCGCTGGAACGCACTGCATCAAGGACAGTGGCCAGCAGGGAATCGCGATCGTTGGTGCTGTAGCTGCGCACGATTCCGTTTTTGTACTCGATGCTGAAGCGCTGCAGGTTGTCCTTGTCACGAACCAGGGCGAAGACATCGGCCAGCGGACGCAGGGTGCAGACGCTGTACGTTTGGGGATCGCGCTCCAGCAGGGTCACTTCTGTGAGGCAGAGAATGCGCTTAACTGGCTCCGGATGGCGGGAGGTGATCTTTTGCACCGTAAACTCGGTCATGGAGGTTTGGAACTGGTCGCCGCTGGGTAGAAAAAGAGGTTTAATAATATTAATAATTAATATTAGCTTTTCCCGCATCTCTCACCCACCTAAACTTGCCAAAGCGCTGCCTCTCGAACTGCTCCAGCGTGATCTGGCTCTTGAGTATCTTGGTCTCGATGCCCAGGAACTGCACCGATCTCTGTGCAATGTTCTGCACTATCTCGTGGTGGTTCAGCGCCCTGAACAGATGCAGGCGACTAAAGCCGCCGTAGGCCATCACAATTCCGCCCTCATAGTCCGAGATGCCTGCTTAAAACGTGCGCAAACGTAAACAAAGACCAGAAAGATGAGTGCGGCAAGGCGACAGGGAAAAAATCAAAAAGCGAACACATTGTATTAACAAAAATTGTGGTACATGGCGATAGAACGAGGCACAAGGTTATTGTCGATGCAAGCGAGCAGAGTCTTTAATAGCTACCTATTATTCCCTCGATGTCCTTGTACATGTAGCTGGCCAGCACATCGTTGGTGGTGGGATCCAGCTGGTCCAGCGAGCAGGGCGTAACCTCCAGCACAGTGGGCAAGCTGACGCTAGACCAGTGGTACTTGTAGGCATTGAAGCGCTAAGGGGATATAGTTTTACTTCCACTTTGGGAGAAGCTAAGGGGGGCGTTTCAACGAACCTGAGCATTTTTGGGCTTGTCGGCAAACTCCTTGTAATATTTCAATATCGAGGTGAGTATGTCGTTACGGTATTCCGAAGATAACTTGATTGTATCCAGTTTCTTATCTTTCTTGATGGTCAGCACAAACTCATTGGGTATCTGCAAGGGAAATATAATTACTAAATATAATTATATCGAGTTACTCCCCCTGCCCAACTTACGTTTGAAGCCTTGGAGGGTGCCGCCGCCACTATGTCCGAGTAGGACCATCGATTGGTCAGGTCAAACCTGTCTGGGTTGTAGGTGGAGATGCCGGCTGTGCCGATCGAGAGAATCCGCTTGTACTTGCCCTTCCACGAGTGCTTCGTTACCAGGAAGCACTCCAGGTCAACGTTTTCCTTTGGCGGCAGCATCGTTTCCAACTATTTTCGATCCACCTAGTCAGTCGTGTAGAGTGCCAGCCTACGGAGAGGAGAGAGAGTGTGGGAATGGGGCAATCAGGGCTTCGGCAGTGCACAATTGGAAAATTTGGGCACACAGCTGATTCATCCACTGCACGGCGGCCGCGGTTCCTAATATCCAATTGACTTGCCCCCGACTCAGGGGCACTGATTAATTAAGTTGACTGGCCCGGCCACTTATCAGCAGAAGTGCCAACGCCGCCGCGGAGAACCAACAAAGAGGCCCCGAAAAGGGGGAGTAAACGTGACGACGATTGTGGAATGCTGCTGCTGCTGCGGCCCCTCCAGACGGAGCCCGCTTAGAGCCGAGAATCCGGCTTTAAGGGGGCTCAAACAGGGCACTAACTTTCGCGGCGGCTCACCTAAAGTGTCTAACACATTTCGCTTGGTTTTATTGTTAACTATATCTTGTACTATCTTCCGTTTGCGGATTTTTGCAATAAACAATTTATCAGCAACAAAGCTAATCGACCAGTGTGACCGTTGCTATTGGGTTAAAGTAAACCAGCTAACTTTGAGATATATACCAAAATATACCGCTTTATTTGGGAAATATACTGTGTTCGACAACATAATATACCGCAGTTTCCGTTATGAGAAATACTAAATACCAAAAAAAGTAACGGAATTAATCGAATTGCAGAAAGCTTTTGAGATATTTTGAAAAGAGAGGATTTAAATCGAAAATATAATTAGAAATGCAGTTAAAGGTTTCCAAAAATTACTTTGTTAATTATTTGATGTTTAAAAAAATTTCAATACTTTAATACTTTAATACAATACTTTATTAATATGTTCATGGTATGGTAGCTTGTAATTTTATTTAATTTTATTTAAATGTCACCAAATATACAATAGAGGAGTGAATACTTAGAGTTAACATTTGAAACCTTTTTATTAGTTGCAGTTTTCGGAGTACCTTCATAATATATGTGGTTTGAAAATACAAACCTCGATGTCCGCCGCCAATAAAACACTCGCAGCTTAACTTAACTACCATTAAAAACTTTATTTCTCATTTCGTATTGCATAAAACGTACGTATATTGTTATCTAAATGCAAATAAAGATGGCAGAATGTGTTTCCATGTGTGTATGTGGTGTGTGTGTAATAATTCCAAGATAAAACAATCTCGCCAGCAAAGGCGGCAAATAAAACAAACAAAAACAAGAACACGGCACGGCACGGATTCGTATTTTACACAAATGTAGAATGTTATGATACGGCGGATGCTGCCCTCTCTGCCTATCTCTCCGGCTAATCCCCGCGATAATTATGATAATATTAATGGTGTGTATGCGTAGGTAAGCTATGTATGTGCCATGTGCCACGACGATATATAAATTCACGCACTGGCCCCGATCTCGATGCAACAATGTAGACGAGGAGTCTTATCACTCAGCACGAGGCTGGGGCGGGGTGTTAAAGATATGACAACTGATGGATAGATAGGATGGGATGGAATGATGGAGATAGTCTGGGAGATGCTCGAACGATGAGGCTAAGTCTTAGACAAATGTTACGCTGAAACCCTAAGCATAGTTATCGCTATCTTCTAACAACATGAACATGGAGGGGACGACAATTTATAGGCACATGGCGTTTCTGTCTCAGAAAACCGCTCTTGGACGCCCTCAGACTGGGAATGGGTAGTTGGATGGCCGCACCTCGGTCCCAGGTCAGCAGGAACACTTGTTCTTGGCATCCGATCCGGCTCCGTCGCCCGTGCTGTTCAGGTTGAACTTGTCGCCGTCAGCCAGATCGGCAGTTATCAGCTTATCGTTGATGAGTATCTGGATACAGGAAGGGCGAAGCATTAGCTGGCATTTGGCTACGGATTAGCAGGGATTATCACCTTATTCACGAGAGCGCGGGCTGCCTCGTCGATGTTGATGTTCTCCTTGGCGGAAGTCTCAAACCAGCCGGCAAAGCCATTCTCCCTCACATACTCATCCATCTTCTCCGGCTGCGTTATGATGCCCTGCTTCTCCTGATCGCACTGGAAAGAAAAACCGGAAGAATTAGTCAAAGTTTAGGTTTAATTTCCCCCTAAAAACCCACCTTATTGGCCAGCAGGATGCATGGTATGGGACTGCCGTCCGGCAGCTGCACCTTGGAGTCCAGGTCCTCCTTCCACTTGCTCACACAGTCGAAGGTCCCGCTGCGCGTCACGTCGAACACGATGAAGGCCCCCACCGCCTCCTTGTAGTAGACCCGTGTCATGTTGCCGAACCGCTCCTGGCCGGCAATGTCCCAGAGCTGCAGGCGCACTATCGTATTGGCGTCCCACTGGAGCACCTTCAGGGCAAAGTCCACGCCGATGGTGGCCCTATAGTTCTGGCTGAAGAACTGGTGTACATAGCGCTTGATAAAGGAAGTCTTGCCGGTGCCCAGTTCGCCAATGACTAGAATCTTGTACAGATGTTCACGCTTTTCGCTGGTGGACGTCATAATGGCCTGGAAAATAAGATTGAGAAAGGATTTTAGTAAGGAGATTGCTTGGAAGTTAATCTAAAAGGATTTGTTAGTTGAAAAAAATACTTTTTTCGAGCGGAGAATTCACTTTTCTTAGGATATAAAAAGCTAAATATAATAAAACTTCAACATTTTCAAAGTACTCTATTTTCATTATAAAACCTTTCCTCGCTTGGTCTAGCTTGACAATCGATACCGCCTCGTATTCCACACTTTAAGGCGCTATTAACGGAGTTTTGGAATAGCCAGACTTTGGAGGCACCCCACCTTAAGCTGGTTATTATTTACACCTCTCTGGGCTTCAGTCACTCGCTCTCCTCTAGCCGCCTGCCAGTTCAGACTGAGATTTGCTGGTTAGCTGGCGACGAGTTACCCCGTTGCGCCACCCGCGCAGTTGAATGACACTCTCCTCGCCAACATAGACACACATCCAAGCCAAGGGAACACAGCGAGCACACACCGATGCGCGATGCACGACACGACACTTGCGGGGCTTCTCCGCTGACGAACTACTAAACTGGCGGGGCGACACCTTACCGGTTCCATTTCCTGATCCATGGTCAGGTCACCGAAGGCCGGCATGGGCTTGGCACTCTCTGGACCGCTGGCCTCCGCACCGCGCTCCTCGCTGTCGTCCTCCTCGGAACCGGAGTCCTGGTACTCGCTAGCCACCGACTGGTAGTGCAGCGTCTCCCGCCTGCCCTCGATGCTGTCGTGGTCGCCGAGTATGAGCTGCTGCTGGGCAAAGCTCAGCCGTCGGAGACTGGAATCGCTGAGTTCCTCGTTGGAGCTGGGCTGCTGACTGGCGGCGGCGGCCAAGGCGGCTTCGTAGGCACTCAAGGGACTGCGCACGGCACTGCCCACGGCGAAACGGACAACGGGGGACGCGGGTTGGCCAATGGTCTGGGCACTCTCCGCCGAGGATATACCGTCTTCGGCTGCTGGCGGGGATGTGACTAAGGATGGGCTGGGGAGTTGGAGCTGGAGGTCTTCCCCTGAAGGCTGGGGCTCCGCGTTCGCTGGATCAGCCAGCGGTCTGGCGTTGTGGCGGTGGCCGCGCTGCTGCTGCTGCTGCATCAATTCCAGCTTCTTGCTGGATCCGCTCGAGGTGTGGGACTTGCGAACAGCTCCGGTGCCGCTGGCAGACTGAGACTGCGACTGGGACTGAGACTTAACCACCTGAACCGCCGTCGCCGCTGCCGGCTGGACGCGACTGGGCTTCGCTGGGGCCCGCTCTCTGGGCGGCGTATCGCGCGTGCTCTCGGTGATAACAGGCGACTCTCTCTCGGTGCCCTGGCTCTGGCTCTGGGGCTTCCCCTGCTGCAGCTGCTGCTGCTTCTCTTGCTTCTTCTTGGCCACCACTAACTTGGTGGTGCGGGTGCTGCTCGAGTCTCGCGTTGTCACCGTCGTGGTAGTGGTTTTCTTCTTCTTCTCACCCGCAGTGGGTGTCAGGTAGTCCGTGTCGCTCCTGGGTCGACTCTTGCCGCTCTTCTTGGCGGGTGTGGGAGCTGGCTCCACCTTCTTCCCGCTGATGGTGATCTGCAGGGTGCTGCTGCCCGGGGAGGAGGTGGCCGTGGCTGTGGCCAAAGAGGGCGTGGATGAAACCTCCAGCTGCTCGACGCTGAGGTCGTCGCTGGTGGCCAGGCTGTGGGGTCGCACCTTGGCGGTCTTCCCTGACTTCCGGAGACCACCCAAGAGCAGGCGGCGTGTCAGGCTCTTCTTTTTGGTCTTGGCTAGGGCACCGCTGTCCGTGGAGATGGAGCTGGCCACATCGGCCAGATCCCCAGGGGTTTCCTCCGCCTCCTGTTCCTCCTCCTCGGCGCTTCTGGTCCCTCCCCGGTCTGCGCTTTGATCGCTCTCCTTTTCCCTCTTGGCCTTCGACTTGGAGAGGCTTCGCAAAGCCGCAGAGAATCTGGAACGGCTCTTGATCTTGCCGCTGGCTTCCACCTCCTCCGCTTTGGGGTCACCACCACCCTGATCACTTGGCTCCTTCTCCAGTGTTTCCGAATCCACTCGCTTTATGGCTTTTCCCTGCTGCTCCTCCACGTGGGGCATATTTTCACCTGGGTGTGATCTCCGACGGTTCGTCAAGGGTTTCCATTCGCTCTGAATTCCGAATCCTGATCGCGATCCTTGGCGAGTGGGATCCTGCAGGCTTTCCGGTGACCGCAGCGCTGACAAAACGAACGCGCACTGAAATCCCCAAAGCCGCCGTGTAGGCTTTTATAAATTTTCATCCGCCCCGTTGCCACCCGCCGCCCGCTTTTCGTTTGTGGTGAACGGTTTAGCATTACAGTTACGAAAAATATCAGCTAAAACCTGGCCAGGTGCCACTTACCAACACTGGCTGTCTAGGTTGCCTAGCCTGGTCTGGTCGCTTGCGAAATGAGCGTGAGAAGAGCCGGCGGGCCTTTGAATGCGCCGATTGAACGCCGGGCAGCCGCTTATCAAGCAATCTCCGGACAAAGATTGACCAGTGTCCATCGCTGGACAGGCAGCCAATAAGGGCAGCCACTTGTCCGGCCAGCTGGCTAGCCCTGATCCCGAATCACTGGGCTCTGTCATTGGGATCAGGGTGATGATGAGGTGATGTGTGATGTGTGATGCGTGATGCCCGATGACTGCTACTCAATCATCCGGCACAGCCAGTGGAGCAGGGCAGTGTCCATTTCTGGAGCTGACCTAGCAGCACCCACTTAGCAGCAGTACTGACTTGAGCCCCACGCTCCACTGCACTTGGCGGGCTTCCTTTAAGCTGAGGATTTGCCGCATCAACTTGTCCCAAAAGAGTCGCTCGGCATTAAGTGGGCGACACATCAATCTGGCGTCGGGTCGGCTTTGGGCTGGGTTTGGGTGGCTGCTTCGACGGATCGGTGGGTTGGATGGATGGGTGGTGTCTTGGCCGATTGTCGACTTACTGCTGGCGACGTGACTATATAGAATTACGCTTATTACAAAACGTGGTTAGCCGCAGTGAGCAGAGAGCAGAGCAGAGCGCGGCGACAGGGAAAGAGCGCTCTGTGTCGCCTGTATAAGATTACACCGAGTAATAACCCAAAAGGCAGACACATACTAAGTGCATTTAGCAAGATATATCCCACATAGCCCCAGATATACGGAAGTTGGCTCATTTGGTTCTAGATATACCAAAACAGAACGTTTTGTGGTTTCATTGGGAAAGGGGATACTTGAAGTCCCCTTCTTCCAGTTCCTGGTTCTATTTGAGTGAGAATATTAATTCAGAAAGTTCATTTTACATTTCTCAAGATGAATATAGAGTTTGCATCCAAGATTTATGACCAGGTTGTCCAGGAAAATGTGATTTATAATCAAGGGAGTTGCTTACACCTCACAGATATCCATATGCACATTTATAAATCGAGGACAAGTCAACACTCGAATCAGCTCAGACAACAGCTTACATAATTTATAGGAGATTACAGCAAACTCAGTGCCAGAAACTTAAAAATTCCAGTCAGAGGAACATGCTCCTCTTTTAAACTACATATTTTCTGAGAGGAGGAACTTCCTCCCCTCTTAAACTTCTGGGAGAAACATGCTCCTCTTTTAAACTTAATGATTTTGTGCGTGGAGAAACCACAAGCATTAGAAATTCACTTTCGCATAAATGTCGAACGTGAAGGAATTCCTTTCCCTTATGTGCCTGCAAAATGTTTACACGCAATAAAGCGAGCTCCCTGGTAGCGCCTGGCCGGCCCATTACCCCGACGACCCCATTCCGAACAAAAGCCACACGGATGCCAGATGCCCGAGGCCCGGAGTCGGTGGAGTCCGTAAATCGGAGAACGAAATGGAAATCACCAGAGCCTCCTCCATCTTCACGTGCTAGCCATCAAATGGTTTCATTCTCACACAGAGTTAAAAAGAGGTCTAAGCACGTGAATGAGTTCCTGGAAGGGAAAGGAACCTCCTCCTGCGATTGCATGCCTCACGCCAAGTGTCGAACTGAGAGCTATGTGGAACACAACACTCTTTTGTGTTTGTTGTTGTTTTTTAAATAGTTTGTGAAGCCGTATTTATAGCTAAACAATTTATTTTTCAATTGGTGTAATTTGAGAAAGAAGAACGTTGAATCGTTCAAAGTAACCGGCACTTCTTTGTCGGCGCCTAAAAATATGCAATGGAAGTTGTTCTTCAAATGTAGAAAGTAAATTAAAATAGTTGAGGAATGTACATTTTAAATACAAATTAAATTTAATAGGATAGCATGCTTAATTATGAGAAATTAATAATAAATATATAAACAAAGGAACTGAAATTTTATAAAACAAGTTAAAGTGGCTCCCCCATGAGGTAATACAACGGGCAAAGGAGAAAACTTGGCTTATTAAAGATTTTTACATATGTAATTATTGTATGTAGATATGTAAAAAGTTAGTCATTTCTGAAAATAAATAAAATAAAGCTAAAACTCAAACTGCACATGGTTATATTAAAGGTTTAAAACAAATTTAAATATGTAATACTATTTTTTACACCCTAAGCCCCTCTAATTTTAGTTGAAAAAGCTAATTTATTGACTAAACTCGAGGTTAATATCGCACAAATCATCACATTGTCTTCATGTCAACATTGGACCGATATAGACATAGATGATAATGGAATTTCCAGGTCCACACCTCGGGCCGTTTGCGTGATTTCAGGCAGCGTTACCATGTGACTCTCCTCCAGTTATAAGACCTTTTATGTACATATGCTTATCAGTTTGGAACGCGGGCAATTGTCATGTAAATGTAATCTCCGCTCGCGAATTAAAAAAGTAAAATCAACAATAATAATAATACGGAAAGTGCATTGGCATAGCCAACGGAGCAGAGCGGGTGGAGCGCCGTTTTGCGATTGATTGCATAAGGAGGAGGATGCTATCCGCTCCGGAGACATCAATCCCGATCCCTCAATGGACTCTGAACACGCTAACTCTGGCCTTACTATCAAAAGCATGGAGTGGAGTGGAGTGCCAGCTCATATCTTATCACTCGATAGAGTCACCAGCGAAAAAAGGGAGGAAAAGAGGAAAAAGAGGAAAACCTCGATTAGATTGTGGCCAAAATAATGCAATGATAGCCAGTGATTCATACAGACATGTGCGATGTGTAATTGCAAAGCGACAACAATTTAAATTTCAGGCATTAATTAAAGTCCCACCCGCACTTTCCCTCCCAGTAATTGACCTTAAAACGTGACGTTGTCTGGGTAGCGAAACGGTAGCAGCCCTTCCAATTCCCATTATAGTTTCCCAACGACAACGGATATCTATATCTAGCCAACCGGCAATCACTTAAGTAGCCAAACGAACACACCCACATATTGCCCGCCCCCATACACATAGTATATCCATCCGTATCCGTATCCCCAGCCAAGTCTGTGTGTCAAAGCCACCAAAAGAGAGTGAAATTTCGTGGCATTGTTTTTGATTTTATCGCTTTGTTTACTGCTCAACATGGCTGGGTCTCAAATGTGGCAACAATTTCAATTTCATTTCCATTTAATTGGTCGTTTGAAGCCAGGGAAAATGGCAGTCAGTTGGAGATTAGACTGATTCTGGAACCCTACCAAGTGGGCGGGAAAAGGTATTAATACTGCGCATTGAGCCTCGGAAAACAATAACTAGCTACTCAACATTCCAGGCATCTGTTTCACTCTGAAATCCCAGCTGGAGGGCAATGAGTTTATGCCTAGTTCTCCGAGAGCGACTTTTGCGGCTAATGAGTACAGCGTGCTGGCTCAGACTGTGTTAACGGCCTGACAAGGCAAAATAGTAGCGAAAAGCATTGCTACACTTGGCCAACTTATTTTTTTGGTATTCCCCCAACACTTGCAAAAAATGTTGCCAACAATTCGGTAAATGTATATAGCTTTATTGCATAAAATGGCATTGAATTCAGTTTAAATATTACACTGAACTTTTCTTATGTACATTTCAGGAAAGCCTATAAAACTTGGATTCAAAACCTAGCGGTAATCCATAAGTTCTTTATTTAATTAATATAAATGTTATTAGGATCGAATTTCAATGTGATCAAACTTTGTGGTATCGAAAATGATACCATACTTTGCTTCGAATTTATTTACATAATCTCAAAATCAATGGAAAGCGAATAAAATACTTCCGGAAACGTTTCCAAATCTAATATTGAATTCAATGGGATATTAAGAAATATTGAATTCAATGGAATATCAAGGTGTATTGAAAATAAGAAAAATATAGAATCTCGAAACCAAAAACCAAAAACTAATAAGGCATAATATTAAATACATTTTTAAATAGAAAACCTATTTAAAACCTTATATAAAAACAATTTCTCTTGAATTTCCCTGAGTGTACTTCCCCTATTGTAAAGGTTCTGGGCATTAAAGGTTCTAGCATTTCGATGCGGGATTCGCAATACTCACTCCGTTGTGCAGGTAGCCGTTGTTCCGGTTAATGTCCATGTTGCCCCGATTTCCCGCGGGCATCTCCGCCTCCAATTGCAGCGCCTCAACGGCGCCGAGGTCCAAGTCTGGCTGGGATTCGGTGTACGCCGGAGCGGCACTGCGCAGCGAGAACTGCGAGGAGCTGAGCGGTACCGTAACTGGGACCGGATCCGGCAACCAAATCTGTCGGCGCTGGAAGATGGGTGATTCCTTGGCGCTGAGGGCGCCCAGAGAGCCGGTGCTCAGCGGTCGATGCGTGTGCTCCACGGGCAGCTGATCCTCACTGGATTTGCCGAGATCCTTGGCCAGATACAGGCAACGCAGGCAGGAGCAGCCGAGCTCCGTTGGGTGATCAGCGGACTTGGACTTGGAGGGAGTTAGTTCCAAGGAACAGTCGCAGAGGTTCCGGCGTCCGGCGGAGGTCGAGACTACGCTGCTCCGGATGATGCTGGTTGCCATGCAGCGACGTGCGTGGGCGATCTGTTCTTTGGCCTCTCCGCGGGTTTATCACACTCTCCGGCCCAGTCAAGGTCATTCACACACGCGCGTTATCTAAGCTGCCTCCTCCGCACTCTGTTTGTCCCGCTCTAGCTCTAGCTCTTTCTCTAGTTGCCGCCGGGCAACATGTGGTCTATGCTCTGGCGTTCTCCTTCTCGCACTCGACGACTAACGGTAAACAAAGCCCTGTCTGCACTTGAACTTATCAGAGAATTGGTATTTATTTATTTATTATTTGGCGAATTTCACAGCTATTTTTGAGGCTATCGCTGGCTTTTGGGGCTGACTGGCTGCACTCTGGAACGGTTTGTTGAACTCGACCTGCTGCACTTTTTTGGACAAATGCACTCGAATCGTTTTGAAACTGGTTTTCCAATGTCCAATGCAAATGGAGCCTGCGACCACTTCACTTCACTTACTTATGTAGCTTCTTGCCCAAGACTTAAACGGTCTTTTGTTGTGTTTTTCCAGCAATTTGGGCGCTAATTCTACGACCCCTAATTAAATTCACACACGTTCGATTGGCGGACACGCAAAAATACGCAAACAACAACAACCAGCTGAGACGGTGCACAAAAACAACAGCTATTAATTACAGGTATCGTCGTCCACGTCCAAGCTGCAGTAATTCCAATAAGAAACTGATTCGGGCAAGTACTTCGGCAAAGCTCGGGAGCCGGATGAAACCGAAAGCCAGTGCTGGAAAAAAGCCAGTTTTGGCGGGGAACCGAAGGGAAATAATAGCTAAAATAGTTTGCATAAAAAAGTAAGAAAGCTTAAGTATAAATAAATAAAAATTTTAATTTTTAAAGGTTGTTCATCCCAAGCTTTCTGGAAATTCTAAATTTTTCCATTACCCGAAGTAGAAGAATAGCCAGATAGAAGGTTGCCAGCACTGCTCAAAATGTGGATGAAACTGAAAGCAAGGCAGCTTTTGTGAAAAAGCTTCGGCGGCAAAATGCCGTTAACGGTCTCAGATTTTAGGCGGCAATAATTCAAAATTTTGAAAAATACACACTGATTTTACTATTCAATCCCACTGTTGCTGCTTTTTAAAGCTTATATTGCCCTTCCGTTTTATTTTGTTAACAACCGTTCAAGTAATTTTACTATACAGATTTAGATTTTAAGAGTTGTTTAATAGCGTTGTGATTGTAGAATATTAAAGGGATTACTAAAAATAAATAGGATTATGTTTAATTTCCTTCTCTTAAATAACAGTAATTTCAATGAAAAGTTAAAAAAATATGACCGTAAATTTGCATTTTTGGTGCATAAAATTCAAGCATAAAATTACATTTTCCATATAAAATAAATCTATAAACTAATATATAAATAATACCACTCCAGAAAAACAAAATGAATCACTTTGTTAACAACAATTTGGTATATTTTCGACTAAAATATTATATAGCTACATGCCACAAATCACATTTAATTTTTAGCATCCACACGACTTTTCGTCAGAGTCCCTACATGAAATCCATGCCGAAGTCCTCAAGGAACACACTTAGTAAACTAATAAAAGCTGTCCTTAACGATCCAGAGAATCGCTCAACATCCACCGAATCGAGCTTATAACTCCAGAAGCAGCTGCGCATGCTCAACACGATAGCAACTGCTCCGTTGACTACAGAGGCATCTTCAGCAATGCCGCCACACTGAGGTATTTATCTTTTTATCTTATGAAACTAAGAGGAATCCTGGAAGAAGGAAATCAGATGTCCGCCTTCTCGGCCTCCAAACGCTTCCGCCTTGCCAGGAGGAAATGCGACACATTCTCGTAAACCAGGAACGTCACCATGCAGGCGGGCACCACTCGCGTGAGGCTCGGCTTGAGGCCCTTGTAGAAGCCGCCGGCGCCCTCGAACCTGCAACGAGAACGAAACACAAAGGAAGGCTGGTTAGTGGATGTGAACCGGCGGCTATAGCTACTTACAGTACGCGGAACGTTGGCTGTTGTTGTTTCAGATTAGCAAAGAGATTCTGCACAATTTGAGGGGTGAGAGAGAGAGAGCGGAAGGAGCACGGACTACTTACTGAAGCTGCCCTTAGCCCTTGGCCAAATTCAAAATGAAAAGACGCTGGTTGGACGCGCTGTCAGTGTTTTGTTTGCTTTTTAGTTTCTTTCATTTTTTTCCTTTCGGAGATATGGCCATCGTCGTGGCTTTTAATATAGGTGTTTCTGTAATTTCGCATTATTTTCTTGATTTGATTTGATTTGATTTGTTTGGGATTTGCTCCACACAGCTTGGCTTAGTTGGGGGGTTCACAATGCGTTCATATGCTTATTTACATAAGTGTCAAGGTTTATCCTTAAAATTATAAACCATTTGCAAAATTATGAAGAATCTTTTTGCCAAAACGAAATTTTGTGTATCAACTAAACAAGCAGACTTGTGCTTCAACACTGCCAAGCCATTACAAAATAAATAATTTAACTAAACTATAAACTAAAATGTGTGTGTGTGTTTTCTTTCGATGAAGTGTTTTGTGTGCAAGAAATGCGTCTCTGAAATTACATTTCGTGGGCAGAGGCACCATCACAACTAAGTTACTTTCAAAGTGTTTTCAGGGGCGAGGGATGTACAATAAACTAGCTATGGAATTATGCTTAGGACTTAGGACTAAGGGGTATGGTTCTACTCGAATTACAACAATAATACAGAATAAGTTCTTGTCATTTTCTGCTGGGTTAGGTGTAGCTGCACATCATCGGCGGAGGAAGCTAGAAAGATTCGTGTATTCTAGGCGCTTAGCTTAGCTTAAATTCTTTATCAGATTCTAGATTCTAGGCTCTAGTCGCTATCTGTGTGTGTGTGTGTGTTTGGGTGTGTGTAATACTCCATCTAGCTAGTCAGCTTCTCCCAGATCAGCATAACCATGCAGATGTTGGGCGTGACGTGGACCAGGTAGGGCACCAGACCCTTATAGAAACCGCGCATGCGCTCGTACCTCCAAGTCTGTTTGATGCAGTCCCAGGTGCCGCTGTAGCGATGATGATGGTCCTGCAGGCGGGCTCGTACCACTTGGTATGGGTAGGTGGCAGCCGCTGCGATCAGCTTGGAGACGGCCGCAAAGGCCAGGTACTCGGTGGTGGCCTGTGGGATGGAGGGAGGGAGAATATGTATATTAGTATTTGCTGAAAGGCTGCCAAATCCCAGGCAGAGACGTCATCACCGCCGGATATATAATCGGAATTCTACACAGATGTGGTCATCAATATAAGAGCAAAGAATTTCCAAGAAATATTTGTATACAATTCTCAGGATGATTTATAAAGTGTGCTCTTTGATTCTCTAATTTTTCATACTTTATGCTATTTTTCTGACCACATCTGTTCCCAACCGAACTGAGTATATATCCCAGTGTGTCAACGCCACGCGCAGATCATCACATGACTGCCAATATATACATTTTATGGGACACCTCTGTGACGCCCGCGTACTCACCAGCTTCGTGTCGATGGGCAGCTTGCGGTACTCATTGTACGCGTTCTTCATCTCCTCGTAGGTCATGAACTGGATGGCGCCATGGGAGACGCCCAGCATGCCGGGCACAAAGCCGCGATACAGTCCCCGCACACCCTCCGTCTTGTAGATCTCGGCCAGGGCATGGATCATGCCCCTGTATCCGGCACTGCTGGCGGCATCGCACTGCAGGCAGAGCCGTGTCTTTACCACCCAAATGGGATTGGTCAGCATCAAGGTGAGGGCTCCGGACTCGGCGGCAGCCAGCATGTGCATGGTGGGACCCAGGGGCATGGTAGTATTGCCGCCCTGAATAAACGTCTTGATGGTGTTGTAGCTAAACCAAGAAATATACCTGATTAGTTTGAGAAATTCCTAGTATAACAAGTAGAGAGCACTTACAACATAAAGTACAGGCCCCAGGAGGATCCGGATCCCCAGATATTGGGGGTGACGCCCTTGTAGAGTCCACGGAAGCCCTCCTGCCGGAAAATGGTGGTGAAGGCACTGCCCAGTCCCCGGTATTGCGGCACCGTCGCCGTCCGGCCATCGTTCACTGCAAGTAGACAATCGAAACACGCTCGTAAATGGTGATAAACATGTCTAGACGTTGTGGAGGCAACCTTGGAGAGCGAGCTCGCACGATTATGGATTATGGATACTCGGGTGGGTACTAAAGGGCTTGGGTAATATTATATGGGTCGACGTCATTGTGGGTACTTTTTTTTTTCTTGGAATGACAATGGTGTATATACTAGGCAACTGTACGTTGGGAATATATCAGTTGTTGACTCCAATGGGTCCCGGGCCCGTGGCCAAAGTTGTTTTCGCCAAAAAAATCACCAGATAGATAGCGTTAATTGCCAGCGGATGCGATAAGCAGCGGGTAGAGTCGAAAGCGAGTTCTCTACATGTTTACGCGTCCATTAGCAGCTGCTGCTGCTGCTTATGCCTGCTATTTATATTAGACTACATATTCGCGTATATAGTATGTATGTAATCATAAGATCTGGCCTGACAACAGACCCCAATCGACGCAAGAAAAGGGGCTCGTCGCCTCCAATTTCTGGGCTATTTTTAGCCTGCCCCCTCAGGTGTGACCTTGAGACGGGACTGGACTAGGCTCTGCCTGATCACAACGGGACAGGGACTTGGGCTGGGGGATATTGATGAAGCCTGGTGGCTTTGGCCGCCGAGTAATGAGTTTTTCGACATGCACTCCCGATATGGTAGCCGCGATAAGGTCGCTCTCCGCTGGCTAAGTGCTGATTCAGCACACTTCCCGCTTGGCAACAGTGGGAACTCGTTTTTAGCTGTAGCTGCTGTAGCTTTGTGCCACATAAACCGGACAGCAGTGGCTGCCGCTGAAAGTTGCCGTTAACAAAGCCAACGCAATGTACAGTCAAGTCAAGTGGTCACGTGATTGGAAAAGAGCAAGAGCAGAAGAAGAAGAAGAAAAAGCACAAACAAAAAGCAAAAAGCAAAAGCAAGATAAACGGGTTTCGTGTTTGGGCCACAAATGCGTCATCGCCGAAAAGGCCTTGCGCAAGTCAATAGAAAACAGCTGTTGAAAAATCCCACAGCCAGAGGGAGTTCCAAGGAGATCCACCCCGGGTATTAACCTAGCTTGGGCTGCTCTAAAGATAAATCACATTCTTAAGACTCAAAGCTAGCTTAACAGAAGAATTCCCCAGAAGCTTCAAGACTGCCTAACCTTCCTCTAACTCGGAGGGAGTTTACCCTTATCAGCTTACAAAATGTTCGCATGGTGTGATTTTTATTCGCATAAACAACGCGTGTGGTTGTTATTGTTTACCGATCGCTTTTTCTGGTGAATTTACATATTCACTTTACGCCACTGGCTCTTGCCTTTTAGCTGATCCGGTCAAGCAAAAGGCAGCAGCAACAATATTTAATAAACAAGAAACCAGCTCCCTCTGCTGCTGCTGTTGTTGTCGTTGCTGCAATTATTATTGTTGTTTTGGTATTTTGAAGCCGACTATACGGAAATATTGTTCACGTATTTTGCACATGAAGCGCAATCGAGGACAAAGATATGATTCAGAATCCGTTTCCCATTCAGTACATTATAGTTTTTAGCAAACGACGCATAAAGACAAAAGCCCCAGTCAGCTGATTGTCAATAAACATAACTATTTGTATCTGTATCGCAAAGTTCAGATAGTTAATATCGATCTTTGGCCGCCGCGGTGGCCATAAAAAGTAAAAGCAAGTAAACAATGTTAGCAAATTTCCTGCCCGTGCCAGGAATTTCTAGATTAGAGACTAATTCGAGTGCTTGCCTGACGCAATTGTCAACAAACTAATAAATTAGTGTCTCGAATAAAAGAAAACTACGTTCACGTGCCCCTGGCCGCATTTAAGTTATGATTTTTATATGCGCTAATACACCCGAGCGCGTCACTTCTCGGATACGCGCAAGCGTCTCAAATTTTCCATGGAAAATTTCCTTAATGCAATGCGCAAACAAAACGAACACAACGCCAGTGCAAGTGCAACACAATAATCTGCAGCCAGACTGGCGGCGATATTCCCCCATATGCCCCGATTCCCCAGCACGTGCCAAGCGGTTCTGCACAGAAAGAAACTGAGATAGTTTTGGGGCTTTAAATGAGGAGGAAATACTAAAAATGTAAACTTTCTAGCATTTTTGAGACTTTTTTAATGGGAGGTTTACTTGAAAATTTAACGAATCTAAGAACAGGCCAAGTATTGATCATTTTGAACCTCAAGATTACAAGATATATTATTTCTGAATAAATTTTAGAAATGTTATAAGTTTTTACAAAAGGTTTCCTTGAATATTAAATACTTGAACATTTTTTGGATAATTTTAAACAAGGCAGATCTATGAACAATTTAAAACAGATTTATCTTATCTTATAAACAAAATACATCAAATCAAATATTTTTTCACGGTGATAATCCTGTAGACACCATTCTAAATGATTTCTATATTTTGATTCTCTTATATATAATGAATGATTTTTTTCCCTGTGCAGCGTGAAAAGACCTTTTAGAATAGATGACTCACCTGCGAATCGAATCTTGATCAAATCCAGAGGGTGTAGAATCAGCGTGGAGGCCACTCCGCCGGAAACTCCGGCCACCAAATGCTCATACTTGACGTGGGCGAAGACGTTAAACTTCTTGGGGCTGCCCGAGGCGGTTGCTTTCATGGTATTCATGGTTCTGGTTTCGATTTAAGATCTTGTGCGCTCTCGTTTCTGTATTATTGTTGCTATCACTTGGTTGTGCGATGCGATGCTTGGAAATTGTACTAAAAACTACGTGCTATTTACACTCTTTGGCTTTTTGGCGGATTCGCTAATTGCAAATCAAAGGAAATCGCTCGCCGAATTCGTCTTGTTGCTAGGCGCACAATGGTTGTTGCTGCTGCTGTTGCTCCTCTGGTTTTGGTTGCTTTCGTTGTTTTTGCCGCTGCTGCTACAGTTGAAACATTTCTGCCTTTGCTTTGTTGTTGCCCAGCTCATATTTTCACTCGTTTTCTGCCAGTGGAGAGACCAGTTTTATTCTTATTTGTTTAATTAGGCGCTTTTGCTGCTTCCAGACGGCTGACGAAATTCCCTCAGACGTATTTCTAATCGCTCTCCGATTGATATTATTTCAGCTTAGCCATTCGTTTCTTATGTAATTCCGAATTTTGTGTGTAGCTTTTCTATTTTTTGTGCTGATTAATAATGGCGGGCCTGTCTAGCTGCCAAGCGATATTTGATTAGCGCACTGCGAGTAGTGTGCCCGTGTGCCGCAATGGAAATTAAGTAATAGCTGACGGACAAAATGCGAACTGCTTTAAGCTCGGTGAAAAAACGAAAACAAACTTGTGAGAACTTTTGCTGATTGAAAGGAAATCTTCGCGCCGTGTGACCGTTTGCGCGTGATGACAAAATACCAGATGTACCAGATATACCAGATATGATGGTTTGGATCTCCACTAAAATTTAGCACAGTTTCAACCCAATTAAGTTTATTTTGAATTTACCCCGTTAAACCGTTAAAATAATTGTATACTTCTTTCAGTAAGTGACGAATACGTATCAATGCTAACGTATTTATTACCATTTAATAAGTACTTTCTAATAATATACTTTCGGAGATTTATTTTCGATATTTTGGTCCGCTGAAAAGTATGAAATATCGAATGTACTTATGTACTTAAAATATACAATATTATTTTAAGGGGTGTTGATAATAGAAAAGATATTCCGATATTCTAGTATTTGTACCTGCGATAATAGTTCCTATCTATCAGGGTTCCATTTTGGATTCTCCTGAATGTTCCAAAGTGCGATGACTGTTTTATTGTTTGAGTGGTTTTCCTGTCTGATTTCGCAACAGAATGTTTGACTAAACAAACTCTACACCAGCAGACAATGGAATCACTTCAGGAGGTAGATCTTAAGTTAGCATTCTATGAACCCTTCTGGAAGTGCTTCTTCACGCGCAGACACGCCTGGAAAAGTATTCAATTAAAGAAATCAAAGATAAGGCAAGTGTCTCCCCACTTCGTGGTGCATTGTTTCATTTCTAAATTCTGTTTGACAGCGTTTTTTATTGGAAGAAGCGCACTCAGAAAAAATGTATAAATACATTTTTCATACCTATTATATATTTAGGGTATCAGGGGCTGTTCTAGAAGTCGTTAAATAGCGAAAATGTATTGTAATTTATTTTGTTGCACTTGCAAATGTGATTTTAATTGATTCCAAAACTCCACATCCTTCAGCGATCCTTTTTCCTTTAATTTATAATAATAACAAAATATAACTTTGATTAAATACACGACAACTTTGTCGTAGGTCCCTCGGCGATAAGATCGCTGAGAAGACACACGCCAGATGACTGATCGCGGCTCCCTCCTATCGGCAATAGATAGGAACTCCTGAAGTGGCCACTCCTGGAGCTAATAAAATGCCAGCTCGAAACCCGCCGCCTCACAGTGAACGCTGTAACGTTCAAGACACCATCCAAAATGAAACTACTTATCCTTCTGATTGGTCTTTTGACCGTGGGCCTGGTGGCGGCCAAGTCCGCTCCAGGACGCATGGCCGCGCGATATGACAACTTTAAGGTCTACGAGGTGACCATTGAAACCGATCTTCAGATGGAGGAGCTCCGGAAGATTCACGAGCACATCCCTGTAAGTGTATACGAGAGGATATAACGTTTGAGTTATTAATGGAATCCCTTTAAGGTGCACTTCCTCAACGAGCTGGCTGGCCCCGGACGTACTTACGACCTCATTGTAGGTCCTACGTTCCAGAGAGCCCTGGAAAAGTCCCTCGACTATCTGGAGATTGTCTATAAAGTGATTGTTGAGGATCTGCAGAAGTAGGTTGACTTTGAGTCAAATATAAAACAGGATTTTTAATACCCTTCCCCTTCGCCACAGGTTGCTAGATGAGGCCTCCGTCGGCGATGATTCCCACATGGAGTGGGAGACGTACCACACCCTGGACACCATCTACGATTGGGTGGACCAGGAGTGCGCTGCCCACGATTACCTGGAGTGCAAGGTGATTGGCAAGTCGCACGAGGGTCGCGACATCAAGAGCGTGCGGCTCTCGAAGCGATCGGGCAACAAGGCCATCCTCCTCGAGGGCAACATCCATGCCATGGAGTGGATCTCCTCGGCCACCGTCACCTTTCTGCTAAACCAGCTGATCAACTCCCAGGATCCGGAGTTGCAGCGTCTGAGCGAGGAGTACGACTGGATTGTGGTGCCGATGGTGAATCCGGATGGATTTGTTTACACCCACGAGGTGGAGCGGCTGTGGCGCAAGAACCGTCGTCCCAATGGTCATACGAACACCACGGGAGCTTGCTATGGGATCGACATGAACCGGAACTTCGACTACCACTGGGGCGGTGCCGGCTGGAACATCGATGAGCCCTGCGATCACTGGTTCGGCGGGGAGGAGCCCAACACCGAGGTGGAGATCCTGGCCCTGCAGGACTTTGTTAGCTCTTTCGACGACGGCTACATCCGGTCGTATATGGCCTTCCATGCCTACGGACAGTATGTCCTGCTGCCCTACGGACACTCGAACACGGAGTTCCCGCCGAACTATGACCAGATGCAGCGCATCGCCGCTGCCTTCTCGGATGCGGCTGCCGAAGTCTATGGTTCTACCTTCACCTACGGAGCTAGTGGGCTGTTGAACTGTGAGTACTTGCTAGGGGTTACAAAGCAGAGCTGCTCACTCAGGGCCCCCGAGGGCCGGCTGAAGCTGCTCGAACTGGGAGCTAAGCAGGTCTGTCACAAAAGTAAAGATTACTCACTGATATTTCCCCCGTAGATGTCGTCTCTGGAGCTGCCAAGGACTGGGCCTACGGCGTGAAGAACATCCCCTTCACCTGCACCGTGGAGCTGCGGGACAAGGGCACCTTTGGCTTCTTCCTGCCCTCCAACCAGATCACCGAGGTGGGCCTCGAGGTCACCGCTGGACTGAAGGCCCTGGTCAACAAGGCCCAGGAAGAGGGCATTTTCGATTAGCTCCTTAGTTAAGGGCTGTGATAAATAAATATATAAATTTATATTTATTTATTTGAACATTCAAAATTGGTTTGAAAAAAAGATCTTTTTGAAGTGTAACGGTTTATGCAAAGGTACCAAAATTACACACGAAATGTTTCTCTTTGGCGCCACTGACTGTGGTGTAGATATCATGTAGAATATTGTGTGTCATAAAAAGATTTTTTTTCTATTACTTCTTTTTATTAAAAATATAAGCTATTTAGCTATTGAGTAATAAAAAGTTCATATTTAAATGGTTTGTACAAAATAAAAAGTTTGGTATCAATTTGCAAGTTTTGAGAAAGTTTAAAGACTTACGGAATACACGTAAGAGATGAAATAGCATTTTAAAATGATTCTCATCTCTTTGACAAAGTTAATTAAACTTGTTATAATATTTTTAAGCTTTTAAAGTCCGTTAATTGGTTTATAATTGTTATTGCCTAAAGCAGTTTAATGCAGTTGCTGTAAATAGTTAATTTTGGGACTTGATTCATACCTTAACGTTCTCAAAACTATGTTGCACATAAATCTTAGCTCTTTTCTAACCGAGAAATTGAATTATAGAGCTGAAGATTGTTTGGCAAAGCACCAAATACACCCTAAATATTTCCCAAGCAAGTTCGCCCCATTAGGATGCGGTGTGAGAGCGGTTGTCCTTGTCCTAGTGGAATTACTGCATCTGGTTATAGGCAAATTATGCCACGTGGCTGCAGTATCAATAAATATTTATTCGCCCGCCCCCCGGCGGCTGTTGCTCTTTTGGGAGTCCAGCAATTTGCACTGCGGCGGCGGCGGCGGAGGACTTTGTATTCCGTATTCCGTATTCCGGATACCGGGGGAAGGGTAAACTTTGTGGCACGCAGCAAAACTTTGGCCAAATGCAGCGGAATCCGGTAGGATGTGGGCTGGGCAGGCGGGCAGGCTGGAGCTGGAGCCGCAGCCAAAGTCGAAGCGAAAGCCAAAGCCATCAACACCAATGGGGGCCGACATAAAATTCCTACTACAAAGTGGTTATTTTGTTTGAAGTAATCCGCAAGAAGTCGTTAAAACTGTCGTTGGCAGTGCTCCTAGATTGATGATGGTTTCACGTGTCCGCCGCCAGGATGCGCAGCCAGCAGATCCTTACCCGCATCTGGCATGTGGCGTGTGGCTCTCGAAGATGCATTTAAGGGGAAACTGATGCAGGGTCTGCAGCATCTGAGGAAAAGCGTCTCAATGGCGTTTCCTTCGCCCCCTTCAACTCAGCTCAATGCCTCAATGCTTTGACATGGAAATGCTAAAAAGTTCTGCGCTGAAGGAGATGGCTTCCTTTGACACCTGATATGAAAGGGAGTCCGTAATCAAATATGCCTGGCAAATAAAATGCCAAAGGTGCCGGGCGTATCCTGCAGGAATTCGTTTGCTGTTCCGCAGCCATTTTCAATTAACTTTGCCTGCGGGGGAAACTCGCCTCCGCTTTTCATTTCCCCGTTCCCCGTTTCCATTCCCAATCTCCAAGCCCCCGAGTTCCGTTCGCCCCGATCCATCGACCTTTATGGCCTTTACGTCACGTGGCAAGTGGAAAAGGTTATATGGCTCATAAAGTGGCCAACTCATTATGCAAATGCCTGTTATACGATACTTCGCAGCTCCAAGCAAATACCATAAATCGGTAGTGTTATGTTTATATGATCCAATTCGAATAATATCTTTTCCGTTGATTAGCAATCTTCCTGTGAAGCAGTCCTGCTCCTTTCCTTCTAGCTGCCAATCAGTGCTGTTGTTCCCAAGCTTGGCGTGCTCAACCTATATTATCCCAGCAATTAGTAATGCTGGCCAAGGGAAGGGGAAACAGTGCTTTATGCGACCCTTTTGTGGGTCAATATTGGCTGTAAATACTCTCCAGATTAGATTGAAGTGTGGCCGAGAGTTGTGTAATTGCTGGCATTATTGGACGAGTGCAAAAAGTAGATTTGAAGCTGATACTTATGTTGGTCATTTGTGGGGTTCGTTAATAATAATGATAGAATTGCATTACACAATATACTTACTACTTAGTTGTAAAAGTTTATTTCTCTGCTACACTTGAAGTTAAATAAACCTAAGTACTTAACATATAATTTATTGTATGAATAAAATAAGAGCCTGCACACTTAAGGATGCTTGTTTATGGAACTGAAGATTTATAAACTTTCTAAAGTAAAAACCTTCTTAAAAGCTTTCAAAATATTTGCTAGTTAGAGATTTAATAGGAGATTTAATATTTACTTTTTAAAAATCCTTTGGGATCTTCGGAAACAAGTTTAGAATCCTTCACTTAACATTCACTTGTGTCTAATTAGACAGACCATATTTTTTTATAAAGAAGGTGGAGGAAGATTAAGCAAATGTTTTAACATTTTTTGCCCAAGTACATCTTAACTAACTTTGTAAAATATCCTGTAATTTTTACGAATCCGAAAAGCAGATTATAGTCCTTATTTCAAAATCTCCATTATTATTTTAAAGAATCTATCAAAATGAAATTGGCGCTTTATTAGAATTGGAGTGAC
This sequence comes from Drosophila rufa, assembly GCA_018153105.1. Classification (NCBI taxonomy): domain Eukaryota; kingdom Metazoa; phylum Arthropoda; class Insecta; order Diptera; family Drosophilidae; genus Drosophila; species Drosophila rufa. The sequence continues at coordinate 9,386,593 of JAECXS010000002.1, forward strand.
CGTTTTCCCCCTGTTTTAAAGGGCTAAGCAAAGCAATGAGATATGACATTTCATGTTTTATCCGAATGAAACCTCTTACCAACTTGTGTGGCAAATCCTGTAATTGTTCCTGTGGCCCAATCCGAAACCCAGTACATAATCCCCCGTCCGAATGTTGTACATAATTAAACGATTGTCCCGACAGAAAACAGAAAAATGGCGAAAAAAGACAGTCAGGTGAGTGTGTGTGTGTGTGTGTGCATGGGGGAGGCGGGGTGGACGTTTCAGTTGGGGAGTGCCAAACCGCAGACAAATAGCCGCTGGCCAGGGGGATGCAGCGGGGGCAGCTCACTCAGTTCGCACACACGAAACAACATTAAACAAAACAAAACAAAACGAGGCAAAAGAACACAAAACGAAAGCGAGAAGACCAAAGCGGAGCGGGGTGGAGGATGAGCCACACGCAAACTGAAAGTTGCTTGTCATTGAACCATGAACTGGTCACCAGCCATCATTCACTCACTCTCTCAGCCACTCGCTCTTCCCAGTCACTCAGTCTCCGCAGTCACTCACTCTCCGCAGTCACTCACTCCCATTCACTCTGGGGATAAAGAGTCGCAGGCGGAGGAGGAGGAGTAAAGGAAACGGGGGCGGAAAACAAGCGTCACGTGTTTGTGAATTGCGCGTATTTGCTTATGCAAAAGGCCAGACCAGACCAGAAGAGAGGACGGAGGAGGGACAGACGGAAGGTCCAAGAGAAACTGTTTGATTTAGACACTCAGAGAAAGTTTGAGTGCATCCTCTTTGGCAGATATCAATAAATCAGATCAGAGCCGCTCTCAGTGGAGCGCAACATCAAACGTTAAAAAAAATTAGAATGGTTTATTTTAAAATCGAATTCCAGGTAAATTCTTCTCAGTGTACTCCCCGGACTGAGTGGCTAAACGAAATGCACTTTAAAACTGAGCATGTACCAAGTACTAAAATATTTATTTACAGAATCCATGGCGCTCGACTTGCTCTTCTTTTTATCCTGGTAAAATTTAATTACAAAACAAATAAAACTAGGAATGGATTCGTTTTTTTTTTTTTTTGCTGACTCCTCCATGATTAATGCCAGTTTAATGGCACTTAATTGATCTGCATTGATTGATTGATTGATTGACGGCCAGCGGGCAGCGAAATAACAAGGCAAAACCATAAACGCATATGGCCGACGCGTAATCCTTAATTAGTTTACCCAGGGCGAGGGCTTATCCGCTTATCTAAATTACACTGGGTCACTGGACATTATCAAGTAAATGCACAATGCAAATACTCGAGAGCGAGACGGGGGTAGTCGCTTTTATTAAAAGAGCGTTTACATAATGCACTCAACGGACTTTTGCCGGTTTGCCTTGCACACTTCTTCGTTTGAGTGCACTGAGAGAACTATGAACGCTGTTTTAAAAGATCACTTATTGAAGATCATCAGAACATCTTAAAAATGTTTATAAATCAGTAAACTTTTTTTTAAATGGATTTCTAAAAAAATTAACTTTATAAGGCTACAAGTTTGAAGTGACAGCGGAGACGGTGGCCAGAGCCACTACGAGAACTGCGATTACTTTCATTTTAACAACGAATGCATTTATTTAACGGTGTCGTCTCTATTTATATTTTATCTTTGTCAAACAAGTGCTTTTTTCTTTCAAAACAATTTTCGTAATCACCTGATAAACGAAAATGCAAATGATAGCATGATAACAATTCTAAAATATGTTTAATTGCTTTATTGGAGCGTACTCTTGTTTGTTGTCAAGCTTCTAGGGAAGCAATGAACTTGATAAGAATAGAAAAGATCCAGACGAAACATTTTAACATTCATTTGCAAATAAAATGTTTTGCAAATAAGAGTGCTAATTAGGCATAGTCTTCGTAAATTCAAACAGGCCTGCTCCTATATTTTAATAGAAACAAACAGGGTTACTGACCTTGTTTGGCATAATTTTTGTGGTAGATAAATTAGTTTGAAATTATTTTAAATGTATCGAAAACGGTATATTTCTGAACAAAATAATTATTATAGGATTATGCCTTAAGCTCAATCGAACCAATTTAATTGATTAATTATATAACTAATAACAAAGAATTAAAAGACAACATGTAAGAGAGATATAGGCGAATGTGCTCGACTGTGGGATACCCGGTACTTATAGCTTAAGAGGCACACGCGATTATATTTCACCGCGCTCATCTTCTGTACTGAGAGAATCTTTAAAGCTTTTAAAATGGGATCACAAACTTAAAAACAATTCTTCGTTTATCGTAGTAACGCTTTCTGGGTTACAAGATTGCCCTATTAATCAAAGAGTTTATTTAATAATATATAAAGTCAAGATATCAATGAAGTGACCACACCTAGGAAAAAAGAGGTTCTCCAAAGGAAATTATATTTAATCTTACTCTAAAATATATTGAAAAGTATAAAAAGAGTTAAGTTAGGTAGCGTTACCAATCTTATAAAGTATATTTTATTGATTAGCATCAACAGCTAAAGCTACTAGACACGTCCGAATATATGAACACCTAGGACGTATAGATATACTGTTAGATTGACACTTATGAGCTTAACTAATTAGAAACCTGTCCTAAGTAAAGCAAAGGACATAAAAACCGACTGAAAATAAATTAAAACAAAGTGAAATACATTTTTGATATGCTCGTGAAAGATTTATTTTACAAACTGTACGAAAAAAATATTGATTATATTTTAATAAAATGTGATATTGCTTATAAACCGGAGAGTAGAGTTTGAAGTATAAAGGAACGGAGACAACAAGGAAATAAAGTATTTTATATAAATAATTTTATCCAATCTAAATATGCGGACACTTTAAAGAAGGAACCCTTCCTTGTCGGGTTACAACTGGAGCTCACCCCCCAAGAAAGTACACCACTCAGTTCTCCGTTTATCGTTAAAGGTGCGCCAGGCGAGTAGCAGTCGGACAGTGGGGTAGTGCAAAAGGTATCACTAGTAGTGTCATCGCAATCAGTAATTGTAACATTTTCCCTTATTGGTCCGGGAATACTGCTATCCCAACCAAAGAACGTGCCCACCTGCCCCACTTCGGTAAAGTTACTTATAGGGAGCAGTAAATTGCCAAGGTTTAATCCCAGGGCCAGATCACCCAGAGAGATCAAGGCAATGTCGTTCAAGGGATCTCTTATAAAGCCAGCTGCGAGAACAGTCCTCGTGCCACTTAGAAAAAAGTTAGGTTCAAAGCTCACATCTACCGACACAGATCTATACAAAATTATAAAAATTGAGAAATATTTAGAATTAAAAAAAATCGGTAATAAGTTATCTTACCCGTCCATACAATGGGCGGCTGTCACAACCCAATTGGTGTTGATTAAAGTGCCACCGCAGAGAGTCCGCAGGCCGGTCAAGTTCCGGAAGCTAAGACTCACAACGTTCTGACCCAGGCCATCACCATAAATCGGACTCCCAACGTCTTGCCCTAGTAGGCTTCCAATAAATCCAGCGGAGACGGTGGTCAGAGCCACCAAGAGAACTGCAATTACTTTCATTTTAACAACGAATGAATTTCTTCAACGCTGTCGTCTCTATTTATACCAAAATACGTTCATTATATTATATATTTGGCAAACAAATGCGTCTTTGTTTCTAAACAATGTTTTATGATAAAATAATGGCAACAAATGTTTAAGTACTTTATGGGATATCGAGCTCCGGGGAAAGCAATGAACCTGAATAACAATATAAAATATCCAGACACATTTATTAATTAATTTACAAATAAAATGTGTTTGTAACATTTGTATTTAACAAATAAGAAGATTAATTATGGAAGGCCTTGGCACTTCTCTGTGTTTCTATATTTTATTGAAAATATTTCCCAGTGTAGGCAAAGGTCCAAATGGAAGTGGCGACCCCTTTAGCATTCGGTGGCAGAAGCAAGGAAATAACGCTGGGCAGCTGCTGTTTTTACAGCTCCTGGTGGGATTTCGGCTGCCTCCTGGCTCCTGCCTCCTGGAGGGTTCCTCGCCGGTGCACACGGGGCGTATGAGTTATATATTTATTTTATCTCGTGCATGTTTGAGTTTCGCATTAAAATGCGACCGCTCGAGCATAAAATGTTGGCTGCTTTTATTGAAATCGACATCATTAATGCGGGAATTATGCGAGCAGCAAAAGACAATGGGGTGTGGTCGTGCTTCTGCTCCTCGGACTCCGACACCGACCACCGTTTAATCATCATCCACTTGGTTGAGCTTTAAGTGTAACCATAAACTCTTGTTTTGAAACCGGATCTGACCAACTGGCCGCTTATCGAAGGCACACTTCAAACAAATGGCACACCAACTGCCATTGTCCTGCTCCTGCTCCTCCTCCTGCTGCTGCTCCTCCTGCTGCTGCTGTTGGTGCTGTTGGAGTTGGTGTGGCTCCTGTCGATGGCAGGATATCGATACCGCAGACCACCGACCATTGACCACACACGAGGCGGCTCACTCGGCCAGCTGCCTGATGTCCCGCTGCCGTCGTTCGTATGTTTAATAGTTGGCCACAAGTGTGACCCGGCAATTTATGAATATGATTTTGGGGCAGGGGGCAGGGGCCAGCATGGGGCTGGGGTCCCTCAATTAATTGCCAGGGCCTGGTGACCACCGAAATTGATGGCAGTTGCCGAAAAGTTCGTCGCCGCCGCCGCCAAACGGCGACAAATGTCAGTTGGCAGAAGGAATTGAATTTCCGCCGGGGCCCAATGAACTTTGGCAACACTTTTGGTAATTGTTCGGGGGCGGTTAGCCAGGGGGGAAAGCCCCTACCAACGAGGGAGGGGGCCATGCAAATGTCGACATGGCAAAAGTTCAAAATTGCAACTGAAATTACGGCCATTGACAGGTAAACGACTTTGGCAAAGTTAACAAGGTCTGGCTTATGGCCATTTTCTGGCCAAAGTAAAAATGGGAAAAAGAACCAAAGTAAGGCCTAAATTATAGCCTGGTTTCTTGAGAATTTATTAAAACAAATTATTTTATTTTGATCCTTCGTTTGCTAACTGTTAAAAATCCTCTTTGGTTGCTGATATTTACCCAAACCAAGCTGCCAATTGCAGCTGCAATCTGTCAGGATCAGGAGGATCAACCCCAAAAGGACAATATATCAAATTGTTTGGCAGCAGCAGCAGGATCAGAAGCAGGTGCTGAGCTCCCCTTTTCTCGATGCCACTCGAACTCGATTGCGCAGGCCATCAAACAGATTGGAACACGCATTTGCAGCATGTTTCGTGCCACGAAAGCTGCAATTAAGTTTTGTTAATTTTAATGAAGCCACCAGCCACCAGCCAGCAGTCACCAGGCGCATCTGCTCGAGAGAGGGGTCTGGTCTACTCTTGTACGGATTCAAGCAAGTCAAAAGCAATGCTCCAGGGAGCAGCTGCACGCCTCTCCTCGTGGAGTTAGGGGTTGGGCTGCGAGCAGCTCCGAGCTCCGAGGGTCCCGGACATGCGATCCAAGCCCGTCTTGGGTCCACTTTTTCATCCATTTTAATTAAATACCCGTTGCACACACGGCGAGTCTGGGCGACTCGAGCGCGATAGGAATCGAAGGGATCCGCAACCTGAAACTCTAGCGCAAAAAAATACAAATTGCAAAGCAGATGAAAATATTTAGATGGCAGATGGTAGAGCACTATTAGGGGTGATTATCAAGCCAAATCGTTTAAAGCGGTTGAATCTGATGGATCAGAAACCAAGAAAAACAGTTTTAAGCAAGCGGATTAGGGTAGGAAAAAATTAAATTATTGGGAAAAGTCAGACTTTAATTATTGTCTGCGTTTTGCACAATTTTTATTGGTAAAAAAAGTTGCAGGTATTTTAAAAGAGAGTTTCAGTGGCATCACATATACAGTAGTCTTATAGTAATGCAACTGCAGTGTGAATAGCTTATTTTAAAAATAGGTTTAAGATATATCGATAGTAAATCGATACAAGAGAAATCGAGGATCTGCGATTAGTAGTTTTCGGAGAGCCGGTCACGAACACTTGTATTTTGTGCAAAAAAACATATAAAGAGATTATAATAATAAATATTGTATTTTATAAGATTAAATATTGTGTTTTGTGAGATAATAACGAAGCACTAAAATATAAAGAGCTTATAATAACAAATATTGAATTTTTTGTGTAAAAATATAAATTCACTAAATGCTTCCTTATTAAGCCACTACAACTCAGTTAAACATAATTTTTAAGCTTATCAATATTAGAAATAAGAAATATTAAAATACTTCACCCAAAGCAAGAATTTCCTTCCCTATTTTCCCTTTTGAAATCCACAAAATGTATAAGTATTTATTTCCATTTTCTTTTTCAAATTAATTCCATTATCCCCCAGTCATCGTCAAATCGGAAATTGAATAACAAGCTCTTTAAATTTGATGAGAATAACTTGCACATTATATTGATTTTATTTCGTTACAATCTTTATGGGAGCATTTTCTTGTGAAAAACACACAACAAACACTAAAGAGGGGAAGGCAGGATGAGGAAAGCCAAACAAGAAATTGACTGTACTCAAAGCTAGACCAGCAAAGTTTACACTGTGTGTGCGTAGGCCCCGTCCCCGTTCCCCTACTTTCCCCACTTCCTTGGAAAAACATGACAAGTCAAGTCCTTTTGGCACCCCAATAAAATTCTCGCTTGGCCGTTTTTTTGCTTAACGAAGTGGAACTTTTTGTGTGTGGCGGTCGGCCGAGGCGGCCGGCAATAAAAAAGGAAAATGAAGTGCGACGCAAAAAAAAAAAAGATACAAAATAAAAAATGAAATATAATAAGCGGGAAATGAGCGGCCACTGACGGCTTTAAGCCAAAATAAGCATCAGGCGAAAGCGGGCCGTACTAATTGAGCCAATTCCCGCGAAGCTTCGGGCTAAATAGCGATTTACACTGTCCACCACTCGCAACCATAATCCAGTCATTTGTCTCAAATCCTTTTTTCCGCGCCCAACAGCGACCAAACGCCTCCGTGTCCTGGCCGTTGGCTGTCAGCGTTTAAATTGCGGTTGCCGAAAACAAATGAGGGGGCGGCGTGGGGCGTGGGGCGGCTGGAAGCCCAGATGTCCTGCGGCACAGTCGATTCATTTGGGATGCAACATTTTAAATGATTCCACGACTGGCCACCGCATGCAATTTGCCGCCAAGGACCTCACAGGGGGTGGGTGTGCGTCAGGTGTGTGTGTGTGTGGGCGGCAATCCTGCGAATGAACAGCAGTGACTGCCGTTCAGTGTCCGCACTTTTCACATGGCGTCCTGTTCATATTTCATTCGCAATGACGCTGACAGGACAATGCGGTCCTGCATGTGTCTCGCCACTCTCCACTCTCGCCACTCTCCACTCTCGCCAACACCAGCATCCTTTCGCAACGCGGCAACAAGGATGCAAGCTCTGCAGGCTCTGGCTCTGCTTGTGTGTGGGTGAGAGTGGTGGCTGGTGGCAACAGAGATGGCATAAGCTGAAATCGGGATGAAATAAAGGATTTATATAAAGAAGTATACTTGGCAAGGCTTTATATCCATTTATTTATAAAACTAAAACATAAATATTTGGATGAAGTATCCTTTGAAGCCTTAGAAAAACTAGAAGAGGAAATTATGATGAGGTTTAAGAATGTTTAGGAATGCCATAAGGCATCTAACTATTTAAAATCAAATGATGTTAGTCAGAAATCGGTTACTGATAATGATATACTGATAATATCTGATATAACCTGCCCTCTACTGATTTTTGGCCAAAATTCTTGTATATTTTTAGGCAAATCTTTGACATCAAGTCAATAAAATCCCTTTTCTCAAGCTTAAAATATAAACAAAAAACATTTAAATTTCTTCAATTCAATAGGGAAAATATTCAAATAAAAAAATATATATATATTACTATTAATTCTTAAGTTTACTATATACAAAAAAACATTTTAAATTCTACAAGTAACCTAATGATGAATTTAACTCATATATATTTTCATATATATTTTTATTAATTTTTGTTGTACCTTATTTATGCAATTAATTCACATATTTCCGGCATCTCTGTAAGGCTTACACTGTCCAATATGCCAGCTTTGCATACACTGATTCCAGCTGATGAAGTTGGCGTGGCAAGTGCGGTTTTCCAGCACCCCCACCCCCTTTACCTGCACACACCTTGCCCCTCCGTCACCATACCCTTTGTCACCACTTTACGCATAAATCAAAAGTTCAGTGTCAACAAAAAAGTGATTTCTGTGTCAATTCTCTGCACGCCCTTTTGTTTTTTGCCACGCAATATTTTCCTTACAATTTTTCATAATTAAAAATAAATAAAAATCAAGCCACTTGACAGTGAGCCCCGGATGGATGAATGGCTGGATGGATGGCTGGCTGGATGGCTGGCTGGATGGATGGTTGCCAGCCTGGATTTATGGATGGATGTGTGGAGCTCGGCTGGGCCCTTAAGCCATTGAAATAAATACAGGAAATATGCAGAAACGAAATGAATGCAAACCAAAGGAGCGAAAAGGAAGCGCAGAAAGGGGGAATCCCAGGGACAAAAAGGACGAAACAGGGCAGGGAGGAGAGGCTTGAGCATATGTTTTATTTGCAAACGGAAACAAGATGCTCGGGCGACCTGGCAGCTGTCTGCTGACTACTGTCGGCAATCCACAGTCGGAGTCGAGAGTCGTTATCCTCGGCCGCCTTTCTTTTTAGCAAAATCGAACGGATGCGAGGGTAGGAAACCTCAGACAAACACACGCATTTCGCTCTGATCCTGGCATTTGTTTCCGCTCCTCCTCCGGTAACTGGCAGCAGGTGATATGTATAACGATTTCCGGCTTATGATTTGACTTTCAATTGATGCCTGGGCTCTGGGTTATCTGGTTACCAGGTGGTTATCCCCAAGGCAGAACAGCAAGGAGCCAGGACCGAGCGTCTCCTCATTATCCTGGCAGCTTAGTGGCTCTCAAATGATTGCAATGATACCTACCGCCCCTCACAGGCCCGGACTCAGACTCTGCTGCCATTCCGGGGGTAATAAGAAAAGTTTAACTTTATGATTTCTTGCTTAGCGGAACACAACGAGGCGTATACTCGATGTGGGTCCTGCCCGGCCTGCCAGAAGGTGAGCCGAGGGGCGGGGGAGGAGTGAAATGGGTTCGGGTGTGTGAGTGTGGGTGTGGGCGGCACAATAAAAGCGTAAAGTGACAACAAAGCGGCAAACAACAAAATAAATAAATCACAAACAAAAAGCAGAACCAGCAGCAGAGCTCCAAAATAGCACACCAAGGCAGAAAAACAACAGGAGCGAAAAATATATGCACTGGGAGAAAAATAGTTTAGTAATTAATCAATATTAATATACTAAATTAAGGTTATTGAAAAATAAGGTTGAGCCAAAGGAATGATCTTTGATTGTTTTTCAGAAATATTTAAGTTTTAAAGACTTATTTATCCCTTCTCAAATAAATTCTTATCTTATTTATCATCTCTTTATCTGCACAACTTACTCCTTTCATTTCCTCTCAGTGCCCGGACAGACAGCCAAAAACAAGCTGGAAAAGAAGGCACACACAAAAAAGAACAGAACGAAACAAAGCCGAGCGAAACTTTTCTTTCGTCCTTAGCTGCTTTTTGTTCTTTGGCACGCAATTCATATTTCCTTGTCCTCCCAAAGAAAATGTTTCATATGCCCACAAGGGGGATCCGAGGAGAAGGAGCTGGATTCCAAGGAGGGTGGCTAAGTGGGGCGACGACCAGTTGACACAATGCAGCAACAAGGTGGGCTGGGCAAACAACAACGGAAACTTTTGTCATCCTTAGGCCAGCTATGGCTCCGGTTTCTCCAGATCTGGCTGCCTCTGCTCCTTTCCTGCTCCTGCTCTTGCCCCAGCTCCTTCTCCCTCTCCAACTCCTGCTCCTGCTCCTTTTTCCTTTAGTCCTCGGCGACTTTTATTGTTCGAGGAGCGGTAAATGCTCCATCATTTTGCGCTCCATGCTTTTTCGGTGTCGCCGCTGCACGCTGAAATATTTGCGCCGTGCCATTGTTAATTTATAATGACGCCCCAAAATACCAAAAGAAAAAAAGGTTCTTAATACGTGCATGACCCCGGCAGTCATGACCTGCCTGCTGCCTGCCTGCCGGTCATTAGAAGAGGCATTCCTGCAGCGACAGCAAATCACCTCCAGGAATGGAGCAATCGTCCTGAGGAGTCAAACCGACAAACGAAAGTTTGCATAAATTCCCAAAGGAATTTACGAGCTGTAAGCTAGCAAAGTTTTAGCCTTCTTCTGGCTTTTCTTTTTTATTTTTCCCCCTTCACCCCTCACTTTACTTTACTTTTTTTGTTAACTTTTCTTTCTTATGCGTAATTTACGATACAATAAATTTTGTCAAACATCTTTTCGGCTTTTTGGGAGCTCGTCTCTGTGTGTTTGTTTGGGTTTTTGTGTTTCTGTTTGCTTGATAAGCCATTAGTCAAAATGACAAACGCTTAGGTTGATTCAAATTGAAAAGATTTACGTGGCCGAAAGCGAAAACAAAGCCGAATGCAGGCTCGAGTGCAAAGGAGTGAAATGCCGATAAGACCCCGCACAAAACAAGGGGCTTTTGAGTACCATATATATCGTATATATCCTTGTGTGTACGTAGAATGTGTGCTCAGGCAGCCACAAGCCTCCGCTTGTATTTTTCGGGGAAAACCCAGTTCAATAAAAGGGGGGAGGCCGCACGCTTACTCTTACGGTTACCCTTGAAAGACGCCCAAAATAGACCGCAATGGCAAACAATTTTATTGAACTTTAAGGGAAAAGTTTAAGGCAGAAGCAAGTACCAGAGGAGAGGGAGCGGAGGCACTTGTAAAAGAGAAATAAAACATAACCAGCAATCGATATATATGTAAATTTTAAATAGAGATGGAGAGATCAAGGCAGGGCAGCTTGCGGTCATGCATCTTTCCTTAAAGTTTAAAAAATGGAAGGAAAAGTAAGGAAAATGTAACTATAAAATCGGGCAAGCGAACCTAACATTTATTAGCCTTTAATTTGTTTCATTTCTTTAGTCAATATGCTTTAATAAATATGCAAATAATATTACAGCCTTGGGTATCCTTGTCATATTAGTATGCTAATATTATTAACTAATATAAATTATAATAAAGTTTAAAATATGTAAAGGTAAATAAGACAATTTAATTAGAAAAAAAGGAGAGGGAACATCGAATTTATCCTACTTCAAATATTATTTATGCAATTTATATGCTTTAATAAATATGCAAATAATTATACAGCCTTGGGTATCTTTAATGTGTTCGTTAATAAATAAGGATTTAATGATCTCTTTATGGAAAACTAATAAACAAATTCGACCTAAGTACGCATCTTAAAATTATTGCGAATTTCCGAATTGTGGTTTTTCCAGAATTTTCGCTCAATCCGTTTTGACTTCAGGTTGATATTCCCGGAAATAAAAATCGTTACTTTCTAGTAATTATAGAATAGTAGGTAAATTTGCCTAACTAAATGTTGTCCGGCAATAAGAATAAATAAATAAATACAAACAAAAAAGCTATATAAGCTCAACATTTACCAACAGTCTCAATCACTGGTCTAGTTTACAATTCCGCAGGAATTATGGCCAGCAAAGCCTCATATCAATTGGCCAGGATGCCGGAACTGCCCGAAACTTTAAGCCGGGCCGTTAAAAATGCAAAAGCCGCTTTGCACGTGCAGCCATAGACATTGATTTTTTAAAGGGAGAAAGAAGTTAACTGAAATGTTTCGCATTCAATGTTTGGACCCTGACATTTTGGCCAGTTTTGCTCGCTAGCTCGCTCGTCTTACTCCGGTTGTTGGCTTTTTTTCCTGTTAGCCATGTTGTTGGCCTGCAGTTTTTGGGCTAGCCATTCGCTATTTTTTGTGTCCGTCTGCTGCTCTGAATTCCGCTTTTTATTGTACCCCAGGATGAGGGGGGATTCCGGAGTGGGAATCTGGGCACTGGGCACTGGGCATTGGGGCATTGGGCTTGGGGTTTCATATCCTGCACTGGGGCAATTAAGTTCGTAATCTGAGCGACATCTGTGCATTGGACGCAGAATCACAAGCAGGAGCCACAGAGAATTTTTGTTTCCGTTTTTTCTGTGCCCTTTCCTCGATTTTTTCCTTATTTTTTTCAATATTTCGTCGAAAATTGCTGGAATTGAGAGCCGGGGCGGGGCGAGGCATTGTTTACAGCTTGTTATTAACTCTTTCGCAATGTTTTTCGCTGTTTTTTCTCGTCGTTTTTTTCACTTTCTGATGGCCGTGATTTAAATGCCCCGAGCTGTAAAGCTGCTAAAAGCTTAAATGTCCCGAACCCGGGCGCCGGAGCCCTTACAAGCGCTCTTTCCTCTTTCCTGGAATTTGCCCCTCGAGTGATTGTCATTGTCCTCAATTAAACTCCGTTTGAAAGTAATAAATGGGTCGGGGGAGACTTTAATGTCTGTGGGAAGTTCGGGAGGGTTTAAATGGGGTCAAGGAAAAAATGCTCACAATCATATTATTCTTTTTATTATTTAAAAAGCTCAAAGTAAAAAAGAATTATTTATTTAATGATTACGGAGCATTTTTTCAACTATTTGCGTATGACAATTGCAGTTATTGAAGTGAGATGGTATCTTCCGCTTCGATTTTAAATGTTAATAAAAAATGCAACATATTTAAATTGGGTTTAAAACGTAATCAATAGCACCAAACCACAGGCTTAAATAATAGCTTTGTCAATTATAAATGGCTAAGGGTTATTGTTAACAAAGCAAGGGCTTACAACTTACATATAATGTAAAGAATTAAAATGCATTAATACTAATAAAAAGCATAGTATACGGATTTTAATATAAATGGTATAAAAATGAAGAAAAGCGCTTATTAAAAGGGAAATTTCTTTGCACTTACTACTTACTTTGATTATTATACAGATTTACTTTATTTATCACTTTGACGCGGACTCCAACTCGCTACCGTCAGATTCATAGTCCAGCTCACTACCCAACGCTCCACATAGAAAACACAAATACATAAAAATAACTGTAAGACTTGCCTCACTTATATATTTTTTTCTTACTTTACCTGATTCACCTATATTTATTTAAAAAAAATTAAAGTCAGAATCCACAATAAATTCCTCAATTAAAATCTTAATACCGTTTCCCTGCTTTCCTTGCTTTAAATACCTTTCATCCGCTCAGACAGTTCGTCTCGCTCGAAAACGGCCAGGATAACCTTCTGGACATCGCCTGTCAACTGGTAACAAAAACAGGGCTTACTGCGCTCAGTGGGCCGTCTGTCAATTTCCAGTTAACGCTGTTCATCACTCGCAAATCTGACACGCTCCGGCATTCGATATTAGTGTCCGTCGCAAAGGACGATGAATGCCCCGGGGGAGAGTCGGTGCCACCGACAGCTGCATGTCCTGGCACCTTCGATGCACTACGCCTGCCTTTTGTCATTATTTGCCTGGGCCAAAGGACGGGCAGGAGGAGCGAGAAGGCGAGCTGAAAGAGCAGGAAGAACCGAATGACGCAGGACGCAGGATGCAGGATGTGATGAGAAGCAGCAGCAGCAGCAGCAGCTCTGGTGCCTAGGACTAGGAACAAAAGGCTGGTGCAACTGTTGCCAGGTCCTTCGGCCTGTCCATTAATGGTCCTGCTACTCTTGGCCCCGGCCAAGTGGCTGAAAACCGAAATCCCAAAAGCCGAAAACCGAAATCTGCTGATCGGCGCACACGCACAGGAATAGCAAGCGAGTGACAGCTGCGAAGTCGCAAAACACTCTAGGACGTGTTCCGCTCGGCTCTGCTCCTTGTTCTCCACGCTCCCCGCTCTGGTGTCCTGTGGATGTATCTGTATCTGCATGTGCATCTGTGTCTGCAGCTGTCGCTGATGGTTCGCTGCTTCTCCGCCTGCTTCATCTCCTTTTTGTTCTCCTTGTATTAGAAGGGTATATTGAAGGAAAGGAATATTTGGGAGGTTTATTTTTAGGTTGATTATTCCACGGGGAAATGGATATCTTAACTATCGTATAGTATGCTTGCTTGTTAATATTTTTAAAGAATATTTAAGGCGAAACTTATTTCCTGGAACCCATAGTTTCAGAATTCATTATTCATTTCCTTGATACCTAGAATGCATTTTTTCTAGAAAACCGGGTATTTCATAGTCGGCAGGCATTCCCCTTTCTCTTGTTCTGCTTTCGTATGTTGGTCAATGGCAGCATTAGTCCTCATTCTGGTTGATGGCTCCTAGGGATTGTTTTTATGGTCTGTCAATGCGTTCGCCTCCGCTCCTCCTTCTCCTGTTCCTCCTCCTCCTCCTCCATTTTTTACACTCACTTTCTCTGTCCGTCCGCGAAGAGTGTGCGAAAGCAAAGCCGAGGAGACCACAAAGTGCGATGCGATGCGTTGGTGTTGGCCAAGAAAAGCAACCAAAGTGGTTGTTGAAAACGAAGGCAGCCGTGCAGCAACAGCCTTGAGTGATAGCAGTGAGTATCTGTGTTTGTTCCGAGTGTGTGTGTGTGGGACCAGCGAAGCATGCAGGCAACATGCCACGCCATGCCAATCCAAGCCGGTGGCTACAAGTCCCGAAGTTGATGAAACAACACGTAGCGAAGCCTTGGCAAGGCGCACAACAGCCACATCAGCAGCAGCAACATCAGCAGCGCACACAACAGCAACTGTATTGAGAATTAAGAATGCTGCAGATGAGTGTCACGACCATTAAATACCTGAACCTGGATGTTAAAATAATGAGAAGAAAATTTAAATCAAGAAAGTGCATGCATCAGAGCGAAAATGAATTTATATACTGCGACATAATTATCGATAATTAAAGATTACAATGCAAAAATATCGTAAACATTTTGTAAATTTAATTTTAAAATAAATATTTATCGATGTATGTAAATATATGTATTTATCTTAATTTATAATTCGACTTTTGTTAATGTGAAAAAAATTATGGAATGAAATTTAAAGTCCGCTTAAAAATCTATATTTTATCGAACAAATAATCAACTATTTAAAAATCAATATATTTATCGATGTGAATTCATATTTACCGATATATGTATTCATATACTGCGTTATAATTATAATTATCGATATTTAACGATTAAAATGCAAAAACATCGTAAACATTTTGTAAATTAAATTTAAAATTAAATATTTATCGGTGTATGTATGTATATGTACTTATCCTTAATTATAATTCTGCTTTTAGTAATTTAAAAACAAATTATTTAACAAAATTTAGAGTCCATTAAAAAATCTATATTTTATCGAAAAAATAATCAACTTTTAAAAAATTGATATTTATAATAAATTCTTGGGTTAAAAATCGATATATTTATCAGTTTGTATAATTTTGCTTAGTTAATTTGGAAAATATTTGAAAAATTAAAGATAATTTCAAGGTTCTTCTAGTCCCCTATTTATTTTAAAATAAATAATAGCTTCCTGCTTTCTTTGTCACACATATACCCCTTAATTTTACGATTAATGGGTATAACAAGGAGCAAAGCAGCAAGCAGGCAGCGGCAGATTAAATCAGGTAGGAAATTTTCGTTCGAGTGGTAAATGCTTTGCACCTGCCGTTAGCAGCAGCCGGTTTGCCGGTCTCAGCTGTTGCTTTTGGCTGTTTCGCTTGCTTGTTTTGGCCATGATGTTGCCGGCTTTTTGCTGCCGTTGTCATTCAGATGATTAGTGCTCGGGCTGGAACTGCGCCTGCGCAGCGTTCTTTCATTTTCGGTCAGATATTTGCGAAAATATCGCGTGCGTGCTGGCGTGCCTCTTGGGCTGCATGCCACAGAACCGGAACCCTGTCCTCGACTCGACTCAACTCATATGCATATATAGCTATATATAAATATATAAAGATATGGTAGAATCAACAATGCCCTCAGCACTGATGACGATGATGAGAAGGAGCCCTCATCATCTGCCGACTGGCCAGTGGACGGAGATAAGAGACACCTGCTCCTTTGTTCGGGCATTGATTGTGGCTCTTGTCATTAAGTTCTGCTAAATTGGAGAACATACACGTACATATATTCAGGCATTGGAATGTCTGAAAAGTAATTCAATATTTCAGAAAGAGCAAGAACTGCTATTATTGCTGGCTGGAGTAGATTTAAAGGCCTCAGAGATACTTTAACATTTACAGAAAACACACCTGAAAGTATCTGAAAGTGCAGTTGCAAATGGGCAAGAACACTGCAAGTGCCCATCGAGCATTAAATGGAGTACCTGGGTTTTAGCACCTGCCCGGGACATTCGAGCAGCACTCGAATGGGTAGTAACTGGGGGGAAATCCCCGTCGAATATGACTGCAAATGGAATTTGAACTCCATATTCTGGTTTGAGACTCACAGAGGGAGAGTACTGAGTTTCCAGGCCATTACCTTAATATGCTGACCATAGCGTGAGCCATTCGCTGTCACATTCAGCCGCAATTCTCCGCATAAAAGCCAACAATATAAAACGGGGCGACAATGAAACAAATGCTCAAAGGGGGGAAGGGGGTTTGCCATGCAGATGCAGATGCCGGCCGGCAGCCACCACTCCCAGGTGCAATCCCCTCCTGCTTTGGCCGTGTGCAACAAGCTAGAACAGAATGACAACAAACAAAGGCATCAAATTAAAAACTAAACTGCGTCCACTCAAAATATGCAAACAGCTCAGCCGGATGGCATGGCCAGGGGATGTGTGTTTCGGGCCATGGCTCTGTGTCTGTGTCTCTGTTTGTGTGTGGATGCGGACTCGGCTGGGATGTGCATGTGGTCAGCGCTTGATTATGCAGCCACGTCCATTGATGATGGCCACCACAAAGGGGTTGGCCAGCAGCTTGTTCTCTGCTGGCTAGCCCGCTGCTTCCTGCTTCCACCAGCGACGGGAGAGTACATTAAAAAGTAAAACGAAAACGAAATAATACCAAATAGGGCTTGATTTGGGGTAACGAAGTAGGAAATACACTTGGAGGGGTCTTGTGGGTATTGGAAATTCATTTTTTCTATTAATAAGTAAAGTAGGAAAATACAAACCTAATTTAAAAATAAATAAATGCACAAATCTTTTTGTACTGCTTCGCGGATCTTTTTGGTACCAAAAACTATCAAGGATTTAATTATTTTCAAATTTAGAGTGAAGATTGAAAAACCATTATGATTGAACAGCTTTAACCGATGAAACAAATCATTTTACTTTTTTAACAGGCAAAGAAAATTAGAAAATACTTGGTTTGTGTCAGAAAGCTCTTTGTAAAACTACTTACAGTGCCACTCGCTAGTATGTGAACCATTTAAACCATATTAAAAAAGTATTACGATATAATACCAAATAGGACTTGATTTGGGGTAAATAAGTGGGAAATACATTTGAAGAGGACTTTGTGTATTGGAAATTAATTAAAATAATTGTTTTATTTTTAAATAAAGTTGGGAAATAAACAACAAACCTAATTTAAAAATAAATAAATGCACAAATCTTTTTTTACTGCCTTGCGAATCTTTTTACCTAATCAGGAAATTCATCAGGTGCAGAGCAGTAACAGATTCACCACATGAATTTCTACATGACTTCTCCGAAGGTAGTGGGCACATACCTGCTTCCAATTCCACAAAAAAGTTGTATATATTTCAAGACCTAAAGTGCGACTAATATTAAATATATGCCAGAGGCGTTGTGTTCTTAAGTAGCCTAAGAATAGCTTTAATTATGATGAAAAGTTCTACAAAAATCGATGCAAAAACGACCATATTTTTGGTGAATCTTGTACACATTTAATTTTGCCTGGTATCCAAGTTTCACTGTACAAAAAACTGAATCCTTATTGGCATTGATAATGATGGCTTCTTCCCGTGGCAGTCAGCTGCTCAAAAAGTATATAATACCCCTTTTTGCGAGGGTATAAAAATATTGCAAATTGCAATACAGAGCCGGCAATGTGCCCACAATGGCAGACTGTTGCAGCACCCCCTGGCCCCTACTTACTTACCCCTTTTTGCCAGCCCTACCCCAACGCCCTTTTCCTGCTCAGCCAAGCGTGCACTCCATTCAACTGACCCCCTGACCCTCCTGCACCCTCACCCCTATTATATTTATAGGGGGAGGGTGGAACTGGTAAAAATGCATAGCTTACAACGCTTTTTCTGGTGCGTAAGGCGGCATTTTTGGCATATTTCTGCGGCACTTTCCTCTTTTAAGCCCTACCATTTCCCGGCCTATGGGTTAAGCGCTTTACCACTCTCCTCCGTATCCGTGTTGCAACAATGCAGGAATTCGGGGGCTTACGACCATTCAATTGCCTTTATACTCCTTTTTTCCCACTGACTTTTGCGGCACTTTAAAACCTTTTTCCGGCGATTTGGTCTGCAGAGTATCATCGAAATGTCCACCCACTAATCCTGGCCTATAAAGGGAAAACCATGAACAAAAAGTTTTTAAAAAATGTTACGGATATACGAGCTTTGCAGATGAACAACTTTTAAATGGGTAACAAATTATATATTGAACAGAAAGTCCGATTTTAAGACTAATATTAATTTTTATGTCCATGGAGGTTATTATAAGTTTTACTACAGGAATAATACGGATCGTAGGACTATTTCTTATAACTACTATCAATGGTAGCATCTTTTAAAAAACAACTTCTTCAGAATTCCAAGAACTCCCTCCTTGTTATTATCCTGAAAAGACATTTCTTACCTATGATTTCTTTTTTTTTTCCTCAAAAGACATTCCTTCCCTATGATTACTTGCTGGGAGGTATTTCCTTACAAATGAGAACTGCAACCCTGAATTCTCCTTGATGTGAAATCAGAACCAATTATTATTGCCGCAGCTGCTGCCTACGAAAGATATCGTGGACAAAGACGGCGTTTTCCTGCTGCATTTTCCTTTTCATTCCTTCAGGTCCTTGCCTGCTTCTGCTCCATCTTCCTCCACTTCGTCGGCGACTTTTTTCCACTGTTTCTTTTTCGGAGCACGTCAACATGTTTTCGCACTTTTACGTCTGCCTTTCGGGGCCTAAACATCTGCCGTTTGCACTGCAGTCTGTCGCTGCTGTTTGTAGTTGTTGCTTTCGGTGTGCATTCACCGCAAGCGCGCCATGTGTCAGGAGCATGTGGAAGAGGGGAGGAGAGCATAGACAGGCCGCCATTTTGAGTTGATTTCTTTTTTTTCCTTCTGTTTCTAGAGCGAAGAGTAAATATAGATGATCTTTGGCCATAACAATCAGTTATTTTCGGCAGCCACTTATGCGCTTTCTCTTCTCTTTCGAGCGCTCTCTTAGCTGCTCCCTTCGGTTGGTTGAGTGACTGCTTGTTGCATGCTCTCTCGCCCACTACAACTTCGCACAGGTGCCCAGGCTCTCTTTCGTGCTCAGCCACCACTTCGTGGTCGCTCGTACTCTTCGCGTGCTCTCTCGCGTCGAGTTCCGAACTCCTTCGAAGCATCGGCCTCGTGGCCTATAAAAGGAGGAGCCACAGCCGCGCCGCTTCAGTCACTTCGAAATCATACACCGCGTTGGAAACAACCTTCGGGAATCCTGGGAAACACACCCAAAGTAACGGTTCACATACCTCTAGTGCTTGGTGCGAACTTTCGGTTGGCCGAAACAACAGTGTGCAAAGCGAAAACGTAACGAAAACAAAGCGGATTAAGCCCGAGGCGAGCCACAGGAATAATTGTAGCATTGTTTGCCAGCGCCTTTTATAAGGTGTTTGACTGTCGTCGTCGTTACGCCGCCGGGAAGTCGGAAAGACGGAAAGTCGAGACTCGAAGTTTGTGTGTCGGCGGTATGCGTGCCAGTCATTTGCATAAATTGCCCTTGCCCGTTCCCGTGCCCGTCTAAGTCGAGTCCTTTTTTTTGTTATTGCCGCCCCAAACATTCCGTGGAAAACCAGAAAGCAAAGCCTTCGCGTGAGCACCGAAATTGCCCTGCAACAATGGCAGGCTCAAATGGTTTGCGGCTAATCCTGCTGGCGGCGATGATCCTCCAGGCCGCCTGCCTGACGGCGATGGCGGCCACGACCACCAGTGGAACGGTGGTGGTGCTCAGCGACGTGAACAACATGTTGCGCGATGCCACCAAGGCCACCGGCTCCTCGAAGGATGTGATGAAGCCCAAAGCGGAAACGGAGGCGCCCGAGTCCAGTGTGGAGCTACTCCGCTTCGTGGAGGACGAGGAGGAGGAGCGTGATGAGGAGCAGGAGCGGGATTCGCGAGAGCAGAAGGCCCTGGGCGACCAGGTGCGTCTGTTGACCAAACAGCTCGGCGCTCTGATGCTGCGGCGCCGCGAGGATTACGAGATGCTGGAGCACAACCTGCGCAAATCCCTGCGGCTCACCACGAACGCGGCCAGCGCCGATTCGGGCCTGCGCGACGAACTGAATCAGCTCAGGTAAGCCACCTGTCCCGCCAAAATTCCGCTACCAATCCCAATCCCAATTCGAATTTGCATTGTTAATTAGTGCGGAGGACCGCGCGCCATTGGTCAATGTCTCGTTGGCAATTTGTGGGGCCCGCAACTTGTCCGAAACTTTACCGCAGTCACGTAGAACTTGTCGCGCAACTTTTGGCCAACGAATTTATGGCCCTCGAAAGCGGGCAACAGTTTATCAGCAAACTAAATTGGGCTGTGGAATAAAGTCTTTTTCTTTTTTTAATTTAAATGTCTTTTTGGGTTGAATTAAATCTCATTTCATAATTAAAAAAATATCTGGGACATTCAGTTTCATATTTTTATTTAAATGTTAGAATTGTAATTAAATTCGCTGAGTAATTAAAACCCATCTGAAAAATGCAGTTTAAAATTGATAATATTATTTAACATTTTTTATTTGAGAAATAACTTTAATTATAGTTTATTTGTTAAAATAGCGTATTACATATTTCAATCAAAGGTGAATAACCTCATATATTCCCCTAATCTCCTTTATCCTTCACACACGCTTCATTATCAGATCTCCCAATGACCCGCATGTTTTTTCTTTCCCAGACTGATATGATTATTCTGCTTATTTTGATAGCGAGAAAATGAACAGATATTGTTCTGGAGCTTTTTTCTTTACCATTTTCATTCTTCCCCACTATCCCAGTCGAGGTCAGTGCAATGAAGAAAGGAATTCGAATGCGGGACATGATTGTGTCCAACTAATTCAGACAAATATATGGGAGAGGGGGCCCAGCCAGGATAAGACATCTAATCAGAGCAAAGACACGAGCCACAAGCCCAGCCCAAGTTTGCGTAGTATTCGTGATTTGTTTTGTTGTCATGGCCTGACTAATAATGATTGTCTCATCGAGCAGAAAGCACACCACACACACTCTCACACACACACCCATTCATCAGTTTACCCCGGAAATACGAGTATCTCCTTGGAGCTACGCTTGTGTGTGGCAGCGTAAAAAATACGTAAAAATGGCACACTCTTAATTTACTGTACAAATAGCTAAGGTTAGACCATGGTTGCTGCTGTCGTGGACATCGTAAACTTTGTCAGTGACACCGTAAATAATTCAACGCACGCTTATGGGAGCTACAGGCAGAGAAACAAGATGTTTTCTTAATTGGAAAATCAATGAATTGATAAGATAATAAATGAATATGCTAGTTTTCATAATAAGTCAGTAAAAACCTATTTACAAGTTTATCGATCATAAAAAGCACTTAATATCTACCTAGAAAATGTTCTGAAATCATTATATATTTAAAAATATGTGCTTGCTCTTACATTCCCTTATTAATCCTATCCCTGCAGAACAACCAATTTTATATATATTTATTCCTAAAAAGAAATTTTCCAAATCGCTTGCTAGTTTATTATTCACTACCCTTGCACTTTTTCCCTAGTAAGTCAGATTTTCCCTCTGTGTTAAGACACGCCAATGTGTGTTTCCCGACAGAGGACGGACACACACACACATAAATGTATAAGGGCAGGAGCTCCCAAGGCAAATGCCAGTCAAACGTCATGTCAGATGTGGTTTATGTGATCCTCTATCTCCGCCGCCCCCACACACCTCCAAACCTCCAAACCACCTGACCACCACCTGGACCTCCAAAGCGTCCTAGAATGCCAGTAAACCGGAGCTTTGGTGGGCGACATCATTATCTGATTGGGCGCACTAGCACCAGCACTAGCGTGTGTCCTTCCGAGCTGTGTGTTGATTTGAGTAAATTCGATAACATTCGCAATGGCTGGGGAATGGAGATTGGAGCGGCACTGCATCCATTTTGGTAATTAAAATGGGAACAACTCGCCATCAGACGTCATCAAATCAGGACTGATGAAGTTCGGCATTGCAATGTTCATGTTGCGTTTTCAATTTGCTCGCATGTCATTGACAGCATTTTCAATTTTCACTTGAATGACAGCCCAGGTTTTCTTTTTTTTTTGTTATTCTCTATATACGCGTGTGCAGCAGCAGCCAAGCGAAAAATTGCCAGGAGAGGAGCGGAGCGGAGAGAGAAAAAAAAATAATAAAAAAGCAGGGAAAGGGAAATACACAAGTTCTGTTGGTTTTGGCAACACAACAACACTTGCCAGCGGGCCTGGTTTGTAGCGATTGTTTTTGGCAGTAATGCACATTTGCGGGGCTTCAAAATCCTCCCTAGAGGTGCGACCGGCTGGAAATATGCTTAGAAAAAGCAATTCTATTTCGGTCAATGTTTGCCGTTCGAGTTTCGGGGCAGTTTACACATTTAATTCGCCCAAACTTTTAACTTTCTGCTTTGGGCCTCACCCCCTATTTTAATTAAATATTTAAGTAATTACGCTACTCTCTGCTCCTACATACTAAATAAAACAACAAACAAAATATTGTGAAACCCAGGCTGGGGGAATCATAACTTTACCCGCTGGCTGTCTGTCTGTCTCTGTGTCTGTGTCTGGTCGGGGCCACAAAACTTTGCCAAGTCATAAAATTAACAAAAAACCGCACACACGCACCGAGCAACAATTTGAAATATTACGTATACGCAGCCGAAATAAAAACCCAACCAAATGTGATGTATGTACTTCAGGCCAAGGAAAAGTCGGAGGAAACTTTTCCTTTCTTTCTTTTTCTCAATTTTTATGTTTCCTCTTTTTTTTTATATGAAAATTTCATGTTGTGTGTTGCTCTTTTGACAGCTGCCGCCGTCGCCGCCACCGCCGCTTCCCGAAAACAAAACTTTTTACCTACAACTCTCCGGATTTGTTGAGCTCCTTGTTCTCTGGCTGCTGCTTCCGTTTCCGCTTCTGGTACTGTTCCTGCTCCAGCTTCCCACTGACGTCTTTAATTGTCTGAAATGCCACAAAAATGCGTCCTCTTTTTGGTAGCGGCAACTGGCAACTGCCACAAGTGCTACAACATTTTCATTT
The DNA here is from genome assembly GCA_018153105.1 of Drosophila rufa. Classification (NCBI taxonomy): domain Eukaryota; kingdom Metazoa; phylum Arthropoda; class Insecta; order Diptera; family Drosophilidae; genus Drosophila; species Drosophila rufa. The sequence goes on from JAECXS010000002.1 coordinate 9,410,004, forward strand.
TCAACATTTAAACAACGTTTCCCCATCGCACTTGTTGTTATTTTTGTTATTTTTGTGTGTTTGCGGCCTGTTCCGTGAAAGTTTTGTGTTCACTTCCCTGTCCGGCTGACTTCTGTGATTTCTGTTCTGTTTCTGTTTCTGTGTTCGAAATGCTGTCCAAAATAATATCGCATTGCTTCATTTAAGTGCTGCATGGAAATTTCCCGATTGAGCAGAGTGTGCAGGCGGCAAAATCCCATTAGTGGACCGCACGCCGGCCGCATTGGCAATTAAGTTAGACAGACAGCCCGAAAATGTCAATTTAAATTAGATTCCCTGGTCAGGGGCTCGTTTCAATGTACAAGCAATTAAATTGTTACGCTTGCTAATTAGGAATTTGTTTTTCGTGTTTTTTCCAGAGAGGAAATCGCCACACTTCGATCCGCGCAGAGCGGCAACAAGGAGCGCCTGACCGTCGAGTGGCTGCAGCAGACCATCTCCGAGATCCGCAAGCAGCTGGTGGACCTGCAGCGCACCGCCGGCAGCGTGGCCAAGGATGTGCAGCAGCGCAGCTCCACCTTCGAGGACCTGGCCACCATCCGCAGTGACTATCAGCAGTTGAAGCTGGAGCTGGCCGCTCAGCGCGAGCGCCAGCAACAGACCGAGGTCTATGTCCAGGAGCTGCGCGAGGAGATGCTGCAGCAGGAGCAGGACTTCCAGCACGCCCTCGTCAAGCTTCAGCGGCGCCCGAAGGATCCCAAGGAGCGGAGCTCGGCCAGCGTGGAGGAGCAGAGTCAGGAGAACGACAGCCAGGAGGTAAGTTGTGGGCACTTTATGCTAATGATCAGATAAGCACGCGAGGGACAAGGTAAAAGAGGGAGAGCACTGAGGGAAAAGTGGCTAAAAAAAGGGGTTGGGATTAGTAAAAGAATTAATTAAAGAATGCCAAGTTATTCACTTTTAAAAAATGCTTAAGAAAGCATTAAAAAATATATTTTTAAGCTTGGCAAATTATTTTATCAGGTTCTCAATGAGTTAATCAATGAGTTAATCTTGAGTTAAAGGATTTTTGAAATGCTTAATTAATTACAATAAAATTCACATTCAGTTTTATATTATTTTCTAAGTAACTTTATAGACATGTAAAGCCAAAATCCATCTAGTAATTATTAAAGCCTAATTATTAAAGGTAGTAATTATTAAACATCGATAGCCTTAATCTTTTTGAGACAAGTAAATAAGGATTTTGAATTTATTAATTAATATAATAATTAATACTGTTGTGTTGGTAGTTTTGCACAGTGCTCAAGGGTTATGAATAATTTAAGTTGAAAAGAATATGCCACTGAGTTATGCCATTTCTCTGCGTGCTTTTTATGGCCACCGAAAGAGAGAGCCGCCGCCGCCGCTTTGTTTTGTTTTCGCTTTAAGTGCGGGTCCCATAAAGCGACCGCCAACCTGGCGAGGCATTATCTGGCCGTTTTATGCCTTATTTTATACCGCTCCCAACCCCCTCCAGGTGAGCCCCCGCCTAAGAGGACTAAGAGGGCTAAGAGGGCCAAAAGGAGGGTGGCAAGCGGCATGATGTGCTAACGAGTGGGGTTGGCTCTGGCCCCTTGCCCTTCGCCGTTTTAATGGCCTGCCACATACGTTGCCCAAATTACTCATACGCACCGCAGGACCTTGTCGTATTTAATATTTAATGCCAAAGCCCAGGCCCCGCCCCTGGGCAGCCACTTAGCCCCACGTTCAATGCCTTAATATCACCGGGCCCGGGCCGAATCATAAAGGGATTGCTGCAAATGAAGCCATGATCAGTGGCATCCTTTCGTCAGTGTCCTGTGGCATTCGGAAGGTGCGTACGTACTCGTGCAGGGCTTAGAGTGAATGACGGGGAATAACTCGGACGGGAGCTGAGCTCAGTCAGAAATCGGATCTGCAGCTGAAGGATTTCAGTGTAGGGCAGGACACACACCCACAGCTCGCACTGCCTTCTTAATTATAATTAATGTCAATAAAGGGCTAGCAGCGGCAGAGGAGGAGGAACAACTATCAGACAAGGCAACAATGGGGCAACTTGGAGAGAAAACAAAGGCAGCTGCTGTTAACAGGTAAAGCCACGGCGAAGGGAAAGGGGCAGCACCAGCACCAGCACCAGCAGGAGGAGCCAGTAACAAGCTCCTGGTGGCTTCATTAAAAGGATTATGCGTCGGGTTGTTCGCTCCAATATGGGAATACGAGGGAATACGGCTGGGCGAGTGCGGTTACGTCGTTCGACCATCAACAAAATGTGTCAGTGGGGCCCTTTTACCTCCTTCTGCTCCCCTTCTGCTCCTGGAGCAAAAAAAACCCATCAAACTGGTTCGGTTGCCACCTGTTTTGATCTCTTCCTTCAGCTCCACTTTGAAGTTTGGCTTTAGCGAAAAATTTGCTTGCTTAGGAGGAATCATTTTGCCAGCGAAATTCGCTTGCTCGGCGGGGAAATGTGTTTTCCGCCTTTTGTGTTCGCCCACAAAAGCTAGGAAATTTCCACAAGCTAAAGCAATTACTGGCGAGAGAGTCTCAAAAGGGCGAAATAGAAATTTAAGGAAAATATATAAGCAATCATTTGGGGATACCAGGGCAGGGTTAAGCACGTTTTTTACCCATTGAATGGGCTTAAAGGTTTTATTTGGGAATTTTACAAGGTTATTTACTTAAGAATAAATAAGTATAAGTTCAAGAATTAATAATTACGTAAACAAATATTTAAGATACTTGTATATCTTGTGATGAAATGAGCTTAATTTCTTTATTGACTTGTCTTTCTATTAATGAATTCACATATTTTGAAGCTCTACATTTTATAACAATTATCTATATTTAAATGATGCTTAACTTCTGTAATTAAAATATAATTTCCAGCCATTTCCAGGCAATCTAACTTAGCCAAACTCCTCTAAGATCCATTCAGGCGTCTTTAACCTCTCTCGCCCAGAGACCAATATACCCCTGAGACTTCTTTAAGTACCAAAAGGGGATTAAGTGTTCAGCCAGGCAGCTTAAGCCGCTTTCGCTGGACCTCTGAGCACACACGACGAAGCCTCTGCCTCACATATATATATCCATATATCGTTGTGGCCTGTGTATGTTTATATATCATTAATGGGCAGGCCGTTGCCGAAATATAAAGCGAAATTGCTGAAAATTGCAAAACAAAAGGCAGGAAATCACCTTTTAATCGCCCGTCGGCCAAAAGGCAGAGATGGGGAATGATGGGGATTCACTGGCCAGTCGCCAGCTGCTTCGGGAACTGGCTTAGGCTCAAGTTGATGGACAGACGCAGGTCGAGGAGGAGGAGAGCCAGAGCCTTGCCTTTTGTCCCCTGTCTTGCCAAGTTTTGGAGCAGCGGCAGATGCTCTCAAGTGCTCCGATAATCAGCTGCCCCTCTCGGTGTCTCCACTTTTTCCCCCCAAAAATGCTATGCGATGCTCGCGATGCTTCAGCACAATTTGATCCTTTTCATTATTTTACTTCTCTCTTTTTTTTGTGCTTGTGCTTGGGTTTCTTTCCCAGGCCAGAGCCCTCCTTTTGACCATCAAAACCAGTTTCTCAGTGCTTTCCCACAAGCAGAAACCAAAAGCAATTTTTGAAAATTGTTATTATGGAAGCGCAGCAAAGCAGAAATTAGGTTAAATTAGAACAAAGAGCAGAGAGCAGATAACAAAGGCCAAGGATGCGAGCAGGAGAGGCGAAAGCGAAAAAAGCAGCAACAAAATAAATAAAAATACAAACAATAAAATTGCACAGGTGGCCGCCGCCACGAGAAAGGAAAAATACCATAGACAAAAATGCTCGGTGTGTGTGGCTTGGTTAAATTTAATCAACTTTTCTTTATTTGATTAGCCGGGACCAAAAAAATAAAGAAAAAAGCATAAAGTACAAAGGCGAGGGCGTAGAATGTTATGCAAAAACCAGAAAAGACCTTTGGGGGCCGACCAGAGACACTGAATTCCCGAAAAATGCCTCGCAGAAATATTAAACATAAATAAATAAAGAAACGCTACATAAGTAGGAAGGAAAACAAAGGTTGCCAAGGCCAAGACTTGAAAGATAAGGCCTACGTTTCCTAGGAATTTCAGTATCTATAAATATAATAGAATATCCTGCTGGGCAAATAATTAACTGATTTAATTTAATCTTTAACAAATTAACCAACTTGAGCTTTGAGCTTGGGCCGAAAGTCAAGTCAAAACGGTGACTCTTCTGTCAACAGCTGCAGGTGAAGGATTTCCATATAATTTTGCCAACTCTAATTGCCAACTGTCGGCAGGACTGATGCCTCCGATATAAAGCCATATATGTACATATGTTGTGTGTAACAAATGCCTTTGATGAAAGCTGTCACTTGCAACAGATACGGGCTACCGATGGGAAAGGAAGGCAAATGTTTATCATTGGTTATTGATGCTCCTGCTCCTCGTATCCTACGCATGAGAGACGACGTGCTGTTAAATTAGCAGGGCAAACAAATGCCAGGAGCACAATACGAGGAGAAAGAGGAGTAGCAGGAGCAGGAGCTCGTAGCAGGAGCCGCAGGAGCAGGAACAGGAGCTGGAGCCTCCCCCGAAGACAGTCTGACACGGAGTATCCGGTTTCGGTTTCTGAATACTTTTGTATACACACACACACACTCCTGCCCAACTAAGGCATGCCCAACATTTTTACCTTATTTATGTTGATATTTGTTTTGCTTTTGTTTCATGTTACATTCCAGCCATTCCCTATATCCATACTCTGCCACTTCTGTTGCTGTTTCTGTTGCTGGCAATTTGTTTGATTGTTCAAGAGCCTGCTCCTGGTTGTTAGCCCTTTTCAGCAGCCTGCTTCTTGCTTACCCGATATATATTTCATGAGTCGAATTATATTTATTGATACATTCGACAGGCTGAACTCGAGAGAAACCTCAAGGAGTCTCCGATTTCCCAGGGAGTTCTTAGATTTTCGGGGAAGCTTCAAAAAATTAAATGTTCGTTTGTGGGTAGAAATATGTTAGTTTGAAATTATGCCCACGTCTGCTGGTTTCTCGGGATCAGGTTGACGTTGACGTTGACTTTGAGGTCGTCATGGCAATGTCCTAGAACAGGCTTTGCTTCTGCTGCTGCTGGGCCCTCCCAAATGCGCATTAACTTAATGGCATTTTGTGGCGCCCTCGTCCTTGCCCTATCTGGTGCTAAGCGTAACTTTTTTCAAGCATCGCACAAAAGTCCTATTAAATTTTTACGACAATTCGCCAGAGCAGGAACTCCAGCAGGAGCAGGATTGTTGCTCTTTTTCTATGCGATATGCAGGAGCATAACCCTCATTGCCATTCTTGCCTCCCCCTTGGAATCGCTGTCGCGCTAATAGCAAATCCTTGTTAGCTTTCACTTAAGTATGGCATGTAAAATTTTCACTTTTAATCCATGAGGCAGGGTCCTCGGCGGGGCGGAAATTAATTAGTCCAGCAGAAGAACCTTGTCCTGGTTCCTTGTTTATTACACACACACTCTCGGGGAGGAAAAACACTTCAAATATTTATGCTTCAATTTCGATTTCAATTAACGTGGCGGCGTCCACACACAAAAAATTCATTTGTTAGCTCGGACTTGTGTCTCTGCGTTGCGGGAAATTTGAGCCGCATAAATCACATTTAATTATACCGTTGATGGGCGAAATTTATATGCCAGAGAGCTGTGTGGCACCTTTCCGCTTGCGATATATATATTCGGGTATATATTGAGGATTTCTCCGTTTTGATGGCCACTTCCCGTCTCGGCCAGAGTTCATATAAAACGCGAACGTGTCGTATTAGCCGCGTTCGTGACCTTTCACATAAAACAACGCCAAGGAGCCAGAGCCAGAGCCAGAGCCGTAGTCAGGAGCCAGAGCCCAAGAACCAGCCATCCACCGCTCTGGAACGTGCGTGAAGGCAGAGCAAACAAAGGGAGAAAGAGGAGCAGGAGGAGCAGGAGGTGGAGTAGCTGGAAAAACCAAAGGAAAATCGGTGGAAAAAACAGTGGCAGTGCGGCACCAATGAAAACACGGCCCCAGCAGCCCCCAAAGTGTTCGATGAGGCAGGCAGCAAACGCAGCACAGCTCGGCAGCATAAATATTCATGAATATTTTCCATATTTCTGTTGATCTTCTGTTGCCTTTTTCGCCAACGAATAATTGAATTTGATTTGGGGAAAGAGAGAGTTCGCTGGCCGGGACAAAAAATGGCGTAAAATAAAATACATTTACGTATGACTTGTCGGCGCGTATCTCTGGGAGTAAGTCAAACAGTGAATCAATTTGAGCAATATTTTCCTTGAAGCCCAAATAGTGCAGCTTAACAGCATATTTTGCATATTATTTGTTGATTTCCTCTGGCTTGCTTTCAATCAAGGGGAATTTTAATTGGGCCAAGTGCCATTTCTTTTATAAGATAAGCCAGGGTCAAAGTCGGGTCAAAAGAAAACTCTGAAAGAGGGAATTAAAATGAGTAATTTATTTATCTTCCTTTTTTACCCTTCTGGGGAATATGTACATCACAATTGCGACACAAAAACACCGTCGCTCTGCCATTCATCCACTCATTGCATTCATTAGCAGGACACTTTCTGCCAGCAAGCTGGGAAGCCAGCATCCTTTATTAGTCAATTACTCGGGGACATTTCTATGACTGATGGCCATCCACGGCCCACGGTTGTGAATGAAAGGAAAAGCCAGCGGAGAGACACCGAATACACAGATCCTCACGGCGATGTGGGCGACGATGTATTCATCGAGGGCGGCGCCATGAATGTGACCCAAATGGCATTACCTTGGTTTACACACTGAGCTACAGCTACAGCTACGGCTATAGCTCCTCCTCGCGTCACTCGGCAAAATTATTTCTATGCATATTGTATGCATGTGGAAATTTATGCAGCTTTTACCACCGAGCGCTAAGGGATGCCGGGCCAGGCCATGCCAGGCGACGGCATCAAGCAGCTTCGGGGATTTACACGCTTTGGGCAAAGCTGCTGCAGCTTGAGCTGCAAGCCCGGCTGCAGCTGACATTATTGTTGCAGGTTCCTAGATCCGAGCTCCACGCTCCACGCTCTATGCTCCATACTCATCCCCCATATGCATCGCCTGTCTGCCTGGTTATGAAATGCATTTATAATAAATGGATTTAGCATTCAATTCCCAGCACATAATCCTCGCCCGCCGCGAGCAACAAAAGAATCTCGGCCAGCTTACAAGCTCCTCGCGCTCATCATCCTCAGCGTGACTTTCCTTTTGGTAGGAAAATAAGCACAGATTAAATGCAAGTGTTGGCAGATCTTTTTTGGGTTTTTTTTTCGGTAAAATTTTATTAGAAAAGAGTTGAATTATATTAGATGTTAAAGAATTTTAAGAGCCAACAAAATGCTAAACTTAAAAATATTTTATTGGAGTTAATTTACCAGATTTTTAAAGATTCTTTCGAGTCTTTCATTCTATATCTTTCATCTAATATAAGCGCCCAAAACTAGGCAATGCTTTTGCTCAAAGAGGCTCCTGGTAATTTAATCGTCGGGTTTTTCAATTTATTATTATAAATCTCCACTTTTTAGCTCTTGAATTAATTTATTTTCCCTTTTTCTTTACAGTCTAATGGCCTCGAGCTCTCCGCCGATCACAAGCGCCGCCACTGCCGCTTCCAGAGCGAGCAGATCCACCAACTGCAGCTGTCCCAGAGGAATCTGCGCCGCCAGGTGAACGAGCTGCGCTTCCATCACATCGACGAGCGAGTGCGCAGCATCGAGGTGGAGCAACATCGCATTGCCAATGCCAACTTTAACCTGAGCAGCCAGATTGCCGCCCTGGACAAGCTGCATACTTCGATGCTGGAGCTCCTGGAGGATGTGGAGGGCCTGCAGACGAAGATGGACAAGAGCATCCCTGAGCTAAGGCATGAGATCTCCAAGCTGGAGTTTGCCAATGCACAGATCACCTCGGAGCAGAGTCTGGTGCGAGAGGAGGGCAAGAATGCGGCAAGATCTCTGCAGGCAATGGCCGTCAGTGTGAGTGTCCTGCAGGAGGAGCGCGAGGGCATGCGCAAGCTGACCGCCAATGTGGATGAGCTGAGGACCAATGTGGATCGTTTGCAGTCGCTGGTTAATGATGAGCTGAAGAATAAGGTATGTACTTGACCTAGGAACACTTAAAACAATTTTCTTTATAAGCAATGCTTATTAAGCATAATCTAACTAACTTTTCCACCTTCATTATTCCCGTATCCTTTAGCTCTCTCACCTGAACAAGCCCCATAAGCGACCCCATCATCAGCAGCTGCAGGACCCAGACTCCCCCATAGACTCCGCCCTGGCCGAGACCCTGGTCAGCGAACTGGAGAACGTGGAGACCCAGTACGAGGCCATCATCAACAAGCTGCCCCACGACTGCAGCGAAGTGCACACCCAGGCCGACGGGCTGCATCTGATTGCGCCCGCCGGCCAGCGTCATCCGCTGATGTCGCACTGCACCGCCGATGGCTGGACGACGGTCCAGCGTCGCTTCGACGGCAGCGCCGACTTCAATCGCTCGTGGGCGGACTATGCCAAGGGCTTTGGGACGCCGGGCGGCGAGTTCTGGATCGGCAACGAGCAGCTGCACCACCTCACGCGGGACAACTGCAGCCGGCTGCAGGTGCAGATGCAGGACATCTACGACAACGTCTGGGTGGCCGAGTACGCCCCCTTCTACATCTCGTCGCGGGCCGACGGCTATCGCCTGCAGATTGGCGCCTACAAGGGCAACGCCTCGGATGCCCTCAACTACCAGCAGGGGATGCAGTTCTCGGCCATCGACGACGACCGCGACATCTCGCAGACGCACTGTGCTGCCAACTATGAGGGTGGCTGGTGGTTCTCTCATTGCCAGCACGCCAATCTCAATGGGCGCTACAACCTGGGCCTGACCTGGTTCGATGCCGCTCGCAACGAATGGATCGCGGTCAAGTCCAGCCGGATGCTGGTCAAGCGTCTGCCCGCCGCCGAGTGCCAAACGGGCGTCGCTCCCTCTTCAGCTTCCGGAAGTGTGCCGCCTCCAACGGCGACTACGACGGAGGCCACGACGGGAGCGACGCCACCGAGCGGTGGCGTGGTGCAGTTCGTGACCGAAAGGCAGGCGTAAGTGAGCTGTTTTCCCGCCAACTCCCCCGTGGGGGGGAAACTGCTACAGTGAACCACCAGAGCCATGTGCCTACTATAGTTGGCAGGGCACTGTTTGTCTGCAAGATCTAAAAGATCCCGCGGCAGGATCCCCAAACCCAAACACACAATGTAAATAATCAGCGGATCAGACCTAAGTTGTAGCATTAATCTTTCGAATGGAGCTTACACTTACACTTACACTAGGCAACACACAACCTACCCGTACATATATTCGATTCTTCGGTCTTTCAGCAAGATCTCATAGAGGCTTAAGTTCCGCAGCAGCATCAGCAGCTCAAGCCAGACGCCAGCGGGAGCATATCATTTGAGAGAGAGTGCAGAGTGCAGAGTGCAGAGTGCAGAGTTAATGTCTAGACATAATCGAACCCCTAAAACCTAAAACCTAAAGATACAACTAAAACTAAAGCTAATCTAGTGGTAATGTGTAAAAGAAGCCTATTCCGTTTAGGCTCATCTCAGACAAATAATAAATATATATACGGCGGCAGCTTTAGGTTCTAGTTGTAGCCAGTAAGGTCACCATATCAGTCATATGCAGTATACAGCCACTAGGAATAGCGTTGCTAAATATGTATACTTGTAATTGTTGTACCATACGATAGTCGATAGGCGATAGTCGATAGTGTCTACGCATCCGTTTCCGTGCTTACTAAGTGTCTGCTTCAGTCCAAGCCTGAATCTTAACCCTAAAAAACCGAACCGATGGAGTCGCATGCCAAAGAGATCGAGTCAGAAATAGTTACAGCAACAGACAGTTTATACAAGAAGCACAAATAACTATTTTCTGCAGTTTTGCATATACCAAAAATACACAAAAAAGAAAAAGAAAACGAAAGCGAAGGGCAGAAACCATAAGAGCTAATAAATTGCATTTAGCACTTAAGTTATAAACTATATTATTATTATGTAAACATTTAAATTTATGTCCTGTAAATTAAGCAAGTGAAAAAATTGAAGGCCAGCAACCAGAAACAACCAGAAAATCTAAGCCCTAAAACCAAGGTATTTTACAATAAATGGATTGATGTGAAAAGCAAAAAACCCTTGAAAAAGAAAGAAGGCATCTTTTAATCGGGAGGAGCAAGTCAATTTATTAATTAAAATGTTTTAATTACCAGAATCCTTTCGAGAAGTGATAATTCCCTCCTTCAGGCGCTGAAAAGTATGCTATGGATTTCGCTCACTCACATATATGTAAACAGTGAAATGGAGGCAGATACATATACATTTCAATTGAAAGATGTTTGCTCACGGAGTGCAGACGGAATAGTTTTCATATTTTCCTTGCCTTTTCCCCCTTTTTTCCTGAAGCCGAGCTGGCTGCCATTTATCAGCACGTGAAAAGTTGCCAACTGCCAGCCAAGAGGAACTTTAATAATGCAAAACTCAAACATTTTTCATCATCTCGTTATATTGAGACCTCCTAAAAAAGGGGCGGCTTGGCTCTGGAGGGGGCATGGCCCGACACGCTGATCTCCTTATTTATGCATTTATTTTGTTGACATTTTGCAGTCAAAACTTGCTGAGCTGCAAATGGATAACTGGCACTCTTTCTCCGACTTCGATTCCGTTCGCAAAGTTCAAAGTGTGTGGCCCTTAACCCAGCAAAAAATCCACAAAAAAAAATGCTACAAAAATCGCATTGGAATGAGAAATGCATGGCAATTTTGTTATGCAAATGCGACAGAGAGAGGCATTGACAGCAAACTGGATAGAGAGAGAAATCCGCTTCCCTTTAAATGTAAAACTTGTGACATTTATTTATAGAGAGACAACAAACCGGATTCGGCCAGGCGCCTCATTCCCCACTTAGTTGGAGTGGCTTTTAAATTCATTCCCGGCTCCTACTTGGGGTCGCTCGGTCGGTCAGCAAGTCAACACAGGAGTTTCTGCACCATTTAACCTGCGAGAGCGTCTTGCGAATGAAATCAAATTTGGTGTGAAGCCAAAGAGAATTGTTGTTGGCGCTCAACAAGGACCCAAAGAAATGAAAATTGCGTACAAAATGGGCAGGCACTCAGTGAGGCTAAAAAAAAAAAAGGAAAAGGACGCTCACCTCCAAAGCAAATAAATGCGAAAATGGAAAAGCATTTCGCACGCATTTAAAATGGAAATCATTTATGGTCGAGCGGGCTTCCGGCACTCATTGTGTGTTGTCGTCCTCGTCTCCAACTCCCATTTGCATTTCCGGCAATTAACAAAGGACTCGTGCATCCTCGACCAAAAACAAGCCAAGTGAACTCAGCTACGAATTGATGCATTCTCTAGGGGATTTTGTAATATTTAATATTTACAAGATTTTTTATTAATATTCTTTTCTCTCTTTTGAATGCATTTTTTTCTATAGAATGTGCAACATGGCGAATGAGCAATTAAAATGCCAGCCAGCGCTTACGCATAATTATCATAATTAATACGAAGCTTTGTAATCGACTCAGCGAGGTTGGAAAAAAACAATTTAAAAGCGAGTATTTTATATGCAAAATTATATACATTTCACTCCATTTTATTTTATGTCTGACACACATCTCAACGGTTTAATTAAAAGGCATAATGCCTTAAGCCTTGGGGTTGGCCTGGCTTGGTTGCCTCTGCAAAAAAGTTACAATAAATTTTTACGACTCTAATGCGGAGCCCAAATGACATAGAAACCCTCTGGCAGAAAACGGGGAGTCACCATATGTGCAGAAACGACAGCAAGGGGGGCAAAGAGCAAACGCTTGTTAGCTTTCTCTTTTAATCAGCTCTCGTCGCGTAGTTTTTGGCCCGTCTTCTTGCGGCTGAGCCAGATAATAGGGCCGCTGCCGCTCTGGCAACGCATGTGACCTCGGCCCTTGAAAAAGGGGAAATATATATGCTAATTTTAATTAGCCCGAAATTTACATATGCCACGCACACTATCCTCCGCCTTCCTTGCTCTTTTCCGAGAGGCACTCACTCACTCGCTACTCATGACAATGCCAGAAATTGGTTAGACATTTTTCCAGCAAGCATCTCCTCCTCACCTTGCGGCAAGGCACAGAGCTAATTCAATATTTCAATGAAGTTAAAAGTTCAGTAAGAGATTTCTATAATTAAATGGGATTACTGAAGCAAGTGGGTTTTCGGGGTAAGTATAATTTATAATTGGAGGAAAAAAACTGGGTTTTATGTCTGTAAAGCTGGGTACTAGTTTTCTAAGTTTATTTATATTTTGTGTTTGGTCTTTGGGAAACTACAGATAATAAAAGTATATTTTTAATTAAAAATTCCACTGAAACCCTCCGATCGTCCTCAATCCATAGGTCGCTGGTTCATATCCGGCTCGAAGGACCAAAGCAAAAGCTGTGGTATATCTAATGCTTGAAGGTACTTATCATAAATCACTCCAAATAAATGAAAAATAACATATTTATAAAGGCTTATCCTCACTGCTCTGTTCTATAATATTTCATCATTAAAAGAGGCATTTCCTTTCATTTTTATGCTTTCATTTTCACATTCTCAACTTTAATGCTTAATAAATACCAGATTTTGCATTTTAATTGTTCTTTTAAAGCATTTAAAATAATTGCTGGGCATTTTGTATAATTTATAGAGCAAGCAGCGGCCTGAAATGGAAACAAAATCAACAGGCTTGTATAATTTTTTAATGGTTTTTGGTAAATCAAAAATAAAAATTGCTCAATTAAGCAGAGAACTTAATAAATATTAAATGTGAGAAAGAGTATATTTCTCTTTATTGTTTGTGCACGATTCTATTAAAATTTGAAAACTATGTCATGCGGGCACGTCAAACTTTTCCGAATCCTTACCGAAAATCCTTGCCCTTCTCCCTTACAGCCGTCTGGCCAAACAGAGGGAAAAAAGCAATCACGCCTTTGTGTGGGCCCGAGACTCGAAAGTCTGAAGAGATCCTTTGGCTCCTTTGCCATCAGCCTATTTGCTGCTGTTTGCCCCTTTTGAGGACCTCTGCGAGGGTAAACGCCGCTGCTAAAAGTCGCAGTGCATTAAACTGGGAGAGAGGGCAAAGAAGGAATAAAAGTCAGCCGAGAGAGTCTTATTGTTTTCTGGTTTTTTATCTGCAAGCTGCTATTTCAGCTCTGTCACTGCTCCAGCTCCAGCTCCTCCTGCGACGTTTGGCGATTATTGTTGCAAAGTTAGTTGACAACTTGCCGGCCTCCTCCTGGCAGTTCTTCTTAGCCCAGGACGCCGCCAGGACACCGAGACACCACCCCCATGCAGATGATGGGCCGCCAAGCGTAATAAGGCCCAGGCCAGGAGGAGTCTAGTGAAAATAAACAGTTTGACAGAGGGACAGACGGACAGCCAACTTGGGCATAGTTCCTCGGCATCGGCAGCTCAGTTTCTCAGTCTGTCAGTTTCTCAGTTTCTCAGTTGTGCAGTTTTGCAGTTTTCGCAGCTCCTGCAGCTCCTTACCAGCTTCACAGCTTCGCAGTTCATAGTTCGCCTGTTGTCTCCTCATTGTCCTTGGCCATTCCTTATTTTCAGTTCAGCTCTACTCCAGCTCTGACTCTGGCTTTATATTATTATTATGTCTTGGCCCGGGACGGCAAAGTTTGCCATTTCTATAACGACTTTGAATTTTTAATAAAACTCTAGCTCTTCTATCTCGGTGGAAGCGGCTTAGCATTGTTACGAATTTAATGCGTTTTTGGTTGAGGATCGTGGCCAGGCATCACGGGAAATTGAATATCCGTTAAGATATATTAACAATTTATGCCCCCTGATTGCCGGGCCACGATACCAGGACCAGGACCAGAGCTATGCTTTGTGCGCCAAATTGAAAGCGAATTGAAAATGAAACGGAACCAAAATACACAGATATATGGCTGGAGGAGCAACGGGAGCAGGAGCAGGAACAGAAACAGGAACGTGAAGCAAGAGCAGTCATCGTCAGGGCCATAATGAGCAAGTCAATAGCCTGGCCAGTAAAGGGAGCAGGCAATGGAGAAAAGCATGAAAAGCAGGAAAAGCCAGGCAGGCAGGCAGGCAATCGATGACGGAGCAAGGAGCAAGAGCTGGCAGCCAGGAGGCAGCAACAGCGAGAGACGTGCGATAAAAAGCAGATTGCAATTTGTTTTACTGATTTCCATGCTTTTGGCTTTATTTGCACGACGGAAACTTTCATTAACATCAAACAGAAACTGGAATCGAGGCAGTAATGGACCAGCCTTGGGCGAAACCGAATTTAAGCCTTAAGGATCTCCTTACCAACTCTCCAACTCGTGCAAGTTGCATCCTTGATTTGGCCAATTTTGGCCACTTAATTGATACAACAAGTAACTGGCCTCAAAAAGGCCAAGTGACGACGACACCTCACCGAAAATTCCACAAATTCGTTGGGTAAATTGCACAGACTATGCACAAGTCCAGGTCCTACAACCAATTAGTTGTCAAATAATGGAGAGAAATGACTTTTCATCCCTAGACCGCAAACAAAGTCCTTTTGTACTTCCCTTTACTGAGCAAGAGCAAGAGCAAGAGGAAACGGAAGTGGGGCCCACTTTATTTATGCATGGCGTCTGGGCTGGCTGTAAGGATGTCGAAGAGTGGCCGCAACTTTTGTTGTGTGTTTCAAGTAATTTGAACAAATTTGCGAGACATTTTGTGGCCTCGGTGCAAATATTTTAGGCCTGACCCTAACCACCCCCATCATCATCATCATCATCATCATCAACGTTGTCGGACAAAGGCCAATTAACTTAAATAATTAGCCAAAAGTTTTGCCGCCAAGATGAATCTCTGCCGGTCGGGCTGGTTAAGTAATTTCAATAAAATGTTATCATTCTGTTTGTTGTCGAGTTGCCTCAGGAAATCCAATCAATTATCAGCCTAAAGGGAGGAGAAATACTAACCAAAGCAAAAGTCATGGGCAACAAGCTGCGTCGCCCTGTGGATGCGGAGGAGCCCCACGGTCGTCATGACAAGAAACACGCCTCAAGCTGGCCCTTCTGGCGGGTTGTCTACTGGGTGGGGGTGTTGATCCTGTTGGTCGGGATCTGTGTGGGCATGTACTTCACCCTCCAGTCGGACTTTGGCGAGTGCTCCTCGTATGATGTGCGCTGTGATTGAATGCACCTGAGGTTAGGTAATCAGAGATGTGTCGGGATTCGGAGGCTGTCCCTTGTTTCCTGGAGTTGACAATGTTTTAAGGTGAGTAACCGAAAAATATGCAGACTTTAAAGGTTAATTAATGAAGTTTAAGGTCTAAGGGGCTGTCCATATATTACGTAATCACGAATTTGATGATTTTCGACCCCCTCCCCCCCTATGTAATCAAGAGTAATCATTGCAGAAACCCCCACCCCTATGATTACGTAATCATAAACATTTTGTTTCCCCATAAA
Organism: Drosophila rufa; assembly: GCA_018153105.1. NCBI lineage: Eukaryota > Metazoa > Arthropoda > Insecta > Diptera > Drosophilidae > Drosophila > Drosophila rufa. Next base: position 9,425,539 of record JAECXS010000002.1, read on the forward strand.
TTCATAAAAATAATTTTTTTTAAACATATATTTTGATATAAAATGATTACGTAATCATTGTCCAATAACCCCCCTCCCCATATAATCAAACATAATCATTTCGCTGACCCCCTCCCCCCTATAGGTGATTAAATAATATTTATTTTATATGTTATCGTAGTTTTAATATAAAATAGAAGAGAGAATTTCGAATATAGAATTTCGTCGATTGCTTTTCTTGGATTAACTTTTCAATGTGCTTTTGGTTTCGTTTTTTAAATCGTAGTGTGACCGTAGTTTTCATATTTACTTAATCCTTATTAAATTAATATCGGCGATATCTTAACATAAAAAGCTAAATGCAAAATGCTAAGTGCGAAATGCCTAATGCTAAATGCTAAATGCTAAATGCTCACATACATGTTGTATTATTTTTAGCCTGTGTAATAATTTACTTTTTAATATACTGTGTTATTTTCAGCTTATTTATCACTAAACCCTCTAATATATTCTTTTATTTTCAGCTTAATCCATTCTAATCAAGATGTTTTCTCGCTATAATGTAAGCCTCGAGCGCCACAAGCTGGATCAACGGTGGAAGATCGTTTTCATTGTTATCCTGCTAATAATTCTCGCTGTTTACCTTGCTTTCCTCGTTTTATACATACTTTACAGGATCAATAGCAACAATCACTACAAGGTGAGTGTTATTTAAACTCCTTTATAATATAACTCTATAAATTCAAGCTTATATTTCCGCAGATACAATTATAAACCTAAATATTTATGTCTATGAAATAAAGGCTTAGTTATTCTATATATATTTATTATGGCACACTGGAAACAATAGTCCTAGTTATTATTTGTACAGTTCTATCTGCCAGACTTGGATTTCCAATTAATGCCAGATTAAGACCACGCCGCCCCATTGTTAATGAATACAAAGACAAGGACACGAAGCCGCATCCACTATCTCATGCAAATACCCTTGGTTTTCCCATCTGTCTGTGTGAGTGCACAGCTCATCCTGATGCCATTCAAACTTATTGGAGCGCTTCCTTTTGATGGCGTCTCGGTTGACTCCTCAATGGCGAAACGCGTTTTAGTTGAATGAAGCCAGTGAATGCTGCACATATTTGGCCAGAGATAAGAGAAAAACCCATGTGGCTGTCAATTATTTGTAGTATTAATTAAGAGAGTGCGAAAAATATTCACTGAAAAAGCTCACAAAACTGACAACTAATTAATAGTCTTTTTGGTTTCATTTTTACTTAGTTTTTTTATTACTTGAAGCTGCTATCTTTACTACGCAGTTTTTTGTTTAAACATTAACTTCTTTGGGTCCAACTTTTTAGGCAAATCTCTCCTTATGAGAAGCCATCAGTCAGGGTCGGGCTTAACAAAGATTTGTTGGTGATTCGGGGCTTTTATTTCTTTGACACTTGCCAGACTCTTTTCCAGCAGGTGAAATATAAATAAACTTTTTAATGAACTTCAAGATTTATTGCCGGCAGCAGCCGCAGCATTTGTCTGGCACTTTGCGGCCTGAATTTCGGGGTTTTGGAATGCGTGTGTTGCTAAGAGGAATTATTCGTTGGATATTTGGCATATTTAAGGGCCAAAACTTAAAGCCTCCAACAAGATATATTCTGCAAGTAATTTCACTCGCCGGAAGATGGGGGCAAAACCACAAATAATATCTTAATGCGTGCTCTGCATTTTACGAGCGCCTCCCATTGCTTGCACGCACCACACTGCGTATGCGTAATGCCGATAAAATGGCATTAGTATAATTGAACAGTCCCTGGGCTCCTCTCAGTGCTTGGATTTAACCAGAGCAGGTGGAAATGTAAAATGCACAAAGCCCGGGCGACTAATAAGCCCATTACAAGGGGCTGTGCATGCTGAGAGCCAGACTTTGATGATAATTAACCATTTCCAGGCATCAATTATCGGCAAACGCAACAGACTTTGAACTTGAAAAAGAGTCCTGGCTCAGGGATTAGTCTGTTGCTCGTATCTTTAAGTGTATCTGTTTCCGAATCCCCTTCCTGCCTCGAACAAATCCCTGGCTCGAGCACAAGCGATTTGGCAGCAGTGTATTGACCCAATTGTGCTTACTCCTCTTACCAACTGGAATTGGAATTCAGTTGGAAATGGAAGCGAACACAAAAACAAAAAAATACAAAAAAGAAAAAACTTTGACTGCAAGTTAAGCTGGCCAAAAACTTCAGGTTTGAAATCGGTCCGGAGTCGCTTGCCGGAGTGCTTAGCCAGCGATTGCTTTTGGCGCAGGTCCTTAGTCCTCCGTCCTTGATCCGGGCTTAATTTGTGCTCGATTGGCCAGTAAAAATGCGAACTAAATCTGAATCGTGGCGCGCCAATTCAACAGGCACGTAGTCGTCCTGCCCGGCACCAGGACGAGCGTTGACAACGCCAAACGTAAAGGACAAACAAAACATTTGACATAATGTGCGGATTTTTGTGTCGCATAAAATGGTATATGGCATATATGCATCCCTCCCTCCTTATAAATGGTGACACAAATACAGGACGACACGTGCTCTGCCTGTGTGTGAGTGTGGCATGTAAATAACGCACACCCCAACGCGTGAGTGTAAGTGCTGTGTTTGCGCTTCCGTCTGTCAGGATGTTATGTGCTGCCGCCGTGTTGTTTATGCTCATCGTCCTTGTAATGATTGTCGCCGGCCGCCAGCACGTGCTTCCTCTTCGATATTTGCCTTGGTCGCCGAGCATTGTTTCCTTTTTTTTCGTCAGTAAGGATATGTGTTTAAAACCGAACTCGTTTCGAGTGCCCCAGAATGCCTGATTGCAAGGGGTTTTAGTATTTGCATTTTATTGCACTTGCAAGGCTTACTGCATTTCCAATCACTGTTGAGAATATTTCCTTAAAAGGAAACTACTTATGTTACCTTATTATAGGAAGTCTAAGGAATTTAGGGCTGATGTAACCCAGGGTCCTTGGTTTAAGTCATGAATACCCAAGCTATTTTTATTTAAATTCCATGAAATGCTTAAAGATTTTAATAATAATTCAGGAAACGGCTGTTTTTAGGAATTTAAATAAAGGATTGAGGGGCAAAATTTCCGAATGCTTATTTAATTTAAAGCTCATATTTGTTTTTTATTAAAACTAACGATTTTTTAGAACAATTCCCAGGCTAAATAAATCTAATAAAATTGTAAATAATACTTAAATATATTTTTAATAATATTCAGTTACCGTAGTGGCTATCCAGAATAATCCCTGGCTTTTATTATGTAAGCTATTATATTTCAATGATGTTCATCAACTAGTTATGTTGGCTTCCAACTCAAAAAGAAAAGCCAAAGCCTGATTTATGAAGTCTAGAGTTACTTTGCACTATAAAATAAGAGTACAACATAAATATTTTTGGCAAGTACATATGGGTTATCAAATTATTATACTGACTAAAAATGAGAGCTCTGCTGGTTTTGGGCTCTCGCATAAATCATATTCCCCAGCTGGAGCCGAGTCTGGAGCGGAGTCTGGAGCAACACCCATCTATCCATCATGGCAAGCAGATAGCTTAAAGACCACTCAAGCACTCAGGAGCAGATGATTACCCAAACGAAACCGAAGGAGCAGACATCCTGCAGATCCTGCTGCTGTTCCTCCTGCTGCTGTTCCTGTGCGCTTCCGAGGTCGTGTCCCCTGGCCAAGGCATTGTGGCTGCCCATGCATTTGGCCTGCATCGGAAACAAGAAATTGTAAAGTGCATGAATACAAAATGAACTGCGAGTACATTAAAGTCCTTTTTCCCTTTTTTTTGCCGTTGGCCCCCAGTCTCTCCGCCCCCTGTCTCTTTTTAAAACGAGAATGAATACACTCGAGCGTAGTTCGCAAATACTTCAAATACTTCACATGCAATAAAAACACACACACACACAGAAAGAGAGAAAGAAAAAAGCCAAAACGGAAACCGCAGTTACAGATACACAGATACAGATACAGATACACCGAGAGAGAGGGAGGGCGATACAGCTGGGAAAAAGAGACGGCACTCGAACAATTTGCATTGTCTGCTGCCGGCCATTGCGGTTTGTCCGGGATTTCCGTTCGACGTATTTTCTTTTCTTTGTTTTTCCCCCCGCACTTCACCCACTTTTCCCACTTCTACGGCCTGAGAGAGATAAAGCCATGAATTGAGGCATTAATTGAATTGATTGAAATTGGCATCAGTGTCGTGGACAAAAAAGAGATCGGACAACTTTCCCACTTCGCATTATGCAAAAACCAAAACAGAAATAAAAATGTTTCATGATTTTTTAAAATAAATAAATGCTATACAGGCATCCCTCGCTAATATGGGATTTTCAGGCAAAGCAACAGCTGTAACAGTAATCTTGGATTACTTTTTTGGTATATATACTATATTTATACAATTGAATAAAAACAAAACCTAGATAACGATAATTTTCTATCTTTAAAAGTTATGACTGTCATTAAATAAATAATAAACGTAATTAAAAGCATCAATATGTAACTCCGTATAAATAATTAATAAACACAAAACAATTTATGAAACATGTTATCCAAAATTAAAAAAAAAAGTGTGGCCATGCCTTCGTTACTGAAAATAACGTCCAGTAAATATCATCTATAGTTATAATTATCTTTCTGCTCACCAATGAAACCTTTAATAAATGAAACCAACAATGCAGTGTCATAATACCATAATCGAGAACACACCTTTTACCACGAAGGATAGTTTCACTATCGATCGGATTTATTTATTTTAAACATTAATACATATATTTGAGAAAAAAGTTGTCAGTTCTTTCAAGTATCGATATTTTCATATATAAACCCGTAATTATTATAAATATGCACCTGATAACCGGGGAAATTGCTCTATTAATTTTAGTCTGCTTTTCATTAAACGAAATTATGATTCTCTCTCGGAAATATTTATTTTGTGAATTTTATGAATTTTCACTGTTTGGCATAAAATTTGTTATTTTGTTTGGCTGAAAGTTTTGTTTTAATTTTGGATCCATATTGCCGTACAATGATGGCTTCTGCTCTTTGGCTCTCTGGCTCTCTCACTATTTTATTCTCTTTCCCCGCCGGCTTTGCTCTAATTCCCATTTAACATCGAAAAACTTTTATTCCATTGTTGAAATTTGCACAATCTTGAACTTTTAAGCACTCGAGGCCATATAGCGATGGCTATGGCCCTGGTTATAGTGCTATAGTTTCAACGAAATGATACCGCAGCGTATGCGGGGAAAGTTCGGGCCAAAGCACTTGAAGCGCTTCCCATATTTCGATTATTTACAAAACGGTTTCAATTGTTTAGGCCCGGCCTTCCAACGGCATCGACATCGACATCGCCAGCGACATCGACATCTCATATCCTGGCCGATTCCTTGGGGCCATAACCATTCCGTTGATTTCGGTGGTTGTGCCCTGGCATTTCGGCATCCTGTGGCTTGTCATAGTGCTTCAGTGCGCCATTGTTCTCGATGGCAAAGTTAATCGAAGCTTAATTAGTTGGCTTGGCTGTTGTCGGGGAATGGGTTCTCGGGGCTGGCAGCTGGGCCGCAGCACAATTGAGTCACTGTTGTTAACTTAACCAGCATAATGAGTCGAAAAACTGTGGCCAAGTGTAGCAAACGGGAACAGCAGCCAGCCAAAGATGCCCAATTAGGCCCTGACATTGAGCGGAAGAAAGTTTTTCTTGTACTTTCGCTCCTCTCGGGCTTAAAGTCGTTGCCAAAAAAAGTTAAGCATGACTTGGAGTCAAAGTTGAGAATTTCAAGAAGAAATACGGAGCTGGGTTTCTTATTTAAGAATGGTGGAAATTTGTAATGAATGAAGAATTTATTTACAAAATAAAATCCCTTTACAAAAAATTTAAGCCGTTTTAAAATTTAATTTCAAGTAAATGTATTTATTTATAAATATGAAATCAATGTTTACCTTTTTGAAATATATTTGAAACATTTTTATTATTCTTACAAGACTATATATACAATTTGTACAATTTATTTAATATTTAAGCAATATATGTTCCATTTTAACAGACCTGTAACTTTAAAAATAAACAGTGTGACCCTGCCTTTATCTGAGCTCAAATGAAACCATCAATGAATGAAATCAGTGTCATAATGGCATAAAATCTTTTAATTCGAATTAAAAAAACACATATTATTATACATTTCTAAAATGTTTACTTCTTTTACCTCAAAAGAGAGTAGAATATTTTCTTTAATTAAATATTTGGTACAAGAAATCACCATTTAGTATCAGACAAATCCTTGGCACTGATTGATTTGTTCTTAGACAATAAAAGCAAAAAAGAGTTACTATGCATCATTTAACCGACATTTTTCGCCGACAAATTCCAGCGGAATTGCAGACACAAGAGCCGCGTAATGAATTATACAAGCAAATATCTCAGATATATGTACTCGCTGGATTTCCACGCACATTTGGACGTCATTCCTCCATTTTTGTTTCACCATTTCACCATTTTTATATATATTTTATGCATGGCTTTGTCCTGACACAGACACGCGGGCGTCTCAGAGCAGCGAACATTGTATGAGTCTCCATATGTACACGAATATATGAGAATAGCTGACACGTTTTCGCACACGGAGACAGCTGCACATCGCACCAGGCCTCCAGAGCTCCGTCTTATCTGAGAGAGCCTTAAATTCGGCCCCGAAAAGTATGCCATTAAATGTTCAGCTCTCGAGGAATTAAGTGAAAATGCTGATCAGATGCGGAATGGCGGAGAGTAAGAGTGAAAAATAAAAACAATTAAATGACGGCCCAGGGTGACACACGCATTTTAACATCATTTCGTGCATCATCATTTCATTTCATTCCGCTTCGTTTTGGGGCCCCTTGTAATTCCCCTGCACACAAAGAGCAGTCATTAAAAATGAGTAAATTTTATGGCCCACACGCGAATGAGCGCTCTCTCTCTCTAATGAGGTTACACATAAATTAGCTTAAATACGTGAGGAATAAATGCACGAGCTTTTATTCATCTGTTGTTATATGCGGCAGTGGCAGCGGCAGAAATCATCTCACGCCCTGTTAATTTTATATTCGAGTTTATATTATTTTTTCTGGCCCGGCACAAGTATTTTTTCAAGCCACGTAGCAGGCATTGCCAATGCATTTAACACTTTAATGGCATTAATTTAAATAAAATTCCGCACACACACACACATGGATCAGAAAATGGGGAAATAAAAGGAAATAAAGGCGTTCCAAATAAGAAATCAGAAGCAATTTGTTGCCCTCTGCGCTCCTGGGGGCCATGTGTAAGTCAGGCGAGTCTTCTGGTTGAGTTTTTTAATGCGGAAAATGCATTTTATGTTTCACTCCACACAGATATCGAGGGACTGCGACGAAGGACGCAGGGCGCAGGACGCAGGACGCAGGACGAGGTACCGAGCACAGCTGTCGAAAGCAGTAGGAAACTACCGACTGGTAACTGGCTGTGGCGGCAGCTCAGATGTTCGCTCGACTTGAGCTGAAAGGCAGTCAACAGGACAACACAGGGTTCCTAAGGCCAACATCTCCTTATTTTTTGCTTTATTCCCCCTTGGCTTGCCTGATACACTCGTCCTAGTCCTGCCAGTCGTCCGTCTAACTTTGTATGGAAAGCTTAGCTTGGCTTAGAGAGTCGAGCCCAGAGCCCACATTAAAATCGATTTGTGTCGAATGGCGGACGGCGTTTGTATATTTAATTAACAACAAACATTGAGCCAAATGAAGTGTAAATATTTTATTTAATTGCGCTCTCAAATTGTCGCTCTATATATGGGCATTTGGCCTTTGAATAGCATTTTGGCCAAAAATCAACAGCGACAACAAAAAGCCGTAATAATAAACAAAATTGTGCATGAGCCAAAAATATTCATGCAATTAGGCAATGAGTAAACAAAGAGCCAATGCCAGACGCGAGTCCTCCCTCCCTCCCTCCCTCGCTCCCGACGCAATCACAACAGGCGAGTCGATTGCCAAAGGCTTTGCCAACGCGTCGTATACGCAATATGGAAAGAGGTTCCGATTCCGTGGCGGCAAAGGGGTAGCTAGGGGTATATGTTGTCTGGAAAATAATTATAATAAATTTATTTCTTTATTCTCTTGGAAAAATAATATTATAACTATTAATCTTTGGTTTTTGCATTGTTAAATTTATTAAAAAAGAATGGAGTTAATATTTATGTAAAGGCATATTTTAAATGTACTTCTAAATTGGTTTCTTATTTTTAAAATGTCATCAAATATTTAGTTTCCTTTGAAATATTTATAGAATTTTTCTTTGATAAACAAAGGGAATATATGTAATTTAATAACTTAAAATTATAAATGCTTTAATCTTTTTATTACATTTTCAAAGGATACTGACTTTGTGCCTTATTTCCTTGAAGCAGCTGAGTTTTTTTATGGCATTTATTTCAGTTAAGTTCAATTGATAAATTTTTAACATTATTATCCATTAAGCAATAGAAGAACTTAAATATTTATATTCAAAATTAAATAAATAACTTAAAACCCGAAGGTCACAGGGTACACCAGTTAACAAAATGAAAAAAAAAAAATGCTCCAAGCCTGTTGATGCGAAATTCTGGTAGAGTTGAACCCCCAGATCATGAAAATGGCTTTAATTTTTTTTTCTATGGATAGGTTTTTTTTTAAAGATTTTTTAAAGTTTTACACAAAAAAATTTGCGCAGTTTACGTTTATCATTTCATAGCTCGAGTTGTAGCCATCCAATTTACCTGTCGAATGTTTTATTTTACAGGTAATGAACTAACATTTCGATTTTAAAACACTTTATGTATATTGGATAAGTACTTTGTGTGCTATAGCTCGATAAACTTGAAAAAAGTGGAAATTTCAATCCGTTAACTTAAATGTTAACGTGCTGCTAGCATCCTAAAAACTCGGAAAAAATCCGTTGGAAAATCAAAACGTGTTTTTTTACAAAGATGATCGCCCAAAGTATCAAACAGGCCTACAACTCCAGAAATCCGTTGAAGAATAGATTTATCGTGGATTTTCAAAGTTAAGAAAATGGAGAATTTTTTTCAAATTTTTGGGCGGATGCCTACTAGATTAAATGTACAGTGTTGGACAACACCTTTAGATGGCCTGTTAACTGTTCTAGATCTGATGAACAGTCGGATTTAGCTATAAAAAAATAGCTGCGTTTTGTTAAATAATCAAAAATTTACAAAATTATGTTGAAGTAAGATAAAAATTAAATTATCGCATTTATATACATCCAGCTATTGTGAACTAATTAGAAAGATGACTATGGTGGTGGTCTTTGTATCATTTACACAGGTCAATTTTTTCGATGTAGCCATTGCAAATATTCAAATTCGAATAAAAAAAATAGTAAATTTGACATTTTAAAAAATGGCAAATTTGACAGAACATAAGACTTAAGGATTCCCGCCGCCCTTGAAATAAAAAAAAAACGATTTCCTAATTGAATGAATAGGTTAAAATCCTGACCACATTTCAACTAAAAATCGGGAGTAATATTGATTTGAAGGGGGCGCTCTTGTACAGAATACTCCTGCTATATTTTTTCTGCAGAAAAAAGTTTGTTTTTATACCACGTTTTACAGCCGCGAGGCCGCATAACCCCTTAATGGTACCAATGAACCAAATCAATCATAAAGACGATTATTTAATTTTTATCTTACTTCAACCACCACCATAGTCATCTTTCTAATTAGTTCACAATAGCTGGATGTATATAAATGCGATAATTTAATTTTTATCTTACTTCAACATAATTTTGTAAATTTTTGATTATTTAACAAAACGCAGCTATTTTTTTATAGCTAAATCCGACTGTTCATCAGATCTAGAACAGTTAACAGGCCATCTAAAGGTGTTGTCCAACACTGTACATTTAATCTAGTAGGCATCCGCCCAAAAATTTGAAAAAAATTCTCAATTTTCTTAACTTTGAAAATCCACGATAAATCTATTCTTCAACGGATTTCTGGAGTTGTAGGCCTGTTTGATACTTTGGGCGATCATCTTTGTAAAAAAACACGTTTTGATTTTCCAACGGATTTTTTCCGAGTTTTTAGAATGGTAGCAGCACGTTAACATTTGAGTTAACGGATTGAAATTTCCACTTTTTTCAAGTTTATCGAGCTATAGCACACAAAGTACTTATCCAATATACATAAAGTGTTTTAAAATCGAAAGGTTAGTTCATTACCTGTAAAATAAAACATTCGACAGGTAAATTGGTTGGCTACAACTCGAGCTATGAAATAATAAACGTAAACTGAGCAATTTTTTTTTGTGTAAAACTTTAAAAAATCTTTAAAAAAAAACCTATCCATAGAAAAAAAAATTAAAGCCGTTTTCGTGATCTGGGGGTTCAACTCTACCAGAATTTCACATCAACAGGCTTGGAGCATTTTGAGTGTAAACTAGTGGTATTTACACAATTGCGCCATTAAATGAAGCCATCATTCGGGATTCATTTATGCGTGTGCAAATAATGTTGTTGGATTTCTGCGTTATGCATAACCAAATGAACGAATGACTGTAGTGGAGTCCCAGTTTTTCAGGGGCAAATTGGGAGGAGGAGAAGTCAACACAAGCGAAATAAATTAGGCGACGGCGATGATTGCTTCCAGACGGCGGCGGTCACAAATAGGACCCATCCAGCAGTCGGCAGGCAGCATCCATCAGCGCACACCCAGCCTCCGCTCGACCCTTTACCGACCCTGATTATTATTATTATTATTTTTATTATGCAGAGCAAATGCGGGCAGCAAACGTAGCAGAAAACTGCACAATAATGGGCGAAAAAGGCGCCCAAAACAACAAAAAACAGCGGAAAATATGGGCTGCGTAGAGGAAAAAAAAGGCAAAAGGAAAATAAATTCGCGACGCATTGAAAATTCATTCACAGAAAGAACGACGACAACGGCAATGGCGGCTGTGGTCGCTTCCGCCAGCTGAAGCACAGGATGCGATTTTCATTTTTATTTCCGGCAATTAGCACTCGAATCGAGGGCGCACCACTGCAGCCTCCTCAAAATGATTTAAATTGCATTTTTCTTAACGTCTGTGAACTGCATAAGGCTTAATGCCGCCGCCGCAATGGCCCTTGCAGCGTGCTTTTCCACTTTTCCAGCGATTTTCACACTAATTCAAAGTTTCTGGCTCTCTCTGTCTCCCAGAGCCTCTCTTCTTGCCTTGTTTCTGGGCGAACCTGACCGAATTTATGTTGCCAACTGTCTGTCCTTGTGTCTGGCTCACTTCCGCCGGCATTAGAGAGAAGTGCCGAGCAGCACTTCCGCTCCAATCTTGGATATAAGCTTTTGCCCCAAAAATTTCAAGTGGCATTCTTTCAGGTTGAAGGTAAGGGAGATACTGAAAAAATTATTGTGGTGTTCAAAATCCATAAGTAAAGAATTTTAGGAGAACTTAAAATATGTCTAGTTTTTTATTTAATTTTTAAAAGACTTTTCACTTTTTCAAGTATGTTTCTCCATCGCTTTATGAGAGTTATTTAAGCAAGCCTTCTGTTAGTTAAATATTTCCTTTAGAATATTAAAACTTAATAAGAAAATTATTAGGTTTTCCTTGATTTCTAAAAGTTTGTTAATAAACTCACAGGAATTTATAAGAATTTTATTTTCCAGCCCCAAAAACCCATTTAGCTATTTTATTTTGGCTATGTAAGAAAAGCGGGCATCGTGTGACAAACGGAGAACCGGGCACCAAATTGATGCTCCATGTCAGGAAGGAAGTTTGCCATAATTAAGGCGGCTCATGTCCCGCTCCGCAGATATCCGTGGCACTCGGCACAGTGGGGCTCGGGGCCCAGAACAGTCGGGCATATTTATCAACTGGCCGCAGAGACCGACAATTTGTTGCTTGCCGTGAACTACAAACCGTCTGAAGCGGCTGATTTATGAAGGAAGGCCCCGGACTATATCTATGGCCCGGACTCTTAACTCCCAACTAGGAAACAGCAGCGAGCAGCCAGCAGCAACAGCGCTGGTCGACCGAGCGTATAAAATATTTAAGCGAAAACTTCGGGGAGAACTAAAATTAACAGTCAACTGCCATCGAGTTTTAAATTACTCAAGCCGAAGGAGCAGGAAAGGAGAGCAGGAAGGGGCAGGGGCCGCCCTCAAATGGAGCTCAAGGCGAGCTTACAAGCCCCAAGCCAGATGTTCGCCTTCTCCTCACTCTTTCTGCGAATGTCTGTCTTAATTGTAGCAACATTTTGAGTTGAGCTTCACAGTTTGGCACTTCGTTCGCCAAACGAACGAACGAACGGCATTTTGAACGGCAATCAAAGTGAAAGTAAAGCGGCAAGGATTTTCCCCAGCTTAGAGGATGCTTGCCACGTCCTCTCCTACTTTTCCTACTTTTCCACGCTGCACTTGCAAAGAAATTTACAGCCTCAAAGCATTTTACATGGGCATTAGTTCTGTATGAGCGTGCTTTACGAATGAAACCCATTTAAGTGAATGTCGTGACATTGGGGAGTCGAAGCAGAAGCAGAAGCAGAAACCCAAACAGAGTCAAAGCGAATGTGTTATTCTCAGCCTTTCCTCAAGGGGCAGCAGCCACGTCAACGATGCGTATGTGTAATACGCTTAGTGCATTGAGCTTTGGGCTGGCTGGAGCCAGAAATGGTTTCCCTGTCTAACCCAGGGGCAAGGGTTGGATATGGCCATGGTTTTGTGGGACATGTTGCATTTAAGCGACTCCTAGCCGGGATAATCTTACGCAGAGCGAACTCTTTGTGTCTGTGATGAGACTTTATCTGTGCAAGTCCAAGTGGTTTTTGTATTTGACATGCAAATCTGGTTTAAAAAGGTGCAGCTGATGCAGGTTTACTTGGAAAAAACAATTGTAAAAATATTTCTATAAATATTCTGTATAATTAGTGAGAGGAAATAGTTTTTCTTAAATTTTTCAAAGCATTTTGTCACACATTGACTAATTCTTAATTTATTGTTTTCACTTACTATTTATTATTGCTGCCACTCTTTAAAATCGTTTCTTACATAGAATGTAAACTCCTTTAGCCTTTCCTTTTCCCCTTTTTTGTTCATATTTTTAACAGAGAAATCATGGTTTTGCCTTTAAGATCCCTTTTTTGCAATAACTCTCAACAAGTTTTCTGAAGAGATGCAGGCGCTTTGCTTCTTTTTTTTTCCCCCTGTAACACTCTGGCATACAATTCGGTATCGAAAGTCAGGACTGGTCCTGGTCTTTATGTCCCACACATTTGCATTTCGAGTTGGCAATCTGTCATCAGTCTCGGCATTAGCAATGAATTTTTTGTCTAACATTTTGCTTGCCATTTTCGAGCATATTTGCGTCTGCCTGATAAAACTGAAGATTGAGCGCAGAGCACACACGTGTGCCCGGAAATCCAAGTGACAATTGAATGCAGCATCAGGATGGGATGCAAGGACTCTGCGATGCAGTGGTGAAAATGCTGGGGCAGGAGTGGAAAACAGCGTTCGCAAACCGTTCTGACAGCAGCTTGACAGGATTTCCAAGCTGGCATTCCCAAATATAACTCATGGCTACTGGACAGTAAGATGTCCCTACTGCACACTGGCACACACACATAAATACAAGGATGAAGTCCTCGTACTTCGCAGCACGAAGTTGAGCAAAAATCGACAATACGACAAAATATTGTACGTTCTACGCATTGTCAATTTGAGGGGGATGAGAGGGTTAAAGGGGTTGAGAGGGTTGAGAGGGTTAAGTGGGGGTGGGAGCTGGCGTTGGCTGAACGTGCTTGGCCAAACTTATTGACATGACATAAAAATGCTCGTCTATGATTTCTGGCTTATGCACACGAAATCCGATTGCTGAATTTACAATAATTTTGGCAATTCCGTTAGCAAGTTATCGAGTTTACAACGAGCAACGAGTGTATTCTATTCTGTTATTATTATCAACTTTCCCTTTCCCTTTCAATTTTATTATTATTTTTTGTCCCACCGGGTTTGCGTTTTCATCATTATTTGTTGGCAGACTGACAGCAGAGAGACACACAGAAAATATTAAAATTTAAATTTGTTTTCTAATAAAAGCGAAAACAAGTCCGGCAAATCCCCCCGAGGCGGAAAAGGCGACGCTGACGATGACGACGGGACTCATGAGTCGAGGAGCAAACGAAATAATATTTACCCAACGTGATTTTGTTTACCTATCTTTTCAAGCCCACCCCCCGCTCCGCTCCGCTCCGCGTGCACCTGTGCAAAAAAGAGAGCCCCCGAAAATGGAAGATTTTTGGGCGGCCACAAATTGTTTATATTTTGTTATTAGTTTGCCGCCGCCCCTCAAATGTTTGCATTTTGATGAAGTACACTAAAGTTAATCCCAGTTCCATTGCGATTCTCAGAGAAGGAGAAGGAGACCGTGCTGCAACATGGAACTTAAACTTTGGCCGACTTTATTCCAAGTTGCAGGAAGTTTTTAGTTGCACAAACGCATTGCCGGACCGAAACTTCTGGCCCAGACAAGGCTAAAAAATATACAACAAATGGCAGCGACTTTATTTAATTAAAAACTTGCCGCACGCATGCAAAGGGAAAGTTTCCTTTTTTTTTTTTTTGGGCCATGAGTGTTGGACTTTTCATTAGGCATCCGCGTAATTAGGCCCGGCTGCCATCATCTCATCACATGTTGCCAAAAACTTTTACGGCTCACTTTGATGGACATCGTACTTAAATCCGTAGAAGCTCCTCCCTGGCAGTGACTCTCCTTGGAACAGCATCTGGGGAGCAATCTCTTTTGATGTCACTGCCAGTCGCTTTATTGTCCGCCCTAAATCTCTATTACAATCCGAGGTGTACTTCGGGGTGTACTAATTTAATGCTTCCAGCATGTAAACGGCACGACTGTTGGCTCCCCGAACGGATCTCAAACGGGCAGAATGAGGATGCTGGGCGTGAGGTTTGGATTTCTTAGATTTCTCGGAACTGCGCTAAGTAACTCCACCTCCCACGGTGTATAATTCACTGTGAAATCTTGCGGTCAACTTGATTTAAATTGCGCCACCCTCGGGGTCAGCACGGTGGCTGCTGGAAGTTAAATAAAAAATGTGCTTGAGGCACACGCCTCGCATTTTATCATTGGCATTTAATTACGCGTCAAAGGCATTTTATTTCATTAATGCTGAAAAAATGCAGTTAAATGTGGGTTTCCGTATGCCAAAAGTTGCAAATTGAATGGGAAATTGGACACTGAAATAGTTCAAAATACTTTACTTCAACTTTATTCTGATTCAATTTTAGATTTGTTGTTGAAAAGAGTTATAAGGTTTTATGTATTTTTTTTTTTTTTTTTTTTTTTGAGTCAGAATAAAAAGCACCACATCTACTCAACATTTTAAATACATTTCCCACAAAATTGTAAAAGGATTTTTATATTTATTTAAGGTACAACTCAAAAATTTGAAAAATCTAGACTGAGAACTAGAATTAGTCTTGCCAATAAACCATACAAAATATTCTTTAAATATAAAAAATAAAAGTAAATATCCTTAAAATATTCTGAAACAGTTTTTAAAGCTTTTTGCATTTCATACATAAATATGTACATATATAAATGTATAACTGGAATGCAATTTTAACAGATGTAACTGAACCATGAAATAATTTAATATACCCTTTTCCGTTCCTCGTTTTTCGTGACCGAATTTTTACGAAAAACAATTTCGTTTTGCAGGTGTCAATAAAATAAATAAAATGGAAATGTTTGCAATTGTTAAAGTAAAAATCGATGCTTCTTTTAAGGCACAATAAACTGCCAGTTAGCCAACAAAAGTAATAATAACTAGCTAATATTAAGCATAATTGCCTCCCTCAACTAGTCTTATTTTTCAAAAAAACTTTACAGCTTTTTAAGTATTTTCGTTCTTGCTAAAATGTTATTGAAATGCAAAACCGCAGTGGGTCCTTCTTTGTGTTCTTTCTCGTCCAAATTGCTTTTTCATTGTCTGCCCTTTAAAATATAATATTTTTATTGCCATGGATACAAATCAAATTTAGCCTTTTCAAATGCCGGCAACGACCTTTTGTTTATTTTATTGTTTGCCTGAGAGAAAAGTCCCATCCCATCCCTTTTCCACCTCGCCGCCGCCTGGTGGATGGATGACCTTGTCGGAGAAACATTTTCGGATTTAATGTATTTATTTGCAGCTGTTGGTATGTCCCGAGCAAATGCTTTATGATTGCAACAAATGCAAATTGTTTAACTTGGCTATTTAAATTAAAACGAGTGAAAAACAGTTATTAATGTGCGTGATTTATGTGGGCCATGCGCGTCGCCTTGAAATATGCAATATGAAAATTAATAAAGCGCGAGGCTTAAATCTTAAATCCTTTGCAAAGCACACACACTCTCGGGGCACATATGCCCCGGGGGAATTTATTACTCAGTCCACCTGACCCCGCCCCAAAACTCCCTGCTGCCACCCCACAATGTTTTCCGTAGATTTGGAAAATTATTCGCATTTTATGGCATTAATTATGCGCTCTCGAGTTGTTCACGTTGCTGCCCGGTTGTTCTTGTTGTTGCTTATTGCTGCTTGTTGTTATTTTTGCTGTTGTTGTTGACATTAATAAACGCGCATTTAATGAAATTGCAAACGTGCAGCTACATAATTAATTGTTTGCATAAATTAAATAAATGCCGGCCGAATTACAATCCGCCAGCGACTCCTGCGCCCCGGCCATGTATTTCAAAGTTGACTTTGGATTCACCAATTAATTCGATTATTGTCATCACTGCCAACAATTTTTTAATTACTTACCTTTAACAGTCAGCCTTATTTGCTAATCGAATATAATATTTAAAAGTCAGTCTTTTTATTTCGGATTTATATTACGGAGGCCTTTAAAAGGTAAGTATTAATTAATAAATGCAAATTAATTTCGTACTTCCTTCGATAAATATTGTGTTGATTAAAATCGATTAAGTAGTAAGATTATCGATTAAGTGACAATATCGATTAACTGTAGTCTTTGCCAATAAGTGGCATCACTGCCGAACAGTTACTGACGGAAAACCTGTCGAAATCCTTTTTTTTTTTTAATCTATTCACTTCATATTATTCAATGTTTTCAGCTTGAGACAATTATAAAAAGTAATTCCTTCGTTAAATTACTTACGTTGCCACAGTTGACACATTGGTTGATTGGAACTTAAGAACTTTCCAGACTTCTTAATTTAATTTAATTTTATTTAAAGCTCTTACTGTGCTACTCACACAGGACAAGTTAATTTGTAATCAATGTGAGTTAAGTACTTCATTAGCTCTGACTTCCAAAATATAGTTTAATTATTGGCCTCAATCTTTTGCGTAGTTCCGCAAGTCCTTCCATATTTGCAACATCCTTTAACAGTGCTCAGAATTGGCCAAGAATCCAATTTAAACACTTGGCCCAGAGTGGCGCGGTGCTCTGGCGAAAATGTGCAGCATTCTCATTCGAACAATTAGAACACTTACCTGGCCCTAGACCGGTTAATGAAAACTTTTCTGCGCATCGAGCCTGAATGGAGCCCCGGGCCCCAGGCCCCAGGCCCCTGGCCCAGGAAGGGGGCAAAGTTGAATAAGTAATAAACCAGCCAACTGCCGCAAATGAATGGCTTTCGTGGGCGGAGCTGCGGTGCCGGACGGTGAGGGAATTTATTTGCAAAAGGCTTGACCAACTTCTGAACTTTGAGTGGCTCTTGATGCGATTGCAATTGTTGTCGAGTCGAGTTCGGTCCGGGGACTTGGGCCGGGGACTTGTAGCCATTGCAGTTCCTTGGACTTGGTATAAATATCTCGGAGAAGATCTAAAATATGACATAATTAATGTATATTTCCATTTGCAAGAATGAACGCAAGCTGGACACCTATAGCCTTCTGCAAATGGATTAGACAAGCTGTATGACCTTAAAAGCGTCCAAATGGCAACACATGCTCGGGCTAAAGGACACTCTGAGAGAGACTCTGCTGTCTAATCAAAATCTTGCTAAGTCCACACAAAATTCTTGAACTCAACAATGGGTAATAAAGAGACGCACTAAGAGATTCGAGATTCAAGACTAAAAGATACCCAGTAATAGGTTTAAATATCGAAAATACAAATTCGATAAGATATATCGATAAAATTACATGTCGAAATAATAAAAAAAGAATTATAAATAGCATAAAAAATATGGATAGTTACATATTGATAAAATAACATATCGGAGCAGTCGAAACAAAATTTATAAATAGCGCTCCATGAAAAATATCGATAATTACATAATTGCAAGTGTCTTTTTCAAATAAAATATTTTAAATAAAACTAAGAATTCAAGTTTGCATCATTTGAATAAGAATGAAAAGAACAAAATAAAAACCTACTTAGGAAAAAAATATATAATATAATATATGTATATATATCTATATTCTTTATTTTATATATACAAAACCAATATACCCGTGTAAGCAGCAAATACAGGGTATTATAACACTATATCTGACCTCGAAGACTTGCGAATTAATCTTGATTTGTATCTCCAACCATAAAGAGCCCAAGATGAGCTATGGAAATGCAATTAGCCGCTTCATAGACCAGAAGAGTAATTTAGGATGTTCACTTTTCAAAAACTCAGCAAATTTCTCATATCCCACTGCAACATGTAAGTGTAGAGCGGAAATTCATATTTTATTCATGAAAGCGGAATTAACGGCAGCTGATCCTGGTTCTCCATACTCGTACACAGGATGCATCCGCATCGGCATAACCTTGGCCCTCTCCGCACATAAACAATGAAAATTACACAGCATTTGTTGTATTCTCAGAAGTTCGAACGCGTTTGGCATTAGAGGGCAAAATTTGCATAACGTAAACATGCAATTTCAGCTCTATTTCAGTTATTCCTGAATTTTGATGCATCCACCCAGGCAGAGGTCGGGGGAAGCAGGAGCTATAATTATAATTTGCATATTAACATCGGGTTGTAGGCAGTGGAGAACTGATTATGATTTCGGGTGTGTCATGAATGAAGCGCAAACTGAATCAAGGGACTTGTTGTGACAGAAACTATGATTCACCGAATGGAGAGTGTATATCGCATGATTATAATTTAAGGCACTTTAATTTAATGTCAAGAATAAAGCACTTATTTGATTTGAGCTTCAAATAAAGATATATTTAATAACTTCACTAAGTGCTTTCTTATTCCTTTCATCCATAAATATTTATTACCATATCGCCTTGCCTTGGACTGACAGAAGCATTAATATTGAATTCCAAAGAATTTCGTTATCAGCATATACTCGTGCATATTCTACAAGGAATTCCAGCTCTTTCTCTCTTTGCGATATGGGAAAATTTAATTCAAATTCTATATGTACATGTGAAAGTACTCGCCCCGTGGAACAGGTATTTATTTAATGCATTTAAATTGAATGAAAATGCCAATTTTTGTTGCTTGCCTTTGCCCGTTGCCGTTGGCGTTGACTTTGGTGAGTTGAAACCCCAGGGCTGTCAATCAAAGTCAGTGGCAAGTTTATTGCACTTGTAACCGAGGAGAAAGTGGAGCGAGAGCGAGTCCTGGCGGGACTCCTTTCTGGCAGGGAAGGAAGTGTCTGCTGTAGCCACAGAGTTATTTGTTTGCACATAAAAATAAGCCAGGACGACGTCGTCTCCTGGGGAATATCGAGGCTGAAACTGAGGCTGTGGCAGACATTCGCACATGTAGCGCTCCATAAAGGGTTTTCTCTGAACTACAAACAGCTTTTGAAAACATATATAAAATAAAGAAAATGAAAATGATGAAAAACAACCATTCAATCATAAAATAAAGATTTTTCTGTGTAAGTAAAACCACAAATAGAAGCAGATTTAAAGGTAAAGATAAATTGATACGGATAAATTGATTATAAAGAACTTGCCTAATGAATTAATTCATCGTACTGCAGACTCACTTTCAGTTCATTTTATATCTCTTAGGATCATAGGATCCTTTTCCCAGAACTTATTAAAAATAAAAGACACAAAGGAGCAACCCTGCTATACATCACTTGGAATTTTCATATGAATGGCACGAGTCGTCGCTTCCAACACAAACAAACTGCAAAGAAAAATAGGAAATTAGTTTTCGCCCAGCAAAATGGAGAAGAAAAAAGATATAGTTAGGGAGAGAGTGGGGAGGCTCTTGTGTGTGTCTAGCTAATTGAAATTAATTAAGTGCGTATGCTTTTGGCTGAAGTCATGGCTGATTGCCATGGGGAAATTGCATTTGTTCCAGCCAAACTTGGCACTCGCATCGTGACCCCAGCAATTCTGCACAGTCAACACATTTAACCTTTTCCGCAATGCCCTTTCATCTCACCGATTGAGTGCGAATAAAAGCCAAGTCAAGAAAGAATCCACAGGCAATAATTTATTAAACCCCGACCCTCTCTCATTAGGGATTGAGTTGGTAAACAACTCATCCAGCCTCATCTCTTGCCGGGGGGGCTTAATTTTAAAACTCAACTTTATTGGACGATGGGCGCTGGGCCAGTGACCCGAGCCTGACACCTTTATATATTTATTTCGCTAGACTTGCGACGACGTGACAATTTTAGCAAACGGCCACCCGAGTAATCCGCCGACCTGATGAAGGTTCATGTTCAATGCCAGGCCAGCAATTATTATTAACTGTGCCCCAGGGTGCCGTCCCCGGGGTTAGCTGTCCATTCCCTCGCACTTGGAGGAGCGATCAGTGTTGCCAAAATATTTACGTTTAATCTTAATATATTTTTAGATTTTCAATATTGGGTTTTATGTGGCTGTGTTTGTGTAAATGTTTAAAGAGGTTTACTGTACTTTAAGAGCTTTTTCAATTGTTAAAAATGTTGTAATATAAAGATATAAAAATCTTTTATATTTATCAAACCAATTTCTTATAGTTTTTGTTCCTTTTTTGGGTGAAGAAATAAAATTCATTGGAGCCCTGACTGGTAAGGTTATTTTTCAATTTCCCAAACATAAATTCATTTTAATTATACTTACTCAAACACCTTTTATTTACCCACTGTTCCATTAACACCTAATAACCAATATCTCATCTTCTCTTAATCCTCATCATGGCTATATTAGGTAGACCCTTAGTTGGCATCACAGATCCCTCGCTGGCATTGACATTGTGGAGCCAGAGCCCGGCGAGTTGCTAGGGGAGATGTACGTACGTGCCTGGAATTGGACGTTTGCTGTGGGCGCAACTAGTAGACGGGATTTGCAATAAGCCCCGTCCCTGCCCTGCCCTGCCCTGCCCAAAGGAATCGCAGTCGAAGGGAGCCTGCAGCGACACCCTAATTATGCAACTCTAAGCGGCAAGATGGCTACAAATTTGCGGTGTCTGTCACGCCGGGCTCGGATCATATTACGCATACGCCACGTGAGCCGCGGCCGGCCAGGGACTGAGATTCCGGGGGATTCGTATGAATGGCCGAGCCGAAGCAGAGGCCTGGTGGCAAGCAGCAGGTAAATGGAAATCGCTAAAAGCTAACCAGATTGCCACCGTAATTGGCCATAATGGTTCATTATTGCTGGCCAGCCACGAAAAAGGGAATGGAAATGAAAATGAAAGAAAAAAAAACGGGAAAACAGGATGAAAATCAATGGGAATAGAAATGCGAATGTAAGCGGGAGTCGGAAAAGAGGCAATGAAAATGGAAATGCGCTGCAAGCCTCGAAACATGGTTGCCTAGGTGAGGATTAGGCGGCCAGCTGCAGTTTAAATGAAAATGCCTTCAACATTTCCCAGGCCATTCGAAGCCATTGGAGCGTAACACTTGCCTGAAACTCATTCACAAATATATCGGGGCGAGGAAGGTGCCTTAAAGTGCCTTTAAGGTCGTCGCCAGCCGGCGAATATTTGCATAAATAATTCAGTCAGCATAAACAGGAAGAGGAAGCCCGAGCCAGAGTCCTGTCGACCTGCGCCTCTGGTAGTTTTCCGCCAAGGAGGAGGCGGGCTCTGCGAGTCCTGGTTTTTCCAGCTCCTTGCACTGCAGTTTCCGCCAGGTTGGAAAATTGCGGAAGCGAAAATGGGATATATATATAGAGAAGTATATTGCAGAAACTATGCAAATCGGTAGCTAAACGAGTGCCGGCATGTCCCCTCTATTTGTTTTATCTGCTGATTAATGTTATTTATTATTATGGAATGCGGGAGATCCTGTTCCAGTTTCTGTTCCTGTTCCTGTTCCTGTTCCTGTTTACCATGGCCATCGCCTGTCCGCTCCACTCAGGCTTCATTCTAATTACATTTTCATGCTTAAGCCCCCCCTGTCTGTCCGTCGAAAATGCTTGCAAAATGTTTTTATTAAATTTTCCACTTGGTCTTCCATTGATGCCGGAGCCGTAGATGGGAAGCAGGCGATGGAACGCCCATTTGTACGCCCACAATACATAAATTAAACGATATATCATGCTGACATCTTAAATATTGTTAAAAACTGTCACGTTTACGGTTTTCTTTGCTTACTCATTCAGTTGGCTCCAGCAGGGGCTTCACCTTCGCTCCAGTTCCGTGCCGTCTTGGATCTGTCGGAGCAAGGTCCTCCTCGCCCTCGTCCTGGCTTTGGCCGGAGGATTTTCGGTCCTGACAGTTAATGGACCATAAGAAATTCAATTAGAGACGTTATGCTGCCACATCCACCTCTCCACGGCCTCATCCTCGAGTCTGGGCCACTTGCAAAGCTGTTTTTGTTGCCGCTGCTCCTACGGCTGGCTCCCTTTGTGTGAGGCCCCCATTCTTCTTGTGGCATTATTTTTATTAATGATACTCTATGGCCCACTGTATTTGTCTGGTCGCATTACAAAGCCAAGCCGAAAAGAGGCCAGTCGGATGTCTGTCTGCTCGTCGCTCCATCGCAGCTCCATCGCTCCATCATTCAGATCAACAATGCCCGGAGCTGCGCCTGAATGGAAATTCCGTTTCAAAAAATAGACAGGCCGCGCAGCAAAGTATGCCATGAATGCGGAATAAATAAATGCAGAGATACGAGTACGTATGCGAGCGAAACTAATTAACCTCGGCGAAAAAAACACACCTAGCTGGGGTGATATTTATCACACGGCGAAGCATGGGAATCTAGGTGAAACAAGCACTCGGAAAAAATAATATAAAATAACAAAAAAGTCATGTTTAACATTTTTTAACAAGAAAATGTTGCTCATATTTTTCTTTATTTAATTTAGTTCGCTTTCCCGATGCAAAATCCTTTTAAGGGGCTTTGAATTTAGCAAAATAAATAATATTCAGTTTAGTTTGTTCCTTAGTTATTGTAACTTATAATCATTCTTCGAAAAAATTACCGATTGTAAATTATTGTATTTTTATATTTTTGAGCAATTTTCTCCTTCTCTTTGCTATTATATTGAGTGAAGTTGGCAGCGCTTCATCGAGATCTTATCGTGTTATCGATATATAATACTAAATACTAAATACAAGATTACATTACATAACAGTACTTTCATACTATATAGTATATCTAGTATATACTATAAATGCTAAATATAAAATACTATTGACAGAGGTATAAAAATAACCTCAAGGCTTTTTTGAATTACAAGGCATACAATATAAATTTAATATCATAAAAATGATTGTTTTTATGCAAAAATAATCCATGTTTTTCCCCGTGCAGGTATGTGAAACATTTCAGACACACACGCACATAAAGCGCACCTGCTAACTGACCGAGAAATCAAAGCCAACTGGCAATTGGCGAAACGTCAAGCGCTTTAATTAAGCTAAGCAGCGATAAGCTAAACGGCAAACAAAACTCTCAGCCCACAACCACCGCACCCCTGATCCGAGATCGCCTTCGAACGAACACCTGAACATTATCCTAGCAGGCGAGAGGCGAAAGGCGAAACACCTGAAAAGGCTGACTCACCTGGCGGCTTGTTTGCTTATTTGCCTTCGTGATTCCGATGGTGATTGTGCGCTGGCGTTTTGCCGGTTTCTTCGTCGCCGCCTTCATTAGCAGTCCTTCGCACCTTTCCCCGTGTGCGTGGGCGCTCATTTGCATAGCTCTCTTACTACTACTCTTACAGAGGGAAGTAATCCCCGAGAGCCCACCTGACACCCCACCGAAAGCCAACCCATCACACACGTTAATCAAGTGCTATCGACTTCAATCTGTGCATTTGTCTTTGAGCTTTATGCGGTCATAAGTTTCACGCAAGAAAAACCGCAGTTTTTCTGATATATCTGATTCATGAAAATAAACAAAGAAATGATAAGGGATAGAAAATTCCTTACTAAGTTTTAAGCTGAAAAGCCTATAAAAATACCCCCGAGTCGATCAAGATATGATTGAACTTATAAGAGGATATGAGCTCGAATGGCCATAATCCCGGTCAAGTGGAGTCCCATAATCTCTGCTCTCCACGCTTATTACGGTCCGCAATTATACGTCGTATTCGCGTTATTTTCGCCCGCCAACTTGAAAAGCTTCGCAAACATCAGCCGGCAGACAACAAATCGATCAATCGCTGCCACTTTGCCCACTCCGCTCCGCATTCGCAGCTTCGTTTTGATAGCTGCAAATTGGTTTTTCTACTTGATGCAACTGCAATGCGATACAAAAAAGAAAAAAAGGAAGAACTAGGAAAAAAAAATTAAACAGCGAGCGAAATAGCGGTGGAAAATGCCGAAGGAAAATGGCCAAGTTGAGTTGGTAAGAAACGCAGACAAGCCGAGGCATGAGCAAGGAGCCAGGAGCAGGAGCGAAGTCAGCGACAATGAATGCCATTTATAATGCAGTCGAGTTCTTAGTAGAAATATATAGAGCAATGCAACTGTAACTAGGTTTGATACGAATAAGGGAGTACCTAAAGTGGGTAAGACTTCAGAATAAAGACTTGGGAATTAGAGGGCAACGCAAGCTGTATCTGTGCCCTTGCTGAGGGGCCTTGTGTGCTTTTTTTCTAATCAATAAACAAAAAATATATAAATAAATAAATTTAAAGGAAATACAAAATCAAAATAAAGGCATTCAGAGATTACAGAAAATTTAATTTAGATATTTTAAACCTTTTAGGGAATTATTTAAAGGAATTTGGCAATATTCCACTTCATTTTCTTTTATTCAGCATGCTATCCTTCCCTTTAAAAAGACCACAACATTTGTATAAAATATTCAAGGCTATTCAATTACAGCCTTCATGTGTGTCAACGAAATTTGATTGATTGCTCCTAGTCCGGTGGTCGTCCATTTGAATGGAAAATACATTTTCCCAGCTAGTCGCAATCGGAATATACCCCTCACAACTCCGGAATGGGAGAGAGATCCTGAATGCTGCGCAGTGCAAACACTTCACACTTCACAGCATTGGCATTTCAATTATGGCCGAAAGCAAAGTAAACTACTTAGCGGAAAGTGGCAAACGAGCAGGAATGCCATGCTGCTCTGTCCCATTATTATTTGATAAATATGTATATGTAGGAGGAGTTTCCATCAATATTTATAAATTTATATTGTTGCAACGCCGCTGATTTCCAATTACAGCCGAGGCGAAACTATCCCCCGATGGCATTTCGCCATTGTTGCGGTCCAACCAACGTCGTTAGATTTGTTCAGTCAACTGCGAAGAAATTCGAATACTTCAATTAAACAAAATGTTCGATTCGATAAGCAGACCGGCACTGGCACCGGCACCGAACTTCCCATAATGTGGCTGTCGTAGCAGAAACCCAAAAGGAGAGGACTCATAAAAAAAGGAAGCAATATTTCTGGCAGTTCGCTGGTTAGTTGTGCCCTCGGATTTTACGCTACAATGGAATCAGTGCTTCGCTGAAAATGGAGCCACTCGTCCATCAATAATCCCTGGCGAGATTTTCTCTAAGCCTTCCCATTTTTTTATGCAGTCTAATGCCACTGCATTGTCCTTTAATTGGGAGTTAGAGGGGATTTATCATGAATATTTATAATATTAAAGGAGCTTTAAATCGGAAAATGGTTGATCTGGCCAGTTTTATCTACAAAATAAATTGTAAAAGGATCGTACGGGAATTACGGTAACAGGACTACTTTTATTTGCTATTCTTCTCAAGAAATATACTAAAACCTTTCTCAACGCTTCTCATACTTTGAACTTAGAGCCGTTCTCTGGGCTTCTCATACTTTTTACACAGAGCCTTTCTCTGCGCTTCTCATCCCTTTAAATTTATATTTTATGTTTATTTTTTAATAATATATTTTCATTAGGTAAACATTAATTAAATATATCATATATTTAATAACAGTTTACTTATAAGAATAGCTAATTTAAAAGTTACAGCTAACCATTGCTTAAGAATAATTATATTTCAAAGCCTTCTACAAAAGCGCATCCTTATTTGGTTGTTCAAATAGAACAAGTTCCTTTAGCAGACTGAAAATTGCTCTGCTTAAATTCTCCAACAATTAATAAACATCAACAGATGCCAGAACTGAAATATATTCCTTTGGCATCCCATATAATGCAGTCAGTTGCCGTTCTTCTTCCCCTCCTGAAAGTTGCAACCCAAATATGCACAACCACCTCCATCCCGCTCACTTTTCCAGCCCCGTGCCGCCCACCGCCCACATCCATTACATGTTTCCACTTAGTACATTTTCGCCAACTATTTCAATTTGCATAGGAAAACATTTAGCAGGCCAAAAGCCTTTGTAAGCTCCTTCAACTTAATTGTGTTTATTTGCACTAATGAAAGTTTAATGTTTGCCCCGTAATGTCCTGCCTTTCTTGGCAAAAAGGGGTAACCAAAGGTAGTTAAGTCGCCGCCGCGTTCAATTGTTTTCTGATTGACCAAAGGCATCATTAAGTTGCATGATTTTTTGTTTGTTAACAACTTTGGCCCTAGAGCTATCCCATGCAGATGACCACAAAATCCCTCGAAAGTGGAAAAAAGTTAACTTTGCTTCCGAGTAATTGCGCATAACTCCCGCTTATGGTGCTATGTGAAAAAAGTTTCGAGAGCTGAACAGCAGTTCCTACAAAAAAAAAATACTAACAAAGCTTCATTTATTTATTGTTCAAACGGGCATAGTTAGTTTTATGTTTTATATCCCCACAAAAAGTGTTCCGGAAAAAAATGCAACTCGTTTGGATCTTATTTAAAGATATTTATGTACTTGGACTTTACTAATTGAAAATAGTTGAATATTTATTATTTAAATTGAAAATATTACCTTAGTTTCTATAGCTTTATATAAGATTTTTATTTTATTTGAAGAGAACAATGTTTTATACTTAGTTATAAGAAAGGGAGCCAAATACAGTTATACTCTTTATCTTAAATAAAAGAAGTAATACTTAGGGTATCAACAATCAAGTAAGGAACACCTTAAATAATTGAAAACAATAAACCTGTTTCTGCAGAAATTCTCTTGGCTAAAATTCCTAAAACGGAATTATTCGAAGCATTTAAAATCCAAGTTTATCAAGTGATTGCTTCGATCTCAATTACTTTGCCATATTTCTGCCATTTGGGTGCCTGGAGAGCATTTGCCCAAAATCGAAATCCGATTTCACCTTTTGGCCAACAACTGGCAGCTTGCCGGAGGATATGGAAAAACTTGAAACTGTTGCAGATAAAAGGAAAAGTGAACAACAATTGCTGGAACTTTTAATGGCTGTCCATTTAAGCCAATTGAAGCCAGTCTGGACTGTTTGGCATTTATAATATGCCTTTGTGGAGCACAGAGCACGGAGCATGGAGCTCGAAGATGCCCCAGCGTTGGGGCATTGTGTAACCAAACCAAAATTGAAACCAGCAAGGCAGCAGCCACAAAGCAAGAATCAATTGAAATCAACATATGCGCCGAGTGGACGTGGCCGAGAGAGGGCAAAAATCATTGCTAGTGCAATTTCCAGCCCAGCCGCATGCAGACTCCTGTGGTAAATACGCAATTACCAAAGGCCCCCGATGCACCAGGTCCTGCTGCAGATCCTGCAATGGCAACTGCAACTGCAACGGCAACGGCAACGGCAACTGCTGCAGGAACAACTCCAGTTGCAAGCAGGACATGGACAGCGGAACTGGGGCATGCGGGCTTAATGCGCACTTGAATATTTCATTTTGCGACGGCACTAACTGGTCAACCGAGTGGCCCATAGACCATCCACCACTGGCCAGTGACCAGGACCTAGTATTGCGACTGGCCCCAGTACCGACGAACTGGGAGGGGCATAACAATGACAGCCAACAATGGCAACAAATAAGCCCAAAAATAAACAGGATCCCCGGCTAAACAAATAACAGTAAATAACAGCAGCAGCCACATGAACTGTGCCAGTAGTGTGTGCGGCAGACAATAGCTCATAAAATTACGTTTATGCGAAAGAAAATGGCTTTAATTAATATAAACTAAAATCTAGAAATGACTGGAATAAAAGCTTTTCTCTGCCAAGGCCTTGAAACATTAGATTTAATCTTCGAAATAAATTTACTGTATGATTTTATGAAATATTTTAATATATTTTTTGTTAAATATTACATATTAATGCTATTCCTATTTATATTTAAAATTTGTAGAACCTTATCTTAAAATTCAAAAGTAACTCGATTCCCCCGCAAGCTTATTGAGACTTTCCTTGTTCTTACATTAAAAAAAAAAAACATTTCATATTTATATTCATAAGTCATAAAATCTCTTACAAGTTTCTTGGGGTATCCCCTAAACCCTCAAATGCCAAAGTCATTTAATAAAGCCAAGCCACTCTGCTCATAAAAACGAACACCTGTTCTCCCGAAATTTATTACGCATACGCCCTGTTAGCCCCCTTCAAAAAACGGTGATGAATGCTCCAAGCTCAGCAGGACTTTAATTCAGGATTTCCCCTAGCCATCAGCTAATCCTTCGGATAAATGTGAACTCTCCGCGACGCATAAACACTCGCTTAGCACACCCTGGCCAAATGGTGCACTAATCGCCTGTGCATTGGCTGCCTCGTCCTTCGTGCCGGCAACATTTCCCTCCTATTCACATTGTTGGCCGGCTGGCCAAAGAACGAATAGAAAAAAAAGAACTTTGCATAAAAACGGGTGACTTTGTGTGTGTTAGCTTGGCCAGATACTGGGCCGAAATGGGTCAATGGAACTTTATAGCGAGCGAGAGAGCGAGAGCTGCAGACACCAATCTCCGCAGCCATCGCCATCGCCAGCTCCATGTAATCGTTGCAGCAAATAAATTTCAAACGCTGTCACATAAATTCGAATGTTCTGTTCTGCTGTCTTTTTCCCTTTTTTTTTTTTGGGAGCGCTGGACAACGTTGTAGCTAAAATTAAATTTGACTGCACATTGTTAATAGGTCTGCAATGTGCCCATAAATGCCCCATAAATTAGTCTGGGTCGCCGGAGCACTACCACTGCGATAGGGCTAATGAAATATGAGAAGAACAACAACCAAAGGAAGGGCCTATATTTTTTCATTGTTGGTTCATCCTTTTTTTTTTTTGACCTGCGGGTCGCAGCTGGAAAGTATGCAACGCCTAGGCTAGTTAATTACGAGCCTGCCACGCAAGGACCAGGGAGCGAACGAACGAAGGAGCCAACAAAGGAACATACACAAAGAAATCACTTACTGTCATAATCAAATTGGCCAACTCGGGCTAAAGTTTGGCATAACTTGAATGCGCTTATTAAATTTATTTGCCCTCAAAAAGACAAACTTTGACTACGTTTGGCCTGGCCCTTCGTCCTGAAATTGGCGACGTAGCCTCAAGTGCTTCCCCATCTTTTTGATACACTGGAAAAAGAAGTCCTTGAAATTAAATGGGAGTTTATCACACAGTCGATATTTTGAAAGTGGATAACTCGAAAGCTCTAGGGACTTTAAATCAATGGATGTGTACCTTTAAATAAATTATAGTAATATAAGCATTAAACCAAGCTTCGTGATATTTTTAATATGTAAAAGAATTGGCAGCATTTTTTATTGCCCAAATATCCTGATATTTACTTTACTTTTGTACCTTTTCTGCGTGTAGGCATAGACTGTGCTTGAGCCGAAAGTTGTGTTGGCAAAATTTAAGGTTATCCACCTGCAAAAATCAATAGGCCAAATGACAGAAGCCCCGGCAACATGAGGCAAATAAGCCTTGGGCCTTTAAATAAC
Source organism: Drosophila rufa (assembly GCA_018153105.1). Lineage (NCBI taxonomy): Eukaryota > Metazoa > Arthropoda > Insecta > Diptera > Drosophilidae > Drosophila > Drosophila rufa. Next base: position 9,455,701 of record JAECXS010000002.1, read on the forward strand.
AGTTCTACCCTGCTGACTTTCGTCAGGTTCGTTTCGTGCATATGGGCGGGTGGCAAGTATATACATAGACGTGTGCTCCATGGAGAAAATAGGGGGCTTTTTCCGGGAGAGTGAGAGAGTAAAAGTCGAAAGCCAGGGCAAGGCAAAAGTTTGCCAACTCTATCATTATTTGTGCAATTTCAGCTTAGTGCGGGATATTTGCAGAGACGACGTCTGGCTTGATTTGCCTGCTATTTCTGTTTTAATTATGCCAACTAAACATCGTACAGTGGAGCCTCGGGGAAAGGAGCAGGAGCAGAAGGATTTTACAAATGTTTTTGACGAGATAACACACTGTACTTGCCAGCACCTGACAATCCTGGGCGTTGTCACTGTCTGCCAGCTCGCTGAATTTGTAATATTTGTAATAAACTGATTTAATTACTTGACAAGCACGTGTCTACACACCGATTGTACACAATTAGAGACAATTGAATGCATATATTAAAATTAATTGACTTGATTGAAATTCCGAATATTCATTGACTAGGCGAAGCGTGGCGAGTGAGAAGAAGTCGTCCTTTTGTCACCTTCGCTATTGATTGATTGACGACAACTGGCACTTGGGCTAATTTATATTTAATTCAATTTTTAATATAACTAATTTGAAATTCAGTTCAAAAATTGCCATGAGGTGTTGTCATAATATTTTCACTTTGCATAATTGCCGGAGAGTTCAGAGAAGGTAATCATGGGTTTAGGCCCTCAACCTTTGACTCCCTGCTAATTCAATTAGCTTGCTAATTTTGCATTATTGCTCCTGCCAAAAGCAATCGCAGGGACAATAGAGTTTTATGCCAACCAAACCAAAACTATTTAATTTAATTGTTTGCATATTTGAATTTGCGGTCAGTTGGCTAAAAAGCCAACTGGCTGAATAAGTAATATCCGAATGGCCTTTTTTGTTGTCTATTATTCGCCTGGAAACGCCCCAGGGAAACAAAATCCAATAAAGTACAACTGATACAAACTCCGAATTAATTAAAAATATATTTATTTGTGTGGCAGGAGTTCTTTTGCAGGTGAGTCCAATCAAGGCCTAGAAGCACATATTAAATTCAAGGAAGTTAAGGTAACAAGTCAACGGAAATGCTTGTCATTACTCTGTATAAATGATGCATTTCATTTTATTTCAGTGCCAATAATTTATAGCAAATAAAATGCTGCCAAATTGGTTTTATTGAATTTTAAAAATAATGGAATTACGTTAATTAATGCATTTCCCACCGCTTCCGCGCCCATTTAAAGAGTTACTGTTAGGGTAACATGGAAATCAACAAGTTTTCCCCATATGTGCTAAACACATTTTCCGTTTTCCGAATATGAGACAAGCATTTGCGTCATATTATGAATATTACGTGTATTTTAAATAAAATAAAACTCACACACGCACACACAGGGGAAGCTGTGATAATGGAGCGGCGCTTATGCAAATTTTCTAGTTTCGCTTGTTTTCCGAAAACTTACCCCCGCACACACACACACATACATGTATAAATACATATATATATATACATATAGGAGGAGACACTAATGCAAACATTTGCCGCCTTTTAGCAGCATAATTTTCACATATGTATGTAGGCGGAGTACAAAAGAAACGCGTGTGATTATGTTTCGGATGCGTTGCAAAATGACATCCTGTCACATTTCCCCACCGCTGTGCGTGTGAGGGGGACTGACACTCCTCCCTTTGGGTGTGTGACTGTGGGTGTGTGTGTGCCAGCATCCGGCGCCAGTTCCACGTGTTCGTGTGGGTGCGTGACTCCCAACTGTCAGGCCCGTCGATCCGTGCGTCCTTGCCTCCCTGCGTCCCCTGCCACGTCACTCCCCCGGCTGAGGGGAAACGGCAACAGCTGCTCGACAATCGCACGTTTTATTTAAATTTCACGCACCCATACTTGAGGAAAATAAAAAACCAGCACAGTGGGCTGAAATGCTGGGAAATTGGGCCAAACAATATGATCAAGGATTTTTACCTAAAGCTTTATGTAATATTTAATATTTATGGCAAAGATTAAGGCTGCTATCTGCTCTCAATTGGATGCTTTTAAATTTTAATTGAATACACTATTAAATAATAATTTATTTAACATTGTAAATGCAACGACACATGGAAATCAAAATAAACAGAAATTATTAATAATTTATTAAATATAATAAAAATATTTTACATTGACTTAAAATCTATTTTCCTCAATTGTTTGACAAATAGTTTTGTGAATTGAATATTAAACTAAGGTCAAATAATTCTTGTAACATTTAAAATGTATATTTATCTTACTTATATCACATATATCCTTATTCTTTTAATTTTTGGTCATTTGTTTTTTATATTTAACTAATTTTAGTACTTTCTCTCTCGTTTATTTAAATTTTGTAAGTTAATTTCAGTAGAAGACATCCTGACATAATATTAAAATAGACATTTCCAGTTAGACTGATGCTTGAACGGATTAATGTCAAGGTATCCGTGGAAATCTTCTTTTATATAATATGAAATATAATAAATTAATTTAAAATTTTATTAATAATACTTATTTAAGCATTTTGAATATAAAACTTCGACCACCGTGCAATGAGGCAGGTTAAATGAACAAATTTGCCCCGCACACGCCCTTCGTCCAGCCGGAAATTTCTTTCATCACACGGCGACACAGACACACACATGCTCACCGGCTGGAGTTTTATACACATTTAATGAGACAATATTGAAATTAACATTATTTTTTATGATTTTGATTTTATAAGTAGGCACTTTGGGCTGTCATAAAAGGGCCGGAAAACGGATGCACAGGATGTCGGGATGTGCGCGTACATATACACGTATTTATAGCCGGTCTTTTGGAAAATAAGGGAAATAATAAAACGGCGAAATGGCCCAGAGACCGAGAGACCGAGAAAGTGAGAGCTCTGGCTAATCCCGAACAAGATTGTCTGGCAGCTTCCTAGGCCTAAGATTCTAATAAAACCGTAAGCTGTGAAATGAATGGTCGCTCGGTCTTTGGCGTATGAGTAATACTCCATCAATTTGTCCCGCTCAGATTATAATTCCCCTAATAAAGTCATGCATCAATTTAAATCAACTTGCTGGGGGGATCAGCATGCACACAGGACACCTCCCCGAACGGACATAAATTATATGCATAAAATTTTAATGCGACCTGCCATGGCCAGGACTCGACTCAGTGTGGCAATTTGGCTAAGTAGTGGCAAAGGCCGCAGCCCGGCCTTTGTGCCGAACCGCAAACTGCCAACAATTGGCTGCATATTAACTGGGATTCGTTACTGTAAATATATCGCACCGGAAATATGCACATAAATTTACACAAAATATATACACGTACCGATATATTATATTTGCATAGAAACGCAGCAGCAGCGGCCGAATTTTGTAAATTAAATTAATTGGTTTGGCTGCAGGTTGTCAATAGTTACGTGAGGCTCCACCCAGGCGAACGATTTCAAAGTGGCTTAAAGCCTTAAATGCAATTATTGTAATTAGGCCGCATCAAAGTTAATTAAATTTCCGTTTATGAAACTCGATTGGATGTGAAATTACATCGGAAATGGGAAAAGTGTATGACCAGCCAGCGCCTCAATCGGGCCAATTAATGTGACAAAATATGGATGTAATCTTTGGACTGCCTGGAAAATGTAATTTACTCGGCCTTACAGGTATAGTAATAATTTTAAAATAAAGCCAATAAATCACTGCTTCATGGGTTAAATTAATAAAATAATCAATGGCCTGGATTACCCTTTAGTAAACTCACTTAATTTCCCCCAAGTATCCTTTCTCGATTTCTATTATTTCCAAGGGAGCTTTCGAGGAACATCTGTGAAGCGCCCACATATATGAGATTTTCTATAAGCACATTGCTGTGGAAAAACTTTCCGCACCATGCTGCGGCTTTTGCGGGGGAAAATCCTGTAGAAAATTCAATGACATTGCTGCAAGGACGACGCCACGCACTCACGTTCTCATAAATGTAATGCAATTTCGAGTTGAACTTTATTTAATTGAGTATTTCGGTGTTAAGGTTGTCCCCGCCACAGACTCTCCCAGGGATTCCGGGCTTGGAAGCTTGGAGCAGAGCAGACATGTCAGTGGTGTTATGAGAATAGTTGGAGCAGCTTTGTCGAAGTTTGCGTTTAATTTCGAGCTGCGACGACATCAGAGCTTAAAAGTCGCCCGGAAAGGCAGCAATCCCACATCCACATTTTATGCTGAAGCCGAACCGTATGTAATTTGCTCGAGTCTATGTCATGTATTAATCTATTCTATTCTTTCGATTGGATTCTCCGCTGAAGCCGAAAAGTGTTCCATTATTATGGCAATTGGTATTCCGTGGCGGAAGTCGACTGACTGCAAGGGGGATTGCAAGTGCATCAGTGTGTAATGTTGGCCATAAATAGCCGGAGCAACTTGTGGTGGGGCCATAAAAAATGCTCAACAATAAATAAGAAATAACAAGTGAGAGGGTCTTGGATTAAAGTTAAGACTATCAGATGACCTTTCTTGTAGTTTTGTAGCAAAATGTTTGCCTTTCTATAAGATGAATAGGAACATCGATGTTTGCAATTAAAAATATCGATAATTTTCTACCAGATATCGTTGTTTCTCCACCTAGAGGTGGATTTGTTTAATAATTTAAAAATGTAAATAAAAACTAAAGTTTATTCTTCTGCCTTTCGCCTAAAATATGTTCTATAGGATCTTAACTATGGTTACAGCATAAGAATGGCTTTAATATGTATACTTATCGAAATTGCTTCGATTTTAAATATCGATATATTCATTAAAATATTTTTCTGTTATATCAATATTTACTAAGATATTTGTTAATCGAAAAAGAAACTCTTATATTTTGAATCCTTATGCTTTTAAGTTCTAGAGTAAATGGTTTTCCTTGAACACATTTCTTAAATCAAATTATCAAGCTTATCGATATATTGTAGATATATTTAGATATTCGTAAATCAAAAAAAGTAACTTGTATATGTGGAAACATAATGTGTTTAAGTTCTAGAATGAATTTAGAATACATTTATATTTCTTAAGAATATTATTTAAATCAAGTTTTCTCCGTATTGATATTTTTTTAATCTATCCGAATTTCCTTTTCGATAAAAGTCATTAAAATACAACATTTTCTTACCTTTCTTCAAGATAGAGTTAGTTAAGGTCTTCCTTTTATTTAAATAACTCCATTTAAGTCACAGAAACCAAGCTATATAAGCTGCTGGATCCACACTAGAATATAACTAACAACTTAATCCTAATAGCTACCACTTTCTTAATTTTTACTCGATCTAAACATACCCTTTTTGTGCTCTGAAAAACGTGACATACCCCAAGGCGCTCCACACATGAGTTTATTATGCTGTACAAGGCATTATCTTCACATGCGCCCCGCCCATGTGTTTGGGTGCAGTGGAGCGGCGTTTTATTTATGCTCATAATGCTGCGCAATGAATAATTATGCAAATGGGCCCGGCTTATGGTCAAGGCGCCTGGGCTGTCTCCATGTAAACTAGTTGCTTGCCAGAGAGCCCAGCAACAAATTGCAAGACTCTGCACAATTTGTGGCTAGAAACAAGGAGGATGTGGAATCTTGTCAGTTTCCAGGACAAATTCTCAAACGTCAACTAGCAAGAAAAATAATTATCAACAGTGGGTATAAAAATCAAAAAAGAAAAAAAACACAAAGGAAAAAGTTAAACTTCCTTGCGCCTGGTAAACTTTTGTTGGGGAATAACTTGCCCACTCCTGGGGAAAACACATCCCTTGGCTACTTTCCCCGCAGAAAGGAACCCAACTTATAAAGCTTATAAAACTTGGGGGCCAAGTCTGGGCCGGATCAAAGCTTAATCGCTGGCCGCTTTATAAATCAAATCTGGGAATCAAAACAAAAACTTTTCGCCCCGGACGACAAGTCGAAAGATTTCAAATATGTATTTGAGCTGCTGCATAATATTTATTATCTCACAGCTGTTGACTGGCGAATAAATCAATATCGTATTAACTGCTTAGGCGGACCGACGAAACTTTTGCCTAAATACCCGGAGCCCGGGGCACATAAATAACGAGAATGTCAAAAACTTTTCGGCCCCTCAGCTGCGTCGTCCTGGGCGTCCTGCTCGTCCTGCTCGTCCTGCTTCCCGGCGGAGTTTCTGTTTTTCCGGGAGCCGGACATCGAGCGCCTGTCACCAGCACCGCTCCTTCGGCTGATGTTTCGCCAATTACTCTCGATTAACTCAAGACATTTGCGGTGAAGTGCACTGAAATTAATTAAATAAAAACTCCGCCCCTCGCCCTGATTGATTAATGGTGCATGCGAGTTTTAATTGAAAAATCTGCAGTCGATTAATGAACAAAAGATGCAATCAAAGTTTCTTCTTATTCTTCCTCACTGACGCGTCTGAAACTTCAGCCAGAAGCCATTCCTTGGCTTCAGCCCGTGACCCACAATGTCCTCTAGCATATTTCTGGTGGTCCTTTCAGCCGGCAATAGCTTGAAGTTCAGCAGGAGCTGGTACAGCAGCGACTTGATCTCCATCAGGGCCATTCGATTGCCAATGCAATTGCGGGGACCCACGCCAAAGGTAAGGAATGTGGAGTTCTTGAGCTCATCCCTGCGTTCCTCGGCGAATCGCTCGGGATCAAAGGTCTCTGGATCCGGAAAGATACTGGGGTCATGGTGCAGCGAGAAGATGGGTATCTGCAGGACATCCCCCTTCCGGGCGGAGAACAGCTTCACCCCGTTCTCATCACACAAATCGATGTCCTCGCTGCACTCTCGGTCCGTGGAAATAGCCGGTGGCCACTTGCGCAAACCCTCCATCACCACCATGTCCAGGTACCGCATCTTGGTCAGCTGCTCATAGGTCAGAGGCTGGCCATTTAGCTCCTGATCTACGGACAGGATCTCCGCGTACAACCTATCCTGCACTTCGCCATTGAGGCAGAGCTCGTAGGTGATGAAGCACAGGGACGAGGAGATGATCTCGAAGCCGGCAAAGAAGAACAGCAGGCACTGGGCCAAGAGGTCATCGTCTGTGAACTCCTTACAGTACCGGGTATCCTTGGTGTGATCCTTGAGCTCGGCATGCCTCTGCTCCTTGGCCTCCATGAGCAGGTGAATCATGTCGGGTCTGATCACATTGTGCTCCTTTCGGTACTTCATCGCCACCTTGACCAGGCTGGTAAAGTAATCTGTTTTGGCGGTGTCTAGCACCTGGAGGCGAAGGAGCTGGAAAGAGAGCATAATTATAATTTAATCCTATTATTATTATAAGAAGTTAAGATAAGATTAAGATATTTTATATTTTAACACAGAAAGCTTTGGTTATAGGGTATTTCATGGTCAACTAGTTAGCCTATATACTAACTCAAAAATATCATAAGAAAAATGTTTTAAAAATCATGTTCTGTATGAAATAACTTAAAAAGTAACTTGAATTTCTTCATTTGAATTTCTTAATCAAAATGTATAAAAATAAGCCCAATCGCAGAAAATCGATAACGAAACAATGGTGAAAATGTCAATACGAATCCCGTATCGGCGTGAAAATCTCCCGAGAGATGCGTGTGACACCCGGGGCACCCCACAAGCCATACGGAATACACACCTTCATTAGCCGGGGAACCAGGGCGTAGAGAACGGCCTTGACCACCGACCAGGCGCTGACCGCCGACAAAGATTGGCCGATGCGGAAGAACTCGTTATCTTTGCGCCTGAACGAGTTGACGCTGAGCCCGAAGGCGACCGTGGCAATCACATCGTTGGCGAAGCGCGTAAAGTAATCCTTCATTTCCAGGTCGATGCCCGCGGCGCCAATGTCCTGCTCCCGTATGTAGAGGACGCCCTCAGTGCTGCAGGCATGGATCAGGTCGTACATGACCCGCATCTTGCTGCCGGTGAAGGCGGGCGTCAATATATTCCGCATCTCCCGCCAGCGGCCGTCCTTCAGCGAAATGAGACTCTTGGAGAGAATCGATTCCTGCATATTGTTGTGCATCTGATTGTGGTTGACAAAGTGATCGAACTCCTTGATGCCAATCAGCTTGATGAGCTCCGGATCGCGAACAAAGAAGTAGGGATCCCGCAGGGCATAGATGCCATAAACCGGCGCACCGGAGTACTTCAAATGCAACTCGATCATCTGCTTCAACACCGGCTGTCCACCGAGCAAGCTACGGATGGGTATATTCCCAATTAAGGGCCAGGGCTTCTCGTGGGACACGCCCCTCTCCCGGAACACATCGTATTTGGCCACCGACCACTTATAGAGCAATCCGAGCAGCACAATAACCAGAGCGAATACTACGATCCACTGATCCATTATGTCATAGACACAAACTTAATTGGACTGCACAAGTCGAGAGGCGGAAAACAACTGATTGTTCAGAGAGAGATATTCCCCCGAAAAGCTACCCAAAGCTTTAAATTAAAGCTTTTCCTATCTGATCACTCACAGGTTGTTTGTTCTGTATTATCTTAAATCGATAAGCCCTATCTACGATATATATACGCTAATTACACTATCTTTATTTAATGTGTGCAGCAAACACATTAGCCAGATTGATTTCGATATAATCGATTTGATTGCAATAGAAATTGAAGCACTCATGCTGGTATCCTAATTTGTTAAATGAAAAATAAATGGAAGCCAGGATAACTGACCCCCTCCTCCTCTGTTTATAATTTACAAGGGAATCAATATCTGGCCCCTCAAATGCAGCAAATAAATCTGCATTTTCAATGGCAAAAATATTGCAAAATCATCAGCAACTTAGGAAAAAATTACAACCAAATGAGAACCTGCTGGGAGTCCATGCAAGACGTGTGCAAATGAAAAATAAAAGCCAGACACAGTTGGACTTTAATACCCTAATATCAATAAAGGATATTGTAGAGATTTATGTACATTGATTTTGTATATTTATGATTTAAAAAAAAATTAATTATATTTACAAACATAGAAAGGTTTATCTTAGAATTAAATTAATTCAATTCAAAATATACCTTCAAAACTACCCTACCTTCGCAAGAGTATTAAAAACCCAAGGGTTTCCCTCTCAGCTAACCCTATAAAAGGCCTGAGCCCAAGTAGAATTCCTTAGAATTTCATAAGACACCGCAGCCATGTTCGAGGACATTCAGTTGATTTACATGAACATTCGGATCCTGCGCTTCTGGGCCCTGCTCTACGACGATAATGTGAAGAAGTATCTGTGCATTGGCCTGACCACCTTCCACATCTTCACCCAACTGGTCTACATGATCAGCACCACCGAGGGTCTCATCGGGATAATCCGCAACTCTTATATGCTCGTCCTGTGGATTAATACGGTCCTGCGGGCCTTCCTTCTACTGCTCGACCACGACAGCTACGTGGCCTTAATCGACAACCTGTCCGCGGCCTATTACGATCTGGTGAATCTCAGGGATGGCTACATAACCCGGGAGTTGGACCAGCTGAACCGGGTTGGCCAACTGATGGCCAGGGGGAATCTGTTCTTCGGGCTGCTCACCTGCGTGGGCTTCGGCCTATATCCCCTGTCCTCCAGCGAAAGAGGTATTTAGTCTACATTTTTGAATAATATTTATATTGCATTTTCATAATTTTTTTTACAGTTCTCCCATTTGGCAGCAGGATTCCTGGCATCAATGAGTACGAGACCCCTTACTACCAGCTCTGGTACATCTTCCAGATGTTAATCACCCCCATGGGCTGCTGCATGTACATTCCCTATACCAGCCTGATAGTGGCCCTGATCATGTTCGGAATCGTGCGGTGCAAGGCTCTGCAGCATCGCCTCCGGCGGGTGGCCGCCCTTCATCCATATGGAGAGCGGGATAATCGCAGATTGGCGGAGGAGATTGTCAACTGCATTCGCTATCAGCAGAGCATTATCGAGTATATGGATCACATCAATGAGCTGACCACGATGATTTTTCTATTCGAGCTGCTGGCCTTTTCGGCTCTGCTCTGTGCGCTGCTCTTCCTGCTAATTATCGTGAGTTTATATAGCTTAGATAGCTGAGAAAATCTTTATGATAACATATCGGAAATATCGTATCGGAAATGAAAGTTGATATATCGAAACATATCGGTTATAGTGTCCCAATATCGATAACTGGTACTCCATTAGCAAAAAAAATATCTACATTAATTCACATAACATACAACGTTATTTAGAAATATTCAAGCACTCGTTCTTTGATATAATGAACGATGTTCGATATATCACAAAAATATCGGCATATCACAAATATTATTTCCTTAACAAATATCGATAAATTTATATATAATTTTCATAGGTAAGCGGCACCGGCCAGATAATCATCGTTTGCATGTACATAAACATGATCCTGGCCCAAATCCTGGCCCTTTACTGGTATGCCAACGAGCTGAGGGAACAGAATCTGGCAGTGGCCACTGCAGCCTACGAGACGGAGTGGTTCACATTCGAAATTCATGTTCGCAAAAACATACTTTTTATGATGATGAGGGCTCAAAGGCCGGCATCGGTGAACTCTAAAACTATTTAATCCCAAAGTAATATTAACAGAAGTATTTACAGATTCTCTTGGGCAACATACGTCCGATTACCCTGGAGCTCTTTCAGAATCTCCTCAACACAACTTATACGTTTTTCACGGTCCTGAAACGGGTTTATGGCTAAACCCAAAATGGAACGAGGAAATATTATGCACTTTTTAAATACTTTAAGCACGACATATGGCACAGCTCTCACGATTCTCTTTTAACGCAAAACTCTGGACACAATCGAGCACATTTTACAATTGAATAAATCATTTTATCAACAGAAAAATATAGTTTTTTTTGTTCAACTAAATTTAGCCAAAATTGCTAGATATTTTCGCATGTATTTTTTTCACGTTGCGAACCATTTGCGGTTGCTGAGTATTTCACGCTGCGCTTGCCACTTTTTCAGCGCTAAAAAAATGCATAAAACTAAAATCAAATACAACAAAAAAACACAAAAAAAAACCGAGCGCGAAGGTGTGGCAAGTGCGCGATAAAAAAATTTGTTTGCTGAAGTTGTCAACGAACTTTTTTGCGACCGCTGACTTTGACTGGCAGTCGCGTAGGTGCGAAAACAGCGAGTCTGCAGGATGCAGCCCCCAGCAGGCAGGTGCCAGAAGCAAGCACCAAAGGAGCGGGGGAAGAACACATTTCAATTTGCCAGAGTTGCGGAGGAGGAGGGGAGCCGCAGCGAATCAGGTTCATTATAATAATGGCAATGGAATTAAAGTGCAATTCAACTTGGATTTTCTATTGTCAAACAAATAGTTTAAATACATAAAGAGAAAGAAACTTGACAAAAAAACAATCACAATGAAATCATAATTAATGGAAAAACCTCTAGATTATTTCAATTTTATTTGAAATGTAATTTAATTAGCTGCATTTTTTAATGCTACTCATTAATGATTTCTTTGGACAGCAACCACAAAAAATGTTATTATTTGCACAACTTATCAGCTTATTCCTAATTGTATTTTCCTAACAAATAATTTCCCATTTATTGACATATTTAATGGCCATGATAATAATATAAGTATGTAAAAAAAAAGAATGAGAAAAAATATGCCACGGTCAAAGCGGAAATTAATTAAAAAATGCATATAACTGTTAACATCTATAGTCATGACAAATTTTTTTTTGGCCATATGGCCAGATATATTTGTAATATGGATCAATTTATATTTAGAGCCTTATCTGATCTGTCAAACAAGTAAGAAAGCTACACTCGATGGTGCTCTACCTTTAGATATTTTGTGCTTTAAATTAATAGATTAAATAAATTAATTCAGTGGCACGCCTAGTTTTAAGACGCTCCAAGACTTCAAAAATACAAGTTCTAATTAAAAGTTTAATTTTTTATCGCCCCAGGTCGAAACCACGGTTCGAGCCTTATCTACCAGAGGAGAGTATGAGTGTGGACGAAATATAATCAGACTGTTGAGACTTTATTGCCCAACTTTCTACCGAAAAATCTCTCTTTCTTTCTCTTAACTACCAAGTAAAAAAATTATTAAGAAACTACAATGTTTCATCTAAAAATCATAACCTACAATTTGTGGTCTAAAAGGGTAAAGTCAAGGCAACCAACAGAATTGTAATCGACTTACTCATTATTTTCATAATTTAGACACTATATTGCAACATATTAACCTGTTTTATTTAGTAACAAAATTGTCTGACAATATCACCACAAATACGAGTATATTACTACTTGGAAATCTTCTCCACATTTAGGTGAATGCCATTCAGGGCGGACAGCAGGATGCTCTTAACATTGATCTTAATGGGTATCTCCGTCTGGGGGGCAACACTGAACTTATATGCCCGGATGAGGTAGGCCAATCCCACGCAGCTCTGCATCAGTCCAAATCGCAGTCCAATGCAGTTTCGGGGACCCTCGCCGAACGGTAGCCAGGTGCACGAGGGCCTGGCAGCGATGGCCTCCTCTGTGAAGCGCTCCGGCTGAAATTTCTCCGGCTCCGGATAAATATCCGGATCATAGTGAATGCCCAGGGCCGGGATCACAACAATAGTGCCCTTGGCAATGAAATACTTGGGATCCTCGGGCGAGAAGTCCGTCTCAGTCATACGCGTCAGATGTGCCAGAACCGGGTACTTGCGAAGGGTTTCTGAAAGGAAATGTAGATTTAAGTAAAGGTTATATTTTAGGTAATCCCTAACTCACCCATTACGACCTGCTCCAGATACTTCATCTCCTTGATGCCCTCGTAGGTGAACTCGTTGTTGTGCTTGGCCAGCACACTGTTGATCTCAGTCCGGAGCTTGTCCTGCACATCCTGGGTGCGTGCGAGCTCGTACAGGGCGAAGCCCATGGTTGTGGAGCTCGTCTCGAACCCGGCCACAAAGAAGATGAAGGCCTGGGCCAGCAGTTCGTTGAAGGAGAGGCCATCCTCCTTATTGCCGGCCTGCTCCTTCTGGTACATCTCGATCAGACTGTCCATGAAGTCGTTGCGCTTCTCCTTGGTCTTTAGCCTGTAGTCGATGGTATCCCTGACGATCTTGGTGTAGAAGTCCTCCACATCCTTTACGTTCAGTTTCAGCCCAAGGCGTCGCGACAACTTGGGGAAGCCGAAGAGGAATATATCCAGGAATCCTCCGTAGGCATGCTCCGTGATGGCCCGCTTGCCCACCGTCACGAAATCCGCCTTGGGATCGTGCAAACTATTGCAATCGAGTCCGAAGGCACAGTTGCCGATTACGTCGGCGGTGTAGCGTGCCACCAGATCGACGACCTCCAGCACCTGACCCTGGCTGGAGGCGGAGCTGATCTTGCCGCGGAAGACCTTCTCCATTTCCTCGCCCACCTTGACGACGATGGGGAACATGTGCTTCATTTTGCCCGACGTAAAGGTGGGCGTGAGCTTGTGCCGCAGGTGACGCCACTTCTGCCCCTCAATGCTGAACAGCGTGGCCGAAAGCGGATCATCGATCTCGTTGTAGAAGACACCGCGGTTCTCGAAGTGATTAAAGTCCTTGATCATCACGCGCTTCACCAGCTCCAGATCGGTGATAACGGCAGTGCGGGTAAAGAAGAAGAAGAAGCCGGCAAAGGGGTAGTCCGAGTTCTTGTACTTTATGTAGTAGTCCCGGAAGATCTTGGCGATGTGTCGCGTCTTCATCCAGTCCTTGATGTTGCCGTAAAACGGATGGGGCACATCGTGCGGAATGCCCCGCCGCTGCCAGTAGCCAAGACGTCGCCGGGCGGCGAACAAAAGCAGCGACGCCACAATGGCGATCAGCGTGAGTACCAGCGACATTTCTCCACAGCGGTTAGCTCTGAACTGAGGCCCAGAGTCGTTAACTACGACGTTTATAGACGGAACCCGCTCTCTTTCGCTCTGCGAAAACCGAAATGTGATTTCTGATACGAGTTATCTTGCGAAACTCGTTAATTTCGGGCTGGTGCTCTCTGGCAAACAACTTGTCTTCTAAATAAATAAACAACTCAAGCTAATTGTGAGGCCTAAACTTAATAAGTAATAAGACATATAATATAAGAGAACACGATCTATCCGAAGAGAATGTTTGCACAGAGAGAGCTTGTAATAAACAAAACAAATTACGTAATCGTCTTCACACACTAAAACAGATCCAATTAAAATTTTGGATTTTATTGTGTGTTCCATGAAGCGTAATCAAGTTTAATACTTATTCTCAGCTTCCACACGCAAAAGGCAATCATATTCCACATATTCATGTGTTTGGAAGATCGCCATGAAACATGATGTAAAATGATCAAAACAATGGACTGAATGCCGAAATTTCGGACTTAAAAAATAATTCACAAAAGGTGTTACTAAATAAAGCACTCCCCTGGTGAAATACGGCTTTCCCGAATGTTTTCCCATGACAATCTGTGTTCGTACCTTTATACTTATAGATAGCGCCGTAGCCAAGCAAGAAATAATCAAATAACTAGCACTGAAACCTCGATTAGTTATATCAACAGGTCAGAGCCTTATCAAAGATAGCCTTACCACAACGTAGATTGATAAAAAAGTGTATTATAATATGTATACAATCGAGTAAAAATGTACAATAGAACACTATCTCCTGACTTGGCTCAGCTCTTGGACCTTCAGGTATATGCCATTGGCAGGGCACAGCAGAATATTCGACTTCACAAACTCGATTTTGGACTCAGTCCGCGGACAGACGCTGAAGTGAAAGCTCCTGAGCAGGTTCACCAGGCCAATGGTCGTCTGCATCTTCCCGAATCTCATTCCGATGCAGTTCCGTGGTCCATCGCCGAAGGGCAGCCAGGAGGCGGTGGGGCGCTGGGCCAGCTGATCGGCCATAAAGCGTTCCGGTATAAACTTGTGCGGCTCGGGGTACAAGACTGGATCGTGATGGATGCCATAGACGGGGATCAGCAGCATCTGCCCGGGCTCAATGTAGAAGTGACGATCGCCCTTGGCGGCATACAGATGACGGGAGATCCGAGTGAGTTGCGGGAGTATGGGATACTTCCGAAGGGTTTCTGTAAGAAAGATATTGATTTATCAAAGGCAATTATATTATTTTTAATTAAGTTGTTGTATATAAAAGAATAATACTGACTACAGAGTATTTTTAAATGTGAAAATGGTGCATCAAGTCGAATCACTTGGCTTGGTTTTAAGGGAAACCTACTTACTAAAGTAAAATATTTAAACCAATTAACTCTGTAAACAATAGACTTCGGAGACTTATGGACTTATGTCTGACCCACCTGCTATGACCAGCTCCATGTAGCGCAGTTCCTGCATCGAGTCGTAGGTGAATTCACCCTGATGCAGCTGCAGTGCCTCGTCGATTTCCCGGCGTAGCCTCTCCTGCAGCTCCGGCTGTTTGGCCAACTCGTAGAGGGCGAATCCCAGGGTGGAAGCGGAGGTGTCGAAGCCCGCTGCAAAGAAGATGAACGCCTGGGCGGCCACCTCCTCGAGTGTGAGCTCTCCCCGCTGCTTCATCTCGATCAGCAGGTTCATGAAGTCATTCCTCACAATGCCCAGCTCCTCCCTTTGACGCACGGTTTCCCGGACAATGCCCACATAGAAGTCCGTGATATCCTGATGGATCTGGCACATGCGCAGCATCCTGGCCATATCGGGAAAGCTATCTATGAAGCCATCGATGAGCTTGCAGTGACGTCGCTCCGAAAAGGCTCTCCTTCCCATAACGGCGAACTCCGCCTCCGGATTCCTCAAACCATTGCAGTCCACGCCGAAGGCGCAGCGCCCAATGACGTCGGAGGTGTAGCGAGCCATCAGATCCGAGATTTCGAGGATGCCGCACATGGCATTGTCCGCCAGCTCGCCGCACACCTGTCCCAGCTCCTCGCCCACCTCACACACCGTGGGGAACATGTACTTCATCTTGGCGGAACTGAACGTGGGCGACATCTTCTGGCGCAACGGACGCCACTTGGGTCCATCGATGCGGAACAGGTGACCCGTCAGCGGGTCATCGCGCTCATTGTGGTACATGCCGCGATCCTCAAAGTTGGCAAAGTCCCGTATCAGAATCTGCTTGGCCAGTTCCAGGTCCAGAATCAGCACCACAGGTCGCATCATCATGAAAAAGCCCGCGAACGGGGCCCCACAATCCTTGAAGCGCTCGTACAGCGGCGTTATGATGTCAATGAAGTGCTTTGTCTTCCGGAAGCCCTCCATGTTGCCCACGGGAAAGTGGCCAAGAACATTGTTGATGCCGCGGCGGGACCAGTAGCTGAAGCGCGTGCGCACAAACCAAAAGGCCACGGCCAGGGCGATCAGGACGAGAGCCACCACATCCCGCATCTTCGCGCGGGGGTTTCACTTTCAACTAAACGAACGAACGAGCACTTTGCGCCAACGTCTCCGGTCCAAGTCTAGTCTAATCATCTGCAGCTCCAATGTAAACAAGCCCGCAGCCAGATAACCTCCGCGAAATCAAAGCCGCCTTTAAGTGAAACGATGTGGAATCGAGGCACGGATCTGAGAGCTTTAAGCTGCGTCCGGAGCAAGTGCAGGCGAAAGAGGGAAGCGGGAGAATAGTCTAGATCTTGACCCACAGAAAGCACTTTGTTCAATACCCTAGCAGTGGGTATTATAAATTTAGTCAGGAGATTGCGGCGCAATAATGGAGAAATATTCCACCTTATTAGGGGGAAATGATTTCTTAAAAATAAATAACATTTAATGAAGGTTTTCATAAGACTTTAGAAAAATTAGATTATAAATATGGAAGTTATCAAATAAAAAAGCTTAACCTTTTATCTATCTCTCTTGCACTCTCTTGCAACTAGTCGTAGATGTAGATGATTGCGCTGGCAACCCTGGCGGCAATACCTTAACTAAAACTGATTTCATGCACACAGCTTGCCATGCTTTTTTTGTCACCTTTTCGTATAAATAGCAGTCCCCCTTTCTTGGGTAGCTCATTAGTTTCTGTCCACCTGACTAGTCTGGTGGTCTTATCTTTAATTATTTTTATTATTACGACTTTATTTTTTTCTATGGTATATTCTTAATTTGGAGACTAGTCTGATGGTCTTGGATTTTCTTTTTTTAACATTACTACTTTATTTTCTTCTATGGTATTTTAATAAACTATCTCGTTTTTTCTTTCCTTTTAATGTTAGATAAGTTGCATAGGGCGGTGTAGGAATTCTATGTTTGCTTGGATCTAATCAGGAAAGCAAAGACAGGCATCGTAGACAGCCCAGTTTTGTTGTCAGACATTCTTTTTGCTTTTTTATTTTTTAATTAATTTGATTTTTTTTTTTTATACAATTATCGAAAGGGATTACAAGGCAGTTCTTGCAGAACATGTTTCTAAATTATGTGTCTAAAAGATAAGCTAATTAATTTGATTTTATTTTAATGTTGCGTGATTGTTTTTTTTTTTTTCTGCACAAAGTCGACCTAATTTGTTATACAATTATCTAAAGGGATTAAAATGCACTTCTTGCAATATATGTTTCTAGATTATTTGTCTTAATGCTAAGCTAATTAAGCTAATGGTGGTCTTGTCTTTACTTATTTTTATTAATACTACTTTATTTTCTTCTATGGATTTTTATTAATTTTTTTTTTTTCTTTTCTTTTAATACCAATGCAGTTTATGTGAAATTTGGATAAGTTGCATAGGGAGGTTTAGGAATTCGATGTTTGCTTGGATCTAATTAGTTTCTGACCTCCTGACTAGTCTGGTGGTCTTGGTTTTGCTTTTTTTTTAACATTACTTTATTTTCTTTTATGGTATGTTATTCAATTTTCTTGTTTCTTCTTTCCTTTTAATGACAATGCAGTTTATGTGAAATGTTGGATAAGTTGCATAGGGCGGTGTAGGAATTCTATGTTTGCTCGGATCTAATCAGGAAAGCAAAGACATATCAACATAATTTCTATAACTATCTTCTGAACCATTACATCTGAATATATGATTCCAAAAGATATGGTTTCCAAAACCTACCAGGGCTTTAGGCTGATTTAGTATACTTTCAAAACAGGTCTAGTATATCTTGCCGCATGCGACTCGGTCACACTGTACCTGAATTGTGCAATAGCGGTCGTTATTAGGTCTTTTTGGCCGATTTTATTAATTAAACTGAAGGAATGAGCGGGCGTAAAGTGGGGAGCTGGTTAACCCTAGGTGCCACCGCCCTGGGCGCTTTCTACCTGGGCTCCCAGGTGGAGCGGCAGAAGCACAACGACGGCTCCACCAGAAGTCATCCTCGCTTGCCGGGATTACCCACATTTGGAACCGTTTCGGCGGCCAGCTTGATTCCCGCCCAAGAGGGGAATGTGAGCTTGGCGGCGACACCGTCGCGGATTGGTCAGATCATGAAGTACGGCTTTCCCGGTCTGGATCACGTGCGCTCCCACTCGGACTATGTGCTGTCCTACGATCGCCGCAACCGAGTGCCCCACTGGGTGTTCGAGCACCTCACCGCTGAGTCTGTGGCCAAGAACGATGCCGTGGACCGGGCCAAGTGCGACTTCAAGCAGGACGAGAGCATACACCCGTTCTTCCGTTCGCAGAACACGGATTACCGGCGTTCTGGCTACGATCGAGGACACATGGCTGCCGCGGGTAACCACCGACTGCACCAGAAGCACTGCGAGGAGACCTTCTACCTGTCCAACATGGCGCCGCAGGTGGGGCAGGGCTTCAACCGCGACGCGTGGAACACCCTCGAGATGCACGTGCGCAAGCTGACCAAGACCTATGCCAATGTGTACGTCTGCACGGGTCCCCTGTACCTGCCGCACAAGGAGGACGACGGCAAGACGTACGTGAAGTACGAGGTCATCGGCTCCAACACGGTGGCCGTGCCCACGCACTTCTACAAGGTGGTTGTGGGCGAATCCGCCGACCACAAACTCCACATGGAGGCCTACGTGATGCCCAATCAAGTGATCAGCAACGACACCCCCATCAGCGTGTTCCAGGTGCCCCCGGAGACGGTGGAACGGTCGGCGGGATTGCTCTTCTTCGACCAGATCAACCGCAAGCAACTGGCCACCATCAATGGCAAGAAAGTCTAGTCGAGAACTTAGTTTGGTTTTAGTGTATTTGACCAGGGATAGCCCCTCGATTAATGTAATTTTTTTCCTTCTTTTCCAAAGAACTTGTGGATTAATAAAAGTAAACAAGTAATACAGATATACATAGAGATGAGGCGCTGCGCGGGTGTTGATCGTGAGGAGAGATAGCAAGGCGAGGGGATGTGAATCTGAAATCTGTCGGGTGCTGGCTGATGTGCGGTGTTAGTGGATCGAAGACTGCATCTGCATCTACATGCCGCCCTCGTTCTTGGAGCGCACGTCGTCGATCTTGAGTATCATCTTGACGAGCTGTGTTGAGAGCAGGATCTGCTGCTTCTTCGAGTGCAGCGACTCCACCACGTTGTGGCTCTTCATGTCCGAATCACCCGTCAGCATGCAGTCCACGCCCAGGCTGGGCTTCTTCTCAGCCACCTGGCTGGCCTTCAGCTCCGACAGAGTCTCGACTGGATGCAGGCCGCTGTTCTCGGCCAGGGCCAGAGGAATGCTCTCCAGGGCCACGGAGAAGGCGCGGAACGCGTACTGCTCCAGCGTCGACAGCTGGTCGGCCTCCTTGGCCACCGCCAGCGAGCAGCTGATCTCGGCCGCTCCCCCGCCGTACACGATGCGCGAGTCCTTGACCAGTGAGCGCACCACACAGATGGCGTCGTGGATGGAGCGCTTGGCCTCGGCGATGATCATCGCGTTGCCGCCGCGCAAGAAGATGGTCACGGCCTTGGAGTTCTTGCACTCCTCGATGACCAGCATCTTGTCCTTCGACGTGCCAAAGGCTGCAGGAAAATAAAACAAATTAAAACTTTCCTCCTAGAAAAAAACAGAGGTAAAAAGACACTCACCCATCTCCCGGACGAGACCGGCGCTGCCCAGCTTCTCAGGCGTAAGCTCCTCGAAGCGTGGCACAATGCGACCTCCGGTGGCGATGGCAATCAGTTCAATCTCCGGACCACCCACCCAGCGCACAGCTGGCAGCTCCTGCTGCAACAACAGATGGTTGGCCTCGTCGTCGAAGCCCCACTGGCAGATAGCCAGGGTGGCGCCGGCGTCCTTCACCTGCTTCACCATCTGGGTGAACTTCTCCTGCTCGTACTCGCGCAGCGCCCTGTAATCCTCCGCGGAGGTCACATCGAGCTTATGCTTGGTCTTGGGCTTCGGGGGCTCGAACGGGCAGGTAAGGATGGCCAGCTTGACGTTCTTCAGCTCCTTGGGCATCTGCGAGTGGCTGAGGGTCTTGTCCACAATGACGCCCTTCACCAGCATCGAGTCCTCCATGCGACCGCCGACCTTGGTCTCGATCTTGATGAGCTCGAAGTTCACGTCCTTCTTCTCGATGTCGGCCACATTCAGCACGGCATCCACAGCCATCTCGGCCATCTGACGGTGACACTTGTTCACGATCTTGCTGCCCAGCGTGGTCATGGCGATCTGAACCAGGGGCTCCTTGTTCTTCGGGTCCACGGGGAAGGGCTGGGCGATCGCATCCAACTGCTTAATGGCGCACTGGGCGGCCAACTCGAAGCCATCGGCGATACGAATGGGATGGATTCCCCTATCGATCAGTCCCTCTGCCTGCTCCAGCAGAGCTCCGGCCAAAACCACAACGCCGGTGGTTCCATCGCCGATCTCGTCGTCCTGCGACTGCGACAGCTGCACCATCAACTTGGCTATCTCGTGCTCCACCTCCATCAGCTTCATGATAGTGGCGCCGTCGTTGGTGACGGTCACATCGCCATCGGAGCTGACCATGATCTTGTCCAGACCCTTGGGACCCAGCGAGGTCTTCAGGGTGGAGGCAATCTGGCGAGCGGCCATAATGTGCGTCTGAGGGAGAGAGGAAAAGGTAATTATTGAGGGTTACGAAGAAAACTTACTAATAAGTAAATTAAAAAATGTTTATCCTATATCGGACTCCTCTATTCCCATGGGAAACATACGAATTTAAAGTCTGCATGCGAGTTTCCTTCTTGCTTTCCCTTAAAGTCAAGAATTTTTAAAGTGCGCGTGACTCAGCCGGCAATGCACAGCAAAACATCTGTGCGGCGTGTTAACCTCAAAACCGCCCAAGTGATGTCAGTTTTGTTTAATTTTATGCTGAACTATGCAGTTAAGGAATAAACACTAATTTAAGGTCCCAGCTTACTCCTCGGATAGGATGTATTCAATATATCCATACTAATTAATTACTCCCAGCCAGTTCTAGGCCGGCTGCGCCGAACATCTGGAACATTCCACAGACTATGCGTCATTGCTAGGGCCCACAGCGGGCAGTTGCTTCAAAGACGCCTTCTTCGAGGACGTCCACTTCCTTGAGACTCCTCCAGGACGCGGAATACACTCGCTTGCAGACATAAAGACCCGTTTTCATTTACCTTAATGGCATCTGTTCCTGTGATGCGCTTCTGGCGCTCCTGGTCGCGCAGGATGATGAAAGGCCGACCATATTCGTCGAACGCGAACGTTCCGGGAAAGGCGCTCATGGTTTTCGAGTTAAAAGAATTGAGGATTCGCACGTTATTCCAAGATTTTTTTCCCCGAGTTTTTGTTAGCTTTCAAAACGAATTACGGCAGTACCTAAAACAAACCAAGCGCGTGATGGCCAGTGTTGCCAGCTGAAATTCGAGCGAAAAATGCGGATTTTAGCCTCCGCGGCGACGGGTCACACTAAACGAACGAACGAACGTAATCAAATGACGTAAGTGAACAAAAACGTTACGATTTTTGAGGATTACGTTGCTGATTACGTACTTGTCTCCTCAATTATGTGAGCTTTAAATTTAGCAAATAAGCAAGTAAGAAAGCTACATCATGCTGTCCCCTTCTCCCACTCTTTTTGAGTTTTCCATTCCGAACAAATTGTTATAATACCCTTGTATTGGGTAACGGTTCTAACAATTTTTATTTTTCGTAAAATAATTTTGGGAAAAAAAAATACAAATTCCGGAAATATAAAAATCCATCACAGAAACAAAGAAATTCATGCAGTTCACGCATAAACATATTAAGTGTGTCCGAATTCCAGCGGATATAAATACCCTAAAAAACCCCCCAAAATTGACTATAAAACGGACGCGAAGCAGGTATTTTGGTCAGTTTTCGAAGCAAGTGCAAGACAACTTTTGGGAATTTTCGCCCGTAAAAAGGAAAGACAGCTTTTTCCAAAACCCCCATTTACGTTCGACTCGATTCGTTCTCAGTGCGTTAAGTTGCAACCATTAAAAGTGAAAATGCCATCCAATATGAATAATAAACTGTAAGTAGTGGCTTCCTTTCTGGTTGCCATACACAAAGAGAAAAAGTGCAAAGTCGATTTTGTAGTGCGAAGAAAAGAGAAGAAATGTAAAATCTGAAATAGTGCGAGGGAGTCAGAGTGCACGACCCCTTTCCAATTGGTGGCAAGTAGGCTTGGTATTGGTTGTAGTGGTTTGTAGTGCAATAGTTTAAGTGTAACCTGCTAATTTGGTGTTGGTAATTTTTTTCACCTACATCACACACACGCGTGCGCGTGCAGCTGTGTGCGTATTTTTTTTCCTGCAATCATCTGTGACGCACACAGAAGAAAAAACAAAACGAATGGAGAAAACAATTAATGAAAACTGTGCCCCTGTATGTGTGGTGGCACGTTTCGTAAGTAAAGTAAACAATTGATTTCAGCCCATAAAATGAAATTTAATTTTTTACTTTATTTTTTGCCTTATTTATTTGTTGTTTTTCTGTTCGGACCAAGATGGCGCCCAGCGGGGTTGCGTTGCCACCCTGGCGGCAGGTTCTGATTTCTTTTGTTGATTGTAAACACAAATAAATAACAACACACACTTGAGTAGCATCCGCTCGGCATAAAATCTTTAATAATCCCTTTGTTTGCAGGCATTGTATAATTAATTAATTAGCGCAAAGACACATCACGCTGTGGAATCTGGCAACGCTGCGCTCTCTTTTATTTACAGTTTGACCCCATCCAAGTGGGGAGCCGCTAAACATGTGTGCGTGTTTCTCTATTCTTTGTTTACCAGGTTTGCTTCTTATTGGATTTTGACATTTACCCAAGCGAGCCTTATGCAATCCAATTGGATTAAGTGCACTGCCATGCAAACGGGTCTTTACCGTTATTGTTTGGTGTAACGGTCCAAGTTTGGAAATGCCTAGAAAATGCTTCCCATTCCATTTTTGCATGCATCATTATGTCATAAACAACTCACAGACACAAAAACGCACACACACACACACTCAGGGGAGTAATTGTGGTAAACAAGGGAAAATTCCACTCGCCATTGCATTTTGCTTTGTTTTTGTATGTGGCAAGCGAGATAAGTGGGACAGAGACAACTATATAGACAAAGATATTGGGTCATCGGCTCGTTTCTAGCAGCTTCTTTCGCCGCATCCGCTTTGCCCTCCTTTCGCTCCTTCATCTGCCTTTCCCCTCCTCGTTTGCATTAATCTTATCAGAGATCGTATCTCTTATCGTGGACTGTATTGTTCTGGCACGGCCATATATTCCACTGCCCGTGTTTGTTTTATGACATCTCCTGCCTTTGCCTCAAATCTCGCTCGCTGTTTGTTTAATATACACTTTACTGCTGTTTTCCCCTGTCTAAAGATAGTGGCTTGATCCCCTAATATTTGTCCGGTTAGTACGTTACCTTTTGAGGTGGTTACACAAGCGATCCATTTACGTTAGCTTATCACCTGCCTTTTTATCTGGATACAATCTAGATGGAGTATGGCTTTATGTTCTGTGTTCTCTTTTTACCTAATTTCTGTTGCAAGGAGCTTACAATGAAAAGCTATAGCCAATAGCCAAGGTTTCCCCCTCTAAAGAGCTATTGTATAAGAAGTTACAGATAGGCTTCGTCTGCATTACTTCAAATTTCTTGCCGGCGACACGTGATCGGCGCTGAAAGATTAGCCTGTGTTAATATGATTGTATGAAACAAATACATGCATAAATACGTAAACAAGACGGCGCGGTGACACACACGTAGTTAACAGTTAGGAACATGAAAATAGCACCGCATGTCAGCTTTCTATAAAATAATTATACCAACTTTTTCTAAGAGGCTATTTTTCCTTATATATCAAAGAAATCTGAAAAGAGAATATTCAAAAGAGGCAGCTCGATAAGCTAATTGCTAAGAATTTTAACAAAAAGTATGCTCCCCTTATCAGCAATCATAAGCCCCTGGTTACTTAGCCTATTAAGAGTAGTTTTATTTTTATCAGTAGTGTTTAGAGCTATTGTTATGTCCTCCACTGTTGAAATACAAGTATTCAAATATTCATAATGCACACAGACAGTGCGTCACGTTGCTGTTTTGTCACCTTTTCGCCGCACACTCTTGCGGTATATCGACCTCTTCACATTTTGGCAAGTCCCTCTATCTTTAGGACTTTGTTTTTATAGCGGCAGTTAACATTAATATATTGATTAAGGCTTGTTATTGTTTTGGTATACTAACCAAAAATCAGCAGACACGTGCCAACATTTTTCCCTCTGCCTTTCTTTTTTTATATTATTTTTTTCTGATATTTTTAGTCATTGTGCCTCGTGATATTTTGTTTTTGCTAGAATAGGCAGCCGAACTTTGTAAATACAAATGTTGGGCTTGCCGCCGGCGCTTTTAATTCGAATTATTTACGCCTTATTTGTTTGCAATTCGCCAACACAATGCAATGTGGGGGCGGGCAGAAGGGGATCCATTTTGACCTTGGAGCAAGATTCACCCCCCATTTCAAATTCAGATCCATATCTGACCGACTGTACCCGCTTTCGTATACGTATATCTGGCGGCTAGTATGTATATCTCGGTGGGGCCTCCTCCTAGTGGCGGTGAGTTAATCACATAAATGATGCCGCCACCGTTTGGATGTCGTCAGTCGCCAGACAAACGCCCAAAGCACAGCACCTCACAGATCAGCAAGAAAACCCAGGAGAGAGGCAGAAAGAAGAAGACCGAATCAGGCCAGATTAGAGATCTTTTCGATGTGAATTTTTAAGCGTCGTCGCAGGACCGAAAGCAACGCAACTGTGATAGACAAGGCACACATAAGACAAGCCAAGATATATACAAATATACGTTAGATAGTGGAACTGCAGCTGTGATAAATCCTCGACCCGACCAAATATTTAACTTAGCCATGACGACATCGAGCGACTTGCTGCTGCCAGAGAGCCCGGAGAACATCCAGAAGGGGTACGTCCGATCCAATTTAAGGGGGAACATGAACGCAAGCACTTTCAATTGCCATTGCACGTGCCATCGATTCGATGATGAGATGTCGTAGGCTGTGCATATTTACTGCCCCGTCCATTACCATAAATTGCATCCATTAAGAGCAATATGCAGCCTGTTCTCTGTTCCCATTCGGGCCTCTATTTCTCTCAATTCACAGACCCCTGCCAAGTGCGCAGTTTGTTGATTTAATTGGCGTGGCAGAAGGGAAAACAACAAAATGCCTGGCATATTTCGAGCGGACTCTGCCGGCAACAATAAATAAATATACACGCTCGAGAGTATATAGTAGATATAGCGTTGCGTATCCGTTTTTTGTGCCGTCCCAACCACAATTGAATGTATGTTCGATTAACACCTAGAACGAAATCAGATTTGAATGCGAATAAGTGAATAAAGAGAGCTGTCCGTCGACAGTCCAGATCCATAATAATACTGTCATGGAATTGCTCTCTTTGTATAATATTCGACGTTGCTCTATCAGACTAATCCACTAACTTAAACCTGTATTATTGTCTGACCTAATCTGTCCGTTGTCCTGTCTGTTTCGGTGCTAACTCTCGGCCACGAGAGGTTACTCCACGAATAGTGAAATGAAGAGAGCTATCCGTCGACAGTCAAGTTAAAACAGATTGTATTACTGTCATGGAATTGCTCTCTTTGTATAACATTCGAAAGGCGACGACAATATCGGTGTGCTTGGCTAAGCTCCTTGTAAGCGTCCTTTGGGGGTTGGTGACTAATCTTTCCGCCTTCCAGGTGCCAATTTTAACAATAAAGAGAGGCTATTTTTTCGAATTCAAGTTCATTTTGTATTCACGGCACTTTCAGGCCTAATAAATACTTTACAAAAAATCTGGAGAAGTTTCAACCCGCCCGCTAATAATATATGGTGACCCCGCAACTTAAAGATTAAAAATGCCTTGGCTTCTAGTGTTGGTTCCTACAGGCCGCCGCGTCCACGTCCGCCGGTCGGTCCTCCTTGCCAAGCTCCGCGTCCACCGCCGCCGCCCGGAGCTCCTGGTGGTCCGCCAGATCCTCTTCCGCCGCCTGGTGGCCCGCCTCTTCCTCTGCCCCGAGCTGTAAAGTCCAAAATAGTTTAGTACTTGCAGTTGGGCAAGGAAATTTAAGGCTTACTACAAGACTGTCGTAATTGAAAAATAATAAAGTAAAGTTTAACATAAAATACTTTTTAAATCGATTTTTTGGAACAGGCTTAATATTTCACTATTGCTATTTAATTACGACAATCTTGTAATAATATAAGCAAACTACAGCTAAAAGTGCCCGACTCACCCTGTGCGCGTAGTATGGCCGCTTTGCCCCTGCCCGCTGTGCCGCCCAGTCCCTTGCCCGTCTGCTTCTTGAACATCGGGGCATTCTTCAGCATGTCCGGCAGAATGAGGAACCGGATCTTGGAGCCACGGATGTACACGTTCTCCAGGTTTGCCGTACGTCCGTCGCGGTAGGTCACCGTGATCTGTGTCATCTGGCAGTTCATGTTGTCCTCTGCCTCGATTAGTTTGCCGCGGTAGACCTCGCCGGTGATTGTCTCACAAGTGATTATGTGGCCCTCGGCCTCGTGCAGCACTTTGATGGGCACTCCAATCGACATGTTTAACTGATGTTATTCCTTTTTTTGGTAAGCTTGTAGTTATTTTCCGTGTTTTTTTCTTCCGACGCCGCCGAAATCTTTATATTTTCCTGACTTTTTTTTGCAAATGGCGGATAAGTATGGCTTCTCTTTTGAGGGGAGAAAATTCCCAAAAGTTAGTGTGACCAAACACTGAGAAAAATGCCCACCTCGTGTTCTGAAGATGGTAGATAAATTCGAAATGAGCTGAGAAAAGGTGATAACTTTGTATAAAGAAAGGTGGAAGACTGAACAAAAAGTGAACAAAAAACGACTTGAAGTGAATTACGTTTTTATCTCGTAACGTAAGGAAAAATACCAAAAGTGTGTCTGTGTGTGCCCGCCGTGACAGCTGCCGCGTGCCGGGTGAGCGCAGGGTTGTATTCGGGTGCGTGACTATCGTTTCAATCTATCGCAGAGCCGATAAGGCGGGCGTATCTTATCGCTTCAAAAAATAAACACAAATAATTGAGCGTCATAAAAAGCTAAATAATTTCATTGTCCCCGCTCTGCTGCTGATAAGCTCTCTGCTTGCCTTCGTGGCGATCAGTTAGCCAGCAGCTATTGCGACGTTCAGCCAACAAAACACGCTTAAACATGATATGGTAAAAAATCGGGTTTGTGAAGGCTATTGTTTCTTAGCACTTTTCAAACATTTCGAGGGATTTAAGAGTTTAAGAATCAAGAGGGCCTACAAAGTCGAGCTAGCACTACCCACAGCCAAGAGGGATATGCGTTTTCTGACTTAATTCAATACATCTTTTATCCACAGCGACCCAGTGTTTAGTAGTAGCTTCGTTAGAAGAGAGTTTAATGACAGCGGTATTGCCGATGGCAAGCTCCGCACCATTTCGACTTCGTCTTGCGCCACGACCATGTCATCGGAGTCCTACCGCATCTCTCTCGGCGTAGGGCCTCTGTGGTGGTCCTGATGTCCCTGTCCACCACAGAACAGATCACGATAGGGCATCGCTCTTAACGGGTGAGTAACGGAATGATATTTCATTAAGTAATTCCTGGAGATTAAGTCTCTTTTCATATCCTATTGCAGGCTACAGCCGTAAGTCTTCGGTCGACTCGGCTGGTGGCAGCCTCTACGAGGCCGGCTCCCGGGCGTCGTCGTTGTCGTCCTCCTCGTCGGATTGCTCCGACTTGGAGTCGCAGCCCGACATCCATTCGCTGTGCTCGGAAGATGACTGCCAGGAAGTGCTGCGCCAGATCTTGCAGCACGACCAGCCGGTGCAGATTTCCATCAAGCTGCATGTGACCGAGGACCGATACACCAATTGGAATACGATTTTGAACCCAGTCAATAACTTGTTGTATGTCGCCCTGCCGAAGGACCTTCCCCCGGCCGGCTCCAAGCAGACCTTCATTTCGCTGCTGGAGTTCGCCGAGGATAAGCTGGAGGTGGACGGCATCGTGATGGCCATGGCCAAGGATCAGCCGGAGCGTGCTCGCCTGGTTGAGGCATTCCTCTTTATGGGCTTCGAGCCCCTTTCCAGGAAGGCACCGCAGGCTCCGCCGGGCGCGATCAATGACAATGAGAACCACTATTTCCTGTACAACATCGAGGAGTAGTTCAACGGCAAAGGGGACGATTTTCGCAGCGACAACAACAACAGTAGCAACGCCAGTCAGAAGTTACAAAACATCACTAATCATTAGCAACAATCTAAAGTCCGTAGTTTCCGCATATCTATATAGTTTAGCCCGCCATAGTTCCACCTCCACTGACATATTGACCCCACAGTGTGTTCAATGAAATCAAATCAATCTTTTTCAACTCTTGGTGTTTACGTAGTCGAAAATCGTTTAAAATTGCCTTGGGATCGGCTTTATTTGCTGGTAGTCTTTCAATTATGTATTTGGCCAGCCACGTTAAGAGCCTGATCGTAAATTATTATTATACACAAAATATAACCACTAAAAAACGATAGAAAATGTTAAAAAAAAAAAACAAAATAAGAAAAAATGTAAAAAAAAAAATGTATTAATCCTAAGTTTAATCGTGAATCAATAATTTGTCTTATGTTTTTCGCTATTCGTTATATTCCTTTAATATTCCTTTATGTCTTTTTCATATATTTCTTTTTTATTTAAGCGTATATATTTGTATTCGGTATTTGTAATCCCAATTGTTTCTTACTAGAAAATATTTCATATATATTTTTATTCACTTTTTGTAATATCTAAAGCGATAAGAAGGGGAAAGAAAAGAAGAAGATGGATAGAAGATGGGCGGAAAGGATGGGAGACACATATATTCGTATAAACTACTTTACATACGCCAGCAAATTCAGATAAACTCACGTACGATATATCCAATATAAATAAACTTATTAACCAATAGATTCCACACCAAGCAAGCAAACAGCAAGAGCAAATCTTTTATTTATTCCAATATTTTTTTATGTATAATTTTCTTGATTCCAATAATAAAACATATGACTTAACAAAATTGATCAAGTGTGTATGTCGGCCTGATTATTATTAAAATATATGTTTATGACGCGCAGGGGCAATGCGCATTATTATTGTTTTAAACAATCTCGAGTGGGACACGGCTGGCACTGCTGATTAAATTTCTAGCCAAGATCGCCCTTCTTTTCAGATAACAGGAACTTCCAGTGCTGCGTCAAAGTGCTCTTCAAACGGACTTAACCCAATGGCTATTTGAGCGAATAAATGGAAAGATAATAGATAGATTAGTTAATCCGATATACGAGTATGTATTTATATATAGGTTTGCCTATGAGAAACTCTCCTTGGTTCTACGTGGGCCTTTGAAAGTAGAGCGTTATCAGGCCCTGGAGAGGCAATAAAATTATAAAATTGTCACCGTTTAAACTATTTATTTGTTAACAAACATATACAATTAGTCATTGAATTGTGAGACGTGGAATTTTCATCAACCTTGAAAATTCTTACCTCAGAAAATTTAAAACAATGCAATTATTTGTTGATATTTTGGTAGATAAAATTGCTAGAATTATGATAGGAATGAACTCTTTAATAGAAACGACTTCTTGCACACTCAAACCAAAAAATCACAAAGATCTTGTTAAAGGCCAGGGTCTAGACATATCCAAGATCTGTCATCAGTATCTAGAAGTGGAAAAAGCACCGATCC
The DNA here is from genome assembly GCA_018153105.1 of Drosophila rufa. Lineage (NCBI taxonomy): Eukaryota > Metazoa > Arthropoda > Insecta > Diptera > Drosophilidae > Drosophila > Drosophila rufa. The sequence goes on from JAECXS010000002.1 coordinate 9,485,845, forward strand.
TGAGGAGACTCTTGTCTGATTTGGAATGTGTTTGACTTTAAAGTTCTAAAACTTAAAATAAAAGGGAGTCATGACTTTGTGGTGGTACCTATTTTCTTACCATGATTATATTCTGGAAGTAAATAACCACTGATGCCGTACAGCAGTGTACTATCTCCTACTTTCTAAGTACTCCCAATAAAAAAATAGTCATTGACTAAATATTTTGTGCTGACCCAAGCGCGTTTATCAGTTAATATAAATTATCTCAGCTGGAAGAGCTCTTCCATTCTAAGTATATGTTTATATATAGAATGCCATAATGAGAAATGTCAGATCATTTTTCAGCGAACTGTAAAGCGGCTCTTTCATTCAATAAGTATCTCCTCTGCTAATTTGAGCTTTGAAATCAGCCAACAGCTGTTTCATGCTGCTCAGTGTCTCTGGTCGTCCGTCTATTCAGTTTATGGGCGATAAAACTCTGGCGCGCTCAAAGAGACAACAAAATATATACTCATATACACATATAGGGGGTTCAGCCAGATAACGATATAACCAGCCGCGGCAGAGGTTCCGAAAAACAGTCGAGTTTTCGAGTTCGCTGAGTTTACACGAACCACAGAGGCTTTGTAAGCGCACTGAAAGTCACTATCCCGGAGCTATCATGTCGAAGGTGGTGAGTCTAGTTCGACGGGGCGGAAACTTATCTTATCGTCGGAAGTGAGATAAAGCAGTTCGTCGGGTTCAATTTAATTTACTTTCAATCCCCTCCAATTATGTTTACCCGATATACCTTCGAATACCTTGATTGCATTCCAGATTATTGTTTTTGCCATTACCTTGGTGGCCGTGGCTTTGGCCATGCAGCCCCTGGACGAGGATAACAATCGGAATCACCATCTGAACCACAAGCGTCAGCTGTCGCAGCACCACCACAAAGACCTGCTGGCGGAGAGGCATCATTCGGCCTCCAATGGAGCCAAGGAACATCATAATCAAGGAAAGAATTTAGCCCACCAGGCGGCTCACAAACTCCATGCTAAATCCACTTCCAAGAGGACGGGCAGAAAGGCCCACTCGGAGTTTGGCCACAGCAAGAGTCACCAGCAGAAGCTGCGGCATCAGAAGGACCATTCCTCGTCCAGGAAGGCCAGATCCCATTCGAGCCATTCCAAGCACCATCACAAGCGCCATGCAGGCTCGCGTCGCCACTAGAGGAGGAGCTATACAGCCCAAATGTATCCTATTTAAATCCTAACTTATGTAAGCTGTATCCATCCGTATGCCAAAAATAATAAAAGCAGAGCACTAAAGTCAAGCTCACATGAATTCGAAATACAGTAAACACTCGTTAGATCTTAATTAAGTGAAATTATGGATGTGATTATAAAAAGTGGGAGTTTGTCTTAGCTTTGGTTTGGTTTTTAGAAACTATATTGGAAAATCGGGCAGTGTTTCCATTTTAATCAATATTCTAATGGAAGAGAATAAAATGTAGTTGTAACATCTTAGCAAACCCAAGAAATAAAATGTTATTTTAAACTTAGATATCTTAGTTGAAGACTTGTTTCAAAAATACTATTTCTGGTAGAAGATCAAAACTAAAATATAAATAATATAGGTTGTAAAAATGTCGCTTAAAACCAGAATAGTTCTTATATAAATGTTTTTATGCATATTTATTTTTCTTGCGAAAAAGGCTTATGTTATGGCTGAAATATGAGCGATCTCTTAACTGATATCCACTGTTATAGTCCAGCTCTCTTCGTGACCCCGTTTATAGCCCGAAAATTGAGCATGTGTGTGGATCGTTAAGGCCCAGGCTGAGATGGGTCTAAGTCCAGGTTCGGCGGTTCAGATGTGTAATTACGCTTGGCCAACAGCTCGCTGGCTCTTCTGTTACGTTAGCAGGCAGACAGGGGCCATTGGAGCCGCCTCAATTTCTTTGGAAGCGCCGGCCAGGTCCCCACAATCCGGTTTAAGTCGTCGCACAATTGAAATTTGAAAATAATAAACCGCGCACATGCGTACTTTGTACATAAAGTGTTTCTCTTTTTGTTTTTATTGCGCTAAAGCCGGTGTTAATTGTGCCAGGGGTCAAAAACTCCAATGACGTCATCATCGGACAGTGAAAGGGTTAACTTGCTTTTAGGAGCTTGTATAATTTCTTTGGTTACATAGGGGTTTTGGGTGCCAGGAACATATTTTTGCAATGGTTAAGTTTTTTGGTTGTTTAACCCCAAACTGGGTAAATTCTGGGACGGTAGTATGATCCTCCATAGCTGCGATATCCGCCATAGCCGTGGTATCCGGAGTAACCCCCGTACTTATAGCCTCCACCACCGTATCCCCCGTAGTAAACGGGAACTGGAGCCGCATAATACCCATAGCCAATGCTATCTGCAGTGGCCAGGTCATCATCTGCAACAGCCTCCTTTTTCTGAAAGATAATGTGTAATAATTGAATAGGGAAAAATATAGAGAAAGTGCGCAACCTACCTCTATAGGTCCGGCGGATATACAGCCAATGATAGCCAGTGCAAAAAGTACGGAAAATAACTGAAAAACGTAGCACATAATAGATTATCATGCTAAACTCGACCTATTTTCTTTATTTCCATTACCTTGGCCATTGTTGTTGATTTTATTTTGCGAAAATTCACGGGGATTCAGTCAGAAATTAGCAACTTTTCCCGGTGCTCTGGTTAGAAGCGTTGTTATTTGTAAACTGTGATTCCCATCTGCGGACCAACATTATTTATAGGGGGCAAAACATCCCGGAGATCGATTTCGCACATGATCATTGATTTGGCAAACATTCTGGTGTCTGGGGAAGTCGTTCCCCAGTGGGAAATGAGGTGTATCGCATCAGGGTCAGATTGATGACTCGATTTGATCTTTTAAAGCGGTCAATTGTGGGTATTAAACATGGTTTCTAGGAGTATTTCATAATACCATCACTTAATGGTAAATGTAATTTGTCAATAGCTAAGTTATTAAATGTTTGTTTTATCCAATATCTACTGTAAAAGACAGAGAAATTCCCCCAGTACCAGTCAGCACAAAATAATATTGACGTACTTGCCTAATAAGTTCATAATAAATTCGGTTAACAAATGCGTTGACCAGCTGAATCATTTGATTTAATTAGAATTTGATTTAATTAGAATTAGACCGCATTTGGGGTTCATTTAGGTTCTTGTTTATGTTTTTTGTTTTCTCTTTATTTATTTCTATGAACATAGAAAATTAAATAGGGAATACAATTTTAACAGAGATTGCACGTTACACAAATAAGAATTAAACATCTCCGACTCGTACGACTTTTATTATTTGTTTTGCATTGCTAGTCTATTTTCTGCCTGACTTTAAGGATAGTGTTGTTGTAAAATCGGTCTTTATAATTAAATTCCTTTATTTAAATGTAGAATTATAATATATTTTAGTTAATATTTTATTTTTTCAAACCAATAATTTAAATTTTAGCCGTTATTTTTTAATTTTCAATCGCAAGATTTCCGATAACAAGCTGCTTGCGGTGTTACCTTGATTGTGCATGCGGCATTTTTATCGACCATTCGTGCCACCACTAGACAGTGTTCCCAGATCAGGAGTTTTCCCACTAGATTTAGGGGTTTTTTGATGTCCTAGGGGGAAGAATTTTTAGAAATCGAATTTATTGAGTTTTGATTTCATTAACATATTTTTTAAAATTTAGGGGGAATACTGGATTTTTTAGGGGGAAATATCGACTATTTGAGATTTTTTAGAGGGAAAGCTAAATTTTCATCTGGTAACACTACCACTAGAAATGGCTGCCGCATGAAAAAACGTTTTCGATTTGCAAAACCGGAAAAAATTGTGAAGTGCGGCTGAAGAAACGTATTAAAAGTGAAAAATAGGTAAACAAAGTGCCGCCTAACTGTTGGGCAACATAGTGCGCCAATAATTTCCGGTGGGGAACGCGAATTTGTTGCCTTTTTCGACGCGGTGAAAAAAATTGCAAAAGTCCGCGACGTCGGCGGCGGCGGCATTCGTTTTCTCCCCGGTGTACGTGTATGCGTGTGTCATCCTAATGGGTATTGTTTTATTTATTGATTAGGAAAAGTGCAGCGGAACGATGTCCATTCCGCCGTACATGATTCCGCAGAACGCCTGGGCCGCCCAGCTGATGGCTCAGCAGGCGTACGCGGCGGCCCACGCTCAGCAGGCGCAGTTGCACGCGCAGCAGCAGATGGCCAACCAGATACAGCAGATTCCGCCGCCGGGAGCACCTCTTCCCCCGCCAGGTGGCCATGCCAACGGCATTCCCACCCCGGCAGGACAGGGCCAGGGACAGGGACCAGGCCTGGGTCAGATTCCCACCCCGAAGCCCGACATCCTCACCGAGGAGAAGATGCAGGAGAAGGCTCTGAAGTGGCAACATCTGCAGTCGAAGCGGTTCGCCGAGAAGCGTAAGTTCGGCTTCGTGGACACCCAGAAGGAGGATATGCCGCCGGAGCACATCAGGAAGATTATACGCGACCACGGAGACATGACCTCGCGCAAGTATCGCCACGACAAGCGGGTGTATCTGGGCGCCTTGAAGTACATGCCGCATGCGGTGCTCAAGCTGCTGGAGAACATGCCCATGCCCTGGGAGCAGATCCGGGATGTCCAGGTGCTGTATCACATCACGGGGGCCATCACCTTTGTGAACGAGATTCCCTGGGTCATTGAGCCCGTTTACATAGCTCAGTGGGGGTGAGTTTCTCGCGAGTTCTTCCCTTTTAAAGATCTGTTGTCTAGTGATTGCTTACCTTTCCAGAACCATGTGGATCATGATGCGTCGTGAGAAGCGTGATCGTCGTCACTTCAAGCGCATGCGTTTCCCGCCCTTCGACGATGAGGAGCCGCCTCTAGACTACGCAGACAACGTGCTGGATGTGGAGCCCTTGGAGGCCATTCAAATTGAGCTGGACAACGATGAAGATAATGCCGTGTACAAATGGTTCTATGATCATCGACCACTGGTGGACACGCCGTGAGTTTCTAGCTGGTTAAACATATTTAATTTCGTTCGATAATGTAACTTTTTTGATAGCTTTGTGAATGGTTCTACCTACCGCAAGTGGAATCTTTCCCTGCCACAGTTGGCCACGCTATATCGGCTGGCCAATCAACTGCTCACGGATCTGGTGGACAACAACTTCTTTTATTTGTTTGACCCCAAGAGTTTCTTCACCGCCAAGGCCTTAAATATGGCCATACCCGGTGGTCCCAAGTTTGAGCCACTGATCAAGGACCACAATGTGGGGTGAGTAGCTATAGAAAGCTAAAAACCTGATGGGTCTGTAATATATTCGTACTTCTGCAGTGACGAGGACTGGAACGAGTTCAATGACATCAACAAGGTCATCATCCGGCAGCCAATTCGTACCGAATATCGAATTGCGTTCCCCTACCTGTACAACAACATGCCACACTTTGTGCATCTGAGCTGGTAAGACCCCCTGGTGGCTTCCCTTCAAATATTATATCTAAAATGTAATTTACGTGGTAGTAACGTTTCCAAGTGAAAAGCATCGCTGGAAGGGCTTCATGCCACGTTAGATAAACGACCTGCTCCCCAGCTTACTACCAATTTTGCGATTAAAGGGAGCTGCAATGATAATGTTCGTGGCGATCGCTGAGAGTAGATCGTGACTGCTGATAGTTGCATACATTTATACACATCTTAAAGGGAAAAACTCTAACAAGAGCCTCTTCCCATTACAGGTATCACACTCCCAACGTGGTCTACATCAAGACCGAAGATCCCGATCTGCCTGCCTTCTACTTTGACCCGCTCATCAATCCCATATCGCACCGGAATGCCAACTCCAAGGTGCAGGAGCCCCTGCCGGATGACGATGAGGACTTTACGCTGCCGGACGATGTACAGCCCTTCCTGCAGGACACTCCCCTTTACACGGACAACACAGCCAACGGCATTTCCCTGCTCTGGGCCCCGCGTCCCTTCAACATGCGCTCGGGTCGCTCTCGTCGAGCCATCGATGTGCCGCTGGTAAAGTGCTGGTACAAGGAGCACTGTCCGCCCGGTCATCCGGTCAAGGTGCGCGTGAGCTACCAGAAGCTGCTCAAGTACTACGTGCTTAATGCCCTGAAGCATCGCAAGCCAAAGCCACAGAAGAAACGGTGAGTTTACTTTGCTTAATTCATTTTCTTATAATTAATTTCCCTTTTTAGCTACCTCTTCCGTTCGTTCAAGGCCACCAAGTTCTTCCAGACCACCACCCTGGACTGGGTGGAGGCTGGCTTGCAGGTGTGCCGTCAGGGATACAACATGCTGAACCTCTTGATTCACCGCAAGAATCTTAATTACCTGCATTTGGATTATAACTTCAATTTGAAGCCCGTCAAGACCTTGACCACCAAGGAGCGCAAGAAGTCGCGTTTCGGAAATGGTAATTCTACGCTTTTGCATTCTATTTTATTTCTATTATATGTTTCTTTTACCTTTTAGCCTTCCACTTGTGCCGCGAGATCCTGCGCCTGACCAAGCTCATCATTGACTCGCACGTCCAGTATCGGCTGAACAACGTGGACGCCTTCCAGCTGGCCGATGGCCTGCAGTACATCTTCGCCCATGTGGGCCAGCTGACGGGCATGTATCGCTACAAGTACAAGCTGATGAGGCAGATTAGGATGTGCAAGGATCTCAAGCATCTGATCTACTATCGCTTCAACACCGGTCCCGTGGGCAAGGGTCCCGGCTGTGGCTTCTGGGCACCCGGTTGGCGAGTGTGGCTGTTCTTCATGCGCGGCATCACTCCGCTGCTGGAACGCTGGCTGGGCAATCTGCTGTCGCGTCAGTTCGAGGGGCGACACTCCAAGGGCGTGGCCAAGACGGTGACCAAGCAGCGCGTCGAGTCCCACTTCGATCTGGAGCTGCGTGCCTCTGTGATGCACGACATCGTGGACATGATGCCCGAGGGCATCAAGCAGAACAAGGCGCGCACCATCCTCCAGCATCTGTCGGAGGCCTGGCGCTGCTGGAAGGCCAACATTCCATGGAAGGTGCCGGGCCTGCCGATACCCATCGAGAATATGATCCTGCGCTACGTGAAGATGAAGGCGGACTGGTGGACGAACACGGCTCACTACAATCGGGAGCGTATTCGACGCGGTGCCACCGTGGACAAGACGGTGTGCAAGAAGAATCTGGGGCGTTTGACCCGACTTTACCTGAAGGCGGAGCAGGAGCGGCAGCATAATTACCTTAAGGATGGCCCGTACATTTCGCCGGAAGAAGCCGTGGCCATTTATACCACCACTGTCCACTGGCTGGAGTCGCGTCGCTTTGCGCCCATTCCCTTCCCGCCGCTCTCGTACAAGCACGACACCAAGCTGCTCATCCTGGCCCTAGAGCGACTGAAGGAGGCCTACAGCGTCAAGTCCAGGCTGAATCAGAGCCAGCGCGAGGAGCTGGGTCTCATTGAGCAGGCCTACGACAATCCGCACGAGGCCCTGTCCCGCATCAAGCGTCATCTGCTCACGCAGAGGGCCTTCAAAGAGGTTTGTTTCTTGGAATTGAATCCTATTTAGAATTGAATTTACCGATTTACACATTGAATTCCAGGTTGGCATCGAGTTCATGGACTTGTACAGCCATCTTATACCAGTTTATGAGGTGGAGCCGCTGGAGAAGATCACGGACGCCTATCTGGATCAGTATCTGTGGTACGAGGCGGACAAGCGACGCCTGTTCCCGCCCTGGATCAAGCCCAGCGACACAGAGCCACCACCATTGCTGGCCTACAAGTGGTGTCAAGGTAGGGATACGATTTGTGATTTAGTCGGAGTAGAGGATCCTCGGAACTGGGCATTTTGGGTGTGTGATTTGTGGCAAAGTGATATGTATTTGATCATCCCCTTGTTGCAAACCTCACGCCCAAGATGGAACCTGAAAGACAACATGGAAGTGGAGTGATAAAAGGTTCCTAGAACACTTTAAATGGAATTTTCCCTCGCAGGCATCAACAACCTTCAGGATGTGTGGGATGTGGGCGAGGGCGAGTGCAATGTCCTGCTGGAATCACGTTTCGAAAAGCTGTACGAGAAGATTGACTTGACGCTGCTCAACCGTCTGCTCCGTCTGATTGTCGATCACAATATTGCCGACTATATGACGGCCAAGAACAACGTGGTGATCAACTACAAGGACATGAACCACACCAACAGCTACGGCATCATTCGCGGCCTGCAGTTCTCCTCGTTCATCACCCAGTACTATGGCCTGGTGTTGGATCTTCTCGTCCTGGGCCTGCACCGATCCAGCGAGATGGCGGGTCCCCCTCAAATGCCCAACGATTTCCTCACCTTCCAGGATGCGGTCACCGAGACGGCGCATCCGATTCGTCTGTACTGTCGCTACGTCGATCGGATACACTTGTTCTTCAGGTTCTCGGCAGAGGAGGCGCGTGATCTTATCCAGCGATACCTCACCGAGCATCCGGATCCGAACAACGAGAACATTGTGGGCTACAACAACAAGAAGTGCTGGCCACGAGATGCTCGCATGCGGTTGATGAAGCACGATGTTAATCTGTGGGTTTTCCTAATACATTTTCTGTGAGTTTCTCTCTTATAATCTCTCTTATCTTCTTACAGAGGCCGCGCTGTCTTCTGGGACATCAAGAACCGACTGCCTCGCTCTGTGACCACCATTGGCTGGGAGAGCACCTTTGTCTCCGTGTACTCCAAGGACAACCCCAACCTGCTGTTCAACATGAGCGGCTTCGAGTGTCGCATTTTGCCCAAGGTTCCTTAAACCCAACTCCTTAGTAAAGATCAGTTTATAATTGTATTCCTTCTCCCTTAGTGTCGCACCCAAAACGAGGAGTTCACGCATCGCGATGGCGTGTGGAACCTGCAGAACGAGATAACCAAGGAGCGCACGGCCCAGTGCTTCCTGCGTGTGGATGATGAGTCCCTGGGACGCTTCCACAATCGAGTGCGGCAGATACTGATGGCCTCCGGTTCCACGACCTTTACAAAGGTAAATTGAAACAGGAGAACCTGGAGTTATATTCTATAATTTCTGTAATCTCCCTTTAGATTGTAAACAAATGGAACACAGCTCTCATAGGCCTGATGACCTACTTCCGCGAGGCTGTTGTGAACACCCAGGAGCTGCTGGATTTGCTGGTCAAGTGCGAGAACAAGATCCAGACCCGCATCAAAATTGGCCTGAACTCGAAGATGCCTTCGCGTTTCCCGCCCGTGGTGTTCTACACGCCCAAGGAGTTGGGCGGCCTGGGCATGCTGAGCATGGGTCACGTGCTGATACCCCAATCCGACCTGCGTTGGTCCAAGCAAACCGATGTGGGCATCACCCATTTCCGATCAGGTGGGTTTCCAGCCAAAAGGAGTTCCAAAAGGAGTTTCTAATGGATATATCATTGTTACAGGCATGTCCCACGACGAGGATCAGCTGATTCCCAACCTGTATCGGTATATCCAGCCCTGGGAGAGCGAGTTCATCGACTCGCAGCGTGTGTGGGCAGAGTATGCCTTGAAGCGTCAGGAGGCGAATGCTCAGAATCGAAGGCTTACGCTGGAGGACCTTGAAGACAGCTGGGATCGTGGCATTCCCCGGATCAACACACTCTTCCAGAAGGATAGGCACACCCTGGCCTACGACAAGGGCTGGCGCATTCGAACGGAGTTCAAGCAGTACCAGGTGCTGAAGCAGAATCCCTTCTGGTGGACGCACCAGCGGCACGACGGCAAGCTCTGGAACCTCAACAACTACCGGACGGACATGATTCAGGCGCTGGGCGGCGTGGAGGGCATCCTGGAGCACACGCTGTTCAAGGGCACCTACTTCCCCACCTGGGAAGGTCTGTTCTGGGAGAAGGCCTCCGGCTTCGAGGAGTCGATGAAGTACAAGAAGCTGACCAACGCCCAGCGATCGGGTCTCAACCAGATCCCGAACCGTCGCTTCACGCTCTGGTGGTCGCCGACCATCAATCGTGCCAATGTCTACGTGGGCTTCCAGGTGCAGCTCGATCTGACGGGCATCTTCATGCACGGCAAGATCCCGACGCTCAAGATCTCGCTGATCCAGATCTTCCGCGCCCATTTGTGGCAGAAGATCCACGAGTCGATTGTGATGGATCTGTGCCAGGTGTTCGACCAGGAGCTGGACGCCCTGGAGATCGAGACCGTGCAGAAGGAGACGATCCATCCGCGCAAGTCCTACAAGATGAACTCCTCGTGCGCGGACATCCTGCTGTTTCCCGCCTACAAGTGGAACGTGTCGCGGCCCTCGCTGCTGGCGGATACCAAGGACACCATGGACAACACCACCACCCAGAAGTACTGGCTGGACATCCAGCTGCGTTGGGGCGACTACGACTCGCACGACGTGGAGCGCTACGCGCGGGCCAAGTTCCTCGACTACACCACGGACAACATGTCCATCTATCCCTCGCCGACGGGCGTCCTGATAGCCATCGATCTGGCGTACAACCTGCACTCGGCCTACGGCAACTGGTTCCCCGGCTGCAAGACACTCATCCAGCAGGCCATGGCCAAGATCATGAAGGCCAATCCGGCGCTGTACGTGCTCCGCGAGCGCATCCGCAAGGCGCTGCAGCTGTACTCCTCGGAGCCCACGGAGCCCTACCTGAGCTCCCAGAACTACGGCGAGCTGTTCTCCAACCAGATCATCTGGTTCGTGGACGACACCAACGTGTATCGCGTCACCATTCACAAGACATTCGAGGGAAACCTCACAACGAAGCCCATCAACGGCGCCATCTTCATCTTCAACCCGCGGACGGGCCAGCTCTTCCTCAAGATCATCCACACCTCGGTGTGGGCTGGCCAGAAGCGTTTGGGCCAGCTGGCCAAGTGGAAGACGGCCGAGGAGGTGGCGGCCCTGATTCGCTCGCTGCCCGTGGAGGAGCAGCCCAAGCAGATCATTGTGACGCGCAAGGGCATGCTGGATCCGCTGGAGGTGCACTTGCTCGACTTCCCCAACATTGTGATCAAGGGCTCGGAGCTGCAGCTGCCCTTCCAGGCCTGCCTCAAGGTGGAGAAGTTCGGCGACCTGATCCTCAAGGCCACCGAGCCGCAGATGGTGCTGTTCAACCTGTACGACGACTGGCTCAAGACCATCTCCTCGTACACGGCCTTCAGTCGCCTCATTCTCATCCTGCGCGCCCTCCACGTCAACACGGAGCGGACGAAGATCATCCTGAAGCCGGACAAGACCACCATCACGGAGGCGCACCACATTTGGCCCACTCTCACGGACGAGGAGTGGATCAAGGTGGAGGTGCAGCTGAAGGACCTCATCCTGGCCGACTACGGCAAGAAGAACAACGTGAATGTGGCCTCGCTGACTCAGTCCGAGATTCGTGACATCATTCTGGGCATGGAGATCAGCGCTCCGTCGGCGCAGCGCCAGCAGATCGCCGAGATCGAGAAGCAGACCAAGGAGCAGAACCAGCTGACGGCCACCACGACGCGGACGACGAACAAGCACGGAGACGAGATCATCACCTCCACGACGTCCAACTACGAGACGCAGACCTTCAGCTCGAAGACGGAGTGGCGAGTGAGGGCGATCTCCGCCACCAACCTGCACCTGCGAACGAACCACATCTACGTGAGCTCGGACGACATCAAGGAGACCGGCTACACCTACATCCTGCCCAAGAACATACTCAAGAAGTTCGTGACGATCTCCGATCTGAGGGCCCAGATCGCGGGCTATCTGTACGGCGTGAGTCCGCCGGACAATCCCCAGGTGAAGGAGATCCGCTGCATCGTGATGCCGCCGCAGTGGGGCACCCATCAGACGATCAACCTGCCCAATGCCCTGCCCACGCATCAGTACCTCAAGGACATGGAGCCCCTGGGCTGGATCCACACGCAGCCCAACGAGCTGCCGCAACTGTCGCCGCAGGACATTACGACGCACGCGAAGATCATGCAGGAGAACTCGAATTGGGACGGCGAGAAGACGATCGTGATCACGTGCTCCTTCACGCCCGGCTCCTGCTCGCTGACCGCCTACAAGCTGACGCCCTCGGGCTTCGAGTGGGGCTCGAAGAACACGGACAAGGGCAACAATCCCAAGGGCTACCTGCCGTCGCATTACGAGCGCGTCCAGATGCTGCTCTCGAACAAATTCCTCGGCTTCTTCATGGTGCCGGCGCAGAGCAGCTGGAACTACAACTTCATGGGCGTGCGCCACGACCCGAACATGAAGTACGAGCTGCAGCTGGCCAATCCCAAGGAGTTCTACCACGAACTCCATCGCACCTCGCACTTCCTGCTCTTCTCGAACCTCGAGGACGGCGGCGATGGCGCAGGCGCGGATCGGGAGGATGTGTACGCGTAGAGTGTTAGGTTCTTCTTCGATTTCTGTCTCGTTTAGTGCATACAAACAATTTTATAAGCGTGTCTTTTCAAAATGCTAGCGTCCTAGGTACATTTTGTAATAAAAACCATTCTTTTTCCACCAAGCCCGCCTTCGTTGCCATGGAACTCATTGCTCATCCCCCTGTAAGGGGCGGGGGCTTGGTAGTATTCATAACATTCGTTAACGGTAAGTTGTATGCTTGCTTGTATGTCTGTATCTGTATGTTTGTATGACTAAAGTTAATGCTAAATAATCCTGTTGGGTTTGGTTTGGGTTCCTGTTCCGGTTTCTAGGTACGTTCGATTGATTGCTGCGCTCTGACCCGCTTTTCACGAGCACTTCCACAGCACGATGGCCAGGTTGCCGGCGAAGAACAGGTAGAGAATGTTTTCCGTCTCGTAGGAGACCTCGAAACCGAATCCCTCGCCCACAACCACATGCCAATAGATGCCGAACTTCTTGTCCATGGTCTCCTTGATGATTTTGGCAGCGTGCTGTAAGGATTTTGATACATTAGTTTGGTAGAGAGTCTATAGGTAATGGGGGCACATCTCCTACAAGGGTTCTTATAAAGAAAATGTTTATAAAGGCTCAGGCTATCAGGCCTGTTCCAGTTTTCACTCGGAAGTGAATTTGATAGCATTTTCGCATTTCCCTTTATCATACACGGATTTCCCTTGTTAACTTAATAAAATTTCCCTTTGGTCCCTTTTATTCCCATTTACATTTACACATTGTATTAATTACTGTTCTTGCGGATCTGAATCCGCTAGCCAAATAGCAAGAGGAAAGTTTCCGATAGGTTTCTTTCGAAAGGCACCAGAGCGTGAACAGAAGGAAATTCAAGTCAGTTAGGATTTTCGGAAGTGAAAACTGGAACAGGCCTGTATAAGAATTACTATTTAAATTGCATTGATGAAGCAATAAACTAATTCTTAGATTAAACTAGCATGGATGCCTGAAGGTTAAGTCTTCATAAACTAATCAGAACTTAGGCAAAACCTCAAGGTTTAGTTAATAAATTAATCAGAACTCAGGCAAAACCTTCTTATAATAGTTTCCCTCCTACCTCATAGTTCGACGAGTATTTCTCACAGGCAGTGATGGACAGTTCAATGGCCTCTATTCGCATTTCCTCGTTCATGTCCGAGTGCTGAAACAGGGGGAGGACCATGATTAATCCAAGGACTATGGTTTGCCTTACGAGTAGCAGTTCCTCAACGAACCTTCACCAGTGGATAGACGTGTACGATTTTCTTCTCACCCTCCTTGCCTCCTTCGGGCTCATCTGCCATGTCTGCGATTCACCGACAACTGAACGGAATAGCTAGCACGGAGCCAGGCTAATGTAATAAAAATTGAGTTAAATTCCTATTTACATGTGACACACAAGTCAAGGTAAACGTATAGGCTATGTACCGCTGGCAGGTGAATGTTTATGAATTCTCGTTTTTGCGCTATTGTCACGACAGGATTGGCTGCTATGGCAATTTGTTTTTGGATTCGGATTCGGTTTCGATTGGCCTGCCAGCTGCCTGTCGTCAGGAGCGAGGTTGACTTGCGACTGACTACGGAACTCTGCCGGCTCCGTTCTGACGCCAGCTCCATTAACTGGCGCAACCACAGCCGGAGTTTGAGCCGAGGGGGGAGTTAATAGCTACCATTCGGTGCGCGCTGCGATTGCGCCAAGTGTCTGCATGCTAAGGGTCCGCCTGTGCCCCTTCTTCCGCTTCCTGCATCCCCGGATTGTTGCAAACAAAAGCAATTTCCGTGAGGGTGCCACAGCGAGACAGACGACGCGGCGTCATCGTCATCTTCTTGGCGGCAACCCCAATTTTTGCAACGATTTTCGCACTGAAAGTGGTCAGTCAGTTGGGGGAGGAATGCCAGCGTAGATGATGCCTGGAAAAACCCACCCCGCACCCCTGGCGGTGCATTGAAATGTCAACAGATTGTCAGTAAACTAAACATGAGGAGTGGTTTATTCGAAAAGTCACTCTGGGCTTAATGACACACATGAAATGCACTTAAATCTATAGTTAAATCGCACTGATGAAAATATCTTAGGCAATAAATCCCACAGCTTAATAGATCAAATTATCACATTATAAATATGAGGTAAACATAAACAGGTAATCTTCACTTTACTTCATCCTTATCCTAGTCCCAAAACTCCTCTTCCTCATCTCGGTCAGACAATACTGCCTCCTGGGAGAGGTGATCAGACAAGTCGTAGGGATCCGACAACTCTGACTCCTCCTCGGAATCCTCTATTATAATGGAATCACCATCCATTTTCAAGGATTTCTCCTGGAGTACTTCCCTTAGGATTTCTTCAGTGGCGCCTGTGTCCTGTATTCTCTTCAATAGGTCTGAAATCGGCACTTTAATTATTTCCGAATAAGGTTCCCCCTCAATTTCAGCATTATTGGCAATCCTTTTAAAGCGCTGCAATTCGAACTGGACTTCATCCCAGATCTTCTCCTTTTCGGTCCTCGGATCCACAAAAAAAGGATAATCGACGGAATGGATGAGCTTATATGGTGTTGATTCTTCGGTGTCAAGGTTCGGTATCGCAATCAATGGATTCTCCAAGTGCATTTCCAGGACATCTTTGCGAACGAATATCGCTATCTGCGATACATTACCCACGGATTCCATATCTTTGGGGGGATTGCCCACTCCCAGCAAGGAGAACATATAGTTTGGATATTGCTCTACAATTCCCAAACACCAAGTCTTAAACTCCTCGCGTGTCCACTCAAACTTGTGATCCTCGTGACGAAATCCATTCGGTAGAAGGGGACCAAAGCGCGTAAAGATCACGTTAAAGTCGGAGTTTGGTGTGCTGAAAACGGCCACTTTTGGCTGCATAAAACCAAAGACATTTGCGGGAATTTTGGACAGCACATCGTCGTAGACATGTTCAATGCTTAAAGTTTAAAAAAGGTAAATATTATAGGAAAAAAAAGCTAATTAATACAATCATAATACTAACAGTTCTAGGGCAATAACTGCATCTGTTTCCCGCAACTCCTCCGAGGAATCCGCAACGCTTCCTTGCAGAATCTCAACGTGCAAAGGACCAGAACGATGCCTGATATAGTCGGCGACCAACGGATTAATTCCAGTGCAGGATTTCTTAAGCAGTGGCTCGTCAATATCAACCTGCAAATGCAGAACATTTAAAAGCAACCGCCAGCTTCGTATAGTACAACGGAACGAAATGGAATCGAAACATTGGCCATTTTAATCTTGTATTCATTTTCCCAACCATGTTAACAATTGAATATAAATTCCTATGATAACTATAAATATATATTTTGTTAAGTTTAATAAAAATAAATTTAAATTAAACATTATCGGAAAACCGTTGCAAAGCGAAACGATATAATACCTTTAAAGATATCGATACCCCGATCGAACTATCGCACGCTCAGCCGATACAACCCTGCTGCTTGGCTTGCAGGAAGAATGTGTAATTATTACGAAAAGAAGAGTCAAATGGAAGCGGAAATATAGTGGCAAACTATTTGTGAAAGTGCAGCTGTGCACCGTTGCACCAAGTGAAAAGTGTAAGCACCCTTGTGCCTGGGTGCAGGCCGAACCAGTGAAAATCTACCGTGTTCTTGGGACGGGGAAAGAAAACGACGAAAACAAGAAGAAGAGACGTGTAATACGTGAGAAAAATACACATACTAAAAAATCAATTTGACTTTGTGCCCCAGCAGTCGAGTGGCACGTGAAAAGCGTTATCTGGGGATGCCCCCCAGCAACAGCATAAAAATGGGATAATTTGCCCCTTTGTGTCCCAATGCCGGCCAGCAAAATCGATTTTTTTTCGGGAGTCTGTATGTATGTCCGTCTGTTTGCCCCAGACATGGTGGTGCGTCCGCGTTTGTTTGTGTTTGTATTTGTGTTTGTGGCCCCGGGCGCGCAGCGAACATTCTCGTTTCGCCGATAAAATGCATCTGGCGTAACGCAAACCTCAGCCAAGTGACTAAAGCGTGGGGGATATCCCCGAAAATGGTTAAATTATTTGTTTTGTTGTGTGTACATAATTGTTGTACACCAATACAAGTGAGCACGCGCTGCTGCCTGCCTGTCCGTGTGTTCCATTTCCTTTCGTTTAAGGTTGTCAATATATCAAGGTATCGTTATCGAATGGTCCTTTTTTCAAATTCATAACGTAAATAAAAATATTCGATTTAATTTAATTAAAATGTGTTAAAATATAAAAATATATTTTTATCAGTATTTTAACAAATAATAGTTTTATCGAATTGACATGGCATTGGCTGAATTAAATTAATTAAAATCAATTAAAACCTATCGATAGCTTGAGTATCATCCCTAGTTCCATTCCACTTTGTGCCGGCAGACGTACTAAAACAAAACAAAAAACTGACAAATTGAAATTGTGAGGAAAAAAAACGGAATAATCTTTTAGCACAATAAGACTGACAGATCTGCATAAACACAATACATTGCCTGAACTCAGCTTTTAAAAATAGTCACTTACTAATCTCTGTGTTTCGACTTCTTGCAAAACCAACTACGAATATCAGGCGAAAGAGAATCGGCGTTCAAAGAGGAATCGGACAAAAACAAACCCCACTTGGGCGAACATCTGAAGCCAACGTACATACGTTCCTGCATACGCGCCGCGTAATCTAGAGAGACTGAGTCACAGAGTCTGAGGAGAAGTCTCCTGCTAAGGCTCTCGCAGATCCACATCTTCGCCAGGCGGCGACATGGGCAAGCGCCTTCAAATGGAACGCCCGCCCACGGACCGCAGTGCTCGAAAGCGAAAGCGGTCCGAGGTCAAGGCAGCCGAGAAGGTACAGCGCCTGAGCGGTGGCTCGAACAGCGCCAACGGCTTCGACTTCCACGAGAACGATGACGAGGAGTCCTCCTCCTCGTCGGGTTCCGCGGGCTGCCATGATGATGCCACCAGCATGGATGTGGTCACTCCTACCATGATGCACACTCCACAGGCCCGCAGTCTGCTCCTTACCGGCGCCAGCTTTGCCAGCGATCACAACAACTCGAGCGCGACGGAGTCACCGCGTCCAGTGTACACGCTCCGGCCTTCGGTGGTCAACGGCACCATCCTAAGGGATCTGCTCTCCAAGGCCTGGCGCTTGGGAAGACCCATAGGTAATTACAAAGGAAATTATCCCTAATCCCACATTCTAATCCTCTTCCCGCAGGCAAAGGAAACTTTGGCGAAATCTTTTTGGCCTCGGACGACACAGTCTGCCCGGCTAGCTCGGATAATGCCAAGTACGTTGTCAAGATCGAGCCGCACTCCAATGGACCCCTTTTCGTAGAGATCCACTGTCTGATCAACACCTCCCAGACCAAGGGTAAGCCCTACGACGCCAATGCCAATCCAATGCCTTGTATTTGTGCTAACTTTGATCGTTTAGAAATATCCGATGGCGCGCAGGAAGCTGCCAACCTGCCGGCCCAACAACCGCATGGTCTCAGCAAGGGGCCGCCCTCCGGAATACCCAGCTACATTGCCTCGGGCACACACTTCTTCGGAGATGCCCGCTATCGCTTCCTGGTGCTGCCCCGCTTCGATCGCGACCTGCACTCGCTGATCAGGAACTCGCGGGTGCAGCAAAAGTCCCTGCTAGTGCTCGCCGTTCACATCATCAATGTGCTGGAGAATCTGCACGACAAGGGCTACTGCCACAACGACATCAAGGCCCAGAATCTGATGGTTTCCAAGTGCAAGTACCTCAAGAGGCAGGCCCTGCCTTTGGGCGCCGCCAAGGGCAAGGGCAACGGGTACGACGAGCACTACGAGGAGAAGCAGCAGACCACGGATAGTGGCAACAGCTCGGAGCAGGAGACCAACGACGACGAGTACTTCCTGAAGAGCGAGAAGTTTGCCCTGAAGCGGATTGCCCACATCGACCGGGACGACGACGAGGACGAGGACTTCGACGACGGCGCCACATCGAACAGCAACAACAGCAACAGCCTGGATAACTATCACACGCCCGTGAACAAGAAGCGGCGGGGACGCAATCCGGTCGAGTTCAGCGGCTCGAATCCCGTGCGCTCGTGCCGTCGCGACAAGCGGAACTCGATGTACGAGGAGATGGTCAAGTCGCACTACCTGCGCCCCACCAAGCGCATCAGTTACCGCGAGGAGTTCAACGAGGAGGGGTATCCCATCAAGGCGAGCGAGGACGACAGCGATGACGAGACCCCGGAGTCATCCGACAATGAGTCGGAGGAGTTCATCCCGCCCAGTTCTCGCCGTTCCACCATCAAGCGAGGCAGAGGCGTTCAGGCGGCCAGTCCCAAGAAGTGTTCGGTGTCAACGCGGGCCACCCGGCACCAGGAGAAGCTCAAGAAGAAGGAGCCGGCCGGCGGGGATTACAAAACACGCGGCCGGGTAAGCAAGCACGCAGACACCAATCCCACAGAGTACCAGTTCCTCCCCGTCGAGGAGGAGCACGTGTTCCTCATCGACTTTGGGCTGGCGTCCAAGTACCAGGATCGCGGTGTCCACCGCCCCTTTATCATGGACCAGCGGCGGGCGCACGACGGCACGCTGGAGTTCACGTCGCGCGACGCTCACCTGGGCGCCCACTCGCGCCGCAGCGATCTGGAGTGCCTGGGCTACAACCTGGTGTACTGGTCGGAGGGCTTCCTGCCCTGGAAGGACGTGGCCCAGCAGCAGCAGCAGGAGAAGGTGCACCGGGCCAAGGAGCTGTTCATGACGGACGTGCCGGAGATGCTGCGCCAGCTGTACGGCAAGCAAGTTCCTAAGTATCTGGGCGAGTTCCTGCTGCAGATCGGCCAGCTGGCCTATCAGGAGCGACCCAACTACGAGCGATACCGCAAGATATTCATGCGCGAGTACCAGCGCCTGGGCTTCGATCCCAGCCAGATGCGTCTGAGCAGCGAGGAGATCCTGCGCACCTGTGTCTCCGTCAAGGACGAGGTGGACGGCCACAAGTGCGACATCTTCGAGCTGAACAACAAGATAGCCACGAATGTGATGCGCAACTCGGCGCTGAGCACTCCGTTCCAGGAGCACTCGCTCACGAATCGCGTCTCGCCCAAAAACCTGCGCTCCAAGTCGAACAAGAAGACGACGAAAAAGAAGTTCTCCTGGGCGGAGGTGCTGTCCCAGGATCCCGATCAAATAGCCCGCGAACGGGCTGTCAAGGAGTTTGAGCGGGAGGAGTCCATCTGTCCCCTGCAATCCCGTCTTCCTAGGCGCTACGAGGGCAAGCCCACCTACGCGATACTGGCCGTGGAGCAGAGTCGTCGCGACAAGGGCTTGGCCGTGCAGGAGCATCACGAGGATGAGGAGGAAGACGAGGAGGAGGAGGAGGAGGAGGATGATGAGGAGAATCAGGAGGCACATAGTGATGATCAAGAGGAAGAAGAAGAGGAAGAGGAGGAGGAGGAAGAAGAAGAGGAAGAGGAGGATGCAGATAGCATCGATGGAGAGGTGAGTTGCACATGAAAACTGATCTTCCCATATTATAACTAATCCTCTTTACTCTTTCTAGCAGGACGAATCGGATGGTGCGTCAGAGGAGAGGCACTGCTCCGACCATTCCGAGCAAGCCAAGCGTGGCCGACCCCGCAAGCGAACCACCAGCAAGCAGAGCCAAGCGCAAGCGCAATATCAGCCGCCGGCAAAGAGCAATCGCGTGGGCCGGCCCGCCAAGAACGCGGGAGCCGTGAGATTGGTCACCGGGGCTGTGAGCAAAAACCGCTCAACGCCGCTGTCGGCCGTGGCCAGCAACAAGCGTGGCTGCGCCACACGCAAGGAGAACGGCGCCCTGGCCTCCGCGACCGGCGAGGGAGAACGGGAGCGGAAGCTGAAGTCCAGCCGGTCGGCAGAGAATCAACAACAACGCAAGAAGCGGCAGACGCGCCGCTGTCTATATAAGACTGAATCGCAGCTCGGCGGGCACGATGTGGAGAACAACGCAAGCCTGCTGGAAGTGCAGAATCTGTACGGCGAATACGATGACGAGAACAACTACGGCAAGGGGCACAATGTCCACTCGTCCAGGCATTGTCGCAAGTGATTGACAGATGACAGTTAGGAATAGGGACTAGTGAGGATCGAATTAGGAGAGAGACGGACGATAAAGGACGGAACAGAACAGAAGAGCTGAACAGAAGCAACCTAATTCGTTTCAAGTATTTTTAGTGGTAATTAAGTTACGAGGACGGAAACTACTTATATATGCAAACTTCCGACCTGTCGGGCAGGAGATCCGCGGAGAGCCGCGTCAAGATTTATAGTTTTCGGTTTCAGTTTTCATATATTGAAAAGATACGATTTCGTAAGCATTTTGATTGGAACGCTCAGCACCCTAGGGAGGAATATAAAGATGATTGTTGAAATATATATCCATTTATGCCCTGTAGTCCCCCCCAGTTGTAAGAGATGTTGTATGTTTTGAAGGGTGTGCCGGCGGAGAAGTGCTCACCAATAGGTTACAATTGGCCTTGATATAGCAAATCCTTGAGTTTTATTTTCTATTTTAACTTTTTTGCAAATTGTATGTTAGTTTCGTTAGGTTATTAACTTCGGAATACGCCCCGCAGATGTAAGCCCACACTTCATGCAGAACGATTAAGGTACATACTCTCCTCCAAAAGTATTTAATATAACTAGATAATGGTTATTTCGTAAACATTGATACAAGTCTAAGCTAGGATATGCGTGTGTATAAACAAGCGGAAATAAATAAACTAGAAATGTATTTCCTTAACAATTACTCTAAGGTCTTTGACTTAGGCTTAAACATTGCGGGATTTGTTTACAACAAAAGAGCTAGCTCACCAGCATAATTGTTTCTATCGTCTCTATGCGGCGCAGTAGGTGGAAGAAGCGCATCTCGGCACAACCAAACTCCACCACTTTTTTGATCTGCTGCGTCCAGCGAGGATCATCCAGGATCTGGATGGCGGCACAGTAACGCTGCTCGTACACCGGCGGATCAAAGACTATGTTTGTTTCAGTCATGGTAGTCTGGGTTTGGAAATCCCCGCAAGGAAACTTGTACGAAAACATAGCGCAAAATTTGTAGTGGTTAGTAGGACCACTCGCGCTTTGCCAAAATATCCCGGTAGCTTTGAACAGGTGTACGAAATTCACAGTGATGCCAGACTTTTCATCGAGTGTCGGAATTATCGATATCGATATTTGAATAATTTTATTTTCAAATAATTAAAAACTATAGTTTACCTTTCTAACGGCAAGCAATTAATACTCAGTTTAGCCTTGTTTTATTATCATTATATTTCTTGACCTTTGGCCTTAAAAACTTCAGTTTCTTATATTACTTTTTTATCACATTTTACAGGTAATTGGTGCCGGTTGCGAACACTTTCCTTCTCTGTTTGCTCCCTTTAAAGGAGTTTTAACGTTCCCCTATTGAACTTCTCAACTTTATGGAAATCGGGTTGCTTTTGCGGTGAGCGGCAATCACACAACTTCCGGCATCCTTTCCGGACGACCTTCGCTGCAGGTGCTTGCCTCACAGTACGCGGCGAGCCACACACCAACCACCACCCAACACACACTTGACTTCGGTGGCCGTCACATTAGCAGACAAGTCTGCACCTCGTGGGAGCTCGCCACATTGTTTTAATGGCTGTATAGGGCCAGAAACAATTTAACTTTTCAACCTGCTGCCATAATTTCCACTATAATTGCCTTGCGTTTGAAATGGAAATTTAGAAATCAATAAATTTTAGTGCTCCATGCAGGCGGAGCGAGGTCCTTCCTTCCCCATTGGCTTGCCATAATTATACACGTCGTCTCTGCTGTCGCCGTGGACTGGCTTTTGTTATTGTTTGCACTGAAAGACGTTGCCCGGGGCTCTCATAAAGCCGTCAAATGCGGCAGTGCAGTGAGAGAAATACTTGGAGTCCTTAGAATGGGTTGATATATTTTAATATTTGTAATATTAGTACAAGGAACAGAGCTATAATTTTAAGGCTCCCATTTCTGAACTTGAATTGAAATCTCTTTATAAAATATTTCCTGTACGCAGTAAAGTGCTATTATTTGTTAAAATGACATTCCGTTTATACACGTATGATCTATTTTATATGATTTTCTCCGAGTGCAGCCTGGGGGCCGGCAGTCCGCACGGAAACCAAAAATCCAATAAGCCATCGGTGTGTGTGTGAGAGACCGGGTTTGGGTTTCAAGCCTTGCGTGCTCCCCTAAGACTTCGCTTCAGATGTTTAGTTCGCATTCGCCACCCGTGCCTTCAAGTCAAGCCCCCGAACACCATGGCCAAGTTCAGTCCGCACCAACTGTCGAATCCCCGGGCGAATGTCTTTATCCTGGTCAATCTTGGATGCGAGATGCTCTATGTCATCGACCAGCGTCTGAAAGCACAGCAGATCGCACAGGATAAGTCGATTCAAGGTGAGCATTAATTATAGCTGCTGAGTCAGTTATTAAAAAAGGTTGATCCAGGGTGAGAATTTATTGAGTCATTTATAAACCCAAACCATGGTAGTATATATTTGAGGTGAAGGACTCGTCCTTGAAGGCAAACATCTGCCTTTGATGAGTCGTTAAGGTTAAACGTGTCCTTAAGGTGTGTCGTTTTTCCTTTGAGTTAAATTCTAGATGAATAATTACAGAACTTGATTAAAAGAAATATTAACTAAAGCAAGAATCAAGGTTTTCAGAGAATAATTCTTTAAATAAAGCTAAGTCTATCCAAGAATTTCTCAACTTCATTCTAATTATTTCTTGCCAGTTATCCACGATGTGACCTCAGTGCTGCTGGAGCCCAAGTTCATAGACTCTCTTCTTAACGGCTCCAAGCACAACAACGCCCAGCTCCTAACGGCCGAGCACTGCAAGTTCATGCTAAACGATATAGCCACCTGCTCGCTAATGAGACTCGACGAGCAGTCGATGGCCAAGCTGTGGAACCTTATGACCGTGGTCTACAAGTGGCAGTTGTTCGTGTCCCGCCATCAGCACCACCTGCTGGAGATCACCTTCCGCCACTTGGAGGCAGTCAACAGGTTGTATCCGGATGCCAAGCGACACATGTTGATTGACTTTACGAAGAACACGCTGCTGGACTTTTGGAATGCCAGCGGGGAGGAGGCACAGATGTCCATCTACCAGACGAACAGGGCCTGGCTGCAGTGCTTCAACACAAAGATATCGCTGCTGATTCGCCTGGGCTTCCAGGCCATGGACGGCAGCTTCATCAAGGAGGTGGATCAGGAGTACTTTTCGCACTTTGTCCAAACGGCAGGCGATAATATCTATGCCAAGAGTGCCGAGCTGCAGCAGCAACAGCAGCGGGAACGGGAGCAGAGGGACCGGGAGCCCAACAGCATGGATCAGCTGGCGGCCCAGCTGAACATCAATCCGTCGCCGGGCGGCGAGGATCTGCAGCCCATTAATGCCCGCCAGTTTCAGCAGCAGTTTGAACAGGCCTTCGGCAGTGTCCTCTTCGATGAACCCTCGTCCACGTCGTCCACAGGCTGCGAATTTGTCCAGCTTCAGCCCACGACTCCATCCTCGACCAAGGGGGGAGCAGGATCCATTCTGAACCAGAACCTGCTGGATTTGTATAGCAAAATGCCCTAGGAGCCCTAAGGGAAGGCAGTTCAGTTCGAAAATATTGTATTTCTTGTTCAGTTTGTTTTGTAAAATAATTATAAAAACGACCATGGGTTTTTGTATAGTAGTTCTCGTTTGTTTTTTGTTTTCATCGAAGACATTGTTGTGATCAAAAAATAAATCAACGCTTGAAATTTGAGCTTACGACTTGTGAAATGTGGGGGGATGCTGGGGTGCAGGTTAAAAAATTAGAAAATATGTATAATCAAAGGTCGAAATGTACAATTACAAATATAAAAGTTTCGGGTGTGTGATCCTCATCTCATCTCGCTGCCGCGCCTATGCTACAGACTTATGGCAACCACATCTATATAGTTATCAATTACTCCTCGATTGTGTGTGTAATACGCTTCTTGCAGTCAAAGTCAGCAAAGGAAAAGTTCGTCCGTGTTGTTGTGGTGTGTCAGCGGGTCACATTACATCTTCGCCTTGAGCGGCACTGCGTCCACCATGATATGCAGCGCCATCTTGAGGCACTCCTCCGCCGAACTGATCTGCTCGCACGGGTAGGCAGCTCCATATTGCGTTAGGAAGTCACAGTACTTCCGGTAGTTGCTCGCCGCAAAGTCATAGTTGTAGGCGCCCAGCGACTTCATGTCCGTATCGTCGGTCACCGACGGCACCGTCGCCTTGTGCGGCATCCGCCCGAAGGTGGGGTAGTCCAGCTCGCAGCCCTCGCACTTGCAGTCGAAGCGGTACTGCATGGACAGCGTGTCCAGCCTCTGCTGCTTGCTGAAGATGGCAAAGTGGGCGCTGCGGCGGGAGGAGGATTAGATCACGTTAATTAATGATTTGTATGCTTGTATGTTGGAGATACTCACCCGTAGTTGTCATAGAGCACATTTCCCGCCTTAATGGGCCGCAGGACGAACAGGTAAGCCTTGGTACCCTCGTATATCCGTAACGTGTTCGGCGCACACGAGTGGTTCAGCATTGATAGGAAGGCATAGGCTCCGGACGAGTGCGTCTGGTCGTCCTTCGTCTCGTTGACCTGCTCCACGAGGTCGATGCCGTGCATATTCGATGGCGACGTTTGCAGATGCCGGAACAGCAGGTCAGTGAAGAAATTCATGCCTTCTTCCCCGCCCAAATGGTCCTTGAGGGGCGTGTATTCGATAATAAAGTGCTTGAGCACGGCACAGACCACGGAGCGCTGGAAGAGATCGGAGACGGAGCGCAGGTGCTGGTTGGTCACCAGGCCGTGAATGGCCCGATAGTGCTCCTGCGGCGACAGCTGCCCGTAGTCCAGGTCGAAGGCGCACTTGTGCTGATTCTGCGGCTGCTCGCAGAACGTCATCAGCTCCTCGATGCTGGGAAAGAGATCCAGGGCGGCCAGAGTGGTGCGCAGCGCGATGCCGTGAATCTTGTTGAACATGCGGTGCAGAAAGTCGATGATCGGGCACTCGAAGCGGTGGTAGGTGGACGTGGCCCGCTGCTTGCACTCCTCTGAGCAGAACATCACGGAGCAGCAGCTGTCGCAGGGTATGAGGGTAAGGTAGTTCTCCCGCTTGCAGGTGGCGCAGCGGATGTACCGCATGGGCGGAAGTAGCGTGGAGCAGAACGGTTGCTCAATGGCCACCATATCGCCGACGACCAGATCTCGGTTGGTCACCACAAATCGTCCCTCGTCGGCGGACTCGCGCAACTCCAGGCAGTCGGCGATATGCGGCACCTGGGGGTGCGGATCGAAGCTGAGCTTGAACTCGTAGGGCACCACGTCGGGCGGTTGCTGCTCCAATAGCTGCTGGCAGTCCCGCTCCCGCTTGTCCAACTTGTGACTCAGCCTGGCCGGATAGTTGGCCGTCCGTGCTAGCTCGATGTTGGCCAGACACTCGCGGTAGCGCTTCCACTCGAAGAGGACCGCCGACCGGTTGGCATAGCCTATGGACAGGTGCTCCGAATTGGGTTCCGCGTAGCATATGCTTTTGTTGTAAAGCTCCAGGGCCTGTTGGCGGGCATTGGGGGGCATTGGTTAGTATGTGAAATAGCAGAGAGGCGGAGGCGGAGGCACATCCCGACCAGTACTTACCTGGAAGTATTTCCTGTTCTTCAGCGAGAACTGCTCGTTGCCGAGCATGCGAAACTCCACGCTCCGCTTGTTGCACTTGTCCTCGCGCAGCGTCACATTTAGGAAGATCTTCTCCATATACTTGAAGTCGATCAGCGCCCGCTCCACGAAATCCACCTTGCGGTAGTTCTCCTTCAGCTCGTTGAACTTGCCGGAGATGATCCCGATCAGCTTCCAGTCGTTGAGCTTTTTCACCAGATCGTCGCTCACGTCGTACACGTCCATGTTGTGTTCCATTCCCACTGCCGCTGCCAGTCGTCCGTCCCTGCTTTCTCCGGTTCGGATCGGATCCTTCGGTCCGCGTGTCGACGCCGCCGCCTGTTTTTTTTATCCGGAAAATCGGTTTGTTTGGCCCTCTGCCGCTGCCGCGAATCCGCTTGCTGGCGCACGTGCTGACCGTTAATTTTAAATTTCACAGACTTGGCAATGGGGCGGCGATTGTTAATTTTAATTTTAATCGCAAGGCGATTTAAAAGTTTTTTATTTCTTATGGCCAATCCAATAGGGATGTGAAAATGCATCAAAATATTAATATATCGATATTTTTATCAAAAAAATAAATAACTATTTCGTGATTTTTTTTCGAAATATATTTAAATATATATTTATATAATATTTTCTATAATATGTTTTCCTTGGTAAGTTCTTTTAATATATGGATTTTGGGGAATATTTTCATTGATTGAAACTGTATGGGATTTATATCGATGTATCGGAAACAAGCATCGGTGTTTTTCCAGCTCTAATTCAGCCATGTTTTTAAAAAGCAGTGCTGCTATTTTAGCTTATTTCAGGCTAGATCTAGCGTATTTGAAAATGGAAAAGCTTATTTAAACTTCAACAAAATATATTATATAAAGAAGCTTGAAAGTGTAAATGTGTGTATTTTTGAATTCTCAGATATATGTTAGTGAATTTTTCACATGTACAACTTGCAATAAATATATGTCATTTAAAAAAAAATAAAAACTGTTTAAATGAGCAAAAATTTACTTAAAAATATAAAGAAACCTAATAATTTGATGTTTTCTCGCATATGGGCTTTTTAGCTTACTATAGCTTATTTTTTCTCAGAATGTAGCTTAATTGAACGCTCAGCTCCTGGCAATACTCTACTAGACTGTTAAGCAAAGGTTTGAGACTTGGATAAAAGGGTGGCAGCGCTATGAGCGTTCACTAGGCTTTCTTGTGGCTTTTCAGTCACTCTTTCGCGGAAAATATATTTTTCCTGCATGCCGCCGGGGCTCCGCACCCAACTCGAGGGCATTCAGATGATGCAAAGAACGTGGAGCGCGAAGAACATGTAAAAGGACATCTTTTCACAAAAAGTATGGCAACGCTAAATGTCTGGCTTTGACCCGCGCAATGTGCAAGGAAAATCGAAAATAGTAGTTTAACCAAGATTTTCCTCGCAATGTCCGCCAACGACAATGCCATGAGCGTTAATTACAGATTTAAATTAATAAAATATATTTAAAAATGCGATAGTTGTCATGGGGCTCGATATCGGCGACACAGTGCTTACACACCACAAATTGGTTAAATTTCCAAGGCTAGTGGAAACACTGGCTCACATTTTTTCATTTCTGCGTGTTAAGCTTATATTTCTTTAGAGTTCCGCACCGGTAAAAGATTCAGCGAAGACGCAGTTTTTCCCTGTGGAATAAGTCGCCCCTCTGTTAGACGTTATCCTCCAGTTTAAGTTAAGGCAAGGGTATATTATTTACAGTAGACCACAACTAAGTTTCACCCGATTTGAAAAACGTGTTTTAGGCTGCGCCGGAAATCAGGTAAAATTAACAGTGATTGGGTGTGAACTAGCGACTTATGGAGTTACAATTTTTCCAAAACGACAGCATGCCTATCATTCGTCTGGAGTCCTCCGACAAGGAGATCTTTGACATTGACCAGGAGATCATCAAGTGTTCGGAGACAATCCGAACGGTCCTCCAGGATTTTGACGATGATGACTGCGGCGTGCTGCCGCTCCCAAAAGTCAACTCGCTGACTTTGAAGATGGTGCTAGCCTGGGCCACGTACCACAAAGACGATCCGATGGTGGCCGAGGAGGACGAGTACAAGGAAAAGCGTACCGACGACATCTGCACCTGGGACTTCGAATTTCTTAAGGTCGACCAGGAAATTCTGTTAGACCTGATGCTGGCGGCTAACTATCTAAACATCCAGGGGCTGCTCGAAGTCACCTGCAAAACGGTGGCCAATATGATAAAGGGAAAAACGACACAGGAAATTCGAGATACGTTCTTTTTGAAGAACGACTTCTCGCCAGAGGAGGAGAAACAGGTGCGCACGGAGAACGAGTGATGCGGGGAGAACTGTGCTTTATGTAAACTCAATTTACGTACACAAACGTATGTGCACATATGTGAATGTAATCGTAAAGGAAATATGTTCTTACATTTAATAAGAAATAAACACTTAGGTTTTATGAAGACCACAACAACACAAGAAAATATGCAAGTACTTTAAATTTATTTGGAATCCCATTAAATTTGGACCCGTATAAAAAATATAAGTACCCTTACTCGGAATTTATAACAGTTGAATGTAGAACCATGACTCAATCCAGTAGCCGCATGAAAAGCTCAGTGGCCTTGGACACGCTTTTCATCGAAAATTGTATGAACTGATCCTTTATGTTGGGGAACTCAAAGGTTCGCAAGAATCGGAAGAGGTACAAGGCGGCCACCACAATAAGGACGGGCTTCACCAGCGATAGCAAGAACCTGAAGGCAAAGATAAGCGCATACCAAGAGATAACCAGCAGAAACACGTAGGCCACCAGCTCGCCGAGTTCAGAGGGCATGGCCACGTTCTTGGTGAAGAAGTCGAAGAATAAACAGCTGGCTGAGAATCGACAATCGCCTTCGCTCCATTGGAACCACGTACAGCATTTCGATGCCATGGCCGGATTTTAGAGTTTTTTTTTTTTTTTTTTTTTTGCCAAAACAAACCAATTTATACTGACTTTCTTTACTGTCTGATTTTTCAGTCAAGGTATACTGGAGCGATCGTGTGTATATGTATTCCTTAGAATTCAATTGGGAATCAAATTTTTGAATTACGAAAATCGGTGGGAGACCCCTCTCATAAGTTGAGTATTGAATATCTCCTTGCCGGAGGTCTTCAGACGAATGATGGGCATGGTGTCGTGTAGGGAAATTAGCAGTTTATATCAAGCGAACCCTAAGTTTTTGCTGTTTCTTGGAAAAATAATTTTAATGCACGTGAACGCAAGAAAATGACAGCCAGTGTCTACACTTTCCGTGGGGAAAAATAAAAAGCCGCTCAAAATCGGTGGCCGGCAATAATACTCGCAATTAATTTTAGCAATCGCATTTTTGTATTTTTTATATACTTTATTATGCTTAATTACACAGATTGCTATAAATGTAAGCAATTTTATAATTCTTTGTTACCTTTGCTTAAAAAAAATATTTAAAATATGCGATAGTTCACATGCGCACGCTATCGGCGAAACAGTGCTTACACACCCCAAGTTTGACGGCGGCCTTTTTTAAATTTCCCCAAGCTAGTGGCACCTCTGGCCCAATTTTCCGTTTCATCTTGGCGTGTTAAAGTTTATTTTATTTACAGTTCCCCAACAAGCCGACCGGTAAAAGAACCAGCGAACACGCTGAAGAACAGCGCCGCGCCCCTCTGTTGGACGCCGACCGGACCGCACTCGTTCAGTTCAAGTTGAAGGCAAGGGAATCTTATTTATAGCCAGTAGGCCATAGCTAAGTGTCACCCGTGTTCTGTCGGATTTTTGAAAAAACTTGTTTTCGGCTGCGACTACAAATAAATCAAACAGTTTCTAATCGAAAAAGAAGGTAAAAATAACCGAGTGTGGGTGTGCGCTAGCGAGATATGAACTGATAATTTCCCTAAACAGCATGCCCATCATTCGACTGGAGTCCTCCGACAAGGAGATCTTCGACACAGATCAGGAGATCGCCAAGTGCTCTGAGACAATCCGCACGGCTCTCGAGGATCTGGGCGATGAGGCCGACAACAGCGTTCTCCCGGTGCCGAACGTCAACTCGCTGATTCTAAAGAAGGTGCTCCATTGGGCTACGTACCACAAAGACGATCCGATGGTGGCCGAGGAGGACGAGAACAAGGAAAAGCGTACCGACGACATCTCCTCTTGGGACGCCGATTTCCTGAAGGTCGACCAGGGCACCTTGTTTGAGTTGATTCTGGCGGCTAACTACCTGAACATCCAGGGACTGCTCGACGTCACCTGCAAGACGGTGGCCAATATGATCAAGGGCAAGTCGCCGGAGGAAATTCGCGAAACGTTCTCGCTGAAGAACGACTTCTCGCCACAAGAGGAGGAGCAGGTGCGCAAGGAGAACGAGTGGTGCGAGGAAAAGTGATTGGAACTCTGGTTAAAATTCGAAAGAGATCTTTGGCTCCTTACTGAATATTACAAAATCGTTGTAGTTATCTAGTATGATTTAATTCGACAAATAAATAATCTAAATTGTTATGTAAATTAATTAGGATTGTTTACGAATACGTGGCCCTTTTGCTGTTATCGCAAATGTTCGTTATCTACGCAAATTAGGATGGTTTATCAATCCTTCTTTAAAAATACGTGGCCTTTTAGCTTTTACGAAAAATATGTTCGTTATCTTAGTTAATTTGTTTATCAATCTTTATTTAAAAATACGTGGCCCTTTCCTTACAAAAAACATGTTCTTACATTAAATTGAATGTATTTGACTTCTGAAAATCTTGGATCTACATAATTACAGAATAATAAAAACTATCGATGATATAGGGCCAATTTTTATTATAATATTAACATATACATTAAATGGGTTTCCTTAAATATTTTTTTTTTCCTAGTTCTTGAAATTTTGAGATCTGTAAGACCTACGTATAAACGTACACAAAATCAGCTAAGAAAAACAAGCGAACGTACAAGTATCTGATTATATTTATAATCCCAGAGCATCTAGAACTGTATACAAAAGTACTAATACATAGATATGTATGTACATATGTACCCTTTACATGGGATTTATAACAATGGAATGTAGATCAATGACTCAGTCCAGCAGACGCATAAACAGCTCCACAGCCTTGGACACGCCATTCATGACCAGGCTCGAAACTTGGATTAGGAAATCCGACATGTTGGTGGCGTCGAAAGTGAGCAAGAATCGGAACAGGAACAGAGCGGCCACCACAATGAGGACGGGCTTCACCAGCGTCAGCACGAACTTGACGGTGTACACAAGCGCGTACCAAGCGACAACCGCCAGCAACACGTAGACCAGCAGCTTACTTACTTCGTTCCTCCTGACAAAGTCGAAGAAAACAGTGCCGTTATATACACCGCGACAATAGCCTTCGCTTGGTCCGAACCAATTACAGCTTTGCGAATCCATGGCAGAGTTGTGCACTGTAATTAGATATATTTTTTATAATTCGCCAAGAAAAAAAAAGAGAATACATACTGGCTACATTCACCGGGTGATGTTTCAGTTCCAGTCTGCTTACGTCTCCGTATGAAATACAAGTCAAGGCACACTGGGGGCCGATCGGGTTTAGAATGTCCGGAATCCGATTTGTAAACAAACATTTAAATGGCGAAAATCAGCTGTGAAAGGGGCAGTGTGACCGCGTTTAGATCGCAGCAAACGCCTCTGCATGGTTCAAAAATGACAAGGTGTCGAAAGCTTTCGTTTGATTTGGGGTGTTCCCTTATTCAGTAATTTAGTCGTAAAGGGAATACCTAAATGATTAAAAAATTAAATTAAAAACTCAAATTGAAAAGGTGTTTGTAGACAAGTTTAATACATAATAGGTAAGCAAAGCCCACTTTAACTTTATTTATCACTTTAATCTTTTAATTATTTAATATTTGTTCATACATTGCGCTTTTGGAATAAATAATTAAATTCACCGCCGCGCGGCTTTAATCATCACAACGGCAAGTGACCTTTGGACGGTTGGCGATAATTGCAAATATTTACAGTTACCATGTGTAAACAAATGCAGCAATTTGCTTAAAGTGATAATTATATATTGAAAAATGTAATCCATATTTTCCACCTTAAAAGCTTTAAGCCTAAAATAATTATAAGTAATTATTTGTAACCTGATTTTAGGCCACCTTCTTAGAATTCATTAAATTGCGCTTTATCGCAACTTGAGGTTATGGAGACAAACGGTTATCGCGCGTTTATTGCTTCTAATTACTTTTCCTTAGTCGCCATTAAAGCCCCAAAGCGCCAACGATTACTTTCTCTTAAACTGCAGTGGGCTAAAAGTTAACCTGGCCGTAAATCTTAATGTGGCGACCTTTCAACTTGGGCGCTGTGCATTGAACTGGCTGCAAAATGGCCAAAATACCAGCCATTCCCCAAGGCCGTGAAAAAGAAAGAAATAACTGGCAAGAGCAAAAGGTAAGAGGCTGCCTGAAACTGATGCCACACACACACAAACTCAAATAAAAAACAAAAAACACGGCTAACAATAAGCAATTTCCTTTTTCTTTGAGCCGGCTCGCTCTGGGTTCAACGCACTGCACCTACTACTTACTTGCTACTTGTGAAGGAATCGCCTTTTAATAGCAGCCAAATCGCACGCCCACCCGGCATACAAATTCGAATAAATGACGCCCGCCTCGTTCACGCAGGGGCTCTTTTCTGGCCATGATCTGTGGGTGTGAAATCCATGAGAGTCCGACTTAATTTACCAGGGGGCCCAAGGCGATTTGCCCCGAAAATGCAGTTTCATTGTTCTTTCATGCTGTCAACTAGTTATTAGCCATGCTCTTTGGCTCCGCTTGAGCTTGTCCAGCCCAGAGCAAACGAGAGTGGGGACAGTGGACAGTGGACAGTGGACAATGGTGGTGCAAACAGATGTCCAACTTGGCTGCAATTCCATTCCGGTCCCTACTCGTAAGGAAACTTTGGCAAAACGAACTCGACTTGATGCATCTGACAGACTGACTTTGACACAAAGCCCGGCCCAGGAGGACATATGTATGTATGTACAAACGGTGGGCTCTATAAATAACTCAAGACCTCAGTAACCATGTGCTGACAGAGATGCCAACAAACTATGTAAAAGTATGGAATTCAAAAAAATTTAAATAGAAAAACCTCTGATAAGTACAGCTTGTTTGTGTTAGGTTAGGTCTAACCAGAGTTTAGGAAAGCTTTAACTGATTAAGGCTAGTAAATGAATAGAATTTCTAAAGTCTGAGTATATTTACGTGAATTTATTAACTTTTTTCAACTGATTGAACTTTAATAATTACTGAGAAATTTAGTTTAATATTATTATCTCAAAAAGAGAATTCATAATATTCTTTAAATCATTCTAGGCTCATTTTATATTAAAATTAGATCTATAGAGAACCCATTAAACTGATAAGTACCCTTTGACATTCAAAGGCCTCGCAGAGATAAGGATAGATCTGCGGGGAAAAGGTCAGAAGAGTCAACTCTGACTGCTGACCCGATGTGTGCCACCAGGCTGACTCTCTCTGTGTGTGCTGTGTTTGAGGGTGTTGTAAGTGCAACAACTGTGTCACGCCTTGTTTCTGTAAACGACAAAGCTGGGGAATAGTACGGAATAGGAGGCAGGCTAGCTGATGGTGAGCTGCGGAGACAACGACAAGCTGCTAGAGCCCAGCTTGTTATTATTCCTGTCTTTTGTTGCTGCCTGCTGGCTGCTGGCCCCATAAAAGTGTTGTCCACGTGTGTTGTCAGTCTGCGTGTGAGCGTTTGTTTGTTTGCCCGGCGCTCTTCCTGTTGCTCGTTCGACTTTTGCCTGAGCGTTTCCGCTTCCTTTCATTTGCCATTCCGCAACCCCCCACCCCATAACACACACACCACGTTTTTCCCAGTCATCTGTATCCATTTTTCCTTTTTACCATCCAACGTTTTGCCAGTCTTGGATTTTCCTTGCTCTGCGGCTATTTGCTCGACTAATTCCTAGAGATCCCGTAAATATTTAATGTACTCTCACTCGCAGTGGCCAAAAAATGTTTAAAGCACTTGAAAGCAGGGCACGGAGTTTTAAAACGGATTCTGCGATAAGAGTATTACACCCACGTGCGCCTGCAAATGTCAGGCGTCGCCTTCCAACTTCAGTGGAGACCGCAGCTGTCGTTGACACCTGTCGCTTCACCTGCATTAGATTGCACTTTCACCGCTAAAACAATGCACAGAGCTCAATTTTTATGGGGTTTCCGAAAGGGTTTTTATGGTTTTTTTTTATTGAAATGAATGAGGAATGGGGGAATAGGGGAAAAAGAGTATGAATTAAATTGAGTTATATGAAATAAGACCACGTCCAGGCAATTAGAACTGACAGCGTGTTCCTTTGAGCTTTAGAAGTGGCCTTTGTAATTGAAATTTCCAAAACTGCTGAACAAAATTGATTTTTTCCCGTGTCCCTACACCTACACTTACAACTCTGGGCACTCCACCGGAGCCGAACGACACGTGTCAAGCCCCGGGAAAGTGCATCGGATCCGGGAACCTCAACTTTGCAACTCAGATCTGACCTTTTCGCGAGGGAGACTCTCGAGTCGCGAGTCTCTCATCCTGTCGCTCGCGGGGAAAAAAGTCATTTGACATAGTCAACTTGTTTTAAATTAATGAGCACGGCACCGAAAAAAACGCGCATGAAATTGCTCTGCGTCTTGGGGGTTCCGAGGTCCTGGAGTGGCGCAGCAGGAAGCAACAGGTGGGAAAGGGTTCCACCCCCAGGAAGCAGCCCCAGGCAGCCCCAGGAAACAACCGTAAAAAGCCACTCGAAGAGGGCTTCGAGGGTTGCCTAAGCAAAGTTTCCGCCTTGCAGGAATCCCGGCCCGGGATGGGGCTCCGAAAAAGGGCCAACGGGCATAGGAAAATTAAAAGAAGCAGAAGAACAAACAAAGCAGGGCCGCAATCCGAAAGGGTATAGTATCCGTATCCTTTTGGGCACGGCCGACACCCGCCTCTCATAGGGCTTAATGGATTCCCCAAATCATTTGACCAGAGAGGAGCCGGAGCCCAGCCAGAGCCGGCCTTTATCCGCTCGTAAATGTCAGCGCGCGTGTTATGAAATTATGGGCTAAATGAAATTATTCACAAATAAATGAAATTGCGCAGTCAACGGGAATCATTTATGTACATTATTTTTGCACTTTTTGTGTTCAGCTCCTTCTTAGCCGCACTTTTTTTCCCATATTTTTTAATATTTTCATTCAATTTTGCGACGGGCTCCCGCTTGAAATATCAAAGGTGAGAGAGAGCCGGGAGGGAGTAGTTTCGAGGGGATTCGCTGGTGGTGGCGCTGCTGGTTCGGGGCTGCCGTGTCAATTCAATCAAGCGGCTGGTCCTCCTTCGCTCCGACGCCACTTTCCTTCAACTTAATCTCGATGTCGTCGTTGTCGTTGTCGTTGTCGCTGTCGTTGTTGTTTGGTTACACAAAATGAGAATTTATTGTATGTGCTTTATGCACGGCACACAATATCGGGGCGCACATAAGCTGACTATATAATAAAATTTCAATTTGCCCGACAAACGATGTCGTCGACACTCGTTTTCCACATAAAAAAAAAAAGAGCCGAAGAAGCGGCACAAAGCAATCGCACTCACTGCCCCCTGCCACCTGCCCCGAGTCAAGGTGTACGCAAATATTTTGTATACTCGCCGCGGCGGCTCTGGCAGTAGTGTGTACGAGTATATAAAAATATTCCATCATGCGTTTTATTTACGCTTATTGCGATGCCAAAGTTGGAGAACTTTCGGAAAGGCCCTGTCCTAATTAATTCCTTTTTCCGCCGAACTCGTCTATTCACTGCTTCGGAGAAAGTTTTCGATGTGCTGTGGCCGCTGACCTATAGTTATATAGTTTCCATATCAACACGGGCTTTCTGGCCAATCTATCAATGTATCCGAACTGCAGTTTTGTTGGTCTAACATTTTTCGAATTTCTGCTTTGTTATCGCTTTGGACGCACTGCATCTGTGTTGCTAACTGTTGCCAGCGGGTAGTGGACCGTTGAAAGGTCGCCGCCGCCCTACCTGTACCTTCACACCTACAGGTGGCATTTCCACAGCGAGAATGGGTTAATAAAGGGCTCGTTGATATTTCAATGCTAGTGGCAGGTGGGATTTAAGTGGGTTTTATTGGTACTGGTGCTGGTAAAACAGACGTTTTTTATTAACATAATTTAACAATTAAGAGCACTTTATATGGTTATAAAATAAATGATATTCTTTACACAAATAAGTGAAGATTATTATCAGATAAACTTAAGGAATCTATCTCTGAGAAAAAAAGGAATAAAGAATTAAAGCGAGGAGAGAAAACAACAATGTTTATTCTGTTAGTTCGCTAGTATTTAAATGTTATAGATTTTAATACAATTTCCTCAAACCCCTTCTAAAAACACCTTTAAAATTATTTCATTAAGTATAAGGTTAGCATTTATGGATAAGTTCGGGGAACTAAGCTTAAAAATAGAATTTGTTCTCAACAATATTCATTCGGCGATAATAAGGTATTAAGCCATATCCTATTTCATATATATTTATTTGCATTATATGTACAAAATCCTTTTCAGTGCACCTCGCAACCTTAAAATCCCGTTATCGCCTTTATTTCAGAGAGCAGCGAGTGATAATCACATGGCTTATGCACCACAGGTCGGTCACAGGTCACTGGTTACGGGTCACGACTCCTCCGGCGGAGTAAGCCGTCTTCCCCGTAATGGCTTTTGCATGTTCCAATGGGAAGGGGCGGCATAAAACCTCGGAGCACATCTATTGATATGACATTCGCCGTATCCCCAGTGACGTCACCGAGGAGTCAGAAACGGGAGAAAGATGGGCAGGAGGAATGGCGGATTGGAGGACGGGCCAGCGGAGGTCACGTAAAACATGCTCGTTAAAAATTGACGATGTGCATCAGCGCGCGGCGATGCGGACTCTTAGACAAGGTGAGAGCTGAAGTGGTTCGGCGGCTGGATTGGGATTGGTTTCAGCTTTAGGTTACACGTGTATCCTACTCCCTCCTGTACCCTCCCCCCAGAACACTTAACCCATTGACCCAGCCAGCCAGGGCGAGCATTTATCGGTAAAAGTATTGCCGCTGGCGGCATTTATGACTTTTTAAAGCCGCCGCCGCATCTGGAAACTCATAAAATGGATGGCAAGCGAAAGCCCCCAAAGGACATCCAGCGCACAAGTTTATTTATGCTTTTTCTGCGCCTTTTTGTTGTATTTTTCTTTTACAGAAAATAAGTATATGCTCGCGTATAAATATCTAAATGTTTTGCATGCTGCATGACCCTTGACATGCGGCACTTTTCAGCCTTCGAGCGCTCGCTCAGATATAAATACGTAATGCATGTCAGTTTGGTTTTGCGCTTTGATTTAACAGCGTTGATTTATGGCGCCGGGGAAGCGTCGAGAAGCGCCGAGAAGTATCCCGCGCCATGGAAGGGCATAAAAAAGAGAGAGCGCTCGCGTAAAATCAAATATAGCCCACGAAGCGGCGAACGCGGATTTAATTAGTGGAAAGCGCTGCATGCTGCACGCTCCGCTGACGAGATGAGATTGGATGGGTTGAAATGGAGCTTGGAGCCTGGAGGCGGGCGGTTGATGACGCTGCCAATGATAACGATGATGAGCCCGATGCTGATGCCTGGCATAACCATTAAATCGTCAGCGAAATGCGTCTGAAATTGCGGGGGATGGGATATAGTCGTACATAAAATGAGGGCGAATCTGTCTGCCTTAAAAAAGGTTTTAACGGACCGAATTAAAATTGGGTTTGGGGGGAAAAAAGGGGCGCTAAAACTTCTGGCCCAGAGTAGATCACTTCCAGGTTATTCACATCCCATCATCGTCGCTGCCCCCTGCGTATATCAAATTAATTTGTCGTCGGCCGGCAATGCAATAACTTTGACAACTCCTCTCTGGGATCGAGAGGGAAAAAGTTTTGGGCGTACTGGCCCTCTTTGGCACTTGCTAATTGAGTTTGCCCGAATTTCATACGCCATGTGGGACCGGGACCAAGGAAGATGGCTGCGCTGCGTTGCCCTTTGTTGCCGCCCCGACTTGTCAACCTTTTTATTTGGTTCAATAAACAGAGCGCCAGAACCTAGCATAATGTACGTGTTGTATATGCGAATATTTATTTGTATAAACACATATAAATATTTGTGTATTTAAACGAGAAAGGCAAGCAAAGAAACACAAGAGGGCCGCCTGGGTCGGTCGCCTGTTATTTTTGCCTAACAAAATATTGCGTATACGCAACGCCAACACCTTAAACAAAAAATACGTATACGCCGGGTGTGCCAGAGGTATGAAAAAAAAAATTAAGAAATGGCAAGTACCCACGTGTTTTGCCTTGTTTTCGAGAAAGCTTTTCATGCTAATGGAAAACTCAATATGTCTTAACTTCTGATATTTATATGGGGTGTGGGTGTGGGTGTTAGGTGGTGTAGGTGCCAAGTACTTCAAAGCATTGCATTCCGTAATTCGGTCTATGAGGAACCCAGTAAAGGACCCGGGCCACATGTGGCGTTCGTTGCTGAAACGTGCCGAAGCTGGCCTTGAAAATCCAACGACATCGGAAAATGCGACATTCAAATTGCCCCGGAGAATTTAATTGACAAAATTAATTACCGAAAATGCTTTTTCTTCTAAATTATAAATAGCCAAGGGAGTCTCGGGCAACACAATAACAACAACAGCAACAGCAGAGTAACAAAATGAAACAAAAAACAAAAACAAAACAAAAAAATAGGGAATAACAAGAGCCGAGAAAGCACAGCTCAGGTTGTTGACAAAAAAACAAAAATACGGCCAAGAGAGAGGCAGCAAGTGAGGAGGCGAAAGCGTCGCCGTTTTGCGTTGTTCAAATATTCATGACAAGACGGCACAAAGTGCTCAAGTTTATTGCAATGAGAACAGTAAACGATGGCGGCTCAGCGACTGTTGCTTTCCCGCCTTTCCCTCCTCCCTGGGTGTCTGCATCTGTCGCTTTTCCCTGGGTTTATGGTTTATCTTTTATGAAATATGCAAATACACAAAGGCTGACAAAATGATTTTAAAACTGTCAAATGTCT
Source organism: Drosophila rufa (assembly GCA_018153105.1). NCBI lineage: Eukaryota > Metazoa > Arthropoda > Insecta > Diptera > Drosophilidae > Drosophila > Drosophila rufa. Next base: position 9,525,088 of record JAECXS010000002.1, read on the forward strand.
ACGGGCGACCGTCGACTGTCGACTGTCCTCGGATGACATCAGTTGGCGTTGCACTGCCACTGGCTCTGAGCTGTATCTGTATCTGCATCGGCGAGATACAAATGTATCTATTGCATCACACGCAGCCGTTGTCCAAGTGCTGACGCATGCACTTCGACAACGGGCCATGACATCACTTTACACGCACGATTTGTGGCGAATGCCGCCATAATTTTTGCCCAAAACCCAGCCACAACCCGCCTTGCCGTGTTTCTAAAGGATGAAGGAGCAGCTAGGAGCAGGAGCAGGAGCAGGAGCAGGAGCAGGAGCAGGAGCAGGAGCAGGAGCAGGCGCTGGGACAGCAGCGAGTGGGCGCAGGATGACCAAATGCCAGAAGATGGCGACGACTTCCGCACAAACGGAAGCCGCATTCCGCTCTTTTGCCTGCGACTTGCCATTGTCAACGTTGCTGTTCTTGGTATTCTTGGCCCACACGCACACACACTCACACGCACACAGGCGCATCACACTTGGCCAACATCCAAGAGTTGAACACAAATTTTCGAGTACAGTCAGCAAAAAGCGCAGTTGGCATGGCAACATGGCGGACTCAAAGTCACACGCACATCCAGCATCTGCATGGGCATTGTCCTCACCTTTGCGAAAGTTCAGAGATTAGTGAATCGAACAGATATGGGGGGACAGGTGGAGATATAGATATAGAAAAGGTATACAGATGCATTCTACAGATTGGGATACAGAAGAGAATTCTGTTACTAATACTGCCTACTTTTACTCTTACCAAAAAGAATGATTTTGCCAATAAAATTTCAATAAGTTGGTACTTACCTTATTTTGTTTATACAAAATAGCACCTAATTAAAGGCAAATCAAAACATCCTACAGATAAATACACATCCTATATCCACCATATTTAACCTTCTTCTTGTTAGCAAATAAAACTACTTCCGAAGCCTAATTAGGCAGTTAACTTATCCGGAAATAGAGAGAGCCAAAAGGTTAATACCCCATGGCCGAGTTAAGTGTACGGCCAATAATTATATGTATATTATAAATAGTCGACACACAAACAGAGTAATTGATACGGTTAATCACACAGATACAGATACAGGATACAGCTACCGATGCAATTAGCGGCGAGCGAAAATGCTTGAAGGAATTTAACGGGGCTTTCCCTTAAATATGCAAATTCCCAAATGAAAGCACACCGGCCGTCAGCGGTAATTATAAATATTTGCTTGTCCCCCCAACCCACTAACCAAACATGGACAATCAACCTGAATGCTACTCGTATGTGGGTGCCCGGTGTAATTCCTTCAATTAGCGACGTCCACAGAACAATCAACAACTTTCCGTGAACTATAATTATGTAAGCCACACTCGAATGACATCAGTTTAAGGCCCGTATGGCATTGACTATAAATAAAGAGGTTTTAGATATTAAATAAACTACTTGAGTGGAAAAACCTTACAGTTTATTAAGTCTAAATGATATTTATAATGTAAGCTCCCAAGCTTATATAGATATATCCCTGTCTGACTCATTCTGTGAACCTAATACCACATGGGCATAGCCAGCCAAAATCATATAAATGCTTAATGAATGGAAGGTGTTCGGGTGAGTTCCAGGAAATCGTGGTTAAGTGGGTTATTTAAACAGTTTGTCCGTGTCTAAGCCGGGTTGACATCATAGTGGCCCCATGCCCGAGTCCTTGCCCCGCGCACATGTACATACAGATGGTTATATACGCTATAAAGCTTCTCTCAATGGAACAATCGGATCCGAATCCGAAGCGGAATACAAAGGGGTTGAGGGTGTCTGCATATTAGCCGGCAGCATTTTTGGCGGCAAACGCCTACGCGATGTGTCCTTGGGGTGCTAGTATCCGATTGGGGCTTGAAAAATCATTCATTGAGACATGTCCTAGGATGTGAGTGTGAGTGCTGCTAGTTGGCAGTCAGAGAGTCGTAGAGATTTTTCGCGTGGGCGTTCTCTGTGTGTGTGTGTGTGTTATTGTTGCCGCCGCCGCCCGTTGTTTTCATACTCCAAATATTTGTAGTGGGAAAAGTCTTGTAAAAGTACTACCAGCGAGTCTATTGAGCTCTCTCCCTCTCCCTCTTGCTCGCCATTAAGTTTCATTTTATGACAGTGTCGCTGGCTCTGGCTGGAAACAGTTGACGCAGCAGCTCCACTTTCAAAAAAAGAAAGAAAGAAAAAACAAAAAAAAATAGGAAAAGGCAAGAGGAAAACGAGGAAAATTCCAGCAAGCGTGGGCGTCAGTCGCCGTTAGTTTTTCTCTAGTTGGTTTTCCTCCACATACACACACTGTGGTCGCGCTCCTTATTGTGTATGCCTGTCGCGCTTTGCTGATTTTTCTTAATGGAATTTATGCGAGTGTGAAATTTATGTCTGTGCACAGATAGAAGACGCAGAACGCCAAACGTAAAACGCAAAACTATTCTTAGCCCTAGGAAAGGCGGTAGGGAGGTAGGGAGGAGGAGCACACGCGTTGCCTACATTTGGGCGCAAGGTTAAGGCCCCCCCAGGACCCCGCTCTCTAAACGGATTAAGTGCAGCGCGTGCGGAAATCGCCAGCGCCAGCGCTCGCAGCAATAATTCAGATTGGCATTTATCGGTTGGTTCCGGCTGTAACGCTTACATGTTCATTAGCTGTCAGTTGAGCCAATGAGCCGCAAAACAAGGTTGCATAAAACAGCCAGCGGGATGCCGAATCATATCGGTATATTCGAGAGACTTCTTCGACTTCGCCTTCGCCTTCGCCTTCGACTATGTAATCGCAGCAAGTTATGAATATTTACTGCCATCCTATTTTCTGCCCTTACTGTATTATGTCAGGGCGAGTGAGTGTGTGGGCGGGACAAATTGCTTTTCAATCAATTGAGTTCTTGCAGGCAGCTATTGCACTCGCCCAAAGGTTGCACATACGACCCGTTGGCCCAAGAAAGACTGCTGCTGCTCCTGCTGCTGCTGGGCTTGGCGGGGGCGGCCCATTCATATGTATCTTCCGCCCGCCTCGACTTTTTGGTTTCGATTTGTGCCATTGACTGGCAAAACGCCCTCGAACAGTCTTCTATTACAAATGGAAATTTCCTAGCGTCTGCCAAAAAAAAAAGGACAAAAAAGGATGCCCTCTGTCAGTATTTGAGCGCGGGTGTGCGTCTCCTTGGCATGTTTATGAGTCAGCTGATAAATAAAATAAATTTCATTTAAAGCCCATTTCCGCTTTATTGCCACTAGCTACTAGCCGCTATTTGTGTCTATAATTTGGCTCGTAAATAATACGAGTATTTCGCCATCCTTAGTCTGCACTCTGCACTCTGCAGTTGACAGGCCGGAGATGCAATCGGTTGCCAGATCCCAAGTCCAAAGCCCAGCTGATGAGGTTATGTAGCCCTCGGCGGGGATTCGCATCTGTAAGTTTCGTAAGGTGCTATTGCCGAGATAATCCTTATGTCTGAGAAATTGCATCAGCAGACATCTGGCCGCAGATGCTTATAGAGTGTTGTGCCTGTTCCTCCTCTCCATCTCTCCTCCTTTCCGGGACACGTACGTGCCAGCTTCCACCTGGTCGTCAGGCTGATAAACTAAACCATTCAGCCGGAAAACGGTTCGGTGAGTGGGCACACAGGCACTGTGCACCATGGGAAATGGCACTGCCATGTGCAGAAATGCAGGTGGAATGTGTTACCTCAGTGGGATTTAAAAATGAGCCGTTCGAGGGTCGATCAGCAGCAGATACTTGTGGGGTTCCTACATATATTGCCTAATGTATTGCGGAATATGTGTGTAAGAGGTTAGATGCATGATTAACTAATATTGAATAAGAAGCAAATAAGCAGGTGCAAGGTGCGGTAATGGAGATAAATAAAGATGGTTACCAGGTGTATCTGTATTACCAAAAATAATGCTAATCAAGCTTAGGGCTGAAGGGTGATGTAAGTCTAGGTTAAGGCATAAGTTATGCCTGATATAAAAGGTGTTTTTTCATGTATAAATCAGTGAATTTCACGTATTATTGTACGAACATAGTAGAAACACCATATTATACAGATAAATATATTCATCTTATATAATGTAACTGTGGTGTGAAGAGTTTATTATAAAAATAAGCCTACGAGTAATCGATAGTAAGTCGATAAAAGGGAAATCGAGGATCTGTGATCTCTAATTTTTCAGGAGCCGGACGCAAACCTTTTTGATTTGGTGCGAAAATAAAAAACAACTAATATATATAGAGCCTATAGTGCATATTTATCTTCTTTAGTTTTATAAACTTGCCCCACTGTGCCTCTATTCCCTGGCACACTCATTTGCAAATTTATGTTCGAAACGTGTGGGCCAAATTATGACAAACCGCAGTGAAAGTTTCAAAAAGCATTTTCAGCACACACTTAGCGCTCACCTTTACCCCACTTCTAGGCGAATATATAGAGAGCAAAAAAATATGAGGAGAGAAAAGAATAACCACCGAGGAGTACGTGCCAGTTTAGTTCACTCGAAAATGGATGACCACGCCCACCACTGCCCAACTTCGGGTTGATTAAAGTGCGAGCACCGAATATGTGCGGAAATGTATGGTTTGTTTCACTGAGCTCTTCTGCGGCATTGTGCTGTCCCGACTCTTGGCAGCCCCGTGTGCCCATAATTAATGTTTATGCCGGGACTAGACTGGTCCAGCGACTTCTCTTCATTTCGCTGGCTCAATCCCTTGGCTACGTTCTCTTCGTTTGTGCAAACGCCAACTGATGCATTATCTGTGAACATGGAAAAATTAAGGGAATTTTAATATTCACTTAAATATTTATAAGATAGTTCGCCTTGCATAATGTAACTGTAGTGTGAAGTTTATTATAAAAATAAGTTTAAGAGATTTCGATAGTAAATCGATATTAAAGGTTGCCTCAGATATTTCTCATAATAGCGAATTAAATCATTTACAAAGGTGCCTTAAAGTATGCAATAAAATCCCAATTTATGGTAAGTTCTTGAATTTTTTTTACTTATACTTTTTTTTAAATTATACTTAATTTCTCTATGTGCACAGACGCCACAGATATATAGCTTTGACCACTTGCTTTCCGGCTTTGGGGCTGGGATTAGTTAATTTTGAGATAATTCGAGTGTTAACCATGTAGCGCAAGGGCAGCACACACACAATTGCAAGTCCCATTCCCAATTAGTTGTCATTATGCGACCCGCTTGTAACGGCTCCTGCTGAGAGCAGGACACCCCGAACTAGGAGACAAAGGATGCCAAAATTGTGTCGCCTGCAATCAGAGCAGATGAGCGTGTGTAGCACATAGTGTGTGTGTGTTTGTGTGCGATAAACAAGTCTAATTAAAGCTAACGAGATTAGACCAGCCCAAGACGCACTCGAGCACAGTTTGGGGCTTAATTAAATCCTCTGTCAGTTCGTTCTCAAGTTGTCAATTAGCCGGCATTACGGCCGGAGCGCATTCAAATGTATATTTTGTTTATTTTCGAAAACGGTCTAAAAATATGCGTAAGTGCCCCGCTATCTATCCTTTGCCCATTTGTGGGCGTTCGTGCAATGCAAATAAGTAAATGTTTGCCTATGAAATCGATCAGCGGATTGGGTAGCTATCGCTCCATGTGTGGTAGAGGGGTGGATTTAGCCCCCAGCTCAAGTGGCAAGCAAATAAGAGTCTAAAAATATATATGAAACACACACACACAATCGCACAGATGCCAATAAGAGGCAGGCGTTAAGAGTCCTTTTCATATTCATGAATATCTATCTGGTTTATGAAAGTCAACATGAAAATGTTGGATGGAGGGACCTTAATCCGGGGATAGAAAATGGATAAGACAGCGGGAGATGGTTCCTGGTAAGGTGTAAATACCTTTGGGGACTAAAATAAACCGTAAAGTAAATAAATTAAATGATTAAGCCGATTAAGCTTTACAAATATAGAAATGTGATGAATTAGGTCATAAAATATATTATTAATTAGTACCCTTCGTTGGTAAACTAAAGCTTATAGTTATTATTCAATTAATTTCCATTGTTCACTTTAAACATATAACCATTATGGGGATTATTGCATTATTTATAAGCAAACCTTGTATTTTATAATTTATTTTCAACAAACCAAATGCATTTATAAGTGTTTCCAATGAATCTCTAAGTTATTTACTTTTCCATTACCAATTTAAATAATATTTTGCATAATGACTTGACCATTATGGCTTTAATGAGATGAAAGTGAAATGTCATGATGTCTTGGCTGGAAAACTGAAACAGAAATTCAAACAAGCGCCCACGACGCGGAAGGTAAACATTTGCCTCTAATGATCTATGTGCTTAGTTGAAGAGAAAAGCGGATACAGCGATACCAGGATACACGGTTATATGGAGAGAAAGAGCAACAAGCTTGATGGGCGTTGCTGTCCTTTAACCGGGCTAAGTGAATTATGTTGTTTGTTCGCGTAATTGCTTTCCGCTTAGTTTTTGCCCCCATTGATTGGCAAAGGGCAAGTTTCATTGGCGGATCGTGGGCGTTCTTAATTTATGAACTCCATCTCCGTCTCCATGCCCATCTCCATCTCAATCATCATCCCGAGCAAGGCATTATGCTAATTTGCAAGTTTGTCCTTGTCGAGTTAAGTGTGCGAAACAGAAACAAAGTTCGGCGCAAGGACAATTATGATCTAACAGCGGTACAAATGGACAAGCCGAAAGAAAGAAATCGAGACAGACATAAAACTTTTGCCAAAGTTTGCTTTTCGTCATCAAGAACAAATCAAGCAAACGACGACAACACAAACAAATAAATATCAGACTCATCAACGTCATCAAAATGGCGGCAGGCTGACCGGGCCACAGCAACCACAGCAACAGCAACTACAACAACTGGTAATGACAGTAATGAAATGTTACAGTTACATTGCGCATCGTTAAGTGGCACACACAAAAGCCCCGCTGCTAAGTCGCGTGGGAAAAGCCGAAGGAAAGCTGCGAAAAGAAGGCAAAGGGGATTGGACGGCCAACTGTGATGGCAAATCAAAATAACGGATTTTGTCTGATTTCAAATTCTAAAAAATTATAATTTCGTCATCTGGCAACACTGTATTTTGGGCGCTTTCTAACACAAACTACGATTGGTCACACTAACTCCTCGAAAGTTAAATTCAAACGTTAATTTTTCACAACTATTAAAGAACAACTATTTAATTCAAGCAAACATGCAACTGATAACCTTGTAATTAATCCTCCTCGCACCAGATATTCATCTGGCGCGCCTTCTCCTCTTCCTGCGGCGAGAAGTCGTTCTGCAGCGAGAACGTATCGCGAATTTCCTGCAGCGTCTTGCCCTTGATCATACCGGCCACTGTTTTGCAGGTGAGGCGGAACAGTCCCTGTATGTTCAGGTAGTTGGCCGCCAAGACCAGCTCAAACAGAGTGCACTGATCGACCTTGAGAAAGTTGGCATCCCAAGGGGAGATATAGTCGATGCGCTTATCATTTTCCTCTACCACTGGATCGTCCTTATGGTAAGTGGCCCAGGCGATCACCTTTTCTAGGATCAGCGCATTGACTTTCGGTAAAGGGAGCACGCCGTTGTCTGTATCATCGCCCAGACGCTCCAGAGCCGTGCGGATTGTCTCCGAGCACTTGATGGCCTCCTGGTCAATGTCAAAGATCTCCTTGTCGGAGGACTCCAGACGAATGATTGGCATGCTGGCGATTAGGGAACTTCGTGATTTATAATAATTATAATATAATAATTATAAAGTTTTATATATTTTGCAGTGACAGCCAAAATAGGTTGTGTCTGGATTCCAATCTGGCAGAACACGGATGACACTAACCTGTGGCCTACTGCGATAGGTAGAAAGATTCATTTTCAGGAAATTTATTTATATTAAATTATCTCCCATTTAGTTTTGTTTATAAAAACATACAAGTATTCCAAAGGTTTCTTTTCATTTAAAAAATTATTTCTTCATCAAAATGAGCCCTTATTATTATTTTGGGGCAAAGGCTGAACGGCCAGCACTGGATTGGATTCGTTTGAAAGACGACTGGAGGCAGCCACATCGGCCACAGAGAGGAATTTGCATAAAAGGGCAGATTGTCAGCATTGTCCTTGCCGGCATTTTTGCACAGCAGCAACTGCAGTTGAAATTCGATTAAGCCGCCCTCCCGTCTTGCCTTGAACTTGCATTTTAACAACTGTCAGCAGTAGTTGTTTGGGGTTTTCCCTACCCCATCCCCTTCGCTGGGGGAAATTGCATTGCTTCATTTGGGGTTTTCCCTTCGAATCGGAGTTGAGAAAATGCGCAGAAATTTCAATTTGCTTAAACAAATAATCCAAATGTAAATTAAATTCAATCTGTTGGGGATTTTTGTGACCTCTTTAAATTTTTCCTCGAATTCGAATTGAGGAATTCATAGAAAATGTTAAGTTGCTTGGATAACTGTTGAGAAATTCGTAAAAATTCTTAAGTTGCTCAATGAAAACTTTACTAATTGATTGGGAAATATTTTAGGGTTTCCTTGAATACGAATTGAGAAATTCGTAGAAATTGTCAAGTTGCTTGGATAACTGTTAAAAAATTCGTAGAAATTCTTAAGTTGTTCAATGAAAACTTAACTAATTGATTGGAAAATATTTTAGGGTTAGCAACTTAAAATAATACGAAATCAAATTTTAATTGGATTTTCTCTGAATTTGGAGTTGAGAACTTGCAATTTTCATTAAGAAATAAATACAACAGAGGAGGAAAATATTGTCGAAGAGCATAAACTGAATTTATTTGGGTATTTCACAAAAAATATAAGAAATTTATTTCGAAGTCATTTAATTCGATTATAAATGCATGTACAAGAATAGATAAAAATATTATGTTTATTCCATTCATTATCTGTGCGAAGAAACCAGATATTACCGCTGTTTGTAAACTCCCCCTCCACGCTCGCTTCGGCTAATCTCGGCCAGTGCATGACCACAAATCTTCAACCGCCATAAGACCATCTAAATTAGCTTAATTGCAAATTAATGAATATGCGTGCCAGCTGGGAGGGTGTGGGAATATTATGGGCGTATGCTACATTTAACACTCTGCCAACCCGCTGCCATTTGGGTTAATTATAAATTATTCGGAGCCGGCTTTGATGTGTTGTCATGGATATTAATCTCCCCGGTCGCCGCCAACGCCGCCGCTCCAGTTTAATTATACTTTACGATATTATTTAAATTTGTATTGGCGTTGGCGAGCTTATGATTGATTGCGCTGAACCGGTGGGAGGGGACATGTCCTGGGTCTATGAGGTCTATGTGCGTGTGTGTTCTGATCCAATTAACGTCTCGCTGGCGATTAGGCAGCTGATTTGCACAAATCAATGCAACACGCCCCAAAAGCGCCCCCAGGCCACCCACTAAGTGCCACCCGAACCACCTGTAATAGACCACCGAGGTGGTCGCTCGGCAGTGAATTGAATGAATTATATTACGGCATACTTTATTGCGCCGTCATAGGCAAAAGAAATGTCATTTTGATTACTCGCACGCGCCATGAAACCGGAGGCGGGGCGCCAATTTGTTGTGTTGAGTTTGTTTATTGATTTCCCGACATGACACCGATTGCTTGCATACAAAACTACACTAGACAACATCGCAGATTGAGGTAGAAGTCGACTTTATTTCAAATTGATCATAGATAAATTTCCGTACTTATTTTTGTGAATTTTTGAAGAGGTTATTGTCTGAAAAAACCTTTTTAGTCCATACCATAGTAGAGTTGTGTAAATAACTCATATTAAACTGGTATTTGATTATGGTGTTATGACACGATCATATTGCTTTAATTCATTGAAGCTTTCATTGGAGCACAGGCCTTTTGCTTAGCATTTTATGCTCAAAGCGAACATGGTCACACAATTTTTTATTTAGTTCTGGTCGGTTAAAATGTTACAAATATTGCTTGATCATAATAAATAATACAATATTTTATTTATTTATTTAATATTTATTTATACATACATTTCTTATAAATCCCATTAAAAAAGACCAGAATTAATGAAAGCCACAATGCAGTGTCATAACCCCCCATTAGTATTACCTTATGCCCAACTCAGGGTATTTCCCATGTTCAACTTTTGTAGCCCAGTGCTATTTGTGCGTCGCTAAAAGCACGTATCTGTATCCGTTTCGATTTGTTGCACTTCGTAGAGTAAAATCGATTCGAGGCCCATTCCATTCAGCCTTTAATCGGTTCGTTGCCGTTTTGATTCGCATAATTATGGTCATTGTGTGGGACCCTTCTCAAATGTCAGCCACTTGTCGTCACATCCGACACAGCCCATTGTCACCCACTTGGTGAGCGATACACAATACTTTCGAGGCTCTGCCCGGAGTTCCCCGAGCCCAGCCCATCACAGGCCACACAGCCCAGCGTGTTCCCGGAGTCGTAAATGCCAAAACCGGTCAAGGCACCGCCTTGCACTGCCTAGAGGATATCCAGTCTGGGCACACGGGTTAAGCGGCTGCATTCAGACCCTAATTTGTATGACAAATGCTAGACCAAATACGTAACAGTTGACATTGAAACTGGCATTAAAATTTGGTAAGCATTTATTTTTAGATACTCCTCCAAACACATAGACAATGCGGAGAAGTTTTTCGGGTGCACACCGCCGCCACATGAGCCCTGGCCATGAATAGCAACAAAAGTTGAGAGAGAGTCCCATTACAGATGCGCATATTGCGGGCAAGGAAGCGTTACGCAGGATAGCAGGCAGCACTGAGAGAAAACGGAAAGAGTTTTTGATGTTGAAGCTACTAAAAGTATGGTGTAATTGTATGGTAAATACAATATTGTATTTCCATAATGTTTTTTCAACGATTTCACACCTTCTGAAATTTATTTCTTTACTTATTTCCAACTTCCTCGATTTCAGATCAGTGTACCTGGGTTTGGATTCCCATAATCGAGGTATTGAAGCGTTCCCTATAAGCTGCAAATCGGTTCTGGGAACCATCAGTCTTTGATATGGACTATATCGAATTAGCAATTCATCCTTTTTGCTTTTTGGCACTTAAGGAATCAGTTTTGGGTACTTTCAGGAGCTTGGCTTTCTTCAGAATCTGAATTGTCAATATTTCCAGTTGGGTGCCGCGAAACAAGCGGCTTGAAAAATCGCCCAGCGACAAGGACTTTTGTCCGGAAACTAATTTAGGAAAATTCTGCGAGGCCGGTAGACATGTTTTATGGCAGATTCGAGGGGATCAGGGGAGAGGGCATAGAGGAGGAGGTGTTAGGGGACCGGCAGACATAAGCCCGATTTGCCATTTGAAGCGGAAGTGACCCTTGAAGTTTGATTTTGTTTGTGCGCCATTCGTTGGCAACGACGGGACTTTCTTTTGGCCTGGCCAGGCCGGGCCAGGAGTCCACTCGCCATATTTATATTTATTTATTTGCTGCTATTGCGCCGTCGTCGCTGTCGCTGTCGCTGTCACTGTTGTTGCTGTTCAATTTTTAATCAACGGCTTTGATGGCGTCTTGGCAGCGCCTCCTGGACTCCATGCAATTTCCTGTTTGGCTGTGGACGAAGTCTCTGAGACAGGCGGCGCGCACAAAAAAAAGGAAAACTCGACTCGACTCGACGCTGGTTGCCTATTTTTAGCCATTTTGGCCAAATCCCACGGAATTCAATGTCAACAACACACAGCCGGGGATCCGGCATGGCTCGAATCTCTCTCTCTCTCTCGGTGGTTGGAGGAGGTCGGAAGTTGTCATCCGCAAGTGCCAGCAGGAACATCAAGCACTCGAGTCGATCTCCGTCATCGTTCATTGGCCATCGCTCATCCGATTAGGAGGAAACGGCTCCTGACCCAACTGCAGCATGCTTGCGGGGGTTGTAATGGAACTGGCTCCTGAAAGCAATTAAAAGGAAATCATAAATTATCATCAGGAGCAGGAGATGGGAAGGGAGTAGAGAGGGGATGCTTCTAAAGGGAAAGGGGAAGCTATCACCTATTTAATGAGTTAAAACCTTTATTTATACCTCTTTAAACATGTTAAAAACAGAGATAGTCTGAGGCTAGTTTCAGGTAAGGAAGTCATCGAAATATAAAACAAATTAGGTAAAATACAGTTTAAAATCTTCCTAATATATCCTCCAATTCTGGAAGATTTTCTCTGTGTCATCTAAGCCATGTGGGCACACAGGGCAAAACCCTTTCGTTTCGCCCAAGTTCAAAGTGCAAAGGTGCCGAAAAGGACGACCGGGAGGCATGCGACGAGCCCAACTGTGGAATCGCCAATGAATGCGAATGATTCGCAGGACCAAAGGAAAGGAGCCACCGGCCAGGACAATGGGCCAGCCTGCAGCGACTCGCGCTCTCGCTCGCACTTGCTGGATCCTTCGGCTCCACAGTCGGCGGCATTCGGGGCTCCTGCTTACGTCACAAAGCTGCGTAGGCGTCATCGTCGTGCGGCGCACCCATCGCCTTCGTCCCGCTGCCGTACCTCGGCCGTGTGTGTGCGGCTCTCCGCTTCGGCTGCTCGTTGAAAAACGACGCCAGCCAGGCGGTGATTTTCCCCATTTTCCCCAAACCGCCACTCCACTCATTTCCATTTTCCCCCCATCTCCCATCTCCAACCCCACGAGGGCTCGCGCTCTGGTTTCCCCAAGCTTTGGTCGTCGTCTCCTGAATGAAAACTCGTCGTAGCTGGTGGCTTCGATTTTTGTTGTTGACGTAGTCGTCTCCCGAATCCGCGCCTGCGCCGTCGCCTGGCAGAATCATCTGTTGTTGAGTCGTCCCCCGCATCGGCCCGGCCATCCTGCCATCCTTTGGGGGCCAGCAAGTGCATTGGGTTGTGGTAGGACCGTTTTCAGGCAGCCAGCCAGGCAGGACATGGGGCAGGGGCTGAAAAGCTGCTCGGCTCGGGCTCAGCTGTTTGCTGTTTGGCTCTGTGGCCTGTAGAGTTCTCCAGCGATTTCCTGGAGAATTTCGCAGTCGTGCAACAAATTCAGAGAGTCCAAGCCGGCTTTTCGCCCAGAGAGAGGCTTTCCTTCGACACACGTTTTTCACCATCATTCTAAGCAGGGCTTGTGGATCTGTATTTGATTATTTTAGGAATATTTTCTTGAAGAAATTTAAATATAGAGATATTTTTCGTTTACTGTTTAGGAATTAAAGAGTTTCTTACAGTTACTTCTCGGTATATTTAAACTCTTCTAGAACCTTATTTACTGACTAACTTGTTTACAGAATAATAGTAATAATTATTACTCATTACAGCAAGGTGAATATCCTTTCCAACCTCACTTCCACATTTGCCTTGCCCAGCTTCTCGTCCATTCAAAACTCTCCACACCGTGGGCATCAGGTCCTTTCCATTCACATTGGCCAGAACTCTCGCGATTCAACATCACCTCGGCTTGGGAAACCGTTGCGATGGCAGGGCCCAGCGAATGTATATTATAGCTGCTCGCTCGTAAAACGTAAAAGCCACAGACATTGTGACGACAAAAGGACTCGTCCTCGTCCGGCCGCCCCTCGCTGGCTGCCAGCTCCTAGCTGTTGAATCCTGCAACAGCAAAGGACGAACAGCGAAAAGCGAAAAGCAGGCTGCAAGCAACGATGACGACTCTCATTTCAGGACGTAGCCAACGGAGTTCTCCTTCATTCATGTTGGCTGCCACCCGAGTGGCTTTCATCTTCGTCCTTCCTCCTCCAGGTCGCTTCGGTTTCGACTTCGGTTCGGTTCGGTTGGGTCGCCTTAATGACTTGCAATTCATGTGCTCACTTTTATTCACATTCTAATTTCGCTGCTGCTGCGTAAGTTGTGTTTTGGCTAGTACTCGCCTTCGTGCTGGCCGCTCTAATGGGCGTCATCGTTGCTCGAACTAGCCAGCAGTGAGTTCGAAATGTAGGGGCAGGGATTCGAACAGGGTTCGGAAAAGCGATCTGCAGGAGGTTATAAGGGAGATTAGGATAAATATTTAGTGATATGATTCTGAGGAGAAAAAAACAATAATTTTCTTAATCTTTCTAATTAATCTTTATAATTAAAATAAAATAAAGATGATTCAAGGAACAACATACATTCATTGAGAAATTACGGTAAGAACAGAAGGTTTAATAAAAGCAAAAATATAAGGCTTAAACTAAATAATATCCCTAAACGCCTTTAAAAACCCTCAGGTTTATGTATATTTCCAAGTATAAAGTTAAGGCAATCTCAGGTTTAAAAAGAAGAGTCAAATCCAACAAGAACTTTCCAGAAATATTCCTCAGTTCAGATGACTTTACAATGACTCAACATTATTTAATTTTACTAAAAAGGTAAATGAAAATGCTATTATTATTTTATTTACAAACAAAAAAATTCTATCGGGATGTTTAGATTACCATATATTAAATTCAATCGGCTTAATCGAAAATATATTATAAACAAAATAATTATATTCTTTGTGCATTTATTTATAATTAAGGGTACATAACCAAATAGCTTTATAGAAAAAGTATGAATTAAGTAAATTTCCCATTAAAATTCAATCAAATAACCTGGGACTTACCCAACTTTTGCGGTCTCACAGAACTTTCCCGACTGTGATTTTCACAAATTTTGGGTTTATCCTGTGAAAAATGCAAGGCAAAGAAGTGATTGAATCGTTGGTTATTGGGGCTTAGTCCTAGCAGTCCTAGCAGCTGATGATGATGGCCAAAGCTCGATTCGAAGTCAGGAATTTCCCCGTCAAACGACGGGGGACCGAGGAATTCGGAGACCCCGATGTCGGTACAACCCACGCAAAGTTGGGCGCCGCAAATCATATGGGAGGCGGCGGCGGCAGGTGGCAAGTGGGAAATGCGAGATGGAAAATGGGAAAAGGGAAAAATGGGAGTCGGCGATGCCGGTAACGGTGTGCCCTGTGCGCAGGAGCAGGCGCTCGGAAGCGAGAAGACTCTCTGCGCTCTCCGTTCTTCTTCGGGACTTCGGGAAAAACTCTACACAAGAGGCAGGTTGAAAACAAGTGGTTGAGCGGGCAGAGTGCTCAGTACTGAGCGAACTGCCGTTTCGAGCTCGAGTTTTCCCGCTGACTGAGAGCAGAAGCTGTAGCTGAAGAGCCTGAAGCCCCCGAGCTGAAGAGGAAGCAGCAGAGCAGCAGCAGCAGCAGCAGCAGCAGCAGCAGCAGCAGCAGCAGCAGCAGCAGCAGCAGCAGCAGCAGCAGCAGCAGCCGCCGCAGCCGCAGGAGCAGGAGCAGGAGCAGGAGCAGGCGAAAGCGGAAGAAAGGAGAAAGGAGCAGAGCGAGAGAGAGAGAGAGGACCGAAACGAACAGCAGCCGAGAAGTGAAATTCGAGGCAGGGGGAGTGAGTGTCCTGTGTGTGTGTCTGTGTGTGCGAGTAGCATAAAGTGGAAATACGAAACGCCTTGAGGAGCGGCAGCGACGCCGACCGCGGCAGAGGGACACGCGTCAGGCGGCCAAGCAAAAGGCAGACAAACAGGCGAATCCTGCTGAGACGATACGACGAGTCCTTGCTCGTCGGTTCAAACGTGCGGAACACACTTCTGGAGGCAGCCCGAAAAAATACCACACACAGAACACAGAAAAAGGAGGAAATCTATTCCACAAAAACACACCAACTCACACTTCGCCCACAACAAAGGAAAGTTTTCACCACAAAACAAACAGAGGAAATAGCTAACAAAAATAATTCAAAAAACGATATTTCGAAAAGTTATTCCAAAAAATTTTCTTATTCCAAAACAAACCCCCCCAAGTGCAAGTGACGAAAAGTTATCCAACAGAAAATCAAGAAAAACAAAAGAAAATCAGTTTCCGTTAATTGTTTTCCCTCAATCGATGGCTAACTCTGTGAATTTTAATTAATATACAAAACAAGCAGTAATTTATATATTGAGAAACCAAATCTAAAATCGAAAATCGAAAACAAAGTGCCGCAAGCTGAGAGCGCTAAACACACGAAATAAGTGCTAAAAGTTCCTTACAACAACAAAATATTCAATAAAAACGCAAGCGAAAACCAAACAAAAATTATTGTTACAACTACTAATAAAATATACAAATTATACAACATCAATTTTCTTTGCATTTTAACGAAATAAATAAAAATAAAATAAAATACAATAAAATACAAAAAGCGAGCAGCTCAAAACGAAAGCTGAAGAAACCCAAGTGCCGTGGAAAACCAACACTAAAGCCTACGAGAAACTCAAACCAGAAAATCCCGGGATATAGTGGCTATATAGAGGCAATAAGTGGAATCGAAATCAAAAACTCAGGCCGACGGGAGACAGCAACTAGTTGTTAGACTCACGTAACGGTCACGTAGTGAGAAGGGTCGACGACAGAGGCCAACAAGGTTCAAGCTCCGGCTGCAACGGCAACTCCAACTCCAACTCCACCTTGGGGCCACTCCACCTTCGACTACTCCCCGGGAGAAGTAGACAATTGATTATTGATTTTGTCTAAGGGCGGAGGCAGAGGCAGCAGCAGCAGCAGCAAAGAACTTCACAGCTTAACGCAAAACAAACTTGGCAGCGGGCGACGAAAGGCGGAAAGGAAAAACACGTTGAAAGGGGCCGGAAAAAGAGTCGGAAAAAACTCGGGAAAACTCCGGAGTTGGCCAGTGTCAGTGTTGTGCAATGCCAGGCTCAGGCCGGCACAGTGTTGGTCAGCGGCGTGGCGCCTGAAGACCCACAAGAGCTGTGTGGCAATAAGTGCTTCTTGCGACAGCAACTATCCAGATCCAGTCTCGAGCGCGGGACAAGCCCTCACCTGCCCCACCACAACCAGCACCAGCACCACCACTAGCACCTAACACCAACCACCTACCACATACCGCCTACCCCATAGATCCCCCAGAGCCGCCAAGATAAGCCGTCTAGTCGAGAAGCTGCGCCAGACCAACAAACGCAGGATGTTCAGCTCGCTGGCCCAGACGCTCCTCTGCGTCCTGCTCGTCCAGAGCGGCCTCTACGCCCTCCACCTGAGCGGCAACGGCAACGGCAATGGCAACGGCAACGGCAACAGCGGCGGGGACAAGTCCCTGGGCGAGGCCAAGTCCGTCGTGCTGCAGGGCCTCCAGTCGTCGCCCAGCCAGCCGATAGGACCCTCGCCGGGCGCCACCGGTGCCTGGCAGACGGCGCCGTCGCAGCAGCAGCAGCACCAGCAGCATCCGGGCGGATCTCCGCCGGGCGGCGGATCCTCGCGTGGCCCTGGCCATCGATCCGCCGCAGCGGCTGCCTTCGATGCCACCACCGTGCGGCTGAACAAGGAGATCGCTGACATGGCCCAGCTGGAGCGCGAGCGCCTCATGATCCTGGCCCGCGAGAAGCAGACGGCGGAGAGCCAGGGCAACGGCAATGGCAACCATCGTGGCCATCCCTTCATCACCGGCCGCATCCAGATGCAGCCCAGCGAGGAGCTGGACGTGGGCGACTACCCGGCCCTGCTGCAGCAGGCCGCCCGCGGCTACATCTTCGGCAATGTCCAGAAGCAGCCGCCCAGTCCGCTCAACCTGGAGGAGGACTACGAGCAGCTGCGGGAGCTGGAGCACCGGCCCGTCAAGTACTACGGCCGGGTGGTGCAGCCCACTGAGAGGGAGGAGGAGCAAGAGGCTCTCTACGAGCCGATGCACTCCTTTGGCGACTTCGATGACTTCTCGGAGCTCGAACAGGAGCCGCAGGATCCGCCGCATCTGGGCGAGGACGAGCTGCTGCGCGAACTGGATGCCTACCAGTACCACGGGCTGGAGGAGGAGCCGCTGCCCGAGAATCCCTATCGCACGCTGGAGCAGCTGGAGCTGGCTGCCCCCGACTCGCTGCAGCAGCTCTTCGAGCAGGAGCAGGAGCAGCGGGATGCCCCCATGAAGGCGATGCACTCCGGCGGCAAGATGCACTCCGGCGCCAACAATCCCGGCGGCTACAACATACGGACCCAGCAGAAGTGGGCCAGGAAGCGCAACGGCCAGGCCGGACTGATCCCGAGTCACAGTTCCGGCGCCGAGAAGCAGCTGCAGCGCCAGATCTTCGCGCAGCACTTCAAGCCGCAGCGTGGCAACAGTGGCAAGCTATCGCTGTCGGCCAACTCGGAGGCCACGGCCAGCAAGCACCTGAAGCCCTCAAGTCGCTCCGGCTCCAAGGATACCGAGAAGCCCATCAACGAGCTGGGAGGCAGTGCCTCCTCCTCCGCTGCCAGCAAGCAGGCAGGCGGCGATCAGCAGAAGCAGCAGCAGCCAGCGGAACAGCAGGCGCAGGACAAGAAGGATCCCAGCCACAAGCGATCCGGCGGCGGCGGTGGAACGGTGGGATCTCCGGGCGGCGGCTACTCGGCGCAGCCACCCATGACCCACAGCATAGCCAGCCAGCTGATGCTGCGCACCGCCCGCGGTCAACGGCAGTACGATGTGCCACAAATCGGTGAGTTACCTTTTACCTTACGTTTATATATATCCAATATAAGGCCGGGTTGCCATGGGAAAGAGGGCCATCGATCGAAGCAATCAAACCTAGTTGGGTTCACCTGTGGACCTGTGACCTTTGGCCGACAGAACTGGACTGTCTGCCAATCAAACCTGCACTTTACTTGGTTCCCAAAAGGGGTTTAAGGATATAATTTCTTCAGGAGATATTGGTTCCAAATGAAACCAAAATAAAATTCTATCCTTTTCCACAAAATATAACTCGCCAAGCTCTATTTAAATATTATAATTGGAAAAGGGAATATTTGGAATATTTATAATCACTTAGATCTTATTTCTTTGGTGAAAAAACTCCCCTAAAGGTAGAGTCCGCTTAAAGCCCAGTGTATCCTAATTACTTCTGGCCCTAATAAGCTAACATTAATTTACAAATGCGTGTTGGAGGTGGGCTCAGGGAAAGCCAACATTTACCACCAAACACGGGCGGTCAATATCTTTCCAATATCTGTGCGTTTCATGACGCGTTAATGCCGTTCATGTTGAGTCGCAACGAATCGAATTGAATCGAATTCGAATCGACTTGGAGCGGAACCCGCGCTTGACCCCTTGACATACCTATTTTTGGGGTCGCAGTAACCGCCCCCAAACCACGACCGGCCGAGGTCTCCAAGGACACGTTATAATCGCTCTATTTCCGTCCTTATTTCTTTCTGCGGCGGCTATAAACGCGTACAGCAATTTATTACGACGGTTCCTGTTATTCTTGGTGAACTCCTGCATATTTTATGATCCAAGGCGGCTCGGCTCGGCTCGGTTCGGCTCGGCCCGGCTGGCAATTTAATCCTTTTAGCCGAGTGGGCGGGCGGCGGGCGGCGGGCTCATCAATCATCAATCAGCCAGCGTTTAATAGATTGTCACTAAATCATTTGTCAACAATGGACGCGCCAGCACGGCAAAGTTTTTGCAGCTTTTTGTCGGCTATTTTCGGTAGTTTGGCCAACTTTGCAGTCTCTTATTTTTGGCCATTGCATTTAGCAAATTAGTCGGAGGAGCAGGACTCGGAAGGGAGTAGGGTTGGAGGCTGGACGGGAAGTTCGTCCTTGGCTTTCCCCCATTTGGGCCGTTGTTAATCACTTGGCTGGCTAAATTACTTTACAACAAGTTTTGATGGCCGCCATGAATACGGAATGCGCTTAGAGAAAGTTGGAGCGGCATCGGTTCTGGCCTGGACTGGTCTGGTCTGGTCTCGACTGACAATCAATTTTAATTTTTAATTAACACTTTCAAGTTTAATGGCGACATTGTTATGGCCGTGAGCTAAATGCGATTTCATTGCTCCGCAGGACACCAGCACAGCAGCAGTGAGAAATCCCAGGGAGAGAAAGGGGGTCGGAGTGCCAGAATCCTTGGCTCGAAAATATCCACAATTCAGCTTTGGCAATTTGATATTCTGTTCAATTTGCTGCGGCCATTAGTTGCAGACATTTGTAATGAATTCGAGTAATTCGAGTATATTCGATATTTATGCTAGACCGAAACCCGGTATAAAGCGGGCTTATGGAATTTATTGAGCCAAAATAACTTAATCACTGGAATAACTTGCATTGAATAATGCTGGATATTATATTACACGCCTTACTTATTTTTTTGCGTGGTACTAAGATTTATTTCTTGAGAAAAACCCAGCGATTATTCAGCTTGGAAATGCTTTTGAATTCATTTATGGTTTGACACTTCATTTGAACAGTTTTCTTTGTCCTTTTGTCTTTTCGTATTTCTTTGTTCTCTTCATAAATTAAACTTATTTTCCATTTACAAGAAACTCGGCCCTTGATGGGACAACAATGTGAAGTTTTCCTCGAAGCAGATTAGCCAATTAAATTAAATTTGATTAGTTTAAGGTACATACCTTCCTGGCTTTTCAGCTTGGTTCTCCCCTTTTAAGTTTTCCATCTTTTCCCCGAAACTGAGTGTCGAGAGGTTGCGAAAATTCAATATGAGAAGACAATCAATGAATTTTCATTTTATGCGCATGTTTGTACAATTTTCCTCATTGTTATGGCTGCCAGTGCTTGGCCTCCGCTCTCTCCCCGTGATTTTCCCATTCCGGAGTGTTTTTCTCCGCTCTTCCCACAACTTTTCCCCCGCCGGAGTGTGCTTGTGTTTGTTTATTTCCTTATAACGTCATCGAGTGCCAGCTGTGAAAACGTCAACGCTTTGCCACCCGTCGTCCTCGTCGTCCTCGCCGTCCTCGTCGTCGGCGTCTCCGCACTTCACACTTTCGCTGGTAGTTGGGAAAAATCCAATTGCTCCTCTCTAAGTGTTTATCCGGGGAAACGATTAACGTGAGAGCCGCACACATGTGGTTAAAAAAAGGACATGGAAACGGTAGCTCGACTTAATGCGTGTGATCTAGGCGACGGCTCTGGAATAAGTTCGATTAAAAGTATGAAACTTCCTCAAGGGAAAGAGCCTTTCTTATATTATACAATTTATTATAAATTTACCTAAAATATGTACTTTCAAGGTCCTTTTTGACCGAAAGAGTTCGCTTCTGAAAAGTCGGTCCCCCAAAAAAGAGCCGTCACAGTTTTCCCGGGAAACCTGCGGCTGCGTTTACAACTTGACATCATTAAAACGCGTTCACTATTTACGATCCTGCTGGTCCGGTTTCCAACTAATTTAGTAACAACACCCCGGGGGTTCAGGGCAGCCGGACAGGATGCCTCCGTTTGACAAGTCCTTGCTCCCACGCCCACGTCTATATCCTGTGCGTGTGTGTGTGTGTGTGTGGGTGTGCGCCCTTGGTATGTCCTGGCGGTTGATTTAATTTGTAATTTGAGGCTTGCCCGGTCCTCAAGTGGCCACTTGGCGGCGAGAAGATCATCGATTTGTGAGGCGGGCTGGCTTCCTCCCTTCCCGCTCCCGTCAAATATTACGCAAATTAGTTGGAAATGGATATTGGAGATGCGTCTATCAGTCAGTCAGTCTGTCTGTCAGGGTCCTGTTTTTTCCCGGCTTTCCCTTTTTCCCATTTTCCGCGTCATGTGCGTGGGCGGCCGTATTGCAGCGACCGAGCGGATGGAAAGTTTCACCACAGCGACAGGTTGTCTGCCGCAACTTGTGGGTTCCTCCTGCTGCTTCTCTAGCCTCTGCTGCTGATGCTGCTCCTGCTCCTGCTCCTGCTGTGTCTCTCTTCCCGTCAATAATCGGGAATGGATATGCAAAAAAGAAGGATACCAGGCGACAGATCAGACAAATTGGTCTACTAAAGGCTTTTGCAGACAGCTTACTTCTGAGCCAGGATAACCTTAGGAAACGTATTCTATTTCCAGAGTTTTGAAGTTTGAAAAATCCCCGGAAAGTAAGAGTACTTTATGCCCTGAAAGGACTTGCCAAAATCTCATACTTTCTGGCTTTATTTTCGCTTCACTAATGACATTGCCCCTTGACCTACAAAAGATGCGTAGCAACAAAAATTCGACTTTATATATATATATATTCCTTTTTATATTCTCACATCAATGCCAATGGCAGACTGACACTTTTGGCCTTTTCTGGAGGCGCCTAAAATATTCTCGCTGTCACTTTGTCCTCTTTTCTCCTTCGGGGATTCGTGGTGGGGTGGTCCTGCAGCCGGAAAATACACACCCTGACCCAGGGCTAATTAGGAGGCAAGGCCCAATTTGCATTGCAGGCAGTTTCGGCAGCTCGGCGGCCAAATGAACTGGAAGCGATAACGCCCCACGTCACGCCCAAACACGGAATTTGTTAATGAGGTGGACAATGGTCCCGTCCGACCCGTCCCGACCCGGCAAATTAGCCTTTTGACTTAATGCACACTGGCCAAAAATAAACAAAAACGTGCTGGAAATGGCGAGTACATGAATCAATAAACGGTGACATCATCATCAGCATCCAGCCAGCCAGCCAGGCACTCAGTCAGTCAGAGGGGTTTTACAGCACAGAGACAGGACCTGCTCCTCCTTCTTGCATATATAATTATGACACACACAACAACAACAGGGGGCTATGAGGGAAATATTTACATTAGCGTGGCCAGGATCTGGTTAGAGGGGGGGCCAAAGGACGCGGTCTGGGTGTTGGTGCGAGCTCATTCAGCCAGTTTGACGACAGCAGCCACCCGAGTTTTCTGGCCAAAGTTTTGCTTTCTTCTTGCGTCACACGGAGAGCGGCGTCTGGGAAGCCAGAGATTGACATACTTATGCCCCCCCAGAAGAGATGTACGCTACATAAATCTGGACAAAGTGGCCAAAGGATTGTGGCATGCTGCTGAATAAACATGGCCTGCCGGCGAGCACTGCATAAATATTAACTACGGGCCAATAATGAACCGAGGAGATTTTTCGGGAGAAAATCTATAATAAGACACTAGAGACTCGCATCGAGTATATATCCCATTTTGGCCAGTCAGCTCTTAGTCATCCGTAATGAAGAGCGGAAGGAGGAAGGCCAGCAGGAGGAAAGCCAGAAAAACTCTTCGGCAAATAAATGTGGCTGAGTAATCGGGCGAGCGAGCGAGTGTGTGTGTTGTGTGTTTGTGCTAGAATTTTTTAGTCAATGAAGCGTCAAGGACTTTTTGCTTATGATATATTTACCCAAGGGAGGGTAGGAGAGAGTCAGAGCCAGCGAGAGAGAGCGAATCCTTAGCCACAAAAGATGATGCAATGCAATCAAGAGGCAGCAGCGGGTAGCTGGGCATAGTAGGTATCCATCCTCCTCCTGGCTGGTGTCCTCTCATCTCGTGCCTAATGAGTTGTGAGCTGACGCGGAATTTATGAATGAATTGCGGAATATGTAGTAGAGCAGGACAGGCACAGACACAGACAGACAGACAGACAGACAGGCAGTTAGGCAGGCAGGATGTCAGGGGTAGACAGCGGGCGAGAAGGATAACGAAGGCGAGTTCCTTAATTCATCAAGCTCCTCTCCTCTTGGGGTCCTTTGACATTGTTTTAGCTCAAAGTGAGCGTAAAATTAACCAAGTGTTTCTTGCCAGCTTCCCGTAATTAGCCTGCTTTGCATGTGAATAATGGATTATTTATTGGCTATACGTGGACGTCTTTATAGATCTTAGGGAAAGGAGATTAGATTAAGATTTTAGATGAATCATACAACTTAGATCAATACTTAAGGGTATTTTTATTAAGATATAAATTTTAAATATAATTTTTAAGAGTATTTTTGATTATTCGTCTGCTTTGCATGTGAATAATGAAAGGAGATTTGATTAAGATTAGTTATTTTTAAATGAATCATGAAATTAGGCATCATTATTTAATTGTTTTTTTTTTATATTATTAAGATATATGTTTAAAATTTACTTCTTATTTTTTTAATAAGATTACATCCTATTGCTTCTTTTCTTGTTCGTTTCCGGTGCCACAGTGACCGTATCCGCTTGTTTTTCAAATCTAGCTTGTAGTCACCGATAAATATATATCGATAAATATTAAAGACAGGGGCCACACAGATCACCCTGTACATAATCATAGTACAATTTAATTTACATAATAAGGTGTTTCCAACATCCCTTGATATTAATTCATAAAAAACCCCACACAATGTCATTTATTGCCACGTTTTGACAAGTAAAAATTACTTTAAATACTGAATTTTTCCCAACCGTACCACGCAAATTGCATTTTAATTAAACAATATTTATTTGTATATCGATCCGGCTGGCTTAATTGATACCGTATAGCCCGGGAGTTCAAATTGCTTTGCCATCACGTCGCCAGTGGCAAATGACGCATGATGACAGCCACGGGATCTGAACATGAAACTGAGAACCTGAAACTGAATTCCGCGTGGGCTTTGGATAAGTGGAAGGAAGCAATAAATTGCTGACGGCAGTGGGCTGGCTCACAAAGGAATGAAAATTGTGAGGAAGTCGATTGTTTAATTCTAAATATCACAAGTGTCTCGTATCCTCTATTTATAATATTTTTGTTTATTTGCCAAATGTGAACTGTGTGACGTAGACTTTTGTCTACGATTTGATTTGAGCACTTCTCTATCCTGGCTGGGGAGTGAGTCTTATGTTCGTCACAGAAACTGATTTCTTGCAAGCCCTTGAAGCACCAAAACCCCCGAAAAGAGTTGACCTCCGAGGACTCTGGACTACGCAGATACGCAGTCAGCCGTGTCCTTGAACCAGTCGATGGGGGGGAATGGAGGAAATGGGGGAAAGTGTATTGGGTGGCGAACCCAAAAAAGAATCCAAAAACAATTGCGAGGATAGAAATCTAGCTGGCTGGCAGTCTGGCAGCGCACACTGGAATGACATATGCTGCCAGTTTTGGATGGGCCGCGGCTTGAGGAATGGGGCAAGTGGATGTTCCATGTGCGTCACAGGTCATGGAAATCAAACGCAATAAAAAACCACACACAGAGACCAGCAGACAGCAGTGAAAACTGGAGCAGGCGGAGCGAGTGTGAGTGCGAGTGTGAGTGCTCTGTGGTCTACGGTCTATGGTCTATGGTCTATGGCCTGTGGTGTGTGGTGTGTGTGCGTAGTCCTGGGAGACACTGTGGCCAAGTGCATAGTCATGCTAATGCAAATTATGGCTTATTTAAGGCGACAGCATCAGAGCCTAGTTTAAGGCGCTGCCTGGCATCACTTCAGCCTGTCGCATGCATGGCAGAACTAAAAACTGAAATTAGAAAAAAAAAATTGAAATAGAAAAAGAGTGGCAAGCACTGAAAAAGTAGCAAAGAAAGCCGAGGGCTCTTGGCCATGTCCGGGGGATTGGGGTTAGAGGTGTGCTGCCTACTTAAAGGCTTCCGGGCCGGCAACTCGCAGCAGCCGTGCATAATGAGGCTCTGGCACTCACACAGCTGCATGCATAATTTAGCAGAAGCAGCAGGAGCGGCAGGAGCAGCAGGACGAGCCGGAAGGGTTCCCGGGATGCTGATGCTGATGGTGGTGAGGTAGCTGAGGTTCCCCGAGCCAGATGGAGGCTTGCTTTCTTTCCAAACCAAGGGCTGACCTTTTCCCAAGTCGCATCGATCTAGCTTTGGCCCCCAATTCCTGCATAATCATCGTCATCGCCTTGTAATAAGCGAAATGGCTTGGGTTTGGGCCCAAAATTATGCAATATTTATGCCGCCGCTCTCTGTGTTTATTTTAATTTGTAAGCAATTTATCTGAGAGATACAAAGAAATGAAATTATTTCTGCCAAGATACACACACCTCGGTAGCCAGCAATCGATCATTGGCATTGGCTGCCTTCGTTTTCTTTTGATAAAAACACTGGTAAAAATATATTACATAGTCAAGAGTTGTAGAGATTAAGTAGAAGAGAAATTACTAAGAAATTACATTCATTTACATTTATTATATACCAGAAGCTACTTTTAACGGAACTTACTTTTTTTAAAAACTGAATATACTTGAAACATCAAAAACCTCAATCTCTGATTATCTTTCATAGTTTAATTTGAAAAATGAATATATTCTCCTAATATTTTTAAGTCATAAGATATCTTAGATATTTATAAATCGAGAGATAAATATCCTCTTGAAACCCTGAAATTTCTCACCTCTTTCCTTCAGTGCACAAAATTTCAGTATCTGAAAGTGGCTGAAGGCAAAGCAAACAGTTGTCGAAAAACCCAGGGCCCGTAACACTGAAATAGCCAGGTGAGAAGTGAAAGTGGAGCTGGGAAATGGAAAATGGGAAATGGGAAATGCCAGACCAACACTTGTTGCCCGCCGCATACCTAGGACAAACATCGAGCCACACCTGTCATGGGAAACGGGCAGCAGGAAGGCTCGAGAGGAAAAGCTGTTGGGCCTGCATTCCGTGCGTGCCCCTCCCTGGCAAATTAAATTGACCTTTTGCTGGGGGACAAATAAATGCTTCAAAAAATCGAAGGATTCGCTAACGAACTCGAGACCCGGTCGCTGGCGAATAAATCTAGCTCGGAGCTTAATCCAGACCACAGCAAGTCTCAGGCCTCCTCGCGTCCCTGGTGCCCTGCGGTCTGCGGCTTACAGCTGGCGAATAAACGTCAAGCTATGTCACCGCCATGGAACAGCGGGCTTTAGTTGAAATTGACAGCTGGTTTGCAATTAAATAAGATTTATATTCCGGCCGAGAAAGCACAGCCCCGGCTAAGTCGCTTCTGCCATCTCAATCTCGGTCGGAATCCTTGGATGGATGCTGAGCTGCCAGGGAAGTTTCTGCGCTTCTGCATTAATATGCCAGTAGGTGACTCCACCAAATGACCTCGGGCTGTCAATGTAGGGTCGTGTGCGTAGACCAAATATACCCACGAACTTTGCTAATGGATGCACGCCATGTCAAATTGAATTTATTTCCAGCCCCAAGAATAATACGCCCGAAGATTTCTCATGTTTAATTTATTGTCTGTCCTTGTCGCTTTACTCTGAACTCTGAACTCTGAAGTCACACACACACAGGTGAGTTGACAAAAGACTTGCAGAAGAAATCGCTCGGAAGGCTTTGTGTCTGTCTTCTGTCTTTTAAAACCTGAGGGGAAGACTCCATTCCATGAGGGCCTTTGGGGAGCCCTACATGTTCGACATCCCAGCCAGCCACAGCAACAGTCTCCTTGGCCCGGGTTTTTGCCTTATTTGTGGCTGTATTTATATCGCTGTAGCGCCCAGAGCCATGCACCATTATCTATATGGCAAAAAAAAATAAGAAAAAATAAGCAAAACAGAAGGTCGACTAGTTCTACACAAAGGAAAATATCACCAAAGGGGATACAATTAAAATTATTCTTAAATAAGAATTGTTAATTGCCAAGTCGGATTTTCCATTAATCATTATTTTCCCTTAAATAAATTTAAAGTTTTATTATTAATTTTAACTTTAAGTAGATTTTTTCAAGAACTGCAGTTTATAGAATTTTATGCGGGAAATATATTTATATTTTCCAAAGAAAATTCTAATTTGTTTAACGTTAAAAGCGTTTAATATGCAAAGCAAAAATTGTCTGGAAACAGCATCTGTTCCGGGAGCTCCCCTGGGAAACGATTAAAATCTTTTGAATTTCCAAATAATAGGCATCAACCTTCAAAATAAATAAATAAATATATTTCTTAACTTAACATACCTAATTACTGGAATAAATAAGGTAAACATTACATGATGAAAGTTCTTTCTCCCTTTCCTCCTTCCATTAAACTCTTTCTGGGTTAAGCTGTTCCAAAAACATTTATTTCTTCAAGTGTGTCCTGGTAATGAGGTCACTGAAGTGCTGCTACGCACTTTCCTTGATATACTCGCTAGACACATAGACTTGTTACATAATTCAATTTGCGCGACACTAGCTAAATAATTTATTCTGGGTCCGCAAGTGACGTGGCCAATTCGATAACGATTCCGAATCGAATTTAGGCATCGAAGTCCGGAGTCCGAGGAGGCCTGGAAAATCACCGGGACAGAGGACAGAGGACAGACGGACGCCCACTCATTCAGGCTCTAGCAGTGGCAGTGTTTTCCAATCAAAAACTAAACAAAACGCAAACACAAGACCCAAACACTTGAGCCACTGCGTAAGCCATAAACAAACACGGCAGAATGACAATGTGAATGGGTTTGGTGGCCAGTAGGAGCCAGGGAAGGGTAGGGGTCCAGGAGCGGGTCTTGGCCTGGCTGTGACAGTGGCCACAATGCCAGAGAGCTGCCAGAAAAACAAAAGCCAGCCGGGGAGCTGAGCGGAGCAGAGCCGTTGTCCATGAATGGACATCGCTCAAGGGGACAAAGGAGGACGAGGTAGTAAGGGTCTGTGAATGGAGGCAGGCGTGGGACATTTGAATCCTGCCAGGGTTGACTCAACCATTCACTGGATTGGAATCTCCGAGTCTTGGCAGTGATTTGGGAATATTAAATTCGTTTTGTTTAATTGCTTAATTTCGAGCCTATGGCCCTTGCAACTCGGTGCCTAATTGAGTTATCGTGTTAATGTTAATTCTGCAATTTGAATCAAGTTAATTATGGCCTTGCACATCCGTCATTCGATGTGTCACAATTTAATTGCTCCATTAAGCCATTGCAGTTATTGATTTGTACATATTCAGGATAATTGATAGCTTAATTTAGTTTCGGTGTCAGTTATTTTGTTAAGCTCTTCAATTTGTGTGCATTATTCATATGGTTTTTATTGGTTATTGAAACTCTGGGTTATTAATTTATAGCCCTGAATAATTATAATTTAAGCATTTGTTATTTGTATGCCGTTTGTGGGCTTTTATTTACTCTATTTGTTAGCATTTATTGAATAACTATACATTTTAAGTGTGTATTTCTGTTTAGCATTTCTCATTTTCCCATTTGTGTTTCCATTCCAATGTTTCAATATGATGTATATATGAGAAAAATAGCGAGGAAATTAATACCACGTTCACACTGCGATTGACTTCTAATTTATTTATTTTTAATGTTTTTTGATTTTATTTACTCTATTTTGTTAGCATTTATCGAATAACTATAAATATTTATATAAATATTTAGTGTTCATTGCTGTTTAGCTTTTCTTGTTGGCATATATAATTTCCTCATTTATGTTTCCATTCCAATGTTCCAATATGACGCATAAATGTGAATACCACGTTCTCACTGCGATCGATCACCAATTTATGTATTTTTAACAGGTTTTCACCAATTGTTTGCTCCTAGTCACTTTCTCAGTCACAGTTCCCATCACTGGCTCTGCCTGGCTTTGGCCTATTTCAGGCGGTTAGCATCTTGTTTACCCATTTGCAACGCTTGACAGTTTTCTAAAATATGCCAAGGCAGGCGACGGCGGCGTGCGGCTGTCTAAATCCAGCTAAGGTCAGAGTTCAAATTGAGTTTGGCCAGGAAATTAAATGGGGGCGGCCGGTGGGGATGTTGGGCTTTCAGGCAGGCAGGCAGGAAGGCTTCCAAGGATGGCAGGATGGCAGGATGGCTGGCAGGCTAATGAAAAGCCCTGCGCCTGCTTTTGACTGCGTTTAACGGACACTTGGCCGTGCGTTGGGGTTGCTGTCTCCTCTGCAGTCCTGCTCCCTGCTCCCCGGTGCCACCAGGACATCCCTCGTCGTTTAGGCCACCCTTTCGTGCGCAGTCCCCCGGCGAAAGGAAAGGAAGCCTGCACTTGTCTGCTGCACTTGCCAACCTCCTTGCGGCCCCTCCGCCTGGCTATTAATATTGCCAAAGGTGCGCACTCTTTGGTACTTAAGTGGCTGCCGTCTGGGAACTGTCACCGGGGTCGACTGCTCTTCCCGAGCAATGCGCCGAGCTCCCCCTTCTTCTTGGCATTGTGTCTTTTGACAGTCGACCGTCGACAACCCCTAACCCTGCAGCCGCCTCTCACCTTTGTTCCGGCCCCTCGAGAAGGGGCGAGAAATGCGACCTGTTCCAAGGCTGAGACCTGGCCAAGTGCTAGGGGATGTCGCGCGGAAATTAAGTAACTAAGTAGAGCCGGGGATTCGGAGCATAATCAAAACTTTTCATTACGCCCCCATTCCGGAGTAGAGCCAGCGGAGAGAGCATATTTCACAATAAAAACTCTCGGTCCATCGTAAATATAAATAAAGGCATTAAGCGTGGCGCAGAGCGAGCCAACGAAAAAATGACGACAGGTACGCAACTTGCTGAGAGAAAAAAAAGGAAAAGTTTTATTGTCATAGCGCCCAAACAAGGCATAAACTTGCCTTAAAAGTTTAAGCGGCCTTCGCCGGCTTCGCCAGCTAACAGGACCTCCTCCCAGCCAGGCTTACCTCCGTTCGGTGCCTATTTTTAGCCACTCTCCACGAGTGATGTTGCGCAGAAACTTTCTACTCCAGGTCCGAGGCAGAGAAAAAAATGTGCGGAAAATTACAGTGCAACTTTTGGACCAGCCAGCCAGCATCGGCAGCGGCAGCTACAACAATTTTAATGAAACTTTTCTCGGCTACAGCTACACAAAGAAAAATTAAGGGCAAGTAAAGTGAGTAGAAAGGCTCATAAGGAAACCCTTAACCTCTTGAACCTTTAAGCAGGGAAAGTACTTCTTTAGGTTTCTCCCTATAATCTCTTAAAACTCAGACTCTAAATCCTTTATCAGAAAATTCTTAGCATTTCTTGGAGTGCACAGCTCCGAGTCATTGTTCACCTGGTTGTCAGCGGGCAAAGGCGTTGTCTTGGTGCTAATGAAAAGTCAGGGAGCTAAGCGAACTACGTGCCCAGCAGCGGGCATCTACCAAAAATAATATTAATAATGTTCCGAGAAGAGCCGGAAAAGATGGGGCCAAAAAGAGGGAATTCGAAGTAAGCAAGGTGTTGGGCCTGAAGCTGGGGATGGCAGAAAGGTGGCAGAACTTTTCGTGGAAAGTACGGATATCTGTTTGGCTTTTTCCTTTCCAGAGCTTGGCCGAAATTCAGAACTCCGGGAGCAGCAGCAGCAGCAGCACTAAAAATGTCAAAAGTTATAAATAATTTTCCATATAGAAAAGTGATATGTTCAAAACATGTTGTCAGTGCACCGCAGAGTCCGAGCCATGTGGCCGCCAGGACGCAGGACGCAGAACCCTATCCTTTCGAGATTCCTGTCCCAGTTTGCAATTTGCGAGAAATTGCCAAAGCAAAAAACTTCAAAGTAAACAAACAAACACATCACCAGCTGCCAGCCAAAAGAAGGCAAGGCGTAGGGAAGAGTCGGGAACAGGCAGGAGTCGGGAGCTGGGAGTGCCGGAATCCGGGATCCGGCTTCCACGAGTTATGTTGATTTGCACATGTTTATGTCCAGTTAGACGCACCTGGCGGGGCAGAGGGTTCCATGGAGGGGCTTGTTTTGCCCGCATGAGTTTTTTTGGCACTGGCAAAAGGCAAAAGGCAGACAGGACGAGGAGCGACATGAAATTTTTATGGCCAGCAATGCCAGGAAAACAATTGCGAAAAGTAGTTTTACCAAATGCGTCGGACACGTACCAAACAGGAATGCTTACCACGGGAAATTAGAGCAAAGTGCCGCCGCCCGACGACCGACTAAGTCCGGAAATAAACCCCAGCCAAGTGTATTTAGACTTTCAGTATAAATAACTTGAGAGTCTCGGGCCCGCGGGAAGGCAATTTAAATTATTGAGCGGCATTGATTGCCGCCGCGGAGTCCAGGGGCCAAGGACCAAGAGGACCAAGGCGGGCGCAGCTGACGCAAATGCCTCGGCCAGGATAATCATCATTAAAGCAACCGCAGGCCCAAAATTATAACCATTACGTTTATAAATAAAATGTGGCGACGGGTCGGGCCTCCAGCCAGACCGCAGCAGTCCATAGTCCAACGACTCGAAAATAATAAAAAAAAAATTAGAGAGGGAAAGGACGAAAGCCCGAAGGGGCGTGGCCGGCACTTGCCAGCAGCACCCAGCACTCGCCTGTAATTACTTTGATTTGCAGCAAGGCCCCCACCCGCTGGCTTTCGTTCGGGAAATTGCACGATCTCGAGTCCTGAATTTAATTTGCAGCCACTGAGTCCTCGAAGAATAGACAATTTTCGGTTAATTTCCATGACGGCCAGAGACGCCTCACTGGGCTTTTCTTCCTCCTTTTCTGTGTCAAGTCCAGCGAGGATTGCTGCTGACGTCAAGGATAGACGTCCTTGAGGAATGGAAGCTAGGTAGTTGAGGGAGAGGGGAGGCTTCTCAATTAGCAATTGCCTGGGCTGGGTGTGAAATTATGGGTTAAACAACGATTAGGGGCCAGCCACTGGCTCCCCAATTCGTTTTCACAGTCGATTGCATTGCCGGCAATTAGTAAATTGTGGCCTCGGCCCAGGAGACCAGAGACAGGAGCACCATGTCCTGTGCTGGCCAGTTCGATTGCTCCTTTTGCTTTTCCTTTTCACCCGAAGCGATTATCTTATCAGCAGCGATTAGACACGCTCGCTCCGTGATTGCGGACTATTAGGATCTAAGCGGATTTCATTGCAGCTCCGTTTTAGACGTGTTTTAGTTGGGCCAAGCGATCGGTTTAATTAGATATTAATTGGTTAAGCCTCAGCCATTGCTCAACAGGTGCCGCAAAGCCGAAGAAAATTGAAAAACCTTTCCAATCCCCCCCCAAAAAAAAGCAACACCGAAAACAAGAAAATGCCAGCAAAGCTCACCCATTTATTCAAGGCGTCAAGCCAGGCGGAAATGACGACGACGACGAGGACGAGGACGCGAATGGAGGCGAGGTGGCCTTTTATCCTTCCCATTGTTGCGGAGCGGCAGTTCAAGCCTTCGCGGATGTCAACCGCAACAGAAGGTGCTTGCTGTTGCTGCCTTCTCCACTCGAACAGTGCGTTTCATAGGCAAAGGTAGATGGATTTGTTTCAATTAGACTTTGGCTAAATTATCAATGGTTTCCATTATCTTACAGAAGAGTCAAAACTTCAACTCTTCTTTACCATATCCTTTTCTTCGAAGAATTTGCTTATTATTCCTGGCCTTATAGTCTCGTCGCGCACCTTATTCCGTGTACTTTGCGTTACCGCGAAATGAATGCCACATGACGTAGACAGAAAAAAAAGGCCGAAAATGGGCCCCAGCTTTGTTTCTTCCACATTTCCGTCGCGCATTTTGCCGTGACTTAATTGGTATGCGACTTCCCTCTCTCTCTCTCTCGCCTACTCCCTGTCTCGCTCCCTCTTAGTATGTGTGTGTGTGTGTGTGTGTATAGGCATAATACAAATCCGTGAGCGTTTGACGCTTTTCGACTTTTCTGTGTGCGCCGAGCCTTTTGCCTTTTTGAGCGCCCTTCTCTTCGCTGGCTGCGCTTTTATTTAAAATATTTTTTGTCGTGTTGCTTTGTCGCATTTTAATCTGCACAGAGCACGCGATTACCTTCCTGCCCCTTTAAGGCCCTAATGTATGTGAGAATTCCGGCAGCAGTCAGGCGACGGTGGGTGGGTGTGTGTGAGTGCACTGGAAAAAAAATATAGGGCCTACAAAGTCACAGTTCTTTAAATGTATTAAATATTTTGTTTATAAACTAAGATATAAAAGGATGTACTTAGTTAGAATTTTAACAGGAATTCTTTTTAAGAAATTTAGAAGAGCCTAAAAGTATGCAATGTTATGTATTACTTCTTTGAAACAACATACTTTTAGGTGAATTTTAAGATGGTTTCAAATCACTAAACAATAATTATCCAATCGCTGACCCTTAAAAAAATTTAAAAAAATATGTCAGAGCCCAAAAGTATGCAATGTTCTATTTAACTTCAGCATACGTTTAGGTGTCTTTTTAAGGAGCTTTCAAATCTCTACAGTTCAAAATCAATGAAAAATTCAGAAAATAAAACTAAAATAATTTCAAAGAACTAATTCAAGAACTCTGGCTCTCTGAAAACCATCTATAAACTCTCTTGTTCTTAATGTTAAATAATCTCAAATGAAGAACTCATCACTCATTTCTCTCAGTGCCTGTGCATGCGTATGGGTGGCATTGTCGTTGCTTAACCGCGATTTACATACAAATCGCTGCCTTTTGCTGCCTCTTTTTGTCGGTCGACGTCGACACATACAAAAATAACGCGACTCTGTTTTATTTTTAACACACCGCCAATTATAAACAATATAAATTTGTATAGGAGTGTGTGTGTGCGGTTGAGGTTAGTGTGTGTGTGTGTGTGTGCCCGTGTTCGTAACTAAGTTTAGTCATTGTTGAAATTAAAATAAAAGGCTGTCGCTGTCGCTGGCGCTGCAACAAAGCCAAGTTAATTTGGCTGCATTCTTTGCCGACTTTCGCGGAAATTTTTGTCCTGTTTTATGCAAACACTTGCCATGCAATTTAAATGCAAATTCGCGGGCCGCACAAAAATGGCATTTCTTGCCATTGCCCGGGTTTAGGCCGAAAAATATGCATAGAAGTGGGCTATAAATAGCTAACATGCTGCCGCCTTATCCGCGCCGCGCCTTCATTGAGATTGATGATGAGCGATGTGTATTTGGCTTAAATTCAATTTGATTTCCCCTCTGACAAGTTAAGTGGCAGAAAGCTCGCATTTCAATTACGCCGAACTCGAGAGCAGCCCCATAATTAAGCCCATAAAACGGAGGGGGGGAAGCCAACCATTTTTATTGCGGTTCGAATTTCCATCCAGGATTCGAGGTCCTGCCATAGTAAGTGGGTAAGTCTCTCTCAGCGATTTCTATAAAGTGTAACAATGCAAAAAGGACCAGGGGCCAATGTCATTTTGGCCTAAAATATCAGTTGGCTTAGGCCAGAACGGGCGGAGGCGCTCTCTCAAGTTGAAGGTGCGTCCAGGGGTCAAGCTTTTGCGCCTCGTCCTTGCCCGGGCTGCCCCTCACATGCCCGGCTACGTGAGCCAAAACAAGGGGCACAAAAATAAAAGGTAAACACATAAAAATTTGTTGCTGCGGACCAAAAAAAAAAGAAAGGAAAATGGAAGGAACATTGCGGTTAACGAGCTGAGAGAAAGGGAGAGAGAAAAAAAGGGGCATTACCCAGATACTCTGCCGGGCGGTTCGGTTTCAAAAGATCTGCGACCACTGTGGTGCCAAAGGCGACTCAAGGGGTCAGGTGGGCGAGGTCACAGCGGAAAAGCAGACACTAAAAGTCACCCGCCGGGCGCCGAGAGCGACGAGGGGGAAACACTCGCTTTTGTTGTCATTTGCAGCATGAAAGTATGCTGTATTAAAATTGTAGTGTGCCAATTGTGTGTGTGTTTGTGTGTTTGTGTGCCGGCCTCCTCCTGGCTTATAAATATACATACATATACTTATATATAAGTATGTGTTTGGGCCAGGCACGTAGCTGTGTGTGCTTTGTAATTGGCGTTTTAGGCCTTTGACGTCAAACCCAAATAATAACCGTTCGCACTTTTGTTTGCTCTCTTGCCTTAACACTTTTGTGGCCATTGGGACAGCTTTTGTGTGGTTTTATTCTTTTATTTTTATTTTTTGCACTGCGCCACTAAAAACACACAGTGTTGACCTTTGACGGGACAATTAAAATAATTACAATTACAGTTTACAATCGACTCGTCATGAATTAAGGCATTCTCGGGGCACATCATTAATTTATACCGCCGACGAGCGCCGATGATGAGACACATTAGGAGCGTTGTTGCTGCCTTTGCCCTGACCTGCCTTCGTCACTCATTTAAAATGTATCTAGGCGAATAAAAGCACTTTGTGCTAATTACAGGACCTGCTCTCTGGCTCTCTGGCTGATGACTCAAATATTCCCTTTATGAATCGAGCCCCAAAATGCCCAATCATGCTATATTTAGTTGCTAAACTTTTAATGGCCTTCATTATTCTCTTCTCGGTCCCGGGATCCGCCTTTAACACTTTTTAATTGCCAATTAAGAAGTTCTTTTCTCTCCTGCCTTATATATATTTTTTTTCCGATATTTTTTTCGATTTTTACACGGCTCTCGGGGGGAGCCGTCGCACTTTTTGGCTGGCCAATCGATCGGCTTTTCGCGACATGAAGCCAATTTGATGCGTGAAAGCAAAAGCCAAAGGCAGCATAAAAAAGTAACCAGCACGCGTTAACAAATTCATTTAATTTGGCCAAAACGGGGGCGAGAGTGAGGGAGAGAGCGGTAGAGAGAGTGAGAGGTAGGCAGGCGCCAACAAAAATATGAGTTTTTATTACTCTTGACGAAATGCGAAAGGCAGTGAGCCAAAGGAGCCAGCAAAAGGAACGTAACGAATGTGAGCACAAGCACACATACAAATTGGCGGAGGTATATACCAGAGGTGCCGAAAAAGCCATTCAAAAGCAGGATAACTCTAGGACAGGATAAACGAATATCTTTACCGGAAAAAGGACAAATAAATATTTATTTCTAATTTAATGTATATGCTTTTTTTATTGGGAAAAATACTTTGAATACTCAAAAATATTCATTAAAAATAGATAAATAAAAATTGAGAATTCAACAGAGTATATATTAAATAAGAACATATTTATATAGATTATGTGAAAGATATTTAATATAATTGAATAATAATTTATATTAATTTGGAATTAAATAAATAAATATCAGTTAATATTCTTCCACCAAAAAAGGACATCTCTGTCCCTCAAAAAGTACAAGTGGCCAGCACTGGCACACACCCACAGGCCCGCACGGATACGCACCAATACACACAGTCTGCTCACTCTCACACACAGTGGCTAAAAATAGAAATGCGCCTCCCGGCACTCCCTAAAAAGTGGCAACACAGTGGCAACAGAGACAGCAAACGAAGACAAGACAAGATTACAAATGTGTAAGCAGCAATTCCCCGAAGTTTTCCCCGCCTTTCTCTCTCTCTCTCCGCGTTCTCTTTCCTGCTCTTTCTCCTTCTCGTTGCCGGAGAACAGAGAACAGACGTCGCATATTAAACTGTTGATGGTTTGTTGCTTCGTTTATTTGTTGCTATATTTGGCCATTTGCTTTTGCCTTCGCCATTGTTATTCTTTTCTTACGTTCTCCGGCAGACGAGCCTCAGCCGTGCCCTTAAAGCCTCGTTTCCATCTCTTTCTACGAGTGTGTGTGTGAGTGTATGTGTGTGTGTGATAGGAGTTAATTAAAATATATAAAGCAAACTTTAATGACACAGCCGTTGAAAGGGCATTTGGCACGCTTTTAGGCAGATTAGGCCAATCTTAATTCCATCTGCCAGTTGTAAGTTTTGATTCGGCTTCGGGAAAAAATATAAACTTTCCTATGATCCGCCAACAGACGTTTGTCTTTTGTTAATTTGCCTAACTGTTATGTAGATGTGGCAGGACAATAGCACAGATATTGGTAATAAATTCCAAGGACTAGAAGTATTTTAGAAATAACTGGAAATATTTATGCTTTGATTAATCTTAATATTTTAATATTTAAAAGAGTTTCTTATTAATAGAATAAAAACAAGGGAATTTCATCTTGATTATATCCATATTTACTTTTTGGTAAGACATGATATCCCTTTAATATCAAACTCCCAGCACTAACTTGACTCCTATAAGGCATTCCATTAACTAATTTCTTCAATAAACTAAGAGAATAAATTATAATTTAAAAAGTTCAATCAATTATGCCAAAAATAGCACCCATAGGCCAAGCCTACACTGCGTATACTTAACGCCAGCATTCCTCCTCAGCCCCAAAGGCTGCAATAGTTGACAATGATTAAGCTTCATTTCGGTAGAATCTGTTGCCTTCATCAGCAATATGTATTCCACATAAAATAACGAATCCCCGAAGTGCTGACTTGCCTCAAAATAGAAAAAGTTACAACATAAATGGGCCATAAACTATGCGAGCAGCCCGAGGCTGCGCCTAAGTTATGGGAAATTTTAAATGTTCACTGGTACAATATGCAAAATGTTCAGGGAACGGAAGGGAACGGCGCGAAGGACGAAGGCTGGCAAGGATATAACATTTGCATATAAACCGGGAATGATGGGCAGTCGTGGGCAATGGAGTGCCTAAGTGTTTATATGGCCGCCATGGCTCCATTAACTAGTTATGAGCTGAGAAATTCTGTGGCGGGTCCGTGGAAAATTTATCACAATTATTAAAGCGGCGAGTGCCTGATAATTAGATACTTGGCGCAACCTTTTGATACACGATACCCAGCAGGAACCTCCATCGAGAGCACTCTGCGGTGGGCAGCGTTTTCGGGACGAGGACGAGTGCGCGTCCCTAAAAGGTTTCCCATGTCGACGGCGTCAGTCGAGCCTTTCGTGTGGGCGGACCTCGCTGCGGTGGTGAGTCCTGCCCTGCGTTTGATTTATCAGCAATGACTATGAAGTGACGCCGCTGAAATGCCATTCGCCCAGCAAGGAGCACACATGCAGAGGGCGGAACCGGCAATTAGCTTGCAGGCACAGGCAGCGCGTAGTCAAAGCACATTTTGGCTACATGGAAACGGGCTTATTAAATTACAATAAATGCGATCCGAAGGCGCACTCTGCCGCTCGCTACCTGGCGGCTATTTACGTTTCTGCTCGCTCTAAGCGAACGCTGTATTTTTTACGCCCTACAAAGCAAAAACAAGGCGGCATAAAAAATGCGGAAAGAAAACCCGAGGAGGGGAGTGCAAAGTAAATCTAACCTGCGGCCATTTGTTGTACGTGGGTGAGAGCGAGCGCTGCTGGTGGAAGAACGACAACAAAATATGTTAAATTAATGGAGGCGATGCTGAGTCTGAGCCAGAGAAACGCGATCCCCGTCAGGACAACACACACACACAGAAGTCCTAAAATAATAGACAGCAAAACGGAAGATTTTCGCCTGGCAAATACATTTTGAGCAACAAATTTAATCAAAACCTTATTACGGCCAGGGAAAAGGGAAAAAGGCAAACAAATTATGACAGGAGCGGAACGGCGAGTTCCCTTTTACGAACACAGAAAACACCTCAATTTGCTCCTGCTCCTGGCTGTCCAGTTCTCCGTGCTGAAACTTGACAAACAGTGTATTCATTTTTGATGAAGGACAGTGACAGGCCCATAGACCATCAGCTATGTGCCTTCTTAGAAAGCCGGAAGCTGGCTGGAGAGAGAAAAGAAAAATGTGTCAGAGACGCTTTCCTGGGCATAATTTGGGTCCAAAAAGTGAAATTTGCAACACGACAAATTGTCAGGACGGAAGGAGTTCATCAGGGGGAGGGTCGGGCAGCTTGACTGTCCCACAAACAAGGAGAGAACAAGGAAGAAGCGAAGAAATGCCCATAAATTTGGTAGTTGTCATTTATAAATTTGATCAGCCCTTTGTTTTATGCATTGTCCTTTGCTATTTACGGCTGAAATATATGCACGCGGGGGCGTAAGGAAGCGAGTTTAATGTCCCAGGATTTACCACCCACGATTGCCTTCGATTTCGGCAGCAGCAGCTCCTTGGCTGCTCCTTCGTGGCTCCCTGCTCCCTGCTCCCTGATCCTGTTTATGTGCGCCACATAAAACTATCAATTTATTGCTGCAAAATCGTTGCGCGCTGTTTCCTTTGGCTGGCGCTTCCTGCACACACTCACACACACACCCACACAGTCGCAGGACACTCACTCACACTGGCAGACACAGACTGCAACTGTGTGCAGTTTGCTCTCTTTTCGTGGGTTTTGTTATTATTGTTGGCAGCCTTTTAGGCGCCACACTGACGAGACAACAGGCGTTTGCAGCTCTCCTCCTTCTCGTCCTTACATCTACATCTCTGTTCTGTGCATGAGTGTGTGTGTGTGTGTGTGTGTGGGAGCAAAAGGTTTTCTCACTACGCGAACTTTGTTACAAATTTCTGCGACTTATTTTTCGCCACGAACGTCGCGCGTTGCTCGCGCACAGCTCCTGCATTACGTATACGCCACGTATACGTCTCTCTGTCTGTCGTGCGACAAAAATAGCATCAGTTGGCACTTTTTGGCTGAGTTCGCAGAGCTCAGAGCTCAAACTCAGACCACATCCATATATAGATATAGATATAGCCATCGCCATTTCCATCGCCATCGCCATAGCCGTGGCTTTAGCTGCTCCTTCCTTGCCTTGCCTTGGCAACAGCCAAATCCTTTTTATGCTTTTGATTTTTTGACACCCGACGTGTTGTTGCTGTTCTTGTGGCTTGTTAGCCATCATTGTTGTTGCCCCAGTATGTCAACATGCGTTGATTCTTTTAAGCCAAAAACTTTGGGTACAGTCGCCTCATCGGTGCTTGTGTGTGATTTGCATAGCGAAACTGCACTCGAACGTCATAAGAAGTTTCACAATTTCCATTCGGTATTGCAAGTGGATTTTGTTGACATGTGATTATATCTATTTGCGATGTTGTTTTCCAGTCAGCGAAAGCTGTGACTCTGCTTTTTTTTGCCCGTTTATCGAAGGGGAAAATCGTAGAGAGCTTTTATCAGCCAAGTAAGTGATAGAGGAAGACAATTGTTTTAAATAAAATAAAAAAACTTAATTTCCTTGATTGAAGGGAATTTATTTGCAGTAAGAGAAACTTATCTTACTAGTTAAATATTAAATTTATGAGAAATCTTTTGGAAATATGTCTCTTTATTAAATCAGTTTGCTTTATTAAATCCCCAGAGAATTCCCTGGCACAAAATAAATGCATTTTGAAGGCCTCTATCCACTAGAATCGTTTTTAACGACAAAATTCCACAAGAACTAGCACACAAAAATCAAATCAAAGTTGTTCCTGCACGAATATTTAAGGCGACACAGTTATGAAAGTTTGAATAATATATTTGCAGTAGTTGAATGGAAAACTAGACCAGCTTAATTTGGCCCCGTCCATCAGAAAGTATGCCATTCACCCCGCAGAGCTCTAGGTGGCGTCGCTTATTTCGATTTATTGCAACAACGATAAGCACCGCCAGAGTTGGCGGCGGCGGAGGCGGTGGCGGAGGAGGAGCCGCAACCAGAGCCAGAGCCAGACCCACTTCCACTTGCACACCCAAAGCCCAACCCCGGTTAGTTGCAATTCGAGAAAGCAGAAGAGCAAAACTAGCAAACAAGCGAAAAAATCAATTTAAAGTTCAATAGCCTCAGCAACTAGCTAACTGACTGACTGACTGAGTGGGTGGAACTTGCCGCTGGGAACTGGTAACTGGGAACTTGCAACTTGAGTTCGGCCCCAAAAAAGAGCATGACCGAATATTCGTACAACTTTACAGCGTTGCAACAATTTGCAAGTTATTTGTGTGTGAAATTAAGTTCAGAGTACAAAATGTGGGTTGCAGAGAAACAACGGCGAGGCCAGGGATCGCTGTCCTTCTGGTCATAAAACTAATGGGGTTCTTGGTGCCGCGACAACGCTGCGTATGCGTAATGTATGCAAAAATCAGCATAAAGCTGCGCACTTCGTGGAGCTCCCAGCTCCTTCCACTCTGGCACAAGACGTGCCCAAGTATCCATTGATGCAATTATGCGACGACCGGCCAAGTTGATAAATGGCAATCGTGGAAAGCGCCTGTGGCGGCAACATTTACCGAGCCATCGCCATCGCCAAAGCCATCATCTTCATCACCATAACCTCCATCGATGAAGTAGCAGCCCGGCGTGGGCGCCGCTCGCTCTTCACAATGCAAATGGCTCCTCGACACGCCACGCAGTCGGAGGTAGACACTGTGCCTAACGAAGCGAATCATCAATTGATTCCTCGCTGACAGCCGAACAACATTACGCCGGAATGGCATTCCCGCAGAGAAAGCGACTAGAGAAGGGACTAGAGCCAGAGCCAGAGACATACAGTCGAGTGTCGGGTTTCTGTCACTGCGATGCATTTATGCTTTGTCAGGTGATTTAGCAGCTGCATCATCAGCTCAGCCCGGCAACTTGACAGCCTGGCATGGCACCTGCCGACAGCTGCTGAAGGGCAGCCAGTCAGCCAGTGACTCTTATGCTAGGTTGTTTTTTTTCTTTCGGTTAGACAAAACGAGTTAATGAATCGAATGCACTTGGCACGACACCCACAGACAGGAGACAGGAGCGTGTGCATGGTAAATAAAATTATTTTAAAGTGAACAGAGCAGCACTCGAGCATTAAGGCAGCTCGTTGATTAAAAGTGACAGCAAGTGAAATGACAAAATATCATTTAAGGAAAGCTAGTTAGCAAATTAGCCAGAAAACGAAGGCAATTATTATTGAACATGAACAAAGATAAATTGTTAAAATTATTCAAACTCAAATGGGGGCTTAAATAAGGTCATTTAAGTTCATACCAAAAGCAAGATTAAAATTCATAGAACACTTTTCGTTAACCCAATCAACGTTATTAATAGAATTCACTTAAAAGTGCATTATTTTTTCACTGTGAGCTCGAAGCACCTGCTAATTGAATACTCCATGGATATTATGGCAATGAAAACTGAACGAAAGCGCGGAATTATTAAGTGGCAAGCGGGTCGCGTGGCAAAAACCAGAACAGAAACGTTTTTGGATGCAGCCAAAAATAGCACAGGAAAGTTTTGCCAGAGCAAAAGCGAAGCGCGGAAATGGGAAGGGATTGGGGTTGGGGTTGGGGCAAAAAACCTATACGGACAACTTGAACAGCAAATCCCAATACACAAACATGCAACGAGCACACACATGTGGCAGCAAAACTAAACCGGAGGCGCCAACATGTCCTACAAGTGATTTATTTTTATGTATTTGTTGGTGGAAACAGAAAAAAGAGATGGTAAACGAGAATAGGGAAAAGGCGAGCAGCACAAAGTGAAATGCCACAAAAAATAAAGTTTGTATTTTACTTGTTTTTGTTGTTCGACGTCGGCGGCGTCGGTGCAGGCGAAGCGAAGCCAGCCAAGCCTGGATTTCCACCCTGGATTTTCTCCAACACGCCCGCCTAACCCGCTTTCCGCCGAGTGGAATCAGCCGCAGAAAGCAGTAAAGTAGCAGACGTGAAACTATTTATAGCAGAAAAAAAATGGGAAAAACCTGCTAAGCGGCCACACAAACAAATGCAGTTGGGAAAGCGCAAGAAGAAAATATCCGTAGCATAGTTTTATGCGAAGGAGCGCGGGTATCGGCCCTGCAAGTTGCAA
The DNA here is from genome assembly GCA_018153105.1 of Drosophila rufa. Taxonomy (NCBI): domain Eukaryota; kingdom Metazoa; phylum Arthropoda; class Insecta; order Diptera; family Drosophilidae; genus Drosophila; species Drosophila rufa. The sequence goes on from JAECXS010000002.1 coordinate 9,568,021, forward strand.
CATTTAGACGCAAATCATGGCAGACATTAGCGTGTGCGAAAAGTTTTCCCCTGAACGATTTATGGGCAAAGTTTGGGGCTTCTTACCTGGGCCTGGGCCCGGTCCTGGGCCTGACTGACTGTCACCCGTTCTTACCTATTTTTCCTTACTTGCAGAGTGCCCCACCGCCATGGACGGCATGGAGCGGTTCGCCTGCCCGATACCCGACCGGCAGGGCAGGTATCGCTGCATAGACGACCATGTCCTGTGCGACGGCTTCATCGACTGTCCCGATGGCGAGGACGAGGACCGGAGATCCTGCATGTTCTACAAGACGGTGAGTTGGGGAAACATTGATGAATTAATTGTTAATAATTAATATTGAAGGCTTAACCATAGCCCACACTGCGTATACTTAATTTTCTATAATTAATCACATTTTTTCTGCTATCCTTGGACTCTTTGCAGACGAAGGCTCACTTGGATGTGTTAGCGGATGCGTTACTGCGCTGGGCGCGAGGGCGTTAAGCTCCACCCACCCACCACACACACACACACACACACACACACCCCAAACTCACACACACACACCCGACACCTATAGAACTCACTTTAAACTTAAAACATTAATGACAAACAATTAGTTTTAACGTGTCAACGCCTCCTTCCCCCCGCCCCAAGTCAAGCCAGAGTCTATTAAGTTTAAACATTACCAGACACACACACACACACACACAAGCCAACCACCCGCCTGTCCTTTGACGAGAGAGAAAATCCGGAGGAAAATTCCCAAGAAAATAACAAAAACCAATACAAGCCAGAAAAAAATACAAAAATACAGCAGCTTGCAAAAACAAAAAAAAAACAAAAAACAAAAAGAAAAAGCTGAACGGATTGCCAAGTAAGAGAACAGAAAGCTATGATTAAAAACAAAAAGAGGCAGCGATTATGCTTAATGAAAGGTATGATTATTATTACACTATCATTATTAAAAATTAACTTAACGGAAGCCCAAGAACAAACAGCAGTTAAACATACTAAAGCTAAATTATAATTCAGCAAAAACAAAATATGGGAAAAATAAGACACAAACCAAGCTGTTCTTTTTTTTCATTTTGGAATTTTGTTTCGCCGGATAACGGATAATGAATGAGGAAATGAGGAAAACAAAATTGGGCCTAACTATTTTTAGTATACATTAAATAAATATATTATAAATATATCTTACTATATGAAGTATATATTTCGTGTACATTATTTAATTATACGTGTATTAAAGTTTAAATGTTAAATAAACCAAAAGAAATGAAATCAAAAACGAAGCAAGCAAAAACGAAGCGAACAAATAAAACAAATAAAAAAGAGGAGGGCAAGCGCTCACAGAACAGAAGAAGAATGAAATTATATATACATATACACAGAAAAAGAAACCGACATTAAATATATATTAATAGTATACATATACCGATAACAAACAAATATACAATTGAAGGAAATATTGCATTAGGTTTTATTGCTGATAACTGATAACTGAACAAGCTAACGAGTGCAATATAATATATACTTATATACAATGCAATAACAGCCAGATTAGCGACAAAAACAAACATTTACAATTTAGACGAGGCAGAGGAGGCAGAACATTTACATAAAGAAAAAGACTTGACTTCATTAACCAACCAAGCCCCCCTTTCGTTTTCGTTTTCGTTTTCGTTTTCGTTCGAACCTGAACTACTCCCATTCTCCCCTTCTTCCATTCTCGAAACACTTGCAGATTATTTGCTCAGAGTTTGGTTTCCTCCTGTGTGTGTAAATATGACTTTCCACTATCATTTCGGGTTTAATTTGCATGTCAATCTCCCAAGTTTTGTTCTGTTCACGAGTGACAACAGTTCTCACGGAAACGGCAGCTATCTGTAGTTAAGTAAATTTATTTACATAATTAACGTATATTTAAATAACAATGGACTTATAAATATACATAAAAACGATAAGCTTATAAGCGAAACGAAACGAGAAGCTTGTAAAAACGCTAACACTAACCGTAATCGAATCTGAACCCCTTATCCCCTTACCGAGTCACTTCTATATATCCTTTTATCTATTTTCCTCGCTCTTCTCTCAATTGGAAACGCGGAACATTCGACCTCTGATTCGTTATTTATTATGCCTGCAAAGGGGCATCAATCAATCAATTAAGAAATACAATCAAGCAAATTTTTAAAGCCGAAATTTACGAATTAAAATGTTTAAACTTTAAACTTTAAACGGTTGTGTATGCAAACAAATAAATAACAATGAGAAATGAATTGCGATTTAAACAATAATAATGAGTAGCCTCTGAAGCGATTTTCACACAATGCATTTCTGCGTTTCCCTCTGATAAAGATAAAACAAAAAACGAAAAACGATTTTCAATCAACTCATCATTTAAATGGACTTTTAATTTGCTTCGAGAGCCGTCTGATTCGTTCGTTTGCATGTAACGTGAACATGTTTAATTATTTTAAAATGGAATAACATATGAAATTGCGAGCAATAAAATTTCATATCTTATACACAGTACGTCGTATAGAAAATGGCAAACAAATTATATAAATATAATTGAGAATACGTTAACGAATAAGTTTTTATTTCACATCGATTACCCCCCACACACCTCCTACCCTAAGCTCCCTCCTATATATATCAACGATCTTCGTTATTAACCGAAAAGTATAAATGGGAGACAGCCGCCTTGGTGTTTTCTTTCAATTGAATTGATTCAGTAAAAAATATAACAAATTAAAAAATAAAACATAAATAACTGCAAAATAACCCACCTTTAAATATAAATGAAAGTAAATGAATAACAACCATTTCTATACCATACAAGAATACTAAACGCAAGACAACGTGTGTATAACTCTAAGTAAACGATAAATACCATAACGAATACACTAATGTATGTATATGCAAATTAAATGTAATCCTTGAAATTATGCACAAACAAACGAGATCCAACAACCAACAACAAACAACAAATGCGCACTAAACTAACTACAAGAACAAAGCCCGAGGAAAAATGGAAAAAAGAACAAATCAAAGACGAACAAACATTTTAATCACACTTTTTGAACGAACAAAACCGCAATTGAGGTAAAAAGGTATAGAAAAATACACACACACAGACACACACACAAATACATATATTTTTGGCCTATTTTTCTATAATCCTAACAAAAACAAGAACGAAATTTTAAAACCAAAAACGACGACAACTTCTATAAGGACAAACCATGCGAATAAGCGAAGGAGACATAAGTTTGACTGTAAATAAAACCGAGAAACCGTGAAACCGAGAAAGGAATTAACCAGAAGCCCGAATGATTTTAATTTAAATTTAAAATCAAACAAAGTGCTAACGAAGATCGTTCAATTATCTTTCTTACTCACTTTTCTATCAGTTTTATTCGATTTTCTATTAGATAAGATTACTTCTTGAGTTAGGCCTGCGCGTCGGCGAAAACAGTATTGTGTATAAAGTAACAATTTGTAAATAAACATATTACGATCTAAATTAGTGTTTTGAAGCGTTTAAGTTCTACGTTTATAGAGTGTTTAGTTTTAAATTTATTTTTTGAATACCAAGTAGCGAGAAGGAATGGCAACTTTGCAAGGAAAAACAAAACCAAAAAAATACAAAAAAAACATACAAAATATTAAGCTGACACAATTGTTGAATGTTAAACGAAGACATACACATATACACACACACAACCATAGGTACATACACACATATACAAGTATAAACATATATATAAGAATATATAGTACACTCGACACCCCTTGAACTTGTATTTATTTGTATTTGTATATTTGCCGAAGAGAAAATAAGAGAACATCAAAGAGAAAGTTGGAGATTATAATTATGAGTGGCCAAGGCCATTCGCACAATTTATCGAAGGGAAAGAAAACTAATGATCTATCAATTCTTGATTAATTTATGCCCAGCTCCTCCTCCTCCAATTAATTAGTATATTTGCTGTAAATAATTTTGCCTGCCTCTTTTGTATCTCTCTGGATCTGTCTCTATCCTTCTTCTCCGACTTATTTCGAGTGTGTAGGAGGTCTATTTTAGTGTAATTCCCCCCTTTAATTTTAATTTAACAACAGTTTCTTAACTACTTATAACAATTAATTATATATTATACGAATATATGATAATGCAAGAAAACAAAACAAGAAAATACACGAGAAAAGCAAAGAAAAAATGGAAAACAAATACACAACTTAATATACACTGAAAACAAACCACAAACATGCATTTCTGATTTTCTCTTTACCTCTTTACCCAAGATTTCAGACTACTTTATCCTTCCTTCCTCCCCTTCCACAACAAAGACCACAAATACAGCAACACTCACCACCACCACAACAGCAGCAGCGCCGAGTTGCTCTACACAAACACAGTAAGTTAAATACTAAATGCATGCATTCTACCGTTCTTTAAACATTGAGCACATATTTGCCTTTTGAGTTCGCAATAAAACTGGGAACTGAGAACTGAGAACTGAGAACTGAGCCTGCTGAGCTGCTGAAGTGCACCTGAAACCGCAAAGTTTGCGATTATCCCAGGCATCCTTGGGGGAATCCTTGAGAATGCCCCTTTGGTAAGTTAGTCCGGTCACCCTTCCTAAGTACCTAGAGCTCTTCACCTGGCGGCCAGACCAACTTTTCAACATTGTCCAGAAAGTAGCATTATTTTTAAATTCTTAACCAAAGAACACACATACTATTTATGGAAGCGAAGCGATATGCATATTTTCGGTAATGAGATTTTGAAATTGAGCTAAGACCCAGACACAGGACATTTTGCAGTCGGCTAAGAGAAGCGTAAAGAGTATATTTAAATGGATATTACCACGTATCAAATATATATATAAATGTTAGTTAAATTAAGTGTAGACCCCCAACGAGGAGAATATATAATGTTGCTGCTTTTGCTGAGCACCAAGGTGTTAGCCATCAACATCGCTTAGAAGATTTATTCAGAACTTTAGCCACAAATATATGTATGTGTATTTGATGTAGAAGCGATCCGTATCCGTGTCTAGTAAAATCTAAGATTGCACCTGGCAATTGTTGAGGAGTTCCTCTGGCGAAAATTGTGTGCACAGAACAGCATTTATTGAGGCATTGGAGGCTGCACGCAAAGCTCGGGACAACGCAGAGATTAACGATTGAGTAGTATCAGGCTGGGACCTAAAGTGACCTTCAATGGGCATCAGGTGTTGTCTGCCATTGATTCGGGCCAGCTTTTATGGCCAAAGAAAAACGCCACAAAAAGCCGCACTCAATGCAAAAGCAACCCGAGCCACTGATGCAATTTAATGCCACTTTTATTCCGCTCACACAGCACGGCACGGCACAGGTGAGCATTTAACGCTGACCACTTGAAACCAACACACACAATGCAAAAACTCTCTCCTCTAATAAAAAAAGTAAAAAAAGCCCAAAAGCCACAAACAGAACAACCTTGCCGAATGTTGCAGGGCTTTGTGTGCAAATTGCCGAAAATAAATTGTTTGTAAATGCAATTTGGCCAGGACAAGTCAATGGAAGAGTGAAGAGCTCTGGCAAGAAGTGAGAATATTTAACAAGGGGATTCAAAGGGATAACTGCAGTCAGCAGTTTCAGTTTCAACTCTTGAGCAATTTAGTATATATTTTACTCGTCTCTAATTTATATTTTCCTATTATTTTCAACTCTTATTTAATCTCATTTGGAACCCATGCCATTCATTAATAATTACACAACAAATGACACCACACACGCACACACCCTCTTTGGCCCCAGTAAATTATGTTCAATGGAAACAATTAGCGGGACAAGTTATGACTAACTAATTAGCATAAAGAATTTTGCACTGTTGCACATTTTATGTGATAAATAATTATACCAAATCAAAACGAATTATATATGTATTTGAAAGCACCACAATTGCACTTACCTAAAAGCGTTAGAAATCGATGACAGGACCGATTAATTCGTGAATACATTATATTTTATGTCGCTGTTGTACTTATTGCACGAATCAGCACAACCGATATTCCGGACAGATACAGATGGAGAGATGATAGATAGAGAGAGTCAGTCCTTGGGCAAGCAGATCAGTCTTCCACGGCACCAGACCCCGAATTTCAGACACCAGGAACCTTCGTTAGCTTTGGACGCACAGGGAATCCCCAAACGATCCCCAAAACCCGATCAGGAATGGCCAGTTTTTAATGGAATCAAAAGAGTATTTTCGAGCTATAAACATAAGTAGTCACAAGTACCTTAATGCAAATCGAACTGTGTGTGTGGGTCCGTTCGCGGCATAGCTACACCCACTTCAACTCCACCTCCAGCTCCGACACTCGCACACGCATTTCCCTCCTCTAAGAAATACAAAAATGAGAAATGCACACGACACATCAAGGCTTAGAAGCAATCCGTCCTTAACCGAAGCTTTTGAGCGGAATCTCCACGGACACAGACACGGACTTACACACTGGAAGGAGCAGAGTTCGACTCTGATGTTTAATTAGAAAGTAGAAAGCCTAGAAAGCAAACCCTTCCTCGTTATACCCCGTACATCCTCCCCGACACCAACACACTGACAAGCAAATGCACTTAAATCGTAATTGTTGTGATTATATAGCACCGCCTCAAAGTATGCACCAAAATTTTTGACAAATGTATTTTTGCACTATTTTTAAATGCACAACGGACCAGATCCGGTATTAACTAACATTTAATGTATTTTAACTAAATTAGTTCTAAACGCGTTTATTAAACTATACACAAACAAAGAGAGGGAGTTTCTTTTGACGTTCTTTTGTTAACCAAATTATAGAGAAACCCAAAGGCAAATAACAAGAAAAGTCTGCGAAACATTTTATTCAATCGACGCAATGTAAATACAAAACAAAAAAAGAAACGGAGGATGAAAGATGAATGATGGTGGAATATAGCGAAGTCTAAGTAATTTAGAAATTGTCACTATGTAAATAGACCAAAAAAGAGAAAACAAACACCCAGAGAAACCAGAACGAACAGACCGAACAAGCGAAGATGTTTTTAACTTTAATTAGAAAGTGTTTTATGTATTATGTACCATCGGTATGGTAGCCCACGCAGGAAGTCAGGAAGTCCTACTAATAATTTCTAAGCCATTTAACTTGTAAATTATTATTATGGTTATAAATGTATAATGTAAATGAGGGCGAGTATATGGATTATATAGTATGTGCCAGGAGGACGGCGGCAGTAACAGCGACTACAGCCACAACTACCAGATATATAGATGTGTACATGTGGTATATATACGGTTATAAATTAAACCTACTTCAGTTTGCCCACGACTCTAAATGCATATAGGTACAGCAGAATATATAGATATATATTTCCAAACTCAGCTGCAACTGGATTCGAGTTCAAGTAACGAAAAAAATCCCAAAACCCCAAACAAATAGAAATCCCAAAAAGACACAAAAAAAAAAAAAAAAAAAAAGAAAAAAACAATACAATTATTAATATTGAAATTTAATTATATGCGTTTGCGGCATAAGGAACAAAAAAATGTATTACCAACAAAAATCTCTATATATATATACACACAACAAACTAATTTATGAGATTATATATATACATATGACAACAACAACAGAAGTATATGTAAAATTAAATAAAAACGAAGCCTCAGTCAGTATAAAAAGTTCAATGTACATCATTCGCAGTCAGTCGGAACGGAAAACCCAATTGTTCCCATGAAAATAATTGTGGAAAATGTGGAAAATCATCAGGTAAAATTGGCCTTTTGCATTTCAGATTTTCAGATCATTTCTTACAGCAATTATGCATTCCCTGCCTTCGAATATTTATAGAATGGATACACGGAGGGCGGCTTTTAATTACCAGAATTTTTTGGGCCACAGGGAATTGAATTTTGCCAGTATTTTATTTTGTCAGATTAATGAGAAACATGAATTTCGAAATTGTTGTACTGAAATAAGAATTATAGTCGAGTTCATACTTAAAACAAGGTCATTTAATATTTTAAAATTCAAGCTTTATTATTTATTTATTAAAGAAATAAGAAATAAAGAAATAATTTCTATTGTAGGTCTTTTAATATTTCACAATTCAAATTTTATAAGTTTGTTATTAGAGGATACATTGTACAGCAATAATTTAATTTAAAAAGTTGAAGTTCAAGAAAAATCAATTTCAAACCTACATTTAAAAGTCAAATTTAAACTCAACGAATTCTTGCTTATCCCTATTCTTTAACCACAGCATAATAATAACCCAGAAAACCTCAAAGATTGAGAAATATTATTCTTGCTTGATCCTCTGATTATGCATTTTAAGCTCCAGCTTAAGTCGGGCTGCAAAGCTCCAGGGATCTTTTGGGAGTTTCAGCGCAAATATTCTCCAAACAAACAGGTGTCGTAAATTTTAATTAGTGTTTAGCCGAAAACTAATTTCATGTTAATATCCAAAGTAACAATGTGGGCAGAAGGTGGCTGCCGGTGGCAGCAGCGTTTGATGGTCGCCGCCGCATTGCAGCCCCCGGAGGGGTGTGTGCGCGGAACCCCATTTTGCGGCTGCCAATTTCCGCTTAATTAGAGCCGCCTCCTCAGACTCCTTCTTGAATCATCATCATCTTTGGTGCAGAAAGCGGGGAAACCGAACCTTTTATGGCGGCGACGCATGTAAATAAAACGCCGTCGCTTCATAGGGGGAAATAGGTTAAAGTTCATGGCGGAGCAGGGAAAAAAAGAGCCTGACCTTTCCTCGCATCCATCGCCGGTTAATTAAGGTGTGACAAATGCAATCTGCAGGCCAGTTAAGCGTGCAATCAGCCAAAGGCCAATCCAGGCGGCTCATTAAAAGAGGATTTGGCCGGGTTAACACTCATACGCCCTGATGGCTGCACTCAACAAAAAAAAGAGAGAGAAGCGAGGTAAGAAAATAGATATTTATGAATAAATTTAATCTCAAGAAATTACTTGAATTCTTGCTTAATTTTTCTGATACCAAGTCTTTTTATAAATTAAGTAATGCTTTAAAATCCAAGTAAAAATCAGGCTAAACTTTTCCCCCAAGTGCACGACCTCGACTAGGCGCTATAAAACAAATGCCAAAGCCTAAAATGGCAGCTTCTGGCATTTGCCATTCGCCTTCGCATCGCCTCGCATCGCTTGTAAATAAATTGCCCTTAAATCCGGCTGCAATTTGTTGCACCCCCACGGATCACAGATGGGTATCTTGGTATATGGCATCTCGTGCCCTAGGACTGGGGACTGGGAACTGCGGGTTATTGGATATGGGATATGGAAAAGATAGAGCGATAGATGGGATGCCGAACGTGCCCTGAATGGAGCTAGAGTCGAAGAAGGAGGAGCACGGACCGGAAACTGTGTATTGCAATTCAAAAATAACACAACGCGTTGGGGTTTTATTTTGCCTGCGTAGATTATTTTTACATCAGCCGGGGAACTGGGAACTGGCAGTCGGTGCACTGCCAAAAGGAGTTTTTGGCAAAGGACAACGCCCACTCTCCTGCCAGACTTGGCTCTCGCACACTCTAATGCAAAATGTTGCGGTCTGTTTCCATTAAACCTCCTTTTACTCTGGCCTCTTGGCAGTCGTCCTGCGTTGTCCTTGGCGTGTGTGTGCGGTTTCCCCTTCGATATACCAGTGACAGCTGCCACATGCGGACAGAGAATCCACTGCCTCTACTACCTCTAGTCCCAGTCCCAGTCCCACTTCCAGTTCCATTTCCATGGCCACTCTTTGGGGCTGGACATTAACCCATTTCCCCAGACGCTATCCCATATATAAATTGTGACACGAGAGGAAAATGTTCCGTTGACATTTCTCTGTGCGAACGGGGCATAGGGTCTGTGGAAATCATTGGGCCGCTTATGTCGCGGGAAAATGCTCTGTCGCTCACTCATTCCGTGATGTATTTTTGGATGCCCGCCCACCATTTTTTACAGCCTTTTATTAATATTAATGATGTGCGCGATGTGCGCCGCGGATGTTGCAAAATATGCTAAACGCTGGCTTTATCCTCTCGCCTTTGTCTGGCTTTAATATATTTTCGCGTGTGCGCTGGTCAAGCTAAAATTGCGCCCAACATGACGTATACGTGATATTCAAATTAGCCTTTGCACTCCGTCAGAAACATGGCTGCAAGTCAGCCAGCATAACAGTCAATCAAAAAACCATCTGCAGCCCGGACTAATTTGCATGCAGATCCAGCCAAGGCAAAGAAAACTCTGGCCAGAGTCCGCACTGCCACATTTCCACATTTCCACACACATAATCATCATCATCTAACAACTGGGAGAGGGATCCTGTTGGTCCTGCTGGCTCCCCGCTGCGATTGTAGTTTTAATGTCGGAATAGTACCACTCCCAAGGGCCATCCCAACTGCCGACTGTATTTGTTATTGTCATTGGATGTTGCCTGGCCCACAATGTAATTTGGTTCGGATTTTCACGACTTGTTGGCTTTCGTCGTCCCCCTCCGGCTTGCAGTGGGGAAATTTCAGCTGGCCCTAGTAGTCGTTGTTATTTTGGTTGGCCAATTTATTTATTTTTTTTCTATGCTGTTGCCACATTGCAATTTTCAAACTCATCCGCAATATATGGGGATTTTTGTTTGTCCTTTTTTTAGAGAGACATACCCTTAGTTGAGGGTTTATAAGTTGCAGTTAAATAAGTAATTGTTGTGTATAAATTATAATAAACAGTTTTTCAAACTTAAACACATTTTTCGAAAGACTTCCTGCAATTTGGAAAGTTAAATATTCACTATATTTATATTTAGTTGGAATTTCAACGCTTTTCCTTGTAGCTTAAATTAGTGCTTGACAAATTTAGAACTTTAAAAATGCAGTTTTTAGTATTTCATTTTTAGCGCTATCTTTTAGTAATATTTTAATGAAAAGAGCATTCATCTGGTGACCTATATACCCTTTGTATTGTTTTAAATTTAACTTTCAATTCGAATTGCAGGGATTATTCTTTTTCGATTGTGTGTTTCGGTTATTTGTTGTGTCAACACTGAGAGAGCGAAATAGTGCCATCAGCCACCGCTCCCCCTATAGCTGGCACTTTGATTTCACTGGCAGACAATGGGACGTCGCTAATGTCCCCAGGGCACACGTATATATATGTTATATAGAGGAGATACATATTCTGCACAATATCTGGTGACTGCTGATGTGCGAGTATTGTATTTGGTTAATTATTCTGGTCGATTTAAGCATTTAGCTCGTGAAAAGAGCTGTCAAACGGTGATGCCGTGATGTCAGGACGTCGGAGCAACAATGAGCAACAATTTCGCCGAAAACTTTTACGTTTTCGGGGGCGTTGCTGATGACGTCTCCCCTTCCTTGGCTGATTGTTTACTTTTCGGGCATTTTGTATTAGCTATTGTTATGGTAAATCATTTATAAAGACTGCGCCAATTTACATTTCCTCCTTGTTCTCGTCCTCATCCTCCTCGTCGCTGACGCCCACCACCTTGTCGGGATAGAATTTCTTGAGGATTTTCTGCACCTCCGGCACAATGCTCTCGTAGTCGGTCGGAAACTTGTCCCTGCGCGGAGGCCCTCGCTCCAGGCCCGACCAGATCAGGTGCACGGATGTGCGGGCATTCTGCGAGAAGCCGATCTCGAAGGCCCCATCCCGGGGAGCGAGGCGGCCGTACCTGTTCTTCACCAGCTGGAACTTGCGCTCCGGAATCCGGCGCTGCAGGAAGGTGCAACACTCGTCGGCCTTCGTCTGGAAAATGGGGCACTCGTACGTGTGCTCGATGTAGATCATGGAGCGATCCTTGGTGAAGTGCTCGTCGTCGGCCCAGTCCACTTCCTTCTTCTTCTTAGCGGGCCCCTTGGGCGGCATTTTGCCCTCTAGATTTTTGCGATAACTTTTGAATTTTGTTTACAAATAAATGCCAAAATGCCAGAGCCTGCTCTGTCACAGACTCATCTACCGCTAACAATCTATTAATTAGTAATGGCTTCTCTTGATTGATAGATGGCTTGGCTTTTTATGATTTTCTCGCTACGTACCGCAATCCATAAATCTCATTTTGTATTTTCAAAATTTCAAAATGCGCAGCGCTGTCCAGAATACGCTGGCTTCGATCATTAGCCCGGCTATTTTTAAGGCACATGACATTCTCTCTGCTAAAGCCAACAACTTTTTGGGGACACGCACAAGAGGACTCGACAATTCGGTTGTTAATTTGGCTACATTGACTGACAACGCAGCCGCCTTTGAAAAATTAAAAAAACAAACGGCATCGAATAGATGCACGGCCAGAATGCCTCCATCGCGTTCTTCGTTGGTAAATATTTTTCTTTCTACATTTGTCTGCGTATCTATATATATAGAATCGGATATATACATACGTTTGTCCACAAAGCTCCAATATAGACGTCAATTTATGGCACTGTCTATATTCATGCAGAACAGCTACTCAACAAATTCTATGCATAACAATAATATATTGTCTGGCACAAACATGCATAAACAATAAAATGAAAACACACAAAAAGACCAGTATTTAAAGCAAATAATTTATAATACGATGGCGCTTTTTTTAGTAAAGACTTAATAGATATCCTTTGACGGGTATTTTAGGTAAATTAATACCCAATAAAAAATATGTAAACAAAAGATAAGCTATCTTAAAAAATATTTCCAAGATCTAGAACACTCTAGTTTTTTAGGAAAAATAATATAATTAATTAAACTTACATTTTTGGGAACAAATACAGACATCCTCATATTAATAATAAATTATTATAAACAAACTTAAATATAGCTCGAATCAAAAAACAAGTAATTATAATAATTTATGCATATTGTGATCTAAAAATATGTATAGTTCTTTAATATCTATGGAAAACCCCACAATATCTTGTTATTTCATTTTATAAATTAAATTATTTAATTTGAAACGTTAACTTCCCAATAACCCACTTTTATTTGCTTTTTTATGGGTTCGTGTGTGCGGGCTGGCAAATGGGCATTTAGTGCATTTCATTTTGCAATTCCTCGCGGCCAAAGTTGAATGATTTTTTCGCCAGCCGCTGCCCACACATTGCATTCCATGAATTTCCCCTTAACATGGTTTATTTATGCAATTTTCCAATTTCCTGGCCGCAGTAGCAGCAGCGGGAGCGGCAGAGACAGCGGCAGCATTGGCCCACAAAAAGCACAAAAATGAAGGCATATAAAATGCAGCGCAAACAAATGATAAATCGGCTGGCAGAGGGGGTGAGGCCATTTAAATAAAGAGTAAAAATGCAATTTGCAAATTAACAATAACAAAATGTAAACAACGACAGCGACAGTGACGTTATCGAAAAAGGCCAAGTACTGGGCCGTGAAAAGGCGATATTCCCATTAATATTTATGCGCATAAGCTGGCTACTTAAAGCGGGCGACATTTTAAAGCAATATTCAAATGTGTATCTCAGTCGCAACAAATGTATCTGCAGGCCTCTGCCAGTATCTGTATCTGTGAGCGAGTGTGTGGAAAAATAATCATGAATGCCCAGAGCTGAGAGGCGGCAACAACACAAACTTAAATATATTTATTTATCTAAATAACGGAATATGTATCTCGCGCACGCACCTCGTCACATACAATATTCGGATATATTTTTAAAAAATCAAAACGACAATTCCGCTGCAGCATTTTGAAATACAACTGACGGCGGCAGAGGCGCCGACGCCGACCGAAGCGCCGACGGCGGGAAAAGCGAACATTTTCGGCTGCAGGCGGCGACGGCACTCGATCGTACCGCTTAGTGCCACGTCGTGTTTCAGAGCGCCCAGGCCACGGGCCCCAGAACCGCAGAGTAAAAAATTCTCAAGAAATTCCAGGGGACCAGATCCCGATCTCCAAATCGTGTGAGAAGTGCGCGAAACATATCCATAGTATCCCGCCGCCGTCATGCAGGTTTTCGATAACAATATGGTGAGTGAGGCGAAATCCTGCAAGTCAACTTGGTAGCCACACTCTCCTAGCCCAGTTAGCTTAACCCAGTAATGCCAATACACAAATTCCGGTTTCGCGCGCCAGTCACGCCCTTTTTGGCCGCAGAAAGAAGGATACTTTTAAGGGCTAAGGAGAGCCAGCCAGGAAGTCATGCGGTGCGCAAGGCGGGCCGCCAAATTAATTACAAAAATTCACTTAATGGCCACGATCCAAGTGGGTCAACGAACGTATGAGCCGCCGAGAGCTGCAGGGAGAGGAAAAAATTAAAAAGTATTTACATAGATGATGAGAACTTAAGTGGTTGTCAAAAGTCCTCAGACTGCAGACAGTAAATGGACTTAAAAGTAAACATTTTGAACGATTTATATAACCCAAAAGGCCGCAAACATTTCTCCATAAAAGTGAAATTCTCAAAACGAAATTCGAAATATTTTTCTGCAATGCCAGAATTTTCCATTCGATTTGATGCCGATTCCTTCACATCATCTAAAAATACATATCCATATCTTTTTTAATAATAAAAATAAGCTTGGAGACAAACCAAACCAAAGCAAACCAGAGACAGATACCGATTTCTTGGCAGCTGGGCGTCCCCATTAAGTACATAAATCGTGGGGAATATTCACATAAATACCAAATATATATATCTAAACCGGCATCCGAGCGGATACATGCGTAGATCGCTGACGGCGGATTTTCGGCGAGTGGGTCGCCGTAAAAACTTACAGAACAGAATGCGGCATTAGTCACAAATCTTTTGGGGCTAACTAAATCGGAGGCTAGCAAGGTCGAATGGTTGGATGATGACGAAAGCAGCAAGCAGCCAGCTCTGGGCGTCCGTAATGACATCGCCGATGATTTCCCTTTTGATATGCCACGCAGCACGCGGCGGTATAAATAGACCAACGTCAGGGGCTTTACAATTGCGGCGGCGAAAAGCGAAAAAAGTAGTAAAGCGTCCAAGAAGCCCAAATGGAAATTGGTTTATTTTCAGGCCGAATAAATCAATTGGCTTCTGTATTTATGCAGATGCCACCATTTGATTATTTCGCACTGTCGTTGATTTATGGCCAATGGCCAAAAGGGGAGCCTTTTTTCGCCTCCCCAACGCTGTGGCTTTCCCTGCTTTTCGGGCTTTCGAGCGTATTGTGCACGTCATGTGTAATTGCTATATGTCAATGTCAGTGTGTGTGGGTTAGGGTCTGATAAATGCAAGCAAACCGTACCCGAGAGTGCTTGTGGACGCTTAGGATCCTGCGGTTGCACTGGGGTTAGCTTTAATGAAATTGCGATGATATATGTTTTGGCAAAAATCAAAAATAAAACGTATATATGTATTGATTCTGATTCTGAGGAATGTTGAGCAGACGGAGCAGTCGGCGCGTTGAAAAGATTTTCAATTTCCAGAAGGAGAAACACACGGAAGTCTTAAGTCAATAAATTGATTTAATTTTGTTCATTTGGCTGAGACTTTTATTCCATTATTTGGGCTGGAACAATAGGAAACTTTGTCTGCTAATTCAATCATACTTTTGAGGCGTTAAAATGTTAAATAAATAAATATAGAATATTCTCTTTTTAAATTAAATTAATGTATAAAACTTTTATTTAATTTTAATTAGGCTCCCAACTGAACTAATTGAAACTCCTGTTATGCCAAATATTTATTATTTCAAGATGTTCGTAAATCACATATTTTTATTATGAATTTTAATTGCCACCGTGGGCATAATTAACATATTGTATGATACATTTAATGGCAAATCGCCTGTAGTTTATCAAATTGAAATGAGTTCTGCGGGGGGCCTTCTCTTAAAATAAATTAAAAGTGTGGAGAAAATCCCAGGCATTGTAAATTCCATTCCGCTTAAAGGGGATCCATTGGAAGTGCTCCCATCTGTGTTAACTTTTCACCTCAAAATAAAAACATCAAGTGTGTGCAATAATTTGCAGATATACATATATGTACGCCTTGTTTATTGATCAAAACGCAAACAAACAAACGGGCCGCAATTGTTTAAATATTTGCCAAACAAACATCTCGCGATTGATAAAACAACAGCGCTCGGCTATTCTGTCTGTCTTTCGGGCTATTTATAAATAGAAATCAGAAATTAATTATTAAATCGTGATATATGGCATGCTATCTGAACTAATAGTGTCTGTTTCTATCTTTATCTTTTCCGCCATCCCATCCCTTAGCGCCGGGCCTCGCGGAGAGCCTCGCTGCGCCGCGGATCGATATCGGCCCTGCCGCAGAAATCCGCGGAGATTCCATGGGACATCTTCGAGCGCCTCTCCCTGCCCTTCCTGCTCTGCCTGGGGGCGGCCATCGTCAGCTCGCACCTGCTCCACGCGCTAAGCATGTCCAGCATCTCCACCTTTGCCATCTTCGTCTGGTTCGCCCTGGCCACAGTCGGAGCGGTGCTCTTCTACCACTTTGTCAAGGTAAGTCGCTTTGGGGACTCCGACTTGGGATTTCCCCCATCACAGCAGCAGCAGCAGCAGTAGACGTCCTAATCCCGGCGGCAACCGCACCAAGAATTGGAAGCGGAGCGGAGACATGGTTTAGTTTTAGGTTTCGGTTTCAGAGCCACGGGCGGCCATAGCTTTGGGCTCTGTCTGCGGGTAGCTGCACTCAGAAAAAATGAATAATAGCGAGTGAGTAGGAGACCATTAATAGGCACTCAACTTAATTTACAAAAAGCATAGCCTACTTTTCGGTAGTGGCGTACAGGGAATACTCTAGATAGCAGCTAAATTTGGTTCTGGTGACTGTAACTCTTGTTGTATCAAGTTGAAAGTGGGTAGGAGGGCAGAAAGTATACTCTAGATAATAAAAAAAGAAATAAGAATGCAAAATATTAAGAGCTTAAGTCTTTAAAATTTAGAATGAAAGGAATTTAATATACAATTATATGAAAATAACTCAATAATTTAAAATGTATGCATAATTTTTACTTTAAATTTTATTATCGACTTAAGAAAGTCCATTCTCTGAGTGTGCCAAAGGGGTGAGCATTCTTTTTCCGCTTTGGCTCGCTGCGAGTGCCAAGCCAAAACCACAAGTGACGACAGAGGGGCTTGAATGCTAGGCAAAACAAATCAGAGGCACTAAAAATAGTCGGACTGGAAGGATACGGGCGGGGGGCAGGGGCAGGGGCAGGAGCAGGGTCTGCGGGCACGTCGTCAACTTATGCTTAACCAGAGAGAGAGGAAACCCTTGACTGTGTGGATTTGGCTTCGGATTGGCCTGCGTTTGATATTTCAGAGCTTACACTCAGGGCAGCCTGGCAGCCAGCCGGGAAAATGAAAATGAAAACAAATAAATAAGCAGCCAAGCAAGCGAGCAGAGGAAAACCCAAGCCAAACTTGCTGAAAGAAAGGGGTTTGGTAATGAATATAAATTCGCAACAAGGAAATATGTTCAGTCTTGATTCACTTGAGACCAGAACCAGGAATTTCTAAGCGACTGGTGGCTTAGGAAAGGTCATCTATTAAATAGTTCATATTATTATGCTTTCCTTCTCTGAAAGATATTTGTGGCATTTCTTAGAGTCTTGTTTTGTTTTCTTTTCTATCTAATAAATTGTTATTAAGGTTGGAAAATCATTTTGTAAATAGAGAAGCATTTTATTTGACTTTTTCTCCAATATATTTTATAATATTAAATTAAGGTATGACCTTAGATTGAAATAATAACTCTAACTCTTTTGTTATTTCAAAACCTCTTCTTAGTTTCCAGGAAGCCCAAGGTTTTGTCTTGAGTAAATGACTAGCATCTTTCGTGAGAAATGTGTGAATTACAGAGGAGATTTAAACTTCATATGAAAACATTTATTCAGCCATTTCATGGCTTCATAACTTCCCAACTTTGGCTGTCAAACAAAAGGCCTCAGGCTTTTATTACGACCTCATGTGTACTCTCGTCTCGCGCTCAATTAAACTTCGAAGGAGCTTTCGGGCGAATTAAACCTTGGAGCAATAGGATTATTTGTCTTTGTCAGCAGCCTTATCTTCTCACGTTAACTACGCCAATTATTACACGGCGTATACGTACTTCAGGGAAATCGAATCTCTCGATTTCACACTATTTGCCTCGGATGCAGCACGTCTATGGCCGTGGCGCCGACCAAGTCGGCAGATAACTCAAATTTGCGTGCACTTTAATTAGCCTTCCTTGGGAGTGACATTGGCAATTACACGCGGTGAGTTCCGAGTTCCGAGTCCCAAGTCCGGAGTTCCCAGCCTCGTCATGAATTTTGGTCTGCACCCAGTCCATGTCCGTGCCCGTGTCCGTGCCCGTGTCCGTGTCCATGTCCGCATCCGCACCGGGCAATTGCGGGCTGCTTGTGGCGCACTCAACGCAATGTCCAACCCGACATTACGGTAATAAGCACGACGGCAGGATAATTAACTTCAACAGCAGCAGATGCAGCATCGTCAGGAGCTGCATCAGGAGCAGCAGGAAGGGAGGGGGTGGCAGGTGTGGCTTTCTGGCAGGACTCAGCTGCCTCGCTTCGCCAAGAATTAACCAGGGACAGTGGAAGCAGGGAAAGCACCGAAAACGAGATAGTCTGCTTTTATAAGGACATTACTGAATCTCAATGGCTTAAGTAATTATTATTATTCCTTTCTTCTTCATTTTACTAAGGAAAAGTTAACTTACCTTTCATAAATATAGAAAATATCCCTCCAAGGCCGCTCATTCCCTGACCTTCGCTAAGTTATTGGCATAACAGTCCTCGTCCTATTATTATGCGTTTACCAAATATAGGAAGGCCTTGTCCTCCACAAGGACCTGTTATAAATACAACAAATATCTTATAATTATGGCCAAGAATCCCTCTAGCATTTATTTTAGAGCCCACCCCGAATCCCAGACTGCCGCTGACTTAGACTTATTGGCATAACATCGTCTTCGTCGTCCTTGTAAAGAAGCTACTCCCAATCAGACCGGTTCTGTGTCTATTTTTAGCCACGGCAACAGAACTTGAGTTGAGGGCGTCAACGCCGATAGATACACTCGCCCTCGGGCCGAAATGAGGCGAGGGACAGGACACGAAATGTCCTTGCCTTTGATTAGCTTTTCGGCCCGGCCGGGCCTCAACTATTAACCCGATTTCTGTTGTTTCGCATTTACATGTGCGGAGTAGATAAAGTTATTTGCAACATGCGTGGCCACATATGTACATATGTAGATATGCGCGGGCCTCTCTCTCTCTGGTCCTGTTTATCCTTGCACATCACGTTGTGCATTTCATTTTTATGGCACGACTGTCGAATTAAATTACACGCACGCACACACACTCGAGCGCAGGGACACCGGGAATGGGAATGGGAAGGACGAGGACGAAGGGATCGGAATCGGGATGGCAACTGTTGACGCGACGCGGCAGCACAAATTGGGTGCAATGAAATGTAAATGCGCAGCTAATGAAATGCTCAACGCTAACGCCCACGCCCACGCAACTGACACCCCCCCTTGCCCCGCCGCTGGTGCTGCATAAATCGGTTATTATTTTCACCTAAATTGCAGCTGTTAAGGCCAACTGCAGCTGGCTGGCCCAGTGCTGACGATTAGTCCTTGTTCCTGGACACATAAGCGCTTTTTAAGAGCTAAAGTCTGATGACAAGCTGTCCTTACAGGGCAGCATGTCCTTTTTATAATTTCATTTATGTCAAGCAATATTATGTTAGTGATTGTGTTTACTTTAATGAATTAAAAATATTTATTTATTATTTTGCGCCTCTGTTCTCTTCTTTAGCCTAGTACTCAGACAGAAAAACTGTTCGCAACCCGAAAAAGATTTAATATTTTTCAAGTGTGACCGCTTCTAAAAACGCACTTTGGCATTTTTGGGAGGTAAATGGTGCGGTCATACCAATCTTAAATCAGCTGTTTTATATTTACAATTATTTATTTTATATTTGAAAGACAATTCGCATAGACTTGTAGTTTCGTTTTGGAATAGCTTATTTGCGCACAATGACCACCAACGCCGTCGCCCAGATTCTCTCGACCATGCACAACCGCCTCTTTTTCTCCCTATTACTTGTCCAACATTCTTTCCTGGATCGACGACCAGGACAAGGGCTACTCTACCGGCTGCTGCTGGTGATTCTGTTCTTACCAAGTGGAATTAACTACCATCTGGGTGGTGGCGGTGGTTGCCGCAGCTACTCCTGCTGCCACCAAATTGTTTGACTGGTGAAATGATTCAAAGTTACTTCGTTCTTGATGGATGCGAGACTCTGAGATCCTTGCTGGCATACATTTGGTTAGAGTTGGTACTCCTCCTGCGCCCGGTTCTGTCCATTGCTGTACATGTTCTTTTCCAGCTTGGCAATGAAGGATATGTCCACCCAGATACTGCTCTCAGCAGCTGCGGCCTCTGAATGTCCTTCTCGAGTTTGGCAATGAAGGATTTGTCCAGCCAGACACTGCTCTAAGCAGCAGCGGGCGGTGACCGTCGCCTCTGACGCCTTCATCTCAGAAATCGAACGTGACATCTCATAGTGCTCATCAAAGTCATAACCAAATATCGAGGGACCTATTTCCTTCCAGGCCTTTATTTATGCAAATGTTTAATATTGCCCAAATCCCTTATCATTGAATTGGCCTCTACCAATTTAATTATTATAACTTTATCTGCTCTTCTAAACGCCTGGACTGGGCTTTTGAAAACATTATTGTGTTTGGCGGGATCTATATTTTTGAATTGTGTGAAGAAACAGTAAGAGAGAGTGAGATGCCAACAGTTGAGAACAGGTCGTTTTATTAAATTTTTTATTCTCCCCCTCCCCCCGTTCTGGAAATACCGAAAGTCTCCCTTCGCGCCACCTGGTATTTTTCTGGTATGTTTCTGGTATTTCGTTCGTTCGTCTGCGTACCGGCCTTTAAAACAGCGCTGCCGAACACCGTTTCCCGACTATTCACCTCTCGCTCTCTCTCACTGCTTAGAAACGCTGTTCGCGTGTCTGAGTACTAGGCTTTTTATCGAGTGAAGTTGGCTGCGCTTCATCGAGATCCTTATCGTGTTATCGATAATTAATACTAAGACTGTCAGTATATAAATAAAAATACATACTAGATTGCATAAAATAACAGTTTGTAAACCATAACAGTATGTACACATTAGATTACATTAAATAACAGTATGTTAACACTGAATAATGTTTACAATTATTAAGTTACAAGCTTTTATTAAACTTATCTGATCCATTGGAAGCTTAAGGTTAACCAAATATATAATGGAAAATTATAATTTCCCTGAGCAGAAAAGTATCGGATCCTTTTTCTGCCATTTTGGCTGATCTTTGTCTATTTTTAAAATGCTGTAGTGACTGCACTGGTTCAGCATATTTCGGAGCGATTTCGGCATTGGTTCCATTTCGCAATGCAAATTACACTCAGCGTAATATGCATAATTAAGTCCACAACAGCCCGCTGCTCCCCCTGGCTCCCTGCCATCACACCAGCCATTTCCCATTTTCACAGTTGCTGCCCCCCTTCGGGTGTTCGGGTGTTCGGTTGTTGGGGGAATTTGCCTCGGGCCCTCGGGCGACGAGCAACAGTTTCCCGGAACAAGACACACACACCACACACACACGAGATGGGTGCGGGGCTTGTCAGCTGCCAGAAACAGTGTAAATAATTGAATTAATAGCTTCGTGTGAGCCACGCTAATGAGCAGTTGCTCAACATCAGCAACGCCCACTGCAACACGCCCATCTCCATCTCCATCTCCATCTCTAGCGCTCTAGCCTTCGCCGTCCCACTCGCAATCCTTCCGCTTCCACCTTCAAATGTAATTGAATGTGCGGGATCTTGAACTTTTCAGGGCAGAAAGTTACGTACTCGGTGGCCATCTGAGCCAGGTGAAATCGCAGTTGATCCAGCCCGGTTTTCGGTTACGGAGGAGCCATGATCTGGGCACTCGGGTGGAGGAAGAAAGAAGTTTCCAAACATTAACTGCACTGAGCGGATTGAGCTCAAAGTTTAAGGTTGCTCTGGCGACAAGCACGCTTCAAGGATTTCTGAGAAAAGTAAGAGTTTTCTTAGCGTTTTCTTTCTACATTTTAATTAGGTAAATTTCTTACGTTTTACATTAAATTTCCTTCTATTTTTGACTATTTAAAAGTAGTTCCCCTTAACTTTTTTTTCTCCGTGCTCGGAAGCAGCAGCTGGCAAAGCTGGAGTAGTTGTTCCGTGCATCTGAAACATTGTCCTGGTGCCTTGCACTGTTTATTACCCAGTAAACCATCTACTTAGCTCCCTGGGTTCCTTTTTCCTCTTCTTTTTTTGCGTAGCTTCAAAGCGACAGCTTCCTTAGTTTCCCAGTTGCTAGCTGACTTCCCGACTGACTGCTGCACACTTTGTCGCAGTTACAGCTCCATAAAACTTGGGCCCTAGACAAATTTTACGCTGATTTGTGTGTTGTGCACACACCAAAAAAAGGGGAAAAAAAACTGTGTTTGTCAACGGGAGCGACTGCATTCGCAATTAGGAGATGCTGATGGCGATGGTGGATCAGGAGCAGCAAGGGCTGAGAGCTGAGGCGCAAAGCACAGGACAACTGAAGGCTATATAAAAGCCAGGACTCTCTCACTCGCAGGCCATAAAAACTCATTATGTGCGAAGTTTCGTTGGCTTGTTTTTACCCGCTCGGCGTCGCTTTGTATCTACTAGATACAGATACAGATACAGATACACATATACTGAGCTCCGTTTTCTGTTTTCGGTTTTATGGTGTCGCGCGTGGCCTGTTGCTTCACACACGCACAGTGGCACACTCGCACACTCGCACACACCCATAAATACACTGAGGACATTCAGAAATGGCAATGGCGTGCCCGGCCTGACAATAGCTGGTAAATGAAGGACATGGGACACGCTGGCTACGCGCATTGCGCTTCTTGGAATTCCGAGAATTGCACGCCATTAAATCGCCTTGACAACTCCCTCCTTTTGTGGCCCCCGCGGCAATTTTATTCTTTTGCTGCGCTGCTTTGCGCGGCGCTGCGCATTTTAGTTAAATTAAAAACCAATTGCAGAAGCAGAAGCAGACGAGCCAGCCGTGCATCCATCCAGTCAAAAGGTCAGAGGTCGCAAAATGCTGGAAAATTGCTGCGGCAATAGCGGCCGCATGATTGGCAGCGCCAGTTTGCTTTGACATTCCCAATGGCTTCACTTTATTTCCCCGATAACCAGCCAAGGTGTTTACTTTTATGGCCATTTGCACCTGTCCAGGGTAATAATTTCAGAGCTAAATCAACTGAGAAGTTTAGTTTACATTTAAATATATGTATAAACGGCATCTGTTTCCGTATTATTCTAATATATTTATACACTGATTTCCTTTTCTTTTTCAAACTCTAAAATGGGAAACAAAGTCTCTTTGTTACACTACATTTTAATTAACAACCATTGCCAGGGGCATCATTTTTCGACCGGAAACAATGGCAATTTAAATACGAATATTTCCCTGCGGAAGGATGGGAAGGATGGGAAGAAGCAACCAAAGACCCAACCAGGAGAGCTTAGGGCTGGGGAGCTTAATCCTTCGTTTAAACACCCGCACAGCGGAGGATGTTGGCTAACAGGCTGAGCTGCCATAATGGCTGGCTTGGCACAAAGTCAAAGCTTTGCGTGTTGTCTGCCTCGCACACCAGAACACACGCTCTCCTCTACCAATACTTTCGCTCTCCGGGAAAATCGCACACACACACGCGCGCGGAGATACGATTCAGAGAAACAAGCTGCAAATTGGCCTAGGTCTCATCCTCGGTGGGTACAACGCGTGGTATGCGCAATGCGAAAAGCCTTTAATGCTGACGCTGTCGTCTGCGGATGGCGTAAAGTTGGCAAAGGACCTCCTGCCTGCTGCCTGCTGCCTGCCACACGCCACCAGGACACTCCGTGCGTGTTGTGTGTGTCCTGGAAAGCAAAACACAGAAATGGTTTTTAACTTTCCGGTTAATTAATTTATTACAGCTTAATACGTTCAATGACTTTTGGCGACCAGGACCCTGTCTTGGCTGACCATCGCTCCACTCCCCCGCCCTTTCAAATTTTTAGGTAATTTATATTTTTTCGGCGAACCCGCACACTCCTCCAGCCTCATACCCCTGGGTCGTATTTTATTTGGTGTCTATTTTTAGCCACTGATTTAATATGCGTGCATGCGTGTGCGTGCCTCTCTTTGTTTCGCCTTTCTTGGCCTCTCTTGGCCCTCTTCTCGCTCTCTCTGTTGGCCATATTTCGACGCCTTGCCGCACAAAGAAGCGGGCTCCGTGGGCGGCGGGCGGCGGGCGGCATGGTGACACAGCGAGGACAATTTGTATGCGGTTTGTTTGCCATTTTTCACTTAAACTCCCGGCTCCCGACTCCCGCGCCCGCCCCAGCGATTGCACCATTTCGCTTATGTAGATTTATTTCGGGGCCTCTCGAGCGGTCAAGCGTGCCCCGTTTTCTTGAGAGGTTTATGTGTCTGCAAGGATAACGCCGAAAAAGGGAAAGAAAATGGACATGGACGCAGAGAGAGAGAGAGAGGCAGCCAGAATGGGATAAAAATAAGATAATAAAAGCAAAGTTCGGACCGATAAGCGAACGTTAGTCCGGCCATCATCCTCATCGAACGGGTTCAATGGTATCCAGGCACGGAATTAAATCTGTTTACTCCCCGATACTCATTTTATTTATTACGAATACTAATTCTGTCCAGGAAGTACAAACAAAAAACTGCTTTATTATTTTACTTCCTGGTTGAATTCGGTTTATGGCCAGGCGCAGGTTGATCAAGTTTTCTTTTATTTTGGGTTTAAGAAAACTTATTCATGCCGATTTTTGGGCATAAATAATATCTGGAAATTTGAGAAAAAGTTTTTTTTTAGAAATTAGTTAAGTTTAATCAACATTCCTAGAATTTTTTAGGGATATTACACGTATCAAGAAAAGAGGAAACTTAAACTTTGAATTTTAATTATTTAATTTATAGCAGATATCAAAGTATTATTAAGGCATTATCAACTTTATAATATTGAATAGGTTTCCTTTATACAGTTTCCCCATTTTTGGGCTTTCCAGGAACAAATACAGAAAGTTAAACACGTTTCCTATAACATTCCTTAGCATGTCCCGTCCCTTTGCTCTTCGATGTCATTTTTATGCTGTTCAAAATTCACCTTCAAGGACCTTCAGCTTGTCTCACCTGCCTGGACAGCTAAATACCCTACCTGTATTTTCATATTCTTATTAAAGACCTAAACAAATTAATATAAAACTAATAACTTATTCAAAACAAGCTCTACCTTTTTAGTCAATAAAGTAATTTTCTTTTAAAATTCTAACTTTTAAACATACGTCTTTTTCCCCTGAAACCCATCACTGTCACTAAATAATGTTGGTGCTTTATGGGATACCGATACAGCTCAACTAGATTCCGCTTCCGGAAAAATATTTTCACACATTTCACGCAGTCCATTCCGCACACAACCTACACCCACACATTTCCGCATTATCCTCGAAATAGGAAAGGAACGTGTTTACGGCGTAGCTCCGTCCCCTGGACAGTCATAAATTTATTCACGCAA
Source organism: Drosophila rufa (assembly GCA_018153105.1). Classification (NCBI taxonomy): domain Eukaryota; kingdom Metazoa; phylum Arthropoda; class Insecta; order Diptera; family Drosophilidae; genus Drosophila; species Drosophila rufa. The sequence goes on from JAECXS010000002.1 coordinate 9,593,650, forward strand.
ATGAAGGCGCATGTTGGCAGGTTCATGAGCCGGACTCCTCCTTATTGTTGTTTACATTTTACACTCATAACTTCCAGCGCTCGCCCACACACACACGCGGCAAAGGGAGGAAAAGGATGGTGCCAGGTGGCAGGATGGCAGGATGGCAGGATGGCACTTTCACCGCCATTGCACATAATTTGACGTGGCTGGGAATTGTGCTCTATCTTTGCGGGCTGCTAAGTTGCTGCAGTTTACACATTAACCAACTTTGGCGCCATAGCATAATGCATTGTATATAGTAAATATGGCGCATACGCCCCGGTGTACGTAAGCCAAAGTTAATGAGCTGCAGCCGGAATCGCGTGCCCCGGTGCCATTTATCAACTTTGCGGCTAAAAGTGCGCGTAAAATGCTCCGTTTTTCGGGGGAACCTGCAACCGCAGATAGCACCTGCTGCTGCTCCTGGCCGGCTCCTGGCCAGCTCCAGCGAATAAATCTTCCACTTCCAGCTTGCCTGCAATTAAAATGCAATAAAGGATGCATTTAAATTGCTAAAGTAGCTCCGAGCGCAGCAAGGTTGGCCAGCCTTATTGACTTACCCGCTTCCAATGCTCGGCATGCATTTCCGACCCCAAGTGCTCAGTTAAATGGAATGTCTGACATGCACTCTACTCCTGCCCCTCCCATTCTGCGCTATTTCGGGGTGCATGCAACTTGGTTTCTATTTCGGGAACGCTTTATAAAAACCGCAAGCCATCGCCGTCGTGTGTTCACAGAGCCGACATGACCGCCCAGAGGTGCGATGTCAGGTGGCAAATGGCAGGCGGCGGCAGGTGGCAGGTGGCAAAATCCAGGCGGTTGTGTCGACGCTCCTGCTGTTTTATGCCTTGCACGTAGCCGCACTACTGCAGTGCACTGTCGAAAGTTGATTTTTTTCCAACCTCGTATTGCTTTGTAGTCCTTCCCCGGGGCAAATAGCAGCGATTAAGGGGATTCCTGAGCCATGAAAAGCCTGGAAAGGGGGTGAAATGTGATAATAGCCAGCCAAGCAAACAGTTTTGCAAAGCTAAAAAAAAGCCAAAGCTTAAAGTAGATATTTTTCTAGTCTTTCAACTAAAATTAACATTGAAAATCTCGATTTTCATAAGAACATTTAATGTTTTTACGACCTCTAATCCATTTCCAGAAAGCAAGCAATCACATTTTCCATGCGCCAGAGCTATAATTAATTTGATGACTTGGAAAATGAGAAATCACCCGGAGAGGAGCATCCTCTAAGCATTTCTCAATAATTGCCTGGAGCTGAAGCTGTGTTCGCAGAAGAAGTTCCCCCCAATGCACTTTAATTGACTCTAAACATTTAGTTGTTTGGTTTTTCTGCTCGCTATCCATTCTGCTTTTATATAGCAGCTTTTTGCTGCATTTTAATTGCTCAATGCCGTTAAGTCAGTGGCTGTTTTTAGTTGCTGGCAAAAGTTTAAAGTAATTTATGCTGAACCGCAATAAACTGGGGTGGCAGGACGAAGAATGCTGCTGCAAAAGTTGACCCAAAGTTTTGCCAAAGAACGTACTATATCTAAAGTAGATTCGCGTAAAAACCCGTAGAACATAACTTGTCGAAAACTTAGAGAGAGCAGCAGCTGGAGGAGCAGGAGGAGCTCCGCCCACGAGTGTTTGTGTTTTTATTAACGCCGAACAACGGCCAACAGATTTCGATAAGCCAAACACTTATGGCCACAATAAAATGTCGGCCAGTCTTAATGGGTGTCAACAGCACGACCAATAATAATACACCCGTCTTGGCCCGCTTTCTTTCTTTCTTCGGCTTTTTTTTCACCATTTTACGAGCACTTTATAACAGTTTAATAGCCCGAACAATGAGTAGCCACCTCCAGCTCCAGCTCCAGCTCCAGCCCATTCCCTTTGAGTCCTTCGATTGACGCACACTAGAGACGGCCACTTGAGGCGAGGCGAACTATATTGGTTAATGGCATGATGAATTATGACACCCTCCCAGCCGCCGCCCAGGAGGAGTCTCCTGCCCCCCGGAATCCCAGGGCGCGTGTCTGAAGCGGAAGTATTAGTGAGCACACGTCTTCCTGCTCGCCCACTTCAACTTTCCATCGTCATCAGCATCGTCGTCTTCCAGCCGTGGCCGACGTAGACAAATATCTGTGACAGCCATCCAAGCACACACACTCCATCCCATCCCATTCCATCCATATCCCCCATCTCCGTACACCATCTCTCCGGCGGAGACGTTCCACGCCGGACTTTCGCTTTGAAATCGAAAGCCAGCGGAGTGGCGGCGGCTCGGGAGTAAAACTTTAATCGCCGCTGACAAAGTTGCCAACTGGCGGCTGCCCTCTAAGCCCAGTTTGTGACTCGACTTTTAAGTGGCCGAACTTAAAGCCCACAAACGTCATTTCATTTCGGCTTCGGGCCAAAGGTCAAACATGTGACAGTACATATACATTTAATCAGAGAACTCGATACTGGGTCGAACAAAGGCACACCACCACAACGCACAGCTCAATTCCCTTCTAATTGGCATTACAATTATTATGAACATTAATTGGCAGAAGAGTTGAACAGTCGCAGCTTCAACCCGTTCACCTGGCCTGGGTTACACTTTGAAAAGTAAATTAAAGATAATTTAAACCTCTAAGAAATATAACTTGGAAAATATAATTAATTCCTGGAAAATTGATAAAGAAAAACTAAGTTATTTCAGTTTTATAGTGATTTAAGTCAGGAATCCTTAGCTTAGAATATATATTTTGGTATAAAAGCAAGACCTAAGGTGTCTAGAGGACTTTTTAAAGATATTTCCTCTTTATAATGAAATTATTTATTTATTGTATACACTAATTTTATATTATTTCTAATGATTATTAACCTATTCACTTCACTTTCGCCCTGTGCAGGTTTCCGCTTCGGGCAAGGGCGTGCTAATCACCGGCTGCGAGGCTCCTCTGGCCTGGTACTTGGCCAAGAAACTGGATGACCTGGGCTTCACCGTCTACGCTGGCTTCAACACGCCCATCGATGACTCGGACGAGGCCAAGATACTCAAGGAGGAGACCTCCGGCCGCATGAAGCTGCTGCACGTGGACGTCACCTCCGAGAAGACCGTGAGTCGCCAAAGCTTTCTCCTTTCTCCCTTTGAGCTTTTAGTGGATATCTAAACCCGCGTTATCCCTAGCTTTTGGAAGCTGCCCGCTATGTGTCCCAGCACCTGCCCCATGGCGCCGAAGGACTCTGGTCGGTGGTGCACTGCGCCCACTGGATAGCTTTGGGCGAGCTGGAGTGGATTCCATTCGGCGTGCTGCGCAAGAGCCTGGACCTCAACCTGCTCGGTGAGTGCCAGTTACCTACCAGGGCTGCAGTTCTCTGTAATTCTCTTAATTTTCCCGGCCAGGTGTCGCCCGACTCACCCAGATCTTCCTGCCGCTGGTCCGCCGTGCCCACGGTCGCGTGGTGTTCCTCACCTCCGGCCTGAACCGGGTCCCGTCGCCCGTGAGGGGCATCCAGAATGCCACCCAGGCCGCCGTTGACTGCTTCGCCGCCTGCCTGCGCCAGGAGATGCGCACCCGGGGCGTGGATGTGTCCGTGGTGGCTGCCGGAGAGTTTGCCCCCGGCAATGGATGGCTGAACGAGACCGAGCTGCGCGACCAGGTGAGAAAAGAAGCTAATGGCGGCATTGGAATTATGCTGTAGGTAATGGTGTGCAGAGAGAGAAAAATTATTTATTTGGAATATTTTTAATAAGTTTTAACAACAATTTCTTTATTAATTATCAAGATAAAAGACATGGCTTACTTTTATTTCCATATAAAATCCCTTAAAAGCTCTAGGGACACCTCTAAATGTCCTTCTTTCTCCTTGTGGAGCCAGCCTTGTCATGCTTTTAGTTTTTTTACGATACGATAACTATCCCTGCTCCGAGGCAGGAGGCGGAAGGAGAGTAACTAACACAAAACTCATTAACTCGACTCCTCTTCCCAGGCCAAGCAAATGTGGAACGCGCTCTCCTCGGAGCAGAAGAAGACCTACGGCGAGGATTACTACGAGGCGGCCATGACATCGGTGGAGAAGTACTCCCGCCAGGTAAGAGTCCAGTTTCCTTCCCCGGCGGCTAACGAGCGTTTAATCCCCACCCCCAATTCCAATTCCTTCCTTGCCAGGCATCCGACATCCAGCCCACGCTGCGCGTCCTCATCGATGCCGTGACCAGGACCTTCCCCATGGCCCGCTACACGCCCGTGACGACCACCGAGAAGCTGCAGATCTTCCTGGCCGAGCACCTGCCCCCGTCCCTGTACGAGCAGCTGTACGGCGAGCAGAAGAAGTTTGTCTACTGAGCAGCCTGACCCAGCCCGGACTCCTTAGCCTGATATTGTTATTCGGAAATTGTTATTCATTTATGATTTTTCCCCCGAAATTCGCCTTGCTCCTTGGTGCGCGCGAAGGACACTCACAAAGGCAACTGTACGAAGGAGCGCTGGAGGTGCGAGTCGATGAGCATTTACGTCCTTCTCTCGATTATTTTCATAACTTTTTTTGCATAATATTATTTGCTTTAGTTGCTAGAACGAATTGTATAACGATGAATAAAATGAAATGGAAACAATAGTCGTCGTCTGAAAGCTTTCCTCTCACATCGGGGTATTATGTATATCTACTGGCCTAACTCCTTCTCCTCACTGAATCCTGATAATTGCTCTCAATTGACATTTGCCGAGTGTCAGGATCTCTGGCACTGTTGGTGCTTTTTATGGACAGACAACGGGCTGCATTAAGAAGGCCTCCTCATCCGCATTCTTACACATGCACGTACCACCACTCAGTGGAAGAGCAAAGCTTAAGTGCAGTGTCACAGGGAGCAGGAGAACCCAACCGAGACGAGTCGGAGAACTCATAAAAATAAATCCAATAAATTTTTAATGCGTTTGATTCGAAACAACAATGACAGGCAGCGAGCAGGGCTTAGCCAAGGACTTTTCGCGCAGGTGCTGGAAATTCCCAGCCCCAGACAACGAAGAGACCCCGCGAAGTGCATAACTGGAGCATAAATCTGCCAGGTTGTTAATGTAAGCCGCAACTGGTGGCTATAACCTTATTTGCCACTCCGCTCACTCCTTGCAAGTGCCCCAAGTGGCACGTTCGAACTTTTTAAGATGGCAGCGCAAAAAGTTGCATGGCCAATGAGTTGGTTAGCTAAACCCGCACACATATTGCCCAGATATGCCACATATATAGTATATAGCAAAGCGAAGGTCGCCCGGCGCCGACCAATGCTGACATTTTACCTTTATCTGTCAGCTTTCCCGGTGTTTTCCTCGCCAGCCAGCCAGCCAGCCAGCCATGTGTAACACACTTCCTTTCGCATTTTGGCCTTTCAGCCTGGCCAGAAATTATCCGTATTAAAAATTCGTCGCATTCTGCGGACACAATGGCTGGCATTCGTGAAAGGTCCTTCGTGGCTTCCGATTTGACTGATTGTTATGTGAAAAATCTGTGGTCCATTTCGATTTCATTTAAACTTCCATGCCCGGCAGGGATTCCCCAACATGATGTACTCGCAGCTCGCTGAAAGGGAAACTTTAACACGGAAACACCCGGGGCGATGAGTGAGTGAACTATGTTGGGCCATGTTTCTATGCTTTTTTTCTGCTCTTTTATTCCTGAACCCTATGTGTTTCTAGCCGAGAATGAGCCAGAGCTGGCTGGCGGAAATTAAAATTAAAAATGTCTGGGATTGCCGAGGTCGGGAATAGTAAGCTAATAAAAGAAAGTGCTTATGAATGGAGGCTCTTGGCATAATTCAAATTGCTCCTTAAATTCAGGGAATGCTAAGCCTGCATTTAAGAAAATACTTAAGGTAATTATTTCCCAATCGATAAGCGGATTGCCAACTGTGAAGGCAAAGAAAAGCATCTGCCAAATATCTTCGATAATTTCCGCAAAAGTTTAGTCAAGCTTCGGCTGGCTTATCCTTGAAAGTGAGAAATGCCTGCCAAGTAGTTTACAGACCGCAACAAATCCGGTTAAGTAAGCCAACTCGGCACATAAAATCGCTATTTATTGTTTCGATAAAAAGTAATTTTCACACATTTATCCATTTATTTATTTTCGCTCTTTGTTTGGCATTTTTTTGTTTTTACAAGTTACAAATTACAATTTCCAATTGATTCCTGTGGACACAACGTAAATGTAAATGTAAATTGAGTTAAATTCAGGCCTCTATAACCCTTCGATTAGTGCAGCAAGTGGTGCCCGGATCGTTGATGCAGCATAAATACTAGACAAAAAATAGTAAAATCGGTTCTTTGTGTGCGCCTAGAGTGTGTGAATCGTTAATTGATTTAATTTTTAATTGAGATTCAATTATGGGTAAATTTGTTTTTGCTCCCTAACAACCCAAACTGTTTCGGTGTGACATTCACAAGGACTTTGCTATGGAAAATATATATCTATTTATATCTAAAAGCTTAGAGGGACTCTAGACTCTAAACTCCTGAACTGCACTTCGTTGATCGTCCGCTGAGAGAGAGTGGGTGAGGTGTGGGGGGTGTGAGGTCATCTAGGACTGGAGCCGGGCCTTTGAGGCGCTCCAGGTTGTGGCTCGTACACAGCTATTGGTCTAGGAACAATTAGCGGCTGATAATAGACATTCAGGGTGAGAGTTACTCTACGACAATGTGGGCTCGAAAAATACACAACTTTCAGATCTACGGATACAGAGACAAATAATCATCCCAAATCGGTCGCTGCAAGTGCCATCCTTCGTCAAAACGTTTTCCAAAAATACCCCTTCATTTCCTGCCTTCGACTTTGACATGTAAACTCGTACAAATTCCCGTATATACAGCTCATTTCACACAATCTTTCTTTAAGCTGGTTGTAAACGAGGGGCCTGCAGCCTGCTCCTGCTGCCCACGCAGCCAAAGCCTTGCCTCGTTTGCAAACCGCTCAAGATTCCCTTTCTTTTAACAGGACAGCTCCGTGGACATGCGGGCCGCATCGCTCCTCGCCGAGTACTCGCTGTCCTTAGGCTCTCGTCCTGTGATATCCACCAGGGAGTTGGGATCCATGTTCGACAGCGTGTCCAAGTCATCATCGTTGATATAGTTCGGCTGCAGTTTGCTCACCAGCCGCCGCAGCCGCTGAGCATCCAGCGATGTGCGACGCAGATTGGCATTATAGTCGCTGGGCTGAAAGGGTTGAGATCCAAGGCCAAAGCCAGGATAAGGGATAAGGGATAAAAGGGGATTGAAGGAGGAGGGCAACCACTCACATCGCGCCACTGCTCGCCGGGAAAGACGGCAATCAATTCGGCATTTGGCTCCAGAGTGCTAAAGTACTCCTCGTCATCGACCTCGGTGCCATCGCAATCCAGGTGTATCGCCGGCTGATTCCGCTCGAATTTCGCGGACACTTTCAGGCGCAGCTCCGAGAGGGTTGTGGCCACCACCGCCTTGCGGATGTTCCGTGTGATGTCCTTGATCTGAAATTATGGCGATGGATTACTAGGAGTTTCCATGCTGAATTTTGGCCTGGCTACGGTTAAAGGGGGATTAACAAGTGCACAGAGACTCAACCTGAACATATTCCTGAGGAATATATTTTTGTCAAGTTTACTTAGCCAAAAATGTTTGCCAGAGTCAATTGTTTCGCCGTCACACACACTCTCAGTTACTCTCCATTAAGCCTCGTCGAAACAACAACAAACAAGGGCCTTAAACATTTGTTTGCTTTAATTTGCCAAAGCCCCTTAAGGCAGACGCCCAGCCCCGCAAAACAATATGAAGTTAACGAAGCGCGGCGACAACGATAAGGCTAAGGATAGGAAAAATATCAGGTTAATTGCGATGGTGATAAATATATACATTTTCGGGGGAATTACGGAGGCGGAGGTGGCTGGAAGCCAGCGGCAGCAACAAATAATCAATTTATCATTTGCCATAACAATAAAGCCCCGAACAATGGGCAGGAAGGTCAAGGCATGCGATTATACATTTCTTTCTACCTTTTCTGAGCCACTCTGGCCCGTTGTTGGGCCTAAAAGATTGCTACTAAAATATTTAAAGCATAATGCTGTCGATTCCAAACAGGCTGCCAAGGCCAACTATAGATGGATGGCTGGATGGGTCAAGCGAAAGGTAGCGGAAAGCGAGCAGCGGAAAAGGTTCTCGTTCGGAGTCAAAAAGTTGCCAACGCCCCTTGTGCAGATGGAATACCCAGAAACTGGGATAAATTGCCAGAGGGTGTTGGGGCGGATGGCCTGTCCTGACAGATCTTCAGGTGTCTCCGGCTGACAGGCGACTGTCAAGCGGTTTTGTGGGCATTTAATCTGAATCTGAATCATCATCGGAGTCGGGCTCCTCCCTTAACTGCACATCCATCAATCCCTACCCGCAGCTGGTTCGGTCTGCTAAACCAATTATACGATGCTTAGGGAATCCATCAAATGGCCAACGCCATTACGTCTGGTCGGAGTCTGGCTGAAAAACAACAATGAAAGTTTATCATGCAGTCAATGCGTATTTCAATGGCCATTAAAGCCACATTTGCCCTTCGTTACGGCTGCGGCTGCGATTGAGTCGTCCTGGTCCCCGGGAAACTATTCAATCAGCAGCGCGGCACCAAGTCTGGAGCCATATGCCAATGCCCTGCGGCTTTGTTTGCTTTTTGCCAGTTTTTCGCCTTTGTTGGCCCTTCTCCTGCCGCTGCCAGAAAGTCATTATAACTTGGCTTTCTTAACCTCCTGCCAGCCAGCCAAACAATGTGGATTCTCGCTCTCCGAGTGGCCCCAGTTGAACTCTGACTTTTGGTCACTCCTTGAATGAAGTGCGTCCTGATTTGCGGTCTCACTTTTACCCGAATTTGGGTCCATGTTCCGGTGACAGGACTCATCATCGGAGCAGGCACCGGCACAGGCATAGCTAGGCAAATATTTATGCCCGTGTGGCTGGGGCTCTCGGGAATTCGCCCTCGCATTTTTGTTTGCCAGCGAGCAGCGTCAATATTGTCCCTGTAAATTCCTCGTTTGCTTAGCAGCAGTAGTAGCATCAGCAGCAGCATCAGGAGCATCATCAGGAGCATCAGTGGAGCTGGCAGCGACAAACAAGCCAGGAGCGTGACAAGGACAATGGGCCCGAGCCGGCAGTGCAGTCATGAATTCGCCATGAGGCCAGCAGTAGGCTGTGTGTGCTCCGGAATCTGTTGTCCTAATAGCACTTAGGGCTGGTCAGGAAATGCAAATTACGGCCGAATGTCAGCAATTATAGACTACAAATTGAAGTCCCGCAATGGAGAGAAACCCGAAGCGAAGCGAGTCTGGGGCCTAAGGTAATGGAAGCCGCAGTAATTTCCGATGGCCCAAGGCCCTGGGACCCCAAATTGCTTTGATGTGCCTGCAGCGACCATTGTCCACCGGCTCGAATTGCTGCCTACGCTCCAGGGCTTTTATCGGAGACATTGACGCATTAATTTCCCATGATTGTCATCAAAATGTCAGGGCAACACTCGGTTTTGTGAACAGAGAGGGAAATTCTAGGAAATAACTAATAAGTCCTGTCAGGATAACTAAGCAGAGTAAGTTTAGTTTATAATTTTTCATAAATAAATACTCATGGATGCTCTAATTCAAATTATCAAACATAAATATGTTAGCGTTTAGCATTTCGCATTTTGTATTGTATGTTAAGATTATGCCGAGATTAAGGAAATTAGGATTAATTAAAAGGAAGACTACGGTCACATTGTGATTTGAAGAGCGACAGAAACATATTGAAAACTCAAACGAAAAATATAAAATCGACGAAATAAAGATCAATTAACATTGTAACCACCATAACAAATACAAATTTAGTTAAATTTTCCCTCAGTGTTCTGTGACTTGTTCTAGGGGAAATCATTAGCATCATTCAGTCATTCGAAATCGTGGCGCCGTGATGAGTTGAGACCGCTTTCATACTTGTTGTCGCATTCCACACTTACACGTACTTATTAGCTTACTTATTACGTCTATGTCTGGCCCTTCTGGGGAAAGCGGGGCGTTGTTAACCCAGTGGGACTTTCGATCAGTAAAATAGTACTACTTTCTTGTGTAATTGCTCAGGGGGTAGATCCTCACCGTTTATGTAAAGTTCTAATTCGCTTTTACTCATGCGTGGCCGGGGAAATTCGTGTACTCGCACCGTCGCTGCTCTGCTGCAGAGGAAATTCTTGCTGAGCGCTCAGTAGGGAAATTCCCTATAAGAATTTCCTCCTCCCCAGAGAGCATGAAAGTCAAGTAGACTGGGGTATACAGAATTCAATAAACCCCAGCGAAATAAAACATTCCAAAATTATTTTGAATTAATTTTTTATTTATTTTTTTTTCAATGTTTATAAAACTATTAGAAGCTATAAGGAACTTAAGGAACTAATGATAATGAAGAATATGATAATAATAATGATAATAATGATAACGAAGCAAAAAAATAAAAATGTAATACGAAATTAAAAATTAAAATTAGAATAACAAAAATAAAAAAACATTGTGATGGGGCATTGTATGGCTTCAGCTTGTTGGCCTTTGATTTCGCCTTGTATACCCGCTGTTTCACCTTTCCGAAGGCCTCCCGAACGGTTTTGATGTAATTTTTAAAGTTTCGGCCTTCGGTACGGGATGTCTCATATAAACAATTGTTAATATGTGTATACGACTCCAGCCCAATCTTTCCAGGCCCGCCTGCGTAGTTCATGCTCATCACAAACTCCCTAGAAACAAATCGCTCCAAGTTTTTCTCTATCCCTTCGGGCCCCACCATTCGCCGAAACGCATCCACATAATTTTCGGGCGATTCCGCCACCTTATTTTCAAGGTCAACAAGTCATTCTAAATTTGTAATCGGGAAGTCGTTCTTTGGAGCCACAACATTTTTCCGAATGGCTTCCAAGTTCGCCACTATCCTGGCACTCATTGCCGTGTTGAGCCTCTTCATTTCTCCCAGTTCTGTTTCCATCGTTTTCTGGAAGTCCGCCAGTTGCGCCGCATGGACCCTTTTCATTTCTGAAAGTTCGGTTTCCATCGTTTGCTGGAAGTCCGCCAGTTGCGCTAGAAAATGTTCAAAAATATATTAAATAAATACACAATATATTGTGAAAAATGTTGTACTATTGTGAAAAATTTTGTACTTACTTTTAAGTTGCTCGCATCCTTGGCATGACTTCTGGTTCTGGTTCTGGCTGAGTTCAAATTTGCGGTCCATATCTGAGTGTTCAATAAACATAATTAGTAAATAGGTTCTTTAAAATCTAAGGGTGAATCTTAGGGTTATGGTTAGTCTAAGATCAGGTAAGAACTTCCAAAGTTAGGCACTATATAGAAAGATATGACACAGGTAGAGAGGAAGGATAGATACAGGTACAGGATATGGTGTCAAATCCTATAAAACGCTAAGCATGCATTGAAAGGCAATCAGTTGTAAAAATCACAAGCCGAGTGCGGACGTATATATTTGGTGTTAAACGTTTTTTTTTAATTATACAAAATGAGTGGTGTTTCAGAAAGGACCGTAAGGCGTAACGCAAAAAAAGTAAGATTAGAGGCGTTAGGAGGTTTTGAACAGGCAATTGGAAGTTTAGATGGGGGAAATGATATTTGTCCAACTTTGTCCGATATTCGTCCGAGTTCGACATTAGGAACTAAACTAATAAAATGGTACAAACAGTGCAATGTCACTAGAAATCAGCTGGAGCAACTTTTAATAATTTTAAAATCGGAAAATATTAATGTTCCTATATCCGCTAAGGGTCTTTTAAAACCAGGAAATAAAAAAGCTGTTATTCGAACTGTAAGTCCCGGAACTTACGCACATATTGGCATAAAACCGTACCTTCATTCGATGCAAGAACACCTAGTCGATGAAATGGAGCTAGTCCTAGATATTAATGTCAATGGGTTGCCTCTTTTTAAGAGTTCACTGACTTGTGTTTGGCCAATTCTGGGATTCTTCAAAAATTTGCAAAATGCATAGGTTTTTCTAATAGGTTCCTATTTAGGTAGTTCGAAACCGACCAATGTTAATCAATATCCTCACGATTTTGTTTACGAAATGTCGGAATTAATTCGCAACCCTCTTCAGGTAGGCTCAAAACAGGTCAAAGTTAGGGTCAACTCATTTATATGTGATGCTCCAGCCAGAGCATTCATGTGCGGCACCCTTGGGACAAATGCACTGAATGGCTGTATGAAGTGTACACAGGTAGGAAAAAGGGTCAATAACGTAAAAGTATTTTCAGATAGAGCAGGTACTTTAATGACAAATAGTGACTTTAGAAATAGGGTTTATTTAAATCATCACCAGCCCTTTTTTAAGGATCTTGCCTTAGGTATAAAGGAATTAGATATTGACATGATTAAGGGATTTCCGCTAGACCCAATGCACCTGTTAGACTTAGGAGTTTGCAAAAAAAGTATATTATAGAAGGAAAAACTCTTGGGTTTAAGGTAAACAAGAACCAGCTCGGGGAAATGTCCGAAAAATTGTTAGAGCTAAAGCCATTTCTGCCCCTTGAGTTTGGTAGGAAGCCCAGATCCCTAGATGAGTTCCCAAGGTGGAAAGCAATAGAGTTTAGACAGGTAGCAGTTTATACAGGTCTGGTTATTCTAAAACCATTTGTTTCAGAAGAGTGCTACAGACACTTTTTAGTTTTCACCTGTGCATATCGTCTATTATTAGACAAAAAATATGCTAATTTTCTGAATATGGCAGGTAATATGTTAGATTATTTTGTTAGCCAGTTTACAGAAGTGTATCCTCCAGAGTCCTTAACGTACAATGTACATAATGTACTTCATTTGACAGACTGTGTTAGAGAGCAAGGGCACTTAGCTGAGTTTACTGCCTATAAGTTTGAGAATTTTTTACAAAAGGTAAAGAAAAATGTTAGGAAGCCGAACAAAATTTTGGAGCAGCTGGTGAAGAAGTTCTCCACGCCGATTCCATCTATCCAAACGAGGACAATTGGGGAAAAGCGTGATAGGCATGGAGTTATTAAAAAATATTACTTTCCAGTATTTACATTATCGACAAAAATGCCCGATAATGTCTGCTGCCTCAAGTCCGGAATTCCGATGAAAATATTAGAGTTCGAAAATATTGACGGCGTTTGTTATTTGCATATGTGAGACACCCACGGACATAGATTTGCATATGTGAGACACCCACGGACATAGATACATGCACAAAAGGACACAAAAAACGAAGAGACAATAAAAAGGGTTAAATGCAGCTATATAATTAATATTACTGTTTGTTAGAATGTGAGGCATATAGTAGTTAACTTATAGTTAATATACAACTTATAATAATATAATAATTTAGGCTAAATACATACCTTTTTAGTTGAGTTAACGTTTTCACTTCACTTTTTCACAAATCTAGGGGTGCATCGCGATCTTAAATGCAGCCCTCGTTGCAATTTGGTATGACCTTCTTTTGTTATGGTAAATTTGCATAATCGCGACTGCAATATACGTGTGACCAAACTTATCTCGCGTTATCTACTATATCAACATTTAATAGTTATTATAACAACACAAATTGATCGTTTCGAAAACATAGATACGATTTTTTCAACGCGTCCTATCCCAATCAAAATTTTTCTTAATTTCTACAACATTTTTAACTGTTTTTATTTTATTGTTTTATTATTTATGTGTAAATGTAGTTAGGTAATAGTTTGAAGGAGCTTTAGAAAAGGAATTTTAAATTATAAGAATTTATGAAATTATCCTGGAAGTCAATATTTCAAATACATATAAGTTAAATATAAAAGAAAATAGTCAAATGAGAATACTTTTGCACTTTACTTGTTAGATAAAAACAATATTTAATTTTAGTAAGAAAATATGTCGTAAAATGTACTGCTAAGTATTAAAACAAAAACCAACTTTAATCAAATTTGCCACAAAATGTTTCAAATTATGTTCCTTTTTTTAGTTAATAAATTTATTTCATTGAAAATAATCATCTTTTTTTAAAGAAAATATTCTCTAGACTTTACTCGGTTCGTGTTTTCGGGAACTCTATTTACTTTAAAATGCAAATCACAAGTTAAATACAGAGAACTTAGTGCTGTTTTATCAGCGCACGCCTTAAAAAACAAAAATTCCCCAAATGAAAAAACTCTCATGAGCAAAGAGCATAGAATTCTATATGGAACTGGGGAGCATCCCTAATATCCTCCCCGTTACACAGAGAATTCTATCTGTATTCGGTCAGCACAAGAAGCAAAGTCCGACTGGGAAGTTGCACGCTTGCCTGGACATGAATAATGCTCGTTTATTTGCCTTAATGCGCAACGTGGCGTATACGCAATGTCTCAACAAGGCGTATTCAGGCAAAATGTTTGCTCTCTCCGCCCTTGTTTGCTTTTGTTTGTTTTGCCGGTGCGGCATGTGTCGGCTGCTGGTAATTTAATTTCCGCCATCGTCCATGGATCTCTTCATTTTGTGGAGCGGCTTTACTTTATTTTTGAGCCATTTGCATTCCCAGAATCCGTGCGTTCGGAGGTATGCCACATAGGTGGACGACGCCGAACAACGACTGTGACATGAAAAACGCATTTACGCTTTGGCCAGAGAGAGAAATATACTTCCAACACACATCCAATGGGATTTGTTTTTCAGGGATTTTATTTCCTTCCATTCCATCGCCAGAAATTGTGTTGGGCTACCACCGAGTTTCCTTTCGGGCGGAAAAAGGAAAAGGAAAATAATAAGTAAGACTCGGGAGCTGAAATAAATACAATTAAAAACTCATCCTTGAAAGAATTTTATGAGCAAAAGCTACTGTTGAGTTGTGCTTCAAGTAAAAATAAAATGGTAAATAATATTTCCTAAGGCAAAAAGCAAAACCAATTAAATTGAATTACTTAAACAATCAATAAGTCTGCAAAATCAAAGGCTTTCTAAATTCACTGCCAGTTTGTGTTATATTAATAGCTCGGGGATTATCACCCTTTTTTTATTTAAATTCCCCTTCGCCTCCAGTTTCCAGTTTCCCCTGCAATTAGTCAAAGGGCCTACGCCGTAGGGCCAGATCCTCGACAAGGTAGACCAAGGACTCGTATCAGATGGCAGGCAAGCTGGGGGCTTATTAATTAGCTGAAATGCGCATGAATTACTTATACGACGCGTGGCCCGCGCTTACTCATCAACCTCCAAGCGCTGTCACTGACAAATGACGTCGCGTTTCGGGCGCATCGAGCTGTCAATTAATTGCTTTCCTCTCCTCTCGACGCCTCGCCTGGCCAGGCAAATTTACAGCCACTTGATGGGCTCATAGAGCTCATCATCAATTCGGCCGGCCAGATGCTGATCCTTGGGCCGATTTATATTGTTATGGCGGTGGCTTTAATGCCGTTAGCACACAATAAATCGATTAGGCTGCAGCCTGCGTGGCCAGACTCGTTATCGTTATCGCCCCAGCCAAGGTGGCTTGGATGTGGGCGTGGCTGAGAAGGATAAGGAGGTGTTTAAGGATTGGGATGAGCGGCCTTCCCAGTGATATACGAGCCAGTTGCTACTATTTCAGCCAACCGGGCACAGTTCGAACAGTTTGAACATTTTAATTAAATTTCAATTGTTGGCCACTCACACGGAAACAAAAATCTTGGCTTTGGTTAAGAGATAGAAGGAGAAAAATCAAGATGCTTGAATAAAAGCGTATCCTTAGAGTAAAGTCATAGTTTTTGGCTTACAAAAACTATAAATGAAGGTTAAAAATTCTTTATCCTTTGCATTTATAGGAAACTTTTTAAAATATTATAATTTTACCGAGTGCAAAGAACATGCCGAGGCTCAAACCCTCATCTCCCATGTTAGTAAGGGGCTGGATAAAAAGGATGCAACTTTATGGTCCAATAACTGCTATGTTTTTTCATTCTATTGAAATAATGGGAACAAATTCTTTTTTTCAAAGTATCAATAAAACCTTTAGTCTTAACTATTATTTAAAAACCTTTTTGCTTATAAAACTAACTTAATTTAAACTTTCAAATTTCATTAAGAAAGTCTTTCGCTAAAACATCAAGTTAAACTAATCAAATTAGATAGCATTTTCCGCTGTGCACTAAATTGGCTGGCAGCTTGGAACCTTTATAGGCAAATAGAGTTTGGCTGCGAGTGGGGAGTGGCAGGAGCAGCTCCCCTGCTTTTTGCTCCCGCTCCAGCTTTTACAGCGGATTGAAAAGTTGGCTGAATGCTTAAAGGGCGCATAAAGCACCGGCAGCAACACTTCAACGGCAACAGCACCAATGTCGATGATGCTACTCAACGTCGGAGCTTTGAAGTGGCCGTTCGCTCTCTGAAGGGTTCCAGGTTCAAACTTTTTCACCCATTTCCTCTTACTTTTTTTCTCCCCATTTTTTCTGGCTAACAAGCGTAACAATAGCGCCGCAGTAATCACTTAACGAAATGCTGGCCAGGCTAACTGGACAGCTTTGGTAGCGAGAGGGCCACAAAAGACCACAAAGGATGCAGGCGGACATGGGATACCGTACCTTGAAGGGCTTGCTGTTGTCCAGCTGGGCAAAGTCCTCGTCCGCGGTGGTGGGCGGCGGCGTGGGCGTGCTGCTGTGCGGCGATAAGGCCAGCTCCAAGGTGATGCTGTCCGCGGCATCGTCTCCGTCGGCGTCCAGCTCGATATCGTCGCCATCCGCATCCATCTCCTCGGTGCGCGTAAGGGTACGCTGCCTGGAAGGTGGCACCACAGGCTTAGCCTCGGGATCAGGTGCGGCTCCCTCAGCAGCAACTGCTTCTGCTCCTGCTCCTCCTCCTGCTGCTGGTGGCATTCCAGCCTCCTTTGTCTCGTCGGCTGCCTGCGCTGCATTCATTTCTGTCATTTGTTATGTTTGTCTCGGAAGCGTTTCTCGTCGCACGTCTCACGTCTCTGGACTCCTTGGACTGGCTGTGGTAGTAGTTGAAGAGCATGATTTACGACAAGCCAGGCAAATTTCAACGATAATTGAAATATTCTGTATGGCACTTTGGGGGGAATGTGTCTGAGAGCCGAGAGCCGAGAGCTGAGAGCTGGCCGGAGCAGGCATAGCACAGCTACCAAACTTTGTGTTATTGTTATTCCGGTTAAATGCGTGTAGTTTGCTCTGGCGAAATGTTATGGAGAAAATCAATGTTTGGCCTTTGTTTGGGTTTTGTTTTAAAAAAAGTTTTACAATTTGGCAAATGGTTCAATTTAAAGGCTACATAAACAAAGGAACGAGTTTCATCAAATAAAATAAAGCTGAAAGAGGGTAGAATTTTTCCTTCTTTGTTTTGTTTTTATTTGCATACATTTTTTAGACTATAGGAAAAACTAGAAAATTATTTAAGTTTAAGTTTAAATTAGAATTTACATTTTATTTTGATTGTTTTATAATGAGAAATAGATTTCCAAGCTTAGTAAGCAAAAATAAACTATTAAACTTGTAAAGTAAAATGTTTCTTTAATTTCTTTCTTTCTTTAATTATTCTTTAAAGAATTTTTATTACTTTTCTAGTCAAAAAAAATACAGAGCATTTCCTACACTTTATAAATATTTATTAAACTTAACAAAAACTCAACCCGAACAAAGAGCCTTTCTTTCAAGGCTCAGCTTTCTTTGTTGTCTGAAGAACTCTGGCTAACATTCACCAAACTCTCACATTACTCTCTTTTATCTCCCATTACCTGGCACTTGGGTTATTTAAAACCGAATTCTTCACATTTTATTATAGTTTTTATTACAGTTAAGCCAGCAACGTGTCGAAGGATAGTTAAACTACGCGATTTCGGACTTCAGATCGCGAGCGGCCGCCAAGTGCAACAAAAGCCGGCCGAACTTGGAATAAATTGCCAGACGTCTGTGCGTGCTGTATTTAAATAAGCCAGGCAAAAGGACTCGTCGAATTCGCCGACAGCTTCGGCCAGAGCAAACACACAGCGCAAAGACAGCAAAGACACACAGCAAAGTCTAACCTTCGCCGAGCTTTGCCGCTGAGAGCAGAGAGCGGGATTCTGTTAAGACGCTGTTAACCCAGCCCAGCCGGGCGGGGCGTGCCAAGGGATAACAGAGCACCGAGGACCGGGACTCTATGACCTGTAAAGTGGGTAAAGTTTACTGGAGCAGCTGCAAATAGTTCCACTTAACCGGGGACAGGACCGCAAAAAACAGAAGATAAACATATACAAAGCGGCAGTGCCAGTGCCACTTCTGTAGCATGGCGGCGTGCCTAGCAAATATAAATATTTTAGCCTGAACTTTCGGGGCGTAAGGGCAAAGTTTAAAAATGCAATAAAATAAAGTTGGCAATTCGGGCCGAACAACTCTCCCTCTGGCAGCTGAAAAATGTCACTTCGCCATAATAAGCTGGGCTGCATAATTAAAAGCCCGAGTCCTCCGAGTCCACGGATAAAGTTTTCAACAAAGGTGCATCGCTTTGAGGGCGAGAGACAAAAGCCGCGATTTATTGGCCCAAAACTGTCGATGGCATTTGCCGGGATGCTTAAAATTCATAGAATTTCTGTCTCAGGAACTAGGCTGGGATTTAAATGGGAAAAATATTAAGCATACGCCGGGTTCAACTTGGATTGCCTATGGAGGAGCACGTGCTGCCGGCTCCCGTCACGTGATGCTGAATATATCCCAGGATTGGGCTGCATTTTCCCCGATTTCCATTCAATTGTCACACCATAGTGGCCATCGCCTAAGAGCAGGCAACACGTTGTGCATATTTAAGCCCAATGCACGCTCATCTGTTTATTCGCCCTTCAGGCCAATCATTTCCGCCTTACGTTTTCCATTTCCCAATTTCCCCCGAAGCCCGCAGGCGCCGCGGCGTGGGGAAATTATTTATGGGACGCGGTCCGCTAATTGCGCATTGGGGCGTGGCGCGAACAACTTTTCGCATATGCAGCACAAACCACCATCAATTTAAATGCATAGACGGCACACGGTGTTGCAAATTGAAATTTATGCGTCTGCCAAGGTAAATGGCGGCAGGATGAGGAGGCGAAGGCGGAGGTTATGCACAAATTCCCTTCATCATCAGCTGCCACGTTTAATTGCGATGCCGCCTGACCTTCGGTGTCTGGGCAGTTAGATTAATTAACTCACATGTCATCGCAAAGGTCGCACGCTCGTCGCATGTGGCGATGATTAATGGCCTCCGATCCTGGCTGGAACTATGCGATATATGCTGCACTTTTTGCCAAAAAAAAACACCAAAAAATCTCGGGGTAAATGGCAAATATTTGCGCCTGCTGCCACCGCTCTGTCGACAGTCCTAAATGAAATTAAATGGAAAAAAATTGGTATGTCAATGTGGGGGCCAACATAAAATAAAATAAGAAGAAAGAAAGGCACGGCAAACATTTTAATTAAATTAAAATAAATGCGAATTGCGAAATGGGAAACGGAAAATGGGAAATAATGAAAGAAAACAGACACTGCTGGTATGTAACAAGCAATTTACATTCACCATTAATGGCATACTTAATTATTATGTGCACACGTCAAATGGCATTAATGGCTGTATGTGTGTTATTCGTATTTATTATGCTCACACGATGATACATCTCAATAAATCGGGGATTTGAACACGCAATAAAGCGAACAGTCGAAGGCCCGCTCATAGAGCTGGCATTCCGGTGGCCGATCGGCAGCGAGGACCATGTCCTTTAGGCATTGCTGCATGCAAGGTGTCTGCTCCACCTCCTGGCGATGCTCCATCCCCTGCTGGTCCAGCGAAAGGTCGTTTGCCCGGATAACCTGCAGCGTCAACAACTGCATCACGATAAACAAAACGGTTAATTTCATATTTGTGTTGGCCAAACTTGCTTCAATTTTCATTACTGACAGCTGGCTCAGTGTCGGGGGGCACCGAAAAAAACATGTGGGTGTTTTTGGATATTAAAAATACTTAAAATCCATGAAAGAACTAAATGATCTTTTGAGGAATTAATTATAATTATTAATTATTAATAATAATTATTAATTATAATTAATTATATTAATTATAAACTCTAACCTTTATTATTATTATATTAAAAATCAAGTAAAACTATTACATTTTAACCTGTTAAAGGTTTTGCCACACAACTTCACCTGCTCAACCCAATAGTTCCATATTAATAAGGACTTTTTTTTTGCGGTTAACTTTTATCCTCGCCCATAATGACTTCCGGGGTGGCACAAGCAAACATCCAAATGAGGCAATCTAAGCAGCAGTTTGCGGCTGCCTGCGGCTCTGGCTGCACAATTATGAACCGCCCACAGGACTCGCACACACACACTCTCACACACGGACAAGCTCATGCACTCCCATTCGCATGTGCCACGGGGCGCATTAGTAATGCCCACTGCGGCGGCATCTATTACACAGCGCCTTGTTTATGTGCAACACTCACAAGCCGGAGTCGACTGCTTACCATGACCCCCGCTCTCCATCCTAAGGATATTCGAAGCACCCCTCCTTGCCCTAGCCTTGACATTTATTTGGGGGAAATGTGTACAAAAAACAGAAAATAAAAGGCTAGCAGCAAAAATTGTAGAGAATTATGTGCTCGTTTGGTAGCAAAGCGACTCGTTAGAGGCTTCACTCGA
Source organism: Drosophila rufa (assembly GCA_018153105.1). Lineage (NCBI taxonomy): Eukaryota > Metazoa > Arthropoda > Insecta > Diptera > Drosophilidae > Drosophila > Drosophila rufa. The sequence goes on from JAECXS010000002.1 coordinate 9,614,272, forward strand.
TATGTTGTTTACCCAGCCACGCCCCCCGCCGCCTTCTTGTTTGTGCTTGGGAAAAACACCCATTTCCCCGCTTGCTTGTGTGTGTGTGTCCATGCAACAAGCGCCGAAGGCCGGATTAGGGAATAATGATGATGAATGAATGGCGGTGCCGGATTCTGATTTGATTTCCAGTGAAATTAATCCACCATTGAGTGGTTGAGCTTACAAAAAACTTATACAAATTCCAAGGAAATCCAACAGAGAGAAGTAAACTTACTAAGGGAATTAACAAGGGAGTTGATGAGCTACTTACGAGTTACCAGGAAAGCTAGGATTAGAGCAGAAAATATCTGCATGTGTGGAGAATTGAAATATAATATTTTCGGCGCCTGAAAGTATGCTAGGAAATATGGTTTAGGTAAGAATATTATCCTTAGGTTTTACAAGTTTATATCAAATACCATTATAAGCACTAAGCTGCGGAACGGCCATACATTTGTATTGTAATATGCAAGCAAGTTTTCTGCAAGCGACAAATGTTCGTTAGCACAAAGTTGAGAGCGTAAAAATCTAAAAAAAAAGGTTTTGACTTCGCTTATATGTTATTTCCGTTTAACTTTTATATAGTTTCAGATATCTAGTTTAAAATGATTAAGAGTCATTTGTGATATTTGAGGGGCCTCCCTTTAACTTCCCATAAAGTTGAGAAATCATATATATTTTCCTGAAACATTAATCTCAGTGAAATAATTACTTTTGTAATAACTCTGATTGGTTTCGATTAAGTGACAAATGTCTCCCACAGTGTGAAAGTTCAAAGGAATACCGCGTTTTGTGACAATTTCTTAGCCGCCCAGGCCGCAGCGCACATCAAAAGAGCAGTCACAGGCAGGCGAGCGTTTTCGGTTACATTTTTAATATTTTTGTGCGCTTTCCGCTCGATGCTCGCACCATTTTCCTGCTTTTGCCCCACAAAGGACCCCGAGCAGAACGGAGTACAAATTAAAAGCGCAGCCGAAAAAAGGTTTCTGCGTTAATAAGCGAAAATTTAAACATGCAGGAGGAGGTTGAGGAGCCACAAAGCTAAATTCAATCCATCAAAGCCAAAGGCCACGCCCACAGAGAGGGAAAGGCAAGAAAGGGGACGACTCTAGGAGGCGTGCTGTCGTCATGAATTTAGGTCACCCGGGAGCTTTGAACTGTGTTAGTAGGGCAGCGCGTGGTGTCAGCCTGCTAGGACCTGCAAACGTCATGGCGCTGTGACGTCACGAAGGAAGAGTCGAGTCGAGTAATGCAATTAGAAGAAAGGACAGCCGAGCGTCCTGCCACACTCCCACTCTGCTCTGTTATGCTCTTGCGAAAAACTCCCGCTCTTTTGCCAGCGGAAAGAGCAAGCTGCAAGCTCCGTGCTCCTGTCTCCGAGCTCCATACGCCCTGTTGCACACGCCGTCAGCCCAAGGAGTTTAGTTCAATCAACTTGGCTTTAATATTCATTTATTTATTACTTGGTTTCGTGTATATAGTTTGCCTCAGGGTCTTGTATGTGGTATTCTTTATTTGCTGTATGCGTTTCACTATATTTAATAATTGTTTTCTGTTTGCATTCGGTTTGGGTTCGGGGTTTCTCCTCCCATTATTGCTTATTCGAATTGTAGACTTCAATTGGGGGGGCAAGGAAGGGTGATTTTCCTTAGCTTTATTGTGTGTGTTTCTTTATTGTTTAATTTAATACGCTAACAATGTTTGCTGTTTGCTTAAATTCATTTGGCTATCGTTTCGGTTCGATTCGGTTCGGGGGCGGGGCTAGGGTCTGCTCAACACTCTATCAAACCGCTCACACAAACCACGAAAAAACCTATTACACATAAATACAGTCAGTCTCAATTGGCCTTTAACGAATGACATTCACAATGGCATTGGTCTAAAAACAATTTTTGATGTGCGTCTCCGTTCTACACCTACTACTCCGTAACACAATTCTCACGACAAGCAAATCAATCAACAGTTTCCTGGGTTGGATAGATCGGATAGATCGGGATACTGGCAGGATATCCCATCCTATTCGGGTGCAACTCGGGGTCTATCTCGAATATAATACTTATTGAGCTAACCTTTGATTATATATTTAGTTGTTTCTCTATTGCGATTCTGTGTTTGGCTGTGTGTATAAGTTTTAAATACGTTTCGTCTGACTGTGATTGCTAAAACACTCTTCTCCTAAGATCTCAAATCTCAAATCTCTAAACCGGGCGGGTCCCGCCTTGATGTTTAATTCTAGTACGTGTATTTGTTCGTTAACTTTCATTTGCGCTTAGATCCTATGAAGCATTATGTGACTTTGTTCTCGATTGATTCCGTCTTCGTTTCGTTTGCAGAGTTCGCAGTGCCTAATTACATGCTACAAATACGTTTTATGTTAACCCAATGTTGCAGGACTGATGTCGTCGGTATGGTGTATATATCCTCCATGATTTTGATTCGCTCTGATCCGCTTCCGCTTCCGGTTGCGCTGCCTTTAATCCTGGGCCGGCAGACTTCACCTGAGGCTGCCCAAGATGGGCAGTCAGATGTCTCCGTTGGCATTCGGATTTCCGTTTAGATTGGCATTGGCCTCGTTGGCCGCCACCTCGGCGGCGGAGCCACCACTGTGGTTGCTGCTCGCCGTGGAGCACGTGGTGGTGTTGGCCTCGCCCACCGTGATGGTTATCGTCGTGTTCTGATTGTCGCACTGCACCACCTCGATGGTGCGCGTATTGCTGGCAGCCGTGGTGCTCATCTGTCCGCTCTCCGCCTCGTTCAACTGCCTGCCGATCTCCCGATCAATGGCCTCCGCATCCTCGGGATAACGCTCCGAGCAAAATATGGCTCCCGCCTTCAAGAGCTTCAGCAGATTCAAGCGATCCTCGGCATTGCGCTTGGCACAAAGTGGTCTGAGTATAAAATAAAATGTAATAATAATTAAAAATTATCTTCTATAGAGTTCCCCTAAAAAACACTTACCTTCCCGCATCCTTGAGCTGCTCCATGAACTCCTTGCCCGTAATGTCCACCAGCGAATTGGGATCCATGTTGGACAGCGAGTCCAGGTCCGCATCGTTCATCACCGACACATTGCAGAGGTTGTTCTGCAGCTGTCCCACCAGCTGACGGATGCGAGCAGACTCCGAGTTGCTGGCATCGGTGGTATCGCCCTCGCCTCCTGTACCAGGCTCTCCGTTTCCGGTTCCAACGTCGCTGCCATGTGGAGTGGTTATGGTCACGTAGTGCGTGGGCTGTAAACAGAGTGGAGATAACGTTTAATTTAATCTCCCAGGGTTTAGGTTCCTTGGTCACGAGCTCTTTCCCGGCAACCCGAGAATAATGCAATTAGTCATTATGGCAGATAAAAGAGGGACACGAATAAAATGAATTATCCAATTAAGTGCTATTCACTGCGAGAAAAAAATAAATTAGCGTGACGTTATACTCTCGAATTAGAAATTTAAGAGGAATTTTATAGAATGAAAGAATGGGTAACCTTAAAAATTGGTTGTATACTTTGTAGGCTCATAAATGGTTAATTTTCCAAGAACGTTTCAATGTATTCTTTTGATTTAATAATAATATTAATGATTTTTATTGAAATCTAGATCAGAAATAATTACTTAGGCTTACAAAATACTGGTAAAACTCACATCAATCCAATGTTCGCCGGGAAAAACCGCCACCAGCTCCGTATTCTCATCCAGGGTGCGAAAATACTCCTCGTCATCGATCTCCGTGCCATCGGAGTCCAGGTGGATGGTGGGCAGGTGGTCAGACTTCTCGAACTTCTCCGCCACCTTGCTGCGAATCTCCTCCAGACTGGAGGCGCAGACAGCCTTTTTAATGTTGCGAGTGACGTCCTTGACCTGGCCGTAAACAAAAAGCCGTAAGCGGAGCAGGGGAATGATAAACCATTACACGTTTGCAATTACGGATACGGATAGGGATACGGCTACGGATACGAAGGAGGCAGTAACAGTTACACATGGCCCCGCTCATCAAATGAATAATAAATTAATGTCAGAGGAGGAACAACTGTGAGTGTGTGCTTCAGCCCATAAAATATTCACGTCGTCGGCACCCAAAAAATAAAAACAGAAACATACCGAAATGGGTAAAGTTGTAAATTTTCTTTCTGAAGAAAAACAAAAAACCAACTCTTACCCTTTTTCTTGAGCGAATGGAAAGCCCAAGCCCACTCCATTTAAGTTTCTTTCATGGGCCACTTAATTATTTAGTCTTTTCCCGTAGTTTTGCTCTTTCTTTTCTGTTTTGATGGCAAGTTTTTATGGGTCGGCGAAGTAATTAAATTATATAAAGCCCCCAAACAAACAGAATAAATATATAAATAAATAATAAACACATATGGATGGTTTTCCATTCCCTCCCAACCCAAAAATAAAGAGAAACCCAATGAATAAGTAATCGAAATATTTGCGCCCACGTCATGTCCTGCTGTCAAACGTGCATTTGCTCTAATTGAGATTTATGGACGCCCCAAACACCGAACCCCGGGAGGGATGTCACCTTAAAGTGCAGGAGGCTGGGCCGGGGCTTTGTGCATATATCAAATGTGAACAAATATGTCCTGCGTCCTGTGTGCACTTTTTTGTGCTCAAGAACTCGAACCCAGTTTGACATGCACTCGTCCGACTGCGGCACAAATATTTGCCATTTATGCCTTGTATTTCCCGCCCGCCCCTTGCCCGATTCCTTGCCATATACCATATATCTTTTTTTTTTATGCGACAAAGCTATGCCTGTCAGCATTTTGCGCTGCATGCTCCTGCGCGAATGCCATAAGTGAGTGCTGCTCGCCGTGCAAGGACGACGACGAGTCTTTGCCAGGCTCTATTAAACTTGCATGCGATGTTAAATGATGCCTCAGCACTAAGGTTAAACGAAACATAAATTAGACATGGCCTAACACGGAGCGGGGGGAAGTGCATTCAAGCCCGAATTTATAGCCCCGAAAACGTTGGGGCCGACAACGTGCAACTCCTCGAGGTCCTTCATAAATTATTGAGCCAGCGCCGCCGTGACTAAATGAAATTGTAGACGAGTTTGCATTTCCAACGTCTTATTTTATTTAACTTATTCTCCAGACAGAGAGTCGGAAGGCTAAATAATCTTATAAATGCTTAAAGCAGCCAAGTTTGATGCTCCGCCAGCGCCAAATATTAATCATATCCTGCTGCGGGGAAAACTTTGCCACAATGAAAACTTTTGGCGAACTACTGAAGCATCAGACAAGTGGGTCCCCTCTCCCGGCAGCCGCGATTCCCATCGAAAACAAAAGCATAGTTTTTCATGCGAAACTTGTCAAAAGTTTTAGTTGATCATATTAGCAGATTTCCTCCGAAGTTGCTGTCGTTTTGCCAGCGGTTGCAATTCAATTAGGATTTTATTTAATTGCTCTCAAAACGATACACACAAACTAAAGGTGATTTTTAGATAAATAAACTGGCTTAAGGGGTAAACAAAAAGATATTCAATTAAATGGAAAAACATGTCTGATTTGTCTGGTGAAATGCAAATAATAACAATAAAACTAAACAAGACTGTTAAAGAAAATCAAGTTTTTGGGAAATACTAAAGGCAAGCTTTGCTATTTAGATTTTTCTTAATAAAACTATTAAAAACATTAATGTTCAGTATTGAAGAGACTAAATTAAGGGCATATATTTTACTGATTGGTTTTTAAATAGACACTTTATTGCATTTTAAGGAAATATTCATGTCTAAATTAGATGTCCCTGAAGGCATATTTTCCAGTAAGGAACTTCTCTACATAATTGATCAAAGAGTTATAGGTACTCCCCTTTCCTTTTATCTCAAATAAAAACTAAATTTTAATCCAATTCTCCCATTATCTTTCAAAGCTGTATACAAGACAGATTTAAACTGATTCGATTGCCAGCTCCAAAGCTCGAGGCTGATGGCCTTTAAATCACAACTAACTCGAGCTGCTCAACTATCGGGACCCCAGGGTCCTGCGGCCACACGTGCAACGACCTCCGACGTCTGCTCATATCCTTCGGTTACGTGCCTGGGACTCTATTCATCTGCATCTTAGACCGACAGAGAGAGAGATCCACAAGTCGCACGGCTTTTAAATATTTGATGGGCGTGTAGGCCGCAGATTTCCAAGACGCTGGGGAAATTAGGCGACAACTTTAAATTGCTTTCCAACTATGCCATGGAATTATGTAAATTGTTTAATAAATTATTTATAAATTTCTCAGCGTCGCGGCTGCGTGAATGTGGGCGTGGCCGTTAGCTAATTACAGTGACATGTCGGGATGGCAAAAGTTTGGCCATTTTAATGGCATTTTCATGGCTGTCGGGGCATTTGACAGCTTTTAAGCCGATTTGTGTTTGGTGGTTACTGAATTAATTATTTTAATAAGCGGCGACATTTTAATGGTTCTGCTTTCAGCTTGTCACGGGATTTGCGAGGATGACTTCAAAAATATATCACGAAGGATGTTTACCGTGCCACGCAACCGATTTAAATAGCTTTGTGGTTTCTGCGGCGCTGGTGTTTCTTTTGAGCTGCCAACTACATGTACTCCTTGTACTCTTTGTACTCCTTGTGGTTTTTCGTTACTTTAAGGACATGTTTCAAGCACACAGGAAGAAAAAATTCCACAGAAGAATGGTGTTATTAAATATTTATTTAATTTTAAAATAAAAACATTGTAACTTTAAGGGATTTTTTTTTTAATAATAATTTGTTAAGCTTAATAGAATATATTACTTTGAGAATTAATTACTAAAAGGGATGTTAGGGTATAAAAATTTATATTTAAAACAACTTAAGATAATTAAAGGTATCATTGACAATATTTTAAAGTAAAAAGGGGAGGAAATTGATCCAAAAGTTTCCCAGGAATAATGATTTTGAATGAAATTTAAGCTAGAACTCCTTTATTTAACTATAAATTTAAAGTTAAAGCTAATTTAAGTTAAGTTAAAGTTAAAGTTAAGTTAAAGGTGTTAACCATCGAAAATACATTTTTTTCTTGGCATTTTTCCTCTACATAAATGTGCACAAATTCCCCCGCTGCCTGGTAAATCCTTTAAACGGCTTTCTGCTGTTTAAACTGCAGATAAACAAATTAGACGGCAACAAAGGCCCTGCAGACGGGGCAAAAACAAATGCCAAACTCAAACAATTCCCAGCGCTCACATGGAAAAGAAAAAAAAATGAAATCCAAAGAAATCCAAATAAAAGCAAATAAAGGACGAGGAAAAGCAAACATGAAAAATTCACATAAAGTTTGTGTTTTTGCAAAGCCAACATCGCAGACAGTAAATGCTCGTTACTTAGCTTTCGCCGCTCTCTTTATTACCGAGCTTTCGCTCTCTTTTTCCGCCTGGCTCTTTTGGCGAGCCTTTCTCTTTGCAAGTTCAACCCAGTTTCCATAAAGAACAAAAAAAAACGAACGCGAACGCAGCACGCGGCCAACAACAACAAAAGCACAAACAACAACGCCCAAAAAAGGGCATGGCTGGAAAATAATGCATGCTCGAAAAGTGCCATTGTCCGCCTCTGGCCTTTGTCAACAACTTAATTAAAAAACGGCACAATAAACTCGAGGACTCGGGAACTCAGAACACAAAACTCACTTTGAACGGCTTTTTGGAGTCGCCCGAGTTCGCGGCTGTTGTCTCCATGGCTTTGTTTGTTTCCTAATTAAGATTAATAATTCACACTCGAAATGCACTTGTTCTGCAGCTTTAATTGCTTAGCATTGGGCTAGGTATATTTGGTCACTAAAGTTTGGGCACTGGAGTTTAAGCAAACAAACTTGAAGTTCCTTCCCACAAGCTGCACTTGAAATGGGAATAAAGTGTACTGTTTTTAGCTCTGCAGCGGGAGCTTTTGAATTGCGAAGAGCGCCGGTTTTGAAATGAGCATTTGCTGCTACCGAGCAGTGGCTTTTATAGAGTTTGCGCTAACATTGGGGCTTAACATGGAGAGGCTCTTACTCTTTGGCGCGCTGTAAGCTCTCTGTTATCCTGCAAGTTAAGTGTAAAAAAGTGCAAGTTAAATGATAAAAATTAAAAAGAGATATATAATACTATACAAAGCTTATTGCACAATGCAAAAAATAATAATATAATAAAAAATATATCACTTATTCTTTACTTCTAAGAAATCGAACACCATTGATAAAAATTGCTAAATGATAGGTTTAATGTTTTCACTTCGATAAAGAACATGTTTCTTAAATTTGAAACGGTGAAAATGATTTGGAAAATAGTTTGAAGTATTTGTTTTAATATAAGCTGTATGTTTATTTTAAACATACCTATTTTTAATCTTATGAATTAATATAATTGTATTTTGCATTTTGCTTTACAAATTATTAAGAAATATAAGATTTAATTTAAAGGCAGCAATAAACATAATAAAAACTTAATTAAACTCACAAAACTTAACATCCAGAGAGAGCTTACAAAAGAGCGACTTACAGCAGACCTAGAATATCCTATGCTTTCTCTCTCTCTCTCTCTCTGCTGACTATGTTAGCAACATGGTCCTGTAAAGAGCATCCTAGAACAATCCCGGAGACACAATTTACGCTGACCTTTAATGGGAAGATGATTTTGCAAATAGCAGCCTAATCACCCCAGGTAAATGCCACTTTCAATCGGTCCATTGAGATTGAGTCCTGGCTTCGTATCAGTCCATTGATATCCGGCCCCTGACAATCAACAAAGTAACTTTTTCCCCCATTTTCCATTTTCGTCAAAAGAGCAGTTTTAGACAACGCTTAACTTTCTGCTCAACTGAACTGGCCAGAGTGCCAACACCCATTTAAATCTATATACTATTTCTATGCACACATCAAGAGACCGCCCAGATAAAGAGGAGCAAAAAAGCAAACTTTTGACAAATGGCCAAAATACATGAAAGGAAGCCAAAGCCGGAAGGTGGCCCCAGATTGAGTTGAGCTGAACTGAGTTGATGCAGAGGGAAAAAAAAGGAACTTAGCACAAGTTATAGGATGTTTTAGGTCAAATGAGTTACTTAATAGGAAGTAAACAAAAGTAAACAAATTTACTAATAGTAAACAATAATAAAGATAGAAAGATAATGACAATAGAGGAAAAATATGCAGTTTTTATACTTTTATATCTTAGAAATAAATTATACTTACTTATTATATAGAATATTATAAATAAGATTAGGGAAATATCTGAGATTGTTTCCTAATCAAGTTTAAGTTACATTTTTAAAGATTCTTAGAATGAATTTTTGTTCAATAATTATACATTTAAATAACGCTTAGTTCAAGGGATGAATGCTGATAATAAAATTATAAAATAAATACTAATCAGTTCTGTAAGCTCATAAAATTGTTTGAGGTATTAAGTTATCTTCCTGAAAGTTTCTATAATTTATTATAAAACATTTCTTTATTTTATAACATTTTTCTCTCTCTGCCTAGAAGGGAGCCCGGAGAAGGGCAAGCAGGAACCTTAAATTGTCATCCTTGTGCGCGCCATCGGTTGCTGCCCCCGCTCCCCTTTCCCCCAGAGGCTCCTTCTGCTGCTGGCAGCTTGCCCCGCTCGCTGTCATTGCACTGTGCTGGTGCATACAGTAACTACATACTTATATAGCCGAGCCAACGCAATAGCAACAAAAGGAGCAGCCGGCGGAGGGTGTGAAGAGCAGGAGGAGGCGGCTTCTGGGGCGACTATTTTGAGCGCAGGTCACTTGAAAGGACGCACAAGGACATCGACGCGTGCGGGTGGAGATGGCTGTGGCGCAAACAGTTCGCAGGTCACGTGCCATGCACCGCGGTGCATTGACCACGGAGACGTTGACACTCCGGCCGGAATCTGGGTTGAGGCTTCTTCATTCGATGCTATTGCCCATGTCAGGTGGACAGGTAATTGCCTCGCAGGAAGCCAGGACAATAGACAATGCTCACCCAGCGAGGGAAGAAGCCAATAAATCAGAGCCTGGCAATTTCATTTAACTTATTTCAACCATTGTGGGCTGGTTAAATTTATCTTTAATCTGAGTAAGGGGTTCAGGGTTTAAATATTATTATTAAGGGAGAATAGCTCCAGGGGCTTAATTTTGGCTTTAATAGGTGGGTAACTAAGCTTACTAATATTTAAAAACAATTAAATATAATTAACAAGTAAGAAAAATCAGGTGGTCCTTCAATATACAAGGATAACAGCACCCTTTATAAACTGGAAAACAATTTGCAAGCTCAACAACAGCTGGCTAACGCTTATTAATCGCTTTTGCCGGCTTAAACCGTTGTAAATTTTGGCCTAAACAACTGTCAAACAAAAAAGGCAGACAAAACTAATTATCCTTGCGCGCGCCCTAAAAAGGGATAACAGCATCGCCTCAACACCGCTAATCTCAATTTAGTTACCAGCTTAGGACCGCCAGCCAGCTAACAGGACTCTGCTAAGCAAGGGTAGCGCCGCCTGTAACAGGACCTCGTTAAAATTCAAGTAGGACTAGGACTTTCTTCCGCTGACTTCGCTTGAACCTCTTCACTTTGACATTTGTGGGCGAGATAAGGGCCCCAAAAAGGAACCTTGGGTATAGGTTCTTTGATTTTTCAAATTTGAATTTTAACATAATAAATTCTCTTTTTTCTTAGTTTAATTTTTGTTTTTCTAGTAAAATTGTGGTTTCTGTTGGTAGACGTAATTTCCTCCCGTTCACAGACTTACAATAAATTTGACAAATTTAATACGAGGACTTCTTCTTGGACGAGTTACTTCGCCGTTGGCGGGGGCGTGGCCGAGTTGCAACAGGACACGAACTCCCTGCTGGGCCTCACGCAGCGTTTCTCCCGCTCGTAGATGCCCAGGAAGACGTGACAGTTGGAGCAGTACAGATACTCCTTGTTATCCGACGAGAGCAGGCAGGGCAGGAGACACAGCGGCCAGCAGATTACGACGCAGGTGGCGCAGCAGCCCGTGTTCATGATCTCCGAGGCGGCCTTGATCATAGGACGGCGACTGCAGCCGCAGCACGGACAGAAGATGCAGCCCTCCGCTGGGATCCAGCGCCTGATAGAGACCCTGTAGCACTGCCGTCGATGCTCCTGCTCCTTTTCAGAGCCACACGCACAGGGTTTGCAGGTATCCTTCTTTTGGGGTGTGGCTGTCGGTTCATTGTTTTCGACACTGCCAGAGGCTTCACTGGGCGTACGACCAAATTTCTTGGCCATATCTATGAAGAAAATGTTTTTTTTTTTAAGTAAAATTGGAATATATTAATTTTTCTTAAAATGAGATTTTAAATCACATATTTTAGGATTTCTGAAGTATCAGATCCTAGGAGACACTTACACGCCTCCGCTTTATCGGCCATCTGGGCCTCGGAGAGGCCCGTCTTTCTGCTGATCTCCGAGAGGCGTTCCTCGCTGATCCCGTGCTGCGCTGCCAGCATGTGCATCCTCTTAATCTTCTCGCTGGCTGAAAAATAATACAAATTATAATTTAGATTCTAAAAATCATATTTAAATGTATGGAGCACCTAAAAGCTATTAGCCTTCGTAACTTTCACTTACATTGGTCTGCCTTATCAGAGATCTCGGAAGAGGCCGTCGTGGGAGGCTTCTTGTCCTTCTCGACGGCTAATAATGAGTGCAAAGTTGTACTTTAGATAGGAAATGTTAGGTATAACCCACAGCAGAGACCACTCACATTGCTCCGCCTTCTCGGACGTGATCGACGATGGCGCCCCCTTGCACTTCCTGCTGGCCACCGTGCACTTACTCGGGTGATCAACCTCGACGTGGCGCAGCAGACCACTGGGATCGCAGCGGGAGATGCGGATCACTTTCTGGCAATGCAGACAGCGCATGTACTCCACATCTTTGGGAGGTGAAGACACGGACATGGTGCTCTATACTATCTGTAAATCTTCTCAAAATTTTAATTATCAGGTCTGACGGGGACAAATCGGACTGCTTTGTGGCAGGAAACCAAATAAATAAAACAACGAAAATTACACAATAACAAAACACTTTATTCGTCACAAAAGTTACTCTAATTAATAGTTTTCCAGTATCATCTTGGGCACCACATTCATGCTGGTCAGCTCCTGGAAGAGCAGCTTGCAGGCATACGGCATGGATATCTTGGAGACGTGCGCCGAGGACTGGCAGAAGTGGCACCAGGAGCAGTAGGCCAGCCGGCCGCAGGTCCGGCAGACGTCCACCTCGAAGGCGTCCGAGGAGATCATCAGTCGCTCCATAATCAGCATGCTGGCTCCGTACGAGATGAGGCAGTCGCGCTCCATTTCGCCCAACCGGAGGCCTCCCTCGCGACTCCTGCCCTGCGTGGGCTGGCGGGTGAGCACCGCCTTGGGGCCGCGGGCACGCGCATGCATCTTGTCCTGCACCATGTGCTTCAGCTTCTGGTAGTACACGGGTCCCGAGTAGATGTACGCCTCCAGCGGAGTGCCCGTGATGCCCGAGTAGAAGAAGTCCTTGCCCATGTAGTTGAAGCCATGACGCTCCAGCTCCGCCTGGATGTCCTGCACCTTGGAGCCCCCGAAGGCGGTGCCGTAGTGGAACTTTCCCTCCAACAAGCCGGCCTTGCCGCCGAGCAGCTCCAGCGTCTTGCCCACTGTCATGCGGGAGGGGAAACCGTGGGGGTTCATGATCATGTCCGGGCAGATGCCCATGTCGTTGTAGGGCATATCCTCCTGGTCCACAATCAGGCCGGTCACACCCTTCTGACCGTGCCGCGAGCTGAACTTGTCCCCGATCTCCGGAATTCGAGTCTGCCGCAGCAGGATCTTGATGAGAAAGTCCTCCTCGGAGTTGGCGGAGACCATCACGCGCTCCACGTAGCTGGGCTCCGATCCCTTGTAGCTAATGGGCACGGCTGTGTAGGGAACCTGGGGAGACTGGCCCTCCAGCGGATTCATGGAGGTCACCGCCGGCATCTCCTTGTTTATCATGATCTGTTTGTTCAGAACCTGCTCCCCGGGCGCCACAATGCCATCGGTGTCCAGGACGTCGTGCTTGAAGATCACCTTGTTGGTGAGCGCATCCTTGACCGGACCCATGATCCTGTCGAAGGTCTGGTTCGCATACCGCTTCACCGTGCACTTGGAGTTCTTGTAGACCAGGCAGCGCCCGTAGCCGCGGTCAATCGAGGCCTTGTTCAGGATCAGGGCATCCTCGATGTCGTAGCCGGAGTAGCTCATCACGGCCACCGTTGCATTCTGGCCAGCCGGCAGCTTGTCAAAGTTGGTCAGCTCAATCGTCTTGGTCTTGACCATGGGCGCCTGGGGATACACCAGGTTGTACATCAGCGAGTCGATGCGGTTCTTCTGGTTGTAGCCAATCATTCCCATGGCCTGCTTGCCCATGGCGCACTGGTAGGTGTTCCTGGGACTCTGGTTGTGGTGCGGATACGGCACCAGGCCTGCGCATACGCCCAGCAAGGTGAACGGCTCAATCTCCAGGTGCGTGGTGCGCTCCTCGATGTGCTCCTCGTTCCAGGCGATGAACGAATCGTTCTCCTCGTTCACATCCAGATACTCGATGAGCCCGTCCAGGAGGAAGTCATCGAACTTGCGGATGCCCCGGTTCAGCTCGTCCAGGTGATGCTGCTTCACCAGCGGCCGGCACTTCTCTACTATAATATAAGGCCGGCACAGGCGCCCGCCGTCCGTGTGGATGTAGATGCAGCGCTGGGTGTAGGACGTGTGCACGGACACGTAGCTGCCCATGCGGCCCTTGCGGCGCATGTAGCGAAGGTTCCTCACCAGGTGCTTGTGGTTCAGCGTCAGTCCCAGGACATTGCCATTGATGAAGACCAGAAAGACGTACGGATTGTTGATGGGATTGCCGCTCACCTCCCGGATGTCCTCGACGCCGGCATTGAAGGCCAGAACCATTACCGGCGCCTCCTCCACCTCCGTGGTGATGTGCGTCATCAGGGCCAGATTCTTGACCAGGCCGCAGGCCTCGCCCTCGGGCGTGTCCGAGGGACACAGCATGCCCCACTGGCTGGGCTGCAGGGATCGTGGACCGGACACCTTGCGCGTCTTCTCGAACTGCGAGTTCACGCGGGTCATCATGCCGAGGGCGGAAATGTAGCTGAGACGGGACAGCACCTGCGTGACGCCCGCCCGCTCCATCTTGAAGCGCTTGATGGTCCAGTTGCCAGAGCTAATGGCAGACTCCAATCCCGCAGTGATCTGCGCCGCCCTCATGTGCTTCACCACATCGAACTGCGCCGCCTTCACCTTCGGGATATTCTTGTCCGCAATCGTCTTCAGCTCCCAGTTCATCCGCTTGAAGAGATCCTCGAACATGAGGGAAATCATGGAGCCAGCCAACTCCAGACGCTTGTTTCCGTAGTAATCCCGATCGTCGAAGAGCGACTTGTCCAGCTCGGCGGCCATCACGCGGCGCACCATCATGGAGACGTAGATGGCCTTCATTTGGAAGTTGAAGTTCTCCACGGGCACGTGGGCCAGAATGGTGGTCAGCAGCAGCTCGCGAGCCTCCTCCGCGGGGGTTTTCGTGGTGGCGCTTTGGAAGCGCTTGACCACCAGCTTAGAGCCTGCCGAAAGGATGAGATATTAGAGAGTGAATGAAGAGAGGTATCGGGGATAGTTACCCATATACTCCAGCGCCCGTTGCTGGGTAAACACCTTCAGATTGAAGGCCTCCAGCAGGGAGGAGCCGAACCTGTTCTGCGACTTGGTATCGATGCCAATATGCGCCTGGATCTCCTGGTCGGAGACCACGCCCAAGGCCTTGAAGATCACCACAATGGGTATGTCGTCCGTCATCGAGTTGTGCTTCAGATAGTATTTCCCATGTTTACTCAGCACCAGAGTGCGCGACTTCTTCTCGTGCGTCGACGAGGTGACCTGGCACTGGACCACGCCGTTAAAGTCCTCGGTGAGCATCTTGTTCCACGACAGCTGCTCCTGGATGAGGATAACCTTCTCCTGACCCCTCACCACGAAGTAACCGCCCGGATCCAGCGGACACTCATTGAGCTTGGACAGCTCGAACTCCGATTTGCCGGTGAGCGCGCAGTTGGAGCAGCGCAGCATGAGAGGCATCCTGCCTATCAGTAGGTTGTTCCTCTTGATCCGCTGCGTGCCCCGCGTATACTCAATATCCACGGTAATCGGAGCGGAGTACGTGGTGTCCCGCAGCCGGCATTCGTGCGGCGTGGTCGCCTTGGTGATGTTGAAGCCCTCATCGATGTCCGGCTTGCCCACCCGCACGTCCAGGTACTTCAGGTAGAAGAGTGGGTCGGCGCCACTGGTCACCAGCTCGTTGGCCCGCACAATCTTCTTGATGTCCACGTTTATGAAGTGGTTGAAGGAATCAATGTGCTGCTTCACGAGGCCTTTAACTTGCAGGAATGCCGGCAGCAGCTTCCACTTCTCCGCCAGCGGCTTGATGGGCGTGGCCCAGTCCTTGCTGTCGCCGGGCTCCCAGGTCATAGCCTCCACGTTGGATTCCACCTTCTTTCGCTCCACCATATTGCTTAAGTTGATGGTTTTTATTTATAAAATCAAAAACTAAACAAACCAGCGTGCAGACGCAGTGTTGTAAAGCGGGTTTTGACGTTAACAGCACTTTCTGTGTTTATGCGCAGCTGAATTTATGCATTTTTGATTTCACGTATTAAATAGTTCATGAATTTCATAATAAAACATTAGCGGCAAGTGCGCCAATACTGTAGAGTCCTCGCTTTGAAGAGAAGAGAGGAAGAGGTGAGAGGAAGAGGTGAGAAAAAGAGAAGAGAAAAAAAATGAGAAGAGGAGAGAGAAAGAGGTGATCCTCATCAATGTTCAGCGTGGTTATCACTTACGAACAGCTAGAACCCGTTGGGAATTATAGTGCAACGAAAATGGCAAGTGAGCCAATACTTTTGATTAGTAAACAAAAAATAAGGCAAAAGCTCTTTAATATATGAATATTGTTTATGCGAAGCCAAACTTCGTGCTTTAATTTCATGAATTCGATTATAAAACTGTAAGCGCAACAGGTGTATAACAGGTTTTTTTTCTAGAACTTTAAGGGCGGGAAAATTCAAATTCTAAACCATAAAACATATATTTCAATAAGAAAAGCCTTGTTAAAGTTACCGGAACTCGAATCCAATTAAAAATCCAAATTACAGAACATAATTTTTTTATATTTTCCGAATAAAAAATGCAATCAAACAATCAAAGTATGTAACCGTTGCACCTTGAGTCTAGACCTTCTTCACAATTTGCACCACATCCTCGTCGTTCAGGACATGCTCGATGCCCACTTTCTGCGGCTGATGCTTCACCGATGAGCCCCAGACCAGCGCACTAAAGAAAGACAAAGATTTTATCACGAAATCACCGAGGCAACCCTTAATCAAACTCACTATTTAAACTCCTTGGCGATGGAGCGATGCAGCTTGTTGCAGAAGTCCTCGATGCTCGTGTGCTCATTGTGGAGCACCACGGGCGAGTTGTAGTCCGGCAGTTGTCCCTTCGGCTTGGTGTAGATCCGTACGAGTCGCAGGTACTCCCACATCAGCTCCAGCAGATCGTCAAAGTTCCAGTGATGGTGCGCCGAGATCGGCACACAGTGGGGAATCTTGTAGATTACGTCCAGTTCCTCGATGGAGATCTGATCGATCTTGTTAAGGAGATAGATGCAGGGTATGTAGATGCGGTTGCCCTCGATGACGTCGATGAGGTCGTCGCTGGTGGCGTCGTACCGCAACGTGATGTCCGCATTGTGTATCTTGTACTCGGACAGAATGGTCTTGACCAGATCCGTGTCCAGCTCGGACTGCGGCACCATGCTGTTGAGGTTGATGCCGCCCTTGTCCTTCCGCTTGTAGTAGATGTTCGGCGGCTTCTTGTTCAGCCGGATGCCGAAGCCCTCCAACTCGTGCTCCAGCAGCTTCTTGTGACCCAGCGGCTTCAGGCAATCCAGCACCATGAAAATGAGGTTACAGGTTCGCGCCACAGCTATCACCTGCCGACCACGACCCTTGCCATCCTTGGCGCCCTCAATGATTCCGGGCAAATCCAGCAGCTGGATCTTGGCTCCCTTGTACTTGATGCAGCCGGGCACCGTCGTGAGCGTGGTGAACTCGTACGCCGCCACCTCGGAGTAAACGCCAGCCAGATTAGAGAGTAACGTGGATTTCCCCACGGAGGGAAAACCCACGAAGCCCACCCGGGCATCCCCGGTCTTGGCCACCTCGAAGCCAGCTGCGGGAAGTCATAAGTTAGTAATTGGAGCCAATTTACACGGAAAAACTCACCTTCGCCGGTGCCACCGCCGCCGCCTTTGGGGGAAATCAGCTCCCGCCGCAGCTTGGCCAGCTTCGCCTTCAGCAGACCCAAATGCGCCGATGTCGCCTTGTTCTTCTGGGTGCGGGCCATCTGGAAAGAGCAAAGCAGTCCCAAGTACCACGAAGACACGGGCGGCGAGGTGGTAGATCCGCGGGGGAGATGTGGGATGCGAGACAGGTTAGTTTCCGGCCGGTCAGCAGGTGTTGCGCCATCCACTCACCTCCGACTCGATGGCCGCGATTTTCTCCAAGATTGTGCTCATGGCAGGTCAGTGCGGTTCCCTAACAGATCCCAGCTATCAACAAAATTTAATTTAAAAAATATAATAACTCGCGTGGACAAGGCTAGAGATGGAACTAAAATCGTTATCAAAATCGACTAGTCGATAGTTTCAATTACAAAATAAACCGATAGTTGTCCAACACTGCATGGGGCTTGGTATTTTCGGGACCAGGTGGCGAAGGGCACACTTGTTGACAGAAAGTTACAAAAACCGTTAGAATTTTCTCCCCATTAAAATGTTCGCCAAAGGTAAAATAAAGAACTTACAAACTTTAAAATTAAAACCTACGCATTTTCTCAACTCCCAGGCAAGCCCCGCATCCCGCTCAATAGTCAGGCCAAGTTCAAGAGTCAATTGGCCGGCAAAGCTTCGCAACTTAATCTGAGCTTTCCAACGGCCGCCGATCTTGTTCGCAGAAATGGCAGCCAACTTAGGCAAACCAAGCTAAGTGTCTGCCAGAAGGACAACAAGCTCAAGTACGATGGTTTCGTGGAAGTAAAACCTCGGCCCAAGCAGGAGTTTGTCTATGTGCCCACTCCAATGATCGCGGAGAAGCCTCCCAAAAAGGAGGCTCCAACAGAGTTGCCGAGTTCCCCAATGTCTAAGTCAGGAAGGGATTTAGTAAGCTTGATTGGTCGAGTGGATTTCTGCCTTAAAATCCATAAAACGTATCCGGAGGTCAATGCCATTTGGAATGTTTATGGTGGGTGTGATTATTAAAAATATTTTTAAATTTTAAACTAATACAAATTAAAATTTCAAATAATTTAAAAACTATGTTGAACTAGTTATACATTTAGTCTACTACAACATTCATTTAAAAACCTTGAAATTACACTTTCAGGAAAACTGCTGCGCATTATTGAGGGAAAGCGCGGAGAGCGAACGCTTTTAGTCCGAAACGAGGGATCAGGACCCATTCTCCAGGGCATTTATCATGACTTCGATGGAATTTTAAAATCTTTGACTGCAGGCAAGATCTGCAAAGGACCTTTAAATTAAATATTTCATTTCTACTCGAATACCAATTTCCAGGCTGCTACATCCATCTCGTGGGCAACTTTATCGGCGAGAATCGTATGCAAACGTTCAAGATCGCCCAGGTAAGCGACATTGATTGGGATCAGCAATTTATGCGCCTTGAGAATCTGACTACATATATTTTAATGCAAAACAATGTGCATAAGTAATTTATTTTTTAGCAATTCGTTGCCATATACAGTATTCTAGCGATTCTCAGGGCCAGGCGACAATGTAAACTCTCCTAGCCTGGCCACTGAAATCCACATTTAAATATGTTTCATTTTGTACTTTAATAGTGAATAAGTTAATATATTAATTTATATGTGTACCTAGGAACTAAGTTAGCTTCAAAATGATGCCCCATTGGTGGTAATTCCCCAAATAGCTTCTCTCCAGGAGCATTGCACAGTTACAAGGACTTCAGATACGAATACAAGTTGATACAAATTCCAAAAGAGGCTGATTAAACTCTAATACTGTTGAACTTATCTAACTAACTGGAAGGAAGTGGGTGGTGGTGCTCGACTCCTACGAATACAAGTCGAAGTACATGAAGAGCGTGACCAGAAGTCCGCATGCCAGGGCGCACAAGTAGCCCAAGTGCAGCGAGGCTGTCTTCTCGTCACGGAAACTGCAAATTGAAAGCAAACTTGATAATAACGAATGCCAAGGGGTCATTCTTCGGGGTCGGTCCTCACCGCTTCTTGGAACGCGGCGAGAAGGGCGAGGGCGGATTCACGCCGGGCACCGCGCTGTCCAAGTACACAATTCCGTACGCAAATCCGGCCACAAGTAGGCCACACAAGAGGGGACTCAGCTTGGAGCTGAGCTGGTGCTTGTTGGCCCACTCCAAGGTCTCGTTCCAGTGACCCTGCACCTGGTGGCTCCACACCTGGATGGAGTCGGCGCTGATGTACGGCACTGTAAAAATAGTTCGTTAGTATCTCAGTTGTGAATGGCGTTATATTGATTTCCGTGTTATCAGTCTTATCACGATAAACACGTCAGAAATAAATTGCTTATAATAGGGTGCGTCGAGTGGCCTAACCAGAATTATAACCTGAGGAAGTTTTCTTAATTGCCAATTGGAATTATTGCCCTATTTTGGGTACCTAAAAGGGACCACCCTAATTCTACATCATTCCGATATTCCGATATGAACGATTGCATTGCACGAATTGCAAAATTCGGAATTTTCGTGAAGGTTTCTAGCGGTAATTCTCACCTACACATTAATACATATGTATGCATTGTGTTAATGTATTGGTCGCGTGACCCTAGGTGACAAAAACCGTTAAACCCAAGATGGATCGCCGCCGAGGGCACACAATTAAGTAACTAATCACTCTCTAGCTGGGAAATAGCAGTAACTAATCACTCTTTGGCTGACTAAAGGTAAATATATACAAAAGTATATGTATGCAAATGAGAATCTCCAGCCAAAGCGAAATGCGCAACACACAACACACTTTGCGCTGCCTTCTTTATTTAGACGTTATTCCGCCGTTTGGCATTGCAGGGGGGTTGGGGTTTGCTGGGATGCGGACGGAGGCAGAATGGTGGAACAACAAAGCGAACGGAACAAACACACAGCTATGAGATCACACGCTCTTAAACTATTTATAAACGAAAAATATAAACAAACTACCGATGAGTACGCGTCACCGCCGACAATTGCAGCCTTGAATGTAGTGTCCACCCCCACAAATGGGGGCGTCTGTATATAAATAAACAATAATTCGATACTTAGCCCTCAACTTGGCACACTTACTGGCTAGAATGACGCTTTTGCAGGCGATAATCAGTAGGCCAAAGAGAAGGGCCGCTGTTTTGAGTCGTGGGTCGAAGGCTAATGCCACCACGCCCACTCGCCCCTTTGCCGTGGGTTCCGCAACGCCCGCGTACTGCTGGAGTTTCGGATAAGAGCTCTTCGGAGTGGAGGTATAGATCCGTGCGCTCGGTTCTCCGTTTGTTTTACTTCTGACTGCGACCGAGGAAAGCCCATTGGTTTTGTTATTCTGCTGCTGCTGCTGCTGCTTCTGGCCGAGCGTGACGTCGGGGCACTCGCTGATTGCCTCCACCTGCATTTTGTTGTTTTGCCGGTGTTTACCGTTTTTAGAGCTGCCTTTGTTCAGATACCTTTGCTTATACAGCCCCCCTCGGCTCGATTCACTTTAAATTGGACCACTAAACTTCTGATTTAATTCACAAAAACAAACAATAAACAAGAAAAAGATAATACGTCACACACACCCCCAAAAAAGTGCAATTGGAAATAGTGGTGGGAAATACATAGTGACGCTCGCCGATATGTTGCACCCGCCTATCGATAGTTCGATAGTGATCGCCCTTTAAAAATTCCAAATAATCATTTTATGTTTATTTTATAATTGAAAAACAGTAATAATAGTTAAATGTACATGTTTTTTTAAAGTTAGATGTGTGTGTATTTTTTGTATGTTTCATTTATATCATTGTTATAATTTTAATCCAATCCTTACAACATTTTCGATTTTGGGGTTTAAATACATTTTCAATGCATTCGCGCCGTCGCTTCTACTCGTAAAGTATTATGTATTATGTATTATGAATCTTGGTGTATTTTATATATTAACTAAAAGTTAACCTCGATCATAGAAAAGTTAATTTTAATTTCTTAATAAGGCTCTGTTTACGTTCTCATTACTTTACGCGTCGCACTTCAACTAATGCTCTTCACTTCTCATTTTTTATTCGATATACAATGGGGACTACAACTAAAATAGTAAAAATCCAACCAAAAGGCGTCACAATTTAAAAACATGTTCAATTTTAAAATGATAAATAATTACTTGTACAGAGATATGGTTAACAAATCCGACGACACATTGCCTGGTTCCTAGTCTCGTTTCTTTTCTTTTCTTAATGGAATATGGTACAAATTGGGTTGCAAGTCGGAATAATCTGAGGAGGGCCCTAGTCCGAAAGCTGGGGGGGTGCTCGTTCAAGTTCAAGTGTGATCTGGTTCTGATTGGTGTACGTTGTAGGTAGTGTCGGTTTAACAACTATCGTAACTCCGCCGTATGCCTTAGATATTTAGTTAACTTAGGCGCCTAAACTAACAGTAACTAAACTAACAAGTATGCGCTCTCTTTCAAACTCTACGACTTGGCTGTGGCGGCTCCCGCGCGCGTTCTTTTTGCCGTTGGCTCTGTGGTGTCTGCTGCCCGTATGTTGTCGAACACATTGTTCTCCTGAAAGGAATTTGAAAATTTAAAACTCGATTCTTTGTTTTATAATCTTCATTGCTCACCTGCGGATTCTCATCATCCAGAATTGACGCTGGCTCCGCTGGCCTCTTCGAAACTGTGGCCGTCGCACCGCTTTTGCTAGACGACTTGGCGCCCACCGTATACACGTCCAGCGGTATATAGATATCGTTGTTCTGGAAGTTCGCGACGGAAGGCTGCTTATAATACATTTCTGGCAGGGCCAGCGGCATGGAGAATGTGGTCGTGTTGCCATCGAATGGGCTGAATTTGGAGTCGATAATGTACATGGCGAGATCGCAGAGCGCCCACATTTTCTAGTAACCAAAGGGATAGATAGCTGTTAGAAGGGGAGAGCTTGGGTTAAATTCAAAGGAGCTTACATAATTGTCGCGCTTATCGGAGCCCTGGCTGAACTCGCGGTGCTTTATCAGCTGCAGCAGCTGCTTGTAAAAGCTGTGAACAAACGACTCTCGCTTGGCCATCAGTGGTTCCAGGACGAAACGCAGGCACTTCTCCATCTTGCGCAGCTGGACGTAGTCCTCGTGGTTCGTGAAGCGGGGATCGTGGACCAGCACGGGAATGGCGAAGGCCAGCATGTAGTCAGGTAGAATGTGCAGTGATTGTGACTCCGTTGAGCTGTCGGGAGCTGCAATGAGGCATCAAGTAAGGATTAAAGTGATCCCTGTGGAGTAGCTACTGGTACTTACATGTCATGGCCACAGTCTTGAGATATTCCCGACGCTTATTTACGTCCGTTTCCGCATAGTGTCGCACCAGGTCATGTAACCTATTTAAGGATTCATACGAATTGTTTAATAAGCTATTATTTCTAGGCCAGAACACTCACTTTCTGTCAGTCTCTAGACCCGCCAGCACATACAAGCCCATAAAGTCCAGGGGCAGGCAATTTCGGGGCAAACTTCTGCCCAAACCCTTGTGCAGTTTCCTGGCAAAGATTTCCCGTACCTCTGGCACCGGATCGGACTGTAAAAATTCGAATTTCTATAGAACTTTACGAAAAGGAGGGGACCACAACTCACCATCAGCTGGGAGAGCTGCAAAAACTGCTCGGCACTATACTGATCACCCACGCCCTTCTGCTCGCACACCTTGAGAATGGCGCAGGCCGCTCCAAGACGCAGCCAGGATTTCTCGGCTCCGCACAGGCGGTTCTGACCGAGGAGATCGCCCCGCTGGTTAACGAACGCGGCCAGCATGCGGAATGTTTTCTGGGCGGCGTGCTCATCGGTTCGGAGGCCCAGTAGCCAGCGTGCCATGGTCTTGAGGGCCTCCAGTTTGCACAGCGTGTCCGTGGGGAGCTCCTCTTGGGCACACCAGTCGCTCTCCTCGGGCAGCTCGTAGTCCCGCTGCACCGGAACCTCCTGGATGAGCAATTCCTTGACAATGCGACGCGCAATCATGTTTTTGATGGGAGTAAGAAAGGCCTGCGGCATATTGTAGGCAATGTGCCCCAGGGCCACGATCTTTGTGCGCTGATGCTCGCAGTTGGGCGTTAGCTTTTGCCGCAGCGCCTCGATTATCTCATTAAAAATGGGATGCACTGTCTGCGTTGTGGTAGACGCACTTCCGGCGCCACCCGTCGCTCCATCTGTGGCCGCCGATGACTGGCTATTGACGAAAATACAACGCACCGCATGCTTGGCCTGCTTGGGAGTTCCTATCAGGGCAAAGTCCCTGCACACTGGAGCCAGCTCATTCAGAATGACCGGCGTGGCGTCGTCGATCAGCGGCTGATAACGTCCCAGATGGGTGAGCGTCTTCAGCACCAGCGGGGCGACATAATCGTTCTCGTAGCTCAGCAGGGAAATCAAGTGACGCAGCGAGGTGTCGGTGAAGAAGTGGGCCGAGAACACATACGAAAGCATCTGGAAGGAAGAGAAACTTAGCAACGAGCTCGATGTGTTCCGCATTATGAGGAATACTCACACTTAACAGCTTGAGGCCGCGCTCGCCCGCCTCCTGGCGCGATATGCCAATCTCATCGCACATGGGACCACCCTCGATGCACTGCTCAATGAGGCTGTTCAGTAGGAAAAAGAGGATTTAGATCGGATTTTGGGTAGCACTTGCTGGCGACTCACCTAATCAGCACGCCAATGGATTCCTTGTCCACCATCACGGACGCCACGCGCTCAATCAGCATCTTGACCGTGTTGTAGTAGAGATTGGAGTGAACGTGGGCGCCCAGCTTTTTGAGGAGAACGCCCATCGTGTCGGCGCATTCCCGGCAGCTGACGTCGCGCTTTAGCACAATGTTAATGCACCGCAGCAGCTGGGCATCCTTGCGCAGGTGATTGCTGAACTGGGTGAGGTACTCGGCCGCTTTCAGGGGATCGGGCAGCAATCTGCAAAGACAGAGCATTAGTTTCCCTCCATCTCTTAGTGGCGAACTCATCAAACGCACTTGGCAATGGTGGCCTGCTTGGCGCTCAGCTGGTTGAGCACGCGCGGCGTGAACTCCTTGGAGTGGTGCAGCTTGATCCAGTCGCTGACCGTGTTGCGGGTCTTCATCTGGTTCTTCTGCAGCTCCACAAAGGCTTTGGTGGCATTGGCGTCCAGGTCGCCGAGCAGGTGATACAGCTTCTTCATGCGCTCCTCGGGCGCCAGTTTGTAGGGAACGAGGCAGGTGATGAGCAGGCGCTCCACGAGCAGGCGATCCTCTAGGCCCACCTTGTAGTAGCCGTGCAGGATCTTGTTCTTGATCCAGTCCACGCGCTGCTTGAGCTCGGCACTCAGCTCGTTGGGCTCGCAGATCGCTCGCTTGTAGATGTAGGCCAGCCCGTTCATGGCGTCCCTCCGGATCTTGTACTTCTTGTCCAGCGTCCGTTCGCGCACAATCTCCAGCAGATCGGGCGCCTCGAGCACCAGACCGAAGTCCCGCTTGGCAGTCTCAACGATGGCCATTACCACTTCGTGGCGCACCATCTCGTCCAGGTCGTGATTCCGCAGACGCAGCTTCTCCGTGATGTCGGCCTGCAGGTGCGGATGATTGAGGAGGAAGTGCATGGACGACTGCACGCACTTGACGCGCACTGGCTCGGTGATGTCGCAGAAGCGCCCGAAGAAGATCTTCAACAGGCTCTGATATTTCTTCGACAGCTGCGAGTCCTTCTCGGAGAACATGCGGGCCAAGAGGGTGGTGGCCTCTGCGGAAACATCAAATAAATATGGTTAATAGGGGAACGAAAGGTGTTTGGTATGGATTTCTCACTCAGCCTCTCTCCGTCGTCCGTGGACAGCAGCTTGTTTTCCAGTTGTGGCAGCACTGAGATGAGCAGGTCTCCATTGATGCGATTAAGCTCATAGATGACATCGTAGATTTTGTTTGTAATGGACAGTCTGGTGTTTGGCTTATCAATAACCAAAGCGCGATTGAAGAACTGTCAATCAGAGGGATAACTTTAGACCTACTAAGCTTTACAGGGGGTAATCCTTTACCATTTTGATGGTGGACTCCAGAGCGTCGCCTGTCTTGGTCAGGAGTTGCTCGGTCAGCTGGCAGGCATACTTGTTGGTCGATTTGTGCGGCTCCACAACGTTGATAAGTATAAGGTCTAGCAGTTCCACCGAGAGATTGTCAGCTTCCGTTATCAAAGGACTCAGCACGTCTAGAAAGAAGTTAGTAACCTTGGCGCTGTGCTGATCGCTGCAAGAGATAATATCATATGCTTTATTTTGGGGGTCTTGCCCGAGTTAAAACGGTACGCCCAGCTTACTTCACGATCTTGAAGATGGTGCTGAATAGCTCCTGGAAGATCTCCTGGCAGTCCTCCAGCTCAAAGCACATGTTAAAAGACTTGACAAAGGCCAGATTCTCCAGCAGATAAAAGTAACGCTTGAAGGACGGATCGCGCGGGTCCTTCAGCCCATGCAGTTGCTTGATAAAAAACTTAAAAATCGTTTTGATTTGGTCTTGCTCCTTGTAGGGCGCCTCGGGGGCGTAGACGCGCAGTACATCCGCCACGCAGCAGGCGATTAGCAGCTGGACATCGCGGGACTGGTGCTGCACGAAAAAGTCATCCAGCAGGTGCAGCGCCAGGGGGATGTACTGCTGGTAGAGATTGTCGTCCTGGTCCATGGTCTGCAGCACATTGGCAAGGGTCTGGAAAGGGTTTTATATTCGCTTATCTTGCAGGGAGCAGTTTGTGGGTGGAGGAACTCACCTTGAGTCGCCTTATCAGCTCGTCGGTGCCGAGATCCTCGACCAGCGGCCGACAGCCGTTGGGGTACACGATGTCCGCCATCCTCGCAGCACACCAAGGGAGCTACCGCTACCTGCAAGCCAGAGGATTCAGTGGAGGATGCAACAACCAGCGGACGCGTAATAACAACAATTTCGGCGACCCTCAAAAAGCGAAAAATCGGAGGAGGGTGGCATTGCCAAGCCATAAACACACACAGGCACTACTCAGTCAGCCCCCCACTCACACAGGCGCACCTCAGCGCAGCACTCACACGCACCTTGGCGAATTCGGTCGGTGCAGCGCTTTTCCCCAACGCTCCCCATTCAACAAAAACACAGCCAGCCCAAGGATTTCCACGCTCGGAGGTAATGTTGCGTTATGCCAGCATTTTATGCTTATCGGCGCCGCTGTTTGGCTTTGCTTTCTTACTTTTCACAATGACCAGGCAGCGGCAAATTTTTTGGCAATTTTGCGAGCCGCTGCTATCGCACTCCGGATAATCACTGCACTCTGGATAAGGTTGCGAGTGTATGTATTTATGTACACATGTACACTATGTACACATGTTCGCTGGGATTGTTTGGTTTTGCGCCGCGTATGTTGTTAATAAAAAGAAAAACTCCTTAGCATTTATGCGGAGTGGCACGCCATTAATCCACGCACGGAGCGTTGCCAGATGGCCGACGTATGTGTGGCAATGCCTCGATTGGCATCGATAACTAGGGGACGGCTATCGGAACAGCTGTTTGCAAGTGACGTGTTGTTGGGGTTAGAGGTGGCCGCGTGCCGAGGCACGACAGAGGTGGCAGTTCGTGTTCAACTATGTAGAATAAATATTTTATTTCAGTTTAGTACTCACATCGACGAAGAGTGTTTTTAAGCAGTGAGAGTGAGCGAGAGGTCGCCTATTGACCTCTCGTTTTGACTTCAGCCTAGTACTTAGACCGACGAAAAGTGTTCGTAAGCAGAGAGCAAGAGGGTAACTATTGTCCTCTCGTTATGACTCACTGCTTAGATACACTTTGTGGAAATTTGTGGCTAGGAAGACGATGGTCCTTCGTGCACATGCGTGCTTTCTCGTGCTGCAAAGTTCGACACGCGGCCATCCCTAGATTTGTTTGTTGTGTTTGTTATCTTTGTTTATGTGTGCACGCCATAATTGCACAATTATTTGTGTTTGCAGCCGGCGAACGGTGTAACGGTATCCTCCGCGTTTGAATGGCCGATGGCGCGCATGGCCAAAACACCGGTAAAAGGTAAAAAACGGCCAAAAACGATGTTCTTGCCGCCGCCTCATGTTCCGTCTTCTAATCCAATTTAGCCCGTGCCCTGAAACTTGTGTGGCGGCGGTGCTGGCCAGTTGACCGCCGCCCGTCGCAGCAGCTCCACACTGCACATTCCCGAAATTATGAGCAGACTTACGTAAATATTGCACGGGCAGCCAACGTTTAAATATAGACGCCGTCGACGCAATGTAACGCACTTGCATTTGTCAGAGGACCGTGGACAACCGAGAGTATTAATCAAGCTTTCCAAATCGATGTAGGATAGCCAAGATTATGGCTTCCTTGCGCGTAGTTAATAGGTAGGTGGTACCCGGGTTCAATTCTCCCTTGACATCCTCTTAATCCTGCCTGTAATCCAAGAAACAGATTAGTGTGTCGCGGCTTTGTGGCTTTGACGCTGCTGCTGGTCTTCTTCAACGAGTTCATCGTGTACTACCTGGCCCAGACCAGTTGGCAGAGAATCGATTGCAAACTGGGTAAGCGCTCTTTAACCCAGTTTCCTTTGTGCGTTTGTTATTAAGATATTTAACAATGCAGACAACTGCACACGCCTGCTGCTTATTGCGGATCCGCAGATCCTGGGCAACTCCTACGATCGCTCCTCCCACAGTCCGCTGGCCAGGTACGATTCGGACAGATATCTGGCTAAGACCTTCGAGCGTGCTCTCCACTTTACGCAGCCGCACATCATCGTTTTCCTGGGCGATCTGCTGGACGAGGGCAACATAGCCACCGCCCAGGAGTACAAGCAGTATGTGCAGCGCTTCAGGCGCATCTATCAGAACAAGAAATATAGAAAGGTAAGATGAGCCAAATCGTAGCCTATTAACACCTAACAGTTCCGCATGATCTCGGCGTACTTCCAGCGCGTCCATGTGCCCGGCGACAACGATATTGGCGGCGAGAACGGCGACTACATATCCAACTCGAACCAGAGGCGCTTCGAGAACGAATTCATGAGTGAGGACCTCTTCGACTATGACAATCGCTTGCGCTTCTTCAAGATCAATCGCATGCTGCTGGACTTTAACAATCCGGATAGAGATCACAATCAGGATCGCCTGAGGATTGGCGTCTCGCATGCCCCGCTGCTCATCGGTGGCGGACCCTTGCTGAGGGCCATCATCAGCGACTTGGATCCACATATCATTTTCTCGGGCCACTGGCACGAATCGAGAATCTTTATTTATCCCTCCACCAAGGTGATCAACTTCTATGAGAACGCCGTGCGGCACTTTGATCTGAAGGCTCTGAAGGAGGAGGAGCACAGCTATCTGGAGATTATGGTGCCCACCTCATCGTATCGCATGGGAAAGTCCAAGATTGGCATGGGCTATGCAGTGTTGGGTGAGTCCAAGACAGGGTTATATCATTTTAAAGTCAGATTCTAGCTACATCTTTATAGAAAACTACAACCTGAGCTACACGGTTTTGTGGCAGCCGAATCGCTTCATCCTGCTCTTCACCTACGTCTTTTGGGGCCTCTTTGTGGTCTGCGGCGCCGTCGTATTCAAAATGATGACCCGCTGCCCCTTCCGCGTGGCCAAACGTCAGACGCTCTACAATCGCGTCTCGACCATACCTCAATTTTAGACTGGAGACTCTACTCCTCACGACAATAAGCCCAAGATTCTCAAGATTTGCTCGGATATATCACACACCCAAGGAGATTGAAATGGTATTTATAGCCAACTAGCGTATATAGCGTATGTATTAAATTAGCTAATTTTTTAGTAGCCTTTGATAATGTATTATAAAAATTACCTAGACCAAAAATGCTGATTTTATGTGTTTAGATTTGATAATAAATGTAACCCAAGTCCTCCAGTTAAACGCTGTTTATATTTCGGGCAACTTTAATATGTATTCTTGACATCTGTATTACTTTTTTAAGGCAAAGATATATGTATTTCTATTTAAAGGCGTTTCAATCAAATATAAACATTTTTTCAAACCAACTTGATTTGATTTTAAGGAAATTTCATTGGATATGCTGAATTTACGTGTTAAATATTGTATAATTACAGAAATATTTTTCAGGGAGCACAGATAAAGAAGAAATTAAGCATCTTGGAAGTGCAGTCTCTGCAATATCTTACCAATAAAACGTAGCTAGTACCGAAAGGTAGTAGTAGTTCCGTAATAAGTAGTATAACCTTCAGAGTTGCTTCCACCCGGCTAAAAATACCGGGTAAACACTGGGAACACACCAGGGCGCATGTGCGAACCGTGCGACGGACTGGCAGCCGCTGGTTTAAATTAGCCCGATGCGGCGTCAGTTGTGTCTCGAATCCCAACGCGGAAGGTTGTGTCCTCAGACAGCAGCACTTGGACGCCGTTAAGTCGTTCGAAAAGATCCCCGGGCTCTGCGTCTGCGGCAGGATAATAAAGCGTGACGCGTGTGCGTAACATAAAAATAACCATAAAGCCGAGCGGAGTGAAATGAAGTGAGGTGAAGTGAAGCGAGAAAAAAGGAAAAGAAAAATAGTATCCGACGAAGGCAAAACGGAATTCCTTCAAAAATCGGCAAATAAACAAAAGCAAAAGAAGCGAACACACACCGGTTTTGTGCAAAAAACAAAAAAAAAAGGAAAAGGGCAAAAAATTGCGAAGAAGGAAGAACGAAGTGAAATCAAAAGAATTCTTCGGCCCGAAATGGAGCTGAACGGAAGACGATTGTTGAGCTGCGGCCTGGGATTCTTCTGCCTGATCTCTTGCTGTTACGGTGAGTTAAATCGGATGACTGACTCATCTCTCAGTATTGTATAACTCGTCCATTATCTCCTCTCTTCAGCTGCCCCCCTATCTTTCGAGGATGTGAGCATCACAAAGGGGCCCCAATCTTCGGTTACCATCAAGGAACAGAGTTCTCTGCAACTGCCCTGCGACTACCAACTGTCGGAGGGGTATCTTCATAAGAATAGCGTGATCCTGCGCTGGCGGAAGGATGGCAAGACACTTCGCCAAGTGGAGCTGGGCCGGATGAGCAGCACCACCAGCGAGCCCCAGCTGGAGACCATGCTGCGCGAGGATTCGCGAGTGTCACTCAACAAGGACAGCGGTTCCCTGCAGTTTAACAGTGTTCTGGCCAGCGATGCCGGCCAGTATCAGTGCCAGTTGGTCATCGAGGGCTCCGTGGCTGCCAGCTCTGACAGCGGAGTCCTGACTGTCATTGAGCAACTAAAGTTTATGCCACAGCCCACGTCCAAGAATCTGGAGCTGGGAACTCTGAGTAAAGTACACTGCAAGGCGCAGGGAACACCGCCTCCTCAAGTCAAATGGACAAGGGTAAGTTTTCGTTAATTTAAGGAATTTAAAAGTATTTAATTTACACTGAATAATGAATAATAATTTATTGTAGTTAAATACCGAAGAATATTTAACAGAAATAGCTGGTGAACATTTATTAGCAATTCTTTAATTAAATTTGTAGTGTAAAATGTAAGACAATTGTGATTTTTTTTAAACAAGATTCCAGTTTCCCAAAATAAATATATTCACTATACTGAAGAACATTTAAATTTCGAAATAATAGTTATAATATTAACCCTATTTTCATTGCAAAACATTGCTTCTAATACTTATAAATATTCTCCGGCTTATTTTTGATAAGGTTTATTCTTATTTTAAGTGAAATATCTCCAATAATTATTGACTTAACATATTTTAGTTTCTTTTCAACAAATTAAGTTCGATTCATGGCACAGTAAAAACTAATAACACCTAAAATATTAATCATTGAAACTCCCTCATCTAACAATAATTCCCCATCTTTTTACAGGAAACCCAACTGCCTCTGCCTGCCAACGTGACCGACCAGAATGGAACTTTGATCTTCAGCCAGGTCAGCAATGACCAGCGTGGACAGTACACCTGTGTTGCCTCGAATAGCCAGGGACAGATCAGTGCCACCGTGTCCATCAATGTGGTGGTGGCGCCCAAGTTCAGTGTGCCGCCAGAGGGACCCATCGAGGTCCAGGAATCAGGTACGGCCGTAATCCATTGCCAGGCCATTGGGGAACCCAAGCCCACCATTCGATGGGACAAGGATCTGACATATTTGAACGAGAATAACACGGATGCGGAGCGCTTCACGCTGATGGAGAATGGAACGCTGGAGATCCGGAACGTGAGGTCGGAGGACGAGGGACGCTATGGCTGCACCATTGGCAGCAGTGCGGGACTGAAGCGAGAGGATGTCCTGCTGGTGGTCAGGTCCAGCAAATCAGCCTCCAATTCGATAGTGACCAGGATAATCATTGTGATCATCTGCCTGGCCTTCCTCTACTTCGTGCTGGTGCTGGGACTGAAGGTGTGGTACCGCTATCGCCGCCACCTGGGCAAGGTCCAGCTGGAGGAGGGTCACGTGCAGTCGCCCACCGACGGGCAGGAGCACGACCATCCGGAGAACGAGCCCTGCCTCACGGAGGCCAACTCCAGCAAGAACCTGAAGAGCAAGCTGCGCGAGAGCACGATCCTGGAGCAGGAGTCGCAGGTGGCCGACGACATTGTGTGAGGAGGAGGAGCAGGAGGAGCCTTAGCTCCTGAGAGAAACTTTCCATGATCTCGTCTCCCTCCGAGTGTTACTCCGTTTTGTTGTTGTGGAGAATCAAAAAGGAACTTGTGAAAAACCCCCCCGGAAAATCTATTTGTATTTATATTTATCTAGTTCATACGTATTTATGCATGTGTGTGTCGCTCTCTGTGTGTATATATAACCCATGTACAGTTATTTTTTAGTAGAATAAATATTTTATGGCTCTCATAGAGCCCAATTTTATAGCGCAATCGTTTCAATCTCCTTTTTTTGCGGGTGCACGGAGTACGGCCTCGTAAAATCCCTCGATGCCACCAACATCGTAAATTCGGTGCCCACTTGGCACGGCCGTAAAGCCCATGGAACCCGGATGAAACGTTCAGCAACAGCTTTTTATGCGCTTTTTATGACGAGAGCAGAGCGGGCGGCTCGAATGACGACAGCGGAGCAGCACGGAGAGTTTCTAAGAAAAAACCCAACCCCTCTGATGGAAAGTCGTAAAATAGTTGCTCGACATTCACTCAGGGGTGATAATTCTGCTAAATGAAAGAAAGAAAATTATTTAGATTCCTTAACAAGCCCTATATCTATAGGAGATCATTAGGTAGGTAAGGGATGTTACCATATGGCTTGGGTTGCCGAGAATATGATCATTTAGGGAGGGATAGTTGGTCTTTAGGGAAAGATATAAATTGTTTCTATTAATTATGTTCTGTTCGAAGTGTCAGCTTAGTGGATATTATTTTTAAATTAAGTAAAAACCTATTTAAACGATTTTATGCAGTGAGAAAGTGAATCTCTGAGATCCTATAAAAAATAAAGATTATTGATCAACATCAATAGCCACGCAAATCTCGCCATGTCCGTCTGATGTCCGTCCGTTGAGCGTTTTTAGTCCGTCCGTTGTTGTCCGTATTTTATCTCAGTTTTAGAACTATCTAAATGAAACTGCTCGCAGTTATTTTCTCTATTTGTTGTAATATTAATGTTTTACAACCTCTATTTCTTAGTTTTTATAATATTTACTATGTTACACTCAAACTCAGTTTACTCTAATGCCTGATGGAACACACAGCTTCTATTCGATTGGATTATTCCTTAAAACCTTTGGTTTTATCAGCTAAATATGACAAATAATAATAAGAATAATATAAGAATAATAGTAATCAAATACATAAATTCCGCCATTAAATTTCGTTGCCAAAACAACATCTTATTTACAAAATTGACCTGATAAGGAAATGGCAATGACCGAACACTATTAAAATGTCAATATTTCTTGTACTTTTGATGATTTCATTGCACTTTGCTGTCATGTTGAACGCTCCGCACAAGGATCCAATTGCTCCTCAGCAGGGGAATCACCCTTTTATGTCATCATAAGTCATCTGCGCTGTGCCCTGGCCATCATCAAGTGAATTCCCCGCAATTGCCGACGACAATTCCCCACCAATTGCCAGCGTCTGCACTTAATCGCTTCATTTCCATTTCCATTTCCATTTCCATATTCATGCCTGCTGCTGCTCTCTCTCTCAGGGCTTCAATCGCAATTGCCTCTCGGTTATTTTCGCTGCCTATGCGTTTTATGCATATTTTATGGTTTTTTATAGCGCTCGAATAAACAGCACACATCAAAGGCACAGTATCCAGAGGCAACTACACATGCGCAGGTTACTCCGGGGCATCGGGCACCGGGCACCAGAGATAAAAAAGTAAGCGGCAAGTGCAATTAAACGACCACCCCTGCCTGCATTTCCACCATGGAATCGTAGCGAATGGCATGGTACCCGTATCCTAAGGCCCCACCTCCCACCACACTATATATATATACCTACCTTTGATCTGCGGCGGCGACGACGACATCGACATGCATTAAAAACTTGTTGTTGGGGCCCGGGTTGGGGCCCTTCCTCCTCTTCGATTTTTTCGCCTTATTTGTTTACAGCAAGTGCGCGCTCGGTGCCTCGGCCGCCCAAAAAATATACACCTTCAAACGCGCTGTATTTTATGTTTATTTTGTTTAGTCTACGCAAAGGCCGCGTTACTAAAATTTATTTTAATGCCTTCAAATGTTTGATGTTTGCTGGCGGAGAGGATTCGGCTTTGGATACCGACCCGGATCGTGATTCTCGCACGGAATTCGTTGCAACTCTGGGGATGTGCTCCATAAAATTATACGATTGCGAGGCGTTGAGTTACGGTAAGCAGTTCGAAAATAATAACTTAAACATTTATGGATCGGTTCCTAATGGATAACAGGGGAAGATGAAAAGATTTCCAGCCAGGAATTCTTTGAAATATCCATAAGAAATATGTTTTACAAAGGAGTTTTGCTTAAAGAAGTTGTTTGTTGATATTTGTAAGGAGTATACAGCCTTTAAAATATTTTAAGGGGTTTTCCTTGGTCTTAAGGTATCTGTAATCTTTAAAAGATTTTTTAAAATTAAGTTTGTTAGTTGTAAATATTTAATTTGTTTAAAAATCCATTTTATATGATAAAGATCTCCTCGATTGCCTATCTTTCTCCAAGCTAATTTAGATGTAAAATCCCAAGCGTGCAAAGAAAGATATCCTTTGACTTATACATCCAATTAACATAATACCCTTTCAACATCCCTCTTTAGAGTACAAAAACTTTTGTGCAGAATTATTAACACACCATTGGCAGCTTTGGTTGCTTCGATCGTTCGACACCCCAAAAAATAAAACCGAAACCTAAAAACGAAACAACAGAAATAATAAAACATAAGCCCAACATTCAGGCAGGGCATGGCATAAATCTCCAACTTTATGACATCAATAACTGTCGTTCGTCCAAAGTCGGAAAGTGGGAAATGGAAAAGCGCACTGTGCCGAGGGCCCAACTTTGGATGGTCGCTCGTCTATGGTCTCTGGGCTCTCTGCCTCTGGTCCCTTTTCCCTGCTGGGCCTGGCCAACATTTGATAACCGCACACCACACACACACACACGCATTGCCACGCAGATATAATCACAAAGGGCTGTTAATCAGGGGCGGGGCAAGGGGGAGAATTTGGGAGGGCACCGCCACCCCACCAGAACATCCACAGCCACATCCACATCCACCCGGATATATAGTTTATACAAATGGCAACGGCATTTTACGACTGTTGGGTGTCAGTCAACGCCGGCAGAAGGATCTGCTGCAATTGTTTTTGTGGCTCTTGGGCTGCTTTTCCATTGTGCGGGGTTGAAAGGCCTCGTAAAAAAAACAAGCGGAAAACTATAAAATAGAAAACACACACACACACACACAGAAGGGGCACACGCTCATAATCGGCACAGTAGTCGCAGTCTGTCTTAGATGCACCGAAAGAATAGAAACAATAAAGAATAAATAATATAAACAAATTAATGAACAATAATTATATTCTGATCTAATTAGCTAAAAAAATTGCTGAATTTAAGACTGCTTGAACAAATATAAATTTAAAGTAACAATAAGCATGAATAAATAATTATTTTATACACTTGAATTCTAATTTTTCAAATTAAAAGTAATTTCCCATATACAATTTGTGTGATATTAATAAATTACATTTAACTTAGGCTGTTTAAATTAATAAATAAATTATTCAACTATAAATAATTTCAGCAATATTTATTATTATTATATTTATCTAAATAAATATTTACTTATTTTTAAAAGTTTTATATGGCTTTGTCTTTAAATTATCCATAGTTTTCTTATTAAATACCTATTTATTGTAATTAAAATCCGAAATATTTTATATTGCAATCTACACACATATTTTTTTTTACATATATTTTTTGGAAGTGTAAATAATTAGAAGCCTCTTGCAGTTTCTCCAAGCGCGTTTCTGCTCGTAAAACAGCAAGCCACCAATGGATTTTCCTGCAGCTACTGCTCCCCCTTTCTTCCGCTCGACCAAGCCATTTTAGCCGATTCTTTGGTTTGGTCATTAAGACGCATTATTGTTTGGATTTAAAACCGAGGGGGGAGTCAACGCAGGATGATGAGGAGGCAGCTGGCGCGGTTAGTGACGACTCTGGAAATTTGATTACCGAAAGCTGATAGCTTCATTTGGGAATCTGCCTGCAGGATTTGAGTAATTAAAACTAAGAAGATATTCAGATTCAGACAAAGAAAGTTATGTTTATAAGTAGCCAGATAAGGTAATAACCATTGGCGAATAAATAAATAAATAAATAAATAAAGAAAGTATTTCATAAGTCGCGTGAAGTTTAGCAAATATATTCATAATTATAATAAATCTATTCCAATTGTAATAAAGAAAGTAATTAAATAATTTATTTAATTTTTCAGATCGTAAATTATTATATACTCAAAGAACTAAGAACTTCCAAAAGAAATTAGTGTAGGTAATTCTTAAACTCAAAGAACCCTCCAAGAAAATTAGTCAAGTTAATTGTTAAACTCCAAGGTACCCATATCAATCTCTCCCAATTTCCCATTTAAATTAATTTTTCAAACTTTACGCGCCCAGCAAGCGCTGCCTTTAGCACGGCAACACTGTCGAAAATACAGGGAATCCTCTGAATACTGGTCACAGGGTTAGGAAATCTCACAGAAAGAGAGCAAACTGAACCCAGTATTTTTCCCAAGAGAGCCCTCTCAGGAAGCCGGTTCCCACCAACAACTTCAAACAGCCGGCAGGGCGCTCAGTAATAAACAGACTTCGAACGCGTGCAGTTCGGTTCGATTCGATTAGATACTCCGCTCCTTACCGATCCGATCCGTTCGGTTCTGTTTTGTTTGCCGAGTTTTCGCTGTGTGAGACGCGAGACTCCTTGCCCCCGACTCCGACTCCGACTCCGCGAAAGAATCACCCACCGAAAGCCGGTTACGGGATGCAGCGCGACGGCCAAGGATGCAGCTGATGCGGCGGCCGTTTCGAGGCTGGCTCTTGTATCTTTGGGATACAAATTAAGTTGATTTGTTGCGCTCGCGTTCTCCTTTGGGTAATTGAACCCTGCTCCGGTCCGCTCCGCTCCGCTCCGGTATCTCTGCCGTCTTCGAGCATTGCATTGCATTTTGTGTATCTAGATACCTTTGTCGGTATCCGTCAGATATCGTACTCCGCCTCCGCCACCGCCGCTTGTCGCTTGTCAATCTGCTCGCTGATAAAGTGGAAACCCGGGACAACCACGAAACACAAGCGGACACCAGGAGAGATACTATTCCTCCACAGAAAAAAGAAATAACAACAATCAGCCGTGGAGTTTGTTCGGTGATAAATGCATTTCATGCGTTCCCAACTATGTAAATAGCAATTTAATTTGAGTGTCCACAGTAAATATCAAAAAACCGCCCCGGACTCCAGTAACCACCATTACCACACATCCCCAATCCCAATCTCCAGCCCCTGGAAAAGGGCAGTCGTGGTTGTCGCAGTCGTCATCGTCGTCTGGCATCCAAATATTGAATATTTACAAATGCGTTGAGTGCATTTTCGAGTGGCCGGCACTTTCAGCGTGTGTGTTGTGTGTGCGGAGAGTGAGTATTCATCGGATTGTCAGCCATAAAGCCCGTAAAACTCCGATCCGACTATATAACAGCCGATTCGCGTGTGTGTTTTCGAGTGTTGCTTCGTTTTTATCACTTGCTAATTGAGAATTGAGAACTGAGAAGTGGGTATACATACGTTTGTATCTATCAAGTGCGAGGATAAAACTTCAAAATATAGATATGGCGGCAGTGCGCATCCTGGCGCTGGCTTTGATGACGGGTAAGTGGGATTAGGGTTCTTTTTTCAATATTTTTTCCCCGTTTGGGGTGTCTAAATTGTGGCCTTTACTTGAGGGGGATTTTTTTCTGACGGCAAATAACTGAATCTTATTTCGCTTTGCCTTCATTTGTTTGTTTTGATGTTTGCAATTAGATCGCAAGTGGAGCGACTTCAAAGGAAGCTCATTCCATTCCTTCCTCAATGAGACCACCCATTATGTGGACTCTATTAACCCCAGGGATCTCTAGCTACTAGCTCCTATTACCTTATTCTGTAAGGGCTGGAAAGAAACACACTGGCGGGCCTTTGTTTCTCTCTTTCTTTGGCAATTGAATTTGGAAGGCAAGCGGCGTGCAAAATGACTCAATTAAAAGTCAGCCAGGAGCCACCGAGCTGGCAGAACTAATTTCGAATAGAAGAAGCCAGCCAGCGGGAGAGGAAGCCGCTCGGAAAATTATGAGACTCCTCCGGTGGCAAGGAGAGGCCCAAGTTCAAAATGAAGTCGTTGGGCAAACGTCCTAACTAATGCTTAACGAAAAGAAAGGCAAATAATGTCAGGAACACATACAGAGCGGAACATTGGGAAGATTTGAAGAGCAAAGAAGCCATTTTGGTTATAAAAAATATTCTATTAACCACATATTTTATTATACCTAAGTTATATAACAATTTGTATGAAATAAACAACACTTAACTCTTATTTAAATCGTGGAAAATACTTTTCCCCCCCTATTTCTCCCAGTGTCAAGGCCTACACACTTGGCATAAGTAGGGACTTGGCAGTTTAAGGATCAGGACAACCACTTGAAGTGAGACAGGCGACGCCGAAAATTTCAGCTAATCAAATATAGTTTACGGCAAGGCTTACAAGAGAGGGATCTGGTCCCCTGGGAGGGGGTATAGGTATCAGGATCAGACTCTTATGCAAGCCGAGGTCCTTGGCAACGCATGTGTGTGTGTGTGTGTAGAGACAGAAGAGAGCTGAAAACTGCTGACTGTTAAGTAGCACAAAGGCAAACAGCCGCAAACAAAAGCCAGCAGCCGGCAGACACAGAAAATGAGGGGGAATCGCATATTTCAGAATCTGTGCAACGCTACAGAGGTCCATTATTTGTACGGCAAATAATGCGGCTGGCTGGCTGGAAGGCTGGCAGGCTGACTGGCAGTGTGTGTGTGCTCCGAGAGCGAGTCCTTTTGTATGGCAGTCATAATTTGTTATTCAAGCATGCAAAATGCTGCATGCAACATGCCAGGCCAAAAGCAAGAGCCGAGGCAGAAGCAGAGAGGCAAAGGCAAAAAGCAAAAGCATCCCACATCCCACATTAAGGGCAGCTGCTCTGTTGTGGCAAACTACAAAACTCCCCCTTTTTTGCCCAGCAACCTCTCGTCCTGCGTCCTGTGTCTGCGTCCTTCGGCAACCTTAAAGACCTCAAGTCGAAAGTTCACTCGAGAGCTCTCCGGCTAGGTATTTGGTTAGCAGGCATAGAAAATACAGGCAAAAGTCTCTAATTCCGAGTGGCATTTCGAGGGGGGGAGGTTGGAGGAGAATGGGAGTTATATTAAAGAAATGTTTAACTTTTAGAAACTAAATAAGCCAGAGAAATAGAGTAATAATACTTCATTCAACTGATATCAAGGCAGACCTTTTTTTAGGATTTTCTTACAAGAAAAATCTCTTCGAATAAAACCCCAAATAAACCCCCAACAGACCATGAATAAAGAATGAATAAAGAATTAACCTCCCCCTGAATGATTAGCCTTGCTGTAACCTTTAAATCAAATTCCAACTTCATCAAAGCATCCTCTAGCTCGGTGGCTTCTTTCACCCCAAGGAGAAAACCCTAGATCAAACATTTGACGGGTAATTGTCAGACACATTTCCACTTTTCATTCACAGCCTGTCTGGCTGTTGACTTGCAGTTTTCCGGCCAGGTTTTCCCAGACAAATGCCGCACATTCCAGAGTGACAGTTCAGTTTAGTTGGTTGGAGCTGGGAGTTGCTCTCTCTCTCTACAAAATCAAATCAAAACGCCACCCATGGGGCAAGTTCAAGTGGCTGCCACAGTGGGTTGCCTGATTATTACAACAATATTTCGCATTCATTGTGCTTAATCGACAAATGTTGCCGCACAATTTGTGGCACTCGGCATCTCCAGCCGTATCTGAATCTCGAGATGCTGATGAGGAGCTGGTAGGAGGAGGCCTCAGCAGTTGGTCCACTCGCCTCGAACTCGACGAACTACGACGGGTATTACTTGCCTGCTGCTGCTGCTGACTTGCTGATTTCGGTTATTCGAGCCAAACAAACGAACTAATTATCACACACACGCAGGCCAAAAGGAATAATGCACTGAAAAAAATTAGGAATATTTAAATAATAAAAAAAATATATATTTTATAAGGTCTCATAGAAGGAATACCACAAAAAAGACATTAATTTAGATAAAAATGGTTTAGAAGGAAAAGAAAATAATCACAATTCTGTACAAAAGTAATAACCTTTACCCGTTTCAGTTTCTTTACTTAAAAACTCTCTAAGAACTAAGATTTTTCCGTAAAAGTTGAGAGTATTAAGGTCTCACAGACAAATTAAGACAATAATGGTATAAACGAACAAGAAAAAAATGATAGTTTACTACATAAAAAATGTCTTATACATGTTTCGCTTTTTTTACTTAAAAATCCTCTAAGAACTAAGATTTTTCACTACAAGTTGGGAATTTTAAGGTCTCACAGAGGAATAACCCCAAAACACCTTAATCTTAGAAAACTCCTGAATTGTAAGAGCTATTAGTTAGGATCAGTTTATAACCAGACTGCATTTTTCAAGATTAATTCCTTTTAAATTGAAGAAATTTATTTATTTACTTTACCCAATCCCCTTTTGCCTCAGTGTACATTTACAGACAGATCAAGATGGGCAGTTGCGACTGGGACTGCCCGCTGCTCCGTGGCTCTGTCGCTGATGTTTGCAGCATCAACACTTTTTCTGTTTGCTGCTGCTTCTCCTCCTGGCCCTGGCTCTGGCTCCGGCTCCAGCCCGGGTTCCTCCCCTTCATTTTTTCGAGCTCCCCCCCTCACGCATTTTCGTGCCCACATCAGCGCAATCAACGCGGCAGACGCGGCGAACTGGAGAGCGGGACGCATATTTCTTTAATCGACGCCCAGTAACTGACTTTGTGCCCGGCAAACTCCTTTCCTTTCCGTTCCGGCCCCCGGCCGCTGGAACTCGTTTTCCGCACGGCAAATTAAATCGATTCAGCGGGGAATACGAGGGGAACAATGGAGGAGCTGTCCGGAGGAGGCGAAGGTTCAGGCCTGGGCAACTGCCTTTTGGGTTGGCTTTGGCTTTGAGTCGAGTCTCTCTGCCTGCCGTGTATCATAACACGTCGCTGGGGCTATGTGACTCGAATGGCATATGAGAAGGCCGGGGAACTCCCTTCCTCGAAATGGCTTTAATGATGTTGTTGGTGGTGGTGGTGGTGTTCTGCCCGGGCCCGCTTATTGATTCCAGAGGAGGTTCAAGTCGGGTTCCCTGGGTCCTGGTCCCCACAATCTGAGGTGTTGTCTCAAATTGCTCCAATTAGTGGCCAAATATAATGGTGGCCGTTTTGTAGTTCCTCTTGTTCGTGCTGCTGTTCGTTCCCCGCAACTCATATAATCAAAAATAATTGCTTTTGAATTGCTTTTAGTTTCGGGCTGCGACTGCGACTGTGACTGCTATTGCGGCTGCGGTTCGCCAATAATCCCGTGTACATCCCATTCACTTGACTCGTCCATGGGCGCCACTTGTGGTTTTTGTTTAACGCTTTTAATAGGATAAACTCTTTCGAGTCCTGCCAGCTCATTAAGTAATCGTCATTAAAATGCAAATACTTTTTATGCCGCACCTGGCCATAGAATTGAATTATCTCTGTTCCGTGAATTGCATTTGCGGCTGTTGATTTAATATAATAACCGAAATGCATTCAACAACAAACAAAAGCGCAAAAAATAATTTTAAAAAAATGGTTGCATAAAAACATATTTTCTCTCTGAATACATGGGTTATTTTTTCTGTTTTTTCTTTGGGCTTTTAATTATGTTGGCACTGCAAGAGAGCTGTGGATACTTTTTTGTTTATTTTATTTTCCACATACACATATTGTAATTTTGTTTGAGAACACGCAACTTCTGTCCGCCAGGATGAGGATGTTTTCAGCACCAAGGCTGGGGAATACTCTATGAGAGCTCACTTTTAATGCCTTTAATAAATATTTACAACATGTTTTAGTCATGTTTAGGTTGTAGAACCCTTAAGTTAACATACTTACTTAAGAACAAGTTTATAGGAGAGATTTTATAGTAATTTGAGCGTTTTTTGTAAGGGAATCATTCTCTTCGCCTTGCAGCTGGTTTTCCCCGTTTTAAGCCCTTTTTTTGCACTTTTTACCCTTTGCAAAGTGCTTAACAAAATTACATTTGCGTTAAACACTGTAATTTAAGCAGCTTAAGCGAATTTAATTTGTTTTAACCACTTTAATTAAACGAAATTACGCTTAATGCACTTTTTAGTTAATTATACGAATAGGGCTTTGCGTTTGGCTTATAATTGTGATGAGCTTAGGCTGGCCAGAATCTACCATTTTAAAGCCTGTAACTTTAGCCTGTAATTGCTTGAATTACTTTAACACTTTGTACATATTCCTGCTCTGCTTTCCAGCTTCTGTTTTGGCCAGTTCATCGCGATTCCGGCGATTACCCCAGAGCCAGTCGGTGGTGGAGAATGAATCCGCTGACTTTGAGTGCGAAGCCACGGATCCATCCAGCGAGCTGCACTACGAGTGGTTGCATAATGGTAAGGCATTACTTTATACTCCGCGGATTTGGCATTAAGTATTCATCGTCATCGTGTTATTGCCAAACCATTCCAGGTCATCGGATCGCGTACGACAAGCGTGTCTATCAAATGGGCTCCAATTTGCATATCGAGGCAGTGCAGCGGCCGGAGGATGTTGGCGACTATGTCTGCATCGCGACAAGTTTGGCCAGCGGCGCCAGGGAGGCGTCTCCGCCAGCCAAATTGAGCGTGATATGTGAGTAGTTATATCCGTCTATCTATACCAATCCCCTCCACTATACTTGCATGTAACCATGCTCCTGCCATCTCGATGGCCGCCATAAATGGTCGCAATGAGCAAATTGACTGATGGTTAAGGGCGGCCGCAAATCTCTGACTTTGCTTGGGAGAAATTAACAAAGCTAAATTGGATTGCATGCCCCGGCGAATGCACTTCGAAAAAAGGGGGTTTGGATAGGGAAAATATATTGAAAATCACAGATTGTAAAGAAATACATTTAGCAAATGTGTTTGAAAATATTATTAAAGGAAAGAAGCAGGGATCAATTTCGTATTTTTCGATTCTAAATGTACTCCTATTTAAAAAATAATTATTCGATTACGTGAGAGAAGTACATATCTCCTTTAATGGCTCTCTTTGACCGAAAATATATCACTTATACCTTTCTAAGTATGTAGTTTTATTATTTTCGAATTTTTATTTCTTTATGAATTCCTATTTTGAAAACAATTACATAAGTAAGTAATAAGTACTGATTTAGTATCACCTTTTGTAA
Source organism: Drosophila rufa (assembly GCA_018153105.1). NCBI lineage: Eukaryota > Metazoa > Arthropoda > Insecta > Diptera > Drosophilidae > Drosophila > Drosophila rufa. The sequence goes on from JAECXS010000002.1 coordinate 9,657,529, forward strand.
TTCTTTTTAAACCAGAAAACTATGAATATATATTGACTATACCTTTAATAATATTTAATAATTAATTAAAATTAACTTTAAGTCCTTAGTTAGCTTCATAAAGTATGCTAAATATTATTTAAAATCGCTTGCTGATTTAAATATTAAATATTCAAAAGCTCAAACATTGCCAACTAGCAACTCTCTTTATTTTCTCTGCGTGTAATAGCTACACATAGGGCAAATTCATTTGATTAATGCTGCATTTAATGGCATTCCTTCCTACCCCCTGCTCCCAGCCCCTCCAACCCCCTCACCTCTTTGTGGATCTGGGCAAACCACAAGACAACAGAGAAGGTAAAGAGGCATAAAAACGCAACCGAAGCGGACGAAACACAGCACAACAAACCGATGAAAGATAAAAACCGAAAGTTTTGATGTACATACGTCAGGTTCTTCTGTGCCGTGCCCCTCCCCCTTAACCCACACCACTGCCTAGTCCCAGTGCCCCCCTCTCAGTGCGCCCCTGGCCGAAGGGCCACAGGAAGTGCAGTGCAATGCACAGTGCTTAGTCTCAGGCAGCGGAGCGTAAAGAAGAAGAGTCAATCACTGAGGAAAAAATTGTAATAAATAATATTAATAATAATAATAATAAAATATTATATAATAAAATTAAAATTATAAAACATTAACAAATAATAATATAATAAAATACAGAAATCTAAAAATGTAAATAAATATATAAACAAAAACAATAATAATATAATTTTTCATGTTTTGATTTTTTTCAAAACATTTTATTAAAATGTCAATGAAATAATGAAATAAAAATAAAAAATGTAACAAGTAGGAATATGCACAAGAAAATATTGCTAGGAACATCTTGAGAAGCATCCATAGCTTTTGCCAAGAATTGACACAGGCCTAGCATCAACATCAACGGACAAGCCAACGGACGGACAGACGGACATTGCTAAATGGACTCACCTAGTGATGTAAATCAAAAGTAGGGGTTCTAGTTATAACATCATTGAACCTCATGGGTACCGGGAATACAAAAAAATAACATATATAAAAACCCAATAAAATAAAACAATTTTTCCTCAGTGCATTTGGGTGATTCCCTTCAAGTAGCAAGTGCAGTTGCAGTTCTTGGCCTCGTGTTGAGGCAGCGGCGTCACGTGATTGATGTTCATTTAGTTGCATTTGCCTTTAGGCAGAAAAATGCATAAATTTAACAAACAGCTCCCCGATCTGGCCTCCGACTCCTCCTTCCCGCACCCCTTTCGTGTAAACAAAACGCGCGTTTTTATGCACAATCTGGAGTGCATGTGTTTGGGAGCAGATACTATCTGTATCTGGTCCCGGGATCCGCATCTGTAGCTGGGCTGTCAGCACGGCCACGGCAGCCGGACTGTGATCAAAGACACCCAACACAGGGGCCTCTTCCTTCGTCCGCTATTTATATGCACCAGCCTCATCTCAAGTGCTTTTAGCTAATTAATTAACTAATTAATTTGTAGTTTCGGGAGTTGATTTTAATTGCTGCCGCCGCTGTTGGTGCTGCCGCTTTTCCCCAAAGCAGCTGCTTTAGGGCATGGGAAGAGGGGGATTGGGGATGTGTCTTGGCGCCAGCTGAAGCTAAGTGGGTTATGTGATTACAGCCCCAAATCCCCTGCTGGCCAGCTCTCACATCAATCTCATAATTTTTGAACAGCGCCAGACGAAAACTATTAAAATATGCAAGGAGCTGGAGAGAGATGGTGTCGTTGCTCCTATGTGCAAGTTTTTTTTAAGATTTTATTCCGGCTACTGCATTGTCTTAGCCTGGCTTTTCTTGTCTCCATTTTCCTTGGAAATAAGTGTTCAATTAAGCGCAAAGAAAAGTGACATTTTCACTTGGTACATTTAACAAATTTGCGATGGAGAATGGATGGCGGAAAAGCTGTGGAAAAGGGGGAAAGTCAAGTAGAAACTTTGATTCTCTTTAAAGGGTTTAGGAAGTTGAATTTAATTATCGCAATAGTAAATAAATGACTGTTAACTGTGGGCAGGAATTTAGATATAAAATGTATCAAATAATTCTCCTTTTCATAAATTATTCAATACATACATCATGAATAATTACAAAAGGTTTTTAAATCCTTTTAAAGTGTGCCTAAAAGTAGGCAATAACATATTTTGCAGATGCATATTTTTAAATAAATTTTAAAATCATACAGAGAATTCATAGAGATTTTTCCCAATAAAATAAAGTTAAAATAAATATAAAGAAATAAGTGAATCTTAACACCTAAATCCAATGGAAGTAAAGTGAATTAAACAACAAAAACTATTTAGGAGCAAGCAAATATTGACAAAATTAGAAGAATTAAAAGGAAAAAGTATAAATAAGGAGGTGTACCGCATTAGAGGGAATTAAACACAAATAATCCTGGTAAATGCAAGCAATCCCTGTGACAAAGTTCAGCAATCCCATTCGCTTGGCTCATAAAAACCGGGGAAGACAACGCGCTGACAGTGCCGGGAAACTAACCGATGACTACAAAGAATTAAGCAGACAGTGGAGGAATTAAACAGACGGCGAGAGAGCTGGCAGGACCCAGAATCAAGTCAGGGCCAAAAAGAATATGGCAAAGCAAAGAAAGAACGGGACGCGCAGTCAGACTAGAGCCAGACGACGACTGAGTCCTGGCTGAAGGACGACGACGAGAAGTCGGGGGACATTCCAAACATTTGCTCGACGAAAAGGGGTTGTTGGACTCTCAGTCGGAGGACTCTGCAGCCGGGAATATCAGCTGAGCGAGAGAGAAATGTGTTTCTGGGGGGGAAATGAAATGCAACATTAACACGAAACATAAACATAAAATGAGAAATGGCAGCAGCAGCAACAATGGCAACGGGGCCCCGGCAAAGTCATAAAAACCAAACAAAATGCAAAGACACAACACAACACCGAGCATTCGGGGGGTTTCGCTGTCGAAGGGGTTTCCAGGACGAAAACCACCCCCAAATCGGCGAGCACCCCCATCGCACACATATATAGACTCGTGCTGTTGGCTGTATCTGTGTTCTAGACACAAGTTCAAGTTGACTGCAGTTGGCAAGTTGGGTTTTTATTTTACGGATTCGTCCGGATTCCTTCGGGGGTGGAACGGCGGGGGGGAACCGGATAATTTTCATTTTGTGAATGCCGGAAAAACGCATAAAATTTTACGAGCCGAGCTCGGAGAACATTAAAGGGGACGACGACAGACAGAGAGACTGAAAAACAGAAAAACAGACACAAGCTTTGGGAAGCAGAAACCATAGCTAACTTTTTGGCGCGCTAGCCTGTAACCTCTCTTTGTCCCTTTTTAGGAACAGAGAAAAAAATATTAGATAAATTGGATAAACAAAATTATAGTTAAGGGTTAAGTAACAGTTTAAAAACTTATTTATTAAAAATTAAACTTAATATTTAAACAGAATGTGTTCCAGAGTTCTTGTAGCGTCGCTTTTGTAGTGTTAGTGTGACCAAGCGTCGTTTTTGTTTGAATATCTCCAAAAAAACAGTGTTGCCAGATGGCAAAGTTAGATCGCCACAGACAGATTTTAAAAAAGAAAAAAACTGATCCAGTTATATTTTGAGTTCTAAGCAAGAATTTGCGAAAATAAGTAAGATTTTGAATACATAAACTCAAAACTGATTTCTTTTCATATCCTAAATAGACATAAATTAAGCTGAATTATATCACAATATCTTTAAAAAGGATCATGTTTCTCCACGTGCATCGCTTTCAGCCTTCTCTCTTTCTAACCTGCAGGACTTTCTTTATTTTCCTTTTTTGGCATTTATTTTACTTTTGGCTTTCCTCTGTTGTTACACGAGTTGATCATTAGCAACTTTTTGGGGAAGGCATTAGAGGGCAGCAGTGGCAGCCGCAGCAACAGGAACGTAGTTCGAGGAACCCTCTGGCCAAAAAGGGGACTTCTGTCCTTGTAACCGGGCAAAGGTCGCACAGAAGCAAACAGAAGTCCCCCTGGCAGAAGCAGCCACTGTCAATAGAAATCGAGGAGAAACCAGAAAAGCCGAGGCAGACAGTGTGCGATAATCGAATGTTTAACGTTTTAATTTGAAAAGCGTTTGGGGGACAACGTTTGCGCTGAGACAGCAGCGACGGGCCAACTTTAATTAAAGATCCAGCGATAACGCACTGGAGAAGAGCTCTCAGAGCTTACACATTCCTACGGTCAGTGGTGGCCATAAATTTTCCATAAATGGCCAGCCCCCCACTGAAAATGGAATCTGGAAACCCGAACCAAAATCAGTTGATGAAAACTTCTCATCGATTTGTGGGAGCTGGAAAATAGTTCATTTTCCGAGTGATTATCTTGAAACAATTTTGATTTGCAAACTCTCCTCTCGCCCTGCCTGGCCAGGAACTGCAACTGCAACTGCGCCAATTTGTGAAATGGGTCAATAACTTGTAAGCCGCTTTGTGCAACCAATTCAAGTGAAATGGAGTGGAGTGGCGGTTGAGGTTGAGAAGTGGAGTGGCCTGGAGGGGCTGCGTAAGTCCATTAACGTTCACAATTACTGCCGGCCACTTCAGAAAGTCAGGCAGCGAGGTGGCCACTTCTAGGGGCTCGGTGGAAAGTGGAAGAGTGGCTTTATGACAGCGATGAAAACACTACCACTCGACGACTGCCCCGGTCCCCGGTCACATAATCTATTTTCGATTATCAATTAATTATATTTTCATAAAAGTCAGCGATAAACAGAGCAAACTGCAGCAATGCAGCCCCTAAAAAATGTGATATCTTATCGGGGTTCTGAGGAGTTGACGAAATAAGACGCAGTCGGCACACTTATTTCTCCTTTGGATCGGGATTTTACGAGCTCTGCTCCCCTCGCTTGACTGTCAATTCCGATATCTATAATTCCCGGCCGCCTTTCGACATTTACTTCCACTTTGTTTACCCAAGGCGTCTCTATTTTTTTATGGGTTCCAACTCACACTCCGCCGTCATTCGGCATTCCAGCAATTGTTTACAGCGATTGTGGTTTATGCTCCCTCTCAGCTCCCTCTAGTCAGCGAAAAGTTTTTAACAAATTTATTTTGTTTTGGAGCCCCGTTCCCTGCGTTTTATTTTCCACGCTGAACGTGTGAATGATGACTTCGTGGGCTCTCTCTCCTCCTTTTGAAACTCCCACATCCCTGGGTGTTTATATATATGTATATATATAGGGAATAGTGCATAGTGTATACTATATAGCTGTAGGTGTCAAAAGATCTGCTGCCTCTGACGCTGCATACATCAGCCTAATGAGCGGCTCGTTAATTAGCGAGACGCGGCATTCGGCTCGTAATTTGAGTTACAGTTAGTTTTCCTACCTGGAAAGGTGGCGAAAAAAACGGGTTGTTCATGTTGGTTTGTAGTTCGAAAGAGAGAGGAAAAGATAAAGATTTACGAGCATCACCAGTAGCACGAAGAACACACCCAGCTTTCCCGGGAAAGATTTTATCTAAAAGAGATACTATCTTTTCCAGCGGAAGCTAATAAAAGTTGGTACATGGATATGAGGCATATATCTCAAGACTTATTACTGTAATTATCTTTAAAAAGACAAAATAATGAGAATATATTATATTATATGCATATATAATATTTTCATCACAAATACTTCTTAAAAATGTTCTTAAATTCGTATGATAAATATTTGTAATATTAAAAGATATTTCAGATTATGTTCATGAGATACTTTTATACATATAACTTTCTGAACCTTAAAGCTAAAGATAGGAATAGAAAGATGAAAATAGAAAAACATTGTTTCACTCCACCTACCTCCCCAATATCCCCAAAGGAATTAACACCTCCATGATATACTTTCCGTACTGTTTACCCAAACAGGGAACCCATTTTACGATCAATGCTGTTCACAGGCATTTACACACCTCTGTTTCTGACTTGCCGGCTACTCAGGTGTTTGCCCCTTGAGATACACACGGATCCCCGACTCCAGCTGCAAATCCCTCAGATGTTTGGCCATCCATTAGATACTCTCGTTCGCAGGCTGTCTAAGTGCCAATTAGTTCACTCTACTGTCATTTTAGTCGTAACATATACCCAAAGTTTGCGCCACAATCCAACGAACAGAACGTCCAAGTCGTGGATAGAGTCGGAGACGGAGTCAGAGTTGGACGTGCCCCAAGCAAATACAAACATGCGACTGCGAACACAAATACGCTTCAAACTTTTGACACTTCCTCGACGGCAACGACGACGGCGACGAAGACGAAGGCACAGTCCCTGTTTATTGAGTTGTTGCTGTCGCTGTCGCTCTGCCACCAAATAAGTGTCTACAAATATTTAGAGGCATTTTTTGTTCACTGACTCCGGGCAGAAGTAAACAGGCCCAACGATGGAGGAACGCTGCTGCCCAAACAAGATTTATGTGCATATGTAAATTTCTCTAACGCGGCCAGCAAACCGCAGCCAGACCTGGCAAACATTCAGATAGGCAAAAGCTGAGGAAAAATATCCATAAAACATACATCAGCATCTCCAGCCGCCGCCTTTGAGGAGGAGATAAAAAATGTTTTATGAAAATTATAAGAGACAGAGGAAGGAGATATTTATACCATATACAATTTAAATAATTTATAGTCAAGTTCAAATTAGAACTTTAAGGAAGAAACATCGCCGGGCGATTGACAATTATCACTCCTAGATACAAAAGTATCTCATTCACATCGCCACAATGGGGCTTTGCAGATGCACGATTGCAGCCAGAAGATATGATGGAAGGCCCAGGGCAAAAAAATCATTATACTGGAAAAAGAGTTAAATGAAAAGATGGGAAAATAAACAGGGAATATTTATTGAAACTTATTTAGAGTTTTAAATATTAAAAAAAAAAAAAAAACTAAATATTTCGTTTTTCTGTATTATAAAAACAGAAACTCATATAAAATGGTGATAAAAAATTAATTCAAATAGGATCTTATGTTTCTTACTAGTTTTTCTTTATTATAAAACAGGAAACTCATATAAAATAGTGATAGAAAATGAATTAAAATAGGATAAAATGTTTTTAACTCAATTAAATTATTAAAATCTACATTTTTCAAGAATTTAATGTTAATATCCATGCTTCTCTGTCATATTTCCCGCTCGAAATTGTTACATTTTCCCCGTGTGCATCAATTGTGTATGCTAGCGTGTCTGCAACATGACCGGCCACGCCCCTTGCGCCTCCGACTGCCACTAAAACATAAATTAAACCCTATGCCAAAGCATAAAGCACACAGAACGTATAGCATAGAGCACAGCGAGCAGCAGCACACATTCTTCTCTGGCATTGCAGTCTTCTTCTATATTCCATTTTTTCTTACCTGTTTTCCGTGCGCATTTCTTTTCCGCCACAAAACTCTTTTCTCATGCAGCAATTGTTGGCAAGTACCGTTCCATTCCGTTCCGTCTGGCCAAGAGGAGGAGCATTTACATATGGGGAAAACGGGGGGAAAAGGCGGAAAGGCGGCGGAGATGCATATGGGAAAGGGTCTCTGCGCCCTGGCCTGACTGACAGTTCAATTTATGCTTCCTCGGCACCTTAAATGGGCTGCCAGGCTTCGGCGATAAAGACAAAGATTGCAGCGTCGTGTTCGGCGCTGAACTGACGATAAAATGCACTTAATGCCCCGCGAAATACTTTGCTCAGAAAAATAAGAAATAACCGAGGGCTCCGAGGAAAGCAGAAAATCCAAAGAGAAACGAGCGAAGCGAATTCGCGCAGCTAAGAAAACGCATTAAGGCTAAATGTATCTTCCGGATATATTATGCATATTTATGGAATGCCAGCCTATACGGTTTCACCCAGGCAGATCGATAACTTCTTGAGGTAGTTGTGAGTGGTTCCGCCAAGTGGAAGTGGAACTCTTGGAGCCGCCCTCTCTCGCTGGCTTTGCCAAGCATTAATTCAATTAGTTTATAGCCCCCACACTCTGGTCTTGGTTTCGATCGAGAGCGACTGGCTTTATTATTGCACAGGGAAAAAAATTTGAAGATCTAAAGCTTAATTAATATTATTTAAAATTGTAAAGATCTCAATTGATGGGCACACTATCTAACAAAAGAACAATACAATCACTAAGTTGCCGAACGGTCATACATTTGCTTTGCAATATGCAAGCTCTTTTCTGCTGGCGCACAAAGTTGAAAGCGTAAAAATCTTTAAAAAGATAAATCAATTTATTGTCAAATGAATACAGAACTTATATATTAATTAGGGGTTTTTTAGACATTAACAACATACGTCCCCCATACGTCCCCCATTATGTATTTTGCAATATTTACTCATTTTTAAAAGTGCATCTTTATTAATCCTTCGCCTTATCCCCCTTCCAGATCTCGACTCGGCCAACGTGCAGCTGCTGGGCAGCAATCGTAACGAGCTGCTGCTCAAGTGCCACGTGGAGGGCGCCTCTGGGGATCAGGAGCCGCTCCAGATCGAATGGTATCGCAACAGTGCCAAGCTGAGCAGCTGGATGAACGTCCAGCTGGACCAGCACCGCCTGGTTGTCCGCCAGCCCACGGCCTCGGATGATGGCCTGTACCGTTGCACGGCCTCCAATGCGGCGGGACGGGTGATGAGCAAGCAGGGCTACGTCTACCAATCGAATCTGAAGTGCCTGCCCAGGCTGCCGAGGAGAAAGAACCAGAAGCTGCTGGAGTCCTGGAACAAGCAGACTTTCCTGTGTCGCGGCAAGCGGGGAGGATCCGGTGGCCTAGAGTCTTTGCCCGCCGCACCCGAAGATCTGAGGATTGTCCAGGGACCCACTGCCCAAGTAATCATCAAGGAGGGCGACCCAGCGGCCCTGACCTGTCTCTATGAACTTCCCGCCGAGCTGCAGAATCAGCGAATCCAACTCCGCTGGCGCAAGGATGGCAAACTCCTAAGGCAAGTGGAGCTCGGCGGCTCGGTGCCCATACCGGGACACTCCTCCGACTCTGGCAAGGATGCCCTGCTCAGGGAAGATGCCCGCCTGGTGCTGCACAAGCAGAACGGCACCCTGAGCTTCGCCAGCATCATTGCCAGCGATGCCGGCCAGTATCAGTGCCAGTTGCAACTGGAGGGTCATGCCCCTATCAACTCATCACCCGGCATCCTGGAGGTCATCGAGCAGCTGAAGTTTGTGCCGCAGCCCACGTCCAAGAATCTGGAGATGTATGCCGAAGTGGCCAAGGTGCACTGCAAGGCCCAGGGCACACCGCCGCCACAGGTGCAATGGCTGAGGGTGAGTGCTTGTTTGCTAGGAGAGAGATTTAAGATTATTTAATGAAAGAAAAATAGGAAATTATCTACCTTTTCTACTAAAATCCGTTAAATAACTCAACAACTTTTAAAGTCCTTTACCAAAGTTCTCGTAAATGATTTACAATAAAGATATAGCCCAAGTTGAATCAACAAAAACCCAAAGCTTAATGCCTACATCCATTCAATCCGTGCCAAGAACCAATAGAAGTCCAACCAAAAACTGATTGAATCTCGTTTATTCCGGCATCGTCGGCGTCGTGAAGGTGGTGCTTGGGTACTTCATTTTGACAGCTGTCCAATGCTGGAATGCTGGTCCTTCCTGCACTCCCTTGGCCAGGGGTATGATGGCCACATGTCACATGACAAATTGAAAAACGCGAAACGCGCCGCTGGGCAAAGTTTTCCTTCCACAAAACAAACCGTTTCATATGCAAAACTCTATTGAGTCTAAGCACCCTTCTCTGGGCCCCTTCCAGGTTGACCAGTTACCAGTTACCAGTTCCCAGTTGTCCATTGAGCGTTTTGTGATGCCAGATGCTGGCCCTGGCCAACCAATTTCGGCAACTGTTTGTCTATTTGGACCGGGCCAAAAGAGATGGGGGCCCAAAACCTTTCAAAAGAAGTTTTTCATTTTGCCGAAAAACAAACCCGGCTCAAACCTGTTCAAAGTGTGTGCGTGTGTTGTGTTGCCCTTTTTTTCGTCGATGTATTGCTGAATTTTTGATGAAAACGCATGGAACACGTTGGCAAATTGGTTGGCAATGGTCACATGTCTATCTCTATTTCCACCCCACACTGGGAGAACATTTCTTAGAGATTTATAACTTGATATCAGTGATGAAAAGTTTCTTAATTTAAAGAATGCCTAAAAACCCGCCCGGTATTAAAAAAATATATATCTCTAGAGTTTTTATTTTAATAATTAAGCCGTCTAAAAGTCCTTATCATAATAAAGAACATACGAGCATGAAGCTACATACTCCGACTCACATAGTTTTAATATCCATTTGGAAAGCAGGGATCTTTTTCTTGCACAGACCCCTATTAAAACATTTTTGGTCCTTCGAGCCGGATATCAAAATGGATATCCTCACTCCATCTGATAGATTGGATAATGTTTTTATCACAAACCGAGATGGATTCCTCAACCAGCTTCTTTGGAACATAGTATATCTTACCATTGCATACTTTAAGGCGCCTTAAAAATTAATTTAAAATCTTTAAAAAATTATTTAGAGCCAAAAAATGTTCCTTTACTTTAAAATATAACCAAAGAACTCCCAATTTATTTCCGTGCAGGATGGCGTGAATACCTCGCTGCCCGATCGAGTGGAAGTGGATGCCAATGGAACGCTTATCTTCAGGAATGTAAACTCCGAGCACAAGGGTAACTACACGTGCCTGGCCAGCAACACCCAGGGTCAGATCAATGCCACCGTGGCCATAAATGTAGTGATCACCCCGAAATTCAGTGTGCCGCCGGTGGGTCCCATAGAGACCTCGGAGCTGGGCACCGTGGTGATGCACTGCCAGGCAATTGGTGATCCCAAGCCAACCATACAGTGGGACAAGGATCTCAAGTATCTGAGCGAGAACAACACGGATAGGGAGAGGTTCCGGTTCCTGGAGAATGGAACCCTGGAGATTCGCAACGTCCAGGTGGAGGACGAGGGCAGCTATGGCTGCACCATTGGCAATAGTGCGGGCCTCAAGCGAGAGGATGTCCAGTTGGTGGTGAAGACCAGCGGCGATGGATTCGCTCCCGAGGAAACCGGCGGCGATGGCTTCCTGGTCACGCGAGCCGTTCTAATCACCATGACGGTAGCTCTGGCCTACATTGTCCTTGTGGTGGGTTTAATGCTGTGGTGCCGATATCGTCGCCAGGCAAGGAAGGCGCGCCTGAACGAGCTGAGCACCAAGGAGGCTGGCGGAGATAAGCCGGAGCCTTCTGCTAATGGCAAGGGCTCCGAGCAGGAGCCGTGCCTCTCCAAGCAGCGCAACGGCCACAGCAAGTCGCGGTCCAAGTCCAGCGGAGATGCCCAGAAATCCGATGACACCGCCTGCAGCCAGCAGTCGCGGGCCTCCAAGAAATCCTCCCACATCTACGAACAGCTGGCTCTGCCACGCTCCGGCCTCAGCGAGCTCATCCAGATCGGACGCGGCGAGTTCGGGGACGTGTTCGTGGGCAAGCTAAAGGCCACCCTGGTGACCGGCGCCTCACCCACCGACAAGGATGCGGACACGGAGAAGCAGCACAGCAACAGCGAGAACGGCAGCGGGGGCAGCGGCAGCGGCAGCACCACCCTCAGCACTTTGAACGAGAAGCGGCGGTCCAAGACCTCCATGGACGACATCGAGGAGATCAAGGAGGAGGAGCCGGAGCAGCAGGACCAGACCGGCCTCGACCAGCTGGTCCTGGTGAAGGCCCTCAACAAGGTGAAGGACGAGCAGGCCTGCCAGGAGTTCCGGCGACAGCTGGACCTGCTGCGCGGCATCTCGCACAAGGGAGTGGTGCGCCTCTTTGGCCTCTGTCGCGAGAAGGACCCACACTACATGGTGCTGGAGTACACCGACTGGGGCGATCTCAAGCAGTTCCTGCTGGCCACCGCCGGTAAGGTCAACACGGCCACCGCTGGATCCTCGTCGCCGCCGCCACTGACCACCAGCCAGGTGCTGGCCGTAGCCTATCAGATTGCCCGCGGCATGGATGCCATCTATCGAGCAAGGTTTACACACAGGTAGGTGTCCTCAAATCCTTTCTATCCTCCTCCCTTTCATTAATTTTATTTTTTTTCTTAACTTAAAATATTTGTTTATTATTCCCCACAGGGATCTGGCCACTCGCAACTGTGTAATCTCGAGCGAATTCATCGTCAAGGTCTCCTATCCGGCTCTGTGCAAGGACAAGTACAGCCGCGAGTACCACAAGCATCGCAACACGCTGCTCCCCATTCGCTGGCTGGCGCCCGAATGCATCCAGGAGGACGAGTACACCACCAAGAGCGACATCTTTGCCTACGGCGTGGTGGTGTGGGAGCTCCTCAATCAGGCCACCAAGCTGCCGCACGAGGAGCTCACCAACGAGCAGGTGGTGCAGCGTTCCCAGGCCGGGACTCTGGAGTGGACAGTGGCCGATGCCACGCCCGATAGTCTAAGGGAGATTTTGGTGAGCATACTTAGTAAAGTTACAAGAATTAATTATAAATATTGTAGGCACATAGTGGGAACATCATATTACAGAGATGAACTTAATAGTCTTATATAATGTAACCGTAGTGTGAAGAGTTTATTATTAAGCTCCATACTCAGACACGCGAAAAGTGTTCCTAAGCATTGAGCCAAAACGAGAGGTCAATACTCACCGTCTTGCTCTATCGTACTGCTTAGAAACACTTTTCGTGTGTCTGAGTACGGAGCTTTAAAATAACTATCAGATTATCGATAGTAAATCGATATAAGAATAATCGAGGATCTGCGATCTGTACGTTTTCGGCGAACATATTTTGTATTTCTGTGCGGAATGAAGAAGTAAAATATAAAGAGCCTATAATATTATATTATATAACTGATAAGCCGCCAGAAAGTAGGCGATACTTTTTACGCACTAACTTAGCGTACTCTTTTCTTATATTTTCATTATTTAAAATAATCTATGAAACTAAATTTCGTTAAATACAAAGAGACTAATTTACCTTATCAATCCTACCTCGTTTCAGCTCTCCTGCTGGGTCTCGAACCCCAAGGAACGGCCCTCGTTCAGCCAACTGGGGGCGGCCCTAAGCAAGGCCATGCAGAATGCCGAGAAGTGAGGCCCAGGACTGATGGAGCAAATGCCAAAAAGTAATTCGTAGTATTGTCTTCAAATCTGACCGAGCATTTTCTTTGCCACCCCCAAAACCTAGTCTTAAGTTTCGACGGATGTCCAACATGCGTACTTAATGGAACACGGATCGATATATAATATATGGATGGCTACATTTTAACAGTAACTGTACAAACACACACGATATATATATTCGAATAATATTTGCGTGGTGCTGCATACATCAAGAGTATGCAGCTAAAATGTATATAAAAACTGCCACAAATTTGCATTTAAAACCAGTTGAAGCATTTCTAGGATTAAAACATTTTAACCTTCATCATTCAGCATTTTATAATCCACTTCTAAGCTAAATTAGTAAGTAAAAACATCACAACGAGCGATTTCGAGGTTGGCCAGAACCTTGAAAAACTAAGCCAAATTTTAAGTTACACACACACACATTTTATTATATGCCTAGTTATATTATATATTTATATCTACATAGAACTATATATATGTGCATAAGCCGAAACAGATTCATGACTAGCCATTTAAGCTTCGATGCATGTTTACAAAACATTTAAATAAACACGAATAAAAATAAATTTAACCAAAAATGCAAAGTCAAAGACTCAGCTTTATTTCCAAGGGAAAAAACATCTCGTTTTGGTTTTTTTTTCCTGGGTTACTAGTCGTATTTTTTACACAGGCATTTCATTTGGCATGCCAAATTTGTTGAGGGTCCTTTGGGCCTTTGCCGTGCTAAGCAGCGGACTTGGCTCATTCACACTTCACTTGATTTGAAAAATGAGCGCCTATTGAATGTCGGATTGAGCCGCCCTGCCTGCCTGCTTGCCTCCTCAGCTTTTGCCCAAAACGATTGACAAACAAACATGGCAATAAACCGTAAAGTTGCCTTGGCTTATTGGGGCTTAAAGTTGCCCCTAGACTCCTCCGTTCTCCGGAAGTTCCAGTTCCCAGCGCCTACGTAGCCAAAAAGTTTCCTCGTGCGAAAAGTTTTTGGCCAGGATTCCGAGATCCCAGAGCCGAGCCGAGCTATGTATATTTGCATTTGAATCAGCAGCAAAAAACAACACCGTTACACAATGAGTTGCCATTTTCCTAGGCCAGCGGATAGCCTGCTTAGCTTTTCCTGGCACGTACAAATATATCTGCCTGTCATGAATATCAAATGCCTCCGAAAAAAGGTTGATTGAACAGTTGGTAGCCGGAAGTGCGGCAGGAAAAAAATAAAAGGAAGTGTATAAAGGGTAAGTCGGAGAGGAATGTGTGGAGTGTGCGGAGTGCGGAATGCCCTCTAAAAGGGGTTTCTGGGATTTTTAAAGCCTAAACATTTTTTATTAGGTATCAAAATATATATCGATGAAGCATACATCGATAATACAAATATGTGCTATCAGCAACAATCGATATTGTTTCCAACTTGTTTATTAATATAACGCAAAATTGTTACCTGGAACAATCAAAATGGTATCAGTATTAATTATCGATGCTAAACAAATATATTATCTGTAACTATCGATACTGTACACATTTTAATATCGATAATAAGCAATTAGTATTGTCATCAGTATTCTTCTAAATCGATACTGTATACATTTTGTATCGATAACAAATAGATTTGCTATCTGTAACAATCGTTATTGCAATAATTTTAATTATCGATTCTGCCATATTTTTAATAATTTAACGAAAGTATTTTAAAATATCATATAGATATTATTTTCGACCTTAAAATTTAATGTTTTAAGTGGATATAAATCGCTAAATTAGTCGAAAACTCCCATCATACCACTTCCACTCTTTAAATTCGTTACTTTGACAACTGATAAAAACATTAAGCCCTGACAAAACCCCCATATGTTTCGCCCTTGCAGTGATGTAACTCACATCGAAAGCTCGACTGCATTTGCAATTGGTAAATCTGCCTAGAATAAAATATCCGGCAAACACGGCGTATGCGCAATGTTTGCAATGCCATGTAATGGAACGACAGCTGTGCAGCGGCAAACAAATAGCAACAAAAGCCTAAGCTTCGTTCGGCACAGGAGAAAAACATAAAAATGCCATTTCATATGGCTTTCAATTTATTAATATTTTATACGGGCGGCCATGGCAGAAAGGGAATAAATAGAGAGAGAGAAAATACATGAAAAGTCGGGGGCAAAATTGCAAAATGGCTTTGGCAATTCAGGCGTAAAATGTGCATTACTCATACGCCGCATAGGCAGAGGCTGTGCGGGGTGGTAGGTATGATGACCTACACCACCATATATTGTTGTGTTGCCTTTTACCTGGGCGCGCGCATAAATTGCACATAACATTACGCATACGCACCGATGGCCAGGTCTGACACAAATAAATTACGCATTAAATTTTCGGCAACTGCTTTGCTGTTTGCCGTTTTGCCGTTTTCTCTATTCCCTTTTCAGGCCCTCCGGCAATGCCATCAAGTGACTCGAAAGCCAGCAGATTGATGGTGCATCCGTTGCGAAGTTGCCTCATTATGAAGTCCCCGAAAAACATATTTTCGCATTCATCACAAAGGGCAAAAGTTTTCGCGACCCCGTCGACTGCTGGCTTCCTGGCATCCTGGCCCATAATTGAGGCACATCGCAGACTCGTTTATAACGCAGCCCGAGCTCCATCACCCCGGCAATCATATGGCTGCTGCGTGCGATGCAGAATTTTATGGGTTCTCTCTGCTTTTTATGGCATTTTCATTTGCGAAATTTCTGCACAATTAGTGAGAGCGAAAAACTTTGAATTGTGTTTTTGGGGCATGTCGAATGTGAGACAACTTAAAAGGGGGAAGCCAACAATTACGAGGCCCACCAACGCTGCCTTCTATTTGATTAATTCAAGCAAAACGAGGAGCAGTAACTTTAATTGGGCTTAACTTGCAAATTAGTATTTCCAAGTATTCTGCTTGTAAAAATAGTTCCTCGATATTAAATTCTTG
This sequence comes from Drosophila rufa, assembly GCA_018153105.1. Lineage (NCBI taxonomy): Eukaryota > Metazoa > Arthropoda > Insecta > Diptera > Drosophilidae > Drosophila > Drosophila rufa. Next base: position 9,673,600 of record JAECXS010000002.1, read on the forward strand.
GTTATATTTCTTTGAAATAAAGCAGAAACTCCTTTTTATGATATCACTAAGTCTTCATATAATTCCCCACCTCGAATCATATTCCTGCGTACTTGACCCCGCCAGAGTTGAGGGAAAAGGTCAATCGGATGTGGCAAAACTAATTAGGGATTAACGAGGGTAAGCCATCCTGCCACTTCCATCCGAGAGTGATTTGCTCGTGTCAATCTCCAAGAGATGGGATCCCTTAAAGTTGGCCCAACACTTTGCGTTATTTTGACAAACAGCAGCAGCGAGACAAAGACGCGCACACGGAACTCCCACCCATCCACCCACAAGCACCTGAAAAGGGGTGTCTGAAAGGGGTGGAACATGCATTAAACAAACAGCTGAGCCTTTTGTGTTGACTCATTAACGCACAAGCCAAGGCAAGAGGGGGGAGACTCCAAGGGAGAGAGAGAGCCAGCGAAACGACAGAAATAAAACATCAGGACGAAGCCACCCGCATCCCTCTGGATCCTTCGCTTCAAGTGAAATAAATACCCCGAAGTCATAAAAAGCAAGCAGCAACAAAAACAATGTAAGGGACGATTAGAGATGGCAGGGATGAGCGATATCCTTTAATACGATAATTTATTGTATTTAAATTTGTATAATTATATTAATTTATTATATTTTAAACCCATAATTACAATTTCCACGCCTCTAAAGAACTCTAAAAATAGTTTTGAAGAATATACAATGAAAATTATAATTATAATCAAAAAAAAATAGGATATTAATTAAAAATTTAAATCATGGTTTGATTTTTGCCGATTTTAAATCAATTAACATCGATGCTTTTCCACCTCTAAAGAAAGAAAGAAAGATACCTTAATAAAAACAAAAACCTTACTTAAAATCAAATTGAACGAAGGAAGTATCAGCGTATTTTTAGATTATCAGCCTATAGTCTCTATAAATTATGTTTCCAAAAGAAAAAACCCATCAAGGATGCGAAAGAAATCGCTATCAATTTGAAATTCATCGCAAAAAAGTGGAAAAGATTGCAATAAAATATTAAATTGAGTTCATTCGAATTTAAATCCAGGGCTATTTGTGGATCTTTTCATTTTAAGTTAAAATCTCACACAATACGTATACACCTTAAAATTCAAATATATCGCTTTTAGATAAATAAATTTTGTGGTTTCCAAGAAGAGTTTCTCAATATACACCGTAAGAATTTATTTTAAAGAGAGTCCCAACGATAAACTTTCATCCCTAGGCCACCAAAGTGCCTCCCCATGGGTGCTTGCTGCTGGCCACGTCTGGCGGGCGACACGACACTCGACTTGGCTTGAATGCCATGGGACACTGGGACCAGGAGCCAGGCGGTAGCCGGGAGCCCCAGTTGGAGTCAGGGACGGATCCGTTGTCGGGGAGCTGGCTTGTTGTGTGGAGTAACAATTTTCATTTTCAACGCCCAGTGTGTAGGGCGCAAAAAACGCATAAAATTTTACGAGCGCAGCTAAGCAAGAGGGTAACCGACGGAATCCCGGGATCCGGGAATCAGGGAAAGCCCAGCGAACAGAGCATAGATGAAGGGCGAACCTGTGTCCTGGTTGGGTTACGACTCCCTCGGCAAAAGTTTAGCTTTCGTGTTGGCCATAAAATGCCTGACAGGGCTTAGGAATGCAGTTGATTTGAACGGGAATGGAATGGAGTTTTGGCGGAGAGTCTTACGCCTCAATGGAGACGGCGGCGGCGGTGGTTCATCGGCAGTCCATTGGGGGGACTTTGCGGCTGATGCTCGGCGAAAAGGGTTGGCAGGAGCAGGAGTTGGCCCGTGTTCAGGTGATGTGCCCTGCCTCATCGTTTATTGAGTCGCTTTGCGTTAAGTTTGTGAATCTCCTTTTTATGGCAATAACGGTTAGGCGGCATTAGCTCCTCCTTCGGCATTTTCTGCGACTTTAGCCCTGACTCCTTCTCCTTCTCCTCCTCCTCTCGCTTCTCTTATTATCCCTGAACGAGATTGCAGCATTTTGTGAGAATTAGCGCTAAATGAGCCAGTTTACTGGACTGAGACGCACTGCCAGATGGAGACGATAGAGCGGGCATAGGAGCACGAGCAACAAGGAACAATAACGAAGACAAACTTTTCTTTTCCACGGGGCATTTAAGTTCGCATTTAAGTTCAACGAGGATTGGGTGTAGGGGCCACCGTCGCCACACACACACACACCCACTCGCATAAAACAGGTAATGGGACGTTGGGTAACTGCAAACTGTGAAATGGAAAATCTTTGGGGATTCGGGATGGGGCAAATTAAGTCCCTACAAATTCTTCAGAAATATATTTCTTTTGAAAGCTCGGAAGACAGCCAAGGTCAAATAGGATAATATACAGGGGACCCTTGGTTGAGGGAGCAATAAATAACAATGAGTAAGTCAACGGAAAATAACTTTTAAGCTGATAAATCTGTAAAAAATTAAATTGGATATCTTTTAGGGATTTTGAAGCACAGTAGCAACTATCGATATGAATCGCATTCAATTTAAAACACAGTACCATCTATCGATATGCAAGTCGATCGTTCAGTGTATCGATATGAGTCTATCGAAGGCCATAAAGCTTAGCTTGCTGACAAAAACACAAACAAGTTAAAAAATACTGAAAAAATGCTAATTTACAAGTTACAATTTGGAAATTTCAGAAGAATGATCCTTAAAATCTTAAGAAATTCGAATTCTCTTGAAGAGGTGTCCGTAAGTATGCTAGGACTAATTTAAACATGTATTATAATTGCTTAAATCAGATTCATATTAAGCTTAACATATTTTTAGAAACTGTATTGAGTGATTTAAAGGATTTCATGAGTAAATATGAACTAAACAAGTTCCTTATATAATTATTGGTTTACTTACTGAGAAAATCACCAAATTCCAAAAATATAAATGATTATTAATGATCTCTTGACGAAACTCTGTTTAAGTTAAATAAACTTCTTTATATTTAGGAAATATTGTTTACTCATCTTATTAAATTCCTTATTTCCAAAATTATATTTACGATCCCTTGTTGAAAACTTCTTTCTATTTAAGAAACAGGGCTTACTTATCTTATTAAATAATGAACTTGACCCGTAATTGCTATAGCAAATACACTTTTATAAGAAATCCCTTAAATATATCCTTAGTGCCTTATTCAAATTGTTTGATTAGCCGCAAATCCTTTCTTACAGTCTGACGCCCCCACATGTTTGGCTCCAGCATTTAACCGGGCTCATGGCCCTTAGTCCTGAGCAAATATTCGCCAAGAGGGAGAGAGTGGAAAACTTTAACTACACACAGAAGCCAGACAGAGGGACGGAAAGTCGGAGAAAGTCTAGCACAAGGGCAAACAAAAGTAACTGAAAAATTTAGCGCTATGTCAACACATTTCCAGGCGCACTCACAGGCATCCTTCGTCGAAAGAGCAGCCATTCCGACAAAAGGACAATGCATCACAAGTGTCCAACCGAAAAAAAAGAAGAGTGAGCTCACATGTGAGCTCAAAGAAATGCCAAGTGCTTGTACTGCTCAATGGGCCAAGGGGAGATTTTAATAAGTAGCCTTAGCTCCCCTCCGACTTCCTTCCGAGGAAACTTTCCATGTAAGCTTGCCCCGTCCGCATACAAATTATTTTGGCCAAAAACTTTTTAGCCCAACTGGAAACCGAAAACTGAAAAGTATTTTAAAAACTTTCGACGGCGCCCACTCCATTAGGCGGCGATTGTCTCTCTGTGCAAAGCTAAGCAAGCTGCTGGATAAATTAAGGCGCAACCAGGACCACAAATCATTGAATTGAACCGCAGTGCGACAGGATCTTCGGGGATGCCAACGCCAGGATAAGGAGGTGACGCCCGCGGGCTCAGCTGCTCTCTTCCTGCCACATCCGCCATCGATTGGCCCCTCAAGGCGACACATGTGGCAGGCCTCCCCCAATCCTCCATGTCCCCTATTCCCCATATCCCTTATTTATCCACCATTTCCTTCCCTCCCCGCATATTATCTTTGCCATATTTTTGGTAATACAATTTCTCGAAATTCTCCGCTTTCTGCGGCTGCTGCTGCTGCTGGTGCTGGTGCTCGTCCTGAATTTTAATTTTTTTGTCGAGTAGGAGCCAAAGGGTTGACACAACCCGCACGAACTTTGCTGCTCGGAAAAAGTTGTGTCGCTTAGCAAATTTTATCAATAATAAAAATGCGGTGCCTCGCTCTCCGGGATTGAATTTTCCCCCAGAATTTCCACAAAAGTTGTCTTGTCAAGCATTTTTATAGTCTGGTCCCGGCGTCTTCTCGTTTGGCTCCTCGTATTTACTTGGCAATTACTTCGAGTCCGGATTTAATTGAATGCAAAGCAGAAACTGCAACCAAAAACATTTCACTTCTCGAGAGAGCAGACGAAATGAATACGTTACACTGCGGCAAAAAATATAACATATATAAAGGTTATATAATATTAAATAATAAATAAACTTGTGCGAACATTTTCTGGAAATTTGAGTACAATTGAATTATTACTGTGGACGGCAGTCCACGTAGTGACGATGAGCACCGAAACTTTAGACAATAAAGTTTCAACCTTTTCTCTATCTTGCTCACACTCGCCATCACTTAAGCCGGAAGTCATGGGTTTGAGTCCTGGATGGGGCGCTACATAACTAAACTTTCCTCTGCTTTTTTCTTATTTTTATAATTTTGCTTTTTATAACAACCACTCAACTTTATAACATTAAGTTTTTCTAAGTTTTAAACTATATTTTAAAAAATTAATCGATTTCTCGGAGTTTATTGAACTCGGATTGATCGATTTTTATATATATTCATTTTGTTTAATTCCTCGACAATTTGAAACATTTTTGCTTCGATTCCAAGACCTTGGAAAATGTAAAATATAACAAATATAAATTCTGAAATAATTTAAAATACTATTGGTAATTAAAGCTAGCTTGTTTATATTATTTTTAAATTAAAATTCCTAAAGAACGATTAGAAACTAATATTATTAGGATATATCTATAATGTAGCATTTCTAAAATACTCACCAGATATGTTAGAAATTTTTTTTTAAGTGCGTATTCCTGTCGAGACGCTCTTGTGGGCAAGTGGCGCAGCAAACCACAGGGGAAGCAGAGAACCGTAGGAGGAGGAGGTGGAGATGTTGGATATGAAACTGGCAACTGGGATCCGGGGCAGCCTTCACTCAGGCAACGAAAACAGAACGCTGCCTCCGAGATGCCAAACTGAGGAGCCTGTCCAAGGAGCACGGAGCAGGAGCTGGAGCTGGTGCCGGGATTGTGTGTGGCTCCGTGCGTCTGTCTGTCTGCCATTTTCAAGTTGCATAATTTTGTTTTCCTTTCACCAGCGAGCGCGCTCATTTCTCGCGTCCTCCACACTCCGGAGTCCGCATCTTGGCTGCATTCATACTTTTTCACACCCTTTAGGATTATTTCGTGCATGGCATCTGTGCCCGCTGGCAACTCGAGAGGCTGTTTCTTGTGACTCCCAGATCCTGGGGCTCCCAGCTGGAAACTGCCAACCAGGAGCTGCTCCTGTTGCCATTTGCCCTGAATGGGACTCGCTTCTGTTCTCATTTTGCCCATTCACTCGCAGTGTGTGTGCCATGCACCTGCACTTTTTTTTAAAGCAATTTAAATTAACAGCAATGACGATGATGACGACAACGCTGGAGTTGGAGCTGGGAGCTGGAGAAGGAGTCCTGCTGGCATAGAGCTGTGAGTGAATGCGACTCCGTGTGTGTGTTTGTTTATGCCCCACGGCCTCGAGGAGGTGGGATTGCGTTCCCGACATGCAATTGGAATGCAATTTGTTATGGGAAGTTAAGTCTCCACTTGTCAGTTAAGTTTACGCTTGGCTGTTTGCCCGTTGTCGTCGACGTCCTCGTCCTCGTCCTCGTCAGCATGCCTATCCCTGCAGGTTGCCATGCAGTTATGGCTCTGGATCATGGCACTTGGCCTGTGGATCCTGGCTCCCGGGTCCCGGCTCCTGGCTTCCCGCTTTCTCCCTGTCTGCGCCCTGTCCTTGTTGGGCAGTTAAAAAATAATTAAACTCTTTAAATATTTAAATTAATTTGTGCTGTGCTATGCAGTTGTGCACAAAAAAGAAGGAGAATAAACCGAAATTCTCACTTAATTGGCATGGGCAGTCCGGCTGCTGCTGCTGCTGTTCCTGCTGCTGACGGGGCGAATGAGTGATATCCGGAGCTGGATGGAAGGGGCAGACTCGGGGTTTCTCCCCCCAGAAACTTCTCTCTAATAATCTCCAATTGGATTGGTTCACAGAGAGAAAAAATTGAAACTGATTATTTGGTTTATTTATTAATTAGATATACTAAGTTATGAAGCAAATCTTTTAATATTTTCCAAACTTGTTTGGTTGGAAAACTCGAAATATGCTTATATTTACAATACAAATAATAACTATAATCTTAAAATGAATATAAACATTTATTTTGTTCTTTTTTAAATCCCATTTAATAATGGAGAATTTATTTGATTGAGAAAAACCTTTTCTTTATGATTATTAAAAACTTGTAGGGCTTCAAATAACTATAATCAGTTAATTAAAATAAATATTATTTAATTAATAATGTTTCAAAATCTCTAAAAATAAATATCTAAGACTAATGAATGAGTTTCTTAATCAATGAAAATAAGAAATATCTGACTTTTGTTATGTTTTCCTTTTTAATTAGACCTATAACTTTTATTTTAATTTTAAATGTTAAGACTTTTTTTTTTTTTTTTTGAAGATTAATGTTTCAAAAAGGCCTGTTTTTTGATTAAATAATTATTCAAAATGTCAAATAAACATTCAATATGAACTGAATAATCCCAGAATTTAAAATATGAATATACAAACATTAAATAAATATTTTTATCGATCATATTTCTATGTAATTTTTTAGTTGAAATATTTTAAATATATCCTCTTGCATTTAGTAAACTTCTTAGATAATTTTTATTTATAAATATTATCCAAAAACAGTTTTCTCGCTGTGCAGGAACTAGCAAAACAACAGAGCAACTAACAAACTAAGTAAACACCACCAAAAACAATGTCAGGAATCATCATCCAAACGCAGAGCACGCAACTTTTTACTACTGGCGCCAGTTTGGGAGCCCCGCCTCTTGGCTCGAGTTGAGTTGGGACTTTATAGCCGTTTACTTTGACATATCGCAGCTGACTTAACCGAGCAGGACCCGGCCCGGCCAGGCCAAACCATGCTATAGCTAATGGAGCCGAAGTACTCCGAGGAGTCGGAGGAGCGCCTGGAATTATGCTACACATAAGCGGGCTGGCTCGAAATGGACTCGGCGGCAAATCAGACGATTTACATGCAGGCGCAAAATGTTGATTAGAAAATTAATTAAGGTTTTTACGATGGCACCGAAAGGCAGGCTCAGTTCTCGGCTGGAGAACTTTCGCTTCGGCGAATTTACGGCATTTTTATGACGGCCTGCCATGCGAAGGGAGGGGTGTTGGCTCGTAAAAAAAGTGCGTAAAAACTTTGTGTCAGGAGCAGAGCTACTGCTCCGGCCCAGCTCCGGCTCCGGATCCGGGCTGATAAAGCCGGCCTGCTGTCAGGCCATTGAACGTTACTCGAGCTCCTCCTGGAGCGCTCCTTGCCGTAGCTCTTCCTGGGCGCATATGCAGATGAGTTGCCGGGTTGCCAGAGCCATAAAGTTACTCGCAAATTTCGCTCAATAAATAAATTGTGCGCCGAATGTGTGAAGCCTTTCAGCTCCTTGCTTTTTTAGGGCGGCGACGTCAACACGCCCACAATTTATTTGGCGGAGGTGAACGAACTGCACGGCGAGAAATAAGGGAGAAGTTAATTAAAGATAAGAAATTTCCACTTATTATTGTTATTTTAATTTATAAATAATGTCTTTCCTTATTTGCAATCAAATCTCATTAATTATTTCAATATTTTCAGTCTCCTTTCTCTGCGTGGAGCCTTAAGTCCCGAAGCTTGATTGGTGCCTTTAAGGATCTACCCAGTTATATAGATCCCTGCCAGCGCGATACCTCCTCCTCCTTGCGAAGCTTACGAGCAACCCCCGGCTTTGAATGCAGCCAACGACGAGGGGAGGATTGCTCGGTGTTGTGCCGCTGCACAATGGCCGGGAGAACTTGACGAAATCATTACTTCGCCCCGACATTTATTGATGCCATAAACTTGAAGATTTATGCGTTGTGGCAGTCGCACAAAACACCCGAAAAGGCAGGCACCCAACCCCCGGAGAGCACTGCACCCGAAGCGGACCGCACAGAAGCGACGACTCTGGGGAAACCCACCCGGGCGAGGACATTGATACCGCCGTAGTGGTTACCCCTGCCTGACCAGGCACATTGTCCCGGCTACGTGGCCATGTCCAATTTCTCGTATTTTGGCATATTGCAGCACAGTGGGACACGGCGGAGTAACCACCTCTACCTCCACTTCCTCCTCCTTGGTCGCTCCTTATCTAGCCTCCTCCACACACACACACCCACCCAACAGCGTGTTAATTTATTTAAATTGACTACGTGCAAAGTTTGCTTGCGTCTTTGGTTGTACCACGCCCCCTGCCCGCCCAGGAAACCCCGCCCCCCGCTAGAGATTTGTGGGGAGAAAGAGGTTTTTCAAGCGGAGAAAAAAGGAGGAACTGCCTCTCACTGTTTGCACAAATTTCACATTTTACTGCCTGCGCTCCGTCGTCGTTTTTTGTCTTCGAATGCAAACCAATTTGGCAGACAGCGGACATGAATATGTGGCTGAGATTCATGACCTGGGTATGGCAGGCTGTTCCAATGAGCTACGATGGTTAGTACTTTTGCGGGGGTGTAAATTATATATATAATTATATTATATACTGAGGCTCTGGGCGGTTAAATTGATTAAATTAGTAACCACAAACAAGGAACACAAACATATGTACATCCCTGACTAGAATCATAAGTGATTCCGTCCTGAAAATGTCACCATTAGAAGAGACTGTTCTAATAAAAATAATCGTAACTTTTGCGAGGGGAAAAGACTTTGCCACTGCAGGAAATATACATGAAATTTATGGTGACTTCCTTCGAGATTTCCTTGGCAATTTCATTAGGAAAGTCTCTACAGAAAGTTCAAATGACATTGGCGGTGACTTTTCATGTGTTTCATTACAGAGGTCATTGGGGACAATATACAAAATATAGAAACAGGTGTATCCCATATATCCTTTTCTATATTTTGTATATTTAATAAGAAAAAATCTTTACCTCATTTTAACTTTATTTATTTGAACTTTTCGTATATTTTACAGCCAAAAACAAATACATTTTAATAATACTTTGTTCACTGCACTCATTTATGTAATAACGTGTATAATTTATATATTTATACTTTGATAATCGATATTTATGGTTTATATTGCTTTAGGTTTCTTTAACAGGTTGTCAGTTTATTTACCAGTTTAAGATAGACTTTTTAGGTAATTTTTATTACCAATTTATAAATTAAATAGGGTAGTTTATTGTGCCCTCTATTTATAAGTGTTTTATCTAATCCCTGCTATAGTTAACATTAGCTTCTATAGCTAAAGGCTTTATGTTTGCTTGGTTAAATAATTTATTATGATTATAGTATACATGATTTTCTTATATGTAGAGTAGAATTTATAAATAATATTATAGAAATTGTTATCGTTCGAAATGGTTTAGTAATTGTTAATTTGGTTAATGAAATATTTCAAAACAATAATAAACTCCTCTTTTATTAGCTAGAATTAGTCATTTCTTGTATTATTCACTTCACAGCTCCCTAATGCTTGTATGATAAGCCTCACTCTTTGGGCCGAAGGGCATTTGGCAAACGCTCGCGCATAAAAACTCATTTGAATGAGTGCCTGCTCCGGCTTCGACTCCTGCCTGCTGGACGACAACGAAGTGCAGTGGCAGAGACAGCAGTCAAGGGCTCGCCCTGCTCCTGCTCCTGCTGCCACTTCCTGGGTGTGGAGGCGCGTTCAAGTGCGCATTGCCTGCAGGCGGGAATGCACGGGCACAGCTGCTTCAGCTGCTACACCAGCTCCTTCAGCCTGAGCAGCGGACCTGGGCCCCGCCACGATTCGCGTGTCAACAATAAGCGCAATAACTTAAGCTGCATTCAATGTGCGCCAGCCGGGGCTGCAGGTGCATTCATCACATGCTCCGCGAAGGAGCCCGGGCAGCTAATTAACTGGCAAATGGATTTCAGTGGCAAACACTGGCCACTTGTGCTCATCCTGCTCCTTGTAAAACACAATCTCCGACAGTTTGCTACCACATTCGCCCGTTTTACTCGACCTTTTGTGCTCCATCTATCTCTCTCTCAACAGCTTTAACAATTGTCTTTGGGATTTCGAAAGGAATACGCACAGCTTCAACACAAAAAGCAGAACATAATGGGCTTACGAAACTGTATATATCTAAGCATATATGTAGATTAAGTGGTGTATATGGGTGAATCACAAATATTTTGATCTACAACTCGGTCAAAAAACTAAAAGGATTATATACAAATATGAAATGAACTAAATAAGATAAGTACATGCTAAACTAAACAATAAATTTTGAAAGCGCACACACAGTTTGAACGGGTTCAGTTGACTAGATTAAACTGCTGCTGCGGCTGCTCCTCTATTTCAGGGGATTGCTCTTTAGATAGTTGGCCAGCAGGAGCAGGGCAAACGATGTGGTCAGGAACAGGCTGCCGGGTAGAGAACGACGAACGGGTAAATTGGGATCAAGTTCGCGTTGGCCAAAGAGCTCGACATCGGCCTCGTAAGTCTCATAGTTGTTCCAATGCAAGCACCTCTTCACTGCATAATCCCAGCGCCTGTAAAGGAGCTCGCGACCTGTAAGAAAATGTATATATATTATATTTCAAGACAATTTTCCATCTAAAACACTTACGATTCTGCGTAGTCGTCGGCGAGAAGACATCCGTGGGCGGCGAGTACATTTTCAGGGCATACTGAAGGGACACCACCTGCATGGTCACGCCGGCGGCTATCATGACGCCCAGTCCCGCCGGCGAGGTGGTCTGCGGCCGCTCCAGCATGCAGCCAATGATGTCCGCTATGAACTGCACCAGATGCGTGTTCTCGGCGTAGTCGCCGCCAAACGTGAGCACTGGCTGCATGCAGGAGCGGTCCCAGTTGGGCGTGTCCCTCTTGAATGCCTGCAGTACCTCGTAGATCTGGAAGCCGGTCGCCTCGTAGGCAGCCTGTGTGATATTCTCCGCCGTCGTCTGACTGCTCAGGCCCAAGATGATCCCCCTGGCATCGTGCCGCCAGTACGGAGCATACAGGCCATGAAAGGCCGGCACGAGGGTGATCTCCGAGCGCTTGGCCGCCAGCCCGCACTCGGCATTTAGCATGGATGAGGAGCAGGAGGACGAGATCATCGAGTTCTCGCCGATGAAGGTGTTCAGCGATTCCACCACATTGTCGTTAGAATTAATCTCAGTGTTGATGCGCAGCTTCTCGCGCAGCCAGGTAACCGTGGAGCCCGCATTGGAGATGGCGCCCTCGAGCGTGTAGTTGGTGGCCTCCTCGGGGCCCAGCTTGTGCGCTATGCCCGTGATCAGTCCGGTGGCCGAGTCCAGCCTCTCCTTGGCCGTGTTCAGCAGGACGAAGCAGCTGTCGTCCAGCGTACAGACATTCTGGCCCGCCTTCACACAGAGCTGGCCCAGGAGGCAGGCGGGCTGCTCACCCATCATCCCCGCAATGGGAACGCCCAGCAAAGGGCCCTCCAGCACATAGCCAAAGATCTCGGAGTTGGAACGTATTCGTGGCAGTATGTTTATCGGCAGTCGGAAGAACTGGCAGAGCTTCGGGTCCCACTGCTGCGTGGAGAGGTTCATGAGCCCGGTGTAGTGGGCATTGGTGAGGTCCGTGGAGTGCACGCCCGTCTCCACGCCGCCGGTTAGGTTCCACAGCAGCCACGAGTCCAGGGTGCCGAACAGGCACTTATCCTCCTCGATGGCAGTACCCACAACAGGAACGTGATCCAGCAGCCAGCGAATCTTCAGGGCGCTGAAGCAGCTGCTCAGGGGCAAGCCGCTGCGATAGCGCACGTAGTCCACATTGTGCCGGACATTGTGGAGGAGCGTCTTTAGGATGGCGTTGCTGCGGCAATCGGACCAGCCGATGGCATTGTGCAGCGGCTGACCCGTCTGCTTGTTCCACAGCACCGAGGTGCCGCGCTGATTGACGATGCCCACGGCGATGATGTCATGCGGATTGATCTCCAGTATCACCAGGTTCTTGTAGGCAATCTGGGGAGAACGAAAAAAGTAGTGGGTCTGATTAGTTGCCGCCGCGTCGATGATATAACTCCTGCTGCTACGCACCTCGATGCACTCCTGCATATGCTTCCATATCTCCGCTGGGTCGTACTCCAGCCAGCCGGCCTGGTGGACGATCTGGCGCAGCTTCTGCTCGTGGTAGGCCAGCACCTCGGCATTTTTCGTTGAGTAAATCTTTGGAAATAGAAATTGAGTCAGCTGTCCAGCGTGTGTGTGTGCGTGCGTTTTCGGCTTTTGGACTCACCAGAAAGCGGCAATGGGTGCTGCTCACGTACGCGACGCCGATGAGTGCTCCGAACCTTCCATAGCGGCCGTTGATCATCTTTCGCCTGTCCCGGAGGCCGCGGACACGTGCTGTTCGGTGTTAAAGCGGGCGGCGCGAGCGGAGGAAAATGCCCAAGCCGTGTTTTGTTGTTAGTCGCTTTTTTTTTGGAACGCCAGTGGGACCGACTATTCTTACGTTCAAAATTCCACCGTCACCTGGTCACACTCTGTACCGGGCTGCCAGACTGTGACTTGGAGAATTCTTGTGTTTGCTTGCTTTCAGGATTTTCTGTAATTTTATTTATTTTCCCCAAGCAGCAAGCAACAAGCTTCCGTTGAGTTTTTGTTCTAAATTGTTAACGATTCTCCCGATACAAGTCGATAACCAACGATAGACATATCGATATGTCGCGTGAGGAATGGATTTGGGTGCCAGCTCTAGCGCAGAGCGCGGAAAACAAACGGCGAAATCAGAGAGAGCACGCGCAGAACGGAGCAACGGTAAATCGGGCCCAACATAATAAACTTTTAGAATCGCCTGCGAGAGCGAGAGAGAGCAGTCTTTTAAAGAAAGCTACCGCCTATGACAGTTGGAGTCTCGACAGGATAAAACCAAAGCTGACTGCGAAAGGAGGACAAACCAAAATGAGTAGGAGGAGCAGCAACCAGGAGCCGAGTCTTAAATCAGAGAAGATGCAGCGCTACTACGCGGAACGCGAGACCACAGGACCCGAGTTCGGTAAGATGGTTTTCTTCCTTGCCTGCGATTTCGGTACACGGTGGAAAAGGCCTGTGTGCCAGGCGAAGGGCCGCGAATCGCAGAATCAACCCCCAAAGCAGGACGATTGTCCTGGGCCGCGTCTTCTGCGCTTAGGGGTTGCTTGCCGAAGAAACGTAGAAACGCAAAAGGCGAACCCCGAACCCCGAAGCCCGAAGCGAAAACAACACAGATTTTAACGATTTTTCCCACAAATCCTCCTTGCAGACGATCGCCTGATAAAGCTGGTACGCTCTAATCCGGCCATCTACGATGTCAGCCATCCGCACTATCGCCGCAATCCGGTGCGTGTTGACATATGGGATCGAATTGCCACCGAGCTGGGCGCCTCCTGTGAGTATTTCACCATTTCCACGGCGTAGATTTTGGCTGAAACCCACCCTCTCTCTGTCCTTCTTATTCACAGCGCGATTCCTGCAGACCAAATGGAAGAACATACGGTACAACTATCTGCAGGAGATCAAGGCGATTGAGACGGGCCAGGCGAATCCGAATGTACGCAAGAGACGCTTCACCGAGGATCTCTCCTTCCTGCAGAACACGGCCCAAACCTACAACGTGAAGAAGTCCCAGAGCTACGCGACCGCACAGAATGGAAGCAGCGACAATGATAGCAACAGCTTCCTGTACCCGGACCCGGAGCATCTCAAGATCGATGCCTCCGAGGGGTATGACATCATCGAGCTGGACAACAGTGAGGATGGCTCGCACAGCGACGACAACGAAATAGTGCCGGAGCTGCAGCTGGTCATGGAGCCCAAGGCGGAAATGTCTCTGCAGGCGACGCTCAACGGCACCAGCAACAGCAACCACAGTCACGAACACGACCACGTCAGCTCACCGGCCTCCTCGCCCCTGCTCACGCCCATGGTAGTCATGGGCAATGGCTACGACCAGGACCAGCAGCAGCAGCAGCAGGACCAGCAGCACATGAAGAACAGCTCGCTGTCCAACGGAGAGGTGACCATCGAACCGATATACAAGCCGGCGGCTGCCACCAGGCGAACGATACCCAGCGAATTCCTGGTCAATCCGGCGGCCACACGGCGCACGCTACCCAGCGAATTCCTGGCCAATTCGGCCAAGCGCAAGGCCCCTTCGGCGGCACCCAATCCCCCGCTGTCGCCCTTCAGCGATCCCATCGAGCTATATTGCCTTTCGCTGGTGGACACTCTCCGCAGCATGCCGAGGTCGGAGCGGGAGCGGGTCAAGTTCGAGTTCGCCAACATTCTAAAGGATGCCAAGTACAAGGACGAGTCTTAAGCGGGCTGTGGCATGCTCTCTCTCTCCTCTTTCTATGCAATACGTACAATTTTCGATAAACACGGAGACACTCAATTATACAATTATACCCCTCCACCTGTGGACACTATTTTGTATACACCCGAGTTTATGTCTTACTCAATTTACTAGGAATTTGTAATTAACGCTGCGTTCGCGTCTCTAGTTTCTAGGCTAAGCTGTAAGTTAAGTTGTCTTTTTAGTTATTATCAAGACGAGCGGAGCGATATGTATGTGTCCATATCTATTCAGTTGTATCAACAATGATCCCAAATAAATATAATGCACAAAAACTACACAATTCATGAGAACTCAGTAGGGAAGAGGCTTCGATTTCATTCGCAGCTCCAACGCAGCTTAAAACACTTTATTATCGATTAATAAAAAGTAATATGTAAAACGTACGTTCTATATGGTGCGATCTCTTACATTTTAGGTCTATGATCGATTAGTGCAAACTAAAAAAAAACACATCTACCTGAGCCGAGGCTCGCAAAATCGCAAAATCCCCGAATATATAAAATACAGATACAGATATTAACTGATTCTTCGAGTCTTTCGCAAACAAGAACTGGGTTAGGTTAGTCTATATATCATATATATAGTGCATAAGGCATACACACAGCATCATTAATATGATTACACTGATTAATAATATGATTAAGAGATAGAATCAACTAAAAGTAGAAAATCAACATGAAAAAGGATCTGCGCTGCGGCTAACTATTCACTAACTACAAGTTACAGCTCGTGCCGGGGCGTATTCAAAACAGAGCTCTGCGATTGCAGCTGACGTCTGTTGGCCTCCGCATCCTTGCTGCCATCGTCCGAGTCCAGAATATCGGACAGATCAAACATGTTTGGCTGATAGGAGATCAGCTCTGTGCCACTGGGAGCTGCAAAGTAACAAAGAACGTGTATTAGTAAGCAGATATCACAGGAAATATATATCCCAAACGCACCTTTCTTGTCGGTACTGCTGAGGCTGTCATTGGGGAAGGATAAGCCATAGTTGTCCAGCAGATCCGAGTCGTTGAAGAGCTGTAAAGTATACAAAGTGAAAGGAAGAGTATTAAAGATGAGTATTTTTAGACACATAGGCCTGGCATTTGTGTGGACCCATGGCGCTGACCTTTAGTAACAGCTCGTCTTCGGTCAGCTGAAAAATGGGCATCCTGCCAGCCGCCTATTCGTGAAAATAGAAGGTAATTGAAATGAGCCTCTGGTCGGACAGACTACGGACAGCAGCTAGACTAGGAGGGAGCGTTGTGCACTATCTAAGGATACTTACACCCAGAAGCATGTTCTGGTCAATGGCCACGCCGTCGCCGCGCAGCAGATCCTTGAGTGATTCGAGCTCATCTTGCATATTGTCCAAGTGGCCATGCACATCGTCACTGCAACAGTAAGAAATAGCCCCTTGATTATTGCTGATCTCTCTGGGTGCTGAATTCCTCTTGTCTACTGACACTGATGCCATCCGCAGGAGCTGGTGGCCGTTGTTGGGATCACGGGCAGCGCCATTCTCGCCGCCCGTGTACTTGGCGACAGCCATGGCCGCCGCCTCCTCCTCGGTGGCCTGGGCCTGGGCCGCTGCCTTCGATGTGGAAGCCTGGTTGGCATCCAGTAGAGTGCTGCTGCTGCTGCTGATGTTCGGCACTCCAAAATTGTTGGCAAACTTGCCATTGTTCACGGTAGATTGCCCGAACTTCTGCTGCTGATCCAGCTTGGCAGCATCCTCGACGCCAGCGGGCAAGAGCGAAGGATTCTGGAGAAGGAATAATCGCAGTTAATCAAGGTTAGCAACTAAAGATATTCTGCTACTCACTTCAAACAAGTCTGTCGGCATGTCCTCGCTGATGAAGTTCACATTGTACAGATCAGAGTCCGTGGGATTGATGAGGTCCAGCAGGCCGGCATTGTTCTCCGGCTCTGACTTGATCAGCACGGGTTGGGGCATCACTTTCGGCTGGGTCTGGGTACGTGCACGTTGTGCCTTGGGCGAGGCCTCCTCCACCAGTATCGCGCCAGCATCGATGATCTGCTGGTCTCCAGCCTGGCGTCGCTGCTTGTTCTTCTCCTTGAGCTCCTGACGCTTTCGCTCCTCCTCCCGCACCATGGGCGTGGTAAGAACGTTATGATCTTCGTGGTACGTCGGACTATTGGGCAGCTCCTGGACATGGGAGTCGGGCGCCTCGGTCACCGTGTACACAACTTGTTGAGCCGGCGAGCCACTCAGACTGGAGGCCAGCGGAGAAGCAGCTCCGGCCGTCAAGAGATTACCGCCCGAGGATCCTCCATTGCCCTGGAGCAGCAAGTCTTCGACGCTCTGATTCGAATAGTCGACGGCGTGCGAGCTGACGCTAATGGTCGATCGCGGACGCTCGACGGCCAGCGGGGAGACGCTCTCCTGGTCGTACAGCGAGGCTCCGGTGTAGCCAGCCGGCGAGGGATTCATCACCTCGTCGAGCAGCTCCTCACTGAGCTCGTGGATGACCGGGCCGCCGCCGCCCTCACTCTCCGTCTCGCTGGTGGTGCGTGCGCGATCATTTTCGGGCGCGTCGTTGATCATCAGCTGCATGTGACGCTTGACGCCGGACATGTTACGCGACGGCTGCACGATGGAGATTAGGAACTGGATCAGCTTGTTGACAATCTGCTGCTGCTTGGCGTGCTTCTGGCGCAGGCTGGCGATTTCACGCCACAACACCTCGTTCTCCTGCTTCATGGCCGAGAAGCGCGAGTCCAGGTTATCCTGGCGACCCCGCATCACCTTGACATCACTGAGGATCTTGGACACGGCCTCCGTCTTCAAGACACTCTTGTCGTCCCCGTTCTTGTTGTTCGATATCTTGCGTTTGATTTGATCCAGTAAATAGGGCGAGTTGCGCTTGAAGAAGGGGTGTGAAAACTCGATTTCATCGCGATCAAAGCGCAGGCCTCCGTTTTCGATGGAGGTGATCTTGTGGAAACCATCTGGAATTCAAAGGGAATAAATTGTAACTTATTGTTTGTAAGTATTGCTTATCTATCACTTACACATATTCAGCTGCCTGATGAAGCTGGCCATGTTGTTGTGCTTGTAGTTGAGTGGCAGCAGTTCCCTGGCGAATTGTGCCTGATTTTGAATGACAAAGCTGTGGCCATCCTGCAAAGAAGCGTAATGAGAGTCACGATGATATGTGGATACCACAAACATATTTGCGGTAAGCCGCCGCCGCACACCGAAGCCGATAAGCGATTCTTTCCACACAAACAAACATTTTTGCAGCAACAATTATAGTTATCTAATTATAAATACATTTATATATGTATGTAGGAAGGCCGAGCGGTGTATGACTTGTAAAAGGTATCGACGGCTTATCAGCCTGCTCTTCGCTAAGAGAGAACCAATTACGCTCCTATCGTTAATGGAAAGCGGTGGAATTGCGTTCGATTGACAGCTGGAGGAGATGGAAAATTTTACAGAGGGCACGCACGTACGCATGCAAATTGCATAAACAACAACAACAGCAGGCTTGCATACGTGCGGCGCGGCACAGCAACAACAAGAATGAGCAGGAGGAAGACAAGAGAGAGATTGAGAGAGTGTCTGTGAGAGAGGAAAAGAGAGTGGCCAAGAGATGGAGACACCTGCACGTCATTGTTGCCATGCTGATAAACGGTAAATAGTAAATAGTGGGGGCTATTCAGACTGCGGTAAATAAACAATATGGCGGCATTGCGTTACCTTGGTCCAGCATATCAACTGATTGGTCTCCGGATCGTCCACCAGGCGCCAGAGTTTGGCCAGGAAGGCCGGCACTCCGCTGCCTATGCCGCCGCCGTCGCCGAATGAGTGCATGCTCCTGCGTGGGCTTGCTCGCTGCTGCGGCTGCTCGTCGTCGTCGTCCTCCTCGTCCGTGGACTCGTGCTTGAACTGCACGGCTTTGGTAGATTGTCGCAACCTGGACATATAGTCACCAGCGGCAACCTGAAAACGAGAGTAATTCCCATGTAATCAATGAATTCACAACATACACACACACACACACATATATGCTCTTTTTCCAGTTCACAGTTCACTTTTCGGTGCACTAGTGTGCGTATATATGCAGGCCACGAGTGCGAGAGTGTTCGTGTGTGCAGGTACGATAAATATATATATGGGATTTGATGTGAAAGCTGCAGCTCGAATGTTTTCAGTTATGGCTAAATGCGTCATTCGAGCCACCAACTTGCGCGAGCGGAGCTCCAATTCTTCTTCTGCTTCTCCGCCTACCTACCTTAACAATTTTCAGCTCTCGCCCGTTCGTGGAAATCTCCGTCTTTAAACACGTTCTCCGTCTTATTTGCACTTCACTTTGTGTTGTTACCGTATTTACTTCGCGTTATAGTTCAGTTTTAAGCACTTTTTTTTACGATTTATTCACAAGTGAAAATTAATGAAATTTCGTCGCCGTCGTCGGATTGCTATTGCTCGTAGCGTGACCAGATTGGCAAAACCTATCGGACTAAAGTTCGCCGCTATTTATACCAATCGGAGATGTCTGCTCGGAGACTGTGGTATTCTTCCGGTATTTTCTGGCGCGTAACTTCATCATTCAAACGTTGACCCCGATTTGCGGAATGATCATTAGAATTTTAATTAACTTAACTAGTTTTTTGTTATTCAAGCTGGGATTGAAAATTTGTTTACACAATTTAATTTAAATACTGCCAAAGCTGCAATGCTGCTATATTTGTTATGGTATGTTTACACTGCTTGTTGTCGACCTGAAAGAAATGAATTAATGTAAAACAGAAAGGCAGTAGCCAAATGGGTAATTACCTTAAAATAATGATGTATAATTTATTATGCATCGAAAACAATGCTCCAACACACGTCTTTGCAAGTCAGAATCGAAATAAAAATGGCCCATAACAAAACATTCATGGTATTTTTTGGTATTTCTAGATTTTTACAACACTGCCCTGGAAACCGTTGGCCAACACTGCGGGCATATGTTGAACAGCCATTTTTCATCTTTAATTTTTCAAGTGATGGATTTGTTTTAGTGCATTTTCGCTGGTATTAATGATGAACTGAACACGAGAACGCTTAAAGCCGACAGCCTAATCTATTTTAGCACAATGCTAATTTAATGGACGTGTCGAAACACACTGAATGGTGGGTAATCGGCGCCTGAAAATGTGTGCCGTGGTGCGTGTGGAAAAGTACGAATGTGGACAGACACACCGAATACAAAAGGGCCGCTTCCAGAGCTCCGTACGTGTGTAGCGCTCGAGTGTCAGTGTATTGCCAGCGGCGGGCAACAACAAATTGATTGAAAAAGGCGCCAGATTGCGGGGCGCTCGTGCTAATTAACAAATCGAGCAGAAAACGCAAACTGAACTAAAAGCCGAAAACCGAAAAGAGCAAACAAAAGCCGGCAAACCCAACTGAAGGTGTCCTTCTTTTTCAGCACAGACTGCGCACAAGAATCGGCACATCAAACGCCCACACATAGACAACCACAACAACAACAACAACAGCAACAATGATGAACAACCATTTCCACTTGCAACACGAACACCCGCCGCCACCGCCGCTGCCGACGAATGTGGCGCATCCGTACTTGCAACAGCCGCCGGCGCTTCCGGTCTCGGTGGCCGGCTCCGGAGCTCCACCGACGGCCACCACCTACGGCTACTTGCCGCAGGCGGCTTCTGGCCAGCAGCCACAGTGGATGACCACCACCTACCAGATCCTGCCGCAGGCCCAGACCTCACATCCCAGCACCATTCAGATCACCAATAGCTTCGCCCAGCAGGCCACGCCAACGAAGCAACAGGCGACGTCGGCAGTGGGCAGCTCCTCGGGGCCCAGTCCCTTCAAGGCGAACAACATACGCATCATCTCGACGGCACCAAACGTCTACAGTCTGAACAAGTCGCCGCAGGAGCAGCATCCGATCTATGCCCCCGTTCAGTCTTACTTTCTGCCGGGTGCCGGAACTCCGGCGGGCGGTCAGCTCAGTTTAATGGCGACGGCCGGACGGGCCAAGCATCTACAGCAGCCGCCGCCGCTGGTGCCCGTGAGCAACTCCTCGACGCCGCCATCGACCGTGCTGCTGGACCGCATCAATATATGCATAAACAACCACTACAGCGAGTCGCCTGCCTCGCTGAGCTCATCATCATCCCGGAGCACGGCCCAGCAGCCGTCGCCCATCATCCCGGCCATCCAGCACAAGGCCATCCTGCCCCTCATCGACAGCAGCACGGCGGATAGCAGCAGCTGCAGCAGCAGCTCCGTGTCCAGCAGCAGCTATGGCGGCGGCACGACCCCCTCGACCGCTGTTGTCATTGTGGATGAGCCGGATTCCACGACCACAACACCTCAAACGCCGCCAACCACGCCTGAGACGATGAGCTCGCCCGGCAAGTCGTCGCCCTCGCCACCGCCCCTGCCGCTGCCGCACACGCAGTCGCTGCTCAAGGCCGTCAGCCAAATGAAGCCGAGCTTCAAGGCCATAGAAGCAGTAATTCCCACGCCGCCAACTCCCCCGACACCGCCATCGCCGCCAGCCCCGCCTGTCGCACCTCCTGCTCCGCCTTCTGTAACGTATGCCCTGCAGGAGGACGTTTTTATCAAGTGCAACGACGGAAGGTTCTACCTGGGCACCATTATCGAGCAGACAACCGAGCAGTTTCTCATCCGTTTCGACGATCAGTCCGAGCAATGGTATGAGCCGGACAAGCTTCGCAAGCTGGGGGGCAGTAGCTCCTCGAGCGGCGGCGGCGTTGGCGGTGGCGGCTCCAGTTCGGATAGCTCGACTACGCCCGCCAGTGGACCCATGTGTGTGGCTTGCAAGCGATCGGACATCGAGGATGTGGTGGAAATCTGCGAGCGCTGCGGACGTGGCTACCACCGCGGCTGCACCATCGAAATCGTGGCCGGCAGCGGCATTTGGAGCTGTAAGCGCTGTGCGAAGCCCATGAAAATGCAGCAGCCGCTAAGCCACGAGATCACGAAGCCGGCGGGGATTTGCCGTCAGTTGCCCTACCATGTGAGTTGGCTTAAGACAGGGCCGAAGTACCGAAGGGGATTAGGTTGCTAATCTTGGGTTTCTCCTACAGGCGGATAAGCTCAGCTGGGATGAGAAGCATCGGGTTAACGAGGAGCAGATCTACTGCTACTGCGGCAAGCCGGGCAAGTTCTATCACAACATGCTGCAGTGCTGCAAGTGCCGCAACTGGTTCCACACCCAGTGCATGCAGAACTTCAAGCGGGAACTGCTGCGCGGCGACATGTAAGGCTTGGGCTAAGCTCAGGTTACCCAAAGCATTTACTAATCTAAGGCAATCTTCCAGGTTCTTTGTGTTCTGCTGCACGGTGTGCAACAAGGGCGTGGAATACGTGCGGCGGCTGCAGATCGATTGGGTGGACGTGCTCCACATTGCCCTCTACAATCTGCGCAAGCATCAGCACCAGAAGTACCATCACCTGCTGAAGGACATCTATCCCTTCGTACTCGAGCAGCGCCACCAGCTGCCCATCTGCGAGCAGTGGCGCGCTCTTCCCGAGACCGCCCTGATGGAGCGCATCAAGCTCACGCTGAAGGACTACTCGGAGAGATTCGTATGCGGCCGGGAGTTCAAGAGAGCACCGGCCTTCTATGCGCTGCGGCACAGTGGCCCGCCACTCACGCCCAAAGTGTTCCTGCAGCCCGAGGAGGAGCTGTCCGACGAGGTGCTGGTGAACAAGTTCAAGCTGGTGCTCATGCCGGCGGAGGATGTGGAACATCCGCCAAAGAGGGCGCCCAAGGATGTGTACGAGTTCAATACGGATGAGGACGAGGCAGTGGAGACCAGTGAGGACGAGATCCCCATCAAGCAGATCATCGAGAAAGCCAAATTGCAGGCCAACAGCAAGAATGGCAACGAGCAGGATGAGCTGCCGCCGCAGAAGTCGCAGCCGGAACCTGTCGAGGCGGGCGCCCTCGATCTAGCCGACGACAATGCCAACGATGGCGATCCGGGAAAACTGCCAGCACCCATTCCACCGCTCCTGGACGCCAACAGCAGCCGGAAGCGCAAGGCCTTCCGCTTGTCCAAGCGCTACGACAACAGCCGCAACCACTGTGATCTATCGTCCGATGAGAACTCGAGCAGCAGCCGGGGCACCAGCTCGCTGGACCTCATCATACCGCCGCCGGCCAACTTTCTGGGTCGCAACAACCCCTTCCTCATGGCCACGCCAAAGAAGGCGGCGCAGGGCAGAGGCATCGGTGTGGGAGCGACCGTGGGCGTGAATGGCCTCATTAATAGCATTTTCAAGCTCAAGGGCGGCGCCAAGGAGCAGCCGCGCATGGTGCGGACCATCAAGCGAAGACTGAGTGCCAAAGACATAACCATTGGCCCCAATCAGGAGGTACGCAGGCGTCGCACCCGCCGCCTGACCACGTCCATTGAGGTAAGCCTTCCTTAGACTTTGCCTGTGAATCTCGTTTGTACTCACTTATCGTCTCTCCCAAAACCAGGTCATCAGCACCACAACGATCAATCCCATACCCAGCCACTACCTTCCCCTCTATGCCAAAGATCTGCAGCCGCCAGCGCCGGCGCCGCCAATGGGAAAGCCCACGCACGGACGCCTGCTGCGCCAGCGGCCACAGAAGCTGTCGCCCAGCCAGAGTCGACGCAACTCCATCAGCTCGACGGCAACCAACAGCAACAGCAGCAGCAGCAATGGCAGCGGCGCGGCCTCAGGACATTCCATGCTCGATCTGAAGCAGTCGGTGAACAAGTATTTCGGCGGCGCCATGAATCGCATAGATGCCGGCGAATCGTTTGCCATCCGGGCCAAGCGGCGGATGGGAAACGGGCAGGTCCAGTACCTGGTGGAGTGGGGAGGAGATGCCGCGGCAACGGCCATCGGAGCTATTACCCCGAACTAGACTCTTTGGCACACGTTTACTCATACGTTTACTTTTATGTTAATCACTTTCATCATTTACCTGCTTTATAATTTTTATTTTTATTAATGTTCGCTGCCAGCTCTCGGCCCCTTTGTTACTGTTTAAAAAGAAAATCCACTGCCAAAATAGCAAAAGAATGTTTAAAAATGATTAGTTCAGCATTAAAACGAAGTAAAGTCCAAATGCAAATAGCAAAAACGCAACTGAATACAGGTTATTATTGTGCAATGGCAGTTAATTGTTGCAGAAAGAACTTGCAGAAATTTCCACTGATTTGGCAGAGTATTAAACATTAATCTGAAAGCCTACTATGTAACATTCGCTGCTGAACGAAAACGTATTAAATAATGTCTATTAAATGGGAGATGAAGAATTTAATTAAGTTCAATATTCGTACTTTAGCTGTAATTATCTCCCCTTGTATATTTTTGAAAAATATATATTAAAGGGGGGGGGAACTCACACAAAACATGTTATGCATACAAAAAATACATACGCGAGGTATACAACACACAAATTGAATTACGTTTAGGTCCTAGCATAATACTTTTCGCCACCATTAGACTAGAAAAAGATACACACAATGACGAAGTAAGCAAGTACATTTTATGTTTAAGTATTGGAAATCAAAATTGAGTTGAACGCAAACAAAATCTCAAGCCAGAAATATATTTGTGTTTGATTAGAACATATAATGCCCGAATAAATGTTTCGAAAAGTGCAACCCTGGGGACTTTGACAGGTCTGGGATTTTCTTTCAGCGACATAGTAGGCCGCCAAGTGACAGATAGGTTTGGAGCTCGTCCAGTTTTGCTTCGCCGCTTCATTAGGTCTTGAACGCCGGATAGGGACGCACGCAGCCTTCGCTCAGCACAGGAGAAAACAAGAAAAAAAGGTTTATTGCCGGAAAATAAAAAAAAAACTTTAATGTCTTAAATACACTCGGTCGTTGTCGGTTTTTTGTTGAGTGTTGTTTATTTC
This sequence comes from Drosophila rufa, assembly GCA_018153105.1. Lineage (NCBI taxonomy): Eukaryota > Metazoa > Arthropoda > Insecta > Diptera > Drosophilidae > Drosophila > Drosophila rufa. The sequence goes on from JAECXS010000002.1 coordinate 9,698,186, forward strand.
GTAGAAAAGTTAAAAACCTAAAAAAGAAAATTTCTTGTTTGAGTGCCGGGTTAAACAACTAAATACAAAAAACAATCACTGTTTCGGCGCAGAACACATTTTCTGGGAATTGGGTAAGTAGCTAGTAGTAGGGGAATCTCGAAGATTACATTACAATTAAGCAAATCCAGCTGCAAATTTTAAGGCAAATCATAAGAATGTAAAATGAAACCTCATTTTTGCAGAGTCATTTTCACTTGCAAGTAGTTGGACAACAGAGTTGCCTACATAATATTAAGTAGATTAATCATTTTGGGAACTGTAAAGGAATTAGTTTTTGTTTAATCTATTCGGGTTTTAATACTTGAAAGCTTTTAGTTTCCATTAAAAATGTATTTTCATTACAACAATAACTCATTCATAACTAGGGGAGCCTTAATGGGCTCGGAGTTCAGGGACTATTTTTCCAAAGACTACGCTTTGATCAATCATAAAACTCGAAAACTTCCGTGAATTTGTATTTTATTGGCATTTATATGTGGAATTAGTACTATGTGAAAAAATATTTTGCAAGCTTGACAGTTGTGACAAGGTTGCCAGACTGCCATTACAGTAACTTGCGGAAAGTTTTGTATGTTTGGTATTTAGTATTTTTTTTTATAGGGGTACAAAAAAAAAGCTTTAAATTGTATGAAAAATACAAAAGTGTATTAAATTTATCAGCATAAAGTTGTTTTTGGAAGGACTTTTCACTATCTCCGACTTCAGCTTGGTATTATTTGTTCGCTATTGCTGGCACATTTAGTAAGTTTCGACTTACGCAGGCTGGCAGCACTGCATCGATAGTTCCGCCACTTGGCAACACTGAGTCGTGTAGAGTCCGTTTAAGTGAGCGGTCGTGGATTCGCTTTCAGCACACGGCTTATCACATATTTTTTGTGAAGAAAAAATATATAAAAAATAAAAAAAAATATTAAAAATACAAAAACGTAACAAAAAAAATTGTAAAAAGTAGCAAAAAATTCGAGCAAGTGTTTGAAAAGTAAGTATTTCAGTGGAGTGTCGTTAGAGTGAGCGAGAGGGAGCGACGCGAGACAAAAGCGATTGAGGAATTTTTCTCGCGAATTTCGTCTGGCTCGACGTTCCCGTCAGGCCAATATGGCGACGAAAAAGCTAGAACTTGTTCGCAGAATCGCGACGAAAGATCCATCGATTGTGTATTTTCGCTGAAATTACGGAAATCCCATAATTTTGAGAAGGCAAACGCGTGTCTATCTTTGTGTATGTGTGTGTGGAAATTTTCCAACACGAGTCCCGCTTGGCTGTATTGGTGAGAGCGCCCGAGCTGGGCAGCAACAACAAAGCACATGCGGAGTTGCCATGTCGACCGACTGTCACATGCGTCAGTGTTGCCACACAGACACACAGACATAAAGACGAATAGAAGAGCAAAAGCCACGCCGCTTTTTTTCTTTCTATTTCACCGCCTGCCTGGCCGAATCCATCCGGTCCGTAGAATTTTGGGGAAAAATGCATAATTTGCATGCGAAAGAGCCGGAATTAATCAATTTTAATTGCAGGTAGACCTGATCACCAAATATGGCTTCTCTATACGTCGGTGATCTCCACCAGGATATCAACGAAGCGGGACTTTTTGAGAAGTTCTCGTCTGCTGGTCCAGTGCTGTCCATTCGTGTCTGCCGCGATGTGATTACCCGTCGCTCGTTGGGCTATGCCTACGTCAACTTCCAGCAGCCAGCCGATGGTGAGTAATCGTGATCCGTCAGAGCCACAAAGGCAGTAAAGTAGATTATAATACGTGTAAAATGCACCCTGCAATAGTCACCCTTCCGCGCGAAACAAAGAAAACACGTGTGCAGTTTTCGCACTAGCTCACACGCACACTCATACAGCCGCATGCCGATATGCTGTTTGGCACAGTGGTAAAACCGCCATTAAAAGTCCATAAAAAGCCCAATTAATGCAAAGATGGTTTAATGGGGAAGAGGACCTGAAATGCCAGATAAACTGCTTCAAACTATTTCATAACTCGTACCACCATGCATCGCCTGCTTACGTTAATCTTCTCGCCTGCCTCTGTATATGTGAGTCAGTCAGTGTGTGTGTGTGTGTGTGCGCACACATATCAATTCCAGTTACTGTATATGGGAAATGGGCTACAAAAGGGAAGAGAAGGAGGTGGGGACGGCAAAACAGCTGGCTTCTGGCACTCAACAACCGTTCGCCTAGAAATTTCCGCCTTGCTTTCGCGCAAAATTGCAATTATGATGGAATAAAATGGCTCCGTACTGGCACCACAGCTTATCGCAGCCCCGCCCATTAGTTGCGTCTTCTTGTTTCATTGCCCGTTTGGGTTTTTTTTTTCTCTTCTCTTCTCCTGTTTGTGTTGTGTTGTTTCCAAGCGGCGACGTACTCACACACACAAGTGCAGATTTGTCAATAATGTGCGTTGTTGTGTGCGTGCGCCAAACATGTGTTCATTGTTTTTGGCCATTTCTCTTGGCCTCCATCTATTTTAGGTTATATTATTCCATTAAATAAATTTCTGCACGCCGTCTTACCTTTGTTTTGCTTTCACTTTCTCGCGCCGCTGCTCTCCATTCCATTCATTAACACTTCCAAATTCTTGACATGTCAGTGAACCCTCTTTCTGCCTTTCCCTCTCTTTCGCCCCGTCGACATCTTGTTTTACACGAAAAACGAAAACAAACTTTCACTGTGCGCATAGTTGCGCTGCTTCTTTGCTTCTTCAGTTCCGAGCCGTTGTTGTTGCCGTTACATTTGTTTATTGAATTAAGCGTACAATGGCACAAAAGCTGGTGCTGGTGCGCTGGCGTCGACTGATTACGGTGCGCGTGAAAGAAAGCCGTCGTAGCATTCCAGTGGCGCATTTTCAGCGGTTCAGCATTCCGCCAAGTTTAGTGAACTTTGGCTTTTTTGAGGTTAGGGCAAGGCATGGCCATGGGCAACCTACATGGCATTACCACCTAAGATTTCAAGCTTCCAGATAAAGCACACCATATCATCGGCAGAAGTACAAGCATCTCCAGTCGATGGCCCATCAGCAACTTCTCATTGGTTGGTCAATTTCAATCTTTTTGATAAGTTGCAAGAGGAAACCATGTAACTTACCATGCCGATGGTTTTCGCGTATCATCTGCAGAAGTAGAAGCATGACATCGCATAATTCAAACCCTAATCGGTTACTAATCGTCAGTCCTGATGAATTCGATGCATTATCTGCAGAAATGTTAGCTTTATAGGCACTTAATTTCCATTTAGAGTCTTATTAGCAACTTCTACCCATTGGTTGGTCAAATGAATACCTTTTTGAAACAACTAAGATTCAAAGTTGCCATAAAATCCATGTAACTTACCATGCCGATGGTTTTCGCGTATCATCTGCAGAAGTAGAAGCATGACAACGCATATTTCTAACCCTAATAATTTACTAATCGTCAGTCCTGATGAATTCGATGTATTATCTGCTGAAATGTTAGCTTTATAGGCACTTGATTTCCATTTAGAGTCTTATTAGCAACTTCTACCCATTGGTTGGTCAAATTTAACCATTTTTGATACGACTAAGATTCATAGTTGCTATAGAAATCTATGTAACTTACCATGTCTATGGGTTTTTGCATACCATTCACAGAAGTAGAAGCATGACAGTACCTAATACTTATATTTAACCGTAGTACTTCCTCTTATATCATGTTATTAGCAACTTCTACCCATTGGTCGGTCAAATTTAACCATTTTTGATACGACTAAGATTCATAGTTGCTATAAAAACCATGTAACTTACCATGCCGATGGTTTTCGCTTATCATCTGCAGAAGTAGAAACATGACAGTCTATTATCCTAACCCCTTACCAGTGTCTTCTTTCCCCTGCCAAAGTAGACAACTAGAACATTCAGATCTTTAAGAAATCAGCAACTTCTACCCATTGGTTGGTCGAATTTATCCATTTTTGACACGACTAAGATTCAAAGTTTGCCAGAATAAGTGAAGCAACTTACCATGTTGATAGGTTCCATAATGCCATCCACAGAAGTAGAAGCATTACATATTAAGTACTTTTAAGGAGCCCTTGACTTTAATGGCAACTTCTACCCATTGGTTGGTCGAATTTAACCATTTTTGACACGACTAAGATTCAAAGTTTGCCAGAAGAAAGACCAGACTCGACTTACCGTGCACTTGGCTGCCTTTTTCGGCTGATGGCCAGTGCAGAAGTTGAAGAGTCACAATATGCCAGCCAATGCTGCTTATTTATTATAATCTGTTGCTGAAATACAAATATAATAACGAGTTGAACACTTCTGTTTCCCATTTCTTTCGCAGCTGAGCGTGCTTTGGACACGATGAACTTTGACCTGATCCGCAACAAGCCCATTCGCATTATGTGGTCGCAGCGCGATCCCTCACTGCGCCGCTCCGGCGTCGGTAATGTGTTCATCAAGAACCTGGACAAGGCCATCGACAATAAGGCCATCTACGACACTTTCTCCGCCTTCGGCAACATCCTAAGCTGCAAGGTCGCCACCGACGAGAAGGGCAACTCCAAGGGCTATGGCTTCGTTCACTTCGAGACAGAGGAGGCCGCCAACACGTCCATCGACAAAGTGAACGGCATGTTGCTCAACGGCAAGAAGGTGTACGTGGGCAAGTTCATTCCCCGCAAGGAGCGCGAGAAGGAGCTGGGCGAGAAGGCCAAGCTCTTCACCAACGTCTACGTGAAGAATTTCACCGAGGAGTTTGATGACGAGAAGCTCAAGGAGTTCTTTGAGCCCTATGGCAAGATCACCAGTTACAAGGTAAGAAATAATCAAGTCAAATATATCTAAATGACATTGTTATACAAATATTTGTGTCTCTCAGGTCATGTCGAAGGAAGACGGCAAGAGCAAGGGCTTCGGCTTTGTTGCCTTTGAAACCACAGAGGCTGCCGAGGCCGCCGTCCAGGCCCTTAACGGCAAGGACATGGGCGAGGGCAAGTCCCTGTACGTGGCGCGTGCCCAGAAGAAGGCCGAGCGCCAGCAGGAGTTGAAGCGCAAATTCGAGGAGCTCAAGAAGAAGCGCCACGAGTCTGTCTTCGGCGTCAACTTGTACGTGAAGAATCTGGACGATTCGATCGATGACGAGCGCCTCCGCAAGGAGTTCTCGTTGTACGGCACCATCACATCGGCCAAGGTCATGACCGATGAGGAGGGTCGCTCCAAGGGCTTCGGCTTCGTTTGCTTCATCTCGCCCAACGAGGCCACCTGCGCCGTGACCGAACTGAACGGCCGCGTCGTTGGCAGCAAGCCCCTGTACGTGGCTCTGGCCCAGAGGAAGGAGGAGCGCAAGGCTCACCTCGCCTCGCAGTACATGCGTCACATGACCGGCATGCGTATGCAACAGCTGGGACAGATCTTCCCGCCCAACACGACTGGCGGCTTCTTTGTGCCGACCATACCGCCGAGCCAGCGCTTCTTCGGTCCCCAGATGGCCACCCAAATGAGGAACACACCGCGCTGGGCGCCCCAGGTGCGTCCCGCCGCCGCGGTGCAGAACGTGCAGGCCGGCGCTGCCGCCGCCGCTGCTGGAGGCTTCCAGGGCGCAGCCGGAACGGTACCCACACAGTTCCGTTCGGCTGCTGCCGGTGGACGCGGTGCCCAGCCCCAGCAGGTGCAGGGCACGCACGCCGCCGCTGCTGCAGCCGCTGCCGCGGCCAACAACATGCGCAACACGGGTGCCCGTGCCATTACCGGCCAGCAGACCGTGGCAGCCCCGAACTTGCAGATCGCCGGCGCCCAGATCCCTGGCGGCGCTCAGCAGCGTGCTTCCAACTATAAGTACACCTCGAACATGCGCAATCCCCCAGTGCAGCAGTTGCAGCAGGCTCAGCCAATGCCACAGCAGTTGCAGGGAAAGAGTAAGTGTTTGGGTCGACGACATCAACGTTAGTCCTTAGTCTTTACTGACCATTTTGCCTTTTCTTGCAGACTCTGAGAAGCTCATTGCCTCGTTGCTGGCCAACGCCAAGCCGCAGGAGCAGAAACAGATCCTCGGCGAGCGTCTGTACCCATTGATTGAGCGCATGCACGCAGCCTTGGCTGGCAAGATCACTGGCATGTTGCTGGAGATCGAGAACTCTGAGCTTCTGCACATGCTCGAGGATCAGGAGGCGCTCAAGGCCAAGGTGGAGGAGGCGGTGGCGGTGCTCCAGGTGCATCGCGTCACCGAGCCTGCCAACTAAGCTCGAACAACAAAACACAAGCAAGCGGATGAAAATTGTGCAAGAACACTCGACATCCAAAAAGTGAGTACTACTGAGTGTCTTAATCGGCGGAACGCGATCTCTAATTCTGGCACTATATCCTTGCAGATTTTCCTCTTCACTTTCAATTCATTAACAACACAATTCACCACGCATTCCACTACCGATGCGAGTAGTGGTGCGTGCCTAGGAGGAACGCCAAGGAAGGACATACAATTCAACACAGAAGAACGAACGAACTCTGGCTTTTTCTTTTCCAATCCCAGAAAACACCAGCAAACAGCAAAAACAATTTCAATCATTTAATTTCGAACGCATTTACGCAAGTACACACATCAGGCAAAAGAAGGAGAAGAAAGTAATCAAGAAAGCAAGAATTCTTTTATACATAAACAAGAGAAGAATGAAAATATTTCTTTCTTGGCATTGCTTGGAACCGAATCACCTTTATTTTGTATGAAATGAACAAAGGTATTGCAAAATAAAGCGATTAAAAAGCATGAATGTAGTAAAAAGGCTTTCATGCATTAATTGAAATGAAATTGTTTTGGACACGCGTTTCCTAGAGTTACAACCTAAAACAGATTCAGTTTTTCGTACACTTTTTTCCTCCCACAAAAACTTTCAAACAACAACAACAACAACACGAAAGCGAAATGTAATTTTTTTTCAAGTCCTTTTTTCTCCAATTTAAACCTAAAAAGAAGAAGAAAGCTTTGTTTTGCAAAAGAAGACGGAGAAAAACGCGACAACCACAACACACACACTTTTAAAAAAGCAAAGAAAACAAAACAAAAAAATTGCAAAAAAGTTAAAATAAAAACGAAAAAATGTAAAAGCAAACTGTGCAGATAAAAGAGAGAGAAGAAATATGAGGAAAATGAGAAAAAAAACCGCAAGAATATGAGAGTCAAGTTTTTGCTACTTTGAGAAAAGAAAAAGAAAATACAAGAAAGAAAAACCAACAGCAGAATAAGCATGCGTGAAAACCATGTTGCTAAATGAAAACAAAAACAAATGAAAAAAAAAACCTACAAAAAAATTGCAAAATCGATGTAAAAACTATGCAAAAAAAGGAAAACATATATTACACACACCAACCAACACACACACACACATATTACAACAAACAAACAAAACAACAACATATATTGAAAATACAAAAACGGAAGAAAAACACGCTAAAGCGTAAAACAACTTATGAAAAGCTGATTACATGAAGGAGAAGAAGGCGAGCGGCGAATTACGAGCAGGATTTTTTATGTTTACTATTATTATCCAACAGAGGAGTGTGGAGGAAAGATTTAAATTCAAACAAAACAAAACCATTATTACACTTTGCAAAAATATATATATATTTAAAGAATTAACTTGTGAAGCGATTTTATTTGCGTTCCTTGACTTCTGTTACAAAGAGAATCGAGAAAACAACAAATAACTAATGTTTTTACACCATAAACACACACACACACACACACAAATACATAAAAGAAGCAAGGAAGTAAAGGTCGCCGACGTCGCCGGTCGGGGCAGTGAAATTCATATTTTTTTATTAAACACAAAAACGAAATCTAATAAAAAACAAACAAAAGAAAAACCAAGCGAAAAAATCTTTGAAAAAATTGCAAAACATACAAAACCCATTTATACGCAAAAAATGCAAAATATTTAAAAAACACAAAACAAAACCCATGAAACAATGAGAGAAAAACTATATAAAAAGGAAAAAACATAACCAAAACCCGAAATTGGAATATATTCAAGGGAGATATTGCGAGATTTACCGAAGATTCGAGGCAATTCCAAATTGAGCGAAGAACGAAAACAACCTTTTACTTTTCACGACAAAATATATACGCAAGTCAACACAACAAGAACAACAAGAACACACTTAAATATATAGCAGATATACTATATATGTATACTTATATATTAAAGCGATATAAAAACAAAATAATTTGTATGATTAAAACAAATAGGATTGTTGAAATTTGATTGCGCATCTTTGAAGCAAAAACCCCAGCAATTAAAACCATTTGAATAAATTGTATTAAAAACGCAGAGAGAGAACGTAAAGCAGCAGCAGCGCATACCTTTGTACACCCAACAAATTTAATTACAATAAAAAAATTCCACTTCGGCAAAAAAGAGAAGGGTTTTCGATTTTTTGGGGAACTTATGGGGTTGAACTATAATTATAATCATTTTTGAATATTTTCTATGGCAAATTGAAAGGTCCAAAAGCTACCATATTTAAGGAAAAATGGCAGTATCAATCTGGTTTGTATTAAAATTAAATTAAATTAAAATCACAGAATAACAATCTAAGCGAGTTAATTCCCTGAAACCATACAGACTATATCCTCTGGTTTGGTAATGCTTGTCCAGTATACAGACTTTATAGAGTCAAAAGTGCCTCCTGCACACATTCTATTATTTTCCCCTTACAACCAATGCATTAATTCTCAAAGTTACGTATAATGTATCTAAAATGTTTCTAAAGATTTAGAAAACATATTTTTGGTAGTTGTTATGTATTTAAATGATATATTAGATATACATATCTGGCGATAGGTATTGTCCAGCTGGGCACCACTTATATAATTGAAAGACTTTCAAGGCGAACGTATTTAGCATAATCGAATAAACTTTATTTAATTCTAGTAACATTCGTCAGCTTATCATCGAGCATAGATAACATTCTTGAAAAATCGTTAAAACAAAAATTACGAAGCGGGACTTTACAAAGTTCACACAAAGAAACAGATATGAAATGCAAGAACAGTTAAGATCTTAAGAGTATTGATTTACATAGCAAAATGGGGGCTAATAAATAGATGAATAGGTTTTTGGTCGCTTGTTTTTCCTTCGACTGCAAGCTAACACACATTCAGCCCGACTAGGACGCACTTGGCACAGCTCAGAGAGGCTTCCTTAGTCCTCGTCGTCATCATCGTCCGAGGGCACAAAGAGATCGTTCTCCTCGAGGAAGTTGGCCACATTCTTGCTGATGGTGGCGCCCACAAAGAGTCCCGGGATGACGGCACAGAAGATGGCGAGCAGGCCGAAGGGCATCTCCTCTGGCTTGGGCCTAATGGCTCCGCTACGAAAGTAGACGCCCGACATGTGGCGACGCAGGATGTTGAGGTTGCTGGGGTTCTCCGCCACCTTGCGCGAGAGCCGATGCAGGGCCATGTTGAGAGGGAGGGCCAGGCGCGAGACAATCATCTTGGAGCAGTGATTCGGGCTCTAAATTCGATTCTAAACCAAACTTTGTCTTAATTTGTGCGAGATTTTCGGAATTGTGTGTCAAGCAGCTGATTGTAGTGCTGGTAAACGCACCAGGTAAGACGACTCCCACGCACACACACCAGTGTTGTGCAAGGCACCAAGGCAGTGGGCGCGCCATTTGAAATCGAATCCCCCCGCTTTGTTTACAAATAAAAACGAAAACACATTTAGGTTCTTGGGTTGCACATTTTACAGCAGGATGTGTGTGTTTATATATTTATTTTTTAGAGCTAATACAAATGCTCCGGGTTTCAATTACATTTAGGGTGGTGGTGGCCATGTATAAATATATATATATTATATTTCAATTGATTTTGCCCTTAACTTACAAAATATATATGTATATATATATATCTGTTTTGTTTATATATCCATCCGTTGCTTAGCAGATTTCTTGTGAGGATCTAGGATTACAGAGTTCACTAAAAATACATAGGACTTATGGGGCTGTTTTTCTTTGATTATAGCCTTGTCTTGTATTTATTATTTGTTTATTGGTTGAAATTCTACACAAAGAACTAAAGTTGTGCCCGAAAGAACAAAATAAATGGCAGTTTTTGTACATAAATACATAATTAATGCATGTCTGGCAAAGGGGATAAAAGTAAACAATTGTGAATATATATTTTTTTGGGGGCAAATCACAGCAAAGCAAGATCTCTGCTTTTGTTGAAGTACAGGCGCTATTTTACGGCTTAAATAATTGGCTAAAATCGAGCTACATACATATATTTGTTTTAATTGATTTGTGAAGCTGTTTTTACTTTAAAGTACTTCTAGGCTATTAGGAAATATTTGTTGCAGGAAATAGGCAGCAGACAAAGTACAATCCAAGCGCGGCATGCAGAAAGGGACGTGGACGTGGTGGGGCCGAAAATAGACTTCCGGCAACCTTAGTTTACCTTAAAAATACATATGAAAATTGCACTAAACACGGAAAGGGGGATGTACACAATATAAATACGATGATAAACGGGGTGTGAGTGAGTTGAAACAATCTGATTCTTGGCCAACATTATCGAAATCGGATCATTCGACTAACTACCTTGTTGATTGTGTTATGTTTTTTGTGTGTGCATTATCGCCAGCCTTCTTCTTCTGCATTGGACATTTATTTTTACCGCGATTACCGGCAGATAGCAGAGGCAATAATCGGGGAAAATAGAACTTTCTGGTTTTTAGGGCAGCTGTTTTTTTTTGAGACAAGCACTCCTTGCACGAAGTGATTCACACTCGAGCTATGGGTCAGAATGTTGATGCATCTAACAAATAAATACTATGAAATAATACGTAATATTACCCCTGGGGAATCACGGGGCATGTTACAAGTTATAAACAAATACAAATACATGTACATATAACAAAAATGTAAGCTTAAATTGCAATTCTCAGAGCGTGGTGTCACATTTTACTTTAAACATTTGCGGCGAAGCAAATCCATTCTCGAGGAAATCTTTCCTTCTTCGGTTTAAAATAAATACCTTTTGCTCTAAGTGATGAAAATTGCAATTTTTGTGTTTGGGGGTTTTCGGGGGTTTTCTCTTAAACATATACATACACATACACAAAACACATAGCCCGCTGGAGCTGAATCCAACTCACACGAGCCGACACAATTTAGAGGGCGGGGCAGAGGCAGGCAGGCGGAAATTCGGAGCGGCCACGGGGACGCGTGCCTCTTCAATCGAATTCCGCAACAGAGGGCGACGGTGGCGGCGCATTGCGATTCAAGTCGACATGAACGCTCGATCCGGATGAGGCTTTGGCCTTGGGGGCGGTGGCGGAGGCTTCACCGTCGCCTGGTCATAAGTCCTGAAAGCGTCGCACATCCTCCCAGTAGTGTGACGGTATCTGAAACATCTTGGCGGGGATGTTGTCGCGAAACTCGAACTTCTGGAACGTCACCTTTGCGGTGACCGTGTGCAGCACCGGGATCTCGATCTTTACCGGAAAGCCCGTCGGCAGCTTGAGCGTGACGAACTCGCGCAGCTTGTTGATGTGCTTTAGCGGCGCCACCACCTCCAACACGTCCAGCAACATGTCTACGCTCAGGGGGAAATCCTTGCTCATTGCCACCGTGGCACGCAGCGTCTTGTTCGACTGCTTGTGGACGGGCGGCCTGCCCAGCTGCGGACACTTGCCCACTTCCGCGTCCAGATACTGACGCCAGGTGACCGTCGTGGCCGGTGGCGCCTGCAGCGAACTGCGACGCGGCAGCTCCGGCAGTGTGATGCCGTTCGGTGCCGTCGGCGTATTGGTTTCGGGCGGAGTGGCTGTGTGCTGGCTATTGAGGCTGGAGCGCCGGCCATCCGGCGGAGAATTGGCGCTGCTGCCGCCCTTGGTGATTGTCTCGACAATGGCGCGGTTCTTTTGCAGATCCTCGTGCGACAGGTGTTCGCGGCGCTTGCGCTGCTTCAGGATCAATCCCTGGATGGTGTAGATCTCGCACTGATACTGTCCGCCAATGAGCTCCTTGCGATTGGCGCGGAATATCCAGCCGCGCTGTGCCCGCGCGAACTGTATCGTCTTGGTGGACATCTGTGTGGCCAGAATGTCGGTGGACATGAGGACATCGACCTCGTCCTCCATGTCGGACTCCTCGTAGCGCAGCCGCTGGAAGCACTCCTGCTCGTTGTCCAGCAGCACCAGCGAGTCCCTGGGCGGCGCTTCGCCGCGGAACAGGAACGAGATGTCGCCGCGCTCCCAACGCATATCGTTGAAGTCCACCAGCGTCGTGTCCAGGCGGATCGAGGCGCCCGACTTGTACAGCCGGCAGATGTCCGAGGGCAGAATGCGCGAGACGAGCGGCAGCCAGGACTGAAAGTCCCACTTGAACTCCATGTAAAAGTCCTGCATCTGGCGCAGAGCATTCACTAGCTTCTCCCGGCGGCCCTCCATGTGTTCGCGGGACTGCAGCTTGAGCATGCGCAGCAACTGTGTGATGGTCTGGCGGTCGCCGTAGCTAATGGCCTCGGACAGCGGGGACCAGCCCTCGTTGTTCTTGATCTTCACGGGGGCGTTGTGGGCCAGCAGCAGGCGAACGGCATGCTTCCTGCCCAGCATCACGGCCAGGTGGAGCGGAGTGTTTCCGTGCTTGTCCTTCCGCCCCACCTCGTCCTGCGCCGTACTCATCAGCAGGCGCCGTTGCAGCGACTTGATGTCGTCCTCGAACACGCTCTGATGCATCGGATAATCCAAGGGCTCGTTCATTGTGACCAAGGGAGGTGCCGCCGCCGCTGCTGCTGTTGGTGTTGTGGTGGTGGTGGTGGTTGTGGTGCTAGTGCTATCGCTGGCCCCCGCAGGTGTGGTTGCTGCCGCGCACAGGTGTGCGTGCGTCGGTGGGCGCTCTGCAGGGGGATCACCGTCGCCACCTTCGCCATCCTCGCCTTCACCGGCCGACTGGTACTCGTCCGAATCGTCACTGGACGTCGACTTGGCTTCCACCTCCGCCTGCTGCTTGTGCTTGTCGCACTCGTCCTCTTTTTCTTTGGACATGTCACTTTTCTGCCCCGTCGCGTCGTCCGGAATTAATCAATCTTTTTCGTTTTCTTTAGTTTATTAGAGCTGGCAAAACAGCGAGTTTTCCGAAGCAGTGCTGCCAGATTTTCCGAAGCGAAAGTGGCTTAAAATAGCCAAAAAAAGGCTAAAAATGACCAAAAATTGCTAAATTAAGAATAATAACCTAATAATACTTTTATTTAACAAGAAAGGAAGCTAACTTTGGCAAGCTGAAGTTTATATTCCCTTGAATGATATTTTAAATGTATTCCTCTATTTAATATTCAAGACCATTTGCTAATATCTTTATAAACAACAAAAATCGGTTAATTTGACCCGATCGTTCTTATGGCAGCTATAAGATATAGTAGTTCGATTTGCATGAAATTTAACATAACATTCGCGGGCAAGCACTGCTTCTATCGGACAAACTATTATTCTATAATCGGGAATGAACTTTCGTCCCATTGTTCCCAGATCAGGGGTTTTCCCCCTAGATATAGGGGGAAAGAATTTTTAGGGTTTTTTCGGACTTACTGAATTAAAATTGTTGAATAAATCTCTATATATATATATATATATTTTTTTTTTAATAAATATTGATATGAATAGAAATCACCACTGATTTCGACTGATTTTCAATGAATTGAATTTTTTCTAATCGAAGGAAAATGAAAAAAATCGTTACAAAATACATTTTTTTTAAATATTTTAACATGTGTAATTATGTGAATGAAGCTGTGCTATTAAAATCTGTTTCTTTTTCGACTTCAAAGATTTTACCTCTGTTCTTATTTCTAATGCTTTGCTTTAAGCTTCAAAAGTTAGTAGGAATTTAATTTATTAAAACATTTGTTTTATTTTGGCTTACTTCCGAAAAAATGCGTACATTGGAATCTGAATATATTGGCATGAAAACCAAACCATAATTGCGGCTGTCATTAAAAAGAGGCAAGGATGTTATAATGTCTTCAGGAAAACGAATAAATTTTCAATTTAATATTAATATTTACTACTCCGACAGACAAAACAAAAAACAACCGACCGCCCGGCATTACTTTCGATTTCGAAAAAATCCATTTACTCAAACCCTGGTTCCCTGGGGCTTTTTGGCCAACCGTTACGCAGAGGCGCGACCATCTGGCAACGCCGCGCCCAGGTGTCAACAACTGTCAACGGTGGAGCGGGCAGGGGGAGTGGAGAGTGGCGAGGGACGTGCGAATGCAAAATGATTTAAACGGATAGCGAGAGGAAAACAAACAAAAACAAGTGTCATAATCCTATCCACAGCACTCGGAGATAATGTCGAGCGATGAACTGTATCGCGTAAAGTACTCTAGTTCGCGCTATCAGCGCCAGCAGACCTTGAACACCTCCGCGCTGCACTGGCAGCGGCAGCAGTACGGCTATGAGCTGGACGAGCTGCTCCGCCGGCGTCTCCTGGCCTCACCCGCCTACGTGGACAGGCTGGAGCAGGAGGCTCTGCTCGCGGGTCACGAGGGATGCGTCAATTGCCTGGAATGGACGACGGACGGGCTCTGGCTGGCCTCCGGTTCCGACGACTTTCGTGTGATGATCTGGGACCCGTTCCGGAAGAAGCGCGTCCATGTAATTAGCACCAAGCACTTGGGCAACATGTTTTCGGTGAAGTTCCTGCCCAAACACAACAACAACATCGTGGCGACTTGTGCGGCGGACAAGTTTATCTACGTGTACGACATCAATCACTCCAACGAAACGCTCTTCTCCTGCAACTGCCACCTGATGCGGGCCAAGCGGCTGGCCACCGCCCAGGACTCGCCTTACATCTTCTGGTCGGCGGGGGAGGATGGATGCATCCTGCAGCTGGACATGCGAGAGCCCCACCGCTGTCGACCAGAGGATGGCAATGGAGTGCGGCTCCTGCGACTGGGCAATCAGGTGGACGGCACCACGGAGGCCAAGTGCCTGGCCATAAATCCCATGCGGACGGAATACTTGGCCGTGGGCGCAAATGATCCCTTTGCCCGTGTCTACGATCGGCGCAAACTGCCCTCCAGCAGCGGGAATGGTGGGTATCCAATTAAAACTGGCTTAGCCTAGCCTAATCCTCCTCCCCCTCCCTTTCTTTCAGATCTCTCGGCTTGTGTGGCCTACTACGCTCCCGGGCAGATTGTGAAGAACATCACCCGGAACATTGTCCACGAGTCGCGGGCAATCACTTATCTCACATTCAACGGGAACGGCACGGAGCTGCTGGTCAACATGGGCTGCGAGCACATCTACCGCTATGACCTGAACAGTGCTGCTCCACCGGTTTTCTACGAATTGCCTGCGTTCACATCGCCCGTTCCCCCCCCTGACGAGGAGGTTGGGATGGAGCAGGTGAAGACACCCCACAAGAGCCGCAGCCTGCCCTCCAGCATAGAGGTGCACAAGAAGCAGGGCAACGAGTTTCTGGAGAACGGCAAGCTGGTGGCCGCCATTGATGCGTATTCAGCGGCCCTGGCCCAGTATCCGCAGGGAGAGGTGTTATATCTGAACAGAGCCACGGCTCTGATGCGTCGCGGCTGGTTCGGCGATATATATGCAGCTCTGAGGGATTGCCACGAGGCCTTGCGCCTGGATCCTGGCTATGTAAAGGCGCACTTTCGACTGGCCAGGGCCCTGCTGGAGCTGCATCGTCCTCAGGACGCGGATAAATGCTTGCAGGCACTCATCCAGCGGTTTCCCTCCTTCGCCAACAATCACGGCGTCCTGATGCTGAACAAGGACATCAAGGAGAACCGCCGGCAGTCGCAAAACACCGAACCACCGGACCCAGAGCCGGTGGCCATGGAGGATGGCTTCCGCTACATGCGGCTCTCAGACGCCGAATACGATCTGCGTTCAACGGCCAAGGACTACATGCAGCGATATGTCGGCCACTGCAACATCACAACGGATATTAAGGAGGCCAACTATCTGGGCAGCCACGGTGAGTTCATCACCGCCGGCTCCGACGATGGCAACTTCTACATTTGGGAGGGTGATACGGGCAAAATTCGTGCCGTTTATCGGGCGGACAGTGCCATTGTCAATTGCGTGCAGCCGCATCCGAGCATCTGCATGGTGGCCACCAGTGGCATCGATCACGACATTAAGATCTGGTCGCCGTGCGCCGCCAGTGCCGAGGAGCGGCCCAATCTGGTGGCGGATGTGACGCGATATGTGGAGGATAATCAGCAGAAGATGCGCACCGATCCATTCGAACTGAATACGCGCAATGCGTACTGTTTCAACAACTGAGAACTGTAGCGTAATGTGAACCTAGATCCAGTCCGATCCGAGTCCACTACGGTAAGCGGCGGCGGATAGCGAGATCGATACATCCGGCAATATATCAAATATTAGTGTAATTTATCGTAAGCGAACATATTTTTGTTAATCTGCAATCGGAACTACTGTACACAGAGGAGTACGGGTACCAGTGCGATGAGATCTAATGAAGTTAGATGGATGAGTATGTTACGGAGTACCATAGAAATAAATGCGGAGAAATTCCCTTAAAAAATCAATGAAATGCGGATTTGTATTTGTTTTTAATTATTCTGTTTATTTACCGTAGTTTTTAAATCTATGCTCACATGTATACATATACATACATATAAATATTTTACTTTATGTAATAATATTCAAGTATAGTTCTTTCCTTTTACTCGTTTTTGTTTTTTATTTTTAACTCATCGCTCCATCGTTCTTGGTTTTAAACTAAGTAGAATTGATAGCTTCGCATTATTGAACGCTCAGCTGAGTAAACTCTGCTCGTTTTCTGGTTGGTTTGTTATTAAAATATATCTCGTTTATATTAGAAGTATTTTTGAAAAGTCCACACAAAAATTAAAGTACAACTTTGCATTTGTTTCTATTTGTTTATTCTTTAAGTGTAGATGAAGGATGTGTGTGTGTGTCGCTTGGAAAATGAGTTTGCAGTGTGTCTGTGTTTGTTTCTGGGGGGCGTGGCATGCCTGGGGGTGTCGTAGTTAGTTAGTGGCTTATAAACTAACCGAATGTGTTGCAATATTCGCGCCCGGTCCGGCTCATTATCCTTCTACTTGCACATTTCACACTATATTTATAATTATCTTTATATATTTTAAATGAATCCTCTTTAATTACTTTACAAAAGTGCGCTTTCTTACTTGTTTGTTTTTGTTTTGCTTTGCTTTGCTTTGCTTTGTTAGGGCCTGTCCATAATCGTTGCTTTTATACAGAGTGGATGTGTTTTGCTCCTTTTTGTTTCCTTGTAATTGTTAATAATATATTACAAACTATTTTATGCAGAAATTAAACGAATACACAATTCAAATCAAGGTTCAGTGGGGCTTGGGTCTTGCAAATTGGAAGGTCATGTGAATGAGTGGGTGGTGGTGGTGGTGGTGGTGTGGGATTGGGCAGGTGGAACCAAGTGGTTGGGCTTGGCCAACAACACCATTGTTTCTTTACAGGCTAATCATTTATATCTGTCAGCTTAGTGTGTGGTTTTCATGTTGTTCTTCCTAGTGTACTTTGTTGTATATCAAATGTCGTTCTTATTATGTTCTTCTTTCTTTTCTTGTTGGAATTTTGTTTCTTCTTGCATACATTATAAGTTTCTTATAGTTGTTTTTTGTTTTTGTTTCTTTTTTTGTTGTGTTTTATGTATTTTTTGTTTTGTTTTATTGTTTAATACCAATATCAACCCTCCCGCTTTATTGAACTGGGTGTCTCTGCCAGGCCTTTCACTTTGAGGCGATCGGCGGTCTTAAGAAATGCTGGCAACTG
Organism: Drosophila rufa; assembly: GCA_018153105.1. Taxonomy (NCBI): domain Eukaryota; kingdom Metazoa; phylum Arthropoda; class Insecta; order Diptera; family Drosophilidae; genus Drosophila; species Drosophila rufa. Next base: position 9,716,024 of record JAECXS010000002.1, read on the forward strand.
TTCCTGGGACACATTCACCTCGCCGGCGTACATGAACTCCAGTATAGCCTGTAGGTGAATGTAGGAGACATCTTTCAGGATGATGATCGGGTGTTTCGATGGGTTCTCCTGCAAGTAACTTGGTTAGTTGAAGCTTACTTGAGTAGCAGTAGTAGAACCTTACCTCTAGTAGCGCTTTGAAGTAGGGACTGCAAGCGGAAAGCACCATTTTGTGTGCTTTGCAGGTTTGGCCCTCGCAGGCGAGTGTTACCTGCAATCAAAAATTCATTGAGAGTTAAATCCGTTCAACATTTTCCCCAAAAGCAAACGCTAAGCAAAGAAGAACAAAGAAAAACGCACAGCACGAACAAGAACAAAGAAAACAGGTAGAAGAAAATCAGATTGAAGTGAAAGAGTGTGAGGAGGCCAGGTAGACAGACAGACAGACAGACAGACAGAGTGAGCGGAGCTAAGCTGGTGTTTGACCTCCGGAAAGGGGCGGCCAAGAGCTAATCGCGGCCAAGAGCAACAGAATACACCGCAGCTCGTCCATGAATGGTCAGTTACAGTCAAACTTTCAACAGTTACAACTTGCTTAACTTAAAGTTTCAGTACTATTTATTATTCAAATTGGAGAATTTTCACTCATCAATTATGAATTTCTGACTGTGTTCCAGTTAGAAAGATTTGACTGTAACTTGGTTTGTTTTTTGAAAGGGGCTCTCCTTCTATTCAAAGGTTCGCGAAGGTTCTTTTCGGAATTTCGGGTACTTGTACTTACATCTGTGAAGCTCTTCTCATCGCGCAAGTGACGGAACGAGGTCACCATATTCGTTTGAAAATCGTTCCATTTCAGAAAGAACTGTTGATCCGACGACATCATGAAGAAGCTTGTGTTGGTTGGTGGGGGCGCGCTGCGGGATTAATTGCAGGGCAGGGCTCTGGTTAATTTGGAGGCGTGGCCGAAAGGTTCACCGTTAGATGGGCGCTTAATCCACAGTTCAGCTCGATTCAGTCTGGTTTCTGCACTCTGCAAGGCAAATATAAACAAAGTTAACGGCAATCTTGGCGAAATTAGCAACGAGCTGTCAGAGAGCAGCTCGAAGGAGAATTGCGAAAGAACACACAGCCTAACGACGACGACTCACAGCCAAAAATATATTCTCAAAATAAAAGCAATGGGCGCATGTGCAGCGGCAGTGTAATGGAAATGGGCTTTTCGTAGTTGGAATGCCCGGCGCATCTGTGTGAGTGTGTTGGAAAATGTCAAAGTGCTGAGCCAGCGCCAGCCAAAAACAACAACAACAAAGAGCTAGCTGCCCGCAAAGGTTAAGCAAAAAGGCAAAAACAATATCAAAGACGACGAGACTCGCGCTCGCTCAGTCGAATGCCTTTCACTTTTCAAGGCGATTTCTGCATTTTCAGTAATTCGCTTTGCTTATTTGAATTTGAGTCTCTCACTCGCACGCTCGCATACAGTGGCTCAGAACAACAGATAGATCAACATATCTCTGTTGCAGCTGCTGCAGAGTATTTTTAGCTATTCATTCTGATGTTTTCACAGGCGCAACTCCAAGATGGCGGCTGCATTGAGGAATCACAACTCATTGGCACTTCACTTCCATTAGTAATTTGTGCTCCGCCTGCACCCGCACCATCCCACTGTGCGGACAACATGTGTTTTTCCCCCTGCGGGTTAGTTGTTGTTGACGCGACTCACATATGCGCTACACTGACGGCCCGGCTGATGTGTGTAGGCGGAGAGAAGAGCATCCAGAGTTCACCAGAGCTTAACTTATGCAGTCGCTCGCTCACAAGCACACAAATACTTGGCTAAGCGCTCTCAACTTTCAACTGCCGTTATGATTTCGCAATTACATTACAACAACAACAAAGAAGACGACGAAGAGCAGACATCGCTGGAAATTTCAACGGGACGAGAGTGTGTGTGTGGGCAGGCTGCAACTATCTCGCTTGCACTTGCGCCCGGGGTTATCTGTAGCTTCTTCTAGGCCGAATGCATTTCGCTGTGTGGCGCGTCGCGGCGCGGGGCAATAAGAGCGGAGGTGGAAAGTTGTCTAATTTCCGAACTATTGATTTTTCCCCCATTAAGAAATTGCAGCGGGCGAATGTACTTTTCTCAGTTTTGCTTCTTAAATACAACCAGTTTTTTTTTTGGTAAGTCTCCCAGACAACAACAGAATGTACGAAAGGAGCGAGTGAGGCCGTGAGTAAATGAGTGAGTGAGCGACAACAACAATTCGAAACGAGTTCGAACGAAAGTTGCAACACTCTTACAATTTGAGCCGCCGCCGTCGCTGCTGCCGAAGCCGTTGTTGTTGTTATTGGATTACTCAACCCGTATGTCGGCAAGAACTACACTCGGGGGAAATGTGTGTGAGAGCCTAGACAATGGCGGCGGCAACTCTTCGTGGCATGCAGCGGAGAGGACAATAACATCGGCAGCGGGAGCAACGGGAACTAAGCCTTTGTGTACTTGGGGTTCCTGCTTGGACACCGTTTAATTGCTCCGCATTTGTTTATGCAAATATTATTGTAATATGTTTGTAAAATTAGGTCGCGCTCCGCGTTACTTTTTATTTCGTATACACGCAGCAGCAGCACAGCACGCATACAGTCACGTCACTCACATATACAGCCGCCGTTCACATACACTTGTGTCTTTTTTCCACACTTTCCTAATCATTTTACTTTACTCGGCGTGCACTCTGTACTTTTACCAATGCGTAAATGGCACGGCTTCGACCGCAGGAGCACGCTAATTGCGCCGTGGACACGTTTTCTCTATATCTTTTTGTTTCAGTTTTAATACATACACGCTTTTTTGGCCCGCACTCTCGACTCACCTCTGCTTTCGCTCGCTAACGCTGCTTTCTTTTTTCTCTTTCCGATGAGTTTCTTTTGCGTTTTATGTCCGTCGCTTTGCAACACTGCCGCTGTATGGTTACCAGCACTGTCATTTACTTTCGCGGCAGGCAACTTTTGTCTGTGTGCAACTAGTAATGGAAAACTTATTTAGTTTGATTATGTGCAACACTAATTTTAGTCACAGCTGCTATATCGTTCCGCTTTCGCGGTATACTATTATCGAATGGTTTCAAATTATCGAATGTGGTATCGGGTGTTCTTATAAAATGTTGCGGACTTTGCGTTTACATAAATTTTTTAATAAAAATGTTAATAAAGAATGCACTAGACTGCAAAACACGGCCGCCGATGCTAGGCAGAGCTCGAGGCAGAAGGCGTGGCTGGTGGCCAGGGAGAGGTACAAAGAGCACGAGCACGTTTATTACAGCTCCGTCCTGGAGATTAGAGCAAATCCCTCTTTCTCGGTCCCCGAGGTTAATCCTCTCCCGGAGGACTGGATGGACGACTACGAGTTCTATCGAGGTGTCCAGGATGAGGCGGACAACAAGCACGGCACACCGGATCCCACAGTTCCCGCCTCAAATGTTCCCTGCAGCGGATGCGGTGCCCACTTGCATTGCTCCAGCGAATCCCAGCCAGGCTACTTACCGAGCGAAATCTTCCGGGGAAGGACGCAGGAGGAGCTAAAGACCATCGTCTGCAAGCGTTGTCACTTCCTGCATCACTACAACATTGCCCTGGACGTAGAGGTGGCACCTTCGACATATGTGGACACGATATCGCGTATTCAGGACAAATTCGCGCTGGCCATCGTGTTGGTGGACCTCCTGGACTTCCCCAGCTCCATCTGGCCGGGCATGCAGCACGTGCTTGGCACCAAACGACCCGTCTTCCTGGTGGGCAACAAGGTGGATCTCCTGCCTCGCGACTCCAACCAATATCTGCAGCACGTAAAGGAATCTCTGCAGCGGGAGTTCATCAAGCACGGCGGAGGTGATGGAATGAACATCAAGAATGTCAGCCTAATATCCGCCAAGACCGGCTTTGGGATCGAGGAGCTGATCACGCAGCTGCACAAGACTTGGGCCTACAAGGGCGACGTCTATTTGCTGGGCTGCACCAATGTGGGCAAGAGCTCGCTGTTCAACATCCTGCTTAACTCGGACTATTGCCGACCGGAGGCGAGTGATCTGGTGCGAAAGGCCACCACTTGTCCCTGGCCAGGAACCACTCTAAAGCTGCTGCGGTTTCCCATTCTGCGGCCATCCAATGATCGCATTTACCTGCGTGTCAAGAGATTGGTGGCCGAGCGGGCTGAGAAGGCCGAAATGGAGAAGCTGCGACGACAAGAGGCCAGAAAATCGGGAGCAGCCGCGGCAGCCCAGCCAGCAGCATCCGTGGGACGCACCTTCGATCGACGCGACGATCTCAGCGATGCCTTCGCCATGGCCAGTGGGACACGGCCCATAACCACACTAAACGAACGCCAAAAGGAGTATAAGGAGGCGCGCTGGGTCTACGACACGCCTGGGGTGATGCAGCCAGATCAACTGACGCCGCTGCTTACCACCGAGGAGCTGGCCAAGCTGCAGCCGGCAACGATGATCCGACCCAGAGCTTTTCGCCTTCGTCCCCAAATGAGCCTGCTGCTCGGCGGCTTGGCGCGCCTGGATCTGCTGGAGATATCCAGCTTTAAGAAACAGTTCGACTGGCTAAAGGTCTTTGTGTTTGCTTCGGCTCACCTTCCCATACTGCTAGCAGACACCCAGGAGGCGGAGAATGTGTACAAACGCTATCTAGGCACACCTATCCTGGGCGTTCCCATGGCCGGCAAGGAGGATTTGGATGCCCGATTGAAACGCTGGCCGGGCTTACAGTGCAAGGACGGCGATATTGTGGTGCAAAACGAAGGAGAAGGCGAAGGAAGGCTAGATTGTGATATTACACTCAGTTCTGCGGGCTGGATGGGCTTGCTCCTGCCCGGTCAATCAGAGTGCCGGCTCCGGGTGTGGACACCTCAGGCGACTGGCATATACAAGCGGGAACCGGCTTTGATACCACTGGCGGATCGGTTGGTGGGGAAGCACATTCGAAATTCGCTGGCGTACAACACCACTAAGCCTTTTGTTTTTCAGAAATAAAAAGAATATTAACTGGTTTATCCATTTATGTTTAAAAAGTTGTTAAGGCTTTTTCTAGTCAGTTTTCTATTACTTAATGTAAATGTGGGCTTAGGTGCCTGGCATACAGTACATAAACTGTCTGCCTTGTGTCGCCGCAACTAGAACATGAACCAGTTGGACTATAGATGGTGCACATGAGGGTCTGGAGACTCTGCGACAGCCTCTGTTGAATGCAGCCAATTGAGGAAACTTAACGGTATTTATAGCTAAACAAAGTATAAAGAATATGCTTATGTCAACGAAATTGTGTGTAAAGAGAAATGTGGGTTATTGTGTATTATGATCTATGCAGAAATGGAACATTGCACAATTCGACTTCTTCATGTCAGCAGAATATGCATTCGCGCTCGACCTGATAATTGCTACCTTTTGTTATAGCATATGCATATTGCTGAGACTGAACACTTAAATTAAGTATTTAGTTTAAAACGAAAGATTCTATTATCATTTTTTTATTCTGGAGTTCAAAATAATTTATGGTAAAAACATAGAATTATCGAATATTTATAGCTTCGGCAATCGAATACAAAAGCTAAAATCTGCCTAGCTATTTTAAGCTATTTTTCTAGCTATTTTCTACACGTTTTCCAGCTATTTTTGGGGCGTTTATGGCTAGAAAAAGGCTAGAAAATAGCTAAAAATAGCTGACATCTACTTAGCTATTTTTAGCTATTTTCTGGCTTTTTTCGCGCTATAAACGCCCCAAAAATAGCTGAAAAAAGTGTTTTTTTTTTTTTTCTATAAAAAGCTATAAAAATGCTAAAAATAGCTAAACAGTTTTTGGCTATTTTTAGCTTTTTCAGTGTGACCTCTATTGGCGGGGGAGAAATTCCGCGAATATGGGCGAATTTCAGCATTATGAACGGAAAGTCTGGCAGGCACACTGCACACAGCTAGTATCCACAAAGTAAATTTTCTCGGTGAGAAATTAACAAAGAATTCCTTGAGTCAATTCTTCCCGGCCAATGCAACCATCGAAAATGAGGCTGGCCTGATTCGGTGGCTAGAACCAAGCCCACACTTGAAGTGAATTAACACAAAGTCCGCGAATCTCGTGCAATTTGCGAGCAGCGGGCAGTCGAAGCGAACTGCGACGCACCGCTGTGTATGCTGTGAGGTGCGAAGAGGGGAGTCGGGTGTCGGGAGAATGGAGCAGAACTCCAATATCGCTACCGCGGAGACGTTCGCGGAAGAGGGGAGCACGACCCGGTTTGCGGGTGGCACAGCGCCGGATGCGGAATATGGCATTGAGAACTGCTCGGGATCCGCTTCTGGCAGCGACACGGTTAGCGCCAACCATGAATTCCAAACGATGAAGCCCGGTCCGGGAGTGGTGCACAAGCTACCGCCGGCGACAAGCAACGGACGCACACGCTCCGAGCTGCCGCACAGCGAGCTGGTGAAGATGCTGTACTATCTGGAGGGAGAGTTGCAGGCGCGGGATGTCTGCATCGCAGCCTTGAGAAACGAGCGGGTGAAGCAGCTCATCGCCCAGCTGCGCACCAAGCGACTACAGCCAAACGATCCCTACGCGGCCATCTTCCGGGACAAGATCGCCCTGAATGGCAATCTCATTTCCAGGGAATCCTCCACACAGGCGGCACAGGCCGAGATGGAGGTGCGCCAGATCATTGAGCAGCAGATGGAGCAGCAGTATCAAATGGTCAGCAAGCAGCGGGCCACGCACGTGCGCATGGTGAACATACTGACCGAGTCGCTGGAGAACAACCAGCGCATGCTGCAGGAGCTGGAGGAGGAGAAGCGGAAGCACGAGCACGATACGGCCCAGGGCGATGATATAACCTATGGCCTGGAGATGGAGCGCACCAAGCTGAAGCAGGACCTCGAGGAGGAGCGGGCCCAGGTGGCCAAGATGGAGAAGGACCTCAAGAAGCTGCAGGAGACGCTGGAGTACGAGCGCAACAGACAAAAGCAGATCGTGCTGCTGCTGATTGCCGAGCGCAAAAAGATCTTGATGAAGTACATTGAAGAAGGTTGGACTCTAAGCTGCACTGCCCAGCACTCCATCCAATAACAATCTCACTTACTCACAGGCAAACGCTCTGAGGACTTGGCCCAAATCCTGGCGGAGGAGAAGCAGCGCTCGGACACCATAGCCGAGGGCCTGGAGGAGGAGAGCAAAAAGTCGCTTCGCATGGAGGAGGAGCTGGAGAAGCAGACCCAGTCCATGGAGCTGGAACGCAAAGGGCTATTGGCCAAGCTGGCCAAGGAGGAGATGCGGTTCGTTGACCTTAAAGTTATTTAATATTATTTATTAAACTAATTAAATTGTATTTATTTGGGTGGCAGTGTCAAGGAGCTGGAGCAGGAGCTCCAGGTACTACGCGGCGAGCACGAGGCCTTGAAGAAGCAGCAGCCCCTGGGGGGTAGCGGCTCCTCCGTCGCCGCTGCCGCCGCCAAGGCGCGACAGTTCAGCGGTGAGTGAGCCAGACGAGGCACTTCCCACCCCGGAAACTGGCTGTTGTACTTACTACATATATATGGTTGCCCTCCTTATAATTTTCTATATACAAACTTGAACTCTATATACTTACTTATATATTACTTATATTTTTTTTACGAACTCCTCTTGAAGCCGAAATCTTTTGTTAGAAAAAATGTTACGCAATTGCAAGGTGATTTGTTTTTTGTTTTGTGATGTTCCTCCTCGTGCACAACACTGTTGCACTGTCGCAGTCCAAAGATCACGCATCCGCACGTCCATCCCGCACGCTCGCACATCCCCCAGTCCATTGGAGCACACTCTGAGTAAAAGCCAGAACGTAGCCAGACCTCACAACCATGCCGAAACATTTCCACACCAAGCCGGGCCCTGGCAAGAGAGGCAATTGAATATGCCATTGTGGGCTGTGCCAGGGCCAGGTTTCGCCTTCGGAGAACCCGATGATCGAGTCTAGTTTAGAGCCTTCTTCACCGCCAATTGCTAATCCCACCCCTCTGCGTTTTGCAGACGACGCCTGTGCCACACCACCCATGGTGAACATCGCCAAGATCGTGCAGCCAACCGCCACGGTCAGCAGCATGCCGGTTTCGGGACCCCAGACCGGTATCGCCCGATCCATAGCGCCGGGCCAGAACATCCGAAGTGCTGGGATCGCCACAGCGCCCACGGGCACGGCCACGGCTGCAGTGGCGCCACCACTAGCGTCGGCGGCCGTCCTCAACCACACCACTACCAACACCAATACCACAGCCAACAGCAGCAGCAGCAGCAGCATCGTTGGAGCAGCCGCAGAGACGCCTGCCAGTGTCCCCGTTCCCGTGGTGGCGCCACCCTCTCCCTCGCCGGCCAAGATGCAGCCCACGGCCACCATTCAACGTGCGCCTGGCGGCAAGTATGCCGCCTTGGCTGCGGCAGCTGCTCTCGACCAGACGGCCACACCACCGCATCCCCATCCTGTGCCCATTGCCGTGCCGCCGGTCACGGTTCCACCGGCGGGAGCACGCGGAGCTCCGCCCCCCATACCGACCAAGCCGATTGTTCCGCCCAAGCGGGAGCCATCGCTCTCCCGGCTGGGCTCCATCACGGGCAGCAGCGGCAGTGCCATAGCCGCCGCTGCCACAGCAGCTGTGGCGGCCACCGCCACCACCACGGCCACGGCGTCGACGAGCGTGGCCGCTGCTGCTGTTGCGGCGGCGACGGCTGCGGCCGCGGGCACGGCGAAGCATAATTAGAGGACAGACAGACACTCTCACTCCACTCAGATCCACATATTTAATCGATATATTGGCGTAACGTAAGTGAAATACTCAAGCAGCGTAGTCAGTCGTCCCTCAATGAGCGCGCGCTAGGCAACAGGGTCTTCCATCTCGAACTGCCAGAACAGACAGACAGCTTCCACCTTTGAAATAGTAATTATCACCAGGATAATCTAAACCCAAAAACGTATACTACTTAAACCTACTTAAAATCCATGCTAGTCTACGAACGATCACTAGTTTAAGCTCACAATTTTTGTATTAATTCAGATTCGAATTCCTAGTTTAAAATCTCTTAGCTGGAGGCAGACTTCCTGTAAGATCCTTTTCGAATGCAATTGGCAACTTGCTCAAAGTAATTAAAATCTCTTTGGCCACTTTAGTTTTAAATTTCATTCTTAAAAAATGTGTTTAGTAGTTCCAAATACTTCCCCATTTTGTATTAAATTAAATGTCTGATTTTTTCTTGTATTTAAAAGTAATTATTTACCACAGAAATTGCGTTCGATTTGAAATCAATTAAAAAGAGTCCAAAAGTATGCAATAAAATAATAGTAGCCTTCTTTCTACGCCTTTTCGTGAGGTTTCAGATTTACAGCAATTTCTGATGTTTATTTATGACAAAACCTGATTAAAAATATAGAGAAACACATTTTTTGAAAGTGAAATCAAAGTATTAGCCAAATGAAATCCGTAGAAGGGCCTAGTTAGTTTCAAAACTTTTCTTTGTTCCGTTCAGCGTATTTTCAAGTCCTGTGAAATGTCAGTTCGGGATTGGAATGAATGTAATCCCTATAAATGTTTAATTTTCCGCGTCCAGAAGTGCGTTCTGTTGCCTAGTGCCATTGATAATGATAATTTGGCATGTCAAATGAGTAGGATCAAAGTTTGTTAAGCATTAATTAGAGCGATGAGCATGATGAAGATGCGGTGTGACCGACCCCCAGCGGCTACTTATCTAAGTCTAGTTTAGTTATTATTTTGTTTTTTTACCAAGCAAATGATGATACATACATTTTACATATATACCAAGGCCGTTAGCGGGGTCCGAGGGCCAAGACAAGACACTGGCTGGCCAAGCCAGGCCGAGCCAAGCCAAGAGACATGCGAGTTTAATTGTAATTCCGTACGTTTGTAGTGACCGAACATTTGTACAAGGCCGTGCGATTCTCATAACGATAAAAACAAGAAACCAGAATATATATATAGTAATTATATACGATACCCACAGATATATGTATGTACTACCCTCTGTGCTCTGTGCGTTGTTTAATATAGTTCTTAGGCGTGTAAACATCATCCTCACCTCTGTGCAGCTAAAGTACTTTTGTAGTGATTGATTTTAGTCTTGTTTTAAGTTTTTGCCTAAGCATTTTATGATTTGCCACCCAGCCCAGCCTAGCAGAGATTCCAGAGAAAGGTATCCTATAGATTAACCCTTACACTATATAGTTTATAGTGCTGTGGAGAGAGCTGCTTTTAACGATTGCGTTATCCTGTGAACCCCCTTTAGCTTGGATTTCCTTTTAGTCAAGAAGGGCAGGCGGCAGACAGCAGCCAGTCACGTAGCGTTGTTGTTGGTACAATAAAATAGCAAAGAGGCACAAGATCATAGATACATATAAACAACAACAAGTTAGCAATGCAAACAATCTATAACAAATTACACACAATGTATTGGAAAAGTGAAAAATACAAGAATAAATTACACTAAAAAATGCAAGATCAACACGACCCGCCTACGCATCTACTGCACTGTGTTCTCAAAGATCAGGGCCCTGGCCAAATTGCGGGCGCAGGCCAGGCGCATGAGGTTCAGGATATCCGCAATGTGCTCCGCCCGATAGTCCTTGAACACGGTCGCTGTGTGGTGCTGAAAGATATCATAATCATAAATATCAACTATATTGATCAGTGAGTACTAGTAAGTATCCTTACATCTCCATGCTTTTCTATGTCGCGATCAATGATCGGCACCAGTCCGGTTTCAATGTGATGCAGAATGGTCACCGTTTCCTTGGCAAAGATCTTGGGATCCTTGGACTCCAGCAGCGGCATGGCATCGATGATCAGCGAGGGCCAGAAGCTAAATTAAAGGAAATGGTTTCTTTTAAAACAGTGGTCGGCACGGCCCTATCCCGCGGGATAGGATTTTTCTCAGTCAGCGTCGCTGCCGCTCACGCATAGTGTGCACAAAAGAGAACAGAAGAAGTATGCACAAAAGAGAACATAAGAAGAAGTATGCACAAAAGAGAACAGAAGAATCAGTGCAGACAAATTGTAATTGTGTGGCTAGATTTAGCCTTTTTAGCGTTAAATAGCTAGTATTAAGACTATAGCTATTTTTTGCCATATTACAAAATGATTTACCTTTTTTTTTTCTCATATCTAGCCATAGAGTGTTCAAGTTTCACTCATACAAATGCAATGTTGCCATTTGACTGTAGTGGTGCGGACCACTGTTTTAAAAGGTTTTAAGCGGCAAAGCATTTAATAATACTCACTAATTTGGGGTTATCTTCGATTCCAGTAGATTGACCAGCAGCTCAGAGGCAGCCAGAAAGTCTCGGCCGCGATAGAACTGGTAGAAGTCATAGTACTTGGTGAGGAAGACCAGGCGCGGCGACACAAACATGCGACCTCCTATGTAGGCCAGGGTGTCGGGGCAGAGCAGCTTGCCCGTTCGCGAGTAATGCTTCAATATGAAGTCTGCCACCGCTGTGACCAGCAGCACATCCTTGGAGCGAATGGCCCACTCCAGGGCGTTGCCGTAGCGCTCGTTGTCGAACGATCGCCTCGATAGCACCTTGCATATCTCCTGTTCCACGCTCACGAGTCCCCGCTGCCTGGCCAAGCTGATGAGCTTGGTGGCCTGCCGCTCGCTGCGTATGGGGATGCGAGGCAGGAGCAGCTCTATGGTCGCCTTGCCCTCCTGCTTGCAGCAGTCCAGGTAATCGATGCCCAGCTGCCAGAGATTGTGCGAGCCCATCAGATAGCTGCCGTACTCGTAGATCATGGAGTGACGCAGGGCGGGCAGGTCTCTGAATTAGAATTATTAACAAACTATTTAAATAAATAAAACCAATAAAAACCCACATGTTGTGCTGATCAAAGTAGGTCTTCAGTTGGCCGGAATGATAGACCAGATCAATGAGATGCGTGGAGAACCAGTGCGTGTCGTTCAGCTTCTGGGACTCGAACAGAAACAACTTGACATCGTGCTCCATCAGCTGGGTAACCATGCGGCTCATATTGGTCAGCTGCTTTTCCGGTCGCAGCAAGGTCCAACGGTTCAGCCAGTTGGAGGCTGCTATCCGCAGCTCAAAGGGCTTGCAGGTGGGCTTCGTAAACAACAGATAGCCCGGCAGGTATTCGTACCAGTCCTCCGACTCCTTGATGCCGGCATCCCACTGCTTGTTGTCGCCCGCCACCAGCTGGAGGATCTGCTCCAGCTCTGGCTCTGTGGCGAACATATTGGCCTGGATCTTGCGCTTCGTGTCCACATTCCAATATTCCCACTGCGAGTGAAACTTCTGCAGGGCGTAACCGTCTTGGTAAACTGGCATCGACTTCAAGATCTGCTCGGCCGCCTTAAAGGCGGCCTGTCCGGCCTTGCGGTTCTGGGAGAGAATGGCGCGTGTGACTTCCACCTCGCCCAGGAGGATCAGCGACCTGAGGATGTTCCAATACTCATCCGACTCGCTAGCCTCCTCGTTCATCAGCAGCAGATCCGTGGCGCGATCCTCGGTATCCGGGGAATGGAAGCGAGCCCATTCGAGCAGTTGGCGTACAACCATTTGGTTGTTCTGGACGTAGAGGATCTCGAAGAGATGCCACAGGCTCTCCGCCGCATAGAACACAACGATGGCCTCGGTAAAGCGCTGCAGCCGCGGCTCATCCGTCTGCACCTCCGGCGACCTCTTGGCGAGCTCCAGCTTCTCCAGGCAAGCACGCACAATGCTGCGGTATGCCCGCGAAACATTCACATATTCGGCACGCGAGGCCTGCAATCCCAGCTGCTGCAGCGTGGTAAAGGTGGCGTTCGCCTCGGCGAGGAGACTGCGCAGTACGGGCTCGTCAAACAGCGTTGTCTCCTGGGCCATGTAGATGAGGATGGGCGCCTCCACGCCAGCCGTCTCGGTGGGCGCATCCCGCGAATCGTGCTTCACATGCCGGTAGGCGTTCAAAGCGATTCTGTTGCCCGGCACAAAGACGCCAGTCAGTGTGTTGCCACAACACATGGACAGAGGATCGCCGAGTTCCTGAAAGGACGCGCCAAATTGTGATATTATTCCATGTCAGCCTTTTGGCGGCCAAAAAAACTCACAAAAACGGGTACGCTGCTGTCGGTCATTTTGGCTCGGCGTGTTTCAATGGCTAGATAAAATCCCCAAGGGTGTGCGTGGTGCAGAGCCTAATTGATGGCCACCGGGATGTAGAGCAAGTCCAGTTATGACAACAAATAATTTTTCCGAATTCAACACGTTGTTGTTGTTTTTGCCGCCGGGATGCTTTCGGCTAGCCGCTAGCGGGTAGAAAGAAGAAGAACATTCAAGTGTGACCAGTTAGTTCAAGGAAAAAGCCAACAAGTAAAACTGGTAATACTGAAGAGTTGTTTTGGCAGCGTTTTTCGGCCGTTTTATCATGTTTTTGATCGATTTTACACGAACGAAACTCATTTTCCGTACAAAATATTACCTTCCGAGGCTTTACTGCATATTTATTTCAGATCCACTTTGTCGAGGCGTTCTAGTATAATGATCGTAAAAAGCGGCGGGCACACTACATTTCCCGCGAAGCTCTTAAACTTGCAGTTTGCATTCTTTTATTGTGATTTAATTCGAACCTAAAATGAATCTCGAGGGCGTGTCGGCGGTGATGAAGCTCTGCGACGACAACGTGCACAAGCTGCAGGACAACTTGGCCTCCTACCAGCGGGAAGTGAACCACGTTCACCAGGTGCTCGCTGAAAGATGGATAAACGTGGAAAAAGTGGACGGCAGACTGATAGCGCTGCACGATCAGCTATTGAGCAGTCTCAGCGAGATTAATGCGTATGTCATAAAGATGAACATGCACCTAAAACTCAACCGGCCAGGATTAGGAATGATCCGGGAGGGCGAAAAGCCCGAGGAGCTTTCAAGCCGGCGCAATTCCGTGAAGCTTTCGAGTAGAAACGCCATAGAAGAGCGCGGCGAGGAGCATAATAAGGATGAGGAGCCGCAAAATCGGGCAAGCGTCCAGCAGGTGCCAGAAGATTCGAGCCAACAGCTTGTGCCCATTGACTTGTCATCGACGCAAAAGGTCGCAATGGAGGAGACACCACCGAATAGTCCAAAGCCAAAGCCGAGTCAGTTCTCCGAGAGCATGGTGTTCTCCATGCACTCCAGCTGGGTAATTGAGCCCTCACCGGAGAATCTCAAGCCGAAGCCAAAGACTAGACCAGTGCAGGAGGTTCCTCAGGCTACTAAGGCGCCCTCCCCGGAAAACCTTCAGCCGAAGTCCGCTCCCGTGCAGCAGGTTCCTCAGGCTACTAAAGCACCCTCTCCGGAGAAACCCAAGCCGGAGTACCCGCCCTTGCAGCAGGTTCCTCAGGCTACTAAGGCGCCCTCACCGGAAAAACCGCAGCCGAAGCAGCAGGTTCCTCAGCCTACTACAGCTCCCCAACTTCCGCCAGCCACTTTGGTTAAACTTCCGATGCCAGCGCGCAACCGAACCCTGCTGCCACCGAAATCCGGCAGTCAGACGTCCAGCAACGGCATCTACGAGCAGATCTTCAAGAACATAGACGCGTTTCCCGCAAACACTGTGGTCACCGCCACCGTGATGCATATGAATATAGCCAAGAATTGCTTCTATGTGGCCAAGTGGGATGCGGGCTCTCGGCCGCTGCAGAAGCTGCTGCAGGGACAGGTGCCGCTGCGGGAATTGGACGAGATGCCGGACTACGGCGACATCTTCGCAGTCTATGACTGCAGCGACCAGATCATTCCACGTGTCACAGTCAGTGCCATTGCCGAGGGCGGAGGCTACGATGCCTATCTGGTTGACTATGGCGAGCATATTCACCTGAGTGGAAAGGAACACATATTCGCCCTGCCGGAGCAGATCAAGCAGCTGCCGGCCGAGGCAATTCTATGCCATTTGGCCAACTTCAATGTGTCCAGCATGAACAAGTACTCCTACAAGACGGTTAAGCTCCAGGTGCTCGATAATAATGGCAGCGACATAGTGGCGGATCTCCTCGAGGAGGAGGCTAGTGTCAAGGGGAAGAAACCTGAGATCCCGAATGATAAGCCCCATACCAAAGGGAAAAGCCCTGCTGCAGAGTCCAAACCTGCCAAGCTGAGCGAGGCGGACATGGCCATGCTGAACGAAATTGGAGAGAGCACAAGTGACCCTCTCAAGGCCGTGCTGGGCTTCAGGCCGAAGGATGAGCAACGCATTTGCAGGCACTACGATCCCAAGATTAATGGCTGCTTTAAAGGTGGGTACGGAGGCTGGTCCAAGACTTAAATAACCTCTCAATGTTATCTACAGGAAACAACTGTCGCTTGATCCACGAGCCCTTCGCTCCATTGGGCGCCACCAAGGATGTGGAGGTGGCTCCAGCTCTGCCCGAAGCAATGTTCGACACCCCGGTGCCTCTAAAGCTGGGCAACATGGCCCGTATGCTCATCACCTTCGTTAACAGCCCGATTGAGGTGTATGCCCAGTTTGTGGAAGAGGATGTTGCTCCGCTGGTTTGGGACAACAAGGATGTGCCGGAGAACAAGCGGACCTTCAAGCGGAAGCCGCACATTCTGGACATTGTGCTGGCTCGCTACAGCGACGACTGCTTCTATCGCGCCCAGGTAATGGACGAACAGGACGGGGAGTATAAGATATTCTATGTGGACTATGGCAACACGGAGTTCGTGTTCATTAACTCGCTGGCCCCGTGCGATGATGTGGACAGCTTGAAGCCGCATCGGGCCATCAGTTGCCACATGGAGGGCGTCATAAGAGCGCCAGAGCTGACCCACCAAAAGACCGCCGAGTGTGTGGAATATCTGAAGGCCAAGCTGCTGAACGTGGAGATGGATGTGGTGATAAGGCATCGTCTACCGGATGGCTTTCTGGTGCGCTTTACGGGCGAATATGCCGATGTGCCGCGACAGCTGGTGATGCGTGGCTACGCTCAGCCCAGCGAGGGTCTTCAAGGAGTCTCCAACGGGGTAGTCGCGGCAGAAGGTGGCCATAATGGGCCCCAAGTTGATTCTTTATTACTTTAATTTCCATGCTTTTTTTGCAAAGATATGATTTAATCTCATAGTTAATCACCATCCGAAGTCGCTCAGTGCTGTTATCTAATTTTTCTAAGTCAATATGTTGTTATATTATGACCAAAAGATACTTTTAAGCTGAATTGGAGTTCCAAATCACGTTATTCTCTCCTAAACTAGAGTTAGTTTTAAAGAAATTTAATCTTTTATGAAATCTGGAGTTTAGTTCTTGAAAATATTGACTAGTCTGTCTTTTTAAGAAGAATTTTTATGTTTTTCAATGCCTATTATCAACTTCCTTTCTATTGTTTAATTTTGAGTAAGAATAAAACCTTTAGACGATGTAAGCACATGTCAAGCCGCTTGATTAATGTCCCGTCTTCCTGGGGGCTGGGGTCCAATTATGAGCCCGGAACAGCAATCACAAAACTGTGCCTCGGGAACTAAAACAATAATAATAATTGCCACTAATGTGCAAAAGCAAAAATCAAAGGACACACCGTCGTGGATCCGACGGCGCGGCGCTAATAGATTATGCCGCAACGATTAGAGAGGCAATAAATAGCACCTGTCCGAGATCCCATGCGTGTTTGCCTCGCGTATGACGACAGGTCATAGTCTCTGGTCCTGCTCGTGTCCTCCGTCGGCCTGGTGTTGACAATTTAAACGATTCGGCCAAAAGGGTAATGGGCCGACCCCGAGCCAGGGGTCATTTTGGGGCAGAGTCCATTCGGGGATGAAGACGGCCATGGATCAGGGATCACAATTGTCATGTGGAAATCAGTTTTGGAAGCCTGGACAACACCTGCCGCAGTCCTCATGCGAGTAGAGTGAGGGGGCAACCCTCGAGAATGGTCGTCGTAATTAGCCTGGTTAAGTGTCAAAAGGATGGCCCGAACCCCGGCCGACATGTGGTGTTCCCAACATAATAATAATGATGATGATGAGGGCCAAAACTACCCTGAACTCGGAACTAGGATTTGCTGGAATTTTTTTACTAGACGCCTACAATTTCGATTGATGTGGTGATGGAGTGTGTTTGCTGCTCGAGGTCAAACTTGAAACTCATTAAACGAAATATGGGAAACTCAACGAAAACAAACGAAAAAGAGTTCTTGGCTAGAAGTTGGAGCCACGCTGGGTGCCATGGCCACTGGAGATCGATCCGGGGTCCAGGCAAGGACAGTTGACCTTCTGCAGCTCGGCGATGCGCTGCCATGTCATGTTGAAGTGGCGCACGGATCGGGCATTGGCCAGCTTAGCAATGGGTCCCAGGGTGCGGTATCCGTTGTTAATGAAGCGTATGAATCCCTTGGCCGTAAGATCCAGCAAGGCTGTCTTCACCTGGGCCTCCAGATCGCCGCAGGCAAAGGGTCTAAGGAGGGAGAGGTAATAAATATTATATTGAAAGGTAATATAATGTTTAAATGTTTGAAAAATAAGTTGAAATAAGCTTAAAATAGGAATGAAAATAGTTTAAAGTTGAAAACCTGCATATAAATTCTTTATAATTTGGAGTTCTAATAAGATAATTCCCAAAAATATAGAAGGTCTTTTGTTCTTTTCAATTATAAAAGCAATAAACATGGCTATAATCCTACGAATTAATTTCTTATGCTTAGTAAAGCTCCACTTACTCCTTTTCCAGCATCTCTAGGATGTGTTCCTCCTGGATGCCATTGCTGTACTTGGGATGATCCTGGAACATGCGCACCATGTCCAAGATATACAGCGGCAAGTGGATGTGATAGGTGTTGAAGGGCAGCTGCAAGGTGGTGGGCTCACAGTCCCGGATTGTGCTCTCGTCACACATTTCTAATCACTCTTTTTACGGGGCTCAACTCCTGGTTAAATCTTTCAAGTAACTCAGATTTTATATATTGTTCCAATGGTGACGGACGAACCAAAACGTGTGATTCCTACGGACAAATAGAGCAAGACCCACTTCGTTTTCGGGAGTTTGGTGCTAATGTCATCCAATTAGAGGTGTCATTAACGGTTTGTCCCGCGCGAGTCCCCGAGGTTTGCTCTTCAATTACTGGCCAAGAGCAAACATTGAAACAATTACATGTTCGGGTAGAGCTATATTACCTGGTAATTTGTCTAACATATAAATAGCCAGTGTCCCGCACTTCGGAGTGTTCCTCCCAGTGCATTAGCGAGGTCTCTGGGGTGAGTCGACAGTAAATGGGCACCCAGAGCTATAGTTTTTTATGGTATTGTAATGCAAACCCAATACAAACCGATTCCCAAACTTCCATTTACCCAAAAAAAAAAACTTTTTTGGGATTCCTGGCCTCAACCCTTTGATGGATATTAGAGACTTCCTTCCTGCCTTCCGGGCTACAGACAGACATGTCACTGTGGCACGCAATCCATTATATTTCCCGGCTCACCAAACACCCATAAACGGCATCGGTGGCATGCCAGTCAAAGGGTTAAATGTTAACTATGGTCCCAACTTTTGCCAACAGATAATAAATTAGCGCATACATTATGAAACGTTATAAGGATGCGACTTCCGGTTACGTTGGGAGGGGCAAAGGGGAAGACCCGTGCGCCAAACTGCCAATTTGGCCCGGCAAACAGGTGACACTTTCTCAACCGGAATAGGAACGGGTTGAAGAAGCGGTTCCACACGAAGCCCATACACATATATATATATGTTTATATGTTGGATTTGTAGGGGAACAACATGCAAATTTTTCGATTTTTCAAGAGTCATGCTTGTGATCCAATTGAAGTTGGGTAAACTTTTTGATGTCTTGATATGCGGGATTACTTATGGGCCAAATTTAGCTGTGCTGACACTGCAGCTTTGCTCTGGGTTATAATAGTAAAATCGATTCAGTTTGAAAATATATATACATTTTGAATTAAAAATTAAATAGGATCTAGAAAGGAAAACCTTTTTAAAATAGTCATTGCTTATAACAAACAAATTCAAGTATAAAATATTTTATCAGGGCTGCCTCAGAAATTGCTTTTAAAAAGTGTGCCCAAAGTAAGCCATGATTTATGTTGGCTCTTAAAATGTATGGTAATTCTTTGGTAGCATACTTTTGGTCGCTTTTTAAACTAATTTCAAATCCCTCAGCGATTTCTGGCACCGCTGCTAACTTTAAAATTTCAAATAAATAAATATTTATTCAGATGACATAAGCCTCGAATATCCTTATCTCTTACATGCCCCATTTTCCCCGAGTGCATTACCTTTTGGTCACTTTACCACGCCTCTTTCCAGACTATTACCGTGACTTATCGAGGAGCCTTCGCCCACAAAATGCCGGTCGATAGCCAGGCCTCCACCCTCTGCTCTATGGTCGTCCACGCTCATTGGTCAGCGCCGGCAAAGGACTATTTTCCGCCCCGCCACATAACAGTTGGCCGAGTCAGGGGGGATCTGGGGGTTTGTAATCTGGCTAACCAGTTATATCAAGTCCTTGTAACCGGGCAGCACAAATAAATGCCGGGCGGCCCGGGCCCCGCGCCAAGTGTCATGTATTTGACGAATAATTACCGTCAACATTGCGTGATTGGTTGAATCAGCCGGCGGCGGGGGAGCAGCGGGAGGAAGAGGAGGGCTGTGGCTGGCTTAGAATTAGCCCCACATGGCCGCATGGGGTGGCGGGTGGATGTGTGGGGGGTTGTTGTGTGACAGGAACCTATAATTACCGCGGCCCAGGCGGCAGGTGGTGGTCGCCAGGACTGGCTTAAGCCATAACTCAGCGCAGGATTCATAGACAGACACAACGCGGTCGTTGGCGCGAACGGATGTCGAAAAAGAGGATGCACTCGCCAGCCCAGTCGCCCATACTGGATGTCACCGAGACACTGTCGCTGCACTCCGACCTGGAGGCGGACTTCGAGCCCAAGAAGAAGCCGCCGTCGTCGTCGTCCTCGTACTCGTTTCCCGCTCCTCACAGTCTACGGCTGCCGGGCCTGGGATTCGCCGGACTGATGCCAGGTTCCAAGGGATCACCCGGACCGGTGGCCCCCACTCTCCCCGCCTTCGAGTACATTGCTCCTCCGAGTCACGCCCTTCAGGCCCTGGAATTCCCGCTGATGGAGCTCAATCGCGTGGGCGTCATCGGAGGCGGAATGTTTCCGGGATTCATGCACCGACGGGTTCGCGGCGAAAAGCGACCGATTCCGGATGCCCAGAAGGATGCCAAGTATTACGAGAGACGCAAGCGGAACAATGAGGCGGCCAAGAAGTCAAGGGATGCCCGGAAAATCCGCGAAGATCGGATAGCTTTCCGGGCGGCTCTGCTCGAGCAGGAGAACTCTATACTGCGGGCCCAAGTTCTGGCTTTAAGGGACGAGCTACAAACGGTGCGACAGCTCCTGGGGGCCACCACCGCAGGCGGAATGTTGTCCATGGCCAGACAGGTGTGAGATCCAAGGGAGAAGCAGGAAAAACTGAGCGGATATCTGTACATAAAAGTGAAGTGCGAAAACCTTTTGGTTATACTGATTTTTGTTAATAAATGTTTAAATAACAAATTACTGAAACCTTTTTTAAAAAAGTCTAAAGTAAAATATACACGAGTGAAGCTATAAAATCTCAAAAATCTTCAATTTTAAATGAGAAGGGCAAAGAAAGCGCTTTATTAAAAAATGTTTTAGAGATTTTTTAACAATATTCTTTATCTATATTTAGAAAACTATGAGAATTAAGAACGAAAGGTGGGGATTTAAAATCAACAATAAAGCTGTCGAAAAGTAAACTTATAGAATAATCTAGAAATAGGAATTGGAAACTCCTACAGCGCTACTATAAAGTAACATTCCAAATCTTAAAGAAAACTCAAAATAATTTTTAGTGAAATATTGGAGAAAATTCAGAATAGCAAGCTCAATATGGGTAAAATCAAAGACCAATATAATCTCTAGGATTCCGAACGGTCATACATTTGATTTGCAATATGGGAGCTATTTTTCGGCTGGCGACGAAAATCGTGAAAATCGTATAGAGTTACTCATCTTGAAGATTCTAATGTCTTCGGAATAATCGAGTTTATCCTGTGAGAGTAGATTCCAAACCTTTTTGAAGTACTTATTTATATTATATTCTGAAATTCTTTTTAAAATCGTGAGGGGTTCTAGCTAAGAACCTCTCCCCTAGAACACCTCACTAACACATATAGGTTTCCACAGAAAACTTCTTTTTAAAATCTTTAAAAAATGGGATCCAATTTATTCTCCAAAGTAAAACCCAATCTTTGCTCTTTCATATCGACTTTATTGCTTGCAAAAATGAGTTTAACATATAAACGCATATAAATAATTATAAAATATTTAACAAACTAATGATCAAGTGGCTGCAGTTGCACCTGTCCAGCTGAGTCCAGGATGAGCAGGTGCTGCTCATTCCCAGAGCTACGAGCACCAGCAATATCCGTCACTTTGAGCGGACTTTCCGTCGGCTGTTCGCCGCTGGCTAGCTCCCTGTCCCGGTAGAAGTCGTAGGTGCGCACCGCGCCATTGGTCAGAGCCGAGAGTCGCCAGCCGTCGCTGGAGAGGACCAGGGCCTGGACGAGATGCTGGCGCAGGCCGCTGCCGCTCAAGAGTAACTGCTGGTCGAAGACCCGCAATTCGTAGGAGCGCCTGGGCCGCTCAATCAGTTCCAAGGCTGTATTCGGCCTGGGATCGTAGCTGCTGTCCACCTGCTGGTCAAAGGACCGTCGCTCGTTGAGTATGATGTTCTGAATGGCGCACGATTTGCCCGTCTCAGGATCAGGCTCAGCGGTGGCCGGGGGGTGACCTGTCACAGGTCTTTGGTGTGCCTTCTGGCGCTGCCTTTGCCGCTGATTACAGTTAAGTATCATCACTGAGCCATTGGACAGCCCGACGGCCACATAGCTCTCGTTGGAGAGCACACATAGCGAGGTGGGAAAGAGAAACCGACTCTCGTTGACGGCAATCCGCGTGAAGCGCTCCGGTTTCAGGCTCCGCGTGCAGCAGAGCACAAAGTTCCGGTTGGTGCACACATAGATGAGATCGCTCCCCGCATCGATGCTGGTGAAGCGCATGCCCTGCAATCCCTGCCCCTGCAGGGCGGTGCTCAGCGTCTGGGTCTCGTTCAGCTCCCGCAGCAGATCGTCGCTGTAGATGTTGCCCTGAAACAGGTTCTTGGTCTTCTCGTACGCACTCGAATTGCTCTTGAGGAGGCGTCGCTCTAGGTAACTCCTCAGATCACAGCTGGCGCTCTGCAGGAGCTTCACCCGCGCCCAAGGTGAGCTGAACTCGTTGGTATTGCTAGATGAGGCTCCCTCCACCAGGGTCCACATGGTCAGCAGGCCAGAGTCGTTGAGAGCGGCGTACTGCAAAGGATTAGGGTTGAATTAGTGACTGAAAATAAAGAATGAGCTCTCGGTATTCCACCTGCACTTCCTTAAACGGTGTCCCCGCTGTGGCACCCTTTGATTGTGATCGAAAGCTGCGCACATCCACCACGGCGCCCAGGTCCATGGCAGCAGTCACCTCCTGCAGCTGATGCATCTGCTCCAGCATGGGAACCACCGACTGCGTGGCCGCAAAGTGGGTCAAATGGCCATCCAACTTGGAGCAGTAGCTGTGCGTTTCGCGCAGATCCCACATGGCCACACTGCCATCTCGGAGTCCGGCCACCACAATGTCGGGAGCCTCGCTGCAGAGCGCCACCCGGCTCACTTCCGCCCAGGTGGAGAGCAGGCGCAAGGGCTGGCCGGGATTGGTAAGCGACCAAACCATCAAGAGACTGGCAAAGTCCTCGCTGTAAACGTTGCTCTCCTGCGGGCATTCGTGAACGGTGACCACCAGTTGGCCGTTGCCAGCAGAGCTCCCAAAGATGCGACGCACAGGCAGAGCATTCAGGAGTCCGGTTTGGAGGGGTATATTCCTGGCAGTGCTTTGGGCGTGGTTCTCATGCTTATTCCCCTCCAGTACGCGATCCATCAGACGGGCGGCCTTGTGCACAAACGCATTGAGTCGCTCCAGATCCGTGGTCTTGGCCAGTCGCCGGCTCTGCTGCTGCTGCGAGCGTGCCTGCGCCACGCGATGCATTCGCTCCAGGCGGGCGAGACTCTCTTCGTGCTCATCTCCTGGCTGGGCTTTCAGGGTATCCAGCTCCATTTCTGCATCGCCACTGCAGCTGAGCACCAACTGACCGCCGTAGTGCGGCGGATGCTGTGTCCAGCTGCTGCGCGTGTGCACCTCCAGCGTCTGACACTCGCCGTCCATTTGGGGCGACTCCGTCTGCGTGGCCAGCTGGCAGGCGTTCAGCTTGCCGTAGCTCTGCATGAATCCCTCGTAGCTCAGGGGCTTCGTCTCGAACAGGTGGTAGTTGAGCTGGTCGAAGCGCAGCTTGGCCATCAGCTCCTCGCCGCGACGACTGATCACGGGATGGGACACAAATCCGGAGTAGCCGCCGTAGTAGGTATTGCTGCACTCTCCCTCATTCTGGGGCTTCTCCACTCCACCGGTCGTGCTGATGCCGGAGTCCAGTTGATCCGAGTTGGCCATGGAGTTGGTATCGAAGCTGTCGTAATGCTGCTGCTGCTGGGGATTCCGGCGCTGGTGCATCTCGTAGTGGCCGGAGTCTAGCTTGCGCTCCTGATCCCTGTCGCGCTGGATCACGGTGATGGGGTTTTGGGTGGGCTCGGAGTCCTCCTCCTCCACCTCTGGCTCTGGCTCGTCATCCTCCTCCTCCTCAACATCCGGCTCGGATGAGGGCTGCTCTTCCTTATCGTCTTTTTCTTCTTCGTCTTCCTCGGGCGTGCTGGCATCTGTCTCGAAATCCGACTCGTAGGACTCAAAGTCATCGGAATAGTGATCCGATTCCTGGTCGACCTTTTTCTCTTCCTCGAACTTGACCTCAAAGGCCACGGGCTGCTTGACAGGCTCTGATTCCGGCGGCTTCTTCACCTCGCTTCGCTGCTTGGCCGATTCTCGCTTGAGAACCACCACTTCCTCCGGCTCCAGGGTGCGCGTGAAGGTGCGGGTTCTAGCGGGAGCAGGTGGGGAGGCTCCAGGTGGCTCTGGCTCTTTTGGCTTTTCCTGTTTTGCCTGCTCTCTGCGCTTTTGCGGTGGCGAGGCGACCGTGACACTGTGGTAAGTGTCCAGAACTGCATTGGGCTTGGATTTGGATACGGGCTGGGTCTTGGGCTTGGAGGGCGGGTTGCTCGTCGTGGGTGTTTGCCGGCTGCTAGCACGCAAGGCACCTGGGGATGGAGTGGTCCTTTTGCTCAGGGGTTCCCTCTCCTTGGTTTTCGCAGTGTTTACCGGCTTTTTGCTGGTCGAAGGTTGGGCAGTTGCAGTTTTTCCTGCGGCTTTCCTGGCAATTTTTTCACCTTCCAAGCTGTCCGGTTGCCTGACCAGCGACCTTCGCTCCTTCGATTCCCTTGTTGTTGTGGTCGCTGGCCCACTTGTTGCCGGTGATTTTGTGACTTTCCTGGGCAGTAACTCACTTCGGGCCTGTAATTGAAATACATTTTTGAAATCATAACGCCTTCCGCTGATTTTACAGCACTGATTAACAGCACTTTGCAGCACTGGCCGCCTAATCCAAACAAAAGTATTTTCTCTGTGTGTTGCGATCGGTTCGTTTATTAGTTTTAATTGAACGCTATTACATATATTTAAGGCATTCATAAAATGCTGGTGCGTGCTCTAATTCGCAGTAACGCTGTTGTGGCTGTTACCTTGAGGAATAAATGCAATAAACGGATTCTGTGCCTGTTTCAAAAGATATAGTGTAGATGTGCTGCTGCTCCTTTTGTTGTGTCTTTGTGAAGTGCAAATTAAAGCTGAAAAAAAAAGTGAAATCGCTGGCTGCGTACTAATCAATGGAAAGTCAAAGATACAAATTTGTGCTATCGAGTTCAGCTTTTATGGTGATTTTCGGTGCCCCGCTTGGCTTACGTTCGATTTGCTGCTGGTTCGCGTAGCATTTTTCGACATTTTAGTGGCCGAAACTTATCTATAAATTGCTTAATTTAATGCCGGAATGCCACGTAAAGTTAATCAATTGTAATGCTGCTGCTCAGTTGTGACATTTTTCCTTGTTTTCCTGTTTCCTTGACAACGCCACATAGCAACAACAAAGGCGCAGGAATAACAAGAGCAGCTGATTGACGGCCAGTGCTGGAAAGTGCGGTCATGTCCCAAAGCAACTGGTAGGTATTTAATGGAATTAACTAAAATGGTTTAATTAAGCAAATATTTAGTACAAATAAAGCCTCTATTTGCAAGCTGTTATCAGTAAGTTTTAAAAGCTGCGAAGATAAGCCGCCATTGATAGTGCTCTTGAGTTCGAACTATCGAATATATTATCGATTATTAAAGCTGTCGGTTGGCTTATCGGTAATCGAAATCAAATTCAAGCGCCAAATTGGTGATACAGCCCTGGTTGAAGCTACAGTTTATTCTTAACTTAAATTTAGCGTAATATCACAATAAATAAGATTAGATTTGTGCTCAGCAGACTAGTCACTAGGCGAATCGAGGCAACAGCGTTCCAAGGAAGCAAAACAGCAAAATTATGGCACTATTATGGCCATATCTCGTGGCTCCACTCTCCTCGGAGTTCTTGTAGTACTGTGTCGTGGCATACCGATCGTAGATGTGCTCCATCACCCGCTTGGCGTTGTCGCGGTGCAGCTCCTGCCGGCCCAGCAGTCCATCGGTTGTGTCCCTGAACAGGATATTGCTCCTGTTATCGAAGCTGCCATAAAGAGTGAACGGACGCGTCTCGCTCTTGAACTTCCGGCCAAACAGTTGATCCATGTCGCGCAGCGAGTTGTAGATCTCGTTGTGCCGTGTCGCCGAGGAATTGTGCGTCATAAGGTGGCCTCGCGTGGTCCAGTGCAGGTAGCAGTACTCGAAGCTGGAGCGCTTTTCGATGCCTCCGTAGGGACACAGGACGCGGAAGGCCTTGTGGTTGCTTCGCATCACCCAGTCGGCGGTGAGATTGCCACTCACATACTTCTTGTACACATCGGAGCTGAGGAAGGCCACGTCGCCACCCTCGGCGAGGCACCGCAGTGCGCCCTCGTCACCTTGGTAGTGCAGCGGACACTGCCTTCCATGGTGCGGCTGCCACAGGCAGGAGTCGCGGTGGAAGAAGGAGTGCAGCGAGTGCACCTTGCCGGTGGCATTCACTATGGTCTCCTGAACGGCGAGATGAGCGGCACCCTCGTACGAGGGCAAACAGGCCCGTGCTCCCTTGAGATCCTTGAAGCTCTCCAGCTTGGCATCCTTGTGCACCAAGGCAATGGTCACATACCGATCGTGCATGTCCTCGGCGAACTCGTAGAGCAGTGGCACCAGATTGTAGTCCCTCTGCGCCTTCACCCGCATGTCCTGGTCCACCATCACCACATCCGTGCCCTTGAACTTGGTGTCGTCCAGGCACTGCTGCAGCTCCATGGTCCGCACACACTGAATGTTCGGCTGGACGCCATAGACCTGCGAGGCCTCCTGCAGCCAGGAGCACTTGACGTGCTCGATGATGGACGTCGTACAGACGACGATCGAACGCGGCGGATTGCACTCCGGGAAGCTGTACGCCGACTGGAAGGCTGTGGCCTGGTCCAGGTAGTCATCAATCGATATTACATTCTCCAGCGGCACTGTGAACACATGGTACGTCTCCAGCAGGCTGAGCAGGGCATTCTGCCAGCTGTCCGGCTCGTCGTGACTCAGTCCGGTGACCAGGCGCTGGATCTGGGCGGCGTGGGTGCGACGGGCGGCCACCACGGGCCAGGGCTTTGCTACCCAAACACACGGCTGCGAGGCGTTCATCGGCTGAAGGTGGCCATCTGGACAGAGGTAGCTGTACTCCGAGGGATTGGCCTGCGCCGAAATGCCAGAGAACTAGGATAGGAAATGGTTTTAAAATAATTTCAGAAGGTCTTGCTCTCAATTCTCACCCCGAAGTGACTGCGAACATCATCGAGTCGAGCCCAGGCCACGTTACCGCCGCCGCTGGTCAGGCAATAGAGCGCTCCTCGTCGCCCCCAGTGCTTGTCGGTCTGGTCGCAGCTTGAGGGATCATAGCACATCTCGCAGAGCGAGGGATAGCGGTTCTTCAAGATACGATCCTGCTTGGGATCCGGCACCCAGGGACCAGCCTTACAGCTGGGGCCAAAGAACCTCGACGTGGAGGCAATGCGATCCTCTGTGACGGTCAGCTCGGGATCACAGGTCCTGGAAACCATGGCGGCCTCAAAATACTGCAAGGAAGTAAAGAGTTAGATTGAGATAACCTCCAAGAATTACCCTCAAGATCACTTACATTGGCCAGGACCTCTGTCCAGTGATTGCCCAAGCCGTAACCCGGATGACACAGCTTGGCTCGCTTGAGATCATGAACGGTGTGGATATTGGCCTGATTATCCACCACGGCCACTATTTCGTACTCAAAGTTGGACTCGTGCGATCGCAGCTCGCTGGCCACCAGGATCTCGACGCTGGCCCAGCGTGCCGCCACCAGATCCTCGGAGGTGAGAACGCCAAAGTGAGCCGTGCCCTTGTGGATGCGACGCACGCAGTCCAGCCGGTCCACGCCGATGACGCACTCGATGTTGCTCGTTGCCTTCAGCAGCGGGCAGAACTTGGGGGTTTTCCGATAATTGCCGCGCGATTCCACCACGCAAACCCGTACTGCAGAGAGGAGATGGAGGAGGAGCAAGTGAATACATTAAGTTTGGTCACTAATATATACTTAAAGCCGTTAAAAACCAGTTTCCAGACAGGCGGCATTAATTATGATTATTTTTTATTTTAGGTAGCTTTTTTGTGCCTCTTCCCTGTCCAGTGTATGCAGTTTTCGGAAAGAGATTTTATCTGGGGTTTATTTTGTGATTTTTTCTTTGAAATTAAAAATTCCCCTCAGGTGGGAAACCTTTCAGACAGGCTTGCATTCGCAGAAATGGCACTGGGACTCGAGCCAGGCCGCTTTTTGGGCAGTGGAGCACGCAAGCTCGAAGGTCGGGACAGGTTTTATTTTTTTTTTGAGGTGTGAAACTGTCTCTATCTAGCGGGTTTTTGATTACAGCCGGTCGAGTGGAGTGGCCAAGGTCAGCTGCTGCTGGTGCTGCTCTCCCGCAGTGCATTTCGGTTTGAAAGTTAATTAATAATGATGGCGGATGGATTTTTTTGTGGATTTTTAATTGATTTACAGAGTAAATAAACTAACTTTTCGATGTTCATGTTATTTTCTGCTCTTTAAATAGTTTAATTAATCCCTAAATAAGCTTAACCAATGTCTTTGACTTTGAAAGACTTTTTCTTGTCACTAGATATTATTATAAACGAACTTTAAATACTTTTGATCTATCAACTTGTTTGAAAAAATATAAAAAAGCAATCTGAGCTCACAATTTCTTTTATTAACTTATTAAGAAACCTTTAATTAATAACAATTCTAGTGGTATTTGTCACAAGATCTTATTATAAACGAACTTGAAATACTTTTGATCCATCAACTTGCTTGAAAAAATATAACAAACAAAATTTAAGCTCTCAATTTCATTTGTTAACTTGTTAAAAAATCATTAATTAACAATAATTCTCACTAGAATTTTCATCAAACACCTTTCTAGCTTTTTCTTCTCTCTAAATCATTTGATATTAAATTATTCTTGACTCGATTACACTTGTCATTTCATTTTTAATAAGCGACTAATTGACGGAATAGCTGGCTCAAGCTTTCACAGACACTACTTGCACACAAGCACACTTATCACTCATGTAAATTAATTTGTAATAATAATACAAATTGTTGTATATTTGTTTTTAAACCCAAAACCGCCCCCCTTTTTGGGCGATAATCCATCCACACTTACATTTGCCATCGTCCGGCGGTGGCACAGCCACGCACATTAACACTGATAAGGACGAGGCGAACAGCCCCACCAAAATCGGTGTGAGCCAATGCATTCTTGATTGCGTCAACACGCGAGAGATCGAGATCGGGACTAAGTCAGTTAGTTGCTGGGAGCTTGGAAGCTTGGAGAGGCCGAACCTCGCTCTACGGAAGATCGGCGGCGACTGAAAGCCAGCCCTCTCCGCTGGCAGCGAGTAAAACTCGATCCGAGCGATCCCAGCCCAAGCCGCAGAACGAGATCGCGAGTAAACAGCGGAATAATAATCAAGCTACGCACAGCTGATGAGTCAAGCGGGGTTTTTGGATAGCAAACTGATTGATTAGCACCTGTCTGGGGGGTGCCGGTGCCGGTGCCGGGGAATACCTGGCCAAGGGATAGGCTCTCCCTAATCTGGCTTTTATCAATCCAACTCTTACTATATGTATAGTATGTAGTATGCCCAGACCATATGATTGACTGATTCCTTATCGGCACAGACCCGAGAGACTTATCAGTCGCCACACAAACTGCAAGGCGTTGGAGCAGCAATTTCTTCAGTCACTGGCCGCCACTCTCCGCGCACGAAGGCCTCCTCCTGCTGCTGTCGATCTCCGGGAAAGATCAGTACTTGTGGGTGTTGAGCTTTCATTGTTTCAGAGATTGTTAATTGAGTGCTATAAGTAAATGCATAGACAATGTAGAAACTAAGCATTGTTTTCAACGACTTAATCCGGTTAAATCAAACACTTCTAGGGCTTCCTCGTTTTAACTTTGTTGTTTAATCACGCACTCTGTGTACCTGTATTTTACCTGAGAAATTCCCCCTGTTTTCTTGAGATCTCTAAGGCTGTAATTTGTGTTTTGACTAATGATGTGATGTTCGCAAAGTTTGTGTCTGCCAAAGTGGCTAATAATTATTTTCGGCGTCGTAAATTTATGTGTGCCAAGTTAACTTAGCTGTAAACCAGTTTTTTAACCATAAAATCCATAAAATATATACAAAGTCAAGTTCAATTGAGGCTTTACATCACAGGCAATCGTTAATTGAGTTAAAACAAACAAGTGGGGATCTTGAAATGCCCCAAAGGCATATTTATTATGGCAGGCCCTAAAAACTAAACTTCTTTATCACCTTTTGGCGAGCTTACAGCTCTGGGTCTGCCAGATAAGATTTGTGGTTCCTTAAGACTTATGCTCTTTGCGCTTATCTCTTTGAACTTTTATGCTAACGATTATAAAGTCTGGCTGGCATCTTATCGGTTGCCTGGCGAGAGACACGTTCAGATTAGATATCCCTTTAGCAGTTTCTGATTTACATTCATATCACTGACTATTTACAGACTCTCCCCCGACGACGTCGAACGGCGAACGCTTATTATGATCTTATCTAGGCGGAGGAGCAGCAGCACCTTCTGAGGATTGGCCTGGCCCTATTTGAACTGTGATACCTTGTGTCATTGTTGAGACACAACTCCTAGCTATAATTAACCACACACTGGACAATAAATAATTGACAATGGTGCGACTCAACAGGCGCTTGCTGCCCATCAAGGCGCACTTTTTCTTTTTCATGGCAGGTGAGTTTGGAAATAGATCTTAGGGATCCACGAATAGAACAAATTTCACGGAACTCTGACTCTGATTCTAATCAGTTCTTGGTATTAATATTATTACTGCTTATCTTGTATATTACTCCCATATCGGTGACATTATCGAAACTGGGAAAGAGAAATCCTGATGCAATGTTCAAGTGCTTCTTAGGAAATCACAAATTATATGATAACTTTAGGATGATACTATCGTGGATATTATGTTACCTTCTGAATTAATTATTCATTTTATCTTCCCTTATATAGCCATGGGCCCCATACTGCCTCAACTGGCGGTGATTGGCAAGCAAATAGGTGTTCCGCCGGATGTAATGGGCTACATAATGGCAGTCTTGCCCATACTATATGTCCTGGCCAAGCCCCTGGTGGGCTTCCTGGTGGATTACTTCACGGTAAGAGGAGGGAGATCCTTATAATACAATTATAATAATTTTAATTACTCTTAAAGAGCCTCCGCAAGTTTATCTTCATCTCGCTGATCCTGATCATGACCCTGGCCTATGCCGGCTTCTTCTTCCTGCCCGGCAACTCGCACTTTATCCCCCTGGAGGAGGGCAGTGCCCATTGGAATGTGTCGCTGCTGACGGAGCTACACGAGTGCAGTCCCATGATCTTCACCTCGAAAGCCTTTTGCCAGACGGTCCACGAGGCGGAATGCAGTGAGGCAGGGAATCGATATGCAGCTGTGATAGTGGCTCCCGAGGCAGGGCTCAATCTCAGCCAGAATCTGCAGCATGGCAACGAAAGCTATCACTTGTGCCTCACATCTTCAGATCCCATTCCCTCAGGGTTGAATGCATCTTGTGAGCTGCAACATGCGGGCTCCTGCATCTACGGCGAGGGCAAGTTCTGGCTGTTTGTGTTCCTGCTGTTCGTCGGCACCATTGGCTTCAACGTGACCAACTCCATATCGGACGCCTGCTGCTTTGACCTGCTGGGCGAGGCGGAACAGGACAAGTACGGAGCCCAGCGAGTGTGGGGCACCATTGGCTTCGGAGCCACCGCCCTGCTGGCTGGCGTCGTGGTCAATTGGTGGACCTCGGATGCGGTCAAGAGTCTGACGCCCGCCCTGATAATCATGTGCGTGTTCAGCCTGCTGGATCTGTTCAGTGTGTCCAAGCTGAAGCTGCCGAAACTGGGCGGCTCCGAGTCCATTTGGAGCGATGTCTGGCAGCTGGTGCGCCAGCCACCCATCGTCATCTTCCTGCTGTTCGCCACCATGGCCGGGATCATTGACTCCTTCATCATCTACTTCATGTTCTGGCACCTGGAGCAGGTGGCCGAGGTTACGGGCTACATGGATCAGATCAAGCTGATCGAGGGACTGGTCGTGGCCGCAGAGTGTCTGGCCGGCGAGGTGCCCTTCTTCTTCTACAGCGGCAAGATCATCAAGAAGCTGGGCTACGTCCACTGCATGAGCATGTGCTTCTTCTTCTACGCGGTGCGACTGTCGCTGATCTCTTGGATCCCAAATCCCTGGTACCTCGTGGGCGTGGAGCTCTTCTTCCAGGGCATCACCTACGCCCTGTGCTACACCTGCATCGTGGCCTATGCCTCGGCGGTGGCGCCTCCAGGCACATCCGCCACCGTTCAGGGGCTGATGGCCGGAATGGACGATGGTCTCGGCTTCTCCATTGGCTCTCTGATCGGTGGACTGATGTTCAAGAGTCTGGGAGGCCGGGAAAGCTTCAAGTACTTTGCCATTGCCGCCCTCTGCACCTGCGTGGCCCACATTGTGGTGCGTCCGACCTCCAGGAAGCGGCAGTTCCTGCCCAAGCAGGGCTATGAGCAGCCCGCGGAACAGGGGATCAAGTATCCACCGACCGAGCAGGAAATGCAGGAGGTGCATTGACATAGAACCCTAAAATAAGTTATTAGTTTGTAGTTACTAGTTTTGTTGCCTATTTTTGTACGCACTTTCAAGACTTGACAAGAAAACGAGATGTCCGAAAGTTGAACGACTTTTCTGGCGGTTGATTGTTCCATTGTTGGCGCGCACACGCGATCTCAAGTGCGCCAGCCCCTTCCAGCTGTCAATATATATGGTTATTTAATACCTGAGAGCACAAAAGAACCCATTGAAAGTGAAACTGAGGCAGATGATGCCCCGCTCGCTTAAATGGCGCGCGATTCCCACTCCATATATTAACAAAACTGGCCCGATTGATCGGCCTGCTTGCTCCAAGATCGAGAATCGAAAGTCGATTCGACACTGATCTGCAAGGTTGAGGTGGAAATATATTATTTTTGATACTTTTTTACCTTTTTGTAGGTTTTTTTGTAGCTTTTTTATAGTACAACCAATAAATAAACTTTAAAGTCCAGTGACATTATAGAATACCTGGTTTTAGTTCTTTCAATGAAAATATGTTGCATACTTTAGGGACTACTTCTATGAAGGTGAGATCAGTTTTTAAGAAAAAGTAGGAGTATATCATATCTACCCATTAACTTATATTTATCGCCTGTTCTTTAATTAAATTCAAGCCATACAAGTCCATCTTTCATTCCATTGAAATGTTAATTAACGGGTTAAGAGGTTTGCATATTGGCAAGCCAAAATAAACAGCAAACTTTCCAGTTTTTTTCGCTGGAGTAGGGTTTAATATATCACCAAATATTCAAATATTCTCAATAAAGTATTTGTTAGAAGCTAGGATAAGGAGGAGGAAGACTTACTTTTAAGGCTCAGGGAAAAGTCAATCTGAACTTCATTTATTTTTTAGTTTTAAATTCATTTTGGTTTTAAATAAATACTAAAACATTGCAACACATTCCAAAACTTTGCGGGCGAGTGTTCTCATAATTTATGCTCAAGTGTGGGCCACACTTCAAAGCTGTCCCAAGTAAGAGTGCTTGTAAAAATTAGATTGGCCCAAAGCCAGGCTATAAAAGCCACGGTTCCCCAATTAAAGCCGCGTATTGTGTGTCCGAAGATGCGACCGTTTTCGCTGCCGCTGCTGCTGGTTCTCCTTCTATCCTTATTCCTGTCGCTATCGCCGGTCAGAGCGCGTCAGGTGGGCAGATGCAGCTTGGCAAGGCAACTCTACCGATATGGAATGCCCTATAGTGAGCTGCCAGACTGGCTGTGCCTCGTCGAGGGCGAGAGCTCCTTCAACACCAAGGCCATCAATCCCTCGAATGTGGACGGATCCGTCGACTGGGGCCTGTTCCAAATCAACGATCGCTACTGGTGCAAGCCGGCGGACGGTCGTCCCTCTACGGATCTCTGTAGGCTGCCCTGCCGCCTGCTGCTGAGCGACGACATCCGATACTCCATTGCCTGCGCCAAGTACATAAGGAGGCAGCAGGGATTCTCCGCGTGGGTGGCCTGGAACAATCGCTGCCAGGGCGTCAAGCCCAATGTGAGTCACTGCTTCAGGAGGCGGTACAGGAACTCGGGTTGAGAAAACGAGACACATGAAAAAGTCACTAAATAAATAACCTATATTAGGCAACCAAATGTGTTTTAATTTTAATTTTAGTTTTAAAAATTGATTTGGCAGCCAAATTTGTTCCGCGGGCAAACAATTTGATTTTTTCAAAAACTGATCGCTAGTGGTGGCAGAATCATACATCGATAAGCATATAAAACCAAAATAATCGAGTACTATCGTGAAAGACATGCGCGGATTATCGATACTATCGAGTGGCCATTTGACCGGACACTTGACAACACTGTTTAGTAAAGAAAATATAAATAATTCACGAACAAATTAACGATTAAAATATTTACTTTAGTAAATTATTTATGTGAAATAGCCAAAATAACAGGCTCTTGCTAAGTTAAATGGTTTCCAGTTCTATATCAAGCAAAATAGCCAGATCTGGCTAGAAAATAGCCAAGCTGGCAACGCTGCTTATTGTGTTGTTTCGCGGCTTTTTTCAGCTAGTTAGACTTTTTACAGCCGAGTTGGCAGTACTGGTTGGGGCACTTTTGTTTTGTTCACAGAAAAAAGCGCGCTTGGCGCTCCGAGTGTAGTGTACCCTTGTGTTCTTCCACCTGCAGATTCGTGCAGATTGACGGGTAATTTATCTGCAGCCGCTTCGCCGCGAAAAAGCGAAAAACCAAACAGCAACGGACCGAATAAGAAAAAAAGCCAAGAGAAGTGAAGTTGACATTGAAGTCGTCGGGCGTGTGTATGGGTGTGTGAGTTTCGTGTTGGTGTGTGCGAAATTCTTTTGTGTTCCTTCGCTGTGCAAAAAGTCAGTGAATAAAATAATTGCAAAATAAATTGAGAGCGGTTATATTTAAATCAAGAAGTGTCGAGCATTGACGCGTGCTCAGTGGCCGAGTAGTAAAAATCAATAAGGCGCCCGCAATTGTCGCCACTATTCCCGTGTTGTTGTTGTTGTTGCGACAGGAGTTTCCGTCAACAAGCCGTAGGGGAGGTCTCTCTCTATCGCTTGTTTGCTCGCTCTCTTTTGCGCCCTCACCTTAGATATCGTGTTATTTTTCGCGGTGTCGCTTATCTTGTTTACACACACTTATTTGTAGTTTTAATGTATCGTGTCGGATTCGCATTAAAGAGAGATTTCTAATGAAATTAATTTTTCGCCCTGCACCACAGGAAGAGGAGAAGATTTCCAGCTAAAGGCATCGCCGAAAGGTAAGCTGAAAAGAAAAACAATAAACAAATGCCATGGCCGCCTCGCAACCGATACGCTTGTTGCGCAGACACTCTTAAAATTAGCACACACATACTCGTATGAATGCGGAGTATTTGACAAGTTCAATAATCGAAAGTGCCCCTATTGTCCTCTCTGTTGCACTCACGCAGACGGCCATATGCTAATTACAACAGTTCAATGGCTCCGGCTCCGCTCGTCGAGATTTTGACTTATTGCCTCTGCTGTCTCCTCTGACATGTTTCGGCGCATTTCCTCAAAAGATAATGCAGCTGCTCGAAGCCTGATGATCGATACCGTTAAACTGGTTTCTGACTCAAAATGCCAATTGTTTTCGTATGTTAAAAACGTTAATTTGCCTTTTTTGGCCAGAGCGCAATTTGCCTGTCGGTCCCGCAGAGCTCTCAAATTTGTTGCAATTAAAAATTGATTTTCCAAGTTTGCCAAGTACAACAGCAACAAAGCCAGCAGCAGCAGCAGTCAAATGCTTATAAACAACAACAGCAAGCAAGCAAACATCGGTTTCTGCAACAATGAAAAAGCAATTTTCCGTATCTACAAGGAAAAAAACAGAAAAAACGTTAAAAACTCAGTCAAGTCAAGGCATTGTGTCCATTTTATTGTTGTTGCCTTTGCTTGCCACACGTTTTGCGGCAGGCTATTGTCGTTGTTGCTGCTGCTATTGCCAGTATGTTGCAATGCTTGGGCATGTCTAATTTTCGGTTTAACAAAACTTAAGTACTCTGGCTCTTTGAGCTTTGCCCGCTGTTAACAAAACCGTTTTTCCCTTCTTCGTCTTTTTGGACTTTCTGTCGTTTTTGTTTTCTTATAAGCGCAAACATCAGCAATTGACAAGCTGGGCCAACCAACGAAAGGCAACGGCATTTCTTTCCCCCTCCAAACAGTCTGAAATTATTTCGTAGCGTGTCCGATTGGCATCAATTTTGGTGGCGCTAGGCAATTGCGAACATGAAATAAAGCAAACAAGAGCCAAAACAAATAAGTGTGCTAATTACGGATACATTATGTAGCTATAAAAAAATATTTACATTGACTGTGGTGTTAATAAACGGAAAACTCAGCTCGTACCACATATGATGCGTTATTCCCATTTCTTTTCGGGGTCTTGTTAAGGAAAAACTCTTTTCACAAAGTTTAATTTCATAAAAAATAAAAATAAGAAGTAGAGTAAAAATAAAAATTAAAAAATTTACTTCCCATACCGGGAATCGAACCCGGGCCTTCTGGGTGAAAGCCAGATATCCTAGCCACTAGACCATATGGGAGGCTGCTTGCTATGTAGCAAAGACTCGTTTTGTTAGCAAGCGTTTGGGTTCTTTGGCTTGTTAACAAATTACTCATTGTATCGAAATAATCAAAAGAAAAACAGGTTTTAAAAATCCAAAATTAAATTTAAAAAATGTAATAAAATAAAATAACAATAAAAAAAAACAATAAATTTAAGCAAAAAAGTTTCCCATACCGGGAATCGAACCCGGGCCTTCCGGGTGAGAGCCGGATATCCTAACCACTAGACAATATGGGACTTGAGAAACGGGCCGGCTAAACTGTGTTCTCAGTTCGCTCCTTTGGACAATAAACACACCGCTGTGGACAATTTCTATATTTAATTTCATTTTCAACGATGCCAGGATTCCTTTCAAATTCTTACACCTTTCACGGTGGAAGGAGGCCAGCATCATTATATAAGATAAGGGAAAGTAGAGTGTATCCCATATGGTCTAGTGGCTAGGATATCTGGCTTTCACCCAGAAGGCCCGGGTTCGATTCCCGGTATGGGAAGTAATCTTTTTGTGATTTTTTTGTTTGTTAATTAAATCAATTACCCAGCTCTACAAGGCCCATCAATCAAGCACTCTCTCCCACTTCTCACCAATTGCATTGCACAAAGGCATCAATTGGCTTCAAGTCGAAAATCAGCCAACAACTCCACTTATTGACCCTCACTTAGAGGCGGTATAACACGAAGCGTGGTTCAAGTGGTGTTTTAATGAGTCTCAGCTGGGTATGATCCGGCTCAATGAACTTCCTCGGCCCCCCTGCCATCGTTTTCCAGTGCAGCTGCAACTCAATTTTCCAGGCCCGACACTCGATGGAAAAAAAACGGCTAATTCATCAAAAGTGTGGCAAAGCCGAAAGCTAAAAACAGTGGGCCATTGTTGCTGCCCAACACGCCCACTTTTCGCTGGTGTCCGCCCCATTTTGCTGCATGCTGTTAGCCGCTTGCCACTTTCCAAGTCAATTGAAAAACTCGTGTGCTTTTATATGCCATCATCATCATCTTCCGTTGGCTTGGCTGTTGTATGAGATTATGTGTCGTATCCAGACATTAGAAGCGCGTGTGAGACGTACGGCTGAGCAAGAAGCGGAGAAAAAAGGCAAAGCGTACAAATTACCATTTTTTATAGCTTTTATGTGTGTTTGTGTAGTTTTTTTTTGTTTTGTTTTTTATTTTCCTTAAAGAAAGCCAAGCCCCGACAATCGATGGCAGCGTGTGAGAGAAGCAACAGCAAAAAGACGGCAACTTTTTCGTTTCTGTTAAACATTAAAGTAACGCCAACGCCGCCTGAGCTTTGTTTTTATTGTTAAACCAGTTGATCAGTTGAGCGACAGCCGGAGCGGCAGCGGCAAGAACGAAAGACAGCAGCTGCTGCTTGCCATACAGTGTGTTTGTACGGGTTTCTATCTCCCTCGGAGCCCCACCAGCTCGGCTGCTACGCTGGCTGCATATTAAGCGCCCCTGCTGCGCGCCTGCGCGTCCAACGACCGCATTGTTGTGAGTTGAGAGTCTAAGCTCTGTTTGTTTTGTTTTCAATTCGCATCAGCCAGACGGGCTAGCAGGTAGGAGCCAGGCGGCAAACTCCGATCGGGCCCCGTTCAGATCGTTCAGATGTGCAAGAGGAGCAGGCAGGCGGCTAATTGAATTGTTTCGGCAGCCTCGATCATTTCCGCTCCAACTAGATTGCTTAAGCCTCTGAACCTACATTCAATAATGAAGAAGGGATATCGTGTACTTTGCCACTCTGAGATAAATGCCAGCTGAGAACAATTATAATAATTGCACAAATCAATT
The DNA here is from genome assembly GCA_018153105.1 of Drosophila rufa. NCBI lineage: Eukaryota > Metazoa > Arthropoda > Insecta > Diptera > Drosophilidae > Drosophila > Drosophila rufa. The sequence goes on from JAECXS010000002.1 coordinate 9,754,244, forward strand.
GACATCAAATGCATAAAGCAGCTTAAGTGTTACTCATAAATAATATGATGCCGTAAAGTAATACTACGAACTTCCAATAAATCTCGAGTGTCTAGAAGTTTTTTCTTGGGTTGCAGACAAAGCTTGTTTCTTTTCCCATTGTCTTTGCCAGAGTGAGAGTCATGCTGGTCATGTTCAGATGTAGTAGAAAATGCGTTGGGAACACGACTGATAAAAAAGGAAGACCGCAGTGAACTCCGTAATGGGCTTTTGACTTTTAAGTGTGCTTTGTCGTCTATCGCCAGCATAAAGGCAATTAACATGCTAACTTCACCAAACAATCAATCCATTAAAAGAGCCTCACGCACTCCCCATTTCTTTGTCTGAGTCTCGACGTCGAGACCCCGACTATTTGGCCCGCTTGTCGTATAGTTTCGTGAGGTGCAGCTCGAAGGAAAACGTGTAAATTTCGTTTGACAGTTGACAGTCGGAGAAGAAAACGCTGGAAACAGGCAATGCTCTTTAGGGAAGTTGGCCAATGCTCCCAGCCGTCCGAAATCGCAGTCGTAGTTTCACCTCACCCATTTAGCATGACAATCAGACAACCGGGAGGATGGGACACTAATACGCGCGGGTCATGCATGGCCTGCAGTTTGAATCAGCGTACACACCTCTTTTGCTTTGTTTGCTGCAAAAAAAGAAAAAATACAGAAACCAAAGCCGTTTTCACTCTTAGTTTTCATTTTAGTGAAAATCCGCACGGGGATACGCCCCAGTCTGTCTACCCCGCCCCCTGTAAAAAACGAAAAAAAAAAAAATGAAAAGAAGGGCCCCTAAAGGCCATTGACACACATTTCAGGCTTGCGTGCTGGCTTCCCAATCCAAGTCCAAGTCTGGGGCCAAGATATTGGGGTTTCTTCTGGTCAAGGCATGACACATGTAGATACATCTGGCGTCGGATCGGGGGAACGAAGAGCGTCGGGGGCGGCCCGAATATAAAGAAAGTGTTCAGAAACTGATACGATGCTGAAGACGCATGTCCAATAAATAAATTGAAATATTTACGCTTCGAAAGAACGATTTGAAATTGCCGTAAAGAGATGCGGAGTCTGGCTGCAGAGACGAAGAAGCTAACTGGTTTTGTGGAAGGCTTATTCCAAAGTCTGGGTCCCTATAATCGCTCCGTTTGCCTCGGTGCGCCGCAGGCTGCACCACTGCACCAGAGCTCCACCAGCTGCAGCTGTGACCCACTCCCAGTTGTCCATTTAAAGCGGCCAGACGACGCGACGCGGTCTGCAACGTATCTGTGCACATTTATCGCCATCTCCAGCCAGCCAGCCAACTCTTTTAGTTGGGCATTTTGTGGCTGTGGTTTGCGGGTCTAATGCCAAAAATCAAAAATAAAAATTTCACCTCCGGTCACACGCTTGAGAAGTCACACTCGGCAGCAACGTAAAACGTAAAAACTGGCGGAATGAAAGCGCCAAAAGCCATTGTGGAAATTGCAGGCCCTGGTTAATTAAACAAACTGCGCCCATGGCACATGAAATTGATTGGAGCGGCGAAAAATGGAGCGGACGAAGGCATTAGACGAGTAATTGTCGATATTTAGCTTGGAGAGCTCTAAGCATAATGGATATAAAGGTTTATTTGATGAACTTAGTTTTAATTATAATAAAAAACGGATATCACGAGCAAACCCTTAATAAAAACTAGGACCAATACTTGAGAAAACCCCAAGAGACTGCAAAACGACCCTATCGGTTAGAAAAATAACTCAATGAAGCTACCAGCTGAGCCGGAGAGTCACCTCATCAGATCTAACTAGGTCGCAGTGCACACACCTTCAATCAATTCTCATTTTTATATCAAAACGTACATGGAACAGATCGATTGGAACTGGGACTGTGCAGGCAGAGTGGAAATTAATTGTGAACAATGGAAGCCAGCGTACAATAAGGAATTTCCAACCTCTTGGCAAGTCGAGTGAAGCGTAGGCTTTTCTTAAGTGAAAAGCAAACGTACAAGTCGATTCCGCCATATCGCAAATGCATTACCTTTTTGGGCTTAATTTGATGTGGTAGCGTCGATTATTTTTAGCTCTCAGCTAATCCAACGGCAATTCATGCCGCTCCATTTACTTGGCTGCGCATTTTGCGGCTGATGATTTTTCATTAATTACCAAAACGGGTCTTTTTGACCATTGAGGCGATTTAGCTTTGCTTTTACTCTGTAGTTTTTGCCGCCAAAGTTGCTTGTGGCTTCTTTTCATGTGGCCCATGAAGATAAATGAATGAATGTCCGGATGCACTTGAAGCGCACATAAAAATTGTTGCCTGTCAGCGTCATTGAAGCGACTGTGGATCCGCCGTTTCGATACGATACGATACGATCCGATCCAGCGGTGGAAATCCTCCTCTCTGGTAAACTTCATTTCGTTTAATTTACTAACTGTGCATGGTGAATCAATCATTGCGTCTGCTTAGCTTCAGTTTTGACTTGGTCTCCGTCTCCGTCGCTGGGTATTTAAATTAACCGGTTCGCCTTGTTTGCGGTTCCCCTAATGAGCAGCACTTGTTGTCCGCTTAAGAGTTTTTGGAGAGATTGCATCCACTAAGCCGCAGACAGGCATCGCAATAATCATATCCCGTGTCCATCTCCATGTTGCAGGGTTAATGCTTTCTCTGCGGGGATTGTGTGGGAAAGCATAGGGCCCATCGAATGATGAGCGTTATCGCTTACACGTGTCTCGGACTCTTACAAACATAATTTATTAATTGGGTTAAAAGTCTTGGATGTTGCGGTAGAGCTCGTTAGGCCGTACAACACAGCGGGGGTAATGAACTTGTTTTGGGATTGATTTAATGAATTTATTAGGGAACATTTCTGGGGGATCCCGAGTGAAAATAAAGATATGCAACTAAATAAGAAGATAATATTTATAGAAAAAAGTAAGATTCCCAAAGATCCGCAATAAACAGCTTCTATTTTCGAGTGTCCAAACTACTTAACAACCGAAAAATGATGTCATTTAAAGAGACTTTGTGCTTGTGTAGCTCTTTTATAGCTTCGTGTGTGTGCTTAGCTTGATTTACTTCACCGCCAGATTCTGCTTCTTCCCTTGAAATTCTAAAGAATTTGGCATTGCAACCTGATGATTATGACAATCATATTTCTCAGTGGTCTTGGCTCATTAGCAGCCTTGCTCCGGCATGCTTTCCGATCGAATTAATTTGCAGCTCGCCACTAAATTTAACCTTAGCACGATATCGCTGTACTTTGCATTACTCGAAGCCCCGGATAAATGCTGGCGCGTGTTACGCACCAAATGGATCTGTGTACTAGAATATGAATTGGTTTCGATTCGATTCGATTTCCGAGTAAAGCCAAGACGAAGAGCGAAGGTCTTCAATGAGGCGCAGCAGCCCGACTGAGACTGAGACTGAGAGTTGCCTCTTTCTCATTCAGTATCTCTATCCGTATCTGTATCTATTTCCATTAATTAGAGGCGAGCGAGCCATGATGCGTCAGTCGAGTGTCTTTTGTTTGAAACTGGCTCTGGCAGGCAACAGCCAGGAGATATAATAATTTATATGATTTTGCATTGTTCGCTCGTTGTTACCTACCAACCGCTTCTTCGAATCTCGCATTGTTTATTTAATTTGCCAACTCAGCTCTTTAGCTTCGATTTGCGTGCCATTTCTGAGATGCTTTTTACCCCTGAGTCATGTTCAATGTCGCTGGCTTGAGCGTGATTCTTCAGTGCAAATTGCCTACTCAAAGAAATGGAAAAAAGCGGTTAGCAAATATATTGCCATTTGCACTATCACCTAACAAACGCTGCCGCTGCCATTTAAATTGTGGTGATAGGCGCCTACCAAGATTGTGAATTAAATTATATTACCTTTCTTCGCGACAAGCAATTACTTCTCAATTACAAGTTTACTGTCTTTGAGCTCTCCTCCTTACTTTTTATGATTATTGCATTCAATTAATTTAAATTGCTTTGGAAATTGGTCTCGTTTGGCCACTTGCCTGCCTGCCTGTCGGTCCGTTTCACTGAGAGGCGCCATTGCCCAGCTTTCATTTTGCTTTATGGCTTTAATTCCCAACTATTTATAATAATTACTAAAGCAAATAAACCTACACAAAACGGGGGGCAGTAACTATAAAAAAACGTGGCTGTATTTCTCTTTGTCATCTGCGCGTGAGCGTCAAAGATCATTGGGGCAGGGTCTTGGACTCGGAGTCGGACTCGGAAGCCCATTACGAACTGACCAAGTCACCATAAACCCCCGAGCAGAGACAACCAGCTGGCCACGATGACGACGACGACGCAGCGTCTGCCTCGAATTTTTCACTTCAGCTGAGCAAGCAACTCACAGAGTCATCGACGCTGCTGGTTGACCCCACAGTTTTTCTTCATTTTTTATTTTTGTACTTTTAGTGCTTGAAAATGTAAATGGGTGAAAGGGGTGCCTGCCTGGAGGAGTATTTCCAAAGATTTGATGAAGTAATAAAGAAAAGTAGGGACTTTGAAAGCAGCTGGTGTGCTAATGAAGAGCTGTAAAATGTTTAACAGTCGCAGAGAAAAAAGTGATTACTAGAAATTATATGTCCAAAACAAGCAGCAAGCTAGGATTAATAGACTGACAGCTTTAGGTATACATAAATGTATTTAGCTTCTGTTTTGTCTATATTATATATATTCAGTCTTTTCAACGATTTATATCTATCAAAGGAAGTGATACTTAATTCTACTTGCATCAGATGTTTGCGCACATTAAGTTTTAATATGATTAAAATTTTAAACTATCTAAAGTTAAATTAATGTCAATTGCTTAGTTAATTTTTAATGTGACCTCGGCCATATATTATTTTTTAAATAAAAACAAATAAACTTTTAATTACGTACGACTTTTTATGATAGTTAGTTTGCTCAAACTAAATTAGTTTCAGGCTTTAAATAGCAGTTGCAATCAGCAACCTCAGTGGAGGTAATGCCATCCTACCGAACCCTAGTCACAATACAAAACACTTTACGTGACTGGCGGCACTTAAGCCCCACTAGAACAGGGAACACCTGTTGCGTTCCTCAAGCATCGGGGGCTAAACAAACATATCAAGTTAATGGGTATTTTGCTCACAGAGAAACCCATCTTCGTGTGCGCCTATCTTGTTTTCTCCCCTGCTTTTTGTCTAGCTTTTGCGGTTTATCTAATTGTGAAATGTATGGCAATCCGCACGTTAACTAGTTTATTGAGTTACTTGCTACAAATTGGGCAACTCAAGACAAGTCAAAACCCCAGCCAAGCGATCAATCACACTGCCCTTAGCTCTCCGCTTTGAACTGTGTTGATGATACCCCCGTTTCAGTGCTTCTCTACTTTCGCTAATAAAATTGTCTTAAGTATCTGCTGGATTTATGGACTTGACTGACGACACATTTATGTTTGGCTGCCGACCATTTTCATTTCTTATTTCCACCGAGTGCAAGCTAATCACATGTTTCCGCCCAAAAACGTCCGAAAGAAAATAGCCTCAGGTGAGGTTGTTAGCTGTGGTTTTGCGCTTTAATAACTTCATTGTCAATGCAACATACAGTGGAAGTGGTGCACCAACCACCGACAACAGCACAAAAGCGAGCAGCCAGGCTTGACTTCTTTTTTGTGGCATCCAGAAGAACTCCATTGTCCGGACTTGCTATTGATGCACGGAAAAATATTACGTATAATTTTATCCTAATTCGTACCGAAGTTCTAATATATATATTACATTTTTTTCTTACAAGTATAATACCTAAAACTTTAATTAAAATCCTTTAAAAATCCTGAATTTGTTGACTAGTAAATTTTTTTCGGTGCCATAGCCACACAGTAGCTCTCCAGCTTGCTGGATGGACAGTGGAGATGGCTATCATGAGTGGCTTAGATTTATGAATATATCGCACAAGGAAGCGTTGAACTCGAGGAGAGATGTCGGACTTGGTGGCTGCCTGCGATGATTCCACAAATCAGCGAGCGCGTACATTGAGATCATCACCGGCTGTCTGTCTGATCGCGGGCTACAGGTTTATTTCTCGATCGATGGTGGGTAGTTTTTATGTGACCGAGCGCCGTCGGGCGGTATTAAACCCGACTTGCCTTATTTAGTTTTTGGTGTTTTATGACTGCATGACTCGGACCCGACCGTTTGTTACACCCGCACAACGGGTGAGTTGGTAGGATCTACACATAAGGCTTGATTATATTAGATCAGAGTGTGCCTCGACTTCTTGATAGCCGGTAAATATTTATACGGCAGCAGAAATACACGAGGCTAACTTTTCCCCAAAATATTTACATATTCTACCGAGTCTGTACTGTTATTTCGAAGAATTTCCAAGCAATTTAAACAATGCAGATTCCTACAAAAGCGATCACACACACATTTATGGTTAAGAAGCATAATTTAATTGAGACGATCATTATAATCCCCTCATTATTCACTAAGTTTATTCTAGTCCTAGGCGTGTAATTTGTGGTGTAGCAAAACCTCTGCAAAGTCCATGTATAGCCCTCTCTGGACCCGAAAAGCCACACAAACTGAACATGACCACAGATCCACCCAAAGAACAATTCCCCGATCTCTCTTCGGTCCCGGAACCGAAGAACTAACAGCGGCCACAAAAATTACACAGATCATTTCGAAATGTACATTGAAATGATTTTTTTCTTTTTTTTTTATGCGGCGAACAAACAAACGAAGAGGGGGAAAGGCCTTTGATTAGATACAGATTCGGATCCAGATACACTGCAGGGTAGACAGGCCACGCCCCTTGGCTACCCCAAAATCAAAATAAAAGTCGAGAGGGCAAGCCCCCCTTTGGCTATGGGCTTCGGATCCGATTGATTTGAGGATATTACAACAGTTCCGAGTCATTTTGCCAGCGGGGAATCGCCAGCTGCGGATGAATCAGCAGCAGTGGGGTCTCTCTAGATGTGGCTGTGGCACTTACAACACTTTTCCATGCTGCATGGGGAAAAGCTGCGGGCGTGGGCTTATAAATAGATTATTTCCCACGCCCACGTGTCTATTTCTAGGTCTTGTGTGTGTGTGGCTGTGGCTTTTCTCAGGTCTATGGTGTTGGTTCGCATGGCATTGCATTGTTGTTGCTATTTTCCCCCCAGCACTCTCATCCCGTCGATTGTGCAATTTGGCGAGGTTCCACCTTGGCTTCCCTTTTGTTTTCTTTTCCCCCAAGCACTTACTTTCCTTTGCCAGCTTAATTTGTGTTATTTTTTCCGTAATAATTACTGACCATTTACCACTGTTCCAATTTCGCGCATTTTGCTCGCGATTTTCCCTCGCCCGCGAAATAACACGTCAATGTTTTGGTTTCTTTGCTGCTCCGCATTAATATTTTTCTTCCGCAATACTTATGACCAATTCAGCGCTCTTCCCACCAAAAACTAAAAATAATTTCCCATCCCATATATTCGATGTTTCTTGTGTTTGTGAGCTGCTATATAAAAAGTTCAAATTATAAACTTTTCAACGTTTTTCGCACAACATTTCGCGCACCTCCCTCGGCTGCTCTCATCACCACCTGCTGGTGTGGCCGGCACAGTGGCTTAAAAGAGGTTGGCACTTTGTTAAATTTTAAAAACTGGAAATAGGCAGAGAAAGTTATTGATCTTACTATTATTCTTGGGTCAAATCGGGTGACATCTAAATGTATTGTCTTTACTCCCTTAGGGGCCACTTCCTCAAAGTCCGGTTAAGTTTAACTATAAACTCAATAAAAGCCATCTACCTAGTATGACACTTTGCAGTTTCTAGATTCTAGAATCTAGACAGTAAAAGTAAAATAAATAAATAAAGTAAATAAAAAGTTATACATTTTTTATGATTTTCTAGACTTACGATATATTTCGTTTGATAAATATCCCACCTGCTTCTTTAATTTCTCACCACTGTCCCGATAGCAATAGGTATATTCTAATCTATGGAATTGGAAAAATTCCTCTATAAATCGAACTTTCGACCACGGTTCGCCGGCGTCAACGACTCGTCGCGAGTGTTCTAAAATTAAATATTTAAATTTGTTGTCTTTACATTCGGCTGCGCTCTGCCGCCTTTAGAGGGTTATAAACTTTGGCCATAAAATTCATATTTATTTAAATGAGTATCGAATCTTCATCAATATGCGAATGAGTTTTAGCCAAATGAGAAACGATTTCTGCGGAAACCTAGAAGTGGTGAATCACGTTGGAAAAGGGGAATCAACCGCTGGAATAGTAAAAATAACTGATCTCCGCCGTCAGCTTTTTGTTTATGGTTGCTGATAAAAAGGTCCGAGAGATAAATGATATCGCTGAGATAACGATTTTTGCAAGAATCAGCGTAACAACTTCCGGTGAGGGGCACTCACAACAATAGCAAAAAAAGGGGAACGGAGAGCATTGGCAAACAATTTGTTATAGTCTCTTACTTTTCTCTCTCCCACAGCACAGGCAGACACGCATGGCAATGCCGTCAGCTGGGCGGGCAACTCTCTTTTGTATACCCTTTCAGAGAGTATTATATTTTAAACAAAAGTTTGCAGCGCCGTGAATAAGGCAGCAGGCTATACTTCTAAGTCTGTAGCCATATTTATGTAAATATCCACTGAATGAAAATAACTGTCACATCAAGAATTAATTAAAATTGTCTGAAATACTATCTATAAGTTAACGTTGTCGGTAAGCGAACAGCCCGTCTCTGTTGGCAATAGAAATTATTTTATAAAATTCGAAGGGTATACAAAAGTTGGCTTGCCGAAGGAAGCTTTTTTTCCTGTGCTCTCTTTTTCTCGCTCTTTATGCCTCTTTCGATCCCGCAGCTGGAAGTCTTTTAGTTTTGCTTTGCATTCAATTCTGAACGATTCATTGCCGCGTACGTGAGTGCGGCTGAAAAAGTTTTCATTATTATTATTTTTCTTTCTTCGCCGCGTTTTCCGTATTATGTGCAGTACGATGCACAGTTGCGACTCCGAAACTGAACGTAATAATAAGTTAAAAACGAGATTGGCAATTGCTGGTTAAATCGACAAATGTAAATATGAAAAGTGCGAGTGCATCCCCATTATCTCTTTTTATTTCCCCCTGTCGATTCAATTGCGTGACTCTCCATCAAGCCCAATAAATGCGCAGCGTTTCCTTATCTCACCAATATATGCGTGCGTGTGTGTGTGTGTGCGTGTGATTGCAGCAAGAAGTATGTGTATGTAGGTTATGGCAAAATTAGCACCAAACCCCATCTTCCATCAAACGAAACAACAAAAAAAGCGTGTAAGAAAGGCAAGCACGCAACCAACTGTTGCTGCTTCTTCCTCCTCTTCTCCATCTTCTTCTTCCAACCATTATCCACCTGATAAATCGAGTGTGGCGGCTGCGGTGTTCTCTCTCTTGTTTGTTTGCTTATCATGACACAATTTCAAGTTTAATTGAAGCGCCAACAAATTGAAAGGTGTGATGAAAATCTCAGTGCAACGCTACATACACACATAGGTACCATATCGATATCGTCGATGGTGATGTAATTTGCATAAACAACAACAACAACACCGGCCAGAGATAACAACAAATATCGCAGACTAACCGCATACATAATTTTTGGAGTGAGTTCAGGTTTAAAGCTCTCCGTCCGCCATGTAGGCAGCCCGGCTCCATGCTTGTATGTGTGCGGTGTGTGTGTTGTTTCTGTTTTTGTTTCTATTGCCAAACACACTTGTTACTTGGAGGAGTCCCTCGAGTTTGTGATTAAAGCCGCTTGATTTCGATACGGCTAAACAAATAAACAAACACAGTCGAAGAGTGAAGAGAAATATGTATGATGTTGTTACACTGGAAAATAAATAAGAGCAATGTACTAGTGGAATATAAATAGTATTATTTGAGTAATAAAGGGAACCTATAAACTCTTTTATATAGTGTTTAATAACCAGAAATGTTTTTTTATATACTGCTTTTAATTCTGCAATAGTCAAAGTGTTTTAGCGTTTTCTAATGACAAAACAATGAGCAACTTTTCTTAAAAACAATTTATTCGGGGTTCGGAAAAACTATAGTCCTAAGATCCATTAAATGTATTAAAACTACCTTTAATTTTGAACCCAAAATAATGTATTACATTTTTTATAGATAAGGAAATAACAGAGATTTCTGTGGCATCCCTGAATATTTTTTAAAGGGTTCTCCACCGTATTCTTATGTATAAAATATATCGTTAAAATCGTCTTATCGGTATTGGTTGCAAAAACCAACATTTCTGCTCCACGTAATTAAAAATCCTTATATTACCCTTGAGAAAAGAGCTCATGGTTGGACAAATATGTGATATAACATTGTTTTTCCCATTTTGTGTAGAAAAGTTTCATGATTCATTATATAAAATATTATAAAATCCCTTTGCGCTGTGCAATGTTTAAGCAATGATTTGATTTTTTTATCAGTCCCGTGACCTTACAGCCGAGACTCCGTTCTCGGACAAGAACAAAATCTGTAACGGAATTTCTCATACAGTGAATCATGTCAGTGATGAAATTGGTCCGATCTTTAGAAACCAGTTTCTGACTGCTTTATTCGTGGGGTGTTTTAAATGCCTGAATTTCCTCATTAACATTTCTGTATTCCTGCGTTAAATGTGTGTATCCGTATTTTAATATTTAAATCTAAAGTGTTCCTGGAACTCCTAACTGCAGACAGAATATAGAGTAAGGTAGGGGTTTTTCCTTGTCAAAATAAAACTCTATCTGCCTCTGCTAGGGCATCTGATAGATAGTTTGGACCGGAGCGCAATCTTTGGCCTGCGAGAGCTGTCTGACAGAACCGGCAAATGCCTTAAATGCCGCAGACGCCCACAGAACGATGGCAAGGTGCTGAGTGAGTGACTGCCATAGAGATATGGCCTCAACGATAGCCAGTGTTTTTGGTTTTGGTTTTTTTTTTTTAGTCTTTAGCTTTGATTCCAAACGATTCCATGCGACTTGAGTCAGCGGTTGGCAGTGAAATCCAAGCCACAGCAAGCAGGTTGGTCTTCCAATGACTACTCCTCCCCTACCTCCTCCTCTCTGGCATCCGCATCCAGATCCACCTGTCGCCTCACCAGCTCCTCCTCAGCTCCTCTGACGTGTGTGTGTCATGTGGATGGCTGGCCAGCAGCAGAAACGTCAGCGACAGTCGCGTCGTCGTCGTCGTCATTTGCTGCTTTTAGACAATGCTACAAGTTCCTACACCTACGACCTAGAATTTGCCGAATATGTCAACAGGTATATAGGCAGCCGCAAAGCGAATAAACTACGCACACACACACCCCGACCGACCGGCCGACCGACTATCGGTCTCTATATAACCAGATATCTATATACGCTCGTATATAAACGGGGCAAGTTGCTTGTATAAATAAAAAAGGGGAAATTCATTTAAATTTATCTATGTTATTTCTACTTTCCTGCTGCAGAATTCTCTTTCGATTTCAGTATTTATAATCTCGCGGGCTATTAAATCTATTGCAACATGTGTGAAAGCACTAATCCCACAGACCTGAGAAATACACAAACTTGGCGGCAAGGAAATGCAGCCATCGAAAGCGAAAGTTTGTGTAGAATATTGCGAATATTCGAACCTACTCGAGAAGTGGCGAGGCGCCCCCACGAGTTCACGAGCCTTTGAAACAGTATCATGTCCCTTTTCCACCCATTTGCAGCATGCGCAGTGCGATTCTGATGGCCAGAAAATGGGAAAATGGCTGATGGCCAATACGGTGGTTCCATGGTGTAATGGTTAGCACTCTGGACTCTGAATCCAGCGATCCGAGTTCAAATCTCGGTGGAACCTGACTGCAAGGTCCTATTTTATCAGCTCAACACAGGAAGCACTTTTAAGGATTCGTTCTTCTTTTTTTCTTTTATAAAAAGCAGTAAGGGTGGTTTTACCTCCATTGTGTGTCCATGTGTTTGTAAGAAAGTTTAGCTTTGTAAATATATAATTATTTTAAAAACTTTATATTTTAGGACTGTAATTAAGGGATTTAAAAAATCTTTCTTGTGCATGAAAAATGTATGAAACTGGCAAATATAAAGCCAAAATCCGAAGACTTGATTAAGAGTTCCTGCACTTAATCATCTCTGGACAAAGTGCTCATATATCGTCAAAAATATATATGTTAAGTATACAAGATATCGCTAATCCGTTTCGTTTTTAGCGACCGAATCTGTTCTAATAGACAAATTTATGTGACGCTACGCACACGCACCGCATCGAAAGCCATAAATTAGATCACAAAAAATGAGAAAAATATATACGTATATACTTAAGTATCTCCACGAACAAATCGAGTGATCCGTCTCTAAGAACCGTGCCCCAAGATACAACCCACATCGCTGGCAACATAAACAACCCATCGATATCCGATGTTGGTCAGTCGAACAACTACGAGTTTTGAAGTTCAGTTTCGGTTCAATTTGAGTTTGAGTTTGAGATTGAGATTGCCGTCGTCGTCGTTGTCGTTGTCGAGTGTGTAAATGCAAATTGTCATGTCACTTGGCCGCAGGGCTAATTTGAGCCAAGCACTTTCCTTAACAGAAACAACAATGAACCTCAAACAATTGCCCCGCTGTAATGTTTGATAAAAAACACTCGCGCGTGAAATCAAGCCAAATTTATGTCAAGGGGGCTGCATGACAACCAGCGGCGGCGGCGGCAACAACAATACAAATTAAATAAAATTAGCGACTATTTTGCACGAAAATGAGGGGGGCACATGGGAGATAAAGAAGGTGGAAGGAAGGGGAAGGGGAGTGGGGAATGGGAGGCAAAAAAACGCTTGAGTAACTTTGCCCCAAAAGTTGATGGACGGCTAACAGAGCGCCCTACACATGCGCCTTGTTTTCCACCTCTCTCTCTCACTCTATTTATTTTCCTCTATGTGTATTACACAGACAAAAATGATACATGTCCTACATGTAGTTTTTTTTTTAAAGCGTAATTTTAATTTATTATTTTGATTTGTTATATTATAAGCTTTTTAATGATACCAGCTTGAAAAACCAAGTTTCCCTTTATTATTATTAATTTTAGGTAAGCTTCTGACGAACTTGGGGTCTAGACGGCATAAATTATGTCTACATTTGCACTAAAATTCCCAAGTACGAATTCAGCGGCAAACTGATACCCACGTTAAGCTTATATATATCAACTAAACTTATATACATATATCAAATAAAAACGTAGTTTAAATAGGCTAAATTATAATGAATCTATTTGTTCCATTTCGATATATTTATGTTTAAAAATAAACACATTTTAATACATTTGACAAACAATTTGTGACAAATTTCCATACACTTGTCTCGCTTAATCCGTGATCCATTTAATCCCATTTTTGGCAGTGTACTTGTGCTGTCTCTTTCGTAGTTTGCGTGTGTGGGCGATGGCATAATGGGGTTTTCGAACGACATTGAACTCGAAAAATTCGAAAAGTGTCGGCGGCAGCCCATTGCAAACCAAGCTGTCTTTGACTTTGCTTTACTCCCATTCGTTTGGGTTTGGGTGTGTGCTGCTCGCCTCTATTTGTTTATGTTTTTCATTTAGTCTTTGCTTTTCCAGTAAATCAAAAAACAAATCCGAAATTGAGTTCTGCCAAATGCTGCCGAAAGTAACAACAACGGTGCATAATTCAATCGATCCCTTACTAATTTTGAATTGTTTTATGGTCTTTGCAGACGACCGACGGGGATCCGAGATAATAAAACAAAAGATCGCATTGGATTGCAATTTGTGTGCCGGCGAAGCAAGCAGCAACTGAGTAAATAAGCGCGGAAACAGTCGAAACCACATCTGCAAAATGGTGGACTACTATAAGGTCTTGGATGTGGCGCGCTCGGCCACCGACAGCGAAGTGAAGAAGGCGTAAGTACACAAATAAACCACGGTCCATCAGCAAAATTCGATAATGCTTCCAAGGAAGTCCTACTGACTGACTGACATCCGGTCGAAAGCTGACCCAAGTCTTAATCGACTGAATTGTTTCTTTTCGGGTGAATCCCCTTGTTTTATTAGCGATTTCATGGGAATTGAAGTTAATTAAGTTTCCCGCTTATCGAAAGGCGTATTACTTTTGTTTATTATGTTCACAAGGGGTGAATATTGGGTTGAAGTGCTCTTTAATCAAGTAGAAAGAAATATAAGAGCTAAGCCTTAAACCTTTTTGCTAATCGCAATATTTTCCCCCCCAACAGCTACAGAAAATTGGCACTAAAATGGCATCCAGACAAGAATCCCGACAACGTGGAGGAGGCCAACAAACGCTTCCGCGAGCTGTCCGAGGCCTACGAAGTCCTGTCCGATGGTAAGTGCCCAGCGCCCCAACAGAAGTAAGGTCTACTTCGATTCCATTAGGAGAGGGTGAATGGGTCACGTCACGCAATTGGCGATCCGTGACCCGTAGCGGTACTATTGCTAAGTCTCTATTGTGTGTTTAGCACGTAAGCGCCGGATCTACGACTCTCGAGCCACGCTGCACAAATCCTCGGGCAGCAGCAACAGCAGCTCCTACTCCCGCTATCGCACTGGTGGCACTGGTGGATGCTCGGCCTATGGCCGGGACTACGACTACGACTACTATACAAACTCCGGTTACGGATCTGGGTCCGGCAGGCGGTCCGGCAACCGCTACCAGGCCTTCACCTTTCGCAACATTTTTGAGGGCACCCCGTTTCACAAGCTCTTTGGTAAAGCCAGAAGCAGAAGAATAAGCGTTGCAGTTGTTTTTTTTGTACATTTTCTTGTTTTTTATTGTATTTGGCTGACTGACAACGTCCTGGCTTACGTCATTATGTTCTTTGTTCTGTTCTTTCGTTATTTTGAATGCAACTAAACGCTGTTTCACTGGCTATGCGTTAGGCCCAAGCTAACCCCCAGCTCGAGTTTTACTTACTAATCCTTATAGATGGCATTGCTGTTTCCTATTCACTTACCTCTGGTTTCATTTCTGTTCCACAGAGAAGAAGCGTCGCATCTACGATGAGTACGGCAAGGATGGGCTAAGTGATCGTGGCCAGAGCCGCTCGCATACCCGCCATCACTACAACACTCACGACTTTGATGACTTCGATATTATGGGCGGCTTTCCGTTTGTATTCCGACCGCCGGAAGAAGTGTTCCGTGAGTTCTTTGGCGTGAACTCGCCCTTCGCCGACTTTTTCAGAGGTAAGAATTCGGGTCATAAACAACTGCCAGGTAACTAATCATTGCTCCCTTCTCCAGATGCCAATGGATACTCAAATGGCGGCACGACGAGCGGCTCGAGCAGCAGTCGACGCAATGGCGGCAGCTCGGGAGCCTCTCGGCACCACCATCACCATCACCAGCACAAATTGGCCAGCCCATTTTCCACCCATCCTCCCATGCTCAACTACTCGATGATGGACTTCTTTATGCCCACCAGCGGCTTCACCTCGTTCTCATCGATGTCAAGTAGCAATGGCAGCAGTGATGTCACCCACATCTCCAGTGGCCCCAGCGCCGGTGTCAAGCGCACCTCCACCTCGACGGTGTTTGTCAATGGCAAAAAACTGATGACCAAGCGGTAAGAGAAGGAGAAGAAGCCCCACGATCGTTGCCCTAATCGTATCCCATTTCACTTTGCAGGGTCGTCGAAAATGGCAAGGAAACTGTCTTTTCATATGAAAATGATGTCCTTAAATCCAAGACTGTGAATGGAGTTTCCCAAAAGCTCTCTTCAATAGCTAATTAATAAGGCAAACACACACGTATATCAACAAAGAAAAAGTCATAAATGTGTAAAGGCAGAACATTATTAACAAAACCAAGAAGAAGTCGGATTTCTTGAAATGCTTCGATATATTACGATACGTTTAACCATTTTGTTCTACATTAGAATCTAGTTACTTTTAATTGGAACGAAGAAACAGCGGTAGCAGCAGCGGCATCATCGAGGAGCAGCAGACTAGCCAGAAGGACCAAGCCAGAGCCCATCATCAATAGCAGAAGCAGAAACCAGAACACCAAACAACCAAACAACCAAGGATAGATAGTGCACATTATAAATCAAAATTCCTTGTCAACAGCCAATTATTTATACACAAATATTCTTTGAAAACCATGAGCAAACCACTAGAAATTCTTTGTTTTCCAATTTGTTTCGCAAATAATAACTAAAGTACTAAAGTTGCGCTGGAATATATGGCCAATCAATACCAACGCCAGCCAGCGGCATCGTCGAGACTAAAATCCAACTGAAAATGCAAAGCGCTTAAGCTTAATTTTAGCCAATAAGTTCTAGTTCTTTTAGGGCTGCTCGGAGCGAGTGTGGTGTGTTGAGTGTATATCTTTTTTGGGGGGACAATTATGTATTTTTCGTGTATGTATGTATATGTAGCTATCTACCGAGTTAGTTAGTCACTTAAGTTGCCACAATACTTACTAGGAAATCGAAAACTGCAGAGCGATCATCGCTTTGCAGCAGCCTGAAGTCCGAATAAAGAAATGAATTGAATTGCTTTTTTGTACATTGTAAAGAAGATGAAACAAGGAACTACACAACATACAGCATATAACATATATATAATTCTAAAGGATGACAACATTAAATGTTTATAAATATATATATCATAACCTAAACTTTTTTAATAATTTTAATGCCGTGTATCCTAGCGTTTAGTCGTTTTTTAAATGCTTAAGACTATTCTCACATAACCTGCAGCAAGCAAACGAATTCGAGGAGAAAGCAAACAAACATTAATCTAACATAATCGCCCATAATTTAATATACATTGTTTTAGTAGCGCCTCCATTAAATGAAAATAAAAAGAGACAACAGAAAAAAAAGAAAATTTAAATACAAAACAAATGTGAAACAATTAATGAAAGTGCGTATTATTTTCGTTAATGCTTTGTATTTTATTGGTTTCCTGCTTTTCCTGATCAACCTAACCATTTTGAAGTTGGTCGCTGAACTCGAGCTTGTGAATCCTCTTGTCTAAAACTGTTATATTAAGTTTAGGTGCAGAAGAAGTCATCCTCTATCCAGTATTTCGGTTCGCCTGGTACCCGACACGCCGTATAGTGGCTTTTTACTACAAATTTCCCATATCGACGGGTACCAAATACCAGGCGAACATTAATGGCAGCTGGTAGAAGATAAACTCTTTTCCCAAACTTTATTATAACAGATATGTTGGAATATCTCCTGCCTAAGAGTGTTATATTAAATTTAAGCGCATAAGAAAATTTTCTCTGCCAGCTGCCATTTCTGTTCGCCTGGTATTTTATTCTCATCGAGGAGGAAATTGGATGGAAAAACCCACTGTAAGGTCATTTCAGTTCCCATGAAAACAACAATTTTAGAAAGAGAACGTCTTCTGCGCCGATTTTTCAAATTTCAAACTCCCGCTGCAGATCGTCAGCTGTAAAGCCGAGGAGCTGCCACCCCGGCTATGCTACGCAGCCCTGGTACCGTCCACCTAGGAATGATCAGTGCAACAACAACGAACGGTCACACTGCGCACGGAGTAAACCTAAAAGAGATCTCGAAATTAACAAAAAAATACGAGAATTTGGAGCAAATGGGCCAACAATGAGTCGCGATAGTGATCCCATGAAGTGGTACCACGGCAGCCTGTCCCGCGAGGCAGCCGACGATCTGCTCAAGCAAGGCAAGTGCGGAGGATAGGGCCCGATTTGCAGCGCAGGAATATGTGGGCGTGGTGGAGGGTGCGAGCGAAGCCTAATGAATTGTAATTGCTTATGGCAATAATCAACAGGTTACGAGGACGGAACGTTCCTGGTCCGGGAGAGCAGCACGGCGGCTGGTGACTTTGTGCTGAGCCTACTGTGCCAGGACGAGGTGTGCCACTACCAGGTGCGGCGACATGGCGGCGAGGACGCCTTCTTCTCCATCGACGACAAGGTGCAGACCAAGATCTTGCATGGCCTGGACACGCTGGTCGACTACTACCAGCAGGCGGCCAATGGGCTGCTCACCAAGCTGACGGTGCCCCTTATCCGGGACCCGCCGCCGCACAACACCCGCAGCCATGGGGTGACCAATCTGCTGCACCGCGCCACCGCCAAGAACGAGAGCAAGGTGGTCTTCGAGCTGCTCAAGTGCGGCTACCGCAACTTCGATGCCAAGAACCAGGACGGACAGACGGCGCTGCACCTGGCGTCCCTCCACTCGGACGAGGACATCCTGAAGCATCTGCTCAACGCAAAGGTCCAGGTCAACAGCTCTGACTCCTTCGGCTGCCAGCCCTTGCACGTGAGTCATCCTTCACTCGGAGGATCTGAGATTGTTTTATTTTAGTCCCAACCCTCGCCGTAGTACGCCGCTCGCTCCAAGCCGGCCAGCTTTATACGCACCCTTATCGCCGCGCAGGCCAATGTCCAGGGCAGGAATATAGAGAACGGCTATGTGCCACTGCACGAGGCAGCCAAGCACGGGAACCTGGAGGCTGTGCAGGAGCTGCTATTGGCCGAAGCTCCGCCGCTGCCGAGGACCAGCTCGGGTGAATTCCCCTTCGATCTGGGCAAGGAGGCGGGCCAGACGTCTGTGGAAGAGTTCCTCATGAACTATAAGCTTCCGCCGGCAAGTACCACCCGGGAGCAGTGGTATCACGGCACCCTGACCAGAGACGAGGCCGTTGCCATACTCAAGAAGCATGCCAGGGAGCTGTTGGCGAGTCAGCCGCAATTGGACACCTCTGGGTGCTTTCTCGTTCGCTACTCAGAGTCGCCAGCGGCCTCCGGGTTGGTTCTAACCCTGCTGAGCAGCGACCAAATGGTCAAGAACTTTCGCATCTCGCAGGCAGATCTCTACCAGAACGGTGTCAAGTTGCAGTCCGGGGGGGTGAGTAATCCCATCATGCCACCAGCCAGGTGTACTCCATTGTAATGGACTTTACTTCCCTTTGCAGTCCAAGTTTCTGTACATCGACGATGGTCCCTATTGGCCCAGTCTGGAGCACTTGATAGCGCACTTCATGCGGTTCTCCTACGGACTGCCAGTGAGCCTCAAGTTCCCTGTGCCGCCGCAGCCCAAGCCGGAGGTGCCATCGTTTGCCACCATACCACGGTCCTCGGTGAAGCCGAGAACCACGCCGCCAGCGACGCCGCCCACTCCCGTGTCTCCGCACTCGCATTCCCACCACGTCCCCGCTTTGACCATCGCAAAGAAGAAGCAGAAGGAGAACAGCAGCTCCATGTTCAACACACTGCGCCTGACCAGCCCCAAGAAGGCGCTCTTTGACATGAACAGCCTGCGCAAGAGCAAGTCCAAGGGCAAGCGGAGCGAGTCCGAGAGCAGTGTGAGTGGGTCGCTGGCCAGGACGGAGCAAGAGCTGCAGGCAGCCGCTCCCATGCTGAAAAGTCTATCCTTTTCCACGGAGTTCTCCACCTTTAATGCGGACGGCGGCCTCGTTGTTTCCCCAGCCGGCGGAGAGCTGTACAACGTGCCCAGGAACAACACGCCCATCGAGATGGACCTGCCGCCGCCCATTGCCCAAAAGACTGAAGCCGAAGTCGAGTATTTCACCAAGAGCGATGTCGCCATTGAGCGGGAGCGCGCTGTCCAGGGCGGCGGCCTCAATGGGTACCAGCCCACAGTCGATGTGCTCTCAGTGTTGGACCAGCAGATGATCAAGGCCCCAGCTGCGGCGCGTCTTAACTCGATCATTTCCACCGCCTCCACGGAGAGTGAGATGGCCAGCTACCTGCAGAGGAAGTGCAGCGGAACACCAACCACGCCCACCTCCAGCGCCCTGGAGGCGGCCAAGCTGAGGTTCTTCATAGAGCCCGAGAATCTGGTGTTGGAGAGCGAGATTGGCCACGGCGAGTTCGGCTCCGTGCACAGCGGCTGGCTGGTGAGAAGGGGCGCTTCCGGTGAGGAATCCCGGGTGGAGGTGGCCATCAAGATGCTCAGCGACGAGCACAGCAACAAGCAGGAGTTCCTGCGCGAAGCCTCCGTGATGATGCGGCTGGAGCACAAGTGCATTGTCCGGCTGATCGGCATCTCCAAGGGCGAGATGCTGATGATGGTGCAAGAGCTGGCTCCGCTGGGCTCCATGCTGCAGTATATCCTGGATCATGGGGCCGAGATCAGCGCAAACTCCGAGCTTAAGGTCTGGGCATCGCAGATCGCCTGTGGTAAGTGTAATTAGTTTACTTAATTAGTTTGTTTATATATCAAACCCCTGACCTCTAGGCATGCACTATCTGGAATCTCAGCATTTCGTGCACCGCGATCTGGCCGCCAGGAACATACTGCTGACCGCCCGGCAGCAGGCCAAGATCAGTGACTTTGGCATGTCGCGATCCCTGAGGCCCGGCAGCACCGAGTACCAGTTCACCCAAGGCGGCCGCTGGCCCATCCGCTGGTATGCCCCGGAGAGCTTCAACCTGGGCATCTTCTCGCACGCCAGCGATGTGTGGTCCTTTGGCGTGACCATTTGGGAGATGTTCGCCCTGGGAGCTCCGCCCTACGGCGACATATCCAATGTGGATGCCATTAAGCTGGTGGACAGCGGCGAGCGCCTGCCGCAGCCCAATCTCTGCCCGGCCTACATCTACGCCGTGATGCAGAGCTGCTGGAAGGAGCGCCCCAAGGACCGGCCCACCTTTGCCTATCTCATGGAGTTCTTTGCCCGCGATCCAGACTACCAGAACCTGCCGGAATTGGTGCAAACGGTGCACATCTAGGCTGCCTTTGTCCCGTGTCCCTTGTCCGTTTCCAGAGTGCAATTTTCTTCTATATTCCGATTTGTGGCGTATTAAAGGGACTCGCAGACCACGCTTGTTATCTATGCCCCGTGTCCTAGTATTGAGCGAGTCCCTCCATTTATATTTCTAGTTTGTAATCTATTTTATAATAACCAATTTGTGTCAAAAGATAGCGATCGAGTGTGCCTTAATCGAGTTAACTTTGTATTCATGTTTACAAATGCGTGTTTTGTTTTTTATTGGTTAATCGAAATAAAAATCGAAGACTCTTTTTATAAGCGAGCCTCGTTTAGATTTTGTTTATAAAATTTTAAAATGCTTCAACATTTTATTGCAGTTCTTTTTATACAAAAACGGGATAACAAAAGTATATATGATTTGTGGTGGTAATACGCTTAAATACTATATTAGTAATTGGTTTCTTGGAAGGAAGGACTACATCTATGTTAGCAAAACTACGTAAAGGTTATAAGTTTTCTTTCTTTTTTTTAAGCTTTTTTTCGAGCTAACACAACAGTAAAAATCAAGCCGAGCCATTTATGGCCTGCTTCACATTCGAAGCGTTGACGAGCTTCAAGGCACCAAGGATCCCATTCAGATTCTCCTCGTTGTAGGGCTTGCCCTGCAGCGGAGTGACCACCGGAACGAGCTGCTCGCTCTGCGGCAACTGCAAGCCGATCTCCTTCATCAGACCCTAGGAACCAAAGCCGGGATTAATACATTTACATAAGCTAAATCCGAAGAACTTACGCCCTCCACTGCCACGCTCAGTTTGAGCTTCATGTCCTCGTCATGTCCCTTCACCTCCAGATCCTTCTCCACCGTGAAGCTGGGCGTCTTGCCAATGACCCACTCCCAGGAGCTATAGTTGGCGCGCAGCTCGTTGATGCCGGGGAACCACTTCTCGGTGGGATTGATGAGCTGGAAGCCACGCTGCTTCATCATCTGGGTACTGCCGCCATCCTCCAGAGTGGTGGCCGCCGTCCTCAGATACTCGTAGCCCACGGCGGAGCGCAGCTGAGCCACATTCACGGTGCGGTTCACGTCCACCAGATTGCGAATGGGCGACGGCACCGAGGCAGTGGCCCGACTGATATAGTTGGCCTGCTCCCGCACCAGAGACTCACCCAAGTGCAGCTTGTTGGCGCTGGCCAGGATGGTGCAGTGGTGGTACGAGTTCGGCTGTCCCAACTTGGCGGCCGTTCCGGAAATCTGTAATCGAGAGCAAGGGCAACACTCGGTTAAACAAAGACCAGATGCGCAGCGCCCAGCTGCTATTAAAGTGGACTGACGGCAGCGCGAGGTCGCCTGATCCCTTACTGATAACAGCCAGTCAATCGCACTATTCCCTCCCGCTCACCTTCTTGTTCATCACCACAATGTCGTCGCGCTCATTGATCTCCGCCTTGATGGCCCACTCACGGAACAGGGCCCTGGTCACAATGTTCAGGTTGTACTTGCGATCGTATCGCTCTCTCGGCGAGAAGAACGTGCAGTTCAGGTTCCCCAGATCATGGTACACGGCTCCGCCGCCGCTGTTCCGACGGGCCAGAGTAATGCCGCGCTCCACCAAGCGGGAGACATTGGCCTCCGTGAAGGGGTTCTGGTGGCGGCCAATGACGACGCACGGATCGTTGGCCCACAGCAGCAGGACGTGGTGGTGGCTAAAGTCAAAGTTCTTGTACAGCCAATCCTCCAGAGCCAAGTTGGTGAAGACATCGCTGGACTGTGAGATGAACACGGACTTCTTGATCTCGGTATCGGGCACCAAGGGCGGCGGCTGGCGCTTGTTGGTGGCTTTCTTTGTCTCCTGCCTGACAACAGCTGGTGCTGGTGGCTCTCCACTGCCCTCAGTGGAGGCGAGGCGCGTGACCTGGCCGCCGGACGAGAGCAGCAGCCGCAGCTGGCTGGAATTGCGACGCAAGAGCACGCTCATCTTGGATGGCTCTCACAAGGAAGTGAAGATGTGTGCGTTCTGTCTGTTGCCAGGTGCTGGTGAGCTGCGACGACGGAGAGAGCGGCGCAATGCACTTGCAAGCGAAACAAGGTCAACGGTGTGTCGGTCGGCAAAAGCTCTTGACGGGACAGAAGTGACGGGTTTATGGCCAGCTGATTATGTTCTCTGGCTGTCTGTGCGCTCGTCTTTAGGTTATGTGTTGTGTGGGGTCTACTTATCTATCTACGTTATGCTGTATTCGTTTTGGTTTAGATGGCTTTGGTCGGTCTTTGTGTGGACTTTAGACTGCGGGCTCGCTGATGCGCGTTGTGTTTGCAGCCACGGAGCTGTTGGAGATGAGATATTCGTGCAGGGCGGGCGTCTGGTGCAGCCACTTCCAGGTTTGGTGCAGACCACAGACACGTTTGCGGAGACCCAGACAGTCCTTGTTGACGCAGTTCTCTTGCATACTACGACGAATCACACCCATCCAGGTGGGGGGGACGAAGCCGATCCGGTTGGGGGAGGTGGGCCGCTAGAAACTGTGTGTTCCCGGGCCGATATACGCCAAAGGGTTTCGCTTTCAGCTGACTCGGAAATTTTCCACTCTTTGTTCGCGACGTAGCACGCGGGCGGGGGGTCGATCGCTGACGGGTGGGCGGGGCTGGAGCACAAACAAATGAGCGGAGACGTCGTTCGCTTGTGGGAAAAGCACGTCCGTTTCACTTGGAGCAAGTAGAAAATTTGAGTTTTTATATTTCGCTTTTGTGTAAACAGGGCTGCATTTCATTCAAAGCTTTTTGTGGCAGTGATGCCATTTTCGTTTTTTTCTCGTCAAATCTGGCTTTATTAAAGTCAATTGTTAGATAAATGTTCCTTTTGTTTTTATTTAACTGTTTTCCGCTGTTTTATGTTTATATAAATAAATAACTAAACACTGGAAAAAAGCTAAAATTGCTACACAGGCCTCAAGATCCTCAAAACATTTGGTGCTGCCATACTTGTATAGGAAAGTTTTTAGTCATACATGTTTCTCGGCGCTCCAAGCTCCTTGCGATTACTGAAAACGCCAGAGATGCATGCGCAACAATTTGGGGCAGGGCCGACAACTCCATCTTCGGTGGAAAAACTGCCGGAAACACCTAAAAATGGGACAAGACCCCTCTCTTAAGATCTCCTGAGCGCAGAGTTGCCACACTTTTCGAGGAAAATGGTATTGAGGCCTGTTTAGCTATTTTTACTTGCAATTCACAGCGAGCCTACATCACGCAGATTTAAAATTATGGCACCTCGAGTTTGTTGTTGTTTAATTCTGAATTGAATAAATTACACTTAACATGCTTGATATATGGTAAAAGGGTGATTGCGAAATACGCGGCGACAAAATGAGTTTCAACACAATTTTATTTTACAAGCGGGACACTGGGGCATGCTTATTGGGGCGGTCCACCGTTGTTGATGTACTCCGCCTCCTCCGGGTCGATGGGCTTGCGGGCGAAGCGGGCTGGCAGGTCGTAGTCCTCGATGGCAGGACCGCCGGCCAACTGGATAAATCAGAGGAGCGGAATTAGTAAATTGCACCAAAAGCGTGATAAATCGTTGTAGTAAAGAACTGAAAGAGTTAACCTTTTTGCCTCCTGCTGGCGGGGAACTTGCCTGCTGGTTTGCGGACTGGGCGCCAGGCGCCGCACCACCGCCGCCCTTGCGGAAGTGGATGAGCGGCACTCGCTTGGCCAGGGTGACGAGCGTGGGACGAACCATTTCTATAAACCACAATTTAGTAACTATTCAAGGGAAAAGTAAAAGTTACGTCAATAAACAGCTGACATTAAACTCCCGAAAATGTTGCCAGATCAACCCCCGTGCCATTCGCCTGGAAACGTTGTCGCTCAGTTGTCGAGGGCGTTTAGACGATAGCGACGGTCACACTTTTCACAGAAAAAATTGGTGCAAACTGTTTTTGTTAAAATTAAGAATAAATAATGGAGCTCAAGGAACTTACTGCTGTGCAGGTGGGTTTTATATGCTAACGAGAAATTTCCTTTAATAAATGCCCGATCTTCTTTGGAAAGAAATGGCAGACGCCGCCCGCGACAATACTTAAATTACGTTTTTTATTTATTTATACCGGCTCTTACCTTAACAATTGTATTTTTCAGCTCTAAACTTGCTCAACCCCGAATTCCAGACAACGGAGTCCATTAAGGAGACTTCTGCATCCCTCAACTATAAGTAAACAAAGTAAACACACTTTATACAAAATGAACTTAGCTGGAGGCGGAACAGGGCCCCAAATGGCAGCGGCGGCTACCAATAGCGCTAGCAGTGTCACCAACAACTCGCTCCTGGCGACTACATCCGGAGCAACCACCATGCCCATGGCCCAACTGGCAGACGGTTGGCTGGAGCTGGAATCCGACCCGGGTCTATTTACCCTACTGCTGGAGGATTTCGGCTGTAATTACTGATAACCAAACCGCCTTTCTAAAGAGATTAACAATACCTCTCTTTTTCAGGTCACGATGTACAGGTGGAGGAGGTGTATGACCTGCAGAAGCCCATCGAAAGTCCCTATGGCTTTATTTTCCTTTTTCGCTGGATCGAAGAGCGACGGGCTAGGCGCAAGATCGTGGAGACCACCGCAGAGATCTTTGTGAAGGACGAAGAGGCCATTTCCAGCATTTTCTTCGCACAGCAGGTGGTGCCCAATAGCTGTGCTACTCACGCCCTGCTCTCTGTGCTCCTGAACTGCAACGAAAACAACTTGCAGCTGGGCGACACCCTCAGTCGCCTGAAGGTCCACACCAAGGGCATGAGTCCGGAGAACAAGGGCCTGGCCATTGGCAACACTCCGGAGCTGGCCTGCGCCCACAACTCGCACGCCATGCCGCAGGCTCGGCGCCGCCTGGAGCGGACCGGAGCCGGTGTCTCCAGCTGCCGCTTTACCGGCGAGGCGTTTCATTTCGTTAGCTTTGTGCCCATCAACGGACAGCTGTTCGAGCTGGACGGCCTTAAGCCCTATCCCATGAACCACGGCGGATGGGAGGACAACGAAGACTGGACGGACAAGTTTCGCCGTGTGATGGCGGAGCGACTGGGCATAGCCACTGGAGAACAAGACATACGCTTTAACTTGATGGCCGTAGTGCCCGATAGGCGGATTGCAATAACCCATAAGCTCAAGATGCTGCGCACCAATCAGGCCATTGTCTCCGGAACCCTCCAGAAGCTGCTGAAGGCGGACGAGCAGGGAGAGTCGGGCAACGGAGATTCGCAGCGCCCGGACACTCCCACCACGCTCCTGGAGCCGAGCGCCTTTACTGCCCGGGATCTGCAGTCGCTGCTGAAGAACCTGGACACCGAGATAGCCATCAACGAGCAGCATCTGGCCGACGAGAACGACCGCCGGCACATGTTCAAGGTGGACGCCAGTCGCCGCACTCACAACTACGACAAGTTCATCTGCACCTTCCTCTCCATGCTGGCACACCAGGGCGTCCTGGGCGAGCTGGTTAGCCAGCACCTGCTGCCATCGAAAAAGGTCAGCGGCCAGGGCGCTGCTAACCGGATAAGCAAGCAGAGCAGTGTGTCCACCGCAGGCTCCAGCGCGGGCGGAGCGGGTGGAGCCACGCCCAAGACGGCCCAGCAGCAGCAGCAGGCGGCAGCGGCGGCGAAAAATGGCAAGTCGCCAAATAAAACGCCAGGCAGGAGGCGCAAGGGACGCAACAAGTGCAGAAAGCGAAAGTAGAGAAATATTTTTGTTTTAAGAATACAAATCTGCATTTTTAGACTTTACATTCATTCCAGTATTGTTTTACTGTAATATTCCCCGCCCCACCAACGATTCTCGGATAAGTTTAGCTTTAGTTTCGCAGCTTATTAAATGGAGACTTTTTCAAAACACAAAATCCACTTGGCAGCTTCTTAATTTTTATTTGCTCGACCCTTTGGTCGATCATTTGAATAATAAAAAACCATTTTGTTCATGATTAAATGTCCTTGCGACACCCACAAGGACCCAAAAGTGTATGCATTACATGTGTGTATAGTATATATTTTCCGATAGTTGTATAACAAAAACGTAATCATCATTCAATATTTCATCTTGTTCCAATTGGGGCGCACCTTAACGTTACTGTGTGTAAAATATTTAGTTGCACTCGTTGTAAAGTTGATTCAACGGAAAACAATGCGTATTACAAACTATAAAAGGCATTTGACGGGCTTGCAAATGATTAACAAAACATATATGTATGTTGTATTAGGATTAGGATGATGCTTGGTGGTGTGGCTGATAGATAGGGTCGACTAAGTCTAAGTTATATCCTAGAGCGGATATATGTATGTAGGTGCCTTCTATGCGTATTCCTAGATACGATGCGATGTGTGTTTGTGTGAGCAGTACAAGAGCAGCCTTTCGGAAAAACATAAACAATTATGTTTCATTTATTGCGATGTTGGTTAGTTGTAGATTTTGCAATTACTGGTATCTGAAAACCTGCTTGTTTCTAATTTAGCTCAGTCCCAAAATACACGATTAACGATGCGACAGACAATGCAACGGAACAGGCGGCAAATTTTTGTGACTTTTGTTGGGATGATTTCAACTATTCTTAACTTTGCCTCTCTGGAGTGTTGTTCAACTTGAAGCCGCGGGCGTCTCTTCGCCGTTCGTTGTTGCTACTGCTGCTGCTGCTGCTGCTGCATCCTCCTTCTTGGCCTCAGCCTCGATCTCGCCATTGTTGTTGGCAGCAGCCACAATGGATTTGATGGCATCGTTCACCTCGTTCTCGGCGCTATTGGCCTTGAAATGCTTCTCGATCTCGCTGCGCACCTTGACAATGTCCTTTTGGCTGCGAGTAAGGATTTAGTCAGATGTTTAGTTATGCAAAGATTGCAAAGATTTCCGCCTTACCTAATCTGCACAAACAGTATGCCATTGATGGTGTTCAGCATGTCCAGCACGGAGCCCATCGAGGGGGGAGTGATGTGGATGGGCGGCAGATCGCTGGTCAGCTTGCCATTGGAATAGATGTCGTTCATCTTGCGCTGCAGCAGCACAGCCTGCTGGGTCAGCAGGCGCAGGCACTCGGCCGAGTCCCTAGTCTTTTCATGCTTCTCGCCCAACTACCAAAAGGGAAACCGAACTCAGTTAATTAGGTTTTCGCTGGATATTAATGTGCAAGTACACCCACCTGTGACTTGTAGATGGAGTAGGTCTCCTTCTCGTTGTTCAGCGCCGACCGGAAGTCGCCCATGCAGGACTGAGTGCGGGCCATCAGGTGATAGCTGACCGCCACGTGCATGGCCTTGTTACCAAAGTATTTGAGGTTCAGCTTGAGGGCATGCTCGATGAAGCGCAGCGACAGCTCATACTCTCCCAAAGCGTGCAGGATCAAGCTGATGTTGCTCTGCAATAAGAAGGAAACTCGTAAGAAATGGAGCAGAAAGGAAGCACAGTTCAACGCACATCGATCAGTGCCACTTCCGGGTGATCCTCGCCGCAGATGAGCACCATCAGATAGCGGGCTCGGTACAACAGCTTCAGGGACATGCCCACGTGTCCGTTGGCAAACGAATAGAGTGATAAGTGTGTCTGTAAAAGAGAAACCTTGCTAATGATTACTTCACCTTTATAAACCTTGAGCCCCACGTACGTATTCCAAAATGGTCGAGGGATGGTCAATGCCGTTCACCCGCTCGCTCATGATCACCGCCCGCTGCTGGATGGCCAGCGCATCCTGAGCGTCGCCCAGCAGGTAGCTGAGCCTGGCCAGCATCCGGAGGCAGGAACCGTTCTCCTGGTGCATCGCCCCAAACACGTTGTTCAGCAGGTTGAGGGCCTCGCTGATGAGCTCGTAGCCCTCCTTGAACATGCCCTGCTGGATCTTGGCCTGGCCCGTCGTATAGAAGTTGTAGGCGTCCGTGGCCCGTGGGCTGATGTGCTTGACCACCGGGAACACGTTGACAATGTCATCGTCCCCAAAGGTGGGCTTGTGCTTGGACTCGAAGTTGTACTCGCGCAGCAGCACCTGGATGCCCACCTTGAGGCAGAAGGCGCGCAGCAGGCTGATCCGCAGGATGCCGAACTTGCTCGTGGCGCTGTCCATGGAGTCGCAGTCGAGATCCCAGTCCCAGTAGGCCTTGGCCTCGCGGCGAATCTGCAGCCACAGCGAACGGGGAGTCACCAGAGTCCAATCGGAGGCGGCGGAGGCAGTGGATCCGGAGCCAGACGAGTTGCCATTCTGGCTGCCGCCCGCCGCTTGCTGCTGCTGCTGCTGGCCCTTGCCGCCCTTGGAGGACTTGTGCTTGTTGTGCTTGCCGCCGTTGCCGCGCTTCTTGTGCGCGTCCTCGCTGCTCACGGCCGGATTGACTGGGCCGTTGGTCAGCAGGCAGTTGAGGAAGTGGCTGATGGCGGCGGACAGGTGCAGCGGCTCGGTGTTCTGCATGTAGGTGTAGTAGATGTGCTTGGTGGCCCGCACGATCAGCTCGAGAATGGCGATCCTGTACAGGTAGTCCATGCGCGGCATCTGTCCCAGCAGCTTGATGACCTTGCCCAAGTAGCGCACGTTGATGCCATGGCTGTGCAGGGACTCGGTCAGACTCTGGCCATCGATCGGCGGCGAGGAGTGGGCCAGGTGCTCCTTGATGAAGGCGGGTATCTGCTTGACCACCAGGAACTCGGCGGCGTCCTGAACGAGAACCTTTTGCTTGGCCAGCGAGCTGCAGGTGCCCTCCTCGCCGTCCACATGGCGAATGCCGGGCGAGAAGACGTCGGGATTGAAGCGGAAGTCGAATTCCTTCTCCTTCAGTGACCCCACCGCTGCACACGCCCTCTTGACCACCTCGGCGGCCTGCACCTCGTTGGAGGTGGCCACATTGGACTGCGCTTCCCGGATGGCGTTGACCATGGCCTCGGCTGACTTTGTGGCGCCGGCAGTGGGCTGTTCCTTCTTGTCTTCCTTGCTGTCCTCCCCAGCTTCCTCCGGCTTATCGGCTCCGTTCTCCTGGGCCCCCTTTGCCTCCTTCTCCGCCGATTCCAGGGCTGGCACTGCCTTCTCTTCCTCGGACTTCTCCGTCTGCTTCTTCGCATTGAGCTGCTGCAGGTGCACGGCCGCTATCCGGATGAAGTTCACATACCGGTCCTCGATGAAGGCTTCCAGGAGCTCCTGTCGCAGGCAGCACAGCTTGTGACGGTGCTCGATGGGGAAGCCCATGTCGGCCAGCTCCTTGCTCAGCTGGACGTCCTGCAGCTTCAGGAAGTTCACGTCCGGCGGGAAGGTGCGCAGCAGATCGAGAATGTAGTGCCGGCCGTCGTTGCCAATGATGCCCTTGCACTCCACCGAGGAGCACAGCTCCACGGGCTCGTCCCGTTCGTTGAGCACTGCATGCGGCAGGATCTTTAGGTGCTTGCCCGCCTGCCGCAGCAGGTCCAGATACTTGGGATGGCTCAGCACCGTCTTGCCAAAGTCAATGGAGCCGTAGACCACGCTCTGCTCCTGCTCCCGCTCCAGGATGCCGGGTATGATGGACTGGGCGGTGACGCGGAAGCCACGGTAGTCGATCACCACCGTTCCCAGCGTGTACAGGCCCTCAATGTCCACGGCATTGTAGACACGCACGCCATGCAGGTCGTATCGCGGAGCCACAAAGGCGGCTGCGTCGCCGCCCAGCTCCTTGTAGTGGTCCCTGACGTCGAAGCCCAGCGAGAAGAAGATGTTGTTCCAAATGAACATCTGCATCTTGGAGTCCTCGCCGGGATTGATGGCCAACACGTTGCCATCAATAACGGCCATGGCGCCCCTCGTGGCGGCCGTGACGAAGTCGCCGTGCACCTTGAAGATGGCACGCTCGCGCAGCAAGCGCTCTGGCAGTGTCTTGCGTGGCAGTTCCCGTGTCGTCTGCAGCTCCTCGTTCCAGTCGCGCGTCTGTCCAGGGATGTGCTCCTCGTAGCTGCAATAGGGAAGTAAGTTTGGGGGCAATCAGGCTTAGGAAAGAGATCTCCGAAAGAGGAATAGGGTAAAAACACTCACCCCAACTTGGAGCTGAAGGCATCCTCGGCACGGATGGCGTCGACGGTGTGCTCCAGGACGGGCGAGGCCCACTGGTACACCTGATAGGGCGTGGCCACCCGCTCGAAGGCGTGGCGCATAGTGCGACGCTTCTGGATGGTCTGGAAGGCACGGCGGAACGAGGGCGATATGTGGGAGAGCAGATCGATCAGCGAATGACTGAGGTGGCTGGGATTCTCGGGCTTTGGATTGAAGGTGTCGTCCGTCGATTGGTTAATGTAGAAGCCCTTGGAGCAGGCGGAGATGTGGAAGCGCTTGTCCTCCATGGTGACGACGTACAGATACATGAGGTCGCCGTGCAGCTTGCGGGGACCGGGAGGAGGGTTCCAGGCGGACGTGGTCAGTACCTTGAGAGCCTGCGGCCCCTTGGCGTTCTTCACATTGGGATGCAGTGGTAGCAGCGGTGGCTCAAATACGCCCGGGGTCACATACTCCGGCGGTGTGCAGTCTACGGAGTCGGGTCGAGTCTTCTTCTTGTCCAGCAGATCGCCCTGAGTGATCGTGTTTAGGTAGGTCAGCGAGGTGCAATCGATGCCATTGTACGCATCCGCCGGATCGAGGTTCTTGAGCAGATCCCGCACGTGGCGCACATGGATGCGGGCCTCCCGCATAGTGTACGGCTCCTCCACCACCTTGATGGTGGAGCCCTGCTCCAGGTGCTCGATGGTCTTCAGCTCGGCGAAGTGGTCCAGCGTCACGTTGT
The DNA here is from genome assembly GCA_018153105.1 of Drosophila rufa. Taxonomy (NCBI): domain Eukaryota; kingdom Metazoa; phylum Arthropoda; class Insecta; order Diptera; family Drosophilidae; genus Drosophila; species Drosophila rufa. The sequence goes on from JAECXS010000002.1 coordinate 9,785,693, forward strand.
CCAGCTGCAGCGAGAAGCAGGTGCGGTGACAGGTCTCCTCGCGATCCATGAGCAGCTGGTGGATCTCCTGCACCAGCTCCATGCTCGACAGCTGCACGAGCAGGGTGTCCGCTCCGGGACTGCTGATGTTCACCGTAATGCTCACATCGTGCAGGGCATCTAGGTCGATGTCCTCCGTTTCCCCTCCTCCGCCACCAGGTGCGTCTGCGCCCACCGGTTTCTCCACAACACCGCCGTCAGCTCCCACATTGGCATTGTCATCGGCGGTGACTTGCCCAGCGTCTCCCTCAGCAGCTGGCTTCTCGGCATGTCCGTTGCTCAGAGCGGCTTCCACAGGCTCAGCTGCGGGTTCTGGTGGACTTTTGTTTCGGTTCTTCTTGCCTGTTCGGACGAAACGGAGTGATGATTGTCAGTCAAAGTAGGGATAGGCATCGGCATCTGTGGGCCTTATTGTAAAGGAATGAATTCTAAACCGGGTTCTGTTGGGTAGAATTCGATTTAAGATCTCGATATTTCGTATTCTAAACGGGGTCAGTGAAGGTGAGCTACCCAGGGTATCGTCTTTTCAAGATCGGAAAACTCATTAGCCACAGAAAACTCAATGAATAATAATAATAGCAATAAACAATTTTGGATTGAAGCAACTAAAAACTTATCTTAGCACACACACATAAATCATAAAGCTTAAAACACTTCAAATATGTAAAACAAATAAAATACACTTTCTAATAATTATAAATAATAAAACTTCAAAATCGTTAGTTCAATAAGTCAAATAAATCTTGTTAATATTAAGATAACTTTAATAAGTTAGGACATCTTTTTGTGACTGACGCAATAATTTAAAAGTATTATACTTGTAGCGTCAGGATACTAAAGAAAATAAATCAAAATCTAAGTAGTCTCATCAACTTTGACGGGGACGATACATTTCCAGCTCTCTAGAAATAATAATAATAATAAATAGAGGAAAAGAGGAAGAGAAAAAGAGATGAGCCCCTCATTATTATTAAGCGTGCTTACCACTTGCAGACAAATAGAACCCGTTGAGAATTAGAGTGCAACGGAAGTGGTAGGTGCGCCAATTACGCTAAGGGGCCTTGAAGAGGAAGAGGAGAGTGGAAAGAGGAGAGTGGAAAGAGGAGATAGGAAACAGGAAAGAGGAGAGAGGAGATGGGAAACAGGAAAGAGGAGAGAGGAAAGAGGAAGAGGTGTCCCCTAATCAGTATACAGTGTCGTTACCATTTGTTAATAGCTAGAACTCGTTGGGAATTATAGTGCAACGCAACTTTCTCTCTCAGAGAGTCATGCTAGAAAGGGAAAGCACTGTCAATAATATAATATCGTTTTCAAAAGCGAGCAGCTGTCTCGATGAGACTATCTAATATAATTGTATTTATTTATTTGTATATTGTAGCATACTTTTTTGACTCCCGTTTTATATTTATAATTTTAATGAATAAAATTTTAAAATGTGTTTTTTTCATTTATGATGAAGTCTTAATATATGTATGCTAAATCAAGAGTTAGCCAGAGTAATTAAATTATATATGGTCTGGTCGAATTCTTACTATATCACATACAGTTTCACATTTAATAAAAATAATAGATCGGCAAAACAATTAAATAAGATGTTTTTGTCTACGACCATGTGTTTATAAATGGTGAAATACTAGGCGACTGTGGCATTGCATAATACAGACTCATATAGCACAAAAAATTGTATATAAAAATTCCTGGTATTCCGTATTCCAAACTCCGTTCAACGCGATTTACATAACAATTCCACACCGCATGCTCGCTTACTTCTGCGGGTCACTGTGCCTGCTTGTGTGTGTGTGTGTGTGTGTGTGTGTTTGTTCGCCGGCAGGCAGCACATGAAACAAAACAGCTGAAAAACAAACAAAATGCGAGCTGATAAGGCCAAAAGGGGCCGGGTGTTCGTTTGTGCCGAGTCCGGAGTACGGTCCTAGAACGAACGATAATCCAATCTCCTTTCGATCTCTCCTACTGGGAAATTGATTTCACACAGACATGCTAATTTCAACAGCAACACACGATATTACAGCAGCGAGAGAGGAGAGAGATCCCGGCAGAGACAGAATGAGAGCGGGAGAAAGCAAAAGTGATAAGTACAATGTACATTGACGGCGTGAGAGCGCCTGAGAGATAGGGAGAAATTGCTCTCTTTTCAGCGATGCGCCCGCAGCAGATAGAAAACATGATTTACATAATTGTCGAGCAATTCGGGGTGTAAGTGTTTGTGTTTGCTGCTTGCAGTTCGGGCCAAGCACGTGTTAATTGTAGGTTAAACGCAACAAGAAATCCTCGGCTCCCTGGGGGTTAATGAACACATCGCCGCCGGGTGAACAACATGTGCGTTGCCATGCCAAGAGAGCCGCTCACATTCTCGCACACACTTGCTGCACCGCACGCAGCCAACTCCAATACCCATACACTCACATTGCAATTGTAACGCACGCGGTATCAGGGGGCCAAGGAATGGGGCAACGAGGGGGGCGGGGCGGCAATAGATGGCGGGCGCCGCTTTTAAAGCATTATAGGGAGAAAAAATCCATTACGTAATGGGGGAATTGTTATGTGATTGGCGTTTTGCGGCAAATAAAATATTTTAGACAGTTTCCATGGCAGCGGGTGGCAGTTGAATAGGGGGAGGGTTGGGGTGCGCTGCTATGGGGGTGGGGGGCGTGACCGGAGAGTTGAACGCACCTTTCTTCTTTGCCGCTGGGCCGTCGGCAGCCGTGCCATTGCCATTGACCAAGTTCTGGGTCTGCTGATTGGGATTCAGATTCTTTTTGCCGCCGACCGTGTTGTTGTTCTCCTTGGCCTTTGTCGCCGTTGCCGCTGTTGTTGCTGTTGTCGAGCTCGAGTTCTTCGCTTCCGTCTCTAGCGCCATGTCGCAACCGTCGTTCCTCTCGGTCACCTGCTGCTCCTCTACACAATCACAACCAACAACCAACAGCGAACAAGCTTAGCTAACCAGCGGGCACAGCACAGAGCTCTAGTTCTAGTTCACGTTTCTTCTGCTTCCTCGGGCCCGTCCGTGTTACACAACTCTAACCGCTTGCCGAGTTGGGGATTTGGATTCGATTTTAGGTGTTTTTTGATCAACTGCGAACGTGGTTAATTTTTTTCTGACGTCCGCTGACAAATGAGTCTTTGGTAGCAATGTTCTTTTCAGCAAATTAACTTTTTTTCGGATATATATTCGGCCGATCCGTTCCGCTAAAAAATAACGCGTTATATTGTGTTGTCGGCTGAGAGTATGGCCCACGGCTGAAAGTTGAAAAATGCCTCCTGGCGGAGTGTGCCGCCAGCTGTGAGTTGGTATTTTTGCGGTGTTTTCCTTTTCTTGTTTTAAAAGTTTAAAAAGTCTGGACAGTCTGTTTTCAGGAATTTTCTCGGGCTTTACAAATTAAAAAAAAACGGGAAGGTTTTTTTTTCTAATTACTCTAATAAATGATTTCATCGCAAAGAAAATTGGAAATCTAAAACAAAAATGTGACCAGACCAAGATTGAAAAATTACCAACGCGAGATTCGGTTAGGTATTTTAGGCGCAGCAACCAACAGCCTCGAAAAACATAAAAATAACAAATGTCGCTTATAAAAAACTTGGTTAAAGAATCGGAGCACAAGCCGAAGAAAAAGAAGAAGGATGGAGGATCTGGAGGTAGCGATTCCGACGACAAGGACAAGCCACTGCGACCATTTGTCAAAACCGCCACCGATCTGCAGCGGCTGAAGCTGGAGAAGCTCATGAAGAATCCTGTAAGTTTGAATGAGTTTATCTGGTAAACACATTTATTAATAATTGTATTTTTATTGGACAGGATAAGCCTGTGGTCATACCAGAGCAGCGCCGCGAGCGGGATTACATGTCCTCGGTGCCCAGCTTTGTGAGGAACGTGATGGGAAGCAGCGCAGGAGCGGGATCTGGCGAGTTCCATGTCTACCGTCATTTGCGCCGCAAGGAGTATGCCCGCCAGAAGAACATACAGAATCAGAGCGCCCGCGAAGCAGCTGATGATGCCTACCAGCAGAAGTTGGACGACAATCGTCGGTTGGCCGAAGAAAAAACCGCCAAGAAGCGAGCCAAGCGGCTGAAAAAGAAGCAGCGGGCCAAGAAACCGCGAGACCAGAAGAAGCCAGAAGCCAAGGAGGTCTCAGAGTCCAGTGGCAGTGGCTCGGAAGATGAGGCTCCAGAAAAGGACGAAGACGCAGTTGAAAAGGTAGATCAGACAGAAGAAGCTGCCAAGGAGCCTTCGAATGAGAACGGAGAGCCTTTAAAAGAACAGGAACCAGAAGCCGAGACAGAAGAAACCTCCAAGGAAGTTGCGGCGCAAGAGCCAGACAAGCCCAATTCTGATGACCAAGACAGAAAGGAATCATAGATGTAATTTTATGCTCAAAAATACACAATCTAGTTATTAATAAAACAAATTGCAGTTTTATTTATAGTACTTTTCGTTATATATATATATTAAGCGATTTCTACACATCGCCAGTAGTTTCTTCTTCTGAGGGCATCGATTTAAAGCAGCTTGGTTGAGACAAAAGCAGTTTTGCGACGTATGCATTGTGTTGTATGGTTTTTTAGTGCACGTTTCTATATCTTATGCTAAGTAAAGTGCATCAAATGTAGCATTTTCGAGTACAATAAATGCTTTTAAAATTTGACATCGAAGGCAATATATAGATAGTCAAGATTCTACTTTAAATCCTTGACAAAAAAAACAGTCATCACCACTACAAACATTTCTTCTCTCAGAGTTTTCTTTCGGTTTCTTGAAGAAGCGAGTTTTTATTGTTTTTCCGTAATTCGATTTCTTTTAAATCCAAAAATTCTTTTCTATAATTGCTGGTGTTTTTTGCAAACATTTATATGAACATTTTCTTTTTGCTTTTTCCACAAATAATTATATGTATAGTATAATATTTATATGTATATTTTTTGCCGTTGCACTTAAACAAACTATTATAATTAAATTTGCAGCATTTTTCTACTATGTAAACCGTAAACATAAATCATATTTTGAACTTAAAGCCAACTTAAACTTGTAAGCATTTTGATAGATTTTTCTGTTGCTTTTGTGTGAAGATCCTTTCGCGACGAAAAAGAACACAAAACAGGACGCGGGCGTAGTGTAGTGAGTACGGTAAAAAGAAGAAGCGAATAGTTGTTATCGTAAAATTACCTCAAACTTATGGTAAAAAGCAAGTTAATTCTCAATAACAAGGCTCTCTGGTTGTGATTACAAGTTTTTGTCCATGTAATTGAAATACTTTCTATCTTTCGACTTAATTTTCCTCATTTTGCTATTATTATGCTTAGTTTGCAGACACTTTTGAGTTCTCCAAGTGTAAGCGAGTGCTCGGGTACAATGTTATGGATGGAAAAACGTTGTCGTCCCACTGGAACGACCATCTGTATCTGTCGAATGAACAATCGTAAATACTCTCTCCATTCGCAGCGAATCCTATTACGGACAAACTCAACTTTAGTTTTAGCTTAGCGAGCCTGTGCTTGTGCTTGGTAAAAGAGGGCGTGGCATTACTTTAAAGTTTAAACGATAATCGTAGGTAGGTGTATATTTTGTTTAGGCATTAATGTATATGTACTTTGTATATAGTAGGTAGGTAGTTAGTTAGGTTAGTTAGGGGGTCGTACAATAAATAAATAATTCGTTTTTCGCCAGTTTCATTCATTCAGATTTTAAATACAATTATGTTCATATTTTGCTTTCGGACGCTGACACAGAAAGCGCCTAAGAAAATCAACTTTCGCGGAGGTGGCTGAGACTGCTTGTATGTGTGTGGGTTGTTGTGATTCAATATATTAACTTTATTTATTATTTAAATTGAGAAGTAAGCAGAAGAACCCTTCCTTTGCCGAGCTCCTTTGCTCCTTTAATTTAACGACATTCCCAGACCTTAACTGTTTGATCTACGCTACCGCTAATGACGTACGGATGCGCTTTGTGAAAATCTGCAACGGAAATAGAGTTTGAGTAAGGCTTTTCTGGCACAACTCTTGTTAAGGACCCACCTATGGAGGTGCAGAAATGCTGATGCGCGTATAGCGTCTTCATGCATCGCTTGTTGCGCAAATCCCAGACGCGGATGGTCTTGTCATCGCTGGCCGAGACCAGGTACTTGCCGCCCGGATGGAATGCCAGGCCACGCACCCAATTGTCATGGCCATTCAGCGTGAGCAGGCACAGGCCGACGCTCACGTCCCAAATGCGAATGGTTTTGTCGCGAGAGCCGGAGGCGAGGAACGGGCCCTGGTGGTGGCCCTTCTTGTTGTCAGCTCCGGCTGCCTCGTTTATCGCCGAGGCTGCGGCTTCCGGCGCCCAGGCAATGCACTCCACGGTATGCTCATGATCGCGTAATTCAACCTGCAAAGCAAATCGAGTCAAGGTGAGACTAGCATCGCCAGCTAAGGCTACTTCCTCGCAGGCTCTCACTCACCTTGCAGTCTTTTGAATTCGTCAACCAAACACGTATTGTGTGATCATTTGAGCATGTGGCAAAGATGCTGCCTTCAATGTGCACTCGCACCATTCGCACCCACTCCCTATGGCCTGTGTAGGTTTTCACGCAGTAACTGGGGAACAGAGAAATCAACAGGTTGGTCAAGTTAGTTCCTTCCCAGCTTCGTCTCCTGCTCATGCTCACCCCGTTGCCACCTCCCACATTTTGATGGTGCGGTCTCGCGATGCGGACAGAACGTAATCGCCGGCGGGCACAAAGGCCACCGACGAGACATTATGATCGTGACCATGCATGGTTTTAACACACTCATAGCTCTGCTGGAAATCCCACAATTTGATGGACAAGTCCGCGCTGCAGGAAGCTACAGAAGAAAAAGAAATATAGTTATTTTACTATTTTAGATTAGTTGATTTGTATGACTTACCCAAAAGCTTGCCCTGGGCATCGAATGCCACATCCTGCACCGAGTCTGTGTGTCCCTTTAGACTCCGCTCGTACTCGCCAGTTTCAAAGTCCCAGATCTTAATGGTAGCATCCTCGGATGCGGAGACCATTAGGCCAAAAATGGGATGAAATATTACCTACAAATAATAAGGGAAACCATTAGTTAAACTCTGGGAAAATGAAGCGACTAGAACTTACCCTAGTTATGCTGGCCCGATGCCCGGTCAGGGAGTATTTCTCTGGCGGCCGCGGTATCCACTCGCCGGGCGTGCGTTTGTTCTTTGTGGGCGCACCCTCGATGACCTCCTTCTCAGCTTCGGTCAGTTTAGCCTCTAGTTCCATCACCTTCTTCTGCAGCCGGATGACAGACGTCCACTTCTTTTCGAGCAGTCCGCCAAACTTCTTTTCCGCCTCCGTGCTGATATCGGCCTCCTTGCGGAAGGTCTCCAGTGAATCGGCGTACCCATTTGAGCCCAGATAATCGGCAATCGCTTGGTTACTAGGGAAGAAAGGGAAAAAATCAAATTTAACTAGGGATACACTTTGTAAGGATAGAAGTTGACTTACAGCTCCTCGCGCTGCCGTTGCGACAACACCATTTTCATACTGTTCCCCGATTTGGCTTGTTTTTTTCGCTATCGTTCGATTCGGTTTACCGCCTTCAATTCGTGCAATTCTGTAAATTAAAAACAGAGGTAAAGACAATAAATATATGCAATGCAAACAGAGGGTTTTTCTAGTTACTAATAACTAGACTCGAATGTTAGGAATCTTCAATATAAAGTTCTATTGAAGTTATTTACTGACCCTAAGCGTTTAGACTCAGTGGCAATAAGTTCAATTTATAGACGTTGGACTGTATAATCATGATGAAGTGCTGCTGAGCCGGAGACAGGAAATTGGTTTCGCAAAAGTTAAATGCCAAAAATGCCAGCGAGTTTCGTTTGAATTCTCATGGAGGGCAAGTCACCCACATTTCTTGAGGTTTTTTCGTTTTGTTTTTTTTGTGGCCACAGTATGTGTTTCTTGTGCTCATCTTTCGTCTAGTCATTATATTCTTTTATTTTCTGTTTTTTTTTTTCCTTCGGTGCAAAGCCAAAGCGGAGCATCATCATCATTATCGTCATCAACAACAACGATGGGCCGTTTTCGGTTTCTGGCACAAATTTTTGTGTGTGTGCTCTTACCTCGCGAATAATGGGACAACAAATATTAATAATCAAAAAGCTGCTGGGAAAGCTCAAAGCGTACAACAAGTTGGTAGCCCTGCAGTCAACCTGCACTCGTCATCAATAAGTTCAAGGGTCGTTCGACAGACAATCGCGAAAATCGAAGCTTCCAAATGGAATCTTGTGTTGCGACTTGTGTGTTGCTTTTGGCATTGCAAGACCAATTCAATCAACTCAAGGTGGACAAATCACAGGTAGGTATAGCAAGCCATAAAGCGACAATCAGCAGCGAAAAGCGAACGCATATCTCGCGTACTTGATAACAACGATGGACAGCCAACCGCCGCGTTGCCAACTACACTTGACGGCTGTGGGCAAAGCCAATTAGCCGGACTTAACGGTAGTTCAAGCAACTTCTTATACGTAAATAAGGCTGCGAAAGAGCGTGCGATGGAAGAAGAGGCATAAGCAGATACAGCAACGGGCAAATTACTAGCTCTCAAGATTAATGCTGACCTGCACGATGATGTTACTGGCCAATATATTATTTCATATCACCACGGCCATATATAACGATTTATCATCCTTCCTTGCACTAGTACAATAACTATTAATCTACACAAGAAATGGGAATGAAGTTGAAATATAGCAAGTGAGGAAAATTCGATTGTATACTATATAAGCAAAAGTGGCATTGCAATTAAAGCACTTAGAAGTGAGTGCTATTACTCGAACCACCGCAGCTGTTTAGCTCACGAGCTCACACACATCACATACTAGGAAATGACGTTTTCAAATTATTTTTGGCCAAATGATATTTAACGATTTTTTCCAAACTAGCAAAAAATACAACACACAAAAAACTGACCAAACAAGTTCGCAGGCCGACTCGGAACCGCCGCTTTGCACTCTAAATAGCCGTGAGTCACTCTCCGGCGAGCGAGGCTTATCAGCTGCTGGACGGGATGACAGGGACTGGAATGGGGCGCTTGTCGGTGGCAGTGACGAGACATTTGAATATATATTCTGTGGGTGGACCGGTGGCCCGCTAACTGCGCATCTAAATATACCGCATGGAAATCAATAAGAGCGCCACCAACGTCACGCGTATTAATGGAAATGGAGCGTGGGCCACGAGTGGGTTTAAGCTAGGGGGAGAGAGGAGAGGGAGCTCCTTAAACCCCCCCCGAAAGCCGGACGGAGTCAACAGCATTTCTGTTGTGGCAACCAGGCATTCCAACACAACGACATGCGCATTATAACCGTACCTTCCTCCGATTGTGTGTTTGTGCCACATAGCGAAAAAAAAAAACAATGAGAAGGGGGCGTCGTTTGGGTCGCACGCTTCGCCTGAAATGTTACTAAATCAGTGAGCAGCAGCAGGCAGGCACATTCCCATTGCTGCTGCACTTGCCCAAGCTAATTTAATATTTGAATTTTAAATGCTCTCGCGGAAGACGACGGATCGCGGGGGCGTGAGAGCGAGACCAGGGCTGCAACTCACTCACACTAGCATTCGCACTCTCGCATTCAATAAGGATGCCAGCCAGCGCTCTCTTTCTGCCTCTAAGGTAGGCGGCAGTGTGCAATTCTCTTTCTCCCGCTCTGGCAAACAGACCTTGCACTTGCTTTTGCTTGTTTACTCGATTTGCGTGTTTCATTGATTAACCCACACACGTACTCACCCACACGCCACACGGCGATTGCAACTGCAAACTCAAGTGCAGAGGAGGAAAAGTGACGGAAACTCCAACTTAAACCCTTGGGTGGACTTAGAAAGGGGGCTTTACTGTTTTTTATTTTTGCAATAACCTTCAGCTGGGAACGTGGAATAAGCAACTACTCAGATAAGGCTCAAAAAGATAACAATTGGCAGTCAGACGGGCTGTCTCAGCGCTTTCCACACACATTCCGGGAAATCGCAAACACAACGGGTCTCGAATACCTCAAAGAATGCCCTGGCCATGAACGAAGCAAAAAAAAAGCCCAAAACGGAAAAACTGTAAAAAACACAACACCACAGCGAAGAAAATAAAACGAGATTTCTTCTGCATTGGCAGAACTGGTTTGGACTATTTCTTGCCACACGCTCCCGGGCCAGGTAAAGGTGTTAGGCGGAACTATGCCAGGAATCGGGGATTCGGGGAGTTGGCTTGACTTGACTTGGGTAAAAATCGATCAATCGTTCAGCCTTCTGCTCCGGCGAGGGGGAGGACACATGCCCCAACACATGCGCAAAAAATCACACGGCACACACGCACACACTAACACCAAGGCAAGCGATGTGTCATCGCTTTCTGGTGGTTGTAAAAAATGTAATTGTTTTCTTGTATCTTCCTTTATTTCGCCTTGCACACTGGCTCGGTTAGTTTGGCTTTTTGTTTAACACAAATTGTGCATAATTTGCATAACTCTTTCTTTTGCTTTTTCATTTTCTTTTCAATAACAAACACAAAGCAAACACAATAACAACAACAACGCCACAAACGAAAATACTGTTACGACGGCCATCTTGGATAGAGAGAGGGGGCGCGATGAAGAGAGTCCAAAAGGCAATATGCAAAATGGGAAAAGGACAAATGTCCGTAACTTGCACACACGACATTTCAAAGTCGCTGCTCCAGGAGCTTTCAATTATTCATTTCTCTCGGTATATAACGCGCGCACTAACACTATGTCACGGGCAATGTCGTACATATGACACTTTTTCATTTTTTCCCAATTGCCCATTACACACACTTTGCCTTTGCGAAAATTGTCATTAACTTGAGCGTTCGGCCGCGTTCCGAGCACTTTCTTCTTCATGCGCTACGCATACTTACATCAATTTATTGGTTTATATATTTATAACTCGCTTTATTTATTTATATTCAATCGAATTGTTGAAAAGAATTACGCAGAATGCGGACACCAAAGTAGTGTGACCGTCGATCAATTATGCGTTCATAAGCTGTTATAAATATTTGGAAAAATACCACAAAAACTGGAATTAACTGTCATAAAAATGGTGGAAGACGTGGGTGAAACGGTGAGGAACTTTGCTAATCAAAAACGTAATCAGACAACGTGAGGTTAATCGATTTATGGTCACTGTTACGTTTCTTTTTGAAAAGAAAGGTCTAACCCTTTTTTTAAGATTAAATAAACTTGAATATTTAAATTGGAAAAGGAGTAATGTAATCACTTTACAGCACTTCAATTGGGCCCCATCGAGTGTGGTGAAATTCGCATTGTGATTATCTTATTCACACACTTACGATGGGAGTAAACTTCTCCTTATCAGCGCCGGACGAGCCTCAGAGACTATTCTTTATTCCCTTTCGCTCGGTGCTCAGTTCTCGACAAACGCTCAGCGGAAGCAGTTAGTTACTTTTTAGGGCAGCAATACTTTCGATTATTGAAGTGCCTGAAAAATATTCGCGGTCGCGCGCACCCCAAAAACCACCGATCTTTCAGCAGGGAGTGGTGGTGCAGTGTTTACTGGCGCCGAATTCATTGTGCAAATTGCGGAATAATGTAAATGATTTGCCAAATTTCGAAACTGGCACGTTATCTGTGATCGATTTAATCAGTCATTTGTTCGCATTACACCTCCGTGATTACACCGCCGTGATAACCGGTAGAGTGATATTAATCGATCGTGTGCCAATCGGCGGTGATTCAATTTCAGGATAATCCGGGGGCCACTGCAACCTTTTATTTATGGCGTTTCAGCTCCAGTTCGAAAATCGAAAGCCATTTACGGCCTCCGTGCAGCCATATGCTCGTGTTATCTGGACAACTCTGATTATATGCCATTGATAAAGGCAGCTCGTTCTGTCGGTCGTGTGTAACCGTTAAATTGTTATTATTGGCTTATTTGGCGCTTCGCTTCGGCGTTTGGCACTCTCGGCGGGTCTGCGATTTGTTTAAACAAAAGCCAGGCGAAGCGCAGAACCTGGCAAATAATTGTCTCCGTTCCATTTTAGATAACGAACGTGTGTGTTGGCTGCGGGCCATTAATAAGTATCGAGAAATGTAATTTTATTTGCTCCAGAGTGATGTGTCTTCCTTCCGACGACGACGACGACAGCAGAATTTAGTAATTAGTGCTGCCGATTTCACGGTATTCGTTCGATTAGATCGCCGGATGACGCACTACTCCTCGCATATCGGCGGCTGTAGTGTTTATATCTATTTATAATTCACAATCAATGCGCCTGCTGGCTGCGTGATGGGATTGCAAACAAAGCCTTGATTAATGGGTATTCCAACGCCGCCCGTTAAGAGTTTTAATTTATAGCAAGCAATATTGGGTTGTCCAACAGCCAGATTATAAGCGCTATCTGTATCGGTGTTGACCACTTCTCCGGGTGGGCTGAAGTGCCCTCCTCCCAGATAAGATTCTCTGTGAATCCACCTGACATTGAACGGGCTTTAAGCTGCTTGCTTTCCTGAGTTTTGATCCGTTCTTGCCCTCTTGTGTAGGTCCCCGACTTTGATATCTCGCCTCGTGCTTTGTTTACATTCTGCAATTTCCATAAATCAGTCACAGGCAGCACCAGATATTTAACTCTGGTCACTAAAAATAAAAGCAACAATTGTTGCGCTGGTCAGCAACTGGATGATCCAGAATCTCCAAAATAATCTGAGAAAGTTCACCGCCAGCCACTAATTGTTTACGAATCACCACCACTCGCTGGCGCACACGTACAGTGAACTCTTATTTATTTTCGTTTTTGAATTCCGAAAGGTGTTTGAATTTGGCTTTTTTTTTTGGAGAGGTTAATGCTTCGTGGAAAATCCCAGACGCAACCGGTTGCAGTTAGCAGCTCCCAGGGGATAATAATTATTAATGAATTATTAATATTTCAATGTTGTTATTACTCACAGCACAGCCCAGTCGCCAGAAGCAATGTGGTCCTAAGATGGACACCACACAATGGAAGGCAAACATCCAGGTTTATGGGTTGATCCTGTTGACTCTGTGGATAGCCTGGGCCCAAGGACAATCCGATCTAGCGCCAAATGGCATCAGTGGGAGTCAGGAACTAGCAGATAGTGAGTATCAAATGAATTAAAAGGGTTAAAAGGTTAGTTCTAACCCTTTTCCCTGTCCCATTTCAGAGGTGGAAGTCAATGTAGTGGCTACGGCTTATACGCTCGCCTTCAGCATCTCCGATGGCACGGACTATGCCATCGACAGCGTCACCTGTCGCAATGGCAGCGGGACAGAGACCAAGGCCAACGATGCTCACGTGTGGTAAGTACATTTTTTAGTAAGTAGTAGTAAGTAGTAAGACATTTTTTATTTTTGCAGCGAGAGCCTAGATCCCTGCACCTTCTACACCTGCGTGGTCAGCTTCCGTTCAACTGCGGCGGGGAATCCTCCTACCCCCGATCAAACGATCTATGCCTACACCGAGTACAAACGTAAGTGTAAACAATTCTATAAATAAAAGCCTGAAAATGTGGAAGTATCTTTAAACTATCAGCTTATGTGAAGATATTTTCCCATAGATAGATACTAAACTCTCTTCCCTGCAGAGCCAAGGACCACAATGACATCGGTGGTGCCCACAGAGAACACCATCAAGGTGACTTGGCAGACGACCGACCGAGCCTGCGTGGCGCTCTTCCAGATCGAAGCGAAGGCGGCGGATACCTATTCCACGGAGCAGTTGAACGACAAGAGCACACACACCTTTCGGGGTGTGAAGTCGTGCCTGACGCACACCGTCACCCTGGTGACCCGCAACAATGCCAGTCATGTCGTGGATGAGGACTCCCAGGAAGTGGATACGCTGTACGCAGAGCCCGGGGATATATCGATGAATATTACGAACCTGGCCAACGGCATTACGGTGGTCAAGTGGGGCGATCCCAGCGAGGAGAACTGCATCAGCAAGTATGTCTTCAAGTGGCGCCGCGACGACTGCACTGAGGACCCGGTAACGACCACCACGGAGGAACCCAGCACCATGACGACGACGCCTGATGAGGAGTACACCACAATGGAGTCGAGTTCTGCAGAGCAGCCGGAGTACAACAGTGGTGAGTTCTGCAAAGGATTGGAAGGGATAAATATAAGTTCTTAAGCCTCTATCCTCCCCAGTTGAGTGCGAGTGGAGTGAGTTCTCCTCGGATGGCAAGCTCAGGGAGTACCTACTGACGGATCTCCAAGGATGCGAGCTGTACACCTTCCAGGTCTTTACCAACGAGAATGCAACGGCCAAGGCCTCGCAGCAGTTTACATCCGCGGAAAAGGGTGAGTGCTTCTCTTGCCACAAAAGTTCCCTAACCACTAATTCCTCCTCCAGTTTCCAGTGCCGTCTTTGAGCCCAGTCACAGTGCCAACTCCACGGAGCTGCGCTGGACTTGGAGCGCGCCTCAGGATCATCCCAAATGTGTGGCCAATTACAGTGTGAAGCTGTCGGGACCCAGCCAACGACCTGCCAATGAAACCAAAGACTTGGTGACCCTGGAGAATGTGGCCCATTTCGAGGACCTGGATCCCTGTGGCATTTACACCGTCGAGATCGTGCCCATCTTGCTGAATGGCAGCTCTGGAGCCAGGTACCAGGGCGAAGGCACTGTCAGCGAGGATCGTGAGTTTACTTTTGTTGTTGATTTTCCGATTATTAACCTTTTGCCTCGCCTAGAGCCCACGCAGATCCTGGAGCCCGTGCTGCTGCCCGATTCCTTCTCGTTAGAGCTAAACTGGCTGACTCCCTTCTACGCCGATCTCTGCATCGATGGCTATCGCCTGTCTGGCTGGATGGACGACGATACCTCAGTGGTCGAGGTCGAGGCACTGAGTGTCACTACCCAGAACACGAGCGTGGTGTTTAGCAATCTGCTGGCCTGTCAGGTGTACATCATCCAGATCATCCCTTACACCCGGGAGAGTCTCGACGGTCAGTTGAGGCAGGTCGAGGTGGAGACCCGTCCGGCCATTGTGGATTCCTCCAAGGTAGGGTAGTCGGTGAAGGAGTAACTCTGTAATTCTCAAGCTCTTTCTTTCCCATAGATCACGCTGCAGCTGACGGGCAAGGGCTCGGCCTCGCACAGCCTGGAGCTGTCGGCGAACAACGCGGACTACAACAACACCTGCATGACCATCTATGCCTTCTTCAACTGCAGCACCACCTCATCGGTACGCAATCCCTACGCGGAGCGCTTTGAGGAGGGGCACAGCAAGCGAGGTATACATAGAAAGAGGGAGGACCTCTTCCAAAAGGAATGTGAATCATTTTGCTCCCTTTGCAGGCTTCCAGGCCAAGCTCTATCCGCTCTCCCCGTACACTTACTACTCCTGCAGTGTGACACTGTACAATGTGGCAGGACCTTCGCCAGTGAAGACCATACATAATCTGCAGACGGAAACGTACTGTAAGCTAAGCAATAATTAATTTAATCATTATCTTAATTAATATATTCCCACACCCTTTTCAGTTCCCGAGAAGCCGGAGAACTTGCAGTTCAACGACAGCACCCGGAGCAGCCTTCAGTTCACCTGGAGCCAGCCCACCTACCTAAATGGGCCCATCAAGTACTACCAGGTCTTCCTGATGCGCCACGAGGCCAGCTACTTTGTGCCGGAGGATTGCCCCACAATTGTTGAGGACTCCAAGCCGGAGACAAAGGGGGATCTGAGTGCGAACTTCACGGGTCTGGCGCCCTCGGTGAGATACATAATGCAGGTGGCGGCCCAGAACGATTTCGGAATGGGTGAATACACTGCGCCCGTAATTGGCACCACACGTCCGACAGGTGAGTCTTGGATTTCAACAGCTAAATCACTCCATAAAATATGATTTACAATCGAATTGAATACTTAACTTTAGTGTCGTTAATTTCAACTTAAAATATTTCAAATAAAACCGTTAAAACTAAGCTTAAGCACGCTTGTACTTTCAGTCTCCGACAACGTGACCCAGCTGTCCGTGGTGCCCCAGGGTCCGACGAACGACAACAACGAGTACAGTGCGAACGTGACCGTCACCTGGACGGTTCCCTGCAAGTCGAATGGCGAGATAGAGTACTTCCAGCTGAGCTTCAGCGGCAACCGGGCAAACTACGATCCGGTTGCATTCCAGCGAACGGTGCCTCTGGACACGTGGAACCGCAAGGGACGGATGTCGTACACGGAGACCGAAATGCAGCCACAGTACGCGTACACCGTGCAGGTGGCCGTGAAGAATCGCGAGGTGGAGGAGCTCAGCGATAGTGTGTCCGGATCATGGGAGTCTCCAGCTGGATGTGAGTATCATAGAGCTAGGGTTCACAATTTCCCTCTTGAACAGGGGTGGCCAGACCTTGCCCCAGAAGAACGACGCTTCCGAAGTGTTTAAGAAGGAGAACGAGGTCTCTTCTTTTCTCAAGAATATTACTCTTATTACTGGGATAACCCTACCTTTTTATGTGTTTCCCCTTCCAGTACCCGCCGTCCTGAGCAAGCAAGTGGTGGACCAGATGAAAGTCATCCCTCAGCAGACGAATCACCCGACCAAGTCAGCGGTTGTCCGACTTCCGGCGGAAGTCTTGCAGTCCGAGTCCGGCGAAATAAAGTACATTGCGTTGCTGCTCTCGAGCTGCGCGGATGCTCCAGAGCTGCAGCACAACGTCGATGACACCTGGCCTCCTGTGCTGAACTACGAGCAAGCTGGAGGCGACGGAACTGGAGCATCCTGCATCTTGCAATACCAGACGACGGAGGAGCGTTGGCAGCCAGTGGTCAGCAGCAGGCAACGGCAAGGCCGGGACGTGGACTTGGAGTCCCTGGAAATAGTGTTCACCATCGGCACCGACAAGTGTAACGAGGGCAAGCGCTTCTGCAATGGCCCGCTGCGGTCCGACACGGAGTACAACATGGTTGTCCGACTGTTCACCTCGTCCGGATACAGTGACGCCGCCGTGGTGTACTTCAAAACGGAGGCGGCCCTCAAGGTGACTCTCATCCTGATAAGCGTGTGTAGCTGCCTGCTGCTGGCCTTTGTCATCGGACTGGCGGTGCTGTGGGTGCGAAAGCGGATGGCCTGGTGGGTTTTAATCCCTTGGAAATCTTCATCAGTTTCCTAACATTGATTTCTCGTTGGCGCAGGCATCGGGATTCCGGCCAGGGCATCGAGGATCCGTTTGGAAATGTGATTGCCAAGAACTTTGCCATCTTCTATGCGGAGGTGGCCAAGCCGGAGAAGCTGGCGCGGGAGTTCAAGGAGATCACCGTGGTGGCTCTGGAGCTGAGCTATTCCGCCTCCGAGCTGGGTTGTCACAAGAATCGATACGCGGACATATATCCCTGTGAGTGAAAAACCCAAAGGCTCCTCTTATATATCCTAATCCTTTGTTCCTTATAACAGACGACAAAAACCGCGTGATTCTTGACATAGACGCCGAGGGTTCGGACTACATCAACGCCTCCTTTATAGACGTAAGTTGTATGGTTTTAACCTTCAGAAGGCTTCCACTAAAACCTCTCTCTGTTCCGTAGGGACACCCGCAAAAGAAGAAGGAGTACATAGCCACGCAGGGACCGAAGCCGGAGAGCATAATGGACTTCTGGCGCATGATCCTGCAGTACAACGTGCGGGTCATTGTTCAGGTCACCCAGTTCCGGGAGAACGACATGGTGAGTCTTACAAAATACCCTCAAATTCGACGTGATAACCAAGCTCTCCCTCACAGATCAAGTGCCACGAGTACTTCCCGTACACCATGCGCGGCCTGACAGTCACTATCAAGTCCAAGGAGGTCTTCGAGCTGTACGATCGCACCGAACTCTCAGTCATCCACGACAAGTACGGCCTGAAGGAGAAGGTGATTCACTTCTACTTCAAGAAGTGGCCCGATCACGGCGTTCCCGCAGATCCCATGCACTTGATATCCTTCGTTAAGAAGGTCAAGTCGGAACGGCGGCCCAGCTACTCGCCCATCGTCGTCCACTGCAGCGCGGGAGTGGGCAGGACGGGCACCTTCATAGGCCTGGATCTGATCATGCAGCGGCTGAAGAGCGAGTCGAAGATCAACATCTTCGATACGGTGAAGAAGCTGCGCTTTCAGGTGGGCAAGCCGCACTCCTTGTGTGCTTCTTGATTCGGTATTAAGCTAATATCTCTTTACCTCAACTTGCAGCGCATGAAGATGGTGCAGACCCTGCAGCAGTACACGTTCCTCTACGCCTGCACCTATGAGCTGGTGAAGCAAAAGATTCCCCGGGCTGCCTTGAAGTTGGAGGGGCGTCCCAAGTCCGAAACGATACCAGCCCTTTCGGCGCCCAAGAAAGTGAGCTTTCCGGACGTGGAAGGTGGCAGTGGGGATTCTGATGACCAGGTGGGCTCCGCTCCATTGACCAATAAGACAGATGTACCCACACTGCAGCTGCCGGCGCGATTCGCTGGCCTGCGGAAAGGCAGTTCGCCCACCGCGATGAAGAATGAAGCCACCACGAGCAGCAGCAATATGTGAGGCGAGACGACGACCCAAGGAGCTGTGTATTTATTGGATTTGTATTATACGAGCAGAACTTAGCAGCAATTATAGCCAAAGAAATGTTTTTAAAGCATAACTAAAGCTTTTAAAGTGAGGATAAATGTTGCCAATTGTATTTGGAAAACCATGTTTTTTACCTATTCCTTATTTATAAAAGAAGTATATATTCCCACCTAAAAAGGAAATTTGTTTGTTTTGAATTTGGCGGCAAAAGCCCTGAGTAGGAAACGGATAAGGCGAGCGAATAAGCAGTGTTGGTTAGTGTAAGTTTATAAAATATACGACATGGTAAATAGTAAAAACCATCGATACCAACAGAGGTGGAAACATCGATGATTCCCTGGCATCCACGTTCCTTTCGTGATAGTCCATCTCTAGATCTTCACGTTTTTGTTCACTTACGTCGTAAATCTTCACGTTTTTTTTCACTTACGTTGTAGAACGTTACGTTTTTGTTTTGGATTTTTTAGGGTGAAATATCGACTATTTGAGATTTTTTAGGGGGAAAGCAAAATTTCATCTGGCAACACTGATTTTTATTTACTTTGTTTTGTATTTAACTCCGTTTTAACGCAAAATGTCCGAGCGCAAAGTGCTAAACGTAAGTATAAATATATACATATTAAGCAAGCTTGAGGAACACCGCTTAACACGACCGATCCTTTGCAGAAATACTATCCCCCGGACTTCGATCCGTCGAAGATTCCGCGGATGAAACTGGCCAAGAACCGGCAGTACACCGTGCGACTGATGGCTCCGTTCAACATGCGCTGCAAGACCTGCGGCGAGTACATATACAAGGGCAAGAAGTTCAATGCCCGCAAGGAGGACGTGGAGAACGAGACGTACCTCGGAATCCGTATCTATCGGTTCTACATCAAGTGCACACGCTGCCTGCAGGAGATCTCCTTCAAGACGGATCCGCAGAACACGGACTACGAGATCGAGGCGGGCGCCACCAGGAACTTCATGGCCCTAAAGCTGGCCGAGGAGCAGGCGCGGCGGGAGGAGCAAGAGCTGCGCGACGAGGAGGCCAACAATCCGATGAAGCTGCTCGAGAACCGCACACAGCAGTCGCGCAACGAGATCGAGATGCTCGAGAGCCTTGAGGAGCTGCGCGACCTGAACCGGCGCCAGCAGACGGTGGACTATACGACCATGCTGCAGCAGTACAACACGGGCGAGACGGAGAGAGAGCGCCAGGAGCGGGAGGAGCGCGAGGACGAGGAGTTCATTAAGTGAGTTTTGCTTTGACAATATTTTCCTCGTAGATACTGAATGGTTTTCTTTAGATCTGTCAACTTTAAGACAAAATCGGAGGGTGGATCTCGTGTTGTGGCCGAGGAAATCATTGAAGAGGTCAAGGAGGAGAAGCCGGAGGTGGAACGATTGCCTGCACCACCGCCAGTTAAGCAGGCCAGGTCCAGCACTCTGAGTTTTTCCGCCGCCACTTCATCCAGCAAAGCCTCTGCCACGCAGCAGCCACTGGTTAAAAGAAGGACGCCCTTAGTGCTGGTCAAGCCAAAGGCAGCAGCAGCGACTCCGAAGCAATCCAATCCTCCAACAACGACAACAACAGCTGACCAAGCTGAAACTAAACCTACAAAACCACCAGCAGCCGCACCAGCTGGTCTTTCCCTGTTAGCGGCCTACAGTGACAGCTCCGAGGACTCCAACTGACCAAGCATTTACCCAACGCATTTAACAAGTAATAAAATCAAACTAAAAGTAGTCAAAACTTTAGTTATTTTTGTGATGTAAATTCAGTGGATTTTGTATACGATTGTAATATACTTTAGTAATGTTTCTTTGCTATAATCCAATCGGAATCCTTGTTATATGTTTACGGGTGCCTCAGAAATGAATTCAATCAAAATTGTGTCCAAAAGTTGGCTTTAAGGTGTATTACTTTCCAAAACAGATCATTTTGCAATGGGTTCGGAACATCAATATTTCATTGCATACTTTTAGACATCTCTTCAATTGATTTTCAATCTCAATCAATTCTTATTCCACATTTTCAAGCTTTTGCCAATCCCAAAGAGAAAGAAACCGGTATTTAACTGTATTATTTATTGGAATAATGCATTTTATTTAATATTTTTAACTTTCGTTTCAATTCATAGATTTGTCAAGGCCAATCATAAAGCATAAGTAATTTCAAACTCAACCAAAACGTTAATTACAAGCACAAAAATGATAGATAACTGCAAAATATCCATAACTTTACACGCACTCAATCGGATTAGCCATAGATTCTCTGGCCAACGATCACCGATCTGCGACTTACGAAACTAGGTACAAACTATAATTAAATCCTAGGTGATATATATGTACAGAGGTGAATATGTGTTAGGCCTTAAACTCGGGGAGGGGGGGTGTAATCAGAAATAATAAATAATATCACAAGCGAAACGAAAAGTATAAATATACGATACGGGATCGGGATTATCGAATATTAGGTGTTGTGTGTGGTTACAAAACTCTAGAAGGTTAATTAATTTCATAAATTACGAAGACACTGGTATGTTTCTCTCTAGCTGTCCTACTTTCTCTCTTTTCTCTCAGCAAAAAGGCATCGATAAGGCCGCATGCTCTGTCTACAAATTATAATTACGAGTTAAACAGTCTTTGTTCGTTTTGGGTGGCGGGTTGCGGGCGGGCGCCAGTTTTTTGGTATATGGTCCTCCTCCTGCTCATGCTCATGCTGCGCATTTGGTTGTAGCTTCTTCTTAGATGTCCACCGCGGTGGACGACTGTTGTTGGATGGCATTGTAGCTGCTGCCTCCGCTGGCCGCTCCGGCGCTGCACTTGCGGGGCAGCACCTTGGGCGTTGCCGCTCCCACCCCATCGAACCCGCCACCGTCGTAGTTGTGATTGTTATTCTGCAGGAAATGCTGCTGCTCGGCTGCCGCATGGTTCAGCTCGTACAGCTCCATGTCGTCGTACTCGGAGATGCCGAGAGCCCGCGTGGGCGCGTACTGCAAGTCGTTGTCATCCTCCTCCTCCTCGTCGTCCGTGTGCGCCTTGTGGTTGGGCATGGCCACCACAAAGTCCTCCAGGCTGCGCTTGACTGCCGCATCCGAGCCCGTGCCCGAGTCCTTGCTGGACAGGTGATCCTGCTGGGCCTCGAGGTCCGCCTGCTGCAGGTAGCTGAGCGTCAGACCCTGCTCCAGGCACCGCTGCTCGTACGAGGGCGTCGTGGTCACAATGAGGCGACTGTGGGCTGCCTGGCTATCGTCCAGATCTGCGAGACTGCGCGGCCGCAACTGGCCCTGCTGCTGAGGCGGCAGGCCGTCGAGGACCAGCTGCGACTGGTGGGGCTTCAGTTGCGTGCGATTCAGAGTGGTCAGCTGCGTCTGATCCTTGTCCAGCGTCGAGTGCAGACTGGCCTGGGTGCGAGCCGCCAGCCTCTCGGCAGCCAGGCTCATGCGAAGCTTTCGCTTCTGATAGCGAAGGGTCAACCAGATGATGCAGCAATCGACTATGATGCAGATCACGGTCAGCAGGATGATGCCGATCAGCAGGACGTCCCAGTTGAGATTCTCCTTGACCACCACCAGCTCCAGCTGGAGCGTAAAGGTGCGCGTGTTGTCCGTTATCTCGCAGCGATAGTGGCCGGCATCGTTGGACTGGGCATCGAGGATCACGAGCAGCTCCTTGCTGCCCGAAAAATAGTAGCGATCCCCGTCCGGCGTGGTCGGCGAGTTGTGTATGGGCTTGTTCTCCTTGAACCACTCGCGATGCAGGTGCTCCTGCTCGACATCCGCGTTCACCGTATCGCTCATGCACTTGAGCACACAGCTGCGTCCGACCACCACCTCCTGATGCACCAAGGGAATGCTGGGCTGGGGTTTATCTATTACAGAATATATGGAGCATAATTAAGTCATTGTTACGAGTCGAGTCCTGGGCTAACTCACCATTCACCACCAGGGTGGCATTGACCTTTATCTCGCCGGCAGCGCTCAGGGCTGTGCACGTGTAGATGCCCGAATCGCTGGGCTTGGCATTGGTGATCAGAAAGGCGTTCTCCTCGCGTATCACCTGCAACCGCCGCTCGGTGGCCGCCGGAAACTCGCTGCCGCCAAACTTCTGCAGAGCTATCTCGGGCGTGGGATCGCCGCTGGCCGAGCACACCAGGCGAGCCGTTTCGCCGGCGTCCAACGTGAGGTTGGAGGGCACTTGCAGGAAGGTGGGATGAACTGGTATATTTTAAAGAGTGGATTAATCAGTGTGAGAAAGGTTTCAAATCAAGAAACTACTCACTTCCTATCGATATCTTGAACTTCTGCGCATAGGTGGTGCCAAAGGCATTCGATACCACGCACTGATAGCGTCCAGCGCTCTCGTAGCTCACATTGGTCAGCCTCAGATAGCCATAGATGGAGGTCTGGTTCGTGCTGGCATCGTGATGGATTTGCGTCTGTGTGCTAGCGCCATCGTGCAGGGCCGAAGGCAGCTCCTGCACATGCTGGTTGTCGTGGCGCCACTTGATCTTTAGCTCATCGGCAGCGGCCAGGGAGGCAGCGGTCGGTGAACTGGCAATGCACTCCAGCGTGATGTTGGCTCCGTTCACGGCCAGCATGTTGTCCGGCTCCTGCTCCAGCCTCGGTTTGGGCGAGTCCACTAATAATTAGGACAAATATTATTACAATTTATGCAAAAATGGTAAATCCTAGACAAGCTTACCGCACACCAACTCCGAGCCGCTCAGGGTCTTGAGATTGCGGTCGAGGAGATGCTCTGGATAGCCGCAGAGCACATGCTCGGCCTGCTGGGGGAAGCGGCTCTTCAGCCACTGCTGGAACCACATCAGCTCACAGTCGCAGATAAAGTTCTGGGACCTCAAAACGAACTTATTTAACCTTAGCATGTGCTCGAAGGCATTGGGCTGAATGCTGGCCAGGACATTGGAGCCCAGGTTGAGTATCTCCAGGTTGTTGAGGCCACTCATCGACTTGCCGCTGATCTGCTTCAAATTGTTGCCGTGCAAGTCGAGGCGTCGCAGCTTGCGCAGAGCCTTGAACGGCGCCGCCGCACTCTGATCCTCGATGATCCAGGACAGACTGTTGCGCCGCAAGTTCAGCTCCTCCAGATTCTTGACACAGTCGAAGGTATTCTCCTGCAGATACTGCAGCTGGTTGTGGGCCAAGTTGAGGGTCTTCAGGCGGTGCAGGCAATCCAAATGCTGTGGCTTGAACTCGCTGATGGCGTTGTGCGAGAGATCCAGCACCTCCAGCGACTGGGTGAACTCCCAGGTGTCCAGCTCGATGCGGGATATGGCGTTCATCGACAGATTGAGGTGGCGCAGCTTGGTCAGATTGAAGAGGCCCTGGCGGGACAGCGAGCCGATCTGGTTCATGGCCAGATCAATGATCTCTATGCTGTGCATTAAGTAGAAAACGCCGTCTTGAAGTCCTCGGATCTTGTTGGACTTTAGCTGAAGGTTTTTCAGAGCCAGCAGGCCACGGAACGTGGAATAGTTGATCTCCAGATGGTTGTAGTTGAGAGCTCTGCAAGGGAGTGGTTAGAAGGGACTTTTGGGTGTCTTTAATAATAAAAACTTACAGCTTCTTGAGTCGGTTCAAATTCCTAAATACCCCCATGGGCAGGCTGCTCAGCCGATTGTTATTCAACTCCAGATCCGTGAGATTCTTCAAGGCCTCAAACGAATTCTCATGCACATTGGTTATCTCATTGAAGCTCAAGAATCTAGGGGAAGGAAATTACAAGGGTCTCAATATAATAAGCTCGGATGAGAGAACTCCAAGCCACTTACAAGTGAACCAAGCTGTTGGCCGTCGGAAAGGAGCTGGCCTCGATGCTGTGAATCTGATTCCTGGACAAATCTAGGGTCCTCAACACTGGCAGGACTGCCAGAGCCTCGCTGGAGATAAGGCTTATATGATTGTTGGCCAAAACCAAGTGTTTCAAGCCAATGAGGCCTGTGAACTTGGGTATAGCCTCGAGTAGATTCCGCTTCAAGGTTCTATAATAATTATACGAGATTCAATAAGAACTTTTTTTCAAAGAGAACTCCATACTCCACTTACAGCTTAGTCAGGTTGGACAGATTGCGAATCTCCAGGACCGTCGTGTCATTCAGTTTGTTGTTCGCCAGATGCCTGCCAAATAGATAAAAGTCCATTAATTGCATTCAGGAAATCCATGGCTTGACAAATGCATCATAATTATGCCCCAATTATCGATGCAGAGCCACTGATAACGTTTGCATAATTCTGCCATGCATTAAATTGATTAAAAAGCTCCACGATAGAATCGCAACCCTCCAAAACGAAACCAAAACAACAAAAATATGGCCAAAATTGAGGGCAAACGTCGAAATCGAGGGTTGTGCGCCGTCACTGCAATTTATTCTTTATTCGCAGCTTATCTGCGGGGGGTTGTTAGTTGCCATTTCATCCCTCTGGCAGTGAATTTATGGATTGAAATAACGTCGAACTTGTCAAACGGCATTGTTCAGACCCTTATTCTAGATATGAATAAGTTGGCTTAAGAAATAAATGGTTTAATGAGGGTATACAAAAAAGTTGTCTATAAGGGGAGGTTACAAAACTCGCTTAGGATTTTAAATCAATTGAAAAGGTTTCAAAAAGTATGCAAAGAATATTGTAGATCTTAAATTCTCCCTAGAATAGGTTGGTATTAAGAAGTTCACTATTTTGTAGCATACTTTTGGACACCATTTCATTCGATTTAAGATCTAAAGCGATATTATTTTATTGTTGGGACAATAACCAAGTTTTTAGTGATATTAAATACTCAGTTCTCCTTGATGTTTAACATTTTAGCAATATTAAGAGATCATGACCATCAGAGTCTACAAATTCAATACCCCTACTTATTTTCCTTCTATATTTTAGCTAATCTATATTCAAAATGAACTTTTCTTGTATAATCTCTTTCCCAGAATCATCCCCAAATCCCTGTAATTTTTTAAAAACCCTCCAGAGTTACTTACAGAGTCTGCACATAGCCGGGCAAGACGGGCACCCGCTCCAGATGCAGTTTGTCGCAATCGAAGAGAACGGCCAGGCACTTGCAGTCCTTGGGACAGTCTATGTTATGCTTGTTGCTAGCCTTTGCCGCTGCTGCAGCTGCAGCCAGAGCCTTCTCCGCCTGCTCGTATTGCCCGCCATCGTCGGCCACGAACCCGTTGGAATCCAGCGATCCCGAGGAAGATGATGAAGGTGCCAACGGTGGATGCGAGGCGGCTGCCAGAGGGTAGTGCAGAGCTGCCATATCCTCCTCATCTACGTCCGCATCCGAGTCGTCTTCGCTGAGGGCGAGAAAGTGCTGCCTGGCATTGGGAAAGCCACGGTGACCGCCTGTATTCGAGCCCGCTCCACCTCCGCCGTTCCGGGTCAGCATGGCGAAGAGCTGCTGCTGCGGCAGCTGCTGATTGTAGGAGGCGCCACCGGACTTGAGGAAGGCGCTCAGGGGGGATCCTGATCCTCCCGATCCCGCGCTGCTGCCGCCGCCGTTCGACGACTGCGACTGGGCGGCGCTTTGACAAATTGTGGCCGCCGTTATCAGCAGCATGTACGTAATTAGCAGCAGTTTATTGATTTTATTGAAATCATTGGTTGTAGTGTTGTAATTGCAATCGTTATCGTTGCTTTTGCATCGTCGCCGGCGTCGTCGCCATGACATTAAAAACCTGCCATTGGCATCGATCGTTGCCGCGTTGCTGCTGCTGCTATTGCTTAGTATTTCCATGCTGCTGCATATTCGATGACTGCTGCTGCTGCTATTATCATCATCATTGTTCTCCTGCTCCCTCAGTTGCCCGTCCTTTATGGCCGAAACGTGCATTTTGCGGGTTTTTCTGTTTTAAATTCGTTGATTTCGAAGCGATCGGCATTTGCATTAAGAAAGCGCGGGCCGTTATTCCAGCGAATGTCACTCGGCGTCGTCCAGTGTTGGTAAGCAGCTTTCGACAGCTGGGCTGCACGGTACGACGATTCCCTGCATGATGATGGCTGCGATAAAAAAAAAGGGAAGATGCACACGATCAGATTTGTGATTTATGTAAATCTAGGGATATTTGAAAGGTTTTTGAAGAAATTTGACAGGGAAAGTAAAAAGAGTAACCAAAATGGGGTAGGTCATACATATTTCTCATATTTATTTACAAATATTTAAAAAAAAATTAGGTAAACAAGTATTTCATGTGAAAAGTACTTAAATTATACAGAATAGTTTTTATACACCAATTCTATAAATTTTGAAGCTAGCATCTTATATTTCCAAATATTCTTCAAGAATTTGGGATAAAAATAATATACATACAGATATGAACTGAAGTTACATTTAGTAATTGGTTGACTTGAGAATATGAAATAATTAAATAAGAATCAGAAACTTTTTCTAATCCTTTTGATTAATTGGAATACTCATTTATAATCGTAATTATTAGTGCCAGCTACGTTCCACACGAAAAGACCTCAAAAGTATATATTTTTGCATGCTTTATAAATAAACAATAATTGTGCAGAAAGTGCCAGTGGTGTCTCTGGCCAAGCACAGAATTTATACTCATTAAATTAAAATACGACCGGATGTTTTGTGCGAAAAAAATAAAACGCGCAGAGCCAACGATTTTATAATGCAAACAAAACAAAACCGAGTGCTGCTGCTTGCAAAAACATCATCATCACGGTGACGACGACGCTGTCGACGAGGCCCCCAAAGAGCATTCGGATTTCAGAGTTCAGAATTCAGAATTCAGAATTCAGACAACAGCAAACAGAAAACAGACGTAATGTCTTCATCATCATCTCTCGCTCCAGAATTGTGCAGCGTGTGCAGCTTTCATTTCGAATTATTTCGCTTAATCCGGTGACAGTGCGAAGGAGAGATAATGAACTGGATGCTGGGCTGGGATGCTGCGTCGCAGTTTTGTGGCTCGCTCGCTATCACCTTTTTTCGCTGCCCCGGATGCCAAACTGGAGCTAGAGGCGGCGGAGGAGGAGCAGCACTTTCCCAGGCCGCAGAGACACCCACAAAAAAGGGCAGCGCTGCGAGCAGCGGTAAGCAACGAATTAAAGAAAAATACTTAGCAATTACCGCAGCTCTTGGCAGACTTGGCATATACAATATGGCATGGCACAGGACGTATATAGACCGGCTACTAAAAATGGTCTGGCTCACACACAGGCACACACAAGCAGCCGCGCAGAGACGCGTAGAAATGCCCAGACAACCAAATTTAGTAACACGCAAACGGCGGAGGCAACACAAAAACAGAGAAAAGGAAAAGGCGAACCGAAGCGTAATGAAATCAAATAAAAAGAGCAGCAGCAGCCACAGCAGCAGCTAGATTTTCTTCAAAGAGTTTTCTCCATGTCTGCCTGTGCCTCTCGCCCTGTCTATATATAGTAAGGCGAGTTAACCGAGCGAAGTTGGCCAGGAAAACCTCAAGTGTCCGAAGTGAAGAGGCTCTGATTAGTGGCAGTCGAAGCGACAAGACTTGGCCCCAATTCCGTAGGGGAGTTCCTATCTGTATCTGTAGCTGTATCTGGAGACTGTCGCACCTTTCCCGCTCTACATTTAGTGGCTCTCCATAGTGTTTTTCGAGCCGCAGCCATCATGCAATTATCTAATCAATAGGTTTGCACTGAGCTCGATTGCGGTATCTACAGAGGGAAATGTCCAGTCCAATACTTGTTGATACTTGTATTTGTACAGATCGTAGATATTTGGACTGTGCCGGAGAAGATAGGTTTACCTTTGAGCTGGAAGAGTGGTACTAATCAAAGGATTCAGCTTTGGTTACTTAAAATGACAATTTAATATGTACAAAAGTTGCTTAATTCTGATTAATAGATGTCAGAAGAAAAGATTTATCAAACGGCCTAAATTCAGGTTTCTCTATCTTAAACTATGCTAATCCTAAGCCTAATTAAAAGATTGTTTTACCATGAAATCCCGAAAAGACTTAACCTTTGCTCTCTCGAAAGGAAACCGAGTCTTTGGATTATTTTTAATAAACTTAAATCTGCATAAGCTTCCCAGAAAATGTGCGAAATGAAGCCTGCAGGGCCTATCGATCATCGGGCGAAACAAAACGACCAAGTTCGCACCTATCGATCAGCACACACTTTGATGAAGGCCAAAACACATCCTAAGCTTGATGCGGGCCATTAAATCATTATCTGGGGGCTATCTTCCGATCTGCGGATCAATTTTCACACACCAATCAGCGGTGAGCTGCTAATTTCCTCTGTCCACCGATGTGCCACCATTTTGAATCGATTTGCATGCATAATCATCGGCTAATTCGCATATTGATAAGCCCGGGTGGGTTCTGTAAAGACAGCCAGCCGGGGATTCGAGGGAAAAACCCACGCTGGCCTGGCCGAAAACATCGCATCTCTCGCGGGGGCTTTCACTCTGGACTCATTTTCGGACAGCTAACAGACAACAACAGTATTTACGACCAAAATGCAGATTTCTTAGCTTGTTTCATGCTTCATTTTCGGTTGCTTGTGGGTCCGTCCGTCGTCCGTCGTCGTCCGATGTCAACTCCCTCACAATTTATTAGATAACGCATGGTCGCGGGTATTGTCTTCTTATAAAAACGACAAAATGTCGACGCTGTCGCCTGTCCGCTGGCGATGATGATATGATAATACACCCATTGATATATACAATGGTCCCCAGTGCCAGCCACACATGTGCCTATACACACAGCCCCACATATTCATGATCAACGTGTGTACGAATGTATCTTCTGATGATCATTTTTCATGTGGGGAGTAGCGCACAGAGACGGAGCTACAGATAGAGATAGAGGGAGATAGAGGCCATCGGCAATCGGTTTTCGTTGTTTATATAATTATCGTATCTATAGTCTGCATTCGGGTATAGGTTTTTCTTTCCCTTTCTTCTTTTTTCTTCTTTTTTAGCATTCTACTTCACTAAATGCCGTGGCTGCATTTTTATTTGACTTAATTTTTAGTGGCTTGCCCGTTGCTCGGCCGTCGATTTGGATTTTAACATTTAAATTGGTAATTTTGTATTGCCTTTTCAAGTCGATTTGTTATTGTTGCTGTTGTTGTCGCCCACAGCTTTTTCCCCCCTCATATCTGTCATTGTTTTTTTTTTTGTGTCTCTCGACAGCGTTTTCGTTCGCCCAAATGGTTTTTCTGTCTTGTCTTTGGCTTTATTTTTTCCGTTTCTTCTATTTGTGTTGTTTATTACCTTTGCCAAACGAATAAAAATATACTATACACAATATTTTTGTGAATAAGCTGACTGTTGCATTTTGTTCAAGTGTTTTTTTCTCGCTGTCTCGTTGGCGTACTAAAAAAAAAAAAAGCGAAGAAGAAAAGAAAACAGTGAAGAAAAAATCGAATCAAAAACAACCACAGCAGCTCTGGCAGCAGTGGGCGGTCGGAAAATTGGGGGGAAAAGTGCTGCGAGGGGAGTGGGTGGTCTGGGGTGAGGCCGGGTCGCCAAGCAGCTGCAATCCAAGCGATGCGATGCTGCCAAATCCCGTGGCCACTGTGGAACTAAGAGGGTGTATTCTCAGACTTATAATTTGATAAGGCAAGAGATATTTTCAGTTTTCTTTAAGCAAAAACTAAAACTGCGATATGTAAGCTTTAAGTATAAATTTCTTTACTAAT
The DNA here is from genome assembly GCA_018153105.1 of Drosophila rufa. NCBI lineage: Eukaryota > Metazoa > Arthropoda > Insecta > Diptera > Drosophilidae > Drosophila > Drosophila rufa. Next base: position 9,815,951 of record JAECXS010000002.1, read on the forward strand.
ATTATTCTATTCATTGAGTTTTGGATAAAAGAGGTACCAATAAATCTTACTTCTTTAATTTTTACGATTTTAAAAATTGCAATTCTTGATTTTAAATTGTAAAACATGCTTAAAGAAATCAATGTGGATTTAAAATCAATTAAATTGGGTTTTAAAAGTATGCTGCAAAATGTAAGCCCTTAGAAAATATTGATTTTGGGACCTCAAATAATAAATTGAATTTTTTTTGTACCTTGTTCCTAATGTGTGTGGCATCCTTGATAAAATTTCAAATATTACGAGATAAAAATACAAGGTAAGTAATCAATTATGCTTAAACTAAACTGTTTACAGCTTAAACCCCCTTTAATGTATGGAAGTTCGACCTATGAAGGCGTCAAATGCAGGCTTTTGCATCTAAATAGGCGATTTTGAGCTCCACTGTGGCACTGTGGCTTTTTAGCCGCAAGACAAAAGCCAAGTGCTGATGCAGAAGCCAAAGCCAAAGCCGAAGCCAAAGCCCAGGTAAGAGGAATACAAAACGTTTGAAGCTGCGCTTTGTCGCGTGTTTATTCGCAGTTGCAGTGCTTGCTTGTATCTGTGTATCTTTCTGCCAAGTTTTCTGCCTCAGCAGCTGCCTCTGCCGCTGCAGCCGCCGTTTCTGTGGTGATGTGTGCAGCAGCAGCAGCAGCAGCAGCAGCAGCAGCAGCAGCAGCAGCAGCAGCAGCAGCAGCAGCAGCAGCAGCAGCAGCAGCAGCAGCAGCAGCAGCAGCCGCAGCCGCAGCAGCAGCAGCAGCAGCAGCAGCAGCAGCAGCAGCAGCAGCAGCAGCAGCAGCAGCAGCAGCAGCAGCAGCAGCAGCAGCAGCAGCAGCAGCAGCAGCAGCAGCAGCAGCAGCAGCAGCAGCAGCAGCAGCAGCAGCAGCAGCAGCAGCAGCAGCAGCAGCAGCAGCAGCAGCAGCAGCAGCAGCAGCAGCAGCAGCAGCAGCAGCAGCAGCAGCAGCAGCAGCAGCAGCAGCAGCAGCAGCAGCAGCAGCAGCAGCAGCAGCAGCAGCAGCAGCAGCAGCGCGGCAGAAGCAGAGGGAGCAGGCTAAATGTGCGTGGGCAGAGAACGGAAATCGCGTGCAGTCGGCGTCGCTGTCGACGCTGCTGGCAATTGTCGTAATGTGTTACGTCAAAGCGACCGCAGAGCCACGTTTCTCTGTGTGTGTGTGTGTGTGTGGGCAACGTAAAAGGTAAAAACGTCGCGCTGTCTGCGGCAACTAATTAGGTAACGTGCCAGCAGCAGCAGCGGCAGCGAACTAGAAACAACAACAGGAACGGGCGCGAGAACAACTCATGATAAGAGGCAGCGCAGTCGCCGCAACGCAAATAGCAACATAAATTTCGCACACACACATCCATGGTTGTGCGCGCGTGTGCGCTCGAATAAAATCCAATAAGAAACAAAATTGCCAGGCTGTCTGGCAATCCGTTGTTTTTGTTGCTCTTGTTTCTGCCTCCGCTCTTCAGCTGCCGCTGTTGCTGCCGCTGCTGGTGGTGGTGTTTTTTTCTCATTTCTTTGCAAATATAAATTTAATTTTGTTGCCATTAATTTTCCACTCTAGATACGCGAGACGCACTCGTATTATTCAGGCTCTCAGCCTGGGTCCACACTAATTAAACAACTAAAAGTATACAGAGTTTATAATTGCAGACTTTTTGTTCACTTGCAGGCCAACTCCTAGAATTCCAACAAATTAGTGGAATTTTCTGAATAATTCGAGCGAATTTGAGTGGCAATTGGGACGTGGGTACTTGTAATTGTGTTCGGGCGGAAAATTATGTTACTTAAATTATATGTTTGCAAGAATAAGCATGAATAAGAAGGATTCATTAGTTTTTAGCTCATTTTAATAGAAGAAAGAACCTAAACAAAACTTTTGAGTTCCTAAGGAATAGAATAATTAAATATTTATCGTAAAAGTAAAATTCTTCATTCACTTTATAAGCTTTTTATTTGTTCAAGTGCAATTTCTAGCCTTGCCTAGTTTTACTGTACTTATAACTGATTGGACAAAGAATTCAATCGAACAGTGCGCGTATTCCCTCATTTCACATTTTCAAGTTCAATTTCGCGCAATTAGCAAATATTATTGTTATTATTATTATTATTATTTTCCTCCTGCTCCAGCCGGTTTCAATGCGTGTTTATACACTTGCCAGTGTGTGTGTGCATAATAAATTAACGTCTTTTTTATCGCTTCAATGATAAACCGTTTTGCTTGATTGGTCTAAGGCACATAAATAAAGAATAAATAAAGCGCAACGCAAATGCTTATGCTTATTGTTGTTCCCATTGTTGTTGTCGCTGTGGGTTTCTGATAAGAATGTAGCGTGTGATATCATATGCCAAATATCATATCCTAGCCCCGTATCTATTCTATTTGGGGTGTGGTGTCCCGGTCAGGTGAATGAATTTATTCCTCGCAAGCCCACTAACCTTGATAAAAGTCGATCTAGACATGAATAAGAACTGTTTCAGTGTTGGTTTTTTTGTATGGTATTTTCCAACACTTTTACGACTGTTTTCGGAGTGATATCATAAAGCCTAAAGCCTAAAGCCTATTTAACTTTTAATATGATTATTCGTAATCCCAAGAAGTGGAAGAATAAATCATAATTCATTATCAAAGAACATTCCTGTTTAAAAGGGCAAGAATTCAGTATTAACACTGTGCTTCAAGTAAATTTATACTTTAAAATTGTTGATCCAAAAGGATCGAAAGAATAAGTATTATATTATATATTCGTAATCCCAAGAAGTGGAAGAATAAATCATAATTCATTATCAAAGAACATTCCTGTTTAAAAGGGCAAGAATTCAGTATTAATACTGTGCTTCAAGTAAATTTATACTTTAAAATTGTTGATCCAAAAGGATCGAAAGAATAAGTATTATCTGAATTTGTTGGATCCTTAATTTTGGAAGTCTAGACTTACTAAAATATAACTTTTACTTAAAAAGTTTATTCTAAGCCTGGAATCATTTTTCAAATCACTATACAATAAATATAAAAATACTATTAAAATAAGAAATTTAATCCGCTTTCAATTACTATTACAAATCCTTAGCTTTTTATAATAGATCATTTTTAAGAAGCAAACATTTAGTAAGTTCCCGCTATTTGCCATTTCTATTTTCCCCACAATCTTATCCTGCGGCTGCGACTGGTTTCCCAGAAAAGCCTTTACGATGTACTCAGCGGGGTGATATCACACCTGAGACCGAGTGACGGACTTGCACAATTTTACCCGCCGCAGTCGCACACAAACAGCCGGGCGGGCAGGCTTCCGAAATGTTCGGTTATCAGGCAGATGATGATAAACAAACTCACCCCTGCCTGATACTACAGTTTTGTACGTTATTATTGTTTGTCAAACTCTGAGGCCTCGCCGGACTAGCAAAGTACACGTATTCCAGATAGTGTCACGATGGCGGCACACTCAAGCCCAAAGCCCAAAGCCCAAAGCCCGATCTCTCACCTTGAACCAAAACGGCAACGTGTAATCCCCTGACTTAAGCTGCTCGTATATTCAAGTATCTGAGTATCTCCCTGGGTATCAGATAAAAGCAGAAAGCCGCAGGAGGAACAGCTCAAGCAGCGCATTCAAAATTAATCTGCAGCGGCAATAATTTCCGATTTTTTGTGCTCTCGTGGAAATCCCAAGCATGTCAAATTGTATTCCATTCGAGCAGCAGAACGAAAAAAAAAAAAATACATAAGCTGGGCGAGAAAGAAAGAAAAATGCGCACATTCAGCCGACTGTCAAGGGATCTTAACGAAAAGAGAGAAAAATACAGAAATAAACCGATCCTGCAAAATACGACTTACACACAAAACGAATAAGAAAAACAAGAAGGTCGAAAAGTTAACCGACTTTTAGATACTTTTTGCTTGGGTTATATATAAGATATAAGATATCTCAACATTTATATATTTTAAGCTGATTTGAACTACCAGGTTTTGTTCGTTTTCTAATAACTTATTTATTCTTGCATAATCGATATAAAAGGATGTATAGTGTTTTAAATTTAACTAACATATGTACATATGTTTATCTCATTTAACAGGTTTAACACTTTAAAGCCATCTCAACAATGCCCCGCATTTTAAAAAAGGTTTAATCGATATGAAACTTGAAATGCGGTTATAGTTTTACCAAAGCTATGTCCGTACTAAAAACAGATGCGATCACTTTTTAGGAATATTAGGCAGGTAAGGTTGTTCTTAGTCCTTATGCCCAGAAATCCAAATTGTCTTAATTATTTTTATATTTCATAATTTCCCATTACTTAAAGCTTCCAGTTGGGGTTACCTAAACGTTATCATTTTTCAAAAAATACAGTACTCCGCGCTCAAGTGTGCCTGGCACGTAAAAAAGGAGATTGAAAAGGCAAAATAATAAAGAACGCAGGGCTTTGGAGCTGTCAGTCGTTGAGGTCCCAGAACGCGGCCTACGAAATACAATGAGCCAAGGCACAGCCCCAGCTTCAGCTTCAGCTTCAGCTTGGGATCGGGCCAAGTGAGAAAACCGAGCGCGACACCAACACCAAAAACCGGCTGTGGGAAGAGGAGGAGGAGAGGCCCGCGCGTCTTCCTTCTCCGCTCCCACACTCTCCTGCAGTGCGACCGCCATTGGGAATTGAATTGGATTTCCAGTCAACGTTGAAATTTCAGTTTGGCTGCCTTCTCGAAGGTGTGAAGAAAAAATAAAAACACAAGAGCAGCGGCGGCAGCGGCAGCAGCAGCAACAACAAAAGCGCCCGGGCCGGGGCACAGCACGAAATTCTGAAAAACTCCAGGAACCGAAAAGCCAAAACGAAATCAACTGGAGATCTGCAGGGAGCAGAGCCAGAGCATAGCAGAAAAACAACACAAAACTGGATTGGGCCTCGTTTTCCAAAGACGGAGCGAGCAGCAGCAGCCCCTGCAGAACCGGGCACAAAGAGGAAGAGATTCTGGGATTTCACTTGCATTGTTACTGGATATGATCGGTCAAATATATGTATATAGTGTACGGCTGTGTGCGTGTTAGAAGGGAGCATCTGTTTCTTGTAGCGAAGGTCTTTTGATTGGGATTCGTTTTCGGTTTTTTCCTCAATTCTCTCAAGCGGATTTTGTTGCCCTTTTGTAGAGTTTTTGCCACTTTGGAAATTAGTGTGAGCGCAGCGAAGGTGAAAAGTGCTTGGGATAGGTAATAATAGGATAGCACATCAATGACTGCCCTACCATTGTAGTTAGAATATGACATTTTCTAAAGAATTATGGCTGTAACCTTTAACAGAATGAATGAATAAAGTTAAATAGGCATTACAAAAAGGCTAAGAAATCCAGAATCAGTAAAGAAAAATAATGTAAGAGACAAAAGTCAGCCTATGAGTTGCACAAAAACACAAATGAAAGAAAGTACAATCTCTGAAATACTATTCTTGATGGGAATTTATAAAAAAGGTAAAACAACATAGAATATAGAATATAATAAGGGATTTAGCTTCAGAATATATTGAACAAGTTTAAGACCTCTTAAAAACTCTTTATAGATCTTCACCAATCAAGCAAATCTCCTGCGATCTTATCTCTATGATCTCTTAAGAATGTCAATCGCAAAGAATCAAATAAGAGCATAACCCCATTTGCATATGCCCGAAAAAACCTTTTTCCAAAAATTGACAGTGACATGTTTGGTACATGTTTTTTCCTTTATTTTTTCCCCTCTCCTCTTCAGAAAGTGATCACGGTCGGAACGGCCGAAACCCCTGAAGGAATCCCTAATCCAAAGTTACAGCTGTGCACGTAGCTGGCACATACACACAGGCACACAAAACAGATAATTCCAGCATAGAATAGATCGGGGCAGCGACAAAGATACACCGCATACGAAGCCCACAAACGTACACACATAATTCCGAGCAGCGAAACTATTCAACTTCGAACCGAATCTGATTTCTGAAACTGATTGTGTGTATGCGTTGTGGCCATCGCTGGGCTCTTGCTGTTGCTGTTGCTGTTGCTTTTGTGGTGTTCGGGGACGTCAGTTAAACGAAAGCCGACAAGAAGGTAAGCCCACGAGGAATCCTCCGCACTCCACACCATATGTACACAGGGAAAAATACTCCATTTAATAAATTATAATGTTAGTGATGATCTTACAAACGAAGCAGAATGCTGTTTCGTATGGAAATAAGCAAAATAAAATAGGATAATAAAAAGATTTTATTCTGAATTAAAAGCGATAATATTTTATTTTAAATAAAAGCAAGACAAAGAAATTGTTTAGTTCAGTTTAAACTTGCTAGAAAAGGGTATCTGAGTTATTTGTATGGTTAAGATCTTTATGATCTCCCTTAGATTCCCCTTGAGATATGACATTTTTCGCCGTGCATCCCATGGTGTATGCCCCACACTCCTGCCACACACTTCAAGTCGCTCGCTTGGTCGTCGGCTTAAATTGGTTTTTATTGTTCTTGCACATGATGTCCATTGTTGGTGGTGTTGGCCCTCGTCGTAGCTTCGTTTTGACCATATTTCTTGTCCGTGCTGCGCTCGCTTGCTGTTGTTGTTGCTGCTGCTGCTGCTTTACCTTTCTTTGAAGTCGCATTTAATTCTTTGAGTTTCTTATTCTGTCCATTTTTTTTTCGTTTATTTTTTTCTTATTTTTTCATGCCAGACCTTTGAGGAGCGACCAAGACGACGACGATGGGCTGTCTGGCCGAGGTGTGAAGAAAAGAATTTTTCTGTGCAATAATCTTGATGCCTTTTTAAGATTTGTAGCTGCCGTGGAGCTTTGCTCCTCCTTTCCTTTCTGGGATTGAGACGGGGACCGGAGGGGAACCTGCATACGTTATTCTTCCCTGGGTTGCTTTCGGTTCTTCTCGCCATTCGTTTCAGTTGAAAAATGGCTTGGGTTTAAGGAAATTTACGCCATAAAATGCTGAAATAATTGGATACACTCGCAGCCCCGGCATCTCTCCTCCGATCTCTCCCTGAACACTTCGAGTGCATTTCAAATTGCTAATGATGAGGAGCTGGAGCTGGAGCTGGAGCTGGAGTCGGAGCCGTAGCTTTAGCTTCCTCAGCTTTTGCCGACTCCATCATTGGGATTGGGAGATGCTTTCGTGAGACAAGCGACATGCCATGGTCAAGTCGGTTCGGATCGGTTTGGTTCGGTTCGCCATCTGCGGCAATTGCAGTTCCCACTTCCCAGCTCCCCAGGGCCAAGACCAACACCAACACCAGCCCATCCTAACCAAGCCCAAGGAACCCCATCCAACCGAACCAGCGGAGCATTAAATGCATTTATTTATGAGACCACCTGATATAATCTACGGCTGAAATTGCTGCTCATATGCATATGATGCGGAGGTGATACTGAACTTAACCAGAATTCACACCTCGCTCTTGGCCGGAGCTCCTTCTTATAATATATTATGCTCAGGTACAGAATCTAAGCTCTGCAACCATTTTGCCTTCTTTCTGGTGCTTAGTCTTTGTGAGTTATAATGATGCACTTGCAAAAAATGTGAGCTTAGCTATGAGGAGCTTGGGTATTCAAGAAATAGTTAAGTGATATCCCACAGGTTTACCTTAAGTTTTATATTTTTTATTCTGTATAAGTACCAGACTTTCCTTTAAAAATATCCAAGCAAACAGCATGCCAAGTTAAGCGAAATAGACTTCAAACAGTTGAAAAAAGCTATATGACCACATAATCTCGATATTTGCTGTCTCTCTGGGAGCATGGGGGCATGGGGGCATGGGGCATGGGGCATGGAACCTAAAACCAGCGAGATGGAGGAAATTCCAGCTGCCGGCTCACTTATCGGGCCAAGTCGAATCTTACAGCTACAAATTGCATCAACGCCTGGTGTCCGATGGGGCTTTGTGTGCTCGCTCGGTGTGTGCCCAATCGCGTCCTACCCCCGGGGACTGGTACTACTCCTCCATCTCCCGATTTTCGACGGCCCTTGTAACAGAAAGCCCGGTCAAATGCATCGCGTACATTGAACAACGGGCAGCACGAACTAGTTGCACTAATCATAAAATCCCCCATCAATGTTAAAATGTATAAATGCAAAAATGGAAACGGCACGAACAACGGGCTGAGGCTGACGTTGACGCTGAGGAGCTCACGAATGTGGGCACAGAAACAGAACCTCATAACTAAATTGCATTAAGTGTAATTATAACTAATTAGAAAACAGAAAAAGGCAGAAACTGGAAAAAAAAAAAAAAAAAAAATGGCAACAATTCGATAGCAGCAGCAGCAACTGAGCGAGGAATAACTGCCGCAGAGCAAAAACAATAAAGAGTGCAAAACATTTTTCGAAATGGCTGCTGGAAAGTTATTAGAACCAATGGAAACCGATTACAATTCAGCGATTACTTCAAGCGAAATACAATACAAATCAAACGACAGAATGTGCTATTGAGGAAATGACAGTTGACTCAGCATGGGAATATAAAAAAAGCTTAAAAACAATACGGTTGGGGGATATCCGCAAGATACAAGTGTTAGTCAAATCTCCAGAGACTTGGGGGCGGGTTTTTCATTTAATTGAAGGGCAAAGCCAGATGTAACAAAGCGAGAATACAAAGATTGTAATTGAATATATTATTTAAAGAGTACTCTTTCTAGTAATTCTATAAATTTGTAAGTCAAGTTAATATTTGAACTAGCATCTAACACTAAAAAACATACAGACTAATATAATTTGTCTATAAAACCCGAATTTTAAGACTTCTAAAGTACTTTAGGGTTATGTATTCTTGATAAGAACGCCTGCTTGATTTTAAAGAAATTACTTTCCTGAGATATCCTTGGCTTACAATTATTTCCCAAAGCGATTCTTGAAGCATTATTGACTACTTTAGGGCTTTCATATTGATTGATGGATTTAGTTGTCCATTTCCAGTCTTAAATGGCCCAAGTTCTTTTGTTAAATCTCCTTTTCTAGGCCCGTGTGCTGTGCTGGCAGCAATTTACCTCAACTGAACTCAACTCAAATCTACGCCACAAATCTGTGTGCGAGACACCACAGATTAGCACTCGAGGGTCTGGAGGGGCAGGCGATCTGAAGATCTACTGATCTGGAGGCACAATGAACTCGAGATCGGGGCTTCGGGGGAGCCATGGAGGGAGAGAGATAAATCATTTAATATAGCGCGCCATTTATCATCTAACATGGCCGGGCCAGTATATCATTCATCTTTTGCATATGGGCCCCGCTGGGTGCCTCCGGAGTTATAGAGGAGAATAGGAAAACAGAAACAGAAATACAGTCGATATTCTCTTAGTTAAACTCTTATTCAAAGCATTTTTATGTGAAAAACTGTGATTGTTTTCAAATAGGAACTTGAAACGATTAATAATAATTTTTAAATGGAAAGTACCATAGCTTGAAGCTTTAAATTGATTAGTTAATAGGAACTGTTCCAACTGTTCCAAGTTCTACAGGCTCCACTGTAGCCTTAGAACCCGCAACCAAAGGTAACAGCCGAACGAAGCTAGGGAAGTGAACGGACTCCGCAATTTGGTAAAAGTCAATTTTTAACTTAATTAGGCAGCGAGCGGAATGCGGCATTTACTCACCTATGCCAAAGGCCAGCAGCGGATAATGACGGGGGCGGGGGTGTGGGCGTTCGTGTAAACAAGAGAGCGAGAACGGGACAGCGACAGCGACAGCGACTGAGCACAGAGCCTTAATGTCTGCGGCGGCAAACTATTACGTACGTCGTCGTGTATACATATGCATAGATGTGCGAAGGAAATGTACAAATGTTTGGCTGTCTGATTCTGTTCGATGTGTGTTCTGTTTGTCTATCTCTTGCGATGTGATGCGATGATTCCTCCTGCTCTTTCCCCTGGCTTCCCGCTTGCTTGTTTATTCGTCACTTTAACACGTTCGATTCGAATACACACCGATACGGCACACGGCACGCACACTGGCACAGCTTATTTTTATTTGCCCCCTTGGTATTGGTGTGTTTTTCTTCAATTGCGGTGGCGGCAAGCCCGCACACTAGCACACACTTTCACACATACACGGCCGCACTCATTGACAACAAGAGTAGTGCACGTAACGAGAGATCCAATACGATACGAGATTTACTGTATTTGTTGCTATTTTGTTTGCCGCCCCGTGGTCAGTTTTGCTCTAAGCACCGCAATTCGTTCACTTATCAAGCGCGTAAAACAAAGGCTAGCTGGCGTTTTGATCGCAACCACAGCATATGTATGTTTTTTTGTTATTGCCGAGATTTTATGCTCAAACACGCTCTCCGCACACTAAAGCACTCGCCGTTAGAACAATTGTGATTTCCGTGCGATAATTGCCACTGGCTCACTAAAATCAATTCGATTGGCTGCACGCCTCGATCTCATTTACTAAAGTTAGTTACTCCGTTCTCGATTTTAACTAATTGATTGCAGCAACAACGCGCACGGACAACCTGCGGCTGTGAAAATTGAAAGCAAATAGAGCTGCGAAAATACTGTCAATGTTTTTTAAACGCGCACGGTCCACCTGCGCAGGGATTCTGGGCAGACTTCTAAATGGTCACACTGGCGGAACCAGAACGTAAAATATACCACCTAGGCTAGCAAATCGGAAAATACTACAAATAGATAATAGAATATAACTATGCACAAAATGTCAATAAAGGGAGATCAAAATGGGTTTCTATTTCAAAAAGTGTTAAAATATTTCTAGAATCGACAATCTGGCCAGGCCCAAAAGAGTGTTGCACAACGCTCGACGGCTACAGCTGTTTGGGCCACTGCGGAAATGTCGTTATTGAGTAAGCTTCCCTGGCTATATACGAGAGGACTCAGGCTATCAAAGGAGCCACAACTTCTTCAGCCCAAACCGAGAGAGCGTGGTATCTGGGGTTATGTGGCCATCGCCTTTAACCAGGTGGACGCGGAACGGTTGGCCAAAGTGGGCCCAAACCGTCTTTGCGCAGAATGGATTGTAAAGAACGGAGGCGGAGTTCGCTTCGTGGAGAATCCCAACAAGTTGTGGAAGGACTACAACTCGCTGCCGGGGGAGAACAATCCGTTTTGTCTCAAGGTGGTGGACGCCTCGAATGCCTCCATAATGAAAATCGGACTGGAGCATCTTAAAGGCTGTTCCTGCATCGACACCGTCATCTTTCACAACTGCAAGCACCTGGAGAACGACGGTCTGGAGGGATTGCACCACATCAGCAGCTCCCTAGTGCGATTGCAGGTCTCCGGGTGCTACAACATCACCGATTCTGGCCTGGCTGTGATCGCGGATCTGAAGAACCTGCGGCAACTCATCATCTTTGACATGATGTTTGTCGAAAATATGGAAGCAGTTTCCGCCAAGCTAAAGAAAAATCTTCCAGGTTGCGACATCCAGGCCACCAAGCTCAGCGTTACCCTAAAACCGAAGAAGTAGTTACCAACTTTTGCTGTTTGTTTCGATGCAGGTTGATTGTAAATTCAAACTTTACCGCAAAATTGGTAATTGTCCAGATGATGGTACTCAGACTCATGTAACTTGTATCAATTTTTGATTAAAAGCTCTAAGCTAATAAAAAAGATTATCAATAGCAAAATATAGTTAAAATACTGGTCTTTCTCACAGAATAAATTTATTAAAAATGACTAAAATAAAAATTATTCACCAAAGTATGTTTAGACACTTTCCAACACTGAATACTGAAAGTTACTTCAGATTTCCACTCACCTGTAGTGGGGTCACACTGTTTTGCTGAACCAAAATGTAAAAAATCGCAGTTAAAATGAACAAATTGAAATACCTGCTGAGTTTTGTGACCCAGTCACGAAGCATATCGCACTCGAGCCCCAAGGAGCAGATCCTCAACTTTCTGACCTATAGCCTGCTGGTGATTGTGGCTCTGTGCGCGGGGTTCCTGCTATGGGATCTTTCCAACAACAACCCGCGGGACGGATTCTTCCATGGAAAAAGGGACACCCACAAGCTAATCTTGGATCTGGAGCACATCCAGGAGGTGGCACTTAACCCAGAGGCCGAGCAGCGGGCACGGAACGTGAATTGCACCTTCTGGGACTGCCTGAACATCTACAAGTGCGAGCATGACCGATTGAAGGTCTACATTTATCCGCTGCAGGAGTTTGTGGACGAGCGGAGCGACAAGGTGGCCGCGACCTTGTCCAGCGAGTACTTCCAGATCCTGGAGGCCGTGCTGAAGAGTCGCTACTACACCTCGAACCCCAACGAGGCATGCCTCTTCCTCCCCAGCCTGGATCTGCTCAACCAAAATGTCTTCGACAAGCACTTGGCGGGAGCTGCATTGACCTCCCTGGATTTCTGGGATCGCGGCGCCAACCACATCATCTTCAACATGCTGCCGGGTGGGGCTCCGTCCTATAACACTGTGTTGGATGTGAACACGGACAATGCCATCATCTTTGGCGGCGGCTTCGACTCCTGGTCGTATCGGCCAGACTTTGACGTCTCCATTCCTGTGTGGAGTCCGCGCCTGGTACATCAGCATGCCCATGCCACGGCCCAGAGGAAGTTCCTCCTTGTGGTGGCACAGCTTAATATCCTCCCGCGTTTCCTGCGAGCCCTGCGCGAGCTGTCCTTGGCCCACAGCGAACAAATGCTGATCTTGGGAGCTTGCGAGAGCATGGATCTTTCGTTGCGCTGCCCAGTGTCGCAGCACCACAAATCCCTGGAGTATCCACGCCTTCTGTCGCGCGGTAAGTTCTGTCTTCTGGGCAAGAGCCTTCGCATGGGCCAGCCCGATCTGGTGGAGATCATATCGCAGGGCTGCGTTCCCGTGATTGCCGTGGACAACTATGTACTGCCCTTCGAGGATGTGATCGATTGGTCGCTGGCCTCTGTGCGCATTCGGGAGTCCGAACTGCATTCCGTGATGCAGAAGCTGAAGGCGATTTCCAGTGTCAAAATCGTTGAAATGCAGAAGCAAGTCCAGTGGCTGTACTCCAAGTACTTCAAGGATCTGAAGACTGTGACGCTGACGGCCCTGGAGGTGCTCGAGAGTCGCATCTTCCCGCTGCGTGCCCGCAGCAGTCGTCAGTGGAACGCCATCGACACGAACGCTCGCTCCACCTTCAATCCACTGTTTCTGCCCTCGTTGGCCCCCAAATCTCAAGGATTCACTGCCGTCATCCTAACCTACGATCGCGTGGAGAGCCTGTTCTTGCTGATCCAAAAGCTGGCCGTGGTTCCCTCGTTGCAAAGCATCCTTGTCATATGGAATAACCAGAAGAAGTCTCCGCCGCACTGTGAGTTCTGTGTTTTAAGAGATAACTCTTTAAACAGTACTAACTCACTTTCCCTTTAGTGTCCACATTTCCATCCATCTCCAAGCCCTTGAAGATTCGTCAAACCAAGGAGAACAAGCTGTCGAATCGCTTCTACCCCTATCCGGAAATCGAAACGGAAGCCATTCTAACCATAGACGATGACATTATCATGTTGACCACAGATGAGCTGGATTTCGGGTAACTTAAAAGCTAGAAAAATATTCAAATTCTACAACTAACCCCTGTCGATCCTTAGCTACGAGGTCTGGCGGGAGTTTCCCGACCACATTGTGGGCTTTCCCAGTCGCATTCATGTCTGGGATAACGTCACCATGCGCTGGCACTACGAATCGGAATGGACGAACCAAATATCGATGGTGCTAACCGGTGCCGCCTTTCATCACAAGTACTGGAGCCACATGTACACCCATGCCATGCCCGGGGACATCAAGGACTGGGTGGACGAGCACATGAACTGCGAGGATATTGCCATGAACTTCCTGGTGGCCAATATCACCAACAATCCGCCCATTAAGGTCACTCCGCGCAAGAAGTTCAAGTGCCCCGAGTGCACCAATACGGAAATGCTCTCGGCGGATCTGAATCACATGCGAGAGCGATCCGCCTGCATCGATCGCTTCTCCAAGATCTACGGTCGCATGCCGCTGCGCACGGTGGAGTTTAGAGCGGATCCCGTCCTGTTCCGTGACAACTTCCCGGACAAGTTGAAGCGCTACAACGACATTGGCAGCTTGTAAGGATTCGAACATTCCAGGGGAACTGAAGGAGATAAACCAAAGACTTGGCAGTCGAATATATATGTATCTTAGGGCCAACTGAAGCCACAATTCGCTTAAAGGGGGATAACCTACTTATTCGGCGAATGAGTGGTCATATCTGGATCTCGTTTGCGTTAAGAGATACCGAATTTCGTTTTACAACTTTGTATATATGTTACAAAATCAATTAGCGATATTTAAAATGTTTTAGTTGTTGAAATGAAGTGTTCAGCAATAGATTAATTCACATACTTTCAACTGGCAGCTAAACGTTAGAGTTCATTTGTATTTTAAATATAGAAAAGCTTAAGTTATCATAGAAAAAGTGTTTTATTTAAGCTGGGAACTGAAATCTCTTGCCTTAAACTAAATTGTAAATCGTAAAGGCTTGCCATAAGGTTTTAGAAAGGTTTAAATGCTATGCTAATATCATTGCCTTGGTTTTCGCTCTGATCTTAGGTTCTAGGCGGCCTCTTTTACGGACGCCAAATACTCTTTGTAACGTTGTTCCTGCTGCTGCTGGAGCTTCTGCAGTTTCTTGATTTGTCCCTTGCTAACCTCCTTGCCGTCTTTGTCCAGAGTGGGAAGACCCTAAGAATAGCATTTACAATCGATGAAAAATTCCACCAAACGAACAAATTTCCTGAAACTCACATTTTCGTCGAAGGCCGAGTACTTTTCCGTTTCGCCCAGGAACATCTCCTTGGGATTCACGCGACGCTGAGCTTCTTTAGCAGCCGCTGCCTCGGCGGCCGCCTGCTTCTTGCGCTCCTTCTCAGCCGCCTTCTCCGCTTCGGCAGCCAGCTTGGCCTCCCTTTCCCGCAGCAACGATTCACGGTCCACCAACTTCACTGCAAACTGTCCGCCGTCCTTGTCCTCCAGTCGCACACCCAAGTTGGGCAGAACATTGTCGCGCAGATCGTCGCATAGCTTCAGAATGTCCAAGGCCTTCAGGCTTTTGGCCTGCTCGCGCACCAAATTCCTGAACTCGGCCAGAGTTTGGACATAGGGCAGCACTGTGGTCTCCAAGTCAGCGCCAGCTGACTGGGCTCCTGAGCCGCTGCCGACGGGGAACCCAATGCCACCGCGGGGTCCGGCAATGGCGCCAAAGATTTGCAGCAGATCCGTGATGTAGGTGGCCACGTTGCGCAACAGCAGGCTATTCAGTCGCGACTTGTTGTCCCTGATGTAGACATTAGAGGCGGAGACCAGCTCCCGGATGGCATCAAGAGCGCTGCGAGTGTCGATGTTGTCTGTGGGGGTTTTATAACGAAGTTTTAGCAATGTAAATTTGTCAGCGAAGCATCTGGAAACGTACCGCAGAGAGCAGCATGCACCTGCTCCTGAGAACTAGCGAATTTCCTCTGCAATCCCGCCTCAACTTCAGTCCAGGCATCGAACTGACGCCTAGGCTCTTCGGAGAGCACGTGGCGTGTCAGATCCTTGACATTCAGGAAGAACTCCTGCAAAAGTAACATTATACATAAAGTTAAAAGCCGAATTAAGGTAAAGATATCCGCGCTTACATTAAGGAACTTCTCGTATTGCGTGGCCATTTCCATGGTGTTCTCCGAGTAGTCCAGCGTGTCCTTCCACGAGTGCAGCAGGAATGCCAGTCGCAGTTGCGTGGCCGAGTGCTTCTTGAGGGCCTCCTGGATGGTCACAAAGTTCTTGAGCGACTTGGACATCTTGCAGCCGGCAATGGTTAGATGGCCCGTGTGCAGGAAGTACTTGACCCACTCGGCCTCGTTGAAGGCCGCCTCAGACTGGGCCAACTCGTTGTCGTGGTGGGGAAACTTCAAGTCCACACCGCCCGTGTGTATATCGAAGCTGGGGCCAAAGATGTCCGAGGCCATGGCCGAGCATTCGATGTGCCAGCCGGGGCGACCCTTGCCCCAGGGACTGTCCCACCACGGCTCGCCAGCCTTGCTCGCCTTCCACAGCGCAAAGTCGTTGGCGGAGCGCTTCTCCGAGAGGCGATCCTCGGCCACCGACAGATCGCCCTCGCCCTCCTGCAGGGACTTGGTGTCGCCGTAGGCCTCCGGCACCAGCTTGGCATAGTGATGCTTCTCCCTCCTGTCGAAGCCGTTCACATCAAAGTAAACCGAGTTGTTGGCCGCATAGGCCAGGCCGTTGTCGATAATTTTCTGTATGAAGGTCACAATCTGAGGCACGTACTCCGAGACGCGGGTTAAGACATCAGGTGGTAGGATCTGAAAGTAGGTACGAAGAGAGTGAATCATCTCTCCAAAATGCTTCTGGAATCGATGACTCACGTTCAGCGATTTCATGTCGTTGTGGAACTGATCTTCCCAGTACCGTGGCAGAGCCTCGAACACCGCATTATCGTTGATCTCGGCTCCCTTTTGCGCGTCCAACCACTCGGAAATGGGGTCCTTGGCCTCGTTGAGGTAGTGCTGCCGCTTCTCCGAGATCTCCTTCTCCTCTCCCTTGCTCACGGCCTTGGTGAGGGCTTCCACGGCGTCGTTCATCCGCTGCAGAGTCTTGTCCAGCATCACCTTCTTGTCGGGATCCGTGTTCTTGGCGCACGTGGCCTGGAAGCGCACGAGCACCTCCTTCTGCTGACCCAGAAGTTGATCCAGCGGCAGCTTTGCCGCCCCGCTGGCATACTCCTCGAAGAGATGGTTCTGCCGCGCCCGCTTGATGATCTTGTCATCGATGTCCGTGATGTTCATCACATAGTGGATGTGGTAGCCAAAGTAGTTGGCCAGAATACGGCGCAGAATGTCGAAGGAGATGTAAGATCTGTGGGGGAATGGACGAACGGAAGCACGGAAGTGGTTCGGTGGGAGATAAGATACGAAGCAATCGATGCTGATGTGGCGGCGGCTCACCTCGCATGCCCCATGTGGGAGGCGTCGTAGACGGTGGGTCCGCAGCTATACCACGTTACATTGTTGCCGTCCATCGGCACGAACTCCTCCTTCTGTCGCGTCAAGCTGTTGAACAGCTTCAGCTTCGGCCGGACCGCCGCCTTGGGAGCCTGCCACGCCGGTTGCACACGTTTCGACATTATCTCGTTGGGCTTTTGGGTACGTATAAACACAGACGGAATTCCTGCACTTTAAATGCGGCAAAGTTTCATCAGCTGCCTGCGGCGGGGCTGTCAACTTGTTGAAATTGTAAGAATTCGAAAAGTGGACATCAATAAATTCCGAATTATTGCAGTTCAATATTTCTGATATTCCTCTACATTTTGTGTGTTCCTGATATAAAATATATGATATTTATTTTTATAATACAATTTTAATTAGCTTTCGAATTCGAAAATAACGGCATTTAGCCTAGATCGACTTGTGGTATATTTAAAAATGTATTTTTTAGTATATCCTTGCAGTCTGATTGGTAAACTACGAGGCTTCAGTTGCGGTCACACTGGCCGGTTCTGCCGTATATTCTTAAAAATATTAAAGTTTCCAGTTCATTTTAAGCCCATAAGAGCGTTTTTCCAGCGGAATCGAGTATAAATTCCATTAACAATAGTGTGTAAGTTGGATAATTAGCATATTTCAATGTAATTAGCGGCCGGCGGGCGGAACTGGGCCACATATGCAGCGGGATGCCAATGGGGAAAAAGTGATGACGGGGCGCGCTCCAATTGGATGTGACACAATTTTGTTCTGATGTTGCACCACCGATAGCGGCAGCGTTTAACATATTTAATTGCTTTAATTGTGCTCACAGATCGAACGGCGTTTGCAACATGAAGATCAAGGAACTTCAGAAGACGGTGAACATCGCCTGGTCGCCGGCGCAGCAACAGCAGATACTCCTGGCCGCCGGCACCGCCGCCCAGCAGTTCGATTCCAATGCGAGCTCCACCCTGGAGGTGTACTCGCCCAACTTCAGCGATGCCACCTACGACCTGGAGCTGAAGGCCAGCGTGGCCAGCCAGTACAAGTGAGTTTTGGATGGGAGACTCTTGAAGATTCCCTCTAAGCCGATTTTCGTTTCACAAGGTTTCAAAAGCTTATCTGGAGCCCGGTGGGGCCGCATCCCAGTGGCCTGATCGTCGGTGGCTGCGAGGCAGGACAGATCAACATATACTCGGCCGCCAAGCTGCTCGCGGGCAATGAGGAGCCGCTGGTGGCACGTCAGGACAAGCATACGGGTGCTGTCAGCGGGCTGGACTTCAATCCGTTCCAAAACAACCTGCTCGCCTCGTGCGCCTCCGAGTCGGAGATCTACATCTGGGACCTCAATAACCCGGCCACCCACATGAATCCCGGCGCCAAGACCCAGCCGCTGGAGGACGTCAAGAACGTGGCGTGGAACCGGCAGGTGCAGCACATCCTGGCCTCCGTCTTTAGCACTCGCTGCGTGATCTGGGATCTGCGCAAGAGCCAGCAGATCATCAAGCTCTCGGACTCGCAGTCGCGTGTGCGGTGGCACGCCATCGAGTGGCATCCGGAGGCGGCGACGCAGGTCTGGCTGGCCTCCGAGGACGATCAGGCACCGGTCGTGCAGCTGTGGGACCTGCGATATGCCACGGCGCCCGCAAAAACATATCAGATCCACGAGCGAGGAGTGCTGGGCATGTCGTGGTGCCTGCAGGACAATGACCTGATGGTGTCGTGCGGCAAGGACAACAGGATCTACTGCTGGAACCCAAATACTAAGATTCCCGAGGGTGAAATCCTCTCCGAGGTGGCCACCACCGCCTCGTGGTACTCCGACGTGCAGTTCTGCCCGCGCAACCCGGCGCTCGTTGCCAGCGCCAGTCTGGAGGGAGCTGTGTCCATCTACTCCCTGCACGGAGGCACTCATCAGCTGGTGCAGACCTCGAACAAGATTGCCGACTCGTTTCCGGGCATGGATCAGTTCGCGCAGGACCCC
The DNA here is from genome assembly GCA_018153105.1 of Drosophila rufa. Lineage (NCBI taxonomy): Eukaryota > Metazoa > Arthropoda > Insecta > Diptera > Drosophilidae > Drosophila > Drosophila rufa. The sequence goes on from JAECXS010000002.1 coordinate 9,834,892, forward strand.
ATACCCCAGCAGACCACGCAGGTGGTCTACCACGACCTGTCGGTGGCTCCCAAATGGATGAAACGCCCCTGTGGCGTTGCCTTTGGGGTGAGCTAAGACTTGAACTAGCTTTTAAGTGGATTTAATATCTATATATTATATTAGTTTGGCGGCAAGCTGGTCAGCTTCGATGGCACCTCGAGGAAGGTGAAGGTGCAGCAGCTGACCACGGAGGCAGATCTGGTGGAGCGGGCCAATGCCCTGGAGCGCTCGCTGGCGGATGCCAACTACTCGGAGTACTGCCGGCAGAGAGCCGATGAGACTGCGGATCAGCATGGTCGCTACATCTGGTACTTCATCAAGGCGAACTTTGAGCTGAATCCCAAGGAGGAGATGCTCAACCTGTTGGGTAAGTCGGAATCATACAAAATGAAAGGGGTTATAGTAAAGCATTTCCACCCTATTGAAGGCTACAATAAAGACGACATCGATAGCAAGTTCAACAAGTTTATCAAGGAAACCGAGACGAACTCGCAATCGGATGTGGATACTCTCACAACCCGCATCTCGACACTGACCCATGTAAGTATGTGTACGAGTTGGGCTCTTATCAGTCCCGAAAATAAGAACACAGCACTGTGCGCACTATCAGTCTCCACGTATGCTCATCTTGCCATGTTTATTTCTATCCGATAACATACTAACATCCATCCCATGCCATGCCATGCCACTTTGCTGTAGAGCGACTCTTCGGAGGTCGAGGGCTGCGATCAGAGTACTAACTATAGCACCGATAATTCGGTAAGGAGCTAACACTCTACACTCGCCATCGAAGCATTGGAAAACTATAAAGATACAAAGCAGAGCTCGTCCCTAACAGTTGGTGTGTGATCTTGAGACCTACCTACTCTTTGCTCAAGGTTTCCATGTTTGAGACCAGAAAGGGTCAACTGTTGCCAACAGTCTGTTGTGGCTAGCTCTGTCGGAAAGTCGGAAAGATGCTTACCTAATAACTAACTAAATATCTTATTAACAAAACAGCAAACGCAGGATGGAAATAACATCAACGATTCCCAGAATCACAACGACTTTGCCACGCCTCCGAGGCCGCAGTTCAAGGTGCCCAGTGGAGATCGTAAGTTAAGCAAGGAATTCCCTTCCTTAGTTACTACAAATCCGCCCCTTCCAGATTCCGACAGCCTGATTGCCGAGGCCATACTCACCGGCAACGTGGAGGCTGCCGTGGAGCTATGCCTGGAAGCTCAACGCATTCCGGAGGCCTTGATCATCGCGTCGACAGCTGGCATTGAGACCCTGACCCGCACCCAGACGCGGTATCTGCTGCAGCAGAAGAGCGAGCTGTCGCACGTGATCTCCGCCCTGGTGTCTCGTGACTGGCTGGACTTTGTCAATCGCTGCACTGTGGACTCGTGGAAGGAGGCCCTGGTGGCCGCCCTGAAGCACAGCGAGCGCAAGGTGGTGGACATCTGTGAGCGCCTCGGCGACCGTCTGCTGAGCGAGTGTGCTTCCAGCGCCGAGTATACGCGCAACGCCATGCTTTGCTACATCTGTGCCGGCAGCATCGACAAGCTGGTGACCGCCTGGTACCAGCTAAAGCGGCTGGAGCAGCAGAATGCCGCCTACAAGCCCAACACCATCGAGCTGCAGGATCTGGCCGAGGTGGTGATGCTGATGTGCAAGTCCCTGGAGCAGCAGGGCATTGCCGTCGACCTGGCAGGTCGCTTTGCCAGCTTCCTAACCGAGTACGGTGGCCTGTTGGCCTCGCAGGGAGCCCTCACCGCCGCCCTGCAGTATATCACCACTCTGGGTGGTGGCGAAGCAGCCAGCGAGAACGATGTGCTGCAGAGTCTGCGGGATCGCATCAACAACGCGGTCAACCTGGACTACGCCCAGCCGCACCAGCCGCAGCCAGCAGGTGCTGCGCAACTGGGCTACCAGCAGCAGCGGGGCCGAGGATCGTTCTCGCAGCCGCAACCATCGACAGCCTATGGACATCCCACAACCAATCAGTATGCTCAGCCGGGCTGGCCTGCACCAGCGCCTCAGGCGCCGACCTCCTATCCGGGAGCCCAGCCTCTGCCGCAGATATTCAATCCGCAGCCCGTCAAGCCAGAGCTCATGGCTCACCCACCGCGACCGCTAAGCAATGCCAGCTCCTCTGGTGGCCCACCGCCAGCGGCAGCAGCTGGAGCAGCACCGCCGTCTGGAGGATCTGGACTTCATGCGCGGTCTAAATACGTACTGGATCCCTCTGTGGCAGCGCCCACCAGCTCCTACGGCATGCCCTACAACCCCGTTCCGGCTCCCGCTCCCTCGGCAGTTCCCTTCAACAGCGGCCCAGCACCTGGACCGGTGCCCGCGCCCCAGCCAGCCAGCGTGCCCACCTACAACAGCAACTCGTTCAACACGAACCCGATGGCATCGGCCCAGGCCTACAACCCATCGCCATTCATGGGAGCGACGCCACAGAACCAGTATCTGCCCGGCGTGAACCCGATCGAAACGATGCAGCCACAGGCGGCGCCACAACCCATCATCCAGAACATGCAACGCAATCCCACACCGCCACCAGGCTGGAACGATCCCCCGGCACTGAAATCTTCGCGAGTGGTAAGTAAATGTTAGCTTGTCTTTAAACTCCATGAAGCTATAAATTCTGGGGTTTTTGTGTAGCCCAAGCCGAAGCCAGTGGTTGAGCCAAGTGCGGCGCCCATCTTCCATCCCCTGTTCCCCGGCGATCCCAATCAAAATCAAAACGGATATGTGGATCCGACTCAATATCAGGTATTTAAACGGGGAATATTTCTATATATACAGCTTGCTAAAGAGATTTCTGTACAGAATGCGCCACCACCTGGAGGAGTGCCCAATGCCTACTACAATCCAGCTGCCTTCAACAACAACCTTCCCCAGCAGCAGCAGCAGCAGCAATCGTACCTCCAGCCGCAGCAGCAGCAGCCAGGCATTCCCCAGCAGCAGCAGAACTGGCAGGGTCAGCAGCAGCAGCAGACCATTGGCTACACCGAGCAGCCAGCTCCCATTCAGCAGCAGCAGCGCCAGCCCGAGCCGCCCAAGGAGAAGCCGCCACTGCCCGAGGAGTATATCTACTTGCAGACGGTGCTGGAGGAGCTGAAGAATCGCTGTCTGAGCGCCACGAATGATCCGGTAAACGCGATTATTTTCGCTTAACTATAGTTTTATTTACGTGTTTATTTATCTCTTACTGACAGCGCACAAAACGCAAGTTTGTGGATGTTGTCAAGCGGCTGGAAAATCTCTACGACTGCCTAAGGGATGGCAAGGTAAGCAGCTCAGGCTTCCTAATCCCCAAAGGTCTTAACCACGACTTCCCTTATGGTTGCAGCTCACTCCCACAACGGTGCAATATCTGAATCAAATAGTGCAGTACATTCAAATAGCCGACTACGCCAATGCCCTGGAAATCCACACCCGGATTGCTTTTGGAACGGACTTTGCGCAGTGCGCGGGCTTCATGCAGGGACTCAAGGTACTCCTGCAATCCGCGGCCGAGCTGCAGTTGGTGCTGCGCTAGGTAGGACCTCAAGCTCACTCACGTTTATATACTTATACTGTGTCTTCAAATTATGAATGTCTATATTATGTTTTTTGTAAACAAAGTGTGGCTGCTGGCCTGTGTTGTTGGGGCAGTCGAGAACGAGTGTCAAACGTTATTCCGTGTATCTGAAATATATATTTCCACTTAAACCGCAAATAGACATACGCATAAATAATAACAAAAAACAAATAAAATCGAGGCTTTCGGCTTTTGGCTCTTGCATTCACATCAGCTTCGGCTGATTCCGGATGTTCTCCAAATCGAGGTGCATTTGCGGCGGGGCCGTCCTCGGAGACTGTGGCGATCGGGCATGGTCCAGCTGCTCCTCGGGCAGCAGGCGGTACTTCTTGAGGTACTTGTACGACGCATTCGATATGTCGTTCGGGCTGCTGCACTGCGCTGGAGAGTTGGCCAGATTGTCGATCTGTCGGAGGGGCTCGGCGGGATTGGGTGACTTGGGCGAGGCACCCAGGCGCATGTCCTTCATCAGCTCGTCGACGGGCTGGCGCAGGTACTTGAGGGCCAGCTCGTTCATCACCATACTCTTTTCCGTGTTCGGTTTGGCGAGTTGCGGTATCCGCTTGCCCTGGCTGTGCGGGGTATTTGCTCGGTAGCCTGTAGACTGAGCCATAGGCGGAGCGGGTCGTGGGGATTGAAACTGCTGGGGAATTACACGGGCTGGGGGTTCCTCCTCCTCAACTATATAGTCCTGGATAATAGGCGTTATCCGTGGGCCTGCAAAAGAGTGGAGTATATAAAGACCTGACCCCTTTTTATTGTTTTTTACCCACCATTGTTATTGTTATTAGTCAAAATATCACACTGGCTAGCAGTTGTCCTGCTCGGCTTCGCCTGCTGCTGCTGCTGCTGCTGCTCCACTAACGTCTCGCAGAGCCGCCTCAACTCCTGCTGCTCCTGCCGCATCGATTCGAGCAGAGAAACCACGGCGGCCAGGTCGCTCTTATGGGCCAGATTGCTGATATCAATGTCCGAGTAGACCACAGAAGGCAGCGACGTTCGGGGAGACGGTAGACTCACGGCGTCTGTCTGGGTTCCAGCACAAATCGTTAGAACATCCGAATTGGAGGAGCTGGACAAGCGTCGTGCAGGCTGAAACTGCTGCTTCTTAGACTCGCTGTACATCCCTCCAGAGCTGCTGGCACTGGTACACGCTGCTGCATCATTGGTGTAGTGGCGGTCTCTAGGGATAACTATGTACTCGTTGGAGGAAATACCCATGTTGTGGTTGCTGCTGGTTGTGGGCACGGGGCGTGGCCCCAGTTCTGTGGTCAGAATGGGCGAAAAGTTGACCCGGGGAAGCATCTGCTTCTTCCAAGAGGCAAAGGCGGGCTCAGGACGAGGTGATGGCTCCTGCGCGACCTGCGGCTGCATCTGCATCATCTGCTCCTGCTGCTGCGGTGGCTGACCAAACAATATGGAAACCTCAGGCACGGTGGGCCGAATTATTTCATTGTTGTGGCCCAGGGGCACAGCCGCACTTGGCCTGGGCGCGGATCGCGGCAGCATATCTTCCGTTTCGGGCTCAAACATATTAGCAGTAAAGATTTGTTTATTTTCCAGCAAAATTAAATTCGAGCGGGAGAGTCGGTCTGATTGGAGCTGGGTCGAATTAGAGGTGGACTTAGGGCTGGCGTGAAGTGCAAAACATCGATAACTTTGTCTCTTTACGGGATTTCAGAATTGATTTTAATTGAAATAAAAATTTTTGAATTCAAATTCATACAAAAAAATAATTGTTAATTTGATTTAATATGTTTTTAATTCGTATATTTTTTGAATTACAAAAATATTAGTTTTATGACAACTCTAATTTTAGTGATCGCAATAATGGGCAGTTGTTATCGATGCATCGATACATCTTCCGACGATTAATAACAGAGTGTGTCATAGGAAAAAGTATAAAGAACCTTTCGGGGAATCGGCAGATAAATGCAAAATATGCCTGTTCTGGAGCACATTAATGCTATGTCCACGACACCATCTCCTCCAGTCGGAAACCCCGCAGTGCCGGCGGACGACGAGGTCCCGACACAGGCACCCCGCGAGCTGACGCAGACGGATCATCTAAACAGACGCCTTCTAAAGTCGCTCCTGGACAACATGCAACATGCCACGGGTGGAGTTTCGTCCGACAACGAGGACGGATCCAACGAAGAGTCCAACAATGAATTCGAAGAATAAATCCATTTATTTATGTACAGTAAAGCTAACGAACTAAAACTTGTCATAACAATTGTCCATTTCGAGATGGGTAGTCCCTAAATGCGACGGCGCTTGTTGCTCTGCACCGGCGGTGGCGTGGTTGAGGGACTAATGGATTCATTCGACATGGATCCGCGAGTGCGCTTGGCTGGGCGCTTGGGCAAATCCACGGGCTTCGCGGAGGCCTTCTTCTCGCCCTCTTTAGCGGTGTTTGATGGCACTGCGGCTTTGGTAGCAGGAGGAGCTGGAAACATAGTGTTTTAGTATACATTTTGATAAATTGTATCAAGGTTCACCTTTACCATTGCTGTCGGAGGAGGCGGCACTATTGGCAGCTGGCGGTGGGGCATCTCCACCTGCCTCTTCCACCGTCTTTTTGGTCTGTAGAGTTCCGTAGTCCTGCTCCGGCAGACTGAACTCGCGCTCCTCGTTGGGAAAGGGCAGCGACTCGAGGTCGTCCAGTTCCTTCAGCTTGTACATGGTGCCCAGGTGGCGCCAGATCAGCTCGCTGGGCATCTCGCGGTTGAGGGACTTGGACAAGCGCTGGGCGATTGCCGACATGTAAAAATGCTTGTTGATGCCCACCGGTCGCAGTCCCTCCATGGCGTGGAACAGCTGCAGCTCTTCTTCGGCGGACCACTCCATTTTGGCCGCCAGAGGAGCCACCGATCCGGCAACAGCCAGCCCCTTGTCCTTGGCCATCATTCTTGGGCAGAGAGCATGCGGCGATTCGAAAAGTCGGCTAAGTGTTTTTTTTTGCGGAACAACAACAAATAATGGCGGTGGAACTCGGCCATGCACGGTATTTTCCGTGAATATCGATAGACCATGCGCCCGACTATCGGAACCAGTGTCATCCCCAGTTTGGGTGTGTATCCACTTTTTTATTCGTCAAACGTCTGCTCGATTTTTGCCCGTAGCGTTCGAGAATACAAAAATATATAGAGGAGTTGGTAAATAACTAGAATTGTGCGCTAATTGTAGTTTGTGTGTTGTGTGTGTGCATCCGCCTGAAGTCTTCACTGTCCTCCTTCCTTGAAAGCTGTCCAAACATATGCGTTTTTGTGTGTCTGTGCTCCGAGAAGTATATAGTACATACATACAAATGTATGTACTTGGGTGTTTCCAAACAGCAAAGTGCCTTTTCCTGTATATATGTAACACAGTTTTCCATGTGCAACCTGAGCCCCTTCTCCCCGACACAGCCTTGCACTTGCTCAGCGGGGTCAGAGTGTCAAGGTTTGCAGCTAGGCTCTGGAAAATTAATCAGCAATGCGAATGCGAATGCGATCGATTAAACTAATCCCCGCTCTCACATGGGCCCCTACTGTTCGCGTCTCAATATGTGTGTAAGAGGGAAGCGTGACTCACCGCTGCTGTAGCCTGTCTTCTCTGTTCTTTCAAATCTAACACTATCCTTCCACTGTCTCTGTCTGTAATCTGGCATCTTAACTAGAAATCAATGTTGTAATCGTGTGGGAAACGTTACTATCTAATAAGATACTATCTTAACCATGGCCATGCCGCAACGCTCTTTTGTTATTTCCAGCCAGCCATTAAGATCCATCCAAAACCACCATCCCCAGAAATATTCAGAGTCCCTGAGTTCGATAAGACACAAAGAAAACACAAGCACAACATACACACCATCCTGTAATTGCATATCTCCCAGAATCAGTATCACTGAGAAACTTTTCAACCATAGGCCTATCCGAGACAGCCATCATGGACGTAATGTCATCATCCCTGCAGCAGCAGCGCATCGTCGTGGACCAGCTTCGTCGGGAGGCGGCCATCGAGCGCCAGACCGTCTCGGAGTCGTGCGCCAAGATGATGAAGTACATCACGGAGCACGAGCAGGAGGATTACCTGCTGACTGGGTTCACCAGCCAGAAGGTGAATCCGTTCCGCGAAAAGTCATCCTGCACCGTCCTCTAAGGAGGCTATGAGGAGGATGAGGAGGAGGAGGCGGCGGCGAGGATGATGGCCGGCGGACGATTAGTTTATTTTTAGTTTAGCAAGATGGATTTAAGAAGCGAATGTGTGTGCACCAGTCAACGCCACCTGGATCAATATATCTTTGTGTAAAAGCAACAATAACTACGATTGTCATAAGCAATATAGTTACAAGAAGTTTGAATTCCAATTGCAAGGAATCTATATATATATATTTATGAATATATATCGATATATCAATGTGTACCCTGTGTAATGCCCGTAAAAATCCGATAGAGAAACTCAACAAGTCAAATTTCAATTCCCAGTCTAGAATCGAAGCATTTGTTACAAAGATATCAGAGTTGTTTCCTTCCCGATTAGTAACGCTGTTTAATGTACACGAATATCCCAACTATACCGACAATTAATGCGCTGACTCTAGCATCACTACTAAACTACCTAAGCCGAAGTATAAACCGGAACACACATATACTTATACCCAACTATCAACGTAATCCGACATACAAATTTATTAATAAACGTTTGACACACCAGAAACAGAAATACATATATTTTGCCTTCTTATTTCGAGAATATCTCTTATATATTTATTGAGAAATTGAGCATTGAAAAATGAAAGTTGAAAGATGATAACAAGATGAGATTAACAAGAAGGAGACGAACAAGTTGAATTGAAAATGTATGTATTTTGAAGCTTATTATAAACTACCAGCGCGTGGATCGAAACTATCGACAAATATACGCAAATAACTTATTGATTATTACTTTAAAAGCTTTAACACGAAGCAGAAATGCCTCCCACAACAAACAAAGAAACCAACAAACAACAAGCAAGCTAGTTGAACTTATCGCAATGTTTACTGCGTTTATTACCAAGTTTTTATTAGCCAAATATATATTACAAGCCGTTGCAGTAACGCATCGAGAGCATATAATACCAAAGAATCGAAAAGATTAATCAAATACTTATCTCTCTAGATTGTAGAGTTTCTCCATTTTAATTCTCACTACGGCGTATTCCTGCCAATATATCCAATATATCGAACGATAAAAATGTTTTGTTTGAAGGCCAATACTTCACTTCAGTCTACCTATTATTACCCCTATTTTGAACCACAAAACCAAGCAAGAATCCGATGAATCCGAAAATTGTTAGCTCTCCACTTCAGCGGAAATGACTAAAAAAAGAATGTGTGATTTTTCCCCCTCTCTCTCAAAAGAAAGTCATTCTACACTATATTCCACACTTACCCAACTACACTAATACTTCACTTCCACACGAATATTCACACAAAACAAAACAAAATTTGTTGAGCGCAATGTATTAAAAAACGTAATTGGCATGAGAGAAAAGTTTAAATTTAAAAGCAAGTTATTTTTATACAATCTAACATGGAATAGGGCATACTTGTACGGTATTGGAATGAGATTTTGATTATCCGGTAGAAAGAGCACACACACAGTCGTACCTATGCATGTTGCATTCAGAAAAAATTGTGATTTTCATCGGAGTAAACTTCGAATTCGAACGAAGCTGATGGGGAAAACGTAAATATTTTTATTTAATTGATCCGTTCTTCCAGCGTTGCATTTAATTAGTAATTCAATAATTGGCGTCGTGTTTAGTTCTTAACGTGACAAAATTCGGACAGAGTGAACGCTAAGAATCACACATTTTTGGCAGAAAGCATTTTCTTTTTCAAAACTGTACACAAGGTTTTGAACTCCAGTTTGCTGTCGTGAGCAAACAGCAAAATGCGGCCCAAAACCGCCATTCCGAAACGTATTTTTTTGGGGGACTACAAATCAAAACTGCAGTTGGTTTGGAAACCATTCCATTGAGTTCGAGCTTAAACACATTCCGGATAGAACAGTTTTTCGATTTGACGGACACTTCACGTGGCAACCTCATCACACTTGTGCGTTATAATTACCTGTTGGCGGACGGTCGAGCCATCCAATGGAGCACGGATGGCTCGATTAGCGTCCCCAGATTACAGAGAAGTTAATTCAACTACAAATTAAGGGATAGACGTTATTAGGAACTTCACCGGCACACATAATAAGAGCGTCATGATCATTGATCGACACACACACTTTAACACGTTTTATTCACTTCAATTGATAAGCGAGACAACGAGATCGTATTTTATTCGACAATTAATACAAATCTTTTGCGACGCAAACGGGGACGAGTCCTCTCACAAATATTAATGAATTGTATCTGCGAATAAGCATTTGAAATATTGTATTGTACTCAACAAAATGAATAATCGTTTGCTTAAATTCCAAAAAACAAATAAAAGGCGATAACTAACTTAGCTCAGTTATCTAGCGGTGGCACCGGGTTCGGTGCAAAAAAAAAAAAAAAAAACCCCAACCTTGTTTTCTTTCGTAAACAAATAGAAGTATCCGTTTGATCAGTTTTCGTAAGTTAAGTTTTATTAATACAAGAAACTGTGTGCATGGTTGTGTATGTGGCTGTGAGTGGGTGAGAGTGGTTAATGAAATTTATAATTTCCATGGGACTCGGGTTTATGAAAATACAAAGCACTCCTTGCGGGAGGAGCTGGAGAAACTAGTTATAGTAAGCAGTACGACGAATCACAGAGGAGACGCTTAACTCTCGTCATCGCTGCCGGCAGCCTGTCGCGGCTTGGGACCTCCGGCACGCTTGGCCATGATGATCTGGTCCACCTTCAGGATGGTTGTGGCCGCGCCCACGGCGTATTTGAGTCCCCAGAACTTGGCCTGGTACAGATCGAAGAGCTTCGCCTCTGTGGTGTCGATCGTGGCGGCCTTCTCAGCCTCAATGTCAAAGCCAATGGTCTTGCCGGCCTCCGAGGTGTGGGCCAAGTACAGCTGATTGACGACCTCGGTGCCATTGATGCCAGAGTTCTCGGCCAGGGCCTTGGGGAAGACCTCCAGGGCGTTGGCGAACTTGCGCACGGCATACTGCTCCAGGCCGGGCAGAGTATCGGCATAGGCGGACAGCTGGGTGGCCAACTCGATCTCGGTGGCACCAGCTCCGGGCAGATAGCGTCCATCCCGGGTCAGGCACTTGAAGTTGTTCACACCGTCGTCCACGGCACGTTCGATGTCGTCCATGTAGTTGTCGGTGGCGCCACGAATAACCACGGTGGCAATGCGCGAGTCCTTGCCCTCGTTTCTGTGAGGAATTTAAAAAGGATAAGCTTCTTCCTACCTAGGTAATCCCTTGGCTAACTCACCTGAACGCCACAATTGTGGTGTCGCCCAGCTCCTCAATGCAGACCTTGTCGCAGTAGCCCAACTCCTCCTGGCTGGGTGTGGTGATGCGCGGCAGGACGGTGGCGTTCACGGAGCGGCTCAGGCGACGCAGGTCGAACTTGGAGTTCAGGCGCACAGCCATCAGGCCGTATTTGTTGAGGTAGTGCAGGGCCATGTCGCCGACCTTGCCGCCGGCCACAACCACCTTGACGCCGGTATCGGCAATCGCCTTGATCTGGTTCTCCAGCAGGCTCTCCTCGCCGGAGGAGAAGTTCAGCAGCTCGTCGGCCGACTTGATCAGCACTGTGCCCTTGGTCTCCGTCTGGATGATGTCAACGGGACACGAGAAGATCACAATCTTGGCCTTCTCGGCAAAGGTAACGTCGCCCTCGACGAAGCGCTTGAAGACCATGCCACGGACCACCTCCGACTTGAGCAGACCGCTGCCCAGGATCTTGCAGATGCGAATGTTGTCCACGTTGAAGGTGCCCCCATCGGGCAAGATGGAGACGCAGGCCTTGCTCACCAGGTCGTTGATGAAGTCCTCCTGGCCGTACTGCTTCGACATGATTGCAGTGCGCAGGACATCCTTCACCTTTTCCACATTGCGGTAGTCCTCGACTTTGTGGCTGACCAGTTTGGGTAAGATCTCCAGGGACTTCTCCAAGGCCTTCTCATAACCGTCGGCGATCTCGGCGGTGGTAATGCCCAGGCGCAGCAAATCCTCTGAGGCCTCCAGCAGAGCGCCGGCCAGCACCACCACAAAGTTGGTGCCATCGCCAACCTCGGCGTCCTGCATCTGGCTGGCCATGACGATCAGCCTGGCGGCCGGATGCTCCACATCCAGCTCGCGCATGATCGTGCCGGCATCACTGGTCACAAACTGCTTCTCGATGTGATTGATGATCATCTTGTTCATGCCGTTCGGCCCGTAGGCGGAGCGCATGGTCTGTGCGAACTCCTTGCAGGCGCTGATGTTTCTGTAGACAGCCTCCTCCAGACCACTGTACATCTAAGGATACGAGAAAAGGCCATCAAATTAGTCATTTTTCGTTCAGATGCGCAGCTGTGCTCCATGAGGATGACTAATCACGCGCCTCCCAGCGAAGGCATGTTTTCATTTTCAGCCGAATTTAAATGAAACCGATGCCGGCCAGGCTTTTGGACGCGTGCTTTCACATTGTTACACTTACCCGGGCGCCATCCTTGAGCATCTGCGCCACTCCGGGAGCTTTGGGAACGGATAAAGCCATTTTTGTACACAGATTTCAGTTTCACACGGAGACAGTCGGTAAGTTCCAGCTAGAGTTATAACCTCAAATCGGTTTGACGGCGGCGAACATTCTGGATGGGAAAACAATCGATAGTTATATCGATTGCCGCAGTCATGATACAATAATATAAGGTAGTCTAATCGACCCTTTCCCTTTCTAGCATGTCTCTCTGTAAGCGAAGAGAGACAATCTCTCCTCTTCCTCTTTAATTTCGTTCCTTCCAGGCAAGGGCGCTAGCCGCTTGCGTTTCACTATAATTCACAACGGGTTCTAGCTGTCAGCAAGTGGTAAGCACGCTCAATACTAATGAGGAGCACATCTTTTTTCTTCTTCCTCTTTCCTTTTGTTTATCATTATATTATTTAACAGTGCTTTCTTGTCTGTCTCTTTAAAGGTCCTTACTCAGACACGCGAAAAGTGTTCCCAAGCATTGAGCCAAAACGAGAGGTTAATACTCACCCTCTCGCTCTATCGTACTGCTTACAAACACTTTTCGTGTGTCTGAGTACGGAGCTTAAGGGCAGAGCGGGTGATCTAAAAATTGATCGTCGCCGTCAAAGCTGATGAGACTACCTTTTATTATTGTATCATGACCGCAGTTTGAGATCTTTTAAAAACTGAAATATTGAGGGTACTTTTAGTTTTATTGTTTTTAAATTTGTGGTTAATTAGTGTAGTGCTAATAGAGATCACTTGCGGCGTATCATAAAAAAGGAAACCCATACTATTTTGTTAGCCTTGGGTCACGCGTGTCACGAATAAAACGTGGCGTGCGTGAATTGACTGCGACGACTTCGCGCGCATCTCTAATACAAAACAAAAAGGAACCATGTCGCTGGGCAAGAAGCACGTGTTGGGGTTTTCTCCCAATGGTGGCCAACTATTTGCCTCGGTGGACGAGCAGGGCATTCTGCGGATATGGGACACGGAGACGAACACGCTAAAGCAGGAGTTCACGCCTAATCTACAGGTCTCCGGGCCGTGTACGGCGCTCACGTGGGTCTCGGTGGCCGGTCCACGCTCCAAGAAGTCTCGGAAGAGTCTGCAGAGTCTGGATGCAGCCAACGATCAGCTGCACATTGCTCTGGGAACCCTGAAGGGCGCCGTTGTGATATACTCGCTTGCTGAGGCGAAGGCAAGTCCAAGATTATTCGTTAAGTTCGATGAAAGGTAATGAATAAAGGTCTTTACGTCTTGCAGATTACACGGACACTTGGTGGTGATAGTCACGATGGTCCGGTCACCTCGATTGCGTACGACAACGCTGGCCACCTCTACACGGTGGGCGCAGATTGCCGGGCCCTCGTTTGGTCGGTGACGGAGGAGCGCTGCATCGGCGACTGGCAGGTGGGACCGGAGAAGCCACAGAACATTGCCTATTTGCCCAAGAGTCGCACTCTGGCCGTTGGCTCCCGCCAGCTGAAGGTGTACGATGTCAAGACAAAGGAGCTGGTGGAGACCTTCACTGGCCATTCGGGCGAAATAAACGCCATTAGCACCGTAGTGTGCGCGGACAGCACAGAGTTCGTGCTGACCACAGCCAAGATGGAGCGTGTTATCTGCTTCTGGAAGATCGAGAAGAAGGGCAAAAATAAGGCCTCGGCGTGCACGCTGCTCATGGAGGACTTGGCCTACTGCCTGGCCAGCGAAGTACGCGACGATGGCCAGCTGCGTGTGGCCAGTGTAACGCGAAATGGCAATATTCACATATACCTGCTGAACGTAACAAGGTAAGAGCATTTGATCACGGTTAAGGAAGGTGACCAACAGACTCCCTCCACAGTTTATCCGCCGAGAAGTTCGTGAAGCCCAAGGTGTCGCTGCAAATCGTGTCCGACGGCGCCGAGACGGTGGAGCCCATAATGGCTGTGGCGGCCAATTTCGACTCGAATCGCTCGCACGAAATCCTCTTTGGCTACGGAAGTCGCCAGCAGCTGCAGTTCGAACGCTTCACCCCCAACTACGCCGAGAAACTGAATGTAATCGAGCGCGCCGACCCAAAGAAGCTGTACGCCAAGAAGAAGGGCAAGGAGCAGCAGGGCTTCCAGGCCGCCACCAAGGTCCTGAAGCCGATAGTGAGCAAAAAGAATGTGGAGTACAACAGCGCCCTGCCCGTGTCCCAGAAGAAGGTGCAGAACGAGGTGCCTATGGAGGCTCGCCTGCAGCACCTGCAGATCCATGCGACCAAGCTGAGCGGCGGCAAGCTGCAGACCCAGAGCAAGACTCAACTGCTTATGCAGGCCTTACATAGCAAAGATCAGGCGTAAGGTTATATATTAAGACATCGATTCACTGACTGATGTTCATATTTTCTCAGGATGATCAACTCGGTGCTGAGCACGCACGACACAGAGACGATACAGTTGACGCTGGATAGACTGCCGCTGGAGTACGTGAGCCCCTTGGTCAACGAGCTCTCCATTCTGCTGCAAGGAAGGCACGCCAAGTGAGTGTTTCCATTTATAAGTAATTTAATACCAATTTCAATTTTAACTTGATTAATTTCAGTGTTAGCTCTGCCCTGCGCTGGCTGCACGTACTGGCCTCCACACACACCAGTGTTCTGATGTCCGAGGACAAGGAGGCGCTGCGCGAGAAGCTGGAAGTGTGCCTGGGCGTGGCGGAGCAGCGAATGCAGTGCCTATCGGAGGCATTACAGTGAGTACAAGCGAGTCAGTTCGCTCCCTGCTTCTTGTCCTTCTTCTTGGCCTTCACATTGTCCTTGGGGTTGTCGACGGTGCCGTGGCGGCACTCGGCTATCGCAGCGAAAAAGGTCAGCTTGGTGTGCAGGATGGTGTCGATGTAGAAGCGCTGGAAGCTATAGGAGTTGATCGAACGCTCGCCCACGCCGTAGTAGAGCGTATTGTAGCCCTCGAAGCGGTAGGTGACCATCACAGGGTAGGATGGCATCAGTAGCTTCGACACGGACACAATGAATCGCACCTTGGCCACTGCCAGGGGATTGGGACACCGCGGCGTCGGTCGCGAGAAGTGGGCATCGACGAAGTAAAGGGTGCCCTTAATGGGAACTTCGTGACGCAGCGGATTGCTGATCACAACACACTTGGTGTCCTGCGACAGCTCCCACCGGCTGATGAAGTCCCGAATGTCGGCAATGGCATTGCTATACTCAAAGTTCTCAATGGTCAGCACATTGCGCGCAATGCCGCTGGAGGCGGACTCTGCCGCAGAGCCATAGTAAACGTTACCCTTATTGGAATTTGTGTACGAGGCGTCATCGTCATTGTTAGCCACCATAACGTCTTCCATGTTTGAGGGAACCTGGCTTATGGAGGTCAATCGCTTCCTCGGATATCTGTAGCAGAATAGACCGCGCGGATCCGACTCAATGATGGCCTTTGCCTCGCAGATGGTGGCTGTGACCAGGTCAACGATGCACTGCATGTCCACATCCTCATCGCAGGCCGGTTTCATGCACTGCTCCAAGACGTTCGTGATGCTGGGTATGTTGGCAATGGGCAGCGCATTTCCAGGACCGATGCCCGATGCCAAGCTCCGATTTGACAAGTCAACGAAGGAACTCCTAGAGTCATTCGTATAAATGCTGGAATTGTCCATTTTCAAAAGCGGGTTAAGGTGGAATTTGGCAAGACTAGAATTAGGTTTATGTGTGTGTTGGGGGGGCACTAGAAAATAGTTTCGATCTGGTTTCATGACATCGTTTCTGTGGCTTGCTTTTGCTTACAGGATATCGGGGAGAGTCAACCTGATAATCAGCCAGATGAAGCGCAATGCCGACAACCATTTGAACGACAGCAACGCCCTGGTTGTGGACGACGACCCAGGTGAGTGCTCAAAGGCAGACCAGTCCTAGGATTCCCAAGATTGATCCACGTTCACTTGCAGAGGAGCCCGCTGAGGAGTTGGAGGCTGAGAACAACTGGAGCGACCTGGAAGACCAGCAAGAGGGCAGCGCCAAGAGTATTTCGGACGATGAACTGCAGGCAGACGATGATCTGGCCACCGACGATGTTAACGTAGACACGGACACGGACCCAGACTCTGATGTGTCAATGGATGATTAGCCTGCTCTCCGCTACCATGTACGTTAAGTTTTAATGCAATTCCTTGGTTGCCCTCCGCCCGCCACAAATTAAACAACAACAAGAAGAAGTTATTTTCCAAACACAGTTTTCTACACCGAATTCCAGAAACTTTTATTTGTGGTTTTTTGTTTAAACTACGTGCAACAACGAATAGTAGAGGGAGCCAATTCCGACATGAGATTTTATCGATACGCACAAGCAAACACAGGGATTCCAATTCATAAATACAGTAAAATATTGTGCCGAGAACAGGGGTTGTAGCTTGAGTATGCATAAGCAGCGGCTCCTCCTCCTCAATAACGTCTCAATAACTACTAACATTAGAGCATTTTGTGTGAACAATTCGATTTTAATTTGCAACAAAAAGCCGATGAGCCGACGAGGAAATTACTTCCAATTGGCCTTGATGAAGTTAATTAAGCCGTTTGTGGAACTGTCGTGCGAGGAGACCTCGTTGCAGTGATCCAGCTCCGGCTCGATGGCCTTGGCCAGCTGCTTGCCCAGCTCAACGCCCCACTGATCGAACGAGTTGATGTCCCAAATGATGCCCTGAACGAAGATCTTGTGCTCGTAGAGCGCTGCAAGAATTGATTGAGATTAATTAATGTGTTTTTCTACGGCGAGTGTGACCCCAATCAACATACCAATCAACGCGCCCAGTGTGAAGGGTGAGACCTTCTTCACCACAATCGAGTTCGTCGGGCGGTTGCCCACGAACACCTTGTGGGGCAGCAGGTTTTCCAGCTCGTTGCCGCACAGTCCGGCCTTTGTGAGCTCGGCTCGGGCCTCGTCGACGGTCTTGCCGGCCATGAGGGCCTCCGTTTGGGCCAGGAAATTCGAGAGTAGGATCTTGTGGTGCTTGCCACCGGCAATGGGGTTGTGCGTCTGAGCGGGGGCAATGAAGTCGCAGGGGATCAGGCGTGTGCCCTGGTGGATGAGCTGGTAGAAGGCGTGCTGGCCGTTGGTGCCCGGCTCGCCCCACACAATCGGGCCGGTGCTGTACTTGACAGCCTTGCCCGCCTTGCTCACGAACTTGCCGTTGCTCTCCATGTCGCCCTGCTGGAAGTAGGCGGCGAAGCGGTGCAAGTACTGGTCGTACGGCAGAAGGGCGTGCGTTTCCGCCTTGAAGAAGTTGGAGTACCAGACTCCAAGCACGGCCAGGATAACAGGTGCCTGGCAATTGAAGTGGAATCGGAATCGATAACGTCAAGGACTTGAATGAAACCGGGCATTGACTCACATTCTTCTCGAACGACGCCGTCCTGAAATGGTTATCCATGTAATGGGCACCATCCAACAGCTGCTCAAAGTTCTCGAATCCAATGGACAGGCAGATGGACAGCCCAATGGCGGACCAAAGGGAGTAGCGTCCGCCCACCCAGTCCCAGAAGCCGAACATGTTGGCGCTGTCAATGCCGAACTCGGTGACCTTCTCCTTGTTGGTCGACAAGGCCACGAAATGCTTGGCCACGGACTCGGGCTGGGAATAGCAAATGAAGATATCGAATGAGCTTGATCCATTTTTAATGGAATCTCATTAACTTACTTCCTTGGCCAGGTCCAGGAGCCAGGTCTTGGCCGAAGTGGCGTTGGTGATGGTCTCCTGGGTGGTGAACGTTTTCGAGGCCACAATAAACAGAGTGGTCTCGTAGTTGACCTTCTTCAGCACCTCGGCCAGATGGGTGCCGTCGATGTTGGACACGAAGTGCGAGTGCAGACCCTTGCCGTAGGGCTTGAGCGCCTCGGTGACCATCAGGGGGCCCAGATCGGAGCCGCCAATGCCGATGTTGACAACGTCGGTGATCTGTTTGCCGGTGCAGCCGCGCCACACGCCGGAGATGACCTTGTTGGTGAACTCCTTCATGTGGGCCAGCTCGGCGCGCACATCCGGCATCACATCCTTGTCGTCAACGAGCACCGGATCCGTGCCACGGTTTCGCAGCGCCGTGTGGAGGACGGCGCGGTTCTCCGTAATGTTGATGTGCTGGCCGGCGAACATGGCGTCGCGAGCGGCGTCCACGCGCCGGACCTTGGCCAGAGCGATGAGCAGCTCCCAGACCTCCTCGTTGATGCGGTTCTTGGAGTAGTCCAGCAGTATCTCCCCATCGTTCTGAGTGTGCAGGCGCAGGCTGATAAACAAACGAGGGGAATATCAAAATCATTTGACCTCGGATCAAGTGCGAAGGCGGCTAACGGCTATCGGCTAAGGTCGTTGCTGTGACCTTACGCAAGGACAAATCGGCTGGCTGGCTGGCGACACTCGGAGCCCGGTGGTGAAAGTCAGGCAGGCGGGAGTGTGCGGAATTCAATGAATAACTGATGGCGGATACATAAACGAGCAGACATATCTACAGACACCCCAACTTGAGTGCGTGTGGATATGCGCGCTTGTAGGTATACCCACGTAACTTACAAAAAAAAA
This sequence comes from Drosophila rufa, assembly GCA_018153105.1. Taxonomy (NCBI): domain Eukaryota; kingdom Metazoa; phylum Arthropoda; class Insecta; order Diptera; family Drosophilidae; genus Drosophila; species Drosophila rufa. The sequence goes on from JAECXS010000002.1 coordinate 9,853,663, forward strand.
ACCCTATTTCGTAATCCAAGAAACCCAAAACCCACCTATATTTGGAGAACCGCTTCGGGTCCTTCACGAACAGATCTTTGATGTTCAGGTCCTTGCCCTGGCCATCGTAGAGCTCCTGCAGCTTCTGGAAGATGGCCTCCTGGGTCAGCGGTGGCAGTGCGCCGGCCATGTTCTTTCTTTGGTGAGTAGAAGGCGGTGTGGGCGGAATAGGAGGTCTCGTTAAGAATCGAACGAAGCGAACGGAAAAGAGAGCACAGGTGGACTGCTACAGCCACTCGCGACACTTCACTTAAATACGGTCGTAGATCCCGGCCGCAAGCTGTATCTGTATAGTAGCTGCTGTTTTATCTGGCTCCGGCAAATCTGCAGAGCACCAAGCCACAACTTCGCCGTTTTGCTTGCGTTAGTATTGAGTTGTATTTTAGTATTAACTTATAACGGTGTTCCCTGACTTTTTGTACTTTTTTCGCGCACTGCGATTTTCCAACGTCTTTTTTTCTGGAATTGGTGAACTTCAATGTCAAATGAATAACAACCGAATACCAGGTTGCCACGTCGGCCGAGCTTTTGTTTTGATTTGTAGATTACATCTGGATGATTAAATACTTACATTTTAAACAGGGAAAATGTAAATAAAATGTATTTCACTCCTATTTAAACCTTTAAATTCAAGAAAAGGTCTGAAAAGTGTAATTCTGGAAACAAATGAATAGCCCGGCGCGTAATTTTTAAATAGATATGGCAATGCTGTTGAGTTCTGCCTATCGAGTTGTTGTAGGCCACCCACTACTAGGGACAAAAAAAAAAAAACAGCTGTTAAAAATAATTAAATCTTTTACCAGTAGCCGGAAAAGTATGGCCAACAAATTCAGCACTTTTTAACGGTTTTATTATGTCACTTCATTGGCATAAAAGACCAAATATTGTTCGCTTCTTTGGTGGACTTGAGCTCATCTGCTTTGCATTCAGCCTTTGCAGCCCTTGCTAAAAAGTGTTGCAATCCACTCTAAAAATAATCTTCCTTTCGTTTTAAATCCCATTGCTTGGTAATCAAAAGAATTCAAGTAACATGATCAATTTTAAGCTGAGCGCCAACATCTCCGCTGATATGGCAGCGCTGTGTGCTTAGGGTAGTCGCGCCGCACTGGAAATTCAATTTTATACAAATTAATCGATTAAAAAAAATCGATACATCGATACGATGGATCAGGGTTGCCAGGCCGCTGGAATTCGCTAAAAATTAAGTGCGCGTCGCCATCTTAATTAGAAAAAGGCAGTTGTTTTTTCCAACAAACTATAATAAAACCAAAATAAAAGCAGCTCTCGATCAACAATCAGAGGCCTCCGCATCCTCTAGTGAAGAGTGTCAATCGAAACGCGCTGAAAAAGCCGAAGAAAAGCTGCTGCGCGAGTGGAGAAACTAATACAAACATTGACATGTCGTCGCTGGCCCGAGAGCAACAAGCAACAAGTGTGTGAAAACCGAATTGTGGTCGTTTAAAATGTCCGGAGCAGCAGTTAGATCGCCTGGCGGCTGGTAGAGCGCCAGCATCCGCCCCAGAACTCAACAGCCAAGCGGCAGAGTCGGAGAAGCGCCCCCGCTAGAAGCCAAGAATCCAGTCTGCACACGTAACCTTGTGTGCGCGTAGCACGGAAGCTGTTGCTGCTGCTGCTTTTGGCTTGGGCACTCGTTCGCTTCGTTTCGTTGGTATGTGGCTGCGTGCCGCCGCTTAGATCGCTGCTCACACAGATTTTTCGCTTGCAGCTGAGTGGTGAAGTGGTCACGAGCTATTCCAAGGACGTCGGGTACGTCACCGAGCATGGACACCACATCCGGAGCTGGATCTGGAGCCGGAACGGGCCCTGGCAGCGGAGCGTCTGGTGGCAGCGGCAATGTTGACGTCTGCCCCTGCTCCACGGTGGCCACCTCGGCCGGCACGCACAACGAGCAGCCGCAGACGAAGCGTCAGAAGATCGAGAAGCAGATCAAGGTGGGCTCCAAGGCACTGCCTCCGCCCCCGCCGGACATCCTGGACGGGCGGCGGGAGGCGGCCCTGGACGCCAATAGAAACAGCCACCTCTGTTCGTCGCTCTCCTCGTCCTCCACGCACTCGCTGTCCACGCCCAGCAGCACCAACAACTCGCCCACCACCACACCGTGCAGCTCGCGGGCGGCCTCCTACGCCCAGCTTCTGGGTGTGTCCGGTCTGGTGCACAACATCTTGCCACAAAACGGGGAGGCCACGCACACGCATACGCACGCCGACCCGGAGTCCGCCAAGGATGAGGTGGACCGAGCCGCCAAATTGCCAGACCTGCTGACCATCAGCAGCACCGCCAGCCCCACAACCAGCAATAGCCACATGAGCAGCAGTCGGAGCGGCTGCCTCTCGACAACGACGGCCACCGTCGACGACATGCTCGAGTTCGAACAGTCGCTGACGCGGCAGTGCCTGTGCGGGGTGTCAGAGCGAACGCTGCGCAAGCCGTTCCAGTCGCACTACTCACAGGACACCAACGGCCAGAAGCGGATCGCCTACCTCCGCGAGTGGCCCACCAACAAGCTGCTGCAGTTCCTGTCCAACCTGCAGCTCCTGTTCGATATCTACCTGAAGCAGAACGCCAAGGGCTTCATCTGCACGCGGATAATGGACGTCTGCGACGCACTGATCCGCAACGACCACAAGCTCATCGACGAGATCATCGTGCTGGCGGGCTACGACAACTCGTACGTGCAATTCCTGGCGGGACGTGTGCTCGCTGCATTCCTGGTGATTGCCAAGCAGGAGCTGAACGACGAGTGGCTCCAGAAGATCGTTGACCAGCTGTTCAACTTCGAGCAGCTCGACCAGGCGGCCGTGCAGAAGATCCACTTCAGCCTGGACATCATTAAGCGCATCGTTGAGTGGAAGGACATGGAGATCCATCCGCTGGACGATGACTGGATGGCGGCGGCCAATACTGCGTCGGCTGCCTCATCCGTTGTTCCCCTGCCGACGGATGCCTCCGTGAGCTACATGCACTTTCCCGTGCAGGAGCAGCCGCTGGCCACCAACTACTTTGCTCTGCAGTTCCGGGAGGACGCAGAGGGCGAGCATGAGACGGAGCGGGAGTCACCGGATAGCCGGGACAGGCACCGGCGGCACTTTGGCGGCGACGAGATGAACGTGGCCTACGAATCGCACCCAACAGCAGCGCAGTCCACGTCCATGCCGAGCGGCTGTCATGTGGTCACGCTCACCGATTCGGAGAGCTTCGACACGACGCACCTGAAGTGCATAACCATCCAGAAGCTTGAGCACAAGTGGCCGACGCTGGTGAAGAACATGTCGGAGCTGATGGCGCCGGCGCACCAGGATGCGGCCGAGCACTGCGTCCTCAACTTCCTGCAGCTGTGGGAGAACATCATATCGGTGAAGGCCAACCTGTCGATCGACGAGACGAGACCCTACTACGCCCAGCTGGACAAGTTCGAGCTGCTGCTGAGCCACAGTCTCTCCTGCACCGTGTACAAGCAGATGCTGTGCCTCTTCAACGAGGCCCTGTGCTATGGATCCACGCTGGCGCTGCAGGACATGCTGCCCGAGGAGACCTGCAAGCTGGCCCACCAGATCGTCTGCCACGTGCGAGGCTTCCGCATCCTGGAGTCGCTGCCGCGCCGCCAGCCGGACAACATGGTCAGCCTGATTGGCTATAATGGCAGGCCACTGGTGTATGCCAACGGTACCATTACCCTGTGCCAAGCGGCGGCGTCCATGGATGCTGGACGAGATGGTGGCGATGGAGAGGGTGGTGGAGGAGCGCCACTTGACCTCATCGAGATGGACAAGACGCTGCTGCAGAAGATGGTGCTGCTGGTGCTCAAGTCGATAGCGGTGACCGTGAAGGAGATACGCAGCGACTCGTCCGACTCGTCGATCGACTCCAGCGACTACGACGCATTCCAGGACATGATGCTCATCGAGCGCTCGATACGGGATGTGCTGAGCAAGTTGGAGACGTTCATCAAGCAGACGCTGGAGTTCCATCCGGAGTGTCACTTCAGCAAGATCCTGATCCACCTCTTCGACGACCAGGACGACCATCTGATCGAGGCCATGGTCTGCACGCTGGACGTCACGTCGGGCATATCGTTCCGCAACAACGCCTTCCCCGAGCTGGTGGCCATGCTGAATCCGGTGTACACCTTCCTGGAGTTCCTCAAGATGACGTCGAACAGCTCGGACCTGCTGCTAGACCTGCTGGTGAGCAACGAGACCTGCTTCCTGCTCTACCTGCTGCGCCTGCTCAAGTACATTCGCATGAACTGGACGATGTTCGTGCACAGCTGCCACAGCTTCGGCATGGGCAGCGCCATGCTGGACGAGGCGATGGGCGTGCTCATCCGGCTGCGCCTGCAGATATCCCGCCTGGTGTCGCGCCAGCTCTACCCCTACGACATATCGCCGGTGCTGCGCCTGCTCGAGAGCTGCGAGAGCCTGTACGAGGGCAACGAGCTCAGCTGAATATCCACACTGACACCACAACACATGCAATTAAAATACGTAATTTATTGTAATATTTAATGGAAACTAGGAGAAACTAGCGCAAAATTCGATGAAGACGGTGGATGGATCCTTGTAGAATACGTCGTGCCTCCGCCTGGGACTCCGCCCTCCCCCGAGATCCAATGACGCGTTAACCCTATTTAAGTTTATGCACCCTTTCATCCGCTCTGCAGGCCTGCCTCAACCTTGCAACCTTGCAACCTTGCAACCTTTCAACCCAGATACATATGCAACTGTATGTAATTGTCATTGTAATGAGCATCACAAGATCGTAGTTAGTTCGTAGTTAATGGTAACATCATAGGTACTGAACTCCAAACTAAACACTACGCTAGCCTAAGATTGTTTTAATCTTGCCCTAAGTAGAATAATGTACAATAGGTTGGGCCCACTCTCGTCCTCCATCCTCCGCGGAACGAGGAGTATTCTTTTGTACGTTTTTTTTATACAAAAACACTTGAATAACACATAACTGATTAATTAACTGATTAAAAGAGAACGCATTAAGAAGAACTACAAAGTGTTTGTTGTGTCGGTAGTAAACTGGAGTCTCTTTGCAGTTTCGATGGGTTCTGGACCTGACCTGATAGTACTTGATCGTCAAAAGCTCTCTTTTGGATTGTTCTAGCGGCCTAATGGCGGTTGATCATGCGGACGCGACGCTTGGGATCGGCAACTGCTCCACTGGGCAGGGCTATAGCACTGGCCTCCGGCAGTTGGCCCGCGAGGCATATCACCGAGCCGCGCCTGGCCAACTCGGGAGGAGGAGGCGGAGGAGGATATGGACTGGATACGTGAACGGTCTGATAGTTAATGCTGATCGGGACCGAGGAGCGGCGGTTCATGCGTGGCTCTAGGGAAGAAAATACATAGTTTTGTGTCTGGGCCAAAATTGGTTGATGCTTTTACCAAATCGAGCCTCTCCTGGACTTGGCCTAAACGGAAGCTGCTGCTGCTGCTGCTGCTGGTGAGGGTGCTGGTGTTGGATGCTCGGTCTGCTGGCCAAGGGCGATGCGACCCTGTGATGGTAGTCCTCGCTCAAAGGGTACTTGTAGCGATCCATTGAAACGGACCTCACCTCGCCCAGTATATGCCTGCGACGCAGGATTGGCGACTCCTCGGGGACTTTGGCATGCACAGAGGAGGAGTGGGAGGAGGGGAAATGAAGATCAGTCAGAGTCGGTTGCAGCAGGAAAAGCCCATTCAAACGGAAGAAATGAAACGCAAGCTAACACACACGTAAATGGCTACGTAAGTTTCGATCACAGGAAAGCCACATAGTAATTGATTTATTTAAAGCTTACACCTACGCACATACATAAAGGACAGAGCAGTAGTAATTAATTTCGAGTATATACAACCTGACATTCAGTACAGTTTCTCAGAGAGGTGAAGGGGGTAGGTAAACATTGTAAAAAAACATGTAAGTAGTAAACCCGAAAAAGTGCGGTAGTTGGATAGATGTATATAGAGATTAAAAGGTAATACATAGTACAAGTCATGATACAATTGCTGAAGGTAGTCTCGTCGGCTAAATCTGGTCCCTCCACAATCGTAACAATGAGTGCGAGGGAGAGGGGCTCGCCAATTGAGTGGGTGGATTAGCCCTTAGATGGTGCTGGGGGTTTTAAGTTGCTTGTTATAATAAAGAGTTGAAGGTTTTTTTCAATCTAATTTGTATTAATTTTGAGTTCGAAGTGGGGCGTGGTTTTTGTTTTAGTTCTTTTGTTTAAGTTCTTAGTCGTTAAATATATTCTTAAAATATAGGTAAATATTTTTTTTTATTGCAAAATTTATTTTAGCATTTTCGGCTGCTCTTATTAACGTTTCTCTGAGATGTTTTGTTTATTTAATTTGACAATTTTATCAAATTTAAACTATTCAAGTGTTTACGACATTGCAAAATGTCAATTTTGCAAAAGGGTTAATGCCGGAAAAATTCGTCCATGCTCTCGAGTCAAAAACCCGAGCGCTTCGAGAGCAGACGAGACCACCTTCAGTAACTGTATCCATGGTACAAGTCTTCCGAAAAAGTCAGAAGCATTAGCTCTCATTCAAGAGTGGACAGTGAGTGCTTAACGAATACGGAAGGTTTGGCTAATTGGCTAGGCTAACTCATCATCAGTACACAGTTAGTAGATACATTTAGATTGCTAGGATAACAATTGATAACTTGATCCCTCGGTAACGGTAACACATTGTGTTGAGTCAGCGACTTAAAATTTGGGCAAAGTTTTTGGTGAAATACCTTTGGATGACCGGCGATCTTGCTTGTGGACTTGGGCATAGGATTGCAGCGAGCAGCGGCGCAGTCGTTTGTCTCCTTTGTTCTGCTGTCGGAGAAGCCATAATTACGAATCTCAAGTGCATATGGAGAGGAGTATACTCCAGGTCTTACCGATTTGTAGTGCTGATTGATGTCTGAGGCGGCCTTGAGGAGCAGATAGATGAAGACCAGAGCAAACAGATAGATAATGGGCTCGGCCGTGTTGCTCTTCTTGGTGGCCTCCTTCTTCCGTCCTCCACTCTCCGGGGACCGCCCTAGTCGGGGTTGCTTACTGACCACCAACCCATTTCCAGCTCCACTTTTGGTTCGCTTCACTGCCTTGCCCTGGGGTCTTTTGGAAATCAAGTTTATCGAGGGTTTCTGGTTGGATTCCTTCTCAAATATATCCATTTGCTGACAGGAGGACGTTTCCAGCTCCTCATCCGCCATAGTTTCTTCGGCCTGGGGAGGTTGGGCCGGGAGGTCGAAGGCAGCCACGCCCGGTCGCATATAGTACCTGTAGTTGCGCTGCACCCCGGCCGCCATGAGGTACACAGTGCAAAGGACGACCAGGATGCCTAGCGGAACCACATGGTGGTTGTTGGTCGCCTTGTCTCGCGGCTGACTCTTTTTGGGAGCTGACGACGGTGGCTCGGCTTCGTCAGTCAAGGTGAACTTATCCCCGGTGGGCGATGCCATTGCCCAGCAAACACCAGCAATGGCCGTGTGTATCTGTTGACTGCGAGTCCTGCTGTGTTTGTGGCGGAAAATCGATGGCGATTAATGCCACGGCTTCACATATCCCGCAAATGTCAAGGATGTACTACTTTCTCTTCTTGATACTATGTATTTTATTGAACTTAATTCTCTACTTTTGCAACAGTCGCAACTGTTTGGGATAAAACACTCTCAGCCACAAGTTAACCCTGCATACATGTGGGTATGTATGTCACAGTTACCTTATATGTGCCTGACCTATGACATTCGTTGGGGGATGAACGTTATTTTTAAATCCTTGCCTTGCGTATCTTAATTGTATGAAAGTTAAAGCTAAATAAAAGGTTTCAGCATTCAAAGTAGCCATTGGACATGCCCGTAAGTTGGTCGAGTATATCTATAAAGTACCAATCATATAATAACTATATTAAAACGTTATTAGTGGGTTTAAATACCTGTGATTTCCAGATCCGCAGACTGGTTGCAGATTGTGTTGTAGAGTTTTCTGCTCTCGGCTATATTCTGCCGCTTAAACATGACAGTTCGCAGACTTTCCCCTGTAAAAGCAGATTATATTATTTATGTATTAATTATTCAAGAACTTACTTTTAAGTAGACCAGGCTTGTTTTTCATGGCATCTGTTGGTGGTTTGCTGTCCTGGTTTCTAATCACTCGGCTTCTGCGCTCAGTGTCGTAAAGAATGCTGCTTTGGCCAGCTGTCAGGCCCGTAAGGTCATCAGTATCGAGCCCATCTATGGTATCTTCAGCTACATGCATTCCCATTTGAAGCGGAGACTCATCCTCACTCCGCTTGCCAACTCCTATGCAGGCGTGCAGCTTGGACAAGATCGTGCGTAGGATCTTGAAGCGCTTGACAATACGCTGCGGCTCCACCTGGGCTGAGCACATGAGAATGGCCTTGCACTCGCGTACTATGCGGATGAACTGATGCAGGTACTCCTCGCCCACTTGGTTCTTCGTTTCGGTAAGAACCTTTCGGTTGGTGTCCAGGTGAAAGTGTTCGAGCAGCAGGAGCGACATTTGCGCCAAGTCCTCCATTCGCTGCTTATCGAAGACCTTTTCGTTGGAGGCAAAGCCTGCGGATAGAATCTCCAGATAGCAACCGAGAAGGGCGCGGCTGTCGATGATCTCTTGGAGAGCAGCCTTGAACTTGGCCACTTCCTCGTTGAAGTGCTGCTCCAGAACTTCAGAGTGCAAGTCCGAGCCGTTGGCCTGCAGAGACGGTATCAGGATGGTGTCCAGGGACTCAAAGGAGGCCAGGCAACTCCGCATCATGGTTTTCACTGAGGGGATTACAATATTTATTCTAAGGATGATCTAAAGGTGCTTCTAGTTCTCCACCTACTTTTCAGGTTTGGAGCGAAGGCAATGGCAAATATCCCGATTTGGGTGGCCCGATCGATGTTTACATCAAAGTCGGCTATGAACTCATCGGCCGCCGCATCATCCTCGGAGCTGTCGCGCAGCACGGTTCGTATTTTGTCCACCGAGAACTTCTCAAAGTCCAGAAAACAGGTGAAGACCAATCGCAGCAGGGCATCGTTGATGAAGTCCTCCAGTTGGTACAGGGCCTGCTCCAAAGTCATGGCCTTCAACTTAAGATTGGACTGATAGGAGGCGGCACTGGGGACCTTGCACTCGGCTTGGAAGGCGTTGCACTCGCGGATTACCTAGGGTAACACCTCGATAGTAAAAATAAACATGCCTTGTGCTTCTCATACCTTTTGGCAAAGAGCACTAAGAGCCCTTTTGTCCTGCGACAAGGCCACATTGGCGAATCCCAGAGATTGACCCAAGATCAGATCGATATAAGCGCGCATCTCGTTGCTGAGAGACAGGACTTCCTTGGGAGAAGGTAAACAGCTTGAAGAATCTGAGTTTTCCTCATTGTGGGAAGTGAACACAGCCAAAGTGTCCAGTACAGCATCCACCAACTTGAGAAAGGAGCGCTCTGTGACTCCTGCCTCCGGGCCCTGACTGTACAGATGTATCAGGCGCTTGAGGCACCACTGAATGCGTTCCACAAAGTATTGATGGCTGGCCTGGTCGAATGAAGATTAAATTTATAATTTTACATATTTTATACGTATTTAAATATGCTACCAAAACTGAGGTGCCGCCCGCCAGCTTCATGGTGCTCTCCACCTGGCGAATACAGATCATAATCTGGCTCAGGCACAAGCATACCATTTCTGCGGACTCGTTCTGTTTGTGGGAACACAAGGAGCTGTGGACCAACGTGGAAAATTCCAATAGCGCGGCACATAAGTCCTGCAAATGCAACAAGTAAGTTTCCTGCGACCACATTCCTGTTATCTACGCACATTTAACCAGTTTACATCGGTTGATTTGGTGGGTCCTGCTCCTCTTTTCAGTATACCCAAACAGGACTCTAGTTGCTTCCTCAAAACATCCATAATTGCTGAATAAAAGATAGTTATAAATTTAACCTGTAGCACAATGGTAAACAACCTTTTTGAAAGTTGGCTTGAGTTTCTGTGTGAATGGCAATGTTCCATTCACAGCGTGAGTGGCAAAACGAACTTTGGTATATATTTCTTCCGCTCCCTTGGTATTTTTATGCATTTTTGGTATATTCTTAAACCCAAAATAAAGGCGGATTTGAAATAATTAAAAAAACAATAGGTAAAACAAGTATTTAGAAAAGATCAGCCACCCGGAAATGAACACAAATTAAGATATTCAAAAAATTTTGCGAAAAAGGATTTTTGCCTTCTGTACACCAGGATTTGTTTCCTTTTTCATAGGGTTGTGCAAAACGTATCGATACATCGATATTTGGATATGTTTTGGGCAACCCTAATTTTTCGGCAAAGTAGTTTCCATTATAAAAATTGTCATTTCGTTGGTATTTGGACATCCATGTGAAGTAGAGATAAGCTGAAAACTCTTTCCCGTCGCCCACGCCACGTCGCATAGCGCCATCGTCCCGAAGCAGCGACCGCGCATCCAGAAATATCAATACAGGCCAGGCGGAGACTTAAACAATTGCAGAAAATGAGCTCCTCGAATGCAGGCCAGCGGACGAAACTGATCCAGGAGAAGTGCCAGACCCTGCTGACCCAGATGCTACGCGATGAAGACAACAAATACTGCGTGGACTGTGATGCCAAGGGTATGTTGACAAGATCTGCGGCGGCAGTGCATCGCCATTGATAAAAGATTCGCCAGTTGCTGACGCACAAATGTAGGCATATGTACATAGTGTGTGTGTGTGCCGAAGATGCACGGAGGTGGGGGCGGTGTCGCGGCGAGATAAACACTTGATCGCCCCGCTGGGAGGGGAGTGTGGCAGTGGCTTGTGACTGGGATCGTGAAACTATGTGTGTCTCTTCTTTCTGCAGGTCCCCGCTGGGCGTCCTGGAACCTGGGGATGTTCCTGTGCATCCGCTGCGCCGGCATTCACCGCAACCTGGGCGTGCACATATCGCGCGTGAAGTCCGTCAACCTGGACACCTGGACCCCGGAGCAGGTGATCTCGCTGCAGCAGATGGGCAACTCGCGGGCCCGCGCCGTCTACGAGGCGCAGCTGCCTGACGGATTCCGCCGGCCGCAGACGGACACGGCGCTGGAGAACTTCATCCGGGCCAAGTACGAGCACAAGAAGTACTTGGCTCGCGAGTGGGTGCCGCCCTCGCCGCCGAAGGTGGACTGGGCCAAGGAGATCGATGAGGAACTGGAGCGGCAGAAGCGCAAAAAGAAGACTGCCCAGGCCAGCTTGGGCCTTAGCGGGGTGTCGAGTGGCGGCGACAAGCGCCTCGCCAGCGCCTCCACCTCATCGGCCTCCAAGAACGCCCCCCTGCCCGCCCCACTGCCCAAGCCGAAGCCCAATCAAGTCGGCGGCTGCAGCCCGAAGACCACGCAGCGCGTTCAGCTAAACAGCACCACCAATAGCAGCGCCGGCGAAAGCGACCTCTTGGGCCTCTCGTCGCCCACCAAGCCGATGGGCGTCGGCGGCGTCGGCAGCGTCGGGGCAGCGACCAGTGCCAGCCAAGACTTGCAAAACGAAAGTTTCACCAGCTTTCTCAGTGCCGAGGCGATTGGCGGACAGCCGGATAAGCTGAACGGCAGCAACGGCGACGCCGGCGGACTGCTGGCTGCGAAACCCAACTCGCTGGCCCAGGAGGAGCAGGACTTCTTCAACCAGGGATCGCTGGGCGCCGCCGGCAACGAGAAGGACCAGTCCGGCAAGCTCTCCAAGGACAGCATCCTGGCGCTCTACGGCAACGCGCCAGCAGCGCATAATCCGCAGATGAACTTTGGTGGCTTCACGGGCATGGCGCCCGGCGGCTACATGCACCAGCAACAGCAGCAGCAGATCCCACACCAGTTCATGACGCCGCCCAACTCGGTCAGCATGTACAACTCGCCAGTTATGGCTGCCCCGAATGCCTTCAGCAACGCGCCCATTAGCAGCGCCACTGCCATGAGCCTGGGAGGCGTCAACTTTGGCGGCGGCCAGTTTCCCAACTCGGGCGGCAGTCCATTCGCCGCTGCCGGCCAAGGCTCTGCGACGAACCTGATGCAGACGAACCAGAGCATCCTCAGCGGGATGCCCCTTTTTGGATCGGTTCCCCAACAGCAGCAGCAGCATCAGCATCAGCAACAACAGCAACATCACCCGCAGCTAGGCGGCCTGTCCATGAACTTGATGCAACCCCTGCCCAGTGGCCTGAACATGGGCCAGCCGCAGGTGTCGGGGGGATTTGCTGCCACCGCCGGCCCCGCCGCCTCCTCAGTACCATCAAATCTGAATCAGCAGTTTGGAAACCTAAATATCGGTAATGTCTGGCAATAAATACGGCGTGTATTTATGTAGTTGTATTCCTTTAATTAATTTTAAGACACTACGAGTGCTTGTCTCTCAGTGTTGCAATGATTTATACAACTTGCCAACTTGCATATGTATGTAGTTAGTTGTCCTGCGAAGGGGCCTCGAGAGGGCGAAACTATACGTATTTATAGGAGAATTAACTGTCACGCAAGCCACTGTATTAAATGAGAAGGAGGAGGAGGTTCACCATGACCACCGAGGATCGGATCGGATCACGTCTGCTCGTTCAAATCTATTCCAATTATTACCCTAATGCATGCATACATGTGTAACACGAACACGAACCTCTAATTACAATTGAACTATGAACTTAATGCACTTCCCAATCAAAATGTACATGTTATTTTCGAACATATTAGCTAGGATTTGATACACACACATGCATACAACCCATCGTCCATGTCCACGACGACGACGAAGACGAAGACGAAGACGAGGCCAGGATGTGAATGTAAAGTAGAGATTTGGCAGAATGTACTTTTGAAACGGCTTGGACATACATGCGTATGTGTCCCATAAGGAACTAAGAGTATTCACGCCAGTTTGTCAATGTGAATCTTAAATATATCATCATGGCTGGGAAGTCGACGGATTTATTGTATTCGATTCTTAAGTTGCTATGTCTAAGGAATAAATCAAACAACTTCGAACTGTGTAATAATAAAATATTCAGACAATTGTAAGCGGTTGTATTTTAATTCAATTCCATTTGTGATTTCTAATGCTCATGAGCGATGAGATGGAAAATTGGGATACAAGGTTGTAATAAGGTGGTGAAAACTATTGTCACAAATTCCATTGTTTTGAGTTACAAACACAATATATCCCAACGTTTTCATTAAAATCAAATGGTTAAACTGTAATATTCGATGTTAAATAAAGTTTAACACACTTAACCAAGGCATAAATATGAAATTAAATGTACTTATCAAAATTGCGAACAAACAATTTTCTTGAATTTCCCGCCAGATTTGCCATTACCAGGGAGGCAGATTCAATTCGCCATTCGCTGTAGGACGGCTACACGCCCTGCCGCCTACTATCAGTGCTGCCACTGATTTTCTTTAAGCTATTTTATAGCTGTGGCAGCACTGCATACTATACACGTCAACCTCGGTCATCTGGAAAAATAAATAAAACAGTCAAAATAAAAACATTCGATTCGACACGTTAGGACACTACAGCAGAATGAGTGACGCAATGCCGGACTTGCAGCAGGAGCTTTCCACCAAGGAGGCGTACTTCGCCAGCCTTGCGGAATGGGCCAAACAGGCGTCGCTTGCGCAGAACGCCATGTCCATGTTTCCCTACTACCTGCTGGCCAACTACCCGCAGCTATTCCAGGGACAGACCGCTGGTCAGCAGCTTCCAATTACCTTGGGCCAGCCCACAGCGACGACGCCTCCCTCCGCCCAAGCGCCAGCTGGATCGCCCATTCCTCCTCCACCGGTGTTGCCGCAGGCCTTCAACCGCTTCAGAATGCTGGACGAGGCCCAGCAACTGGAGACCATACAGCGAGTGGGCGGCTACGAGTACGTGGTGGCGCCCTTTTGGAAGCGCGCAGTGGCGGAAACTATCGATGTGTTCATCCTGTTCATCCTGAAGATCATTATCACGTTCGGGGTGGTGAACCTGTTCGACATGGACTTTGACAAGGAGGTGATGCGGCGAACGCTGGAGGAGGACGATCTGTTCATGAACTTCTTCGACATCTCGTTCGACTTCATTTCGATGTCCAGCGACCTGCTGCTGATCGAGCTTGTGACCAAGCTCACTGTCTGCTGCTACGAGGCGCTTTGGACTGCCTGCTGCAATGGGGCCACGCCCGGCAAGTCGCTGATGAAGATCCGCATTCACTACGTGGAGGCAGTGATGCCGCTGCAGGCGCCTCCCTTGCCGCTGTTTGTGCTGCAGCCGCAACGGGAGCCGATGCGCGCCCTGCTCTATCCGGCCCAGACGCCCAGCCTGATGCGGTCCTTTGCCCGGTCTATGGCCAAGAATTTGGTGATGACGCTGCTCTTCCCCATCTGCGTCGTGATGATCTTCTTCAAGAACAACCGCACCGCCTACGACATCATGACGAAGACCATAGTGGTGGAGACCAATTCCAATGCCATATACCGCACCCAGGTGCCGCCGCAGCAGCGCAACCGCTGAGTCAGCCAAATCGCTTAGGAATTTATACATTTTTAGTACTCTTTCCTATGCATATATACATCTAATTGTATATATTATGTAGACGTTATTGTTAAAGGTAAATTTACTGTCGTTATGTACTGCTGTCCTGTGAAATAAAATTAAATATCCTAGAAACTCTGAGCAGGGCCTGGCAGGCAGGTGATGCATCTCGTTTATTGGCTCGCTCACTTTACATTGACGTTCTTCAGGGTTTGGGCAACCACGTTGCCCTTGCCGGGAATATGGAGAGCCGCCCCCTTGTAGCAGGCCACCAGCTCTCCGTTCGTCTTCAGGTCCGGAGCGCACGTCTCGAAGACCTTCTTCTTGGGGTTGAGCTGGGCGTCCGGCTGACGCGGGTATCCCTCGCAGTGCACAAGATCGCCGGGAACAGCTCCGGCCGGCGGGCTGAGCACCTCAACCTTGTCCGGCGTCGAGGCGCACATCACCATGGCCTCCGAGGTGACGCCGCGCATCTTGGCCGGCTTCAGGTTGCACATGACCACCACCAGGCGGTTCTGCATCTCTTCCAGGGGCACAAACTTCACCAGGCCGGACACCACGGTGCGCGGAGCAGCCTCTCCGCAGTCAATCTTCTCCAAATACAAGCTATCGGCGTCGGGATGGCGACCCACCTCCACGATCTTGCCCACGCGCAGATCAAGGCGGCCAACGTCCACGGGGGCCTCTAGAGCGGCAGCCGGCTTCTCGGCGGCCGGTTTCTTCTCCTTCACCTTCTTCTCCTTGGGCTCTTTGACCGCCTTGGGCGCCTCAGCAGCAGCAGGTGCAGGGGCAGCTGCAGGTGTAGCCGGAGGAGCTCCTGGGGCGGCACTGCTGCAGAATCCTCGGGATCCGGGCACCGGAATCTGTTTCTTGCCATTCCTTAGCTCCAGCTGCACCAACTGCGCCAAGGCGGCCTCCACTTCCCTGGCCAGCTGTGCGTTCTCCTTGATGAGCTCCTGCTTCTGTCGCTCGACGAGTTGTTTCTGGATGCCATTGATCTGGGGGCCACGGGACGATTACTTGGAGCTCGGAGTGAGACTGGGAGGGAACACGTACCTCGGACTCGATAGACTGGATCAGCGCTTCGGCGCGCTTGTTGTTTTCAGCAATTTTCTGCAGGTCCGCCATTGTCTTAAAGCTTTTTCGGGAAATTTGCAATATTCTTAATGGGAATTTGCCTGCTGCCAGCATGCCGTCCTGTGTTGCCAACTTAGCTATTTTCTGGCCAGTTTTGGCTATGGCCGAAAATTAGTGTGTCAGGTTTCAGTACGTTTTTCAGTGGTATTTTGCGGCATCTACGGCACGGTCACACCAAAGCAAATGCAAAGCAAAAACAAAACTCTGGCAGATTTGGCAGTAAAACTTGGGAAAAAAAATCCGAATAAATACAGAGAAGGGTGCCCGTGCCGCAGATGGATTACGTTTATTGCGGCACCGACCCGATCGGCGCCTCGGAGGACATCCTAAGTATGTCAGGGCTCCGCTGTCGGTCCTCTTCGCTCACCCACACACACTCACAGCTGAGCTTTCTCCTTTGTTTTGTTTTCGTTTTCCCGAAGGTGTCTACGACGCGGGGTCAGCGCGCGGAAACGGACACTTCTCGCCTAGCTTCAATGGCTTCAACATCGGGACCACCGAGCCGGACTACGTGGAGCTGGTACCCGTCCTGGCCGATGGCGGGGAGCAGTTCGGCGTCTCCAGCGTGGCATTCGACGACTACGAGGAGCTCCTTTGGATGGGCAACCAGGGAGTGAGTGCGCCGAGTCGCCAGCCTGGTCTCTGCCAGCCCTGCTAATGCAATTCCTACCTCCCTCCCTCCCCGCAGGGCCATGTCACCTCCTACTACACAAGCTCGATGCAGAAGTACACCTCGTTCCAGGTGCACGCCAGCGACATTGTCCGCCAGATCACCACCCTGGACTCGGGAGTGCTGGTGCTCACCCAGACCTCGCTGCGTCACCAGATCCGGCGGGGTCTGCCCAAGTTTACGCATAAGTAAGCCAGCGCCCTCCGCTTGGAATGTTTCCCTTACTAAGGACCTTTCTCGACAGATCCAACAATATGAGGGAAATGGTGTGCATGCTGCAGCTTTCGCCACACCGCCTGGTCATGGCCGGGCTCCAGGAGGACCTCATCGACTTCGATATGCGCTCGCTCAAGGAAACCCGGCTGGAGCATCTCGGCGCCGCCGGGTGCACGGTGCTGCGCAAGAACTCGCGCTTTCTGTTCGCCGGCGATCAGTTTGGAACCGTGACGTTGCGCGATCTGAACAGCCTGAGTGTCCAGCACACGATCAAGACGCACACCAATGTCCTGTCGGACTTCAGCGTCCAGGGCAACCTGTTGATCTCGTGCGGCTACAGCGGGCGGCAGAACAACCTGGCCGTTGACCGGTTCCTCATGGTCTACGACCTGCGAATGCTGCGCCTCATCTCGCCCATTCAAATGATGATCGATCCCCAAATGCTGAAGTTCCTGCCCTCGCTGACGTCGCGCCTGGCCGTCGTCTCCAGCTACGGCCAGATCCAGTTGGTGGACACGGTGGAGCTAAGCGAGCCGCGTGTCTCGATGTATCAGATCAACACCAATGGCAGCCAGTGCCTCAGCTTCGACATAAGCTCCTCCTCGCAGGCGATGGCCTTTGGCGACCAGTCGGGGCACATCAACATGATCGCGGCGGTGCAGACGCCGCAGCCGCAGTTCAATCCCTTCTCGCGCAACACGGAGTTTGCGGACGTGGTGCCGCAGCTGCCGATGGTCTCCATCACGGACACAAACTTCCCGCTCTCCTCGGTCATGCTGCCGCACCTGACGACGGGCACGCAATGGTTTTCGGACTGGCCGGAGGAGCTCCTCCACTACAGCTACCACAGGCCCAAGACCATAGATGCCGAGGTGCTGAACAACATGAAGATGCAGGGGCCCATCGGCTACTCGCCGAATCCGCGCAACGCACGCCGCAACCAAATCCCCTACATCGTAGAGCAGGGCGGCGTGAACATGACCAACGGCAACGGGGCGGCAGCCGTGGCCAAGACAGAGAACGGCGTCAAAATCATTCCAAGACGGTATCGCAAGGTGGAACTGAAGTACACAAAGCTGGGCACCCAGGACTTTGACTTTGAGCAGCATAACCAGACCTGCTTCGCCGGGCTGGAGGCCACTTTGCCCAATTCCTATTGCAACGCAATGCTGCAGGTGGGAATATTTCACTCGGAATATTTGAATCAATGTAATAAGGATTTCCTTCCCTTTTAGATCCTGTACTTCACTGAGCCCCTGCGCGTCAAGCTGATGGAGCACTCGTGCAGCAAGGAGTTTTGCCTGTCCTGCGAGCTGGGCTTCCTTTTCCACATGCTGGACAAGAGTAGCGGTTGGTCCAGCTACCTAGTTAATCTAGCTGCCGTGAAGTAAAGCCGCTTCCCCTCGTCTTTTCCAGCTTCATCGCCCTGCCAGGCCAGCAATTTCCTGCGCTCATTCCGCACGGTGCCGGAGGCATCAGCTCTGGGCCTGATTCTCACGGATCGCTCGTCAAACGTCAACCTAATCACACTTATTCAGGCAAGTAGAGCCATTGGCCCACCTAAAGTATAACTTATTTATATGCGCACATTCTCAGAACTGGAACCGATTCATTCTGCATCAAATGCATTACGAAATCTTCGATTCCAGCAAGAACTCCTCTGCCTCAAGCGGATCTGTGCAAACATCCACAGCTGGTAATAACTTTAGATTTGCTTTTGTATGGGAAACTAACTAACTAAGTACTTGTCTTAACGTTTTAGCTGAGAACCCGAGTCCAGCAGCAGAAACCAGCGGATCCTCGGACTTGTACGAGTCCATTTGTGGTAAGTAGTTCATGGAATTAGTCTTTCTGTTACTTACTATAGACGAACAACAGTTAGATTAACAATAGTTAGATTAACAATAGTTGCTGTGCTCGCTCTCTCCGCGATCTGTCAAAAGAGAGAGTCAAGAGAGAGTCAAGAGAGCGACTTAACTTAACAGTGCTGCTAGCTTAATATTATATGTAGTATTAACTTAACAGCGCTGTTAGCTTAACATTAATTAAGTAATGTATTAAGTATATGTATTTAGTAATTATAGATAGTAAGTAATTATAAGTACATAAATAAGTAGGTAAGTAACTATATAAGTATGTAAGTAAGTATTTAAATATGCCATCCTGCTACATTACTTACCTTTTTAGATGACAATTCAAAGGAGGACTCCGATCGCGAACGCAGCAAAATAAACGCTGAAACTGAAATTAGTAAGATCTTTGGAACAAAGCAGATTTGCGTCAATCGCTGCATCAAGTGCCAGGCGGAGAAGTCAAAGGAGAACATTCTGCTGGCCTGCAACCTGTCGTATCCCACCAACGTCAAGGATAGCGAGCAGTACTTCCACTTTGGCACCATTCTGAAGCGCTCCCTCAGCTCTGAGAAGAGCATTCAGGCCTTTTGCGAGAACTGCAAGAAGTTCTCCCCCACCAATCAGAGCGTAAAGGTGAGCTAACTCCTATCTTAAGTCAAGTCTTGGAAGGTATATATATTAATCTTAATCCTTAATCCAGGTCACATCTCTGCCGCAAACTCTGGCCATTAACTGCGGCCTCAATAACGACAAAGACATTAGCTTCCTGAAGCGCCAGCTCAATCGGTGCAACGAGAAGCCCTCAGCCGAGGCAGCCGCTTCCCTGAGCACCAGCAAGCCCTGTCGCTATGGGGCCAACTGTTCGCGCAGCGACTGCCACTTCATGCATCCCGATCGGTCAGTCTACTTATATATATATCTTATATCTAACCTGAAACGAGCTAACCTTGCAGAAAGTCACCTTCGCACACGAGCAACCCATCAACAAGCAACCCCAACAGCTCGCCCAATGGAAGGCAGAAGTCCTGGTTCCCCCTGACCTTCACCATGGACATCAACGAGCAGGGAGAGCTGCAGGTGCAAACCCAATCGGATAAATCGGAACAGCAGGAGGAGGAGGGTGAGAAGTTGCCAGCAAAGACTGGCGACAATGAGCGCATGTACGCGCTGCACGCGGTGGTCTGCCAAGTGGATGATGGCACCCAGAAGAACCTGGTTTCCCTGATCAATGTCCACCGGCAATATCACACGATGAAGCTGGCTGAATCCCCCGAGGATCCCCAGCATCAGTGGTACATTTTCAACGATTTCAGGTGGGTTTTCTTACTTATATTTCTTATAAATACAAATATTTATATATTATTCCGTTAGCATTTCTCCTGTCTCCCCTCAAGAGTCGGTGTGGTTCACTCTGGATTGGAAGATGCCCTGCGTGCTGTTCTACAAGAGCGTCGAGGATGATTCGGAGACTGCCAGCTCCTCCAGCTCCACGGTCACAGCAGACAGTGACGAGCAGCCCGCACCCTCTGAGAGCAGCCTGGGCGATTCACCAACGAACCTAACTAATCCCTTCTTAGAGGTGAAGTCAAGGAATCCCTTGTATTTCTTCATTATTATATATTTTCTTGCTCGTTTCCAGGACATGGCCAGTCCCATAGCAGGCAACCTTAGCACGGACGCCACCCTGAAGCCGCTGCAAACGAACGAGATGCCGCAGGCCGGCGACCTAGTCGCCATGGATGCAGAGTTCGTGACCTTGAATCCGGAGGAGAATGAGATTCGGCCGGATGGCAAGACGGCCACGATCAAGCCCTGTCACATGAGTGTGGCCCGCATTTCCTGTATTCGGGGGTAAGAACCCGACCTAAGCCGCTTTCCCAAATAATATATATACACTTGCAGACAAGGCTCGGATGAGGGAGTTCCCTTTATGGACGACTACATCTCCACCCAGGAGAAGGTGGTGGATTACCTAACACAATTCTCGGGCATCAAGCCCGGCGACTTGGATGCCAACTTCAGCAAGAAGCGACTGACGGCCCTCAAGTACTCGTATCAGAAGCTGAAATATCTGGTCGATGTGGGCGTCATATTTGTGGGACATGGTCTCAAGAACGACTTTAGGGTCATCAACATCTATGTGCCGTCGGAGCAAATTATAGACACGGTGCACCTATTCCATCTGCCGCACCATCGAATGGTGTCGCTGAGGTTCTTGGCCTGGCACTTCCTGGGTGCGTACCTTGCTTAACTTTACTTACTTTGTTTAATTTTTTAACTAAAACGGGATAAAATCCAGGTTCAAAGATCCAGTCCGAGACGCACGACTCCATCGAGGATGCACGGACCACCCTGCAGCTGTACAAGCACTATTTGCAGCTGCAGGCGGACAAGAAGTTTACCAACGCCCTCAAGAACCTGTACGAGCGGGGCAAGCAGCTGCAATGGAAGGTGCCGGAGGACTAACTCCGAGCGCCGATCTACGAACTCCAAACTCCGAAGGCAATCGTCAGTACAAACGCTACACCGATCCGACAAAATCTAACCCGGCCTTTCTTTATTTAATGTTAATGTTTCAACGTGTGTTTTCCTCATTTTCTATCGAGCTCCTGGTTCTATAATTTGTCTATCTTTACAAAAAAAAACAAAACAAAGGAAATCTTGTCTAAAAACTGGATTGTGTTTGTATTTACTAGCTGAAGGACACTTCCGACTCTTAAGCGACTCGGGGAAGAATCGCGGAAGAGTCGCGGAAGCATCGCGGAATGATCGCGGAAGAGTCGCGAAGCATTGCGGAAGAGTCGCGGAAGAATCGCGGAAGAGTCGCGGAAGTATCGCGCAAGAATTGCTGAAGTATGAAACGTTGGATCACCACGTCTTGATTTTTGATCGGAGTTTTTAGGATGGTAGCAGCATGTTAACATTTGACTTAACGGATGGAAATTTTCTTTTTTATACCCTTGCAGAGGGTATTATAATTTTGACCATTTTTCCGACCCCATAAAGTATATATATTCTTGATCAGCATCACCAGCCGAGTCGATCTAGCCATGTCCGTCTGTCTGTCTGTCCGTCTGTCGGTTTCTACGCGAACTAGTCTCTCAGTTTTTGAGCTATCGAGCTGAAATTTTCAGCATAGTCTTATTTCTTTAGCACGCAAGATATATGTCGGAACGGCCGAAATCGGACTACTATATCCTATAGCTGCCATAGGAATGATGGTGAAATTTATGTAAACAAAATTTTAGCTTACCCTAGCTATTTTTACCCTCTCTGACTGCAAGGGTATACCAACTTCGGTTTACCGAAGTTAGCTTTCTTTCTCGTTTTTTTTTTAGTTTTTTGGCTCCAGCACCCAAAGTACTTATACAATTCAAACAAAATGTATGAGAAATTGATAAGTTTGCTCATTATCTGTATAATGTAACATCGTTCTACACCAGACGACAAATGCACTTTTTCCTTAAACCATGCCCTTGACCAGACTATTGTCCTACACCAGACGACAAATACACTTTTGCCCTACACCATGCATTGAAAAACATAAAAATCCTATTTAAATCGTCAGTATTTTCAAGAACTAAGCTCCAGATTTCATTAAAGATTGAAATCCTTTAAAATGAACTCTTGTATTAGAGAGAATGACATGATTAGTAGCTGGATAATCGCAAATTAAAACTAATTCGGCTTAAAAGTATCTTGTGGTAATAAGATTTTTACTTCGAAAAAATTAAATAACAGCACTGAGTTTAAATATAAAATTAAATCATATCTTTGGAAAAAGCAAGAAAATGAAAGTAATAAAGAATAAAGTCAAAGATTTTTTGTTTAGAATTCAGCTTGGGGCTTAGTAGGCCACCTTGGCTGAAATGGTATAAAATGAAACACAAAATTACAGCAGTTTTTTTTCTTGTAAAACTTTAAAAAATCTAAAAAAAAATATTTATGACATTTTCGTACAGAATACAAGAATTAGCAATTATTTATTTTTGTTTTATAAACTCATGTAATATATGGGCAATTGAGTAATGAACAGTGAACTAGAGAGCAACTGTGCAATGAACAGTGAACTAGTGAGCAACTGTGCAATGAACAGTGAACAAGTGTGCAACTGTGCAATGAAGAGTGAACAAGTGAGCAATTGAGCAATGAACAAGTGAGCATTATGAGTGAGTTGACTCTTTTGAAAAAAAAAGAACAGGTAAACATGTTCACCCAAATGAGCAGTATTTACCCAACACTAGATACATAGATCGTATTTAATTTTGTTTACAAAATGCACAATCAGGTTTTGGTAGACAAAGCCGCTTGTGGATGCGTTTAATGATCGACATCGGCGATTGCTGTGACTGCTGTGGGTCAATATGTTCGATCGATCGGCTTGTGGAATTCCCGCTCGTATTCCCTTATCATTCCCGAGAACGGAGGCGATGCTGGTGACGTTTGGGAATTTTTCAGAAGCTTTCGCTAATTTTTGATGTGTACCTGATCTTGGACTCTACTGCGCAGCTACTTATAAATACCACGAGCAAGTCAAGCCAGTTAGTTATAGCTCAGCCTCTTGTCCGAGAACAACACAACCCACTGGTCGTAATGCATCTTTTTGGACTACTCGTGCCGCTCGTTTGCGGTCTCCTCTGCGTCGGTGAGCAACCCCATTCATGGCCGCACCGCAGCACGTTTTATTACTCCTACTTCTACTCCCTACTCCCGCTGTAGCTGCCAAGGCCGATCCCCAGCACACATACGATGGTCGCAATGGGCCGCACGTCTTCGGGACTCCGGGCAACCAGGTCTACATCCGAGGACAAAACGATGGTGCCTACACGGTGCCAGGAGTAGGCGGCCAGTTCCAGCACTCGTCGGCGCCCAAGCAACACGTTTACACGGATGAACTGGGCAACACATATGTGAACCGTGGCAAGGCTGGAGGTCCAGGTACAGTAGGGGAATTTGGAAAGGAAGGAGTTTGTAGTAATTGTATGGAATCAATCTTAAAGCCGCTCACACCGTCAGCGGTCCTGGTCTAGTCGCTACAAGTCCTTATTCGTCTTATCCCGGAGCTGCCGCCCCTGCCCCGCGAAGACCACGTAGCCCCCAGTTCCATGTGGAGCGTCCTGGTCGCACAGTGGATGTTGGTTCCGGAGGATATGTGGTTTCAAGGCAGAGCCGTAGCCCCCAGTTCCATGTGGAGCGTCCGGGTCGCACAGTGGATGTTGGTTCCGGAGGATATGTGGTTTCAAGGCAGAGCCGTAGCCCCCAGTTCCATGTGGAGCGTCCGGGTCGCACAGTGGATGTTGGTTCCGGAGGATATGTGGTTTCAAGGCAGAGCCGTAGCCCCCAGTTCCATGTGGAGCGTCCGGGTCGCACAGTGGATGTTGGTTCCGGAGGATATGTGGTTTCAAGGCAGAGTCGTAGTCCCCAGTTCCATGTGGAGCGTCCTGGTCGCACAGTGGATGTTGGTTCCGGAGGATATGTGGTTTCAAGGCAGAGACGTAGCCCCCAGTTCCATGTGGAGCGACCTGGACGCACGGTGGACTTCGGCAACGGAGGATTTGTGGTGCAAAGGAGCAGCCGCAGCATCAACGATGCTCGCGTGCAGGGCGAGAATTTTGTGGCTCGCGACGACCAAGCCGGCGTGTGGAATGACGAGGTGTCGGTGTGGAAGCGACCGGATGGACGAACAGTTTCCGTGGACAGCAATGGAAACACCCATGTCTCTGGCCACGGATTCTCGCAGAATGTGAGTGGAAAATGAGCTAGTTAGGAATATGTAGCAACTAATACCTATTTATTTTTTGCAGTGGTAATAGGGAGCCCATAAAATAGTTTATTTACTATTGAGATGAATTTTTAATTTAATAAAATCAACTTTTTATACATATCTGAGCTGTGTAAAGTGATTTACAATCTTAAACTTGTAGTAAATGTATTTTAAGAGATGAAAAAGTAACAAAAACTCTCCAAGCAGAGCTCATTTCTTACCAGAACGGGCAAGACCTAGACGGCGGCTGATTTGGGGCTTATCTGTCGCCGCGGGTTTTTCTGGTTTTGCCTTTGGGTTTTCCCTGATCTGATCCGATTTTTTCGGCTTTTTGTTCTCATCTGATGCGGTCAGAGCCGCCTTTGGCGGCTGTTCCTTTGAATCCTTGGGTTTCTTTGCTTTTGAGCTAGTTGAAGGCGGCTCTTCATGGGCAGGCTTGCGACCTCTTTTGCGCTTCGGTTGAGTGTGCTCCGATTCCGTGCTGGGAGCACGCCTCCTTCGCTGACCCTTCTTCTCCACTACCACGGGCTCTTCAACCTCCTCAGGCTCCACTTCAGCCTCCTCCTCCTCACTCTCTTCGTTCTCCTCCGGATATGTATTGGAGAGAGCATCCTCCTCCTGATCCTCATCATTGCTGTCTTCCTGGGAAATATTACGACCATCCGACAAGCTCCGCTCGATGGCCGCCTTCAGATCCGTCGATTTGATGTCAAAGTCACGCATAGTGCCCAAGTGCAGGTAGTCTGTGAGCCTGTCCTTGGTCTTCGTCTTCTTGGACAGCAGGATGATGTGCTTGTTGAAGTCCTCGATGACCATTATGACCTTGGGAATCAATCGCGTCTCTCGGAGGATTTTGGCTCGCTCCGCCTGAACCTTGCGCTTCTTAAGGTGCTGCTGTGCATCCTCATCGAGGGTATTGGCTTCAATGTAGGTGATAAGCTCATATACATTGGCCGGCAGCTGCTTGCCCACATCCCTGAGCAGTAGCTCGAATCTGTTCATCAAATTAATATTTTAAGACCTTAAATAATATAATTCCCCAACTTACTTGGTGCTCCGAATATTCTCAACGTTCCCATCGGATGAGTAGCAGGATATGTAGTGCTTGGCCAGGTTCTTCATGCACGTATAGTGCTGGATCAGCAGCTTCATAAGACCATCCATCGAGGAGCCCAGGGGAATGCAGAGGTGGGTGAGCCACAGCAAGGTGCGCGAGATGTGTATGATCTGAGTGCAAATGGACCTATCCATGGCATCGAGGTTGCCTCGCCAATACACCTGATCCGTCTCGGGAACTATTTGGCACTTGTAGTTCAAGTTATTGGCCTTTGTCACAAAGTACTCAACATCCGCCAGTTGCTTCTGGACGGCTGCATAGAGGTGCTGCAGGCAGCTCTCGGCGGTCACTGCGCTTATCGACTTTAGACCCAACTCCACAGAGTCCACTGACAAATTGTCATTCTGGGTGCCCAGAACGTGGCCCAATTGCCTGGCAATACTCTCGAAAAACGGACCCAAATGCGTTTTCTGGCGCTGCGTGAACAGCATCCGGTGCACCAGGCCCATGTCGCCATTGAGGATCTCGTACCGACTGCAAAAGCGTAGCAGCCAAGTGTAGGACTCCGTGGTCGCCCGCTCCCCGTACTCTATGTGATCCAGCAGAATTTCCAGAGCTTCCAACAGGTAAACGGGCACCTTGGCCACAGATTCATCATTGCAGATGGCCTCGTCGCTGCCGTACTCCGTCATAAACTCGTCCAGGACATCCTGAACTATGTAGTTGACTTCCTTGCTCTTGCTTAAGGAGGCCATATCTGAGAGTCAGTGGAGGTAATGAGGGATATATTAGTTTCTGTATTGGGTTTGACTTACCGAAAACCCTGACAAATTCCTGGAACTTCTTGGGGTAAGTCTGATGGGCTGTCCTTAGGCATTCAGCGAAGCACTGAGCGGCCAAGGCGGAGCTCTCCATATCGAATTCCCGCCACAACTCGGGCAGGCGACGAATGCAGCGCTCGTAGATGACCTTGGTGATGTCGGCCAGCTGCTTGAAGGTGCGCTTGCTGTAACTTAGTTGCTTATAGTCCGGCTCCTGGCGTATACTTTCTAGTTTATTGGCAGTAATCATTATAGTATAGCGAACCAGGGGCTGATTTGAACGCAGATGAACTGTCTTATCAGGGGAAGCAAAGGCCACAACGTCACTAGGTTCAATATAGGTTTAAAATCTAATCTTTAAATGCATTTTAAGGGTGACTCACTCAAGCAATAGATGCAGCAGCTTCTCTAGAATAGCCAGATCCCAAATATTCTCGGGCTGAGTGCACATGCTCTTCACTGGCACCCCGTTCATGGTTAGATTGAGGGTGTTGGCTCGCGTGGTATTGTTGGCCGTTTGCTTGGATTGCTTCGCACTTTTCTTGGAGCCACCAGCCAGGGTCTTGAGGCTGTCCAAAAGCTTCAGATGCTGACTGAATAGCGGCAATATCTGGCAAACGGCATCGTTTTGCGGCCTGGACCGAAGCAGCAAATGGGAAATGAGTCCCTCGATAATATTCAGTTGCTGCAGCACCAAGGCGCACTTCAGGTGGGTGGCTGGCAGGGACTATAACGAAGGGTATTCCCTTATTCTTAATTATAATCCCAGAAGATCTAAAGTTCACTTACAATGTCCTCCAAAGGCAATCTGTTGGCCACCATTCGCTCCTCACAGAGGTTCAGGAGGCGACTCATCTCCCGCGTGTCGTAGCCCGTGGGGGCCCGCTCAAAGATGGTCAGACAGTTGGCCACAAACTGGATCAACCGGCCCAGATTATCGTTGAGCTGTATCTCCATATGCTGCTCATCGCTGGCTGTGACCAACTGATCGTAGCGAATGCGAAAAACTGTATCCAGATCATCGCCAGCGTCTTCTGCGGCCGGGGTTTCGAAGAAGCTACGAAAGTGCCAGTCAATGACCTGCAAAACATGGGGCACCAGCTTGGCATTAAGCTCCACGGCCCTCTGGAGATCTATATATATATTAAGTATAAAATTGTGTGATATAAAGTGAACTATCACCCGACTTACTCTCATATAAAGTACACCGAATGTCAAACTGTTGCTGCAAGCAATTTCGCAGCATTCCGATAATTTCCAGGGTGAGCATGTCAAAGTTGCGCTGCGGATTGCTGCGACTGCCCAGCGTGTTCTGGGTCATCATGGAGTAACCGGAGATGCTGTGCTGGGTGCAGAAGCTGGTGGCACTGGAAGTCTGGCGCACGGCGTTGCTGTTGTTCAGCTGTTTCAGGATCATACAGAAGCCATAAATGGCCATGCGACGTTTTTGAATGCCGCTAAAAGATCCGATCATTTATTATACATTTTTTGTATGGCCTTCAAACCCACCTTGAGCTCATGGCCTTGCAGAGAACGTCAATCAGGGCATCGCGAACGCGATTGGATATTTTCAACAAAGGCAGAATAAAGTTCATCATGCGCATGGCTTGCTCACCAGAAAGCTAAGGAATAGTAAGAATAACTAGAGATTTTCTGTAACCATTTTCACAGGTGAAAAGCCTACCCATTGCATGTGCTCCATGACGTTTTGAATGGCCTTTATGCACTCCGAGACGGTGTATGTGTCAGCCACGCTCAAAAGGGTGAGACATTCTGGAATAAAACCCTTATTTTAATCACAAATACCTTTGTTAGTGTCCAGGGTACCCACCCGAGAACTGATTCTGATCCTGGTATACGATCATCCACTCGGAAATCAGCTTGATTATTCCCTGACCAAATATAAATCGCTTGCGTATGAACTTTGTTAGGAAGGTAATGGACAGAGTATGCATCTTGGGCGAATGGGATTTGAGCAGGTAGAATATGAGGTGAACCAGGCCCGGAGTGATCACATCCTTGCCATCCTTATTCTGGTCTATGAGCACTGCAAACACCTGCTGCAGGTCGACCTGCTTGCGTTGCAAGGTATCGCGATACCACACTGAATACTCAGCCAACGCTCGCTCTTCCTCGTTATTTTTGATCACATTACGCAGGAAGGGCAGCAGAATGGAGTGAGAGGTGCGGGCAGACTCTGGGTCGCGGTTTATGCTTGTCATGGAAATAATGGCGCTGAGCATAAAGGGAGTTAGGACCACATCGGGCATGTGCAGGAAGTTCTAATAAATAGGATTGCTTATTAAATGGATAATTAAATACTGATAAGTGATAGCTCACCCTCAGCATTATAGCCAAGTGCTTCTCCGTCAGCTTGTACATGGTACAATAGTTCAAGTGATGCAGTATGGTCTCCTCTGCCTCCCGCAGTTCCTTATCCGAATAGGAGTCTAAAAATAGAGATGTTACATATAAATATAATATAAAATGTTACATTAAATGGCAGAGCAGTTAAAACCCACCAATGCTGTCCAGATTTGTGGAGTTGCTGCACATGTCCGAGAACAGGCGCTTGTAGAAATTGCGATGAAAATACTTCTCCAGTGCCAGCAGTGGAATAATCAACTGAGATGCCGAGCTGCACATGGAAAAGAGCTGGAAGCACAGAGCAGGCAGCTCCATGGGAGACAGCTCCTGCAAGGCCCCAGAGAACTTGTTCAAAACAGTCACAACCTCTGCGTTGCTGAGGCTCATTTCCCTAAGATAAGTAAATATATACAATTAGCCAAGTTAAGATCTACCAGATCTTTTACCCACTTAAACATATCGGCAATGGGCGTGAGGATCGTTGATGGCCATTGCATGGTGGATATATTTCGAACTGTCGTCTTTCTGTACTCAGCTCCCTCCACATATATCCCGTTGAGTAGAAAGCGCGGCCTGGCCGACAGCAGAGACAGTGCATCCGGCAACAGATCCTTCCAGCCCACGCACTTGGCATCACCCAGACGCAGCCCATCAATGCAATGCTCCACGATCCAGGCCAGCTGGTCGGAAGAGAAGGTGACGAGGTCCTGGGACAGGCGCGTGATCAGATCGAAGGTCTGCTTGTAGCTGAGCTCCATGCTCCGCAGTCCGTCCATGAAACTGCGCACGCAGGCGAATCGCTTCTCCCGTGCCTCCTGGCTGTCCGGATTGAAGCCGAGCAGCAGATAATTCCAATAGGTTATACCCTCGCTGCGGCCCATCGTGGCACTGAGCGTGTCAGTCAGCTAATAAACAAAAAAGGTTAAATATTGTTCAGACGCCAGCAATTTCAAGGACTCGTACCTCCTTAATGGGCTTGTTTTGAATCAGCAATTCCAGCTCATCTTGACGACCCTTCTCTCCCAGATTTCGCATCCACGACAGAAGCGAATCACGAGCCATTGTTTACTTTTAATTACAATTTTTAAGTGATTTAAACAAATTCGGCGCCAGAATTTCACATTAATATTTAATAGAGATGTGAAATGGCAATATATGTGATCGATAACTTGATCGATAGTCAATCGATCGCAGCGATAGAACAGGAACGAGCGCGAGGTTTTAAAATTAGTTGTTAATTAAATTACAAATAACTAACAAACTCAGATTAAAATCCACCTATTAGAAACTCAGAGTACAATTATATTTAAAAGAGGATATTTTAAATTATTTGTTTACATGATCTTTGTTGTTAATATCGTTTAAAAGTTTTTGTTAGTTTTATTGTTTTATTTTATCTAAAACTATATTTGTAGGGAACTTAAAATACCACAATCGTGAAATGTTGTTTCTTTACATAACCTTTTTTTTAGCTTGTCAAATTTTCGGTTATCTGGATCCCCAATAACCGAAATACTTTGAAAAACCTTCTAAGCTAGCAACAAGCTGATCCATTCCGATAAAAGAGAGACTTAAGAGCGCTGGAAACTAGATGAAAGCTCCGCTTGGTGGCTCCATTCGGCTCTTAAATGGGAGTTCACCCCCCTCGGACTACGGATCTGAGCGCCATCGGTCACGTCACTGGCCATATAAAACCAAAAGCTGGACCTGCTGAGCCAACAGTTGCGTGCCGCAAGTAGCCAGGTGAACACAAGTGAAAGAGATCTGTGAACGGAAATAGTTGAGACAAAAACTAAAACTAAAAACACAAAAAATGTGCGACCAACTGAGAGGACTCTTAGTGGGAAGTGTGGCAGTGGCGCTATTGCTCCTCCTGCTAGCTGGGAACAGCGAGGCACGGCCCATGGACCTGTACGACGATGTGAGCGACTTCTTCGATGCCATCTCGCTGGACGATGTGGCCAACACTGGACGCAACACCCATCCGGAGCAGTTCTGCCTGATGCCGGCGCGCAAGGGTGTCTGCCGGGCCCTGATCCCCCGATGGCGCTACGATCCGGAGCAGAAGAAGTGCGTCGAGTTCAAGTTCGGCGGCTGCGATGGCAACGAGAACAACTTCCCCAGCTACAAGGACTGCATGTCCACCTGCGAGGGCATGTAGAGGGCTGGGATTGGATCGGCGCCATCCGGTGGCCGGTGTGTGTTGCCAAAGGCGCGCCTGCTTCTCCTTCGACCTGCGCAAAGTAGCGAACCAAAGGCAGCAGCATAAACTGTACTTAACGTTAACTTTAAACTTCACGCACATCACAATCCAAGCGATTAACTGTTCTCTTTTCTACCTAATATTTATGTAGTTTCTCTGTCATTGATCCCATTTATTATGTACTTTTTTGGGGTGTCCAACACCCCCGAGCGATCCATCTAGAGCTTAAGTTATTGTGATAAAATATTTTTATGAAATAAAGAATTTTATAGAACACCAAACTTTAAGGATGATTTTTTATTGAAATCTGGCAAAGTGCGTCCTGCAAATTATATATATTTTTTGGAAATTATCTTTAATTTAGCTTACGTTGCAGTGGAATTCCCAACAAATAATAATCCACGCTGATGAGGAATTTATGCCGAACTTCGAATACAGCTGTATATCAAAGCATTCTTCTTGGCATTACCAAGGTAAATTCGGTATTTTATTTACTTTAAGAAATAAATAAGTAAGTTAATGGACAAAGTTGAGAGTAAATCAAATAAACTGAAGATGTTTTTGGGTCTTTAGTTAATTATTTTATGTTCAACACTTTGCTAGACTTCAGCATTTAGTTTTGTGCCAAAAAATGTGTGTCAAAATATAAAAACAACCAGTTTCTAGACAATTCTAGCGGCTTTGAATGTTTGTTGATAAGCAAGCAAAGTATTAAAGCTGAGCTAAAGATAGACAACTGGTTCATTGAATAAACATTTATTTATTTTGAGGCATTACCTAAACCTATGCCAAAAAGGTAGCGAAAACAACATAATTCGGCGGCCTCAAAAAAGTACAAGAGATCTCTTGGCGCAATTGCCAGAGGCGGACACATCAGAGCCAGAGCAGCGGCTCAACTTTCATAGATTTCACTTGGAAATGGTCCAAAGCCAGCTCTCAATGCAAAACTAGCCCCCATTCATGCGAGCGGTGATCAATCGATCGATCGATCGATCGAGCGAGCAAACAAGATCGCATACATAGCTGCAAAGGTCAAATACGGATGGATGAGTGGACCACGATCACGTCAATGGGTGGTGGCTAGGTGGGTCTAGGTAAACCACTACGTCAGCAGTAAAAATACGGATACGGTACGGAGTCGGACTCGGACTTGGACAGATGGACAAACAAACCGGTGAGAAACTGAAACCGAATCCGAAGCCGAGCCAAAGCCGAGGCAGGTAAACATAAACAATTGAAAGGTGCGAATTTATGCTAAGCCGATTGGCAATAAACCAGACGAAATAAGGAAAGAAATAACACGAAATCTAATTCAGCCAATACTCGTACATTTTACAGGGCGCTCAAGCGAAACTCCGTCGAGGGCCAAAGCTCGCTCGACTCGAGTATCGTATCGATCTGGGCACTGGGCCAAATTTCCAAGATTATTGTGCGGGTCCGTGTTCGTATAAATAGTAAATGGGTTCGTAAACAAACAGCAAGCAGCCATTCCATGTATCCGTTGGATCAATGACCTGAAGCAGCTTGCCAAAACAAAATGCGAAAATGCGGGCCGCGCGCGCTGAATGGAGTTCCATGGCGTGTTGGGGTTGCAACATCTCCACCGGCTAGCTGGACCTGGACCGGCTCCCAGCTCCATCAATGCCTTTGGACAGTGCCCAAGCAAGGAATTTGGCACACACAAAAAACTTGGCCAAAAGCCTTTCCAATTTGAGCTTCTAAGCGAAAACATATGTATAATTCTCCAAAACATTAGAGAAGTTGGGGTTTAAGTAATTGACCTATTTTAAAGCACTCATGTCTTTAACTAGGAATTTTTATGTTTTGTCAGAAAAACAGGTACATTGGATATCTTAGATACTAATTTCGAATGATATTAAGCTGGCTAACTCCGGAGGATTACACCTTTCCAAAATATACATTTTTAGCAGCCCTAAACCATCAGCAAAGGTTACAGATTAATTATGGGATAATATCAGCAATACAAGATAAATTATAAATCGTAAGTGTTACACTTTACGAACCCATAATTAATATAGTCTCTACCAATTCCCAATAACAATCAGATTTCCTCAACAAGTTACACTCTAAGGTGGGGCAACAGGGGGCCTTTATCTAATTGGAACTGCGCAATGCTTTTGGAGTTTTCCTTGCAACTTTTTGAAGCCTGAAGCTTCTGGAAAATTCTGACCAATTGGGCAATGGCAATGCAATGCAACAACGTCCAACTGGTGGCCAACAAAGTGCAGCTTTGGAGTCAATAAACCTTTTTAACCTGCATAGCCGCCAGTGGCCGGCAACAACAATTGCAACAAAAGGCAGCCAGCATGGCAATAATAATGAGAGGCAAAATAAGAGAGAGGCAAAGAAATTTGAACAATTTTCGCTGTATTTTTTTGGTGTGGGCTCAAATTAATTAAAATGCACTAAGCGCACAGCACGCCATGAAAAACTCACAATAACAAATTTTCCGGCTTTCAGAGGCAATAAAACAAATGCAATTTTTTTATTGCAATTGTTTACTATGCGTATTTTTTCCCGCCGCTTCCAACTTGCCTATTTGAGACACGTACGCAGGTAGCGCTGACAAAAGTGCAGCAGCAGCCACACGAGTCGGGCGACCACAGTTCGCCACCTCCTCCGCCGCCCTCTGCCGCCACGCCCCTCTTCCATTAACGTAAAGTAAAGTCAACGAACTTTAATGTAAGCAGGCAGTAAAAGTCGGTTCTTTGCTTTTCTCGTTGCCTTTATCGCCGGCGAAGCTGGTGCTGGTGGTGGGAAAAATACATAGTAATTGTAGTAAATATGGCAAGCCCACCATCATTGCTGCTGGAGCCGCCGCTGATAGTGCAAATATGCGTAATGAAGCGTCAACAGCGAGGCCCCTATGAGTAATGGAAAATTATATATTCAAAAACCTGGAGCCGAGCCACACTGCGTATGCGTAATGTGGTTGTTCAATTTAAAATTTGTTG
Organism: Drosophila rufa; assembly: GCA_018153105.1. Classification (NCBI taxonomy): domain Eukaryota; kingdom Metazoa; phylum Arthropoda; class Insecta; order Diptera; family Drosophilidae; genus Drosophila; species Drosophila rufa. The sequence goes on from JAECXS010000002.1 coordinate 9,887,311, forward strand.
TGCATGAATATCAATTATGAATGCCTACCATTAGTTATACTTATAATACAATTAATTAAATTATTAAGCTATACATATAATATAGCTAATTATATTATAAAGCTAATGGTTAGTTTGGCAACTATAATTTCATTTTTATAGTTAATTAGCTGGTTTAACTTGGCTAAAATTTATTATTTCCTCTCCAGCTTAAAAAGAGAGAAATTTGGAATTTTTAAGCAGGGGCGGGCACCGAAAGTCGAGCTAGGAACCCCAAAAACCAATAAAAGGAACCACCCTAGAAGCAAAGCACCTGTTAATTTTCCCTGACGATGTTTAGGTTTTGTTTTTAAAGAGCTGATAAACCACAATATTCCAAATAGAATTTTAATATACCCTTTGTAACCTACTCCTAAGGGGTATTGAAAGACCAACACATAATTGCATCCGCTGTTAGTGCAAATATGCATAGTAAAAAGGCAATAACAAAGCCATCTGAGAGAAAGAAAAATGTTTAACTATTAAAGAGATGATCGGTCGTATACGTAATATCGCTAACCCATGAAAATGGTAATTTGGAAAGCCATTTTTAGCGCAAAGATGTTAAGCCATAGCGATTGGCAATAGCCATAAATACCTTTTAATGTTTTAGCAGGATAGATATAACATTTTGTATTTGGGAGATATAACTTCCTTATCAGTTTTCACTTTCGCCTTGATAAAATCCAAAGGCAATAATAAAAAACTTGGGGTCTTTCCACAGATAAGACAAAGTAGTGAGCGACACGATTAGAATGTTACACACTTATCTTATCCAGACAAAAACCAAGTGACAGCGCAGGAAAACCACAAAAAAACTACGACCCTAGTTAATATATATATATAATTTATCGACTTTTTCAATTGCTAAATACAATAATAATATTTAATTATCATAGACTAACATACACAATGTAAATATATCTATGCATATATATATTCCGATTTTTAAATATGTATATATACGTTTTTATTGGATTTGCTTCTTCCCGTTGATTAGAACCGTCGATCGATAGGCGTTCGGAGCTTAACTTTCCTCTAAAGATGCCCTCAGTTGTTAGCGTAGCAAAATATGATCATGTTCCAAGGATAATGCTCTGTCTTAACGTGAACAATTTCCGATTGGATGTAGTATTAGCGTAACTAGTTCTAGGTATTATCGTTAGTTCGCTCGTTTAGCTTTGTTTCAATTTATCGTCAACGTTTTCGAGATGCGTATATATGCCTCTTTCCTTGTTTTGCTCTTCGTTTGTTATAACTTTTCGGCATTTTGGCTTGAATCAGGCAGGGATAAGGACGGGGAGGCGACGTGTCACAGGCCCAGTCTAAGTAGATGGCATAAAGGATAGCAGAGAACACAGGCGGAGAAGCGAGAGATGTTGGAAACGGAAGCGGAAGAGTGTGCGCGTGTGTAAGGGGGAGCGAGGGGCAAATATTAGCAGGCAATGTCCGTGGTGACGCTCTTGATGCTCTCGGAGCTGAAGTGCACGCAGCCGTACTTGCAGACCAGCGTCCACACATATGGAATGAAGAACTCCTCGGGAGCGTCCTCCTCGACGTATTTAAACTTAAGGTCCGGGAACTTCTGCAAGTTAAAAGATAGTTTAACTATAGTTAACCGCTTTTCCTGCTTCCCTGGCATGTGACTTACCCTCAAGCGATCGCTGGACCACTGGCTGGCTCCCTTCGATATCACCTCGAGCACCTCGTTGACGCCCAGTTCGCCACGTTGCTCTTGCACACGTTGCAGTCGCGAGGAGAAGAAACCAACAACCTAGACAAAGGGGAAACATGGGAGAAACAGTTGCAGGAACATTAAATTAAACTTACCATGTCGATGTTCTGGATGACGTCTTGGAAGGCGTGATGACTGCGGAAGCCCTCGAAGACGCTGCGCTTGTACAGGAGCGTGTACACCAGGTTGGGACAGTAGACCAGCTGGTTGGTGAGGCAGGAGTTGAGGATTTCCAACACCATGCGCAGCACCTCCTCCAGCACGCTCAGATCCTGCAGCATATCCTCCGGCGTCGTGGCCACATTGACAAACACCGCGCTGTCAGCGGGCTCCTTTAGCTGCGCATCCAGGCGCGTGTGCTTCCGGGCCAGCGTCTCGAACAGCGAGACCAGTCGCTGTGCCACGTACGGATGGAGGGCGCGGAAGTGGCCGGACATGTTGGCCAGCGCCGCCAGGCAATTGGTGTGCAAGTACTTGTCGCGCATCTTCAGCATGTTGTACTGTATGGTGCGGATGACGATCAGGATGAGGATGCCGCCCAGCGATATCTCCGATATGGTGCGCTCCGTGTACCAATTGATGTTTTTCAGCATCTGTGCGGAATAGGGAAACAGTGTGGTTGGTTAGGTGACAAGGAAGCAGCCTTAAGGCACTCACTATCGTGTGCACGTTCTTGTTGAAGCCCTCGTCCTCGCTGAGGATGAGCAGGACGATAAGCGACATGTAAATGTGATGCGAGTTGCTATCGGGGGCGTTGTACAGCGTCTGCAGGATGGGTATCACCAGCTGCTCGAGGTCCTGCTGCTGCATGACGAACCGGTAGAAGCGCTCGTTGCGATGGAGCAGCAGGTAGAGCAGCAGCGTCGCCTGGTCGATGGTCACGATGAGGCACAGCGTCTCGTACACCGCCGAGAAGTCGATCTGGAAGGAGACGGCTCCCTGCTTCGGAGAGTCCTTGGAGTCGGCGCAGCCAAAGAGACTCGCTCGGTACGCGTTCTCCTGCGCCGTACAATGATTTGTCAGGATCAGGATCAGCAGCAGGCTCTGGTTGGCCAGCGGATAGTGCGTGCGGAATCTCTGTGAAAGCTCACCGCTGCCGCCGGCCCCCTGTCCCGCCTTTAGGACGTCCGGCTGCTTGCGGAACGTGAAGATGGAGAGCAGGGACTCGGCGATGCCAAAAACGAACGATCCTGCCGAGCTGGAGCCGAACATGGTGTGCGGCACCTCCACCATCCGCGACACGAAGTGCAGCAGCGCCGACATCAGCACGTTGGCGTGCTGGCACTTGAAGACCGTGCGGAACACGATCGACTTGTCCGTGGGCTGCTGGGCGAACAGATGGACCGACAGCAGGGTGATCATTGTATTTACGGCCTCCAAGTGCAGGTGGTAGGTGAACTCCTTGACGGGTATAACCACAATTAGGTTGACCAGCGCATCGATGAAGGTCTCGAACTTGGCCCCGTCCACGATCACCGGGACCGCCGCTGCCGTCTGTTCCGTGGCCTCGATTGCTATGCTGGCACTCTCAGGCGGCGTCTGCAGCTGCTGCTCCTGGGCCGCCTGCAGTTGCTCGGCGCTGGGCATCGCCTCGAAGTGCTGCAGCAGCTGGAACTCCGACCCTGTCTCGTTGATGTACTTGACCAGGCTGCGGATGATGAACAGCGCGTTGAATGTCTGCCACACGTGCATGTTGCTCTCCTGGTCGGACAGCGAGAGCAGCTCGCTGGTCTTCTCCAGGAACACGGTCACCAGGGAGCCAAAGTTGCCCGTCTTCAGGTTGTTGCCAATGAACGACTGGCACAGCGCCTCCAGCCGGCTGTCCAGGTTCAGCTGGTCCTGGCTGCAATGCAAGAAACCAGAGTTTGATAAGCGTTGCTGACGTTGCCACCGCCTGAGCCCCCAGTGCTCGCGCTCACCTGTTCTCCGGCAGCACAATGTTGTAGTTGAGCAGCCCGCTCCAGAAGGCCTCGTCATCATGTGCGATGTGCTGGCGGCCCACGAAGCGCTGGAGCCATTGGTTGGACGCCAGGTCGGCCGTCCTGCTGACGTTGATGCCCATTCCGAAGGATCTGGGACAATTCCTGCGCGGAACACTCGGTTAACGTCCCGAAAACATGTAATTTTCCGTCATACGTGTACAGCGCCCGGCTGATGTCTCGATGAAAATATCGAATAAAATTAGTTGTCTCCACTTGAGCAGTAGTATGTTGCGGGGCGTTCACACTATGGATAAATATCGATATATACGAAACAATCGATAGATCGATATTATTTAATAACATGATGGTTATCGATGCTTAAAGAGATATGATTTGACAAATATATAAACAGTTTAAAGAGTTTACGACAAATCTAAAAGCAAACGATAAATGATTTGCACTAGTATGTCTGCAAAATGTTCGTGTACTTCCCCTATTTAAAGAGTAGAAGTGTGCGTAACGCTTCTCTTGAAAAACAAATAATCATGACAGCATCCTTAGATAAGCTTTATCAGTCGAGTTGATCATGACCTTTCGTATATATCTTTGAGTATGTTAATTGGACATGTAATAGTAAAAATATTATCTATTAACGATCAAGGCTTAAAATATAAGTACAAGACGTCAATTTATGAATTTTCATTTTTGCAAGAAATATCGCTTGGATTAAAAAAAAATTTCTTTCGATATTTATTGACCAAAACAGTGAGTTGCGAAAATCGGCCATCTCTAGTTGCAACCAAAACAAAAGGTACTCCAAATACGCAAAAATCAACATATTTCGTGATTTCTGCAAATGTTCTAGAAACAAATAGGTTTGTAATCACTTTTCTTCGAGATATATGTACATGCTTTTCAGATACTAAAAGTACTGACAACCCAAGGACGCTTGGTAGTCGTAGCCGACCGATCGAACGAACAGATGTAAGCTCAAAATATTTCCACCTAAGCTAAGCAAAGTTCAACGTTCATCTGGGCCGTGTCTAATCGTGACCAGCTATTGTTAAAGCTTTCAGTTACCACCATGGAATCATCTTCGGTCTCCAAGACGGGCGACTTCTTCTACGGCTGGGATCTGCTCTTCAAGACGATCCAGTCGGAGGTCAACAAGAAATCGGACCTACTGATCGCCCTGGCCCACTTCCTGTTGACCAAACACTACAACTTTCGCTGCGTGGGCATCGGGGATGATGTGAGTGGATAATTACTCATCCGAGCGAAATAGATTTTTCATTGGAATCGTCGTCTCACCCGTAGAAAACATTGCCAGAAGAGGAGGGCAGCGAGCTGCTGCCGGACAGCTGGAACGATGATGACACCAAGTACTCGCTGCGCTACGTGCACGACAAGCAGCTCTACCTGCTGCTAGGACACATCACCGAGGATGCCCTGCTGGTCAACATGATGGATATTACCACCAAGAAGGTGTCCAATATCTGTCTCACCCCGGAAACCCTGGTGGTTGCTTTGAAGGGCAACATTAACACCCTGATGCCGAGCGCCTCGGAGATAGTCGATCGCTATCGCAAGGAGCTGCTCGACCCAGTCTTTACGGGCAACTCGCGTGAGGTCACCACCCAGACGACCACGACCACAAACACGACCGCGCCAGGCGCAGATCCCTTGCGCATTGGCGAGCCGAGACGTGGCGGGTAAGTGACTGCTCCTCCGCTCTTACTCGCTACCCAAAAGTATAATACTCCACTTAGGAGCCAGAGCTTGTCTTGGACTTGGCCACTATAATGTGTAGCTTACTTTTAGGAGGCGATTTGATTATTTTGCAGCTGTAACTCTTAACCACTCGCGTCTTTTAGTTCCTACCAACCCTACGGATACGATCCTCGCCCTTTTGGCTTTCCGGACATTGGTCGCGGCGACCTGGATCCACTGGGTCGCGGTGGTCCTGGTAACTTGTTTACCTTCCCATCGCACCCGAGCATGCCGAACATGGGGCCTGGACCGGCGCCTCGCTTCGATCCGTTCAGTCCCCTCAATCCCAATGCAGGCCGCGGACCAAATCCGGATCACATGCGTCCGCCGAATTGGGACTCTGATTATTTTATGTGATTGACCCGGGATTCATACCATGAAGCAACGCTCCACACCCCCCGAAAAAGCGAGCGATTAAAATCTTAAGTTACTAACAATACAATTGCTGGAACAATTTGTTTTTGGAATCTGTAGACTGAAGGTGAATTCTTGGTTTTTATTTTGAAAGATAATTTTATTACTTTTCTCATACACAATACAGAATATTTTGATATAAAATAAAATTCAGCCTGTCCGACCGAACGGCAACTAAGCAGGATTGCTCGAGTTTTCACTCACCGATTTTCTCGCTGATCGTGAAAGCCAAAACCCGAACTGCCCTGACTTGTGACTTCGGCCGGAGCCGGGCTGGCAAAGAAAAATTTACAAAAAACTTAAAGGCTAACTGAACTCGTAATGGTAATGGCTATTTCTCTCATTCAACTCGTACAACGGGGTAAACATGCAAGTGCGTAATCTCAGAAACTGCTAGGGAAAAGCGCGAAATATCATCCTCTGTCGTCGTCGTACCACTTAATTAATTCAAGCTCATCCGCTCAAGCTTAAGCCTAGCCTAATATTATTTTACCATAATATTTTGCTAAATTAATATAATGTAAATAATATTTCAAGCTGGGTTGACTTAAATTAGCTCTGCAAGTGGTGTTTGTGCCTTGGCCGCTCAAAATCCGGCTAAAAGCCCGCCCCAAGTGCGGTGTTGTGATCGCCTCAGCTCTCTCAGTCCCATTCCCCGATGAACATGCGTGGTGTGGGCACGTAGCCGCGCGTTGGCAGCGGTAAATGGCGTCCGTAGATGTGATTGTAAGGTGATTCAACAAGCTCCGAATCTACAAGAAGCACAGATATTGACACGGTTACAACTCGATTGCGAGGCAATCTTAGGGAATGGAACATATGTATATGCGAATATGTGTGTATGCGGGAGAGAGGAGTCGATCGATCGTTAAAGGGGGGGAAGGTAATCTTTGGAAAACTAATCTCTAAAAAAAGCATCTTGGCTCCTATTACAATTATTAAGTGAAAGATATTTTACAATGTTTCTTAGAAAGCTCTCTCGAGAGTTTTTTGGTTGAATTTAAATAAGTTTTTCGGGCTCCGAGCCTGATATTTGGTGCCCTACCCTGCTGTATAAGTGTAGTTCTGTCTAATATCACATTCTTAGATAAGTTTACGCAAACTTTTTTAATTTTGTAACCTTCTTTTACTTAAAATATTTACTCGAAAATTCCTATATATTTTTTAAGAGAAACATAATTGTCTGAGTATTTTCCAAAGATTACTTTCCCTCACCCCAAGTATTCAAACGACCCTCCCTCCTGCAGGATATGTACAAATTGCGTATATTTCGTGACTGTCCAAGGAGTCCAAGGTGCGCCAAGTTAGTAGATTTCGTACAGTTTAGTTTAGGTTCTGTTCACCGGGTAAGAGTAAGAGGTAACCATTATGCGTTTGGCAGGTATTGTATGTACAGCAACCGGATCCGATCCGACCCAAAAAGGGGGGCAGGGCAACCCAATAAAAACAAAACAATAACTAATAGCGATGATGTCTGTGCCATATAACCTCGTTTCGATTTGGAGCAACCCCAAACGAATTCAGTAGTCGAGTATTTGGATTTTCTTCAGGCTGAGGCTGCGCGGCTTGCGCGGCTTCAGGTAGCCATAAATGGACTCCATGTCGCTGATGTCAAGGCGGCTGGCACTGCGCCCGGATCTGGTGGCGGCCGTCGCCGCCGTCGGAGGAGGAGGAGGCGGTGATAGGCCGCCGCTGACCGGAGCATTGTTCGCGGCTGCTGGGCTGGCAACGCTGGCACTGGTACTGGTGATGGTGGTGGCCAATGTTGGGGACATTGTTGGGTTGCCGCCGCCGCCTCCTCTCGATTTTCCTCCTCCTCCTGCTCCCCCTGCAGCGGATGCTGCTCCGACTGCTGTCGCTTTCGCTGCTGCTGCCGTTGCTGTTGCTATACTTTTGTTTTTACTATTGAAATAATTTTTGCTTTTCAACATGTCGTCATTGTCTTTCGTGGCGTTCGTTAGCTGTCTTTTGTGCTGCTTGCTGTTGTTGTTGTTGTTGTTGTTGCTGGTGGCATTGTCATATCTTTGTCTTTTGTCAGCGTTTTGAGCCTGCTCCTGTCGCTTGCCGCCGCCACGCCAACTGGGAGCTGGCAGCTGGGGCTGCTGCTGCTGCTGCTGCTGATGCTGATGCTGCTGCATCCTGGCCCCCAAATTGAGCCTGCCACTGGGCCTGCGACGGTGCCCGTGCCCCCTGTCCGAGTCCGTGGAGCCGCGCACCCGGTCATAGATGTTGGCCGCCGACGGCGCCTTCACCGCAATGCGCTTCCTGCCGCCGTACATGTACAGGGAGCCCTCCTCGTTCGGCTGCTCGAAGAAGCTCTCGGTGGACTGCGACTTGTGCCGCAGCACCGCCGGCGTCTGCAGCTGGCGGAGCTGGGCTCGGTCCACATAGAGGTCCACTGTCTCCGTACCCCGGCGTCGTCGCGGTATGTTGGTCAGGCCCAGGTCGTCGTCCAGGTCAAAGTCCATGTCGAAGTCGTCGTATTCGTAGCAGTCATCGTATCGCTCGGTTGCTGCAGGCTCCAGCTCCAGCACCGAGACATCGCTCTCGCTGCACCACTTGGTCACACCCGCTGGCCGCTCCACCAGCTCCACCGGCTCCACCAGGCTGCCGCTCAGCCGCTGGTGGCGTCGCAACTGCTGCTGGCTGAGACTCCGCTGTGGGCGTGGCGGAGGCACTGCTCCACAGAGCGGAGCCAGCGCATAGCAGCTCACGCAGTTGCAGGAGGAAGCGGTCTCTGCCGGCGGCGGACGGCGCGTGGACAGTCGCCGCGACACCTGGCGACCCACGGAGTCCTCTAGATTGTCGTAATAAGGCTGCTGTTGCTGCTGCTGCCCCTGCAGGGACTGATGCTGGACATGTTGCTGGTGTGGCTGATGTTGCTGCGGCGCCTGTGCGCGGGAGTGCCTCTCGCACTGGTGGCTGTGCCGGTGGTGGTGTCTGTGGTGCGGATGTGCGTGCGGAAACGGGTGCGGATGTGGATGCAAGTGCGCCTGCTGCTGATGCTGCAGGTGGCTGCGTGCTTTGTGAGCTGTGCTGTGTGTCTTGGCTGTTTCTGTTGCAAGAGTGGCTGTTAGGTCCGTTGGCAGTGACTGTGGTTCTTGTTGTTGTTGCAGTTGCAGTTGTTGCAGCTGCAGCTGCTGCTGCTGCTGCAGTGCGTGCGATTTGTGTTGTTGTTGGATGGACGTGGCGTTGGTGGAGCTGTGCCCACCCTGTTTATAAATACCTATGCCGCTCTCGTAGCTGCGCGTCTGCCAGATCTGATGGTGCTGCTGCTGCTGCTGCTGGTGATGCTGTGCCGCATGCGCAGCCGCCGCCGCGGCCATGAGCTGCTGCTGCTGATGCTGCTGCTGCTGGATGTGATGCGGATGCATGCCCGCCAAGTGGTTGTGGATCATCGAGGTCTTCTTCTGGCTGAGCGTGCTCATGCCGCCGCCGCCGCCATTGGTGATACTATTGACGTTGCCATCGCGCTGATCCTTGGCGCTGGCCGGCTTGCCGGACTTGACAAAGTTCGGCACTCGGGCCCGCAGGCCGCAGTAGTAGGGATCATCTAAGGGGAGAGAGGTTATTATTGGATTGGGATTAAGAAGGATACACTTAAGAAGCTTTGGAAGTTTAAACTTGATTGATTTTATTCCAACAGATGATGACATATGTAGATACGATAGCTGGAATGTTATCGATAACACAGAAGCTATTGAGCTTCGATAATAAGTGACATAACCTTTAAGTTTCCCAAGATCATAGTCAAAGCTTAAACCCCTTTTTTAACGTATTCTTTATGAAGAAAAGTCTTGGTAATCCCCTTTCTTACAAAATACCTCTTTTACAACCATATTCTATCCCCCATTCTGACCATCTCTCAACAAGAACCAGAGACTTAAGCCAAATCTTAACAGAACATCAAAGCCCCATAAATTGGGTGCTTAGAACGTATTCAGGTCATCGAGATTTTCATGACACCTAGGTTCCAGCTCTCTTCAGAACGGTAACGATGACTGATATTGATCTTACCATATTTCTTGTTATCTTTGCCCTTGTCCGATTTGCCTCGCGACAGTTTGATGCGCGTCTCCAAGTCAATGTCATCGTAATCCGGCTACAAAGATTAGAAAAAGAAGGAGTTAGTAGAAAAGTAGTCAGTCCAGGGGATGGTATGGGATTATCATCGATTCATCAATATTTTTCCCCGCTGCTGCCAGTTGCGCAAGGTGTGCCCCAACGGAGCACTGGCTCTCCATGAGACACTGACTCGGTCGTTGGGCCCAATTGGCAATCGAGGCAGCTGAAATCCAGCAACGGCAACGGCATTCCTCGCATATTAATTACACGCGATTCGTTTGCAGTTATTTGCGGCCAGTGGCTGCTGAAATTCGAATATTATTATTGGAATTGAGCTGAATGCAATGCCAATTGCTCAGTGAGGCTCAACGGCTCAACGGCTGAGCGAAGTCTTCGCAACGGTCGCCATTCCACGCGGGGAGAGACCCATTTTTGCATTTTGCAAGTGCCTGGCCGCATTGCGCATGTGACCAAGCATGGGCAGTCAGACTAACTAGCTCCACGGAGCCACCAGCTCCAGCCCCAGCCCAACTGGACAGGTTGCCACACTTTTGCGCCGGCGTGGCGTGTACGTGTAGTCTCTTACTCGTGTTTTAGCGCCGCCGAATTTGTTCCGACACTTTGCCAGCAAATGAAGCACTTGCCCAATCCCTCACACTTGGCTTGCTCCCCTGAAGTGAGGTATGTATGTGGAGTGGTGTAAGCAAACCCATATGTCGCGGGTTCAATCTGATATATGATTAGGATTATCTTAACCTTTTACTAATACTTCATTTTGACAAATAAACCATCTATTAATTATATTAATTAGGGATTCTCTATAAAATAAAGTACCTTTGGAATCAGATCGTGCGAGTAGACATTATCCCTTGGCGGTAGTTTCGGAGGCTTCTCGCTGCGCTTATGGGCCAGCTGTTGCGTCTGCAGAAGCAGCTGTTCCCGCGTGGCAGCCACATGTCCTCCGCCATTCCCGTTCAGGTGCTTGCCCAGCTGCTGCTGCTGGGAGTGAAGTTGCGCCTGGTGGCCACTGCCAAAGCCAGAGCTGCCGGAGCTGCCACCGCTGCCATTGCCCGCCACGCTGTAGGGATCCTCGTCGGGAATCGGGATGCGCGGGCGGTTCTTGATGTCCACAATGGGACGTTGCACTAAGATTTGGGAAATGTTTAAGTATAATTTATAATTCTTTAAATATCTTAAGACCAGTTAAAGCCTCACCTGGCGGCAGCTTGGTCTTCAGCATATCCATGGCCACCACATTGACAATGAGCACCCAGATGGGGCACTCCAAGACATCGTTCTCCGACTTGACAAACGCCACCGTCGAGAGGCACTGCGTCTCCAGTCGCCGGCGATCCGGATAGGCGCGCTGCAGCTCGCGATTCACATTCGACTGGAACTTCTTCATGTCGAACAGCTAACGGCGGAGAACAATGCACTTATTAGCATTTGGAATGGATTTTTTGGGTGCAGATCGAAGTAAATGGCATCCCCGCACTCACCTTGACTATTTTTTCGGATTCGAGCGCCTGATTGGGCAGCTTTAAGATCTCGGCACCGATGGAGGTCTCCTCGTTGGGACTGCTGGCGGTGCTCTTCACATAGACATTGCTCTTGGCGTACCGCCGGACGAGTATGTTGCCAGCATCGTCCATTTTGATTTTCACACCCTTCAAAAAGGCAAATATTAAATTAAATTAAATAAAACTAAGCATTAAGACACTCTTTACTCGATAAAAAACTCTAACTTAACAGAATTTCTTTCTTTTCTTAGATCTTAAATCAAATTCAGACCACGATTTCATTGGCTTTATTGGCAGACCTTAGAGGAAAGCTTGGAGTGGCGCTTTATCTTCACACCATCTCCTCCCGCTAATGGAGATTTCTCGTCAATTTTCGGGGTTTATTGTCCAAGCTAATTAAACCGTTGTCGCTTTGATTGTCCCATAAATTCGAGCCCGCGAAACTTACCTGCCCGATGACGCGCTTCAGCTCGTCCGTCTTCCGGTCCCTCATCGGATTGTCGAAGCCGCACAGGCCAATTCTGCAAAAAAAGCAATGTTGGGAAATCATTAGGGATTAGGCATTCATAATGAGCATTTTATGAATTGCAAATCAATCAGCTGCCGCATTAAAAGATCGAGCAGGCCAGCAATCCGCCACCAGCAGGCGCAAATCGAAATCGAAAATTGGTGCCACTTGGCGCGGCGCCGATCCGTTCACTTTCTGGAATCGAGGTTGCCGCCACTGGAGAGTGAGTCACTTCTACACATTTCTTGCCCCCTTTTGCCGCATTTTGTTACACTAAACGTTTGACAAAACATTTATGCCATGGGTCTGGGTCTTGGCTTGGTTTTTTGGGCTTTGGCCTGTTCAATCGCTTGGCTCAAATGAGCACTGACAGTGATTTATGCCACATGCGGCAGACTGCGGCAGCTGCAGCCCCGAATAAACATTTTATTAAATAAACATGTCATATTTCGGCGCCAAGGCCTTAATTTTTCATGTAATTGTTTAGCCAGAGTGCTGAGTCATTAGCGTTATAAGAATTAAGTAAAGGTATTAGATTTGAGCGTGGTTTAAAGTTTAAGTTCGACTTCATTTCAATTATAATTAAATAGGCGAAAAAGTTTACAATTTAAAAAAGAGCTTTAAAAATATGCATGCCAATCGATATATGCATGCTACAAAATCGATTTTTGCATATCGAATTTCGATTTGGCCATCTCTAATTTAATGGAATTGAATCGAAGGATTTTTATACTCTTTTCGACTTAATTTTAAATACAATTTTCTTTCCAAAGAACTAACATTCATTCTTTTTCGTTGGATTTTAAAAACATTTTCTATTTTAAGGACTTTTTTGAGTATTACAATTAATGTTCGGGTAATAAATAAATCCTAGTTCCCTGATTCCAACTAAAATATGATAATTTATTTTACCCCAATAAATTACCAAATTATCTTAATTTTCTTATGATTCCAATTACCCTGCTTAATCTTAAGAGTGATTAGTGATTAGGATAAGGACATTCAAATTTTTCACGTGCCAAAAAAGGGTTTATAGCCGCAGCTTATAATAAATCTGACTATACAAAGTCCACCGAGACTGCAGCAGCTCTGCACCTTAACTGAATGATAAATGTTTGGTTTTTTTATTATTTTGTTTCACTTTTGTTTTTGCCTTCACTCTCGGTTGTTTTGATTTTTGGTTTGGTTTTTCCTTCGCTGCTAAGGTCGCCGAAAATGTCGGCAGAAATGCTAACAAGAAGCGGCAAAAGGAAGCCGCAGCCGCAGCCAAGCCAAGACAATGAAGCCAAAGCTAATTGTAATTGTCGTTTGCATAAAAGGCCACGGCAAGAAGCTGCAGAGATGATGATGATGATGCTGCTGGGGATACACTTGGAAAATATATATATACCCCAATATATCTTATAGCTGTCATAGTAACTACAGGGCCAAAAAGTTATTTTTTCGCTATTTTTTAAGATATTGGTATCGTATACTAATAATATCGATATCAATTTCGATATCCTAAGAAAGTTGGCAAATTCGCCATCGAGCATGATACAATTATAGATGGTAGTCTCGTCGGGTGTTTAGCGTTCGGGTATTAGGGCCTTATTGTACCCTTCGTGTTTGCTCGTTGACGTGACAGGCTGGGTGCATACACATTTTATTCTCTGTCATTAACCTTTAGGTTAACAAAAAAAAAAATTGTTTTGCAATTTTTGCCGCAAACCCGTCAAAGGTGCAATTTTGATCAACGTACCGAATTGTTTGGTAAGGAGAACATTGTGGGTGCAAATTTTGGAGTGCAGCCTGAGTGTGAACTCTAGAATTTGCGACATGCATTTTTGTGCTTTACAGTGGAAGTCCACAACCAACAAGGGGACGACTTTAAAGAGAAGGCGACTAAACAATGATGCTGTTCCGGAAAGAAAAGAATAATAGGCAAGTTTTAACCCCAAACCCCATATAAGGGTTAATACACATTTTCTATTATCGTATGCATACATTCGTTGCTCTCACACGATCTTTGACAGCCGAACTAGGGCGTTATTGTGACGGACGAGGGTCCTATTATTCCGACGAGACTACCTTCTATAATTGTATCATGCCATCGAGTAGGCCTTGACTTTTTAATTCAGCTTTAGGTATCATTTCAACGTGGCAAAGAATTCATTCGCTTTCAAGTCGTTGACCAGTGCGGAGGTCTTTTTCCTTAATTTACAATTATAATTATTTTTAAATTTATTTTGTATCTCTTTATTTATATTTTTTCCCTAATTTTTTTTTTTTTTTTAAGCGATGATTAATCGATGGTCTTAGTCATAAAGTAGATTGAGAACATCCTTATTTTTTATTTTTATTTATTTATTTATTATTTTTTCCTTACTTTTTTTTTTTTTTTTTTTCAGCGATGAATAATAAATTATTAATCTATGATTATTTAGGCTCAGGGTCAGTCTCAGTCATAAAGTAGATTCAGAACATCCTTATTTTTTATTTTTATTTATTTATTTATTATTTTTTCCTTACTTTTTTTTTTTTTTTTTTCAGCGATGAATAATAAATTATTAATCGATGATTATTTAGGCTCAGGGTCAGTCTCAGTCATAAAGTAGACTCAGAACATCCTTATTTTTTATTTTTATTTATTTATTTATTATTTTTTCCTTACTTTTTTTTTTTTTTTTTTTAAGCGATGATTAATCAATTATTAATCGATGGTTATTTAGGCTCAGGCTCAGTCTCAGTCATAAAGTAGATTCAGAACATCCTTATTTTACAGTTATTATTATTTTAAAATGTATTTTGTCTCTTTATTTATTTTTACTATTCGGGATCAGGCTCAGTCTCAGTCATATAGAAGATTCAGCACATCCTTATTTTAAAATTATTATTTTAAAATTTATTTTGTCTCTTTTATTTATATTTTCTCTTTTTCTCTGGATCTGAGCAGATGTCTTTAATATGTACGAATTTTTTTATAATATAATCTACACTAGGAACGTAAATCCCGAAGTAACTCCTGTCTGGTCTTCTCATAGTCTTTGGAGTTTTGATACTTTAAAACTTAAAAAAACACCGAGTATAATATCGTTGGCCTTAAAATAATGTTTCCTTCCGTATTTAAAATATATTTTACTGAAGAAAAACCAGCTAATAATACAATTTAAGTATACATTCGTTAAAGGAGTGGAATAAATACCCATCAGATAAATATAATCATAAATACAATAAATAAATAAAACTCAAAAGCAAGCCTTACCCCTGAATTGTGCTAGAAAATAAACCCTCTATTTATAGAGGTGAATGGAAAAGACGAAAAAAATCAAAATAAATAATTCCTATAATAGAAGCCCAATATTTATACCCTTGCAGAGGGTATTATAATTTTGATCAGAAGTTGCAACGCAGTGAAGGAAGCATCTCCGACCGAAATTATAACTTTCCTGTTTCTCAACGTAGTTTTATAAATTTCGAGATATAGCTGTTTTTTACGGTTTTAGAATACCGGTTATAATTTCATTAGATAGAAGCGATTTATACGAAAATGTAAAATGTTTTGTAAGTATTATAAAAATGTAAAAACTTCGATATTTTCAAAATTTTACCAAAATGGAGAAACTTAATGATCCAATTGCAGACTGCAAGGGTATACAAAGATAGCTTCCTTTCTTGTTCTTAAGTAATTTATTATCTTTACACATTTATTTTTAGGTCGAATATTTTTTTTCAAGTGCACTTGCTATTTGCTGTCTGCTTTTCGCTATCTGTGCTGCTCCTGTCTAATGCAGCCGCCGCGCTGCCCAGCGCTCACCTGACGCCGCTCTGTCACTATTATGTTTTATGTTAATTTGTATAATGAAGCGCTGCCAGCGCTGGCGGCAGCGAGAATCAGAACAACGGCAGCACTAGCTACCAGCTAGTACCAGCTACTAACTACGAAGAGCCACTGCCAAACAATCGCCGTTAGCATCGCTTTGGCATTTGGCCATGTGCTTCAGTTCTGCGCGTAACGTCTGCCGCTCGGCGCTGATTTATTGGCTAAACGCTTGTAAAAACCGTTGAAATGTGTGTCAAAGTTTTCCATGAAATGAAATCGACATGGACGGGCTGCTGGCTGGTGGCTGCTGGCTGATGTGTGGCTCTCAAGGTTGCTGGCAGCCGAAAGCGGATTTGCAGTTCTTTGTTCGGTAAATGCTTCGTTAAATTCGAGACATCAAAAGCGAAATGTTATTAAAGGCTGAATGCCAGCAGCAGCTGGGAGCTGGGGCTGTAAGGTGGCACAGGTTGGAGGAGAACATGGCTTTATTGAATATTATTTAGGGTAAGATAGAAGGCTTCTTATTGGAAAGGGTAAAAGTGGTTCTTAATAAACGAGAAACTATATAAAAATAAATAGATATTTTATTTCTTCAATTACAAACTACTTTTAACTACCTCTTAGACACCAACTCTTAAGCTCTATCGCTTCAAGTTATTTAGTTTAAATCAAGAACCAACTTCGAGCCCAACCCAGCCCACTGACAGCTTAATACTCGCCCGATACATACTTATTCAGAGCATGTCTTGTGCACATTCACTTCGCTTGTGGCCAGCATTATCGCACTTATGCCTGATATCTATATATACATATAGTATAGCGGTTGCAAGGTCGTCTGGTCTCAGGACTGGACTCGGCCTGACACGCCTAAATGAGCTGGAAATGCGAAAGGCACCGGGGGCCCAACCACTGAAAGCGAGAGTCGATTCGACCAGACCAACTTGCTCCGCAAACTTAAAACTGGAAACGGCTGCGATTTTGGAGTTCAAGTTAAACGTGTGCAGTGGGTCAGTTCCAGGACGAGTCCGGGGCTTCTTCGAGGAAGCCATCCCCGCTAGCAGCGTCATCAACAGTTGCAGCCATGAAAAAAAATGCTGCAGTTAACGGCAACTGGTTTCGAACGGTGCTCGGGAGCAACTTTTGACCTGCGCGTCCACTGGGCAAGGCAAGGCAAGAAAAAAACCGCAATGTGCGACCGGTTCAGTTTAAAAATACCAAAGCCAAGACAGCGATATATATGTGCTGGATATATAAGTATATAGTTTTATGGGCTTTAGTAAAAGTCGCCATGCGAAAGACTCAAGAAACGAACGCGGCGACAAAAGACTTAGGAAACGAACTTGTTTGGCCTGATCTGGCTCTAATTAGATTATGGCTAATTATAGGCAGCATTTCCCGCTCCAGTTTTTGGGGTCGCACCTTAAATCGCGCCCCGAAGGCCGCCCCAGCCATTGTTCTTTTGCCCTGACAAATGTGGCACGTGTGCAGCGGCAGGCAGCAGCGGCAGCAGTGGCAACAACAACATGCACAATGACAGTGTGGCTTTACCTTTTGCAACAAACTACTGCGGTTACTCAGCATCTAAAAAGCACAGCAGGGCCCCCTGAAAAAAACCTTTAAAAAAAAACATGTCTTTTGTCTGGCCAAGCAAATTGCGTTCAAAAAATAGAAAACAGAAAAACGGAAAAAAACTGCTCGCAAATCTCAACCTTGGTGCGACCCGCCTTAGTTTTTTCCGCACGAAACACGGCATATTGTGTGTGTTGCAATCGGAGCGCAGCTTGATATTATAATTTGATTTCCATTTCATTTGTTCCCAGGCCACATGCAAATTCGATTGGCAACGCCCACGCAACAAAGTAACAAAGTGTTTCGCAAAAAAGGAGAAAAACCCCACTGAAACTGTCATAAACGGTGCCAAAAGTTTATATTGGCGCCGTTTCAATTGCCTCCCCGGGGGGGTGTAATTCCAAGTGGTCCCAAGGATTGGCCATTAATTAAACGCGCGCTTGTTCAGAGACCCAATGAGGCTCCGATTCATTGTTTCTGATCAGGTGTGCGTGTGTGGTCCTCCTCGAGAGTGTTGCGCCCACACCAGCCACTTTTAGCAACACTGGCAACACCAGGCACTAGGCAACATTCACGGCAGCAACATCAGCGTCAGTCTAATTAATTAATTTACATGCAGCCAGCTGCTGCCAGACTCCACAAATGGAAATTTGTCTAAGCATTGCATGCAACTCACAAAAATGGGCTTTAACATATGCGGCTAAGACCGATAGGTAAATGCCCTAGCCTGGGTAGAGGCCATAAATGTTAATTTAAATTGCTGAAACTAGCAAAAACGCTTTACAAAATAAGTTAAATAAAAAAAAAAACCGTTTATTTATTTTCTAATGGGAATGAAAGGTAAAACGCTGAAGCTTTTAAAATAATTATAAATCATAATTTATGATTCATAAAATAAATGATAAATGCTCGAGCTTAAGAATTAAAATTATATACAAGATAATTGAATGTCTTAAAATAAATAGAAGAAATAGAGTACTGACATAGCAGAAAAGATTTTAAAAATTAGTTAAGCTGGGGAATAAGCTTGTTTTTGAGTCAAAATTTAATTTAATGATATTATTTTGTTAAGGTTTTAAGAAAGGGAAAACACTGGAGCTTTTAAAATAATTATAGATGATTAAATTAAGTGGCAAATGCTCCAATTTAATGTTTAAAATTCATGAAATACATTGAAAGAAGCTTAAGCTACAAACTTTAAAATAATCATTGGAATAACGCCTAAATTTATTCAGTATTTATGAGTTTTTGAGTACTGACTGCTAAAGATTTATGATTATTTTTATTGATTGTAATGACTTGAATTGAAAAACGCCTTAAGTGGGCTTTGCATTTAAAAAATAATGCAATCAGAAGCCTACTGAAAATAATAGACTAAAATGCAAAGATAGTGTGAGTGAGTCAAGCCTGTCAGAAGGCACCCGAAATTTATAGTTATTGTTAGAGTTCGCCTATCGCCGTTCGCATCGCAGCTGCAGCTCCATATATTGCATTTGCATACTGGCCAAGATTTCCACTGAAAAGCGTTGCGTGTGAAATGGCATTCAGTATGCACGTACGGGCTATACGATGATGTCTCCGATTCAAATGGAATACGGCTCTAACCCGAAAGATAGCAGCGGCTAACAAGCGCTGACAGCGGCTAATTAAACAAACAAGCTGCTGCCGGCCCTAGACGGTGACGGCGATAAAAAAAGGCCAGCAAAAAGGCTAGGAAGACAATGGCAATGACAACTACAAGGGTCTAGGGACCACACACACACACTCAGACACCATAAACCAGGGGCCACAACATGGCCATAAATTATCTTTGCCGTGGTAAGTGGTGTGCATGTTTGAAGTCGGCGGCAATTGGCAATTGATTAACTTGACACTCTCGGCATGCAAAGTCAGTTTTCCAAAGCTTTTTCCCCCCACTTTCAGTTGTTCGGCTATTCAGTTTTCCCCGATTGTACTTAACCCGCAGTTGACATAAACAAGTAGTAGTCGGTGCCACTCCGGGGGGATCTTCGCCGGAAAATGGCGGCAGGCGCGGGGAAAGAGCTGCCATGACAAGAGCAATTTGCATGGCCAATCTGTGATGACCTCGTCACGAACGAAAACGAATTGAATGAATTGAATGACTTTCGTTATTATTTTCAATTTCATTTGTTTTCCTTTCCGCTCTCTCGCCATCTTCATTGTCTTTGGCCCGCGGCAATTTATTTGTGTTTTCGCCGTTGACATTTCGCTGGCAGCAACTTTATTTGTGGCCACTTACAAAGGAAGCCGCCGTTGCCTGCACTTGATGCCCTTTTTGGGCATGAATTTTAATATAATAATCCCATATTCAATACTGAATAATCAAAACATGCATTATGCATAGATCCAAACGGAAAACTTCTTGACATTTCGAAATTGCCACAACAATTGAGCGTAGAGCGTAAAGCATTTGGCATTTGCCAATTTCTGGCACGCAACAGCAATATTTTTGAAGCGGAATATGTTAATTAGCTGCAATTGCAGATACCAAGAACCGTTCGAGAGACCTCCAAAAAAATAAAGAGAGACTCGCAAAAAACCAAATTCTTGACTCAAATTGCTTTGGCCAAACGGAAATCGCTCATTTCATAGAAATAAGCGAGCGAGGAGTACCGTGCAATTATTAAAGCATTTTCACTCGCTTTTCGGCAGCGGCGGAGTCTGTTCTTTTTTTACCCTCCTTGGCTTTTCACATGCCACAAATTGTTGCCCAGTAAGGTCAGCGCATTTTGCAAGGTTCTCGCCTCCCTCCACTTACAGGCAGGTCTCTCTGGCATAGTGAAGTTCAGCGGGGGAATTAAATTTTAATGGGATGCCCATCAATTTGATGGGCGTTTCATTCATTGCCCATTCGAGAGCACATCAGCAGGCATTTATTATTACAGCAAAAAGCCAAGCCAAGACGCCGGCGAAGGTTACCTTGGTTAGTTCGCAGCGAAGTTGGTAATACACTTGTCAGGGGGAATTACAGGCACGTTTTGGTACTATAAAACAGCGTAGTATCTTTGGAAATAATCTGCGATGTAAAAAATAACAAAAGTATGACTTATTTTCCTTGAAAGTTCTGCTCTTTTGCTTGGCAAAAATTAAAAAATCGCCCAAGATTCGATTTAAAATTAATCAAAATAAACCTCTTTACATTTTTCCAAGTAGCTTAAGCAAACAGTTCATCATTTCGCTAATGCCCTTAGTGATTTATGGCCAGTCGACGATACAGAGAGGAGCTCTCCTGCTGGGGATTTTCTTTGCCAGTGGGTCAAGGGCATATCATTTTGCCAGTGCTCATAGTCGAACATACATTAATATTTATGCTTTTTTGTGTCTCATTTTGTTTTGTTTTAGCAAAGTTCAAAGGCACTGTGTTTGCCCGTGTTTAATGTGCTTTGCTGCCTTTTGCTGCCTCAGCGCCACTCTGTTTGTTTATTTGCCTTCGCTTTGCAAGTAGTGACCGTTAATTATGTATGGTGAGGGGATGACCAAGGGTTGCGACAAGGGATTGGGAGTGGGACGAAGACGACTTACCGCATGCCGTCGAAGCCATCGTCGGAGCCATTAATGGTCAGCACCGGAGCACGTGCGTATGCCTTCGCCACGCGCCGATTCCGCTCGAAGACGATCACTTTGGCCCAGATCTCGTCGTCGATTTGGGTCCACTTGTCCAGCACTTCCTGAATGTGTTCCTGGAAGGGAAAATTGAGGGTTATTGAGGAGATAGCTTGAAGCTCAGAGACATAAGAAAATTTGTTTATTTGTTAACTGTTTTGGATCTAACTTTATTCATTAAAATAAGAAAAATGTATTCTTAATCAATTGCTTATTTGTTTTGATACTTATTCAGAAGCATTAAAAAAAGGATTAAAAAAATTAAAATTAAACCAGAATTTTTAAAAGAATCATTGAAAATAATAAAATATAGTATACTAAAGGCTCTTTATATTTATTTGCTCTTTATTTCGCAACCAATCAAAAGTGTTCGCGTCCAGCTCTTGGCAAATTTGATCATCGATTTATTACCGATATATCTGCTGTTCACACTGCAGTTTCATGTTGTTCAACAATAACATTCATAGAAAGCGAAAACTAACACTAAATGCTAGAGCTGGAAAGGAATCATATTTTTCGAAATTATTTAAAGCAAAAATCGATTTTTAACATCTATTAAAACCCCAGATTAGTCTTCTTAAACTTAAACTTTAACCACATCAATTAACAAGCTTAGTTTTTAAACGAAAGTAATAAGGATCCCAGATCGGTGATCCTATCATTTTCGGTTTCCTAACGAACCTAACGATCCTTTCAAAACCCATTAAGTCGCAACCAAACTACAAAAAATGTGCAGAAATTCGCCGAAAATCAATCGATTTGATCCTACGAGATCCGTAACTTGTTTCGGGGCATCTGGAAAAGGCGAAAGAAAAACATAACGACGGCGGCGGCTAATGCTAGCAATTTTCACTTTCCATCGTGATCACTCTCCGCCGCTGAGCCGCCTGAGCCTATGATGTGTCTCTGTGTGTGTGTTGTGTTGTGTGTTGTGCCAAAGTGAACGGCCTTGTTGGGCGCTTGCGTTTTAAGCTTTTTTTCACTCATTTTACTTTTACTTATTTTTGTTGCTGCTTTTTGTGGCCATTACAAGCGTCAGTCTGTGTTTGCGTTTACGTTTGCGCCTGTGTGCTGTCTTGCAGTTTGTTAAATAAAAGTTAAAATCAAATCGGAGCAAATGCTGACACGAACACAGAGCGAGAGTCAGAGCCAGACCCACAGCCGGAGCCAGAGTCAGAGCCCAGAGAGACGCGAAAAGACCAGGCCTTAGCGCGCGATTCGTGGTGCAGTAAGACATATAAAATTATAGACAACGATATCGCCGTGGAGCTGTGCTTGCTCTGCTTGAAGTCTCTTTTATGGCCGCCACAATATACACTGCATAAAGCTATATGCTTGGATATTTGAAGTGCTGCAAGGCTTTTGATTGCAGCTCAGCTCTGCCCTGCTTGCTCTCCGCTTGCGTCATGCCCAAGTGCACTCTGAAAATATTTTACATTTCTGCCTTATATAAACCGGCTAAGACTAAGTGCAAAACATATGCGATTTCAGTAACTGAATTCCAGGGCTATTAATCGATTACTCGAACAGCATTTCAATGGAGAGTTATGCACAAGTAGCTCTGACTAAAAGGAAAAGTGATCTACAAGCAAAGAAATGCATTTTTATTATTTTATTATCTTTAAATATAATTTCTACATTATTATACTCCTCAGACAGAAATTAATCACCAAGTTTTTATTTTTGAACTGAACTTAAGAGTGCACTAAGTATGCCAGGCTAAGTCTTAATTTAACCTAAATTCCGTACGCTGCTTGAGATTTCATATATATTTTCCATTTAAATATATCAGAGTTCAAAATATACAAAATGTAACATCAAATGTGGCAATGAACCCAGCTAAAATATGTATTTATTGGTTACAGATTAAAGATAGATCAATTCAAGGGCTTTATAAATCAAATTAAGATCCTCTTGCCATTGTTTTCTATCACAGCCTCAGCCCAGTTTACACTGCCGAAACGTAGTGTATGCTCTCATGTGGATATTCAAAGAAAACCCCGAAAAACTCAACAGCTGGGCATTTTCCCTCCTCGAGCACCGTTGTGCTGGCTCAATTAACCCGAACAAAGAACGTCATAAACAAAGCCATTAGCCCAGTAACCAACATGCCCACAATTTCAGCCACTTTTTTGGGGTTATAATAAAAATAAGAAATATGAAAAAAAGAAAACCATTTGAAATATGAACAACAAAGAGTGAGCAGAGCCAGCAAGCAGCAGCAGCAAACATCAAAAATGTTGGCTTGGCTTGGTTTTTGGCCACAATTCTACCAGCGTTTTGGGCAAAACTCGTCTAGGCAGCTCAAGTGAGCTGGGCCGAGCGAAGCTCACTCATTCAAAATCAGCATCAGAGGCAGCCTCAGTCTCAGCACAGCCTCATGATCAGGCACACACATTAAAAATGCAAATAAATCATGTAGTAAAACTTGTTAACCTTTTCAGATGCTCTGCCTTTGCGTTTGCGTTCGAGAGTCTGGGAGTTGGAAGCACTTTTGATTTCATTCGTATTCGTATTCGGATTCTTTGGGCAGATTCACTTCAGGTTTCACTTGGCCGGCAGAAGAATCTTGTAGGCTCAAGTGTCGACGAAACTGGTTGTAACTTGTCTTGTAGCTGCTGTTTTTCCCATCTCATATTTCTAGGCCGTGCAGAGACGACCTCAAAATGCCGAAGTTCACCGAGTTGAAGTTAAGTTTTCGGTGGCTTTTAATTAGTCCCCCGAGTTGCAACAGCAGCAGCAGCAGCAGCAGCAGAGTGGCAGCCACACCACAAGCGCGTGTTCTCCCCGGCGTATACGTAATCTGATTTGTGCATGGAAATTAGCTCACAATTCGAACGAGTTTCGGAACGGGTTCGAGCTATATGTATGGGTAGTAGCCATTAGCATATGAACAACATTAAATCAGAAACATGAAATATACGGATCTTGGCTTGATTTTTTTTTCTGATTTTTTGGCCACAAAAATGCGACCCAGACGGTGTGTGACGTCAGAGCAAACCGCATTTCTGTGGGCGCAATTAAAGTCTATTATTCTGTTGCAAGATCTCCCTAATGGAGCCCCATTGGGCTTGCAACACGTGCAGCGCGCCGAAGATGTGCCGCACAGAATCATCTGCGGTGCTTTTTCGTGTAAAATGTTGTTGAACTTTTGCAGTCACGATTCCGAGCTCCACTTCACTTCCAGCGGCAGAGCAACAGATGCTCCCAACGCTCAGAGTTGACATTTAATAAAATGATTTTTATTTGGGATCCGGCGGCGAGTCGCTTTGTGTCTGCCAAGACTAATAGATACAATCGCCGCGAATTATTACGGTCTTGATAAGTCCAACTTGTGACAGGTTGCAGCCCCCGCTGCCGCCAAAGACGCCAAAGATGCCAGAAGATGTCCAAAGTTCATTGATATGTTCATTTTCAATTTGTTTGGCTAACCCAGATCGAACTGAAGGAAACCCAGGTAACTCGGGAACTCAGAGGAACTCGGGCCTTGTATAATTTATGCAAATTTCATGCTCACATAGCTGGGTTTTCAATGGGCCGATGTCTGATAATAATAATAGCCCAGAGCTCTCAGCTCTTCCGCCAGAGGTAAATCAATCAAGATGTGAGCAGGAAATTCAATTGATCCTGGACATTGATGAAGTGGTAGAGAAAAAAAAGGGGGAGAAAAAAATATAATTTCCATTGAATTTGTCGTATAATTTTTGGGCTTAAAAGCCATGTGTGTGTCTGTCTCGTTTTAGTGGTTTTTCCTGCTTATTTCGCGCCAACGCCAAATCCTGTTGCTCGGGCCAGGCCAAAAGCGAGACCAAAACCAGGTGAACGGGTGCCAAAACAGCCGTCGCAAGGCACAAAAAAAAACCAAACAAATCCCGGGGAGAAGGAAAACAAAGGAAAGACGCGAAAGAAGGCTGGAGGAAAGCCTGTGTGTGTGTGCATGGAAGTGGAAAAAAAGCGAAAACTCTGCGGACCAGCCAGAAAAACTTTCATTTTCACGAAAAACGACTGTGAAAAGTTGTCGTTTTCATTGCTTCGACTCTCTGGCGTTTCTGCTTTTCGGCCTTTCTGTTACGCCAATATTCTAGTTCGATGCATGCAAGTTCGTTGCCCAAGTCTTTTGTTTGGATGCCAATTTTTTTTCACCCTGCTCCGTTCCCAGATAATAAATTTGTAAACAATATTGAAAATAGCACAACGGCAGCCAGAGCAGGGCAACAACTGAAATTGCCCAATAAGCGCCCCCAGCAGCCAAACAAGTCCAAATCAAAGGGCCACAAAAAAAGAGAGACAATTCGCCCCCTCAGCCAAACGACAAAAGGAAAATTCAGGCATAATTTGTTGCCGTTTCCATCATGGGAAATACAGCCTTTGTGTGAGGCCAGACTAAACGGAATTATATAGATGCCACGCTCACGCTAATTGCAACATACCCGAAGACGGAAAGAGAGACGTCTGGCTGCCGCTGCCGCTGCACGCTTTTCACTTTGGGCGAGGCCTTTGAATGGCTGACTCGCTGAGCCCCCGATGTGAACACAATTTATGCAAATCTCCATTAGAAATAAAGCATCAATTTAATGGCCAGCGTTTGATGGCTCTTTTCTGGGTGTTTGCGGCGCCCGAATGGGCTGTGCAGTTAACCCAGTTGTGTGTGTGGGCAGCTTGCCAAAAATGAACTAAAATGGATAATAGATTTGGGCAACAAGCGAGAAAATGGTCAAAAAATAAAGTTTAAAAAAAGTTAAATACAGGAAGGTAGTTTGAAGCCTTTAAATGAATGAGGATTTAAGGACAGATAAATAATTTAATTAGCTACAAAGTTATTTGGCGTGAAATTAAAGCGATATTACTATTTTTAGATTAATAAATATCAAAAGTTATACAAAATTATTATAAATTGTATATTTATTCATAAAATAAAATGATTTTCTAACCGCTTCCAAAATGTTTTTTAATTATAAATAGGCAAGGAAATGGTAAAAAAGTAAAATTAAAAAGTTGTTATACAGAAGGGTAGACTTAATCTTTTAAATTTTACAAAGTTATAAGGAATAAATACCATTTATGTTTGAGATAAAATATCAATATTTATAGGTAAAAAATTACAAAAGTCATACAAAATAATTCTACTTTAAATATTTATTCATAAAATAAAATGCTTTTAAACGCTCTATCAACTTCTCAAATTTCTACAAAGTATTTGTACAGCCTTTTCACATATATAGTAAATTAACCTCAATCTTTTTCCTTCAGTGTCTAGCTGGCACCCAAAAATATATACTTTTGTATACTTACATACCTTACCCAAAAAACTAAACGCTCCGCACAGTTCAAAGGTTAAAATTACCCTAAAACTACAGTTAAAAGAGCTCGGAGGCCAACGCAGCGCGACTTGCATTATATTTTACGTCCGACAGCCATAAAAAAAAGCCATACACACCCAACCGAAAAAGACAAAAAAACTGTTACTAACACTCCTCGATAAAAAGCCAAAAGCAAAAGGCTTAGCAGCATCTTCAATGGAATTCCCACACATAAACAAGGCGCATAAGCATATATACTATATGATATAGATATATGTATAGTATCGTAATCGAAGATGGGCCAGCGAAATCCGATCGAACCGAGCGGCTCGAGCTCGTGCTGGGCTTGTCCAAACATTAGGGTAACCCATAACGCTTTTATGGCCTACTGCTCACTGCCATTATTGCCTTTGGCCCATTGGCACGGCATACGGCATACGGCATACGGCGTATGGCGTACGCTTTTGGCCGTCGTCTCCACTGTTTTTTAGCGGCTAGCAGTGGTTCCTCAGGCAAATTAAAAATGCACAACGCAATGCGATGGCCTAACGGTAATTAATGCAATTGGTCAATACAACAAACACCAAACACCAAAACCTAAAACCTAAAAAACGGAAAAAACAAAAACCAAAGCCGCGGCGTTAGTGCGTCTCATGCTGACCTGAATGCGGTGGACTCCACACCGCACGTGCTGAGAATGAGCGACAGGAAAATGGCCACAAATCATAGAAGTCGAGAAGCAGAGAAGTCCGAGAAGCAGGGAAGTTGAGAAGTCGAGAAGCCTTAGGCCAAGCGGAAGTCAGCAGGCGATGGCCGATGGGCCAGGGCCAATTCTTGGCGGTGCTTTTCCACTCTGGCAGCTCTTTTCTCAGCTGCAACTCCCAAAGCAGTTCTCTTTCAATTTTAACTAATCGGGTTATTAAGATAATTAATTAATCAATATACTAATACTTTGTGGTAAGATCTGTGGCCCTTAAGCGTGTATTATTTCCCAAGTTTGATTTTAACCACAAAGTTTGCAATTGTAATTAAATTAACAATTGCTTATTGTGGTATAACATCAAAAGATTAATCTATATTTAAGAGCAAAAGTTACTATTGCTAGCGTAGTTTATTTAATTAGGTATTTAACACTTTGAGATTAATTTACTACAATTTATGCTAACTACTTTGCGCTTAAAGTTAACAAGTTTAAAAGGGAAATTCATTTTTAATATTTTTAAAGTATTTTCGTGCATTTATTTATATGAATTTAATAACAAACTGAATTACTCACCTTGTATAGCTTATCCTTCTGATACCAGACATCCTCCTCCTCCTCCTGCTGGGTAAATGTCTGGTCGAGATTAAGATCGTCCCGGGAACGTGATAGTATTTTTCGGCGCGACACCATCTTGTGTGCTGTGCTCGGGGTCTCTGTCCTCTGCAAGAGATTAAGTCGTAAAAGGTTGTGTGAATATTCGCGTTCATAAACCAAATATACGTAATATTACTGATATATGTACATATGTGTATTCAGGGAGATCTGAGGGCTGGCCGCCACATAACGGTGAAAGAACAGCAAACACATCAAAACTCCACATTTTGTGCTGACAGGCCGGTCCCGGAAAAAAACCCAAAGCCCAAAAATTGCAAAGCAAACACCATCATGGCATCCCTTGTCTGGAGTTCAACGCACCTTTTGCTTATTTCCCTGGGATACTTATTGTTTATGACCTGGACTCCCTTTTTACCAGTCATCCCGCCTGCAGAGCGCTCTTAAAATTCGTAAACCAATGCAGTCCGTCTTCCTGTATTCCTGATCCCTGTTACTATGTGCCTAAAGCCCAAGAACTTGTGTTCTTTTATGTGTAAAACATGCAATTTTTATTGATATTGCTTGTTATGACGATCAGGTTGTGCGAGCTACGCATCGCAGATGGGGAATTGAGATCCCGCCTCCGATATTCAGGCTGTGAATCAGACAGACCCCGTGAGATACCATCCAAGACACGTTGACAACGGGCACAATAAAAGTAAATAATGAAGAAATCACCTGTAAGTTAAGGCGGAAAATAACAGCAATAACAGGTGATGGCTGGAATACCCTTTTGAAATATGACACCAGATGTGCCAATCTATCAGCGGCTGTAAATTATAGTTTGAATATTATTATTGATAATAGCTATGCGTGTTTATTACCATCATAAAAAAGTAAACAAACATGAGTTATAGAGGTGAAATTTCTGGTTAACCTTGCATTTATTTTATTAACTAAAGAATAATAATAATAAAAGGGAGAATTATGGAAACCATCCATAAGCCTGGATATTTATTAACAATTAAATTTAATACTTGAACTTAATAAGCTTGCAGCCTCGCCTTCGTAGAGTTAGTGTGACCAATCAGCTTTTGAGCTAGAATGTGTCTAACAGACAGTAATGCCAAAGTTACTCAAGTGCAGCTCAAACTTTTATTATTTTTGTTATGGCTTTCTATTGTTTTTAACGTTTAACGCTTTTTAAACGTATTTACCCCCCAGCTGTTAGAGTATTTCGATTGAAGTCTTTGTTTTTTCACGGCTCGCTTTGTCAAGTTGATGAAAAAAACGCTCGTTGCATAATAAGCATCTATGGGGGCTTGGGGCTTTCAGGGGTTACGAAGGTTGTAGCGGCAAGAAAGTAATCTGTCTCTCTCTCGCTCTAAGCCCTGCCAGCTGTCTCTTTCTGCTCTTTCTCCTCCCCGATGGGCATGCAAATGTGCGAGGTTCGGTTCGCTAACCTGTTGTCACACATTTTTAGCTGTCTTCGTTATTAGTCTCTATAATTGTGGGGCCTCTTTTTTGGTTGCTGCTTTCTTTTTGCAGAAACTGTGCGAATGAATGACTGATCGACAGCTATATTGGCTGACTGCCAGACTGTTATACTGACTGCCTGCCGGAATCTCTATCCATCTGTTCGTCAGCTCGGATGCTGCAAGGGCTGGCCATAAATATTCATCGCCTTTTTGCACAATCTTGGCTGGAAATGCCGACAATATTGTCAACGATCGACGCCATTTTATTCGCCAGCTACGAATGTATCTTTCAGATTGCAATCGCATAACAAATGTTGTCGCTGCTGCAGCCCGATTTATGCAACAAAAGCCGTTAAATTGTACAAGTCTCTGGTGTCTCAGTATCTCGCTGTCTCAGTGCCATTTTCTGCCAGTTTATTGAGCTGCATTTTCTTTTGTGTGCACACACATGTCGGGCTGCTCCACCAGCCCCAAAGTATTGTTATTTATGGCCAACAAAGGGCCACCGTCTGCGACACAAAAACGAGCGCCCAGAAATCGGTGCTGCTGCTATATAGAACATATAGTACATAGAGTCCGGAGACCAGACAAAAGCTCCTCAGGCTGAGCACGTACATGCCACAGACGTGTTCTAGTTTGGCTTTAGCGTCGAGTAATTACGTGAATTGCATTCTGAGTGTCATTTATGGGCTGCGAGATTAACTGTATGATCCTCACGGATATGCCTGTCTACGGTGAAGTTTTAGGTGCAACTTATTTTTAGGAACAATGTCGAGGATTAACAGAGAAAGAAGATCTTAAATGGGATTTAATGAACCAAAAATAGGGATATTATAAGTAATTTAGAGGCGAGGAAAAATGCATTAAAAAAATAATGACAAATAAGTAAATGGGCTCATGAAGAAATTTATAAATTAAATATAGTTTCGAGGGTTTTGGAACAAAAGAAACAGGAGGAAATTACAACAGAAAACTTAAAAAAATTAATATCTAAAATTGCAAATAAAATCTATCGAGACTTAATTCCTTTGAAATTTAAAGAGAATAATATTCAAATTTATGTAAGTTAAAATATTTTATTAATGTTCTTCTCAAGTCTTTCTAGAATATATATTGATTATTTTTATCCCATTAAAATACTTTGTATAAAGAAAAGATTTCCCTTTTCAAAATCCTCAAAAACCAAATACTTCTTTCTGAAGTAAAAAACACACATTTTAAGGCCCACTCGTACTGCTCAAAAATGCTTTTTCAGCTCTCACACAGGGATACTCTTTTAACCAATTACCGAAAAAACCGTAAAATAAAAATAAGCAGAAGAAAGCAGCAATTACAAGGCATTCTTTTATGGGCCACGTCAAATTAAAACACTTAAACGGCATCTCTCTCTGCCTTGGCGGAGTCGGTCTGTGTTCTCGGAACAATTCTGGCCAAATAACGCTGACAGATCAAGAAAGCTGAGTTAAGTTCCTTTATGCCACGGACAATTAACGGCCCACAGCGAGCTGGGGCTGCAGCTGGCGGAGCCAAGTCGTCGAGTGGTGGCCAAGTGGTGCTCGAATATCCTGCACACTCATAGCGGGGCTAGCCTGTTTTCGTTGCTGGACTTTGGTAAACAGAACCAGGGAACTGTGGATGCCACTTGATGCCATAAAATAAAGTCATCATGTCTGTATTATTTTTCCCCTTTAGCGGTCTCGGTGTGTGCGTGTTGACTTTGCTGATTTGGCTGCATGATAATTTCCCTGATATTTTACAGTTAACAATTCGGCGTGCGCTGAACCCCAGGAATGAGAAAAATTTGAGCGGCCATCAGCATTCACTTTTCGCTCGAAAATAATAAATATTTCCCTCCTTGCACACGCAGAAATGTGCAGCAACTTTCACAATAGACAAAAAAGTGAGCAGCAATCAGCCTGGGATTTCTTTGCTATTTCGAATCATTTAAATACGGCCAATTGATGATTATTTCTTAATTCCGTAATACCATCATCATAATATCAGCCAGCCAAGTTCAATGCGAACGCCAATCGAACTCGGATTTAAATTTCGGATTCGTTGAACTTTCACAATTGTCCAACGAAACGATATTCAATTCAATTATAAGCAGACATTTTCCGCTTATATCCGTTGGGTTCAATAACTCCTCTGCCTCTGCCCGATTGACATTTAGCCGGCGAATCGGATTCGAAAGCAAAATATACAATAATTTTCGGTGCAAATATTTGGATTTGGAAAAATACATTGTGATGAAAATAATCACAATAAATCGGTTTGTTTACTTATTAGAGGGAGTTCAATCATCATTGATCTTTGCTGCCAACTCTATTAGTGTTTTTAATTCCCACAACAAAAGGTGGCTTCTTTTCTGATTTTTTTTTTTTAAACGATGACATTGACTCTCTGCCCACACATCACACACACGCCGCCACACACAGTATTATTCGAAAAAGATGACGCCATTTACTTAAAGTCACTGATTCTCGTAGATGGTGTGCTTGAATTTATCATGTAGGCTAAAAATATATGTGAATATTTAATTGATAAGAGTGATTCAGAGACTGCTGGGTGAGTTATGCAATGGTTGAGTGTAAATAAAATATTTTTTGTAGGGGTTTTTAATTATATTTAAGCTCTTTATTGAATAGAATTGGTTCTTATTGTCGTTTCCTAAACGAAAAAGTTGTTTTTTTCAATAAGATGCCCATTGAAAATGATCAAATAATATAAATGAAAATATAAAAGAAAATGTTTCTAGGCAAATGTAGCTGGAAACAAATTTAACAGCACTCCTTGGTGCTGCCAAGCGTATAAATAGTACTCTCCCTTTAAATATTAATATAATTAAAACCAAGCATGCTTAAATAGTATTAATAAAACTTGCTTTATGTGCGAAGAACTACTAGGAATTTTCTACACCTTTAATCACCGATGGGTCTGCCAGTTAAGTTTTATGATTGACAAGCGGAAAACTCGTTTCTCGAAACTTTCTACAGAACTTTCCTCCGGCCGGGGCTCGGCATGGAAATATGCATAATTTAATGACAACATTCGCTGCATATTCAACTACCGACAACTATAGACGGCGCACTTTATGAATGAAAGTCAGCTTCATGAATTATTGTAGTTTTACGAGGGGAAAGAGCGAAGCTACGCGACGCGACACGACGCTGGGCAATCAATAAAGAATTTTGATGATGACAATCGCTGTGAGCGCGGCGAATGAACGCTAGTTGCATATTAATTGAATCGGCGAATGTAAATGATTCTAATGCAATTGCACCTGGGGATGGGGCTGGAAATGGGAGGCATCGCTCTGTGTGTGCCTTGTCAAGAGGTCGTTAGCAGCTATTTTACAGTGTTCGAGCCGAGACTCTCTGGAGTGCAAATAGTTGGCAGTTCGTTAAACCCGACGCTGATTGCCGGCTGCATTGTTCGAGGCAGAGTTCAGATTGCGAGTGCGTCACGAGACGTCAAATATTAGCTGAAAAGCAACAATCTTCGAAGAAAAAATAACAGCATCTGTAGTAGCTTGTTTGTGCATAATTTTCCCGGCTACAAACTTGCAAATTCATTTGCCAAATTTGGTTGGCCAACAAGATGTTAAGGTCAGACATGATGAGTTTGTTTTCTTTATTTGTTAGCTAGAAAGTATTTTTGGCACCCCTAATGGATTCATTATGTAACCAGAAACTACATGAAAGTTGCCTGGCAGCTAATGAAGCGTCCAAAAATGCCGGGATGCTGGGGCAAAAACATTTGATACTTTCGCGGGCAAAGCAGAAGATGCTATATAGATGCCAAGAATGCTCGTGGAGCCACATGATTGATTGGCCGAAAGACAGAATAGCCCATAACGAAATTGCTTTCACAGGGGTCAAGCGAAGAAGTGTTCCCGAAGTCCAAAACAAAACCAAAGACCGATACATGTGGCCATTGATTTGTTACCAAATTAAATTAAGCAGTCATTGACTTGTGGAGAAAAAAAAGGAGAGAAAGAAAGAAAGAAGAAATCTCCAGCCGGCCATTTGATAGTTGTTGAAATAATGGGCGACCGCTGGGAAGCCCTCAACGTGGTCCGGTAATCCGTTTAATTTTGTCTTGAGAACGTCCGCAGGTCGATATACAAATTATCGATTTGTTGGCGGCGTGATCAGCCTGATGTGGTAACACTTAAAATTAACAGAGGCTCTAATTGAAAGGTGCGAAAAATGTTGAGGTAGTAAACTAACAAACACATTTTAGGGGTTAATAAAAGCTTTATATTGGGGTTTTTACGTTAGGAACTCTGACACTTTAAGGGGTTTTATAATCGGAAATATTAGAGTTTGTAGCTTGAAAATTCCAAGTTTTTATTTTGAAAATTTAATGCTTTCCATTTTTGTGTTATTTCAAAGTAAATAAATGTAGCTTCCTTCCTTTCTTCGGTGCCGCTCCTGTCACTTTCCCTTCGCCACCCACTAAATCGTGGACCCTTGAAACCCAAATGGGATTCGGTGTGTGTGGGCGAGGGAGCGTCTGCCGGAGCTGATCATATTTTCCTAACACTTGTCTGCGGTCGGCGGGCAGCCTGCATTGTCTGCAAATGCTTAAATTTGCATAGCGTGAAAGTGGCGTGTAGTCGTCGTTTTCGCTGAATTCGGAACTCGAGTCGCTATGGTTCAGTTCCTCGTTTGGGGTTAAGGTTTTCATTATGTGCGCGGAGCAAATTATGCAAAAATTGCTCGCATCGGGAAGCTAATAATGCGAAATCCGAGGCATTTAACATCGAATCGTATTGCGGAACTGGCATTTAACACCTGAGCGCATCGGCAACGGCATCTAATCATCAACGGTAACAGGTAAAAAAAACCAACGGATGGATACCGAAGCCGACACCGACAGGTTGTGCATTTCGATTTCGCAAATAAAATACGAGTAGTATTTCCCATGGCACGCAGCAATTATTAAGCCCAAAATATGTTAAATCATATATATCTGTATACATGAATATTTGTGTGAGCCGTGCGCGAGCGCGCATCTATAAGATACTTTTCAAAGTCATGTAACTGTCAGCGCTTTGCGCAATTCCCCCGAAAAACAAACGAACGAATGGATGGATGGATGGATGGATGGCTGGTTGGATGGAATAGATGTAGATGTGGATGGAAAAATTAACATTTCAATTTTTTTTGTTGATTTTTCTGTTTTTTGGTAGATCTTCGAATGTCTCCGCGGCCGGTTTTGATTGATTTTCGTTGCTAATGCACTTTCAAAATGTAAATTTACAAATTGCTTGACACCTTTTCAAAGCCTCTTGGGGCATTAAATCAAGTGACTTGAGGCAACAAAGGAATACGTAACTGAGAAAATGGTAGAGCCAGTAAGGGAACCAGAAAAGCAATAAAAATCTTGCATATAATAGTTATCAAAGCAGTAAAATTGTAAAAATATTATTTAGCCCGCAATATAACAGTATTTCCCAATTATTTTTGAGTTAGCTAAAGCAAAAACTATAATAACATTTCTCAATAACAAAATCATAAAAACGCGTAAAGCTTGAGGTTTAATTACATTTTATATGCTTTTTTAAACACTTAAAATTTATTGAGTAAAATATAAAGTATTTCCTGGTTTAATAACTCAACATCTCCCCTATTTTATGTTTTTGTTAATTTAGTTATGGGAAAAAACCAAGTTGAAGCTATAAATTACGTTTGCAAAAATATTATAAAAACAAAATAAGAGTTGTTTTAGTATTTAAATTTTTAAGGAGTGCCAAAAAAGCAACAAAGGTCCTTGAAAACCATTAAATAAAGTGAAATAAATCATAAACTAAAGTGGAAAACATGATAAACAGTCAAATACCTTGGCAGTTTTTAAGTGAAGTTTTATGGCGAAATGCCAAAACAAAAATTGTCATTAATCTCCATATATGAACAGAAATATCATAAATATGAAGCTTCAGGCACTGCGTAAAAAAGTAATATTTTCCGCGATTTTCAACCAACTTATTTTCAATCCCACAAATTAGTTTTGCTTTTGATCAACAAGAAAAGCCCCCTGAAAAACGAGTTGACACTTTCATTAAAACTCGGCGAATTTTTTCCGCATTTTCGCGTTACGTTCCAACTTGCCCTGACCAAAAGCGAGGTCCGTGCAACAATTTGCTGGCCAAAAAAGCGAAAAAGACTGGCTACAACTTCAACTAGAGTGAAAAGCAGAAACAGAAAAAAAACTTAAAACAAGAAAAGCACAAAACACAAAAAACAAAACACGAAATTCAACAACACACGAAAAAAAAGAAAGAAAGAAGACTGCAACTGGCGGGCTGCTTCTGCTTTCGTTTTCGCCTGCACGCTTCAACTGCTCCAAAACGCTTCCAAGGAGCGAAAGGGAGGACTGGCTGCGATCCGAAAGAGACAGCCAGCTCTGGCCGGGAGAGCCTGAGTAAACGAAGCAATTTGAGGCTGAAGCGGAGCTATGACAGCGCCGCTGCACTAAATTTTCCACAACCGAGTGAGTTTGAAACCGAAACCGAAAACTGTAAACGAAACTGAAACTGATTTCTTTTAGTAAAAAAAGAAAGAAAAGAAAGAGAGCTGCTACACCAAGAAAAAGTATCAAGAAACTTTTCGCTTGAGACCTCAGATTTCCAACCGGAAATTCACCAGAACACAGAACGAATTGAAGAAGCTTTGACAATTACCTGAGTCATTTGGTATCTTAGATATAACGATAGAAATTTAATAGGGTTTCCGCATTTATAAAGACTTTTTCTTATTTTAAACAAGCTCTTCTTGAACTAAGGGATTATTAAATAATTTTTAACGGGTAATTTACAAGATTTAAAATTATATTTATTTTATTTAAATACTTGGGCATGGTTTTTATTCATTTTGATGTTATCTTCTGGAGTCTTTTATTTGCCGTTTCCCGAGCCAAAGTCACCGTATCCTTTTGTCCTTAATATCTGCAATACCGCGTGTATCGATTAATAGGATACATAGTGGGTACACCCGTACTTAATAAGGTGTCTACACCATACAAAGTATATTTTAAATTTGTTATTCTTGTATTGAGGGATTAACATTTTTTAAGTGATAATTATGAGACATAAAATAAAATTAAATCATTACAAATTATAAATCACTTTACCAAGGAGTATTCCTTACTTTTAAATCCCCAAATTACCATTCGAAAGTTTCCATCTCTATTCAATTTAAATATTTACGGCTTAATTCCCACCTACCCTACCTTTTCTTACTGTGCACTTGTGTTACGTTGACCATCATTAGTTGGCTCAATAAATGACAAAATTTCTCTCACACTCTGCGTCTCTCTGTCTCTTTTCTCCTGCCTCCATTTAGTGCTTATCAAATGCTTGCAATCAAAAAATCGTCTTAGTTTTCACTTTCCAAGTCGGAATAGTTCGCTGGCTCTCGGCGCAGCAGCCTCGTAATGATATTTGATAATGATAATGACGACGATCATGAGGCTGGGGCAGCAGCGGAAGTTTGTGTGTAACAATCAGAAAGATCATAATATTTGTGTTGAAGCGCTTTGTTCGCCTGATTGAGTCAGCTCAGCAGCCCACAGAAAACGCTACAGAAATTGTATTTAAAATGCAATTTATACGCCGCCGTGCCAACAATGGTTCAGGCGAAATAATGTTTTAATAAAGATGCCTTTGTCTGGCGGCGGGGCGTTAAAGGCCATCAACACGGCATCTATACTTGTATATCTATCTATCTATCCGCTGGTATCTTGTATCGGGCTAATCGCCCAGCAGCAGCCACCGCCACACGTGCCTGGGCATCAAACCTAATGTCTCTTTCACACTTTGCTGGCGCCATCAACATCAGCGGTTTAATTAACTCTCAAAAGCCAACGAATGCACGCACTCCGGACTCTTTAAAGTATTTTTTTATTGAGGTTTTTGAAGGTGTGGATATCCATAAAGAATGTACATCAGCGGTGGGAATAATAGATCTAACATTGTATATATTAATAAATCTTTTTACACTTTTATCTATGTTCTTTTTGCTACTTTCTTGGCCTTCACTGTCTATGCATAAGATTAACCCATTTTCCCGCTAATGAACGGTTCCCATTTGGAGTGGGAATGGCTTGGAATAAAATAAAATGGACGCCGGCCTTTGATGGCCCATGAAATATGTGCGCAGCGTGAAATGAAAAGAAATGGCCAGAAGCACAAAGAGAGTGAAAGAACGGTTAATCGGCCAAATGCAAATTCTCTATATTGGAGTTTGGCCAAAACAAAAATAGTTTGGGGCTAAAAGGCGGCGCAGCTGGAAGAGTTACAAAACGAATTTATTGCGCGACCTTTTTTTGGGGTTTACCTGAGTCTCAATCTCGGACTCGAACTCGAACTCATTTGTTGGGAAAATGTAAATGAAGACAACGTTGTCTGCCAACTGACTGACATTTCCCATTAGCTCTCTTGGCCACGTTACTACAAGTATTGTCTGCAGGCAGAAGAACCTGGCTGAACTTTTGCCCAGCACGGATTTCAGCACTTCTTCGCTTCTCGCTTCTTTTTTTCTTGTATCTGCCACCGCACTTTAGAGGTCTTTTCGACGATTGTTTACATTTATGGATGCATAATTGGGTGCCATGGCAGCAGTCGTTCGTCACTTGTATTTAAATTTTGCCCACTAATTGACTCCCACAAAAAAGGTGAAGCTGAAGCTGAGACTGCAGAGATGATGTGATGAGAAGCTGAGAGGCCCAAGCTGAGTCTGTATCTGAATCTCAAGCTGTAACTGAAGCTGAGGCCGAAGCCCAATGAAACTGCAAACTCATGCCGACACCGACTTCCTTCCTCTGCCGCTCAAGCTCTTCATCAGCTGCTCCATTCAGATATATACACCTATGGGTATGTACATATATATGTCGGGGCAATTGTCGCAATCGGAATCGGAATGGCAACACCTACTGCACATTTTTAGCTCGGTTTTTTCTTTATTTTTGGGCCGCCTCGCTTAATTATTAAATGCATTTGTTTTCGAAGGCGTGTTGGCAGACACAAACTCATCCATCTGCTCAGACCAGGGTCATGTGGAAACCGAGAAAAATTGACTGTAATTCAAAGGGGAACTTGAGAACTAATATTGGTGTTAATAAGAGCAATAATTGAAATTAAGTACTTGAAAACTTAAACTTTAAAAAAGATCTTCGGATTCTTAACAAGATGAATAAATATTTATAATTATTTATTTATGTATTCGAGACTAATTTTTTACTTATTATACATATATTTGGATATTGAATATTATTTTAAATTTATTTATGCCTCCAAAATATCAATTTTAACAGACCTATTATTACATTTTTCGCCTTACGACTGATGATAAAATCAAATAAAATATGTTTATGCTTTAAAACAGGGTTTAAACTGTTATTTATAAACAATTTCTATTATATTTTGATCAGTATTTCCTTCAGTGTACATACAGCAAACAAAAAAGAGTCGAAAATATAAAGACTTCAAGGCAGGTAAAGACAAAAAATGATGAATAACTCAAATTAGCTTGACATTCAGATATATCTTTGTTTTAAAATCGAATTAAAATAACTCAAAAGTGAAGATCAACCAGAACTAGCTTCCTTTGCTCTAAGAATCCGGCTTTTCTCAGTGTACCAACATGAGAAAATCGCTGGCTGAGAGATGTTGAACTCAAATTAACTTGACATTGTGCTGCTAATTCGGCACTAATCGTTCGAGGAACTATTTACGAAACCCCTTAAGGTAAAAAAAAACTGCCCAAATTCGATGATAATATTCAAATGCGAATACGCAATCCGAAAAAACAGAAACAAAACGGCCCAGCCAACAAAGAGAGATGTTGTCAACCTTGAGCGGGGCTTGTAGTTGGAGCTCCGGCTGCGGCTCCAGCTCCGTTTTCTGTTCGCATTTAAATGAAAATGAAAACGAAACTGAAGTGTAGCAAAGGCAACACGCCAAACAAACAGCAAACAGCAAACAACAAACAAAACTATAGAAAAAGACGCGTAAGCAGGAAGTCGTCGGGCGGCGAAACAGTTAGAGAAAAAAGTGTGATTATGAATGGGATACTTGGGGGTCTTGTTTCTTTTTTCCAGGAAGGCAACAGGTGCTGGCTAAGGGCTCTAGGGTTTCTCTTATTTCTCTGTATTTTGTTAATGCATTTTTTTCTGCCGCTTTGCATGCGTGTCTCTTGGCCTCCCAACTCACCTTTCTGCTCAATTACTTTTGTTTTTGCTGCTGCCGCTGATGCCTCTGCTGCTGCCTCTGCTGCTGCTGCAGTTGTTGGTGTTGCCGCCGCTGTTGTTGTTATTGTTATTGTTGTTGTTGTGTCGAAACTGTTGCAAAATTGCTGATATTTTCCCAATGATTACGTATTCGCAGGCCGACGACAGAGAGCTGCGTTCGAGGAAAAGTGTTTGCCCCTAACTGTTGTTATATCTCTCTCTGGAGCTTTACTTTTTTTTTATTTCTTTACTTTATATGTAGTATGTGCTGTAACAATGATTTTCTATTATTATTTATATTGATTTTGTAATTGCCTTTCGCGTTTTCACTTTATTAATTTCACTTTTCGGTGTTGTTGTTGCGAGGGAACGAGTTTGAAATAATTTTAATATTTAATTTGGCATTTAATTTTGACATCGAGAAGCGGCACGAGGAGCGAAAGCAACAGTATATTTATGCGTCTATTAAACTCTCGCCAACACACTCACAAATTTCTAATTCCCCAGCAAAAATTAATTAAATCGAAATTGTTGCTATCTCGGGCATCATTTTATGAACGCACTTCGAATTGCATAACGACGATGACGACGACGACTGCGCACACAAAAATTCGTGATGATCACGCTGAACTCTTAAAAGAGATTTTAGTTTCTTTTCTTTCTTTGCTTTTTAGTTGTTATTGTATATTTCTTTAGAGGCTGGGTTTTTCTTTGCTGCCGGACTGCCGACGTTCCAGCGAACCAAACGCACTCGACGACTTTCGCGACTCGACTGAAGACTCAAGAGCAGAGCTGGGCTTCGGCAGCGACAGTGGCAGCGCGGCTGGCTTCGGCAGCGACGGCAGCAGAGCGAGCTTACCTGACGGCCTTACCTTACCTTACCTTACCTTACCTTACTTCGCCTAACTTCGCCTCGTCGTACCGTAAGTTCGGTTACGTTCGGTATTTCTTGGGCGCTTTTTTCTTTTTTCTGCTGTTTCGTCGCCTTGTCGCCTCATGGCTAAGTTGGCTTAATAGCATTTAGCGTGTCCAAAGCTCGGCGAAGCTTTTGCTAGCCAAAGAGTTAAGAGAGAGTTGTAGAGGGTTAAGAGAGTCTGGGCAAGTGCAGTGGTCAAGGAACCTATTTTCTATCACCGAGTTCGTTGCCTAAGTCTTTTGTTTGGCTTCTTCGCTTAGAATCATTTGCATGCGGCGGCCATCCATCTCTTAGCCTCTTTCCCTGCCGCTTTCTACGCCTTAATTACATCATCAGCATACATCTCTTTTTTGGTCAGCCAATTAATTTGGTTTTTATTTATCATTTCGATACTTGAAAGCCCGAGAGCCGCCTTCATTTTATTTTGGCAACACGATGAGTTGTTACGGCCTAACGGTTCGCGTTTTTATTTTTATTCACTTTTATCCGCGATGCTCTCTGCCTGTTCTAATGGCATTTTGAAGGTCAATCGAAATGTCAAACTACCTGCGGCGCTGTGCTACGCCCGCAGATCTCTGGAATTTATGAGACAGGCAATTAAAAATCTGCATTTAAGACAGATAAATGTGGATTGGCTGCGCTGCAACAAGTGCATGGAGTGCAGCCAAGAACTTGTCGGCGGGTTAACCCGTTTTGCGGTCAGAAATTAAATTGTAAAGTCAGTAGTAGAGACACGAGGCACAAATTGAAATGAGAAACTACAAGAAACTGGCTGCCATAACTCGCATTTTAAAGAGCAAGAGATGGGCTTTATTAGGAAGTATTTGATCTTTATATTATAATGAATAATGTACAAATTAAAAGCTTCTTAAGCAGTTCCTTAGCATTCAAATCTAGTTTGAATAAATCTGGGAAGCTTGATCTTAAATTAATTTGTTCTCTAATAAACCAAAAATAACGCGGTTTTTACTGTTGCTTTTTGTGTGACTACTAATTCCCTGTTTATTGCACTGGAAACCATACACTTCAGTCTATATACGAAATAAAGATCGCGTAGATGCTGCTGATGATGATGGACGCCAAAAAGCAACAATGCTGGGAATGCTGTCCAGAAATCCGCAGCGCGTAAAATTATGAATTCAAAGCAAAGTTCGTTGCCTAAGTCTTTTGTTTTGATTCAACTGCTCGCCTCTTCTTCTGGCGTTTGTTTATCGATAAGAGAGGCCAGAACCAGAGTTAGCCCGTTTAATTTGCCTAAGCAAACATGACTTCATTTCGTGGCAACTAATGACACGGCCTGTACGACGGCTGCTGTCATATAAACATATCGCTTGGGTGCTAATTACGGCCAGCAGCAACAATAGCTGAACAATCAAGTTTAATTGATGCCATTATCAAATTATGAGCGTTTCCAGTGCGTCCGAGGAGAAGTCGCCCGCCTTGGATGGCATCATAAAAGCTGATGAAACTGCCAACTGTGGGGGCGTATGGCTGTCGCTATATCTTAACTGCGAATGCAAAGCAGTTTTCCCCGTTATTGTTCATTTCGCCCGCGTTAATATGCAGGCCGCGAGGTCTTGACTTCACTTTGCACTTGTTACACTTTGGTAATCCGTATTCAATTGGCCGGGACAGCTCTGGCATCGGAAATCGTGGAATGCGGCGGGGCGGGATTGCATAACACACACACGGGACCAATCAATTGGTCGCGTTAATGAAAAGTGAAAGACCAAAGTGAAAGACAGCCGAAATAGTGGAGAACCCACAGGTGCCGCCTTATCGTTATTATTTTATTGAAACCCAATTAAAGTCAAGTTCAAATGGCGGCCGCACCTCTCGGCGGGTAATTAAAAAGTGTTTCGGGCCTCCGATCGAGCGTTGCCAATTCGCTAACCCGAATTGAAACGCCTTTGGGGTCAGCACACATAGTTTAATTTTTTAATTTCATCATTTTTTGCCGCCATATGGGGGTGCCCGCCTCGGTTTCACTGCAGTACTGGGCTAAGCTCCTCCGGAGCCTTGACAAACAAAACGATGAGAAGACCAAAGCACACGCACAAAGTTCAAGTTCAACTGGTGGCAAGTGAAGAAGATGCGGAATATAAAGTCAGGGATAGGAGAAGAGCAAACAAAGATGATAGAGAAACGAGTTATAATTAGGGGTTCAAATAATCAGTGGTATTTGTGAATGCATAAACAAAGAGACAGTTTACAGGGAGGAAGACGATTTAGTAAAGCTTTTGTTAGATTGAAATAACAAACTATTAAGTTTTAGGGTTAATATTTGTGTCTATATTTGTTATATTATTATTATAGATTTGATACAGTATTATATTCTACGTTTTATTAAAGTTTTATTAAAAATTTTGTTTTACGAATACATTTCTTATGTTTTTGAAACTAACTGCTGCTTATAAATATAAGAAGTATTAAGATGTTTTTAATTATTTCTGTTTTATAATTATTATTTGTTATAGTCTACCATATTATATTTATAAATATTTAACAATAAATTCTTATTCATGAAGGCAGCAAATAGTAAAATAATGGACTTATCAGTTGAATAATTATTTTCTACCCATAATAGGCTTTCGTTCAAATAGATTTTTGATCATTAAAACTAGTTTCTTCTTCTCATATGAATCTGTTCAATTTTTGTTAGCAAATAAAATGGCATTCTAGGATTAAAACAAAAAAAAAAAAGATTATAAGGAACTATAAGATGTTCAATAGAGGGGTAACCCCCTAGTCTTTAGAAAGCACTTTTGGTCACCAACAATTGTTGACTCATTCGCGGCTCATTCAAGCCCGGCTGGGCATAATCATTCAATTGGCAACAAAATTCCTTTATTCTTTTGGAGCAAAACAAACAAAAAACTTGAGAAACAAAACGGAAACAGTGAGCAATGGAAGCCATAGACCAGTTCTGCAGAATCGATTGGACCACGAGCAGGGCCTCGAACCCGATCCAATTGATTCAAATCGAATTCGAAGTGGAGC
This sequence comes from Drosophila rufa, assembly GCA_018153105.1. NCBI lineage: Eukaryota > Metazoa > Arthropoda > Insecta > Diptera > Drosophilidae > Drosophila > Drosophila rufa. The sequence goes on from JAECXS010000002.1 coordinate 9,930,482, forward strand.
CGAGTTCTTTTACGTCCATAAGTCGCTCGGCTCCAGATCATCGCAATCAATGTCGCCCGATCAGCGCCACTTGGTCGCCTTTTGTCCAAAATCGGAGTAATATAAGCTGTGAATTGTGAATTACGAATTATGAACTTGACGCCAATGTGTCACACACTTGAACGCCACTCGAGCCGAATCAAATGTTTCGAATGAGGGGAGTGTTGTTCGACTGTTTAGCTTAATTAAATCATTTAACGAAATGATTGTGCGCTATTTTGTACCTTTGCCGATGTGCCGATGTCATTGGCTCTCCGCTGGCGACCCCTCCAATGCGAAGGTTAGCCTCTAAGTGCTTTTTTATATCTCTCTCGCGGCGATTGCGCAACCTGGAACTGGAACCGGGAGTTGCAGCCTGGCCGGGCTGGGGGGATGTGGATGTAGGTCAGTGCGATGCGACCGCACCGCCGAGCCTTGCCTTGTGTGGCCGCATCTTTTCCCAGCAGTGTCTTTCTCCCTGTGGCATGCCGCAACCGCAGGAAACGGGTTTCTGTGGCTCGCAAAAATAAAAAAAAAAGGCCATAAAAAAGAAAACCTGAAAAGAGCCAAGACACAAAGTCACTTTCGCTTGCCGCGACCTTTGACAAGTTAGTGCAACTTGTGGCACCAAGCATAACCGGTCAGCAGAGTTCTCAGGGAGCCGAAATTGTGGCAAGGAACATCTCTGAGAACCTGTAATTATGGGTACTTATAAAACAATGAATTATTTTAAACTTAAACAGGTCAAACCTGCTCGTTAAAATGCTTAAACATTTTTCATATTAATTTGTAGCAGTTGTCTTTTTTACTCATAATTTATAATGATATAAAAATATATATTTCGGTCCCCATTAATTAATAAATTATATTAATTTGTGAATACAAAACTTGTTACATTTTCAATGAAATGAAATATTCATATCAGAGATACGCCATTTTAATTTACTTGATTGCTTGATATGAATATTAAATTTAGATTAAGTGAATATTTTAGAAGCTACAATTAATAAATTACCAGTTTCTTACTGGCTTAAAATCTCTTTGATTGTAAGTAGTGCCAATATTACATTTTATATTAGAGATGAGGTAACACTAAGATTCTACCACACTTAAATATCGATAAGAAGCAGTCCAATCGAGATTGTTATCGATTAGCTTCCTGGCAAGGAAGAGAATAACGGAAAAAGAAAATTGATCAGGTAAAAAATAAAAGGTTTAATGAAACCCGAAAAGTGTCTCAGTTGTTGTTCCCGGTTGACTTTTGCCTAGTCACAACCGGAGATCTGGTGATCTCGGAGATCTCTGGCTACTGTCCACCGAAAAGTGTGTTCAGTTCCTGCTACCGAAAACCGAAACGGTTGACCCCACCATATACCCACAGATAGAGCTCTATATGCACAGACATTCCTATCTCCGATCAAAGCCCTGTCACGTGGCTGTGTGTGGGGACTGCGTTTGGGGAATGATATCATGTAATTTGAGACAATGTGCCGTGAACAATTCATTATGGTAACCGCTGACAGCTGCGCCTTGTTAAGTGATATTCAATAGATTTAAGCCGCAATCGGCTCGAGGAGGGGGAGCACTGAGTGTGAGCGCGTGCTTTTTGGCCAGGATCGTTCCTGGGCCCCGGCTGGAATGTTTGTTTGGCCAGCCTTTCACCTGCAGCGGCTGATGGTGCTGCACTAATTGTTGCACAACTTCTGGAGGGGATCAGAGACCCCGGACCCGAGAGTCAAGTGCTGGCACTCACATTTTGGCAGTGGGCGGGAATTACTTAGCCTTTTTTTTCGCCCCCCTTTCGGGTGAACTAATTTCCATGGCATATACAAATAAATTACGGCCGAAATGACTCGCTGCTGCCGCTGCCGCCTTTTGTCCGGGAGTGAAAGGCGACTCTTGGCCGCGTCCATTACGAAATCCAGAGCGGGGAAATAACTCGGGCACTCGCCACAAACAGAAAATACAGAAAAAAAATCGGACTAACGGGCGCCTGCTACTACAAATTGTTATTGGAATTCAACATTTGTGCGGGTGCCACATAGGCCACAAAAGCCCCAATAAAAAGCCCACAGACAATGGCCAGCAACTGCAGCTGCAGTCGGGGCTCCAATTTCTGAATTTCGTAGCCAATTAATTTGCCCATAATCGACCGAATATGGCTTTTAATAATAATTATGCAGCTCCAATTGCGAGCAGCTCCAAATCCAAGAGAAACTCATTAGATGGCCCAGCAGGTGGACGGACGAGGGGGCGGGATGTAATTGAAGTTTTATCGATGTAATTACAGTCCAAACTCTTTGAATATTTGTGTCCAAGGAACTGTAAGTTTTGTTTTTCTAGCCTTCGATTGTTTTAAATACCCTTTAAATTAAAAATTAAATGTTTAATGTTCTGTTTGTGAGAAAACAGTTATCCTAGTTAATGAACTATGTTTTCTAGGTTGTTTTAAGTAACTACTCATATTTCTAGGAATTTCAGAAGATATCTTATTTTTTTCTAAGCTTATCTAAACTTAAAAAAAAATGTTTAGAAACCTATCTTTATTCTTAGCTTTTGTTGAAAATTGCAAATAATCTGGCAAAAATCAGACAGGTTAATAATATTTTAAATATATTTTAGAAGAATTCCTTTCATCTTATTCTTTTTATTTAATTTTTGGAGGTTTATGGGAACTGATAGTATCTTTAAAATAGTTTTAAATAGTTAAAGAAAATTTTAAAATATTTAAAAGAATTCCCCTTGATGTATTCTTTATATTTAATTTCATGGAAGTTCATGGTTCACATTTTGAAGCTCATTCCTTAGCTCAAGACTGCACACTTGTTCAGGCTTCACTGTACTGCCACTTGTGATACATTTACACAAACTAATCCGAAGACAATGGCCCCAGACCAAGTGCTGATAAATTCATTTGAATCTGTTTCTTAGCAGCCACGTATTTTTCAGCTTTTTGCTCAAGGTTATGTGTTGGAAATTATATGCCCCGTCCGAGCGGCAGAAGTTGGGTTGGGCAGTGGAGAGCAGTAGTTAACCGGCAGCTGAAAGGGGGTAACGGGGGCGGCCAGCAGATCAGCGAGCAGTAGGAGCCGACAGTTTGCTGATTGTCGGACGACGGACGACGATGGTGCAACATCGAGCGGCAGGCAGCGGCAGCGGCAGCGGCAGGCGGCGGCATCAGCAGGCAGTTGCGGTTAATTTGCTTGTCATTGCCCAGTTGAGTGGCTGAGCAGCAGCAGCAGCAGCAGCCTTAGCACCACCAGCACCACTAGCATCACTAGCCAGCAGCACCTCCAGCAGCCGTCTGCAGTCTGCGGTCTATTTGAATACAAATTTAATTTGAAATTGAGCTGGGCTGTTGGGCAGCTGCCCCGACTTCTTTGGACGTGCCGTAAATTAGCTCGCCGCGCGCAGAAACTCCTAACTGCGCCAGTTTTGGCCAGTAATTAGAAAGTAAATCCACATGGTTACGGCTGACCTTAGTGTAGGGCCACGAATCCATGAGTCCACGAGGCTTTTCCGCCTCCTCGGACAATCAATTCATATCGAATATCGAATTTAACCCGCTGACCCCTTGGGTGAACCGTCGGTTCAAAGCCCCAAAGTCAAACAATTTTGTTTAATCAACTTGGTAAGGTTTTAAAGGCTTTTCAGGGAGAGTAGTACGATTTTTTAAAGGGATTTGGCAAATTAAAAATTAAGTATTAATTTTTTATACATTTTCTTTAATTTAAAGTATATTCAGGTAAGAAAAATGTGTCTCTCACTCTCCGTAAGATTTTTTGCAAAGAGTATTTTTATTTTTTAGAGGAATTTGTTAAACTAAAAATTAAGTATTATTATTATATAAATCCGTATTTACTTTAATGTATATTTAGGCAAGGAAAACGAGTAGTTTGTCTTAAGGAACCACTTTTATTTATTAGTTATCATATTAAATAGGCCAGGGTATTCCCAACAGCGGTCTTTTCATCATAATTTATTTTGTTTAATTTCGTTTTTTTGGGGGTCCACTCCATTGTGTAGCCCCCAGAAATGGTTATGGCGAATTCAATTGAATGCTGATCGGGGGTTCGGCTTAGTAAGAGCGGGACTTGTGGCTGGTCTATATATAATGTGCTGGCTATCGCCTTGTTCAGTTATTTTTGCGCAATTATAGGCCCCCTTAAAGAGAGACACAGCACAAGAGCATGTGCAAAAGTTGTCCGGCAGCTGGCAGGCGGTAACAGCCCCTCGGCTGCGGTTTCTGTGGCTGCTGTTGCTGCGACTGCGAAAAAAAAAACTTTTGCTTTCGCTTCTAAAACTGCTAACTGCTGTCTTGCTTGGCTGACTGGCTGGCTGGCCGACTGTCTTTTTAGTGGTTACCGGCGGTTACTGGTTAACAGCGATCGGCACTTGTGTCTGCTCCAATTTGCCACGCTTGATTTCGGCTCTGATTAGGCTTGGACCGGACGGGTTTGCTTAGATCCATCTAAATAGTCACCTAATTTATGTGGGGAATTGCGTAATCAGGTCCGAATCCAAGCCGGAGTCATGTGAAAATTTTGCCGCACAAAAATGCGTTCGCAGACAAAAATTATACAGTCCGTCCGGTCCAAGGTTTTTCGCTTGGGCGGTCGGTGAGGTCTTTTGGGCCCAAAAATGGGCATTGATGTGTTCATTTCACACAGCTTGATGGATGATTTGGATTAAATGAGCGAGAGATGGGGGATTGAGATGAGCTGCTTGCATGGCATCGAGTTCGTCGCTTAAGTCTTTTGTTTTCGGCGCAGGTTCGTCGCCTAAGTCTTTTGTTTGAGAGCGAGCAAATTGACTAATTAGAGCGACTTGCAGCACACTTCGCCATTTGTCGCTGCACCACCGTCGTCCAGGGTCCTAATGAAGATAAATGGCCCAAGCGCTAGTTGCGATTTGAAATTAATCAAGTTTTAAGCGTATACAAGTTTAATTAATGCCGATAAAACGGGTCGCAGCAGCCGAAACCGAAACTGAAACCGAAAGCGAAGAATGAAGAGCTCGCTCGCAGATTGAAGAGGAGAACCTGTGGTCAGTAAACCCGTTTGCATGTCACTTGGCTCATAAATCACCGCAGGGCCTGACCTTGGAATAACAACTGCGCTTCGTAATCCATGAAATCTCTCAGAGCGTCTCTGAGTGTCCTGAAGAACTTCTCAGGAATTTGATTAAAGCTCTCCGACCCGACTCCGTTTTGATTAATCGCCCGCTAATGTCACAGCCATGTGAAGCCACCGACGTGGCCATCGAGTTCCAGGTGCATTCAGCTACCGTTGGTGCCCGGCGAGGACGGGCCAAGGGGCACGGGGCATGACAGCGTGGGCTGACATCGTCATCATGACCTGCCAGCATCAATGGACGTCAATTGGATGTGGATGTGGATGTGGATGTGGCCAGCGAGTCACAACACAGTCGCTGGTTCCCCGTCGACCTGTCAGCCCGTGTCAACCCCGTGTCCGCTGGATTTTGACATGGATCGAGCTGCAGTTCACGGGGTCTGAGAAACCGATCTTGGACCGACTGGAACTAGTTCCTTCTAATGGTAAATTGATATGCGATTAAGCTCACTGATCACTTATTTGTGACCATATTGAACATTTTCATTTCCTAAACTATAATACCCCAATTAAACTCTAAAAGTTAGGAACATATACATATATTACAGTGCATATTGTAAAACATTTAATAAATCTTAAATAATAAAAGTTATGACACTTTTAAGGCAAAATTATAAATAATCTAATTAATAATTATAAATAATCTCTAAATAATAATAAATAATATTTGAAAAAAAAAAAACACACATAGTTTGAAATAAGGATTTTAGCTTGTTGTTTTAATAAACTTGCTCCTTTAAAGGAGCTACAACTTGTGAATGATAGTATCATAAATACCTAGTACCCCCATATGCTCACCTAGAACTTGTAACTAAATTATTAACCAACTAAGAAAACATAAAAATCCACCCAATAAAATATTTAAAAACCTTATCATAAAATCTGGCCAATAAACAGATAAACCTTCGACTGAAAAACTAGCTCGAGAGCCATAAACCATACTGCGCTAAGTTCAAGGCATATCAGACTGGGCTACAACCCGAGCTATGCATAATCGGCCAAATCGGACTATAATCTGCATATCTCTGCTCCGACAACCACACCGTAATATAATCGCGAAAGGGGCGGCTTTTAATTGCTGATCTCGCCTTTGTTTTGGCATTTAATTAGCGATCTCAGCCGGGGCGAAATTGCAGCGCATACAAATTCTTAGCCGCGTTTGTAGCTGGCATGTGCATTGCAAAATAGCATAAAAAAGAGCTTACAGAAAAAATACAGAAAAAACGACAAATTAATATCAAATCGATAATGTTAAGGCCCCAAGCAGAAAATCAGAAAAAACAGAAATCAGAAAACCAAAAGCCGAAACAGGTAAAACGAGCTGCGCTCAAAAGTTGCAAAGTGAATTGGTCTAGAGCGAAGAGGCGGCAACGGGAACTAAAGCTCTCTCTCTGAAGATCGCATTTCCCATTCTCTTTGGCCTTCTCTTTGCGAAAGTGAGAGTGATTGAGAGAGCTTTTGCGGCAAAGACGTTCTCTTAAGCGTTTGAGCCGTCGCGCTCTGTTGCATAGTTCGTGTGTAAATTTTTTTTTAATTGCTGCATTCGAAATTAACTGTTGTTGATCGGATTTGGGGTTTTGGCATTGCATAGTTTTAGGCGGGGTTTAATTGTTGGTTTGAGGAGGAAGAAATCTGGTATTTTCTCAAGGATCTATTCGTTTAATAACTTATAAAAAAATAAAAAATTAAAAAAATAAAATTATATATAACAAAATTATTCGAGTCTTTTATAAATATTATGTTTTCTTTAAGTTTGTGTTATCGGAATAATTTTAGGCAACCTGTAATTTTGTGTTTAAGAAGAACGAAAATTTTAATATTCTCAGAGAAATATTTGTTCAACATTTTATATTAAAAAAATATTTAAATAAATATATATATAAATAAGAAAGTAGTAGCCTTAATAAAAATTATTAAGGTAAATAAACTAAATATTTTGTAGAAAATTATTGAAAACGGTTGACATATTAAAGTTTTACTTTTTTCCCTATAAAAAATATCATAAAATTAAATATATCCGTATTTCATTTTTAGAAAAATTGGAAAATTACTACGATTATTAGCTTAACACAATCTTTGTATATGTATTTAATTAATTACATTTAATATTCGCCTCATTGCTCAAAATATTCGACATAATTTCAGAAAACCTTGTAAGAAGACTGAAATGATCTTAATTCATTTTTTACCTTTGAAAAATATCAAATGATCTGATTAACTTTCTGAAACAGGTTGTTTTCAAAGGATTAATTATGCTAAGCTTTCAAACAAGTTACTTCAAAAATATTTAATAAATATTATAATATTATAAAATACAAATTTCCAAAGTAACAAGAACCTCAAAACTCGATCCCCGATCTGTCACTCGACCACATCTTTATTTATTTTTTTTGCCTTTAACGACAGCCACTTTACACGCTGATTTCTCTCACGATAAATTCAAGATTATTTTTTACGATCGCCCTGGAATCACTTCTCAGACTCAGTTTCATCCTCAGAATCTCGAACGCAGCCCACTCGAGTGATCCGGCGCCGGCCTCCATTTCGCTTTCGATGCTCCTCGAATCCTCCGTAAAATCGCTTTCTAAGATCAAGAATATCGGCGACTCAGACGGAAATCGAAAGATCAATAAAACAGGGAAGTGTGTCAGATTATATTTTTAAAAACAGAGGAGGGCCTTTAGGAACGATTCAATTAGCTCATGACCCGCATTTAAGGCCCACCGACTGTGTAAACACATGTTCTTGCAACTGATTTACAAATTTACGATTACTGTCGATTTTGTTGCCTTTGCTTTTGGTTTTGTCCAAGTTTTTTGGTTTTTTTTTCTTCTTTATATTGCAACAGCAAAGTGTGGAGCTGCCACCAAGTGGAACAAAAGGAATTCAATGGCACAGCGAGGTGGAAAAAACATAAAAAAAAAGAAAAAGGAAAAACCGAAAAAGAATGGAATCTCGGAATTGCATTTGGTTAGTCATGCGCGAAATAATGGAATAGCTACTACAACCCCGTATATACACAAAGGTAGGTGTATATATATCAGAAATAATAATAATTACTGTTCAAGTTGCTCGCTTTTGTGCTGCACTTGTGTGTGCCAAAGACAACACGGCTTGTCCAAGTCGCAGCTTGGCCCGATATATCTGCCTTTGTGCCGCGATCTCAGTGCACTGTTTTCGCCCCTTCGTTGTTAATAATGCTTTAATTTTTCATATTTCATTGTTTAGCTGCTCGCTAGCCCATTCTGTCCAAGGACGCGTCAATGCGTCAGCCTCAGAGACTTGGAGTCATAGCCAGCTATGTTCCCCGGCTGATTTGGTGCCGATTTCTGATCTGCTGACAATCGACCTTCAAAGGCTGCGCCAGCATAGTCGAAATTCCCGCAGGCGGACACTGAAACGGAAACTCCGGGGATGAATGGCTGCAATAATAAAGAAGAGCCCTCACAAAAGGTATTTCTGGTCTAAAAATATCGACTTAAACACAATAAAAGTGCAACTAAAAATGTCCTTCAGTTGACAGAGATGTATGACTTGAAAGGATGGTTTTCTGAGAAGATTTTGTATGAAATTATAGGGATTTCTTTAGGGCAGATGCCTATAAAATCTTATAAAGATTGTTTGGAGTGTTTTAAAATTTTTCATAATTTTTCTGATTTAAAAATATATATTTTGAACACAATTAAAGAACACCTAGTTTACAGAGATGTATGCCTTGAAAGAGAGGTTTTATTAGTAGATTAATTATGAAATTATAGGGTTCTGTTAAGGTACAAATAGGATAAAACTATGCACTATAACTTTATATAAATGGTTTAAAAAAGACAGGTTTTAATTAATAATAGGAAGTCTAAATTACGCTCGAGTAGAAAATATATCCTGAACCTGAATTTGCATAGCTTAACTTTGTATAATCATTTAAAAATTCGTTTTTCAGAACTGGAAAAGCTTCAAATAAAGAGGGTTCTATAATTATATTCTTTCACTAAATTATTAAACCTTTAACCTAACTAGCAACAATTATTTGCATTCCATATTATTATCATAGCCCCTATAATATTTTTAATCTCTCAAAAGTTTACTTAATTTTTAAAGACCCCCTGTTCTCCTGCACACGAGAACCTTCTTCGATAATCTCCCTTTGGGTAACTTCTTTTATCGCCAAGTATAAATATTTACCCGAACTTTCACCGAGACCGAGGCGAGGCGGGTGATTCAGATACAGATTCAGAGAGCAACTCATAATTAAATGGGTATTCACGGTGCTACAAAAAAAAGGAAAAAAAAACTGCGCTGTGGTTAGGAGAACGCCATGATTTCATTTCGTGGACTTCCCAGGGCGGCGGCTTTGTCAGGGTCTTTGCCCAGAATCAGGTCGCCTCCGAATAATGATGGCCAAAATGCTCAAAGAAGTGAACATTTTTGGCTACAATGACCCCGCATTGATCATGGACAATTTGTTCTAATTCCGCGCCGAGCCAATGCGAAACAGGAAACCCCATTGGGCTGGCTCGCTGGCTGGCTAGCTGGATGATGATGCAGCGCATTCCGCGTCCAAGTTCGAGTCCCTGCTCCTCCAAATCCAAACCCAATAATACCTGTTGGCTGTCTGACCTTGTTGCTATTTGCATAACGGCAAAACGGTGACTTAATTGCCGGCCGCCGCCGCCGCTTTGGGAGGTTCAAGCTCAAGTTTGGAGACTCAGCTGATTTGGCCGATTAAGCTGGTCATGGAGATGGACCTGGAGCTGGGGCTGGAGCTGGAGCTGGGGGTACATGGAGCTACGATGCGGGCGCCATGAGGAACAAGTCACTGCCAATAATTGAGCATGCCTCATAAATAACGGTGGTATGTGTCCCCCCCTGTCGCCGCCGCCTCATCTATCCCCATCCCGGGTCCTCCTCTAAAGAAGCCCTCGCAGTTGGCAGCAACAAGTAGGACGACGTCGTCGACGAATAAAGTTATTAACAATGCCTCAAACGTGTACGTGGTCCTCTCAAAATGGATGAACGTGACAAATACCAAAAGCCAAGCGAAGCCATCTGCATGTGCACTGGGAAAAATATTACAAAAACTTCAAAGAAATGGAAAATAAGGGAAAAGGTAAGTAAAATAATATATACATTCATGTATTCAATTGGATAATTATCAATTATAATTGAAATCCATTAAAGTTAATTCTTTTCTTACTGTAGTAGGCTCGTAGAAGGTCACACTGCTATCAGATTCCGATAACAATACAATACCGATAGTGATACTATCTCATACGATACACACAATAAAAATTATGTTAAGCCAATGTTAAGTAACATAAGTCTGTAAGCGAGTCTCTCTCGAGGAGGCAGTTTGTTCTGACAAGTAAAATAAAGAGGAAGTTTCGGTGATACTACATTACATAATTTAAAGAGCTTTTCATTTCACAAATTTTATAGATGATTTTTTTTTACATTTTCCCTGGCACATCTACTTTCTCTCAGTGCTCTGGGCCTGACCAAATGTTTGTGTTAGCAACTCGGGGAACAACATTGTCCATCATATCAGGTCTGGCCCCAGGTTCGGTTCGCCGTGGCCGGGTTGAAAAAGGGCAAGCCATGCCGCCGATGCAAGTCCAAGTCCAGCTCCGAGACTGCTGCTTGCTGCTCACTGTGTCCACCGAGACGAGCGACCGTTAACATTTTATTTGGCTAAAATTGCCTTTAATTTATTGCTAACGCCGATGCCAGCCAGCCAGCCATCCAGCTATTCCTGTTTGGATTGGATTGGAAGTGCGATCAGGTTCAGGGAATGTTTTCATTGTTGATTTTGCGAGCCGCCTCGAGTGGCACTTGTTCTAATTTTTCCATTTCAAGACCAATCAGCGGCGAGGACCTGGGACCTAAGGCTAAGGCTGTAATCGAAGCACCCGACGCGTAGTTCCCATCATAAAAATGTGTCCGATGGCTGGCATTTTAATAAATCAATTAAACCCTTGGCTACTCATGTTGCGATCGGCGTTTCCCGCGAATCTACATTACTCGGACCTGTGTGTGTGTGCCCCAGCCAGGAAGTGTCTACATCGATGTTAAGTGCAATCTAAGGACACAACAACGTGTGCCCGCAGTACACGAATTGCCAAAGAATCAGCATCGGGGAGGGGAGAGCGAGGAGGCAGCGGATCATCGGGAACACGTGTAACCTGCCTCGCTCTCAGGTGAATCTCTGGCACGTACATGAAAATATTACACAAGATAAGGGAATGCAACTGCGGCTTCCACTGCGGCCTCTGCCCGCTGCACTTAACAAATTTTATTGCCCAAGAACACCGGATATTTGATGGATGGTCTTGTAATGGGATTCGTGAATATTTTGGTTTCAAAGTCCTTCATTTATAACCTAGGGAACTAAAAGGATATTCGTTCAATTGAATAAAAAGTCGAAGCAATATAGCTCAATGAAATTTGAAATTTAATATAAAATATATATTCATGGGATTTTTGGTGCATTTTTTAGGGCCGGAAAACATAATTTCCACCACTCATCGAAAAACAAATCGGGTTTCTACCCTCCTAAAATGTATCTGAGCGTGAGAGTATAACATGCTGCTGTTAACTGTGCTGTTAATTATCGATTATTGCTGTAAGGCACCGAATTGTGGCTATCGGAAATCAACTGTTTCTTTTCCGAGCTGAAAAAATGTTGACAGGGGGTCTGGTCCTTGTTAAAGTTAGCTCTCACTTACACGATAAACAACCAATTTTTCATAGCCGGGACTTAGCTTTATCTGACCGCAAAATTTTCACAGGAAGGATAGAAACTGGCCCTTGGGATTTCATTTCTCTAAATTCTAAAATATCTAATAGCTCAAAAATATAAGTTATAGTAATTTTCCAAGTGCATCCTCAGGTCATGCTAGAATCTGGCTGATATCCGCAATGTGCTGGCAAATGCGAATGCGAATTAGAATGCCCGGTCAGCGAATTGCAGCGTAATTAATGCCGCTGCCTAGTCGCCGTTCCACCTGTCAGCTCCGCTCAAAATCAAAATTGTGACAGGTCGGTTGCCTACACCCACGCTTAAGCCCCACTCCCACATTTCCGCCCACTTGGCAGCGCTCCAGATCCCGCTGAATGCCTCCATCCTCTTCACATGCCCACGACAAATGACGATCAACGTCAGCGGACGCCATGCAATTAGCAACTACATCTCCATTTCCATCTCCATCTTGACCAACCAACCAAAGTTCAATACCACAGTCTCGCCCGATCGAGACTGCTCCAAATCCTTGGCGGAGAAACTTGGCCAAAGTGCTCAAGAACTTCTCGGTTCTGAGTTCTGGCCGGAAAACTGGGTCACCGCTGTCACACATGTCAATGGTTCCGCCCGATATGTGCGCATATGCAAACAATAAAGCAAATCTGTGGAGGAGGACCCGAGAACCCGAGCCACTTGACAAGCTTTGACAGCTGCCGCGGCACGAGCTCCAGAATCGGTTTCCAACTCATAAAAACAGAAGCTTTCGGCCCCATGCAGTTGGCCAAAAGGTGCGAACGAAGGTGCTAAGTTATTACCAACTCGGACACATCAAGCTAAGCGATCTGAAAATGTGAGCGAGGAAATGCTGCAGAAGGGGATTATTTATTAACAATAACTAAAAACTTCAAGACTCTAATAATATTAGTAATATTGCCTTAAGAACATTTAAGGAACTAAAAGAAATCACTGTCTTAAAAGGAGCTTTGAACATTCGGTGAATTTTAATTAAAAGCTTGGAAGTGCTAATTTAAATATGCATATTTACCTAGATAATAATCATACTTAGTTCTTGTTAATTTGTGGTTAATTAGAAAATATCATTCTTGGAAAATTAAACTAACTTTAAATGCTAACATGAAGAGAAATGTTTCAATTATAATATTAAACATTTCATTAACCTACAATTAAATATTAATATATAGTTTAATTCCAATTAACCTTCAATAACTATTGATTTTATTTAAGCATAAAATCCCCTTTTTATACAAAAAATACACTAGCCAAGATATACATATATTTAATTATAGTAATCGTGAAACATTTAACTTAATCGCTCAAGCATTTTGTATGTAAAAAAACCTGAAAAAAAGAAACAATACACATTAACTTTTCTCTCCAAATAAAAACCCCCTAAACCTAACAAATTAAATAAAAAAGAGCAACACAACATCGATATTCAATTGGCTTGGTATTTACACGAGTGCGAGGCGTGCAGCGGGGCCCTAAATTACCACATTATCAAGTACAAGGCGGCGGCACGATTGGCGTGGCATGCTACATGGCCAGGCCCAGTCCGGATTCTGACCCCACAGCAGGAAAAGCCACCAAAGAAATGGAAGGAAAACTCAACAGAGAGGGGAAATAGGGAAAGGCCAGCCCAACTTGGCCGCGATTTGCCTTTTCGCTCTCCTACGATTTCGACACTTTCAAGATTTTACTATAAAAATTTGCCATAAATTTGTTAGCGCGCCGCTTTTGTTGTGTCTCCTGGTCTACCTCCTCCTCTCCATGTTTTTTTTAGATTTTCTTTAAATGCATTCTAGGCAGGGATGCCCAGAAGATCAAGGAAAAATAGCTCAAGTTTGTAGTAGAGCTAGTTCCTGGGGAAATAAATATAAATTTAACTCGTTGGAATTTTATAATTGTAAATTAAATTATAATAAAAAGTTTTGCCATATTTTGAAAGCATTTAAAGAGCTCTAAAGCTGGTTAACCCTCTCCCGCTCCTAGCTAGTTGGTAACCCTTCTGAGAAAATCGCCATAGTTGCCACCTCTGATCCTCGTCGCCGCGGAGGCTGGATCTTAGCTGGAAACCTACACGCATGTCCAGTGCCTCTGATGATATGTACTTTCGCAAACATAACTGACATGTTTGGCTAAGGAGCCATAAAATAAATTCCACTCTCCAGGCCAGAGGACAGGGGAGGGCTCGGGACAGGGAGTGCTGCTGCGAGTGGCGTTTCTGGTCAAGAAGGCAGCACGTGTCTTGTCTTGGCCAAGTCAAGCAAATGAAGTTAACTCAATCACGGAGCGGCCAAGGGCCGTGCCCGGGTGTCGGCCGGCGTATTGTAAAAATGTTAGAATAACTTGTATAAAATTTATCAAGCTGCCGTTGCTGCCGTTTCCTAGGCTCCTCGCAGCTTGGGTTGGGTCTGGGTTTAAAAAGGGCCTGAACTTGGACGTGGGTCTCTGACTCTGGCTCCTCCAACCTCCATCGCCCAACTTCCTACCTCCTGCCACACGCTCAAGGGAGCAAAGTGATATTTATGCCAATTGTTGGCCAGCGCTACATGCGTGTGTGGGTCTTAGAAGTGCCAGTAGATGTAGATGGTCATGGAAATGGGATTGGTTCAGATTGGGTTTGCAGAGAGAACAAAAAACAGGGGTTTTAATGAATATTATTGTAATAATAATAAGGAAATGATATTTAATGATAATGAAAATAAAAAATTAAGCAATGGCCAGTAGGTCAGAGAAGTTTTTCTTCTCTTAAGTTAGCGTTTGGGAAAATTATTCTAGGATTCCTTTATATGCTTATTAATATTTTTGCAAGCTGAACTATCCTGAAAAAGTCTGTTTAAATTATCTTGGTAAAAAAAATAGCAAAGAGAAATCTATTCCATATTTTAAAATAAATTACTTAAATTAGTTTGCCCATTTAAAATCAGAAATATATTTAAAATATTAGATAAAAATATCAAAAGGCATTTTATATGTCAAAGACAATTGACATATTTTAATGAAGTCACTCGTGCATGATTTACAAAGTCATAATTTCTTTAACAATAATTAACAACAACATTATTTATACCTTTAATTGAATATATTGGGAAAATGTTCAATAATAAAATAATAAGATAAGAAGGCATTTCAGCTGTATATTTAGTTTTGGCTTTGTACTTAATCTTAAGCCTAATTGAATGCCCTTTTTTCACCACCTCTTGTCATAGCCCTACACCCATATTTTTCTCTCCGTGTAGAGATCAGCGAAAGGGCTCTGTTTCTGGCGTTGTTATTTTAAGGCAAACACAAACGGACACAAAAGGTGAATTCAATTTATTACGAGAGCATTTCAAACTCACAGGCAAGGTTGAAGTTGAGTTGGAGCTGCTAGAGTTGGAGCTGGGACTGGGATTTAAAAACGTGGCTTATCGCCCAGAGTAATCCTTGGGAGCGGGAGCAGGCGGAGGCCAAATGCAATTATGTGTATTTTATGCTCCGACTGGCTTCATACTTTTGCCTGATTGACAAATAAATTTGCGATCCATGCGTGACGATAGGCGGATCCGACTTGGTAACGAGTTCCACAGCGGAAAGTGTTCTGGGGGAGCCACTCCACTCCACTCGAGTCCAAGAGGAGCAGGAGCTGAAGCTGAGGCTGATAGCATTGATAGTTTTCCATTTCATTGTCAATGTCGGCCGGGGCGGGCGGCTTTGGTTGGTTAATTAAGCCAATGCCATGGCAATCAATGTTTTCACTTAAGTGCAAGTAAATTCTGCCTCGACATCCTTCTATTTTCCCTGCCATTTTCCATTTCCATGGCCATGCAGCTGGCCAGCCAGGCAGGAAGAGGAACAACTGCATTTGTTTGATGTTAGAGACAGCGCCTGACTTTGATTTCGTCTCTGGCTTTGACTTTGACTTGGTCATTAGTAGCTGTCGTTGTCAATGTTCCACGCTTGATTTGTGGGTCTTTTCCTGTCAAAGGCTGGACCTAAAGTTGGGCAGCTCTCAGCCCTAATTAGGGCCATATGGCACTGGGTATTGAAGGGGGGTTTTAAAAATGAAATAATAATACTATAAAAATAATACATGTAAAAAATATTTTAGGTTCAACATAAAAATGTAGTTCCTAAAAGGGAAACTTTATTTAAGAGTTTATATTTTAAATAATCAAATGTTATTAAAAACCAAAAAATGCTTATAAATCTTAAGAATACATAATATGTCCAGTAAATACTAAACTTATCTGGTTTAAACAGGTTTTAAGTTAGTTTTCTGTTTTAATATGGGTCAAAGAATTTAAAAATATACATAAATACATATTAATAATATTATTAATATATAAATTAAAATAAGAATAAATCTAGGTAACCCTAGATTCTTTATGAGATCCACGATCACTCTTCTTTGGCTCACCTAACCATCTTAAGAGTCTCCGAAAAACCAAAAAAAATGTTCTTAAAATGTATTTTCTTAATTTATAAAATATATTCCAAGCTTAAAATACAAAAGGGTGCATCCTCTGCTTAGCCTCCTTAAGTGTCGCATGGCCACACACGAATTAGAATTCCTTGTGTCGCCTTTTTTAATTACAGGCCGCATAGTTCTGCGTAAGCCGGGTCAAAAGCGGCCGCTCTCCAAGTGGCGGTGGCCCACGTAGTTGGCCAGGAATTTATGGACAAAGCCACTGCTTCAATTACCAAGATAAGTCGCCATAGCCCCCGCCTCTTCGCCCAAATGTCTTGGCATAAAACTGTCGAAAGAGACTACAACTTGGACTGCAACTGCGACCGATATCGATATGCTAAGCTCCGCCGATCAGTCACAAAAAGATACGTATAGTATTAAACTGAATACTCACCCATACAGCGCTGGCTACGTGCTGACCTTCAACTTACTCCGCAACCTTGTTAGTTGTTGCTGCCGCCGGGTGCCGGAGTGTACACTATATGTATCTCTGGTTGGTTTCTTTTTGGGCCTTTGACTTGCGGCACAATCGCGATCACTTTTGGTGATTGCGAGGCAACGCCTCCGTCTACGACGTCATCAACCAGCAAAAGCAAAAGCAACAACCAACAAGCAACACGCAACTGACAGCAGCAACAACTGTGGCAACAAAGGCGACAGCAAGAGCAACACCCCCAACAAACAACACGACAATCAGTGCTGACATCAAGCTGTTTTTTAAAGCTAAATAGGACTTAAAAAAAGGGGATAAATAGGGCAATATTTACAACATAATATTAATAAGATGGATAAAGAGTTCTCTGAATGAGAATGAGTACTGAGTTGAAGACCCTTTATATTTTTAAGCCCGGGAAATTGTTGCTTTAAAATTCAACAACAAATCTTAGAAAATTATACAGAAATTAAGAGTTACAAAAAATTAACAGAGAAGCTTAAGAGCTCTCACAACATCCTTATTATTTAGGTTTACCAAGAAGCTTTCCTTTATGTTATTTCCAAGAAACTTTGTGAAACATTTTATTGCTTTTAGTTACTCGATAATAATTCTACTATTTGTTGGTAAAAGTATTTTCAAATATATAAATATTCTTTTCAAAACCTGACACCCTTGGCAGCACTGCCATCGACGACAATAGACCCTGAGACAGGCTCAAATTTGTTGGACGTCGTGGTCCCAATCAGACGGCGACAAGGGTTCTGGCCATCATTAAATTCGAAATAAAATAATGCGCCACGTTGTCCGAGTTGTCCCACAGACTTGCCAGACTTGCCGCCTCTGTCACGCTCGCCTCGCCTTAATAACTCTGTCCGGCTATCGTGGCCACCGCATCTTGGCCATTGGGAGAAGAAGTAGGACTAGGCTGGAGAGCTGGACCCGGTGCCTTACCAACTTATTGCTCTATTTTCGCAAATAGTTTTCGATTTCAGTTTCACTTTCTGCTCTGCTGCTGCCCATCATGTTAACAACGCCAACTCGCGAAGATCCCGGCCAGAACTAAGGCCCTATGCCATCAACAATGTAAACGAGCCGCGCTCCGTGGTCCAGACTTTGGCCATAAACAACTTAAACGACGTCCCAGAAGACCAAGAATCGCTTGGGCGTCGTCGTCATCGTCAGCGAGTGGGAAGTCCTTGGAAAAGCCCTATCATTATTTGATGAAATTAAGATGATTCGGTGCGAACAGTTGCCACCAGAAGTTACCAGTTCATGAATATGTTTTGGCTGCGTACAAATTACCAGAGTGAATCATCTTCGAGAATGTGGCTGAGGCTGAGGCCCGCATGCCGAAGAACAGGTAATACGTAGCCAAAAACCCACACTCTTATGATTATGAAATATTGTTACCATTAAGAGTGACGTCACGGAAACAGCATCTTCGCACGGAGAAAAAATGTGTGGGAATTATTTACTTATAAATAATAGTTTTATTTTAAAGGAATAAAAAGGTATATGATCTTTTAGCTTTTTTGATTTTAGATATAAAAATAAGTTCAATAAAAGCTGGTCACCTTCGATCCCTACGATATTGATTTTATTTTCCTTATCTGAACTAAACTGAAATATTTCTGGCATCAAATACAGTATTTTCGTCGCCACCAGAAAAATTGCTTGCATATTCCAATACAAATGTATGGATCCTTGATATTTAGATGGTCAGAGTGAGTGTGGAGATTCGTCGCCAGATGAACAAAACCTTGCATACTGCAAATCAAATGTATGACTGTGTTCTTGCCTTTTGTAATTATAAATCAAAATAAAATAACTTTTTTTCGCTGTGCAGAAGCAACGGCACCGGCAAGGTCATCATTTGGCATTGCCAGTCAGTGGAAATTCCTGTAAAAAAAAGAACAGAAAACCGCATCTCATAGGGGTTTACGAGTTAGCATCATAAAGGTATTCGATCTGGTTTTATTGCACTTGCGGTGGTTGCCAAGTCGAGATCTGGCTAAAATCCCGCCTGCTTGCTCGCCTTTTTTTCGGCTAGAGACTTCATGTGTATTTATATCGATATTAATTGACTTGTTCTGGTTTAACTTGTTTTCGATTTCAACCAGCAGAATGCCTGCCTTTTGCAATTTCTCTCGTTTTGTTTAATTATGAATGCATAACGGTAAATGTTGAATACTTAATGCAAATTCACGAACCGCACTGAACCAGTTATAAAATTTATATAAATAATAAAAACATTTAGCCAATCTGGTGTATGAATAAATAAACTAAATGCTTACAAATACTCAAAATGGAGCAGAGCAAACACTCGATCGGATCAAGCGGATGGCTAAGACTCGAGCCAAAGCCAATGAGTTTGGCAACATTATTGTTGGTGTTAGGTTTAAGTGGTTTGTTGAACTCTGGAAATGCGTGTGGCCACTTTTGACCTCTGGCAGTAAAATAATGTAGAATTTTTAGATTTTAGAGAACATAAAACCAATTTAAGATGGCTATAACCACTCCCAGAAAGCCAGTTTCCCCCAGTGTACATTTTAGCACCTAGTGAGCTGTAGCTGTAGAGATTTTGTCATTTGTTTTAAGCCCGTTTCATATTTCACGAAAAACTAGTTTAGAACCCAGCATAGAATAAATAAAATACTAAGCACACTCTGCTGGCAGCTGGCATAAAAGTTAATAATTTTCGAAATCTTTGCGCGAATCTTTCTGAACCGGATATGGGGGTTGGGTAGGGTAACTCACTCACTCACTCGCCGAGAATAATAGACTCCGGTGTTATGTCATGGGGCTGAAAACACGTTCCACACGGCGTATACGGCATAAAAGTGAAACCAAAAAGTGAAATTGACTCGCACAGCATCGTTTAATGATAATAATGATCGATTGAGCATTTATGCAAATTAATATTGCTAAATGCAGCATAATACATTTGGTTAATTCAATTAACATCGCTGCCCAGGGCAACGACGAATCCATTTAGAGACACACGTTCTTTGTTGGCTCCTTTGTCTCTCTCTTAATTCTTTTATTTTCGTTGCTATATTAAATTCCCAATTATGCGTTATTTTAATCGCTTGTTTCACCACCGAAAATATACTCAGCACACATCAAACGCTACTTGTTCGGGCCTACGACGAGCAATTAATGTCGCCTCGAGTGCGTTGTGCAGAAATAGAAAAGACAGAAATCAATTAAACCATTCAGACACAGAAACAGCGACTCAGACACACAAAAGATGAATATGTACTGTACTCTGGCGGAAGTAAAAGTTTAGCCAGACTGCAGGAGGAGAATCGAGCCATTTTTGACAACGGTATTGGGTGGGTTAAAGCGCCATTAACATTGGATTTGCCATATAGCCGCAGCTTCGCCGATCTTTCTGCGCGCACTCGAGTTTTATTAATCTTCCGTTTTGTGTTTGCTGTCATTTTGCCATTTGTGGTTTCTGTGCTCGATTTGGCGCAAGTCCCGCAAACAAATATTCACGAAACGCACACACAACTTGTTTGTGGTTGCCAAAACCAAATGCCAAAATGCCACAGCACACCCGTTTTAATTTTCTGCAAATTAACCAAATAGGAAATCACACTAATTGCTCAGCATCCCATATATTTTGCGCTATAGTTATACTTTATTCATTGAGAAACATAATAAATAACAATCATTTTGGGGGAACAAAAGGTTAATTAGTATTTAAGAATAGAGTATAACAGATGGATAGTGGTGTGTGTATGGTTCGTGCTCTACTTATATGGGAAGTGAACCGATTTATGCCCAAACTGGTTATGTAAAACAACAAATTTAGGTAGAAAATGTAAATAAATGTTTAGGAACAACATGGAATGAATATATGGGAAGACAAATACAGAAGTTTGTTTAAATGAAATATGGCTCCCCGTTATTTATAAATATTCATTGCTAATATAATAAAAATAAAGAAAGAAGTCTATTAAATTATATTTCCTAAATATGCTAACCCTTCCTTAACATATTTATCAAAAAACTAATAAGTATTTATAGAATTAACTGAGAACATACATAATTATAAAAATTATATTAAATCGGTTAGAACAAAAATAAATTTACACATTATATATTTTATAAAAATATATATTTTAAAAATCCTATTCAGTATTATTAAGTAATTTTTAAATTTGTATTCTTAAAAATTAAAATCAGCAATGGTGAAAAGCAAAAATAAATTGACGCATGATTATTTTTTTTGTAAGTTTTATTTTTAAAATATACAATTCCCTTGAAGACTTTTATATACCTTTAATATATGCTTTTTGAATATCTAATCTAGTATTTTCAAACTATTTTTAAATTGTTAGTCTTGAATTCTCCAAAAATAAAATACTAAAAAATTATTAAATTAGTCAAAAGTATGCACTTTGCCAGCCTGAAATAATTTCCAAAAAGTGTATTACCATCTCCTACTCACCATGAACTGGTTTGCCCAAATATATATTTTGTTTTCTGGCAAACTAGGTTCCATATGCCCACGCCCACCTCTTGGTTTCTCGGTTTCGATTTGCAGATCGATCATTGTATGTAGATTGCGCCTTTGATGGACAGTGATCATGAGCATGTCTGCGCCTCGAGTGCGACGGGAGGCGTGGGTCTGTTTTACATATTGGTGTTTTATTTTTATTTAATTATGCCATTAAAGAGTAACAGATTAATAACAATTAAAGCGCCAGCAGCTGGGCATTCATCAGGCGACGCAAACGTGTTTATGCCGCCGCCAATATCGGAGGAGTAGTTAAAACAAGTATAAAGCCACTCGCACAGATTGAAATCGAAAACGAATCACTTTTATTTTCAGTTCCCAACTACACACACGCAGCTGCTGGCAGCTGGGCGGCATTAAAAGAATTAATTTTAGCCGAACCGAACCCTGGCTGGTCATCCCATGAGATAATGATGAGGCTGGGATCCGTAGAAACCAAGAGTGGCTGGTGGCCGGTTAAGCCTTTCGGTTTCTTTCTGCGGGCTGACGGCCGACTATGTATGATCCATAAAGATTGATATCATGGCCCGATGTTAGATACGAGCGATTCCTGCTCTTGACGCAAGCCGAAATGTGAATAAATTCCGAAAACAGGTTACAATAGAATTTTCGGCTGCTGGATGTCATAAAATACAGCAGTTAGTCTCTCTCTCTGATCACCAGACTGTATCACATGGCTGTAGTATGTACGATGATTATTCAAGGACAGCCACGCCATTTGCATACTCATATGGCGGCTTAGTCCGACTTACACCCTACTACTAACTAAGTATGCCTTATAGATCGGATCTAGCAGCTGCCAGTATGCAGATTAGGCCGAGGCAGAGACCACAGAAAGAGAGTTGTGAATAGGAGGCACTTTTCTCTGGGGCGTCATAAATCACCTGCCCATAAATAAGTCCAACTTAATGGAATAACCAAACTCGAGTGGCCCGATAACGCGCCACAATCACTCACCCGAGACTATTTTTAGAGGCTGCCACTAGGCAAAGGATCATAACTCTCGGCAGGATCAGGCTAACGCCAGAGTTCTTGGCCCCGTCGCTCCATATTTATCGCCTGCTACCTGTAATTGCCACAAATTGTATGACATTTTTATGCCATTTGCCTGCTGCTGGGGCATGAATAATTGATTTACACGCTGTTTGTGTATTTGCCCCAGCATTCTCATAAATATTTTTCCAAACCATACACCAGTAGCCAGCCGTCCATCCTTATCGTTTTCGCTTTCTGGCCTCCAAGTGGGCCCATTAATCAGAGTGAGAGAGAGGCGCCCACGCAGGTCCCCACGGGGATGCACTCTAATGGTTATGGCTATGGCTTCCATAAATCATCGGGCGAATCGAACTGGAAGATCGGCGCGACGCTGCCTGGGCGAGATGGCAATCGCAACACGCGTTGAAACTGCAATTAGCACAATCTCCCTCGCTTAATCTTAGAACATTAATTAGTTTATTCAAAGCGACTAGAGCTTGGCGTCTATTGCATATGGACGACAACTTAATTGCGGTAATTATGCATTAGCTCACATCGGAATGATATTACGAACTGCTCAAGAGGTGACCTTGTCGCGGGGCTTATCGAGAGGCGAATGCAGATCTGCTCAGCGGGGGATCTCGGGAGGCGTTTAATTATCAGCAGATAATCATTTACAAGCTATAATTTTGCTCTGATATCGATCTCTTTATTGTTGACAATTGATTGCACGCTTTGTAATAATTTAATCATTCAATATTTGTGCCTCGTGCTTTTATTTAATTTTTCTATTATATAAACAGATTCTTAAATTATAATTAGAACTATTGTTAGCTTTGATTGAATAAGTACTTTGCATAGTGTAGCCATTTAACATTTAGCATTTTATAGTATGTTAAAATTCCATCGAGATTAAGGAAATTAGGATTAATTAAAAGGAAGACTACGGTCACACTACGATTTGGAAAACTAAAACACATTAAAAAGCTCACAAGAATATACATATATGTATATATACAAGAATATATATATATTAAATATTACTGCTAAAATTAGTGGCTTAATAAATTATATTCAAGTGATTCCCACTCAAAAATTGTAGATAAAAACACAATTTATTTGATGGCTTTTGAGAAATTAAGTTTTGTTAATTTACATGTGTGTCTCTAGGGGCTGGGCTCCTCACATCGAGCTCTCTTAATTAAATGCCCCCCATTCAGAGTGTCAGCATTCTACATTCGCCTTAATTGCATATTTAAAGCTGACATTTATTATAATTAAACTTACATCGTCCAGTGCAGACAGCATTCTGGTTGTCTGACTATTTCAGTGTCCAGTGTTCAGCTTTCGGTTTCAGTTGCCACCGCACAACTTGTGCTAATTTCGCCAGTTTATAGTAGTGGCTTCAGCTTGATTAATAAGCTGCCATAAGGCGGCTATCGCAGAACAGCAGCCGCAGAGCCGAGACCATCCATCTTCCAGACAAAGAAGTACTGGAGATCCCAACCAGAGCCATCCTGCCACGACGGGCCAGTGAGGTGCTGAAAACGAAATTCATTTGCTGCCACATGGCCTTGAGCCATGAATTATGTGCGCAATTACTCTTCGGCATGTCGTGCCCGTGTACTCCAAGAACTGGAGTGGTTCTGGTTGCGGTCTGGTTCTGGTTTATTTCTAATGGCTCCGGGCAAGTAAAAGTGCAAGTTGCCGGTTGCCAGTTGCGATTAGGGAACTGTGCCACTTGTTGGCTTCTTTCTAATGGCGCCCAGAGAGCAGCCGTAGCCTCGTCTTGGTAGTTAATTACACCTTGTTTGGCCGTGTTGCAAGTCAGCGTGTTGCCGATTCTCTCGCAGATACAGATGCTGTCTCTCTGTATGGCTTACATACTTGTATATTCGTGGTGCCTGCACCTCGGCACGTTGCAGCGTGTGAAATGAATGCCTGTTGTCAGAGCGTGGCGCATGTTCCTGATATCATCGAACAAGCCAACTAGCATCTCTCTCTCGATGCGAGGCCCTGCGGCGATAGCCATCGGGCTTTCAGCCTCTTGCCGGCTGACATGTGAAGCGTCTTCTTCTGAGTCATCATCACTGTCCAAGGCCGTTAAAATATGAAGTACGGTGCGGGAACTACAAGCCCATTTGCCGAAAAATAAAAGGTTTTGCGAGTAGGGAGTTTGCAGGGAAATCATAAGGAATTTACATAAAAAACATGCCTTAAAACTCAATTACACAACTTTTTTGATGTGTTAAAAATAAAAACTCTTCTAAAAACAAATTAAAGGCTATTCCAGTTTTATAAGGAAATCATAAGGAATTTACATAAAAACCTTGCTTAACAACTTACTTACACAACTTCTCTGTTGTGTTAAAAATTATTTGAAGCAAATTTTTACATTTTATAAAGATGATACAGATATTTTAAACGCAAGCAATTCCCCTAAACTTCATATAAAAATCCCATAAACACAGTTTATATTTTGCTAAATTACGCTTTTTCTCTGGAAATTAATTTAATTTAGAAGAAAATGTACTATTTTTAGAAGACCGTTCGACTATATTTAAAGCCAATTACCGCTAGGGTAGTTAGCATAAAATTGGCCACACTCAGAGCCGCTGCTATTCTCAGACACTTTCCGATTTGGACCGCGTCATCGCCGACAAGTTCTTAGCATAATTGTTAGCGCCTCAAACGGATTGACTGCCAAATTATGAACGAAAATTGGCTTACATCAAGTGGCCAAAGTGGCCAAAGTGGCTTGGCTGGCCAGCAGCAGTTTCCCAGGCCCCAAGGCTGCGTACGCGGAAATGGAAGGCGGTTCAATTAACACACCCAGAGCGAGACCTTTTCCCACCAACAGCAGTCAGCGACTCATGCTCTGCCACTGTTTTGATTTTGATTTTAATTTTCGGGTTTTTGGCTTTTCATGTATTGAATTGGAATCGTATCTGCATGCCCGAGTGTTCGCGGGGTGTTAAAAAGCTCTTAAATTGCACGGCGTCTCCTGCATGCCAAAGAGAGTCGCAGTCTTGTGAAATTACAGTCTGAAGGTCTGAAGGCGACCTTTACTTTTGGTTTCTCGGTGTCGTTGACACTTCTGCTGCTGCTGCTGCTCTGGCTTTTGATTCAAGTTAATGATTTAACTATAATTCGGGTTACGTCACAGCTGCTGCTGCTGCTGAATCATAGTTCCGTTCTGTGAAGGACTTTCCTTGATCGATCGATCGATTGATCTGTTGGCAAAGGGCGGCCGCCATGACGTATACTCGATCTGATAGAACAATTCGCTTATCAATCATACGCCACGTTGGCCGCCGTCAGCCCACACCAAAGACACTTGAGCTGTTGGCTGCCAGACAGAGCCAGATCAAGAATTCGCCATTATTTTTAGCCAAGCTCTTTTTCTTTGTGTGTCAGCACGAATTAACGATCGCGATTTAAATCGCACCAAGAAGCCAAAACAAACAACACGATCAACTGCTGGCCTGGCCCGGCTCTGTGTATTCGAGCCATGCGGAAATTGTTTGTACAACATGGCTAAAACAAAGGCGCCCCAAACATCTAGCCAAACAATTCATTATTATTATTATTGTTGTTAATATTATTGTTATTTTAGCAGCAGCGATGAGCAGCCAAATAATTGAACATAAAACGCTAGTTAAACTCGGGTCAACTGGATACTGTAGAGTGTCAGAACCTAACCCAACCTTGATTTCAATTAGCAAATTTTCAAGTGGCTGCACTTAGAATAAAAGTGTCTCTGAAAATCGGTGGTGTTTCCTATATATTTGTAAACATTATAATGCAAGCTTAAGGGCTTTAAAATTATGGTAGGTTTCTGGGTTTTGTTATTTATTTTAAGCCTATATTTAAGCTGTTTATCGGTGAAAACATCTGTTGAAATATATCCTGAAACACCCTTTTTTGTGCTTTCCGACGTGTTTGATTTATGTTTTCTTAACCATAATCCTAATTTCTAAATTGTTATTCAGGTTTTCATTAATTTTATATTATATACATTTTATATAACAATCTTCTTATTAAATAATTGTTATTTCTTAAGGAAGTAAGGTCTAGAAAATACTTGAAAAATTCTTATATAAACTCTAATTTCATTTCCCTTTTAAATAATAATAATAATAAAAGCTCAAGATGCTTCTTAAATAAAGGAACCCCACTTCTTTACGATTTGTATTTTAAAAAAATGTAGGGCACTTTTTTACGAGTGTGTTAATTTCTCAATTTGCCTTCCACTTGCGGCCAAAAAAAAACAAAACACAAAAATTTGCTTAGCGATTTTCTCCCAACGCCGCCGTTGTTTTTATTTTTTTTTGTTTTATTTTCCGTTTTTAATGTAGCAAGGTCGTTCGTTGGTCCGCAACGCCAAAGCAATTTGTAATGATTATTAAAACAGCGACCTGCTTGGCATGCTTCCCCTTCACCTGACCCGGCCCACCAGTGCCATTGTTTACTGTACCTGTGCCCGTAGCTGTTGCCGTTTTGGCGTTGGCTTTTAATTGAAATAGCAAAACAAAAAAATAGAGAAAAACAGTAACAAGTAACGAGGCAGCGGGCTAAAATTATATTGGATTACAACATGGTCAGCAGAGCCGCGAATATATGGCATTCTTGGGCAATTATTGCCGCACAACGCAGCCTTTCGATGATTGAATAGCCATGAACATTGATTATGACAGCCGGACACTCGAGGAGTTCTATTTAAAGCTCCGAAAGTTCCGAACTCTAAATTCCAGGGGTGTTAGCTCAGCGCCAATTTGGCAGCCCGATAATTGACATGTGAAAGGGAAATCCATCACAGCTCTCGCGGATGAAACCGTTTTAAGACCATTCTATGCTAAGTGTCTAACCAGCCACACCCCGTTTTTCCCGCATGATTCACTTCTTTTCCGTTAGATACTTTGAATTTTAAGCAAATAAATTGCAGGCCAAACTTCCATAAACGAACAGAACTCGGACTCGGATCAGACTGAATTATGTCGCTAGCTGAGTTAATCAAAAAGCCAAAAACAAAAAGAAACCAGAGCCAAATAAAGAAGCTTGCTGCCGAGGGAATTACCCAGGGGATCGGACAGATACAGATACATCCGCAACGGGAGCGGCGAGCGGCCGAGCGAACAAATCAAAAGTAATTCACACGCTTAAAGGCGAGAGAATAAATAATGGAAAACAAAATTGTTGACATCCAAGCTCTGGATAAGAGCCAAGTGATTGTGGAAAAATATAAAACTGAACTGTAAGAGGTGCCTAGATATTTATATAATTTGAAAACAATTTATTTAATTACATTTCTTAGGGAAAATATTATCATTATTAGAAGAACTACAAAAACCAAAACAAAACTTCATGTGTATTTTAAAGAAAATTATTTCTCAAAAACTCCTGTTCATTTCTGGAATTAAATAGCCTTTAGAATCATTCTTCCTGAAGAAGCTTCACTCAGAATCTCTAAGAATTGCCCTCAACCTTCTTGCTTGGCAGTCGTCAGGCGTCTGCGAGTGCTTTTGAGAGAAGCGGGACCTGGGGCTTCGTTCGGCGTTCGTGTTTCGAGTCGCATTCGCTTGGGGAATCCGGCTTCGTTTCAGAGCCTCGGCCACGTTCGGGTGCCAAACTTTTTGGCCAACTGGCCGGGGCTGTCTTGCTGCCGGGCTCACCGTTAGCCGAGCAGTCGAAACACGCAGCTTGAGGCGAGCGGTTCTTGCGCGCGCTAACTCCGCCTAACTCCTTAACCAAAAAACAGCGAGCAGCTACTAACCCACGGCAGAGACTCAGTAGAAGTCGTAATCGCG
Organism: Drosophila rufa; assembly: GCA_018153105.1. Lineage (NCBI taxonomy): Eukaryota > Metazoa > Arthropoda > Insecta > Diptera > Drosophilidae > Drosophila > Drosophila rufa. The sequence continues at coordinate 9,958,582 of JAECXS010000002.1, forward strand.
ACGCGAGCGCAGAGTTCTGAGAGTGTTGTGCAAATAGAAATTGTAAATTACCCGAAAAATAAACTAAAAAAAATCTAAGAAAAAAAAACAAAAAACAAAAGAGTCAAAAAGAATACTGAACTGTAAAACAGCAAGCACTTAACACATAATTGAGGAGAAACCTGGCTGGTTGATTGATTGTGGGCGTTACGTGACACACTCGGGAATAAATCCAGCTGCGATCAGAGGGGACTTACATCGGTTATTAACGGATTGCACTTGGAAGCAGCAGCACCAGCAGAAGGTAAGTTGTTTCGCCACGACCTTGACATTTGGCGGAATTGATTTTGTCATTCGCCGCTAATTGAAATGAATGCACGCTCGAGCGGAGAAGATCGTTTGATTGGCACTTAAATTGTGTTGTACACAATCATCTTCTGGCTGCAAAATTGTCCAAGATCGAGTCGGGTTTTTAATTAGCATTCTGTGGCATCTTATAAATAAACATGGTTTTATAGTTCGCTTCGCTGTGTATGTGCTAAACGCCAAAGGCCACTAAAACGGGCTGTCCATGAGTGTGAAATAAAAAAAGCTGAAGCTAAAGCCGTGCTTAGTACTCCCCATACTGGGCCATACTCTATGTGTGTGTATTTGCATGTAAATTACAAAATCAAGTTCGTTGCTCGAGTCTTTTGTTTGGCCTGCACAAAAGGTTCTTTCGGACGCATGGAATAGAAACCCAGTTGCAGCCGTATTACAGAGCTTGTTATATGGAAAACTCTGTTCAACAACCTTCACTGGCCCTGGGCTGGTTTTAAAAAAAATATAAGTATATATAAATGAAAACGGGTTTCCACAAATGCGTGCGCTTAATTTACACGCAGATTAGCGTTTACATTAAGATAATTTCATATTTTTATTAACCAAAAATGTCAGAGCAACTGGGCTGGCTAAAAGCTCTCCTTTGCTCGCCTTGGCCACAATTTATGAGCGATGTAATCTCCAGTTCAACCGAAACATTCAATGAATACGAAATACGAAGTTCCCGAAAATATAAGGAAGGGAGCAGCCAGGGATTCGCAATCGAATCATTGCCATCTCGGCTCAAGCTTCACGTCATGTGATATATATATATATATAAGTGGTATATCGCTGGATCTTCCGGGGGTCTTTGGCCTATTCGCCGCTTTTTTCTTCTCCGGCTTTTGTTATGGATTCGCCATTCCCCCGGCTGGAGTTCTATGTAAACAGCAAAGACTTATTTGCATGCCAAATGAAAGAGGCTCCTAATTAGGACAGTCACAGATGGTTCTGGTTTGGCCCACATTCGAGGGTCTCACTTATCGCAAAACAAACTTGAGGCGCTGCCTGCCCCTGAATTATGTCCACCGATCGCTGCTATTGATACTGATTGCCTTCGGGCCTTAACATTAATAAACCATTTGCTAGAATTTTACACCCAATTATTCACGCAATTGTTAATTACGCATTTGATTGTGGCAACGACGGCTCAATTTCAATTTGAAGCCCAAATTAATGAACTCTAATTAAGCGCGGGGGAAATATATATATATGAGAAATAAAAATATAAAAAATACGAGCGGCGTGGAGCGGCCTTTGTTCAAGTGCTTACGGAGTCTTTTCCTGCTCTTTAATTGTATTTATACACAGTATCGGATGTGCATTGTAGTTGCCGCCTCTATTGATTGGCAGAAATCGGTTTGAAGAGTTTCCATATCGTTTTCGTTTCGTTTCCATGATGTAATTCGGGGCTTAAAGTCCCCCTCATGTCTGGCATGAATCACACGGCGGGGCCTGGGACAAATGCCAACTGCCAATTACCAATTACCAATTGCAGTGGCTGTCAATGGAATTAGCATAGACAGATCGAGCATCGATGACTAATTGAAGCCCACGAAAAAACAGAACATAATACAGTCAAAATTAATTAAGCGAAAAAGACAAGCCAAGTCATCTTCAGTTCTCGCACTATTATCTTTGGGAATCATTTTTTCCCTCTGAGCTCAAGAATTTGTGTGTGCGCCACTTGTTAAGGCCTAAGAATAGAGTCGCTTCGAGCCAAGGCCCGAAACGTGCTTGGCCAAATAAAAACCGAATTTTTGCAAGTAATTTGAACATTAAAAACAATGTCGGGTAATAATAATCACTCAATAGCAGCGCCACAACAAAAGCGGAAGTCTAAAAGCCACACGAAAGTGCTGTGCAACTCGCGCCTCTCACCTCTTGGATTTTTTCTCGTATTTTTGTCTTTTGGTTTTCATTTTCATTTTTGTTTTCTTTTTGCTATTTTGGGCCGGGGCCAGGCCGCCTTCCTGGCACGAAATACTTTGGTGAGAATTGCAAATTCTCAGCAAATGCAATGGGAGAGAAATAAGTGAAAATATTATGAAAGCCGTCGCCGCCGCCGCTGTCGAAGCAAGTGAAAATCGGAATTTATAATTTTCGTGTGCCGATTTTTCCAACCGCAAAAACAGAGCTGCAAGCCAAGCTGCCACTGCCACTGCAGCTGATGATGTTGATGGTGCTGCTGCTGCTCCAGCTCACCATGGTGATGCAATCAGCTTGACATGCACATCGAGTGACAGAGCAGACATTGCGCATACGCCGCATTGTGCCGAGTGCAGAGATGAAAGCCGAGCAGATCCCCCCGATCCATCCAAAGCGATGTGGGGAGTCGTCGTCGCTGGCGTTCATCTCCAAACAAGAATTGGAGCAAGTGAACAGGCCAACCAACCTCAGACACAATGGAGAAGCCCCAATGCCCTAACTTTCCAGCCATAAATTCAGCGAATCAGCTTCAGATGGTCAGATAGATGGAAGCGATGGCATTTAACTTATTAAAGCCATTCGATCTAGATGGGAGTGTGAAAGAGACCTTTGACAGATGCCTTTAGATACACGGATTACCATGATAAATGGCAAGTTTACATTCGGTTTATAATTAGTTAAAATCAGATGAAAGAAGGAAACTAAAGATACTATATATCATTCCTGGGAGCTGTGAAGAAAGGTTTACATAATATTTTGATTGGCTAACTTTATGCGTTTATATTTTGGAAAACAAATAAATAAATAAATCTTTATTACAACAGGAAATAGTATGGAAAAAAATTTGAAGACTATAGAAGACATTTTAATTGTGATTTTATATGGAAAGCAAGACACGACTAAATATCAGAAGTACAAAAACGAAAGTTAAATACAGAAATATATTTATTGGATGTTTTAATAAGGCAATAAACTCCATTAAATAATAAAAAACAATAAATACAAAAAACTAAACACAAAAAAAAGGAAAACTACAGAAGGCATTATTTATTGGATTTTTGGTAGACAGCCTGACTTGAATGAATATGTACAAGGTTCTAAAGAAATTTTCCTATATGCATATACAAAAAATAAATAAAAATAATTCAAAGTCAAGCTGTGCTCTGAGCTTTGAATATGATAAACATTTATAGAAAATATACCTTACTGAATCGAATAAGCTCATGACCAACATATACCCTGCCCGAAAACGTATTATATTAAATGTATATATGTTTAATTCCTATATGCAGACCCCGCCAGCGATGATTATGACACTCACACGTGCCCAGCCAGACTCTTCATCCATGAGTTCCTCACTTGGATTTTCTTGCATGTTGCGTGCCCCACCATATAGCATATATATTTTTTTCATCATCATCATCTCCTTCAGTAACAATATGCGATTTAATTTTCATTTTCTTGCCGCTGCTGCTGTTTTTGTTTTCCGTTTTTTTTTTTCATTTTGTCGCCTTGCTCGCATGGAGACGAAATAAAGTGCCAACTCATAATAATGTAAGCCACAGATGCCAGGCGTTGTTTATGTTGGTAATGGTGTTTGTTGACTGACTTTTGTTGCGTTGTTACAAGCCAGCAACAAGTGCACAGCCGCCCGCGACATTGTGCAAACAATTCGTGCGGATTTCTTGTTTTGTTTTTGCATTTATTTTAATCATTTTGCCATTAAGTCCCTCTGAGGGGCGGCGTGGCTTAAAACAGAAATTTGAAATTAAAACAATATATATATTTTGAGTGCTACAATTAAGCGTCATAATTTGGACGGTATTAATTTGAAAAATACACATTTTATGGGCGCCCCAAAGTGCCGAAAGTAAAAGCACAAATATTGCTCTCGATGAACGAGAAATAAAGCCGAAAAATAACTTGTTCCAGCCGGACATGTAAACGCATGGGGCAAGTATGCGAACTCTACAGTTCAGTTCACTTTCAAGGTTGCTCCGGCGTCAAGAACTTGCAGAACCGAAACAGTAAACCCAGCAGCAGCAGCTGAAAACTGAAAACTGAAAACTGAATAATGAAAACGAAACTGGAAAGGCGAGCTGCAGTTTTCCGCTCTGTGTGTGGTGTGTGTGTGGACCAGATTTGGGTGTGGGTCTCTCAAGAGTGACAAGTCACTCCACGCGCTCCCCCATTTGAAAGGCGCCCAAGTGCATGGCACAAGCCAATTGCGCAATTGCAGTGCCCACAAATGATTCATAAAGTGGTGGCCAATTAAGCGGGTCCGCGACCAAGTGCTAAGCCGCTTAGCCAGCGGACAAAGGAGCTTGCTTCCTTCTGCGCAACGGCCTTGGGGGAACTGGTACCGCCGAGTAGTCGCCGTTCCATAAACTGCGTACTCACGCACAGAACAGTTGCCGAGTTGCTAAAAATACCCACCGAGGCGACCTTGGGGGCTTACATAATTAATTGCAAGCGGGTTTCGCTGCTGTGGCATGCGGAAAATGTTCTGAAACGAAAGACTCAAGGCACGAACGTGACACGAACGTAGAGAGGATCATCATCAGGCACTCAAAGGGCAGTCGCTAAGCAAGCTAAAGGGGATTAATAAATCCCACAAACAAGATAAATCAGCTTTAATAATTATCAAGTGCAGTTTTAACTTTTCATAAGCAAAGGCCAGCTAGTTAATTAAATTTCGTATTCCCATCTATCTATATATAAACGATATGTATATGCTTGGGTTAGTTGTTGTTGCCGAATGCGATCATCGCCAAAAAATCAGCATCACGTTCGGCATACAAAAAGATTTTATATACTTATTAGCCAACAAAAAAGCAGACAAAAAACGGGGGGAATGGGGAATGGTGAAAAGAACGAAATGTTATGCGTATATATTATACAATTCAGTCTGTCAAAAAGAACACAAACGAAGAAATAATAAAAACCGGCAATCGGCGGTTGGCATTTCGACCCATTGACGTGCGAAACCCAAAACTTAATCATATCGCTCTAAAATAGAAGATGAAACAGACAGAACTGAATGTTGTGTTGTGTCTTGGTAGGAAGAGGTCAAGTCGTGGCTTGGCAATGATATATTTGAGCATCATTAACAGCATAACTAACCAAGTCAGCAGGGCCAACTGAGTCAACTGAGTCATGAATGAAAGTGTAGAACTCCAGCCATGTGTTGGCATTCTAATTAGCGAATTCAGAAGAATTCTAAAGAAGATCAAAAGGTGAAAAGAGATTGAACGGAAAGATATGCGAAAACTTGCAAGAGTTTTCAACACTTCTAGTAGCCCAATATTGAGAACAAAAAACTCTCCTTCTATCTCTCATAGATTTTGTCAAAATCTTTCCCCCGTGGGCGTGTCTACATGGGGCTTACAGAATATTATTTGCCATAAATCTTAAGTTTTGGCAAAGAAAAACCAGTTATAATTTGAAATTTGGCCAAAACGGATCTGCGAGCACGGAGTTGGAGACACAGAGAAGTGCGTGACATTTATCAAGTTTTATGGTTATTCTGTCTGTTAATTAAAGAACCAACGCCAACGCAGAGATCCAGCAAATAGAGAAAGCCCAAAACGGCGGCGGCATCAAGGGATTGAATGGCTTTTGTTTAGAAATTCTCAACGGGAAAGTCATTAAACTAGGGACTGCAGTTCTGGGTAATTTGGAAACTCATTTAAATTAGGGCAATGCCCATCATGGATTGCATTAGGAACACTGCATGCAGAGCATGTAGTGCCCTTAATTTGAACACACGCTCAAATATGTCGCATTCTCTGGTGGGTGGCATGGGGTTTTTAGATGGGAATGGTAATAGCAATGGGAATGGGAAATCGTGGCTACCAGAAGACTCACTTTCATTGCCATCGCGAGTGTGTGACACACATTTATTGGTAAATCGCATTTGGCCCACAATTAATGCCAATCACGTGTGGGGTACACCTGACTCTGGCTACTACTGGATATTTTGTCACAAAACGTTGACAGCCTGGCTGGCTGGCTGACTTTGAAGAAAAACCCCGAATGGCCAATTGAAATGCCGGGCCAGTTGGCCTGACCCGCCGACGAAAAATGCAAAATCAAGACTCCGATGTTCGACAGAGTGTTTAACACAAAACAATTGTCAAGGCATCGCAGCTCAATTAGAGGCGGTGACATTGGTGATTCCATCGATCAAAGGAGTGGAGTAAGCCCCCCAAACTCCCATTGCGTTTCCAGTTCGTGTGCAGAGTTCATTGGCTCGCAGATTGATTGGACTGATTGCCTAATAATCTCCTCCGCTCAGTGCGTGGCTTTAATTCGGTCTGCCAGATCCAATCAGAGACATTCGCACCCGGCTGGCGAGCCCCAACTTAATTGTCCATAACTAGAAGCGTTGCTCATAATTATTTATAATAATTTTCGGAAAATGCTCTCTTCTCCCCCCTTCCAGAGGAAGCGAATCAAGCAGAGACAGGCAGACGGGGCAAGATGATTTCTCGCCGCAAGATCATATCGCGTTCCCTGGACAATTTGGACGCCATCGGGCAAGACGAGCCGGAGGAAGATGTCTGGCACGATCGCGAGAAGCTCTTCAGGGTGAGTCTTTACTTAGTTAATGTGGCATCCGAAATTGAGGCTAATGTCTTCCTGTTTCTCTGCCCGCAGGATCACATCAACGAGGTTCTGGCCAAGTGGGAGCAGATCGATGACGAGATCTGGGCCAAGATAATCGTCTTTGAGAAGAATCGGCGCGTGGCCAAGGCCTACGCCCGCTCCTCTGTGATAACCATAAATGGATCCAAGAATGGATTCGATGGAGTGCGGTACGTAAATAATAAAGAATTGTGCTATAAGGATAATAAGGATTCTTATTTAAAGTTTAATTCTTAACTCTACTTATTTACTTACCTTTAAATCCACAGCATTGGCCTAAATGGCTTCGAGAACCCCATGCGCGATGCCGAGACGAAGGTCATCAAGAAGTCCATTGGCGATGGCTTCAAGATCAAAATGGACGACATCGGCAACATATTCATCAAGCGGTATGGGAAGAGCAGCATCTATGTGAACAGCACGTCGCAGGGCAACGAGGAGACGGTCATCGGTGGCGACATCATCCAAATGCCGCAGATGTCCCTTACCTCGGGAACCTCCGCCAAGCTCTTCGACATGAAGAAGTTCCAGACGAACATAAACCGGGAGTTTGCCCGCACATATCCGGAGCGCGGCAGGCTGGAGCGGCAGTGCCTGTCCGCCGTCTCGCTGGTCAAGTCAAACAACAATCTAATCAACTCTCCGGTCTGGATACTCGTGGTCAATGTGGTGGCCATGGATATGCTGAGGAGTCGCCTTCAAAGTATTCCCAAGTCTATGGATGCCCTGGGAATACGAGTGCCGCTGACGAACAGCAGCGAGGATCCCTATTCCACGATCGAGAGCCAGGTGGGATTGATCTATCCCACGCCCGCGGCCTCCGATGATTCGCAGAACTCACAGAACTCGCAGAACTCGAGCAACTCGAGCAAGGGGCGACGCAGCATCTTTAGTGCCGCCTTCCTCAACGAGGGTCCCTATGTGCCCAAGGTGGGTCCTTAAGCAATTTCCCAATTAATTAGTTATTAATTATGTTATATTTCTATTTCAATAGCCCGACTACGAGGCTGGTGGATCGCTGACGCCGATCTATGCGGAAAAGAAGCGGCCCAAGAACAGCAGCTCGCAGCAGCGAAAGAAGCAGGACGATCCATACTACTGCGGCCTCCTGGCGCGCATTCCCAACTTCATCAAGTCCTCGAAGCAGCCGTGCAGCGGCGGTGCCAGCAGCAAGCCCAAGAAGGAGCCCAAGATCTCGAGGAAGATCTCGGCGCAGCACCAGCACCAGCAGTTCCTGCAGCCGGCGCAACCGATCCCCATCGCCACCTTCCACCACTCGTACTTCCCCTACAAGCTGTATCCGCCCCAACATCGTCTCTCGCAGTCGCAGATGTCGCTCTGGGATGCACGTAGTCTGATCAGTGCACACGGTGGGTTTTACTACAGCCACAAGCTTAGTAAAAACAAATTACTAAATAACTAATTTACTTGCAGAATGATCAACCCGGCTGGCCGTAATTTATTCATCGTCTAGCATTAATTCTACAATTATTTAGTCAAAGCCTACGATTTAGTTTTGGTCAGAGGGACGGAGACGGATCATGTGGAGTGCATTTCGCTCAGTTTTGTGATAAATGCAGCGAAGTGCAGCCATTTAGCGTACACCACTTAATACGCACTAACTCTAATTAACCGCAGTTAACTTTAAGGCAAGCAGAGAGATTTAATGATTATGCAATTTGTAATGAGTAATTAAAATTTTGCCATAGTTTCTTAAATCGTTTAAGACTGAGAGAATGAATGTCCTAGAGCCCAAGGAGAGAGCACGAGAGCGAGCGGAGGAGATTGGAGATATTTTTGGGGGCAGAGAATGTCATAAGCAAATTAATTGCTACTTTAGGCGAGTTCAATTTATTGTTTTTCTTATTATTTTATTTGCTGTACATACAATTCATATGTAAAATAAGTTCGAATTAAATATGTAAACGACAGTAGTATGCATTAAAAGAAAGTTTTAAAAAGTTAAAGAGTGTGTATTCTTTTATTTCCCTTTATATGGAACTATTTTACAGCTTGCAATGCTATCATTATATTCTTATTCTCCAGAAATAGGAAGCAATACATTTTGAATATTTTGTATTAATTGCTAAACATTGTATTTAATCTATTTATTATTTAGAATTTAATTTTTCTGAAATGGCTTTCAATGTTTCAGAGTTTCGAAATGTTCCGCCAGAGACCGCCTAAGCAGACTAGCGCCATCTTGCGTTTAATCATGTCAGTCCAAGATCAGCTGATATATCGATATCAATCGATAACGCCTTATAAAAGGCGCCTAAATTTAAAATAATTATAAATTAACAAGTAGACATACATTAAAAGTAAATGTTGGGATTTACATAGCCAGCTCAGACAATGGGTGGAATATTCTATCTAACTGGAGGAGAACACACATCTGCCTACCAAGAACACCAGCAAGAAATCCTACGAGGAGGTGGAGAAGGACACCGGGTCAAAAATATTTCCGCTCTGCCAGTACTACCAATAATGATGATTTACAGTCAATCGACTCTTTATAATATTTTGTACATACAGACAATATATTTATTAATTAAATCCCTATTCTAAGTGCTAAGAAGAGCGTCTTGTTTCAGTTTGGAGCGCATCTCTGAGTTTAACGAAAACATTGGACCATGTCCTGGTACTAAAAAGTCGCAGAGATGTGCTATTTTGCTGCGTTCAACACGCTGACTTTTCTCATCCTCGCTTCCTGCGCCTTTCCATATGCTCTCATCATCCACGTCCTCGCGTCGCTCGAAGAGATCACCGGTGATGCCAACCGGGCCGCCCAACTGAGAGTTATTTACGACCACGGAAACACAACTCAGCGTGTGTCCTGGCGTCCGTAGGACCACTACCTCGCCATTGGAGTCGAGCGCCAGCTGCTCGTCCTCTTCCTCGCTTCCAAAATGATCCATGTAAAGATCGCGATGCGAGGCACATGCCCCAACTAGGTGCATCCGCGCCTCCTGAAACAGGTAATTGCATCCAATGTGATCCGAGTGCCCGTGCGTGCAGACCACAGCATGGATATCACCAACCTCCAGGCCCTCATCAGACAGAAGGGAGCGCAGACGTTCTCCATCCCAGGCTGTCATGGTGTCCACCACGATGTTGGTGCCATCCCGGCATCGAACCAGCGTGCAGGTGCAGTTTGCCCTCATGGCTGTACCGCCACTTTCCTGCCGCGAGTAGCCAGTGTGAAGAACCACTACTTGGTTCCGAGTTCCAGGATCTTCGGAAGCCATTTTTTACAACAAATTATGGTAAAAACAATTAATTTCTCCAAAAACACCGAACATCGGGATTAATAACATCGATAACACAGCACAATGAGGTATCGACGTATCGATGTTCTATCGATCCTTCTCCCATCTCTAGTTTTCTGTAGGTTTGGTTTTGTGTTTCCATTGGCGCGTCTTTTTACAACGTTTTTGCAAGGCTTGCCACCCCACTTTTGTGCAATACCAAGCCTGCGCGTGCAGATCCACAGCTCCCACGCACCATGGACAAGTTCCTGCAGCGCAATCCGACATGGAAGACGAAGACGTACGGGTCGATCGTGGCGAGCGCCGCAAAGAAGAAACCACCAGCCGCCTCCACGCCGGCGTCACCGCAACGCCGGCCGTTGCAAGACTCAAATCTGGCGGATTCCAGGCGGCTGGGACAGTCGCCCCACCGGGCTCCCCCCAAATCTCAATCTGAGAGTTCGGCAGGTTGGCTGTGCTTTACTTTTTAAGAGATCTAACAAACCACCAGTTTTAGTTTCGGATGCGTAGCTAACCCAAAATTTTTAGTATTTAAAAATTTGAAGCCTATAAAAAATCCAGATCCATAAGCCATGTGGAGAAGTGACCCGGACATCCTTAACCAATTTTGTTCTCTCTGGATAGCCGACCTGCTAGCCAGGGCCCGCGAGAAGATCCAACCCACGATTGCCGGCGATTCCGCTCTCAAGCTGGCCGCCTCGAAGGCGATCATCCAGTACCGCTCCGAATCTCAGCAGACGATGCCTACGGAAGAGCCAAAGGCCACGAACCAGGGAGCAGAAGTAGGCGGCGCTCCAGCACACGGCAGCACCACGCCCACCAAACAAAACTCTAACTATATGCGCCTGCAGCAAGATCTCAACAGTCCCAGCGCTGCGCTGCGTCTGCGCGCCATACGGGCCTTGAAGTAAGCTAAGAATTCTGATAATCCTCTGGAAGCCCTGTTTAAAACTTTCTAGGCTAGTCCAAGCCTTAGTTTCGAGCATCTCACAAGTCATCAGATTTTCACATAAAAAATATTTAATATTTCAATACCAAATGTATCAACACTTGAAATCTGCTTCCAATCATTTTAGAAGCCCCACCATGAGCGCCTATAACAACTTTGATGTGTCCCATACCGAGCATAGTATCATTACAATGGAGGAACGCAATCCCAAAGAGCCGCCCACCCTGCAGGAGCTGCTCAAGGATGTGGTGATCTATGTAGAGGTGCGCACCGGCAATGATAATCGTTCCGATGGTGTGAGGGGCGTCATTGCCAAGATGGGAGCTCAGGTCAACGATCGTCTCAGGCGGTAAGTGGATATATCCAACCTAATGAGTAGGAACTCGGAACTAAAAACTTGTATTTCCTATAGCAACACCACCCATGTGATCTTCAAAGATGGCCTGCTCTCGACATACAAGAAGGCCATCGAGTGGAACATACCCGTTGTGTCCATACTGTGGATTGAGGCCTGCAAGGTGCAGCGCAAGCTCTGTGATCCCAACCAGTTTCCCATCAGCAATATACACAAGTACGAGTATCCAGAGCTCTATGGCAAGATACCGGTGAGTAATGAATGCAAGTTGTTGCGGGGTAAACCCTAAAGCCAGTTTGGGGCTTAGAAAAGATAACTGTGGTTATAAATTATGTGAATTTCAATTAATTTCACGATAGGGTTATCGTTCTCTAGAATATCCATAAAGTTACTCTTTTGAGATTGAAATCTAAGCTCGTTTCTACCCAATATATTCGTTATAAACGACTTCCAAGCTAACCATGCTTCCAAAGTTATCTACATTCCAACGAAGGTATCACTACTGTGTACAAATTCATCAACTCCACTCGAGATATGGCCTGGAAATTGAATGTGTTCTCGACTAACACATTTTTCCAGACGGAAAAGAGCGAGAAAAGAAGTGCGCAACGCCTTTAATGAGTGTAATCGGTGGCACTATCAATTTATGGCTTTGCCGGCACAGAAGCATTAGCTCCACTCGAGATATGCCCCCGACTAATGGGTCATTGGTGGCTCAAATGTTTATTATTTTATTGGGCGCATAAACTTAAAAGTATGGAAATTTGGCAACAGATAGCCGCTAAGGGGGTCTCTTATCGAGCACCTTCTGCTTACGATGATGATGACCACGATATGGGCCGTGGGTGGACTCTTGCCCACGGCACTTGTGAGTCGGAATGATTAGTTAATCCAGAAAATGGCGAGCACGAAACGCAGGGCCGGCGGCCGTCTGAAATTGCACGTATCTCAAACACAAAATACGCGCAATATTGGGAACTCTTTCGTGCCGGACAGATTCTTATCATCGGCTGACAGCGAGTCAACTAGAGTGTTGTTGTTAACTGGTCCGCGTTATCTAATTCAATTTGCTTGCGCTTATCAGGTATCGTAGGGCCTGCGCGAAGGCCAGGAAGTTGTCCGGACGAGGCCGGTGCTGTCCGGGAATGAGAGAGAGGGTTCCTCATTTGAATGCGCTCAGTATTTATTGCTTAAACATTAGACAGTTTAAAAAGAGACGACAGGCCACTGGACGCCGGTGACAAGTTAAAACCTAATTCACATGCACGTTTGTTTACAATCTTTCCGAGAACCGAGGCTCCTCTGGTCATTTACATAACTCGCTGGGAATACAGTATAGTACAGTACACAGATGCAGCGATGCACCGATGCCCTCGTGGCAACAAGCTTCTTTTTTACAAACTTACACTCTAAGTTAGATTATTTAGATTCTCGTGTGGGTGTCTGCTAACCAGACGCTTCTGGTTCTGAGATTTGTACAATGCCCGCTTATATTTACAAGCCAGAAGTTTGCGTTAAGTACAATGGAATCTTTGAGTTTACACTAGTTCGTAGTTTATGAGTTCTGCGAGGCGGGCGAAATGCTGCTGCTGCTCCTCACGACAGCGCCACCTCCAGGCACATCATTATCAGGAACCCGGAGACCGTGCCCCACGTGGCAATCGTTCCATTGCCGCTGGCATGCGCCTCCGGCAGAATGTCGTCCGACACAATGTAGATCATGGCTCCGGCCGCAAAAGACAGCGCGTAGGGCAGAATAAGGTTGGCGAAGGTCACGGCCACGGCGCCCAGCACTCCGAAGATGGGCTCCACCATGCCGGACAGTTGTCCGTACCACAGGGCCCGACCCACGCTGAATCCGGCGGCGTGCAGGGGCAGGCTGACGGCCAATCCCTCCGGGAAGTTCTGAATGCCAATGCCAATGGCCAGGTTGCGGGCGCTCTCGAACGTCGAGGAGTTGGTGGTGCCAATGGCTCCGAAGCTCACGCCCACGGCTAGTCCTTCGGGTATGTTGTGCACCGTAATGGCCACCACCAGCAGCATGATCCGCTTCCACTGGGAGAGCGCCTCGGCTGCGCGCTGCTGCTCCTCGGGCGAGGTGTAGGTGCACTGCTCCATCTCGTTGATGCTGCCGCCCTTCTTGCGGCGCCGCGACTCTCCGCTGTGCTGCACGCTCAGGCAGTCCGAAAAGCTGTCCAGGCTCTTGGAGGCCAGTCGGTCGGTGTTGCCATTGCGCTTCAGGTCGTCGATAGCAATGTCCGCCTTGTCCTTGTTCGTCTGCGTCATTTGGATCATCATGTTGGTGCTGTTGAGGCCGAGATACGACATCAGCTTGTCGCAGCCGTACACAAAGATGGATCCCAGCAGGAATCCACCGGCCACTGGCAGAAAGGCGTAGACTCCGTAGAGATGAGAGCTCTCCGCCATTTCAATGGCTGGCTTCAGCAGAGACCAAAACGAGGCCGCAATCATCACGCCCGCCGCGAATCCCAGAGCCGCGTCCAGTGACCTCCTCTGGTTGCCGCGGACGAAGATCACCAGAGCGGCTCCGGCGGCCGTGAGGCCCCAGGTGAGCAGGGTGCCCAGCAGGGCCTGGGTCACGGGTCCGTAGCCGGGAATCATCTTTCAGCTTCTCGTGCTCGTCTCCGGCTGGTATCGTTTCCCAAAGAATAGTTCGCGTGTGCGGGGGGCGAGAACAAGTCTCTTAATTGTTTACTCGCTCCAGCAGCAGATGCGCACTCAACCGGAGGGGCAGGGCAGGGCGAAATGTGCCACGTTCTTGGGCACTGATTCCGGGTAAACAAACAGAAAACAGCTTTCAGCGGAGCTCGGTTTCGGTTACAGTTTCTGTTTCTGTTTCTGTTTTGTTCTCCCCCTCAATGGAATTTCCGAGTGGAACACTTGTTGCTTATCGCCGACGCTGCTTGTCGTCTTTTTGCGGAATGGAAAAGAGTTCTATGTGTTGACGGGAATATTTGGAAACACGTAATACTGTTCGGTTGCTTAAAAGGCCTAAAAGATCCGGTGGAGCGCGGTGGGTAGTGATGAATGAGCCGCTGACTGAGCTGACAGCCCCACAAAAAGCTATTCTTATAGGACGGCTGCCTCCGTGCCCCAGATATCGATAGTGGTATCGCTGGTGTCTATCGACTATTCGATTTTAGAGATGGAAGCCGCAAAAGCGATAAATAACGGAGTGCTGAGTTTGAATTTGTGAAGATTTTCAATGAGCAACTTTAATTAAATAGTTAAGCTGTACAATCAGTTAATTTTAGTGGCCACACTATACTATCGATCACTGGTACCAGCTGGCAACCATCTCGAACGTACACAATCCATAGATAACATCGTTTTTATTTAAACAACGGGCAAGATATCACGTAGTTATAAACAAATAAAACAGTGTTTTCTAGTCAACATGACTGACAGAGTCGGGCAAAAAGTCGGCAGCATCCGCAGCAGCACAACCAACAATAACACGAAAGGGCATGAGCTGCACACCATAATTAACACACCGGCTCCTGGTTAATACAAGCCTAAAAATCCATTTATTGCAGCGCGTTCGTTGTATGCAAACGGACTACGAGCTGAAGAAGTGGGTACCCAAGCGACCGGGAACGCCCACATCCTCGAAGGATACTGAGCCAGGATCGGCAACGACAACTCCAAAGGTGAGTATTTGGAAACGACTTTCTTCCTTTTCAATTATTTTAAATGCATATTTAGAATTAATTATATATTTTATTAAAAAACAGCCCTAATTTTATAGGAATTCTATTCTTAGTTAAGAGAGCTCTTAAAATATTAACATTGGCTAAACAATTTAAATAAATATAATTAACGCCTTCTCAATCTCTTTAATTGCTTGCAGAATGACATCAGCCGCTTTTTCCTTGCTCTCAACCACAAGAAAACGACTGATGATAATGGAGCAGAGTCGCCAGCGACCAAGCTACTCAACAGGTGAGTTTGTAAATTCACAATCCGCTGGATAACCATATTTAATTTCATTAATCTGTACAGGATAAGCAGTGGTACGTTCACTCCTTTGCCAACTATATCCCAGAAAAAGGACACCAGCAATGCCAGTGGCGATGCTGTGGCCGAAAGGCAGCTGCAGGCTCAAAAGAGCCTTACATTTGCGGACACTTCGCAAACATCGAGCACTTCGAAGCCACGAAGGAGTACAGTGGAACCACCTCCAGTTACGACGCCAGTGCGCACCAGTCGCCGCCGCAGCTGTGTAGCGGAAATCACCAGCCAGCAACCTACGACGGAACCTCGAATGACTCGCCGGCGAAGCTCGCTCCTAATTAACTCTGTGACGGAAGCTGCCGATGCTCCAGCACCAGTTCTGGAGCCCCGAATGACTCGCAGGCGGAGCTCCTTGCATCTAGCTTCCAAACCGCCAGCGGACTCTGCCCCAAAGCAACCCATAGAAACCATTTCCGAGGAGCTGGCTCCTACTGAAGAGGGCAGGAACTCGATTGTGATGGAGGACATCATCGAGGAGGTCAGCCACAAAACGAATTGCGTAGAGCAGTCAATAGAGATTAGTGCGGTGCAGGCAGAGGTTGCACACACAGTCGACAAGCGCGGCACCCTGTACGCCTACGAATCGATGGACATTTCAGCTCCTGGGCGCCGCAGTGTAGCCACCTCAAGTTCCCTGCTAAGCCTTGACATACACAGAGCAAATGACAGTCCCTCGCTAACATCGAACTCCACCATGGAGGAGCCACTGACGCCCGTATTTAGCTCGACACGTTTGCCCGGCGCAAAGTCCACCGGGAATCGCAGGCGCACCCTCTTCAATCTGGACATGAGTGTGGTGAATGAGAATATCGAACGGATGAACGAATCACATCGCAGATCTCTTGCCATGGCCAATGAAGCCGAGCTGGGCGAGTGTCGCGAGTTACCTGCTGACGAGCCAAAGCCAGTGACGGAGACTCCATCGAACGAGCCCAAAAGGCGGCGCCTTTTTAATCCCAATGACGAGGTGGTCATTTCACCGCCAAAAAGCAATAGGAAGAGTCGTCTGAGCATCACTGCATCGACAGGATCTGTGCAGAAACGTCGTCGATCGCTGGCAGTGATTCCAAGCACTGCTGCTGCGGTGACCACTTCGGAGGCACTTGCTCCCATTGTTGACAATAAAGTGGTAACAACTTCGGAGGCACTTGCCCCCAACACTGCCGTTACAACTTCGGAGGCACTTGCTCCCATTGCTGTCAACGCAGCCGCTACAACTTCGGAGGCACTGGCTCCCATTTATGCTAACACAGACGCTGCAGCCATGCCAAGGGAGGAGACAAGTGATGAGAATTTTGTGACTCCCGAGCCTTCGGCTAGTAACGTTCCCGTTGAGTTGGAGAATTCCACACCAACTGCAGCAAAAAAGCCCAAGGCCAAGCCACGTCCACGAATTCGCACTCTGGTGCACACCAACATGCACCCGGAGCAGGTCCAGGCCATCTACAAGGTTGGTAGCACCGGGCAGTGACCACGTTATCCATCCCACCGTAGCTGTTGTAGCCTCCAACTCTAGTTATAGTTAAAGTTATAGTCATAGATTAGTTAGTAATCCGTTTTAGTTTTCAATTTGCATATTCGCGACTCGTTAATGGCCCCATATTAATTATTGATTAAGCATAAACAACACTCGGTAGTTACTCCTCTTGTAAGGCCCCACACGGCACAATCGAATAAACTTGTATATCCCCCACTGGCGGCCATGAATCCTAATCGAAACCAACAACAATCAATCCCAGATCCTGCGCAGGCTGGGGGGAGTGCGGCTGGATCCGACCGTTACGCAGCGCACCACCCACCTGGTTAGCCTGGAACCGCGCCGTACGCTGAACCTTCTGCGTGGTCTGATGCGCGGCGTCTGGATCGTTAGCTACCAGTGGCTGCTGGCCTCGAATCGGGCCGGCAAGTGGGTCAAGGAGGAGCCATACGAACTGAAAAGGTTCTCGCGTGCCATCGTGGTGAGTAGTCTGTCGTTTCACATTAATGTATCTCCACAAACCACCTCTGATCCTCCTCTTTTTTCTTCTAGATCTGTCGCACCGAGCGCCAGGCCTTTGGCATTCACTACAAGTGCGAGTTATTCCGCTTCATGGAGCCCTTCTATGTGTCATCCTCTTGTCGGCCCATTCAGTTTAACAACATGAAGGAGCTGCTCCTGCTGGGCGGAGCGAAGCTGACAGAGAATCGCTTTAAGGCCAAGTACGTCATCGGGGACAAGCGTCGGGCCGAGGATGACCGAGTCTACCTGTCGCCCTATTGGGTGCTGGACAGCATCACCAACATGCAGATCCAGCGATTCGGCAAATACCTCATGAAGTGTGCCATCATTACGCCCGCGGGCATTAAGTACGACAACCCTCGAGAGCGCGACCACCACTACCACGACTTCATTGATCCACCTTTGGTGATGGATAAATAGTTTAAAATTTTACTTTTAGCGCAAGAAGCAATCCAAGAGTCGATTTCATTTTTCAATGTTTAATTTTTTCTTTGTTAAAGACTCTACTTACGCATATGTAAATATATATATATTTGATACTCCGTAAGTCTGATGTAAACAATTTAATTAGTTTTAACTCATTACTACTTTCCTATTTCCTTTTTAATTAGAGTTTATGAATTTATAAATCAGTTTTATTTAGAGTACCAAGAACCTTCTGACGCTTTTGTATATTCTACTAGCAAAGAACAAATGTAAAACAACTCGCAGTTAACGACTTTAAAATGATAGCAATATAAAACCAAAAGAATGAATAAACAGACTTATACTTTATACTCTCTTATTTTAAACCAGAGGTCCGCACCACTACAGTCAAATGCCAACATTGCATTTGTATGAGTGAAATTTGAACACTCTATGGCTAGATATGAGAAAAAAAAACAGCTAAAATATATTGTAATATGGCAAAAAAAATTAGCTATAACCTAAAAACCAGCTATTTAACGCTAAATTAGTCTGCACTGGTTCTTCTGTTCTCGTTTGTGCATACTGCGGCAGTGACGCCGACTGAGAAAAATCCTATCCCGCGGGATATGGCCCTGCCGACCACTGTTTTAAACTATGCAATTTAAAGCCCAACATGGATATTATCTCAAATGGAATCCCAAATATCCTGCAGAAATATCCTCCCCAAAATCAAACACTCATCCTTAAATGCCTTCTCAGTTGCAAAAGATCGCTTTATTCAGACGATTGAGGTATTTGTTGTCAGATTCAATGGTTGTTGTACTCTTCAACTTGCTCTCTTTGTACTCTGTGGCATCTCGGCGGTAAGGTGCGTCTCAGTGTGGTAAATGCAGTTGGGAGTTTGAGTTGATGTGATGTGATCAAGCGCTGAAAACCAAAAAAGGCAAACAACCAAAGGAATGGTGCTTAAAACAGAACAAATACAAAAATAGGGTTTTATTTTTTTGTAAATAAAGTTATCGCATCTATTCTGGTTCTTTTTCTTGTGTACAAAGTAGTGTGTGTGCAAAATAGGGTAAGATAAATGATACATATCAAAATAAAAAGGTTAATTTAAACGATAGATAAATGCTACAAAGGATATCTAGATATGATACCATTATGAAGTCAACTTCTCATCATATCATATATAGTAAACTAAAGATCGACGGAGGGGAGATGGATGGATGGAGGAGGAGTGGTCGTGTTTCTCAGTGTGCACTCGTTCCGGGGTATCCACCTATCCAGCTATCCACCGCCCCGTTTAGGCGGCATCGACTGCATTTAACATTCGTATCCGACGAAACTCCTTTCGATGGAAGAAATTAAACTTTTGCTTCTGCTGGAACATCATCTTATCGGTCATCTTGCGCAGGACAGGTGTTGTTGTTACTGTTGGACTACTGTTGTGCTGGCTGCTGTTGCTGCAATTCTTGAGTGGTGGTGGTGGCTGCATTAGGATGTTGATTACTTGCTTGCTGCTGCTGCTGCGTATGGTGGCTGAGTTGAAGCAAACTTGCTACTTCTTGCCCTTGGTGGCCTTCTCGGCGGCCTTGGTGACCTTGCCACCGGAAGCGTCCTTGAAGTTGACAGACTTGATGACACCGACAGCAACGGTCTGCCTCATGTCACGCACAGCGAAACGTCCCAGAGGGGGGAACTCCTGGAAGGACTCCACGCACAGAGGCTTGGAGGGCACCAGGTTGACGATGGCAGCATCGCCAGACTTGATGAACTTGGGGTTCTCCTCGGTGGTCTTGCCGGAACGACGGTCGACCTTCTCCTTGATCTCAGCGAACTTGCAAGCGATGTGAGCGGTGTGGCAATCCAGCACGGGGGTGTAGCCATTGGCGATCTGGCCAGGGTGGTTCAGCACGATGACCTGGGCGGTGAAATCGGCGGCTCCCTTGGGGGGGCTGGCCTTGGAGTCACCAGCGACGTAGCCACGACGCAGCTCCTTGACGGACACGTTCTTGACGTTGAAGCCAACGTTGTCTCCGGGAACGGCCTCGGTGAGGGCCTCGTGGTGCATCTCCACGGACTTAACCTCAGTGGTGATGTTGGCTGGGGCGAAGACAACAACGGTGCCGGGCTTCAGCACACCAGTCTCCACACGACCGACGGGTACTGTTCCGATACCGCCGATTTTGTACACATCCTGAAGGGGCAGACGCAGGGCCTTGTCGGTGGGACGGGCAGGGGGCAGGATAGCGTCGAGGGCATCGATCAGGGTCTTGCCATCGGCGTTACCATCCTTGCGCTCCACCTTCCATCCCTTGAACCAGTTCATGTTGGTAGAGGGTTCCAACATGTTGTCGCCGTGCCAGCCGGAGATGGGCACGAAGGCGACGGCGGCGGGGTTGTAGCCGATCTTCTTGATGTACGACGACACCTCCTTCTTGATTTCCTCGTAACGGGCCTCGCTGTACGGGGGCTCGGACGAATCCATCTTGTTCACACCGACGATCAGCTGCTTCACACCCAGGGTGAAGGCGAGCAGGGCGTGCTCGCGGGTCTGGCCGTTCTTGGAGATACCAGCCTCGAACTCACCGGTACCGGCGGCAACGATCAGCACAGCGCAATCGGCCTGGGAGGTACCAGTGATCATGTTCTTGATGAAATCTCTGTGGCCGGGGGCATCGATGATGGTCACGTAGTACTTGGCCGTCTCGAACTTCCACAGGGCGATATCGATGGTGATACCACGCTCACGCTCGGCCTTCAACTTATCCAAAACCCATGCGTACTTGAAGGAGCCCTTGCCCATCTCCTGAGCCTCCTTCTCGAACTTCTCGATGGTACGCTTGTCGATACCACCGCACTTGTAGATCAAGTGGCCGGTGGTGGTCGACTTGCCGGAATCGACGTGTCCGATGACGACAATGTTAATGTGAATCTTTTCCTTGCCCATGTTGGATTACACGATGGCTGCACAGGTGTGTGTGTTCGTTTCGTTTCGATTAGGGTGTGTTGGAATAGGTGTAGGTTGGGCAGCGTGCGAGGGGAAGAGAACAAACGGGTAAAACAATTCGTTAGCATTCGGTAAGGGTAACAACGCATTATTAATTACTATCAGTTAGCTGGAATACAACAATTTTTTATTGCTTTGTGCATCTATATTCGTACTTTTGACTTTTGTTTGCGTGCACTCAACCTAACCTCAAACCCTGCCTCGCCGCACAAAACGTGTTTTCGCTGTCGCTGAGTCGGCGGTTTGAGGTTAGGTTGAGAGCTGCCGCATGTGTTGGTGGTGGAAAAGAAAAAGAGAGAGGGGAACAACTAATTGTTGGACCATGGCAACTAAATACAAGAAACGTGCAAAAAAAAATTATTATGAAAATTCGATTTTCTCAGAGATTTTGGTATTTGTTTTGTCGTCAAAATTCTTCAGTAGCAGAACTGTAAAATCATCATCATGAAAAATCGAAAATTTCAAATTAATTCGCGCAACGAAAATTCCAGCAAATTTTATAATCTCTTTTTCGCTAATTCATGTGCATATCGGCGCGTGGCTGTGTGTGTGTGTGTGTGCATGACGCTGTTGCCGGCCGGAGGGAGAAAGATAGAGAGCAGGCAAAATGGCGGCGACCCATGGAAATGAGAGAGTGTGCATGTGTGTGAGCGATCTCGCCGCGGTGGCACAATTGGAAATGAGAGAACGAGATTTGATCAAGAATGAAAAGTACAATGGGCAGCCATTTTAACCAAGCCAATTAGAAAATCTGAGAAATTAGCAAAAGAATGTGTGAATGAAATTTCACAAGTCATGGTAATAGGCGGAGTTAGGCCCCAAGAATCACATTTTCGCGTGTTGCTAGGAAAGATTTTTCGCCCACTTGAGTCACACCACCGCTACGGGGGCAGCCATCTTGAAATTCTACGCCACATACAGAGATGGAAATCGGAAATTGCATATGCAAGTGCAAGGCAAAACCACGTTTTTCGAACCAACGCAAGGTGACTGAAAACCTTTTCAGACGTTCCGTTCACGTGTTAGTTAGCACAACTGGTGGATGACCCCTGGCTGGCAAGGCATGGCGTGGGCGTGGCAAATTAATTACACTAATTGCACCATATTGCGGGGCGAAAATGCGGCTCATAAAGCCGGAAAATTACTAATAAACTGCGGGATGGCAAACAAAGAAGCACGAGACTTGATTTTTCGCATGTGCAGACTGCCACGTGTTTGCTTTTCGCTTCTGCTGGATGGCCACCGCAGCACCTTTCACTTTGAGACCTCGTTGGAGGTTATCTCGAAGATGCACACACACAAAGACACGGCGAAATATGCACTATTTTAGCGTCCAAGCTGCATATTTGTTTTTGATTGATTGCTGGCTGCATTTCGATGCACTGATTCACTAATAGTTATACATATATTTCACCACTTCCAGAAACTTACTCTCAAATAAGTTGAATGAGAAATCACGAAGTCTATGCGGCGACGATTTCGAACAAAGTGAACGAGAAATCGGAAAGAGCGAACGCAGGAAGTCTCGGTAGCAGAGCTGTCAAAGCAGCGATGGCACTATCGGTACACTTGCTATCGACCTATCGATTGCGGTAGACTATCGTGATAGTTCAAAAATATTTTTTATTATAAGGTTTCTTAGGGTTTTTCCAAGCCGAAGAATGATCAGAATGATTAGATTAGTTGCGACGATTACGAAGAAAGGGATCGAGAAAGCGTAGGCAGGACGCAATTGCACTATCAGTATAATTGATATCGATACTATCGATTGTTCAAGACTATCGCAATGGTAAAAATTAAAAAATATTTTTATTTAAAGTTTTTTAGCCCACTTCAAAGCCAATCAAGTATATAGAATACATATATTACAAATAGCGACGATTTCAAACAAGGAATCGGAGAGCGAACGCATGCTGTCTCGATAGCAGAGCTGTCAAATTAGCGATGGCACCACCGGTAAAATGAATATGGTCACTATCGGTCTTGGAATATCGCATTAGAACAAATAATTATTTTTTCATTTTTATACCCTTGCAGCCAGTACTACACATCCGTTTTTCGTTAACAGCTAGACTACTTTGCTACTTTTAAAAGCTGACAGGAAAAAGGCGTAAGAAAAATGGTGGGAAACTTTGCTATTTAAACTGTCAAACTATCGATAGTACGTCTTCCAGATCCATATATAGAGATGGGTTCAGCCGGAAAAACGTTATAAGTTTATTCAGAAAAAAATAAAATAAATGGATTTCTTGCGAGTTAAATTTCTACTTATTAACTGGCATAGCTGATTAAAATTCAATGATTCAACCTTATAGAAATTTACAATATAATACTCATGTATATTTTTTAGATCAAAAATATAAAATTATATGATTATTTTATATTTTGATTTATACCAGATTATCACAAATATTCACTATATTAATTATTCACTTTGACGTACTTATCCAAAATAAATATGATTTTAACTGAACCAACGGTCACGTTTCATTTTCCGTACTAATATAAAATGAGTAACACATTTTTCCCTTTTATAAGCTAGTAATCGAAAGCTTTTTTATTTTATAAGCTTGTGAAATTAAATTAGTAATTAGTGGGATAATAATTATTATTGGAATCAATCACTATGTTGATAAGATAATTTATCAGATTAGATTAGATTAGATTGTTATTTTTATTACTGTAATTTGTGAAATTAATTTATTTCTTATTTATAGTACTACAAACGATTACAAGTCTAAGTTTATGATAAGATAACTAGATAAAAAATCTAACAATTTAAAATTAAAAATTCAATAAATAATTCGATTTAAATATAAAACCCAAAAGCTTTCCATTTTTTAAAATGTTAATAAAAGCTTTCGACTTTCCCATAGTGCTCGCGCCTGGCCACACTGCGGCGAAACAACGAATAGAAAGCGACGTGGCGAAAGAATCGAAAAGCAAAGTCAATCGTCGAAAAAAGTTTTACCGGCACGGTTCTCAGTTTTTGTTGTAGTATTAGCAGGCGGTCGACTGCCGACTTGAATTTTGAAATTATATTTGTTTGAGATTTGTCCTAAGTGATCCCAAGCAATAGCAATATGTGCCGCCTGACAGCAGCTTTGCTTCTCGTCAGCTTTATTGCCGCCTCAACCGGCGCGGAGCAGGATGTGCTGGATTTGGGAGACGATGACTTCGCCACCACCCTGAAGCAGCACGAAACCACCTTGGTTATGTTCTATGCCCCCTGGTGAGTAGATGGGATGGTCGGGAGGGGCGTGGCCAGTACGGCCCAGAGGCCGTTTGCATTGCGTGTGCAATTCGGCCGTAATCAGCTTGTTGCGTTCGCAACTTAATTTAATTCCGGCGCTGCTGCTGCCGTGCAATCGAAAGGCAAAAAGAGGAGAATCACAAAGATGACTTGTCAGTGTTGTTGGCGTCGGCCATTTTAAAGAGCGGGTTGTTAAGTTCACACAATTGTACATCTATACAGTTATATGTGGGCGAGGAGATAATGATGATAAATATGTACATGTACATCCTGCCCTGTAATCTGGCGAGGGGTTCATTATGAACTCCGCTTGGAGCGCCACCGCCACTATTTAACCCTTCTAAGATATGTACATACAATTGAGTTCAAAACTCGTTTTCTTAGCTCTCCCGCTTGCCTAGTGCTGAATAGATTTACTATTTCTATTTACTTATGCGAGCAATATGTTTGTCGTTTATCAGGCGGAAAGCTAACACTCACACTTGAGCAATGAACTTGCCAAGTAAATAATCTGCTTTTGCATGCCGGCCGGCGCTAGAGCTCTCGAGGTTCCCAAAGAGCTATTAAACTAATTTTGGAATTAACATAGGCGCACCATCAACCTTATCGGTAGTGGGATCATACATCAGTAGTACACAAGGGAAAGGGGAATAATTAGAGTCTCGATATTATCCCTTGAGAGGTACAAATTTAAAGATTGTTATGCTAAGAAAAAAGTATCAACGTCATTACGTGTAATGTTTTATGCCACGCATCATTATTATTTTCCTTAAAAATGTGATATATTTCTACTTTGAGAAACTTTTACTCTCAGTTGCATGATTATTTATAACGCTCCTGTTGTCGTATGTAGGCTTAATGGTATATTGTTCTAATTGTTAGAATGAGCGATAGATAAGGCAAGGCTGCTGATAAGCCCCGCACCCTAACTTTAATTACCAGCGCTAGTTTTTTCGGGGATCTTGTCTCACCAAGCTGTCTTGTCTTGATAAAGAATGATGTATTAAAAAGTAGTGTTATTTCCAACGAAGAAACAAATTATGTGACGTGTCTCCTCTTTTTAAGGTGCGGCCATTGCAAGCGATTGAAGCCCGAGTACGCCAAGGCGGCAGAGCTCGTCAAGGACGATGATCCGCCAATCAAGCTGGCCAAGGTCGACTGTACGGAGGCTGGCAAGGAGACCTGCAGCAAGTACTCCGTCAGCGGCTATCCCACGCTGAAGATCTTCCGACAGGACGAGGTGTCGCAGGACTACAATGGACCGCGTGAGGCTGCTGGCATTGCCAAGTACATGCGTGCCCAGGTTGGACCTGCTTCCAAGAATGTGCGCACCGAAGCCGAGCTGGAAAAGTTCCTGGATACCAAGGACACGTCGCTGGTCGGCTATTTCAGCGACATTGACTCCAAGTTGGCCAAGGTCTTCCTGAAGTTTGCCGACAAGAATCGCGAGAAGTACCGCTTCGGACACTCCAGCGATGCCGATGTCCTGAAGAAGCAGGGAGAAACGTAAGTGGGGAGGATGTGCTTCCGAATTTAAGGAACAATTGCTCACGTTTATCCCTATCCTTTGCAGCGATGCTATTGTCCTGATCCGTGCCCCCCATTTGAGCAACAAGTTCGAGTCCTCCAGCATCAAGTTCGAGGGCAGCTCCGACTCCGATCTGGCCACCTTCGTCAAGGAGAACTTGTAAGTGCCTAACCTACCAGTCTGTTCGAGCAATCCCTCATTTTCATAAACCCTTCTGTAGCCATGGTCTGGTGGGTCACCGCACTCAGGACTCGGTTCGCGACTTCCAGAACCCTCTGATCACTGCTTACTTCAGCGTTGACTACCAGAAGAATCCCAAGGGAACCAACTACTGGCGCAACCGTGTCCTCAAGGTGGCCAAGGAGTTTGTGGGTCAGATCAACTTTGCGATCGCCTCCAAGGATGACTTCCAGCACGAGTTGAACGAGTACGGCTACGATTTTGTTGGCGACAAGCCCGTCATCCTAGCTCGCGATGAAAAGAATCTCAAGTACGCCCTGAAGGACGAGTTCTCCGTGGAGAACCTGCAGGACTTTGTGGAGAAGTTGCTGGCCAACGAGTTGGAGCCCTACATCAAGAGCGAAGCCGTGCCCGAGTCGAACGACGCTCCTGTCAAGGTGGCCGTGGCGAAGAACTTTGACGAGCTGGTTATCAACAACGGCAAGGACACGCTGATCGAGTTCTACGCCCCCTGGTGCGGTCACTGCAAGAAGTTGACCCCCATCTATGAGGAGTTGGCCGAGAAGCTGCAGGACGAGGAGGTTGCCATCGTGAAGATGGACGCCACCGCCAACGATGTGCCGCCAGAGTTCAATGTGCGCGGCTTCCCCACTCTCTTCTGGCTGCCCAAGGACTCGAAGAACAAGCCAGTGAGCTACAACGGCGGTCGGGAGGTCGATGATTTCCTCAAGTACATCGCCAAGGAGGCGACCACAGAACTGAAGGGCTACGACCGCAGCGGCAAGCCCAAGAAGACCGAGCTCTAAGCTACACGCACGCCGGGGCCACACTGGCCGGCCGCCAACTATAGCATTTCCATATTTTTGTAAAATCGAATGCATTCTCTTCACACACTTGAGCGGAAAATTGTATTAAATTATTTGATAGTGATGAAACGCGTATGAACACAAATTGATGATTATGTCGCAATAAACTTAAATCTTCATTTAATAACTAAAACCAAGGTGTCGTACACAGGTCATTGGTGTATCTCTAGTATCTAGTGTCTAGCCGAGGTGCTCGTCTAGCATCATGCGGTACCAGTCCGCCAGGAATGTGTGCTCGTTCCGCCCCTCGAAGACCTCGTAGGCCACTTCGCTGTGCTTGGCATCGAATTCGAAGAGGTACACGGTGCTGGGACAGTCGATCTGGGCCATGATTTGGGTAATACAACCGAGCAGGCGCACCATGAAGTTGGCGCAAACACAGGTGCTCCAATCGTTCACCTGTAAGTATAAAATGGGGAGTGATAAGTAAGGTAAAAGATACTAATAGTAATACTAACGCAAGACGTCCACAATTCCCGAACGGTCGTCTTCTTAATGGAACGCACATAGGCATTTTCGTTCTGATAGGCCACAAACAAGTTTTTGATGTTGAGCAGGAAGCACTTGCACCACCATTTAATGGCTTCGTTGCGATTGTGCTCCGTCCACTCCAAGCGGTTCATATTATCCTGGCGCAGCTGCAGCTCCGTCCAGATATAGCCCGGTCCGTTGCTGGGGAAATGCAAATCGAATTCGAGTTAGAATGAAGAATCCTGCACCTTTCCTAAGAACTCACAACTGGTTGGGACAAATCTCGGCTAGCACAGGTGAATCGAACAAAACAACCCGGCCGTTCATGTTGATGGAAAAGACGCCATTAAAGCGATCAGGTTCCTCGCACGATAAACTACCGTCGGGCAGCACTAGTCCAGTTTCTGAATTGCAAACAAACACCATATTTTAAAGAGAAAACAGAAATTATTATAGAAATATTAACCTACCAGACAGGCAGTACTTGTGCAGCTTTCTTAGGCGCGCTTCCTGCATGACCCGCCTCAGATTATGCTCCTCGAAGGGATCTTCGACCAGTGAACTGGCCACGCGGTAAATGTACGTGGTGTTTCGGTACCGGGATACCGCCAGTGTCCATCCCGCCTTGTGCTCGTAGGGGGCACGCATCATTAGCTCCAAAACCTCGCTGGTGCACACAATGTCGGCCTTCACCTGCACCTGCATATTGGACGCCCTGAGGAAGCTAGACCCCGAGGAGTGCACTAAATACATCAGCAAGTTATCCAGCTGCCTTTCCGATGGCTTTGCTATATCGATGGGGTCACAGTCTCGCAGGTAAAGAGGAAGCTTCTGGGCAGGCGGCACCACAACGTACCGCATTCCCTTCATGTGATTTTCAAAATAGCCCAACGGCGACAGACTATATCCACCGTGGGTCGCGGGCTCAGTAAAGGTCGGGAACTGGGTCTTGTCCTCCTCCGAAATGGAGTGAGGGTTAATGTTAACAATGTTTCGTTGAGTCGGAAACATATTAATTCATTAATGAATTCAAGATTCACTTTAGTTGAGTTTAAGAAGAACCGTTGGTTTGCGGGCATGTGCTAGTGCTGGCAAAACATTTTGGCGCAATTGATACTATCGATGTTTTCAGTTCTTTTGAAAAATATCGATGATTTTTGTTTCACTATCGAAATCAACCGTGTTCGCATTTTTAAATAGATTATTTGGCTACAATACTGTTATCGATAAATGATTTAATTATCTTCTTTTGTAGAAGTGAAACCCTCAATACTTTCTGCAAAATAACTGTTCTACATTCCTGTCGCTTCTAAGTAAATAAACAAAAAAAGGTTTTAAAACATAATTAATACATGCAATTAAACAAATTATGTATAATCCTAATAATAAATGATTCGGTAGAATCCTAAAAATTAATTTTCCCTATTTGACAGGTCCCGTACCTGAATTAACAAAACAAATCTTATTTCGTTAATTTTAACAAGATAAAAAATATATTATTAATATTTCCATTATTTATAATGAGAATCTAATATTGTTTTACTATAGCTGCTCCGTTGTTTTCAGTGTACGGCAAAAATTGCCCGAGACAACAACAAAACTATGCAAAACCGGCCGGCCAAAAAGGTAAACAAACCGCCAGTGATGCCAGACCAGCGGAAACAGATGGTTCCACAAACTAGCTGGCAAGGCCGTAGCGAGTGCTGCACGTGTTTTAAATTCGCGTGTTTTGGTTGTGGTTGCTCTTCATTTCGGGACGTTGTGCTGCAATTTAACGGGAAACAGTGGAAAGCTAATTGAAATATCATTTAAATTACGACCCAGTGGTGTCTAGAAAGATGGAGGTGAACGCCAGCAAGCTGCGGTTTGGCGCACAGCGACTGCTGCAGCTGACGGCGAAGGAGCCGCACGACAACGTGTTTTCCGAAAGCTTACAGAAGTTTATCAAGAAGCAGGTGAGTTTTTGTTCACTATTCTCTATGAATTCTCCTTCTAATATGCGTTGTATGCGTTGCAGAAATATGTGCCGCAGGATGTGGAGCGCCTGTTCCGCGGGCTCAGTGAACAGCTGCCTCTGGCCGCTTACACGGTGCCCGTGGCTGTGTGTTTCGAGGAGCAGTTACTTCTGCTGCTCTCCATGGCGCTGCGCTGGGATGCGGCGAGCCAGAGTTTTCGGCAGTATCAACAGGAGTGTGCCGCTCTGGCCAAGCTCATGGATTTCTCCGTGGATGCGCAAAGGTAAGTCTTTGGTTTAGTAAATTAGTTTTCTTAACTGAAACCTTTACTTCCGCAGATTTGCCAAGAGCTACTTTCGTGGCAAGCCAGCTCCTTTCCAGGAAAGCCAGAGTCCCGACAGTTTGACCAGCAAAAAGCTAAAGAATGGCAGTACTAATAACTATATAGAGGATCTGGAGCTCATCGCATGCTGCTATCAATTGCTCAAAAGCGATACACCCTATTTCCGCGAGCTGTGGGACTGGTCCAGCTTCATTGCCACTTATGCACACTCCAGTCCATCGTGTCCGAAGACGCAACTATACTGCAACCACATCATGGCCATGCTCACGAACATGACTGCTCCCCAGCTGAACGCTTTGAATGAGAAAGTTCCCACTGAAACGCGCTTACAGTTCGATAGGGAGAAGGAGCAGGCCTGGATCGCGGTCAGGAGCACTGGCAACACCAGCTATAGTCCAGATGCTGCAGATCAATTGCTGAACCTGAAGCTGGAGGGGATCAACCAGGCTGTGACCAACATCGAGGGCGTGCTGCTGCCCACGTTTAACCAGGAGAATCTGGAATTCTACGCCAGCTCCGATGGCTGCTACGATCGGATTGTAAAGGTGGATTCAACGGTGGTTAATCTACGAAGCATCGCCTTGGGCGTGGCAGCTGCCAAGCCCATTTGCCTATCCGGACCCGTGGGCTGCGGCAAAACCACGCTCATTGAGTACTTGGCCCGCAAAACGGGACGCATTTGCCCCAAGCCCAAGGAGATTGAAACTAGGGAAAAGGCGCTGGAGAAGGCCGAGGAAGAGGAGCAACTGCTGATACCCAAGAAAAAGAAGGGAAAGACGCCGGGTGGCAAGCGCAAGTTGGAGGAATTGCCATTCGAAGAGTTACTTGAACTGGGAGAAACGACGCAGAGGAATGGCTTTCTACGCATTCAGCTGGGAGATCAGACCGACAGCAAGATGTTGCTGGGTCAATATCGATGCACCGATGTGCCCGGGGAATTTGTTTGGCTTCCGGGAGTTCTGACGCAGGTAAACGCTCTACAAAGTGCAAGTTAGTTCAACTTGATTAACTCTACTTCTTTTTCAGGCCGTCATGCATGGCTACTGGCTGCTGCTGGAGGACTTGGATGCCGCCGCCCAGGACACGTACACCATTCTGAGCAGTCTCTTGGAGCGTCAGTGCCTCAGTGTGCCCGGCTTCCGGGATTCAGTGAAAATAGAGCCAGGCTTTCAGCTGTTTGTCACAGTGCGGTAAGAGTTCTGCCTTAAGCTACATCTTAACCAGTTTTAAATATATATTTTGTCGCTTTAGAACCAACAAATCGGCCAGCAACTCCAGCTCTAAATCCCTTTACTCCCTGCTGGATAAATATCTGTACACCATCAACATTCTGCCCCTTTCCCGCAACGAACTCTGCAAGGTCGTGAGCACCAACTATCCCAAGCTGTCCACGGTGGCCAATCGCATCGTGGACGTGTTCCTCACCTTCTCCAGCGGCGATCACACCTCCGCAGATAATCTGAGGAAGCAGGAGTCGGGCGACAAGGCTGACAACACGGAAAGGTATGTGGCCTTGCCCTTCGAGCAGGTCTCCCTCGCGTCCGGCAGCACCAACTCGGGCCGTTTAGTGTCCACCCGGGATCTGGTGAAGCTGTGCCACCGCTCCGACTCCCAGTTCTCCGTGACCAGCTCCGAGTGCGCCTACTTTGTCTTCCAAAACGCAGTGGATGTGTTCTGCTCTTATCTGCCTCAAAGCAAGGAGAAGATCACCCTGATCACGAGCATCGGGGCCAAGCTGGGCATCATCCGTTCCCGCTGCGAGCACTTTGCGAACGAGTACAAGCCGGACGTGGAGTTCGGGCTGGAGCACATAAGGATCGGCAGAGCCAGCCTGCTGGCCAAGTCGGAGCAGGAAGGCGGCAGTGAGAACGAGGAAGTGGTCTCGGAGCAGGACCTCAAGCGACAGAAGCTGACGCAGCAGACCCGGCGAGCCATTGGCAAGCTGCCGGGAGCCAAGAAGACCACCTTCTCCTTCACCCGCCTGGCGAGCTGCATCCTCGAGCGGATTGCCGTGTGCGTGAGCCACTCGGAGCCGGTGCTGCTCGTGGGCGAGACCGGGGTGGGCAAGACCTCGTCGGTGCAGTACCTGGCCGAGCGCACGGAGCACAAGCTGGTGGTGGTGAACATGAACAATCAGTCGGATGTCTCCGATCTGGTTGGGGGCTTCAAGCCCGTGGAGCTCAACTACGTGCTGGAGCCGCTGCGCCACGAGTTCGAGCACCTCCTCTGCGGCACCTTCAACGCGGAGAAGAACACGCAGTTCCTGCGCATCTTCGTCACCCACTACAACAGCGGGCGGCACAACGTGATCATCAGGACCATGATCAATATCTGCAGGCAGGTGGCCCGGAATCCGGAGCTGAAGCGTCATAAGTTCCTGCCCCGCTGGCAGACGCTCAGCGAGAAGCTGCAGAAACTACAGACCCAGCTGGACAAGAGCATCAACATCTCGTTCGCCTTCATACCCGGCTCCCTGGTGAACTGCATCAGCAACGGCGACTGGGTGTTGCTAGACGAGATCAACCTGGCCTCGGCGGAGACCCTGGAATGCCTCTCCACCATCCTCGAACCGGAGGGCTCTGTGGTGCTGCTGGAGCGGGGTGACTTCACGCCCGTGAAGCGGCATCCCGACTTCCGCATCTTCGCCTGCATGAACCCCAACACGGACATTGGCAAGAAGGACCTGCCCGTGGGCATTCGGAATCGCTTCACCGAGTTCTTCGTGGACGAGCTCACCACGGACGCCGACCTGACGCTGCTGGTGAGCGACTATCTGGCCAACACGGGCATCCAGCGGAAGTCCGTGCACAGCATCGTCCAGCTGTACAAGTCCCTGCGCCGGCTGTCGGAGCTCCAGCTGAACGATGGCCTCGGCAACCGTCCCGTCTACTCGCTGCGCACCCTGTGCCGCAGCTTGAGGATCTGCGCGCGGAATCTCTGCGGCTCCATCGAGCGGAATCTGTACGAGAGCTTCTGCCTGAGTTTCCTCACCCAGCTGGACCCCGAGTCGCACCACGTGGTGCTGCTGCTCATCCAGAACGCCCTGCTGTCGAACGCCAAGGCCGTGCTGAGCAAGCAGCTGCCGCAGCTGGGCGAGAACTACCTGGACTTCGAGGGCTACTGGATCCAGCCGGGCAGCCTGGAGCTGCAGCCGTGCTCGCACTACATCCTCACGGAGAGCGTGAAGAAGAACCTGAAGGATCTGGCGCGCATCATCTCGATTGGGAAGCTGCCCATTCTGCTGCAGGGCCCCACCAGTGCGGGCAAGACCAGTCTGATCGACTACGTGGCCAGGCGGAGTGGTAATCGGTGCCTGAGGATCAACAATCACGAGCACACGGACCTCCAGGAATATATCGGGACATATGCGGCCGACTTGGAGGGCAAGCTGACCTTCCGGGAGGGAGTTCTGGTGCAGGCCATGCGCCACGGCTTCTGGATCATTCTGGACGAGCTCAACCTGGCCTCCACGGACATTCTGGAGGCGCTCAATCGCGTGCTGGACGATAATAGGGAGCTGTACATTGCGGAGACCCAGACACTGGTCAAGGCGCATCCCAACTTCATGCTGTTCGCCACGCAGAATCCCCCGGGTCTTTACGGAGGCCGAAAGACCCTGTCGCGCGCCTTCAAGAATCGGTTCATTGAGCTCCACTTCGCGGACATACCGCGCGCGGAGCTGGAGACCATTCTGGAGAAGCGCTGCCTGATCCCGCCCTCCTACGCCCGCAAGATGGTGCAGTGCATGACCCAGCTGCAGCAGCACCGCCAGAACACCGCCAAGCAGGTGTTCACCCTGCGGGACCTCTTCCGCTGGGGCAATCGCTATACCCATGCGGACAAGTCCCTGCACGAGGACACCAAGTACGACTGGAACCAGCACCTCGTGGAGGAGGGCTACCTGGTGCTGTCCTCCAAGGTGCGCTCGCAGGACGAGCACGAGCTCATCGAGCGGACACTGCACGCCAACTTCCGCAAGAGGCTGGATCTGCAGCTGCTGTTCGACATCCAGACGGAGCGGGAGAGCTCCTCCATGGTGAGCAGGAGGATTCTGGACGCCATCAGGAACTTCAAGCTGCGCGGCGACATTGTCTGGACGCGGAACATGACCCGCATGGCTGTGCTCACGGCCAAGGCCTTGGAGTTCGACGAGCCCGTGCTCCTGGTGGGCCCCACGGGCTGCGGCAAGACCACGGTGTGCCAGCTGCTCGCCAGCATTGCGGATGTCCAGCTGCGCATCCTCAACTGCCACATGCACACCGAGGGAGCCGACTTCCTGGGAGGCCTGCGTCCTTGCCGCGGCAAGGACTCCAGCCAGCTGTTCGAGTGGGCCGACGGTCCGCTCATCTACTCCATGCAAGAGGGCTCCTACTTTATGGCCGATGAAATATCCCTGGCCGAGGACTCGGTGCTGGAACGGCTCAATTGCATCCTGGAGCCAGAGCGCACGGTGCTCCTGGCGGAGAAGGGCGGCGTCGCCGAGGTGGATGTAAATCCGGACTTTGTGGTTCAGGCCAAGCAGGGTTTCCAGTTCCTGGCCACCATGAATCCGGGTGGGGACTTCGGCAAGAAGGAGCTCTCGCCTGCGCTGAGGAATCGCTTCACCGAGGTCTGGTGCCTGCCCTCCGACAACAAGGAGGATCTCATCGAGATTGCCCACAACTGCATGAGCCGGCAGCTGAGCCAGGAGGGGATCAGCACGCACAAGGTGGCCGAGTATCTGGTGGAGATAGTGCTGTACATCCGCGACTCCAACGAGAAGTTCAGGTTCTCGGTGCGCGACATCCTGGCCTGGGCCAACTACATGGTCAGCAATGGCCGACTCAGCTTTGCCGAGCAGGCCATCTTCGGTCTGGAGACCATCTTCTTGGATGCCCTGGAAATGCTGCCCCACGAGTCGCAGGAGCAGGTGGAGCAGCTCAAGGCCAGGATCACCAAGGAGGCTGTCAGTCAGGCCGGTCGAATCCTGAACCAGAAGTTTTCTTTAGAGGAAGTTCTACAGAAGAGAGGTGTGCAGGTCCAGCTGGATGATTCCCGCTTTGGCATTCGTCCCTTTTTCATAGAAGTCAATCCGGAGCGCTTGTCGCCGGCCAAGGCAGACTTCCTCTTCGATGCTCCCACCACCAAGCAGAACCTGTTCCGTCTGTTATCCGCTCTATCCCTGCACAAGCCCGTGCTCCTGGAGGGACCTCCGGGCGTGGGCAAAACGTCCATTGTGGAGAGCATGGCGGCAGCCATTGGATATCAGATCGTTCGCATCAATCTCTGCGAGCACACGGACTTGGCTGATCTGTTTGGCACCGATCTGCCGGCTGAGGATAACCTGCTTGCCTCGGAGGCAGTGGCCCCTTCGGGTCTCCGCCAGATGGGCAGCTTTGTGTGGCGCGACGGGCCCCTGTTGGCCGCCTTGAAGGCCAAGAATACCTGGATCCTGCTGGACGAACTGAACCTGGCGCCCCAGTCCGTTCTGGAGGGCCTCAATGCGGTGCTGGATCATCGTGGCGAGGTCTACATTCCGGAGTTAAACAAGAGCTTCCACTTGGCCGGATCCACACGAATCTTTGCCTGCCAGAACCCCCTCAAGCAGGGCGGCGGACGCAAGGGATTGCCTCAGTCCTTCCTCAATCGCTTCACCAAGGTGTACCTGCGCAAGCTGACCACCGATGACCTGCTGCATGTGGTGAATGCCAAGTATGGCAAGTACTTTGAGCAGTTAAGTAGCCATTTCCTGGAGTTGTTGGACAAAGACAGCCAGGGAAACCTGTTTGATATTTACGAGGGCAAGGGAGTCAAGGCCCCGACGAGCAGCTTCGATTTGGCAGCTCGCTTGGTGCTCTTTTCAGAGCAACTCGATCGCGGAGTGTCCTCCATGGAGTTCGGTTACAAGGGCGGGCCCTACGAGTTCAATCTGCGTGACATTCTCCGCTGGTGCGATCTGCTCCACAACCCACAAACGGGCTACATCATGGCCTCCAAGTCCTCTGCCTTCCGACCTGCTTTCCACGACTTTCTGCTGACCCTCTACGAGCGGATGCAGTTGGTCTACTACCAGAGGATGCGCTGCGACCAGGACAAATCGTACATACGCAATGTCTTCTCGGCTGTGTTCCAGTGCGATGCCGAGCAGCTGAATGCCGTTTCCGAGGATGTGGCTCTCTATTGGACAGCGGACAAGGTGTATCTCAACGATGTGGTGCTGGAGCGAGAGCAGGGCGAGGCGCAGGAGCAGGCTGCAGCTGCTCCCCTGGTGCTGGACAGCCAGAGGCAGCTGCTCAAGCAAATCGTCGAGGCCGTGCACATGGAGAAGCCCCTGCTGCTCTGCGGGTCCACGGACAGTGGCAAGACCAAGCTGATCGATGCCCTCTGTGTGCTGTCCAATCGGGTGTGCAACACGGACATCATTGATGACTCGGTCACTGGGAGTTTCCAGCAGGTGCGACGACTAATTCCTTAAATATCTTTTAAGTGCTGAACTCCTCTCCCTTTCAGATCGACTTAAATCGCCACCTGGAAGTGATTTACAAGAGGGTGGAGTCCCTGGTCTTTGCCAGTGTTCAGCGGGCCTTTGTCCAGCAGATCCAAGCCGAATTTGTGGAGCAGCTGTGGATCGTTTGGAGCAGATACAATGCCCTGGCCAAGGTGACAACAGGTGAGTGGTAATCCTCTTATCAACCAGCAAGCATATTCCAATATAGAAAGGGGAACCCTTCCTAGATGCCCCGCAACACAGCGTCATAGATGAACTCAAGCTGTTCAGCGAGCGCTTGCTATCCCTGGGCAGGATCATCGAGAAGCTGGAGGCCACGCCGTCGGCCTGCCAAGTGGAGGCATTCCGGGGGCTTAAGGATACCAAGGCGCAGCTCTCGTTGCTCCAGACATACATCAAGTCGGCCGATTCCCTCAACACGGGCGGCTCCTTTGAGTGGGTGGACTCCCGCATCGTGACCTCCCTGAAATGCGGCCAGTTTATATTGCTCGAGCACGTTAATCTCTGCTCCTCGGCTGTCCTGGATCGCCTGAATCCCGTGTTCGAGCCCAACGGCAGCCTGCTGATCGCCGAGAAGGGTATCAGTGCCCAGGACAGTGCTGAGGTTGTGTCCAAGGCCCCCGGCTTCCGGGCCTTCCTCACCGTGGACCCCAAGAACGGGGAGCTATCTCGAGCCATGCGCAATCGTTGCATAGAGCTGTCCTTGTCCAGGGATGGCTACTCGGTGGACGACATGCGTGCCTTTGTCCACGAACAGGGCGTGCACCAGACGGAGGCCATAGACTGCATCCTGGAGATCCACAAGGGCATCAGTCAACTGACCGAGTTCAACAGCTACACCATCTCGCACCTCACCCAGCTGGCCTTCCTGAGCGCGGCCTACAAGCGGATTGGCTACCAGCTGAAGCGGGCCATCTATGTGGCCGCCATGGAGGTCTATGTGTACTCCGCCAGCACGGACTTGATGGGCTACGGACTCTCGTACTATCAGAACAAGCTGCGCGAAGTGGTGCTGGCCCAGACAGAGCTGTTTGAGGAAGATCAGCAAAGAGAGGATCACCTAAGCAGCGTTATTCTCAGCACTGGAGACCTCAACTCTTTGGCTTTGATCAAGCTGCAAGCTGTGGCTCTGAAGGTGCTGCTGGAGGGATCTTCTATGCCCGAAACTGTGTCCGTGAGGCAATTGACAGCTGTCTTTCAGCAAATGAAGGACCTAAAACTGGATGAGATAAACCCAAAGGAACTGATTCGTCACTTCCTGTACATACTCTACGAGTCATCTGCCTTTGGAGACCTGGAGCTGAGACATCTCTACCTGGAACCTTGGCTGAAGGGGCACCCTTCACTCCAGGAGTTGTCCCAAAGTCTTTACAACTGCCTAAAGAAGAGGAGAAGCCTCGCTAAAGGATCTCTGGTGAATCTACCCTGGAATCGCCGGCTCTTTCCCAGGCTGCGTGACTATGCCTCAGATACAAACTCTATCTTGGATGTAAAATCCTTGAACCTGAGTGCTCTCTTACTGTCCCGCCTCTTGGTCTCCGAAATTCCTGCGAATACCGCGAGAGCTGTAAAGGATATGGATGCCCTGCAGTACTCGCAGGCCCTACAGGAGCAGGAAGTGACTGAGAAGTTTGCCAATGATTTCCTTCTAAACCTAGCAAGCTTCCTCGAGGGTCTACATAGCTTTTTGCTGGAGAACTTGGAAGCAGCAGAGTTGGACCTGAAGCAGTATGCTGGATTGGTCACCCGCTTCCATTGGTTCAATCGATTGCTGGCCACGGCCCAGCAGAAGCTGCTGTACAACAATGTGCTGCATGTGCCAATGATGCACAAGCTGGTGCTCCATTTCCAGTGGCTGGAAAAGCAGCTGCTGTCTTCTGTGATGGCATTGACTGCCTCCCAGGGTATGCTCGGTATAAGGGAGAGTATGAAGAAAATAAAGGAGTACATTGAGGAGACCAAGCGACCCCTGAACGTGTCATGCAAGATCTACTCCAAGCAGTTCACACAGTTCCAGCCCTTCTACCAGGATCAACAGGTGAGTTGAAGAGTTGTTCCTATTTTATAATAAACTTAGGGTAATATCCTTTATCCTCGAGCCGAAGGCCTAAGCTGCTTTGGCTCTAACCCATCGTTAACTCTTAGTTTAACCCTAATTGTTAGCTGTAGATAAATAAATAAATCCTTCATCCCTAGATCCAACTCCACACTGACTTGGAGCAATTGGAGGCCTTGCTCAGCGTGGTGCCCATCTATGCCAGCTTGGAGCTAAGCGCCTGGCTCAAGAGATGGACGCTCCTGCAGTCGGACGAGGCAGGTAAGTGGCGCTCCTTTCTGCGCAGCCACACCCAAGGTTTCCAGCTGAAACCCTTCGAGCTATGTGGAGGAACCCTGCCCAATGAGGCTCTGCAATCCTGCCTGCAGAGACTGCAAACCAAGCTAAAGGAAGCCCAGGAAACCCAATCCGAAAACGGACTAGATCTCGAACTAGACCTCACCAGTATAAAGGCTCTTTTGGAAGCTGACAAGGAGGAGAACGAGTCGTACATACACCCAGAGGGTGTGGCCTCCAACTCGCCACCACTGCTACTAGCTGCCCTGAGGGAGTTCTTCGTGGAGCGCCTATTGATGGGAACTCTAAGCGAGGATTTCGACGAGGAGGTAAATCCCCTCTACACGGATCAGTTGCTCACCCTGAACAGCAGTCTGTGGAACTGCCTGAAAACGCTTGAGAGTGCTTCCCACGCGGAGATCACGAAGGCGTGGATTGAACTGAGGAAGGAATTCAATCGGCTAAAGAGCCAAGAGGAGTTCTCCGCGTTGCTGCAGCAGATCAGCAGCAGCTACAAGGGATTGCGCACTTATCGGCGACAGTACCGCAACTCCATCCAGTGCTACCAGTTGGAGAACCTCTCAACGCGTCTGGACTGCGTGCAGGGACCCTCGGGCGAAGATGCCACTGAGATCTCCAGTCGCTATAGCTACCAGGGTCCACCTTTGTCGGGGGTCTTCCTATCCCTAATCTGTCAGCCGAACGGACAGCTGCGATCGGTGCCGCTCAGCGAGCTGCAGGAGTGGCGCTCCTCCTTGCAGCACAGTCGGCATCTGCTTTGGGAGAACTCCCAGCTGCTGAGCCCCAGGTACAGCGGAAGGGTCAACGGTCTGGCACAGGCCCAGGAGAATGCCAGCCAACTGCTGCAGGAGGTGGAGTACGTAAGCCTCTTAAGCCGGCGGGAGCAGAAACCCAACGAAGGCTTCGAAAGCTGCTCCCAGGAACTGACAAAGGTGCTTGAGAACCTAAAGGAGGAATCCCTCTCCGCGGACTCCATGGCAGTCGCCTTTAATGTCTCGCTATCCAACGCCCTGGTGGGAGCCCTGGAGCTGTGTCTGCTCACCCACGCGCCCCTGATCGATCCGGTGGAGAAGAACCGACTGAAGAACCAATACATAGCCGAGGACATAGGCTGCCTTGGCACCCTGACCACCACATACGACTTCATGAAGATCGTGATGAAGTACAAGCACTTCGGAGCCGAGATCTACGACGCACTGGAGGTCAGGCTGAAGGCGGCGCTTCAGCGGCAGCAGCAGCTCTCCCATAAGCTGGCCCTGCGCCCCGAGCAGTGCCTGTACGCCGCTCTAGTGCAGGATCTCACCCACTTCCTGCGTTCCAATGGCGACTGCGAGGCACTCTACAAGCTCTTCCTGCTCATACGATCCGAGTGGGCCCACTTCAGTGGCTCCCAGGTGGCCACAAAGGCGCAGCTGAAGAGCAGCACTGAGGCTTTGGGAAAACTGGAGCTCTGGCTGGCCAATGCCCAGAGATTCGTCCACCACACACTCTCCAGGTACTCAGCCTATTACCAGGACTTTGTGGAGCCCATCAAGTGCGCGGTGAACCAGCTGCGCTTCGGCTTCGAGTCCCTCAAGGTGATCTTTGCGCGAGTCCACCAGGCGGGCAGCGTGTCGCAGGCGGAGCAGGTGCAGGAGGCCATCGCCGACATCGTTCAGTTCCCCTCCCAGCAGCCGCTGGTGATCCGGAACAGCAGGCTGTACGCCCTGCTCTCCGAGCTGCCCCACAGCGAGTACGAGTACTTCCGCCTGCTGAAGGCCAAGCTGGGCGAGCTGAGCAACTACATCTCCCTCGGGAGTGTGATCGACGAGGCCACCTTTGCGGCCTACGACGATGCGCTGAGCATCTGCAACCAGACCTGGCAGCAGGAGGAGCAGCGTCGCTGCCAGCTCAAGGCGGAGGCCGAGAGCCTCTATGTGACCAGGACCAAGGGCGGGGTGGAGAGCGAGGAGCTGCAGGAGCTGCACGAGATCGAGCAGAACTTCCCCACGAACCTGGACGAGGACTTTGCCGAGTTCGTGTCGCAGCCCACCCTGGAGCAGGTGCTGAAGCTGGACAAGAAGGCGAGTGCGAAGGCCAAGCAGTCCCAGATAGTGGTCGAGGAGGACTACGCCTTCCTCGCGCGCAACTTCATCTCGGTGATGGGTCAGCACACGCCGGTTTACTACCGAGAGCAGCCCAAGTCCGCGAGGGAAGCGGAGCTGCACTTGCTCAGCCCCTACCGAGCACGCTTCCAGGTGTTTGCCCACCTGCATGGCCACTACAAGGCCGCCCTGGGCAGGAGTCTGGACGAGAGGGCCTGCAATGGCCTGGCCTTTGGACTGGCCCTGCAGCAGAGGCAGCTGAAGGACATTGAGCTGGAGGAGGGAGTGGCTAGCTCCCCCTACGACTTCTACAAGGACTCCAACATAGGTGAAATCCAGAGCTGCCTGGGCGTAATGGAGCGCATTGAGAAGCGCGTGATGGAGCAGCTGGAGCTGTATCCGGAGCACGCCGGCCTGGCGGACATCAAGCTGGTCATAGGCCGCATCCGCCGCTTGCCCGCTCACGCCTCCGTGGTTCGCTTTAACACGGGCTTCCAGCTGCTGCGCCAGAAGCTGGCCCTCTGGAACGAGGTGGCGCACAGGCAGAACAACCTGGTGACGGAGGAGACCGAGGTGGCCGAGTTCGTGCAGCGCTGGACGCGGCTGGAGCTCCAGCACTGGCGCAACTGCCTGGGCCAGACGGCGGCCCAGGTGGAGCTGCAGGCGTACCGCTACTGGTTCTTCATCTACAACCTGCTGCAGCAGTTCCTCCACCAGCAGCAGCTGGACCAGTCCTACACGGACATCAAGTTCGCGGAACAGCGCTTCGCCCAGGAGCAGCTGCTGGACGCCCAGGACCTGGGACAGGCCCAGCGCCTGGAGCTGCCACAGGTGGTGCGCATCCTGCGTCAGTTTGTGGAGGCCTCCTGCTACGGCGACTTCCACATTCGCCTCCAGCTGCTCCACGGCTTCGAGATGTATCTGCACAACGTGGAGCGGGCGGGGAAGATCGAGGGACT